>LR990630.1:0-2893667 GCA_905147815.2 Phalera bucephala
TTTCATACAATAGTTATAAAATTTTCATACATTGAACTTTTTTGGCACTTTTAAAACCCGATTTTTCCAAATTTTTCTATAGACGCCTACTTTGTTTATTATACCGTTGAGATCGCCTCGGCGGGACCTATCTCTGGATACCCCATTTGTGGGGCTAGCGCGAACAACCGCGAAAATCCAAATTCAACCGAGGTGTAGTAAGGGCTAGTAAACAAAGCAAATTTTGCAAATTCTATTCGTATCTTAAGTCTGGGACTATACAATATATATATTGTTTGAAGCGGATCAATTAGCTGGATATACTGACACGCTTTCCTGGAAAATTTTCATACAATAGTTATAAAAATTTTCATACATTGAACTTTTTTGGCACTTTTAAAACCCGATTTTTCCAAATTTTTCTATAGACGCCTACTTTGTTTATTATACCGTTGAGATCGCCTCGGCGGGACCTATCTCTGGATACCCCATTTGTGGGGCTAGCGCGAACAACCGCGAAAATCCAAATTCAACCGAGGTGTAGTAAGGGGCTAGTAAACAAAGCAAATTTTGCAAATTCTATTCGTATCTTAAGTCTGGGGACTATACAATATATATATTGTTTGAAGCGGATCAATTAGCTGGATATACTGACACGCTTTCCTGGAAAATTTTCATACAATAGTTATAAAATTTTCATACATTGAACTTTTTTGGCACTTTTAAAACCCGATTTTTCCAAATTTTTCTATAGACGCCTACTTTGTTTATTATACCGTTGAGATCGCCTCGGCGGGACCTATCTCTGGATACCCCATTTGTGGGGCTAGCGCGAACAACCGCGAAAATCCAAATTCAACCGAGGTGTAGTAAGGGCTAGTAAACAAAGCAAATTTTGCAAATTCTATTCGTATCTTAAGTCTGGGACTATACAATATATATATTGTTTGAAGCGGATCAATTAGCTGGATATACTGACACGCTTTCCTGGAAAATTTTCATACAATAGTTATAAAATTTTCATACATTGAACTTTTTTGGCACTTTTAAAACCCGATTTTTCCAAATTTTTCTATAGACGCCTACTTTGTTTATTATACCGTTGAGATCGCCTCGGCGGGACCTATCTCTGGATACCCCATTTGTGGGGCTAGCGCGAACAACCGCGAAAATCCAAATTCAACCGAGGTGTAGTAAGGGCTAGTAAACAAAGCAAATTTTGCAAATTCTATTCGTATCTTAAGTCTGGGACTATACAATATATATATTGTTTGAAGCGGATCAATTAGCTGGATATACTGACACGCTTTCCTGGAAAATTTTCATACAATAGTTATAAAATTTTCATACATTGAACTTTTTTGGCACTTTTAAAACCCGATTTTTCCAAATTTTTCTATAGACGCCTACTTTGTTTATTATACCGTTGAGATCGCCTCGGCGGGACCTATCTCTGGATACCCCATTTGTGGGGCTAGCGCGAACAACCGCGAAAATCCAAATTCAACCGAGGTGTAGTAAGGGCTAGTAAACAAAGCAAATTTTGCAAATTCTATTCGTATCTTAAGTCTGGGACTATACAATATATATATTGTTTGAAGCGGATCAATTAGCTGGATATACTGACACGCTTTCCTGGAAAATTTTCATACAATAGTTATAAAATTTTCATACATTGAACTTTTTTGGCACTTTTAAAACCCGATTTTTCCAAATTTTTCTATAGACGCCTACTTTGTTTATTATACCGTTGAGATCGCCTCGGCGGGACCTATCTCTGGATACCCCATTTGTGGGGCTAGCGCGAACAACCGCGAAAATCCAAATTCAACCGAGGTGTAGTAAGGGCTAGTAAACAAAGCAAATTTTGCAAATTCTATTCGTATCTTAAGTCTGGGACTATACAATATATATATTGTTTGAAGCGGATCAATTAGCTGGATATACTGACACGCTTTCCTGGAAAATTTTCATACAATAGTTATAAAATTTTCATACATTGAACTTTTTTGGCACTTTTAAAACCCGATTTTTCCAAATTTTTCTATAGACGCCTACTTTGTTTATTATACCGTTGAGATCGCCTCGGCGGGACCTATCTCTGGATACCCCATTTGTGGGGCTAGCGCGAACAACCGCGAAAATCCAAATTCAACCGAGGTGTAGTAAGGGCTAGTAAACAAAGCAAATTTTGCAAATTCTATTCGTATCTTAAGTCTGGGACTATACAATATATATATTGTTTGAAGCGGATCAATTAGCTGGATATACTGACACGCTTTCCTGGAAAATTTTCATACAATAGTTATAAAATTTTCATACATTGAACTTTTTTGGCACTTTTAAAACCCGATTTTTCCAAATTTTTCTATAGACGCCTACTTTGTTTATTATACCGTTGAGATCGCCTCGGCGGGACCTATCTCTGGATACCCCATTTGTGGGGCTAGCGCGAACAACCGCGAAAATCCAAATTCAACCGAGGTGTAGTAAGGGCTAGTAAACAAAGCAAATTTTGCAAATTCTATTCGTATCTTAAGTCTGGGACTATACAATATATATATTGTTTGAAGCGGATCAATTAGCTGGATATACTGACACGCTTTCCTGGAAAATTTTCATACAATAGTTATAAAATTTTCATACATTGAACTTTTTTGGCACTTTTAAAACCCGATTTTTCCAAATTTTTCTATAGACGCCTACTTTGTTTATTATACCGTTGAGATCGCCTCGGCGGGACCTATCTCTGGATACCCCATTTGTGGGGCTAGCGCGAACAACCGCGAAAATCCAAATTCAACCGAGGTGTAGTAAGGGCTAGTAAACAAAGCAAATTTTGCAAATTCTATTCGTATCTTAAGTCTGGGACTATACAATATATATATTGTTTGAAGCGGATCAATTAGCTGGATATACTGACACGCTTTCCTGGAAAATTTTCATACAATAGTTATAAAATTTTCATACATTGAACTTTTTTGGCACTTTTAAAACCCGATTTTTCCAAATTTTTCTATAGACGCCTACTTTGTTTATTATACCGTTGAGATCGCCTCGGCGGGACCTATCTCTGGATACCCCATTTGTGGGGCTAGCGCGAACAACCGCGAAAATCCAAATTCAACCGAGGTGTAGTAAGGGCTAGTAAACAAAGCAAATTTTGCAAATTCTATTCGTATCTTAAGTCTGGGACTATACAATATATATATTGTTTGAAGCGGATCAATTAGCTGGATATACTGACACGCTTTCCTGGAAAATTTTCATACAATAGTTATAAAATTTTCATACATTGAACTTTTTTGGCACTTTTAAAACCCGATTTTTCCAAATTTTTCTATAGACGCCTACTTTGTTTATTATACCGTTGAGATCGCCTCGGCGGGACCTATCTCTGGATACCCCATTTGTGGGGCTAGCGCGAACAACCGCGAAAATCCAAATTCAACCGAGGTGTAGTAAGGGCTAGTAAACAAAGCAAATTTTGCAAATTCTATTCGTATCTTAAGTCTGGGACTATACAATATATATATTGTTTGAAGCGGATCAATTAGCTGGATATACTGACACGCTTTCCTGGAAAATTTTCATACAATAGTTATAAAATTTTCATACATTGAACTTTTTTGGCACTTTTAAAACCCGATTTTTCCAAATTTTTCTATAGACGCCTACTTTGTTTATTATACCGTTGAGATCGCCTCGGCGGGACCTATCTCTGGATACCCCATTTGTGGGGCTAGCGCGAACAACCGCGAAAATCCAAATTCAACCGAGGTGTAGTAAGGGCTAGTAAACAAAGCAAATTTTGCAAATTCTATTCGTATCTTAAGTCTGGGACTATACAATATATATATTGTTTGAAGCGGATCAATTAGCTGGATATACTGACACGCTTTCCTGGAAAATTTTCATACAATAGTTATAAAATTTTCATACATTGAACTTTTTTGGCACTTTTAAAACCCGATTTTTCCAAATTTTTCTATAGACGCCTACTTTGTTTATTATACCGTTGAGATCGCCTCGGCGGGACCTATCTCTGGATACCCCATTTGTGGGGCTAGCGCGAACAACCGCGAAAATCCAAATTCAACCGAGGTGTAGTAAGGGCTAGTAAACAAAGCAAATTTTGCAAATTCTATTCGTATCTTAAGTCTGGGACTATACAATATATATATTGTTTGAAGCGGATCAATTAGCTGGATATACTGACACGCTTTCCTGGAAAATTTTCATACAATAGTTATAAAATTTTCATACATTGAACTTTTTTGGCACTTTTAAAACCCGATTTTTCCAAATTTTTCTATAGACGCCTACTTTGTTTATTATACCGTTGAGATCGCCTCGGCGGGACCTATCTCTGGATACCCCATTTGTGGGGCTAGCGCGAACAACCGCGAAAATCCAAATTCAACCGAGGTGTAGTAAGGGCTAGTAAACAAAGCAAATTTTGCAAATTCTATTCGTATCTTAAGTCTGGGACTATACAATATATATATTGTTTGAAGCGGATCAATTAGCTGGATATACTGACACGCTTTCCTGGAAAATTTTCATACAATAGTTATAAAATTTTCATACATTGAACTTTTTTGGCACTTTTAAAACCCGATTTTTCCAAATTTTTCTATAGACGCCTACTTTGTTTATTATACCGTTGAGATCGCCTCGGCGGGACCTATCTCTGGATACCCCATTTGTGGGGCTAGCGCGAACAACCGCGAAAATCCAAATTCAACCGAGGTGTAGTAAGGGCTAGTAAACAAAGCAAATTTTGCAAATTCTATTCGTATCTTAAGTCTGGGACTATACAATATATATATTGTTTGAAGCGGATCAATTAGCTGGATATACTGACACGCTTTCCTGGAAAATTTTCATACAATAGTTATAAAATTTTCATACATTGAACTTTTTTGGCACTTTTAAAACCCGATTTTTCCAAATTTTTCTATAGACGCCTACTTTGTTTATTATACCGTTGAGATCGCCTCGGCGGGACCTATCTCTGGATACCCCATTTGTGGGGCTAGCGCGAACAACCGCGAAAATCCAAATTCAACCGAGGTGTAGTAAGGGCTAGTAAACAAAGCAAATTTTGCAAATTCTATTCGTATCTTAAGTCTGGGACTATACAATATATATATTGTTTGAAGCGGATCAATTAGCTGGATATACTGACACGCTTTCCTGGAAAATTTTCATACAATAGTTATAAAATTTTCATACATTGAACTTTTTTGGCACTTTTAAAACCCGATTTTTCCAAATTTTTCTATAGACGCCTACTTTGTTTATTATACCGTTGAGATCGCCTCGGCGGGACCTATCTCTGGATACCCCATTTGTGGGGCTAGCGCGAACAACCGCGAAAATCCAAATTCAACCGAGGTGTAGTAAGGGCTAGTAAACAAAGCAAATTTTGCAAATTCTATTCGTATCTTAAGTCTGGGACTATACAATATATATATTGTTTGAAGCGGATCAATTAGCTGGATATACTGACACGCTTTCCTGGAAAATTTTCATACAATAGTTATAAAATTTTCATACATTGAACTTTTTTGGCACTTTTAAAACCCGATTTTTCCAAATTTTTCTATAGACGCCTACTTTGTTTATTATACCGTTGAGATCGCCTCGGCGGGACCTATCTCTGGATACCCCATTTGTGGGGCTAGCGCGAACAACCGCGAAAATCCAAATTCAACCGAGGTGTAGTAAGGGCTAGTAAACAAAGCAAATTTTGCAAATTCTATTCGTATCTTAAGTCTGGGACTATACAATATATATATTGTTTGAAGCGGATCAATTAGCTGGATATACTGACACGCTTTCCTGGAAAATTTTCATACAATAGTTATAAAATTTTCATACATTGAACTTTTTTGGCACTTTTAAAACCCGATTTTTCCAAATTTTTCTATAGACGCCTACTTTGTTTATTATACCGTTGAGATCGCCTCGGCGGGACCTATCTCTGGATACCCCATTTGTGGGGCTAGCGCGAACAACCGCGAAAATCCAAATTCAACCGAGGTGTAGTAAGGGCTAGTAAACAAAGCAAATTTTGCAAATTCTATTCGTATCTTAAGTCTGGGACTATACAATATATATATTGTTTGAAGCGGATCAATTAGCTGGATATACTGACACGCTTTCCTGGAAAATTTTCATACAATAGTTATAAAATTTTCATACATTGAACTTTTTTGGCACTTTTAAAACCCGATTTTTCCAAATTTTTCTATAGACGCCTACTTTGTTTATTATACCGTTGAGATCGCCTCGGCGGGACCTATCTCTGGATACCCCATTTGTGGGGCTAGCGCGAACAACCGCGAAAATCCAAATTCAACCGAGGTGTAGTAAGGGCTAGTAAACAAAGCAAATTTTGCAAATTCTATTCGTATCTTAAGTCTGGGACTATACAATATATATATTGTTTGAAGCGGATCAATTAGCTGGATATACTGACACGCTTTCCTGGAAAATTTTCATACAATAGTTATAAAATTTTCATACATTGAACTTTTTTGGCACTTTTAAAACCCGATTTTTCCAAATTTTTCTATAGACGCCTACTTTGTTTATTATACCGTTGAGATCGCCTCGGCGGGACCTATCTCTGGATACCCCATTTGTGGGGCTAGCGCGAACAACCGCGAAAATCCAAATTCAACCGAGGTGTAGTAAGGGCTAGTAAACAAAGCAAATTTTGCAAATTCTATTCGTATCTTAAGTCTGGGACTATACAATATATATATTGTTTGAAGCGGATCAATTAGCTGGATATACTGACACGCTTTCCTGGAAAATTTTCATACAATAGTTATAAAATTTTCATACATTGAACTTTTTTGGCACTTTTAAAACCCGATTTTTCCAAATTTTTCTATAGACGCCTACTTTGTTTATTATACCGTTGAGATCGCCTCGGCGGGACCTATCTCTGGATACCCCATTTGTGGGGCTAGCGCGAACAACCGCGAAAATCCAAATTCAACCGAGGTGTAGTAAGGGCTAGTAAACAAAGCAAATTTTGCAAATTCTATTCGTATCTTAAGTCTGGGACTATACAATATATATATTGTTTGAAGCGGATCAATTAGCTGGATATACTGACACGCTTTCCTGGAAAATTTTCATACAATAGTTATAAAATTTTCATACATTGAACTTTTTTGGCACTTTTAAAACCCGATTTTTCCAAATTTTTCTATAGACGCCTACTTTGTTTATTATACCGTTGAGATCGCCTCGGCGGGACCTATCTCTGGATACCCCATTTGTGGGGCTAGCGCGAACAACCGCGAAAATCCAAATTCAACCGAGGTGTAGTAAGGGCTAGTAAACAAAGCAAATTTTGCAAATTCTATTCGTATCTTAAGTCTGGGACTATACAATATATATATTGTTTGAAGCGGATCAATTAGCTGGATATACTGACACGCTTTCCTGGAAAATTTTCATACAATAGTTATAAAATTTTCATACATTGAACTTTTTTGGCACTTTTAAAACCCGATTTTTCCAAATTTTTCTATAGACGCCTACTTTGTTTATTATACCGTTGAGATCGCCTCGGCGGGACCTATCTCTGGATACCCCATTTGTGGGGCTAGCGCGAACAACCGCGAAAATCCAAATTCAACCGAGGTGTAGTAAGGGCTAGTAAACAAAGCAAATTTTGCAAATTCTATTCGTATCTTAAGTCTGGGACTATACAATATATATATTGTTTGAAGCGGATCAATTAGCTGGATATACTGACACGCTTTCCTGGAAAATTTTCATACAATAGTTATAAAATTTTCATACATTGAACTTTTTTGGCACTTTTAAAACCCGATTTTTCCAAATTTTTCTATAGACGCCTACTTTGTTTATTATACCGTTGAGATCGCCTCGGCGGGACCTATCTCTGGATACCCCATTTGTGGGGCTAGCGCGAACAACCGCGAAAATCCAAATTCAACCGAGGTGTAGTAAGGGCTAGTAAACAAAGCAAATTTTGCAAATTCTATTCGTATCTTAAGTCTGGGACTATACAATATATATATTGTTTGAAGCGGATCAATTAGCTGGATATACTGACACGCTTTCCTGGAAAATTTTCATACAATAGTTATAAAATTTTCATACATTGAACTTTTTTGGCACTTTTAAAACCCGATTTTTCCAAATTTTTCTATAGACGCCTACTTTGTTTATTATACCGTTGAGATCGCCTCGGCGGGACCTATCTCTGGATACCCCATTTGTGGGGCTAGCGCGAACAACCGCGAAAATCCAAATTCAACCGAGGTGTAGTAAGGGCTAGTAAACAAAGCAAATTTTGCAAATTCTATTCGTATCTTAAGTCTGGGACTATACAATATATATATTGTTTGAAGCGGATCAATTAGCTGGATATACTGACACGCTTTCCTGGAAAATTTTCATACAATAGTTATAAAATTTTCATACATTGAACTTTTTTGGCACTTTTAAAACCCGATTTTTCCAAATTTTTCTATAGACGCCTACTTTGTTTATTATACCGTTGAGATCGCCTCGGCGGGACCTATCTCTGGATACCCCATTTGTGGGGCTAGCGCGAACAACCGCGAAAATCCAAATTCAACCGAGGTGTAGTAAGGGCTAGTAAACAAAGCAAATTTTGCAAATTCTATTCGTATCTTAAGTCTGGGACTATACAATATATATATTGTTTGAAGCGGATCAATTAGCTGGATATACTGACACGCTTTCCTGGAAAATTTTCATACAATAGTTATAAAATTTTCATACATTGAACTTTTTTGGCACTTTTAAAACCCGATTTTTCCAAATTTTTCTATAGACGCCTACTTTGTTTATTATACCGTTGAGATCGCCTCGGCGGGACCTATCTCTGGATACCCCATTTGTGGGGCTAGCGCGAACAACCGCGAAAATCCAAATTCAACCGAGGTGTAGTAAGGGCTAGTAAACAAAGCAAATTTTGCAAATTCTATTCGTATCTTAAGTCTGGGACTATACAATATATATATTGTTTGAAGCGGATCAATTAGCTGGATATACTGACACGCTTTCCTGGAAAATTTTCATACAATAGTTATAAAATTTTCATACATTGAACTTTTTTGGCACTTTTAAAACCCGATTTTTCCAAATTTTTCTATAGACGCCTACTTTGTTTATTATACCGTTGAGATCGCCTCGGCGGGACCTATCTCTGGATACCCCATTTGTGGGGCTAGCGCGAACAACCGCGAAAATCCAAATTCAACCGAGGTGTAGTAAGGGCTAGTAAACAAAGCAAATTTTGCAAATTCTATTCGTATCTTAAGTCTGGGACTATACAATATATATATTGTTTGAAGCGGATCAATTAGCTGGATATACTGACACGCTTTCCTGGAAAATTTTCATACAATAGTTATAAAATTTTCATACATTGAACTTTTTTGGCACTTTTAAAACCCGATTTTTCCAAATTTTTCTATAGACGCCTACTTTGTTTATTATACCGTTGAGATCGCCTCGGCGGGACCTATCTCTGGATACCCCATTTGTGGGGCTAGCGCGAACAACCGCGAAAATCCAAATTCAACCGAGGTGTAGTAAGGGCTAGTAAACAAAGCAAATTTTGCAAATTCTATTCGTATCTTAAGTCTGGGACTATACAATATATATATTGTTTGAAGCGGATCAATTAGCTGGATATACTGACACGCTTTCCTGGAAAATTTTCATACAATAGTTATAAAATTTTCATACATTGAACTTTTTTGGCACTTTTAAAACCCGATTTTTCCAAATTTTTCTATAGACGCCTACTTTGTTTATTATACCGTTGAGATCGCCTCGGCGGGACCTATCTCTGGATACCCCATTTGTGGGGCTAGCGCGAAAAATCGCCCCCCCGCCCACCCGGTCGTTGCGCACCACGTTAATTTGGACGACCCACGAAAGTAGGTATTTTAGAAGACACGTTGATACCGCACCGCTGGTGACGGTGACAGATACAGACGTTCCAGAAACGGATTCTAAGCATAGTTCTAGTAACGCCAACCGCTTTACAGTTGGGTTTAGGACCTTATAGCGAATCAAATTATAGTACGAAGGTGAAACATCCGACAAAAATAACCGACAAAACAAACAGCACTTACGTGCTTACGAAGCAACGTGCGACGACCTCCTTAATCCACACAGCAACTCGACGACTGCATCCGACGGCTCTATCTGAAACATATAAAAAGTTACATTAATATAGATAAAAGAAGGAAGGCGAAAGCATAAAAACGAGCCCTTAAAATAGAAAAAGCCCTAGTTTAAGTCATATTGACCCAACCCTTCTACAGTTGGAAATAGCATTAAGAAAATATAATAAAGACGCAGCTCAGCTGTTAATTATTAATAGAATTATTGACAAAATTATATTAAAACTAAAACAATATTGACCAAATTATCTAAACCCGGAAAGGGGAACTAATCAACAAGTCCTATTGACCCAACCGTTTTACAGTTGGATATAGAAATCAAATATAGACGTAGCTAATTATTAATAGCTAGAAAATATAACATTTTAACAATAATTACTAATAATTATTAATAAATAATTCTAAATTAAAATACAAAAATTATTTGATAAAATTTTAAATATTAAAACTTAAAAGACCCATAAATCCCCCCTCAATTGACAACTTCATTACACAGCCCCTTTACAGCTGTAGTAAATCTTTAGGAAGCCAGAGAATCCCCCTAAACCCACAAAATGTTCGGCTTCCGCACCCCCGTTAAACCCACACAAAACGAGCAACAGATGTCCCCGAAGGCACCGGTAAAGCCTCACACCTCCACCAGCGTGAGGCGTAGCATAGGAGAATGGGAGTCCGCCGCAGACGCGCAAGAAGGGACGTCTAGAACAACTTACCCGACTCGAACAGCCGAGGCCAGGGCCTGCCTCAACCGCGCCAAACAACACCTTGGCAACTCACGCAACTTAAAAACTGAAATCAAAGCAGCGGTGATGGAGGCCGTGGATCGGATGTATCTATTGGTAAAAGAGGCGGAAGCCGAAGAAAAAGGTAATAAGGGAAAGGAGACAAAAGTCCCTAAAACAGACTCCAAAAAGGAGGAAATAACAACGTCAGAGCAAAACATAAAAGCCTGGCTGAGCAAACTGGAGGAGCATGGAAGGCTGCTGCGGGAACACGGCGAAGAGACAGTGGAATTACGGAAGAAGATTGAAAGTGCAACAAAGACAATAACAGAAGCGGTGGCAGCAAAACCGACGTATGCGGAGATGCTGACCGCCCCAAAACCACCCATGTCGAAACCCCACCACTCCATTCTGGTGTCCTCCACGCAAGTGGAGGACACTAGTGAAGACGTCATCTTGAAACTGAGGACCACCTTACAGGCAAGAGAGACCGGCCTCCAAATACAGGCTCTGAGGAAGGTCAAGGACCAGAGGGTGGTCCTCAGTTGTAAAACACAAGAAGAAGCAACAAAAACTGCAACAAGGCTAAGAGCGAACCAGCTGCTGAAGGTAGAGGACGCCAGGAGCAAAAACCCAATGGTCATCCTGAAATACATGATGGCCTACAACACCGACGCAGAGGTGTTGGAGGCCATCGGTAATCAGAATAAAGAGTTGACGCGGGGCCTGTCGGCTGATGAAATATCCGCTACCACAGTCAAATATCGAAGGAGAGTGAGGAATCCACTGCAGTGCCATATAGTGCTGCAGGTGGCACCCCTTATGTGGCAGCGGATGACAGCGGCCGGCAGGCTCCACGTGGACTTACAATATTTGCAAGTAGAAGACCAGTCGCCACTTCTACAGTGTACAAAGTGCCTGGCGTTTGGCCACGGCCGTAGGGCATGCCAGGAAGAGGAGAGTTCGTGCACCTACTGCGGTGGCCAACACCTGAGGGCGGCCTGTCCTGATTTGGCGACTGGACAAAAAGCAAAATGCAAAAATTGTACTCAAGAAAAGCTGCAAAACACAGACCATGGGGCCTTCAGCGAAGAATGCCCCATAAGGAAAAAATGGGACCACTTAGCTAGATCAAGCGTTGCGTATTGCTAAGGATGCGCATCGGATAAAAAGCTGGAATAGGACGGGAGCTACAGCGAGCACGCAAGACATGATAGGAAAGGATCAATCGAAAAGAATACTTACCGCAGCAATGAACACCAACAGACACCAAAATAAATGCACCGCTACACGCCTACAGCGCCTCGAGCTCGCCGGGAACCTGAAAACAAAAAACAAATTTATATTTAAAATTCTTGTAAGAAAATATCATAAAGCCCAAGCCACATGTATAATAGCGCGCCGTAGAATGGTGAAAGAAAGAACTATCAAAGAAAAGAAAGGCAATACTGGGTGGCAAGAAAAACGTCCGACTGATACGTTGGCGTCAAAATCAAGCCTGAAGGATAATTTATACAATGAAAATAAATTTCATTCTAAAATTAAAAGCCCTGTAGCAGGTAACGCCAGCGTATCAACCTTAAAGACAAACCATTGCACCGGAAGAACCCACCCCCTTGCATTCGCTATGCAGATATGCATAGTCAAATTAGTGGGAAGGGGATGCGACGACCGGCTAACACCCAGACATTTAACACACAGAATAATCAGGGACGACCTCGAGTCGTCAGCCAACATTGTGTTGTGAAGCAGCATCATGAAGATGTTAGCCGATTTTTGGGGACTCGAGGCCGTACCAGAACGAGCGAAAGATAAGAAAGTCGACAGTACACCATTAAAGGCAATCATCTCTAACCTCAGTCAAAAATACAAACAAAAATAAAATGAAATAGAATCGAACTAAATTGAAAATATCAAAACCGCAACTAGATAAAAATTTGAAAAACACTTTTGGACGAAAAACAAAGATAATATAAATACCCTAACAAATTATTAAAAATACTATAAATTAAAGCACGAAAATATGCTAAACTAGGTCTCCAACATATATTGGGGGAAACTCTGTCATTAAAAACCATAAAAAAAAAAAAAAAAAAAAAAAAAAAAAAAAAAAAAAAACCTAACCTAACCTAACCTAACCTAACCTAACCTAACCTAACCTAACCTAACCTAACCTAACCTAACCTAACCTAACCTAACCTAACCTAACCTAACCTAACCTAACCTAACCTAACCTAACCTAACCTAACCTAACCTAACCTAACCTAACCTAACCTAACCTAACCTTTTTTTTTTTTTTTTTTTTTTTTTTTTTTTTGCCGAAGAGAAAACCCTTTATGGGTACCCGCCCGTGCTCGGGGGACACGAGCGGGTTATGTCGGAGTCCTTGATCCATCAACACTCGGGGCCATACCCCCGGCTGTTGATGGACCAAGTGTACCGACTAAAAACTCTCCGGTGACACCATAGTCGCATTGTGTCGGGGACAACAGGAACTCCATTGTACGACAACTGCAGCCCCGACGCGACCGCCTGTTTAGGCCCCTCTGGGAGCATAAGACGCCCCCCCAATTTTCCCCCCCCCCTCCCTACTAGGCACCATGCCGGTGTCACTCGGCATGGCGTCTCCCCCTCGAACTGGGCGACAGACTCCCCCGAGTCTGCCACCCAGGTGATTTCGATGGAGACACCCATGTACTCAGACTGTAACATCTGAGACCATGGGCATCTCCGCCTCTAGCGCCCCGGGGGCACTTGCCTCCGTCGGCCGCCCCCGCGTCGCGGGAATCGACTCAGGGGCGGCAGACCGAGCCGCCTTCCTCCCACTGGTCTTAGGGGCCTTACACGCCCAGCCGCCCAACAAATGGCCGGGACTTCGCCCGGTGTTGTCGCACAGCGCGCAGTGTGGTGCGGATTTGCAGCCAGCGGCCTTGTGGCCCGGTTTTCCGCACCTATAGCACAGCGCGCTACGGTCACATCCCCCCTTGCACTGCTCTCGAACGTGACCCGGTTCGAGACAGCGGTAGCACCTCATCGGCCTCACCTCCAAGAGATTGACCCTCGCGGAAGTGAAGCCGACCAGAAGCCGATTTGCAGCCACCTTCTTTGCTGCCTCCACTGGGCAGCTAACTACTATGGTGCCGAGGGGTGTCCGGTCACGCAGCACTTCCCCCGCCTTGACCGCGTCCACCGGGCACCCCCCGGCACGGGCGACGGCCTCCACCACCTCCTCCTTGGTGACCGAATCATCCAGTCCCACCAAACGCATTGACGCGCACTTGATGGGCCTGGAGATGGCCACATCCTCCGCGGGCAGCGCCGCACTCAGTGCGGCCGCCAGGGCGTCCGCCTTAGGGCCACTCTCCTCCCCAGCCACTTCGAGCAGACGGGCTCCAGTGGCCGAAACCTTGAACCCGAGGGGGCCGGTGCCCAGCTCTTCTATGTTTATTAGCCCCCTCGCCCGGGCTATGATGTTTGCATACGTGACGCCGCGCGCCGCAGCGTCCGGCTGCAGCTTTATGGACACCGCAGCCGAGCGAGGCGGCCGGGGCGTCCGCAGTTTGCGCCTGCGCTTCCTTTTTTTTTGCTTGCGCTGAGGTGCCCGCACTTGATTACTATCCGTCCGTGCACCCCCCGCTTTATGCACGGCAGACTTTTTCTTCCGCCCAACCACCTCAACCCACGGAACCTCCGCGGTTGGCGCGGTCGACGGGGGCGGGATAGGTCGGGGCTCCAAATGGGCCGGCCTCGCGGGTGCCGGCGCAGGAAGCGCATTGCGCTTCTTCGCTCCCTTTCTTTTCGGGGCGGTAACAACCGGTCCGAGCGGGATCGGAGGGTCGGAGGCCAGGGGCGGCCGAAGGCGCCGCTCCGGAAGGAGCCTATCCTCCAAGGCGGCAAACCGGGCGTCCATCATCGCCCCGACCTGGTCCACAATGGCGCGATGGACCCTCTCCAGCTCCGTCGTCGTCGGAGCCGCCGCTCCAGGACCTGCTGTTGCGGGGACCGCCGCTGCAGGAGCAGCCGCTCGCGGGGTTGCCCTTGCGGAAGCCGCTTTGGCGGCCTCAGCGAAGGCCTCCAGTGCGGGTGACCTCCTATCCTCGGGGCGGGGTCCCGGCTGATGCTCGGAGTGCATCCGCTGCATTTGGCAGCGCAGGAACTCCACCCTCTTCTTCAGCCGAGAGTTTTCCTCCTCGGCCTTTTTCAGCTCCTGGGGAACTGTCAGGTCGAAGATGCCGTCAACAGCCTGCGCAATGACCTTGGCGGCATCTTTGAGCGTCTTGACGAAGGTCCCCTTGAGGTTCTTTGACGAGCCGGCCACTCGGAGGATGTTCTGCACCTGCTGAAGTGCAGCCTCCTTATGGTCGGCCGGGCCAAGGGACCATGACATCATGCTGGCCGCTTTTTGAGCGGCAGCGTCAACAGCCAGCTCTTCCTCGACCTGGAGCTCCAGCAATTCCCTTTTACGGGCTGCGAGCTCCACCTTCGTGTTGGCGCCTTCTGCGGTCGTGGGCGGCCGGCCTCTACCACCCGAGACCTGCCTAGTCGCCTTCTTGGCGACGCCTTCCTCCACCCCCAAGGTGCGGGGACGTTTTTTCGCCGCAGTTGTGCGGGACCCTTCGCTAGCCGCCGAGCAAGCTGAGTCCGAGAACGACATCTCACTGTTCTCGTCGGCGGCTCGGGAAGCCTCTTTCACGGCGGCCTCCCATTCTCTTCGTACCACCGTGATGGCAGCAACGCTCTCAGGCGGCGCCTCGTCATCATCCGAATCACAAAGTGACTCGGACAGTTTCGAGGCAGCCGCTCGCATTCTTTCCGCAAGAGTTGCGGAGCGTTCCAGCAGAACCACTGGCTGGTTATTTCGCGTGCATTCGGTGTCCGTTGGGATTTTGCTATGGTCGTGGGTTTGATGAGTCAGAGTGCCCCCCCCAGAATACGAGGGGCAGCCAGAGCCCGAAGGCCCTGGGGAGGATTCTCCGGCCTGGGACAGGCCGGTACCTCCCTGGGGTAATAACTTTTTGCTTTGCTTCATCATTCGTTATACTGATCCACAGCTTCGAGCGCTGGGCGGAGTTTTAGCCCCTCCGCCTTTCAGCCGCGGCACGCCGACCGCAGCATTAGGCACTTAGAGCCGACCGGCCTTTCGACGTCGACAAACACACCCTAATAAGAACCCGCTCACTGTCCTCTCTTCAAGCGGAGAGTACAGGGAGCGAGCGACTCAACCGCCCTTGTTATTGGATCAATTGCAGGCTCCCAGTCCCTCCTCGAGCGAGGAGAGAGGGGAACGACCAGCAACCGACCCGACAAGACGCGCCACCCGCTGCACCCGACCTTCTCCAAAACGGAGATTGAAGGGGGCAGCTAGGCGCAACCAAACTTCCGGACAGAACCGGGGGACATGTGGGAAGGAAAACGGAGGGATGGGACCGAAAACTGGGGAAAGGTAGCGCATGACTGTTTTAGTTATGTCTGTTCAGAAGGACCAGACCAATAGCAGGCAGCAACCGCGAGCAGGATACAGTCACACTTGCCTTGGGGATCGTCGCGACCGTGCGCTACTCCCAAGACCACGCCAAATTGCTTGCCGGGACAGACAAGCAAAATAGGCGAGAAGCTATACCACTGCGCCTCGAAGGACGCGTGTGGTGGGATAGCCTTTCGCCCGCCCAACCTAACCTAACCTAACCTAACCTAACCTAACCTAACCTAACCTAACCTAACCTAACCTAACCTAACCTAACCTAACCTAACCTAACCTAACCTAACCTATCCAGATCATTTCCCCAAATTTTTTCAAAGGAAAGTTATAAACTTTCCATACATTGACCGGTTTTTGGATTTTTAAATCCCAAAATTTTCAAAATTTTCTTCTAGCGAAGGTCCAAATTTGGTATCGTTGCACAGCCCTCGTCAGCCCCTATCCGCAGACACCCCATTTATAGGGGTAGCGCGAAAAATCGCCCCCCCGCCCACCCGGTTGTTGCTCACTACGTTGATTTTTTGGATCAGCGACAGTAGGTATTTCAAAATAAACGCAGATACCACAGCGCGGGTGGTAGTTTCGGCTACAGACGTACCTGAAAAAGAAAAATACGATTAGTTATATTGACTCCAACCCTTATACAGTTGGAAATAAGGTACAGACATAGCGAAAATACAAAAATTTACGCTATCTGACTGAAAGTACTCACGTACTCATTTAAACACAAGAAAACAACAGACTAGAGGTGCCACAGCACGACGATAGTTTTCCGCTACTGTAACAAGAGGAAATCACATACATACGAGACACATCAGAGAGGAAGGTGAAAATTAGACCAATAATTAAAACGAAAATTGACATAAATAGAATACTGACAAAGCAGGGCAGGGAACCACTTACCTGGGGAAAACACCTGACTCCTGGACAATCGGGTGCCACGAAGGACGCGAGACGACCCGCTGCAGACGCAGCTCCGAGACGACCGCTCCACAGACCGCACCTGAAACAGAAAAATAGATATAAATAATAAACAAAAAAACATAGATTTAAGTACTAAGACTTCTGACCAACCCCTTTACAGTTGGTACAGTTAAACAAATATACAAATTTTCTAGGTTAAATATATACTTTTACAATTATACAACTTACTTATTATTTTCAATTACAATTTTATTTTAAACCTCATTTTATAATACCTTGTACCGTTAAACAAATATACAAATTTTCTAGGTTAAATATATACTTTTACAATTATACAATTTACTAATTATTTTCAATTACAATTTTATTACAATTTTATTTTAAACCTCATTTTATAATAATTATACACAATCCAATCAACCACAACAGCGACATACTCCCTCTGACATTAGAATTAAAGTAAACAGGTCCTCGAGATAGTAAATATGTCTACACAAGGCAAAAATGTTAAAAATATTAACATCACGTACCAACCGAGTACGAGTGCCGCGACAACGAGAACCAATAACTCGCCACCGAAAGTCATCAAGTCACCCTCTAAACTGACTCGCCAGCCTTCAGCAAACGAGTTTTATCAACACGGTAAAGAACACCTGGAGAAATCTGGAAACCTCAAAACCAGCATCAAAGAGGCAGTGACGAACAGCCTTACAGGACTCTTTACCATCACGCTGAATCAGAAAGAGCAAATAGAGGAACTGAGGTTGCGACTAGAAAGTAAAGTCAAAGAAAAGCAAGAGGAAACACTGGCGGCCTTGCTGGAGAAAGTTAACACCAGCGCACTGTCCGTCAACGAAGTGCTGGACGAGGTGAAGTCGTTGAGACAGACAGTTGTACACGACATAGCCGGACAACTGCCTGTCGCCTCGGCAAACCTACAAAGTTGTTCCAAGGTACACGATGATGGAGTTCTCGACGAACTAAAGGCGCTCCGGCAGACCACGGAAAATGTGGTCAAACAAGTCACAGAGATGACGACGACGACTATACCGACCACATACGCGGAAGCTGCAGCCCGACCCCCCCGAAATCGACTAACCACCCAACCGATTCACTCGATCATCGTGTCCTCAGAAAACGACAAGGACACCAGCGAAACAGTTCTAGAAAAGGTCAGAAAAGTCCTAGACCCGAAAAGATCCGGAGTAAAAGTGGAAAAAGTGCGGAAGGCAAGGAACCAAAAGTTAGTACTAAGCAGCAACGACAAAGAGGAAATACACAAAATGACGGAAATGATACAAGTTGATAAGGAACTGAAGGTGGTGACAGCGACTAACAAAAATCCCCTAGTTATCCTCAAAGACGTGTTGACATATAATACAGACGAGGACATACTTACCTCGATCAAAACGCAAAACGGTCACCTGATAAGGGACCTGACCGCCGATGAGTCCCAGCCTATTATTAAATACCGCAGAAAGGCGAGAAACCCGCACGAAAACCATGTGGTCCTACAGGTCTCGCCAAAACTATGGCAGAGACTCACGACGGCGGGTAGAATGCATATTGATATGCAACAAATTATAGTGGAAGATCAATCTCCGCTACGGCAGTGTACCCGATGCCTGGCCTACGGTCACGGCCGCAGGCAGTGTGAGGAAACGGACGACTCGTGCAGCTACTGCGGTGGCCCCCATCTAAAAGCAAAGTGCGATAGGTCCAAAACAACAGCTGACGGGCCGATCTGTCGAAATTGCGTGGTCGCCGGGCTCCCTGAAACAGGACACACTGCCTTCGACCGGGACTGTCCAGTCAGGAGGAAATGGGACTCCATAGCACGGTCCAGCGTAGCGTACTGCTGAAGCGGAGATTGATACAAGAGACCACACAAAAAATAACAACACGAACACCGCCACCGCACACGCCGAGAGGGCATACAAGGCGATACAAATCAACCTCCAGAGGAAGCAACTGGCAACCCAGGAGCTTCTTCTGGAGGCTGCTAATAACAAAATCAGCTTCGCAGTGGTGCAGGAACCGTACGTAGGATCCCTCGGTGAAGTAAAACAATATCCCGGAACTCGCATAGTCCAAGCGGGCGGAAACAGAACGGGACCCATCAAGGCGGCTATAATTATTTTCGACGGTCAAGTAGAAGTAATACAAGACCCAATTCTCACAACCGAAAATATAGCATTAGCCATCCTAAAAACCGAAGCTTGGACGATAGCAGTAGTATCGATATATTTTGAAGACCAGAAACCATTAGAACCGTACCTGCACCACTTGAAAAAGATCCGATCTAAAACAGAAATGCACAAAACCCTAATAGCCGGAGATTGTAACGCGTGGAACGAGTGGTGGGGAAGTGAAAGGGATAATGAAAGAGGGGAAATAATGGCGGGAGCAATAAACGAAATGGACCTACACATATTAAACGAAGGAACAGAGCCTACATTCTACACTATTAGGGGTCACACTGAATATAAGAGTCATGTGGACATCACGACCTGCTGCGAGAGGATGATTCCTATAATTCATGATTGGAAAGTGCGAGGAGACCTAATCAGCTCTGATCATAATGCTATCACATACACGATACAGTTAAAGAAAACTAACCAAGACAGACACCAAGCAACGACCAGAAAGTACAATACAAAGAAAGCAAATTGGGAATTATTCCGACAAACACTCAAGACAACACTACAAGCAGAAGGAATTACAGAGTCATACATTGAAAACATCAACACAAAAGCGGAATTAGAAGAGACAATAGACAGATACACAAAATGTATCGAAACAGCCTGCAACAAAAGTATACCTGAAATAAAAAGGAATAATAAAAACAACTCATACTTACCTTGGTGGAACGAAGCGCTTGCAGAGTTGAAACGGAGCACGTCAACAAAAAAACGACGAATCCGGAACGCAGCACCACATCGACGAAAGCACGTAGTAGACGAGTACCTGAAAGCAAAAGAACAATATGAGACAGAAGTAAGATTGGCACAGACAAAGAGCTGGAAGGACTACTGTACTAAACAAGAAAGGGAAAGTCTATGGGACGGGATTTACAGGGTAATAAAGAGCGCGGAGAAGAGGAAAGAGGACACGCCCCTTGTGAAGGACGGGAAGGTGTTGAATCCTAACGAAAGCGTAAAACTGCTTGCGTCCACGTTCTTCAAACAAGATAATCCACAGAACGACACACTGGATCACACAAAGATCAGAGAAAAGGCGAGACAGATCAGAGAAGAACAGGAGGTGGACGATCACGACCCGCCCTTCACGAGTGGCGAACTAAGACAAACAATGCTGAGCTTTAACCCTAAAAAGGCACCAGGAATTGATGGCTTCACGGCGGACATATGCCAGGCATCCATCCGGGCCGATGAGAAATCATACTTACATTTAATCAATAAATGTTTCAAAATGTCATGCTTCCCAAAGGCCTGGAAAGAAGCCGTGGTCATCACACTCCGGAAACCTGGCAAAAAAGATTACACAGAACCTAAATCTTACAGGCCTATAGGGTTATTACCGATTCTTGGCAAAATCTTCGAAAAGATGGTAATGACCAGGATAAATTGGCATATCCAACCCAAAGCCAACGCAAGGCAATATGGCTTTACACCGCAGCGCTGTACCGAGGACGCCCTCTATGATCTTATACAACACATTAAAGAAGGCCTTAATAAAAAACTTATTAATGTTGTTGTATCTTTAGACATAGAGGGCGCCTTCGACAGCGCGTGGTGGCCAGCGATAGTCTGCCAACTCGCCGAAAAACAATGCCCGCAGAACTTAAGAACTCTAATACACAGCTACCTGGACCACCGAAAAGTTAGAGTTCGCTACGCCGGACAGGAACACATAGCCGAGACCACGAGGGGTTGCGTACAGGGTTCCATTAGCGGCCCTACGCTATGGAATACCTTGCTGGACCCACTCTTGATAGATTTGGACAGCCAGCAAGTGTATTGCCAGGCCTTTGCCGATGATATCGTCCTGGTTTTTTCGGGAAAGGAAACTTTACAATTAGAAATAGAAGCAAACAAAACCTTAGAACGAATAAACAAATGGGGAGAGAAAAATAAACTTAAATTTGCACCTAACAAAACAAACGCCATAATAATTACTAAAAAATTAAAATATGACATACCAAAATTAAAAATGGGGGGGATAGATATACAAATGAAAAAAGAAATAAAAATTTTAGGACTAATAATTGATGACAAATTAACATTTAAAAAACATATAGATATAACTTGCAAAAAGGTAAAAGAAATTTTTAAAAAACTGACAAGAATGACTAAAGTAACATGGGGTCTGAACCCCGAAATAACCAGGACGATATACACAGCGGTAGTGGAGCCGACGATCCTGTACGCCGCCAGCGTATGGGCACCTGCCGCGCAGAAGAAAGCGAACAGGAAAGTACTAAACGACATCCAAAGGGGCTTCGCGCAGAAAATCATCAAATCTTATAAGACCACCTCACTAAATGCAGCAATAATTCTGTCAGGGCTGCTGCCCCTAGATCTCAGAATTAAGGAGAACGCGGAAATCTATGAGGCGAAACGCGGCAAACCACAGGAGATATTGGCGGGGAGAGAGTTGGAGGAGAAGGTCTGCTTCCTTAGGGAGTTGCATCCAGCCGAAGACCCACAAGTCGAATACCAAAGCCCGGGAATTGTTGATACCTCTTCGGGTATCAACATATTCACCGATGGTAGTAAGATCAACGGCAAAGTGGGCGCGGCACTCACGTGCTGGAGGGACGGTGTGGAGATCCTTAATCGCAAATATAAATTAGAACACTATTGTACTGTATTTCAGGCAGAGCTTTATGCACTTAAACAGGCAACCGAAATAGCCAAGCAAATCCAGGAAAATATAGTAAATATATTCAGCGACTCCAGGTCCTCCCTGGATTTGCTCGCAAACAATAAAGCTCTGCACCCTATAGCATTCAAAATTAAAACCAATATTTTAGACAATCAAAAACAAAACAAAATTTTAAATTTTCACTGGATTAAGGCCCACGCCGGAACCGAAGGCAACGAACGAGCGGATGCACTCGCTAAGGAGGCAGCCCTAAACCTGAAACGTAAACCCGACTATGACAAGAGCCCAATATCTTTTATTAAAAAGACCATCCGCGAAAACACCAAAAAGATATGGAACGACAGATACCAAACAGAGACCACTGCGGGAACCACCAAAATCTTCCTCCCAAATGCCATCGAAGCACTTAAAATAATTAAAACCCTGACAGTGAATCCCATCCTGACACAAGTTCTGACAGGACATGGGGGATTCTCTGAATACCTACACAGGTTCAAGCTAAAAGACAGCCCGGCTTGTGAATGTGACCCCGAAACAATAGAATCAGTACAACATATCATCGTAGACTGCCCTATACACAGCTACGATAGATATAACATAGAACAAACACTAGGAACAGAAATCACAATAAATAATATAAGCCAAATCATGATAAACCCAGAAAAACGAAACAAATTTATAGAATACTGTACAAAATTAGCAAAACGAACAATAAATAGGAACAAAACTAAATGACAAATTTCTAAACAAACAAACACAACACAAAATAATATAAAACAATAATAAGGGCTCTGATCCCGTCAGAGGAAGCAAGGAAACGTCAACCAGACGTTATTAAAAAAAAAAAAAAAAAAAAAAAAAAACCTAACCCAGTCGCAACCCAAACGCCGCTGAAATCGGTCGATTTTTGGCTCCGCTCCGTATTTTTAAAGTCAATAAATTCATAAAATCGGATATAATAGTGCTATAACAGTGATTTTAACACCAAAGTGCTTTGTTAAGTGCAGTGCTTGTGTCCGCTAGTTTTCCGGGAACCAACGGCAGCCCCCTGAAGCAGGAACAGGGCATTTCTGCTCCGGAGGGACCGAAAAATTCTGTTTTTCGGCCGGCGCTCGGAAACTAAAGCAGGGAGGTGCACTTTTTTTTACACCATCTGAAAGGTCTCGACGACCTCCATCCACACCGTGAGTTTGCCTTCCGTTGCTTGGGAAACCGCGGAGTTATAGAGGTTTTCCTATTTGACCTTCGCGGCGTGGCTGGAACCGGAAAGGAGTTAGAGACTGGCGGTTTCCGGATTCCAGTAGCCCTCAGTTCACTGTACAACACCCTCATTTTTAATTTTCAAATTCCGACCGTTTTCAGCTAATTAACACTAGAAACGTTATATCCATTCTGTGACCCAACTTACGAGCTAATTTTAACAGTGTTACTATCGAGTACCATATACCTTTTATTACATCATAAAATAGCCCCAACGCTCAGCTATCTAAAACTGTATTCCATTTATTTTTAAGACCAATAGTTTAAGAGTTATCATCATTTTTCTGCGGCGAGAAATTCCTAATTTACTCGCCACTACGACGTAATTCCGCGCCAAGGCCGGCGAAGGAATCTAAAAATAGATTTTTTTCGCCTTCACGACCGGTTACTGCGCACTTGCCGGGCAGCCGTCGTTATTTAATTATCATACCGGTTATTACTCAAGCTATTATATACTTTATTTGTTCTACATTTACTTTCAATACATAATACATCCATCAGATCTAATATATAAATCTATTTTTTTTTTTTTTTTTTTTTTTTTTTTTTTCTCGATTCGTACATCATCACGACCGGTAACTGCGCAGTTGCTAGGCAGCGGCAGTTACGTAACATTCAATTCTTACATCTGTTGAGTGGGTTCGAGTCTCCGTGGCACGTTGGACTATATACATTATTTTGTCTCATTTTGTTAACGAGTTTATTTCAATTTTATCTTTTCGGACACTCATAGCTGGAGTCCTTCTGCTCCCCCCCTGCCCCCCCCCTAGCCTGACCCCCCCCCCCCCAAATTATTTTAACTTATTTCTAACACCGTATCTCTCAGCCCTTCTGTTCCCCCTCGCTCCCCTTAGCTTGGCGACCTCCCCCCCCCCCCCCCCCCCAAAATTATTTTTAACTTATTTCTAACACCGAATCTCTCAGCCCTTCTGTTCCCCCTCGCCCCCCTTAGCTTGGCGACCTCCCCCCCCCTCCCCCCCAAATTATTTTTAACTTGTTTCTAACACCGTATCACTCAGCCCTTCTGTTCCCCCTCGCCCCCCTCAGTCTGTCGACCTCCCCCCCCCCCCCCCAAAATTATTTTTAACTTATTTCTAACACCGAATCTCTCAGCCCTTCTGTTCCCCCTCGCCCCCCTTAGCTTGGCTACCTCCCCCCCCCTCCCCCCAAATTATTTTGAACTTGTTTCTAACACCGTATCTCTCAGCCCTTCTGTTCCCCCTCGCCCCCCTCAGTCTGTCGACCTCCCCCCCCCCCCCCCCCCAAATTATTTTTAACTTATTTCTAACACCGAATCTCTCAGCCCTTCTGTTCCCCCTCGCCCCCCTTAGTTTGGCGACCTCCCCCCCCCCCCCCCAAATTATTTTTAACTTGTTTCTAACACCGTATCTCTCAGCCCTTCTGTTCCCCCTCGCCCCCCTCAGTCTGTCGACCTCCCCCCCCCCAAAATTATTTTAACTTATTTCTAACACCGAATCTCTCAGCCCTTCTGTTCCCCCTCGCCCCCCTTAGCTTGGCGACCTCCCCCCCCCCCCCCCCCAAATTATTTTTAACTTACTTCTAACACCGTATCTCTCAGCCCTTCTGTTCCCCCTCGCCCCCCTCAGTCTGTCGACCTCCCCCCCCCCCCCCCCCCCCCAATTATTTTTAACTCATTTCTAACACCGAATCTCTCAGCCCTTCTGTTCCCCCTCGCCCCCCTTAGTTTGGCGACCTCCCCCCCCCCCCCCCCAAATTATTTTTAACTTATTTCTAACACCGTATCTCTCAGCCCTTCTGTTCCCCCTCGCCCCCCGTAGCTTTGCGCCCCCCCCCCCCCCCCCCCCCCAAAATTATTTTTAACTTATTTCTAATACCGAATCTCTCAGCCCTTCTGTTCCCCCTCGCCCCCCTTAGCTTGGCGACCTCCCCCCCCCCCTCCCCCCCAAATTATTTTTAACTTGTTTCTAACACCGTATCTCTCAGCCCTTCTGTTCCCCCTCGCCCCCCTCAGTCTGTCGACCTCCCCCCCCCCCCCCCCCCAAAATTATTTTAACTTATTTCTAACACCGAATCTCTCAGCCCTTCTGTTCCCCCTCGCCCCCCCTTAGTTTGGCGACCTCCCCCCCCCCCCCAAATTATTTTTAACTTATTTCTAACACTGTATCTCTCAGCCCTTCTGTTCCCCCTCGCCCCCCTCAGTCTGTCGACCTCCCCCCAAGCCCCCCCCCCCAAAAAAAAAAATTATTTTTAACTTATTTCTAACACCGAATCTCTCAGCCCTTCTGTTCCCCCTCGCCCCCCTTAGCTTGGCGACCTCCCCCCCCCCCCCCCCCCCCAAAATTATTTTAACTTCTAACACCGAATCTCTCAGCCCTTCTGTTCCCCCTCGCCCCCCTCAGTAAGTTGACCCCCCCCCCAAATTTACTATGAACACACCTATAACAACGAGCGAGGACGGATTTCATGACCAAGACCCCGATACATACGAATTCAACGATACAGACACCCCCCCCACCGACCCTTTCCGAGTATTCGTCTCGGATAAACTTAAAACCGCCAGGAGACTTCTTATAGAAGGAAGAAGCCTCAAAAAAGAAAACAAATTTGCCATACTACACATCTTTGAGGAGATCCTCAAATTTCAGGACCCCTCCCCCACACTCCCGGTTCCACTCCTGGCCCCTATACCTCCTGACCCCCAGTCCCACGATCAATTCAAACGCACCATAGTCTCCGAAGTCACCGAGGCAATAAAACAAGAAATAGCATCGCTTAAAAAGTCTCTCCCCCCCCTCCCCCCTTCGCCCCTCATACCTCAGCCTCCGCGCTCATACGCCTCGGTGACTAAGTCCAAAACCTCTCCCCTCAATATCCCCATCACCAAACCTTCCATCATTGTCTCCCCTGAGAAGGAGGTACAAACCCCTCAGGAAACCCTCAAACTTCTCAGGACAGGGGTCTCCTTCCGGGACACAAACTTCTCCCCTGCTGGTGTGAAGTTTGTGTCCAACAACAAGATCCGGGTCGAGTTCGACACCGAGGACCAATCTAAAATCGCCTTGCAAAAAATCCAGAACGCCCCGAACATTAGGGCTGAAGTAAGTAAAAAACTCAAGCCCATGCTAATATTAAAAGGTATCCCATCTGAAATCCCCTGCGAGGAACTCCCTAGCCTGATAATAAACCAAAATAACTTCAGCACGTACACTACTGCGGACTTAGAATTTAGATTCAAAAGAGGTAACAGAAACGTCCTTACGTACAACGCCGTTTTCATGGTCTCCCCTCCTCTGTGGAGGGCTATGATCCAACTCGGCAGAACCAACATTGACCACCTACGTGTTCATACTGAAGAGTATATACCACTCCTACAGTGCTACTCTTGCCTACAGTTCGGACATACTCGCAAAAACTGCTCGGCCGATACCTCTGTGTGTTCCCACTGCTCGTCCCCTACCCACGTATACAAGTACTGCCCTAACAAAAACGACACGAATTTCATCAACTGCCATAACTGCACTTCATATAAGAATAAACATAACCACAACATAGACACTAAACACAGTGCTACGTCGATATTCTGCCCCCGTCGAATCCATATTGCTGAAAAACTGAAACTAAGAATTAACTATGGATCATAACATCACCTACGCAACTCACAATACTCACACCACGCATACAATCACTACACACGGCACACTCAAATGCGCACAAATTAACCTTGGGCGCGGCAGAAACGCTCTACAAGAACTCAAAGTATACGCACATAAAACAGACCTAGACATCATATTCATCACCGAGCCGTACGTGGGCACGGGACGGCAGATGGGTCCCTTCCCTGGATACGGGGTCTACCAATTTCCTCAGACCACTTCCAATGCTAAAACCTCCATCCTCATCAAGGAAAAAGGCATTAGTACCATTGGATGCACCGAATTCTCCGACTCAAATCTCACAATTGTGAAGGTTAACTCCAACGCCACTCGCAATTTGTACCTCATTTCTATATACATCGAACCTCGCACGGATGATAATCAAACTCTCCTAAAACTGGCCACCTTTCTTGAGCGTACATCTGGCTCAATTCACATCGTGTGCGGCGACTTCAATGGATGGCACACGGCATGGGGCTCTGCCCACAATAATAGACGAGGAAATCAGGTCATGGACCTGATATTGCAATATGATCTACATATCTGCAATGAGGGCAACTCCCCCACTTTTGTCACCACCACGCATAATAACCTACGCACGTCCATCATAGACCTCACATTGGTTAGCGACCCTGGCTTCACCCGAGTCACTGACTGGCGGGTAGATAGCACACTATGTCCCTCGACCGAACATAACGCCATAAAATTTGGACTCACCCTCGGCCGATTTTCCCCCACACGCAACGTCAAATTATCCACCTTTAAATATAACACCTCCGCTGTCAAGTGGGAAGACATTAGCGACCGTTTCACCTCCGAAATCCGCACCAACATCGACCCTACTACCAATATCTCGCGCCTCTCTGAGTCGGGCATCGATGAGTTTGTCAATAAGCTCACGGGTGCGATTCAGAGGGCATGCGACAAAACCCTCCCGCGTAAAACCGGCTACCGCCACAGGCCCCCGTGGTGGGATGAAAAACTGGATGCTCTTAAAGTCAAGGTACTTCGTATTCACCACAAGATGCTAAACCGAAAGCGACGCAATAGACCCATCGACGACCTGCTTGACGAAAACAATAGATTACGCAAAGAATACTCGGAATCCATTAACCAGACCTCTACAGAACACTTTAGAGAGTTCTGTAATAGACAGACTAAGGAAGACGTCTACTCGGTGACTAATAGGATAATCAAAACCTCCCCCCTCCGCCACCCTCCTTCCACTCTGCGACTGGATGATGGCTCGTACACTTCTGACACTCAGGACACTGCACGAGCTCTCATCACAAAATTTTACCCCGACGACACCCCTAATGAATCGGACGCACAGAAATGCATCAGGACCCTCATGACGCAACCCATCCCCACCCACCCCGAACCTCCCTTTACATATACTGAGATTTTAAATGGACTCAAGCAGATGAACCACAAAAAAGCTCCCGGACCCGACCATCTCACTGCAGATATATGCCTCCAGTTCGCCATAAATTTCCCTAACTTAATTACTGAACTTTTAAATAGATGTCTTGCCCTGAGTTACTTCCCAGAGGCCTGGAAAGTCGCCCTAGCCAAGATAATCCCCAAACCCGGTAAAACTGACTTCTCATCCAGCTCCTCGTTCAGACCGATCGGCCTCATCGACGTCTTCGGAAAGCTGCTTGAAAAGTTGGTTATAAACAGACTCACACACCACCTCAACACGACCAATGCCTCCTCCAGGAAGCAGTTCGGCTTTAAACAAGCAACATCCACGATACAGGCTGTTGACTGCGCCCTTCGAGTAGTCAGGGCTGCTTTATCCAATAAGGAACATGTTATCGCAATTTCACTTGACATCAAAGCCGCTTTCGATCATGCATGGTGGCCTGCTATATTCCACCGGCTACGCTCTGTAAACTGCCCCTCCAACATTTACAATCTCCTCCTCAGCTACACCTCAAACAGGAAAGTTCACCTTAACTTCGCGGACTGCCGCGCAGATAAGGCTATGACCATGGGATGCATCCAGGGCTCTGTCTGTGGCCCCGCCCTCTGGAACCTCATCCTGGATGAACTATTATCCCTAAAACTCCCACATGGCTGCCATCTCCAGGCCTACGCTGACGATGTCCTACTTATCGCGCACTCCAATAACACCACGGAATTGGAAGGAATGGTGAACACGCTACTATCGCAGATCACTGCATGGGGTAGATCAGTCAAGCTCACTTTCGGACCTGAAAAAACGCAGGCTATGGGATTCACTAACAAATCCATCAAGTGCAATATTAAATCTGACGGCCAAAGGATAGTGTTTGTTAACCACTTTAAATACTTAGGCATAGTTATAGACAGGAAACTGCGGTTCAATAAACACATCGATTACATTACTGAAAAAGCCAAAAAACTACTGAACAGACTCACAATTTTCGTCAGACCCACCTGGGGCGTTCACCCTGAGAATGTCCGTACTATATATCTGCAAGTAATCGAACCTATTATCTTCTATGCGGCGAGCGTATGGTCCGGGGCACTTGAGCACAAATATGTTTGTGAGAAATTGCTATCCCTGCAAAGATTATTTGCCCTTAAAATAATTCGAGGCTTCCGGACAATTAACACCCCCACTGCTATCACCCTAGCCAACCTCACCCCTCTCCCAGCCAAAATTCTGGCCATGGCCGATAGGGAACACTCCAAAATAAGAGGCACTTCCTCTTTTCTCCCCTCGGACATCCCACTGGAAACCCCCACCCCCCCATCCGATCTCCTCCACCCCTCTCTCAGAAAGGGAATCCACTTCCACGAATGCTTGACTGCTGAGGATGTGCTGGCAATCTCCCCCCCTGGAACCACACAAATATACACAGATGGCAGCAAACACGATAACAAAGTGGGCGCCGCTGTGGTCGTCATCAGGGGGGACATCGCCATTCGAACCGAGAAGATAAAACTACATGATTGCTGCTCAGTATTTCAGGCCGAGCTCCTCGCCATCCTACATGCGTGCAAATGGATCTCCCACAACAACACCTCGCACTTTTTAATCCTCTCAGATTGCAGATCAGGCCTCACCGAGTTATCCAATCCATTTAGCTCCAATCCCCTCGTCACCCAGATCCATCACCTTCTACTCAAAATAGAGTCTGCCGGCCAACAAATCACATTCTCTTGGGTCAGGTCGCATATTGGAATTCCAGGTAACGAACTGGCCGACGCTGCTGCAAAATCTGCAGCAAATCTCCACCGCTCATTCGATTATTCATACATCCCCTTCAGCTTTATCAAACATCAAAACTCTATCCTTTGCCGTGAAGCCGCTTCTCAGCTCTACCAGAAGGCGACCTACATCAAAACACTCCTCCCCACCTATAAACATGTTCAAGATTATTTATCCGCAGACAAACCCAACTTCGCTACCACGCAATATCTCACAAACCATGGATACACAAAAGAATACCTTCACCGCTTCAAAATAGCCTCCAACAACCTTTGCCCATGCGACCACCAAACTGTTCAGAGCTGGAAGCATCTAACACAGGAATGCCCACGCTTTGCCACCTCCAGGAATGATCATTTGATCATTTCTAACAATCACGATATTGACCCATATGATATCTCGCAAATTATACAGCACCCACATGCCACGGAGACGTTTCATAAACATATACACATAATAGTCAATAGTCTAAAAAATTTCAATGTACCAAATCTCATACACTAGATTTAAGTTAGTCTTAAGTTTGTCCATACTAGCACTATGCGTATACTAGTGTTCTTTTTTGTTTTTCTTTACCAGTATCTGTTAGATTTAAGTTTACTTTTATAATATTAGCTCGAATGTTAAGTAATAAATAAGACAAAAAAAAAAAAAAAAAAAAAAAACAACAAACAACAAAAAAAATATACAAAAACAAAAACAAAAAAAAAAAAAAAAAAAAAAAAAAAAAAAAAAAAAACAAACCAAAAAAAAAAAAACAACAAAAAAGAAAACAAACAAAAAAAAAAAAAAAAAAACCATATACAATTTGTGATACAAATATCTACTTTAGGTATAAGCTAACTTTATTTTCCTCAATTGTCTCTAGATATAAGAAAAGTTCCAACCATATACAAAAATCATACAAAACACAATTGTACACTCACTCTCTTCACATTTTACCACAACAGAGAACACTTCACTCGAACTCCGACTAAACGTGTTTTATTTTATGACTTATTCTATTTAATCTGTAAATTAATTGTATATACTGTAGTCTATTATATCAAACCCCATGCGACAAGTATCTTCTCTTGGGACACAGCTCCGCGAAACGCCCGTCGCTACTCTGTGCCCCAAGAGAGATACATAAATTTATTATTTTTATGTATATATTTCCTCCCATCCCTACAACTCCTGCACTATCTCTCCCCACACACTCACACAAACATCCTTCCAATTCACAACGAGAATTGTGCAGACGTAGTCCTTGCGTTACCTTTTCTCATCCCAAATATCCCAAAAAAAAAAAAAAAAAACCTAACCTAACCTAACCTAACCTAACCTAACCTAACCTAACCTAACCTAACCTAACCTAACCTAACCTAACCTAACCTAACCTAACCTAACCTAACCTAACCTAACCTAACCTAACCTAACCTAACCTAACCTAACCTAACCTAACCTAACCTAACCTAACCTAACCTAACCTAACCTAACCTAACCTAACCTAACCTTTTTTTTTTTTTTTTTTTTTTTTTTTTTTTTTTTTTTTTTTTTTTTTTTTTTTTCGGGGGGAAATGCCTAGCGCATACCCCCGGGCCGAGGGCACGGCCCGGGTGGTTATGTGGGGCTCGCACCCACTAAAACCCCCCGGCGTCCTACTGCCCTTTTGCCGGGCCACAGGAATCGTCACTGGCATGACCTCTGTGGCACCGGCGGGCTCGGTCCGCAGTTACGCGCGGACCTCGACATATGTTGGGGGGAGTTCGGTCTCCCCCTACCGCCTGTTGAAGGCTGCGCGGACGCAGCGCTATTTCGGCGCGGGCCTGCTAAGTGCTAGGGCGCCGGGGTGCCCTCCCCGACGCCTGCAGGCCGAGATTACGGTGGGCGAAGGTCGTTCCGGGCGTAGTCCCTGCGCCTTCGCCCAACGCGCCGTCTGCGAGCGGGATTGGAGGACGTCTCCTCCCTCAACCGCTCTGCCTCCTCCTTCGCGGACATGACGGCCTCGCAAAAGGCCGCCATTGCCGCCCAGGCGCTCTCGCTCCCAACCATGGATGATATCACGGTCGGGAGCGACAGCGCCTGTACCCCTGCACCGAGCGCTCCGGCGAGCCGGCGCCGCTCGGCATCCCATGCCGGGCACACCAGCATCGTGTGCGCCGCCGAGTCTTCTGGGGCTGCACAATGGTGGCAGCGCTCCGCCTCCTCACGACCGATCCGCCACAGATACCGCCCGAAGCAACCGTGCCCGGACAATACCTGCGTCAGACGGTACGTGAGGACGCCGTGTCGTCGCCCCAGCCACTCCCAGAAGACCGGCAGCAGCGCAGCAATGATGGCGTGACCGGCAGTGGGATGGGCGAGCTTGCACCGCCAGCTCTCCAGCGCAGCTCGTTGCAACTCTGTGCGCCTCGCTCTCGGGGCGCCGGGATCCCGGATGTTGTTGGGATCCCTACGCCAGGCATAAAGCTCGGAGAGCGCCTGGGCCTCCAGCTCCCATGGAGGCGTACCAGCGAGGAGTGTCGCCGCCTCGAAGCTTATGGTGCGGTACCCTCGCACGACCCTGACGGCCATGACTCGCTGCGCGCGGTGCAGCAGCACCACGTTTCGGGCCGTCAGGGCGCCCGCCCAGATAGGGGACCCATATAGGGCCTGGGACCGCACCACCCCCGTATACAGCCTCCTCGCCGAGGCCTCTGGCCCGCCCAGATTCGGCAACAGTCTCGAGAGAGCCCCTGCAGTTGCCATTAGTTTTGGCGCTAGGGTGGCGAAGTGGGCCCTGAACGTCCAGCGCCCATCCAATAGGAGGCCCAGGTAGCGCATCTGGGCCGAAATCCCGATGCGCTGTCCCCCAACAACGATGTTAGTATCGGGGGGAGGCCGGTTCCTGGGACCGTGGAAGAACACGGCCTCGGTTTTGTTGAGGGCGACCTGCAGGCCAAGCCGCCTAATGCGCCCCACCACCTGTGCCACCCCCGCTGTGGCCAATATCGCCGCCTCCCTGTGACTCCGGGCCCTCGCGGTGACCAGAGTATCGTCCGCGTAGCACGTCACCGCCAGACCTGGCAGCAGCGCGCCACGCAGGACCCAATCGAAGGCGATGTTCCACAGGAGCGGTCCGAGGACAGACCCCTGTGGAACCCCGCACCCGACGTTCCGCTCTTGCCACCGCGACAACCCGGGGTAAACTACCCGCCTATCTACGAGGTAGTCTTGAATGGTCCTGTGGAGGTATTCGGGGACGCCGTGGTACTGGAGGGCCGCTAGTATGGAGGGATAGGGGACGGAGTTGAACGCGTTGGCGATGTCCAAGGACACCGCCAGTATCACGTCCCCTTGCTCCACAGCCTCCTCCGCCATCACCTGCACCCGCCTTATCGCGTCCACCGTGGACCTGCCTCTCCTGAAGCCATATTGGCACTCGTGCAGGTCCGGCCCCGTCTGCGAGAGGTGCTCGACGAGTCTGTCCGCAATCACCCTTTCGAAGAGCTTGCAGACCTCGTCGAGCAACACAATGGGGCGGTAGGCGGACGGCGAGTCTGCCGGGCGCCCCTCCTTCCTGATCAGGACCAGTTTCCCCAACTTCCAAAGCTGAGGAAACCGGCCCTGCCTGAAGCACTCGGTCCAGAGAGCCCTGAGACGGCGGCCGAGCGGACCGTGGGACAGAACCCACACTCGGCCGGGGACTCCATCTGGCCCGGGTGCCACCTTCTTCGCCCGCATTCTGCGGACGGCGGCGTTCAGCTCCTCCTCCGTGACTTCAGGAGCGGCTTCACTCGACGGCATGTTGGTTCCGGATGTCCGGAACATTGCCGGAGCACTGGAAGCCGCTCCTTCCGGAAAAAGGGCCGACAGCACGCCATCCGCAAACGCCGGCGACATGGTCTGCGTAAGGGGGGGCGTCCAGGGGCGGAGCTTGTTCCGCACCATGCGGTAGGGGCGTCCCCAGGGGTCGGCATCAATGCTGGCCAGGAGCTCCTCGCGGGCCCGCGCCTTTGCGTCCGCAATCGTCACCTGCAATGCTGTTTTTGCAGCCCGGTAGGCGGCATACAGCTCCTCCTCCCTGGGCGTCAGACCCGGTAAAAGCGGTGGGTTCTGACGCCTTCTTCTCCGCTGTCTGGTGTACTGGCGGCGCGCAGCGACGCAGGCGCGTCGCAGTTGCGCAATTTCGCGCGACCACCAGTACACCTGACGTCTGCGAGGAGCTGCATGCCGTACACGGGGCATGGCGGCATCGCAGATCGCCGTGGCTGCGGCTCTACACCACTCGGCCTCCCCTTGGATGTCGAACGGGGAGACCGGCGCCGGTGTCCAGGCCTGCACCTCTGCTGCCTCCACTGCTGCCTCTATATCCAGGCGCGCCAAGGCCCACCTCGGTCCACCCCCAACTACGTCAGCTGGCACGGCGGCCCTAGACTCGGCGGAGACCACAAATCTGATGTACACATGGTCAGACAGGGTCTCCACCGAGTCGACGACTCTCCAACCTCGTATACGGTTCGCCAGTGTTGGGGTGGCGAAGGATACGTCCACCACCGAGCCGCCGTCCCGTCTGACGCATGTGTAGGCAGTGCCCCGGTTTAGCACCGCCAGTCCCTGAGCGTGCGCCCACTCTTCAAGGGCTTCCCCTCTCACGTTGTCGACGGGGGAACCCCACGCCGAGGACTTGGCGTTGAAGTCCCCCACGACGAGAACGGGACGCGGCCGACAACGCCCCATAAGGTCGCCGAGTCGCGAAAGGAGGGCCTCGAACTCGGGTAGTGGTCGGTTTGGCGAAAAATACACCCCGACCACCACCATGCCCCCCACACGAGCGGCGACAAAGCCCCTCTGCCTCTCGACGTCTTCGAGAGACAGAGAGCCCCCACACCTTGGCAGCAGGATTGCCACCGTGCCGTCCGTGTCGCCAGCCCAGTTGCTGGCGGGCAGAACAAAATACGGTTCCGCCGCCACTGCCACGTCGATCGACCACTCTGCCATGCTCTGAAGCAAGAGATCCTGAGCTCTGGCAGAGTGGTTGAGGTTTGTTTGTAGGAGACTAACAACGGGGGAACGACTACCCATTGTTAGTCTCCATTCTTACCTCCGCCTCGGTCTGGCGCGTCCTAAGCGGTGCTGGCCGCTCGAAAGTACGCACTGGGGCCTTCTTTCCTGTGGGGCGTGACCCACAGGTCTTTGAGCCCGCCCGATGATCGGCGGGCTTGCCGAGTTTGCCGCAACTTAGGCAGTGTGCGGCCCCTACGCAATCCCGCGCCTGGTGTCCCGGCTGCCCGCAGTTGTGACAGCGCTCCCTGCTGTCCGCTATTCCCGCTGGGCAGAGAGCGCCGACGTGCCCCTCCACCTGGCAGCGGAAGCAGCGCAGCGGCCTCGCCCGAAGCAGCGCCACGTCCGCGGACACCCAGCCCACGAGCAGCCGCCTCGCATCGGCCAGCTTTTTGGCGGCCTCCACGGGGCAGGTCACAACGGCCGAAAACAGGCCTCCGTAACCCGCCCGTATGTCGCCGCTCTTCACGCGCTGCAGGTCGCACCCTCCTGCTTTGGCCACCGCGGCGATGAGCTCGTCCAACTGGACCGAGTCATCGAGCCCACTGATGCGGAGGCTCGCCGACTTATAGGGCCGCGAGATGAGGATTTCCTCAGAGGAAAGCCCTTCGCGGAGCTTCGCCGCCAGCGCGTCCGCCTTCGAGGAGCTGTTCGCACCCGGGATTTCGAGCAAGCGCGCACCGGTTACGGTGCGCTTGGCTCTGAGCCCCTCGATCCCGAGCTCCCCGATGTCGATCGTCGACCTGGCGAGATGGATGATCGCGGAGTACGTAATTCCGGCCTCCTCTGCCCCAGGCGCCAGGGTCAGCACGACCGCCGCCGAGTTTGGAGCGCGGAGCCTCCGGCGTTCCCGCGCTCTCGCCTTTTTGGCCTTTCTGGCCGCCTTCTTTCGGGCCCCTTTGGCCCCCGCAACCTCCCACTGGCCCCCCTCTCTGGCATTGGGAGGCGCTGGCTGTCGTTGCGGTGCCTTCTTCTTCTGCCCCTCGGCTGTCCCTTTGATGCCTTTGGCTTTTTGGGCCGCGGGAGCCCTGCGAGCGGCGGGTGCAGATGGGGTCGGCACGGGTTCGGAGGTCCGCGCTGATGTCGACGGCACGGGCGCGGGCGTCCGCGCCGACGTCGACGGCACGGCGTCCCGCCCCGAGAGGCGACTCGGGGTTTTCGGCGGCGCCTTCTGCGCGGCCTTTTGCGCGTACGTCGTCATAGGAACCGTCGGCGCCTTCGAGGCCAAGGGAGGGCGCAATACTTTGCCCTCCAAGAACGAGAGTCTTTGGAGGACTTTGCCCATCTCCTCCCTGATCAATGTCGCCAGGTCGTTATCTGGCGCTTTTGGAGCCGCCTTGGGAGCTGGATCTTGTGGACTGTCCTCGTCGCCAAGGACCATTGCCTTGACCACGTCCAGCTCCTTTTTCATCTCCGCCATCTGCTTGCGGAGGCGGATGTTCTCCACCTGCAGACGGCGGACCTCGTCCGAGGCAGTCCGGGAGAACGCCTCTTGCACCACCTCGTCGATTGTGCTGGCCGCTAACTTTAGGGCTTTCTGGCATGTGCCCTTGAGCCCTTTTGAAATGCGGGCCACATCCCGTATGTTCTCGAGGGACTGGGCCACTTTGCCCTTCAGCCCTTCGAGAAGCAGCTCGTCCGGGTCGGGATTCGACGAGGCTCGCGACGCCGCACGGGAACTACTCTCGGCGGCCAGTGCGGCCTCGGCGCTTGGCTGGTTGGTCTGCTTTTTGCGGTCCAGCTTCTTCTTGGCCTCCCAGTATCCCACGTACTGTCCAGTGGTGGGAGGCCGTCCCCTTCCGCGTTTGGGCAGGGGTTTCGGCGGGTCGTCAGGGTCCGAGCCCTCGCCTGAGCCCGAACGGCTGCCTTCCGGTCTTCTAGGCCGCTTTTTGCGCCACATGGTGGTGCTTCGGGCGTAGCTGGAGTCCACCTCCGAGGTGGACATTTCGCTCGCCTCCAGCTCCTTCCCTACCACCTTTGTCACCGAGGCGACGTTTGCCGATACGCCTGCATCGGAGTCCGTCTGAGCATTTCCATGGTCGTCATTTTTAGTGGGTTCAATATCCGAGTTGGTATTGCCAAGGTCGTCGTTAGTGCAGGGTTCGGTGTCCAAAATGGGATAGCCAATGTCATCGTAAAGATCCTGTCGCAGAGTGGCCCCCCCAGAATACGAGGGCCTGCCGGAGTCCTTTCGGAGCTCCGGGTGGGATTCTCCGGCCTTGCCGGTACCCACCTGGGGTAATTTCTCTTGATTCTTCGACATTATCATAGTTTTATAGTGCGCTAGCAGGAGGTTTGGCCCCCTCCCATTCCAGCCGCAGCACGCAAGACTGCAGCATTTGGGCACATCGAGCCGACCGGCCTATCAACGTCGACTGTTTTGTGTAGTGTAATTGAGGTGGGTGTGTACATTGTATGTGTGTATTGTGTGGGTGTGTTACTGTATGTGTGTTAAAATGGTGTGTGTGTAGTGTACAACAGAAGGGTAGGACAGAGCAGAATCTGAACCTATCCCTTCAGACCACCGAAAAACGGTCTCTCTGGTCCCATCTGATGATCAGATGGGTACCGAGAGCCCAGCTGCCGACGCAGATTTGCCACTTGGTGGCGGGATAATGGAGTGAAGGGAGAACAGGAAGAAGGAAGGGAGGGTATGGGGGGTTTGGGAAGGAAAACGCATGACCATTTTTGTTCTGTCTGTTCAGAAGGACCAGACCAATAGCAGGCAGCAACCACGTGCAGGAGAAGGTCACACTTGCCTTGGGGATCGTCGCGACCGTGCGCTACTCCCAAGACCAAGCCAAATTGCTTGCCGGGACAGACAAGCAAAATAGGCGAGAAGCTATGCCACTGCGCCTCGAAGGACGCGTGTGGTGGGATAGCCTTTCGCCCGCCCAACCTAACCTAACCTAACCTAACCTAACCTAACCTAACCTAACCTTTTTTTTTTTTTTTTTTTTATTGCCGAAGAGAAAACCCTTTATGGGTACCCGCCCGTGCTCGGGGGACACGAGCGGGTTATGTCGGAGTCCTTGATCCATCAACACTCAGGGCCATACCCCCGGCTGTTGATGGACCAAGTGTACCGACTAAAAACTCTCCGGTGACACCATAGTCGCATAGTGTCGGGGACAGCAGGAACTCCATTGTACGACAACTGCCGCCCCGACGCGACCGCCTGTTTAGGCCCCTCCGGAAGCATAAGACGCCCCCCAATTTCTTCCCCCCCTCCCTACTAGGCACCATGCCGGTGTCACTCGGCATGGCGTCTCCCCCTCGAACTGGGCGACAGACTCCCCCTAATCTGCCACCCAGGTGATTTCGATGGAGACACCCATGTACTCAGACTGTAACATCTGAGACCATGGGCATCTCCGCCTCTAGCGCCCCGGGTGCACTTGCCTCCGTCGGCCGCCCCTGCGTCGCGGGAATCGACTCAGGGGCGGCAGACCGAGCCGCCTTCCTCCCACTGGTCTTAGGGGCCTTACACGCCCAGCCGCCCAACAAATGGCCGGGACTTCGCCCGGTGTTGTCGCACAGCGCGCAGTGTGGTGCGGATTTGCAGCCGGCGGCCTTGTGGCCCGGCTTTCCGCACCTATAGCACAGCGCGCTACGGTCACATCCCCCCTTGCACTGCTCTCGAACGTGACCCGGTTCGAGACAGCGGTAGCACCTCATCGGCCTCACCTCCAAGAGATTGACCCTCGCGGAAGTGAAGCCGACCAGAAGCCGATTTGCAGCCACCTTCTTTGCTGCCTCCACTGGGCAGCTAACTACTATGGTGCCGAGGGGTGTCCGGTCACGCAGAACTTCCCCCGCCATGACCGCGTCCACCGGGCACCCCCCGGCACGGGCGACGGCCTCCACCACCTCCTCCTTGGTGACCGAATCGTCCAGTCCCACCAAGCGCATTGACGCGCGCTTGATGGGCCTGGAGATGGCCACATCCTCTGCGGGCAGCGCCGCACTCAGTGCGGCCGCCAGGGCGTCCGCTTTAGGGCCGCTCTCATCCCCTGCCACTTCGAGCAGACGGGCTCCAGTGGCCGAAACCTTGAACCCGAGGGGGCCGGTGCCCAGTTGCTCTATATTTATGAGCCCCCTCGCCCGAGCTATAATGTCCGCATACGTGACGCCGCGCGCCGCGGCGTCCGGCTGCAGCTTAATGGACACCGCAGCCGAACGAGGCGGCCGGGGCAGCCGCAGCTTGCGCCTGCGCTTTGTTCGACACTTGCGCTGAGGCGCCTGCGCTTGACCACCATCCGTCTGTGCACCCCCCGCTTGATGCACGGCAGACTTCTTCTTCCGCCTGACCACCTCAACCCACGGAACCTCCGCGGTTGGTGCGGTCGACGAAGGCGGAACCTAACCTAACCTAACCTAACCTTTTTTTTTTTTTTTTTTTATCGCAGGGAAAACCCTTTATGGGTACCCGTCCGCGTTCGGGGGACGCGGAGGGGTTATGTCGGAGTCCTTGCTCCATCAACACTCGGGGCCGTAGCCCCGGCTGTTGATGGACCAAGTGTACCGACTAAAAACCCTGCGGTGACACCGTCTTTGTCGCGAGTGTCGGGGATCACGGGATCGCCGTTCGGCACGCTCCGCGACCCCGACGCGACCTGCCCTGTTGAGGGCCCACCTTGGGAGTCACCTCCCTGGCGTAAAAATACGCCCTCCCTCTACGTAGACGCCGCGTTGATGTCACCCAACGCGGCGTCTCCCTCTCGAGCTGGGAGGCAGACTCCCCCGAGTCTGCCACCCAGGTGATTCGGTAGAGACACCCATGTACCCGGACTTTGACATCCGAGGCCATGGGTATCTCCACGCCCCCTCGCGCCACACGCGCGCGAAACCGCCCAGCCGCCGCCGCGCCGCCCCTCTGGCAGCATGCAGCAGCAGCCGGTCGGCCCGGTTCGGCCGGGCTAGGGACCCGAAGGGGCCCCACCGCCCAGCAGGTGGTCGGGAGGTTACGCAAACCTACACCGACCACCGTACCACCAAGCCGATCTGCGCCACACCCCTAAGGGCAGGCGCCCGAACGGCTCCCTACCAGGGGCGGCGCCACCTGCTGCACCCAACTCTCTCTCCCGAGGGAGAGCAAGGGGGCAACCAGGCGCCACACCCACACCCTTGCGCCTAAAAGGCGCGTGAGCCTTCCAGCCACCACTGCGCCGCCCCTCTGGCAGCAAGCAGCAGCGGCCGGTCGGCCCAGCACGGCCGGGCTAGGGACCCAAAAGGGCCCCACAGCCCAGCGGGCGGTCGGGAGGTCATTCCCTCTACAAAAATGCACGGCGCACACTAGCGCCGCGCTGACCTCGACCGACCACCCAAACGACAGGCGCCACCTGCTGCACCCCACGGAGGGGCACAACCAGGCGCCACAACCTTCCGGCTAAAGCCGGGGGAAAAAGGAAAGGGAGGGAGGGGACCGAGTGGAGAAGGGTAAGCGCATGACTGTTTCTGTTATGTCTGTTCAGAAGGACCAGACCAATAGCAGGCAGCAACCGCGAGCAGGATACAGTCACACTTGCCTTGGGGATCGTCGCGACCGTGCGCTACTCCCAAGACCACGCCAAATTGCTTGCCGGGAGAGACGAGCAAAATAGGCGAGAAGCTATGCCACTGCGCCTCGAAGGACGCGTGTGGTGGGATAGCCTTTCGCCCGCCCAACCTAACCTAACCTAACCTAACCTAACCTTTTTTTTTTTTTTTTTTTTTTCGGGGGGAAATGCCTGCCGCATACCGCCACATCACGGGCTTGCGAAGATGTGTCGGTGATGTGGGGCTCGCACCCACTAAAACCCCCCGGCGTCCGTCACCTGCCCTATTGCCCTGCCGCAGGAATCGCCATAAGCATGACCACTACGACGCGGGCGGGCTTGGTCCGTCGAACGAGACAGACCTCGCCTGCGTGTTGGGGTGCCATTTGCTCCCCCTTCCTCCCGTGCCCTCCATTGTGAGGGGTGCGCAGGACGCGGCGCACTTCCTTCACAGGCCTGTTCCTGGTCGGGCGACAAACTGCCCACGCTCGTCGCCCGCAGGCCACAATTCAAGGGGGGCGGAGGTCATTGGCAGCGTATGCTCTACGCCGCCGCCCAGCACGCCTCCTGCGAGCAGGATTAGTGCTGGTCTCCTCGCGCTCTCTTTCTGCCGCCTCCTTCACTGTCAGTACAGTGTCACAGAAGGTGACCATAGCCACCCAGGCGCTCTCCCTCTCGACCATGGCCGATACCACGGCCGGGAGCGAGAGCGCCCCTCCCCCGATCTCAGCAGCCAACTGTTGCCGCTGCACACCCCAGGCCGGACACACCAACAAAGTGTGGGAGGCCGAATCCTCCGGGTCACCGCAATGGTGGCACTCCGCCGTCTCCTCCCGACCGATCCGGCACAGGTACCGTCCGAAGCAGCCGTGCCCAGACAGCACCTGTGTCAGTCGGTAGGTGAGTACCCCGTGCCGCCTCTTGACCCATTGCCAGAAAACCGGCATAATGGCCTCAATGACGGCATGTCCGGCACTAGGCTGGCTCAACAGCCCGCGCCACTCCTCCAAAACCGCTCTCCGGAGCTCCTTCCGTCGAGCCCCCAATACTCCGGGCTCTGAGTTGCCGCCCCTACGCCAGCTGTAGGCAATAGCTAATGCTTTTGCCTCGAGGTGCCATGGCGGCATCCCAGCCAGCAGGGTGGCTGCCTCATAGCCGATTGTGCGGTACCCCCGAGCGACTCTAATGGCCAGCACGCGCTGTGGTCGGCGCAAGAGCGCAATGCTGCCGGCCGTCAGGCACTCAGCCCAAATCGGGGCCCCGTAAAGGGCTTGCGACCGCACTATGCCCGCATAAAGCTTCCGGCAGGAAGCTTCCGGTCCGCCAAGATTAGGCAGGAGCCCAGCCAGCGCCCCCGCAGTTCTAACTAACCTTGGAGCGAGGTTCTTAAAATGGGGCTCAAACCGCCAGCGGCTGTCCAACAGTAGACCCAGGTATCTCAGTTGTTTGTTAATGGAAATACGGACGCCCCCCACCACAATGTGGGCATTGGGAGGCGGAGGATTCCTGGGTCCATGGAACGCCACAGCCTCCGACTTGTGGAGAGCCACACTCAGCCCGAGTTGTCGGATCTTGCCGACAATTTGGGACACACCCGCCGTCGCCAGGACTGCCGCGTCCCGGTGCGTTCTCGCACGTGCCGTGATCAGCGTGTCGTCCGCGTAGCACGTTACTGCCACTCCCGGCAGCAACGCACCACGCAGGACCCAATCGTATGCAATGTTCCACAAGAGGGGCCCTAGGACCGACCCCTGTGGAACACCACACACCACGCTTCTCTCGCCCCATTGCTCCTGACCAGGGTAGGAAATGCGTCTCTCTGTCAGGTAATCCCTGATGGTACAGCGGAGGTAATGCGGGACCGCATGGTACGTCAGGGCCGCCATGATCGTACTGTACGGGATGGAATTGAAAGCGTTGGCGATGTCTAGTGACACCGCCAACAGCACCCCTCCGCCAGTGGTAGCCTCCGCCGCCATCGCCCCAACCCTCCGAATGGCATCGATAGTAGACCTACCCGACCTAAAGCCAAACTGGCAGTCACTCAAGTCGGGCCCCACCCGCGTTAGATGCTCGACCAACCTGCCAGCGATGATTCTCTCAAAGAGTTTGGCTATTTCGTCGAGCATCACCAACGGGCGGTAGGCCGACGGTGAGTCTGCCGGTCGTCCCTCTTTTCTGATCAAGACTAACTTTCCGGTCTTCCACAACTGTGGAAACCGGCCCTGCCTCAAGCAGCCCGAATACAGCGCCCGCAGCCGAGGCCCGAGCGCCCCGATAGCCAGGACCAACACCCGTCCCGGAACACCATCGGGCCCGGGCGCCACCTTCTTTGCACGAAGCCTGCGGACCGCAATGTCCATCTCCGCATCAGACACCGCAGGTACCACAGGATCGCGTGGCGGCGTGCCATAGCCCGGCGGCCGAAACATGGCAGGCGGCGTGTGCTCCGCTTCCGCCGGAAACAGGCCCGCCAACACTTCCTCCACCTGCCGCGGCTCCATGGAGCTGGTCAGCGGCGGAGCCCAGGGGCGCAGTTTATTTCGCGCCATTCTGTAGGGCCGGCCCCACGGATCAGCGTCGAGGGACGCCAACAGGTCCTCTCGGGCCCGCACTTTCGCCCTAAGAATAGCGTCCCGCAACACCCTTCTCGCAGCCCCGTATGCGGCATAGAGTTCCTCCTCCCTCTCCGTTGGACCGACGGCTGTATGACGTTCCCCCCACCTTCGGTACCTCCACCTTCGATACCTGGTGTACTGGCGGCGCGCCGCCACGCAAGCCCGGCGAAGCTGCGCGATATCCGACGACCACCAGTACACCTGTCGCCTACCAGGAACTCCCTGCCGCACACGGGGCATAGCCGCGTCACAAACCGCCGTCAGTGCCTCCCTAAACCATACTGCCTCCCGCTGCACGTCAAAAGGGGCTACCGGAGCCGAGACCCAGGACTGCACGTCGGCAGCCTCCAGCAGGGCCTCCGCATCCATACGGGCCAGTGACCACCGAGGGCCAGACTCACCCCTTATGTCCCGTCTCACGTTGCGAGACCGGGCGGAGACACTGAATCTGATATATCTATGGTCAGACAGTGTCTCCACCGAGTCAGCAACCCGCCAACCCCGCACACGCCGCGCCAGGTCAGGGCTGGCAAAGGATATGTCTACTATCGAGCCGCCATTCTGCCTGACACATGTGAAAGTTGTCCCCCTATTGAGCACCTCTAGGCCGCACCCAACGGCCCACTCCTCCAGCAAAGCACCCCTCGCGTCGGTCACAGGTGAGCCCCAGGCCGAGGATTTGGAGTTAAAATCCCCCATGACCAGAACCGGCCGAGATCGGGAAACAAACGCGCCCAGGCACGTCAAGTAGTTCTCGAAGTCGGCGAGGTGCCGATTGGGGGAGAAGTAAGCCCCAACGATGACCACGCTCCCGACGCGAGCAGCAACATAGCCCCGACTCCTGTGTACTCCCTCCAAGGATCGGCCGGCAGCCTGCGACACCGCGATTGCCACAAGCCCGTCAAGGTCCCCCGCCCAATTAACCGATAGCGGCACAAAATACGGCTCAGCCACCACCGCCACATCAATCGACCACTCCGCCATGGACTGGACGAAAAGGTCCTGCGCCCTGGCGGAGTGATTGACGTTTGCTTGAAGGAGACCAATAGGCGTGTTATCCATTATTGGTCTCCATCCTTTCTACCGCCTTGGAGCCCTGCGCAGCGGAAGGTGGCGGCATCCGCCACCCCGACCGCGTTAGACTCCCTACTCCCTCCGACTGCGACGGGCAGCCTCTAGAGCCTGCCAGATGGTCGGCAGGCTTGTCAGCCTTCTCGCAAACGAGACAGTGCGGAGAGGCGACGCATTCACCAGCTTTGTGACCCTGCTCCCCACACCTATAGCAGCGGTCACCGCAATCAAAGCCAGCCGAGCACCGAACGCCCGGATGTCCCTCCAACCGGCACCGGAAGCACCTCATGGGCTTCGGCTTGAGGAGTCTCACCTCCGCCGACACCCAGCCGACGAGTAGTTTGTTACTGGCGAGCTTGCGGGCCGCCTCCACGGGGCAGCTAACCACAGCCGCACCGAGACCGTTGTAGTCTCGGCGAATCTGCCCAGCTTTAACATGAGCAGCGGAACAGTCCCCACTCTTTGCGACCGCGGCTATCAACTCCTCCACTGTTATAGAGTCATCCAAACCACTGACCCGTAGACTGGCACATTTTACGGGTCTTGTGATTCGGATCTCTTCCTCCGACAGATGCTCACGCAGCCGCTGCGCCAACGCGTCAGCCTTCAGAGCACTCTCAGCTCCGGGGATCTCAAACAGGTGGGCACCAGTAACCGTACGCCTGCACTTAACCCCCTCGATGCCGAGCGCCCCGATGTCGATACACGACCTGGCATTGTGGATCAACGCGGCATATGTCATGCCATGCTTCTCCGCCTCCGGTTGTAGGGTCATTACTACCGCCGCAGAACGCGGAGCACGAAGACTCCTCCGCTGCCTTGCCCTAACTTTCTTTGCCGCCTTCCTGGCAGCCTCTTTGGCGCCAGCCCTTTGCCAAGCTCCATCCCGAGCTTGCGGAGCCGCCTGCCGCTGGGGCACCGCAGAAGCCGCCGGCTGCTGCTCCCGACTAGCCCCCTTCTTTTTCTTCTTCTTGTTCTTCTTTGCTTTCTTTTTGCCCTCAAGCCCCCCGCTAGCCACAGGGGGCTCCGAGGCAGCCGACGTCGACGGCACCGGGTCAGCGACGACAGCCACCCGAGCTGCCTTCGCAGCCTCACGTGAAGCAGGACGAGCTGCAGCCTTCTCCGCATACGTTGGCACCGGTCTCGGCGGCGCCGATCTCGAGTCCGACGCCAAAGGTGGACGGAGGATCTTGTTCTCTAGAAACGAGACCCTCTGAAGTACCTTGCCAATCTCCTCGCGGAACACTTGAGCCAGGTCTACAGTCTCGGCAGCTTTGGGTGCCGCTGGGACCTCCGCAGCGTTCCCCACCACCATAGCCTTAATACAGTCCAGTTCCTTCTGTAATTCGCCCATTTGCCGTCTAAGGCGCGCGTTTTCCACTTGCAAACGGCGCACCTGGTCTGAGGCAGTGCGGGTAAACATCTCCTCCGCAACCTCAGAGATGCAGTGCGCCGCCTCCTTCAACATTTTTTGATTAGTGCCCTTTAAACCCTTGGACACTCTGGCCACCTCCCTGATGCTGGAGATTGACTCCTCCAACCGAGTCTTCAGTCCCTCAGCAGACAGTTCATCCGCATCGAGCCGCTCCGATGCACGGACTGCCGCCCGAGCGGTACGATCGGTGTCCGTAGATTGCGCCGCCTCATAAGCCAACTTGCTTGCCTCCTCCAACTTTCCTTCAAGAGAGCTCGCTCGCTTGGCAGCCTCCAATGCCTTCTTCGCCCGCCACTGACCAACGTATTGGCCCGTGGTAGGAGGGCGCCCTCTACCACGCTTCGGCACAGCCTCCGACTCCTCAGCGCCCGAGCCGGAGCCCGAGCCAGAACCACTAGCGCTTTCGCGCCTCCGCCTCTTGCGCCACTTGATGCCGCCGCCACAGATGGTACTGGCGCTGGTAAAAGAGTCCGCATCAGATGCAGACATGTCCTCCTCCTTCTTGCTTTGAGTTTTGGTTTGTAAGTTTAATGATTCCATACTTGATCCCACGAGTGTGGGGGAAATAAACCGTCGACCCGGGCGGAGCCCCCTGCACCCGGGCAAGCCTACATACACCGAGGGGTCGGCCGGTACCTCGGGTTGCCGCACATAGCAGCCGGGTTATTTTTTATAGTGGTTGTCTTCCACGCGGCCCAGCCGGCGAAGGCAAGGCCCCCGTCCCGCCGTAGAGCCGAAGCTCATCGTTGGCGGCTACGGGTTCGCCGCCGGTGGCCCGAAACACGGACCAAGCCTGGAGACGGTGCAACCGCACACCAGGCCCGACGACTGGGAAGGGAGAAATGGAAAGGACAAAAGGAAAGGGAAGGGGAAGGAAAGGATTAATAATGGAATGGGATGACATGAAGATGAAGCGCGCGCGTGGGTGACTTTACGCGCACGACTATGGGATGACATGAAGATGGAGCGTGCGCGTGGGTGACTTTACGCGCACGACTATGGGGTGACGTAAAAATGAAGCGTGCGCGTGGGTGACTTTACGCGCACGACTACGGGATGACATGAAGATGAAGCGTGCGCGTGGGTGACTTTACGCGCACGACTATGGGATGACATGAAGATGGAGCGTGCGCGTGGGTGACTTTACGCGCACGACTATGGGGTGACGTGAAGATGAAGCGTGCGCGTGGGTGACTTTACGCGCACGACTATGGGGTGATATGAAGATGAAGCGCGCGCGTGGGTGACTTTACGCGCACGACTGCCGCACGTTACAAGCTCAACCATCCCAGGTAAAAACGGGCACTGGGAGTGCGAATCCCCCCTAGGGCCCACAACGCCAAAGAGCGCTGCGCCCGAGCCTGCTTCTGTCCCAACGTCCCCCCCAGGAACCGGGGAGGTCGGAAGATCAGAAGCAGCTCCCCCAACAAAACGACGACGCCAACTTGCCCCTCCACCCCCCAGAAACCAGGGAGTGACGGGGCAACCGGCAACACCACTTCTCCACCACGCCCATCTCTTGGGCAAAATCATCACGCACGCTGCTCCCAGCCCCCCCCAAAGGGGCCAAAAGCACCTATGGTGATGCAGTATTCCCCTCTGTAAAGGGCACTGGGAGCAGCTCCTACTGTGACTAGTCCTCCTCTAGGGCCCACAACGCCAAAGAGCGCTGCGCCCGAGCACGCCTCCGTCCCGCCGTCCCCCTGAACCCGGAGACTTTGAGGACATCAGGGAAGCCGCTCACCCAAAACGGAAACACAGCACCGAGAGGTGCCGCGCCCGTTCGCAGCGCCACCTTGCCCCTCAGCCCCCCCAGGGCAATCTCGGTAGCGCCGCGCTTCCTCCACGCCCCTCTCTTGGGCAAACGTTGCGTGCGCTGCCCCCGCCCCCTCCGAATACGAAGAGGGCGGGGAGCAACACCGCAACGCAATCCCCCCCGCCCCGCGCCAGGTTATTCGCCATCGCCAACAAGAACTCCCGCAGGAGAAGTTATTGACGATGCCCAGGGTGCACCGGCCCAGACCCATCACTTTACCAGGCCAGTCCGAAGACATGCCAAGGGAAACCGATGGGGTGGACACACGAGGAGGTTACCTGACCCAGCACCCCAACCTAACCTAACCTTTTTTTTTTTTTTTTTTTTTTTTTTTCGGGGGGAAATGCCTAGCGCATACCCCCGGGCCGAGGGCACGGCCCGGGTGGTTATGTGGGGCTCGCACCCACTAAAACCCCCCGGCGTCCTACTGCCCTTTTGCCGGGCCACAGGAATCGTCACTGGCATGACCTCTGTGGCGCCGGCGGGCTCGGTCCGCAGTTAGGCGCGGACCTCGACAAATGTAGGGGGGAGTTCGGTCTCCCCCTACCGCCTGTTGGAGGCTGCGCGGACGCAGCGCTATTACGACGCGGGCCTGCTAAGTGCTAGGGCGCCGGGGTGCCCTCCCCGACGCCTGCAGGCCGATGTTACGGTGGGCGAAGGTCGTTCCGGGCGTAGTCCCTGCGCCTTCGCCCAACGCGCCGTCTGCGAGCGGGATTGGAGGACGACTCCTCCCGCACCCGCTCTGCCTCCTCCTTCGCGGACATGACGGCCTCGCAAAAGGCCGCCATTGCCGCCCAGGCGCTCTCGCTCCCAACCATGGATGATATCACGGTCGGGAGCGATAGCCCCTGTCCCCCTGAACCGAGCGCTCCGGCGAGCCGGCGCCGCTCGGCATCCCATGCCGGGCACACCAGCAACGTGTGCGCCGCCGTGTCCTCTGGGGCCGCACAATGGTGGCAGCGCTCCGCCTCCTCACGACCGATCCGCCACAGATACCGCCCGAAGCAACCGTGCCCGGACAGTACCTGCGTCAGACGGTACGTGAGGACGCCGTGTCGTCGCCCCAGCCACTCCCAGAAGACTGGCAGCAGCGCAGCGATGACGGCGTGACCGGCAGTGGGATGGGCGAGCTTGATCCGCCAGCTCTCCAGCGCGGCTCGGTGCAGCTCTATCCGCCTCGCTCTCGGGGCGCCGGGATCCCGGATGTTGTTGGGATCCCTACGAACCTAACCTAACCTAACCTAACCTAACCTAACCTAACCTAACCTAACCTAACCTAACCTTTTTTTTTTTTTTTTTTTTTTTTTTTATTTTTTTTTTTTTTTTTTATTGCCGAAGAGAAAACCCTTTATGGGTACCCGCCCGTGCTCGGGGGACACGAGCGGGTTATGTCGGAGTCCTTGATCCATCAACACTCAGGGCCATACCCCCGGCTGTTGATGGACCAAGTGTACCGACTAAAAACTCTCCGGTGACACCATAGTCGCATAGTGTCGGGGACAGCAGGAACTCCATTGTACGACAACTGCCGCCCCGACGCGACCGCCTGTTTAGGCCCCTCCGGAAGCATAAGACGCCCCCCAATTTCTTCCCCCCCTCCCTACTAGGCACCATGCCGGTGTCACTCGGCATGGCGTCTCCCCCTCGAACTGGGCGACAGACTCCCCCGAGTCTGCCACCCAGGTGATTTCGATGGAGACACCCATGTACTCAGACTGTAACATCTGAGACCATGGGCATCTCCGCCTCTAGCGCCCCGGGTGCACTTGCCTCCGTCGGCCGCCTCTGCGTCGCGGGAATCGACTCAGGGGCGGCAGACCGAGCCGCCTTCCTCCCACTGGTCTTAGGGGCCTTACACGCCCAGCCGCCCAACAAGTGGCCGGGACTTCGCCCGGTGTTGTCGCACAGCGCGCAGTGTGGTGCGGATTTGCAGCCGGCGGCCTTGTGGCCCGGCTTTCCGCACCTATAGCACAGCGCGCTACGGTCACATCCCCCCTTGCACTGCTCTCGAACGTGACCCGGTTCGAGACAGCGGTAGCACCTCATCGGCCTCACCTCCAAGAGATTGACCCTCGCGGAAGTGAAGCCGACCAGAAGCCGATTTGCAGCCACCTTCTTTGCTGCCTCCACTGGGCAGCTAACTACTATGGTGCCGAGGGGTGTCCGGTCACGCAGAACTTCCCCCGCCTTGACCGCATCCACCGGGCACCCCCCGGCACGGGCGACGGCCTCCACCACCTCCTCCTTGGTGACCGAATCATCCAGTCCCACCAAACGCATTGACGCGCGCTTGATGGGCCTGGAGATGGCCACATCCTCCGCGGGCAGCGCCGCACTCAGTGCGGCCGCCAGGGCGTCCGCCTTAGGGCCACTCTCCTCCCCAGCCACTTCGAGCAGTCGGGCTCCAGTGGCCGAAACCTTGAACCCGAGGGGGCCGGTGCCCAGCTCCTCTATATTTATTAGCCCCCTCGCCCGGGCTATGATGTTCGCATACGTGACGCCGCGCGCCGCGGCGTCCGGCTGCAGCTTTATGGACACCGCGGCCGAGCGAGGCGGCCGAGGCGTCCGCAGTTTGCGCCTGCGCTTACTTTTTTGCTTGCGCTGAGGCGCCCGCACTTGATTAATATCCGTCCGTGCACCCCCCGCTTGATGCACGGCAGACTTTTTCTTCCGCCCAACCACTTCAACCCACGGAACCTCCGCGGTTGGCGCGGTCGACGGGGGCGGGATAGGTCGGGGCTCCACCTGGGCCGGCCTCGCGGGTGCCGGCGCAGGGAGCGCATTGCGCTTCTTCGCTCCCTTCCTTCTCGGGGCGGTAACAACCGGTGCAAGCGGGATCGGAGGGTCGGAGGCCAGGGGCGGCCGAAGGCGCCGCTCCGGAAGTAACCTGTCCTCCAGGGCGGCGAAACGGGCGCTCATCATCGCCCCGACCTGGTCCACTATGGAGCGACGCATGTCCTCCAACTCCGTAGGGGCCGCTGTTGCAGGGACAGCAGTCGCGGGGACCGCCGCTGCAGGAGCAGCCGCTCGCGGGGTTACCCTTGCGGAAGCCGCTTTGGCGGCCTCAGCGAAGGCCTCCAGTGCGGGTGACCTCCTATCCTCGGGGCGGGGTCCCGGCTGATGCTCGGAGTGCATCCGCTGCATTTGGCAGCGCAGGAACTCCACCCTCTTCTTCAGCCGAGAGTTTTCCTCCTCGGCCTTTTTCAATTCCTGGGGAACTGTCAGGTCGAAGATGCCGTCAACAGCCTGCGCAATGACCTTGGCGGCATCTTTGAGCGTCTTGACGAAGGTCCCCTTTAGGTTCTTTGACGAGCCGGCCACTCGGAGGATGTTCTGCACCTGCTGAAGTGCAGCCTCCTTATGGTCGGCCGGGCCAAGGGACCATGACATCATGCTGGCCGCTTTTTGAGTGGCAGCGTCAACAGCCAGCTCTTCCTCGACCTGGAGCTCCAGCAATTCCCTTTTACGGGCTGCGAGCTCCACCTTCGTGTTGGCGCCTTCTGCGGTCGTGGGCGGCCGGCCTCTACCACCCGAGACCTGCCTGGTCGCCTTCTTGGCGACGCCTTCCTCCACCCCCAAGGTACGGGGACGTTTTTTCGCCGCAGTTGTGCGGGACCCTTCGCTAGCCGCCGAGCAAGCTGAGTCCGAGAACGACATCTCACTGTTCTCGTCGGCGGCTCGGGAAGCCTCTTTCACGGCGGCCTCCCATTCTCGTCGTACCGCCGTGATAGCAGCAACGCTCTCAGGCGGTGCCTCGTCATCATCCGAATCACAAAGTGACTCGGACATTTTCGAGGCAGCCGCTCGCATTCTTTCCGCAAGAGTTGCGGAGCGCTCCAGCAGAACCACTGGCTGGTTATTTCGCGTGCATTCGGTGTCCGTTGGGATTTCGCTATGGTCGTGGGTTTGATGAGTCAGAGTGCCCCCCCCAGAATACGAGGGGCAGCCAGAGCCCGAGGGCCCTGGGGAGGATTCTCCGGCCTGGGACAGGCCGGTACCTCCCTGGGGTAATAACTTTTTGCTTTGCTTCATCATTATTTACGGCTGATCCACAGCTTCGAGCGCTGGGCGGAGTTTAGCCCCTCCGCCTTTCAGCCGCGGCACGCCGACCGCAGCGTTAGGCACTTAGTGCCGACCGGCCTCTCGACGTCGACAAAGACACCTTAATAAGGGCCCGCTCACTGTCCTCTCTTCAAGCGGAGAGCACAGGGAGCGAGCGACTCAACCGACCTTGTTCTTGGATCAATTGCAGGCTCCCAGTCTCTCCTCGAGCGAGGAGAGAGGGGAACGACCAGCAACCGACCCGACAAGACGCGCCACCCGCTGCACCCAACCCTCTCCGAAACGGAGATTGAAGGGGGCAGCCAGGCGCAACCACACTTCCGGACAGAACCGGGGGGCATGGGGAGAGGAAAAGGAGGGATGGGACCGAAAGACTGGGGAAAGGTAGCGCATGACTGTTTTAGTTATGTCTGTTCAGAAGGACCAGACCAATAGCAGGCAGCAACCGCGAGCAGGATACAGTCACACTTGCCTTGGGGATCGTCGCGACCGTGCGCTACTCCCAAGACCACGCCAAATTGCTTGCCGGGACAGACGAGCAAAATAGGCGAGAAGCTATGCCACTGCGCCTCGAAGGACGCGTGTGGTGGGATAGCCTTTCGCCCGCCCAACCTAACCTAACCTAACCTAACCTAACCTAACCTAACCTAACCTAACCTAACCTAACCTAACCTAACCTAACCTAACCTAACCTAACCTTTTTTTTTTTTTTTTTTTTTTTTCGGGGGGAAATGCCTAGCGCATACCCCCGGGCCGAGGGCACGGCCCGGGTGGTTATGTGGGGCTCGCACCCACTAAAACCCCCCGGCGTCCTACTGCCCTTTTGCCGGGCCACAGGAATCGTCACTGGCATGACCTCTGTGGCACCGGCGGGCTCGGTCCGCAGTTACGCGCGGACCTCGACATATGTTGGGGGGAGTTCGGTCTCCCCCTACCGCCTGTTGAAGGCTGCGCGGACGCAGCGCTATTTCGGCGCGGGCCTGCTAAGTGCTAGGGCGCCGGGGTGCCCTCCCCGACGCCTGCAGGCCGAGGTTACGGTGGGCGAAGGTCGTTCCGGGCGTAGTCCCTGCGCCTTCGCCCAACGCGCCGTCTGCGAGCGGGATTGGAGGACGTCTCCTCCCTCACCCGCTCTGCCTCCTCCTTCGCGGACATGACGGCCTCGCAGAAGGCCGCCATTGCCGCCCAGGCGCTCTCGCTCCCAACCATGGATGATATCACGGTCGGGAGCGACAGCCCCTGTCCCCCTGCACCGAGCGCTCCGGTTAGCCGGCGCCGCTCGGCATCCCATGCCGGGCACACCAGCATCGTGTGCGCCGCCGTGTCTTCTGGGGCCGCACAATGGTGGCAGCGCTCCGCCTCCTCACGACCGATCCGCCACAGATACCGCCCGAAGCAACCATGCCCGGACAGTACCTGCGTCAGACGGTACGTGAGGACGCCGTGTCGTCGCCCCAGCCACTCCCAGAAGACTGGCAGCAGCGCAGCGATGACGGCGTGACCGGCAGTGGGATGGGCGAGCTTGATCCGCCAGCTCTCCAGCGCGGCTCGGTGCAGCTCTGTCCGCCTCGCTCTCGGGGCGCCGGGATCCCGGATGTTGTTGGGATCCCTACGCCAGGCATAAAGCTCAGAGAGCGCCTGGGCCTCCAGCTCCCAGGGAGGCGTTCCGGCAAGGAGTGTCGCCGCCTCGAAGCCGATGGTGCGGTACCCTCGGACGACCCTGACGGCCATGACTCGCTGCGCGCGGTGCAGCAGCACCACGTTTCGGGCCGTCAGGGCCCCCGCCCAGACTGGGGACCCGTATAGGGCCTGGGACCGCACTACCCCCGTGTACAGCCTCCTCGCCGAGGCCTCTGGCCCGCCCAAGTTAGGCAAGAGCCTCGAGAGGGCACCTGCAGTCGCCAGTAATTTCGGCGCAAGAGCGGCAAAATGAGCCCTGAAGGACCAGCGCCCGTCCAAAAGTAGGCCCAAATATTTGATTTGGGCCGAGATGATAATGCGCTGCCCCCCGACAATGATGTGAGCGTCAGGGGGGGGCCGGTTTCTGGGGCCGTGGAACGTTACGGCCTCGGTCTTGTTGAGGGCCACCTCCAGGCCGAGCCGCCGTATGCGGCCCACTACCACTGCCACGCCAGCTGTGGCCAACAACGCCGCCTCCCTATGACTCCGGGCCCTCGCGGTGACCAGAGTATCGTCCGCGTAGCACGTCACTGCCAGACCCGGCAGCAACGCGCCACGCAGGACCCAATCGTAGGCGATGTTCCACAGGAGCGGTCCGAGGACCGACCCCTGTGGAACCCCGCACCCGACGCTCCTCTCCTGCCACCGCGACGGCCCGGGGTAAACTACCCGCCGGTCCGAAAGGTAGTCCGATATGGTCAAGTGGAGGTATTCGGGGACGCCGTGATACCGGAGAGCCGCGAGTATTGAGGGGTAGGGGACGGAGTTGAACGCGTTGGCGATGTCCAAGGACACCGCCAACGTCACATCCCCCTGCTTCACGGCCTCCTGCGCCATCCCCTGGACCCGCCTGATGGCGTCCACCGTGGACCTGCCTCTTCTAAAGCCATACTGGCACTCGTGCAGGTCCGGCCCCGTCTGCGAGAGGTGCTCGACGAGTCTGTCCGCAATCACCCTCTCAAAGAGCTTGCAGACCTCGTCGAGCAACACAATGGGGCGGTAGGCGGACGGCGAGTCTGCCGGGCGCCCCTCCTTCCTGATCAGGACCAGTTTCCCCAACTTCCAAAGCTGAGGAAACCGGCCCTGCCTGAAGCACTCGGTCCAGAGAGCCCTGAGACGGCGGCCGAGCGGACCGTGGGACAGAACCCACACTCGGCCGGGGACTCCATCTGGCCCGGGTGCCACCTTCTTCGCCCGCATTCTGCGGACGGCGGCGTTCAGCTCCTCCTCCGTGACTTCAGGAGCGGCTTCACTCGACGGCATGTTGGTTCCGGATGTCCGGAACATTGCCGGAGCACTGGGAGCCGCTCCTTCCGGAAAAAGGGCCGACAGCACGCCATCCGCAAACGCCGGCGACATGGTCTGCGTAAGGGGGGGCGTCCAGGGGCGGAGCTTGTTGCGCACCATGCGGTAGGGGCGTCCCCAGGGGTCGGCGTTGATGCTGGCCAGGAGCTCTTCGCGCGCCCGCACCTTGGCGTCCGCAATCGCCACCTGCAGTGCGGTCTTTGCCGCCCGGTAGACGGCATAAAGCTCCTCCTCCCTAGGCGTCAGACCCGGTAAAAGCTGTGGGTTCTGACGCCTTCTTCTCCGCTGTCTGGTGTACTGGCGGCGCGCAGCGACGCAGGCGCGTCGCAATTGCGCAATTTCGCGCGACCACCAGTACACCTGTCGTCTGCGAGGAGCTGTATGCCGCACACGGGGCATGGCGGCGTCGCAAATTGCCGTGGCCGCGGCTCTAAACCACTCGGCCTCCCCTTGGATGTTAAACGGGGAGACCGGTGCCGGTATCCAGGCCTGGACTTCGGCCGCCTCTGTCGCGGACTCTGCGCTCAGGCGCGCCAACGCCCATCTCGGCCCACCCCCAGCCACACCAGCCGGCACGGCGGCCTGAGACTCGGCGGAGACCACAAATCTGACGTAAACATGGTCAGATAGGGTCTCCACCGAGTCGACGACCCTCCATCCTCGCACCCGGCCCGCCAGCGCCGAGGTGGCGAAGGACACGTCGACCACCGAGCCGCCATCCCGCCTGACACAGGTGTAGGCGGTGCCCCTATTGAGGACCGACAGTCCGTGGGCATGCGTCCACTCCTCGAGGGCCTCGCCCCTGACGTCATCGATGGAGGAACCCCAGGCCGATGACTTGGCGTTGAAGTCCCCCATGACGAGGGTGGGACGGGGTCGACACCGCTGAACAAAGTCGCCGAGTCGCGACAGGAGGGCCTCGAACTCGGGTAGTGGTCGGTTTGGTGAAAAATACACCCCGACCACCACCATGGCCCCCACGCGAGCGGCGACAAAGCCCCTCTGCCTCTCGACGTCTTCGAGAGACAGAGAGCCTCCACCCCTCGGCAGCAGTATGGCCACCGTGCCGTCCGCGTCGCCAGCCCAGTTGCTGGCGGGCAGCACGAAGTACGGCTCCGCTGCCACCGCCACGTCGATCGACCACTCTGCCATGCTCTGGAGCAGGAGGTCCTGAGCCCTGGCAGAGTGGTTGAGGTTCGCCTGCAGGAAGCTGATGACGGGGGGACGACTACCCATTGGTGGCGTCCATTGCTTCCACCACCTGGGTCTCTCGCGGCCTGGACGGCGCTGGCCGCTCGGGGGTGCGCATCGGGGCCCTCTTGCCTGTGGGACGCGACCCACAGGTCTTAGAGCCTGCCCGGTGTTCGGTAGGCTTGCCGGCCTTGCTGCAGAGCAGGCAGCGTGCAGCCTCGGCGCAATCCCGCGCCTGGTGCCCCGGCTGCCCGCAGTTGTAGCAGCGCTCCCTATGGTCCGTGATGTTAGCCGGACAGAGAGCGCCGACATGTCCCTCCACCTGGCAGCGGAAGCAGCGCAGCGGCCTCGCCCGCAGCAGGGCCACGTTCGCGGACACCCATCCCACCAATAGCCGCCTGGCATCGGCCAGCTTTTTGGCAGCTTCTACAGGGCAGGTCACAACAGCCGAAAACAGGCCTCTGTAACCCGCCCGTATGTCGCTGCACTTAACCCGCTGCAGGTCGCAGCCGCCCGCCTTGGCCACCGCGGCGATGAGCTCGTCCGGCTGAACCGAGTCGTCGAGCTCGCTGATGCGGAGGCTCGCCGACTTGTAGGGCCGCGTAATTTTGACCTCTTCTGAGGAGAGCCCTTGGCGGAGCTTCTCCGCCAGTGCGTCCGCCTTCGGGGAGCTGGTCGCGCCCGGGACTTCGAAGAGGCGCGCACCTGTAATAGTGCGCTTTACCCTGAGCCCCTCGATCCCGAGCTCCCCGATGTCGATAGTTGACCTAGCGTGATGCAATATCGCCGCGTAGGTCACGTCTGTCACTCCGGGGGCCAGTGTTAAGACGACCGCCGACGTGTCCGGAGCGCGGAGCCTCCGGCGTTCGCGCGCTCGTGCCTTCTGGACCTTTTTGGCCGCCTTTTTTCGGGCCTTCTTGGCCCCGGCGACCTCCCATTGGCCCCCAGCTCCAGCTTCAAGTGGCGGCGGCTGCTGCTGCTGCGCCTTCTTCTTCTGCCCCTTGGTCGTCTCCCTATTCCCTTTGGCTTTTTGGGCCACGGGAGCTTTGGGAGCAGCGGGTGCAGCTGGGATCGGCACGGGTTCGGACGTCTGCGCCGACGTCGATGGTACGGAAGCGGGCGACCCCGAGGGGCGGATCGGGGCTCTTTGTGGCGCCTTCTGTGCGGTCTTCTGCGCGGCCTTCTGCGCGTACGTCGTGGCAACTGAGGGCGTCGCAGACGTCTTGCCGGCTTCGGAGGCCAAGGGAGGGCGCAGGATTTTGCCCTCCAGAAAGGAGATCCTCTGAAGGACTCTCCCCATCTCCTCCCGGATCACGGTCGCTAGATCCGTATCTGGCGCCTTGGGAGCCCCTTCGGGAGCCGGGTCTTTTGGCCTGTCCTCGGGGTTAAGGACCATCGCCTTTACTACGTCCAGTTCCTTTTTGAGGTCCGCCATTTGTCTTTGCAGGCGGGTGTTTTCCACCTGCAATCGGCGAACCTCGTCCGAGGCGGTGCGGGAAAACGCCTCCTCCACCACCTCGGCGATGGCGTTGGCCGCTAGCTTCAGGGCCTTCTGGGACGTGCCCTTAAGTCCCTTGGATATGCGGGCTACGTCCCGTATGCTCTCGAGGGACGCGGCCACCCTGCCCTTTAGCCCTTCGAGCAGTAGGTCGTCCGGGTCCGGGTTTGACGAAGCTATGGAGGCCGCGCGGGAACTCCCGGCGGCCAGTTCAGCCTCGGCGCTCGTCTGGTCGGTCTTCTCCCTACGTTGGAGCTTCTTCTTTGCCTCCCAGTAGCCGACATACTGCCCAGTGGTGGGGGGTCGTCCCCTCCCGCGTTTTGACTGGGGTTTCGGAGGGTCGTCAGGGTCCGAGCCCTCGCCTGAGCCCGAACGGCTGCCTTCTGGCTTTCTAGGGCGCTTTTTGCGCCACATCGTCGTGCTTCGAGCGTAGATGGAGTCCACGTCCGAGGTGGACATTTCGCTCCCTTCTACCTCTTCTTCTATCAGCTTTGCCGCCGAGGCGACGCTTGCCGAATCGCATGCGACGGAGTCCGTCTGTGGTTTTCCAGTGTCAGCATTTGTGCGAGAATCGGTTTCCGGTTTTGTATTGCGAAGGTCGTCGTTTGTGCGTGATTCATTGTCCAGGTTGGGATTGCCAGTGTCGTCGTGTAGTTGGTGTCGCAGAGTGGCCCCCCCAGAATACGAGGGCCTGCCGGAGTCCTTGCGGAGCTCCGGGTGGGATTCTCCGGCCTTGCCGGTACCCACCTGGGGTAATTTCTCTTTTAACTGTGACATTTCATAAATTTTTGGGGTGCGCTAGCAGGAGGTTTAGCCCCCTCCCTATTTCAGCCGCAGCACGCAAGACTGCAGCATTTAGGCACATTGAGCCGACCGGCCTATCGACGTCGACTTTTGGTGTAGTGTAACTGCGTGTTTTGTGTGGGGGTGTTAGTGTATGTGTGTGTAAAAGGGGTGTGTGTGGAGTGTACCAAGAGAAGGGAAGGACAGAGCAAAATCTGAACCTTTCCCTTCAAACCGCCGAGGTGATGCGGTCTCTCATGTCCCGTCTGAAGATCAGACGGGTACCGAGAGCCCATCTGCCGACGCAGATTTGCCACTTTGGTGGCGGGATAATGGAGTGAAGGGAGAACAGGAAAAAGGAAAGGGAGGGAGGGGACCGAGTGGGGAATGGTAAGCGCATGACTGTTTTTGTTCTGTCTGTTCAGAAGGACCAGACCAATAGCAGGCAGCAACCGCGAGCAGGATACAGTCACACTTGCCTTGGAGATCGTCGCGACCGTGCGCTACTCCCAAGACCAAGCCAAATTGCTTGCCGGGACAGACAAGCAAAATAGGCGAGAAGCTATGCCACGGCGCCTCGAAGGACGCGTGTGGTGGGATAGCCTTTCGCCCGCCCAACCTAACCTAACCTAACCTAACCTAACCTAACCTTTTTTTTTTTTTTTTTTTTTTTTTTTTTTTTTTTTTTTTTTTTTTTTTTTTTTTTACGGGGGGAAATGCCTAGCGCATACCCCCGGGCCGAGGGCACGGCCCGGGTGGTTATGTGGGGCTCGCACCCACTAAAACCCCCCGGCGTCCTACTGCCCTTTTGCCGGGCCACAGGAATCGTCACTGGCATGACCTCTGTGGCACCGGCGGGCTCGGTCCGCAGTTACGCGCGGACCTCGACAAATGTAGGGGGGAGTTCGGTCTCCCCCAACCGCCTGTTGGAGGCTGCGTGGACGCAGCGCTATGACGACGCGGGCCTGCTAAGTGCTAGGGCGTCGGGGTGCCCCCCCCGACGCCTGCAGGCCGAGATTACGGTGGGCGAAGGTCGTTCCGGGCGTAGTCCCTGCGCCTTCGCCCAACGCGCCGTCTGCGAGCGGGATTGGAGGACGTCTCCTTCCTCACCCGCTCTGCCTCCTCCTTCGCGGACATGACGGCCTCGCAAAAGGCCGCCATTGCCGCCCAGGCGCTCTCGCTCCCAACCATGGATGATAACACGGTCGGGAGCGATAGCGCCTGTACCCCTGCACCGAGCGCTCCGGCGAGCCGGTGCCGCTCGGCATCCCATGCCGGGCACACCAGCAACGTGTGCGCCGCCGTGTCCTCTGGGGCCGCACAATGGTGGCAGCGCTCCGCCTCCTCACGACCGATCCGCCACAGATACCGCCCGAAGCAACCATGCCCGGACAGTACCTGCGTCAGACGGTACGTGAGGACGCCGTGTCGTCGCCCCAGCCACTCCCAGAAGACTGGCAGCAGCGCAGCGATGACGGCGTGACCGGCAGTGGGATGGGCGAGCTTGATCCGCCAGCTCTCCAGTGCAGCTCGGTACAACTCTGTGCGCCTCGCTCTCGGGGCGCCGGGATCCCGGATGTTGTTGGGATCCCTACGCCAGGCATAAAGCTCAGAGAGCGCCTGGGCCTCCAGCTCCCAGGGAGGCGTACCGGCCAGTAGTGTCGCCGCTTCGAAACTGATGGTGCGGTACCCTCGAACGACCCTGACGGCCATGATTCGCTGCGCGCGGTGCAGCAGCACCACGTTTCGGGCCGTCAGGGCGCCCGCCCAGATTGGGGACCCGTATAGGGCCTGGGACCGCACCACCCCCGTATACAGCCTCCTCGCCGAGGCCTCTGGTCCGCCCAAGTTCGGCAACAGCCTCGAGAGGGCCCCTGCCGCCGCCATTAGTTTTGGCGCTAGGGCGGCGAAATGGGCCCTAAACGACCAGCGTCCGTCGAGTATTAGGCCCAGGTAGCGCATTTGGGCCAACCTAACCTAACCTAACCTAACCTAACCTAACCTAACCTAACCTAACCTAACCTAACCTAACCTAACCTAACCTAACCTAACCTAACCTAACCTAACCTAACCTAACCTAACCTAACCTAACCAGCAGCAGCAGCAGCAGCAGCAGCAGCAGCAGCAGCAGCAGCAGCAGCAGCAGCAGCAGCAGCAGCAGCAGCAGCAGCAGCAGCAGCAGCAGCAGCAGCAGCAGCAGCAGCAGCAGCAGCAGCAGCAGCAGCAGCAGCAGCAGCAGCAGCAGCAGCAGCAGCAGCAGCAGCAGCAGCAGCAGCAGCAGCAGCAGCAGCAGCAGCAGCAGCAGCAGCAGCAGCAGCAGCAGCAGCAGCAGCAGCAGCAGCAGCAGCAGCAGCAGCAGCAGCAGCAGCAGCAGCAGCAGCAGCAGCAGCAGCAGCAGCAGCAGCAGCAGCAGCAGCAGCAGCAGCAGCAGCAGCAGCAGCAGCAGCAGCAGCAGCAGCAGCAGCAGCAGCAGCAGCAGCAGCAGCAGCAGCAGCAGCAGCAGCAGCAGCAGCAGCAGCAGCAGCAGCAGCAGCAGCAGCAGCAGCAGCAGCAGCAGCAGCAGCAGCAGCAGCAGCAGCAGCAGCAGCAGCAGCAGCAGCAGCAGCAGCAGCAGCAGCAGCAGCAGCAGCAGCAGCAGCAGCAGCAGCAGCAGCAGCAGCAGCAGCAGCAGCAGCAGCAGCAGCAGCAGCAGCAGCAGCAGCAGCAGCAGCAGCAGCAGCAGCAGCAGCAGCAGCAGCAGCAGCAGCAGCAGCAGCAGCAGCAGCAGCAGCAGCAGCAGCAGCAGCAGCAGCAGCAGCAGCAGCAGCAGCAGCAGCAGCAGCAGCAGCAGCAGCAGCAGCAGCAGCAGCAGCAGCAGCAGCAGCAGCAGCAGCAGCAGCAGCAGCAGCAGCAGCAGCAGCAGCAGCAGCAGCAGCAGCAGCAGCAGCAGCAGCAGCAGCAGCAGCAGCAGCAGCAGCAGCAGCAGCAGCAGCAGCAGCAGCAGCAGCAGCAGCAGCAGCAGCAGCAGCAGCAGCAGCAGCAGCAGCAGCAGCAGCAGCAGCAGCAGCAGCAGCAGCAGCAGCAGCAGCAGCAGCAGCAGCAGCAGCAGCAGCAGCAGCAGCAGCAGCAGCAGCAGCAGCAGCAGCAGCAGCAGCAGCAGCAGCAGCAGCAGCAGCAGCAGCAGCAGCAGCAGCAGCAGCAGCAGCAGCAGCAGCAGCAGCAGCCCACATAAATATCGCCGGAAATCCTCCATCACTCGCACGACTGCGAGAGTCTCCTCAACCTCAACTGACGAGTGCCAATGAAGATAGATTGTCCAAACTTGTCCGAAGTCCCTGTGATGGTATTGCAGATCCTCTCACGTATACAAAACCCTCCAGTTCTACCATAGGAGACCACGGGCTAACAATAGACCTGCACTGCCGCTCCGCGCCTGGGAGAGTCTACTGGAGCCTACACCTTGCGACAACTCGGTCTCATCTCACCGCGCCGGAGAAAGTGTTCCAAGAACGCAATTCTCCCACTCATGAACATGCATATTTTTAATATTAAACGAGACCGGCGGCAGAGAGAGCTTCCAAGTCTTTTAATGCATTCAAGACCCTCAGTTATGTTACCAGAATAACACAAACCGCCATCCATGTAAATCCGGAGCGCATCCTTCAGCCAATGCACGGCCCCTGCGAAGCACCGCTGATAAGACTGTAGGAGCACCGCGTAACCGAAAAGGCATTGCGAGATATTCGCATTGCCCTTCGGGGGTCACAATCGCCGTCCCCTCCACTGAACTCAAATAAGTTGGAATCTAGCGCAACCTGGCGCCATATCTAAAGATTCAAAATAACGCTAGCCACCAAGGCGATCCACCCGTTCCTCGATACGAGAGATAAGGCAGTGTTCGGGTCGTGCACTGGAGTCAAGCTCCCGACAATCAACACATATTCTCTGAGAGTTTTCCTCCTTTTCAACCAGCAGCATGAGGCCAGCGAATGGAAATGAGCTTTTTCGTACGATACCCGTATCGAGGAGCTCTGGAACCCTTTCCTCAAGACTTTTCTATTAATGCTAACTTACCAGGGTGCCTCTAAACAATCCTGTGTGGGTCCACTAATTCGATTTTAAACTCCCTCGTTTTTACAAGCCTATGGGGGACTATACAACGAAAAGCCACGTAGCCCAAACAAGGCACTACTGACCGCAGCAAGGGACCAGACAACACACTCGGAGCTGGCTAGGCCCAGTCATAGCAGCGATATTAAAGTACCCTCAGTTATAGCAACGATAGCGAGGTTCCCCTTATCATTAAATTCAACGATAGCAAAGTACCCTCATTACTGAATTCAATTGAACAGAACTTCATAATAACAAGCACAGTTCTGGCTGTGCATGTTTTTATTATAATTATTTATTAACATTAAAATCGGATTATATACGAAGAAGTTATTGTCAAACATACATAAAAATATGTATACGGATTAATTGTAAGCCTCCTTTTTTGGCGTCCGTTAATATTTTGTTGTCCTTTAATATTGATAGGACGACCATAAACTCATAATAACTCAATCTACACATTCGTATTGTATGTCGTTAATGAGTTTCCTGGTGGATTTTCAAATCCCAAGATCTAATACCAATGAAATAAAAATGGAGCCTGGAGCTACACACTAAGCTCAAAGCAAAAAAAAAAAGAACATTAAAATGTTTCATTATATAATAATTTTTATTTAAAAAAGTTCTTTTTGAAATCAAGCTTTTATAGGCAATCTTTTTCGCAAAAACACAACGGAGACCGACGAAGTACTATGGTTATTTAAGGTTTGGGGTCTAGAGTAGTGATGTGAACCGGTTCAATAAAAACCGGAGATTCACCGGTTAACACATAAACCGGGTTTTTCACAGGTCATCATATCAGCCTATATTTGTCCACTGCTGAACATAGGCCTCCCCAATCGCTCTCCAGCGCAGCCGGTCCGATGCCACCTGCATCCAACGACTTCCTGCGATCCTCACAAGTTGTTGGATAGTTCAGCAAAGTTCACTCGCTTCTGCTTCCACTCTGTCAATCTGGTTCGTAGAAGCAGCTGGTAATAAATTTCGAGATAAGAAATCAACATGTGCCATTTGCTTACCGATTCTGTATTTCACGTGAAAATCGAACGACAGCAAAAAGGCCCACCACCTGTGAACCCTCGGCGTCAGGTCGATCTTGGTACGAGACAACTTCAGAGAGTTACAGTTGGTCACAACTGTAAACTTATGACCATGCAGTATTGCCTAAAATGTCTTACCGCGTTGACGACAGCGAGTGTCTCCAACTCATTCGAGTGATATCTTGACTCAGACGGCGTCGTGCGTTTGCTAAAATAGGCCACTGGCCGCCGTTTTCCGTCAACGATTTGAAATAATATCGTTCCATACCCCTCGGCGCTCGCATCTGTATAAAGCTCAGCCAAGTACTGTGACTCAAAAATCATGAGCACCGGCTTTTTGGTCAAAACATTGATCACCATCCGTCGCACTTCCTCGCATTTGGGCGTCCACTCGAAAGGGCACTTACCAGAGGTGAGTTTGTAGATGAGGCCCAAAACGCGAGAAAAGTTTGGCACAAACTGACGAAAGTAAGACGCCAAACCCACGAATTGTCTGACCTGCGTAATTGACTGGGGTGAAGGCAATGATGATAGAGCTTCTATCTTGCGTTTATTTGGCTTTACTTCACCTGCTTCTACCTCGTAACCTAAGAATTCTATTTGTGTCTTAAGGAAAGAACATTTCTTAAGGTTCAACGAAAATCCAGCCTTTGTGAGCGTTTTAAGCACAACCTGTAGCCTCTCTAAACCCTGGTCTATAGAGTCAGAAATAATCAAAACATCATCTATGTAGAATATCACGTACAGGTTAGCAAGGTTACTAAACTAAAGGCATTAATGATTGCGCGTTGGAAAACAAAAATTGCATTACGGAGACCAAAGGGCATAGTCAAAAACTCATACTGACCATCGGGTGTGATAAAAGCTGTGCGCTCAATTGACTCGGCCTGAACGGGAATTAAATGGAAGCCACTTGCGCAATCGAGTTTTGTGAAGAAATTAGCACCATGGAGTCGTGAAATCTGGTCAGAGATCAGTGGAAGTGGATAGCGATCCGGCACAGTGTTTGCATTCAACTCCCTATAGTCTATACACATGCGGTCAGATCAGTCTCGCTTCTTCACTAATAGAGCTGGGCTAGCGAAGGGTGAACTGCTAGGTCTTATTATTTTCGCTCGTAATAATTCATCGACCCTATCTCGCATAATCTGACGTTCGTCCGAGGATAACCTATAGGGGCGTCTTTGTACCGTACGACTGGAGTCCATCAACCTGATCGCTAACTCGCCAGTATTTACACGAGTGGTTGGAAAACCGTTGATCAAATAGTCGGAATATTGTTTTAAAATATCGACAAGCTCACATAACCTTTTGGCTGTGATATCAGTGTCAATACAGTCCAAATTATTCACGGATACACATACCTCTGTCACACTACACGTGTTTACAATAATATCTCTCGTCCGAGAAAATTCAGTTGCAGCCATGCTTATACGAAACCCATTATTTAAAATCTCAGGGCCTAATAAAATGTCACTTAGAAAAAAAAAACAGCATCTGGCAAGACGTGAAATAGAATTTCAGTAGCGAAATTATTGATTTCTAACTGACACAATATCTGCAAAGTAATTTTACATTTTTATTTCCAATACCCACTAATGAAACCAAATTATTAATTCGTTTGCCTCTAAAATTACTCGCTACACTCTTTCATCAACGACACTCAGCTCCCGAGTCGAAATCAAATTTGAAAAACCTCACCAAAGTGATTTAATGTTCCGGATGGGGATGCGACCTCGCACAGGTCGACACGCTTCTCCACCGGGGCTGTGGAACTGGATATGCTGGAGGTGCAGCGGCTGGCGATGTGGCCCTGGGCACCACACTTGTAGCAGACCACAGAGCCGCCGCTGTCGTGTTGACGTTGAACAGCACTTGTTGCAACTGGCGCCGGAATAAGTTTCTTTACTTCAGTCTTCCTCATGCGACACTCCGCTTGCTTATGCCCGAGCTTGCCACAAGCATTACACTTTATCTGCGATTTAGATGAAAACTTAGGTCGCTTTTCATTCGCAGCGTCTGTTCAGGCATCGGTAGGGGCCTTCCGCTTCAAGTAGGAGTATGCTTGGAGTTCTTGTTGCAGCTGGTGACGCGTTATAAGCTGAGTCGTAAAAGCAAATCGTTGCAGGCGAGTATCAATTTGTGCCAGATGAGCCACAACTGTCGACACTGCAATTTGCTCAATGCTTACATACTTCCACCGGCTAAGCAACAACGTAACGAGACGGCTGGCGTAGGCGGCATAGGTCTCGTTTTCATTTGGTTTGTCGTTACTCAAATTGAGGGTAGCCGCAGATGTTTCCATTTTAACGAACCGGGCCGTAAATAAGTCTTTGAATTGGGCCCAAGTCATACCTGGATAGGTTATCTGCGACAGCCATGTTGCTGACTACCTTGCATCGTATGTCCATCCAAATACAAGTCCGCCATCATACACCATGATCGCGCATCGGAATCGCGTTTATCAGGGTTGAATTCCGGCAATATGACGTCATTATTCACACTGGGGGTTTTCAATGCTTGTATCAATTCGCGCATTTGTTGATTTTGCATTTCAAAAAGTAACCGCCACTGAGTATCATTATTTTCACTGCGAGTGATCTCATTTGCACGATTGGATGCCACTTCTGATGTTGGGTAGCCAGGATTTAGATCCGAACATTCAGACATTGCGGGCAGATGTAGGTATCGTGCAATGAGAATGCGCTTGAATTCAACACTAATTATTTCAATGCACAAAATAGAATAACGAAGTACTTTGGTAATCACAATATCACATCACAATAGGCACTAATCGAAACGTAGGACAGTTCGGTGACGTCTTCGCTCCGTGGCGTCCCGATTGAAACTGAGTTCGGTCGAATCCGCCGCTAGCATCACGACTCTCTCGAAGCGCGGGGGTAATCTAGTTGCGCATTCCACGCCGCTAGATGGCGCGCTTGCGTTCCGTTTAGTGTCTGTACAATTGACTGGCTACGACATATAGATACATACATTTTTATATTATACAAATTCATTAATGCGATCCAGCTCCAGTGTGATGCCTTACGACTGAGATAGAAGACTATTTTTAAATATATGCTATAATTAAAAGCTAGAGGATTCTGGGTGGACCAGTCTCCACAAGCAGCACCCGTTCACGAGTACGACTACTTGCGCAGCCATCACCTGCCTCGACCATATTAGAGGGAAGGAAGTGACCTATACCAAATAGCCACTGCAAGCATAGACTTTTTAGTGAGCATGACCAATCCCAGACCCCAGAGTTCAGTTAGAAAAAGTCTACGAAAGGAGCAGTACTTCGAACTCGTTTGACACGACACGCTACGCTTTGACATTTTTGTTTACATTAAAAACCTGCTTTATGACCAATAATCGTCAATAAAATAAATAGACACTCGAGCGGAGGAGGGCCAGAAACTCCACAGCCACTCCTTTAAAACAAAAGCTGGTCTATATACACTGTCAATTGTGGGGTGTGGGAGACAAGGTACATTACACTAGGGAGAACTAAAAATGAGAATACATGAAACATTATCATAGTACAGATTGAGAATATGACCACATACTTTAGTATTACATACATATTATTACTTTGCATTAGCAGTTTTTATTATTATTTATATACCTCCTTTATATTACCCTACTTATTTACTACAAGATTGATATAAAACTCATAATAACTGGATTTTCACATTCATGCTGTTTGTCGTATAGGAAACCCCTGGTGTATCTTCAAAGCCTATTGTCCAATACCAATAAAATTTACATTCGACCATCTCGGAGCTATACTGAACCTAATGCAAAAAGAATCATCAAAATCAGTTTATAAGCAAAGAATTTACAAAAGAATACAGTCTAATTATAAACCTGCTCCTTTTTTGAAGTCGGTTAACATTCTGCTTACTTCTATTACTATAGAACTAAGGGTACCTAAAGGATTGACGTAATACCCATAATATCTCAATCTACGCATTCGTATTGTTCACTGGGTGTTTGTTCCAAGGTCCAATACTGATGGAATTAAAATGGGTCCACCTTAAAACTGTATTGAATCCAACGGAGAAAGAATCATCCAAATCGGTTTATAAGCAAATAAGTTATAAAAAAACACAGACGAATTATGAACCTCCTCCTTTTTTGAAGTCGGTTAACATTCTGCTAATTCTATAGTAGGGTACCTATAGGATTGACGTAACACCTATATTGTCTCAATTTGCACATTCCTATTGTCGTTAAGGAGTTCCCTGGTGTATCTTCAAAGTCCAAGGTCCAATACCAATGAAATTAAAATGGGACCACTTTGGAGCTATACTGAACCCAATGCAAGAAGAATCATCAAAATCGGTCCATAATTGACGGAAATATCGGTGAACATACATAAAAAAAGCATACATACTACCGAACATAGAATCTCCTCCTTTTTGAAGTTTAAAAAGGAGTTATACTATTTATGAGTATGACTACATGGTTCCCTCATTTACAAAAAAAAAAAAAAAAGTAACAAAAAAAAAAAAAATCGGAGGGGGAATGTTAACTAATAACAGTTGAATGGGTTGTCATGACTCAAATGGAACTGGATAGCATCTATCCAAGCCATTTTTTTTTTTTTTGAATAATCTTCTATTTATCTATCAGAGACAAGCCAACAGTTTATATACAACATTGTGTGAGGTAAATAAAACATAATAGTACAGATCTTATATGTATACCTGTAACAGGCATGTACAGCACTTACTAATCAACAGAAACATAGACAGAAGTTTGTAAAATTAGGAACTATACACCGTCACACCGTCACGCCTATATTCCCCAGAGGGGGTGGCAGAGGTGTAGTGAGTACACCCACGTTTCGCCGACGATGTAAGGTCCCATGTAATAGCGGGCGAGCCTATTGCCATATATCAGGCACAATTCCAGACTCCGGACTCATGCTGGGAATTTTTCGTTAGAAAAACTACATTTGTCCGACTTAGGATTTGAACCCAGGACCTCGTGATCACAAAGCGATGCGCTTTGCCACCAGACCAACGAGGAACTATAAAAAATAAAATAATTAAGCAGGTAGGAACAGTTTAAATATATATAAATTCTGCAGTGTATAAATTATGCAAAGGATTTTAGTATTTTATTCCTGAAGTTAAATAAGGAATCGTGAAAGATATTCAGATTACTGAGTTTACCATTTAACAGATTGTATTCATTACAACCTCGCACGATGGGTGAATTTAGTCCGACATTAGTTCTCACAGCTGGTATACTTAAAGTTCTGGTAATGGGGTAACGTGGTGGTTTGCGAGGAACAGTAAACTGTAAGTTATTAATGATATCGGTGCAGTCAAGATTATGGTTAAGCAACTTATGCAGAAAAAGTAAGGTATGTAGCCTGCGACGATTGCTTAAAGAGGACATATTGAAGTATTTGAGCCGTTGGTCATAAATACATCAATGTGTAATGCCTTGTGAGATGAAAGCTAGGTGTATTGTGAACGCCCGTTGAATACCCTCGATACGTTGAGAATACACAGCATAAAAGGACTCCAGAAAAAACATCCGTATTCTAGGTGGCTACCAGAGCGTTGTATAGTATTACTTTTGTTCATGTGTTTCTGAAACACTTAGTATTCCGCTTCAAAAAAACCAAGCATCTGTGAAGCTTTCTCAGTGATCGCATTGCAATGTGACGTGAAACGTAACTCACCATCGATTATAACGCCAAAATCTTTCATCTGATTAACCTTTTCTAACTTAGCCCCGCCAATATCATATGTTGATTCTACTGGGTATTTTTTCTTTGAAAATCTAAGGTGGTAGCATTTATTTGCATTAATCTGCATGCTATTGCGATCACACCCTTGCTTTACTTTATTCACATCATCTTGTATTAGATAAATGTCATTTTGCGAATTAAGAGTTCTATATAGTATTAGGTCATCAGCAAATAGTAAAAAATTACAATTACATATAACTGGCGTTATGTCGTTTTTAAAAATCAAAATCAAAATAGGTCCAAGGTGGTGCAGAATGTGCATGGTAGGGATGCGAGTTGTAGCCATTATAAGAAACTATTTAAAGTCTTTTTGCTAAAAAGGACTCAAAGCAATGCAAAAGAGATCCCATCACACCAAGATGGTTAAGTTTTTTAATAAGAATTATGTGGCTTACCTTGTCAAATGCGCTAGTAAAATGAGTATATATTACATCGATTTCAAGACCCATGTCAAGTTGGCTCGAAATATCAGATACAAAACAACACAAATTAGTTACGGTTGACCGACCAGGACGAAACCCGTGTTGTTTAGGTGACAGCATTGTATCCGTATGATTTGTTAAATGAGGACAAACTAGTGATTCAAAAAGTTTTGAGAAAGTTGAAAAAATGGCTATGGGGCGGTAGTTCTTAGTGCTATTTTGATTGCCCTTTTTATGCAATGTTAATATTCTTGCCTTCTTCCATTCTTCCGGAAAGCATCCGTCGCTTAACGAGCGATTAAATATTAAAGCCAAGGGTACGTCACTAGAGACAGCTATGAGCACACCACCGCCACCCCTCTTAGAGCTGTTAGTACAAGAGCGATTTCTACGATAAACCGTGTATCTAGAGTCTATGAACTCATTATTATAAATTTTACAGTTGAGCCATGTTTCAGTAAATACAATAACATTATAATTAGATTTAACCACATTATCGTACACGCTGGCTATTTTAGTGCGAATTCCACGCACGTTTTGGTAGTAAACTTTTAAGAAACTGAATTTGAATACAATACACCAAAACATTGACAAATTAAAAAGGAAAATATGTACACAGATTAAGTAATGAGTTTTAGACCATCGTAGTTCCGTATAAGTAGCGCCTGGGTTGATTCATCCTTACGAACGTAGATGCGGCCGTTGCGAACCCAATTGAATTTGTAATTCATTTCCTTGGATTTCTTTCGAGTAGCGGCATGTAAGGCTTTATTGCTCAGGGTGAGGCAACAAAAACGGGCACGCGAGGTCCTCCTAGCGCTGGGTGACTAGAGCTCAGTTTATCGTTCGAGTTCTTTCGAACTGCGTCGCGTTGACGTGAATTGCGCAACTTAACAATGACTGCACGTGGTTTCGCATCTTTAGATAGTTTCTGAACTCGAGTAGCTTTGCAGATGTCTTATTCAGAAATGGGACAGTCAACTGTATTGGTTAGTTGTATTACCGTAGAAATTAAGTTTTCCGAACAATGGTCAGGTAGACCATTGATCTCCAAATTGCTCTCCCGCAAGTGCTGCTCAGTTATAGCAAGTCTAGAAGAGAGATCATTAATCGTGGATTGACGTGCCACGTTGTCAGACTGGAGTTTTGATATTGTGGTGGACTTTTCCTCAGCGTAAGCCTTCAGTTCTTCAAACTTGTCGTTCAAAAAGGTTATCGAGACATGGTAAGTTGATAGTTGTTGCTTAATGGCTTTCCGTTCCTGGGTGACTTGAAGTTTTACTATAGCCGTTATTTCCTGCTTGATCACTTCTCTTATGTCGTCAAGAGACAAACTGGTTTGATGGCAGATATTTTGCGACTTACTTCTGAAAGTGATATTTGAGCAAGTTTTCGAGTCGTTTGGCGATGCTACTGTACCGGAGCTGCCGGGGCTAGGCGAAGTTACCGGGTTCGGACCTTGACGAATAGGTGTATTGATGTTACCCATTTTTGGTATTGTGCTAATGCATTCAGGACATCTCTATGAGCGTTTCTGATCCTTGTTCATACCATTATGGAACTTTTTTTTTCGGTAACGTTAGCGCAGAGCAAGTCGTACTTATTAGCACAAGTCGAACATGTCAAATAATCTTTGGTTTTAATAGGTATTTTACAACCCGCGCAACGGTGTAGGAGCCATTTTAATGTAGCGTATTAGCGCTCAGTAAGTAGGTATAAGCAAGCAATAACGGCAAAGCGCCAGCCACGATAGCAATATTTAGTAAGCAAAGCAAGCAGCGCGTAGGCGAGAAAAAAGTCGTAAGCGCCGGGGATACGAGTACGGTAGTGATTACGCGTTCTTCATAAAAACACTCGCTGTGACGGTTTTTGACAAATTTTGAATCTAAATTTGTATTTATTGTTATTGATAATTGTTAAAAATCACTGTCACTGACACAGAATGATAACACACTAGTTACCAAGTATGGTGATATAAAATTGTAACTAAACTTGAACTTTAAACTATACTTTAGAAATTATTTTGTAAGTGTGGTCGACTGTGCATCTGACGCGTACATAAGTTAACACATTGATTATGAAAGTCTTTATTTTAATCACTGAAATTGCACTTTGATTATCTATATTTAAACAAATACTGTCTTGGTTATATTCACTTATGTCAAGCAGTAGTCTTTTGATCCATAGGGTTTTTTTTGTGGCATAACATGCAGTCATGAACTCTGCCTCTGTAGTAGATAGTGCTATGCTTTGCTGTCGTTGACTCGCCCAAGTGATAGCAGCGCCATTTTTTATAAATACATATCCAGATGTTGATCGTCTTGTATCTGCGTCAGTGGCATAGTCTGTATTATATTGTCCTTAACTGTAGAATAATATACACCATATTCTTTGGTTTCTTTCAAATACTTTAATATCCTTTTTACAACATTCCAGTGAGTATTGTCATAGCAACTGAGATAACGACTTGTTAAGCTTACTCCAAACATAATATCTGGTCTACTCACAATAGCAAGATGCATAAGAGAACCAACTGCTTCTCTATATGGTATATTCTTTTCCGGTACCATTTTATTCTTTTCCAAGGAAGCGTGAGGATCTATGGGAATGCTGTTTCCATTAGCATTAGTCATGTTAAAATTAGTAAGTAATTTTTCAATATACTTTTTCTGATGAACAAAAATACCACCTTCTATTTGCAATCCTACAAAATTCTTCACCTCAGTTGTTTTTATTTCAATTTTTTCTTTGAGATCATTTAAAACTTTATCTAACACCGATTTCTCCTTTGATATTAATAATCCATCATCAACACATAGCAGAAGGTACACTTTAACTCCGTTCACATGGCCAGAATAGACATATTGATCCGAGTGACTATTTTCAAAACCAAACTTATTTAATACCTCATTAAATTTGCTGTTCTAACAGCGTGGGGCTTGTTTTAAACCATACATACATCTTTTGAGTTTACAAACGTAGTTTAATGGTTAAACATATATATATATATAAACATATATATATATATATATGTTCTGTTAAAGCTCTATAGAGAAAAGCTGTTTTAACATCAAACTGTATCATTTCAAGGTTATATTGACATACTTCGGAAAGTAATATTCGTACAGAATCAAATGTTACAGTTGGAGAAAATGTTTCATTGTAATCAATTTGATAACTTTGTGAACATACTTTAGCACAGAGTTTGGATTTATAAATCAAACCGTATGGCTCATCTTTTATACGGAACACCCACTTACAGCCAATTATCTTTGCTCCTGGTGGTTTCTTCACCAACTTTCAAGTCTCATTCTGCTCATGTACTTTTAACTCTTCTTTTATGGATTGTTTCCACTTTTCTCTATCACATGATGAAATAGATTCATTGTAGGTCTTCGGTACATCATGTAAGTCCGGAACTGCACCTTGACAGAGGTAAGTATTATTTTCTTGTTTTAATAGTTTTGACTTTTTAGACCTTGTTAAAATATTACTTTTTTTGTATTATTATATCCTTTTCTTTTTCAGGTATATACAGAGAGCCTTCATCGGAATGGAAAGAGTCATCACTGACCGTAGAGGTATCTAATTGGGTATTATCTAGTGCATCCAACTGTACATCACATGCAGTATCATCATTATCAGCAGCAGTCAGAGGCGCCATTACAAAGTATCTTTTCATTGAATTCTCCATAAATATAACATCTCTACTTATAATTATTTTCTGTGTCTTCTTATTTATCAGCCTATAACCTTTAGTAGTATCACAATAGCCAATAAAAGTCATTTTACTTGACTTAGGGTCCAGTTTGTGAAGTTTCTCTTTAGGTGTTTTTACCATGGCTTCACAACCAAAAACTTTTAAATGTCTCACATCTGGCTTTTTCCCGACTCTTCAGGTGTAGCATATAACAGTGCTTGTGTTACACAGCGGTTAGTGATGTAAGCTGCTATAGCTACTGCTTATGCCCAATACTGTTTCTGTAAGTTAGAATTAATTAACATACAGCGAGCTCGTTCCATTAATGTGTGATTCATTCGCTCTGCCATTCCATTTGCTGAGGAGTATATGGATTAGAAGTTTGATGAATAATTCCTGATTTCTTTAAGTAATCTGCGAATTCATTACTTAAATATTCTCTGCCATTATCAGTGCGTAAACATTTTATATTCAAATTAAGCTGATTCACTACTAAGGCTTTGTATTTTTTAAACTTGGTAAACACATCAGATTTGTTACGTAAGAAATATACAAATACTTTCCAGGTATAATCGTCTGTGAATGTGAGGAAGTACCTGGCTCCACCAAGGGGCTTTACCTCGAGCGGCCCACATATGTCAGAGTGTATCACCTCTAAAAGTTTCTTTGCTCGGGAACCTTTAGATAGAAACGGCAGCCTTGACTGTTATCCTTGTTCACAAAATTCACAGATCATTTTGTTTTTATTTTGAGCTAATTTTACTCCATCAGCACATTCTGTTAGTTTATTTAAATCATTTAAGTATTAGTACATTCAGTATTCAGCCGGTACATATTACTAATGAGATGCGCAGCTGCAACTTCTCAATTCTTTTTATTGAATACTTCAACACAACTCGACAATTCTTCATGTTCGAGGTAGGTTTGTACAGCAAATTTCCAAATGTTGTAATTATCTCGTTCGGTTAACTTTTCGATCAGAGTCATTGAGTTGTGTGATGACATTTTTTGTTGATTTTATGGATAAACTACCGGCTCAGAACACGCTTGTAAAAAAGAGGTTATGTTCACCATGTGATTCAGTTTTTACGTCTGTTATTCACTATTTGTATGTACTTCACTTATTACTTATTTCAAATAGATTACGGGCTGGGTCCATCACCTATTGAAATAAAACGAAATCTGGATAGAAATACGTAATAAGATTTTATTATTAACTTTAACTAATTACAACAGAGGAACCCTCGGAGCGGATTAAGTCAGAGAGAAAAAAAAAAAAAAAAAAAAAAAAAAAAAAATCGATGTATCTATGATAGAAGGCGGTAAATTTAAATTATCTTTAACAATTATTATATAAGGTGGCGTTTATTTCTTCACTAAGTCTGGAGAACTATTTGTCTAGTTTGGTTATCATTATGTCTTTTGTTATAATATTAATAATATTATTATTTCAGTGCTACATGTTTCGCCGAGAACTTGGCATGCAAATTTATCATACTTATAAAATCTCTAACATTAATTATTATTCACATTAAAATTATAATATCATTATTATTATTATATTATAATTATTACATTACAATTATTATGAATGTCATACAATAATTTTAAGTTTAATAATAACAGTTACATCATCGATAATTGGCATTTTAAAATAAAATAATACACACAATGTCCATAATAAAATGTCAGGACTGGATGTAATGATTAATACGTCATATTAATGAAGTATGTCTGAGATATAGCTGAGAATATCAAGCTCCAAGATCACTTATTTTCTAAAAATTCTTTTATATTATAAAAAAACACTTTTCGATGAGTCACTTAGTCAATGTGTTTTTAAATTGATTCATTGTCATTTCTCTTATGCATTTTGGTATATTATTAAATATTTTACACACATATAATAGGAGTTCTTTTGGTGAAGTGAGGTTCTAGAACTCGGTAATAATAGTTTTGTTTTATCTCTAGATAGATGAATCTTATATTAACTGGTTTTTTTAAATAAACGCGGATGCTTTCTTACAAATATTCCAACTTCCAAAATATAAAGTTAACGTTAAAATTTTTAGTTTTCTAAATATTTGTGTGCATGAATCTAATAGTCCTATGTTGGCTATCGATATAATACACTTTTTTTGTGACACGAACACCTTATGAACATTCGTCGCGTATATTAATCGGATGTCCTCGCTAGATAATATATCACTATTAGTTTTAGGTGTAGAGTTAAGTGCTTGCCTCTTGTTGCATCTACTAGTAGAAATATTGCGCAGCAGCGTAGAATCGTTTTGAAGTTGACGCAATCTGCATATTTTCAAGTAGGCAGTAACTCATCGTCATTTCGGACACTGGACGGATTTCTCACTATCTAATGACTGGTTGCAACACCCCCAGGTTCTGTGTGGCTGAGTTTGAAACATTAAGAACAATAAGGAACAAACAGCAAATATTCATTCGAAAAGATCCCAGAAGATGAAACTCGACTTGGGCACATGTAGCACCCCCCTTGGTCAGTAACTTATCGGCTAGTACGACGTTGTTTCAATAGGAGAAATGCAGGTTTGGTATGTGCTACTTCCACCAGTAACCTCTACTTTACCTAAGACAAAAACAGATGTCACTCAGATCAATATAATTTGTGTACCATAGACAATAATTGTAGTTAAGTTGGCAGTATGGATAACAGTCGTTGCTAATCAAAATGAAATTGTCATCTTCAATTAACATAGAAAACAACGTTTAGAGGCGAACCAGAATCGAAAAGTAAGTTTAGTAGGACTTTTCTTTAATACTTATTACTGTGCACAGTTCTTAGTGTGGTTTAATTTGGAAATTCAGAATGCACACGAATGGTAAGTCAAATTTTTGTTTACTATATATGGTCATTGATAGAAACACTGTACTACTTTTCGAATACTTAAATATGTGACCGAGTTGATTTATGAAAGTATAACTATGAACACTATAAAGCCCTGTGGGAATTTTATAAAATTAAAGATAAACAGTGCCGTTGAGCTGTAGATTTTTTTTTTGTTTTACGTACATATAAAATACTGTTCTATGTCGACGAACATATTTAATGCTTGTATTGATATCCTAGTCAGGTAGATCGTAGAAGCGTTGATCTCAAAGTGGAAATGAACGCAGAATCACCTGGCCACAGACAGACAATAGGTGATACGTAAAAGAAAACTGACAAATAGCCAGTACAGAGCATTTTCCTGGATAATATGTAATTTGCTAGGAGAGCAAGCTGAGCGCGTTACCACCTGCCGCCGTCGTCAGATAGTGTTGTCGTCAGATAATGAGGCGCTGGCACCTGCGAACAAAATATCTACAACACTAACCGAAAAAATCAGGGTCCTATATCAATAATACTGAATATTTTATTCAGCATTCAAAGTTTTATACACGGTTCATTATATCAGATGTTCAGCGGTCATCCTTTCCTTATTTTTACTATGATCTCACCTAGAATGTTACAAGAACCTTACTCACTTTTTTTTTTCTCTCTCACGGCCTCATCCTCAGCCTGCGAGGCGAGCGAATTTCTGCGCCAGGCTCTGTGAATCTCAGGGCTCAGAAAGCACTGAAACAAGCAAACGTTATTTAAAATGATGTAACGTCGGTCGCTGGGGAGCGGAGTACAGGCGTGCTGCTATGAGTTCTTAGATAGCATCTTATCTGATACTGGGATTTGTGAAAAAAATACCTATAGAATGTGTTGGAATAAAGAAAACCAGAAAAGGTTGTTATGGGAAAATTAGTTATAAAACGATGCAGTTGACTCACTTGCAATTGATCGTGTTCACGTTGTGTTCCAGCTGATTTGCGTGTCGTCCTCCAGCGGGGGAGGCCCGTGCCCGTCGCGCTTGGTCCCGCGGCGAGACAGCCGCGGAACGCTGGGCAACCCCATCAACGTAACATCACATTTATTAGTTCGTGTTATTTTACCTATTATAAGCTGAGAGTCAATACGTAAGTACCCATTTACAATACTATAAGCAAATAAACGCATAAGTGGAGTGGTTAATGCAGCCGGCACGTGAAACCGTATGCTGGGCTACTAAACGCTCGTAGGAGTCGCGATCAAAAGCCGTGAGGACAGAGATTTCACTCTTTTATCAGTAGATAACTGCAATATATGCATTTTAAATAAAACTATCCATATTGATCCTATCCATCACTATCCTTACTCAGAATTGCCAGACGTAAGTGGTAGTGGGCAGACGAGACGAATCCCTCGTGGAACTGACGGCCGTTGGGGTACAAAGGTTCTCGAGTGCAGACGATGTACTGGAAGGCGTGAAGTGGGCAGGTGGCCCTTCACAAGGTGGACCGATGACCTGGCGAAGGTTCGCAGGTAAACGCTGCGTACAGCACAGCCGGTTGTCGATGCAATTTTAATCTTTTTGATGCCAAAAATAAGTACAGCTGTAGCATTTATTTGTTTTATGGTCGCGGTCGCGTGGTAGTATGGACGCATAGTACCTATATATATATACCTGACTGCGCAGCAACGCGAAGGGCGAGTCGTTGAACCGTTGCCTACAAGACAGTTCGAGTGCCGCCCTCTGGCGGTGCGCTCGGGAAGCTAGCGGTGCGCGGCGCTTGTCCCGATGGCCAGTGAGGAGCTTGTGGAGCAGCGCATATGCTCCCTGCATTTATACCTACTGTGCTCGACCGCAATCTTATCACGATAGATTAAAAATGTTAATCCATGTTCGTTTTGAATATATTTTTAAAATAGTCCGTCGTAATCTTATTTTTAGAAGTAAGATTAGGACGGACTATTTACATTGATACGGGGCTGTGTGCTGCGGCGTCGGTATGTCGGTGTGGCGAGTGTCCGCCCCACAGAGCTGCAAAAGGCACATTATTCACGCTATCGATAAAGCAGCTTTTGATTAAAGTTCTTTAGATAATCCTGTACACCTGTAATTTATGGTACCTACGTAGAAATTTCGGAAACATTACATTAGGCTAGGATCAACTACCTGGACATGATTTCACCAATATATTTGATCACATCACCGAAAAATTGGTAATAAATATTATGCTTCTATCATCCATGACTATCGACCGACAGTCCGCTCGGCTACCGACCTCACGTAGTTCGCTTGTTAAGCCTAGACATTTCTTAAGTCAATATTAAATAACGCTGGATTAAAAAATAATAATTGTAACGCGATGGAAGTATTGCAGTTATTTCAGTCTCTCATATCTATCATTGAGGTCGTCATCAATCATTAAAATATGGGGCGCGCCGCGACAGCGCCGCGATAACGCCGCGACTGCATTATTTACTTACGTTGATCCGGATGTAAAGATCGGTGATCCGCTCGAAGCAGCCCCCCGCAGCCCGGCCTGCCGGGAGCCGCACTCTCACACGTTGCCGTGGGATGCAAATGTAATAGTGAGACTGCGTTCGTTTTAGTGGCCCGTCTCCGCCTTAACTCGTACACATGTAGTTCGGTATCGTGTCTTGTCCTAGTAAAGAGATATGATAAGTACACATGTAAGTGTTATGATATCTGTATCGACGACAATTACATTCGATCAATCATAGTATAGCGCAGGTGCGGCGCTGCGCCTTGTCTGACTGCCTCGTAGGTGAAGTGGCGCATATTGTGCTTTGCGATCACGAGGTTCGAGGTTCAAATCCTAGGTCGGAAAAATATAGTTTTTCTAATGAAAAATTTTCAGTATCGGTCCGGATTTTTGTCCGGTATAAGTCAAAGTCAAAGTATTTATTGCATAAATTGTGGTATTACAATTCCAGGTCTTATGGTCTAATTAAAAAAAAAATATATGGCAATATATCGCCCCATATTAAATGGGACCTGACATCATCGGCGAAAAGTTGGTGTACACAGTACACCACTGCCATCCCCGCTTGGGGAATATAGGCGTGACGGTATTTATTTATTTTATTTTTCATGAAGAAGTATAGTAGTACCACTACATAATGTGATTATACTCATTATGTATGTAACTAGCGACCCGCCCAGGCTTCGCACAGGTGAACCCTTCTCTTGAATCGCTCCGTCTGTTGGTGAAAACCGTATGAAAATCCGTTCGGTAGTTATTGAATTTATCGCGTTCAGGCAGACGCAGTGATAGTGATAGGGGCTAAATATTCGGACTAATTTCTAATCATTCAGTCCGGTTTAACGACATCACAGAAAGCAAGGAAGCCATTTCCATGTACCACGAACCATAGACGTTAGGTTGGCAGCATTGTTTGTCAGTGTAGACAGCTAGCTAGTGTCAGTGCGTTTGTTTATTTCCGAATAATAATTATTTTAACGGCGTAATCAACTAATGATGTCCAAGACTTTGAGTAGAGTTCAACAGAAATAGCGTTCAGGATAGGAAAATTCCGTGAGCGTGAAAAACCTGATAAATGCTTTTAATTCTATTATAACGAGTTACCATTTTTTTCGTAATAATGTAAACAAGCGACATTATTACTATATTAAAATAACGACTGCCTACTTCATGGATAATTAACACCGTTACGCCTAGATACCCCAAGCAGAGGTGTACTGTGTACACCTACTTTACGCCATCGATGTTAGGTCCCATGTAGTGGGGGGTGAACATGTTGTCATTATAGCGGCACAATGCTAGACTGAACGGACTGATACTGGAAATTTACCGATAGAAAACTACTTTTAGTCCGACCCAGGATTTGAACCCAGGTCCATCGAGGATAATAGATTCTGAAATTTTAATTTGGTAGGTTTAGGTACCTATGTGTCCAAATTTCCAAGTGTTGTAATTATCTCGTCTGGTCAACTTTTCGATCAGAGTCATTGAGTTATGTGATGACATTTTTCGTTGATTTTATGGAAAAATCACCGGATCAGAACACGCTTGTAAAAATGAGGTTATGTTCACCTTGCGATTCAGTTTCTTTACGTCCGTTATTCACTATTTGTATGTACTTCACTTATTACTTATTTCAAATATATTACGGGCTGGGCCCATTACCTATTGAAATAAAACGAAATTTTGATAGAAATACGTAATAAGATTGTATTATTAACTTTAACTAATTACAACAGAGGAGCCAACGGAACGAATAGAATAGAAACTTTTTATTCAAGTAACTTGGACTCACATATAGGTTAGTAGACTCAAGACTAATGTTAGTATTACCTATTCTTAATTACTATTAGGGTTCTATCCCATGTGAGATAGCGCAGCAGCGACTTACATATGCGCAGTCTAACCTACTGGCTATCATATTTAGAACGCTGTTTGAGCTGGCCCTCACCCTGCGCACTAAGGAGGCACACCGTTTCCGCATAGTTGTGTAAAAACAATCTACCTGAGCATCCGCGAACATCCCAGAGGCGCTACAGAAGCGAGGCAGCCCCACCAGCTTTCTAAATGCATTGTTATATTGAATGCGGAGGTCACTGTACGATTTAAGCGTATATCTAGCCCACAGGTTGCACGTGTAGAATGTTGTGCAATACGCTCGGAAGAGCGTAATTTTGACTCTTAGCGAACAGCGCGCAAACCTGCGAGCCAGCATGTTTGCTCTTATCGACAGCGCTCTCCGCTCTCGTTCAATATCGTGATCGTCCTTAAGGCTGGGAGTCAATATATGACCAAGGTATTTAAATTTAAATACCCTTTGTAAAGGCATGCCGTTGAGAAGTATTGGTGGAATTCTGTTAGTACTTATACCTTCAGCCTCAAAGACCATTACTTCCGACTTCTTACAATTATACACCAGGCCATGCGTATTGGCGTATTTTTCACATTGGCCAACCAATTTTCTCAGACCACAAACCGACGCACTCAGCAGCACCAAGTCATCTGCGTAACTGATATTATTAACGCAGACACCATCCATATGACAACCGACCCTGCTGCTGCTGAGCTCACCGATCAACTCATTTATATACAGGTTGAAGAGCGTTGGCGAACTCAATTCACCCTGTCTCACCCCACACTCCAACCCATATGGTCGAGATAATGCCCCAGCCCAACGTACATTATTGACCTGGTTTCCATACCAAAACTTAAAGATGTTAGTAATATCTGGTGGTAATACCAGACTCCACAACTTTTCATAAGAAACCAGGTCAAATGCCTTAGATAGGTCCAGAAAACAGGCATAAATAGGCGTCCGTCTCCCAGCATAATATCTGACAGTATGCTTGAGGCTTAGTACAGCACTTTCCGTTGATAGACCAGGTCGGAAACCGAACTGGTTGTCATGAAGTGATAAGGCCTCGTTCAGCCGTTTATTAAGCATGCTGTCAAAGACCTTGGAGATTACCGTTGCCAGAGAAATGGGCATATAGTTACTGGATTCCGTAGGGTCACTTGTCTTATTTTTTATAATTGGTACTACTACTGTCCGCATCATTTCACACGGCAAGTAGCTGTGACTCATGCAAAAGCTATACAGCAAAGTAAGTACTCTAGGTTGATGCGAACCAGCATATCGAAGGTGCTCAATGCTGAGCCCGTCATGGCCAGGAGATTTTCCTCTCGACATAGATCTAATGGTCTGAGCAATCTCCTTTACTTTAAATTTTACTTCCAGTTTCACTCCGGGCTCAACATAAAGGTCGGACCGAGAGGGCCCCAGTGGCGAATTTATAATAAACTGGTCTTTAAATAGATTGGCTATTTGTTCGGGCTCACTCACACCGCCAACACTCACAGGGAGATCCGGCTTACAGTTCAGTCTATTGGTATGTTTCCAAAAACTGCGAAAGTCATTATTGGAGTGATGTGAAGCTAAAATATCCATCTTAATCTGGTCTTCATGATTTTGACACCACTTCAATCGCGCTTTAAAGATTTTTCTAGCCTCACACATTGCGTTATATATATAACCACTAGTTGGTTTGCCATACCACACCCACAACCCGAACTTTTGCCGGGCCTCCCTATGTGCCTCGGCTACATGTTTGTTCCACCCTATTACCACTCTTTTGCGGTACCTAAGACCGCTTCCTCGACCCACCTTAGCCGCCTCACTTAAGGCATGTACGATGTCTGAGTATAACTTATCGATAGTTAACCTATGACATAGATTATTGCACCTTGTATCACTACAGTTACTTAATTCCTGTGGGAAGTCGCAGTCCTCAGTCTTGCATGACACTCTTTTTGATAAGTATCAATTTGACTTTGACTTCTCTCCCCCCATGTAACCTTATTTGAATGAATGTTTGTAACATGTATTTTTGGTATTATTGCATCTAAGGAATAAGGATTCTACCACTAGTGGAAAGTGATCTGACCATAATACATCATATAACACATATACGCTTTAAATGGATTTTACAGCTGCTTCGGTTACTAAACAGTGATCAAGCCACCGCTTAGAACCATGAGCCTCACTTATAAATGTATAAGTGTTCGATAATAATCCCAACAATTCCGTATCAATACAAGTCCATTTTTGTTCACAACAATAGTCACACACTTCTTTATAAAATTGTTCCGAAGGGTGCGCGTTGAAATCACCCAGGATGTAAACACTATCTATATTGCAGTTCTCAATAATAGCATTTACCGAGCTTAAGGTGTCCGTGAAATACGTAAGATAAGCCGCGGTATCCGTGGGCATATAAACACTCATCACTAAAATTGATTTGTTCCTTAACACTATTTTTATCGCACTAATACGAGGATTATCGCACTGAACTTTCTTTGCACTAATGTGTAACCGTCATCATTTGTCGCGGCTACAACGTTAGCAAAAGATAACTTCGGCTCCTGCTTCTCGCTTTGCATCAGCTGATTGCTAGGCTCGCTTATAGTTATCGCGGGCAATGACGCATCGATCCCGCCTCCTCGTGTAGAAGCGAGCGCTCCTACATTGGATTCACACCGTCGGTTGACCGTTAGACGCGGCGATTCTGCCCTACCCTCTCGATGTTTAATGTCTACATTTATCGAATCAAAACTATCGTTTCTTGAGTTCATTTGTTCTTTACAGCCTAAAGTTATATCCTGACTTCTAATAATTGACTCATAATCACGATGTGCACCTCTTTTCTCGTTTACATAGAAATTTGTGCCTGATTGTATAGGTAACGACTTTTTCATACAATACTCTGTCTTGAGAATCTCTAATTGATCTTGAGTTGCGTAAGAAGATTTGATGTTCTTAATTTCTTCCTGAACAAGTATCAGATCCTTGAGTAGCTTTGACACATCGAGGAAGTCAAAAGTAATAAGAGGTAATTTTTCAAGATCGCGGGCCACAAAGATTGGTAATACATTAGGATCCATGGACTTGAATATGCCAATGATATCGTTAAGCACCCGATTCTCCTTTCCTTTTCCTTTACGAACGGTATTTCGTACCTCGGACGTCAACGATTCTAACAGTAACGTTTTTGACTTTTGAATTTGTTCACTTGTAAATGCCGACGCACATATTCGCACTAGAGAAGCTTCATCAGCTATTGAAACTTTGTTCTGAATATACGCCAAAAGTTCATCAATGACAATATTGCACGATATACATTTTAATACACTCGTCATTTTGCGTATTTGCGCCTGCGGGGCGCAATAACCGATAACACGTACGCTTCCAACGGACGCACACGTCACTAAATTGTCAGAGAAAAAAATCTATGATGTTATGTAACTATGGCAGTAAATTTAAATTATCTTTAACATTCCTACCTTCCATTTTTAAATTTTTCTTCATTTTTTAATTTTCACCACACTTCACCGCAACGGCACTAAAATAATTAATTAGTCCTTTTAAGGTAATAGAATTTGCACTCCGCGGTCGCTACCTAACACCTTTAGACGCCCGCGTCGGTGGCGCCATCCTGGCAGGGTCGCCATGTAAGGTTCGGTGTATGCAATAAAAGATGTTTACTGTTCAGTGCATAAGTTTATTCTAATTAATAGTATGAGTTCCAACAGTATTTATACTGGTCCTTAAAATACTACACTACAATCGAGTTTGTCAAGCGTGCGTTGTTTTGGGCCGGTCTTCGGGTTCTTAGCTTCTTAGTTTAGTGACTCGAGTGCGAAGTAGTGACTTCGTCTGCACTCTTGTCCGCGATGAAGTTGACTTTGTGCGCGTCGTGTTCAGTAAGTCGTGAGCGCGCGCCGTGTAAGACCCAGCCGAGAGGGGTGCGGGAGGCAACGGCTTAGTGTTGTTGCCCCCGACGTACCTCCGACGTCACCAGCAGGTGCCAATTGTCTTGGGCGATGAGTATCTGGGGCTTCGATTTTCTTTATGTGATGTCGCTCTGTATGTCCCGCAGATGCTTGCAGTCGGCGATGTCTTGCTCGGTGATGACTTGTGGTGACAACTCCATGTTCTCTATGGTGCGTGCTTGAATTCGATGTGCGCGCTGGGATGTACCTCTCAATGTCAGCTGGACCCGACGGAAGTTCGATGACTGGACGTTGCAGTCGCCGATCACCTCGATGTGCAGTGACTCGCGGGGGCCGCGCCCCTGTCTAGTTGACGAGCTCGGCATCGATGAGCATCACTGTTGACCCGTCGTCGAGGAGGACGTGAGTGTCTACTCCTCCCGCCGGTCCGGAAATGTGTATTGACACTATCTTCAGATTCGACGCGAAGCCTCTCGTCCATGTTGACGCGACTGTCTGTTTCTCGGTATTCTCGTATTCTGCGACCCGTTCGGTTCTGACGTGATGACGCAGTCTGTGGTGCGAGTACCTGCACCCGTCGGTGTCGCAAGCGCGCCACTTGCAGTGATGAGTCTTCGTTCTGAAGCGTAGACACGCGAAACATAGTCTTCGTGCCTTCGCGACGTCCCATCTGTCGTTGGCCGTCGATTCGATATACTTCTTACACTTCGTTACTTAGTGTTCTGTGTCGTGACACGCAGCGCAGTTTTCTTTCCTTGGGTTCGATACAGCGGTATTATAAGTCTTGTTCGTCTGTTTTTGTTCGCTGTATGTTCCCGTTCGGGTGTCACGTGTTCGGGAGGTGCGTAGCGCCCGCACCTGTCGGCCTTCTTACTGAGGAAATTTAAGAGCCTCAGTAGGTCGGGTTCTTCTGTTCGCTCTTCCGCTGCGTAGTCGAACCATCTGTACTTGAGCGCTGGTGTGAACTTCTCGATGGTCATCTTGACAGCCTCCGGGTTGTACAGGTACGCCACGCGGTTGAGTGCGCGTAGCATTGCGACGATGTTTATCACCCGCGTGGCGAACACGCAGATATCTCTTGGGTCGTCGCTGAGTTGGAGCAGCGCGCGAAGGCGTTCTAATTCGCCCAGTGAGATGCAGTCTGGTCAGCCGCAGCGTGCTTCCAACGCCCGGTGTATGTCGGCTGTCTTGGCGTTGTAGATGAGTAAATGGTCGACGGCTTCTTTAGCTTTACCTTTTAGCGCTTTTTTCAGTCTCGCGACGTTTTCGGTGTCTGTGGAGCTCTGCGCAGACTCTTCATTGAAGGTGAGCCACTGTTGGTGTGACCCACTGAAGTACGGCAATTCAGCAGAGAAGCTGTGGTTCGAGCTGCTCCTGGACCAGGCGGCGAGGGCGACCGCGGACGCCAGCTCACGCAGGTCAATTTGCTGTGGCGGCGTCGCGACTGTCGTTTCTTCTTTCTTTGAAACGGCGATGGGTGGAAGCTGGATCGGTGCAGGGGGCACCGGCGCTGTCGCCCGCGGCGCTGCATCGATGGTGCGCCCCACGTCCACGTCGTGTGGCTTGTCGGCGATGGCCAGGACGTGAGGTCGCGAGTCGTTCAGCCAGCTCCCGACTCTTCTCTCCGTTTCTTGTTCGTCGGATATGCACGTGTCGGCGTCACTCTCGCTTTCTTCATCTTCGGCTTCGATTCGTGATATTTTCGCAGCTGCTAATTGGACTTGCAATTCTAATAGCTCCTCATTGGGGCGGGCGAGCTTCAGTTTTCGTGGTTGCGTTGAGAGCGTCTTTATTGTTCCAGTCTTCTTAGACTTTGGTTTTGTCGTCTTCTCCGTCGCGGGAGTGTCTGTCGTGGCGATTGTTTCCGTCGTGGCGGTCGACTCTGTCGCTGTAGTCGACTCTGACGATTCGGCAACTAGGGCCGATGCTGCTGGTCTACTGGTGGTGGAGCGTGTAACTGGCATGATTCTTTTTTTCTATAATTTCTTTGTTCAACTTGAGTATTCTATTTTCAGCTTGAATTTTCTATGTTCAGCTTACGTCCTCTATATATCTTTCTTCGTGACAATGATCCGGCTGCCAAAGGACCAGAATAAGCAGGACAAAAATAATAATACGTCCTGCACCCTGTTTTCTGGCTGAGTCGGGGCAGCGCAGGTGAAGATTCAAACGAAGTCACACAAGTTCTTGAAATAGTGCTCCACCCACCAGTTGTGACCCCCTTCAGACAGACGCGCAGAGTTTCTTCTTAAAATATTGGTGCCCAGTCGCTCGAACGTACGCGGCGCGATGTCGCGCGCGCTTACGTGCAGTTTTATGGGGTGACAACTAGCGCGCTTTGCAGTGAGCTTTATTGTGCTAGTAAACCAATCACATAGTACAATCATCTATCCCTATCTAGGGTAAAACTCTTTTATCCTATCTATCCCTCTCTAGGGTTACACTCTTCTATTCCTATGTATTTCTATTACATGATCCTCATGTGCTAATGCTTAGGTGCTATAACTTAATCTATTACAATATCTATTCTAAACTAAATCTATTACAATGGTTATCTATATACAACATGAAGACGTCGTCCCGGACAATATATATAAAAATTTCGTGTCACGGTGTTTGTGGTCGCACTCCTCCAAAACGGTTCGACCGATTTCTATGATTTTTTTTATGAAAATTTGGTAGGCATGTGAATACGAGGCATGCCTTTTAAGTTCTGTCGTTTCCATATTTCCCGGCAATTTTGAATTTGGAACTGTTCTACTTGAAAGTATTAGGATTAATGCTATTGTTTAGTCACAGCGTCGATTGAAATCTGTCAGGTTACGTACGAAAATGAATCTTTCTAAGGAAAATGTTCTTGCAATAATTTCTACAGCTTTAGAAGAGGCCTGACACGGCTTCAGTGTTTTGAAGAGCTAAATCTGTGTTCAGTGATGAAGCCCCATGTCTGCGAACTGTCGAACGCTGGTATTTAGAATTCCAGCGTGGACATACTAGTGTTAGTGACAAATCTCGCGAAGGACGCCCAAAATCCGCCTTCACTGAAGATAACATCATTGCTGTGAGACAACTTATTCTCGAAGATCGTCATGTGACGTATCGAGAGATAGAGGCTCTATTAGGCATCTCAGGGACAACCATTCAGAAGATCTTGTATGAAGCGCTTGGTGTGAGGAAGCTAGTTTGCCGTTGGATACTGCATCTGCTCTCCGACGATCACAAGGCTGCCCGCGTCAGACTGCCTCGTTGGTCTGGTGGCAAAGCGCATCGCTTTGTGATCACGAGGTCCTGGGTTCAAATCCTAGGTCGGACAATTGTAGTTTTTCTAACGAAAAATTCCCAGTATGAGTCCGGAGTCTGGAAATGTGCCCGGTATATGGCAATAGGCTCGCCCCCTATTACATGGGACCTAACATCGTCGGCGAAACGTGGGTGTACTCAGTACATCTCTGCCACCCCCTCTGGGGAATATAGGCGTGACGGTGTGTGTTATCAGTGGTGACGAATCTTGTATCCTGATTCCAAACAACAATCCTGATTCCAAACAACAATCTACAATCTGGGTCTTTCAAGACGAGCCAAAGCCGACTAAAGTTGTTCGTTCTCGAAGCACTTCAAAGAAGATGGTGGCCACGTTCGTTGGAAAAACCGGCCATGTTGCGACTATTGCACTTGAAGATCGTAAAACGGTTAACGTAGAGTGGTATACCACAGTTTGTTTACCACAAGTCATCGCCGAACTTCGAAAATCTAACTCAAAGCGACACATCATCCTGCACCACGACAACGCAAGCTCACACAGCGCTCGTCAAACGATTGAGTATTTGAAGCAGGAAAAAGTAGAAATTCTTGACCATCCTCCATACAATCCTGACCTAATTTAATTTAATTTAATTCATTTATTCGCATAGACAACATTGATCCATTATTTGTTAGTAAGCTTAAATTCTAGGAGTTAGTAGAAATTAATCAAATTAAAACAAATCAAATCAAATTAAATCAAATCAAATTAAAATAAGTTAAATTGATTCACTACCATGCATCTTTTTATTAAACATTGCCAGATAGGGGAGGCAATGTCTTCCGCCACAACCTTCAGTATGCTGTTGGGACTGCACCTCACCGCTCCAACTAATGTTGCCGTCTTTTTCCTGATGATGGCTGAAAAACCATCAGTTTGGTACTGTGCAAACATCTCCGAGGCACTGCAAAACCGGGGTAGTCCCAGCAGCATTCTGAAGATATTGTTATATTGGATACGCAGGGCATCCATCGATCTTTTGGTGTGGCTAACCCATAGATTTCCCTAGTAAAAACCTTGACAGTACGCCTTAAAGAGCGTAATCTTAACGTCGTCAGAGCAACGGTAAAATCTACGGGTCAGCATATTACCTCTGACCGATAGCGCTCTGCGCTCCCTCTCAATATCCATATTGTCTTTAAGGTCGTCGGTAAGAATGTGCCCCAGATATTTGAAAGTTTTTACATGTTTAATATTTACTCCATTTAAGGTGAAAATGGGTAAGGACGGCGTAAAACGCTTACCGGCGGCCCCAAAGACCATATATTCACATTTTTGCACATTGTACCGTAGCCCATGCGCACCAATATATTTCTCACAAACTTTTAACATCTCCCTGATCGATCCAGCACTAGGGCCCAGCAGTACCATATCGTCTGCGTAACTGATGTTGTTAACGCTTATACCCCCTATTCGGCAACCAACATGCATACTGCTGAGCTCCACCAATAGATCATTAACCTAGAGGTTGCCCATACGTCTCAGAGAGTGTGTTTGACCATTTTACAGAATTCGTTTGTTTGCAATACCAATACTGTAAAATCCTCACCACCTCCGCGGGTACACCGGTCTCGGCCAGCTTTTTCCAGAGAATATCGTACGAAACAAGGTCAAAAGCTCTGGAGAGATCCAGAAAACAGGCGTATACCGGGGTTTTACGGTCTATATAATATCGGACTGTATGCTTGAGACTCAGTATTGCGCTTTCAGTGGATAGCTTAGGTTGAAAACCAAACGGCGCGTCACTTAACTTAATGTGCTTTTCCAGATAAGAATCAAGCACTCTGTCCAATATTTTTGCCGCCGTCGTCGCTAGGGAGATAGGCCGGTAATTATTCCTGTCCCCAATATCCCCTGTCCTATTTTTTACTATGGGCACAACAACTGTTCGCATTAACCTCTCCGGCAGATACGAGTGTCTAATGCACATTGTGTACAGAAGGGACAAGAGTCTTGGCAGGTGTACCCCCGCATATTTGAAATGTTCAATGCTGAGCCCATCATGTCCCCGAGATTTGCCCTTGCGCATGTCTTTAATAACGGCTTTGATCTCTTTGGCCGACAAAAACAGTGAACTTTCCTCTCCGTCACAAACAGGCTCAACATCATCCATTCTTCTCGACGGACCAAGAGGAGACCGCATTCGGAAATGTTCCATGAACATGTTGGCGATATCCCCGTGATCGCATTTCCCATCCACGCTTACAGGGAGTCCAGGCCTACAATCAAGCTTATTTGTTGCCTTCCAGAACTTACCAAAGTTTCCGTCCGCCCTCTGTTTCGCAATGATGTCCATTTTAATTTGATCTTGGTTGTTCTGGCACCACTTCAAGCGACCTTTGAAGATCTTCCGTGTATTATACATGTCCTGGTAGACTAATCCCGAGGTGGGCCTGTTATGCAGTATCCAGATTTGTAACCTTAGTCTGGCCTCCTTGTAAGCGTCACGAACATGTTTGTTCCACCCACATAAGACTCTTCTACTTTTAGATACAGTCTCCTCCTGCTCGTTAGTCCTGGCTGAGGCTTCAGATAAGACATGTACAATATTTTTATACAATTTGTCCAGAACTCGCTTATGTTCGACCAAGTTGCAGGAGCCAAAGCCACACTTTGCGAACTCTTGTGGAAAATCAATATCACGCAAACTGTTACTGCACAGATCATGATATTTGGCAATTTGGGATTCTTTCCTGTCACCCCATATGACCTTATTACGCGGCATGGTTCGCATTATGAGCTTAGGCTTTACTGCATCCAGATCGCACTTAACATATAACGGGAGATGGTCTGAAGTATAAACGTCCTCCTCAATACCTACTTCCACAATAGTATGCCACGCAGAAATTGACACAACACAGTGATCTAACCATCTTGTACACCCGTGAGCATCGCTGACAAAGGTGTGGTGATTGGAGTTAATTCCCAGTTTTTCTGTGTCAGCACAAATCCAATTCTGTTCCTCACAGAAATTTATAAGGTGGTTAAAAAATATTTGATGGGGGTGAGCGTTAAAATCACCCAACACAAACACACATTCAACATCGGCACTCTCGGTGATGGCAATAATCTCTCCTAAAACCTCTGTGAAGACTAGGAGGTTGTCGAGTGAACTAGTTGGCATATAAACTGAGAAAACTATAATAGTCCTACCTCCGACTACCGCTCTAATAGCCGCTAGTCGAGGGCTATTACAGTTCAGGACAGAGACCGATTCAAAAATACCCTTGCGCCAGAGAATAGCTACTCCCCCATAAGGCCTTCCCGTTAGCAGCCCCGCTGCTGTATCAACAGCCGACTTCCCTGTGTATTCAAAATCATGACTAATTGAACCTAAGACAGGAATATCATGGGGGAGAAGCCATGTCTCCTGCAGGGCGACAATATCAGATCTTGCACAGATGTTTCGTACTCCATCGATTGAACTTTTAACAGACTTACAGTTAAAACTAGTGAATTTACAAAATATATTATGTTTATTATTATTCATCAGGACACACGACTAAGTACTATTACGAAGGTTGCACTCGATACATAAATTTTACAAAGCGCCTAAACGTTATCCCGTTTGGCCAGAATTGATCATCTAAAAATAAATCTAATTTACTCTTTGGTACAAATAACTTAAATCCATGATATTTTTTGGTTTCTTTTGTTTTTATCTGCTTTAGAGTCACATTTACATTAGTTTTTTCCTTAACGTAATTAATTATGTCCAATTCGCTTGTTTCTAAATTAACGTTAGATATAAGTAACGGCACTATAGTGTCCGCGGCCCTAAACTTTACACTTGGTGCAATAGATGCACTACCTTTCTGTCCAATCAATCTATAGTTATGTTTTGACGATTTATTTCGCACTACCGTCCACTCAGAATCTAAGCCCCTTACCTCTTGCTCACTTTTAGATCCGCTCGAGTTGATCGTGTTTAAGCAGACCACCGGCGCCGGCTGCGCCGATACCCGCTTCGGCGTTGTCTCTAGTACTCGTACAGTACCCGAATTGTCTTCTACGGCTGCGACTGGTGATTTTTCAGTAGTAGGGGACTTGTTTACTGTGACGCGAGCACAGGTGACAGATAAGCCGACCGGTTTTTTCGAAACCGCCGTACCCGGCACGTCACACCCACCTTCACGCCTTGGTGTTATCTCTTTCGCTCCTTCCGCGCTGCTGCATGCTTGAGATGTCTCGCAACTTGTCTCACTCGCACTGTTCGAAACCACAGTGTTGCACTGCCCCTCCAATGCACGTACGCTATGCTCTGTCTTCTTTTTTCGTTTGGTTACACATGAGACAGTAACACATTCTCCGCTGGTGGTATCTTTTGCGCATGATTCACTGCCTGCCCTTACTTGGCGGATTTGTATATTTGAATCAGGTGTTTTGTGCAACGGTTTTAAAGGTACATATTGTAAGCCTATAGGACCACTATCTAAAGAGTTATTACGTAATGGCGTCCCAATTCTCATATTTATATTGTCGTTTGTAGGACAATGATCTAATATGGACCCATATTTCATGTTATGAACCTCCTGTTTCACAATATTAAATTCCTCCATTGTGACAACTTTCTCTTCCAGATTCTTTAACTGATTTTGCAAAGCTAGTATATCCTTCAGAAACCGGGACACATCGATGTGATCAAAAGTGACTGGTGGAAGTTTATGTAAATCCTTAGCCACAAAAGTAGGAATCAGTTCCGGATTTGTATTTTTCAACACGACTATAATGTCCTCTAGATCTCGTGACATTTTCTTCTTTCCCTCTCTTCGGCGTGGTGGTAACTTCTTCTCACCTGGCAGTGAGCCGTATAGTAACGACTTTACCTTGACTATTTCTTCAGATGAAAAAGACGCAGTGCATAATTGGTGAACACTTTCTTCATCCATAAAGTCTAACACATTACACAAAAAAGCTAAAAGCTCGTTGATTACAATATTGCAATTTGCACATTTCACAATATTTGAGGCCATTGTTCCTCCGATAAGTCATCGGTTCGAATCGCAATAATAAGCGATAACACGGCGGCGCGCATCTAGCGCATGCGTTCTGTCGGCCGCACGCACGATGACTGTCCTATACAAGAGACTTAACCTAAGCCATAACGATTTCTTTACATTTCCTAAAATTAAGAAATGTCTTCGTGGTCAAAGGTTCCAGTCCGGTGAAGAAGCAGACGACGCTTTCAAGTCAGCCATTTTGAACACCCCCACTTTAGAGTGGAATAAATGTTATAATAACTGGTTTGTGTATTAAGCTACGTGGTGAATACTTTGAAAAACAATAAAAAGTACTATAAGGTTCTAGTTGTGTTTTTTTTTTCTTCAAACGACAAAACTTAAAAGGCATGCCTCGTAGGTTGTAAAGAATATTTTATACCGCTAGGTGATTAGGGTGTCCATATCCAGATATGTTTTCATTTTGTTGACAAAAAAATATTTTTGTATTTTCTTTATTTTTGGCATCAAAACTACTTATAACCTCAAATTTTCACTCCCCTAACCCCACCCTCCCATTTTTTAATCGCGATATTAGTATTTTTGTATGAAAAATATCCAAATAATTTAACCGTTGTTCGTATTTCAAACAGAACGAAATTATTTATGTTGTTAAATGGCAGATGGCGCTACGTCCGTCTCATCGAACTTTCATCCACACATGCGCAAGTCAATTTGACATTTCATTCGTATTAGTATATTATATATGTTTCATTCTGCATTTGTTATGTACCACAACGGATTGCGATATATACGTGTTCTATGATTGTAAAAAGGTTGATAAAATACTCAAAGAAGAAATACATTATCTGTCGGTATACCGTTTTTATCAGTAAGTACGACAATTTTGTATATTTGTGTGTATGACGCAAGAGGCCCATTTGGACCGTCGAACGAATAAAGCAACAAACATACGAAATAGTAGGGCAGAAAAAACAGACGAACAAATCCAACAAGATAACAAAAATGTGCCCGTGAGCATGTCGCAATTGCGTGCATCTCAATGAAAAGAGCACAAGCAGAACGAAATCAACAACGACAATTGGAACAGAGACAAGCGCGCCGGCTCGTAGTTAAAAAACGCAAAGCAAATGACAGACAACGCCAACAAGTAAATCAAGCATTTACATCCGCTTCATTCCTTCGTCTCGCATTGGAGTACGAGCTAGATATTGAATATTCCGCTCATCTGAAAGTGCTGATTGGTGCTATGGACAAAGAATGTCCCCATTGTCATGCACTCAAATTCAAACATGAGTCAGCCGGGATGTGTTGCGCATCAGGAAAAGTGCAACTACCAGAAATTGAGACACCACTAGAACCATTGATACTCATCGGTACGGGTGGTACAGATTCAAAACTGTTCCTGAAGGTCATTCGTACATTCAATTCATGTTTCCAAATGACTTCGTTCGGAGCAACAGAAATAGTTCACAATACTGCGGCAAATGGTCAACAATTCAATTCAACGTTCAAGATCAAAGAACAGGTGTACCACAAAGCAGGCTCATTTCTGCCAATGCTAAACGAACCACATATTATATTATTAAACGAACCACATATACGTGTGAACATTGCGGGGAAGAAGGCCACTCAATCCAAGACTGCGTCAAGAAACCCGACTCACCTAAATGAGCAACAACATTCAGAAAACCGAGTACCCACAAGACAGGCGACGTCGACTGCCCGGCTAGGAAGGCTGCTGAAAATAGGTGTATTAATTCTGTTCACTATGAAGGCGCCTAAAAGCGCCACACAGTCATCTGTGTTGTTAGAACTCAAATTATAAAAGAAGTATATATTAGCGTGGATGTTAATTTAATTAGTGAAATAGATAACGTTTTCGTGTCTGATTCAAAGTCACGTGATGTTGAACTCTGCAGACAATATCTCACCGTCTATGTACGGTGCAAGCAAGTACATTTTCATACGTCAGCACTTTACCTGCGACGCGCGGCATTTCATCCTACACAATCAGTTTGCAATTATCATTCATAGCGTGAACTCATATGTCATTTGTTATAACAATTATTATCAATAAACACTTATCATCGATCTATAAGTGTATCAATCAAACATCAGCCCAAGGTGTACGGTAAAAGACTCTACAGTTTACGAAAATTCATTAACCATACTTACCCAAAATATTCGTAGTATTTATAAGAATATTAATCTATTTCGTTTTTTAGTGATTTGATAGTCCTAACCGAGTGTTGGCTATCAAACCGCCACAAACACCTCCCACAGATTCCCGGATATAATTTATCTTATAGCAAAAGCACCCACAATCAAAACGATGGTGTGGTAATTTATGCTAAAGAATCGCTAAAGGTCACTGTCGATGAACCAGTTGTACAAGACTGTAACTGTTTGGTTTTTAAAGTAGGCACAAACACAGCAGCTATTGCCATGTGTAGATCTCCTTCCTTTAGGAACTTAGAGCCATTTTTAAACTAGTTAAATCAAACGGTTTCAGTGTTAGCGCCTTTTAAAAATATCATACTCACAGGGGACATAAATATTAATATTGGATCTGAATATATTACGACGCCCGAACTCAAGATTACGTAAATTTGTGCTCATACCATGGGCTCCTTCCCTCTCACACAAAGACTACACATCAGAGCGGTTCCTGCCTCGTTCACATGATGACCAAATCCAGCCTACCTATATACGTACCTTACGCTTATTACTAATTCTTTTATTACCGATCACCATGCTGTCCTACTAACAATAAAGTTAATACTGCCTAAGCTCAATCGCCGTAAGACTAATACCAAATTAAACATAAACAAATTCGAACATGATTTACGCAATATCTGACACAATCAAAAAAGCGATGGCAGTAAGAAACAAAGCTAAAAGACGGTACAGAAAGTCCCCAACGGAAGAGAACTGGTCTTGTTATAAAGCTCTGCGTAATCGTTGCAGTCGTATGTGTAGAGATGCAAAAAGACGCCACATTCACCAGTCTCTACAAAATGTCAACACAGCACAAGTATGGCACTTTCTCAAGTCTCTTGGTATCGGTAAAACCCGCAGTGAGGATATAGCCGATATTGATCTTTATGCAATAAACCAGCATTTCTCCAAATCGCCAATTACCCTTGACGTCAATACGAAATCTTCTACATTGAATAGTCTGTCTAATATTTCTTTGCCAAATTGTACTTCGTTTAATTTTCACCAAGTTACAGAAGGGGATATAAAGAAAATTATCCTATCCATATCCACTAAAGCGGTGGGTCATGATGGCTTACATATTCAGATGCCTCTCCCCATTTTAAATATACTTGTTCCTGTCATAACCCACATTATAAACCATTCCCTTGCAACAAACTCCTTTCCTTCAGGTTGGAAGAAGGCTCATGTCCTACCATTGCCCAAAATTGCTAATCCCACCGCTGTATCCCAATTTCGTCCAATTTCCATCTTACCTATCCTGTCCAAGGTACTTCAGAGTGTTGTTCATGATCAACTGTCTTGTTATCTCTCCTCTAACTGCCTGCTAAGTCCATACCAGCCTGGGTTCCGTCCTGGCCATAGTACTGTAACAGCGCTTTTAAAAATCACTGATGACATCCGCTTGGCTATGAAGAATAAACTCCTTACCATTTTGGTATTATTGGACTTTAGCAGGTCTTTTCAACTCAGTTGATTTTGACATCCTCCTAGGGATCTTATCATCCTTGAATGTGTCGTCTTCTGTAACTGAATGGTTTAACTCTTATCTTCGGGGTCGTTCACAGTCGGTCCGCTACAAAGAGGCTTCCTCAGAGTGGTGTAATCTGACTGCTGGAGTTCCCCAAGGTGGTGTTCTTTCTCCTCTTCTCTTCTCGGTTTTCATTAACGCCATCACTACAATTTTATCTTCACAGTATCATCTCTATGCAGACGATTTTCAACTCTATCGTCATTTTAAAATCGACGAGATCCCTGAGGCCATTGAAGCCATCAATAATGATCTAAAAAATATCAACGTGTGGGCTAAAACTTTTGGCCTGTTAGTCAATCCTACAAAATCTCAAGTGCTCATTATTGGTGGCAGATACTACTATAAACTTTTGAATCACGATTTGCTTCCACAAGTATTGTACGACTCCGTTCCTATAGCTTATTCCAAAAGTGTCAAAAATCTAGGAATCTATATTGATTGCCATCTTTCGTGGAATGTTCATATTGCGGAAGTAAGCAGAAGAATATATTGCTCCTTCCAGTCTCTTAAACGGTTCCAAAAGTTCCTGCCCTTTCAGACTAGAATAACTCTTGCTTCCCCTTCTGGACTATGCTGATGTGTGTTTTTTGGACGCGACGGAGGAGCTCCTCAATAAACTCGAACGACTTCAAAATTTGTGCATCCGTTTTATTTTTGCACTCCGAAAATATGACCATGTGTCGGAATTTCGAGCGCAATTGAGGTGGTTGCCTATTCGGCGTCGTCGAGATACTCACGTCCTTTCACTTCTCTTTTCTGTTCTCCACAATCCCAATTCACCAGCATATCTCAAGGAACGTTTTGAATTTCTAGTCCCTAGGGGAAAGCCCTGTCGCATATCTACTTCCCTTCTTCTCCGTACTCCTAATCACACTTCTAGCCGTTATAGTGGTTCTTTTACTGTCTACGCGGTGCACTTGTGGAACTCACTCCCGCATTCCATCCGCAATAGCATCTCACTGGACGCCTTCAAGAAGAGAACTAAAGAACATTTCCTGTCGTCATGAATTATATGTATCGGTATATAATATTAACATATATGTATTTGTATATATTTATTTATATATGCATATATTTAGTTATATTTTATTATATTTATGTATGTATGTAGTGTAATATTTTGTATAATATATATTGTTAGTTAAGGATATTCTATTAATTTCTACTGTAGGTACACTTGCTATCCTCTACTCTATTTTCATCTCTCTATCGCTCTAAGGTTTGCTGGAAGAAAACTAAATATTGAGTTAAGCTCGCCTTTGTACATAAACTTTACGTAAAATTGTTTTTTGTTAACATAACATATGTGTACAATAAAGAATAAATATAAAATATAATATTGATTTCAACAACATTTACAATACAACTAACCCTTTTTTTTTTTTTCTCGGGCGGAAATGCCTAGCGCATACCCCCGGGCCGAGGGCACGGCCCGGGTGGTTATGTGGGGCTTGCACCCACTAAAACCCCCCGGCGTCCTACTGCCCTTTTGCTGGGCCACAGGAATTGTCATCAGCATGACCTCTGTGGCACCGGCGGCCTCGGTCCGCAGTTTGGCGCGGACCTCGACACATGTAGGGGAAGTTCGGTCTCCCCCCTACCGCCTTTTTAAGGCTGCGCGGCCGCAGCGCTATTGCGACGCGGCCTGCTAGGTGCTAGGGCGCCAGGGTGCCCTCCCCGACGCCTGCAGGCTGAGATTACGGTGGGCGAAGATTGTTCCGGGCGTAGTTCCTACGCCTTCGCCCAACGCGCCGTCTGTGAGCGGGATTGGAGGACGACTCCTCCCGCACCCGCTCTGCCTCCTCCTTCGCGGACATGACGGCCTCGCTGAAGGCCGCCATTGCCGCCCAGGCACTCTCGCTCCCAACCATAGATGATCTGCCCCATTGTGCGGCCCCAGAAGACTCTGGGGCCGCACAATGGTCTCAGCGCTCCGCCTCCTCACGACCGATCTGCCACAGATACCGCCCGAAGCAACCATGCCCGGACCGGACCGTACCTGCGTCAGACGGTATGTGAGGACGCCGTGTCGTCGCCCCAGCCACTCCCAGAAAACCGGCGGCAGCGCAGCGATGACGGCGTGACCGGGATACTGCTGACCCTGACTTATCTCTATCGTACTTAGGTGAGAATGTCCAGCAAGCTATTATACGGAACACGTCTCTTATAACAGTAAATAAGAAAAAATATAATATTAAACCATTGATTACCCCTGGATTAATTCGATTTATAAGACACAGAGATAAATTCCATCAGAGATCTAAGCGATACCCCGACAATCAAACTCTTCAAACGAGGTATAAGAGGTACAGAAATTTCCGTAAAAAAGCTAAAAGTTGAACACGATAGAAATAAGTTACAGAGAGCAGGAAATAATAGCAAGCAAATTTGAAATCATTAAAAATATCACCGATACAGCACGAATCAAATTCGAATTTGCTTTTTACAAATACTTCACCTCTCTTGTCGGCTAATAATGTGAACAACTATTTTGTGAACGTTGGTAAAACCCTTGCTATATACAAAAACAGACATACTAAAAAATTGCACCCGTCTACCAAACGAAGTTTTAGTGCAAAATCGTTTGCACTGCTAGTCACTGATGAACAGGAAATAAAAAGAATTATCTCAGGACTAAAGGAAGATTGTGCACCTGGCTAGGATAAAATAGACAATAAAATACTTAAACGCTTATAGCATGTCTAGCACCACTAACTCATATATTCAGACTCTGCCTATCCCAAGGGAAATTTCCTAAATGTTTAAAAAGGGCAGTAGTGATCCCTATCTCCAAGTCGGGAAGCAAGGATCTTTTTACTAATTATAGACCTATATCATTGCTTCCCTCAATATCCAAAATACTAGAAAAAATCATTAACTACAGATTAGTCAACTATCTCGAAACAAATAATGTGCTTTCACCAATGCAATTCGGTTTTAGAGCTAAACTATCCTCGGCTGACGTAACCCATGTCCTAACTGAATTTGTCACACAAGAACATGGCAAAGGAAACCAGACTTAAGGAATCTTCCTCGACCTAGCCAAAGCATTCGACACCGTTTCTATTCCTTTGCTCTTGAAAAAACTGGAGGCTCTAGGCATTAGGGGCGGGCAGTTAAAACTATTTGCAGACTACCTTGACGAACGGTACCAATGTGTTAAAATAGATAATGTTACAAGCGATTACCAAAGAAACACAAGTTTTGGTGTCCCTCAAGGTAGTATACTTGCCTCTACCTTGTTCCTGATTTACATCAATGACCTATGTAATCTGAACATTGGACACGGCAAAATAGTATCCTACGCCGATGACACGGCATTGATTTTTAGCGCTAAAACCATTAACGAGCTGTACGAATATGCACAACTTGGATTTAATTTAGTAAATAATTGGCTTTACCACATTAGCTTATTACACATTAACATATACACTTATTAACATTAAATGCTGACAAAACAAAATATGTTTACTTCGTCATGCGCTAGCCTCACCACAATGTAACTAACCCTCATTTATATGCACACCAATGTAAAAACCCTACAATGAATACCTGTAACTGTCCCACTATCCACAACACCATCCATATAATATACCTCGGAGTTATAATCGACGATAGACTCTCCTTTAACCAACACATTGAATGTTTGGTCAGAGGAGTCCGTAAACTAATATATGTATTTAAAACCCTCAGAAAAATCGCTGACTCTAAACTAGTCAGACAAGTATATTTACCCTTATGTCAGTCCATAATCCAGTATTGCATCACCTCATGGGGAGGAGCCCTAAAAACTATCTTACTACTGCCCCTCGAACGTGCCCAAAGAGCAGTTCTAAAAGTTGCCAATTTTTTATATTCTTTTCGCTTTCCCACTACCCTGTTATACAAGACTTGCAAGATGTTAACAGTCCGCCAACTTTTCAAAATGCACATTACTAAAACGGTACAAAACACTCGTTTATGCTGCTGATATTAACATTAATAAGAGACGGAAAGATATAGTCTGCCTGTTCGGTCAGCAACCGAATGCAACATGCAAAGCAACATGAATTATTAACATCAGTGCACAACTAACATTCGCGGCGACCGGGTGCATTCCGTAACAAACATATTTTATTAGAGTCAACATTTTTAGTTATTTTTAACATTTATATGGAACATTGTATAGGGTAAAAGCCGGATAGTTGCCTCAGTGGGATACATGCCCCGGTTTTAAATACACTATGTTAGGGATGTTGGTGGCATTAGCGCTTGAGTATAATACGAAGTGCCCCTCTTGTAGGCCTCAGAGTCATGTAAGCCGTCGGAGTAGGTATATGCGTTTTGTCCGTGGGAGCAAAAATCATCCGCGGCGAAACTTTGACGAGCGTCGAAATTATATTGCTAGGTAGTTTCTGTTGAATATTTTTATTACAGATTGTGATTTCAGTCAACTTTTTGTTTCTTTGCTTGCATTAGGGTTTAAGTTACACTGATTATAACGTTTTATTGTTGAATAGTTTTTATTTATTTTGCAAATAAAAAGGGCAAGTATCCGTATCAAAAAGGATAGGCGCCCTATTTAGTTTTGCGGATAGTTGCTCTAGGGGCAACTATCCGCAACTATAAATTCTTTAACGAGTAAAGACACTTTTTGTTCTTTTAGTGTTTTTTCCAGCTTATTGTGACTATAACTTGTTTTAATTAAAATAAATACTTAACTGTTTCATGCGTTCAATCTAGGTGAGCACAATGCTAGAGCAGAATAGCGTGTACCAAAATCACTCGCCACCTAGGCCGTCTTTAAACCTCTTGAATCTTTCTCAAGATTGTTTAGCCCTAGGAGAGGCGACATTGTAAATTACATTTCTTACGGTACTGAGCTATCTATTCCATCGCTGATATCTTATGAATCACAGAACCAAAACCTTGCATTGTGAAGAAAAGACGGCAACCGCAAAAATTAAAAAGACCGTCAGAGAATATTACCATCAGTGAAACTGAATCTGATAACACAGATTTTATTGAATGAAAAAAGAATACAGTTACAGTTACGACAATGAAAATTAAGAAAAAGTTGTAAGTTCAAAACCATCTAAAGGTAAAGCCACCGAAGGACTACCACCAATAAAAAGGAAAAGGACGAAAAAATCGATGTCACTGAAAACATTAAAAGTGAAAAACGCTAATTCAAAATAGAAAATACGAAATAAAAATTCTGTTGATTATTGCGCAGAATGTTTTGAGAATTACAATTTTACTAAATCTAAATCAGATTGGATTCAATGTGGGATGTGTCGAATGTGGTTACATTAAACTTATACAACATTCATAAACCATTGCATGAGATGTGGAAAGTTGAAAATCCTGGCTTCTCGTGATAATTAATAGTAGTGCCAATCAACTTTGATTGCCATATTCTATCTCTATCTATCTAATCTTTAAGATAGATGATAAAATATTTTACTAATAACTTACCTAACTTAAAGTTTAGAGGGTATTTTTTACTTCGATGGTTAAAACGTTAAAACCTGATACTATTTTATAATGTTGCTTAAAATTTCGTTAGTGCTTAATATAGGATCTTGGTTAATAATAAAAACCGATTACTCAAATTGATATACATATGTTTCTATCTAAAAAACTCCTAGTGAGGCGCCACCTTGCACCAAGCAAGTATCCCCGAAGATTTTTTAACGTTGGGCTACTATCCGCTACAGTAGGCAACTATCCCTTTTTTGAGAGGTCAAATAAAACAGGATTTACTCAAAACCAATATTACCTATGATTACAAAAATGGGCTTCTATAAAAGATCAAAGACCTATGTTTTGATATACATGTTGCATTATTCCTATTAAGTACATATTTTTTAGTAATAGAGCTTTTTTGAAAAGTGAGGCAACTATCCGGCTTTTACCCTACATGAAGTGAAATAAACAATAATTAACAAAACAGATTTTTATCATTAACAACACCCACCGCAACCTCGCTAGTGCCGCTACATTTTTTGGTCCTTCGAGTGGACCTCGCGTCGCGTACCTGTTTTCGTAAGCGGGTGAGGTAAAGAACTAGTGCAACTAACAGTGATTCAGTGTTACAAATCCGTTATATTATATAAACAATTATATTTCCAAGTACTGATGTTAATATAAACGTGTAGTAGCGACATCTGTTGTTGAAATGTTTTTATTAAGCGCAGAACGATATCTATTGGTACGATTTATTCGTTTATGTGATAAGTTCGTAATTCATAGGAATTGGGATTATTTCACACCCTTGATTAATAATTGAGTGTTTTTCTGATACTTAAAATTCATGCTTTATGCATTTTTCACACAATGTAATTAAATATTATATTTATATTGACCTTAGTCACGTAGGATAAATTAAGTTTGTTATGTTTACACTCTTATTTCTTTTGTCCAAATATACAAAGCAGTAACAGTTATATCTACTCATAGTTCTTATTCTCTCTTAAAATTGTTCTTAGGAATATAGTTTCTAAAATAGACTATATCAAGTGAGATGCTCATAAATTTTATTTTTATAACACTCGTACACACATTTTTTTCGTATTTGCGTGATAAGAGGAGTAAAACCAGCCACGTGAACCCTGAATTAATATCTATATTTTGCCCCGGGCCCAAGTCGTTAACAGTGACAGCGTGGCTGAATAAAATTGATCAGCTGTCATATATGATTGGAGCGACGCAGATAAAGTGTATAATGAACATGAGATTACGCGGGTCTGCAAGGGATTGGTATGAAAATTTGGACAATTATGATTTGACATGGCGCGAATGGAAAACGGCACTTCAACGGGCGTTCCCAATGGCGGTAGATTACGTTGACTGTTTAGAAGAATTGTTGGCAAGAAAAAAAACGAATGATGAATCTATGACTACCTACTTCCAAGAAAAAATTGTTTTTTTTAAAGAAATGTAGAATTGCAAATGAAGGCGCGATTTTGTGCATAATAAAAATTAAATGAATTAAAACTCGATGCTTAAGCTTTCAGGTGCAATTCTGCCGAGGACTTGTACTATGAGTACTTGTCCACATTGCAGAACTACCGCTAGGTAGAATCTGGTGCAGTGAGGTACGGTGGTTTATCTAAAGCGACATGGCGCCGTGGTTTGACACCGCTGCTCAAGCTCTGCTACGTATGCCGGAAGCAGGGACACGATGCGGAGGATTGTCGCAGCCTGCTTATCTGGTCTAACTGCCATTGTCGAGGTCACGAAGCCATAAGCTGTTGGAGCAACGTGGCACCCGCGGTGATTTTAAAACTTTAGATATAAAGGTAGATTGTTATAAGAAAATAGTTTTTATAAATGGTTGCAAAGTTTGTGAATTTATAGATACTGTAAGCAAAGTAAATGTAATCACTGTGAATACTGCTCGCCGATTATTGTTACCGGTTGAAAGATCTTTTATAACTATGCGTGGTTTCGGTGGTAGCTTTATGCCTTCTCTTGGTAGGGTTAACTTTACAGTGCACGTAGATGACTTGCACACTGCCGAGGTTACTTATTAACAAATGGGGGATATAGAATTCATTATAGGGCAACCAATAATTAATCAACCACATGTTAGTTTGGTAACGACATCCAACAGCGCCACTTTAATAAATAATAATGGAATAATAAGCGATTTGTTAAATATTGAGGTGGATGAGCCGCGAAAGTACGAGCTGTGATTGGCGAATGATGTTGTTTTATGTCCACGTAGTGAAACTAACATTAAAATCACTTGCTATAATACTTGCTTTACATTAGTAACATTGCTAGTTTATAATTCAGAACAGTCCTATTTTATACCTGGAACAGTAATTTCTGCTACTACAGATACTTTAAAGGTAATCAATTTTGGGCATGCTCCTATTGCATGGCAAAAGGGACGGTTAATAGCTCGAGCGGAAATGTGTAATGAGTCATTTGTAATGACTATTGGTGAGACTACTACGACGTACGCAGCTGATTTTTCGGAGATAGACATAGGGAATATTAACGATTCGGAGCATGAACAATTACTTGGGTTGTTACAGCAATATTTGACTTTATTTGCTCAAGATCTTGGATTTAGGTTGTTGTAAACTTATGGAGATGTCTATTGAGACTACAACTAATAATCCAGTTCATTTTAAGCCCTATAGATTATCATATAAAGAGAGGCAAATTGTGGACGAAAAAGTACAGGATCTTTTAGACGCTGATATTATTAGAGATTCTAGCTCTGCATACGTAAGTCCTATAGTTCTGGTGCGCAAAAAGAATGGTGAATATAGACTGTATGTAGATTATCGTGCTCTCAATGCTATCACTGTCAAAGACCGTTTTCCATTGCCGCATATCGACGATCTGGTTGGGTTGTTACCAGGGAAATATTATTTTTCCACCACCAACTCCCTATGAGTCCAGGGTCAATTCCGAAAATGGCGTTTGTTACTCCCACTGGACAGTATGAATTTGTTAAAATGCCTTTTGGTCTGGCTAACGCTCCAGCTATGTTTTCAAGAGCGCTAAAATTAGCTTTAGGTAAACTAGTCAATAATGTGAATGCTGCTAATTCTAGCTCTGGTAGTGTAGCTATATACTTAGATGACATGATTCTGCCAACTATCACAGTTAGAGAAGGGTTACAGTTACTAGCATAAGTTTTAAAACTACTCATCCGTGCCAATTTGAAATTGAATCTTAGTAAATATTCTTTATTGAAAACTACCACTGATTATCTCTGCTATGAAATCACCGCTGGGACTGTTAGACCGGGTCACCACAAAATCAAATGTATTCTGAAAATATGAAGTCCTGTCAAATGTCCATGAAGTACGTCAATTTATGGCTTTGGCTTCGTATTTCCGCAAATTCATTAAAAATTTCGCGACTATAGCACGCCCTATAACAGAACTAACTAAGAAGGATGTGTCGTGGCAGTGGGGTAATAGCCAAAATATGAGATACCCGTACTTGCAATTTACAATCGTCACGTTAAGACTGAGCTGCATACTGACGCGAGCGAGCAAGGGTTAAGTGGTATACTTATGCAATATCACTCCGATAACACACTAAAACCAGTAGCATATTTTAGTCGTGTTACAAGTAGAGAGGAAAAATTTTATCATAGTTATGAACTGGAAACTTTAGCTGTGGTAGAGTCATTAAAAAGATTTAGAATATACCTCGTAGGTATTCCAGTGAAGGTAGTTACTGATTGTGTTGCTATCCGCGCAACACTAGTTAAAAAAGATCTGGTTCCGCGAATTGCCCGATGGTGGCTTAGCATTCAAGACTATGAATTAAAAATAGAATATCGGCCAGGTGATAGGATGCGGCACGCCGACGCGTTAAGCCGTAACCCTGTAGAGCCTCCTCCATGTACATCTGCCATGCCTCGGGAGTCAGTCGGCTTAAATAATGTTCTTATACAGTTAATTGATGAGTCTGATTGGGCATTATCTCTTCAGCTCCAAGACGAAAATATCCAACAAATTATTCGATAGTTACAAAGTGGTACTACAAACACTGATATTACGAGTAGCTTTGAGCTCGTTGATGGTAAATTGTTCCGAAAGACTGTTAACGGGGAACGATTTGTTTTACCAAAACTGTCTAAGTACTGTGTCCTACAGAAATATCATGACAACATTGGACATCCTGGCTTCGAAAGAACTGAAAAGCTCATTAAATCCTCATATTGGTTTCCTAATATGACTCGTTTCATTAGAAAATATATCGGTAGTTGTCTGCAATGCGTATATGCGAAATCTAACTACGGGAGGCAGGAAGGGGAACTTCATCCCATACAGAAGCTGGATATTCCAATGCATACATTACATGTAGATCATTTAGGTCCGTTCCCTAAGAGCCGCCGTGGAAATAATTATTTGTTAATGGTTATCGATTCGTTTACAAAATATGTGTCTGCTCGTGCAGTTAGAACCACCCGTTCTACAGAGACTATTCGAGAACTGAGGGAACTCTTTGTACAATTCGGTATTCCAAAAAGGTTATGAGAGGATATTGTAAATTTAATGCAGTAGTGGCGGGAGATAAATTACGGCCCTATAGACTCGTTGTTGATGAGGCGAACTCTACAGAAAGTGATGGTCACGAAAATGATACGGACGATTTGATAGATTTATTAGAGAGCTGTGTGTCATCTATAATAGCTGTGTGCATCTATAATAGCTGTGTGCATCTATAAGAGCTGTGTGCATCTATAAGAGCTGTGTGCATCTATAAGAGCTGTGTGCATCTATAAGAGCTGTGTGCATCTATAAGAGCTGTGTGCATCTATAAGAGCTGTGTGCCGTCTATAGGAGCTGTGTGCCGTCTATAGGAGCTGTGTGCCGTCTATAGGAGCTGTGTGCCGTCTATAGGAGCTGTGTGCCGTCTATAGGAGCTGTGTGCCGTCTATAGGAGCTGTGTGCCGTCTATAGGAGCTGTGTGCCGTCTATAGGAGCTGTGTGCCGTCTATAGGAGCTGTGTGCCGTCTATAGGAGCTGTGTGCCGTCTATAGGAGCTGTGTGCCGTCTATAGGAGCTGTGTGCCGTCTATAGGAGCTGTGTGCCGTCTATAAGAGCTGTGTGCCGTCTATAAGAGCTGTGTGCCATCTATAAGAGCTGTGTGCCATCTATAAGAGCTGTGTGCCATCTATAAGAGCTGTGTGCCATCTATAAGAGCTGTGTGCCATCTATAAGAGCTGTGTGCCAACTATAAGAGCTGTGTGCCATCTACACCAACTGTGTGCTATTTAACTTTTCTACATCAACTGTGTGCTATTTAACTTTTCTACATCAACTGTGTGCTATTTAACTTTTCTACATCAACTGTGTGCTATTTAACTTTTCTACATCAACTGTGTGCTATTTACCTTTTCTACATCAACTGTGTGCTATTTACCTTTTCTACATCAACTGTGTGCTATTTAACTTTTCTACACCTAATGTGTGTATTGTCTGTGTGTACATAACTGTGCGCTACAGCAGTTCTCTGTGAATGCTTGAAATTACCATTCACGATTTGTTGTGCGTAGATGTGCAAAATATATACACACATAAAAAACTCAGACAAGTAAAAAAAAAAAGGATTCCTTACCGTAACTTTATTTAGTGTTATGTAACCTGTGAAGGAACACTGACTCCCAAAATACAGGTTGTTACCTAGTTTGGAAGGCAGAGGTTACCAAAATGTATGCCATTAATTACCAGTCTGTATTTAGCCACTAGGAATCTTTGTATTGTGATCCCTTATTACTGGTACTGAATAAATTATTATTATTATTATATACACTCTCTTTAAATGAAAACTGGCTACTTTTCAGCTACATGTGTTCTGACCAGATACTAATTTCAATAGTGTTGTAATAAGTTTCAAAAGATAATTCAGATGAAGGCACCAAATGCTTCGTCGAACTTCAGTTACAACACGCGAATTTCGGGAGCGTCTACAGCAGCTGCTACCGCAGCTACTTCAGAGGCGAAGCTGGACAAGAACCGTGGGGCACGTTTCTGATCAGGATGGCCGAATATTACAAATCCGTTTTATTATATAAACAATTATATTTCCAAGTACTGATGTTAATATAAACGTGTAGTAGCGACATCTGTTGTTGAAATGTTTTTATTAAGCGTAGAACGACATCTATTGGTACGATTTATTCGTTTATGTGATAAGTTCGTAATTCATAGGAATTGGGATTATTTCACACCCTTGATTAATAATTGAGTGTTTTTCTGATACTTAAAATTCATGCCTTATGCATTTTTCACACAATGTAATTAAATATTATATTTATATTGACCTTAGTCACGTAGGATAAATTAAGTTTGTTATGTTTACACTCATTTCTTTTGTCCAAATATACAAAGCAGTAACAGGTATATCTACTCATAGTCCTTATTCTCTCTTAAAATTGTTCTTAGGAATATAGTTTCTAAAATAGACTATATCAAGTGAGATGCTCATAAATTTTATTTTTATAACACTCAATTGTATTGGTGGTATATTAGTCCGCCAATCAGATAGGTTGGCTGTATAAATTCGTTTTGTTGGTACAGGAGGTATATAATAGAGTTTTGAATTTTAACGCGGTGACACGAACGTTTGCTTTTGGTGATTTAACTGATTGTCAGTTACACTGTATGTGTGTAAATTAAAACCATATTAGCCAAAATCCCTGCCGTCTTCTTTCTAAATCCATCCGCTTCTGAGGTTAATATCAGTGCAAGTTGAGGATTGCAGTGGGAAAACATTCGAGGATTTCTGGTGCCAACAGATAGGGAGTAACAATCGGAACAACAACAACATTCAAGTAATATCTTTTTTTAATTTCTGACTAACAAAGACATCAAACATGGCGGAACTGATCGAGATCGATCGATTTGACGTATGATAGTATCGTCAAGCTTGCCACTAACATTAGAAAAGATGGGGCAGATCGCAAAACAATAGATTATTTCAAGCGGCGGATGGACATTCTTCAGGAATACTGGAAGGAGTATCTGAATAATCATGCCCGAATTAGCAAAGAAGTAAGTAAAGATCATGCCTATTTCGTGGAGGAACATTACGAGAAAACGAGTCAAGCATACGAGTCTACAAAAGCCCTTATCCACGCGCAGTACCAGCAGCTCGTGGTAGGCCTAGAGAAGCCAACAGCGAAAGAATGGGAACAAGAGAGACCAGGAGTAAGTAAGAAACAGACTAAACTTTGACTAAACAACGAAATGTACCAAAACATGTTTAACTAGTACGAGAAGCAATTTAACAATTTAAAAACGTCTATTAATAAACAAAAGTGGTCAGTGGTTCATAGAGAGAAATCTACCCCACAACTTGATATTCCAATTTTTACCGGGAATTATAACCAATGGATATTTATTTACGGAGGCTATACACAACAACAATTCCTTGTCAAACGAACAGAAAATGCAGTTTTTAAAAAGTAAAGTTCGCGGCGATGTTGAAAAACTTATCCAACATTTACAAATTAGTTCTGATAATTATATGGTGTGTTGGGAGATTCTCAACCACCGCTATAACAATAAAAAACTAATTTTTTCAGCGCACATGAATACTCTACTAAAATCTTCCTAATATGCATCAGCCTTCATCACAACAAATCAAGAATATTCATGAAATGAAATGAAATGAAAAATGAAAAATATTTATTCAACACAGCGCACATTTGAAAATCACAAAATGTAGGACAGGTTGCGTAAAAATAAAAAAAAATAAACAAATACAGAAAAAGAAAAAAAACAAAATAACATTAAGCTACAATAGGCTGCTGCTGCAGCATTAGCCTTGGCGTGAGCTGTGCCGAAAGGCAATTGGCTCAGCATGTGCTGGAGGGGAACAAAGTCTCCCCCAGCGCTGGTTTTCAGCCAAAGCCTCCTCATTTACTATTTATTGCACATAAAATTTTTACACTCAATGGTGACGCAATCGCGTACGTTGCATAATACAGATATAACACATACATACACCTGAATATGTATTATAAATGTGTAAATAAAGGAAAAAGAAAATTGTATACATATATTATGAGTGGAAAAATTAACATTTACTATAAAATAAAAAGGAGTAAAATGGTACAATACATAGTACTCTGTGCCTGCGCAGGCGGTATGAGGTATAATTATATATAATTGTTGTGTTGAGCGAGTGAGAATCGTTTCGATTGCACGAAACCGGTTCTCATGACAACATTAGAATGCCTCAATGCCATAAAAACTTAGGAGTAGATATATCAACTTATGGTGACTACGTGGAAAACCTGAAAAATTCAAGAGAATTGCCCATACTTCGAGAGTTTCTAGAATTTATGGAAGGGAAATTTACGTCCATGGAAACTGTAAATCAAAAATATTATACTTCTTTGCCAAACAATGCCAACATTCATTTAACAATAAAAATCAGATATACAAGTCATTCACTAATACTAAGAATTACAACAATTCCCAAGCTGGAAATGCAAATAAAACAATGGCGAAATCGAGGCATGTGTCGGATTTCTCGTGTCCGCTTTGTAACAAACAACACGGGATATACAATTGCAAAACCTTCTTGGAAATATCTGAGAATCAGAAGTTGAAGACCGCTAACAAATTGAAACTTTGTACAAATTGCTTATTTAGTCATACTGGAAATCCATGTAGGTCAACACAAACTTGCCACAAATGCCACGCTTATCACAATACTATTTTACATGATGCTTGCATGAAATCTGCCCAATATCAACAAGAGCCAACAACAATTCCAACTCCGAAACGACCTGAGGGTCGCAATGAGCGCGTCGCTGGTACCTCGCACGCGTCTCTGGATACTTACTCAGAAATCTTACTTGCAACGGCCATTCTCAAGGTGAAGGATGCTGAAGGTGTGTACCATAACATACGTGCCCTCATAGATCAAGGATCACAAATATCGTTAATAACTGAAAAAGCTGCTCAGTTATTAGGTAACAAACGCCAGAAATGCAACGGAGTTATTTTTGGTGTAGTACGTAAAGAAAACACTTGCAAAGGTACAATCAAAATCGAATGTATGTCAAGGTACAGTGATTTTACATTTGAGTCGGAGGTCTTTATCATGACTAACTTGATAAAAAGTCTACCAAACAACACATTTCCTGTACCAACATGGTCTTGCCTAGAAAACATTAACTTGGCAGATCCCGAATTTAACATTAGTCGCCCTGTAGACTTGTTACTCGGGGCCGAAATTTATGCTAACATTATATTACCCGGAATTATTAGGGGAGAAAACACAAACCAACCTATGGCTCAACAAACACACATAGGCTGGTTATTATGCGGCGGCAGCGTGAAAACATACCACTGTAACGTGGTCATAAATAACACGGACGAAATAACAAAATTTTGGGAAGTAGTGGAGATTAGCGAAACATCAAACTGGTCAATAGAAGAACAAAAATGCATTCAACATTACTCTCAAACAACTATTAGACACGAAAACAGTCGCTATGAAGTGAAGTTGCCACTGAAAAAAGACTTGAAGGATAAATTAGGAACATCCAAACGAAGGGCTATCGCTCAATTTACAAATTTGGAAAGAAAACTGCAAAAAGATAAACATTTGAAAGAACAATATTTCCAATTTATGCATGAATATCTAACGTTAGGTCACATGAAACCAATAACAATCGATTGTAAGACAACATTAGAATGTTATATGCCGCACCACGACGTGCAGAAAGAAGAATCTACAACTACAAAATACAGAGTAGTATTCAATGCATCCGCCAAAACCTCCACGGGGTATAGTTTGAATGACGTGATGCATAAAGGGCAAAACCTACAACAAGACTTACAGTCACTTCTTTTGAGGTGGAGACAATATCCTTTTGTATTTACGGCGGATATAGAAAAGATGTACCGCCAAATAATTGTCAACGAATTTGATCAACATTTGCAGCAAATAATTTGGCGGGAATCCCCTGAACAACCCTTACAAGCTTTTCAATTATGTACGGTTACGTATGGCACAACGGCCGCCTTCTTAGCCATAATGACTTTAAAACAGTTAGCAGCAGACGAACAAGACAAATATCCAGCAGCATCAGCAGTTCTAGATAAATCTTTTTATGTAGATGACGTTTTACACGGCTCGTATTCCGTGGAATCTGGAAAGAAATTGATCGCAGAACTAATCGAACTTTTGAAAAGTGGAGGTTTCCACCTGAGAAAATGGTCATCTAACAGCCAGGCTCTATTGGAAGATATAACTAAAGGAATCATGGAGATTCTATATTTGAATTCAAGTCTAACAACAACACAGATACGTCAAAAATTTAGGTTTGAGCTGGAACTCTAAAGATGATAAGTTTACTTTTAACTACGATTTTTCTGAGAACTCACATAAACTTACAAATGGTATCTTACTTTCCCAAATATCTAAATTATTCGACCCGCTAGGCTGGCTAACACCTCTATCAACCGTTTTAAAACTTTTGTTCCAAAAACTGTGGAAAAACAACTTGCAATGGGACAACGTAGTATGCGATGACATGAACACAGAATGGCCCAAGTTAAGAGAGGATATCCACAAAATACAACACTGCAAAAAACCGAGATGGTTAATTTGTTATGACAATGACGTCATTGAGCTGCACGACTTCTGAGATGCATCAACGGAGGCTTATGCAGCTGTAATTTATGTTCGCATTAAAAATCAACATATAACATTGCTCGCTGCTAAATCAAAACTTGTACCATACAAGAAAGCTGTAACATTGCCCCGGTTAGAACTCTGTGGTGCACATTTATTGTCTAAATTGATTAATACAATCAAACAAAGTATGGAATGCAAGTTTGAAATATACGGATGGAGTGATTCTATGGTCGTGTTGAGCTGGTTACAGAGTGAGCCAGACAGATGGAAACCGTTTGTAGCTAATAGAGTACATGCTATTACAAATATTATGCCGAACAATTGCTGGCGCTACGTAAAGTCTGCGGATAATCCTGCTGACTGCGCCAGTCGAGGAATAAACGCGACTCAATTGGTGGAACATTTTTTTTTTTATTTATTCTTTATTGTATACAGAACAGAGGTAATTTTCATTTTCAAAAGTCATATACAAAGGCGAGCTTAACTCGGAATATGAGTTCTCTTCCAGCGAACCTTAGAGTGTTGAGAGATAAGACAGAAAAATAAGAGGGCAGTTATACAATCACACATTTCAGAGAAAAAGGAAAATATATAAAATTCCTAAACATAATTATAAATAAATTACATACACTACACAAATACTGCATACATATAATAAATATAATATACCTACATACACATACATAAATAGTACAAAAAGTTATATGTATGCATCAATTAGCAAACAGATAGGAAATGTTCCCTGACTCTTCTCTTAAAAACATCCAGAGATGAACTCGCACGTAGGGCGTGTGGAAGTGAGTTCCAAAGACGGATACCACGAACAGTAAAAGACTTATCGTATCGGCTGGAAGAATGAAGAGGAGTACGAAGAAGGAGAGAAGTAGCACTACGACAGGGCATATCTGTAGGAACAAGAAGGTCAAAACGCTCACGTAGGTAGATAGGAGCTTTAGGACTATGGAGGATGGAGTAGAGAAGAGAAAGAACATGTGAGTCTCGACGCCGCCGAATAGGCAGCCACTTCAATTTTCCCCAGAACTCTGATACGTGATCATATTTACGCAATCCGAAAATGAAGCGGATGCACAGATTCTGCAAACGTTCCAGCTTGTTCACTAGCTCTTCAGTTGCATCAAGGAAACATACATCTCCATAGTCAAGAAGAGGTAGGAGAAGAGACTGAGCAAGGTTAATTTTAGTTTGGAAAGGCAAGAACTTTTGAAGACGTTTGAGAGACTGGAAGGAGCTGTAGACTCTTCTGCTTACCTCAGTAATATGAGTGCTCCATGCAAGGTTGGAGTCCATAAAAATACCTAGATTCTTAATAGTGTCAGAGTAGGGTATGGATACAGAATCAAGCACAATTGGAGGGCGAGAATGTGAATTAATAACTTGTGCGTTCATGTAGTATTTGCCACCAATGATGATAGCTTGAGACTTAGCCGGATTAACAAGAAGGCCAAAAGATTTTGCCCACTTGCTAATATTTTCTAGATCATTATTGATGATCATCATTTGATATGGTGGCAAAAGGAAGGCTGAGAAATGCAAACATTAACGATGAAATGAGGCATCCTAAAATTATTTCACACAAGAGTCGATTAGCGGAACTATTAATTGATGAGGCACATCAGCTGACGTTTCACGGTGGACCTCGTCTTACCATGGCGACCTTGAGACAACAGTATTGGATAACAATTGGCAACAGTGTAACCAAAAAGCAACTAAGGAAATGTGTGATCTGCCGCAAGCGTGACTCACAAAAGCAACATCAGCTAATGGGTGATCTTCCAGCATCTAGAAGCAACCCTGCTCCCCCTTTCTTTCATACCAGCGTCGATTATACAGGCTTCGACGATATAAAAACAAACAAAGGTAGAGGCGTTAAAACCACTAAAGGCTACGTGGCAGTTTTTGTACGTATGGTTACAAAGGCTGTCCACCTGGAGCTGGTTTCTGACCTAACCAGCTCGTCCTTTTTAGCGGCATTAAGGAGAATGTCAGTTCGCCGAAGGAGCTCCACAACATTTGTATAGCGATCAAGGAACAAACGTCATCGGAGCCAATCGAATTCTTCAAGAAGAGACGGAACAAATACGAGAAACATTGAGTGATAGTTGTATTGGTGAGACAGCAGCCGAAATGAACATTGAATGGCATTTCAACGCGCCATCATGGCCGAGCGCAGGTGGCCTGTGGGAAAGAGCGGTCAGAAGTTTAAAATTCCACCTCAAAAGTGTATTAGGTGAGCAGAAATTAACATATGAGGAATTTTCAACATTATTGGCGCGACTGGAAGCGTGCCTAAACTCACGGCCGTTATGTTCACTAACTGAGAACATTGAAGACCTTGATAACCTGTCCCCGGCACATTTTTTAACCGGGAAATCCGGGTTAACAGTCATTGAAACAAAAGAAGACGCTAGAACTAGGTGGTATTCAACGAACAACATATTCAAAGAAGTATGGCAGAAATGGAAAAACGAATATCTCAGCCAGTTAACAGCAAGACAAAAATGGTTACGCCCAAAAGCTAACATGAAAATTGGAGATTTGGTTGTAATTCACGAAGATAACATTCCTGCAGGCAAATGGGCAATGGGCAGAGTGGTTGAATTACACCCTGGAAACGAAAACAGTGTTCGGGTGGTATCACTCAAAACAAATATGGCATAGTTAAGAGACCGATCGTTAAACTATCTAGATTACCTATAGAAAATGGTGATGAACACAATGAAGAATCAGAATCAAACGCAAAGAAACAACACGTAAATATTAAAACAACAAGGTCTACACGGAAATGTAACCGAGTTCACTTCTCCAGTATTGTCATGGCATTAATATTTTTTATCAATCTGTGTTGTAATGCAAATGCTGCCTTTAACATTACGCAATTTATGAACAACCAGTCACTATATTTTGAAGCTGTATCCAAAATGAATTTAGTAAAGGACTCTTGGAAACTTATCATCTATTATAATATGGCTCTATACTGGGAAAGAATGACAGCCTTCGAAAAAATATCTAAATATATAAATAAAACATGTGAAACAGTAAATGGCGAACAGTGCAATATGATAATCCCGCAATTGTATCACTCACGCGAGGAATTAGCGTACTACGATCAGTTATTGATGACGCAACGTTTAATTGAGCACTCCAGACAGCGTCGGGGCCTTATCAACGGCTATCTTGCTAATTCCCTCTTCGGCGTATTGGATGAGCGTTTCGCCGAGCAGTATACCAAAGACATAGAATTAGTCCGACTAAATGAAAAACATTTGCTTAATCTATGGAAAAATCAAACCTCCATAGTTGAAGCGCAATACAATTTATTGAAAAGAACAGAAAATAGCATCTCTAGACAGCATAAAATCATTAATCAACGCCTAATACAACTGGAACAGCAGCTCACGATGTCAAATTTATTATTGGGAACATAACCTTATTGCAAGAACTGATATTCATGGCACTGACTGCGAGTAACTTACTTAATAACTTGAAACGAACCCAAGATACTATTTGGATATCACCACAGACGTACATAATGGACAATTCAATATCCATTTATTGACTCCTAAACAAATTCAAGAAGAACTTAGCATCATATCTACACCTGATGACGTAACATTACCCATTGAGAACTCTGACTCTACTAAAAGATACTTTATTTTCGAATTAACATTCCCATTGATCGGTAGAGACAAATTTAATTTATACAGAATATTGACTATACCACAACAAATAGGTCAGAATATGATACAAGTGACGCCTGTATCTGAATACATAGCCACTAATTTAAAGAAAGATACATATTTAACAATATCGTCGGAAGAACTACAACAATGTACGAAGATGGTTGACTTATACATATGCTACTTAAAAACGCCAATCTTCCATCTTAGCAACGAAAACAAATTTTGTGATATGGATTATGTTGCTAGAAAGTGCAAAGTGAAAAGGTCAAGATGTACTAACAAGTGGGTTCCTCTAACAAACCCGTCGCAGTATTTATATCACTGCTGTGATAACTATGTGGTTAGAATTATTTGCAATAATCAAATATCAGTCGAGCGTTTAACTAAGGCTGGAATTATGAACATAGAGCAAGGCTGTTTATTGAAAGGGTATGATCTGACTATACATTTACAAAAATATTTGACGAACCAAGTGGAAATGAACTCTAACATTTATGTACCTAAGATGGATTCTCTGAATCATATAATTAATACCTTCATAACACTGGAAGACATACAAAATGGTACCGATTCTACTGAAATCGGAGACGCCTTACAAAAGTTACACAAGAAAATCGACGAAATGAAAGAAAGCCAAGTAGAGCTGAACAAGAATATATCTCCTCATGATGTTCACCAGTACGTAGTAAGCTACGTACTGGTGTTAGCGGCGGGAGCGGCGGCGGCGGGCGCGCTGGCGTGGCGTTGCCGGCGCGAGCGGCGCAAACGTGCGATCATCACCCTTGACATCGAGCTCCGCCCAGTACCGAAGCAGAGTGATTTGAACATAAGTGCAAGTGCGAGTGCTAGTGGTAGTGCGGGTAAAAGGGTTGAACGACTACGGCATCTATCTCCAAAATTTACTGAAGTGTTCAACGTGCGTACTAAACTAAACAAATCGTGTTCCCCCATACCGACCAATAAACGCTTTTAACTAACCTAGAGACAATAAGTCGGCATATTATTTTCTTTTGACTTTATTATGTGCCTAGTTTTTAGATTTTATCTTTAATTTTTTGTCTTTTATTCTTTTCGTATGTGCTATTTGTTATGCGTTTTTTTACTCAACATTTTTGTAACCTTTACTTTTTGGTTAACATTTTGAATTCGATTTAGTCCTAACATTATCGTATTGTTATTTAAATAAATGTTAGTTTAAAATGGACAACATGTAACATTTTATCATTCTCATCTTTTGGGGCCCCGGAGTATGTTCGGTCAGCAACCGAACACACGAATCGCAAACCTATGCAATTTGTTTACAGACACAACATGAATTATTAACATCAGTGCCCAACTAATATTCGCAGCGACCGGGTGCATTCCGTAACAAACATATTTTATTAGAGTCAACATTTTTAGTTACTTTTAACATTTATATGGAACATTGTATACATGAAGTGAAATAAACAATAATTAACAAAACAGACTTTTATCATTAATAACACCCACCGCCACCTCGCTAGTGCCGCTACACTGCCTTTCAAATTCAACCTCAAAACATATATATACTAATAGATTTTTCACGTTTCTAGGACCTTTTATGTACAGTAGACTAAATAGAGCACTAAATATATACAAATTAAATAATTTTAGCTGTAAACAAACGCTTTTTAACTACTTACATAGTACGTCTTACGAACAGAAGGAACAATTATTTGCATAGTATAATTTTAATTTTATTATAAAAGTAGAATAAAACATAGGTTATTAATTAAGTTACTTATCAGTCATGTTATGAGTTATAAGTTATGTTAAGTATAAACCATTGGATTTTTACAATGTTACAGCACTTATCCTGCCTGAAACACAGGTCTCAACCTAGTTAACAAGTTACAAGCCGTTAATTATACCTACTTAAATAATTTCCAATAAGATTGTTACACGTACTGATTTGGTGAGGATAAGGGTTGGCGGTGTGCCTTAACAACTAGCGTTGTGTTGTTTTTGTTTTTTTTTTGTTTTGAGGTAAAAAGAGTCGCTAATTGTCGGAAAATTTACTAGTGAAAGTTTATACGTAGTGCTTTTAAGCTGTTGAAACGTTATACAGTGCAATGGTTGTGTTTTTATAGACTAACTAGAAAGATAACTTATTACTAACTGATATCTTATTCTAATCTATCCTAAACCGAAGTAAAAATAATTGTTTCTATACATTTACACCAAAACAGTTTTGTGAGGTGCCACCAGTTTACGCGCGTACCTAATTTTTATTCTGGATGACAGCTTATGGTATCCCTTCACCATACATTCCGTTTAATTTGCCACCATATTTTTTAAATACAGCGCCATCTATCCATATTGCGAGGTAGCTCCGAGTGTGATCGATATCAAGTATCACTTTGATCGATAACTATCTATTACCTGCGATGGCAAAGTGCGCTGCTTGCGGAAAATTTCTGTCGCCGATAGGTGCCGCCACGTGTACTATCTGCCCATGTATTTTTCACAAAGCGTGTGTAGGGATTGCCGATAACGTAGTTATACCTAAAGGCTGGAATTGCCCGGAGTGCAAAAAAAGCCGACGTAAAGGCGACAACAGCAGCACACCTGTAAGAGGCATCTGCGGGGTGCTTGCTCCTTCGCCCCCGCGCGAGACTGCTGTCGCTGGCCCCTCCCAACTGGGAAAAATGACGACTCCACCCCCGGAGCAAGGTAGTTCACCGGTTAGCAACACGGATTTTCGAGATTTGCACCGTAAATTCTCCGAATATATAGCTGAACTACGTGAGTTCCGCGAGGTGTTTCGAGCTTCCTTGGAAACCTTGGGGGAACGGATGTACGCATTTGAGCGGAGGCTGAATGTTCTCGAACAGAGGGAGCTAGCGCCCGCACCCGAAACCAAAGAAGTTGTTGAACTGCAACAGACTGTAGCTCAACTAAAGCTTGATCTGAATGATCGTGATCAGGAGGCACTGCTTACTGACCTTGAGATTGGACATCTCCCAGAGGAGAAAGGAGAAAATATCTCGCACTCGGTAACAGTTCTAGCAGCGAAACTGGGGGTCACCCTAGAGGATAGGGATATTATATTTGCTGAGCGTGTGGGAGCTGTGGTGTCGACCGATGCGGACGGCGATGGGGTGGAACGGCGAGTGCGCCGCGTCGTGGTGCGGCTGGCACGCCGCACCTTGCGGGACCAGCTTCTGGGCGCTGCTCGAGTGCGTCGAAATATCACTACGGCTGCCATGGACCTGGGGGGACCGCCTCGTCGGGTATATGTAAATGAGCGTTTGACGAGGACAAATCGCCAGCTCTTTCATCGGGCCCGCGAAGAATGTCGTAAGCGAAACTGGCGGTACTCGTGGACCAAGAGGGGTCGTGTTTTTGTGCGACAGTCAGATGGAAAGCAAATGTATTCTATACGCTCGGACAACGATTTTAAACGGATTTTTGGGACCGACATTGTTTGAGACGACGCCTATAGGCGTTTTTGTATTTTATCGTTTTATTATTTTGTTTTATATTCTACACTATCTGTGCAGGGAAGCAAAGCTTTTTTTAAATATCAGGGAGCAAACACATTCTTTTAAATTTAATAGATTGTACATTCGATTAGACACAATAATTTCCTACAATATTTATTTTAACGATCCGAACATCATTAATAATCATTTCTTAAATATACCTGGCACCTTAGATGTCAACATTTCACAACTAACGTTTTTCGAGTACAATCGTTATTGTTCGGTACACTGTGCAACCGAACACCGCGTCAGCATTTTACGCGATTGAGCAGCATGCGTGCCGTTCGATCGGTGCAGTTTAAGCCAGGCTGTCGGACGCGTCGCTGTATCATATCAATTTTGTATCAGTTTAGCATTCGTAAATCATATCATTCACGATCATTATATCATAGAGCTATCGAAGGAAATATACAGTGTTTATCAAACTTATCTGAGTGTTTATCTAACTATCATTTATCAGTCACTGAGCGGCACCCCCTACATACTGATCCGGCTCGAAGGACCAGTATGTAGGGGGTGCCGCTTGTGATGCCATCTTTCACATAGAGCCAGTCAATCTAGATAGATTGATGAATATTATACGTAGCTTGAAATCCAATGCGGAAGGATGTGACAAAATAAGCCTGGACATGCTCGTTATGACGCTACCCCATACAATAGACACTATAAAAGACCTGATAAACACGTCCATCTCTGCATCTACATTCCCCGATGCTTGGAAACTTGCAATCGTACGTCCTTTGCCGAAAAACTCAAACCCGACTGAACTCAGAGACCTTAGGCCGGTAAGTATTCTACCATGTTTGTCAAAAATTTTGGAAAAAGCTATTTGTCAACAACTATCAAATTTCCTCGAAAAAAATAACATTTTACCTGAAATGCAATCTGGTTTTCGAAAAGGACGAAGTACAACTACGGCCTTACTTGATGTTACTGATAATATTCTTTGCGCCCAAGATAAAGGTATGTGTACACTGCTAGTTCTATTAGATTTTTCTAGAGCTTTTGACTCAATCAATATTAACCTGCTGATGTCCAAATTGAGTTATTATGGGTTTGATTCCGAAGCCTTACGATGGTTCAATAGTTACCTTCTTGACCGTTGTCAGTATGTTAGGCTAAGCGGTGATAAAGGTTCCTCACTGGAATCTGAAAAGTTGGCAGTAAATAGGGGAGTGACTCAGGGGTCTATCTTGGGTCCTATTCTTTTTATCGTATACTTGGCTGACATAAAAATGCATATAAATCATTGCAAATATCACATTTATGCCGATGATATACAAATCTATATTTCCTGTAAGCCGTCTGAAGTCGATAGTGCCATATCCAAGCTTAGCGACGATCTTTCAAGTATAGCTACATGGTCCAATAACAACCAGCTATTGCTTAACCCAAGCAAAACAAAATTCATGATTCTCGGTAGCAAACAACAGGTAGCAAGTCTCAAATCGGTGTGCATTAGGCTTATGGATGAGCCCATTGAGCGGGTATACGAAGCTCGTAATCTGGGCTTACATATGGACTGCGACCTACGTTTTGAAAAACACGTCTCAAATACCGCTCGAAACTGTTTCTATAAGCTCAAGGTATTATACAGAATGAGACCGTTCATAAAGGAGGCATTGCGGGTTACGCTAGTGGAGTCACTAATTTTAGCCAAATTTAGCTATATGGACGCTATCATTGGACCTCGTTTGCTAGAAAGATCGCGGAAAATTATCCAGCGGGTCCAGAATGCGTGTGCGCGTTTTTGCTTCGACATTCCATCAAGAACTCACGTTACCTCGTACCTAAATAGGCATTCTATTCTTAAAATGAGGCATCGCTACAAACTTCACCTGGCATGTCTTCTTTTCGGTGTCTTAAAACATAAAGCACCGGTATCTTTATGAGAAACTGAGTTGGGTGGCGAGTCGGAAATCACATGGGTACCGGCAGTGCATGAGGCCGCTCGCTACACAAAGGCATAGATCAGCCGCATTTAGAGGTAGTTTCCGCTACGCTGCTACCAAATGCTGGAATAACATTCCACCACCGATACGGAACTTACCAAGTATTTATAGTTTCAGAAAAAAATTAAAAGTATTTATTTACCAACATCAGCTGGATCAGGAAACGTTAAGACATGACACTAGTGCTATATAATAATATTTTTAGTTCAAAATTGTCCAATATTACCAACTTAATGTGTTTGTATCCCGGTTACAAATTAGCTCTTAACTAGAATTAGCCTTTCTGAGAATTATGGACTTCTTTTTCTCCTTGTTCACTTGTGTGTAAACGTTATTAGTCAATAAGCAAGATTTATATATTTAAATAATGTAATGATAAGTTAGATATGTATTTAGATAAGTGACTATGTGTGTGGCCATACCGCGACCTCAACGACCGGCTCCAACGGAAGACCAGCGCTGATTGCTTGCAGTCAGCACAATGCTGAGTTGGGACCGATTCGCAACAATATCAGTTTTTTGTTATTTTAGTGTGTTGCTACTATATTTTTTATTTATTTTGTGGCGAATAAATTTATTTTCTTTCTTTCTTTCTTTTCTTTCTGATTTTAAATGAATAAATGATTTACTATTATATTATTTTTTTTTCCATTCTACTTCATTGGCGCTGAGGACATTAATCGCGTGGATGCCCGTTGCGGCTACAATAACCTCAATTCGCCTAATGCCAGGCGCATCGTCTGCGAACTGGACGCGCTATTGAATAAGCACAATGAATTATTGAAATTCTTCAAATCACACATGCGCGAATTGCAAAGTGACAATTACTCTATTGTCATCAATACTGATAAAACATCAGCTGGAGAGCACGTGCCTAGATTCAATGCGCCTGTTGTTGACGACGTGGCTGGGACCGCGGTGGGCGACCGCACATCGACGCGAGAAATCGTGATTCGAAGAAGAAACAATAATCTGGAGTTCATCGCCGACACATACAGTTTATACGACGCTCTCCAATAGCCGCTCATTTTATGGAAGGGACAGGACGGCGAGCTCGATGGATTTTTATGCGTATCCTATGATGATTTGACACGGTCAGGAACGTTCAACGTCATTCTGCGATGTCGTGAGCTGTGCTAACAATTCATGGTCGACATATACGCGAAGATAGAGAGCGATCGACTGCGATTCCTACCACACAATCAACAGAAGCTGCGTGCGGAAGAAAACATTCACTTCCATTCCTCTTTCTGTCATAGATCCCATCCCCACACACAATACATTCGTTATTTTTTTATTTAACAACCAAAATATCACTGTAAATAATTTACATAGCAGAACAACGTTTGTCGGGTCAGCTTGTTATCGATAATATTGGTTTTTGTTGTCTTGCAAGCAAGACTATTATTATTAGTATTAATAATAGAGGTTATTATTTTTGTTGTTCGACATATCGTGTATATCCAGTATTCTTTATACTTGATAGATGTACTAATTTATAATGAGTTTTTGTATTTACCAGAAAAATTTAAAAAACGGTGAAAAAAAATATTTCACGCCCGTTATAAGCCGAAAAAAAACAACGCAAACATTATTTATAATGAAATCTATGCTTACTTTTAAATTAATATATTTTTTTCCAGTAGGAGGCAGTCGAGCAAGCTTTGCAAAGTATAACATATGTTGTCTGAAAAAGTTAACCAATATAACCTAATATAAACCTGCTATTTAATTTTCCCTATTACTATACATTAATTATCATATACAACCTACATTTATGAAATAAAGTATGGGATTGAAAGAAGCAATAAAGGTCTGTAAGAATCTGTTGATATTCTAATCTGCCTACCTCGCAAAAGATCTAACGTGATGATATTGTACATAGAACAATCCATAACTACCTCACTGCGAGACTAGTCTTCTCAATTACAGGGGTTATACATTAATTTTATAATAGGATTATTAATAATACACAGAGGCGAGTTAATAACAAACATCAATGCCAGCGGATTTAATAAGTCTTTTTAAATATTGGTACATGAATCAGGTCAACGTTGTTCGGTGGGCGGGGGCCTATTCGACCTCATATAGGTTGGAGTGCGGAGTGAGGCAAGGGGGGCTAACCTCACCTAAACTTTTCAACCTCTATGTAAATGCGCTGATTGAGAGGCTGAGCAGTACGCATGTCGGTTGTCATATTGGAGGAGCATGCCTTAATAATATTAGTTATGCTGATGACATGGTGCTGCTGAGCGCCTCAGTGAGTGGATTATCGAAGCTGCTTGGCATTTGCGAAAAGTACGCTGACGATCACGGCTTGTTGTACAACGTGAAAAAAAGCGAGTGTATGGTTTTTCAGGCCCGAGGCAGATGTCTGGGTAATATACCGACCATTAAATTAAAAGGGTGTCCCCTAAATAGAGTCGACAAATTTAAATACCTAGGTCATGTGTTAACCTCGGACTTGAAAGACGATGTTGACATTGAAAAGGAACGTAGGGCGTTGTCTGTTCGTGCGAATATGATAGCCCGCAGATTCGCTCGCTGTTCGAGAGGAGTCAAAATAACCTTATTCAGGGCATTTTGCACTTCTTTCTACGCGAGCAGTCTGTGGGTCGCTTATTCGCGGGGACAGTACGGCGCCTTACGTGTCCAATATAACAATGCGTTCCGGGTGCTTTTGGGGCTGCCTCGCTTTTGTAGCGCTTCGGGAATGTTCGCCGAGGCGCACGTGGACTGCTTTTTTGCAACCATGCGCAAGCGGTGCGCGTCCTTGCTGCGCAGGGTGCGGGCCAGCCCCAACAGTATCCTTAACGCATTGGCGGAGAGGTTTGACTGTCAGTACTTGAACCACTGCAACATGGTTCATTTACTGACTAATGCATTGTATTAATAATAATAATAATATTATGTAATGGATCTTGACATCTGAAATAAATAATAATAATAATAATAAGCCCGCAGGGCAGCTTGTGGCGAGCTGTTGGTGAGTAACGACACCACGGACCCGAGTGCTTCAGAGAGTCGGTCAGGGCCCCCAACTCGGCGTGTCTTCGTCGGTCGAGTGGAAACCGAAGCGTGCCCGCAGGACTCTCGGCTCTGGCTAGCCTTAATTGGCCGTCCAGAGAGGAGCCGTGAGAGCTATATCGATGTAGGAAGATAATGCGTTCCTATATCGATGTACTCCAGGGGTGGAAGTGTTAAAGGGCATAACGCCGCGAGTAACTTCGGAGAAAGCGCAGCACACCTCTCTACACCCCTGAGCCGCTCACACCGGTGTTGCCCTCAGTTGTCCTAGGACGACCGTTTGAGGGCCCATCTAGTAAGCGGCGAGTCACCGCCGGCCACGGGTAATTAGGTATCACTAATTATGGCCGGTGTCCGTCCCCTTTGAAATAGTCCAGTTTTTGTCCATCAAACCTCATTTGCATAGCCCTTGTTTTCTTTCCATAATTTACAATAGTCCTTGCACCTGCCGGGGTCAGTTCGCTGGTTATGTTTCTTCATTTTCAGTAAGTGATCTCAGCAGGTGGCTTACATAACATTAACTTCTCGCAAAGGGCCTCTACGTGTTGGACCCATGTCCCCATGCAAGCCTTTCAAAGGTCCGGGTAAAGCCCGTGAATCTCAGCGAGATAATAATAATAATAACCCCGCCAAGGGATAAGACCTTGACGCGGTGGGGGGCTTAAGGGGAACATGGTACTTATTGCCTAACCGTAACATCCAAGCTACCCTCCCCGTACTCATCATCATCATCATCATCTCAGCCTATACTTGTCCACTGCTGAACATAGGCCTCCCCAATTACATTCTTCCATAATTGGGGGTGTTTGCCATACTCGCCACGCTTGGCAGGCGGGTTGGCGAGCGCAGTTATTGGTCGTCGAAGTGCTAAGGGAACGCTGCTGCCCATTCCCTAGTTTTCCCTTAGTCGCCTTGTACGACACCCGATGGGATGAGATGGGTTGGTCCTATTCTAAGCCGGGAACCACGCGTACTAACTGTTCCTAATCTATCCTGTCCTTTCTCCTATTTCCCTTTTAAAAATGAATAATGGATTCGTATAATAGGAGATATAATTGACAGCCGCTGCCCGGGGGTCGCCGGGGGTCACCGGGGTGCACCTGGAGCCGGTGCTGGGTGTCTCAGCATGCGAAACATCGGCGCCGAGGGACTGAGCAGGCGGGTCCCTGTCGATACATGCACTACAGCAGAAGTTCATCATAATCATAATCGTTCATTCCCAATATCATCAAGCCATAGTTTATTCCAATCACCCAGCTCATCGCCTCATCCATTTGAAATACCACCCTCTCCGATATCATCAGCAAATAGTGAAGCTTCGCCTAGTGTTGCACATGAGACGAATTCCGTCGGAGATTATGTGCCCACTATGACGAATACCAAAAGGACTCGAATGAAATGGGACAATCAATTAAATGAAGCCATAATGAAGTCCTACTATCGAATCCCAGGACTAGAGACTATTAAAACTATATACAGAAAACCTCTTTATCAACAATTCCTACACGCATTTCCTGGCCCACACCTGGCCCACCTCTCAGAACAAAGAGTAGCAGAACAAAAATGATCAATTATATACAATAAACTAATAAGTAAAGAAAGACTACAAAAAATACGTAACGAAATCGCTTAAAAAAAACCAAACAAACGATAGAGAACCTTCCACAAAACAATATAGATACCACACAATCAGAAATACATTTTCAAAACATACAACAACCTAATAGAAACACTCCATAAAATATAAGAGCAATTTGCAAAATAAGAGTAACTGATACCTGTAAACCATGCTTTAAGACATTAAATATTATAACATTACCATGCTTATACATCTATGAATGTGTTGTATTTGTTAAAAAAACTTGTAAAAAAAAAAAGGTAAACTGACTTCAAAAAGCAAAAAATAAATATTTGAAGTCAGTGCTGGTTGGTGCAGTCGGTTACTTGGCACCGACTTCAAATATTTATTTTTTGCTTTTTGAAGTCGATTTACCTTTTTTTTAAAGATTTTTATTTTTACAATTTTAAGTGACGAATGAATTATTTAGTAATATTTATATACCCATATTATATTATTTTGCTAAGTTGTAAAGTAAGGTACCTACAGGATTAATATAATGACTATAATAACGGAATCTATACATTCGTGCTGTTCGCCATTAAGGAGTTCCCTCTTGTATCTTCAAAGTCCAAGGTCCAATACCAATAATAATAAAATAGGACCACCTCAAAACTATATTGAACCAAGTGCAAAAAGAATCATCAAAATCGGTTCATAAGCAAAGGAGTTATAAAAAAAGGACGAATTATGAACCTCCTTTTTTGAAGTTGCTAATATACTGCTTAGTTCTATAATAGGGTACCTATAGGATTGACGTCATACCTATAATATCTCAATTTACACATGCCTATTGTTTGTCGTTAAGGAGTTCCCTGGTGTATCTTCTAAGTCCAAGGCCCAATGCCAATGAATTTAAAATGGGACCACTGCGGAGCTATACTGAACCCAATGCAAAAAAAATCATCAAAATCGGTCCACAATTGACGGAAATATCGCTGAACAAACATAATAAAAAAAAAAAAAAACATACATACAACCGAACATAGAACCTCCTCCTTTTTGAAGTCGGTTAAAAATAATAGGCATTGGTACGAGAAATTTAACAGTACTCGTTACAACAATAAAGCTAGAGGTAAGGGGCTTAGATTCTGAGTGGACGGTAGTGCGAAATACATCGTCGAAACAGAACTATAGATTGATTGGACAGAAAGGTAGTGCATCTATTGCACCAAGTGTAAAGTTTAGGGCCGCGGACACTAGTGCCGTTACTTATATCTAACGTTAATTTAGAAACAAGCGAATTGGACATAATTAATTACGTTAAGGAAAAAACTAATGTAAACGTAAACTAAAGCAGATAAAAACAAAAGAAACCAAAAAACATCATGCATTTAAGTATTACTTTTTTGTACGAAAGAGCAAATTAGATTTATTTTTAGATGATCAATTCTGGCCAAACGGGATAACGTTTAGGCGCTTTGTGAAATTTATGTATCGAGTGCAACCTTCGTAATAGTACTTAGTCGTGTGTCCTGATGAATAATAATAAACATAATATATTTTGTAAACTCACTAGTTTTAATTGTAAGTCTGTTAAAAGTTCAATCGATGGAGTACGAAACATCTGTGCAAGATCTGATATTGTCGCCCTGCAGGAGACATGGCTTCTCCCCCATGATATTCCTGTCTTAGGTTCAATTAGTCATGATTTTGAATACACAGGGAAGTCGGCCGTTGATACAGCAGCGGGGCTGCTAACGGGAAGGCCTTACGGGGGGGGTAGCTATTCTCTGGCGCAAGGGTATTTTTGAATCGGTCTCTGTCCTGAACTGTAATATCCCTCGACTAGCGGCTATTAGAGCGGTAGTCGGAAGTAGGACTATTATAGTTTTCTCAGTTTATATGCCAACTTGTTCACTCGACAACCTCCTAGTCTTCACAGAGGTTTTAGGAGAGATTATTGCCATCACCGAGAGTGCCGATGTTGAATGTGTGTCTGTGTTGGGTGATTTTAACGCTCACCCCCATCAAATAATTTTTAACCAGCGTATAAATTTCTGTGAGGAACAGAATTGGATTTGTGCTGACACAGAAAAACTGGAAATTAACTCCAATTACCACACCTTTGTCAGCGATGCTCACGGGTGTACAAGATGGTTAGATCACTGTGTTGTGTCAATTTCTGCGTGGCATACTATTGTGGAAGTAGGTATTGAGGAGGACGTGTATACTTCAGACCATCTCCCGTTATATGTTAAGTGCGATCTGGATTTAGTAAAGCCGAAGCTGATAATACGAACCGTGCCGCGTAATAAGGTCATATGGGTTGACAGGAAAGAATCCCAAATTGCCAAATATCATAATCTGTGCAGTAACAGTTTGCGTGATATGATTTTCCACAAGAGTTCACAAAGTGTGGCTTTGGTTCCTGCAACTTGGTCGAACATAAGCGAGTTCTGGACAAATTGTATGACAATATTGTACACGTCTTATCTGAAGCCTCAGCCAGGACTAACGAGCAGGAGGAGACTATCTAAAAGTAGAAGAGTCTTATGTGGGTGGAACAAACATGTTCGTGACGCTTACAAGGAGGCCAGACTAGACGACTCTAGAGAAGATTCTTGTCCCTACTGTACACAATGTGCATTAGACACTCGTATCTGCCGGAGAGGTTGATACGAACAGTTGTTGTGTCCATAGTAAAAAATAGGACAGGGGATATTGGGGACAGGAATAATTACCGGCCTATCTCCCTAGCGACGACGGCGGCAAAAATATTGGACAGAATGCTTGATTCTTATCTGGAAAAGCACATTAAGTTAAGTGACGCGCAGTTTGGTTTTCAACCTAAACTATCCACTGAAAGCGCAATACTGAGTCTCAAGCATACAGTCCGATATTATATAGACCGTAAAACCCCGGTATACGCCGGTTTCTGGATCTCTCCAGAGCTTTTGACCTTGTTTCGTACGATATGCTCTGGAAGAAGCTAGCCGAGACCGGTGTACCCGCGGAGGTGGTGAGGAGTTTACAGTATTGGTATTGCAATCAAACGAATTCTGTAAAATGGTCAAACACACTCTCTGAGACGTATGAGCTGGAGTGCGGCGTGAGACAGGGAGGGCTGACCTCGCCGAGACTCTTTAACCTCTATGTCAATGATCTTTTATATATATCACCTGCAAATATATATATATATATATATATATATATATATATATATATATATATATATTTTTATATATTGTCTCCCCTATGTGGCAAAGTCTAATAAAAAGATGAGTATTTTGTGTTTAGTGCGGAGCGTGCACGTACGGTATCTGTTTAGTCTAGAAAAAGTTAGTGTTAATTTCTGTTTGAGTGTGTCAAGAAAGTGTGAGGGCTGTGTGTTGTCATTTTCACGTACGGAATGTGTCTGGTATTGTTTCATTGTTTGCGTCATTTAGCGGGTTAGCGTCTCGGTTCTATTGCCATTGATAAATGACTTCTTCTTCCTATACTTGCTCTTAGGTGGTCTACTTTTTTTTCAAATATAATTTGCTATTTTGGTTTTCTCTGTGACATTGTATTAGAATTATTATTTTCAATTTGCTTCGCAATAAATTATATTTTGAAGTGAGTTGAAATCGGATTTAATATTTACATACTGGGGCAAACTAATAGTATTTATGTAATTTATTATTATATAATGCCTCGTTGATCTAGTGGCAAAGCGCATCGCTTTGTGATCACGAGATCCTGGGTTCAAATCCTAGGTCGGACAAGTGTAGTTTTTTAACGAAAACGAGTCCGGAGTCTGGAATTGTGCCCGGTATAGGCAATAGGCTCGCCCCCTATTACATGGGACCTAACATCGTCGGCGAAACTTGGGTGTACTCAGTACGCCTCTGCCACCCCCGTTTGGGGAATGTAGGCGTGACGGTGTTTTACTATTGTGGAAAGTTTTCGCTGTTTTTTGTTTAGGGATATATGGTCAGTCCTGTGGGTTATTGTTCGGAAATTGGTGTAATGCATGTTGGAAGGTATTTTCTATTTCTGGGTTATTATTTATGGTGTTTTCTTTTAAATGCATGCTAATTAAGAATGAACTCTGAGGCAATCAGTGTAGTAGTAGTCCGTAGTCCAGTGGTGTCATGAGCTGAAACATTCACTATCTCCATATCTGTATGTACATCTAAATGTGTATTTGTAGGTGTGTGTTCTAGAAGCGATTGGTGTGTGTCTGTAGTTCGTATTTGTATGTGATTGACTTTGTAAGTACCTATATTTGTCTAGTATATCCTTTTTTATTTCTTTCAACCTTTCTGGGCCTATTAATTTATTATTCACTATTGATCTTCTCTGATCCGACAGTCTTTGTGCTGAAATATTAAAGTATTTTGGATGTACTTGTTGAAATCTTATATGTAGCGTTTGTCGGTAAATAGTCATGTTCGTTTCATTCTCAGTGACTTCAAAATAACATCGCATTATACTTTCATTGAGTTCATCAGACCATCTCATTCTACTTTTATTGTTGTTATTAAGATGTTTATGTTCTTGTAGTTGTGTTATTGGTTCAAATTCAAATTCTTTATTTTGCGATTATGGGTATAACAATATGGTGTTAATTTGATACATTGTGGTAGCATTTGCCATATTCTGCCAAAAGGCATGCAAAAGGTTATAATAGGTATATAATATTGACATGCAGTTCAATTTAAAATATATCAGTTCAATAGTATTATAATAAATGAAATATCACATAAATTTGTAACCTGTCACAATATAATATTCAAAATGTAATCCTTGTCATTATAATTATTAATCTTTATTAGGTCAAATACCGCCGGCTTAGAATAGGACCAACCCATCTCATCCCATCGGGTGTCGTAAAAGGCGACTAAGGGAAAACTAGGGAATGGGCAGCAGCGTTCTCTTAACACTTCTGCGATCAAAAACTGCGCTCGCCAACCCGCCTGCCAAGCGTGGCGAGTATGGCAAATCCCCAATCACTATTATGGAAGAAAAGAAGCAGCGTGGGACGACCGCCTGCCAGATGGACCGACGATCTTGTGAAAATCGCAGGAAGTCGTTGGATGCAGGTGGCATCGGACCGGTTACGCTGGAAAGCGATTGGGGAGGCCTATGTTCAACAGTGGACAAGTATGGGCTGAGATGATGATGATGATGAGGTCAAATACTTATTATTATCTTCATAATTTATCATAAAATACTGACCTGACAATATATATATATATAAAGAAAATAATAATTCTAATACAACGTCACAGAGAAAACCAAAATGGCAAATAAGATTTGAAAAAAAAATAGACCACCTAAGAACAAGTATAGGAAGAATAAGTCATTTATCAATGGCAATAGAACCCAGACGCTAACCCGCCAAATGACGCGAATAATGAAACAATACCGGACACATTCCATACGTAAAAATGACAACACAGCCCTCAACTTTCTTGACACACTCAAACAGAAATTAACAATAACTTTTTCTAGACTAAACAGATACCGTACGTGCTCGCTCCGCACTGAACACAAAATACTCATTTCACCAATAACGAAAGACGTTTTAATCGCGAATTGAAAACTTCGACAACCAATCGTGCTAATAATACTCATACCAGATAGACCTTCACGGGATGAACTGCGTAATTTTTGGGCTAGAATAGGGAGCATCCTGTTAACCATAACGCTGAAGCAGAATGGATAAAAAAAGAAGAGGGAAGCGCTAATATTGTACCCATGGATTTTGAAGCCATATCGAATGAACACTTCCAAAACGTTATAAGAAAACTTCAGAACTGGAAAGCCCCGGGCACTGATAACGTTCACGATTTCCGGTGCAAAAAGAAATTACATATGTTCACCATTGTCTACTAAACCACATCAATAACTTTATCCAAAACCCTCACATACTCGTCATACCAAACTACGTAATGACAGGAACCACCTAGATGATTTCAAAGGACACATCAGACCCCAAAAACCCTGCTAAATACAAACCAATGACTTGTCTCCAAGCTATCTATAAAATAATTACTTACTGCATCACAGAAGTGATTCACTGTCACACTAGTAGTAATAATATTTTAGCAGAGCAGCAAAAGGGCTGTAAAAGTTTAAGCCAAGGATGTAAAGAGCAATTAACAATAGATTCAGTAATATTACATCAGGTTAAAAAACAAAGAACGAACTACATACTATGTATATTGACTATAGGAAGGCTTATGACTCCGTTCCACACTCCCGGTTATTAAAAGTCTTTAAGATATATAAAATTCACCCCCTCCTGATCCATCTACTCCAAATTACGATCCAGATATGGACGCCAAAGCTTCGACTGGCATGATGTCGTCGAACGGGATCTAATAACGAAACCATAGAAACTGATCCGATACAAATTAAACGTTGCATTTTTTAAGGCGACTCTTTAAGCCCTCTTTGGGCTTAAAGAGTCGCCTACTAAAGACAAAATAGGCTGACCGATGTAGTAGATCCAGACCAACTATGTTATACCCTATTTTATGTGAAATAAATGAATTTGAATTTTCGGTTTTACTTATCCCTAAACCTATTGCCAAACTTGCTTAATGATACTGAAGACGGTTACCCATTAAATTGTAAGGATAATGACTCGGACGCACTTACTACATACCAACTTAACCATACTGTACCGAATCTGTACTCTCTGCCTACCCCGCAAGGGATCTGGCGTGATGTTATAGATAGATAGATAGAGACTTAACCATCTCATGTATATGGATGATATAAAATTATACGCACCCACCCAAAATAATAATATATTATTAAATTTGTATACAGTGTGTAAGGTTAAACGAGGGACTTGTTGAAGGAGGGTACTGAGTATTAGATTCTCGTCCTAAATATCTTAAAAAAAACTTCAGCAGTGCCTTTAATTCAGTTGATTTTGACATCCTCTTAGGTACTTTGTCCTCTCTCAATGTCTCGACTCCTGTAATATGTAATGGTTCAACTCATACCTTCGGGGCCGCTCGCAGTCGGTTCGCTCTGAAGATAATTCCTCTGACTGGTGTGACCTTACTGCGGGTGTTTCTCAAGGTGGCGCCCTTTCTCCTCTTCTCTTCTCTGTTTTTATAAACTCTGTTACTAAAGTGATTACTTCTCATTATCATCTTTATGCAGCTGTATCGTCACTTTAAGGTTGGAGAAATCAACCACGCGATCGATGCCATCAATGATGATCTTAAAAACATCAGCAAGTGGGCAAAATCGTTCGGTCTCTTGCTTAATCCTGCCAAATCTCAAGCTCTTATCATTGGTGGCAAACACTACATGAACACCCTTAATAGCAATCTGCAGACACTCTCTCCAGTTGTCCTCGATTCTGTTCCCATACCTTACAGTAACCAAGTTAAGAATCTAGGCGTTCTTATAAACTCCAATCTTAAATGGAGCTCTCACATAGCAGAAGTAAGCAGAAGGGTCTACTGCTCCTTTAAATCTCTCAAGCGTCTGCAAAAGTTTTTGCCTTATCAAAAAAAAATAAGTCTTGCTCAATCTCTCCTTCTACCACTTCTTGACTACAGTGATGTTTGCTTCCTTGATGCCACTGAAGATCTTGTCAATAAGCTTGAACGCTTGCTGAATCTATGTATTCGTTTCATTTTCGGGTTACGTAAATTTGATCATGTATCAGAGTATCGGGCGAAATTAAAATGGCTACCTATTCGACAACGATGGGACTTGCACATTCTCTCGTTACTCTACTCCATTTTACATAATCCTAAATCCCCTGTTTACCTCAGGGAGCGTTTTTATTTTCTTGTTCCAAGGCATAAGCCCTGCCGTGCAGCTAAATCTCTCCTTCTTCGTGCTCCTCTTTATTCTTCTAGTCGTTACGATGGGTCCTTCACTGTTCGTGTTGTGCGTCTGTGGAACTTACTTCCACAGTCCATTCGAGCAAGCTCATCTTTGGATGTTTTCAGAAGAAGAATCAAAGAACATTTTCTATCCTGATTTATTTAGGTATGTATGTTTATGTTTGAATTATAATTATATGTATTTAATATTTGTATAGTAAGTAGTAAGTAACTGAGTATATGTATGTATATTTGAAAATATAATATTTATTTCATATTACATATTACTATTTTCTATTAACATTCTATTGTATAACTGCCCTCTTATTCAATTTCTCATCACTCAACTTTCACAACACTCTATGGTTAGCTGGAAGATAACTCATATTTGAGTTAAGCTCGCGTTCGGTATACTTTTAAATTGTAAACTTCCATCCCAGCCATCAGCCAGCCAACAACCAACAGCCATCCCAGTGTATTACAATAAAGAAGTTAAAGAAAAACTTAACCTTAATTTTTGACGGAATTATTTAAAAATACATTAATTACTGGATACTGAGCGCGCATGAAACCGAGCTGTAAACAATAAAGTGATCACGTGGTAAAACGTGGTAAACGTGACGATCGCGCGATCCTGTCGAAAAAGACCGCCCCCGCCCCTCGCCGATGCGCCGGCAGGACACGACCGGACCGACACACGCGCCCGCCCGCGCACCCCGCAGTCTATGCGTCGCGTCGAGTGCGCCGCTACTTTCTCACGTCAAATGCGCCTCCGTAAAAACTACCCCGCGTGTGTTGACGTAATAAAAAACAACAGTGTTAGTAAATAAACATGATGTGGATAATGAACATTGGTGGAGTAGTGAAAATCCTTGTGACGGGCCGGGACGCTTATTAACACCGGTTTAGTGTGAATGTGTGGGCAGGGATTTTAAACAATTGTTTGCTAGGCCCATATAATGCTTTTAAAAACATATTAAAAGCGAAAAAGAATGTAGCTAGGTCATCATAGAAATATTTTACTTTTATTCTTAGTTTTTATTTTAATTTCAGTTTATCATTTTAATTTTAACTTTTTTTAATAGTTTAATAGTTTAATTGCTTTAACTGGAATTATAGTTATAACCTTTCTTATTCTAGGGCCTTTTTAAATGTACTTATTAATAGTGGAAACTTAATTGATCTATGTATAAGTTAATATATTATAATTTAAGGTGTATTACATATTGTATGTTTCCCAAAAATATATAAAATAAAATATTTTATTGAGGGAAGACTTGATAGTTTGCCATACTTAAACATTTTAAATAAGTGTGGTTGATGTGGTGTTCGACAATGTGCCTCTTAGTGTTCATCGCAACCTGTTTTACCAACATGATGGCGCGCCCGCGCACTATCAGGTGCGAGTACGTGAGTTCCTGAACAATCACTTTGGTGATAGGTGGATAGGTCGCGGAGGTCGGGCCCGTGCCATGGCCAGCCCGCTCTCCAGATCTCACTCCGTTAGACTTTTATCTATAGGGTGAGCTGAAAAGAGTCGTTTATGCTACGGAGTACTCGACCAGAGAAGAGTTAAAGGTGCGTATCACGAATGCTTTTAATAGCGTAAGAAGTAATCCGTTCGTACTTAACCGCTTAAAAGACAATATGAAAAACGTGCCGAACTGTGCATTACGCGAGGAGGTGGTCATTTTGAACAATTTTTAAGTTTGATTTAAAAACGTGTAAATAATAAATTAATCAAGTAAATCGTTGTAAATAGGTGTGATGAAATAAGCTAAAAATACTAGTGTGTCTACTACTTTGTATTATTTTGTCTTAATCTTAAATTATTGTGGTTCACAATTTACATACACTAATTTTTGTAATGTAAAATTACATTAAAAAATAAATGTATTGTCAAGTACTTAGGTATTTTTGCCTGTCCTAAGCCAGTTCGAAGTATGAAGGGAAAACGGATCAAACCCAAAGGTCATTCACATGCGTAATTGACCTTAGATAATATAGGTCAAGTCGCTTGCGCAAGGTTGCCCACACGACGAGAAACTTTTTACGATTTATTGTCAAGATTTTCTGTGTGATTTATCAGTGCTTTTTTTTTGTGTATATGTTTGTTAGCTTCATGTAAGCATGAACTACCATGGATTTAAATACGTCCCTCGTTTAACCTAACTTACTGTATAATATGTGAATAAACTATGATATTATTTTCATTATATTGTTACAACCCGAACGCAAACGTAACAATATCTTCTGTCTCGATGTACGATAATTGCAATAGTCATTTAATTTTTTTTTTGCGATGTATAAAGAGTCCGTTTTAATATCACAATTTTTTAGGGTAGCGTTGTATATGTAGGGGACCTGAAAAGGGTGAGAAATGTTGTGCGAAGTTAGATTTTACCTGCAAGGGTGAAGCTCTGAATAATCTTTTTTTTAAAAATAGTCTATCTATCTATATCATCACGCCAGCTCCCTCGCGGGGTAGGCAGAGAGTACAGAGTTCCAACAGGATCTTTCCTTACATACCTCTCTGGCTTCCTCCACTCTCATAGTTCGTCTCATACACACTCGCCGGTTACGGAGACTCTTGACTTGCCCTTCAGCTAAGATACGGTCTATTTGGCCATGGTAAGATAGTCTAGGTCTTCCCCGGCACCTACATCCTTCCACTTTCGCATTGTATATCTGTTTTGTCATTCTTTCTTCTGGCATCCTTTCTATATGCCCGACCCAACGGAGCATACCCTTTCTCATCTTTACACCGATACTATCTTTCATACCTACTCGCTTTCTTACTACGCTGTTGCGTATACGGTCGGTCAGCGTGACTCCGCACATCTTCCGCAGAGATCGCATTTCGACCGCATTTATCCTGCTTTCGTTCTCCTTCTTACATACCCAACTCTCACTGCCATATAACAGCGTTGGGACAAGCACTCCTTTATGCATGGCCAGCTGCGCCTTTTGGCTTAAGTGCCGGCTCCCAAGTAGCCTTCCCATCGCACCATTCACTCTATTACCCGCATTCACTCTTCTCTCTATATCAGCGGAGTATTTCCCATCCTTACTGAAGGCGCATCCAAGATATACAAACTCATTCACTTGCTCCAGCACATCGTTACCAACCACAATACTTGCATTCGTTCTGGTTTCTTCCCGTTCAAAAACCATAATTTTGGTTTTCTTCACATTCAAATGTAAGCCATTGTTCATGCAGTCGTCTCTCATAACTGTGACTAGTGTTTGCAGATCAGTGGCTGTTGGCGCTATCAAAACCGCGTCATCTGCATACAATAGGTGGTTTATCACTAGATCACCCATTTTTACCCCTTCAGTCATCGCATACAGTCTTTGAAGACTTTTATCCAGATACACTATAAACAGTCTAGCGGACAACACGCAACCCTGCTTGACGCAGATTTTAACGTCAAACCAAGGTGACATGTTACCACCCACCCGCTCGCATGCCTTGCTGTCCACGTTGGTGGACTGGACGGCTCGTAACAGGGTGCCGTTTATACCATACTCTGGCAAAAAGTCCCAAAGTCTCTTTCGCACGACTCTATCAAACGCCTTCTCCAGGTCCACAAAACCGCAGAAAACCTTCCGGCCTACTGCCAGATGCTTTTCTAAGATGTTGCGGAGGGAGAAAACTTGATCCGAACATCCTCTTCCAGACCTGTGTGTGTGTGTGTGTGTGAATGATGTACGCTGTTGGCCGCGAGGCCTTTACAGCTTCACCGGACTTAAAGGCGAGCGTGCAACCACTACGCTCTAGCCAGCCAGAAGGGCAAGAGGCGACATACTCGAGGGCGCCTCGAAGAGGTGCCCTCGGTTGGGACAGTCGCTGTAGGGGGACGGGTGCACTACTAAGTGCACCGGTCAACCGCCGGCTATGGGAGGGGATCTACTGCTACTACGTCGTCGTCGTCGCCCGTATTCTGAGCGGAAAGAAGGGATGACAAAGCATCGGGGGGGTCGGTGAGAACATGTCGCGGCCGGCGGTGGCGGCAGGGGTCGGGGGGGAGATCGTAGTCGGCGTTGGCTACGATTAACGGATTCGCATGGGTAGATGCGTTCGCGAAGTGACGTGTTGACGCCTTTTTAATAAAGGCGCGAATAGGTTCGAGACCTAGATCGGAGTGGAGGTCGACGTTCCGTACGAACCAGGGGGCTCCTACGGCTTTACGGAGGAAGCGGTTTTGAACCACTTGGAGTTTATCGATGTGAGAGGGGGCCGAATGCCCGAACACAACACACGCATAAGTCATGATGGGTCGAACGCAAGTTTTGTAAAGTGTCACCTTATTTCTAAGGGACATTTTACTCCGCTTGCAGATTAACGAATGGAGACGACCGAGCACAAATGATGCTCGGTGACGGACCCGCTTGATGTGCGGGCCGAAGGACATGGTACTGTTTAGGGTGACCCCTAGATATTTGACCTCTTTGACCCAGGGAATGGGTCGGTCGAACATGGTCACTTGGCCGAGATTACTTCTAGGGCGGCGCAGGGAGTGGCGCGGGGTGGCACCTCTGGAGAAGAACACCGCAGCGCTCTTGTCCGGGTTCACCTCAATACGCCACTTCCTGAACCAATTCCCTAGGGAATTGGCGGATGCCTGAAGGTGTCTGGTAATGAAACCCTTATTCCTATGCGAGACGTAGAGAGCGGTATCATCCGCGAATAGGGCTAGATGCGCCTTACTCGAACGAGGAATGTCGTTCGTGTAAAGGCTAAACAGGAGCGGAGAGAGAACTGAGCCCTGTGGGACTCCAGCACTGATGGAGTGGGAAGTGGAGCGCGTCATTTCGACGCGATAACGGAAGGCGCGATTCGACAAGAAGTCTCGTAAGATGAGCACGAGTCTGTCCGGCACACCCAATTGGTAGAGCTTGTAGATCAAGCCGTTGTGCCAGACTTTGTCAAATGCCTTCGCGACATCTAGGAAGAGGGCGCCCGTGTAGATGGGTTTGGGTCTATTGAGACCGGAGAGGATGTGCTCCGTAATGCGGTGCACTTGGTGGACGCAAGAGTGTTTGGCTCGAAAGCCAAACTGCTCGTCGATAAGGATACCCCTGGACGTTACGAAGTCTTTGAGCCTCGCCAGAAGTAGGCGCTCGTATATCTTGGCCAGGGAGTTGAGGAGACTGATAGGGCGGTAGCTCGCGGGGAGATTGCGAGGTTTGCCGGGCTTGGGAATGCCTATGACGTCCGCCTCCTTCCACTTAGCGGGGAAGGTGCAGTTCGCCATGGCGGCGTTCAATATGGCCACTAAGAGGCAGATGAGTTGGGCGGGCAGGCATTTCAGAACGCGATTCGAAATGCCGTCAGAGCCGGGGGCTTTTTTAGTTTTGAGACCCATAATTAGATCGTCGACCTCCGTTTGGGTGATAGGAGGTAAGGAATCGACGGGGGGGAGGGATGCCCTGCGCTCGACTTCCCTGTCGACCGCGTCGACGTGGGACTGGTCGACGGACTGAGAGCTGGGGGCGCACTGGCTCTCGAGGGAGGAAATCTCCCTGTGCCTCACACAGCACTCCATCGGATTAATAATAGTGATAAATGTTATTGTTTAATATCTTTTTATGAAGTCTAAGAGCAGTTTTTAATATGAAGATTTACCTCACGTTGAGGACTTGAGCCTCCATGTAAACATTTACGCGTTCGATGATACTGCAGTTACAGGTTTCAAAATCAGTACATTGTGAATGGACTTCAATAATAATTGGTGTATTTGGTTCTGAAGCTGGTTTTATGTAGGCAAAGGTATTTAGTCTTATTGGTATTTATTGTAATCTAACCACATGTATACGCTTCTACAACAAATTACCCATAGATATCCGAAACATGCCTATCAATAACTTTAAGAAGGCAATTAAAACTAGACTCTATAAGAAAGGGTATTATAAAATTTCGGATTATCTTGACGTTAAAACTGATTGGGTTTGATCAGCTACTCAATCAGCAACATTTATAAATGATGTATAATACATTTTTTTTAAAAACAAAAAAATGGTTATCGGAAAGGCCAAACAAATTAAATTAAAAGACTAGCCCGCTGAGTTTCTCGCCGGATCTTCTCAGTGGAGGCCGATCCGGTGGTAGATGTAAAAAATGTAATAATTTTGACGTTTGTAAGTGCTTATGTATTGGCCTATACAAATAAATGATTTTTGACTTTGACTTTCTGAGTTGTTAAATAACCCACTTCGCTTCACAGTAACACAATTAAAAGGTACAGGAAAAGTCTAAAAATAACAAGTATCTTATCGCTTTGAGTCGTAGTATATGGGGTGGTAATATGCGCTATTAAGGCGCCGTTGATTTTTTTTACTCGATTTTGTCAAGCTATACATGGGTAATCGCTTAGATGAATTACTTGTCTAGATTAAGCATGCCACGCGCGAGAACGTCATAAAATGTATGCACCAAAATGGTCGATAAAAAGGGGAGAACCCCTTACGTTAGTGTCACTTTGGCAGCTACTCATTGTTGAGCTCGTAAAAAGAAAATTTAAAATGCCGGTTTGAGCTGTAAAATCGTACATAATAAAGAAAGAAAGAAAGAAAGAATTATTTATTTTGATAAACACACACAGTCCAAAAACAAAGCAACAACAAAAATTGTATTTAATTCTATATCAAATGAATCTGGACGCATGTTGTCATCAAAATGGGTTCCCCATTCAGCTAAAAGCTGTAACACGGTCGTAACCGTGCTACAGCGCTGATTTTCAATGAGGGCCCAAAGTGACGTGCGAGCATTGAGTCAAACTAAAAACAAGTATTTCGCAGTGTTATAAAATTATAACTGTATAATTCTGCACTTAACACATAATAAGTGCTAGGGATTACACAACATGCCCCACTCCCCCAATCTGCCGTCAGAACAGGCACCTCATTCCGTATGCACTCATACTTCCATCCCGCTCCCACACGCGCCCAGCAGCGCTGCCGCCGGTCAGACAAAAAAAATAAAAATAATATTCTGTTGCCTTTGAGCACGGCGACAGTCACCCCGCCCAGCGCGTGAGCGCAAACTCATAAGCAGCGAGGTAGTGAGACAAACATTAGCGGCCTAATTCATCTACATATGATTATTATAATAAAGTTTGTGCATAATTCGATTGAACTCGAGTACTACAGTTCGAAAGACTTACAGAGTACCAATTGTATTACAATGCATAGATCCACGCAGATATTATCTATAATAATCGCAGAGGAAAACATAATTTTAACAATAAGATTACTTTCCATCAGTAAGTTTTGAGATTTCCTTCTGATTTTTTACATAAACACGAAAAGCTATAAATAAATTTAATTAAAAGTTATTTGAAAGAAATTTAGACCAATTAAAACAAAAAAAATATCATCATCATCATTCATCATCAGCCCGTGTCAGTCCACTGCTGGACGTTGGCCTCTCCCATGGCACGCCACTGAGCTTCTTCAGCTCTCCTTCTCCAATCCCTGCCCGCTGCCTTACGAATATCGTCGCCCCACCTAGCTACAGGGCGCCCTATACTACGCTTGCCGACACGTAGTCTCCACTCAAGAACCAGTCTGCCCCAACGGCCGTCGGTTCTGCGGCATATGTGACCTGCCCACTGCCACTTCAGCTTGCTAATTCGCTGAGCTATGTCGGTAACCTTGGTTCTCTGACGAATAACTTCGTTCCGGATTCGATCCCTAAGAGAAACTCTGAGCATAGCTCTTTCCATAGCTCGCTGAGCGATCTTGAACTAGTGGACAAGCCGCACAGTGAGTGGCCACGTTTCGGCTCCGTATGTCATTACGGGTAGGACGCACTGATTAAAAACTTTCGCATTTAGGCATTAGGGTATGGGCGATAAGAAGACTCGATGGAATTTTCCAAATGCTGCCCAGCCCAGCTGTATCCGTCTCTTAACTGCAGTGTCGAAGTTTTTTTTACCTAGTTGGAGCAACTGCCCTAGGTATACATACTCGAAAACAACTTCGAGGGAGGCTCCATTAACGGCGATCGGTCCCGGGTCAAGATGCTTGTTGATCATAACTTTAGTTTTATCTAAGTTCATCCGGAGACCGATTTGCTGAGACGAATTAGCAAGGCTGTTCAGCATCTGCTGTAGGTCTTGCAACGTTTTAGTCATGATGAGGATGTCGTCTGGAAATCTCAGGTGAGAGATGTATGCGCCATTTATATTGATGCCCCGACCTTTCTAGTCCAGCGTCTTGAACATATCCTCCAGTACATTGGTGAACAATTTTGGTGATATGACATCAAAAAAAAAGATTTACAAAGATATAAACTGACTAATAAATAATATAAACTTTACTACATTTAGCGTACATTTACAATCACTAAACATTAAACACACGCGTACAGACGCGCACGTACACACATACGCAATCATACACATACACACACACACACAATCCGCGCGCACACATAATAATACATCAATAACAAAAATATCTAAGTAAAGAGTTTTTTAAAGAGGATTTTTAATAGATTATTGAGATAAGGTCCATAATTGTGTCATTTCTATATCTATAACATCTTCACTATGTAAAAATTGTGGATTGCAATAAATGATTGAGTATTGAGTATATTAATTTCGATATTTTGTAGGTTGGTAAAATTGCTCGGCGTTGCCAATTAAGAAATGGGGTAATTTATCAAAATAATAGGAAATTTGCTTGAAATTTGTTTAAGTATGATTTATTATAATATATTATTTAATGTCTTTTTTACTATCAAAAAAGGGTCACGTGTTTGAGGTGATGTTAGAGTACTAGCTTAGTGTAAATATAAACGCTGAAACATCTTAGTGCTTAGGGTCGGAATAAAAAAAAGATAAAGTACACTTCATTTGAATATTTTGAAGTATATTTAACAGCTGTATTCCTATAAAAATCCTACTAATATATTTGGATGAAATTTGGCATCTGAATTAACTGTAATAATAATAATAATAAGCCCCCTCGAATCCAACCTTACGTCCGTACCGAACACCAGGTCACGTGGGGGGCGGATACGTGTACAATTGAAACTTACACGGCTAACAAGGCTATGGTAACCCATTCAGAATGGAGCTACGTTCAAGAGTAATAAGTAAAGGACCGCTTCTCGGGGGCGATCGCCGGGGCACACCTGGAGCCGATGCTGGGTGTCACAGCATGCGATCCATCGGCGGTAGGGCATTGACCAGGCGGGTGCCCACCGAAAAATTGACTACAGCCGACAATACATCACCTTCATCTCCCATTTCATCTACTCAAAGTTTATTTCAGTCTCCCAGTTCATCGCCACTTTCATTCCAAATCATATCAAGATCATCTACAACATCACCCATATCGGTAGATGCTGCGCAGGCGGCTAATGTCGGAATACCTGCGCCCACTGCTGATACTAAACGTACGCGAAGAAAATGGTCATATGAAATGAACATATACATCTGGCGTACATACCTACAAATAACCCAGTTAGAAACTGTAAATATTAGGACATTTTAGGACCTCTACATGAAAAATTCACACAAAAGTTTCCATCCATGCAAGCTAGACAGCGAGTAGGCGACCAACGCAGAACAATATTGAGGAATAAATTGCTAACACCAGAAATCCTCGACATGATCAGAACAGAAGTAGAAACGGAATTACAAGATCGAACTACCCCCACGCAAAACACCCCACACAACTCATTTACACGGACAACACAAAACATAAATAACGGCACTAGAATGAGATGGTCTGACGAATTAAATGAAGCTCTCATGAAATGTCATTATGAAGAAACAGTGCTAGAAACTAATATGACAGCTAACAGAAAGAAAGTAAGAGAGAGATTTATAATACAGTATCTATACCTCGCACACCTGTCCGAACAACGTATCTCAGATCAAAGAAGGGCCATAATAAATAATAAGTACATATCTGAAGAAAGGCTAAAGGAGATTAGAAAAGAAGTAGAACGCACATTAAACCGAACGAACCAACGTGATTACCCGAACAATATCAGAACACTTGATCAACAAGAAGAAGAATTAATAGTACCCCTGCCCACACCTGCTTCTTATGCATGCACACACATAACACAAACACCCTTGATTACACTTACTCAAACACAGGCAACTAACAGAAGAACTCAAAATAGAAACGATGTCATCCAACTCAATGATGAAGTTATCAAAGATAAGTTCCGCGAAGTGTTACACACCTTTAAAGATACATACCCTACTAATAGACCATACATACCAAAGCAAAAACCTTCCAAGAAACTAGGACATTTGATAAATTATATAAATACCCAGATCCTACCAGAATATCTGTCAATAGAGCAGGACTTCACAAACACTCAAACCATAATATACTGTGCAGCATATACAACAGCTACCTGTAATGGCACTAAAATAAAAAGTAATTCTAATACATTACAACAAAAAGTTAAAAGAACGCCGGCATGGCAGAAAAGACTTAACAACAAAATACAGATCCTTAGGAAAGAGATTGGAAGAATGACACAATACATACAAGGAAATAGCAGTAGGAAACTTACTGTACTTGTAGAAAATATTAAACAAAAGCATAGAATACATTCACAACACGAAGAACCTAATTTAACTGATGATCAATTTCTAGACACGCTCAAACAAAAACTACATGCAGCGGCTAGCAGATTGAGAAGATATATGAATTGTACACACAGAAAGGAGCAAAACGCTAAATTTCTTAATAATGAAAAACAATTTTACCGCTCACAAAAAATACGCAAAGCACACACACCAACACACAGAACCCTGCAAATACACCTTCACCAGACGGAATGCACCATTACTGGTCAGACATTTGGGCTAATCCTTTAGAACACAATCGCGATGCTGAATGGATTGCGACTGATGGCAATTTTACTAACACTATACAAAACATGGAGTTTGAAAGCATATCTAGGGACATGTTATCAAATGTTTTAAAAAGAGTCCACAATTGGAAGGCACCAGGTACAGACCACATTCAAAATTTCTGGTATAAAAAATTTACTAGTGCCCTTCCTATACTACTTAATCATATTAATAACTTTATCCAAAGACCTGACACAATGCCAGAATATGTCACACAAGGAGTAACTTACATGATACCCAAGGATACAGACTATTTAAATCCAGCAAAATACAGACCTATCACCTGCTTACAGACAATTTACAAAATTCTCACTTCATGCATTGCAGAACTCATTTATACACATGTCACAGACAACAACATACTGACTGAAGAACAAAAAGGGTGTCGTAAAAGAAGTCAAGGATGCAAGGAGCAGCTTATAGTGGACTCAGTGGCAATGGTGCAGGCTTATAGAGATAAAATAGATATTAGCACCATGTACATCGACTATCAAAAAGCATTTGACTCTGTTCCCCATAGCTGGCTAATCTATATATTACAACACTATAAAGTTCATCCCCAAATCACTTACTTCTTACAAAACACTATGCAATACTGGAAAACCAAGCTTAAAGTTTTAGGTGACCAACCTGTAGAAACTGATGAAATACAAATAAAGCGAGGAATCTTCCAAGGCGATGCTCTAAGCCCCTTATGGTTCTGTCTCGCTCTAAACCCACTCTCAAACATACTGAACCGATCAAACCAAGGATTTAGTATCACGTCAGAACACAATCATATATCACTTACACACCTTATGTACATGGATGATATCAAACTATACAGTCACACACCTAACGCACTCCATCATCTTGCAGACATCGCTCAAACATTCTCACAGGACATAAAAATGAAATTCGGTATCGATAAATGCAAAACGTTTACAGTTAAAGCAGGAAAGGTTATCTCAAGCAACTATGTGAATCTGGCGAAGCAATAGAAGCACTTAATCAGAATGAAACGTACAAATATCTAGGATTCCAACAAGCTTGACAAATAAACCAACAGCAAACAAAAGCTGACATTAAAAAGAAATTTCGACATCGCCTCAATGCGTTACTTAAATCCAAATTAAACTCGCGTAACTTAATAAAAGCCATTAACACATACGCCATCCTAATACTGACATATACATTCGGAATAATTAATTGGTCACAATCAGATCTTATCAATTTACAACGTATAATTAATACATCTATGACAGCCCAACGCAAACATTACCCCAGATCCTGTACTCAAAGACAAACATTACCCAGAGAAGAAAGGGGTAGAGGAATAATAGATATCACCAACCTACACAATAAGCAGATTCAGACATTGCGGTACTACTTTCACAATAAAACTAAACAATCTACGCTCCATAACATAATATCGCAGGCTGACAAAAGATTTACTCCGCTCAATCTACACGACTACAACACCCAACGCAACGAGCAAATTATCAGTGACAAGGACAAGATTGCAACATGGGAGCTGAATTCACTCCACGGAAGACATCGCCACGACCTACAGCAGCCGCATGTCGACAAAACTGCGTCGAACGAATGGCTGCGACGAGGCGAACTCTTCCCAGAGACGGAAGCTTTCATGATCGCAATCCAAGACCAGGTAATAGAAACCCGAAATTATCAAAAATATATAATCCGATCACCCAATCTACCCACAGAAATGTGCAGACACTGTCATTGCAGCTTAGAAACCATTCAACACATTACTGGCGCCTGCAAATCAATAGCCCAAACCGATTATAAACACCGTCATGATTAAGTAGCAGCAATCATCCATCAAAGTCTTGCATACAAATACAAATTCATATCAGAAAAAGTGCCGTACTACAAATACCAACCAGAAACTGTATTAGAAAATGGTAGCCACCGAATCTACTGGGACAGAACAATTATAACGGACAAAACCATACGAAGCAATAAACCGGACATCACAATCATGGATAAAAATAATAAAACCGTTTTCTTAATAGATATAGCCATCTGCAACACTCAATCTTCTTACCACACACACTGAAAAAATATCCAAATATACGGATCTTTCCATTGAACTCCGAACACAATGGCAGGTCAGCATGGTGAAGACTATCCCCATCGTTGTATCCACTACAGGTGTCATACCAAACACACTACACAAGTCTCACTACTCTAGACATGAATCCATCCATATTAGGACTTATTCAAAAAGCCGTCATCTTGAATACCTGCCGCATAGTTCGTAAATTTTTATCATTATCAGGACGCCATTAACTATAAGCACTTGGCTCCGGCCCGTGCCTCTTGTTCACCTCTCCGGAGAGAAGTAAAACCATACACATAATAATAATAATAACCATGGCAACCGCTGTCAACAACATTTGTCATTACGTTTTTATATTAAAATTTTATTCTACAAAAACTGGAAAAAAAACTATTAGATATTCAAAAGATGCTCAACGAAACCCCAAAACCAACAGTATATGGATTACCCCCGAAGAAACCCTGTGCGACGGTGTCGGCAGCGGATTGCCCAGGGACAAAGCGCACGCCCGTCAACTTTGCGCGGTTCGCCTAACTCGCCTCAGTCGTCGGAAAATGAGATCTACTTCACGCCGCCGACGTCTGGGGCCTCCAGCGATGAAACCGAGCCACCGGCGTCTTCGAATCCGCCAAGACCTGTGAGAAGAGGACGCCCACCGTTGCCAGCATGCATAGGGCCAGCGGAACACTGTGCTCCGCCCACGGCCCCTGCTACCGGTGGTGTAGTGCGCCGCATGAGATGGACTGCAGAGTTGAATATGAGTGTCATGCGGGCCTACTATGGTGCTATGGAGGGAGAAACCATCCTCACCGCGTACCGTCCGAAATTGCTGTCTTTGTTTCAGGAGCTTCACCCGACTGTCGCCGTGACTGCACAAGGTCTATCGGATCAAGTGCGTGCCATCCAGCGATGCAAGTTGTTGGATGACATAGTACTTGAGAGACTGCGCAGCGAAACACGCCCTGCCCGCACTGAATCCGACTTGCAAATTTTCGAATAACCTATCTCTTTGGATAACTTCGCACGATCGGAGGAGGTAAATAGCGGGCAGGTGAGTGTAAGTGACCAGCTACAGGAGCAGGTGAAGAGAGCTTTGAAGGATGCCTTTGCGGAGTATCGGTCTGCACCGATTTCTCTAAGACCATGCCTACCCAGTTTGCCCATGCATAGACGTAACATTTCGCTTGTGGGTGCCCTAGACAATGTTTTAAGACACACTGGAATACCAGTGTGGAATTATGTGATACCCACTCTATTTTGTACTGTGGAGCGGTGGCGGTGTGTCGGGTGGCAGGTGTAAGATTTCCTAATCTACATCGAGCCGCCCGGCCCATAAATGCTAAGCCGCTCTGGCAGTGCAGAATAGAGCGGCGTATAAATATGGCTAGGACACTCATAGCGGAATTGTTGTGCTTCCAGGCCGGAAACAACCGCCCCAGAGTTGTGCGTTTCGTGGCCCAAGCCTTTGTAGGCTCAGGAGTCGCTCCTGTGGACTATATGGCAGGGGTCGCTGAACGCATAGAGTACTGGAAGCAAAAAGTTTATGCATGGGCAAACAGGATTCGCAGGTATAGGGAAAGAGCAGACCGATACCACGTGAATTGCACCTTCCAAGTGAATCAAAAGAGTGTATACCAGGCTTGGGAGCACCCCCAAGAGAGAGTGATTCATGGGGACTTGCCAGATGCGGCCACGATGGCTGCGTTTTGGCGTAAAATTTGGTCAGTGCCCGTCAATCACTCCGAGGGCGAGTGGGTTGATGTTGTTGGACGATCGTGTGAGCCCATTCAGGAAATGGAGCCCGTAGTCATCACCCGTGACGATGTGGCCTGTGCGGTCCGTGCGGCGCCGAACTGGAAAAGTCCGGGGCCGGATGGACTGCACGCATTCTGGCTAAAGAGGCTCCAGGGTTCACATGCTCGTCTAGCAACTCAATTCCAAGAAGCTTGAATTGGGATCGCTGCCTAGCCTTTTGACAACAGGTGTCACTCATTTGATTCACTAATCTGGCAGTGCATTGGAACCTAAAAATTATAAACCGATTACATGTATACCTACGGTCTATAAACTCCTTACATCCATTCTGAGAATAAAAATCAATAATCACCTTAAGGCACAGCACATTCTATCGCCTACTCAGAATGGGTGTAAGGGGGGGTCCCGGGGTACAAAGGATTTGTTCCTTATTGATATGGCCATTTGCCAACAGGTGCGATGATCTAGAAAGAATGTCTCCATGGCCTGGATCGACTATAAGAAGGCCTATGATTCGGTGCCTCATACATGGCTGAGGAGGGTGCTAGAGCTATACAAAGTACACCCGGCGCTATGCTCTTTCTTCGGTTTGTGTATGGGGCAATGGACCACAGTTCTTCGTCATCCAGGATATAGAGGCTTTTCTGGCTCGTCGGACTTGATAAAGATAAGTAGGGGTATCTTTCAGGGCGACAATTTGAGTCCATTGTGGTTCTGCCTGGTTTTGAATCCATTAAGTGCTATACTTAAGGATTCAAAGCTAGGTGACCATTTGCGGAGGGAGAGTGAGCCTATATCTCATCTACTGTACATGGATGACCTCAAGTTGTACGCTTCGAAGAAAACATACCTTTATTTATTTATTGGCACACCAATAATAGGCGTGAAACAACATGCACATTTTTTTTTAAGTTAATAAAAATCTGATATAAAAATTAGCTTATGATAAACAAAAAATTAAAATTAAATATGAATATAAATTTATAAAAGGCCAGAAACATACAATGTATTTCTGTGTCTTCTCTGTAAGTTATTTTAATGGTTGCAGTATTCTACGTTTCCATTGAAGAATCGTATCATTGTTTATATCTATATTCTCCAACTTATTTTAGGTGTCTTGTATTCTGTTAAGAGGGGAATGTTTCCCGAGATTTGTTCTGCTATAGCTAGCTGAAGGTTGATGGTTGACTTAGGAAAATGACCTCAAGGTATGAAGATGCTCAAAAGCAGATCAAAGAGCATATCAGAGCTACTTATGAGATCCTAAAAAAGGGGGCCATACAACCTTGAGCGGTTTGAATCTCTTACAGCAAGCTGTGCTATCCCACCCACCCCAATCGATACCCCCTCATTGGACACATTATTATCTGATTGCTCTATTAATGTAATGCAAGTAAATAATAGTGCTAGCTCTTACCTAAATAACCCTGTTAGCCAACCGGCCACAAAAACATGCAAAAAACCTATATATCCACAAAAGTCTGTAATTGTTTTTTCAGATAAAATAGGCCAAGACTTAGGTTCCTTATTATCTAGGCATTTAGATCAGAAAGTAACTAATTTCTGTTCACCTGGGGCCAGTTTAAATCACTTGATTGATAATATTAGTCAAGCTAATTTAGACAAGGACACAACCACTGTTATATTTTATGGTGATAGTTTATCAGTTAAGAGGAAGGACCTGACTAGGGGTATTGAAAAATTATTAGAGCTGCATTCTAAATTAAATTGTAAATTTGTATTCTGTGCCTTGCCATATGCCAGTAACTTAACCACTCAGCAAAACAGGCACATTTATGACATGAATTTATATATTTACAACATAACACACCGTCATAGTGACGCCATTTTTTATTTTGATATAAATAAATTCATTAGCAAGTTTAGGCTGACAGAAGATACTATGTATCTGCCCTTTACAACTAAACGACAGTTGGCTACATTGTTAGCATTTAATATACAAAAAAATGATGCGGTTATATGCAATATAAACCAAAATAAAATGATTGATACTGGCAGCAACATTAGGTTGTGTGACCATAGTTTAAACTAGTAAATGCGACAACAGCTAAGTCAATAGAATTAAATATTTTTCATCAGAATATGCAAGGTTTAGCTGGCAAAGATCTCGAGATAGAATTATTTCTTAGGAAATACAACGTCCATTTATTCTGTGTTACTGAACATTGGCTGAAATCTCATGAAATAATCAAATATCAAAGTCAGTACACAGTGTTGAGTGCGTTCACAAGAAAAACAGCCATACGCGGAGGGTCTCTAATATTAGTCGCCAACGACATCAAGTGTAAAGAGCGCAAGGACATTATGGGTCTTTCTATTGAACGCATTGTTGAGATATCTTGTGTCGAACTGGATAGTTATGTTGTAGCATGCGTTTACCGACCGCCCTCAGGTGATTTTAATACATTTGAAAACGTTATGGAAGAGGTGTTAAAAAAAATTTCTGGTATTAAAAAGCAAAGCATTATATGTGGTGACTTCAATGTCAATCTAATCGAAAAGTCATCCATTAGCTGTAGACTAATTACTCTTTTTAAATCTTTTAATCTAGTATGCTTGTTTAATGAACCGACTAGAATCACTGCTACGTCTGCTACCTGTTTAGATAATGTGTTTTGCGACTGTGAAGTGTTTGATAAATTAATTATAAACGCTTTGCCCTCAGATCATAGTGGTTTGTTGGTGTCAGTACCCAGCCACCTTATACCTAAGTTATGTAAAGTTACTTGTAGGCCGATATCAGATCGACGTATAAACTGTTTTAGGGATAAAGTTTACAATCGCATATCTAATATGGATTGGTTACATAATGATCCCAATTACCTATATCAAAACCTTTTTGATACCATGAAATCAGAATTCGATAATATATTTAAAATAAAATCATTTTCAACGGCCAAGAAAGCAAAGTTTAGTGATTGGGCTACTGTAGGAATTCATAAAAGTAGAGCTAAGATGTATGAACTGTATGATACGAAAACATATAATCAAAACCCAGCTTTCTTGGAATATGTTAAAAACTACTCGAAGACTTTTAGGAAGGTGTGTACTGCAGCAAAGTCTTTATATTACAGCAATATGATCAAAAGGTCATCAAATAAGATCAAAACCACATGGGGTATAATTAACAGTGTATCTGGGAGAACTCAACCACGCGATGATCTTATTGAACTTGTTATTAATGATAACATCTTAACAGATGATTTCGATATTGCGCAGGCTTTTAATAAATTTTTTAGTGAAATTCCAGTTCATACTACTGGCTCTTTGAACTCCTCTTCCCGAAAAGCTGAACTAATATTAAAAAGCAGTGTAAAAGAATGCAATGTCTTGTTTGAATTTAAATATGTGACCCCGACAGACATAATCTTAACCTTTAAGTCGTTAAACATTAAAAACACTGTCGACTTCTGGGGTATATCATTAAAAATACTAGATAGCATAGTAATGGCTATAGCACCTGCGCTGGCGACGATATTTAATAAATGTGTAGAGAAGGGTAGGTTCCCCGACTTAATGAAACTTAGTAAAGTTGTACCGATTTATAAATCAGGGATAAAAAGCGAGCCTTCCAATTTTAGACCGATTTCCATCTTGCCGGCCTTGAGTAAAATTTATGAAAAGATCCTACTCAATCAATTGCTTAACCACTTTAATGAGAATAAGCTGTTACACGGTGATCAATATGGTTTTACTAAGGGACGTTCAACCACAGACGCGGGAGTAGGTCTGCTTCAGCAAATTTACGGTGCCTGGGAGGCATCGCAGAATGCAATTGGTGTATTCTGTGATCTCTCTAAGGCATTCGACTGTGTTGAGCATGCAACCCTTATTAAAAAGCTAAGGCATTACGGTATTAAAAACACTGCCCTTAATTTATTAGCTTCATACTTAGGTGAAAGGTCTCAATGTGTTGAGATTAACGGGGTCAAATCTCAGGAAGTTAATATTTCAATTGGTGTTCCACAGGGCTCCATCTTAGGACCCTTTCTCTTTTTAGTATATATTAATGACCTGCCGAACTTTGTCCGTGATGTCTGTGACATTGTACTATTCGCAGATGATACCTCATTGATCTTCAAAGTTGACAGAGCTAAGCTTAATTTTGACGATGTGAATGGTGCTCTTTCACGGATATCAAATTGGTTCGAAATAAACAATCTATTGCTTAATTCACTCAAGACAAAGTGTATTAAATTTACTATGCCCAATGTAAAAGTTAATGCTACGAATATTCTTATTAATGGCACAAAGCTGGACCTCGTGAACTCCACTGTCTTTCTTGGCATTACCCTAGACTCCAAACTCCAATGGGGGGCCCATATCTCATCACTTGCGGGTAAACTTAGCTCCGCTGCTTATGCAGTGTGGAAAGTACGGCAACTTACGGATGTGGATACGGCACGTCTAGTTTATTTTAGTTACTTCCATAGCATTATGTCTTATGGTATCCTACTGTGGGGTAACGCTGCTGACGTGGAAAATGTATTCATACTGCAAAAAAGAGCTATCCGTGCCATTTATGATCTTGGACCTAGGGCTTCCCTCAGAGAACTTTTTAAAGAGATCAACATTCTCACGGTCGCTTCACAGTATATATACGACAACATAGTGTACATACGTAGGAATATCCATTTATTTAATAAAGTGAGTGACGTTCATAAATTAAATACTAGAAATAAACATAAACTGGTATTACCAATTGTTAGGCTTAAAAAAGTATTTACTTCCTTCGTAGGAGTCGGTATTCGCTGCTTCAATAAGATACCAAAGCCCATGTTAGAGTTGCCACTTGACAGATTTAAAAAGTATATTAAATCTTCACTAATGAGTAAAGGATATAATACACTAAATGATTTTTTAAATGATAAAAATGCCTTTACACAAATTAACTGAAATCTAGAAGAATTTAATGTTAAGTGCAGCGTGTCCTGCCTAGCGAGCGTTCATTGATTTTAAATATTATTCTCGAACGATGTTGACAGGGTCGTGGATTGGTCATGCTCCCTAAAATGTCTTTGCTAGTGGCGGCTCTGTGGAGCGGGTCATTCTTTTCCCTCTAAAATGGTTGAGGAGAGTGATGGCTGCTTCTCAGGTCATACTCGTGAATGGGTGCTGCTGGTGGGGACTGGTCCGTCCCCTGCCCTTTGTCTGACTGAACGTGTACCATAATGCTGTTAAATTTTGTCTCGTTCGGCATCACACTGGAGCTATGACCAGTTGTTTTGTACGCGCTCTTTACATATTTTATAGTAACACTTTCTCTTACTATTATTATTATGCTTTTTATTATATACCTCTACAACATCTCTATTTTGTAAATGAGAGGACTATGTAGACACTGACCAATATCATGAATCTAAGTACACTTATGATTAATCTATACTTAAGCACATCTATTTAGCTCGTTCTGCATTGTTCTCCCATACTCCATAAATGCAATGTATACAAAAAGAATTGTAAACCTCATTTTTTAAAAAAGAGTAACCGTGGAGTTTCTTGCCCTTCTTCTCCACAGGAATGACTTTCCGAACGGGTGGTAGAGTCTTAAGTAATAATAATTTTCTCTTTTTGACTATTCATAAGTGCCTTTTGGTCTACATGAATAAAAAACTTTTGATTTTGATTTTGATTTTGATAGCACGCGCAACTCTACTATTAATCCTCGGTACATAAAAATTTAGACTTTCCAATAAGTAGGGCTCTGCTATTGAACCGTTAACAAGTTTGTGCAAAAATGTTATGTCCAGATACGAACACCTCCTTTCCAGAGAGTTCATTCCAAAATACTCAAGTCTCTCATCATATCCAGCTCTCCAGCGTACACCCCTAGTTCTACCTTTTTGCTTATGCACAAGATATCTCGTAAAAGATCTCTGCACTTTCTCCACGCGATCAATGTGGACTCGATAGGCCGGGTTCCAAATTTGACTACAATATTCGAGACGACTGCGGATTAGTGCGCAATACAAAATTTGCAATGTTTTGGGGTTTTTAAATTTTTTGCCTACGCGTTTAATTAAACCTAGCATTTTTGGACTTTCCTTCACCACATTGTCTACGTGACTGATGAAATTTAATTTGCCATCCATTGTAATCCCTAAGTCCCTAATTGTACTAACTTCCTCCAATATATTATTACCCAGCCTATATGCAGATCTAACAGGTATTTTCTTATACTGAGTTCTTAGATTTACGCGAATATTACACATGAAATAAAACTATTTTTTCGAAACCTTAAAGAAGTCTGCAGTCTGTGAACATGTCCTTGACCGCACCCGCCATAACATCAGATTTGATAGACCACAAATCCTCGTGAAAGAACACCGATTCCTACCAAGGATGGTTCGCGAGGCTATTGAAATTAAAAAACATCCTAATTTTAATAGAGAAGATGGCTGGGTGCTTCCATCGTCTTGGGATCCAGTAATTAATATAATCAAATCTAAAACCAAGCATAACACTGCCAGACCTCAAGACACCGTGAGCTCATTCTGCGTAGATCGGACCAACAAAAACAAAAATAATTAAGAAGTTTGAGGGTACCCCGGAACAACTATGCCTTTTGGACGTCTAAAACCTCAGTCCTTCCCGTGACCATGGGTGCTGCAAAGCACTCGAAACGTCGGGAACTTAAAAATCAAAATAAACCGCGATAAAATCCGAAAAAATAGTTTTATTTCAGGTATTTTCTTTTTTGTAAACTTTATATGATGACATTTGTTTGCATTCATTGTCATGTTATTTGTTGCACACCAGTTGTTAATACTCGATAGATCTGCCTGAAGCAAGCTAACGTCAGTAGGAGAATTAATAGTCCGATATAGTTGTAGATCGTCTGCAAAAGAGAGACATTTGGAATGTTTTACTTGCGTTACTATATCGTCGATCACACAACACAAATAATAACGGGCCCAAAAGAAACCCCTGTGGCATTCCAGATGAGGCTATGTAAGGATTAGAAACGTAACCATCTTTAACTACATATTGAATTCTCTGCGTCAAATAAGATTTGAACCATGACAAAATACTACCCGTGACTCCAAAATTGTGTTCTAATTTGAATAATAGTATATTGTGGTCTACTTTGTCGAACGCACTAGTAAAATCTGTATAGACTGCATCTGTCTGACGCCCGGCGTCCATTGAACAAGCTATATCATTTACGTAACACATCAAATTTGTGTTTGTAGACTTTCGAGCTACGAAACCGTGCTGTAATGTGCCAGAATAGCATAGGAAAAATCAGAGATTCGAAGACTAGAAAATATGCATAGAAGGGACTCTGGTCTGTAGTTTTTTATCGAGCTGGGATCGCCCTTTTTATAAATGGGTACAACATTTGATTGTTTCCAATACCCGGGAAATGTTGAAGTTTTTAAAGATTCATTGTAGATAAGTGTAAGTGGAACGACCAGGCTTTTGAAACATGATTTAACTAATAATGAAGGTATACCGTCTGGTCCGGCACTTTTATTTGTTACGTCCTGTAATGACTTTAGTACCTCTTTCTCCTGTAGATGGATTTTTGTTATTGTGTTGGAGTACCAATATTTAGGACTCTCTGAAAGTGTATCATAGTTGAAACTGAGGGTTTTGCAAAAATGTTGACGAGAGTCGCGAATAAGTTACAAATTTTGTAATGGACTTCCACTTGTTCGGCATTTAAGTGCATATTTCGCGGGTAAACAGAATGTTTGTTTTTGTGGTCTTTTATGAACGACCATAGTAATTCAGGTGTATTAGTGATCTTATCTTCAATTGAGACAAGATACTTATCATAATCCATTCTGATCTTTTTTTCGACTCTCTCGAAGCAACTCGAACTCAAAATGATCACGAGGGTTTGGCGTCTTTTTGAACTTCAAACGCTTTTTGTTCTTGCGAATCATTTTAATTAGAGCAAAAGAAAACCATTTAGGATATTTCCACTTCCTGGGTCTAGATTTTGGAACGTGGAGATTAATAGCTTTTCGCAAGTGTTCGTAAAATACTGCTACCATATCGTCCACATCATTACAAAGTGACAATTTACCATACCAATCGATATCACCTAATTGGCTATTAATGGAGTCAAAGTCCGCTTTCGTATAGTTATATGTACCGAATTGCTTTGGTCTTACAAACTTTTCGCGTATATTGTTGACATGGCCAACCGCCACTTCCAACGGTGGGTGATGACTATCAATACCACTCAGGTGACTCATTGCTTCATTTAAGACTGGTCCTAGAAAATTACTTAAAACTAAATGTAATATTTTGCCATTAACATTTTTTACATAATTAAGCTGGTAGAATTCATTTTGTAACATCAAATCCAACAGAGATGATTCCCCCGGTGCACTACAATCAGAATATGATGCAAAAAGGCCTAGTTCGTCTCTCCGCCATTGAATAGCTGGGACATTAAAATCTCCAAATAAAATACATTTGTGATCGCTCGAGTTCAAATTTTCGATAAGCGTTTCAAATAAGTTATTGTAAACAGTTGAGCCAACTTTTGGTGGTATATATATTATACCAGCAGAAATCTCAACTGAAACCCAGACGTCCTCAATATCGCTCTGCCATTGCGAAAGCCTGGATGATACTAAACGTTCAGACACCGCGATAAAGCATCCTCCCCCATCTTTCTTTGCACTGTTGCTAGTGGATCGGTCCTTGCGGTAAATTTTATATCTCGAATCCAATATCTCAGTTGTAGTATCTCGTTGGCTGACATTACGTCCGTTACATTCGGCCATCCTGAAACAATTGCTCCCGCAATGGGAACAAGCAACATGTTTTAGCTTTCCAGTAAATTAATAAAATCTTCAGTATCAAGTTGTTTAACAGAACTACTGGCCCTTTTAGATAGAGGCTATGCTCCAATAGGGCCTAAATGAATCTGTCGACACTAAACCTGTGAATTTGTCTATAACCACGCAAACCCTTAATGCTCCGAATCCTGTATCTATCTTTAAAGTTATTTGTACTTTAATAACCATATCCATATATAGACCCAAATACAAGTCGAGTTCAGTATTTACCCTGGCCGCACTACTCGTGGAAGCTTATTTCCGAATAACAAGGTCTCATTTCTTGTAAACATGAGCAGCTTTTCGTCCTTTATCAAAGTTATGTTTCATTTTCTAACTCGCTTTTTCTAAACTACAAGTGGCATTCGTGACTCGATGGGTTCAGACTCCAGCCTAGGCACCGTAACTCTGCAGACTCACCTATCAGTCTGTGCGAACATTAAATCGTAAGGCCTATCGTTAAAACGTATTATTTATTCCCCAAATTACATTAGGCAAAAAATTAGACAAATTGCTGGAAGCTTCACTGGGGTCTGAAGCCCACAAACCGTCAAAGATGGTTCGACTCGTACGCTCGATTTGTCAGTTAGTGCGCGGGCAAGCAATAGTATTTAGTGTGTGGTCGGAACTTTTTATCCATGGCAAACATTTTCAAGTACCTACTGGTTACCGCTTTACCATAATCTATTACTACCCGATCTGGATTTTCTTCAATGCAGGAATACCATTGAATTAACGGATTGCGTTGGCTCGGCTACAGAAGCATTATAACTGATAACACAATGACTTTCGAGCATAGATAGCCTTTGCGTCTTACAGAACGGACTTAATTGAAATGCACCAAGCGCATCGACTGACGGTTACGGAATTGGACGCAGTTTTCCTTCCTTTCTACTGTAACTACCCTGTTATCTTCGCAATGAAGGCATGCAGTCACATATTTCCTAATAAACCAAGTCATTTTAGGAGACCCGTATTCATCTTTTTTTTTTTTTTTACTCTTGATAACGACTAAAACTTATGCAACCAATGTGATTATGGTGCCTTCGCCCTCTTTTCCACCTACCTAAGCTCGGCACAACTAATCGGCTACAATGCTGAGTTTTTCGACAAAGCCTATCCTACATAATTTAAATAATTTTTTTTTTTTATTATTTCGGTCCCGCAATGTTACTTTTTAATTGTTTAGTAATGGCACTAAGTTTGTCATCTTAACATTGCACAGTATAAAATCAATCAAAAGCTTCTTGGCGGTTTATAGTATCTATCGGATGTCTACGAAGCGCGTCTACATGCTTCATACTCCATACTCACGCTTATGTCATAGCCCTGTTTTAATACACTATTTTGCTATAAGCGGTATGATGTAGCTCGGACCGTCCGAATAGTCAGCCATCGCCCTAACGTTTACCGATGACGTAAACCCAAAATTTGCGCAAAGATTCAACTACCTACTCTTGGAATCAATTGCAATCTCAAGCCGACGCGCACTCTGAAACAGTTTTAATTTCAATTCGAAAGATACTCTGAACAAATCTTCATATTAATCAATTGTAATACACGATCGAAAATCAGCGTGACCATACACGACAAGACATGAATTATTCAAACTTTCATCACAATAAATTTCATTCCATCATAAATTATTGCATTAATATTCTATGGATTCGTTAAAATAAGCTTACGTTTTTAAAAATGTTTTTACTAATGTGACATCGGGCGGGACCACGTAACGCATCATTGTCCTTAAATTTGTGTTTATCTTAATCCCAAATTATTAGTATTCAAGATATACAACGCCTAATGACACACGGAACACTTAAGAAAATTAACTCTTTGTGACTGTATACTGTATTACGATCGCAAACTCGACTTCCAACTTTATACGAAATGTCAAAATCATGTCAAGAGTGCCAAAAAAATAGGTAGGTACACAATCGCAAATTGTCGTTGTTATTTAGTTGCATAAAATTCCACCCTTATAGCGTTTAATCGTGCGCCTTCAAGAGTAGCAATTGAGAAGTTTTCGATCTCAATCCTAAATTTAGAGTGAAATCGAGTGCAATGTACCTATCATCCGCCTGTTTCTTTGGATAGTAACGGGTCATACAAGACTTACACTTGCTTAGAACACAAACACTACCTCAACTCTTCGAACGTCTTATTTTGTTTACGTCTCCCTACCGGGTGCGCGAGTACAGCAATTTGGAAATACATTTTCTAAAATACCTACATAATCACATAAATTCCCGCACGTCGTAAACATTACGTTGAACTGAAAATTTCGACACAGCCGATAGCGTTGTCTCACAGGGCTGCATACAATGCAATGATATTTAGTGACCTAAATACGCGATTAAAAAGAATGAACTGTTTTTTTATATTTAACCAGAAATTATCAGATGCAAGTAGACACAAAACTTTTTCGAAAATAATCAAACCAGATTATACGTCAACTGAGGGTAATAAAAAACAAATAATTCAAATAATCAAAAAACAATAATGTTTTGCTGGACCTACATAAATTATGTAGGTAGCTGATTTTTGTTAGTTCTACCTACAGATTCTACTATTTTATTGATTAATCGCATAAAAGGGGACGGTGCATTTGCTAAACCGAAGGGGAGTCTATAATATCCTTGCGGTGTAATAAAAATCGTTGTGTACTTATAATTTAGAAACTTGGTCATCTATATTGGGTAATGAATATTTATCATTTACAGTGAGTGCATTTAGAAAGAGAATGCATATTTAACCTACAACTAATATTACCGGTGAAGCTTAAACTGAATGGAACTCTTCACAATGTCTGCATCTAATAATTATTTTACTTCGGACTCGAGGCTTGTTGTTCATTATAAGAAAGCCCGCATGGACCACAGAGTTTGATTTTCATTTGCACTAAAATTAAATAACTTAAATCGGAATACCGGATGCAAAACTGTGTCTATATTTAGGTAATAAAGTGATCAATTGCGAATGATGATAGTTATTGAATGATCCTACCTTAATATCTTATTTTCAACACCTATGCTAGTATGAGTGGCTATGGCTGGCTTCGGCTATCTTAAGGGAATATTGCTTATCAAATGTATGGCTGGCAGAAAGGAAACGTACCTGGCTGTCTTGCTGAGGCTCCTGACAGTACTCGGCCCTTGTGAGGACTTCTCCCAGCGGTCATATCATGGTTTGGGGCACATGTTGACAACTTTGATGTAGCCGGTTTCGCGTCCCACGCAACAGGTGGACGGTAGAGTCACGCCATGAAGGTTGTAGCGCCGCGGAGGTCTTGTTTCCCAGCACGCGTACTTCAATGATAAACGTTCACGGGAGGTAGATGTTCCTTGGGTTTGATCAAAATGGGGCACGCTTCTTGGAGATCACATATTACTCGGCAGATTTCCTTTTAAACAGACTTCAAAAAGGAGGAGGTTCTATGTTCGGTTGTATGTATGCTTTTTTTTTTTATGTATGTTCAGCGATATTTCCGTCAATTGTGGACCGATTTTGATAATTGTTTTTGCATTGGGTTCAGTATATCTCCAAGGTAGTCCCATATTAATTTTATTGACATTGGACCTTGGACTTAGAAGATACACCAGGGAACTCCTTAACGACAAACAATAGGCATGTGTAAATTGAGATATTATGGGTATTACGTCAATCCTTTAGGTACCCTACTATAGAATAAAACACTGGTCACTTAAAATTTTAAAATAAAAATCTTTTATAAAAAAAGGTAAACCGACTTCAAAAAGCAAAAAAATAAATATTTGAAGTCGGTGCCAAGTAACCGACTGCACCAACCAGCACCGACTTCAAATATTTATTTTTTTGCTTTTTGAAGTCGGTTTACCTTTTGAGGCGCTCGTAGCGCTGTGCGACCGCGGTGTTCTTACCGATCACAAAGGTTAAGCAGCGTTCGACTCGGTCGGCCTGAGATGGGTGACCGTTTGTGGCATTTTCATATTCGAGCGTCTCCGTGCTTCGGAAGGCACGCTAAGCCGTTGGTCCCGGTTACCATTTAATGTGGTAGTCGTTAAGCCGAGTTGGAAGCCTTAAAGGCGGCTTGATAAGTTCCAACAGCAGGTGGCCACAAACCTGCCTCCACCAATCCGCACTGGGTCCGCGTGGTGGAGTATGACCATATCTCTCTCACCGCGATTTGTGAGAGAAGGCCTTTGCCCAGCAGTGGGCACTATAGGCTGATATTATTATTATTTATTATTACCTTTTTTATAAAAGATTTTTATTTATATAATATATATAAGAATATTTATATTTTTTATTTTTATATATATTTTATAAGAAATTGGATTTCAATGAATGCATACATAATAATAATAATTGATTATTTCTGAATTAAAATACATATTTTCTAAATTAGTAAGTACCAAAAACGTAACAAAACCTTAAAAGTTTTTACCAGGGGTTCCCAACCTAGGCTCAGCCTGTATCTTGGGATACCGATATCAATTAAAAGAAATAAGACTTAAAAAATAAACGTATTAAAAGAGGACGGAAACATTAAAAATATAAGAAAACAAAAAAATGTTGAAAAAACACAGCTCAGTATTAACTACCTACCACGAGTAAACATAAATGACCATAATAATATAACATCATCATCATCATCATCAGCCTATAGCAGTCCACTGCTGGACATAGGCCTATCCAAGTTCACGCCACTGGGTACGATCCTCGGCTACTCGCATCCAGTTTCTGCCAGCCGCCCTACGAAGGTCATCGCTCCACCTAGCCTGAGGGCGTCCTGCATTACGTTTGCCAGTCCGCGGTCTCCACTCAAGAACTCGTTTGTCCCAGCGGTTATCGGTTGTTCGGCTAATGTGACCGGCCCATTGCCACTTCAGCTTACTAATCCGGTGGGCTATGTCGATAACTTTGGTTCTCTGTCGAATGACTTCGTTCCGGATTCTATCCTTCAGAGAAACTCCGAGCATAGCCCTTTCCATAGCTCGCTGAGTGACTTTAAATTTATGAACCATTCCAACCGTGAGTGTCCACGTCTCGGCTCCATATGTCATAACGGGCAGGACGCACTGATTAAAGACTTTTGTCTTTTGGCTTTGTGGAATGGGTGATGTAAATACTCGACGTAATTTCCCAAATGCCGCCCAGCCCAGCCGTATTCTTCTGTTGACCTCTTTCTCGAAGTTGTTTTCCCCAACTCAAGAATAGCGCCATGTATTGCAACAGGTTCCGGTACTACATGTCGGTTAAACATTACCTTGGTCTTGTCCAAGTTCATGCGGAAACCTATTTGTTTGGAAGAATCGGCTAGGCTGGTCAGCATCTGTTGTAAATCCTGCAACGTTTCGGCCATAATGACGATGTCGTCTGCAAATCTCAAGTGTGAGATATGACTGCCATTTATGTTTATGCCATGACCGTTCCAGTCCAGCGTCTTAAACATATCCTCCAATGCATTTGTGAACAATTTGGGGAAGATAACGTCCCCTTGTCTCATTCCTCGATGCATTGAGATAGGGTTGGTCTGCTGGTTTTATAACTGGATGGTCATGGTCGCGGCGTTATAGAGACTTCTTAACACTTGGATGTATCGCCAGTCGACTTGGCATCGTTGCAAGGATATCAGAACTGACCAGGTCTCGATCGAGTCAAAGGCCTTCTCATAGTCCACGAATGCTAAGCACAGGGGCTCATTATACTCTTCGGTCTTCTATCCTTCTATCCACACTATACGGTAATATGCCGTATAGTGTGGATGTGGTCTATGGTTCCATACCCTCTTCGAAACCCGGCCTGTTCCGGTGGTTGAAATTCGTCGAGCCTTCGCGCAAGACGATTCGTGATAACTCTTGAAAACAGCTTATAAATGTGGCTCAGGAGCGAAATAGGGCGGTAGTTCTTCAGTTGGGTCTTATCACCCTTTTTGAAAAACAATACGACCACGCTCCTACCCCAAGCCTCTGGAGTTCTCCCATTAAAGAGGACAGAGTTAAAGATGTTTTGGAGCTCCTTTAGCACGGGTTTACCTCCTGCTTTTAATAGTTCAGTTGTAACTCCGTCCTCTCCAGGGGCTTTTCCATTCCATAGCTGCTCAAGAGCCATCATGATTTCGTCTAGGCTGATTTTGGGCAGGTCTTCCGTAAAGTGGCGGCTTAATGTAGCTCTAGGATCCTCATTTCCGGGATCAGGACGAGATGTATGCGAGGCGTATAGTCGGCTGTAGAAGTCTTCTACTTCCAAAAAAATCTCCGGCTTAGAAGTGATGACGTCCCCACTGGCTTTGGACAATTTCGTCAGATGGCTCCTCCCCAAAGACTGAACGAAAACTTTCGACCCCCGATTTTGCTCGATTGCTTTTTCAATAGCGCGTGTATTAGCGCATCGGAGGTCATGTCGTACCAGTTTGTTGAGTGCCCGTTGCTCTAACGAAGTGTTGGGTGGGTTTACACGTCGTTCCTTCATAAGCTGCAGTGTCTCCTCCGAAAGCTTCGTTTTCCTACTTATACGTCGCGTTTCACAAAATCGCGTACCTTCCTCCGTGAGGATTTTAACTACATTTGTGAGGGCCTGGTCTACGTCATTTGTGGTTTCCATGGTAACGAATCGGTTCTCCAGTAACAAAACAGCTTTCAGTGCCCTCGTAATCAAGACTTTTCAACCAGTTGGTGACTGACCTTTGCTTGAGATGAAGAAGAATTTTTCAAATCGCAGAGAGTTAGAGCTTTGTTATAAATTAAAGGAAAGACATAAAACTGGAATCTTTTAGCGAAAGTGGATTTAACTGTCGACAATTTTAGCTGAAAAACGTAACGCCGGCCGGTAAACGAAGGCCAGTAAGCTGCAGGTAGTTTTATGGGTAGTCATACATGCTTTAAGAATAAAAAGTTGGCGTACTCTGAGGACATCAACTTCTTCGTAAAGCGAATAAGTAGAGTACCTGAACGGTTTCTGAAGCATAACTTTCAGAACAGCACGTTGAGCCCTTTCGAGATTTAGCATGAAAGATTTAGCAGCAGCTCCCCATACTCCGATACAATAGGAAAGAAGGGACTGGCAAACAGCATAATAAACAAGTTTGCGAACATGCATACTGGCGGAGTTGCGCAAAATTTTCATAATACTGATCACTTTCCGTATTCTAGTCGATAGGTTAGATATATGAGACTCAAAATTCAAGCGTTCATCTAAAATGAGACCAAGATATTTAAGTTCCTTCGACCGTTGTATCGAGACATGTACATGTGAGGTCAAAAGAAAGACTATGATTACTGGTATGAATTTTGATGTCAGGCATAGGTGGAGGTTGACTTTTGGCTGTCTTATGATAACACATGTACTTAGTTTTCCCGGTATTTAGTGTAAGGAGATTATTTTCAAGCCATTTGGAAACCAAAAGTAAGTCTTTTTCAGTAACGTTACGGACACATTCCCAGTTTGGACCATAAAACAAAAGAGCAGTGTCATCTGCGTAGCACACAATTTCTGCAGATTCTAAATTTAGTTCATGGATGTCATTAATATATAAAATAAACAACAATGGCCCCAGTATGCTGTCTTGTGGCACTCCATAAGTGGTGGGTAGCGTCGTACTCATTAGTGTATCTACTTTTACAAGTTGTTGCCTGTTAGTAAGATAGCTGCAGAACCAGTCCAAGGCAGTGCCACGAATTCCCATTCCCTCCATTTTCCGTAACAGAATGGAAACCGAAACCGTGTCAAAGGCCTTAGCAAGGTCGAGGAAAACTCCACAGCAGCTATGACCATTATCAAGGTGAGATGCAACAAAATTAACCAGTTTTTGGGGTAGGATCCTCTGTTGATTTAAGTTATCTAAATCCGAATTGATTTTCTGAAAGTAAGAGATTATTTTCAAGAAATATTGTTAGGCGCTTGTTAGTCAGCTTTTCAAGGAATTTAGAAAAAATGCTTAGAAGTGAGATCGGTCTGTAATAGATTGGAATGTCCCTCGGCCCCAACTTTATGAATTGGAGTAACCGATACTGTCTTCCAAATACCAGGGAAACATCCAGTACTGAAGCCGAGATTGAAAATGTGAACAAGTGGAAGAATAATGGAAGTTTTTATTGCTTTTATAAGTCTATTTGTAAAACCATCTAACCCAGGGGCACTGCTATTGTTTAAATTGGAGATTACATTATCTACTTCTATCGGATCAGTAGGGGAAAAATAGAAAGAATTAGAAGGGCCCTTTGTCGTTTTAACGCGTCACGCGGCGCGCGCCTAGTCAGAGTGAGGACGACTGGCCGTGGCCTGTCTACAGCGCCGATGACTTTTGGCCCAATACGTTTAATGTCGGCAATGTCATGAGGGTCAAGGTTTATTCCCAATTTCGCCGTCAGGTTCGAAACAATGAGGTACGGTAGATTTTCACCATGATGTTCGGTGACGCCGGTCAGCTCAATGTCCTTAAGAAACTCCCGCTGTTGTCTAGACGCGAGTTCTTGTCGCAGTTCCAGGACTTCAGCACGAAGGTCAGTGACTTCAGCCTTATAGCGATCTAGTTCCTTTAGCTCTATTTTCATGTTTTCATTGATTTCCTTCCGGAAATGTTCTACATCTGCCGAGGTTGAGTTTAGAGAAGATGTAAAGGCACCCATTTCGCGCTTCATGTTTTCAAAAGCATCTTGGAGTTGAAGCATAGATTACGCAAAAGTTTTCATCATATTAGCAGGCACAGCAACCGGCATTAGATCTCCTAGCTGGTCAGCGGACTCCATGCCGATTCCTTGTTGTTTATCCGAGAGAATAGGAACAGAGTCGGTAATTCGCTCTTTATTTTTCACCTTACAGGTCGGGCAACGGTAAAAATGAGTTCCACTAGTTCGAAGTTTTCTGAGCTGCAAGCTGAGATATCCAGGATGGTATTGAATTGGACACATCGAGCAGCTAATTAACATGGTCTCTTCTGTATTTCCATCTGCGTACGCATTTTATTACATGCTCCACAGTTCATTTTGTGAAATAGCTACGACCTCTATCGATTGGTTATGAAATTAAAAAGTTCCTAACGTTGTAAAAAATATGTTATGGAAATCGATAGATTATAACTTAGTCCAGCAAAAATAGTAGAGATGGCGTATACGAAACAAAAAAGTCTTAACACAGCCTAGAGCAAATTCAAAGAGATTTTCATTACCGGTAGAAAACAAAAAATCTAATAATCCGTAATAACTATCACTTACTCACATGTTATCATCCATAAAAGTCACTTTTCACACCACGTAAAGTCACAAGTCACACACTTTGTTAATGTTAGCGAGAGTTTGAAAAGTTTATAATAACGGTTGGTTATAATTAATTAAAATATTTGCTTTAAACGGGTAAGATAAGTGTAGATAATACTCGTACACTGAAAGGGTAACTTCAGCAAATAGCTTAACTGAATTTTAGGATAGTTGCATTCTATTTCAAGTTTATTACAAAAAAAAAATTGGGAGCTGTTTTAAACCAGTTTTTATGTTACGATGCCCTCTTGCGGAAAAAAGACTAACGGGATTGTATCCCGAAAATATATAAGGTTCCTATTTAAAGCCAACGCGGACGGAGTCACGGGCAGAAACTATTAATATTATTAATCTGAAAGTTTGTATGTTTAGATGTTTGGTTGTTTGTTACTCAATCCCGCTAAAACGGCTGAACGGATTTAAATGAAATTTGGGGCACCTATAGTTTATTACATTTTCTTTTTTTTTATCGAGGGGAAATGCCTAACGCATACCCCCGGGCCGAGGGCACGGCCCCCGACCCCCCGACCCCGACCACCACCATGGCCACCAAACGAGCGGCAACAAAGCCCCTCTACCTCTCAATGCCTTCGAGAGACAGGGAGCCCCCACACCTCGGCAGCACAAAATACGGTTCGGCGGCCACCGCCACGTCGATCGACCACTCTGCCATGCTCTGGAGTAGGAGGTCCTGAGCCCTGGCACAGTGGTTGAGGTTTGTCTACAGGAAAGTAATGACGGGGGGACGACTACCCATGGGTGCTTTCCATTGTTTCTACCGCCTGGGTCTTTCGCGGCCTGGGCGGCGCTGGTCGCTCGGAGGTATGCGTCGGGGCCTTCTTGCCTGTGGGACGCGACCCACAGGGTTTAGAGCCTGCCTGATAATCGGCGGGCTTGCCAGCCTTGCTGCAAACAAGGCAGCGTGCGGCGTCGGCGCAATGCCGCGCCGGGTGCCCCAGCTGCCCGCAGTTATAGCAGCGCTCTGTGGTCCGTGATGTCCGCTGGACAGAGAGCGCCGACATGCCCCTCCACCTGGCAGCGGAAGCAGCGCAGTGGCCTCGCCCGCAGAAGGGCTACGTCCGCGGACACCCAGCTAACCAGCAAACGCCCGGCATCGGCCAGCTTTTTGGCGGCCTCCACGGGGCAGGTCACAACGGCTGAAAACAGGCCTCTGTAACCCGCCCCTGTGACACCACACTTCACCCGCTGCTGGTCGCAGCCTCCCACCTTGGCCACCGCGGCGGTGAGCTCGTCTGGGTCAACCGAGTCGTCGAGCTCACTAATGCGGAGGCTCGCCGACTTGTAGGGCCGCGAAATAAAGACGTCTTCCGGAGACAGCCCTTCGCGAAGCCTCTCCCCCAGTGCGTACGCTTTCGGGGAGCTGGTCGCGCCCGGGACTTCGAGGAGGCGCGCACCTGTTATGGTGCGCTTGGTTCTAAGCCCCTCGATTCCGAGCTTCCCGATGTCTACAGTTGACCTGGCGAGATGGAGTATCGCCGAGTAGGTAATGCCGCGCTTCTCCGCTCCGGGGGCCAGTGTCAACACGACCGCCGACGTGTCCGGAGCGCGGAGCCTCCGACGTTCGCGCGCTCTTCCCTTCTTGGCCTTTTAGCCGCGTTTTTCAGTCCCTTTTTAGCCCCGGCGACCTCCCATTGGCCCCCGGCTCCGGCTAAGGGAGGGCGCAGGACTTTGCCCTCCAGAAAAGAGAGCCTCTGAAGGACTCTGCCCATCTCCTCCCGGATCACGGTCGCCAGGTCCGTATCTGGTGCCTTGGGAGACACTTTGGGAGCCGGGTCTTGTGGCCGGTCCTCAGCGGTAAGGACCATCGCCTTGACCACGTCCAACTCCTTTTTTAGATCCGCCATTTGTCTGTGGAGGCGGGTATTCTCCACCTGCAATCGCCGGACCTCGTCCGAGGCGGTGCGGGAAAACTCCTCCTCCACCACTTCGGCGATGGCATTGGCCGCCAGCTTTAGGGCCGGGGGGGGGGGACCGTCCCCTTGGATATGCGGGCCACGTCCCGTATGCTCTCGAGGGACGCAGCCACCCTGCCCTTGAGTCCTTCGAGCAGTAGCTGGTCCGCGACTAGGTTTGACGAGGCTATAGACGCCGCACGGGAACCGCGGCGGCCAGTTCGGCTGCAATGCTCGTCTGGTAGGTCTTCTCCCTACGGTCGAGCCTCTTCTTCGCCTCCCAGTACCCTACATACTGCCCAGTGGAGGGGGGTCGTCCCCTTCCGCGTTTTGACTGGGGTTTCGGCGGGTTGTCAGCGTCCGAGCCCTCGCCTGAGCCCGAACGACTGACTGCCGGCTTTCTGGGGCGCTTTTTGCGCCTCATTGTGGTGCTTCGGGCGAAGCTGAAGTCCGAGGTGGACATATAACTAGCTTCCAGCTCCTCCTTTTTCCACCTTTCCCTTATCTGTCGCAGAAGCGACCCGCTCCAACTGCTCCAAGACCACAACCGGTTTACTGGGCCTCATCACCTGCAAATCGATGGCCGTTGTTGGTTTGAGAACCTTCTCATTCTCCTTCTTCTCGTCATTTTTATTTTTATAAATGTTTTCCATAATTGGTCCCACGAGTATGGGGGGAAATAAAACGTCGACCCGGGCGGAGTCCCCTGCACCCGGTCAAGACTATATATACACCGAGGGGTCGGCCGGTACCTCGGGTTGCCGCACCTGTAGCTGGTAATTTTTTAAAGTGGTTTTCTTCCACGTGGCCCAGCCGGCGAAGGCAAGGCCCCCGTCCCAGCGTAGAGCCGAAGCTCATCGTTGCCAGTTACGGGTTCGCCATCGGTGGTCCAAGACCATGTCTGGAGGCGGGGTCAGCGCACACCAGACCCGATGACTAGGAGGGGAAGGGAAAGGATTGGGAAGGAAGTTAGGGATGGGGATAGAGAAGGGGAAGGGAAGGGTTATGTTAGGGCTTCGCGCCCTCTCCAGACTGTCGTTACTGCGGGGTCTCACTGGTCCTCTCTGAGGCCCAGAGAGGTACCTAGAACCCCCGTGCAACGCTTCTCCAATTTGCCCGCTGCGCCCCACCCTCTCCGAAAGCCAGAGATTGTGAGGGGCAGCATGGCGACTCCCGCCACACGCGCCGGACTATTCGCCGCCGCCGGTGGTTCCTCCAGGAAACGAAAGGGACCGCCGACGGCGCCCAGGGTGCACCACGAGGAGGTTGTCCGATCCAGCACCCCATATAGTTTATTACCTAGATTAACACATAGGACACTATTTATTCCTGAAAAATTTAAGGTTTCTGTCTAAAGGCAACGCGGATAAAGTCGCGGACAGGAACTAAATATTTATAATATTTCGTTTGTGCTATTAGGCCGTAATATATTTTGCACAATAGTTAACATAGCTAACGGATTTGACTGTAACATTATATTCTTCATAAAATAAGTATAAAACAATATTTCGCATTGTACCGAATGTAATATTAACTTTCAGTACAATATCCCAATTCCGAATCATTGTGTATACAGGTGCACTAAAATAATGTCGTTAAAATATAAACATGATTGAGGCATAAATTGATGGTTACATAATTTTTAAATTATAGATTGTGCACACATTAGTGCAGGCGACTGTACATACAAAATCCACCGCTTTCCGGCGACATGTTTGTTAGCAATGTCGTGTCTAGAAGCTAAGGGTAATCGTGTTTCTAAGATTTAATTTTTAAGTTAATTCAACTCTCCCATGAACTTGATGACAACGATGATAATGAAATTGACGAAGTACCCCGCCCTGGATAGTAAAGTGATGGCTTAGAATAATATATCCAGAAGCCGCGCGCAGTCGTAATTGCACGTCACGCGGTGAAGCCAAAAATTCAACAAACGTCAGCACTCACGGCTCTTCCCACCCGCGTAATGTTGGCAGCCCGGAAATATTACCACTTATTGGGGTAAATGTCGATGACATTTTAGTATATAATAATAAAATCATTACTACGGTAACACGGTACGGTACGGTACTATTAAGGTTTGTAGTAATTTAATGTAAGGAAAATATATTACTATATACTCTCTCCCTCCCCCGCAAGGGATCTGGTGTGATGATACAGATAGCTAAATATTAAAACCATGATGTAGTAGTTATATATAGTAGTAGTGTAGTTATATACTAAAATAATACCACTTAATAAAAACTAGGGAAAAATAAAATAGTTATACTTACTAGCAACACTAATAAAATGGACGTGTCTTTTTCTATGACAATTAAAGACGGAAGAATTTATTAGATATTTAAATAATACGATACCTGAATGCGTTAGATACGTATGAAACGTGGTCCTATCATGTTTTTTTTTGAGCTCAATAGCATTTTTACAGGCGGGAATGACACAAGACGGCATAATTCAATTTAATTTGAGGGGCGCAGGGCACGTTATATCGTCACACTACTTGCTTTGCAGGTAGTAATTGTTGCTTCAATTTGATGCGCGCCGGCGGCTTCAAGATTATATTTATTCTAAGAGTGATGGATACTTTACATATCAATTGCGACAGCCGTTTTGAGGGAAGTCGAAAAGGCACGTTTAATCACTTTGTTATAATTATCTTCACTCGTGCACATATTATAAGAATACATAGTGGTTAGTATTCCACCAACATTACATTATTATTCGAAATGACAAGTTTTGGAAACTAAAACAAATTGACGACATTACTCTTCGACTTCCCGCCAAAACCTTTGTTGATGGTTGATGGTTGTACATATTTATTTATGATTCCTATACTCTATTTTAATTGTCATCTGTCAATGTTGTTAGTGTCAATGTCAAATCAAATCAAATCAAATAGCATTTATTGTGGTCATAGGTTACAAAGATGGTATGTGTTGTATTATACATAATACAGTAGGTTTCACTATGTCCTACCCATAATCAGGCATACAATAATATCAAGATAACCTAATTAAATTAAACATTACTCAAATTTCCAAAAAAGAATAATATATAACCATTACATTTTAAAAAGACATGAAATTAAAATATATTATTGCTCACAAAAAGAAAATTAGAAATTATAATTTATTGTATAGAAAAAATAATAAAAAGGGAAAAGTTCAATATTAATATACATATATTACACGTGTTACAATGATGGAAATGCGTAGCAAGGCTATTCCCATAAAAACAAATATGTTATGATGTAATATTAAAAGGTGTCATTTAGAAATTCCTGTAGAGTATAATAACATTTCTTCACCAGTAAATGATGTACCAATTTCTTGAATGCTTTCAGATCTTTAGTGTTTAAAATAAAGCTTGGTAATTTATTATAAATTTTAGATGCCATCCCTAGAATACTATTTGTAAATAAAGCTGTTTTATGTGATGATGAATTAATTTTATGTTTATTTCTTGTCGATTTCAAGGTTCCGAATAAATTCTTATTTGTTTTAATAAATACCACCAGTTCATAAATGTACACAGATATTGATGTAAGTATATTTAACTTACAAAAATAAGGCCGACAACTTTCTGGCACTTTAATTTTAGCAATTGCTCTTGCATTTTTTTTTGAGCTTTCTAGACTAGGTCCTTGTTGGGTGCATTACCCCAAAATATTATACCATATAGGGTGCATTCCACTTATAGCCCATGACGATCACGCTCCCGATTGTGACAATTGCCGTTCCACAAGGTTGCCAGCGCCACAATCGTTCACGCAAGTGGAACGTACCACGGGACCGCTGATATAGTTTTAGTACCTGCAAAGTTAATTTTAGAATATTGTTCCTCTAAATGTCATTTTTTTTGTTAAAGTAGAAAATTATGCATATATGCTACTGCATGGTTTGCTACTGTGAGGTAACTCTACAGATATGAATAAAGCATTTCTCTGTCAAAAAAGTGTGTGAGAGCTATTGTTGGTATACCTCCTTAAGAATCATGCAAGCCTGTTTTAAAAGCCTCAAATTTTTGTTTCTTCAAAATTCTCACCTTGCCTTGCATGTATATACTTGAAATAGGTTTGTAAAAACATATAAAATCAATTTGTCACGGCAAAAAATCTTTTATAAAAAAAGGTAAACCGACTTCAAAAAGCAAAAAAATAAATATTTGAAGTCGGTGCTGGTTGGTGCAGTCGGTTACTTGGCACCGACTTCAAATATTTATTTTTTTGCTTTTTGAAGTCGGTTTACCTTTTTTTATAAAAGATTTGTATTTTACAATTTTAAGTGATCAGTGAATTATTCTATAGTAGGGTACCTATAGGATTGACGTAATACCCATAATATCTCAATTTACACATTCCTATTGTTTGTCGTTAAGGAGATCCCTGGTGTATCTTCTAAGTCCAAGGTCCAATGTCAATAAAATTAATATGGGACCACCTTGGAGATATACTGAACCCAATGCAAAAAAAATTATCAAAATCGGTCCACAATTGACGGAAATATCGCTGAACAAACATAAAAAAAAAAGCATACATAAAACCGAACATAGAACCTCCTCCTTTTTGAAGTCGGTTAAAAAGAAATGTTTCCGAGGAATACAAGAAAAGGTGAAAGATTAGTTATAGATAGAACACCAAAGACCTCTCTTTTCCATAATAGCTCATACTCCATGTGTGTTAAAATCTATAACGCATTACCTGAATCCATAAAAGCCTTTCCTCTTTATACACTTAAAAAAAAGCATACATACAACCGAACATAGAACCTCCTCCTTTTTGAAGTCTGTTAAAAAGAAATTAAGTTATGGCTCCTCGAAAAAAATTATTATAAATTAAATGACTTATTCGATTAATAAAAAAATATTTGTATAACTATATACATCTTGTCCGGTGAAGCTGTAAAGGCCCTGTGGCTAATAGCTTAGATCACTGACACACACAAAAACATATTCATAAAAAACGGTTTATTGTGAAATACCTGTATGTATACTGAGTTCTTAGATTTACGCGAATATTACACATGAAATAAAACTAATTTTTCGGATTTTATCGCGGTTTAATTTTTATTTTTAAGTTATAACAACATAGAAACGTCGGGAACTTAAAAATAAAAATTAAACCGCGATAAAATCCGAAAAATTAGTTTTATTTCATACCTGTATGTACCTATAAATGTGTTTGATATGATTATAATTTCAGTGAAACTAAATTGCAAGAAATATAGACATAACATTTACTTAACTGGATTGATAATAATTCATCCTAACAACCTGTTCCTCCAGTTCGACTCAAGAATTGTGAATATTAAACTGCAAAAGTAAACGATAAGCCTCCAAATATAAACAATGGGGCAATGAATATCATGCTCTAAATGTGTGTACTTACGTACCTATCATTCTTATTATAATTGTTACAAATTGTAAAGAATAAATCTTACTATGGAATACAATAGAAACTAAATGCTAGGATATCTATACAATATAATAAAAAAAATCGCAATTAAATTGAAAGAGTTTATAATAAAGAAAATTGTTAAAAATATTGTTTTAATGTCAACATCTATATATATAAAACAAGATCGGGTTAGTTACAGTATTTATAGCTCAAGAAAGGCTGGACCGATTTTAATGATATATGATTTGTTGGATTCGTCTCCGCCCCGAATAGCAGAATAACTTAAAATCTTGGAAAAATTGAAGTGAAAAACAATTACAACAACTGGTTTGAATCAGTCAGTCATCCTGTCAGTATTTAACCTACAAGTCACTTTAGTGTAATTTTTTTTTGGTTCATGCTGTTTGATGTGTTTTGAAAAAAGAAAAAAAAATATGCGAAAGTCAAATAGAATGGTCTGCATCAGTCAATTATCCTGTCAGTATATCTTCTTCTATTATCTATAACAATCTATCTATTATACAGCGTGTAAGGTTAAACGAGGGACGTGTTGAAGGAGGGTACTGAGTATTAGATTCTCGTCCTAAATATCTAAAACAACTTAACCTTAATTTAACTTTATTCAAAAAATACATTAATTATGGATACTGAGCGCGCATGAAACCGAGCTTGTAAACGATAAAGTGACGTCGTCACCGTCATCGTCACGCGAGGAAACACGTGACGATCGCGCGATCCTGTCGAAAAAGACCGCCCACGCCCCTCGCCGATGCGCCGGCAGGACACGACCGGACCGATACACGCGACCGCGCGCCCCGCAGTCTGCGAGTGCGCCGCTACTTCCTCATAACAAATGCGCATCCGTAAAAACAACCCCGCGTGTGTTTACGTAATAAAAAACAACAGTGTTAGTTAATAAACATGATATTTAATGTGCATAATGAACATTGGCGGAGTAGTGAAAATGCTTATGTGACGCGCCAGGACGCTTATCAACACCGGTTTAGTGTGAATGTGTGGGCAGGGATTTTAAAGAACCCGCCCGCACAACTTGGTCAGCCCGCTCTCCAGATCTCACTCCGTTAGACTTTTACCTATGGGGTGAGCTGAAAAGAGTCGTTTATGCTACGGAGTACTCGACCAGAAAAGAGTTAAAGGTGTGTATCGCGAATGCTTTTAATAGCGTAAGAAGTAATCCGTTCGTACTTAACCGCATCAAAGACAATATGAAAAAACGTGCCGAACTGTGCATTACGCGAGGAGGTGGTCATTTTGACCAATTTTTAAGAGTGATTTAAAACCAGCCATCAGACTCAACGGTACCCCACTTAATAGGGTTGAATAATTTAAATGTCTTGGGCATATCGTGACCTCAGGCTTAAAGGACGATGCAGATATAGAGAAAGAGCGCAGGGCGTTGTCTATAAGAGCTAATAGATCTCCCGAAGGTTTGCTCGCTGTCCGAGGGGCGTTAAAATTACTCTTTTTAGAGCTTTTTGTACGGCCTTCTACACGAGCTGCCTTTGGGCGTAATTACACACAGAGGCAGTACAACGCTCTGCGCATACAATATAATACTGCGTTTAGAGTGCTGATGGGACTGCCCCGGTTCTGCAGCGCGTCAGGAATGTTCGCCAAGGCGAGAGTTGATTGCTTTTTCGCCACTATGCGGAAACGGTGCGCATCCCTGGTGCGGAGGGTTCGGGGCAGTTCCAACAGCATCCTAATGGCCATGGCTGATAGACTCGACTGTCAGTACATGAATCATTGCTGTATGCTTCATGTACAGACTTGACTTGTGTGACTTATTGCGTTTTGTTGTTGTTAATGTTTCTTTACTAATCCTAATATTAAGACTAAATGTTCTACTAATACGTGATCCCAGTTGGTCGAATTAAAGAATTTTTTACATAAAACGTGTAAATAATAAATTAATCAAGTAAATCGTTGTAAATAGGTGTGAAGAAATACGCCAAAAATACTAGTGTGCATATTAACTTTGTCTTATTTTGTTTTAATATTAAATTATTGTGGTTCACAATTTACATACACTTATTTTTGTAATGTAAAATTACATGATGCGATTTATCAGTGCTTTTTGTTGTGTATATGTTTGTTAGTTACATGTAAGCATGAACTATCATGGATTTGAATACGCCCCTCGTTTAACCTAACTTACTGTATATATAAAACAAGCTCGGGTTAATTAATTTTAATGATATATGATTGGTTGGATTCGTCTCCGCCCCAAATAGCATAATAACTATTAAAGTATTGGAAAAATTGATGTAAAAATAAATCTAAATTTAATAAAAATCTTTTATAAAAAAGGGTGCTGGTTGGTGCAGTCGGTTACTTGGCACCGACTTCAAATATTTATTTTTTTGCTTTTTGAAGTCGGTTTACCTTTTTTTATAAAAGATTTTTATTTTACAATTTTAAGTGACCAGTGAATTCTATAGTAGGGTACCTAAAGGATTGACGTAATACCCATAATATCTCAATTTACACATTCCTAATGTTTGTCGTTAAGGAGTTCCCTGGTGTATCTTCTAAGTCCAAGGTCCAATGTCAATAAAATTAATATGGGACCACCTTGGAGATATACTGCACCCAATGCAAAAAAAAAATATTAATATCGGTCCACAATTGACGGAAATATCGCTGTACATAAAAAAAAAGCATACATACAACCGAACATAGAACCTCCACCTTTTTGAAGTCTGTTAAAAAAAAAGACAACAACTGTCGAATAGATTGGTCTGAATTAGTCAGTCATCCTGTCAGTATATGAAGTAATAGTATATAAAGTTCCTTTCCAAGCAAGTATACTCTAAACTACAAAAATACAACCACCAAAGTCTCCAGCTTAAACGAGTGGAAGTTCTTTTCCTCTGGGGTTTTGCCGGAGGTTTCTGGGGAGGTTTGCCTACTATAATACGCAACTGGACGAAACGATTCACTTGGACCTAAACGTTGAAGAAGGATGCCACCTATGCCTATCCTGCTGGCGTCGGTGTGTAGTTCCGTTTCGGCTGTAGGGTTATATATTAAGAGGATTGGCCTTTCTATCAATTTGGACTTAAGGTTTTCAAAGGACTGATGCTGACAGTCAGTCCATTCCCAGTTAGCATTCTTCTTAAGTAATTTACTGAGTGGAAAAGCAATTTGAGCAAAACCCTTAATAAACTTCCGAAAGTAACTCGCTAATCCGAGGAATTGTCGAACATTATGCACGTTTAGGGGCCTTGGAAAATTTTGGACGCTTGATATTTTTCCCTTGCCAGGACGAACTCCGGCAGCGCTAATGTCATAACCGAGATATTCGATCTTTTCTCGAAGATAATCATATTTAGACAGATATAAAGTAAGATTTGCCTTTTCGAAGATCTTCAACACTTCTTCGAGACGTTCCAAACATTGAGATGAGTATTTTCCAAAGACTAAAACATCATCGATGTACGCAGTAGCTTTACAAAAACAAGCTGTTCCCAACAACGCAATGATCATACGTTGGAAGACAGCAGGTGCATTTGCTAGGCCGAACGGCATTCGGTTAAATTCGTACTGCCCGTCCGGCGTAACAAAAGTAGTAAAGCGCTTACTCTGTTCCGAAATGGGGACCTGATATTAGCCTGACGCAAGGTCGAGTGTGATAAAACAAGCCTGACCGCTAAGACGAGCTATCTCGTCCTCGATAATTGGCATAGGATACCGTTATCGAATTCAACTTTCGATAATCGACGCACATTCTCAACGAACCGTCTTTTTTTCGAACGAGTAATATTGGACTAGCGTAATCGGAGACAGATTCTCGCACAATCTTGGCCTCTAACATCTCATTTACCATAGATCTCACTTTTTCTCTCTCATGATGTGAAAGTCTGTAGGGACGGTAGACAACGGGACTGTGGCTATTTAATTCGATGTGCATCTCTGTAGTGTTGGTACAACCTAGACTACTGAGAGAATTTGCAAAACAGTGATTGTACCTTTTTAATAAACTAGTAGACAATTTATCATGCTCCGATATCTGATCACCTGCACGTACCTGACTTTCATCGAATACATCCCTACCACTGCCAGACGTTTCTGGCGTAGACACTAATCGATTAACGAAGTCCACCCGATCGGCACGACAAAACACAATCTATTGGTATCCGACTACATATGGAACAAGGGGTTACCACAATGTCAATACACATATAAAATACTGCTTACCAGGTTTGCCGGCGATGCTATTTTTTACTAAAACACTACCGCTAAATGGAGATTCAACGCGAGCCCTAACTGTAGCTATGCCGCTTAGCTCAACTCTACCGATCGATCTTATCTTAAATGAGCTATCGTTCGTGCTGTGCAGATCAGATCTAGGCAATTCGTTATTGATATCAATAAATTGCAGACTATTAACATTTTTGTACGCAATTATATGAGGTTGTTCAGTATAGGACTGCCCTATTAATACTGATTTATCCAACAGATCGTTTGCTACAATTTTACACGATACTGTAGCCCTCACTCCATCTATAACAATATCAAGTAGTGTCTCGCCCAATGAGTAGACTACGCTATTCCCAAACCCTTTCATCGCTGTCGGAACATTATTATGAGCGAACCCTAAGGCATTTATTACAGACTCTTTAACCAAGGTGACCTCGCTACCAAAATATATAAATGATTCTAAAGGAGTCCTATTCACAATCGCTTGTATAGTGAATTTCGAATTTGAGATAGAAATGTCTTGTCTACTGATATCATCGATGCACATCGTTTTTGGTGCGTTAAGAGCGTTCAAAACATTGTCATCTGATTTAGTAAAACAATTTTCGGATGTGTGACCAACTCTGTTACATTGAAAACATTTTATGATAGGTTTTGGATAGTACAAATAGCTATGGCCTCTTTCTTTACAATTATAGCAACCTATCTGGGAGGTTTGTTTTGAAGTTGATTTTCGATGTGAACTAGGATATGAAATAGAATTATAAGAGTTTCAGCTTCTGAAATTAACCTTGGTCGGAAGTGGTTGGTTGGAATCTTTATTGTTCACTAAAAATTGCAAGAGTTGATCAGGATGAGAACAGCGCAATGTTAGAGCTCCCGACCTTAAAGTCCTATCGCTAAGACCGTGAATATTACAGTCCACAGCACGCTTTCCTACAATATCACATTGATTAAGGAGAGCCAATTTTTCATAATAGTAGACTTCTATCGGTTCGCAAAATCTACTTTTCCTCTTCAGCATCTCCTCCAAGGCCTGGCCATAGTTTTGCTCGTATGGGAATGTGTTGACTAATTTCTCCTGCCATTCTTTCCATGTAAACAGGATTGAATTTAAACCCTCATACCATGTTTTAGCCAGCCCTTGGAGTTTCTGCATTGCAAAATGAGTGGTGGTTCTATCGTCCCAACCATACACAGAGGCACACTCGTTCACCTTCTTTAACCAGATATCTATTCTCTGAGTTTTAGTAGAAGGGTCGAAGTCGGGTAGAATATTTTTGCTTTCAGTTTTCTGAGATGATTGCACACTCTGGGCAGGCTGCGACGCCAGACCATCCCTCATGCATCTAAATATTTCCATAAAGTCTTTTTTTGAAAAAGAAGGGCTACGTGACCTGTCAGAATGTCCAGCGTCGTTACGTGGCTCCGCATGTCGTTTTCGCGAGCGACCCTCAGTAGTCCGAAACATGTCGATAGGAGAATCACGCCGGTAGCGACTCTCCTCACGACGCTTGCTGGCCGACCGTGATGCACGATGACTTTCTTCTAGCCCTTGAATTCTTCGCCGTCCCCGCTGCAGCTCGTTTTCCAGCATCTCGAATCGCTCACGTCTCATCTCCAGCTCTTGATCGCGCTTGGAAGTGACTGGGGCACGGCTTAGGCCACGATCGCGGATTTGAATCGGGCTACGTTCTCGAACGCGGCTCTGGCTGGTGCCCTCGACACGACTCCGATAGTGGTCTTCAATTCGGCTTCGACTTCTAGAAGTGGAGTGTAGCGTTCTCGGAACTGGTGTTTCCAGTTTTCGATCCAGGCCTCCGCTTCGGCGACCCGTGAAATCTTCCATTATCTGAAAATTGTGTTGCGTAGCAACCGCAAAATAAGCTGCGTTACTTGGACTGTTCGTAAAAATTTTGCTAAGGAACGGCTGACAACATTGTCCATAACTCAAAATCGGTGCGTCCTAGGCCAAAACTGAGTCTTTTTTTACTTCCCTTTATAAAACCCACTCCGAAAAAAGTTATAATATAATACCTAGGAACCGGAAGTTAAGTTATACTAATAGCGGTTGGTAAACGGATGGATAAAATATTCTACCCTCCATCTATACAAAAAAATGCACATAATTGTTACAAATAGGCGCATGACATGCAATATAGGTGTGAAGGAAGAAGCTGTAATGGTAACGTTTTTTTTTTTTACTTTTAACTACACTATAATTCTCATAACTATTTTATTTTTCTGAAAGTCTGTATTTCCTTACATTAATAAAATTAGGCGTGTACTTACGTTAATTAGTTGGTTCCGGTACCGCTTCCGATATGTAAGACAACATCAGACTTCAAACTCTCGCAGCACGTGGTAGGTGAAAATCAAACGTCTTTAAGAGTAAATTGCAATATATTTTTGCACTCGATCACAATCAAACGACCGTCTTCGGCCGCTGTCACCAACAGAATGTGTCACTGCCCGCTCCCCGCTACTCGACATCGAGTTGATTTATCTATAGACAATCTGTAACTACCCTCACGTTAATATTTTAATTGATTAATCGATTTTACTTATACGAAATAATTTCTATTTTGTGGTTGAATATTTCAGCAAATTAATAATGCTTTCTATCAAAGTCTATAAACCCTAACTCGAGTGACGGTAGATATATGGAAAAAACTACCTACAGTTATTTATGTGGACTTAAATATATAAGAGCTTGCTATCAACGACACAATTAAATTGTGCCTGTAGGTATTAGACGAGTCGGAGAACCGACAAAAAGTATACCAAATAATACGATAAAACAAATAATACGAAGGATAATTGAGAGTTCTTCATAGACTGACAAAAGTATCAGTTCATGCTATTCATAAATAATGGTTTGCATTGCAATGCTTTAAGGTCACTTCGGTTATTCCTATGATAGTTCAAAATAAAGGAAGATGTAGAAATAAAATAAACGTGTACTTTGTCGCGTTTTAGAAGGTAAATTTATATAATTTACTGTGAAATGTGATATTTACGTAGGTATCACGTCCAAAACAAATACCTACCTGCATTAAAAGTTATTTAACTTACGTAAATAAATTGAAATTGGCCTATTGCTATAAAAATAAAATATTAAATTGAGCGTAGCAACAGCAAACAGCTATATAGAAATACCGAAGTAATATATAGATCTATGTGTCCAACATACAAGGGTATGGTTGGATATGGCAAACCTTTAATAAAAGTATCAAGACAAAAATAAATGTGCCGGCTATACAAAAGTATTGTTTATTGTAGCAAATAGCTACATAGAATATTAAGACAAAAATAAGTATGCAGAAAATACTCAAGTATAGTTTATTGTGGGAATTGCAACATCAAAATGTGCCCCCCATACAATGTATGGTTAATTGTGCTTATTGAATGTCGCAATTTGAAACATACAAAATGTCCCCACCATACAACGTATGGTTGAATGTGGCAGACTGCGACATAGAGATTGTGCCGGCCATACAATGTATGGTTAAATGTAGCAAAGGCTGCATAGATGGTGTATATATAAATGTGTGTTATGTGTATATGTAGATATGGGCGCAAATCGTCATTATCTGCAATAATTGTCAAATATTGATCTTTTATTTTTAAGGTAATTATGTAAATGAATTATATTATTATAAGGATAACTGTAATATATGCGATTGATATTTATATAGTTATTTTTAATTATAAAACCGTTATTTATCAGGCTCTAATATTTAGAAGACACTGTTTTCACTATTTGAATATTTCGAAGACATTTGATATTTAAATTATGGTTCAAACATTTAAATTACTGTATAAATGTTCAAAATAAATCTATTAAAATTAATATCATTATTCTGAATCAAATCGAATTGTTTTATATAAATAATAATACTTAATTTTATTTGAATCCTGCTTGTGGCGCCATCTGGTTCCTTACTATGCAAGAATAATGTTGTTTATATTAAATAAATGTTGTTTATTTAAAATAACCCATATGGAGATATGTAAAATTCCTCGATAAATTCATTTTGAATATTAAGCTATATTTCACGAATTGTTTTGGTATAATTTCATTTGTTTGTTATAAAAGGAGTAATAATTGCTGTAACCGTTGAATCATAAGTCTAATATAAAATGAGGGTAATGTAAAAATAACACAGTGCTGTGTTAGCAGTCGTATGACATAAACTAAGTGATATCTAGTGTGTGTGTTTTCATTGTGATGGACCCTGAACGCGGAAACCTTGGCGTATCGCCGACTTAGACCTAGATGCCTAGATGCCAACGAAACAACTGTATGGTTGAATGTAGCAAATGCTGCATAAAAATATATGTATGCGTGTAGTTACATATATATGTACTTAAGCAAAGTAAATGTTCAAAAGTCGAAGTATCGATTTTTGGATTGAAATAATAATTCTTTTTGAATCGATTTTAAACATTGAGTCGATCTCATTCGGAAATGGACTTCAATTCGATTAGACCTTTTAGTGCTTGATTTAATTTATAATAGATTCTAGTGCGTTTGATTCAGATATCGATTTGTTTGGAAGAGACATTCTTACGACGAAATCTATGAATGTCTTCGATTTAGATCAAAACAAGATACCATAGTGATTATAGGGATAGTTCAAAATGAGTTCCCTTACAGCATGGATATAAGGCTTATAAATTCATACTTTACAGTCACTCAAACATATGTATGGAATAATATAAAATAAATAATGATTTGTACAGTGTAAAGATAATCAATTTAACGACAACATTGTTGTGTATAAATTATAATTAAACTGATCACACCAAAAATCAACAACTTGTTATAAGTATGTACTTAAAAATGTTAACCTAAAATATGGCGAATGTCTTTCCGAAACTAATTATTAGAATTCTCTAACAGCACTTACTTAGGTGGAAACTAAACCAATCGAGTAAAACAGATTATATGAGAGTTACATATTAGGCAGCCGAACCCTGTAAAAAAAAATAATTTTGTAAGAATTTGCTCCCTATTTTAGCTATCTTGACAGAGTAGTAGGAACATGCATCTGGTCACTATTGAAGCTATAGTCTGCGAATCTGAACATGATTTGGTCTAGGAAAAGTAAACCGTGCAAAATGTAATCCCCGGGGGGAAATCATTACTGTGTATTGTGGACCACAATACTTGAGCTGTGCTGGAGGCGGTGACCACTGATAAATAATCTTCTATAGTGCAGAAACTCTTTGAGTTAACTACGGTACGGGTATAATTGTCATCCTGAAATCGTCACAATGGAGTCCCAACTACGATCAAAGATCTGGAAAAGGCTGGGACCCTGATACCTAAATATTTAAGGTTATTTACTTCTACACTTAGGCTACTGAATCCAATCAAGGTCATGAAATCCCCGTGCAAGCATGGGTCGACGTCGCAATGGATTTATAATAGTGAATATGTAAATTATTTTAAATTTTAATTCATTCCCATATTGTAGTTCTGAATCTGTGGCTTCACAGGTGGAATTTCACAGGAAATAAAGCAAGGCATAAGTTGTGATCGTGGTCGGCTACGGATAATTAAGAACTGCCGGAAGAGAAAAATGAGATCTCCCGGACGGGAGATCTCATTTTCTCTTAACTCAATCTATAAGGTATCTTCTAAGACATATATTAAGAGCGCTTATATAAGGATTTATATGATAAAGTATTATTATAATCCTTCTCCTTCATACAGTTTTATTAGAGGTGATTGCGATTTACTACTTATCCGTGAAGATGTAAAGAGACTGAAATTATCCAGGTATGTACGTCATATGCCTAGGCCCCTGATTTGAACCAGCGGATATGGCCGAGGGAAGTATAAGAAGTGTGGAAAATTATGGAAAGGAGGAGAGAGGGAAGGATAATATTAATATCTGATTTAAATCCATAGCTTCCAGGTTAATAATATGTAGCGGCTGAAGTGGATAACTATGACTAAGTCAAAGGTGTGGAGCTTTGCTCAGGGAAATGTGACGTGTGCTTCTGTCTTTGGTTATTTTGTTATTCAGTTCAAACCTTCACCTGGTTTTATCAAAGGTAAAAGAATTATTATTATTGTATCTGGATAAGATCGAACGAGTCTTCCGCAGAGGCTTCCTTGTTTGCTTGTTTTTGCGAGTATATTAATTGAGCATATTATCTTACTCAAATGTCAAACATTATTTATTTATTTTTAACAAGGAAGAGGCATGTGACTTATAGACTACGGGATGGCTTGGTGGGGCGAACGGTGACATTGGGCATTTACTTGTTGACTGCCGCCATGGGCGGATGTCTGTGCATTGAGTGTATTTATGGTGATAACCAAAGAAGTGTATCTTTTGAGTACACCACAGTTATCCTTGTTATATCGCTTCGCACTTTCTCGAATTGAATTTTTTAATATACTGGAAGACAACTCAATGACAATCATAGAATCTCAAGATCATGAAGCCGATCAATAATAGAATAGATGCTCATATGTTACAAGAGGACTTAAACAGACTTTGTGATTGGTGCAGATCTAATAAAATGACCTTAAATAAAAGTAAATGCTATTACATCCAATTCACCCGTAATAAACACATTCAAGAAAGTAAATACTACTTAGAGGGGGACGAAATTGGTCAAGTCTATAATATACGCCATTTAGGGGTTCAACTAGACAGTGCACTCAAGTTTGATCTACATATATTGAATACCGTCTCACGTAGTTTTAAAATACTTGGATTTATTATAAGGAATTGCAAAGACTTTAATAGACCAACTACAAAAATTAAATTATTTAACACGCTAGTCCGTTCTATCCTAGAATATGGTTCAGTGGTCTGGAACCCACATTACGAGGTATATATAAAGCGGATAGAAAGTGTCCAAAAAGGTTTCTTTACCATTTCTGCTATGGAGACCATTTGGCAAAAAAGCTTACTAGTTACACCGAAAGGTTGAAACATTATAATATGATTAATTTGAGTAGTCGTAGGAAGTTAATAGACTCTATTTTCTTACACAAGATACTGAACGGCACCATAGATTGTAGTAAATTGGTAGGTAAATTACAAATTAATGTTCCCACTCGCATTCCCAGAAAAAAACACTTACAATATGTTTAACATGTCAATCGCGAAGACGAATCTCGGGCATTTCGCCGCTGTACCAAGGCTCTGTAGGCAATATAACATGCTATCCAAAACAATGGATATAGATTTTAGCACACACCTGTCAAAATACAAAAAGTCCTTACTGCAGATTTTGTAACTCTCATTGTTTTTTCATCTTTAGTGATTAATTTTTAGTATATTTTAGTAATACTCAATTATTATTATAAGTTGTTGACTTAGTTGTTTTTAATTTTTGTTCTGCATGCTGTGGTCTCCTTTAATTGGAGGAATACACTTAAACGAGACCCAAGTATCTTTTGTTAATATCGAAAATGTGTATATTTTCTGTTGGAGATCCATATAAATAAATAAATAAACTTTAAACGTAAATGATTAAGAATGGTTTTACTTGTATGGAAATAAATATGAAAATAATAATAAGAGAGGCGTATTGTACACGACTGATCGCTAACGCTGCCCGAGGCGAAAAGGAAATATTTAATTAGGTACCTCGATTTACTTGTTGCAGACACATCATTTTCTATAGCACTACTGCAGCATCGTGTGCCCCTAATACGCGATTTATACACTGCTACTGCCGCCACTTGTCGCCAAAAGCATTGAGCAACACCGCGGCAGCGTCCACTGTTCACATACTCCCTTCGCACTTCAAGCATCGCTCTGTTACTCTTATGTTTTCAAAAAACTCCCGACATCAGATTTTCCTTACGCCGAAACTGCAGCGTGCACTATTATGCTATTTAAGCATCAATTGTATAACAGTGTTGTAAAACAGACGATAAACGTACGAATACTTGAAGTAAGTGTCACCCAATACCACAAAAGCGTACAACGCTATATGGCGACCCTGCCAGTCCTGTTACGCCTACTGTTACTTAATATTTATAACCTAGTTTAATAAGGATTAACTATGGGATCAGGCCAAACAAAGGAAGAAGTTGTCATAGCACAGGCTGCTTCTGGAGGAGAAATCCACGCTAAGGCGACAGCTGAACATCTGAAAACATAATGTATTATTGACCATAATTGCGTCATCTATGTTGCTGGCGGTTCTGTTGGTGTTATCTGCCTATACAAGAAGTATCACACCAAGAGGATGCGGAAGTAGTTCCAGCGAGAAGCCATGGAGTGTGTCCTGTCCCGGTTGAGCTACCGTCAGAGAGAAGCCAGAGGCCCTGCTGACCCCGCTGCGGTATTATAAACTGTGTGAGTGACAGTGTTAAGAGTAAGGTGCGAGTTTTAATTATGTTTTAATATATAATATACCTTTTTTTTTCAGAAAACAGTAGTTTGATTTCGAAAGTATTTAGAATATTACTGTAGACATTATGAGGAATAAAATAACTAAGTAGAAATGAGTTAATATTTAATTATTATTCTTTGTTGATTATGGTAAAAATATTAGTTATCAGGCATTTATAATCAGTTAGAAAAATTCAGAGAAAATATCAGTAAATTAGGTCCTAAGAGAAGAATAGGAAGTAATTTTGAGAAGAAGATATTAGAGGCAAAATCTTTATATAAAGCTTTTCGAACTTATTTAAGGTGCTAAGAGTCAAAAAGTTATGATGAAATATTGATATTCTGTTGCAGTATTGACGAGGAGTGTTGTAAAATTTTGAATTTGGAGGAAGAATCAGTTTTGTCTAGTAGTGTTACAACGAAATAAAACATGTCAGGTAAGATTTTTTCTTTAAAGACGGCTGTGAGCCTCTTGCCAAAAATGACTGGAGATCAAGGTGTTACTCAAGATTTAATTGCGGCTATCGAATTGTGCGACTATCGAATTGTGCGTCTCAATGCTTGACGATGAGGTAAGATGTTGTTAATAAATTTTTTATTAAAAAGTAGATTAACAAGTGGAGCGAAATGCGGTAATTAAGTGCTTATGCTACTGTTAGTACGCTTTTAAAGGATATGCGTATTCATTTGTTAACTAGGAAGTCCGACACTGCCTTACAGTCTAAATTGCAAAAAGCTAGACAAGGCGATAGGTCTGTAACCGGATTTGGAAAAGAGATCGAAAAACTGTTTGTGGACTTAACCATTTCTCAGGCAAATGGTAACGACGAAGCTTATAGATTATTATGTACTCTTAATGAAAAGAATGCCATTAAGCGTTTTGCCGATGGTTTAAAAAGTCAATGATTAGGTACAATTATTTCGGCTTGCAACTTAACTTCGTTGAAGGATGCAATTCGTGTAGCGGAAGATGAATCTAGTTTATCTCCGGACTATCAGGTAATGTCTTATGGCCGTAGAGTTGGAGGGAATAATTATTCTTTTAGATTTCGTAGATCACGAGGTCACAGATCTTACAATAATTATTACTCTAATAATTCCACGTATAACAAGTCGATGGCGCAAGGAAATTCAGCTGCGTCAGGAGGTTCGCGTCGAGGCCGCGGTGCTTCAAGTTACCGTAGGAATTTGCGCAATTATGCGAATCGTCGACATGGTTATGGCGCGATTCGTTCTAATAATAGAACCTTGAACCATATCACTACTAATAATTGTTGTTCATCTAGTGAAAATACTGTTTATTTATTTATTTAAAGTAGCTACACCATCAACTTAACACTAAACATTTAAAATAAAATAAAAAATACAACAGGAATAAGACAAGTGCTAAATCTCTACAGGTGTATACAACATTTTTAAGAAATAAATTAAAATTAGTCATGAAGATAAAGATAATAAATAGTATAATTAAGAATTACCAAATTTATAAAATTATAATATATATAACAATAAAATAAAAATGAAGCTGGGAAAAGAATTCGAATTAATCTTTATAATTTTAATTTGAAGAAGTCAATTTATAAAATAACGAACAAATTTTAATAAATTTACGAATGTCAGTAAGATGAAAGATGTCAATATCGTCAGCACAGTTCAATCTATTATATGTGTCTAATAGTCGGTTTAGAGGGGCATTCTTCTTCAGATTTGTTTTGTATCTCGTTAGAGTAAATGTATTTCTGATAGGGTGTCTTGGCATATTACGGGGGACTGTGATTTGGACGGAAGCTAATGCTTCCGACGACAGTATGCCGCCATGTATGAGTTTATGTAAGGTAGAAAGATCACAAATTTTGCGTCTGGTCTCAAGGGATTCCATTTGAAAGTGACGAAGCCTCATCATATAGCAGGCCCTGTAGAGACAACTAGGATCCCTGAATGCAAGAAATTTTGTAAAATTTCGTTGGAGCCGCTCAATTCTGTCACAATGAACTTTATACTGTGGATTCCAGATTGGAGATAGGTATTCGAGGTGACTGCGGATCAACGAATTGTACAAGACGAGTATGGAACTAGGATTCCTGAAGTCCCTACATGAACGTTTTACGAAACCTAGTATCTGCCAAGATTTTCTAATTGTCTTGTCTATATGCTCTATAAAACTCAACTTCTTATCAAGGGTGACTCCAAGATCCCGAACTGATGTGCATTCCTGGAGATAATCTCCGGAAGTGCTATATCTAGATGAGAAAACATTTCTGTTTTTGTAAACTTTATGTGGAGACATTTTGATGCATTCAAATTCATACCATTTAATTTACACCATTCACTTATAGAATCAAGATCAGCTTGAAGGAGGTTAACATCATTTTGTGTTCTAATACTTTTATAAAGTTTAGCGTCATCTGCAAAGATAGAACAATTACTGGTTGATGCCGTCCGATATGTCATTTATGAAAGCCAGGAACAAGATTAGGCCAAGATGAGAACCTTGCGGTACACCAGCCGAAGGCTCAAAAGGTAATGAGCTAAAACCAAGAGCCGTCACCCGTTGGATTCTTTTTTTTAAGTAAGATTGGGCCCAGTTTAACAAATTTCCATGAATACCATAGTTCTTGAGTTTACATAATAATATACCATGATTTACCCTGTCAAAGGCACTGCTAAAATCGGTGTATATGGAATCCATTTAAATTTGATTATCAACCCCATTAATAAGGTCTGTGACATAGTTCATAAGATTAGTGAGGGTTGATTTATGTTTACGAAAGCCGTGTTGGAGATTTGAGAGAAACGTTTCAAAGTGCTTTGTAAGAGTTGAGCATACAATTTTTTCCAATAGTTTTGGAAAAATGCTTAAAATGGACACTGGCCGATAGTTTTCGATATTACTTTTTTCACCTTTTTTATAAATTGGAATGACATTTGCGATTTTCCATTGGGTGGGAAAAGTACTATTATCAATTGATTTCTGAAAGAGAAATGTTAAAGGAAGTGCCAGTTGCTTAAAAGTCATTTTAATGAAATATGGAGGAATTCCATCCGGTCCAGCCCCTTTGCTTATGTCCACCGATTTCAGCAGTTTTGTTAGAATTCCTTCCGTAATTTCTACGCCACTTAGCGAGAGTTGTGGATAATGATCTTGTGCAATAGGGGTTGACGCTGGCCGGTCATTAGACGAGGAAAATACTGAAGAAAACTGTGCGCCAAAAAGGCTATAAATGTCCTCCCCAGTTGAAGCTATTGATCATTAAGAAACATCTCCGCCGGTAAGTCCGAGGTATTCCCTCGCTGCTGTTTTATAAATGACCAAAATTTTTTTTGGATTACTATGCACAGATTTTTCTGTATCGCCTATATAATCGGAGTAACATGAAGCCATCAATGACTTGACTCGTTTGTTACTTAGTAGTAATCCTGTATGATCTCTTGGATTTTTGTATTTCTTATATCTACTTCGAATTTTATCTCTTTCACATATTAAAGCTATAAGGTTGGCTGGATGATGTGAATCTAACTTGATAAGTGGATCATCGCAGGACTGTACAATCACTCCTTCAAAATTGCACAATACCAAATCCAAAGTCCGATTATTTTGATTTCTTACGGAGTTATATTGAACCAGATTGTTTAATGACATAAAATCTACAAACATGTAACCTAAACTACAATTAAAATTAAGAGGCGTCAAATAAGACTGATTGGTTACGTCACCATGCCAGTCTATAAATCCTAAATTTAAATCGCCCAAAATAACAATATCTCCAGAGTGAGACTGCATGACAAGGTTACAATTTTTTTATAAAAGAGTTAAGAGATGAAGATGTTACTGGGGGAGGTAAGTAAAGAGCGCAAAACAGAATTTCTTTAACATTACTACTACATGTTTTAAACTGAACTGAGACCCAAAGATCTTCGAAGAGACTTTCAAAGTGTTCTACTCTTTTAGATTGGAGAGATTTTGCAACAGCCACTACAACACCTCCACCAGTTTTTCCAGATATTCCGCTAGTGCAACGGTCTTTTCTATACACATTATAATTTGCACCGAAGAGTTCACTGTCCTTCACTCCATCATCCAACCATGTTTCCGAGCCAACTATAACATCATAGTGAGTTGACATCACAGCCAAATTTAGCTGTTTGATTTTTGTTTTGAGTCCCCTAAAATTTTGGTAGTAATAAATAAATAATATTTGTTTTGCTGGCGACTGATCATTCTTCCGCACGAAAATACGACCATTTAGGTTCCAGTTGTATTTATACTCCTTCTCCCGGAAAACTTGTCTAGTGCGTGCATGAAGAGCTTTGTAATAAGGGGCCAGATGCTCTCAGACGAAGATCGGAGATTTAGCCCCTCCATAACCAAGGTGACCTGAATGAAGCTTATCAGTAGGATTTGCTTTGTTGAACTTCATAACCGCAGATAGGATTTCGTCTCTCATTCTAGTAGTCGGAAGCTTCATGATGACTGAACGTGGCCTATTGCTGGAATCGTCCATTTTACGTACACGTGTGCATGATATAACATCTATGTTTTGAATAGGCGTGGAAACCGTGGAACATAGTTGCTTTACAGTGGAAACCAGGTTTTCAGATTTATTTTCAGGAATCCCGTAATTTTAATATTCCTTTCCCGCGAATGTTGTTCCAGCAAATTTAGTCTATTGGAAAGCTCCTCAACTTTACTATTTAATTTAGTGTTGTCCTTATTAAAAAGTTTAACCTTTTCCTCTAAAGCCTCATAAGAGTTTTTCATCCGATCGTATTCTCCGCTTATAAATTCGACACTGATTTTCAGTTCATTCAAAGAACTTATCTCATTTTTAATAGACATTATATCTTTCTTCGGCATCGTTTCTATTACAGTTTTCATAGAACTTTCAATAGATGATTGTATTTTCATTCTTATTATTGACAGGAGAGACGAGTCAATTGAGGAAGTCGCAGATAAGGTTTGGGGCGATAAGTTTTCCTTTTTAATAATAATAATAATAATATATTTATTTCGGATATTCATCCATACATATGTTAGTAATTACATCGACTCTTAAAACTTTTATTAGTAGAAACAAACAGAAAACAAAACAAAACAAAAAAATAAAAAGAAATAATGTTATTTGGCCGCCCGGTTTGACGGCACCACATGTGCGGTGGTCCAGTGCCGCAATATCGGCCCTTCGACCCTCCCCGCCACTGTGCGCAGGACACTTTTGGGGCTGGCGCGCACTCGCCTCCACAGGGACGCGATCCGCTTTCTAATTATCGCGTAGAAGTCATCTATACGTGTTTCCACGAACATCCCCGAGGCGCTGCAGTACCTCGGCAACCCCATCAATGCCCTAAACGCGTTGTTATATTGTACGCGCAGGCCGTCGCCAGCCCTTCTAGTATAGTTGACCCACAGACTGCAGGTGTAAAACGTTTGGCAAAAGGCTCTAAACAAGGTTAGTTTTACACCATTGGTACACTTTGCAAATCTGCGGATCAACATATTACTTCTCACTGACAACGCCCTACGCTCTCTCTCCAGGTCCAGGTCATCATTCTGGTTTGCGGTGACCCAGTGTCCCAGGTATTTAAATTCCGACACTAACTTAAGTGATGAGCCTCTTATCATTACCGGCGGAACCGAAGAATATTCTTTAGTCCCCGCCCTAAAAACGAGTAGCTCACTTTTGTCGGCATTATACCTAAGACCATGGGCCTCCGCATACCTCTCACAAATCCCTACCAGTATTCTTAAGGCACTGATTGAGGGGCTCAGCAGCACCATATCGTCTGCATAACTTATATTGTTTACAAATATACCATCTATAGAGCAACCTATTTTGGCGCTGGTGAACTCCTCAATCAGCCGGTTAATGTAGAGATTAAAGAATTTGGGTGAGGTCAGCCCCCCCCTGCCTCACGCCGCACTCGAGTTGGTACGCTCCGGATAGTAAGCCTCCCCATCTAACCAAGTTACTTTGGTGCCCATACCAATACTTTAATAGGTTGATAAGTTCACCTGGCACTGTGGTCTCTGCGTACAATTTATTCCAGAGCTTGCTATAGGACACCAAATCGAATGCCTTTGACAGATCAAGAAAACACGCATAGATAGGTGTCTTCCTATCTGTATAGTACCGTACAGTATGTTTGAGACACAGTACAGCCGCCTCTGTTGATAGTCCGGGCTGAAATCCAAATTGAGCATCGTGAAGCTTTATATGCTCATTTAACTGCTTGTCCAGCACACTGTCCAGCACTTTGGCTACGATGGTTGCTAATGATATGGGCCTATAATTAGTCTTATCAGACGTATCCCCCGTACGGTTTTTGAGTATTGGTACTACCAGGGTTCTCATCATCTCGTCAGGCAAGTATGTGTGACACACGCAAAAGGACAAGAGCACGGCTAGCACTCGGGGCAAGTGAACACCCGCATGTTGCAGGTGCTCAATACTAAGCGAGTCGTGCCCCGGTGATTTCCCACGCGTCATACCCTTCAGCACTGCCGCCACCTCCTCAGCCGTGAACCTTACATGCGGATTAAAATTTGATCTCATGAGAGGCGATGAGTTCCCCGTTGGTATCAATGGCGATTCAATTCTGAAATGGTTATTAAATAATTCCGCAATTTTGGCAGGCTCACTAACACCCTCCACACTCACAGGCAAGCTCGACCTAGGACTCAGTTTACTGGTCTGTTTCCAAAATTTACCAAATTGTTTATTCGAGTGATGAGAAGCTTTGATATCTAACCGTATTTGTTCAGCATTGTTTTGACACCATTTTAATTTCTTCTTAAATGCATTTCTTGTATTAACCATATTATTGAAGATACTACCTGTCTTAGGTTTCCCGGACAAAACCCAGTTCTGAAACCCAAGTCGCGCCTCCACATGAGCACATCTTACATGCTTGTTCCATCCAACGACATGTTTTTTCCTCTTATTTATGATATTACAACAGCTTTGTTTCGATGCCTCACTCAAAATATTAATAATATTCTATCTATCTATCTATCTATAACCTCACGCCAGATCCGGTTTTCTTCAATTGATGCACATTTTGAATATTAGACGTTAATTTTATGATTATGGTTATTATTTTTTGATTTATCACTATTTAACGATAGGAATTGAAGATAAAAATTACTCGAGAACTTTAACTGACACTGTAATATAACTATTAAGTGAAATAAACAAAAAATTAGGTGATATTTTAATACGAAAATAATTTTTAAAACGGAGCACTGAATGTAACTTGACGACGACGACGACGACGTAGACTTGATGAGACAGATGAAATTAAAAAAATGATCATGATGTTCAAGAGCCTAATAAGGAGTTTCTCGTCCCTAATCAAATTTTAGCTTGCGATAGTATTAATTGAGTAAATTTAAGTGCAATTCAAGAGTCTCCGTAACCGGCGAGCGTGTATGAGACGAACTATGAGAGTCGAGGAAGCTAGAGAGGTATGTAAGGAAAGAACCTGTTAGAACTCTGTACTCTCTAGCTACCCCGCAAGGGATCTGGCGTGAGGTTATAGATAGATTGATAGAAGAGCAATTATCTATAGAGCAAATATGTGCGAATATTTCCGATATATTTCATTTACCAGGTGATAAACTCAATGTTACAAATGTTTACGAACAGTCTATACATTTAAAAGATCACGTAACGCCTGTGTATAAAAACCATATAGAGTACCTTTTGCGCAAAAGGAGGAACTTAATAAACAGATCGATCAGATGCTAGAAGATGGGATAATAGAAAAAACTAGTAGCGATTGGTCTAGTCCATTATTATTATTACCTAAAAAGTTGGATAGAAGCGGTAAACAACAATAGCGCGTAGTTGTCGATTATAAGCAATTAAATGAGCGCGTCCAGGATGATAAATTCCCTCTCCCAAATATAACAGATATATTAGATCCGTTATCAGGTGCCATGTATTTCAGTCATTGTAATGTGAGTAAAACTTTTTTTCACTGTAATTTACAAAAAGAAAATATACTGCATTCAAAACTGACAAAGGTCAATTTCAAATGTGCAGATTACCTATGTGATTGAAGATAAGCCCTGCAGCATTAAGTAGATTAATGACAGTTGCCATGTCAGGCCTAAATTATGATAAATGCATAATTTAGCATAAAATTCTAATACCTACATGACCACTACGGTCATGTAGGTATTAGAAGAATGGTTAATAATATAAGAAAATATTATTTTTAGCCTACTTTAGAAAAAGACGTTCGGTGTTATATCGAAAAATGCGATAAGTGCCAAAAACAAAAATATACTAAACTTCATAAAGAACCATTAACAATTACAACTACAGTATCTTCTTCGTTTGATAAAATATTTTTGGGTGTCATGGGTCCTTTAGAGATGACGAAGGATTTTGTTACCTTCTTACTTTACAATCTGAACTGAGTCAATACGTAGAAGCAAAAAGCTTTTTAAAAACCAAAACAACGACAGAAATGCGAAGAATTATACAGAGAACTTTATTTTACGTTATTTATTTATTAAAAAGGTACACCAACAGTACACATATTATTACATTTATATAAAAAAAATTGTTACGAATAAATTTAAAGTTCTGATATCTGTACCAATGACAGGTGTACACATCATTGCTAAATTAGCTTGCGAATGTCATTTTACTTATAATTCTAATATAATGTCCATATGTTAAAAAAATAAGTGTCAGTGATAATGATATTAAATCGGTCCAATAACAATTTAAAATATTAATAAAATAAAATATAGTTTAAATACAGATAATGATATTGATTAAATGAATAGTATGGCTTGGTTACTTGGGCAGTTTCAGCGCCTTACTTTTAAAGGTGGGTAGGGTGTCGTGAAAGATGTCGACGTCTGTTTTGCTGACTAAGGAATTGTACTCGTTGCACATTCTCGTGATGGAAGAGTTCAACCCAACGTTAACTGACTTAACAGAAGGTGCGATAAAGCACTTGTGTATGGGATACCGAGGTACTCTGAAGGGAACGTTAAGGTTGGTGAGTTGAAGGAGCTCGCTGGAGTTGTACACTCTGTTATTAACGAGTTTGTGCAGCGTGCACAAATCCCGTAGCTTGCTTCGGTTGCGTAACGTTAGAATTCCATGATACTGAACTCGAGTATTGTAGTCGCATCGGTGTGACCCCCTTTTTTGTGAACGCTCGTTGGATTTTTTCGTCGGACACAATGGAAAGGATTCCACACACTGGAAGTGTATTCTACGTGGCTACGTACCAGAGCATTGTACAAAGTTATTCTAGTCTTAATCCGCTTAAATCTACTAGTATTCCTTTCCAAGCTTTTTGCACCGACCTGTCGATATGAGCAGTGTACCGAAGTTGACTATCCATTAAAACGCCCAGGTCTCTGATTTGGTTAGTTTTTTGGAGGGGGTTGTCCTCAAGACTGTACGCTGACTCCTAGGGCTTTTTTGCGAGAGAATCTCATCTCAATCTCGAAAAAAAAGAATAGAGATAGAATCGGGAACGTATGGTTTCATACGTTGCGGTAGTCGATTGCATTTTCGATTTATTGTGGGCCAACACTTAATTGTAGCCATAGACAATGTTCTAACGAAATGTAAAGGATCAAATTTAGGTTCTGTTGATGTATAATAGTTGGTAGTCTGTGTTTGTGATTACGTGAATGGATAACGTAAACATTCATCAGACGCGCGTTCCCGCTTTGTGGCGTCTCAAGTGTCGCGCGTGTAAATAAACAAATTCGTCATTCCAATTGATGAATAAATCTTATTCGAATTCTTAAAAGAACTTGCTAGTAATAGTTTTGTGTATAAAATGTTACAAGCCCGTGAAAAGTGTGAGTGATAAAAAGTGTTTGTTTGAGATTCTCAGCAGAAAGAGTGTCTCTATGTAGGTCTAATTAGTAAAATAAACGTTTATTTGTGTATATTTATGTATACATTTTATTTTTGCTAAAAAATTAAGTCGGAAACGTTTTATATTATTGTAAATCTTTTGCCTAGATTTCGGCCTATCTAAACAAGAAATCCAGGCAAGTTTTTGGTAGGTATTTTTAGATGTTTATTTGTTTAGATGACCTAAAATTAGATATGCTTGCCTATTTATTAGTTATTTACGATTAGAAAGTGCAACAAACCATTTGTCTAAGTGTTATGAAAATTTTTCTAAAAATATTTGTTTACGTGAAAACAGTGTATTTTTTGAGATTTTCCGGTTGTTTTTGTTTGAGCTAATAATGTTAATAGTGCTAGGGAACAAACTTATTAAAATTGTGCGTCAAATAAACACATCAATATCATAGAGTCGTTTACTTTTTATTTCAAGTGAAAATTCGCTATAGTTTTTTAATTATCATTTTTTTGGCAAACGTAGGCAAAAAAAAATAGCACGCCAAAAATATCCGACTAGCCGACTCCGAGTCTAAATTCCATGAGATTGCCTGTGCACCAATTTTTAATCTTCACAAGATCTCCCTGGACCAGTTCCATGTCAGAAAAAGAGTTTAATGTTTTTTAGATCTTCATGTCGTCTGCGAAGAGTAGTGATTTGCAGTAATAGATCTGAGTGGTAATATCATTAATAAATATACAGAAAAGAATTGGTCCAAGATAAGGCCTTGTGGTACTCCAGATATGGCAATGTAAGGTTAAGATTCATAACCGCTTAATACTACAGATTGGAGTCTTTTGGCAAATATGATTCAAACCAGTGCAGTAGGGACCCTTGGATACCGAAGTGCTCAAGCTTCTAAAGTAGGATTTTGTGGCTGACTTTATCAAAGGCGCTGGAAAAATCAGTTTAGATACGTCCACTTCACGACCCCGGACCAACTCTCTCGACAAGTCCGTAGTAAAAGTGAGCAAATTCGTTTCTGTGGAGCTTCTAGACCGAACACCGTGCAGTGAGTTAAGATAGGACAGACAAGAGACTCGAAAAGTTTCGAAAAGCAATTTTTAATGTCTTTCTGATCGCCTTTTTTGTGTAAAGGAGTAATTCGGGTTTTTTTCCATTCGTCCGGAAAGCATCTATCTCGTAGAGAGCGGTTTAATATGAGACACAAAGGAAGTGTTAGAGTTGAATCGCAGCGTTTTACAAAGACTGTAGGTCTCTGGACCAGCATCCTTGAAAGTATCAAGTGCTTAAATTTTTGTGAGAACTTCGCGCTCGGTAAATTGTTTGTCGGACATACACCTGTCGGAGACGTTGAGGTAAGTCTGATCTGATGAACAAGAGGAAGAGCTGTATCAATCAATCAGCCTATCGCAGTCCACTGCTGGACATAGGCCTCTCCTAACACGCGCCATTGCACACGGTTCTACGCCTTCCGCATCCAGTCTGTCCCAGCGACCTTTTTGAGGTCGTCGGTCCATCTAGCTGGGGGCCGTCCTACCTTACGCTTACCAAGTCGCGGTCTCCACTCTAGGACACGTTTATTCCATCGGCCGTCGGTCCATCTGCAGATGTGACCAGCCCATTGCCACTAGCTTACTGAGTTTGCGAGCTATGTCGGTAACTTTGGTTTTTTGTCGGAATACCTCGTTACGAATTTTATCCTTCAAAGAGACGCCGAGCATAGCTCGGTCCATAGCCCGCTGTGCGACTTTAAATTTGTGGACTAGTCCCGCTGTAAGTGGCCATGTCTCGGCCCCGTAGGTCATAACAGGTGGGACGCATTGGTTGTAGACTTTAGTCTTCAGGTATTGCGGTATAGGCGAAGAGAAAACGTTACGTAGTTTGCCAAATGCTGCCCAACCCAATTGGATCCTGCGGTTGATTTCTTTCTCGAAGTTGTTTTTACCAAATTGGACAACTTGTCCAAGGTAGACATACTCTCGAACAACTTCGAGCATCGAACCATCGACATAGATCGGTCCCGGCGTGACATGTTCATTAAACATGATCTTGGTTTTATCCAAGTTCATGCCGAGACCGACACCTCGAGAGGCTCCATTTAGGCTATGCAGCATTTCGCGTAACTGTTCCAGTGACTCTGCCACGATGACGATATCATCGGCAAACCGAAGGTGTGAAATGTATTCGCCGTTGATGTTAATGCCCCGCCCAGTCCAGTCCAGCGTCTTAAAGACGTCTTCGAGTGCATTGGTGAAGAGCTTGGGGGATATTACATCCCCCTGTCTTACCCCTCGACGCAGCTCGATCGGGTTGGTCTTTTGGTCCTGTAGCTGGACGGTCATTGTGGCGGTATCATACAGATATCTCAACCACTCGATATAGCGCCAATCGATGCCACATCGCTGCAGAGCATCCAAAACCGCCCAGGTTTCGATGGAGTCGAAGTGATATGTATGTACCTAGATGTCTCCTGCGTATCGTTCCGTTCGTTCGATGTTAATTGTTATAAGTCAGTAATGAACTAGCTTCAGTGCGAACGGTTGTTTGATTCTTGTCTTAACATATAAACTGGCGACGACGCGTTGGTGTACCGACCCTCAAAAAGGAATAAAAAAAGTTGCAATGGCCAATTTCATCAGTACTCTGCCTATTTTTGAATATCGATCACAAGAATGGCAGATATTTGAAAGTAGATTGGAACAGTTCGTGAAGTTAAATTCCATAAAAGCCGATCAAAAGAGTGCTGTGCTGTTGACGCATTTATCCGACGAGTCCTACCGTCATTTGCGCAACTTGGCTCACCCACGAGAGATCGATAGTATTGAATACGAAGAGCTGGTTAAATTACTCAGGAACCACTTTATACCGAAGAGGTCAACATTCGCCGATAAAGCTACATTTTATGGGGCGACTAAAAGCGATGAAGAAAGTATCGAAGAGTGGGCGGCTCGATTGAGGGGACTGGCAATCTACTGCGAGTTTGGATCTGCCCTGGATACATTACTCCGGGCTCACGGCTCACGCTGCCGCGGGCCGTGGAGGTGGCGCAGCAGGCGGCGTGTGCGCGCCGCGCCAACAACGCTGCGCAGGCACCGGGTGCCCCCTGCACCCGGTGCCGGTACACGTGAAGGACGAGCCCTTGTATCGAACAAGCGCGATGGCGAGCGGAAGGCATCGCCAACCACAGCGGTCCGACCAACGTTGTGGAGTATGTGGTCTCAAAAACCACGATGACTCAAGGTGTAGATACAAAAGTTACAAGTGTAATAAGTGCGGAAAAAAGGGCATTTAAAAAAAGTGTGTAAATGTAAAGGGTTGCGAGTGAATAAGATCGAGACGTGTGGCGGCGGAGTCGCGGGTAGCAGTTCCGAGGACAGCGACTGTGAAGAATGTCAAATGTTTAAATTAAAGTACGTTAATGATGATGAAGATCCGATATTGTTGTATGTTGTGGTTAATGGTAGATCATTAGAGATGGAGCTGGATTCCGGCTCGAGGAAAAGTGTCATCTCGCATGACTTGTACATAAAATTATTCTCAGATGTACCACTTACTAAATGTGCAACAAAAATGTGTTGTTACGATGGCCATAAAATAACACCTATGGGGTACATATCGATCAATATTCTGTTTAAAAATGTAACGAAACCTTTAATAAGTTACGTCGTTAAGAACGGGGGTCCGTCCGCCTTTACTCGGACGTGATTTTATGGTTACGTTTAAACTTGGAGTTTCTTCTAATTTGAATAAGTTGTCTATTGAAAAATCAATGGATTCCGATGTTCAACGTTTACTCATAAAGTTTAATACATTGTTTAGAAACGGGTTAGGCTGTCAAATTACATTTAAAAGAAGGTACCACCCCAAAATTTTTCAATGCGCGTCCTTTACCCTTTGCACTTAAAGGAAAGGTAGAAGCGGAACTTGCTAGGTTAATTCAAGAAGGTATTTTAGTGCCGGTCAGCTATTCGGAATATGCCAGGCCGATTATTCTCAGACTGCCAATAACGAAATACATATAGATAAGTACCCGTTGCCTCGGATAGAAGAGGTTTTCGCGAAGTTAAGCGGTGCGATTTATTATACTAAATTAGACTGTAGTACCGCTTATACACAATTTGTTTTAAGCGAAGAGTCTCAAAAGTTTACAACAATTAACACAACAAAAGGTCTGTTTATGTATACTCGCCTAGTGTACGGGCTCGCGTGCGCACCAGCATTATTCCAGCGCAGAGTCAGTATTTATTTAGATGACGTTTGCGTTACGGGTCCAAATAAATTAGTACATTTACAGAGGTTGGAACAAGTTTTCCAACGATTCCAAGATGCTGGGCTACGCTTAAAAGCCGATAAATGTGCATTTTTCCGAAACAGTGTAAATTATTTAGGTCACGTAATTGACAAATATGGTCTCCATAAATGTCCTAAGAAGGTGGAAGCAATTATCGCAGCTTATCGACCCACCAATGTAATGGAATTAAAGAGATTCCTCGGCATGGCTAATTATTATCGTAGTTTTATTCCAAACGCGGCGCAAATTATGAGTCCGCTGCACGATTTGCTTCGTAATGACATAAGCTGGGAATGGAGTCGAGCGCAACAAGAAGCATTTGATAAAATCAAAAGCGAACTCGCTTCGGAACGAGTACTAACGCATTTCAAGCCGGGGGCGCAGCTAGTGGCAGCGGTGGACGCCGCGCCGGGCGGGCTCGGCGCAGTGCTATCGCAGGTTGACGACGATGGTGTTGAGCGACCGCTCGCCTATGCGTCTCGGTCGTTATCCGCCAGTGAAAGAAATTACAGCCAGCTGCAGAAGGAAGCGACTGCAATTGTGTTTGGTGTCAAGAAGTTCCACCAATATGTATATGGATGCGAGTCGCCGTTTATTTTAAAAACTGATCACCGGCCTTTGATGTCTATTTTTGGTAGCAAGAGCGGGATTTCAGTAATAACTGCATCTCGTTTTATCAGATACGCAATATTTTTGTCGGCTTATAACTATAAAATACAGTATATATCTAGTAAACATAATATAGTAGCTGATTATTTTTCTCGATCACCCATACTCGTACAGACTGAAGATACGCAATGTAATATTAAATGCAATATCTATTCGATGAACGCGCTGCAGTTACAAAGTTTACCGTTATGTTTTAAAGATGTGCAGACGGCTACTAAGAAAGATCGCGTATTATCAACAGTCATTAAATATATTTGTCATGGCTGGCCGCGAAGGATTAAATGCGAGGAAATAATGCCCTACTTCCGCTGTAAAAATGAATTGGAAACAGAAAGTGGATGCGTAATGCGGGGCCATTGAGTAGTAATTCTATCAGAGTTGAGAGATAGGTTGCTCAAAGAATTACACAATACTCACATGGGCATAGTTAAGACAAAGAGCGCCGCGCGATCGCGTATGTGGTGGCCAGGTATAGATAAGGCAATAGAACAGCTAATCGGAGCGCGCCGCGCCGCCGCGCCGTGGCCGCGCCCCGCCGAGCCATGGCGTCGCATTCATATAGATTACATGAGCGTAGTACAGAGGACGTACTTGATAGTAGTTGATGCCTTTAGTAAGTGGGTCGAATGCATAGACATGGGTGAAGGTACTTCTTCGAAATGTTTAATTGACAAACTAAGACAATTATTTTATAGGTTCGGGTTGCCAAATATAATAGTTTCGGATAACGATGCAAAAATTTCTTCGACAGAATTTAGGGAGTTCTGTAACAGCAATGGTGTTGAACATCTGACGTCCCCGATTTACCACCATGTAGTAATGGTCAGGCTGAGAACTCTGTTCGAATTTGCAAAAAATGATATTGTGTATTGTGAAAAATTTAAAATGTAAAAGTGCAATTAATGATAAAATCCAAGAATATTTATTCGCGTATCGCAACACGATCCACTGTGCTACGGGACTATCACCCGCTAAATTAATGATGGGACGCAATTTAAAGGGGAAATTAAATTTATTTTTACCTCCGTGTAAGCCATTCTATAAACAACCTAAAAACATACAAAATAACTCTCGGGTATTCAATGTTGGGCAAAAAGTATGGAGCAGATGTTATGCACATCGGAAACCCTTCTGGAATGCAGGGATCATAGTAAAAAAGGTTGGGTCAAGAATATTTATCGTTAAATTAATTGAGCAAAACGTTGAATGCAAACGCCATGTGGATCAGTTGCGACGATACACGGATAAAAATAAACATGGATCTGATTGTTTTCCGTCTTCACAAAACGACTCTATATCGGCGAAATGTGGCATGCCATTTCCCCGTTGGAACTTGGAAACCGCGCCCGCCACCGTGTCCGTGCCGGCTATTGCACCGGCGCCGCTAGTAGTCGTTAATACCGATAGGGACGGCCCTTCGGACGTGTTGAGTGTTGAGGATACATTTTATGATGTGGAGGACGATGGAGAAAAGGGGTCTGAGAATGGAGAAGCGATGGAGAAGACTGACGAACCGGTAGGCACCGAGGTGTCGCCGAGTTCACCGATTATTAAGGAACAACCATACGGTTCGTCAGTTGTCGCGAATCGCTGCCATATGAATCTCAGACCAAGGAACAGGAAATAGTTATTTATTTAAATATCCTATCTCATGTTTATGTGAGTTAATTGATTATTTGTTTTGTATTGTCATCAGGTTTCCTAATTAAGGCTGAAGGAGATGATATGTATGTACCTAGATTACACATGTATACCGCGAACGATGCTCCTGCGTATCGTTCGTTCGTTCGTTTGATGTTAATTGTTATAATCAGTAATAAACTAGCTTCAGTGCGAACGATTGTTTGATTCTTGTCTAAACATATCACGAAGGCTTTCTCGTAGTCAGCCATACACAGCGGCTGATTGTACTCTTCGGTCTTCTGTACAATCTGCCGAACTGTATGGATGTGGTCCACGGTGCTGTAGCCTTTTCGAAACCCGGCTTGTTCCGGTAGCTGGAACTCGTCGAGTCTTCTGGCGAGGCGGTTTGTGAGTACTCTCGAGAACAACTTGTAGACGTGGCTCAGGAGTGAGATGAGTCTGTAGTTCTTCAGCAAGGTTTTGTCACCTTTTTTGAAGAACAGACCCACCGCACTCCCGCTCCACGCTTGAGGTGTTAAGCCCTGGTGGATGACGGAATTAAAGAGGCTTGCTAACTTTTTCAGGATTGGAGTCCCGCCTGCTTTTAGGAGCTCAGTGGTGATTCCGTCATCGCCAGGTGACTTGTTGTTTCTGAGCTGCTCGAGAGCCACTCTGACCTCGTCCTGGTTGACATCAGGGATCTCTTCCGTGTAGTGGCGTGCGAGTGGGGCTCTGTGGTCGTCAGCGCTGGGTCTCGTGGGTTTAGTCATCCGTGATGCGTACAGGTCTTTGTAGAAACTCCCAATTTCCTCGAGTATCTCGAACTTGGAGGTTACGGTTTTGCCATCTGCAGTATTAAGTTTCGTCAGATGGGATTTACCTAGCTGGCGAGCGAAGACTTTGGTGCCTCTGTTCTGTTCAATCGCAGCCGCGATGGCGCGGGTGTTGGAACATCGGAGGTCACGTCACACCAGCTTCCGGATCTTCCGGTTGAGGTTCCTCCCATCCGGCGGAGACGCCTGCGTGGACGTCATTTCCCGTCTCTGCCTCATAAGTTCGAGAGTCTCGAGCGAGAGTTTAGACTCTCTGTTACCGCTTTTGCCGGGAAACACTCTTCGAGACACCTCCTGTAGCGTTTTGACCACTGTGTCGGTTTTTTCGTCAACATTGCCTTCGGTTTCCAGCAGGTCGAAACGATTTTGAAGCTTCATTTGGAACTTTTCGGACCCTAAAGCTACTTGAGGCGCAGTAGGTCTCAGAGTAGACCTCATCACGTGACGCCTTTCGGCCCTGAAGTTTATATTTAGAGCGCCTCGGACAAGTCGGTGATCGCTGCCGGTATTAAACCTGTTGATCACGGAGACGTCTCTATAAAGTCATGATGAAGTCTATCTCGTTCCTCGTCACACTGTCGGGGCTTCGCCATGTCCACTTTCTACGAGTATGAGGCTTCTTCTTAAAGAACGAAGTCATCAAAAAGAGCCCCTGCGACTCCAGAAAGTTGACCAGCATCTGCCCCCTGTTGTTTCGGCGCCCCACGCCGTGGGGTCCGATTATCGTTTCGCCGCGTTTTTTGTACTCCCACTTTGGCATTGAAGTCCCCCATAACAACGTTGTAGTGAGCCTTGGTAGTGCCATGTAATGCCTTGGCTATGTCTTCATACATGGCTTCGACTATGTCGTCGCAGTATGTCGAGATCGGCGCATATACCTGTACCACCTTCAGGGTGCACCTGTTAGTGATTTTAATTATGAGGTACGCTACCCGTGTCGACACACTGCTGACTTCCACAACGTTGTTAGTGAGAGCTTTGTTGACCAGGAAACCGACACCGTCCTGAGAGGGCCGATCACCTTCGCGAAAGTAGAACAGGTGACCTGACTCAAGGGTTATCGTGTCCTCGCCCTGTCTTCGGACTTCGGATAACCCCAATATGTGCCAGTTTATGCGACCTAGTTCTACCTCGAGTTCAGTGAGGTGTTGGTCCAGCCGTAGAGAGCGTCCATTGTACGTAGCCAGGGTCAAGTGTTTTTGGTAGCCTTGTGTCGTAGCCCGGAGATTCTTCGCACCCCCTGCCCCGCTGTTACCGCGACCGCTACCGTAGCAGTAGACAGCGGGACTACCGGGAACTGGGGGCCTTTGTTTCAGGTGCCTTACCATGTTAGGAGGTTTTTGGCCTACTATACCACGCTGGCCAGACCGGTTTGGTATAGGGTTTGTTTCAAATTTTCCTTTTCTGGTCGTTGATCGAATGACGTTACTACCTTTCGGTGGACTCTTACCACCAGCCTAGCAAAAGTAAGGCTACTGGGGCATTCTAAGTTTTTCTTTCGCTTCCAGCCCAGTAAGGAAGAATGAGAAGAGCTGTATACAGCCGAGAAATGTCGTGCAAAGAGGTTCGCAATCCCGGGGCCCACATCTGCTGATGTATCTTCAAAATACATTTCAGTGGGCATGGTAGATCTGCCGCATTTTTTCGCTTTGATGAACCTCCAAAAGGCTTTGGGATTTCGTGTAATTTCGATGCACTGTTTGTATTGTGAGTAACACTCATTGTAGAGTTTATAACAGTGATTTCGAAGCACCTCGAATGATGCCAGGTCCCTGGGATTTCGATATCTGCGGTACTTTTCTCTGATTTTGTCCTTCTCTGATAATCGTTTTATTAGTGCGATGCTGAACCAGTGTGGAAATTTTGCTTTGTTCTTCATGTGCTGAGGTACGTGCATATGAATTATTTTATGCAGGATATTGTATAGCGCTGAAACCATCTCATTTACATCGTTAAGCGTGGAGTGGATAAGTATGTAGATTGCCTTATAATTTATGCGATGCACTGAAACCTTTATACAATTTTGATAATTATGCTTTAGAGTTTAAATATCGTATTCAAAAAGCCCGATGCAAAAATAACTTTATTTTGAGTAAAAATATTAGAAAACAAAAGTGTGACTAACCAATTAATCCAGGTATTTATGAATCAGGGGACCAACTGGCATTGAAAAACGAAACCGGTAATAAGTTAGATGCATTGGGGCTTTTGGGGAATTTGATAATTACTTACCATACGTCGTAGCGGCGGTCGTAGCGGAAACGTCGTATGACTCCCTCCAGGTATTTTACCTTCATGGGTATCCATGAAGCTAAAATTACCTGGAGGGAGTCATACGACGTTTCCGCTCCGCCGGTCATCGTTCAACACATTGTCTTTTTTCTGCCTGGACTGCCTCGTTGGTCTGGTGGCAAAGCGCATCGCATTGTGATCACGAGGTCCTGGGTTCATATCCTAGGTCGGACAAATGTAGTTTTTCTAACGAAAAATTCGCAGTATGAGTCCGGAGTCTGGAATTGTGCCCGGTATATGGCAATAGGCTCGCCCCCTATTACATGGGGCCTAACATCGTCGGCGAATCGTGGGTGTCCTCAGTACACCTCTGCCACCCCCTCTGGGGAATATAGGCGTGACGGTGTTTTTTTTTGTCTTTTTTCTCTCAGTTACACGGATCACCATTTTGAGTGAATAAGAAAGCTATTGTAAGGTTGGCAACATCGCCCTGTACGTGTGCTTGGTTGCCTGTTGTGACCTATGGTTAGGCCATAACAAATGCGCCCCGTCCGTTTCAACGATTAAAATATAAATGAAAATCATTGTGATAACTGAATATACTTTAATACAGTGAAATTATATTGTGTTGTGCTGTATTTTGTCTATCAAGGACAACCAAAGGAGGAGTGAAAAATCCTGAATTATCATTTTACACGTATGTATTTATTGCCTCTTATTATATTATAGGGAAATTTCACAGCAAAATGATAGATTTAAAATTAAAGATATACATCACTGACGTCATATAATTAATATATGGTAAGTTTAAAGCTTAAATTTATATTTCAAATATGCATTATTTTACGCTTCTCCACGACTGATGTCCTACAGCGCCTATCGCTTGCTGTCGATATTACTAAATTAATACTGAAACATTAACCATTCCTATTCACGTCACAATGACTAAACGTATTTGGATGAAATTTAGTAAGGATAGGATTTCTAGATAAACACCGTCACGTCTATATTCCCCAATCGGGGGTGGGATATCTAGACCTATTTATAATTATTTTATCTTTAACTATAATGGCGTTTTACCTGAAATAAAACGCTTATTAAACTACTTAACTCACTGGAAGCTTTCTATTGAGATGGCATATGGAGCCTCGGTTGCGAAATGAAGTTTTGCCCTTTGGGTAGTATTGCTTTTACTGAAGATTAGAGGTTTGACCTCTATAGGAGTGGCATTGGGCTAAAAATCTGGGTCTTTATATCGATTGCCATCTTTCGTGGAATGTTCACGTTGCAGAGGTAAGCAGAAGACTTTATTACTCTTTCCAGTCTCTCAAGCGACTCCAGAAGTTCCTGCCTTTTCATACGAAAATAACACTTGCTCAATCTCTTCTTCTTCCTCTTCTGGACTATGCTGATATCTGTTTCCTGGATGCGTCGGAAGAGCTCCTCAATAAACTCGAACGACTTCAGAATTTGTGCATCCGCTTTATTTTTGGGCTCCGAAAATACGATCATGTGTCGGAATTTCGGGCGCGATTGAAGTGGTTGCCTATTCGACGTCGTCGAGATACTCACATTCTTTCACTCCTTTATTCTATTCTCCATAATCCTAATTCACCAACTTATTTAAGGGAACGCTTTGAGTTTCTAGTCCCCAGGGGAAAACCCTGCCGCACATCTTCTTCCCTTCTTCTCCGCACTCCCCATCACACTTCTAGCCTTTATAGTGGTTCGTTTACTGTTCGTGCAGTGCAGCTTTGGAATTCACTCCCACACACTATACGCGATAGTGTCTCACTAGACGTCTTTAAAAAGAAAATTAAAGAGCATTTCCTTTCATCATGATCTATATGTGTAAATATGTATGTATTATTATTGATATATATGTATTTTTTTATGTATCGATAAATGTTTATGTATATATTATTATGTTAGGTTTGTATGTATATGTTATATATTGTATAATTATATATAGTTAGTTATTTGCACATTTTACTTCGATTGTACACTTAGTACTGTCCTCTGTGTTTTCATCTCTCTATGCCTATTAGGTTTGCTGTAAGAAAACTCAATTTTGAGTTAAGCTCGCCTTTGTACATAAACTTTCCTATCTTATTGTTATTATAATTAAACGTGTACAATAAAGAATAAAAATAAATAAATAAAATTGTGCCCTCCACCCCGCGAGGGTGCGTTGTATGCCATGACCGTATGTAGATAAATCTGAACCCTGAAAAGCATGTTGATGTCCGTGTGATGGAACTGTTGATTTTCGCCATCTCAATATAAAGCTTCCAGTGAGGTAAGTAGTTTAATAAGCGTTTTATTTCAGGTAAAACGCCATTATAGTTAAAGATGAAATAATCATAAATAGGTCTAGATATCCCACCCCCGATTGGGGAATATAGACGTGACGGTGTTTATCTAGACATTCTATCCTTTCTAAATTTAATCCAATGACGTGAAATAGGAATGGTTAATGTTTTAGTATTAATTTAGTAATATCCACAGCAAGCGATAGGCGCTGTAGGACATCACTAGTGGAGAAACGTAAAATAATGCATATTTTAAATATAAACTAAAGCTTTAAAGTCACAGTAAATTATAACGGTATATTAATTATATGACGTCAGTGATGTATATCTTTAATGTTAAATCCATAATTTTCCTGTGAAACTTCCCTATAATATAATAAGAGGCAATAAATACATACGTGTGAAATGATATTTGAGGATTTTTCACTCCTCCTTTGGTTGTCCTTGATTGACAAAATACAGCACAACACTACATAATTTCTGTATTAAAGTATATTCAGTTATCACAATGATTTTAATTTATATTTTAACCGTTGAAATGGACGGGGCGCATTTGTAATGGCCTAAGCACAGGTCACAACAGGCAAGCAAGCACACGTACTGGGCGATGTTGCCAACCTTACAATAGCTTTCTTATTCACTCAAAATGGTGATCCGTGGTTGAGAGAGAAAAAAGACAATGTGTTGAAAGATGACCGGCGGAGCGGCAACGTCGTATGACTCCCTCCAGGTAATTTTAGCATCATGGTATGAGTAGTAGTTTATTACCCAAAACGGATTGAATAATGTTAAAATATTGCTAGAGAATATTGAACTCTTACTCACAGACACAACGCTGAATTTTCAATGATTTAAAGAACTTGAGCAACCATGATGAGTGAGAGTAATAACCTGGAGCCCCGTGTCACGCTCGCACCCATTACGATGCAGTACGGTGACCACAAGGTAGAACGAATACGGAATTTACCTTTATACCTATTAATGATATGGTTTAAATACGCTGTAAACCATTTATAATCGAGTTCAAAACGACTGAAATTCTCAATTCGTCGGTATGTATATACAGAATGGATTTTGAAGATGGGACAGTAAGGGCAGCTATCTCAAACGTTGTAGATACAGAACAAACAAAACGGCCTTAAGAGACTATCCTCAATTTTTGCGGCATTAGCAGATGAATTTAAAGATTTTGAAATAAATGTGTACACACAGTCAGCAAGAAAATGGGCAATTTACTCAAAAACTTTGACTACTACTCATTGATGATGTGGCATGTGTGTGGAAAGAAATAATTACGGCGATAAACAGTGCCTGAGAATTATACGTTAGTTAGATGTCAACAAGTCCATAATCTTACCAACGTTTGGTCACCTTACGTAGAAAGAGGCGTAGGGCTCTAAGTGAGTATCCATGTCGTCACGTTTTTTTTCGCAGGGGGCTCAATCCGTTTTGGGTTATATATCCATGACCTGCCCTGCCTGCATAGTATTAATTATTATAACCTTTGGTCCTGGAGGTTTTTGGCGGGAAGTCGAAGAGTGATGTTGTCAATTTGTTTTAATTTCCAAAACTTGTGTTATTTTGACTAATAATGTGTAATGTTGGTGGAATATTAACCATTATGTGTTCTTATATGTGCATGAGTGAAGGTAATTGTAACAAAGCGATAAAACGTGCCTTTTCGGCTTCCCTCAAAACGGCCGTCTCAATTGGTATGTAAAGTATCCACCGCTTTACTATCCAGGGTGGGGTACTTCATTAATTTCATTATCATCGTTGCCATTAAGTTCATCGGGGAATTGAAATAATTTAAACAAATACGATTGTATATCTCACTGGACACTGGCAAAATACACTTAAAATTAGTGTGAAGCCATAACTTAAAGAAGAAGAAGAAGAACCTTTGGTCAGTGAGAAGTATTGGCGGGAAGTCGAAGAGTGATGTTGTCAATTTGTTTTAATTTCCAAAACTTGTGCTATTTCGACTAATAATGTGTAATTTTGGTGGAATATTAACCATTATGTTTTCTTATATGTGCATGATTGAAGGTTATTGTAACAAAGCGATAAAACGTGCCTTTTCGACTTCCCTCAAAACGGCCGTCTCAATTGGTATGTAAAGTATACACCGCTTTACTATCCAGGGTGGGGTACTTCATTATCATCGTTGCCATTAAGTTCATCGGGGAATTGAAATAATTTAAACATACACGATTATATATCTCACTGGACACTGAAAAAATACACTTAAAATTAGTGTAAAGCCATAACTTAAAGAAGAAGAAAAAGAACCTTTGGTCAGGGGTTTTATGGCGGCAAATCGAGAGTGATGTTGTCAATTTGTTTTAATTTCCAAAACTCGTGTTAATTTGACTAATAATGTGTAATGTTGGTGGAATATTAACCATTATGTGTTCTTATATGTGCATGAGTGAAGGTAATTGTAACAAAGTGATAAAACGTGCCTTTGCGACTTCCCTCAAAACGGCCGTTGCAATTGGTATGTAAAGTATCCACCGCTTTTCTATCCAGGGTGGGGTACTTCATTAATTTCATTATCATCGTTGTCATCGAATTCATCGGGGAGTCGAATTAATTTAAACAAACACGATTATATATCTCACTGGACACTGGCAAAATACACTTATAATTAGTGTGAAGCCATAACTTGTAGAAGAAGAAGAACCTTTGATCAGGAGTTTTGGCGAGAAGTCGAAGAGTGAAGTTGTCAATTTGTTTTAATATCCAAAACTTGTGTAATTTCGACTAATAATGTGTAATGTTGGTGGAATATTAACCATTATGTGTTCTTATTTGTGCATGAGTGAAGGTAATTGTAACAAAGTGATAAAACGTGCCTTTTTGATTTACCTCAAAACGGCCGTTGCAATAGGGAATATACGTGTATTTTGTTTACATGTATACGATAGATTAAATCAATATATAATTGTAAAAAAAAAATTAAGCGTCAAAAACAAAATGCAAAGGGCAAAAAAAAGTGTTGAAGATAGCAAACAGTTAAGAGCACTTTAAACGCCCGGCATTTTGGCGCGCTTAGCACGACGTCAAAGTCTATAATAACTATCAACTAGTGAACAGCTGTAGAAGTATTTTATTTTGTATTTTGCGACTATTATACAATGGAACAACACTGTGTTGTGCCTAGGTGTAAAAAATACAAGAAGAAATGCACCCGATAGCGGCGGACATAAGGAGAAAGTGGTGTAAAATCAGAAAAAGAGACATGATATCTCCTTCAACTTGTTTATATTGCTGTGAAGATCACTTTAAACTAAGAATTAACTTTAATGATTTAAACTAAAATTTTGTCTTTGTGTAAATCGACAACAAAAAATAACAATAAAACTAACTCAATAGCAAACATCCAACAAATATGCGGTTGTTGACATTTGTATTGTAGACTTTGACGTCATATTCGATCTGACCAATAGCATGGCGTTCCAGTTACTTTGAATTTCCCACTCATTGTTTGTACTTTCAATAATTATTTTCTTAATAAAAAAGAAATGTTATTAAAAAAATATTGGTATAGACATTATTCTAATGCGATAAAGTTTGTAAATAAAATATTTGACCCTTATTTGAATTACACGCATATTCCCTATTGGTATGTAAAGTATCCACCGGTTTACTGTCCAGGGTGGGGTACTTCATTAATTTCATTATCATCGTTGTCATCAAGTTCATCGGGGAGTTGAATTAATTTAAACAAACACGATTATGAATCTCACTGGACACTAGCAAAATACACATAAAATTAGTGTTTAACCATAACTTAAAGAAGAAGAATCTCTGGTCAATGTCAGATGGGTCAGCTGAGTTAACAAAAACAAACTTGCTTGGGATTGCCTCGTCATCGGATTTAAAATCAGTTTCACCATAAATTTCAATTGAATATTGGCTTGTACATCAATTCAGTAGAATTGGGTTTGTAAATTTCATACATATTATTTCTTTTGTGTCACTTACACAGTTATTTTAATAGGGTTAACTAGACCCAGATTGTTTATTTTGTTTGATCATTTTTCAAAGTTATAAACTAGCCTTTTATGACTTAAATGTCGTTAGAGTATATATATATGTCTGCAGCATTTGTTGGGTGGTGCAGTGGCAGTAGTTTATAAGCGCGGCGCAGTCGGGCACAGCAGTCAAGGTGCGGCGATCGCAGCTGACGTACAGTACACGAGTCTTTCGGCGGCGAGTGATCGCGCTACACGCATTCTTCCATTCTTCCTTTGACAGTTGTGAGTAAATGCATATATAAGTTTAAACTTACATAAAATAATGTTTAATTCAGAAATAAAAGGTAGGTATTTGTATTATATGTATACAATGCCATCTTTGTGATTTGTAGACTTTGTCATTAAGTACATATAACGCAACCTTTGTGTTTTGCAGCAAAGGGTATAGGTATAAAGTAGTGAGATAAGAGTTGTATTAAAATTGCACATATTTTTTATCTATTGGGTACAGCTGTTGTTATCGCTGGTAGGTATTCATTTACAGTATTCTGTTGTAATGTTTTTTGCATTATTATTCTACTTTATATTTTTCCCGCTCATTATAGCTTTTCTAGCTGACTTTTTTTCTTTTTGGGGGTTGGTATGATATGGGGAGATATGTGAGGAAAATTCTTGTAGTGGCTTCCTTCAATATGGTAGGGAGCCCTCTACCATGTTGAAGGATCTGGATCTCCAAATGGAAGTAAAGGGTAATCATGTTATGCCTGTTTAAAAATGAGCCAACAAAATAAGGTAAAACAAAATTGCTTTCCTCGCAGCTGCACTGTGCGTGCAGGGCCCTGGAGCTACTGACACTCCTATGTCTCTCTTTGTATTTGTGTCAAATGTATTTTGGAAGCTCAGATACCCAAATAAAAAAATAAACCACCCCACCCCATAAGGTACCTGGCATGATGATATAGATAGATTGATGGAAAAAATAAACCACAATAATATTCAAAAATTAGTTTAATTTGGTGTATAATATTCACATAAATCTAAGAACCCAGTCCCACGGAAACCTAAATCCAACTGGAAAAGAAACAAAGAACTGTTTATTTTACTGAATATAATCATTATGTACATATATATACATATACCATTTTATTTAATGCTTAGGTATTCTTGAAAAATGGATGTAGTAAATTAGTATTCCATTGCATAATAACAATGGCTGTAGGGCGTCTCAAGGAGAGCCTGATTACTATTCTTATAATAGAATATGATATACCTATACATCTTCATGCATAAATTTGATAATGATTATCTGTTATTATGAGTTATTTGTCATTGCAATTATTCTTGATCACCTTTAGGGTTTTATACACTAATCAACCAACATAGAACCCTTATAATAACACATTGTTTTCTGTCTGTTAAACTGCTTTCTTTCAGGAACGGGTTAATGTCCAAATTGGAATTTATGTTGATTACTGAGGCGCTCGTAGCGCTGTGCGACCGCGGTGTTCTTACCGATCACCAAGGTTAAGCAGCGTTCGACTCGGTCGGCCTGAGATGGGTGACAGTTTGTGGCATTTCATATTCGATCGTCTCCGTGCTTCGGAAGGCACGTTAAGCCGTTGGTCCCGGTTACCACTTAATGTGGTAGTCGTTAAGCCGAGTTGGAAGCCTTAAAGGTGGCTTGATAAGTTCCAACAGCAGGTGGCCACAAACCTGCCTCCACCAATCCGCACTGGGTCCGCGTGGTGGAGTATGACCCAATCTCTCTCACCTCGATTTGTGAGAGAAGGCCTTTGCCCAGCAGTGGGCAGTATAGGCTGATATTATTATTATTATTATTACTGAGGTCTTCTCCCTCTTGGAGGTATAAAAAAATTTAAGCTTCTAAGTCAATGCAATCAAAAGACATGGCTATTTGAACTCACTCATCAAAACCTATAGGGTACCTCCTATTGACCTAGAATCATGGCAAGAAGCAAGGTTTTATTACTTATACTAAGTAAAGAAAAAGACTTTTAATCTGCTATACTAGTTATGGTGGTAATTTATAGTACATTGTATTTAAATACAGTGTTTAACCGACTTCAAAAAGGAGGAGGTTCTATGTTCGGTTGTATGTATGCTTTTTTTTTTGCTTTCTTTTTTTTTATGTATGTTCACCGATATTTCCGTCAGTTGTGGACCGATTTTGATGATTCTTTTTGCATTAGGTTCAGCATAGCTACGTGATGGTCGAATTTAAATTTTATTGGTATTGGACAATGGGCTTTGAAGATACACCAGGGGTTTCCTATACGGCAAACAGCATGAATGTGAAAATTCTGTTATTATAGGTTTTATATCAATTGTGTAGGTACCTCACTGTATAAATAAGTAGGATAATATAAAGGAGGTATATAAATAATGATAAATAATTCACTCATCACTAAAAAATGTAAAATAAAAAACTTAAAAAAAAAAAGGAAAACCGACTTCAAAAAGCAAAAAATAAATATTTGAAGTTGGTGCTGGTAGGTGCAGTCGGTTACTTAGCACAGTTTTCCTTTTTTTTTGTATGTATGTTACGCGATCATTCCGCCAATTATGAATCGATTTTGACGATTCTTTTTGCATTGGGTTCAGTATAGCTCCAAGGTGGTCCCATTTTAATTTCATTGGTATTGGACCTTGGACTTGGAAGATACATCAAGGAACTTCTTAACGACAAACAATACGAATCCGTAGATTGAGATATTATGGGTATTACGTCAATCCTATTTTTCCAGATTTTTGTTACCTCACAAATAGCTTTGCAAGATTTTTTTAAGTTAATTTTTATTTAAGGAACCGCAACATCACATTTGGTTCTGACCTGTAATGATAGATGTTTAAGGATACAAATAAATAAATAAAAAGAATTGTGCGGTCCATCAGGAACGAAGTTTGTTAAGTTATTTTTTTTATTGGTGTATTTTTGTCACACCAAAAAGTGCAGCCCTCTTTTATTCAACTCTCTCTAATTTGTATATTTCATTTTATAATTTTTTCCAACCAAAAATGTGAAGTAGGGGATTTAAATCAATAAATATCATTTAATATTTCAGGAAAAATAGTTATTAATTAAAAATTAAATAGTGAATTATATACAAAAAATGCTGAATTAGAAATTATATGATTTATTAACTGAAGGACTGAGGTGTTAGACGTCCAAACGGACGATTTAGCGCAGTGGTTAAGAGCTTGAGCTGCTCCGCCCACTGTGTCGAATAGTCGCGGGTTCGATTCCCGCACGGGACAAAGCTTTGTGTGATCCATAATTATTTGTTCCGGTCTGGGTATTTGTTTGTGAATTTTCATGTTTGTAAACGCACCCACGACACAGGAATAAATCCTAGTGTGGGGCTACATTTATAAAAAAAAAATAAAAAAATGCATTGTTGTTCCGGGGTACCCTCCAACTTCTTAATTATTTTTGTTGGTCCGATCTACACAGAATATGCTTGGTTTTGGATTTGTTTATATTAATTACTGGATGCCTATTATGCGAACTATGCCTTTTGGACATCTAACACCTCAGTGTTTCCCGTGACCATGGGTGCTGCAAAGCACTCAAAATGTCGGGAACTTAAAAATCAAAAATAAACCGCGACAAAATCCGAAAAATAGTTATATTTCATGTGTAATATTCCCGTAAATCTAAGAACTCAGTATTACTTTTCTAAGTTTGCAATATTTACACTGGCTGCAGTTTCTGTTTATCGACTTTCAAAATTGCAATAATGACACAATATAAATCCCGTGTGAATTAACACAATAACAAAAATAAGTTTAAATAATATTTTACACGTGTTTAGAATGTTATACAGCTGACCGCGCACAATGCTTGCTGCTCGAATCTCGATACTCGCACGCACACACACATACAACCGTATATAATAGAAACAGACGGAGAAAAAGAGAAAGAGAGGGAAAGGTCGCCTGGAGCGGGCATAACGCTTTTTCCTTACGTGACGATTTCTGCCAGTTCACTCTACTGTAAGCCGCGTAAAAGATCTTCGTTCCAAAAACTTTATTCACTGTATCACACGCATGGGTCCACGGAGTCCTGATACTTATTATGATAATTTTGTCACATGTATGGCGACAAGTTCACGTAGCTATACAACTTTTAGTGTCGTATCATTACGATTTCTATGGTGGTGGTGGTATATTTCTATGGTTTTAGCTATTTAACTCGCGGCCGCGTGAATGACAAGTGGTTGTTGTCCGTTCTGTTGTATGTGGGGCGGGCGAAGCAGGTGAGTAGGTAGCTGCGCGATGTCGCGTGTGAACGGCGCCGCGGTGCGCGCCGTGTCGGAGCTGAACAGCGGCGCGTTCGACGCGGCCGTGCTGCTGCGCGCGCCCGCCGTGCCGCCGCCGCACGCGCTCGAGGACTTCGTGCTCGCCGCCGAGCACCTCGATGCCACGCTCGACAAGGTTAGCGGTATCAGCGACACTTAGGGGCATCGCTTATGGGAACACGAATGAACGGGTCTCAGTCAAATATATTTTTTTGATCGTTTATCATTATATTAGCCTATATTGACTTACTGCTGGGCAAAGGCCATCTCTCTTAAAAATCGAGGTTAGAGAGATTAAGTCGTATTACATCACGCGGACAGTGCGGATTGATGGAGGCAGGTTTGTGGCCACCTGCTGTTGGAACTTATTAAGCCGCCTTCAAGGTTTCCAACTTGGCGCAACGACTACCACATTAAGTGGTACCCGGGACCGATGGCTTAGCGTGCCTTCCGAAGCGCAGCGACGCTCGAATATGAGAATGCCATAAACGGTCACCCATATCAGACCGACCAAGTCGAACGTTGCTTAACATTGATGATCGCTAAGAACACAGTGTGTCGTGTCCCAGAACGTGGCAGTGCTGGCGTGCCCGCGCGTGTCGGGCGGCCGGCTCGTGCTGTCGCCCACCGGGCCCATCACGCCCTACGACGACGTCAGGTAACTCGCGCATTCATACAGTGTGGACATTATATCTTTATATCAAATCACTAGAAAAAAAAATTGGACCTACATTTGAGCCTTGCGATACCCCTGATATAGACCAGACGGTTTAGCGTGAATAGATTGAGGTATCTTAACGCTATAGAGCTGATATTCTATCCTTTTCAGACAACAAATTTACTGAATAAAGATGAACGCGAAAGCTCTATTTCTGGACAACGTTACTATTATTTATTATAGGATATATCTACAGCATCTTAAACTAAATAATATAGGGAAAGTAATAGATTTTTACTTATAAAATATCGTTTACGTATTAAATTGGTGTGTACACTAATTTAATAAGTTATACATATTTATATATATATTTCTAGCGATGTTTAATCTTCGCGGGAAAAGCTAAGCGATACGCACCGGCGTGCGATATAACACTTGTTGGAAAAGGGATCTAAATTAAAACTTGTACAAAATGTTTTAAATGTCGTACTTGCTCGCACAGTTTAGAATTTTTTACGGTAATTTGTAGACGCTGAACGAATATTAATGAGTGGAATAAATCTTATCGATTAACTTGGATGTTTAAATAAATTTACTCAATAAATTAGGGGACTCCATTTTACCAGTTATTATTCCAAGCACATATAGGAAGTCAGCAATTTTACGGCGTTTATGAAAGATGGGATTTTTTACAGAGTGAGAGATAGTTCTCAGAACGACATGGGACGCTCAGACAAAAACATAAGTGCCTGATAAATCCTTTTTGTATGCTAACAATTCTGTCAATATAAGTTTTATAAATAGGTTTCCGCGTGGTTCCCGGCTTAGAATAGGACCAACCCATCTCATCCCATCGGGTGTCGTACAAGGCGACTAAGGGAAAACTAGGGAATGGGCAGCAGCGTTCCCTTAACACTTCGACGACCAATAACTGCGCTCGCCAACCCGCCTGCCAAGCGTGGCGAGTATGGCAAACACCCCCAATTATGGAAGAATGTAAGAAAACCAGGCCCCTAGTCCCCGGCGGTCCTGTTCGTCCTGGCTACGGTAGCAGCCATGGTAACGACAGGACAAGGGGTGCTAAGAATCTCCGGCAGAGATTCGGCTACCACCAAAACCGAAAATTGGCCCTGGTGACATACAACGCACGCACATTGAGGACAGATGAGAAGCTAGTTGAGCTGGAAGAAGAGTTAAACAAGTTGCGGTGGAGTATTGTTGGTTTATCGGAGGTCCGAAGAGAGGGCGAGGACACGATAACCTTAAAATCCGGCAACTTGTTTTACTACCGGGAGGGCGAAAAGCAGTCCCAAGGTGGTGTCGGATTTATCGTCCACAAGTCACTCATAAACAACGTTGTGTCCATCACTAGTGTGTCGAGCAGGGTAGCGTACCTTATACTCAGAATATCCAAAAGATATTCGCTGAAGGTCATACAGGTCTACGCACCGACCTCGGCATACTCAGATGATGACGTCGAAGTTATGTATGAGGACATTAGTAGAGCCATACATACTTCCAAAACACACTTTACAGTGGTTATGGGTGACTTCAATGCGCGGCTGGGCAAACGGGGCGATGATGAGTTGAGAGTGGGGCAATTTGGATATGGGCAGCGCAACCCCAGGGGTCAGAGGCTGGCCGAATTTCTGGAGAAAGAGGGACTCTTTATGATGAACTCTTTCTTCCAGAAGCCGCCTCATAGAAAATGGACCTGGATGAGCCCTGATGGTTCCACAAAAAATGAGATAGACTTCATCATGAGCACCAAGCGACAAATATTTAATGATGTCTCCGTGATTCATAGGGTAAAAACCGGCAGTGATCACCGAATGGTCAGAGGCACATTAAATATTAATGTCAAAATGGAAAGATCGCGTCTGATGAAGTCTACGCTCCGACCTACTCATGCATATATCCAAAACCCCGAGAACTTTCAACTCGAATTGTCAAACCGCTTCGAATTGCTAGACAGCAGCGCATCAGTGGACGAAATCAACAACAGGCTGGTAGAGACAGTTCATACGGTCGGGTCCAAGTATTTTAAGACCCACCGTAAAAATAGGCCTCAAAAACTATCTGACTACACCCGAAACCTCATGGCTGAGCGACGTTCCATGACGCTCCAAACCTCCGATGATGCTAAGTCCTATAGGCAGCTTAATGGACAGATATTGAAGTCCTTGCGACACGACTTACGGTCCTTCAATGCAAGGCGTATTGAGGAGACCATAGAGCAGAACAAGGGCTCCAAAGTGTTCGCAAGAGACGCGTCTATTGGGCAAAGCCAGTTGACGAAGCTGAAGACGGAGGACGGAAACGTAACGTCAAATAGGTCAGAGGTGCTCAGGGAGATAGAGAGGTTCTATGGACAGTTATATACCTCAGTAGCTAAACCTGGTGTTGACTTGGTAAAAGACCCAAGAGCCAAGCTAACCCGACACTGCACTGAAGATATCCCGGACATCAGCCTGTGCGAAATTAGGATGGCTCTCAAACAACTAAAAAACAACAAAGCGCCGGGTGAAGACGGAATTACTGCAGAACTTCTGAAGGCGGGCGGATCGCCGGTACTTAAAGTCCTTCAGAGGCTATTTAATTCCGTCTTGCTTGAAGGGAAAACGCCGGAAGCATGGAACAGGGGTGTGGTGGTGCTGTTTTTCAAGAAAGGTGATAACACCTTATTGAAGAACTATAGGCCCATCACACTGCTGAGCCATGTTTATAAGTTGTTTTCGAGAGTCATTACGAATCGTCTCGAACGAAGGCTTGATGACTTCCAGCCTCCCGAACAAGCCGGTTTCCGGAAAGGTTTTAGTACCATAGACCACATACATACGCTGCGGCAGGTTATACAGAAGACTGAGGAGTATAATCGGCCACTATGCTTGGCGTTTGTGGACTATGAGAAAGCCTTTGATTCGATCGAGACTTGGGCGGTTCTTAGATCTCTCCAGCGATGCCGCATTGACTATAGGTACATCGAAGTGTTGAAGTGCTTGTATAATAACGCCACCATGTCAGTCCGAGTACAGGGGCAGTGCACGAAGGTGATCCCCATAAAAAGAGGAGTAAGACAGGGAGACGTCATTTCTCCGAAACTGTTTACGGCCACCTTAGAGGACGCCTTCAAGCTTTTGGAATGGCAAGGACTTGGCATCAACATCAATGGCGAATACATCACTCACCTTCGATTTGCCGACGACATTGTGGTCATGGCGGAGTCGCTGGAAGATCTAGGACGAATGCTCGGTGACCTCAATAGAGTATCCCAACAAGTGGGTCTTAAAATGAATATGGACAAAACAAAAATAATGTTTAATGTCCATGTCGTACCCACCGCACTCACCGTTGGGAACTCTACTCTTGAAGTTGTCGACGAATACATTTACCTGGGACAGGCAGTCCGTTTAGGTAGGTCCAACTTTGAGAGAGAGGTCAATCGACGAATCCAACTCGGCTGGGCAGCGTTCGGGAAACTGCGCAACATCTTCTCATCCAAAATACCTCAGTGCCTAAAGACTAAAGTTTTTAGTCAATGTGTGTTACCAGTGATGACATACGGATCAGAGACGTGGTCTCTTACAATAGGTCTCATAAAAAAGCTCAAAGTTGCTCAGCGAGCTATGGAAAGAGCTATGCTCGGCGTTTCTCTACGTGATCGAATCAGGAATGAGGAGATTCGTAGAAGAACCAAGGTCACCGACATAGCCCTCAGGATTAGCATGCTGAAGTGGCAATGGGCGGGCCACATAGCGCGAAGATCGGACGGGCGTTGGGGCAGAAAGATTCTAGAGTATAGACCACGTATTGGCAAGCGCAGCGTAGGACGACCGCCTGCCAGATGGACCGACGATCTTGTGAAAATCGCAGGAAATCGTTGGATGCAGGTGGCATCGGACCGGTTACGCTGGAAAGCGATTGGGGAGGCCTATGTTCAGCAGTGGACAAGTATAGGCTGAAACGACGAAATAGGTTTCCAAATATGTAACGCATAATTTAAATGACTTAACAAATATACAATACAGAATTTTGTGAGTCTTAATTTCATTTAAGTTATTTAATAGCCGGATGATAAAACGCAGGGATTTAGAGGGCTTTGCGAGTATTTTGCTCATGTAAGTGTCGAAGATTAACTTGGTGTCATGATGAACTCCCAAGATATCATGGACTTTTGGGAGCGTTTGACTACAGAACATATAACTATAGGATGTATAATTTTGTTAATGAGTAAACGTGATGACAGAGCATTTTGCAGAGTTAATGTCAAGCATGTTAGTTTGACAGTAGACTATTTATTTATTTAATGGTTTTTATTTCTTTATTCAAAGGTGGTCCTACGGTTACCAATTCTATGATAAATAAGTTAAAAAAATTTTAGACGATTTAGTCCTTCCTTTAGTGCTATTGCGTTATCTACAGTTGAGACCGTATTCAAAATTTAGATGTCATCGGTAAAACAGAAAAATTGGATGAATGAAGACACAGGCCAATGTCGTTTACTTATTACAAAGAGCGAGGGACCCAATAGTGATGCTTTGGCAACTCCGCTTATAACGTCAAATAGTTCCTTAGCCCTCAGTAATGATGATTTATAACCATCGATGTATTTTAGGTAACATTGATTTTTGTTTCAAATACGCACAAATGTACTCTACTGTACCTTTGTGTGTAGCAATTTAGAGTATGCTTCCCAAATATGGAACACACGATATATTAAATATATTGATCGATTAGAGAATATACAAAAACGCTTCATCATACCTATGCTTTCATCAAAAGATTCCGTACAGATCTGAAAATTACCTTCAGTTGTGTAAAAAATACCATCTGTTGCCATTCATAAATCGTCGCGAGATTGCGGATTATATTTTCCTATTAAAAATTCTCAATAATGAAATCGATTGTCCTGACCTCCTATCAAAAAATTATTTTAATGTTCCCAGCAAATCTTCCCGTTTTAATCCACCTCTACGTATTCCAAATGCGAGTAAAAACTATAGGCAAAATAGTTACATTGTGCGCGCAAGCAGAAACTTCAATAAATTATGTAAGCAATTTAATCTCGATCCCTTTGCAATTAATGTAGCGTCAGCGAGAAGGTGTTTAAGCCACACTTTTTTCCAACAACTTATTTTTCATGGAATAAGGTTGATAATTCCTTTTGAACGTACTGATGTAACTACTACATACTAAATTGCCTCACACTTTAGCTATGTATCAAATTTTACTAGGAGTGAAGACTTGTCATTGGCTTTCCATTACCTATACAAGCTGTGTAATGTATTTTATTTATATGCTGAAAGTTTTTCATGCACATAAATAAATAAATAATCAAGATTTACCTTCACTCTGACCAAGTTCTCAAAGTATACAGAGGTTTAGGCACGTTTACAGGAATAACTGCTTAGTAGTGAATGAATACATTTGTGAAACGTGTGACGGTGCGTTAGGAGCATAGGCGAGGCGGCCCGCGCGGGCGTGGAGCGGGCGCTGTGTGCGGGCGCGCGGCGGCCGCTGCTCGTGCTGCAGCCGCACCCCGCGTGGCCGCGCGCGCCGCTTGTCGCGCTGCTCGGTGCGCTCGAGGCCTTGTACGTGGTACGTGCTCACTCTACTAGTGCTTAGATGATACTGGTGCTGCAGCCGCACCCCGCGTGGCCGCGCGCGCCGCTTGTCGCGCTGCTCGGTGCGCTCGAGGCCTTGTACGTGGTACGTGCTCACTCTACTAGTGCTTAGATGATACTGGTGCTGCAGCCGCACCCCGCGTGGCCGCGCGCGCCGCTTGTCGCGCTGCTCGGTGCGCTCGAGGCCTTGTACGTGGTACGTGCTCACTCTACTAGTGCTTAGATGATACTGGTGCTGCAGCCGCACCCCGCGTGGCCGCGCGCGCCGCTTGTCGCGCTGCTCGGTGCGCTCGAGGCCTTGTACGTGGTACGTGCTCACTCTACTAGTGCTTAGATGATACTGGTGCTGCAGCCGCACCCCGCGTGGCCGCGCGCGCCGCTTGTCGCGCTGCTCGGTGCGCTCGAGGCCTTGTACGTGGTACGTGCTCACTCTACTAGTGCTTAGATGATACTGGTGCTGCAGCCGCACCCCGCGTGGCCGCGCGCGCCGCTTGTCGCGCTGCTCGGTGCGCTCGAGGCCTTGTACGTGGTACGTGCTCACTCTACTAGTGCTTAGATGATACTGGTGCTGCAGCCGCACCCCGCGTGGCCGCGCGCGCCGCTTGTCGCGCTGCTCGGTGCGCTCGAGGCCTTGTACGTGGTACGTGCTCACTCTACTAGTGCTTAGATGATACTGGTGCTGCAGCCGCACCCCGCGTGGCCGCGCGCGCCGCTTGTCGCGCTGCTCGGTGCGCTCGAGGCCTTGTACGTGGTACGTGCTCACTCTACTAGTGCTTAGATGATACTGGTGCTGCAGCCGCACCCCGCGTGGCCGCGCGCGCCGCTTGTCGCGCTGCTCGGTGCGCTCGAGGCCTTGTTGAGGAGTTTATCGATGTGAGAGGGGGCCGAATGCCCGAACACAACACACGCATAAGTCATGATGGGTCGAACGCAAGTTTTGTAAAGCGTCACCTTATTTCTAAGGGACATTTTACTTCGCTTGCAGATTAACGAATGGAGACGACCGAGCACAAATGATGCTCGGTGACGGACCCGCTTGATGTGCGGGCCGAAGGACATGGTACTGTTCAGGGTGACTCCTAGATATTTGACCTCTTTGACCCAGGGAATGGGTCGGTCGAACATGGTCACTTGGCCGAGATTACTTCTAGGGCGGCGCAGGGAGTGGCGCGGGGTGGCACCCCTGGAGAAGAACACCGCAGCGCTCTTGTCCGGGTTCACCTCAATACGCCACTTTCTGAACCAATTCCCTAGGGAATTTTGTGTTGTGCAGTTGAACGCTCGCCTTCTTGCAGCCGCTGCAGATCCGCGAGGATTTCCCTGACAACGCGCTGGTGAAGCGCACGCCCGAGGAGCTAGGCGTGTACGGTGAGGGGCTGCAGGAGCCACTGGACAAGCTCATCGCTGAGGCGTGCGCGCTCGAGGTGGCAAGGTAACTATACTACTCGTTCACTTTACGCTTAAACGCTCTTGCCCTATATTTGTATAAAATATTATAAGATGAATTGAAAGATAGGTACGAGCCGGATACATCAAATTCAAATTCAAAATACATTTATTCCCGGCAAGAAACTCCCATATAATCAACATTAGAATTATCACAATTTAAATAATAATAAAATAATATCAAATAGTCACATTACATATTCAAAAATCAATACTCTGAGTTGTTCCCTTTCAATACTTTCTTTCTGGAATTGGTATGACGACATGTATTTATCAGCTTTCTTAGTCCACAAATCGATGCGCTAATCAACACCATGTCGTCTGCATAACTCAGCTTATTGACACGTATGCCGTCGATGTGGCAGCCGACATATTGATTGCTGAGCGCTATGACCAGATCATTAATGTACAAATTAAACAGAGTTAGTGATGTTAAAGCACCCTTTTTTTACCTGGGGAAAATCCTGCATAGAACTTCCGCAAGTCTCGGGGAAGCTCGCGGGGCGTGTCGGATTCCTACCGACTAAAAACCCGAGGGTGGCCGACATCAGCACTTTGGGAGGGGCTCCGGGATCTCCGTATGGAACGCACCGGTGCCCCTTTTGTGCCGCGCTCTAACGAGCCCGCCATCGGAGGGTGACTTGATGACACGCTCTCCCCCCGCACCGAGGCGGTGCTCACGGCGACGTGGGCCACCACGCTGCCGTACACCTCGGGATTTCTCGTGAAGGACGCTCAGGGTTCCCGCCGCTTGCGTCCGCGACCACGAAGACCCCCCCCCCTCTGCTGATGTTGTTGTAGGGGGGGGCGCCTGATATTACGCGGGGGACGCGAGTGAGTCCTCCTTCTGGGACACCACAGTTTCGCAGAAGGAGCATACGGCCCCCCACGCCGATTCCCCTGCCAGCATAGCCGCTACTACTGCCGGCAGGGAGAGGTCCGGTCCGATCCGGTCTACCAGGATCCGCCGCTCTGAGGCCCACGCTGGGCACTCTTCGAGCGTGTGCTGGGCGGAATCCTGGTCCCTACCGCAGTGGTGACTGGTCGTCGTCGCCTCGCGTCCGATCTTTCTCAGATAATCACCGAAACAACCGCGACCGGTGATTATCTGAGTAAGTCTATAGGTGACTCGCCCTCTCCTCCGCTGTTGCCAGGCTTCGAAGGACGGCAGGATAGTTTGGACGACGCTCTCGCGCGATGTGCTCTTCACTGAGCCTCGCGCGCCACTCCTCCAGAGCGCGCCGTCGTTCCCGTTGTCTCACTTCTTAGAGCGCAGGCATGCCCTCGCCGCTTTGGCGGACGCCACGAGTCTGGTCGTAGGCCCTCGCGTCCATTTTCGCCAGGATGTCGAGCGGCGGAAAGCGCGTCAAGAGTGTTGCCGCTTCAAAGGATATGGTACGGTATCCTCGTGCGATGCGGTTGGCCATCTTGCGCTGCAGGCTCTGGATCTTCATCCTGCTGCACCGGACGCCCGACAGTCGGTGTGACCACACGGGCGCCCCATAGAGGGCCACCGATCGCAGAGGCGGTGCACCTCCTCCGACGGTCCCCCAAGGTTGGGCAGCAATCTGTGCATAGCACCCACTTCCCTTTCGACCCGGGGGACTAGGTGCTCAAAGGGCTCCTCGAATCCCCAGCGACTGTCCAGGGTGAGGCCTAGGCCTACTACTTAGGCCTAGTACTTTAGGTACATCCCCACCGGGGCTGGCGAGTCTCCAACGCGAATCCACAAGTTGGGCGGTTCCCTGCTCCTCGGCAGTTTGTGGAACCATAGCGCTTCGGTCTTATGAGGCGCTATCTTTCGGCCCAACTCGCGGATCTTGGCGACGACGACCTCTGCCTCAAGCTCGGCGAGCCCTATGGTCCTATCAAAGGTGTCCCCCTCGGCCAACACCAATGTGTCGTCAGCGTAACATACGACGCTGACGCCGGGGGGGAGATCGACACGCAGGACTGCATCGTAGGCTAGGTTCCATAAGAGGGGGCTCAACACGGACCCCTGCGGAACCCCGCAAGACACTTCCCTCCGGTGCAATGTACCTCTCTGTCCGATGTACTGGACGTATCTGTCGCGTAAGTAGTCCCTGACCACGGCCTGCAGGTATGGGGGGACGCAATGATGCGCCAGCGCCCCCAGGATCGCGCCCCAAGGCAGGGAATGAAAGGCGTTGAAGATGTCCAGACTTATCGTCAACGCCACCCCGACCGGGACACGGCCTGCGCCGACAGGGAGCGGACGCGAAGTATCGCGACTAGCGTGGAACGCCCCAGTCGGAAGCCGTATTGGCTTTCAGCCAGGTCGGGACCGATACGCGACAGATGCCCACTGAGACGAGCGGCAACAATTCTTTCCGTCTAGCAGGTATATGGGACGGTACGCAGAGGGTGTGTCTGCAGCCCTGCCTTCCTTCTTCAAGAGGACCAGGCGAGCCTCCTTCCAGGCCGCGGGAAACTTGGCGTAACGGAGGCAGCTATTGAACAGCCGCCTCAGCCTGTCCCCCAGGGCGGCCAGAGCGATCGCCCATGCCCGCCCCGGTATACCGTCGGGGCCGGGCGCGGTATTGCGAGCCCGCAAGCGGCTAACGGCTCGGTCCAGCTCCAGTTCGGTCACCTTCAACTCGTCGGTGTAAAGGGCCGACGACACCGTCGGGGGGACTGAGGGACTACCTCGGACCGTCGGGAATAGTGCGTCGATTACCCGACGCAGCAGTCCGAGGTCCAGGGTCTCCGTCAGGGGGGGGGCAACCTGGGGCGAAGCTTGCTCAACGCCACCTTGTAGGCGCGCCCCCACTGATCCCCGCCGAGTCCCTCTAGGAGCTCGCTCCAGGACCGAGACCTGGAGTTCGCAATAGCAATTTTGAGCGCCTTAGTAGCCGCACGGTAGGGCTCCATAGGCTATAGTATTTTTAACAATAAAGGTGTTTTGCCATTATTTATATCCCTGATTTACACAACCTACTTGGTTATATTTTTAATTTCGACTTTTTTTTATGATTGAATAGTGTCCGTCGATCCGATTCCATGGCTTTCGGAATCGATCTATTGAACTTGACTGCCTCGTTGGTCTGGTGGCAAAGCGCATCGCTTTGTGATCACGAGGTCCTGGGTTCAAATCCTAGGTCGGACAAATGTAAATCGAAAAATTCCCAGTATGAGTCCGAAGTCTTGTGCCCGGTATATGGCAATAGGCTCGCCCCCTATTACATGGGACCTAATATCGTCGGCGAAACGTGGGTGTACTCAGTACACCTCTGCCACCCCCTTTGGGGAATATAGGCGTGACGGTGATCTATTAAATTGATCAGTGATTCAGATCGATCTAAAAAATCGATTATTTGGTTTAAAAAAAAAACGATTTTTTGATTCATCGATTTTAAATTGAGATGCCTACCTGTAGTTACTCTTAATGAACTATGAGAGTCGAGGAAGCCAGAGAGGTATGTAAGGAAAGAACCTGTTGGAACTCTGTACTCTCTGCCTAGCCCGCAAGGGATCTGGCGTGAGGTTATAGATAGATAGTTACTCTTATCGGTAAAGTCGTACTCTTATAGAAGGTTTTATTCTTCACTACAGGCACTACCAGCGTTTTCATGCAATCTGCAGGCAAGTAGGAATGACTCACGTACAGCGAGTAAAACATAGCCAATACCCTTGTGATGTGTGGTCCAGCATGCTGCAGGTGCTCAATACTGAGTCCATCATGTCCCGGAGACTTGCCTTTCGAAATAAGCTTTATGGCTTTAGTCACATCTTTTGCCAGAAAGGTAGTCCCCATAGCTTCAATCATCATCATCATCATCTCAGCCTATACTTGTCCACTGCTGAACATAGGCCTCCCCAATCGCTTTCCAGCGTAACCGGTCCGATGCCACCTGCATCCAACGACTTCCTGCGATTTTCACAAGATCGTCAGTCCATCTGGCAGGCGGTCGTCCCACGCTGCGCTTGCCAATACGTGGTCTCCACTCTAGAATCTTTCTGCCCCAACGCCCATCCGATCTACGCGCTATGTGGCCCGCCCATTGCCACTTCAGCTTGCTAATCTTAACGGCTATGTCGGTGACCTTGGTTCTTCTACGAATCTCCTCATTCCTGATTCGATCGCGTAGAGAAACGCCGAGCATAGCTCTCTCCATAGCTCGCTGAGCAACTCTGAGCTTTTTTATGAGACCTATTGTAAGAGACCACGTCTCTGATCCATATATCATCACTGGTAACACACATTGACTAAAAAGTTTAGTCTTAAGGCACTGAGGTATTTTGGATGAGAAGATGTTGCGCAGTTTCCCGAACGCTGCCCAGCCGAGTTGGATTCGTCGATTGACCTCTCTCTCAAAGTTGGACCTACCTAACCGGACTACCTGCCCCAGGTAAATGTATTCGTCGACAACTTCAAGAGTAGAGTTCCCAACGGTGAGTGCGGTGGGTACGACATGGACTTTAGACATTATTTTCGTTTTGTCCATGTTCATTTTAAGACCCACTTGTTGAGATACTCTGTTGAGGTCACCGAGCATTCGTCCTAGATCTTCCAGCGACTCCGCCACGACCACAATGTCGTCGGCAAATCGAAGGTGAGTGATGTATTCGCCATTGATGTTGATGCCAAGTCCTTGCCATTCCAAGAGCTTGAAGGCGTCCTCTAAGGTGGCCGTAAACAGTTTCGGAGAAATGACGTCTCCCTGCCTTACTCCTCTTTTTATGGGGATCGCTTTCGTGCACTGCCCCTGTACTCGGACTGACATGGTGGCGTTATTATACAAGCACCTCAACACCTCAATGTACCGATAGTCAATGCGGCATCGCTGGAGAGATCTAAGAACCGCCCAAGTCTCGATCGAATCGAAGGCTTTCTCATAGTCCACAAACGCCAAGCATAGTGGCCGATTATACTCCTCGGTCTTCTGTATAATCTGCCGCAGCGTATGTATGTGGTCTATGGTACTAAAGCCTTTCCGGAAACCGGCTTGTTCGGGAGGCTGGAAGTCATCAAACCTGCGTTCGAGACGATTCGTAATGACTCTCGAAAACAACTTATAAACATGGCTCAGCAGTGTGATGGGCCTATAGTTCTTCAGTAAAGTGTTATCACCTTTCTTGAAAAAGAGTACCACCACACCCCTGTTCCACGCTTCCGGCGTTTTTCCTTCGAGCAAGACGGAATTAAACAGCCTCTGAAGGACTTTAAGTACCGGCGATCCGCCCGCTTTCAGAAGCTCTGCGGTAATTCCGTCTTCACCCGGCGCTTTGATATTTTTAAGGTGTTTGAGAGCCATCCCAATCTCGTACAGGCTGATGTCCGGGATATCTTCTGTGTAGTGTCGGGTTAGCTTGGCTCTTGGGTCTTTTACCAAGTCAACAACAGGTTCAGCTACTGAGGTATACAACTGCCCATAGAACCTCTCTATCTCCCTGAGCACCTCTGACCTATTCGACGTTACGTTTCCGTCCTCCGTCTTCAGCTTCGTCAACTGGCTTTGCCCAATAGACGCGTCTCTTGCAAACACTTTGGAGCCCTTGTTCTGCTCTATGGTCTCCTCAATACGTCTTGTATTGAAGGACCGTAAATCGTGTCGCAAGGACTTCAATATCTGTCCATTGAGCTGCCTATAGGACTTAGCATCATCGGAGGTTTGGAGTGTCATGGTACGTCGCTCAGCCATAAGGTTTCGGGTGTAGTCAGATAGCTTTTGAGGCCTATTTTTACGGTGGGGCTTAAAATGCTTGGACCCGACCGTATGGACAGTCTCTACCAACCTATTGTTGATTTCGTCCACTGATGCGCTGCTGTCTAGCAATTCGAAGCGGTTTGACAATTCGAGTTGAAAGTTCTCGGGGTTTTGGATATGTGCATTAGAAGGTCGGAGCGTAGACTTCATCAGACGCGATCTTTCCATTTTGACATTAATATTTAATGTGCCTCTGACCATTCGGTGATCACTGCCGGTTTTTACCCTGTGAATCACGGAGACATCATTAAATATTTGGCGCTTGGTGCTCATGATGAAGTCTATCTCATTTTTTGTGGAACCATCAGGGCTCATCCAGGTCCATTTCCTATGAGGCGGCTTCCGGAAGAAAGAGTTCATCATAAAGAGTCCCTCCTTCTCCAGATATTCGGCCACCCCTGGGGTTGCGTTGCCCATATCCAAATTGCCCCACTCTCAATTCATCACCGCCCCGTTTGCCCAGCCGCGCATTGAAGTCACCCATAACCACTGTAAAGTGTGCTTTGGAAGTATGTATGGCTCTACTAATGTCCTCATACATTACTTCGACGTCATCATCTGAGTATGCCGAGGTCGGTGCGTAGACCTGTATGACCTTCAGCGAATATCTTTTGGATATTCTGAGTATCAGGTACGCTACCCTGCTCGACACACTAGTGATGGACACAACATTGTCTATGAGTGACTTGTGGACGATAAATCCGACACCACCTTGGGACTGCTGTTCGCCCTCCCGGTAGTAAAACAAGTTGCCGGATTTTAAGGTTATCGTGTCCTCGCCCTTTCTTCGGACCTCCGATAAACCAACAATATTCCACCGCAACTTGTTTATCTCTTCTTCCAGCTCAACAAGCTTCTCATCTGTCCTTAACGTGCGTGCGTTGTATGTCACCAGGGCCAATTTTCGGTGTTGGTGGTAGCCGAATCTCTGCCGGAGATTCTTAGCACCCCTTGTCCTGTCGTTACCATGGCTGCTACCGTGGCCAGGACGAACAGGACCGCCGGGGACTAGGGGCCTGGTTTTCTTACATTCTTCCATAATTGGGGGTGTTTGCCATACTCGCCACGCTTGGCAGGCGGGTTGGCGAGCGCAGTTATTGGTCGTCGAAGTGCTAAGGGAACGCTGCTGCCCATTCCCTAGTTTTCCCTTAGTCGCCTTGTACGACACCCAATGGGATGAGATGGGTTGGTCCTATTCTAAGCCGGGAACCACGCGGCGCACCATAGCTTCAATGTCCATATCAATATTGAGCACCTCCGCAGCCGGACGTCGCACGCACATCACAGATCTCTGACGTCATCAATGGAGCGTTTTACGTTTTTACAGTTGAAAGTAGCAAATTTATAAAGTTTGCTATCCATTATTTGGTCTGTTAGTGCCGTCAGTATACTTGAGTACCGTTTGTTTTCCTGTGCCTAAAGTTAAGAAACCGGCGAAATATGATCCCTGTCGGCCAAAAAGTTTCGTCCATATAACTTTGTAGATTTGCCTCAGATATAAAAAAATTATATGCCTTGTGTTCTCTTTCAAAGTTCATATTGATTTTCTCTAGGCATATCGTTTCCTTTGTCTTATTGTAGATATATGTTATTATGTCATTTTCTGTCTTTGACTTATGTACGTTTGTGATAAAAATCGGAATTTTCTTATCTGCCGCTCGAAATGTACCCTCTAGGTCTTTGGCTACACCCGATTTGCCTAGGTAACGATATTTCGTAAGTTTTTTTATGCTAAGATACTCTCTGCCATCCTCCATTGTCAATGTTTTCATTTGTCAAAATTTCACGTATAAACGGCTGCTGCCCAGATTTACGGTGTCCCATCGGATTATAGGCGACAGTCAGCTGTTCCGCTATCTGCGACGTCGTATTAGGTGCGACTGACGTCACCCTAGCGCTAACCTCAGAACCAGTTCGAGCGCTCGCGTCCGGAGTCACAGACGGGCGCTCTCCTCCCGCACCGCTGTCAGCACCGGCAATCGCCTCCTGACTCAGCGGCGGTGTCGGACGGCCCACTGCTCGGCTATGTTCCACCAAACGTTATTGCTTATTTATTTCACGTTCGCAAGGCATGTCTTCAACTACCCTCATTGTTTCATAGTGTGATAACAGTGTTCAAATTTTTAACGATTGTTCGAATTTTTCTTTATTAGAGTTTACACAAGATTTATTACTAAATTCGTCGAGGTCGTTATTATGTTTATAGGCGTATGAAGGACATATGATCACTCTCTAGTCTAGCAACACGTTCTGTGTTTACTAAGAACGTTGAAGGAGGCGGCAAGGAGGCGTGTTTTATGCAAATCTCTCTTTTTAATTCGTTTAGGCTATCCTGTGTAGCATAAGGTGACTTTATACCTTCAATTTCAACTTCCAATGCGAGTATATCTTTCAATAATTTGGAACAATCCAAATGGTCGAATGAAATCGGGAGCAATTTGTCCAGCTGTCTTGCCACAAAGACTGGAATTATGTCAGGCTCTGTATACTTAAACAGATTTATTATATCTGCGACATCGCGTTCTTCCTTTCCTTTGTTTTTCTCAAGATTTTTCGTATGTCCGTTGGAACAAACTTGTGAACAAACGTTGTGACATGGAGTTCTTGGTTTCGTCATTTGTGAACGTCGCCGTACATTTTATCTTGTATGTACGATAACATCTCATAAATCACGATTTTACACTCATTGCACTTAAGAGTAATCGTAATTGTTTTTTAATGTAATGACACCCGCCCGACGCCGTAGGGTGCGCGCACGCGACTGATCAGACGTAACCATAATCGATTACAATCTTATATCGTATTGACGCAACAGGTATAGGAAACTGTTTTCACAGAAACGAATCGTTTCGGTATCATCGTTACAATTCGCATTTATGTCGTAGGTCGACGATGTTAACTACTAGAACGGTTTCTCGTATCGATAATACATAGTCGCTTACGTAACAAAGGATCGACCGTCCCAGAGTCGCGAACTCCGACGATATGAAACAGAGTAGGTGAGCTGTGCAGGGGGCTGGCGCGCGACATCGGCGGCGCGGACCCGGAGCGCATGGCTCCGCTGCGCGCGGCGCAGTTCGTGCGCGCCGCCTTCGCCGGCAGCTCGGTCAGCGTGCGCGAGGTGGACGACCCCGCCGTGCTGGAGCGCGACTACCCGCTGTTCGCCGCCGTCAACCGCGCCGCCTCCGCCGTGCCGCGGCACAGAGGTAACCTCGCCCTTACTCATATCTTTTTATGTGCCCGTACTATTATTCTGTCGTTTCACGAATAATAGTCGCTAAACGACTCGTCGATTATTTTACTAGTTAAGAATATGCCTTCTTTAACCTCGTACCTATTTGTTTCCAAGGAGTCATAGTGTTCCTGGAGTACACGCCGAAATCCTACGAGAAGACCGTCATGTTAGTCGGCAAGGTAAGAATCCATTCCAGAGAAATGTCGCCTTTTGTAATTCGATCATATTGGATGCCGGAATGAACGCGTGAATTGTCGCACAGGGCGTGACGTACGACACGGGCGGGTGCGACATCAAGGCGGGCGGCGCCATGGCCGGCATGTCGCGCGACAAGTGTGGCGCCGCCGCCGTCGCCGGCTTCCTCATGGTAACACATCACGGACATTGCAACAAACAAAACTTAATTGTTTTGGCCCGATATGGGAACCCTGCGGCACTCGCACACTTTCTTATTATGTTTTTATTTACAGTTTAAAAAATCTATAATTATATTTTAATATCACACTTGATTTAGTAAAAATTCATAAGCGCCAGTCTAATATGAAAAACTTTTCAAATTTAAATAGAATATGAGAAAGTTTACCTTATCCGAACGTTCTGGACGATTTGACTCGTATTGAAAACGAAATTAACATACTCGTTTTAAATGTAAATGTATTGAGGCTTAATATATTGTCGCGCGATGCAGGCTTGTTCCCTGCTGAAGCCGGCGATCAAGGCGGTGGGTGCGCTGGCCCTGGTGCGCAACTCCGTGGGCGAGGAGGCGTACGTCGCGGACGAGCTCGTGCGCAGCCGGCGCGGACTGGCCGTGCGCATCGGCAACACCGACGCCGAGGGACGCCTGGCCATGGCGGACCTGCTGGCCGAGGTACGCGCCGGTGCCGGCTCATTATGTTAACGCTCTTTAGTCGATAAATCTTTGAATGCGTTTTATTCAGCGGAGATATTCGCGCTCAGAATGTATGAAATTTGGTAGCTTACCAAATATCTAATTCGGATATACGCGGCGAGTCCCTCGCACTAGTGTCGTGTCTGCAGATGCACGAGCGGGCTCTGGCGGAGCGCGCGCCGCACATCTACACGGTGGCCACGCTGACGGGGCACGCCGTGCGCGCCTACGGCGAGGGCTACACGGCCGCGCTGGACAACCACGCGGCGCGCGCGCTGCGCCACGCCGAGAAGTTCCGCGACCACGCCGAGCGGCTCGCCGACATGGTCGAGGTGAGCCTCCGCAGACCCCAATTCATCACCCGAGTCCGGTCGAGCTAGTTTCGTCCGGTCGAAAGTTGCTTGCGGTCGGGTATGAATGAATGAATTTGTGTGTGGTACAGTTAACGCCTTAAAATAATTTGTTACAGAATCCTCCAATGTTTTGCCTACGGCGTACGAATTATGGTTAAAGTATTTATGTCATGTCGTGTCAAACGTATGGAAATATCTACTACAATAATCCAATTATAGTCCAATATAACGAAAGATGATGTGGGGACGATCGGATATCATACCTTTATTGGCTAGTCATCGATCTATACATATATTAAAACTGTAACTGAGCCGAATCTGTATTATTATTACAAGATTTCAATGAAATTTGGTATGGTACAGCCTAACTTAAAAAAATAAATACTTTTTACCACCGGTGATGACCATGGACTCGTCGTCGTCGCCTCGTCGAAGGATCGATTATTATGTTGTCAGCCTTATCCCTAATCATTTCAGTTACCTCCGCTTCCCTAGCCCATGACAGCGTCGTGGTCTTTGTTTTTTGGGACGGGCGTCACCTGTGTCGATCTGGTGTTTCACGAGTCCCGTCCTTCCGCAGTCACTTCCAGTTGCGAAGATATCTGTAAATTTCAGCAATAAATCTTTGGCTTGCCGTAGTTCTAAAAATGATGAATTCTCCTGAGAAACTTCCAGAAGTTCTTGAATGTAATCTTCCTTGGTTTCTGTGAAAGTCTGCTTATCCGTGGAGCTATTAAACTGCCTCAAGTACTTCACTTCTTCGCATCTTCCAACCACACTGTTCTTTTTCTGGTGAATTTCCTCGTTACTCAAGTTAAGAATTCTTACCCTAGTATTTCGTTGAGACATCAATAGTGTTCTAGCTGTTATTAGCTTTGGTTGATTGCTAGCATCTTCCACGATAAGGCATCTACTTTGCTTAACGTTTGCTGGAAATTTCACTTTCACTAAATTCTCTGATCTCGGCGCTAGTGTGGTATCCCTAATAAAAGGTGCATGGTTGTGATCCTCTAAGATAAACTTCTTGGTCAGGAAATCGTTATACTCCTGTGGCGATATCCACTGTTCACTGCTCATTGCTTAAGTGCCTGCCTGGCCGGTCGCTGTCTGAAGTTGACATGATGGAGATCGCTTTTCCCACAATATGGTGCGTTTCAGCAGCTCTGGTATCAGAATTGTACTCGATGTTCCGGTGTACCATCGATGATAAGACTGTTTCTATTACAAACTTGAGTTATTGTGACAGTTGGGGCGCTAATTTGATCAGCCAGCGCCCGCCCCGCAGCCCTGGCGACATTTAGTTTAACGGTAGATCTTCTACCTGGGTCCTGGAATTCGCGTGAAAGCCCCTATCAGTTGGACCTCGATAGCTGCTCGCGTTAACGCAAAGGCGCGACGAACTACTACCTCCGATGCCCACTGCTGGAGACTGTCACGAGGCTTTTGGGGTCATGCCAGAGTTGTGCTAGATAGACGTGCTCTTAATGGTTCTCTCCGTAGCGCCTCTCCAATGCCTCCATGAGTGCCTCGTGTCCGGCCTTTAGACGGCAGATTCTCCAAAACCATAAGAGCATCCCCTCGCAAGGCATGTGTCAGCGCCATGCAAGTTTCCCGAAACTTTTTCCCCAAGCACTGAGATGCCAGTATCTATTTTACCGAGCACAGCGTCTTGGTTGGCTTTGATTATGGATCTTGTAGCTCGCGGCGGCTGGCCTCTTGGTTGGCCTGGATTACTTCTTGAAGGTCGCGGCGGTCAATTCCTGCAAACCGCGGTGGCTGGCCTTTTGTTCGCGGCGGCTAGCCTCTAGTTCGCGACGGCCAACTCAAGAGGCCACTTTTTATTAGCTTGGATTACCTGAATAGCAGCCAACAGTGTTGCCATATCCGCCGGGTGCTGTTGCCACTGTCGTTGAAATACTCGCATCGGCCTGCCGCATATCCTCTTGAAGGCTCCGCTGACGTGCCGCATCCATTTTCACTTGACGTCTGCTCCGTGGAGTACGTACCTCGTCTTCACGCGGTAGAATCGGCATTCCGCTTCTAACAGCAGTATCACGTCTACGGGGTCAATAAATGCCGGATAACTTTGCAGGCAAAGTACTTTATTAGGCGCTGTACACACAAAACAGTACGTCGAATGCAAGTACACACAAGCACTAAACACACACTAGTACTAGTCTTGTTAGTTCCCCAAATACTGCTTCCATGTCACTGAACCACTCGTAATAGCAAAATAAAAAATCTTGGCAGTGATCGCCTCTCTTCATTCGTAAATAAAGTAAAGTTGTTCCTATAAAAAAATGTAATCTACTTTTGTTTAGTTCATTTGTTTTGCATTATATTTTTATTAAGTAGTTTTATAACTTATGCGTATTTGTGTTCTATCGTTTAGACATTGAGTTATGCATGCTGTGACAGCCTGTGGTAAGGGAGCAATTACCATGCTTTTAATTACTCTTCTGTTGACTTTGTAAAATTGTATCTCTGGTTGGTTGTCCTATTAAATAAATAGAGATTGTTGATAGAGATGGATTATATAGAAAGAATCTGGCGCAACTTGGTAAAATATATTTGATGAAAATAAAAGTTAAATTAGTCCTTTCTCTGTCCACGAAAGCGGTATGTAATGATGGTCTTCAAATCTAAATGTTTCGTCCCATCTTAAATGATCTTATTTCTGTCATACACCACCAACTATTTATCTTCAATCTTGTACTTTTCCTTCCGCCTGGAAGAAGGCCCATGTCATACCGCTACCCAAAGCATCTAATCTATCTTCAGTTTCCCAATTCTGTGCCATATCCATACTCCCAATTCTGCCCAAGGTCCTTGAGAGTGTTGTTTAGAATACACTGTCTCACTACCAGTCCATTAATGTCCTGCTAAGTCCCTACCAAATAAGGATTTCGCCCTAGATATAGCACTGTAACGACACTCCTTAAAATAACTGACGATATACGTTTGGCCATGAATAAGCTCCTTACTGTATTAGTAGGACTTTAACAGTGCCTTTAAATTCAGTTGATTTTGACATTCTCTTAGGAATTCTGACCTCCCTAAATATCTCTCCTTCTGTAACTGCTTGGTTCAACTCATATCTTCGCGGTCTCTCGCAGTCGGTTCGATCCAATGAGGTCTCCTCCGAGTAGTGTAATCTGGCAGCAGGGGTCCTGCAAGGCGACGTACTCTCTCCTTTGCTTTTTTCAGTTTTTAATAACGCCATTCTTAAAGTTATATCTTCACATATCATCTCTATGCAGAGATGATTTTAAAACTGCTATTGTTTGCATCTATAATGATCTCAAAACATCAATAACTGGGCAAATAGCTTTGGCCTGGTAAATTCGACTAAATCACAAGCTCTCATTTTTGGTGGCAGATATTTGAACAATCCTTTCTCACAAACGGCTCTATAAGGTGCTGCCGTTTCAAACTAAAGTAACTTTTGCCCAATCTCTTCTTTTACCACTTCTCGACTATGCCGATGTAAGCTTTCTTGTCGCAACTGAGGAACTCCAGAACGTCTGCAGCATCTGTGCATTCGCTTCATTTTGGCCCTCGGAAATTTGACCATGTGTCAGAATTCCGAAAGCAGTTGAAGTGGCTGCCTATAAGGCTGCGTCGGGATAGTCATATTCTCTGTTTGCTTTACTCTGTTCTTCATAATCCTAATTCCCCAGTATATCTTCGTGAACGCTTTGAGTATCTCCCCAAGTCCCCAGGGGAAAACTTGCCGCGCTGTCTCTTCTCTTCTTTTTAGTGCACCAAAATTAATTTACTTTGTATTTTCAATCATTTGTAATAATTTGAGTGTCTACAATAAAGAATATTATCGCTACACGGTTCTTGCGTGCCAAAACGTGTAGAAGGTTCCTCCCTTTATTATTATCGCTGGCGCGCGGTCGCGGTTAACAAGTACTTACTCGTTTATGTACAAATGGGTATGAAATAATAATACCGCTTCGTGGGACGCGCCGGCTATTGTTTGATGTACCTGGACTTTTGTATCGATGTACTTGGAGGGTTCGCGTTCATTCTAGAACTTCATGCGAGTATAAAAGGAATACTCATCGCGGCGACGGACACCGTTTCCGAGGCGACAGCGATCAAATCGGGAACAAGCGATCTAAGTGGAATACACCAGCGACCTTAGCAACGTTATACGGATGCTACGAGTGACTCAGCGACTTAGAAGCAGTAATTAGGTACTAGCAAGAGAAGTATTAGTGTGTGTTTAGTACTTGCGTGCACTAGTATTCGACGTCCCGTTTTGTGCGTACAGCTAATAAAGTGCTTCGCACGTTATTCGGCATTTATTTACTGAGAAGTAGTAAGAGTAAGAAAAATTTAGTTAACGTCAAGATGGCGGGATCACTATTATTATTGAATATCTTCAAGCACATTAAAGTACTTATTTTTTTAATATAGTTACCAAATAGTACCAATTTGGTACTCAATACTGGTAATTAGATTTTCATAAAATAAGTTATGATCCCGCCATCTTGACGTTCACAAAATTTAGGCCGCCTTCATCGCGCATATGACTACCCCCATATCCTTCGACTCAAAGTGTTAAGATACTTGTGATTTTTAAACTTTTCCTGTCCCTTTATTGTGTTACTGTGATGCGAAGTGGGTTATTTAACGAATGATAAAGGTGAAGAATAATACTACATAATACACAAAATAATTAATCGTAGGATATGTTAGTTACTTAACGAAGGCAGTCCCCACTCCGGTCCCCATTTTCAAATCGTCTTTAAAAGAAGCCTAAAACATAACTCGTGATGAACTCGCTTCATAGTATTATTAATAATCCTAATATGAAATTAATTTTAACCCCTATAATTGAGAAGACTAGTCTCGCAATGGGCGAGTTATGGATGGTTCTATGTACAAATATCATCACGTCAGATCTTTTGCAAGGTTAGAATATAAACAGATCCTTACAAACCTTTATCGCTTCCTCGACTCCCATACTTAATTTTAAATATGTAGGTTGTATATATCGACGCATAAAAATCAGCTGCAAAGACAGTGGCGTCAGCAGAGCCGACGCCACTATCGTTATTATCAGCTTCCACTCATTTGCAAATAACGAAACAACTTATAAAAACACTTATTTTGAAATTATTTTGAAAGCACGACAACAATATCTAAATCACAGTTTTAATATATTAAAACTGTGATTAAGATATTGTTGGTTGTTTAAACAAGGTGCTCACAATACAAGTTTTAAAAATGGCGTTGTGAATTCAATACACTTTCAATATTGGAATACAATTCTTAATTAACTTAGTCTTTAATTATTAAATTGATATCATTAATTCTTTAAACAATTTCATAACCTATTTCTATTACAGAAATATTTTGATTCAGCTTAAAACATTTAATTGCCTATAACACAGAATCGCTTCGACTCCTTTAATTATTTTCAAAATCAATTGTTGTAATTGTTTTAATCTTAACAAAGACACCTAGATACCAGCTCATTATTGTTTAAAAACAGGGAAAATGAAATAATACATTTATATTAGAACTCTTTTTTTTTTAAATACATACCTGTACGAAGTCAAAAAAGTCCTCATCTAAATATTCTCCTCAAAAAGTATAAATTGTCTTGGCTTCCTGCAACATCATAGTATCTAATCTGTGAATCTGATCCCTCATTGGTGCGATTGTCGTATAGATAGAGACGACTCTACAGTTTTCAACATTTTTTCTGATAAATACAAAGACTCATTATTAATTCGTACATCTATTAAGTATCAAAAATACTGAGTTTAGATATCCACGATATGTCGAACAACAAAAAATAACCTCTGTTATTAATTTGTAAGCGAGACAACAAAAACCAATATTATCGATAATACTGGGTATTCCAAAAGCAATATGAAGGTCTCATCGGCTCGAAGAAGCTAAACACAATTGATAAATACCTGTCATATCCATAGTTTTTTCGTAAACGTTTCCGATTTAGCGCAGTGGTTAAGAGCTTGAGCTGCTCCGCCCACTGTGTCGAATAGTCGCGGGTTCGATTCCCGCACGGGACAAATCTTTGTGTGATCCACAATTATTTGTTCCGGTCTGGGTATTTGTTTGTGAATTTTCATGTTTGTAAACGCACCCACGACACAGGAATAAATCCTAGTGTGGGGCTACGTTTTTCAAAAAAAAGAAAAGAAAAAAAAGATTTGAGACAAAATTTATTCCGCTTTAGATTCGGCTGAAGATGACAGAAAAACTTTATACATCACTTTTTTATCACAAGTTTTAAGAGGTTCATTCATTTTAGGTAAGCCACCAGTGGTCGATATATCTTTAAACTGTAATAAAACACGAAAATTAGTTTGGATTAAAACGCAATGACACAGAAGCTATTAGCGATTGTCAATCTTAGTAGTGTTGCCCTATTAATCGTTTTATAGTTCCAACTGTCACCGCGTTTTACTCTTTTTTGCCAAACTATAACAGTACGAAGGTGTCTCAGGTCTCGGAGTAACGCTATCTCGGCAAGATCTACCTATGCCGAATTACAAAATAAACGAGTGCGCAACCGCGGGTAACAACTAGAAAATAATAAAATAATAGCGGTCCTAATACTAGGGACTCCATAAATATTTTACTTTCTCTTTTGTCTTTAGGCGCACTCTGAACATTTCAGTACATCGTATTCTGTCAGTTAAACGTGTCATACAATATATTACCTCCAACCGCTTAATCGTAGAGTTCGTCCAAAAAATGAATGATCAACATTTTCGAACGCCCTCGTCAAATATGTACAGACAGCACGTCGACGATAGAGCAATGCGTAACGCACTGTGCAGATATCGACGATCCGTCGCGAGGACCTGGCGGAGCACGCGGGGCGCTGCGCGGGCGACGCGCTGCACCAGGCCGGCAACTGCGCGTCCAGCGCCATGGCGCGCGGCCACCAGGCGCCCGCCGCCTTCCTGCTGCTGGCCAGCGGGCTGGCGGCGGGCCGCGTGCCCTACACGCACCTGGACGTGGCGGCCAGCGCCGGCAGCCTGCCCGCGCCGCCCACGGCCGCGCCGCTGCTCGCGCTGGCCGCGCACTACGCGCTCGTGCGCCTCTAGGCGAGCGCCGTCCGAGACACACACGTCGTAATAATAACGCACTGGAATAACCACAGTCGTCGCTACCTCATACACACCGTGTGAAACATATAGGTGATCTCGAACTGCTGACGTTATATCTATAACGAAATACTTTTCCCTGAATTATGATACCCTTATAAATAGTCGAGTACGGCTCCTAAAAATTTCCGCAATCGGATGGGTTGCAAAATACCAATTTTAGCCGGTTACTAATGTCTTATTATTACGATTTCTGTGACACGTCACTTAAAATTATCATGTTCTAAATCAAATTATCAATACTATAAATGTATTTTAAGTATACGACCTAGGAATGTATTAACCGATCGTCGCCGTCCCGTGTTTCGAGGTATAATAATTTTGAGAGTGATTCAATATCGGATATATACGGAACGTGTTTGAATGAAAAAAAGATTTTATAAGTATTACTGTTGCATTATAAGAAAGGTCCTATTTCCGGCGAGTGGCGAGGCGTGCGCGTCAAAGAGAACGGATTGCGCTCTTTACTTTCCATAAGTAAAGGTATGAAGTTCTTGAATTTTAGACATTCTCCCGAGTGGTGAGTGACTTAATTAAGACAAAGAAATATTTTAGACTTACCTAAAATCTTGGTCTACTACTTACCAAACCGTAACTAATTTAAAAACATTTCTTTAAAACAAGCTTTTATAGCAAAAACACAGTGAAGATAAGTTGTTTAGTTGGGTAGTTTCATTGGTCATCTCCCGACTCTATAATCAGACTTTGGACACCCTCTAGGTTCATTGTATTTGTAAAGACACATCTAGCTAGCCCAAACACGGCGGGGTTATGTTGAGTACTTAGGTAGTTCCATTGGCCACCTTACAGCTTCATTATCAGACCCTGAACACCATCTGATTGTATAGTGACAATACCAATGTAACAATCCTAAATACGACGGGTTTACGTTATATACGAGTAGTTCACATGTTTCTATGGCCACATTCCGATTCTGTCATCGGGCCAGCTCCGTGGTACCCAGCTCCATGATATTATTGCACTGTCACCGACTTTACATGGATTTGCTAAATTTCAGCTCAATCGGCAAGTGCTTGAAAAATGGATCACATAATTTGAACCGGAAAGACAGACAGACAGACATACGAATATTGCACGTTAAAGAAGAGCTTGTAAAAATCAACACTACTATCTACATTCATAACCCGTGACTTATAGCTACAGAATTTATGAAAACACTTGCGGGTGGATAAAATCATTTGTCTTTCAATAAGTACAAGTACAACAACGCATAATAATTCCATATCATTTTGTATGCTTATATTTTTGTATCGGTTTTTATTTACGTAACAATAAAGTTATATTTTGTGAATATCTGCTGGTTTTATTGTCGCGAGTCACGCGTCGTCGAGGAACAGCTCGGGCGGCGCTCGCGCCGGCGGCGCGCGGTACGGGCCTGCAACAGGTGTATTTATTCTTTGCAAGTAATCTGTATTAAAACAGCAAAGTACATATCTATCTACGGCCTGTTTTAATATTTAACTCGAGGATAGATTTGCCTACTACGGATAGAATTATGACATATTTTGTATGGAAAAACTGTCAAGATTCTACTGCCAAATCTATCCATAAGTTAAATATTGAAACCGGCCATTAATAACAATGAAGACGACGGATCGCTCGGGCCAGAGGTAGAGCAGAGCAGTCGTAGGTTCGATCGCCGAACGGGGCAAATCTTTGTGTGACTTAAAAATTTCGATTCCTGGGTGTTTGTCCCGTTTGTGAACGCACTTACGACTTAGGAATTTCTAGTGTGGGGACTACGGTTTCTTTAAACAAAAAATAAAGGTGGTTGGATATGATGGTATAGCAGCAATGTAATACTTGGTTACTTAATCGAAGAAAGGGATCGTAAAGCATTGCTAAAATACCATTGGTATAAAAAAAGAACGTAAAAATATTCGTGTTTCATATTGAATAAGATATTGTCACAGTGTAATTTACTGTGATATTGCGGTGACGAAAATGGCAATATACTCACGTGGTTCTTGCAAGTTCAGAGATAACGCCGATTCTGTAATGTTCACAGAATGTTTAGATTAGATCTATTATTGATAACTATAATTAATTCTTTGATCATCTTTTATATATGTTGCCGTGTCCCAGGCGCCCGCTTTATATATATATATTCCACTCCGATCTAGGTCTCGAACCTATTCGCGCCTTTATTAAAAAGGCGTCAACACGTCACTTCGCGAACGCATCTTCCCATGCGAATCCGTTAATCGTAGCCACCGCCGACTACGACCTCCCTCGCGACCCCTGCCGCTACCGCCGGCCGAGACATGTTCTCACCGACCCCCCCGATGCTTTGTCATCCCTTCTTTCCGCTCAGAATACGAGCGACGCCGTAGACGCAGACGCAGTAGTAGATCCCCTCCCATAGCCGGCGGTCGACCGGTGCGCTTGGTAGTGCACCCGTCCCCCTACAGCGACTGTCCCAACCGAGGGCGCCTCTCCGAGGCGCCCTCGAGTATGTCGCCTCTTGCCCTTCTGGCTGGCTAGAGCGTAGTGGTTGCACGCTCGCCTTTTAGTCCGGTGAAGCTGTAAAGGCCTCGCGGCCAACAGCGTACATCATTCACACACACACGCCCGCTTTATAAATCCGCAAATTAATATGAATCGTTATTTTCAAAATTAATAATTTCACCTATGAAACGTCAGTCTGAAAGTTAGTTGAATATTTTCTCTTTTATTTATTAGCCGTGTTAATATAATGTATATCTGAATTAACGAGAAAATACAAAATTCAAATATAATTACATCAAATTCTGTCGGATAAATACGACAGATTGATAATAAAAATAAAATAAAAAGTATTTATTCACAAGTTTGTAACAACAATAGTACACAATTTCTTTGAGCCTCAGCCACTAAGCATGGCTAGTTTTGAGACTCCAGAGTTGAAATTTATCAAAATTAAACATAGATACATTAAATAAATGAGTATATTAGATACGTTAGCAACTGCTACACACCGTCACGCCTATATTCCCCAGAGGGGGTGGCAGAGGTGTACTGAGTACACCCACGTTTCGCCGACGATGTTAGGTCCCATGTAATAGGGGGCGAGCCTATCGCCATATACCGGGCACAATTCTAGACTCCGGACTCGTACTGGGAATTTTTCGTTAGAAAAACTACATTTGTCCGACCTAGGATTTGAACCCAGGACCTGCTACTGCTAACGTATCTAAAATGCTTTAGAAGAATACATAAAAGGAAAACAAAATTATGATAATGGCATTTGGTTGTCCATGTTTGTATGTGTATGTGTGAGTTTACATATACTACAATACATTTTCTGTATCATTGTAAGATAATGCTAATAATTTGTTTTTTAACAATGCAGATGCGAACATATTTGTCGCATACATCCGACAAATTATATATTCCCCTACCTTTCTCGGTAGCCGGCATCGGTGCCCCTATGTCTGCGGCGGTGCTGATCTCCGTCATCTGCAGGTCTCCATCTAAACGTAGGTACAATAAATGCTTATCGTTCTTACATTTTTACTTAACGAGCACAACTATTTTATGAAACTAAAGTTTTATGAGATGCACAGTATGATAAAAGTATGTATCTAGGTGCTGCGATATCACAAAGGGGAAACGTCAGATTTTTAGGTGACTCGACACTAAAGCGGCAAACCTGTAGTTTTTTTTTATCTAGTCTAGTTTTTAATTTTGCTGCTTATAAGTACTTCTTTTTATATTTGTCGTAATAATATTAAGTATTATAAAAACACGGCGATTTCGCTATTATGTACCTCGATGTAAGGCATCGATAAATGTACACAACAAATAGGTTACATCAAGGCATACCGTACGTACCATGACGTGTATTCTGCAAACCTACTGGTACCTACATTGGGTTAGGTATGTACATCCCAAATAAATATGGTAATATTCCTGTTTTAGTAAAGGTAGAGTAATATTTAGCTGGTGAAAATCTCAATTGACACGAGGACAATAGCGTGTGCATGTCTTTCGTCAATGTAGGATTGTAGTCTAATGTAGGATTTCCACCATAGATTTGTATCATATATGAGACTTACGCTTGGCTCCGGCGGTGCAGCGCGTCGTGGACAGCCCTGCGCGAAAGTTACCGTGCGGCAATCAAATATTATTTCATTTGTCTATCTATCTATATCATCACGCCAGATCCCTTGCGGGGTAGGCAGAGAGTACAGAGTTCCAACAGGTTCTTTTCTTATTTCATTTGTATCTATGTATATTCGACTGCCTCGTCGGTCTAATGGCGAATAATGCGGAAGTGATCACGAGCGCCTGGATTCGCATCCTGGGTCGGACCAAGTGTAATTCAGTGTGGTCTTGAATTACACGCGATATAATGGTCATGCGCTCGCGCTCTATGCAAACTAGTTTCCCACCGGTTAAGGTACACCTTTGCACCCCAGCTGGCGGAATGTAAGCAAGACTCTGTTTATTATTTTTAATTTTTGTATATTTGAATAATTGTGACGCCACGTAGAAGTTAATCGCTTACTCTGGTGCACGTCGCTCTGCCACTTAGCACCTCATCTCCCCTGATTCACTTGAGAAATCGTGTTGTGGTTATGCAACACTTTAGAGCGACAAACTACGTAACATGTTTGATTACTAAAATGTAAGCATTTATCTAAATGTCCGCCAACTTAGACCGGCTTGGCGGAACCGGCTCCTCTAGAGCTGACTGACGTCCAAAAAAATATAACTCATAACCATATGATTCTAATTGGACTCATTTGGATATGTACGCGCTACGTTTAGTGACGTAATCGCAGCAATTAAGTTTTTTGGTCACGTATTCTGTACTTACTTACCGACTGTAGGGCCGTAGTGGGCGTGTGAGTTCATTTTCATCATATCGATACATAATATCGGTTCATATACTTACAATTCGGATTATCAGTATCATTTTGTTCTGTAAAAATCAAATTTTCTATTAGGTGTGTGTCGAGCTAGAGTGTCGCACCGCGACCGAACAGACGCTCTTAACAGTCGGTAAGTCACGTTGTTGCGTTGGGCAATGGCCAACATTTACTGTTTGCGTTTGTTGTTGTTAATGTAAAAAAGTTATGTTAATCGTTAACTGCTTTGTTTGTTTAGTGAGTAGACATCTAAATTCTGTTACGATTTTATTGTCATAGTACCTGTACAATGTTTATAAACACATTAATATAGAAAAGAATTCGCTGACATCGTTCATCACAGTCTGTTTACCCTTATCAAGTAAGAAAGGTTAACGTACAGCGTAGCTCGTACATCTTCGTCGCCGGCGAGCGCGTTCGAGACAACTATGAGGGTGGAGGAAGTGAGAAAGGCGCGCAAGGATGGAATTTGTCGGAACTTCGATCCGGCTGCCTGCCCCGAAAGGGGGGATTTGGTAAAATATATCGAGAAATGTATATTAAGCGAGGCATTAAATTTTAATTAAAGTACAATCTTACGCGTGATGTCCGCGACGTCGGCGGGCGGCGGCTCGTCGGAGCGGGCTCCGGCCGGCGCGTACCGCGATGCAAGTACCAATATCTGCCAAGTTACCAATATCGGGTGTAAACTAACCGAGCTTCATCACCCGCGTACGAACTATCTGCATGAAGATATAATACGTGGCTCACCGCAGTCAGGCACAGCGCGCGGGGCGGCATGGCGGCGGCGGTGTCGCAACACGTTCTAACTTTATGTGGCAATCGACTACCGCGCTGATAAGGACCAATGTAGACTTGCGACTTGTTTTTGGCGATTTAATAACGGAGGTTAGAAGTCCGGTCCCGACGCTTCGCTTCTTCGCTGTCGATACCGCAATCGGATGCATAAGTCGCCAAAACGCAACACGGCATCGATAAGGTCGCAAAGTCGCAGACGCTCGGAGCGCGCGTGCCCCGGCCCCGAGCGCGGGCGAGGGGCGCAGGAATAATATAGCGGCGTATTGTCCAACTTTTTATTCACTTACTATTTGTTTTCACATTTTCTCAATTTGCAGTTTTACACTCGTAAGCCGGCGGCTGGCGCCGCCCGACTCTATACAAATAATATTTTTTATGACTCTCAATTTAAATCGAGTCATCGCTCACATATACAACTCATAAATACAACAAATACGATCGATAATAGTAATGTACAACAATAACGCAATAATCCGACGCGTCCTCCGGCGGCGCATCTCATATACAATACATAGCACCTCCCGTTTTACATCCCTCGGATGCTCCTTGCGGCTCCGCGATAACAAATCATTTACAAAAATAATAATAATAAAACAATATCGCCCGCGCTCCCCGCGCCGGGCTACGGCGAGCGCGCGCGCGGCTCCGACGTACGTAAAACAATATACAACACATGTACACACTAGGCTAGTCTCACTACAATCCAAACGGCATCTCGCCCGCCCGGCGGCGGAGACCGACGGGTGGCGTCGCCGGCCGACCGCCGGTCTATCGGTGGGTCCCATTTTGATCGTTCGTGATGTCGATTCGTCTACGAATATTGTGATTCATGAGGGTACTCGCGAGACAATAATAAATCTAAGGTGAGCCCCACCGGCTCGTGGCCGGCCGAGGGCCCGGCGACGCGCGGCGCCGCGGCCGAGCCGGACCCGGACGACTACATAATTAAAGTTCGAATCGTACCGCGACGACATTTTGAATGACGCGCGTTAATATCATTCTAGTACATCGATAATTTTATTGTTACTCGTAAGTTACACGGCTAGCACTAGGGCGGTCCGGCCGAGCCCCGAGCCCGGCGCCGGCGACACAGAGTTATACCTTAACAATTTACACAGTCACGAATGAGCCGCGCCGGTCGAGCGGAGGCGTGCCCTAATATCTTATGAAGAATGACGTCACCGACTCGCGCATTCTTTCCTGCGATTAAAGTAATCTCTCGGGCCTCCGACTGAGAAGCATGATACACATTAAATATATTATATAATGTTGCACATTTGCTAATAAAATAGATTCTTTAGTTCTGAGTAAAATTAGAGTTAAGAGGCCCGAGCGGGAACAGATCGACATTATCGTAAAGTTGTCGAGAAAGCGTGTCGTCACGTTCATGTTTATTTAGTAAATCTGTAATGTGAAACGGCTGGCAAATCACCTCGCCCGCGTCGTAGCCAGTTCGTTCTCGGCGCGGGGCGCGGCCGCCGGGTGACGTCACCGCAGCGGGCGAGCTACAACGCACGACGCAACGTGCTCGTTGAAAAACTACTTTTTTTAAGCCACATTCTCACATTGTGTAAATTTTAAAATGATTATTTATAACAGAAGCGTCCGGAAACACTGTTACCTGCAATATACCTAGATCCTATCTAACGAGAGATGAGAGTGCAGACGGGCGCCGAATTTTAATAAATTGGGTCGAACGTCCGATGAACTAGGAATAAATGGATTTAGTAAAAAAAAATATGTAAATAAGTTTCATGATTTCATGGAGCACGACATGTGCAGATGCTATGGAGGAACGAGGGAGGCGAAGGAGTAGGGACCGGGGAGGGAGTTATAAAGAAGTACATTTTTTGTATTAATAGTTTATAAGTTCTCGGTTGTCTGCTATTAGACCGCGATATTTATTGGCTTTCTATAAGAAAAAATTAAATCGATTTCTTGTAAGCAATTTTTTTAATTAAAATAAGGATTATCCGAAGGCTCGATGCATCATCCATATATTCCATCGCTGCGATGCCACGGAATTTAATAAGATTTGACATTCAGAAATGTTAAATTTAAATCGTATGTAATTGGATAGATAACACAACACTAAATAAATCTAGCGAGTATCGAAACCGGTTCGTCTACGTCTACGGTTATCTAGCTTATGAAAACGTTAAAAAATCACTCCGAGCTCTCGTTAGACGGGCTCTAACATCGCAGGCGAGGTCGCGGCGCGTGCCGGCGGCGGAGGTTCGGATTTCAGTGATACGGGCTATAGTACAACGACGATCGTCGTGCGAACACCTCTCGTCGTCACCACTTATATTAGGGTACGTCTGGTTTTTCGAAAAACTGTAATTTGTATTTTTTATCCTAATTTACCCAATAAATATTTGTCGTTTTTTTGAGGTACTCCCGGCGATATAGAAAGTACTATGGAAGGTTACGTTTATTTCGTTCGCGGCACGGTAATTTTCGACGTCCCCGGGAGCGCTCCGTCCCGCAACATACTCCGACCGGTGCGGTCGGGCAGGCCGGCGACCGGAGCTAGTGCTCGGCGAGGGAGCGCTCCGCGTGCCAGGCGCCGGCGGCGCAGCGCAGTTACGTGCGCGTGATGCTGTGCGCCGGCACGTCGCCGGAGGCCGCGGCCAGGCGCAGCGCCGCGCACGCCAGCGGCGGCGCGCCGCCCCCGCCCGCGCCGCCGCCGCCCCCGCCGCCCCCGCCGCCCCCGCCGCCGCCGTATGCGCTCGTGCCCGTTTCCTCGCTGCTCGTCTCCGCCTGCCGATAGAATGAAATTCTTAACATTTTAAACTTATTTAGGAGCGTGTACCGGTAGCGCGGGCCGCGCGCAATGTACTCGCCCGCCGCCGATGTGACCGTGTGCGTAGCGGGCCGCACGTTTTCCGACCGTAGTCGAACCGACTCGCTTTGATCCTTTTGAGCTCTCTATACGGAATCCTCGGGGCCGAGTGCCGACCGACTTCGTGAGGAAGGAGGAACTCTTCATTATGAACTCCTTTTTCCAGAAGCGGGAACGCCGTAAATGGACCTAGACGAGCTCCGACGGTGTTACGAGAGACGAGATAGACTTCATTATGTCGACGAGACGACACATGTTCGATGATGTCTCCGTGATCGACGCAGTTAATATTGGAAGTAATCACCGACTAGTTAGAGGCACATCGAATATCAATTTCAAGCTTGAAAAGTCTAGACTGATAAAGTCTACACTCGGTCCAGCACCTGTCCAGACTCAGGAGCCCGACAGCTTTAAGCTCGAACTGCGGAATCGCTTCGAAGGGCTAGGTGAGTGCGTAAACGTGGACGACTATAGCAGCAGGGTAGTGGAAACTGTCCATACGATCGGGCACCAGTTCTTTAAAACCCACCGTACAAAAATAACCAACAAGCTCTCAGGCGTTACCCTTAAGGTTATGAAGGAAAGACGCAGGATGATCCTGTAGTCTCCAGAAGAAGTTGCCGAATGCCAGCGGCTCAGGAGGCAGATCTCTAAATCTCTGACTAGCGATGTACGTGTGTACAATACTTACAAAATAAGAGAAACTTTCGAGGGCATCAAAGGCCCCAAAGTGTCCGCAAGAGATCTGTCTATCGAACGGAGCCGGTTGAGTAAGCTGAAGATAGGAGACGGCAGGATTATATCCTTTACACCGGAACTCTTGAGGATAGTCAAGAAGTTCTACGGCCAGCTATACACATCAGTACAACCACTTGTCTGCAATCCTGCCAAAGACCCAAGAGCCAAATTGACTCGACACTATACCGAAGACATCCCGGACATCAGTCTGTACGAGATTAGTATGGCTCTCAATCAGCTCAAGAACAACAAGGTGCCAGGCGATGACGGTATAACAGCCGAGCTTCTCAAGTCTAGTGGAAAGCCGAAATTGAGGGCTCTCCAGAAGCTATTCATCCTCGAGGGCAAAACGCCACAGTCATGCCGCGGAAGTTTGGTGGTTCTCTTCTTCCAAAACCGTGATAAAACCCTCTTAAAGAATTATAGACCCATCTCACTTCTGAGCCACGTCTATAAACTGTTTTCGATAGTCATTACGAACCGTCTCGCGCGCAGACTCGATGACTTCCAGCCTCCCGAACAAGCCGGATTCCGAAAAGGTTTCAGCACCATAGACCACACAGATGCGACAGGTTATACAGAAGACTGAGGAGTACAACCTGCCACTATTCTTAGCGTTTGTAGATTATGAGAAGGCCTGCGGTTCGATCGAGACTTGGGCTGTACTACAGTCTCTCCAGCGGTGACAAGTAGTCGAAGTATACCGGTATATCGAAGTGCTGAAGAGTTTGTACGAAAACGCTACCATGTCAGACCGCCTTCAGGACCAGGGCTCGAAACTTTTTCGATTCAACTGTAACGTGGTGTAAGACAGGGAGACGTTATATCTCCGAAACTGTTCTCCGCCGCGCTGGAAGATGTCTTCAAGCTTCTGGACTGGAGAGGTGCTAGGTATCAACATTAACGGCGAGTACATCTCTCACCTTCGATTTGCCAATGATATCGTACTCATGGCTGATACCCTGGAAGACCTCAGTACTATGCTCGACGACCTCATTAGAGTCTCTCAACAAGTCGGTCTTAAAATGAACATGGACAAGACGAAGATCATGTCAAACGTCCATGAAGTATCCACTTCTGTAAAGGTTGGAGACTACGCTCGAAGTTGTTGACTATATATACCTGGGACAAAGAATCCAATTAGGTAGGTCCAACTTCGAAAATGTGGTCAATCGTCAAATCCAGCTAGGCTGGCGGCGTTCGGGAAGCTAAGTAACATCTTCTCGTCCAAAATTCCGCAGTGTCTCAAGACAAAAGTCTTTGACTAGTGTGTGTTGCCAGTGATGACACACAGCACTGAGACATGGTCATTTAGGATGGGCCTCATAAGAAGGCTCAAGGTCACCCAAAGGGCGATGGAGAGAGCTATGCTCGGAGTAACCCTGCGAGATCGAATCAGAAACGAGGAGATCCGCAGGAGGACCAAAGTCACTGACATAGCACTCAGAATTGCTAAACTTAAGTGGCAGTGGGCGGGGCACATCGCTCGTAAAACTGACAGCCGTTGGGGCGAGTGGCGACCACGTACTGGAAGACGTGGAGTGGGCAGGCCCCCTACAAGATGGACCGATGATCTGGTGAAGGCCGCGAAAGTTGGATGCGTACAGCACAAAGCCGGTCATTGTGACGGTCTTTAGGGGAGGCCTTTATCCTGCAGTGGACTTCTTTCGGCTAAAGAAGGGAAAACAAAAGATTGTGAACAAAGCTTAACTTAACTTAGAGCTATAAACAAATAATACACAATAATATTTGTACATACACAATACTGCAGAAGCCGAGCGGGTACAGTGTGCGTGTGCACTTTGAAGAAGCCGAGCATGTACAGTATGCGTGTGTACCTTGAAGAAGTCGAGCGTGTACAGTGTGCGTGTGTACCTTGAAGGAACCGAATGTGTACAGTGTGCGTGTGTACCTTGAAGGAGCCGAATGTGTACAGTGTGCGTGTGCACTTTGAAGAAGCCGAGCATGTACGGTATGCGTGTGTACCTTGAAGAAGTCGAGCGTGTACAGTGTGCGTGTGTACCTTGAAGGATCCGAGCGTGTACAGAATGCGTGTGTACCTTGGCGAGCATGTGCTTGAAGGTCTCGTAGGTAAGCCAGCAGATGGCAGCGGCCGGCATCTGGTAGAGCACGCGCGGCGTCACGCCCTTGAAGAAGCCGAGTGGGCCCGTCACGCGCACCACGTGCCGCGCTGCCTCCACCAGCCCGTCCGCGCGCGCCGCAGACTCCTGCGGACACACGATCATACTAGTGAATTTCATAATAGAGATTTTCTATGTCTATATACTCCAAACTCATATCCATAACTTTACTATACGGTAGAATTAATTACAGACCCATCTCTAAATAATGACTTTTCGCTAAATATGTGTAAAAAGCTGTTGTTCTAGAACCTTTAATCTTTTCCTATGTAGTGTCTCACTTACTGAGAATATCTCACAGCGTTCTCAAATCGACGTAGTATATATTGACTACATTAAGGCTTTAAACAGAATTGATCACTCGATATTAGTTCAGAAACTTTACCTATTCAGTATTAAAGGAGATCTTTTCAGATGGTTTACATCCTATGTTGAGAATAGGTATCAAACCATTGTCTTGAATATATTCTGCTCTAAGGTGTTATTTATTCCATCTGGAGTCCCTTAGAGGTCTCTACGTGGCCCTTTGTTGTTTGTCATGTTCATTAACATTTCCCAATGTTTTAGGCACTCAAACACTTTTATACGCTGTTGAAGGATTATTATTTCTATATGGTCAATAAAACAGATTATAATCAATAATTAAGAATATCGCCTAGCCTGTTGCCCTACTTATGTTAACACAATAAGTTATATAAGTTAATGTAAGGTTAATGTAGCATAATTAAGAGCTAAAAAGAAAATTACTGTATTGTACTACTGTTAAGGAGTGTTTAAGGATATGTTTGGCCGTATTTCTATAAGTCATTAGTTTGTTGTAAAATACATCAAGGTAGTTAGATTTTATGAATATCTCGTGGTAAAGACGACACATTCTTGTAAAAGGATTATAAAAATAAGTATTATTTTTCCATACATGAAAAGTCTTATCAGGGATACGGCAATTACGTTTAGTGTTGAGATTTAATTCGTATAGTATATATGGTCTATAAAAGTATTCTTATTCTAAAAAATTAAGTAGAGTTCTAAATCCTCTGAAGAAAGGAACTTGTAAAGGTCCAGATAATAAAACAAAAAAATAAACTTATAAGGTATGGCGAGGTAAAAGTAATGTACCGTGTAACAACAACAATATTAACCCGTGCTCCATTCGGCGATTATACAAGGGTCAGACACACTTTAAAGTTCACGATAAGCGGTGAGTGATCGACCAAAACCACATCTGTAGCTTAGTTATAGTGAAACATTTTGTTTGGACGCTTTCTATGTTCCCTGAATGAACTATTTAGCACGGAGACCAAATAGTACTTGTCTGTAAAGTGAGAAAGTTTTGCTGTTACTTAAAACCTTTGGTAAATAAGGTTATAAACCCAAGAAGGTGAAAGCTTTGTTTGTAAGGTACGAGTAGTGGTCGCGAAAGGTAAGTTTTTGGTCAAATTATATACGAACATCTTTTGCAATGTAGTTTTTAGGTAATGTTTCTCCTTATAGTATGTATGGTAGTTATATGTAGTATAATATCGTTTGTTTGTGAAGCTAATACAAATGTGTTTTTCACATTAAAGTACATATGATTTATTGGCGCCAATCATAAATTATATTAATGCCACGTTGTAGATTAACGGAAGTGCTGTCTATTGCTTTGAACAATTGCAGATAATTAGCGTATAAAAGGCAAGAGCTAGATAAATTATTGATAAGTACATTCTAAGAACAATGAAGAATAGAGGATCTAGGCGCGACCCCTATGGAACTCCAGACTTTACCGAAACAGGTGATGATCTAAAGCCCTTTATAGCTATTAGCCGACTCTAAACAAATTAAGGGCTGTAAATGAATCAAAATCTTACTATTTTCTTATAATAGAAAACCTAAACCTGTATTATTTGATTACAAATTGAAAGACAAGCTTACAGCCGGAGTCAACTTTATAAGTGACCTGAGTCCTTTGTTAGTTGCTTTTTTTTCGATAATGAATAATATAAAAAGGAACTGAATTAATTAATGTAATCAGAGTTGAGAAAATGCGTATGGGCAAGTAGTCGCCGCTTTTTTCTATTAAACAAAATCTTACATAGGATTTCCGCCTGCCTCGAAGGATACTCGCGAGACGTGCCGAATTCCTCCCGACTACATCTCGGCGGTTACCTACGTCGCGGACGGAACCGTTTCGTTGACAGTATTTAGTTTATTAGCGCATCGAGCAGGAGCCGACCTGCGTGTTGAGCACGGTCTTGCAGACGTCGAGCGGCGTGGTGGCGGCGGCGGCCAGCGCGCCGGCCGCGGCGCCGCTGAGCGCGTGCGCGCCCGGGTTGTACTGCCGCTGCGGGTTCAGCGACGTCTGGCACCACTCGTACATCACGAAGTGCAGCGCCTGCGCGCACCCAAAACCAGCCTTACACTAGCCATTACAGTTTAGGACATGATTCCGAATCAAAATATATATATTACGATTAATGAACGGCCATAGCCACGGCATTCACCGACGATGAGAGTGAAGGAAGCCTGATAGGTCTGTAAGGAACGAACCTGTTGAAACGTTATACTCTCTGCCTACGCGAGAGATCTGGCGTGATGATGTAGGATTAGGTCATGATCACATACGAATATTTCGAAAGGACGAGATAATCGACCATTTTCTGCAAATAAGCCCGCATTCACAGAGCACTTTTTCAATCCTCGTTTTTTAAATCGTAGTAAGGACTTTTTTAAAATGTAGTGCTTTGTTAATAAAGCGATTACTAACAAACGATGCATAACGTTGCGATCAAAGTTGGCAACACGTACTGCCGTGCCGATGGCTTTGTCACCGGTTTTATTAAGGTCGTCCTGTATTACATGGCCAGGTTTTAGGTCAAAATATTATGATCCTGTACTATCGACTCAGTAAGAACTCTGTAATTGTATCCGTTACCTGGAAAGGCACGTTCATGGCGATCTGCGTGCCGTAGGAGCGGTAGAAGGCGCGCGCGCCCTCGGTGCGGTACACGTGGCGCGCGCACTCCCACACGCCGCGGTACGGCGAGTTCAGCATCTGCAGCCTCTGCTTCACCACTGAAACAAGCACACCACATTACACTAGTGCTCCTGCACTACCTACGTTCACATTAGGGATAACGCCTGCGTCAGAATACCGTTTCAACAAGCAGAAATAACATGTAGCCGCATATCAATGAACGCATTAAACATTGGCTACATCTACGCAATGTGTTTTAGCGTGTTAATTCACACAATACGACGTAGGTGGGGTAGGAGAATTATGGAAATCGATGTTTTAACGAATTAATATCTCCTCGCGCGAAAGGCGAGGGCAGCTAAGACACGTAAACTGCGAGCTGACATTGCCTACCCTCGTAACCAGCGAGCTTCCCATCGCGCAGCATTGATATTTTTTTTAGCAAGAGGTAAAGTATTGACCACGAGAGCACGCTCGACCCTTTTGATCTTCCTTGTTTAGTTAGTGTTAGCCATTCTTATATTGTTAGTGAGGACAGAAGCCAAGGACGAAACGAAGCTTTATTAATGTTGCCAGTGCGTTGTGGGCTGCTCCAAGAACCTTGGAAATGGTTGGGCCATGGAAATTGATTACATATTTGCGAGCTTCATCACGGTATAGTTTTCTTAAATTAACTTAAAGAGTCACTCTGTTTATCATAGTCTATCGTCCTGGCGGGTCAGCTACTAAATAAACAGTTCTACTTTACGTAGCTAGGGTTATTTTATAATTATTTTTATACCAATATCGTTAATTAGAGATGTAATTATTGTGAACTCTGGGACTTCAAAGCGATAAAACTTGCAAAAAATATGTATCAATGACCTTATTTATAAACATCGAACATATATACATTATGAGATATTATGTATGTTGTATATGATGATATAATGGCGTTATGGTACGTTGATATTAGGGTGTGTCGGCTTCTGCTCCCGACCTCAATACGTAATTACGGAGGAGATAAAAACAACTGTAATTTTTGTCACATAGTCCTAATATGAAATAAGCCTTTACGTAGAATAATAAACAGTTCTGGTTAAAAGAAAAGAGCTAACATAAACGAGCACGAAACTTCTACAGATTTTCTCAAATAATAACTGAACATGGTTTTATCGGTAGTAACTCGTCATCATTGCGGAGGAAACCGGGTAGAATTAACCAGCACACGCTTGAAGAGTACCCAGCCTGAGCCAAAAGCAGTTGATCTTGATGGATAGGAAGATATCAAGCTCAGTAGACAAGTCGGATTTATCGTCGTTAACGCTAATAGAAAATGTGATTCTGCATTCTGATGGGAATAACATTTTACTGCGAAAAGTCACGGTCAAAATAAGGTGCTATCGATTGCGGAAAGAGACAAGAAAACGAACGCTTGATAGACTTGTTTGGCCCTCAAACCTCTCCGTACTGATGTATCGATTATGCTAATAAGGTAATCACTGGGGGAGCAGTACGCTGCTTTTCTAACATCCCACAAGGTGATGCCGCGGCCACCATAGTTATAATCGTTAGGACACACGTGGGACTACTATCATGTTGCAGGCTACGCACAGCGACATCTACCCAAGAGACGATAGTTCTCACCGTTTTAAGATTTCGACTAGTGTCAGCTAGTGTGTGCTGTAACTTAAGGTAGTCACTATATTATATAATTTTGGCAGAACAATAATATGCCCAGATAACTCACCAGTACAGAAAGGAGGGGTCAGCGCATCGGCAGATAATCGACAGGTTATTGAGGCTCTTAACAATGGTCATAATAGATAAACGGCTCGAGTTTATCGCGGCGGCTCGGTGTAAACATCACGCTGCACCGCCTGGCGGCTGCCAGATAAACACTATTTATATTTTAGCAACAAAAAGAGTGTTATCTTTTGTTGCAGAGCTCGCGGTCGCGACTGTCACTGGGGCACGCTGTATTGTCGCGATCATTCGTCCAAGCGGGACAGCATGCAAAATGTATCTACTTAGAAATGTAAATTCGGCGTTCTTTGGTACAATTGTGCTGCTTGAATATTTTTAGATCGTCCACATAAAGTAGATATTTACATGGGTCTTTGAATCATTGATAAATAGGGTAACGAGTATGGGCCCCAAAAGCGACCCTGAGGTTTGCCTGGAGTCACACTGTGTCCTGTAACAACCAGACACAACTTTCTGTCAAACAGTTCAAAAGTTTAGTAATGTCAGACGAATAGGTTTTTAACAAGATATGGTGATTAACATTTTGGAGAGGACTCGACCCTCGACAAGTCGGTATAGACAAAATCAACCTGCTTACCATGGATTGGATGGATGATTATTCTGTTGGATTACTGTGACCACATTTTTCCTTACAAAAACAGTGTTGATGGATGCATGCCAATGTTAGGTGTGATTCATATTATTCATAAGTATGCATATATTCATCAGTATGCAAGAAATCAAACGTTCCTGCTGTGCAATCTATACCCGTGATGTGCTTTTTACTTTGTCTAGTTCTGTATTATTGTTTTCTTCCCCACGTTTGTAAATATTCCTGTCTCTAGTTCTGTTATTTAACAGTTGAATGTATCAATTACACACGCTTGCATCTACGCGCATTTCATGGCAGTCACGTTGATCGTGTTTGTTTGTCGCAGCTGCTACACTCGCTGTTGTGGCGCGACAATGTAATTTTATCGACTTTTAATTTCAAAATAGTTTTTTTTTCATGTAGAACTAATTGCTCCGAGTAAGTATACGCGTCGCAGTCATCTGGTTCAATTAGTAATACAGGCGAACAGCTAGCTAGTCACATACAACGCTGGAATTTAATTGAGTGCCTTGTTTCTTAGTTAATATACATTATACTTCTAAAACGTTTATCGGCTGACCGAAATCCGCTTTTATGATATGGCTGAATGAAAATCCGGCAATATTCATGTAGGATCGCATAGATACACGACATACAATTAATTTGGAAAAATAATACGTATTTAGAATGTTGTGCTCATTCAATAACCAGTAGGTACTACTTAATAATAATAATATCAGCCTATACTGCACACTGTTGGGCAAAGGCCTTCTCTCACAAATCGAGGTGAGAGAGATTAGGTCATACTCCACCACGCGGACCCAGTGCGGGGCGGTGGAGGCAGGTTTGTGGCCACCTGCAGTTGGAACTTATCAAGCCGCCTTTAAGGCTTCCAACTCGGCTTAACGACTACCACATTAAGTGGTAACCGGGACCAACGGCTTAACGTGCCTTCCGAAGCACGGAGACGCTGGTACGCTGGAGAGAGGTACTACTTATTGGTGGAAAATTGTGTAATTAAACTGTTAATTTTCATTTGGAAACAAAAACGTGTAAATTAGTTTTTAAAATCTGCATCAAGGAAAGAGTGGATAATTTGGAAATGGTAATCTGCTTAGCACATTCAGATTAAATTTAAAACAAAAAGTAAAGGTCTGGATTAGCTAGTACAAAAATAACAAAGCCCTTTGTTGCCCTTTGCCTTTTCAATGCTGGTAGCGGTGGAAGGTGGTTTATCTTCGTTTTCATAGTCGCACGGTGGCCGGACATAGAAATCTTGAAATAACACTAGGTTCTTGTCCAGTACACTGATCTTCCTTGATATTCAGACTTTGGTAGCAAAATATCAGAAGATGCTTGCAATAATTGAGGACTGAAGGAATGCAGTGAGGTAAGCTGCTCCGCGATTCGTCCGACCGCTCGCCCCGTTGCCAATAGAATCACACAGTAGGGCCGTCCGCCGACTCACTACGACTATCAGTTATCGGTCGGTCGTCATCTGACATATGTCATCGCATAGACAACTTAACACACTCAGGCAAGGATCGTGGTTGGTAACGATGTGCTGGAGCAGGTGAATGAGTTTGTATATCTTGGATGCGCATTCAGTAAGGATGGGAAATACACTGCTGACATAGAGAGAAGAGTGAGTGCAGGGATCAGAGTGAATGGTGCGATGGGAAAGCTACTTGGGAGCCGGCACTTAAACCAAAAAGCGCAGCTGGCCATATATAACCGAGCGCTTGTTATATGGTCAACGCTGTTATATGGCAGCGAGATCTGGGTATGTAAGAAGGAGAATGAAAGTAGGATAAATGCAGTGGAAATGCGAGCTCTGCGGAAGATGTGCTGAGTGAAGCTGAGCGACCGTATTCGCAAAAGCGTAGTAAGAAAGCGAGTAGGTATGAAAGATAGTATCAGTGTCAAGATGAGAAAGGGTATGCTCCGTTGGTTCGGGCATATAGAAAGAATGTCAGAGGAAAGAATGACAAAACAGATATACAATGCGAAAGTGGAAGGATGTAGGTCCCGGGGAAGACCTAGACTATCTAACCATGACCCAATAGACCTAGGCTTATCTGAAGGACAAGTCAAGAGTCTCCGTAACCGGCGAGCATATATGAGATGAACTATGCGAGTGAAGGAAGCCAGAGAGGTATGTAAGGAAAGAACCTATTGGAACTCGGTACTCTCTGCCTACCCCGCAAGGGATCTGGCGTGATGTTATAGATAGATAAAACTAAAATATCAATAACTGCGACATTCCATTATCATCATCATCATCCTGTAATCGTCAAATATTGCTCAAATAATAGGCTCCGACACAAACGTGCAATCGACCGATTTTATTTTAAACTAGCCATAACTAAACAGTTTGTCAGATTTAGCTAATTCAAGTCGTTAATGCAGTAGTAAATGCAGTCAGTTCAAGTGAAAAGTGAATTCTAACCAAATATCATATCCAAACCTATGTAGATACGACGTACATATGAGGCGGGCGAGCTGCACCGGCAGCCGGCGCCGCGCGTCTCACTCACGCACCAATGCACGCGCCTCAAACGCTCATCATTTCAAAATCGCAATACATTGTTACTGGATAAGAGCTTCAATTAATTACAGCTTGCGCCAATCTTTATGACCGCTCCGAATGTAGCCTATGCAGCTGTGTACAGATGCGCAGATTGCAAAGTTAGTTGTGTTTGCACTCTGTGCACCGCAGCTACATTCACACCGGTTATAAATCCAGAGTATCAGTCCAGAGCGGGTGTCCTCGCTAAAGACACCTCGTACACTATACGGAATGCTTATTAAGGTCATTGGTGTGGGAATGTTCCCCGACTGGATATTTGATAACCGCTCAACGTATTTGCTTGATACGATGATAATTATCTCTTCAGAAAAGTTAAAATATTATGACCTAAATCGTAATTCTTGTAAAAGAAAGAAGTTTGATAGACATCAGGGCCGTCGGAAACTTTAAAGCACGTGGCTATTGGCAACTAGGTAGGAGTGTCACGTGTGTGCAAGGTAGGTGATAAACAAACAAAGAGTGCGCAGACGCCTCAGCTCGTGCGCGCGCACTCGTTAGCTAAGCAAAGCGCGTCGCGGCGCTCCGCTTCGCGCCGCACCGCACCGCTCCGCTCGCCGAGGTTTTCCCCCAGCTGAGAGGGACATGAACAGCTGACTCACGCGCTCAGACACAGCAGTTTTCCTTATAGCGACAATAGACGAACGTAACACTAAAAATACGTACCTAACCCGTTTTATTAATGAACGAAGGATTTCAAACATGTTTATATTTTCGCATAGATACTCGCGTCTCGTAAAGTATGCAACGTGTCGTTTCTATTATTACACGTTGTTTTCGCATGGGTATATGTCTTCTATTATCAATAAGTAGGTGGGTAATTAATATAATAATTACGTGCAATTAAATTATTCACATGTCTCTTGTCACGAGAAAACAATGGCGTGTACAAATAAGCGGAGCAAACACACAAGGAGAAAACTGAGTGTACTGTTCTTGTAGCATCACGACACGAATTTTGGATCTCAAAGAAATTTTGTCTGTTTGCATATATCAGAATATTAGAATAAAAATCTTCCTCTCATACAATATAATTATGAAAATTCCGGCCGAGATAATAAGTGTAACACCAGATGACCAGATAGGCTTGCGCGTCACCAGTTCGCCACACGGCCAACCGCTCGCGGGCGGAGTATCACACTCTTATCGGCTCTTCGGCAAAGTCAGTATCGAGATGTCTCTCGACTGCTAGCCGTCGCTCACTAACCAGGCGTTGTGCTGGCTCCGTGTTTACAATTACATACTATCTACTATTTTATCAGAGTTCATATAAATGGGAAAACGCTAAAAGTCGTTAGGTTCTTCGAACCTCATATTGAATCAACAGAGATTTCGCCAAGAGACATATCATGTTCGGTGTCGGATTTAATTAGGTTCCACTTTCGAGAAACTTACTAAATTTATGTTGTCTCATATAAATAGATTCACTGGATCTAAACAGCTGAAGATCGTAGGGATCTAGACAACAGCGGGTGAAGGAGGTGACGTGGCAAGAAAGAGATAGACAATTCAGTGTGCATTCGAACATTTAATGACTACTATCACAAAGATTTTTAAAGGAAAGCTCCAGCAGTTCAAGAATTAATCGGGCATGCAATCAACCGATTTTATTGTAAATTTAATTACCGACGACACAATCCCTGAATTGTCACCGACGTCAGTCGCGAGTCGAATCGCCGACGCGATTGTACTCGTAATGAGAGAAAGCGCAAGAGTGTAGACCAACAAGAGCTGGGCCGCGCTCGCGTTGAGCCACGCCGCTGACATGAGCGTGACGTGGCGACGCACTACAGTATAAAAGGATGAGAACAACCTTGAGCTTCAGGGCCAGCCAACAAGATACATTATAACGTAACTCGATGGCCACAATGAAGCTGGACCAATTCTTAGAAGGTATTCCGTTGAACTGGTGACCGTTTGGAGATCCTGAAGCCTGGCACTAGATGTTTAGTGCAGTAGAAGAACCACAATATACATCATTCTTTCCTAGACACGGCTGAGAATCTTTTGATGTTTTTTACGTAAATAATAGGAAGCTCTTTTCAGGCAACTATTAAATATTTTTCTAACAACAAACGCAACCTGACGGGCAAAACAATAGTCTTCTTAACCGAAGAGCGTATATGAGACTATCTATAAGAGTGAAGGGAGCGGGCCAGGAAATAATCTGTTGGAACTCTGTACTCTCTGCCTACACCGCTACGTATCTATGTCATCAAGCTACATAGCTTGATGACATAGATACGTAGACAAACGCAATACAGTGTTACAGTGAATATAAAGTAAAATGTAAACAATTCAATGTACTAGCACAGACTAGGTAGGTCCTGCAATCGGCGGCATGCAGGAGCGCCCGCGCCGACCGCGAGCGTCGCGCAAAGCGATAAATATAAATAATTAATTTACCCATTACACAATAACCTACGAGTACAATTAATTTGATTTACTTTAATAATAAGTATTTTGTAAGAAGAAGAAATAATAGAATTAAAGTACAAACCACTATCGTAGATATGGTTATGAAGCTTATTGGCTTTAATGTTAAGTTTTATGTAATGCCGGTTTGTTTACTGCGTATATTAAGAGCGACTGCATTCACAAGACGACAATGACGTCACCGGCGCTTCTCACGGAGCGTGACTGCGCGCCGCAAGTGGGAAATAACGAGAGCAGGCAATTGGTCCCGTTCCGAGAACCGACCACAGGGAAACACTACATGACAATCGATTGATACCGCCGTAACATATACACGTGGCGGGGTGCGACAGGCAATTACTAGGTTTACCTACCGCATTAACTTGTAATTCATGGATTAACGATATAAATCGTTATTATGATCAGGCAACCAATTGTGGCTTTTACCCTATTTGTTACTTTGTATGAGGGTACTCTATCGTCCGCTAGAGGCACGGTGCAATTTTTCATACATGATTGCGACTTATTAGTAGTTTATGTATTGCGAATCAAATTCGCTTTATTCGGGTGAATCGACATGTTTAATTATTTCAATATTATCTTTTTAGCAATCAATTTGCACAAAAAAATTATTGGAATGCGAATAGGGATTGCAATCTTGCAAACCGCATCCAGTAATCCGGCGAATCCGGCATGATTAAATGTCTACCGGATCCGGTAATAGATACAGAGAGAAACACTCGCGCTAACTACTTAGGTAAATGCGTTATGCTGTGCCTTAAAAATAAGACGTTTTACATTCATTATTGTGATAATGACTGAGTCATGGATTAAACATAGACATGATGACAGTCATTCTTATTTTAAGAACGAGTACTGCATAACCTACCTAATTTACCTTCTTATCGACATCTTAGTCGATTTAGTTAGATTTCAAATGAATTACTTACATAATGTTATGTAACTAAGTTGAAAGATAACTTTTAATGTTCTTATTCGTAAAATAATAAGACTAGCACTAAAATTGCTAATAATAATAATAATATCAGCCTATAGTGCCCACTGCTGGACAAAGGCCTTCTCTCACAAATCGAGGTGAGAGAGAGCACAGGTCATACTCCACCACGCGGACCCAGGCATTATTTGCGGATTGGTGGAGGCAGGTTTGTGGCCACCTGCTGTTGGAACTTATAAAGCCGCCTTTAAGGCTTCCAACTCGGCTTAACGACTACCACACTAAGTGGTAGCCGGGACCAACAGCTTAACGTGCCTTCCGAAGCACGGAGACGCTCGAATATGAAAATGCCACAAACGGTCACCCATCTCGGGCCAACCGAGTCGAACGCTGCTTAACCTTGGTAATCGGTAAGAACACCGCGGTCGCACAGCGCTACGAAAATTTAATATTGAGTTGATTGGTTGCTTAATTATAACAGCGTAAGTAAAGTTAGATAGATAGATCGATGAATGATGATGAAATAATGATGTGATAAGAAATAAAGGTTTTTTATAAAAATTGTATTACACTCGATTATCATCTTGAGGTCACCAATTCGACCGAACCCGATCGAATCAATGGAAATCCGGTTAAATCCGGCCGAATTAAAATTGATACCGGATTGCAATCCCTGCATGCGAAGCGATTGTTTCTGTAATTTGTTTGTGATATTACAGGTTAATAAAGATGTTATTTTTATTACGAAATAAATAGTAATGTTCTTTCCATTCGTATCGGATGTGGGTAACGTGACAAGCTTATCATCATTATCAATATTAGTACACGCAGGCCTCGGTAAAGACGTAACATCCAATGTACAAGAGGACATAACAGTAACTTTTTTAGGTGTGTGTGCGTGTGTCAATGATCTAAACTGTTGGCCGCGGGGCATCTACAGCTTCACCGGATAAGAACATTTTTAGAGTTCCTATTCGTTTCTTTCAACTCTGGAACCAAAACAATTAAATTGCTCTTGATAAATATGCTATGAGAGTGGAGGAAGCCCTCTGGCTTCCTCCACTCTCATAGCATATTTATCAAGAAACCTTTCTAGGTATGTAAGAAAAGACCCTGTTGGAACTCTGTACTCTCTGCCTACCCCGCGAGGGAGCCAGCGTGATGATATAGATAGATAGATAGATATGCTTCAAGGAATACGAAAATGATTTAAGCTATAGTATCGGAAACTGAACCGGCTGTTTAAATACCGGTAACAATATAGAAAGCGACATAATTAAATGTAAATCGAACATACTGCGATATGATAAGAGTTTGAAGTAAAGAAACCACGAGTGGATAAATGGTGTAGGTACAGCGCGAGGCCGCGCACTCGTTTATACAAATGAAAAGAAAATGCTAATGATAAAATTGATAAATAACGTTTTATTTGAGGTACATGTGTCAACAGCGGCGCCGCCAGCGCAGCTGCTAACTCCATGCATTATCACCACATACATATTATATCATCACAGCGACTCCGGAATCGCTTTGCTCCCTCCAATTTTTTAACTTTTCTAACTCCAAGTTGCGCTCTTGAGCACGTAAGAATCCACTGTTTAAAATTGGTTGGTATGATGGATTCAGGTAGAGAAAAAATTGTATTGGGATCTATCAATGAAGCCATACAACAGATCCAAGAGGACGTCTCATGCTCAGTTACAGTGGGAACATCATAACTACACGGAATGTTTTAGACGACTTTGGCGATATTATGCGTTTTCGCCTAATTATTTAAATATGTCCACGACATACAGATCGAGTGTTCTATCATGACAGGTTGTTCGTCGACATGGCTTAACACACAGATTGACACGTTAGCGTAACGCTATCGAGAGGATATGCCATCCTATTTACACAAAAAAATTGCTTAATAAAGACAAACGTGACAGCACACGTCGATAGTGTTACGCTACATCAATATTTTCGCGCAAGCCCCCTGAAGTTGCTTTTACTTGTCTTGAAACATTCACATTAGTGTCCAGGCTATTGCGCGGTAACCACTGAATTCACAATTTCATGGACAAAGAGAAAAATATGGTAACATTGATCATTACGAGCGAGAAAGGAAAATTAAAACGATTATGGCAGTTGTAATGTCATAACAATTCAATATTAACATTCTCAAGGAAAAGCGCTAACATGCAGACACGATAGAAAAACTGATTTCTGCAGCCGGCGGTTTAACAAAGCCTCAAGAAGTAGTTATAAGAGTAGTACGGTTATGTAGGATATGCAGACACGATAGAGCAATAATAGTCGGCGGTCTTACGAAGCTTCATGAGAAGTATGTAGTTACATAAAAGTGTAGTTGTCAAGGATAGGTCAAGAAGCTACCGCTACCCGTTGCTAGTGGTACTATTCCAGTGTGGAGGAGTGTGCCACGCGTCGAGAAAGTAATTCAGGAGCGACTTTTCAAAAGGGCTTATTTCCATACTTATTTGAGAAATGCAAAAATGACCATACAGGGGCCGATGCGGTTTGCGGTTATCACGGGACTGAAGCCAGGAGATGCCCTGTCACCTATGCTTTTCAACCTTGTCCTAGAATATGTCCTCAAAAGCGTGCTCGCACTAGACGTCGGACTGGAGCTACATGCAAAGCATAAGGTCATAGGATACGCCGACGATAACGGAAACAAGCGATTAAGTTCGAGACTCTCGAAGCAAAAGCACTCGAAGAAGAAGCTCTGAAAGTGGGGCTAAGGATCAGTCATGAGAAGTCTGAGTATCTCAATATGAAGCGCTACAAGAATACGCGCGCTCCTCCCAAAGATCTGCAGGTTGGAGATACCAAGTACAAAGGGGTGGCAAAGTTTAAATATCTAGGCTGTACTATAACAGATACAAATACTCGCGGCGAAGAAATTGCCATCCACATACAGAACGAACTACGATGTAGCGCCGGCCTACACAGTGTTGGTATCCAAGCTTCTAAGCAGAACTGCGAAGATCCGAATCTACAAGACCGTTATAAGACCAATATTATTGTATGGGTGTGAAGCTTGGACACTAACACTAAAAGAGGAAAACAAGCTACTTGTGGCGGAAAGAAAGATTCTTCGGAAAATCTGGGGCCCCGTCTAAAACTCAGATGGAAGTTGGAGAGTCCGCAATAACGCCGAAATCGAAGACCTCATGGCTGGTCCTAATATAATAGAAGAGACGAAAGCGTACAGACTCCGATGGCTTGGCCACATTCAAAGAATGGGAGAAGAGCGTAGTGTAAAGAAGGCCTCTCTGGGCCGACCAATCGGCCGCCGACCGGTTGGTCTCCCAGGTATCGCTGGAAGGACATGGTTGAGGCGGATCTGCGTGAGCTCCAAGCCGAACACTGGCAGGGAATCGCGTAGAATCGTTAGAAGTGGCAGAATCTTGTTTCGGAGGCCAAGACTCACTTTGGGTCGCTGAGCCAACGGAGTAAGTAGTGGCAGATGTATTTATAAAGCCTATATGTGGGAAACAGTAGTAGTGTAATTGTAACCACGTTTTGATGGCGATTTTCAATGAAAACTATGTTGACTTAAACAGTTCTGAAATATAATGCGGTAAAAGTAACATGTTAGATGTAAAAATAGGAAATTAGGTATTTTAATAAGTTACTCCTCAATTGGTAACGCGTGTTTTTTACATGCGATATAGACAACATCAAGGAATAGCAACTGTGGCCACGACTCAGCGGCGGAGTGTTTATTTGTTCTCAGACAGCTTGCCCAAATATTAGCCCAATTTTATTTTATCGAGAGATTATTACAAAGGCAACAATTCGCAGCGTCTCGCTGCACACGTGTGAGCGAACGTGACATATGCCAAGACATTGGCACCTTCGGACCCTGTCCTTGGGATAAAATGTTTCATATTATTATATTCACGGAAAGGCATAAAAAGTGACAAGGTCGTACTAGTAGGTTGCTGTATCGATATTTAATAAATATAAACCTAGTGCAATTATTCTACATGAGCTTATGGGGCACGAACACTCCGCTCCCACTACGCCGATATTTAAAGTATTTTCTATTCTAATATCTGAACAACTCGTTATATAGAGCGTAAAGCACATAGCAGAGCAGGCTTTTATTATTGATTATTTGTATTATGGAATTTATTGCTACTTTTAATTCATGTTCATTTGATAAAATTACGACCTTATTTCACATGTAAAATTTCACGGGTAATGAATTTTCTTTCGCTAATAAATCGTGTTAGTGACGTATGTACTTAAGATCGATCTCCTACTAATTACTGCAGATAACTCAAAACCTGAACGTTCTTCCTGCAATTTCATATCAAGTGTGATTTAAAAAAAACCATTGAAAAGAAAAATAGAGGAATTTCTTATGACTTTTCACATGTTACTTATGAAATAGGTTTCGTGCCCGCTCAAGTGTCCGAACCAAAGGGTAATAAAATGCTAAATATATACTAGCGCACCAGTCTTCGTTAGCTTATTTCTTATTTGTTTCAATTTATCTTTTTTTATTTAATTTATATGTTTTATATATTATGAATATAATACTTGACAATAGTGCTCATTCTTACATATCTCGCTAAACTAATCTAAAAGCTCATTGATTTTAGTCCAATTCTGTGAGTTTATTTTATGATATACCAAGATGAAATTATTTATAAATGAACAACGAACGAAATGGGCCCAAATCTTGTGTTTTTAACACAATTCTAGGGAGAGACTACAAAACTTAATTAAAACTGAATGGTCTGACCACTTGTAGTTTATTCAGATGTACAAGAATTAGTACGAAATAGTATTAGTATTAGTGTTAAATTTTGTGGTTGTATTTAGATGATAAATAAAAGAATTTCAATTCAAATATAAATATCTAGTTAGTTGCATGCTCGTCACCAGGATGTATCCGGAGATAGCCGTTAGGAAGGTAACAAATCCGCAATTTGTTGGCGCGAGCGCGGGGCACCAGCACAATATTTGTTAGACAAACGCTTCCGGACCCCGGCTCCGCTGTTTACGGCGACGTGTTCCTGTTAAGCGCGATATTAACCAGCCTAACGGATGTCGTATCAACAAGGCTTCAATTCTTCACACGGAGACACTAAATATTGACATGTGCAAAGACAACACGATGTCTGAACAGCGAAGTCTCTACGGTTATCTAAGATTCTAGGTATTTCAATATAAAAATATTGTAATATTCATTACTTTTAATCTAAAATCCCTAATAGTCTTCCCCTTTTCTAAACACTTTGCTATGCCCGACAGGTTCCATGATTGTTACCTAACCTAGCTTTTAAGCTGAACAATATTACCATCTAAACTACATTGTGGAACGCAAAATAAAATATGAAATAGGTCGAGCCAATCTATGAATGTATTAACTTAGAACTTTTGAAGATGTTGCAGCTTGTGCTCTCTCATGCATCTCTAATTCCTCTGCAAAGCAAAGCTGAAGACAATGAGACAAGACAAAAAGTGTTCATCATTTTAGATTTTATCCATAGACTTACGTCTCTTGTTTTGCATCGCCATCTTGTTCAAATAGATTATCCAAAACGATTATTCGTCTATAATATTAATAGCGACACTGTCGCCATCTAGCGACCAGTGTTGACATCGAAATGTCAAGATGTCGGTGCAGTTGTCAAAATCAATAACCTAGGCAACCCTACATGAAACTACCCGCACGTTTTATCATAACAAATTATCAACTTTATACGAAACTACCCACCATATCCTAACACTACCTATCTATATCATCACGCCAGATCCCTTGCGTAGGCAGAGAGTACATAGTTCCTACAGGTTCTTTCCTTACATACCTCTCTGGCTTCCTCCACACTCATAGTTTGTCTCATACACGCTCGCATACATTCTTCTAACATTCTTTTGAAATATAGGTAATAACAACTGCTGATCGAGTTGGCAACGGGTTGACCTGCAGACCGCTCGTGAAAGGCCTCGTTTGAAGACGGGACGGGTCATACTCTATCCAATAAAATAGGATGGATGAGAGCAGAGCCTTGAAGGACCTCGGCTAGTATGGAGTGGGGAGAAGAACGCTTTATTGCAACACGATATCGGAAGTAGCGATTTGACAAGTCGCGTAAGATAATCAGTCTAACTAGTACTCCCATCAGGTACAGGTCAATTCGTTAAGCCAGACTATGAAATGCCTTCGTGACATCAAAGAAAATAGGCAGCAGTCCTAATGGAAACAGCGAGAATGTGCTCCGTGACGAGATGCACTTTGTAAACACAAGACCGACAAGAAAGAGATAATATAAATAAGAAAACCTAAAAATGATAGTCATTGACGCGGACCAGCAGCAAGCGTCGAGCAAGCGTATCTAGTATGTGCCAGAACTCGCCGTAGCGGCCGCGTACTTTTTACCTACAGAGGAGCGTAAATACTTTGCACATCCCCTGAGAACTTGCTTTAGAAATAATAAACAACAGTAATTCAGTTCAAATAGTTTTCTGTATTGGCATTTGGTTCATAGTTTGATATCGCTAAGCCGTTTAGTTGATTAACTCAAGAGTCGCTAGCACAGAGTCAAGTGCTTATATAGAAATAAAGGTATTATATTGTAATTTTAAATAGAGAAGCAGTCGTAAGTTTAATAATTAAACAAACAAGTTTTATTATTTTCGATAACGCAGCTGTGCCGACACTCCTGCGACACGTTTGTTCGTGACAAAGGAAACGCCTCCGATACGCTTTCATTATTTTATATAGCTATTTTATTTATAGCTGGGACGACCGCGAAGCATGTACAATACGATAAAAACACCGACACGCCTATATTCCCCAAGCGGGGATGGCAGAGGCGTACTGAGTACAACCACGTTTCGCCGACGATGTTAGGTCCCATGTAATAGGGGGCGAGCCTATAGCCATATACCAGGCACAATTCCAAACTCCGGACTCCTACTGGAAATTTACCGTTAGAAAAACTACATTTGTCCGACCTAGGATTTGACCTAGGACCCCGTGATCACAAAGCGATGTGCTACACGATACTATTTATTAACTGATAATTTATATATAAATAGTTAGGTACGACGAAAACAATAATAGCGGTGTTTATATTAACGTAGCTAGAGGTCAGAGAGCTTTTTATGTGTGTCAAAATGATATGCAAGTATCTCAAAGGAAACATTTTAGGCGTTCAGTGAGGTACAGGTAGAGATGTTCATAGGATTATCGACAGCCTTACGACATACATCCGTTTGAACCTTCGTAGGTTCTGTACTCACCCTCAGTCGGGTTTGAGACTGCGTCGTGGACCAGTGACGCGAGGCACCCGGACAACCCTGCGAACAGTTCGACGGCACACATCAGCACATAATAATACAACGCAACTACACAATTACCAAACGATAATTTGTTTAAAATAAAGGTATATCATAGTCATCGATTTGTGCTAAGCCCTCAATTTCGTATTATAGTAAACATGTATGTATGATTGTATAATCAACTTAAAGCTAAAACGTCGTTTCGGCACGGAAAAACTTTACCTAATTCTTAATTAATTTACACTCAGTAAAACGGTTAATCACCTTCTCGCTAAAACTTAAATGATAGTTGGAATTCAAATTCATACTCATTTAAATAAAGCGCAAAGCAATTGGAGCACGGATTACTTTGCATAGTCACAAGTGTGACTCAAATAATTTATGAATGAACGGACGACTATAAACCAATATCTAAAAGAGACCGTCCTGTTAATGCAATTCTCCATCTATTGCCAACAATTGGAACTGGACGGGTTACCACCACCTCTTCAGTAAAACTGTTTTAAGTAGTCTTATTTTGACGTGAAAAAGAGACAGACCTATGAACTGTGTATATGCAGATCCCTTTCACATTATAATAGCTTTATTAAAGAGACTGGTGCGTGCCCTGATCATAACCGGTCTGAGGTCAACCATCAGACCTTGGTATGAAGGCGGTCGTTCCGTACGCACCTTCTACGGGTTGAGGTACGCACCGTGTATGATGTGGTCGTGCCGATGCCTGGTGAGGTGCGACAGCGTGTGCTTGCAGTGCTCGTACGTGGCGAAGAAGCACGCGTGCGCCGGGCCCGCGCCCAGCACCACCGCCGACATGCCGCGGACCGGCCTACAACAACACACACACACTTTATATAAGCATCATCAACATTGGAGGATAGCCACCCGGTGCAGTGGACCGGCGGCTACCTGCGGTACAAACGTCGCGGATAATGCAAAAGAACTGAGAGATGATGCGCAACATGAAGACATTTCGCCTCATTTTGACAAAATTTTATGAGCGGGGTGAGCTTCGATTACCGCTTGTAAACAAAAAAGATTCGAAACTGATCATCTTCAATATTTGTCAATTATCATCATTTATCATTTCTTACATTTTGTCAAGAGGGCACCGGGACAATGATTTGACGTCATTAAAAACACTATCAACCGGGGTTTCTTTGTGGGGTTCGGTATGAATTGTCCATGATCTGATTATGGACACGGAAGAGTAGAAATTCTGAGATTAAATGCAGCTTGAATAGCGTCCACACACAGATAGACACTATTATCTGCATCTGATTTGAAAAACTATAATTAATAAATTTTATATAAAAGATAATATTACGAAAAATATGAAGGACAAAGACCATACAGACAGCGACACAGCTCTCGGCGCGGCAGTAAACTATATTGATTAGTATCAAATGTTGGACCTATTTATAGATTCAGGGCCAAATTCCTTATAGAAAATACCGACTTTCTTTATTATTAATTCTTTTTTTTTCTTTACAAATGTAGGGAGCAAAGCGAACAGAGAAAAAGAACACCGTCACGCCTATCAAATCAAATTAATTTTCTTGTTGTTACAGGTACATACATATTGCTTAGGTCTACGTTTCATCTTGTTTCTCTGTAGCATACCCTGTTGGGTTTACAATATTATTAACATTATAGTATTATGTCAAAAACAAAATAATGAATTATTAAATTATAAAATGATCAAGAGATGAAATAAAAAGAAGGAAACACTACTACAATAATGATAAGTAAAAAAATCAAAATATAATCGTAATAATGTCCAAATCATAAAGGCAATCAATAATAAGTACGAAAAGAGAGTGAAAGAAATTCATCAATAGAATAGTAACATTTAGTTATTAGTAATTGGATTAATTTCTTTTCAAATTGCGCCACATCCAAGTCCTTAATAACATAACGTATTTTATAATAGACCTTAGGCGCCATACAGAATATACTATGCATGAGCGCTGTCCTTGATTATCGTATGTCAATATCATGTCTAAATTTTTATTGTTTTAAGCTGTTTTCTTCAATAAGGCGTTTTTTTTTCACAAATAATGCAATTTAAAAGATATATAGACTAAGTAATGTTAATATTTTGAAGGATGTAAAATGTGGCTTACAGCTGTCTGTAGATTGTATGTTCACTATGGCTGGACACATCCCTTTTGCGCCTTAAACACGGACTCCGTTTCGCAAGAAGTACCCCAAAATAAACACCATAGCGCAATATGGAGTCTACATAGCCGTAGTAAGCGGTGAAAGAAGCTGACTCGTTGACTACTTTTTCAAGTTTGTAGAGAGCGAATGCGAATTGACTTAAATTTTTTACAAGATTCGAGGCATGTTGTTTCCGTGTGAGCTTATGTGAGCCTATATTCCCCAAGTGGGGCTGGCAGAGGTGTACTGAGTACACCCACTTTTCGCCGGCGATGTTAGGTCCCATGTAGTAGGGGGCGAGCCTATTGCCATTTACCAGGCACAATTGCAGACTCCGGAGTCATACTAGAAAGTTTAACAAAAACACTACGACGTAGGATTTAAACCCAGGACCTCGTGATCACTAAACTGTACCTAGGGGATAGATACCCATTAGTTATTTTATTTAATTACTGAATAATTTATGTTTCCACATCGCGTCAATTATTTAGTACGGATTTAGTTTGGCATGTCATTAATGTATATTATTATATACATTAATGGCATGCCAAAATCTGTAGAGCATCCTTTGACTTTATTCGCCGATGACAGCACAGTGACAGTTTCTTGCAAAAATTCTGACAATATAAAAGTGACATAAACAATACATTGACATCTTTAATTAAGTGGTTAGATAATAATAATTTAAAAATCAATCTAAATAAAACACAAATAATGCATTTCAGTCAAAGAATAATTAATCATAATATCGAAATATATTTTCTTAATAATAAAGTAACAAACGTAGATAATGCCAAATTTCTTGGAATAATTATTGATAACAAACTTAATTGGAAACCACACATTGAAGAACTCAGTAAAAAAATAAGCAGTTCGGCATATGCACTGCACAAACTAGCCCCCCTGGTCAATAAAGATACCTTATTAACGGCCTATCATAGTTTAGTTGCGTCAAGACTAAGGTATGGGATCATATTTTGGGGAAATTCCACCAACAAGGAAATACCATTCAAAGTTCAAAAGCGCTGCATCAAAGCTATGTTTGGTCTCATTGCTACTGACAGTTGTAAATCTTACTTTATTCACAACAGAATTCTAACACTTCCTTGCCTTTATATTTTGGAAATAGCGTCATTTGTAAAGGGTATCCTCATTTATTTAGTCGCTTATCAGATATTGTACAACGCAGCCGCCGCGATCCAAGTAAACTTTGTTTGCAAACGTCTCGGACTGCACTTATAAATAAAAGGGTATTTTGCATGGCACCGAAAATTTACAATAAGATACAAATAAATACAAAGACTATAATTATAAGTTATTTAGGAAACATTTAAAAGACATTCTTATATCAAAGTGTTACTATAATTTAAATGATTTTTTTAATGATCCCACTCTTTCATAAATTTTACATATTTTTTTCTAAACTTCGTGTGTAGTTGAATTAAGAATTATTAAATGAATTATTTTCTTCTTTTTTCGTTAATAAATTAATTAATAATTATTGATTTAACTGGCGCACTTTTGACTGAACAACAGTTATAATAAATAATAATATTTTATGTTTGTACCAACTCTGATCTCATTGACATTTATTTTATTTTACTGGATTAATTGACATTATTGCTACTGTTAAAAAAAAAACATTTTTATATTTGTACGCCTGATTTGGCAAAAACATGTTGATTCTATTATCGATGTTTACTTCCTATGTACCTACACATGTTTTGACAAATACATATACTTTGACTTTGACGATTTGGCGCAGTGGTTAAGAGCTTGAGCCGCCCTGCCCACTGGGTCGAATAGACGGGGGTTCGATTCCCGCATGGAACTAATCTTTGTTTCGGTCTGGGTATTTGCGTATGTGAATTTTCATATTTGTAAACGCACCCACGACACAGGAATAATTTCTAGTTCCTATATGAAAAATGGTTTAATAATTAGAATTTCAATAATATATTCTATAACTAAGTAGTCGTAGTAAAAAAGTTCGATCAGTGCGTCAGCAGCACGGATGGCTCCACTGATCAAACTTGAAAGAGAATCAAAACAATTTTTTATTAAATGAATCTCCGCTAATGCACAAAAACTGTGATACTGCGGAACACGAAGACGCAATTATACTGATATTAAATTATAGCTAGCATCCGTGTCGACTACCTTTGGACTGGAACAAGATGCTGCGATGCAGTTAGATTTCAGTTCACGTTATACAATATACAAAAAATGTCAATCAACACTAGCATTTATATCAAATCATAATCACGCCTCTTTTCTCCAAGCGGGGATGGCAGAGGTGTACTATATACAGCCACATTTCGCCAACGATATTAGATTCCAATGTAGCCCGTTCCTTTATGCCAGCCATTATACCGGGCACAATTCTAGACTCCGGACTGCTACCCAGAAATTTCGGTAGAAAAACCTCAATACCACTTCGCCCGACCAAGTATCCTAACCCAGAACCTCGTGATCGCCAGCCGCAGCATGCGCCACTAGACCAACGAGGCAGTGGAATCAAAACAAATTAGGTACTTAAGTAAAAATAAACAGAATCAATTGAGCAAAACGTACCTACAAGTAATACAGTTCCGTCGCTGGAGCAGGCAATACGATGCGCTAGGACAGGAAACTGTGCGACTGGCGTCACGACCACACGCAGCCACTGGAGAGGGCAAATTGGCAGATGCCTCGTGCAGAGCACACTACGTCATTGAGAGGAGACCACGACACAATGTTGTTTAAGGGCGAGGTCAAGGGCGCCTGCGAGGACGGACAGTGATGGGGAACTTAAGTGAGAGTTGCTACACGTTTTAACGAACTCGTTTTATTTCAAACATAACTGGTATTAGTATAGTAGGTTTTGATTAAACATGCAATTCAAGTGGATGAAACAGTTTTCCTGGTTTCGTGCATAATTGAAGACTATACATAATTACTAACACGCAGGGTTTAATTATACCGATGCCTCTGTATGTGAGCGAAGAGTGTAGTGATATTAAAGTAACAAAACACGGTGAAAACTTTGCAAGCCTTGATATAACGCTTTATAATGTGATTGACACCACCAGCCTCACTTTTGCAGTCATCATGACTACACATAAGTCAATTTAACGACTTGCCTTTTGCGTCTTCGTTAAGAAATCAAAACAAAATGATTAAGGCCATCCCCGCGCCCCGGCGGCGTGGTAGCGCGACGCATTCGACCCGATGAGCCAATGAGCAATTTTACGAAGAAAGTGAACGCTACACCTACCGACACGCACCCGGCCGCGGGCCTTGGCGCTCAAGGTCGCGTCCAAATTTCGGCACAAACTATATAGGTAATGTACCTCAATCGATATAAACTCCGCATTTATTGTGTAAAGTACATTGTAGATGATAGTGTTAGTATAGATAAAACAAAAATTGCCAGTAATTGCTATAGCGTCACTAGCATACTTGTTCATTTAGCGTTGAGACGAGAAAAATGGCAAACCATAAAAATATTATAATTAGAACACCACCAAATTCAATGAACGCTAGAATGTAGAGCAAAAATGGCGAAGACACGTTCGCGCGTTCCCAGAAATTCTATTCGTTTGCAGCGCACTATCTCCTAGATAAGAATTGTGATGGGTCAATGGGTCCACAATATTGTTCATTAGGCAATTAATTTTGTCGACTCTGTTTATCTTCACGGCGAGAATTATTCTTTGTGCCAAACAAGAAAGCACAGAGCAGGTAAAGTGAGAGTTTGGTGCGTCGTTAGTGGGACACCGATGCGAGAGACTGCAAGTCATCCAAATTCTATTTACATCAATTCTTATCGAATCTTATTTAAAACCTAAACATTATAATTGGAATTTTTCAGTAAACATACCTAATGCTCACGTTTACGAATAGTTATGGCCAAATTGAAAACATCTCCTGTCAGAGTAGATGCAAGCGGTTCCGCAGCTTAAATGCAGAGGCGTCGGGGGCGTGATTGATTCAAATGGTGAGTGCGGCGCGCGCGCCTCCCGTGTGTTGAACTATTGACACACTGGAAGCGCCGGCTGCGACCCGCAGACAACATTATCACTGCTGACCGCCAGATAGACAATTTGCAACGTTGAATAAATAACACAGAATAATAACATATTTCTTGCATTCATTATCTGGCTTTGAGCAAGTCTAATGTATCCCGTAATATGAAATGTTTCGAATCCTGCCAGTAATCGTTCTGGTAACCACCGCTTCCTTACATGCGGTTTCCCTTTCAACTATCGGAAATTAACTAGTTTAATTTCGCGAATAATCGCAGGAGAAATCTAAGAAAACATTGAAGTTAATTGGTGCTTCCCGCCTTCCACAATCTCGGTATGAGTTTGAAGAAGGCGGTGGTGTCACTGATTTTTTTTACAACCTAGTTAGACAAACAGACAGGCAGTCCACTTGACTATCACTAAGGACCTCTGCGATTTAAAAGGGATAAAATCACAAGTGTGTTAGATACCAACAAACAAGTATTTTGTATCTGTAAAGTATATGTTTATCATGACTCAAAACTGATTGATATAATTTTAGTTATAGTTCAATAAGAAAACATGTTGTATTGAATTGATATATATAAAGTAGCAGTTAATATCATGATAAATCAAGAGACAGCACATCACACTAATGTTATTTGCGCAAGGTTGTACAAACGGGCAGCAGTGCGCACGATAGCGGAGGCAAACACTGATTGCGATCTGCTGGAGAAGCTGATAACGTGATATTGTCACACATATTGACTTAATAAGTTACGCACTTGATAACATTTAGATTTATGTAATTAAAGTTTCTGACGGTCTATCAACTAGCTATCTATCAACTTAGTCGAAATATTTTACTACGAAAAACCTCGACGGCTGCTTCATTAGACTAAGATGAGATTGCTCGATTTATTTAATACAATGAGAGTTGATCTGGATTAAATTATAAACCCGTCACTATCAAATTCAAAGTACTGCCCGTATCACAATGATAGAGTTTATTAATATCTGTGGTCAATGATGGAGTTATAAGGTAGAATCCTGCCGTGGACTAACACCATTTCTGTACCGCCTAAAGTCTAAACCAGTAATATTAGATAATATTATAACGCATGGTAGTATTTTTGTGGAAGTGACGCTCGCTCCAACGTGAGCCGATAAGATACCGCGCGATTTCATAAAGATATCAATAATATAATATTTCAACATGTTCAGGACACTGGACAGAATACTCTCAATTTCTTTCGGTTGCTTTTTATAGTTTAAAAATGTATCTAATGATTTACATAGTAACGTCAATTAGCTCTTAGAAAACGAGAGGCCTTAACTCGAAAATTATTAAGCACCGTAATCAATTATCAAGTGTTACGTCGTAACATAGTTTTAAAAATATAAAATAAAAATAAAAAATCTTTACACACAGACAAACAAAATAACTAGTTGTTACATCGAATGGAAACCGCGCGCCTTAACTAGTGATAGCATCATAATGACCATATAAGGTATTCGTTGGCACCGGAAATCAAATTCCTTCCAGTACACCTAATAAGAAACGCCCACCACATAGAAGGATCTAGAAATAATACAATAGCGAACAACGGGACAATGATCCTATCTCACTCGGTTCGGTTATTGCTAACTTAGTCCCACAAGAATTTTATAAAAAACAGACAATAGTTTAGGGCGTGCCTTGCTTCGGTTGAGCCGTTCTTTCTATATCTCTGTCCTCGTCTCAGACGAAGGATCAAGAGATCTGGGGAGCGCGCACTGTTGCCAGGCAGGAAGTAGGCCGTTCTGGGGGGCAGTATATAAAAACGAGTTCGCGCATGAACAACCCTTTTCCGACGCCAGAGCTCGCACGACAACAAATCAGTTCAGTTCGAACAGTGCTTTATTAAAATAAAAAAAGTAAAAGTTTAAATTAGCAACATTCTTCAACCCCCTTGAAAACTGGGGGTCCACCGTACGGGTTGACAAGTACGGTTTGGGAGACAGCAGGCCTCATTTCTGCCCGTCGACTCCCGCTGACCTCGGCGGCTGAGGGCCTTCTACAGGGCACCTCCAGATTCCTCACCTAGCCGGTGGAGGCTGTTACCGAAGACCCCCCACGCGTCACGGGATCGAGCGGCCTAAAGATAAGTCCCCAGCGCCCATAGGTTTTTTTGTGGACCCGAAAACTCCCCTGTGCCGGGAATTCACGCCCCATTTTAATATTGATACTTATTCTAACCTTCTGGATTGTTTGCGTAATTAAATATATTTTTCTTGATAACAATAAACATTTGTATTTTTTTGTAATTGTTTGTTTTATTTGTACCCGCCGTCAGGCGGTCGTAACAAAGTGGCGCCAACGTTTGAAGGGCAAAGCACAGAGAAGTTTTCGTACTATTGTGGTGTCGGTATTTTTCAATTCCAGGTGGTAAGCCTTTGCGGACGAGGCTGAACGGGGTGGTACCACCGACCCGTTTCTCATTAAAGAGGAACGAGTAGCCGATTATTGTCATCTGGCTCCGCCGGGTAATCAAATACCATCTCTGATTACCCACATATGCGTGAACTGCACAGTGGGCAATAATTTTTTTTCTACTACATTTTTGTTTCGTTTTTTTATTTTGTTATAACATTGCATTACCTTTCATGTTTTTTTTAGCATTTGTATTTTGCATTTGTGTTTGTGCGTAATTGACATTTCCTTTCAGAGATTTTATTCTTTATTGGTGCATTTATTGCATTCATTTTTTTATTGTAGCAATTATTTATTGTTTTGCAATTTTTTTTTAATATACTCTGAAAAGATAATAGCGGTTACGTACATTATTTTAAATCGTTGTAATTTTTTTTTTAACATTGCCCACAATCGTGTCACATTCCGTCGCGTATTTCAGTTCACTATTTTAATTTCAATTATTTGTCTCACAAAATATTATTTAATATATTGAGCCATTTTAGCTTCAATAGAGGTGTTTAATAAAAATATTTACTTGAATTAGCTTGAACTTAGTCAATTCTTTAAAATTAATTTTGCTTAAAAATGGACCGTACCATTAAATGTTTACATTTAACTGAACCGGAGCTCACGTATGAAGTAGCCAAACGCGGTTTCCTCTCCTACGTAATTTTTTTTTTTTGGTAGTATGTTGTCATACTTTTATAGTGTCTCTGATCCTCATATTAAGTCACTTATTATGTTGTTATATTCACGTGGGTTATACACGTTGAATTTACCTTATCATTTTCGTTCTGTTTCGTGGGTTCGACTCATAAAATGTTTTTTCCTTTTTTAGGGTTGCTAATCATTATTATGAAATATTAGCATTTGTTTTATTTGATCATGTATCGGCAAATATTAAATTGAACATTATTTCGTTCAGTAATTAATTATGTTTGTCTTTAGCGGATTAAAACAAGCCTACACGAATTTGATGTTTTGATTGGGAGTTTTGTTTTAGTGTGTATGATTCCTTTATAGGTCTACACACGTTTTGTTTTATTTGCGTTTTGCAAATTTTTAGCGGAGTATGACAGTTTCTTGGTATAGGTCTACTCGTCTGCTGCTTTCTTTTCGTTACAGCGGGTCGTGACTGTAACAAATTCGCTAAAGACTAAACATACTCGCAATGCCGCTTAGTTTAGTTAATTTTGTTTTAATCAATTGTTCGTATATTTATCATAGTCGTCACCGTCCACGGTTCGATTCTTGGTTTCCTTAATACATAGTGTTTCGGAATAATGGTTTAATTTTTTTTTCTTTCTTTCTTCGTCTACAATAATTTCAAATTAAAAAGTTGTTGCGTTTCGGTCTCTGTCTACGTTGTCTTTGATGAATTAAAATAAGCCTACACGAAAGTTGACGTTTAGTTGGGAGATTGTTTTTTTTGCGTTTTGCGCGTTATAGCGGATTATGAGCCTTGTATGGGCCTTATTCGTTTATTGTTTTGCGTTTTGCGCATTTATGGCGGGTTGCGACCTCTTGTATGGGTCTGATTCGTCTTGTTGTTTTGCGTTCTGCGCGTATAGAGCGGGTAGTGACTCTTTAAGTAAGCCTACACTAATTTTCTCGTTAGAGCGGGTAGTGACTCTTTAAGTAAGCCTACACTAATTTTCTCGTTACAGCGGGTCGTGACTGTAACAAATTCATCAAAGACCAAATGTATTTCACAGAGCCGATTCGTCCGAATGTTTCACGTTTCAGTATTCTTCCTCTTAGACGCTCCTTGTCAAGCAGTACTGTTCTCGAGTCCAATCTTTTAATAGAGTTGTACTCTGTTTGTATGGCAGTCTGTTGATTATAAATTTCCTCAGACAACTATGACAGGTCGTATGCTAGGTCGCATGGTAGGTATTTGTTAGTGGAAGTATGAAAGTGAGACAGTTACTGGGCAGTTCTGTCCTTCTTAGGCGCTTACCGCAGCGGATTTTACTACGTAAAATCCTTTCTCTGGGAGAGGGGGTATTGTTACGTCGTAACATAGTTTTAAAAATATAAAATAAAAATAAAAAATCTTTACACACAGACAAACAAAATAACTAGTTGTTACATCGAATGGAAACCGCGCGCCTTAACTAGTGATAGCATCATAATGACCATATAAGGTATTCGTTGGCACCGGAAATCAAATTCCTTCCAGTACACCTAATAAGAAACGCCCACCACATAGAAGGATCTAGAAATAATACAATAGCGAACAACGGGACAATGATCCTATCTCACTCGGTTCGGTTATTGCTAACTTAGTCCCACAAGAATTTTATAAAAAACAGACAATAGTTTAGGGCGTGCCTTGCTTCGGTTGAGCCGTTCTTTCTATATCTCTGTCCTCGTCTCAGACGAAGGATCAAGAGATCTGGGGAGCGCGCACTGTTGCCAGGCAGGAAGTAGGCCGTTCTGGGGGGCAGTATATAAAAACGAGTTCGCGCATGAACAACCCTTTTCCGACGCCAGAGCTCGCACGACAACAAATCAGTTCAGTTCGAACAGTGCTTTATTAAAATAAAAAAAGTAAAAGTTTAAATTAGCAACATTCTTCAACCCCCTTGAAAACTGGGGGTCCACCGTACGGGTTGACAAGTACGGTTTGGGAGACAGCAGGCCTCATTTCTGCCCGTCGACTCCCGCTGACCTCGGCGGCTGAGGGCCTTCTACAGGGCACCTCCAGATTCCTCACCTAGCCGGTGGAGGCTGTTACCGAAGACCCCCCACGCGTCACGGGATCGAGCGGCCTAAAGATAAGTCCCCAGCGCCCATAGGTTTTTTTGTGGACCCGAAAACTCCCCTGTGCCGGGAATTCACGCCCCATTTTAATATTGATACTTATTCTAACCTTCTGGATTGTTTGCGTAATTAAATATATTTTTCTTGATAACAATAAACATTTGTATTTTTTTGTAATTGTTTGTTTTATTTGTACCCGCCGTCAGGCGGTCGTAACACAAGCTGGTCGATATTGTCTTCACTACTGATATCGGACGTGGAAATAAAAACCGTATCAGTTGTAGAACAATCGCAGTCATTTGAAGTGACGGCGTATCGGGAGCCGAGCCCGCCAGCGGACCGGTGCTAGCGACAATCTTTTTACTACAAGATCTCGTCTCTTTTTACGAGATTGATTTCGTACCTAAATCATACGAGAACTTGCGAATTCAACAAAATTATACAGAAATCCTTACATTGTTTTTAAGCGCAAACTGAAAGCGCTGCGCTGTTATTGTTGAATCCGGAGGAAGATCGAGTCGCGAGGCGAGAACTAGCTCGCTACCACTGGTGCGTATACGCACCCGCGTTTTAGTCATCGATTTGATCTTGTTGCGATTGATATTTTGTTTTTTTGCTAAATCCGTGCCAGTACAGACAGAAGTATAAGAGAGGTCTTAAATGATCAATGTAAATAACTTATTATAATAATAACGTGATATTGCATTCTATGCTGAACAGAAAAGTAGTGACGAGTGGGATAGATGCCTGTTTTTTCAGGGACTTTTCTATATTTTGGTTAACAAATCTAAAACTGCCACAAAATGTTCAACAAATCTGGACGTAACAATCATCTTCAATGGTGCATTAACATTACCAGCGCTTGAAATAGTTGATCGTTTAATCCAAACAACGGCGCTATCGCCAGGTACTCGGGCAGATTGCGGCACTTATCTAATTACTTGTTTCCAATATGATAAGTTAACCAATTTATTTATCTATGTTTACTCTTAACTTATTACATATATCATACTTTAAAAATGCACATCACATGTATGTGCTATACTATTTACTTGCAGCGTCCTTGCGTTACACATTGTTGCGTGATGTTAAGGCGCCAACTGTAGGTACAGCTCCGTCAGGAGCTACTGCTTAAACTATATTACTACGCGAGAACTATATTTAGCGCAGGTTCACCCCGGTGTTACGGTATCACTGTTATTTTCCCTTCTCTACATGTCACCACTTCAGATATCGTATCGCAATCACAGCTAGCTTGAAAGACGAATCAGATTGGCTTCTCACTAATTAATACTTCAGAGACTTATTCAGAGTGTCTGCCGATAACAATTGTGAATAGAAACTCTCCAAAACGTTACAAAACGTGGAAAGTATATACCGGCTTAAGGTAAGCCCCCTCGCGCAGAATGCGGAACATTCCATTTTTAAATCGATTAGTAGTTGTATGTTATCGCAATTGTCGCTACAATAAAACATTCATAAAATAGTTATAGCGCACATTGTTCGAAAAATACCCTAAAAGGTTATAAAGTCGTATGAACGCGTCCGCTCAGACAGTGCGCGCAAACGTGGAATGCGAATTACAACTTACAATTTGGTTTTGAATCTTTTAAGCTTAACGAAATTAAAGATGACTATGATTTTCTTCTGGAAGAGATACTGGAGTCTGAGAGAGGTCATGAAAGACAAAACTCTTCACATTAATGTGAAGAAAAAGCTGTTTAACACCTGCGTACTACCTGTTTTAATGTATGGCAGCCAAACATGGGCTTTAACACAAAATACGACGAGAAAACTGGAAATCTGCCAACATGCAATGGAAAGAAGTATGCTGAATGTGAAAAGGTCGGACCGAATAAAAAACCATGTCATCAGAAAAAAGACGAAGGTCATAGACATAACATTAAAAATTAGAAGACTCAAATGGCAATGGGCAGGGCACATGATAAGAGGCCCAGAGAAATGGAGCAAACTTGTGTCACAATGGTACCCTAGAGAAGGGAAAAAGAAAAGGGGCAGACCACAAAAAAGGTGGGATGATGACATTAAGCAAGTAGCAGGAGTAACGTGGAATCGAGTGGCCCAAGATAGAAAGGAATGGAAAAGGTTGGAGGAGGCCTTTGCCGATTGGCAAACAGACCTACAAAAAATAATTAAGTATTAGAATAGAATAGATTAAGATTAGTATAGCTACACAAATATATTTCTATATCCACACTCATAGTTCTTAATACTTTGTAAATAGATACTAAGTTGGTCTGAATAAAGGGCTTTATTATTATTATTATTATTATTATTATGATTTTCTTCTCAAACTTGGTAAACCACACTTTTGGTCACATCATGAACCAAAAAGAGAATTAATACATAATACATGAAATCCACGAGGATTTGTCGTAACCCCGCATTATATAGATCCGAACGTATTTGAAGTTCCAAAGTTATTGTTAATCGATAATCGTTAATTGATGGTCGTATCGGGTAATAGAACATGAAAGTGTGCGCATTAATCGGCACTAGTGATAAGACCGGTAGAACAAGGCAAATATTACATAAATTCAATACAAAACAGGCGTGTAAGTTAGAAATGACAAAAGCTATAAAATACCAACAATGGTAACATACGTAACGTGCAGGTATCTACTTGAAATCATTTACTTTATATGCGTTATAAATAATAACAAATGTTGAATTTTCTACATCTACTGTTCTAACGGGCTCAGTTGAACGGTCCCACAGTCAAACCAATAACATGCTTTTGTGGGGCAATATCCTTACATATGTATTTAGTTATATAAATATAATAAAAAAATAAAAAAGGACAACGAATGGACCAGTCTTCACAAGCAGCGCCCGTTTACGAATTGACTTGTGGAGACCTCAACCACGTTGGTGAGAAAGGAATGACCCGCCTTCTAGGGCCGCCACATATAAAGGCTTCCAGAGTACTGAAGGAATAGTTCTCTCCTCAAAACAATCATAAACACCTTCGTCAAACTATTAGAATAACAATCGGGCCATAAATTGCAGATAAAATTTGCCACCTCAATTACTGCTAGAAATAGCAGGGTTGGGGGCGGGAAAGTGACGCGACTAGAAACAGACGGGGATCTGACGCCGCCACCGAGGCGACGGCGGTCGAGAATATACCTATCCTACATGTAATATACCATTGTTGCTACAGCTTTGCGCTCGGCTTTTCTTAGTTGCTTTTCAATAATAATTTTATCAACATCATTGATATTATCATCTACCTTAAATCATATTATTATGACAATTTGATTGAAAGGACAGAAGTAATCACTTCCATATCTCTTGATGTATCACTGGTTTCACAGACTCAATTTTCTGTAATTTTTCTTTAATTTTTTAATCTATAGCAATTTCTTTTTCGGTTATTTTTATATCTATCTATCTATCTATCTATCTATCTATCTATAACCTCACGCCAGATCCCTTGCGGGGTAGGCAGAGAGTACAGAGTTCCAACAGGTTCTTTCCTTACATACCTCTCTGGCTTCCTCGACTCTCATAGTTTGTCTCATACACGCTCGCCGGTAATTTTTATATCATGTTTTCATATTTCCGTATAAAACAAATGTTCCAACCACGTGTTGCTACAAGTCACCAGGTCAGACTACGTGCATATTCATGAGCTTAGCACTCCACTGGTCGTCAGCTCGACCATCGCTTCGATAACAACATGCACATATTTGTCAATTACTAAAAATATATTTCACGAAATTAAACTTTACAATACTGTCGCCAAAGGTCTTATTAGTGTATCAAATAGTATTCGACTAGCATTGTTTGTCAGCAAGTAATGGCGCAGCTCGTGCGCCGCCCTGCGCGCCGGGGCTAGTGAATTCTGCTTGCGTATTGTTTACTTCGTTACATAACTATTATAAGCGACGTCGTAATTTAGAATATTTACATAATTAATCGAAAAGGAATGTTATATAAACTTTTTCTATAGTGTATTATTAATTAACAAAGATCTTTCAGATGGTTGTCAATGAATTATTTCTCGTTCTGTTGTATCATTTCTTGATTGTCGCCTGTTTTACATAAATAATTAAAATCAAAAAGAATTTCATAGTCTAAGGAACAAATGCGTTAAGCCTGAAACAGATGACAGTTCTTATCAATACCAATAACTTTTACTATGACGAGTTATCGGAAATTAAAAACAATTAGTAGTTTTATTCACTGGTGGAATATATTATGTATAAAACTTAATATTCGTAGCATCATCATCATCACCCGAGAGACGTCTACTGCAGGACAAAGGCCTTCTCCAAAGATCGCCACGACGATATATGTATACGGAAGAAGCAACAATGGCAGTAAAGCTAGGAGTAGAAGAACATGTATTTTCGAATCGAAATCTACACAAGAAATGTCGTCTGGAATACTAATCCCAACATGCCCACCGTGAAGAGAACCCAGTATTTAAAGGGCAATAATCCGCCAACTCGCATTTCGCCAGCGCCTAACTTGGAGCGCCCCCGGTCCCGTAATTACTATGCATTGCTGTTAATTACTATATATTACTACTAAGATTTATTGATTTATATACCTAGGTGTAACATTCGTCTAATATACGATACAAATCAGCAATCAAAAATATATATTACATAAATGTCGTGATAACAAGATTACATTACATCGACTCATCACGTGTGACCCAACCAAATCTCGCGCGCCACTAAACCTCGCAGCAACCGCAGAAAAACCTATCTAATACTTATATTTTTTACTAAATACGAACACCAACATGCGGTCAGACTTAATTTTCAATACTGAAGAAAAAAGTAGAGTACAGTTTAAATTGTCTTTTAACAGACTTACGTTGCGCTCATAATGGAAATTATTTTTATACATTGGGTGCTTCTACAAATATTATTCACACATAAATAAACATTAAGACAAAAACAAATTATTTTGGGTTAGCAGGGGCAAACTTGCGCCTACTGAATTCAGTGATTCGAGCAGCCTATTCTGAATATATATTTGTCTATCATTAAAAATCTGTGTTAATAATTCCGCGATCCGTCATTCCGATGCCGCTTTACCAAATAGGGTTTCTTGAGAATTATGTTACATCTTCAATAAAAAGGGTGTGCACGCGCGACATCTCCTCACGTCTTGCGCTGACAAAGTTGGGTGCGGCGAGATACGGCGCAGACGCCGCGTTGGCGGTGCCACAGACTCACGTATTCTGATAACAGAGTTGCATTGGCGTGCGACTGATAACGATCCAACACTGACATTTGTCTAGTTTTGATCTACCACGTGCTAGCGGTAAATCACCTAAATATAAGGAAACTAAAAGGACATTCTTGATAACGAAAACAAAACCACTAGGTGAGAAAAGTAAACAACAGAACGCTGTGTGATTTGAAAATAAATGTAAGTGGAGACATTCCATAGGTTGCGGAATCACACGAAATCGCGTCCAATCGCTTTGACAAAGTATCCCAGAGATAAAGAAAAACGTAAATGTATCAGCTGTGGATTGATATGTCGCTTTACATTGCTAAACGTGTAATTTAAGAAGCCGATAATATTTATGATTGCGTTGCTGATTAGGTAGCAAATTTTGCTGTTACAGCAAACCTAAAAGGAGTACCAATCGAAAATGGTCGGTACTCCTTTTAGACCCTTAATATTAACAAGGTATAATAATACACTAATGACCATCAACCTGTAGAAGCCGTTATATTTCAACTAGATGTACGTGCGATCGAGGGCGCACTGCTTAGATGCAGGGTTGCATCTCCGGACTCATCCGGTGGCGTCTGTCGGCGCAGGATCTATCAGCCGGCGCGGCGCGGGCGCAGCGCGTGACACCTGACATTACAACCTCACGTACGGCGATAGCGATAGCGGTGGGCGCGGCGCGATAGCCCGCGCACGCACCGTCACCTGCGCGTGACATGATGTCCAAAATAAATTGTAAAACTCTGATTACAACGAGGTAGTACGGTGACGAGCGTCAAGTTACGAATTTTACTCTGTATACCATCTTTGTTCACCTATGTTCACAAATAAACTATATTAATACACTCTGCAACGAACTAAGAACTTGGCCCAGCGCACAGGCACGCAACCATAGCACGGCCCGTCTTTTTCAGATGAGAATTAACCAGAGTACGCTTACAATATTCTAAACTTAATTAATGCTGAAATTAAGGAGTATTATTCTTCTATTCCTACACTCACGTGCCAAAAAAGATGTTGACCAAAGTATAGTCCATGTTTAAAAGGCAGGAAAATATGTTTTCGAAGAAGAATTTAATAGTATACTTTAAACTGTTTATTCTATACATAAAATTCTTATCGGCTTTTATTTCGGAGTTTAACTTGAGCTAGCGACAATATGATTGCCGCTACAGGGCCTTTATTCGCTTTGCCACATGAGATTCCCCGCAAGTAACGTGTGAAGTCATAACAAGCAGTAAACCAGGTGCTATCTAAAAATCTGCCTTCCCGCGATAATGCAGCAATGACCCCAATACGGTCGCTATCTAATATGCGCCAACGCCGATTGCGCCGGACTACGACGCTATCAAAGAGGAACTTAGACCTACACTTTAATTATTTTTCTAACATACTGTAAATACGTGTCTAACCTTATAATAAACAGTTAACTAACATAGTTGTTAGTTTACCTTATAACAAACCTTCATCTACCCGTGACCCATTCTTTCCACTGCTTTTCGTGAAGGCAGGCCTTTGCCGAGCAATGGAATAGAACAAGTTTATTTATTACAAATTTGTTTTTCATCCATACATATTCATCACAGTTAACCATTGATCGTTTGACCTTTACCTTATTGAAATACTTCCTATCTAAAATATTGTAACAATGTAGAGTGAATCTAAGAATAAGATAATATGATATGTATTACATATTGTAGCTCGATGCGTATAGCACAAAGCTGGTGTTTGTGGCGATCTTGGGGAGGTGGTTCGTCTTGCAGTGGACGTCTTTTAGTTGATGATGATGACTATATAAATATAATCTACAATTATATCAATAATTGAACACAGTAGTGGTTGTATCGATTCACAGAAGTTATCTGGTATCATGCAAATAATCCTTCACACTGCGTACAGTTATACAATAACGGCGGGGAGCAGTTTGCCGAAGCTATTATCGCGGTAAGTCGCGAGAGCTATGAAAGAAGCCGGAACAGCGCGGCGTGGCGCGAGCGCGCGGCCTTGTCCACAAGAGCAACTAGCGCGGGCGCATCATTTCACAACGTCACCGCTATATGGTCAATTTTCGCGGTAGCTGCGGCTTCCTTTTTGATAAGCACTTCATTACAAACAAAATATATCAAAATCCCCAAGCTTACGAATAGTAGCAATATTGTGGTTTTAATCGATTTATTAACAATTGGCATTAATATAATGATGATAGCAAATATACTCAGATCATGTTCGGCTCAATGCGTCGATGACGTAATGGCAAATCAGGGGAAATACTTGCATGAAACGAGCGCAGGCATACGTCGTGGAGTAAACACATAAGCAACAATTCATATTTACGAGAGAACAACATATTTCTCGACCATTAGCAGACTTATTGCGTCCGATTAAATGTTATCAGCGCTATACCTGTCGGGGCATGGGACAACGACGACAGACAAGAATTTAGATTCGACATTTTCTAACATTATTGAAAATCGAGTCATCGTTTTTATTTGTATTATAAAGAGCAAGAAGATGTCTATTTACAAAACATGACTGAAAATCCACAATTTATAGGTCTCAGAACAAGAAACATTTTAACCGAGTTCAAAAAGAAGGAGGTTCTATGTTCGGTTGTATGTATGCTTTTTTTATTTGTTTATTTTTTTTATGTATTTTCATCGATATTTACGTCAATTGTGGACCGATTTTGATATTTTTTTTTGCATTGGGTTCAATATATCTCCAAGGTGGTCCCATTTTAATTTCATTGGCATTGGACCCTGGACTTAGAAGATACACCAGAACTCCTTAACGACAAACAATAGGCATGTGTAAATTGAGATATTATGGGTATTACGTCAATCCTATAGGTACCCTACTATAGAACTAAGCAGTATATTAGCCAACTTCAAAAAAGTAGGTTCATAATTCGTCCTTTTTTTATAATTCCTTTGCTTACGAACCGATTTTGATGATTCTTTTTGCATTGGGTTCAGTATAGTTTTGAGGTGGTACTATTTTAATGGTATTGGACCTTGGACTTTGAAGATACAAGAGGGAACTCCTTAACGGCGAACACCACGAATGTATAGATTCCGTTATTATAGTCATTATATTAATCCTGTAGGTACCTTACTGTACAACTCAGCAAAATAATATAATATCGGTATATAAATATTACTAAATAATTCATTGTCACTTAAAATTCTAAAATAAAAATCTTTTTAAAAAAAGGTAATCCGACTTCAAAAAGCAAAAAATAAATATTTGAAGTCGGTGCCAAGTAACCGACTGCACCAACCAGCACCGACTTCAAATATTTATTTTTTGCTTTTTGAAGTCGGTTTACCTTTTTTTTAATTTGATACTTTTTTGCTTGTAAGTGAAGTATCAACAAATGGTAATCATGTAAAAAGCAATTTCAAAGTCAAAATATGTTATTTTGTATAGAGCCACAACGCCCACAAGAGCGCTTACAAACGTTATTAATATTTTGTTAAAAATTAAACTACCACCGAATCGGAACGGCCTCACACTGAGAAGATCCAGCGAGAAACTCAGCGGGCTAACTCTTTTAACTTAATTGGGCTTTCTGTTTATCATTCTTCTTTTTTACTATAATGTATTTTACAAAATGTATTTAGGAGTTGCCGAATGAGGAGCTGCTCAAACCCAATCACTTTTATCGTCGATATATTCCGAAATATTATAATATCCTTTACTACATAGTCGCGTTTTAATAGCCTTTTTAAACTTATTGTTTATTAATTTGTTGTAGAAGCGTATTGTCCCATGAAAGTGTTGCTAATTCTATGGAGACCAACTTTTAAGGCCAATTATATATTGAAATGGTTTGCGAGGGCAGAGTGGCAGGCAAAGTATGATCACTGCATCAAGTTTTATCAAACGAACAGATAATTTTGTAATTATTGGGCAATTTTACATGAATTAATTAAATCATACCTAAACGGGAGACAAAAAATGACACAAATAGAAAATATCTGTTACAAAACTAAAACTGAGCCAACATACCTATCAAACCTAAGATGCGTGGAATATGGTGTACCACAAGGAATCGTCCTGGGACCTCTGCTGTTTCTAGTATACATCAATGATCTACCTCAGGTTACAAATTACCCGATGACTCTTTTCGCGGACGACAACACTGTACTTTTCGTTAACAACAATTATAACAATTACAAAAGTTCAATAAATGATACACTTCAATCGATTATAGAATTGCTAATAGGTAATAATTTAAAAATTAACATTGACAAGACCAAATTACTTAATTTAAGACAAAGGATAAATAAGTTAGGTGAATTAAATATACATTACTGTGACGAAAAGGTTGAAGAAATAGAATGTATGAAATTTCTAGGTCTGCAAATAGACAACAAAATGACATGGAAACAACATATTGAATCCATATGCCAGAAACTGAATAAATATTCTTTTGCTCTGTACAACCTTATAAACATAGTAGATACTTCAACAATACTAACTGCATACCACGGCTACGTATCGTCGAGGCGTAATATTCTGGGGCAACTCCATAAATGTGGAACTTGTATTTAGAGCCCAGAAAAGATGTGTCAGAGCTATTTATCATCTCAAACAAACAGATTCTTGTAAGCCATATTTTACTAAGTCAAAGCTACTAACACTGCCTTGCATATACATCTATGAGACTGCATTGTTTATTAAAACTAATATGTATTTGTTTGACCGCTGCATTATGGAAAATAAAGATAAGATATGTATTTTACCCTCTAAAACTGCTCTGTTAAATAAAAGTATTTTTTGCATGGGCCCTAAAATATATAATAAGATACCCGCACAATTACGGAAAGAAAATGATTTGCCAGTGTTCAAGAGGAAGTTCCATGACTTTCTACTAGAAAAGTGCTATTACTTCGTAGAAGAATATATGAAGGACAAGTTATAAATGCAGTTAGTTGACTCTGAAATGGTTCAATTTATTTTATAACACTTTTTGCATGTTTCGTTTGTTTATTTTGTTATGCTCTGACAATTTTATTGTTTTATTGATTATATTTTATTATGCTATATTAATGATCAAATATTGTAATTTTTTTGCATAGGTATATTAATAATTTATTTGACATTGTATAATAATATTACTTATATATATATATATATATATATATATATATATATATATATATATATATATATATATATATATATATATATATATATATATATATATATATATATTAGATATAAATAGAATACAATATATATTTTTTTGGTATTTTTAGATCACTCAGAAATATATGCAATATTTTACGCCGTATAGGCTGATCATAGAGAACTAATGTAACACTTATACCAACCTATGTAACCTATGATGCACAGTAATAAATGAATTTGAATTTGAATTTTCCTATGCGGAAGTTATTTAACGGAGGCAATAAATAAAAAGTGAGGAAATACTGACATCAAGCGATTACATCATACATTAGACACACACACACATGTTCGTCGTCACTTGTTGTTGTAAACCTTTTATTTGTTTGTCGCTTACATTCGCTTTATCTATTGACTTACTGCTCGCTTTTGTTATTTTACATCCTTGATGTTAATGTAAACGTACATTTACCTATAAGAGCACTGTATTAGATAGGGATGTTCAAAGATTGTGTTATTGTTCCCGCGGATAAAAATCAGTCACGTGCTTACTACTTGTACGTTGTTTAGCACATGCTAGTCTTAGAAAGTTTTGACATCTAAATAATATTGAAATAGAGTCCCTAATATAACCTGAGTGAGTGCATGCACAGTGCCTAGCGTCTATAATTGCAACGCTATTAAAGCACTAGACAGCAAGTTTATTACTTTATGGAACTTAAAAAATCGAACGTAGACTATTTGAGCTCCATACCTCAATAGGGAATATGTGTGTATATTTTTATTTTTTTATACGATAGATTGGTTCTTCTACGAATCTCCTCATTCCTGATTCGATCGCGTAGAGAAACGCCGAGCATAGCTCTCTCCATAGCTCATAGCCGTTAAGATTAGCAAGCTGAAGTGGCAATGGGCGGGCCACATAGCGCGTAGATCGGACGGGCGTTGGTGCAGAAAGATTCTAGAGTGGAGACCACGTATTGGCAAGCGCAGTGTGGGACGACCGCCTGCCAGATGGACCGACGATCTTGTGAAAATCGCAGGAAGTCGTTGGATGCAGGTGGCATCGGACCGGTTACGCTGGAAAGCGATTGGGGAGGCCTATGTTCAGCAGTGGACAAGTATAGGCTGAGATGATGATGATGATGATGATACGATAGATTACATCAATATAGTATAACTGCAAAAAAATTTAAGCGTCAAAAACAAAATGTAAAAGGCAAAAAAAAAATGTTGAATATAGCAAACAGATAAGAGCACTTTAAATGCCCGCCATTTTGGCGCGCTTTGCGTGACGTCAAAGTCTATAATAACAATCAATTAGTGAACAGCTGTAGAAGTATTTTGTTCTGTAATTTATTTTTATTTTGTATTTTGCGACTATTATACAATGGAACAACACTGTGTTGTGCCTAAGTGTAAAAATAAAATAAGAAATACACCCGATAGGTGCGGACATAAGGAGAAAGTGGTGTAAAATCAAAAAAAGAGACATGGTATCTCCATCAACTTGTTTATATTGCTTAATTTAACGTAAGAATTAACTTAAATAATTTAAACTAAAATATAGCAAACATCCAACATATATGCACTTGTTGACATTTATTTGTATGGTATACTTTGACGTCATATTCGATCTGACCAATAGCGTGGCGTTCCAGCTACTTTGAATTTCCCACTAATTTTTTGTACTTTCAATCATTATTTTCTAAATAAAAAAGTAATGTTATTAAAAAAATATTGGTAAAGACATTATTCTCATGCTATAAAGTTGGTAAAAAAAAATATTTGAACCTTATTTGAATTACACGCATATTCCCTATTGTGCTATAAGACAAGAATTCTGGATGCAAGGATGACACCACTGGTCGGATATCAGGTCACGGATTAAAGGAAAACCTTAACTATACATGGTAAAATTAGGTGAATATTAGCTGAAAGAGCAATCAAGTCATCCAAACTTAGATACCTGAAAAGGCTGTCTCTCGGCTGTCGCAAGGTTATACTGCAATAAAGTGGAGAGTGGTAAAGGAACCTTATTCAGGTGGATCTGCCTCCACTTATTGTGGTCCATGTATGTCGTCGCCATCATCGGCAGAGCACGTGTAGCGGCGGGCGAGGAATGCGCCGCCTATTTCCTGTACTATTGTACGAAGACGCTAGTGCGTAGTTGCCCGCGCCGCGCGCCGCCGTAGCATTGAATTACCAATATGGACCTATTATATTCAACCGTGAAAACGGGTATTTTGTCGACAAATACATTAAGTACTCGTAACAGCTATCATTACTAAAATCGAAACAATAGTTCCAAGAAGTAAGTAAAAGACTGTAAATTGAAAACTAAGCTAAGCAGAAAATCTATCTATCTATCTATATCATCACGCCAGCTCCCCCTTGCGGGGTAGGCAGAGAGTACAGAGTTCCAACAGGTTCTTTCCTTACATACCTCTCTGGCTTCCCCCACTCTCATAGTTCGTCTCATACACACTCGCCGGTTACGGAGACTCTTGACTTGCCCTTCAGCTAAGACACGGTCTATTTGGTCATGGTAAGATAGTCTAGGTCTTCCCCGGCACCTACATCCTTCCACTTTCGCATTGTATATCTGTTTTGTCATTCTTTCTTCTGGCATTATTTCTATATGCCCGAACCAACGGAGCATACCCTTTCTGATCTTTACACCGATACTATCTTTCATACCTACTCGCTTTCTTACTACGCTGTTGCGAATACGGTCGGTCAGCGTGACTCCGCACATCTTCCACAGAGATCGCATTTCGACCGCATTTATCCTGCTTTCGTTCTCCTTCTTACATACCCAACTCTCACTGCCATATAACAGCGTTGGGACAAGCACTCCGTTATGCATGGCCAGCTGCGCCTTTTGGCTTAAGTGCCGGCTCCCAAGTAGCCTTCCCATCGCACCATTCACTCTATTACCTGCATTCACTCTTCTCTCTATATCAGCGGTGTATTTCCCATCCTTACTGAAGGCGCATCCAAGATATACAAACTCATTCACTTGCTCCAGCACATCGTTATCAACCACAATCCTTGCATTCGTTTTGGTTTCTTCCCGATCAAAAAACATAATTTTGGTTTTCTTCACATTCAAATGTAAGCCATTGTTCATGCAGTCGTCTCTCATAACTGTGACTAGTGTTTGCAGATCAGTGGCTGTTGGCGCTATCAAAACCGCGTCATCTGCATACAATAGGTGGTTTATCACTAGATCACCCATTTTTACCCCTTCAGTCATCGCATTCAGTCTTTGATACACTATAAACAGTCTAGCGGACAACACGCAACCCTGCTTGACGCCGATTTTAACGTCAAACCAAGGTGACATGTTACCACCCACCCGTACGCATGCCTTGCTGTCCACGAAGGTGGACTGGACGGCTCGCAACAGGGTGCCGTTTATACCATACTCTGGCAAAATGTCCCAAAGTCTCTTTCGCACGACTCTATCAAACGCCTTCTCCAAGTCCACAAAACCGCAGAAAACCTTCCGGCCTACTGCCAGATGCTTTTCTACGATGTTGCGGAGGGAGAAAACTTGATCCAAACATCCTCTTCCAGACCTGAAACCTCCCTGTGCCTCACACAACACTCCATCGGACTTCTCGCGCATTCTCCGTTCAATAATTTTACCATACACCTTAGCTGCCAAGCTGATCAAACTGATGGCCCTGTAATTGGCGCAGTCATATTGTGAGCCCTTGCCTTTATACAAGGGTACTATGACTGCGCGGCGCCAATCTGTAGGGACTCTACCGGTCTTCCAGCAAAGATTTGCGAGGACCCAAAAAGCGTCCCGGACGCAAGTTCCACCATATTTAATCATCTCGGCAGATATCATGTCTATTCCCGCAGCTTTACCATTTTTCATACTTCGTATCGCCCATTCAACTTCTTCCATAGTGATGTCCTCTGTGTATTCTGGTGCCGCAAACTCGCCTCTGGGCTCGTCTGTGGCACCAGGATCCGGGGCATTCTCATACATTTCTCCAAAGTATTCACTCCACCGGTTTAGCACAGCTTGTGTGTCTGCAAGAATGTCACCATCCTTAGATTTTATCTTTTCCATTCTGGAACCTGACGAATCACCTCGAGTCTTTCTCACCTTGCTCCAAAAGAGTTTGGTGTTATTCTCGAAGTTCTTCGTCAGCCTCTCCTCCTCAATCACACTAGCTCTTTCACGCTTTTCTTTCACTAAGGTTTTGGTGGCATTCTTGCATTGCCGGTATATTTCTTTCTTCATCTCCGTCATACTGTCATTTAGATTCAAAGAAGAGACATAGTCCTGGCACGCTTTCTTCTTACTTTCTACAGAGCTTTTTAACTCTGTGTCCCACCATGCATCCCCTTTTGCTGTGCTATGCTTCTTTGAGCAGCCACATACTTCTTTCGCTGATTCTACCAAACTCTCTTTCAGACAATTCCAGCATTCATCTATGTTTGAGTCCGAAGAACCAGCTGTCAAAAGCTTGTCCCGGACTCTGTCGGCAGAAAATTGCTGACTGAAATCAAAACAGCCGACAAACTTTCAACTTTAACGACAATTTCTGGCGTAAAAAGTAGAAGAATGTAGAAGAGATAGTTTTGAGGTTGATCATCTTTCTTAGCTTCAAATTCGTAATGTTAGCACTGATAAAGAAAACAACAGACAAACCGACTTAAAGCAGAATAATAATCAAGTAATTACTAAACGAATTCGCTTCAACAAAATGGACTTAAAGTGAAAGTATAGAGTTAGGTGAACCTAATCCATGACTAAGTACTGTCGGTGAGCAGGCCATCTCTTGTGACTAAATAGAATTTCGGGCGCAGAGCCAACTGTGTTCACGTGTTCCGAAATTATATTGCAGTACTAAAGCGAGTAAAGAGTTTTCATATTTGATGTCTATGTGCCGACTAAGAAGAATAACAAAAAAGTTAAAATTACAAAACTAGCGGAGCACATTACATACCGATTTCGACGTGTGTGTATTGTGTTACAAAATGCATCACTACAGCGAAATAGCGAAATGATCTTTGCGGGAAGAGGGTAAACGTTATAGCAAAGGCACGCACCCCTTAGAGGGTTTGATCCGATATCGACTTCGTTTTGGTCATGTTGCGGTACGCTAGGGGCAGGGGCCCTGAGTGTCCTTCACGTGCGACCACAAGCACGGCGGCGTGGTGTGACCCACGTCACCGTGACCACTACGTCGATGCAAGAGGAAAAGGAATCCGCTTACGATGGCGGGCTCTTCGGGGCAGAAGGGCATCGGTGTATCGTTCGCGGAGATCCCGAAGCCCTTCCAAAGCGTCGATCCCAGCGGACACACCCCGCGACCTTTCTCTAACGCTTGCTGTTGACTGGAGGATATTCCCCACGAAAAAAGCCCTCGCAAACCATGTTCTGAACATAAGTTTAAGCTATTCTTCTTCTTCTTTATTTAAATAATGGCCGCACACTTTAACAGTGTGCGGCCATTATTAAGTTAAGCTATTCAGTTAAGACAGAATTCGTTTGCATTGTACATTCGAGATAGTGTTCTCACCTGAGCAGCCCCTCCCGTTGTACCATATATCGGAAGGTTTCGGAGATGGTGCTGTTGTGGGCGCTCCGCAAGGACTGCATCCGTGTCTGCAACAATAAACAACTTTAAATAGGTCTGAAAGAGGGAACATGATAATCTCCACCTGCGGCACCTTCTTACTCTCATACACTTCAAATACCATGATCATCAAGGAAAGTATATTTGCTAATCGTCGGCGCCGGGCTGTGCCTGACTTTATAATAAGGACCTCAGTGACAAGGACACAAGTGAGCGGTAGCAACGGCGTTAAAACTTGCAATCACTGCTGGGCAAATGCCTTCTCTCACAAATCGAGGTGAGAGAGGTTAGGTCTTATTCCATCACGCGGACCCAGTGCGGATTGGTGGAGGCAGGTTTGTGGCCACCTGCTGTTGGAACTTATCAAGCCGCCTTTGAGGCTTCCAACTCGACTTAACGACTACCACAATTAAGTGGTAACCGGGACCAACGGCTTAACGTCCCTTCCGAGGCACGGAGACGCTCAAATATGTAAATGAAACAAACGGTCACCCATCTCGTGCCGACCGAGTCGAACGCTGCTTAACCTTGGTGATCGGTAAAAACACAGCGGTCGCACAGCGCTACGAGCGCTTCAATCACGTTGCTACATCTCTATTATTTAATATATCAAATAATACTGTAATTTCAAAGTGAAACATGATTATAACTTAGTTAATAATACTTGGGTGTCACCCCCAAGATTCGTAGCGGAAGCGACAAACTCCGGAAAAAAAAAAACAATAACACACATCCTATAATTCTATATTTAACCGACCGTGTAATTTTTTCAGCGTTTCCCTCATTAACGTAAAAAATTACAGCCTCTCGACAGATGAGCTGACTAACACAAACAACATTTTTAATGACCACAGATGATGTGTCGAAAGGGGTAATTTGGGTGTCACGGAGCGCCGATGACATTGAGCGGCATCTATAAAGGAGTTCATCACATTATCAGCTCATTTGCGTCGAGCTCCCGTCGCGTCATGTGGCGGTGCGCGGGCGCGGTGTACGCGCTGGCGCTGGGCGCGCTGGCGGCGCCTGTGCTGGACGAGGAGATGGCGGAGCTGGCCAAGATCGTGCGCGACAACTGCGTGGACGAGACGGGCGTAGACAAGGCGCTGCTGGCGCAGGTGGACGGCGGCGCGGACCTGATGCCGGATGGCAAGCTCAAGTGCTACATCAAGTGCACCATGGAGATGGCGGGCATGCTGGACGACGGCGAGGTGGACGTGGACACCGTGGTGGCGCTGCTGCCGCCAGACATCGCGCAGCGCAACGAGCCTACGCTGCGCGGCTGCGGCACGCAACGCGGCGCCGACGACTGCGACACCGCTTTCCTCACTCAGACCTGCTGGCAGAAGTCTAACAAGGCCGATTACTTTCTCATTTAGAGCGGATGTCAGCCCGACTCTAGACCGGTGTAATTTAATGTGTGATCAGAGAGAACGCTGCGAAAACAGCGCCGCGACACCGTTACGTCAAGCTCGCGTGCTCCGTCCGCGACAAATATTCGCATAACATGACACGGAACGTTACATTAGTCTGGAGCCGGCTTCATATATCGATGTAGATTTATATATATGGAAAAAACACCCACACTATATAATATATCCATTTAATGTTTTTCTTGATTTATATTAATAACATATATAAGCACCGTACATAAGTATGCTAAATATGTAAAAATAAACTAAAAACAAAAGATACTAAATAGTGATTTTGTAGTATGTTCTATACCTACTAGTGCGCAATAAAGCTAATAGATTTTTCTGTTGTTTGCCTGCCTTATTTGCTTAGTTTTTAGTAAAAATAAACATTATCAAGATTCATAACTATTTGAAAAAAAAACAAATACAATTCATAGGGTATATGTTGCAACCTTATAAAATATTAAGTACTTATAAACTGGTAATTGCAATAAACAAACTGTACTTGTACTTACATAAAAAGTATAATGTAGTTGTTATATAGAACAGCATTTGTACTCACTCACTCAGTCCTCGCTTGACAACAGTTACTAGTGGATGTTATACTCACCATTATAAATAATAATAATAATAATATCAGCCTGTACTGTCCCACTGCTGGGCTGCTGGACAAAGGCTTCTCTCACAAATCTATGTGAGAGAGATTAGGTCACACTCCATCACACGGACCCAGTGTGGATTGGTGGAAGCAGGTTTGTGGCCACCGACTGAGTGAAACTTATATGCAAGTAAACAATTCCCGCCTCCAATGTTCATATTTTCCAGTTTAATTACATATGCGGGTATTGATGCAGTATGCATGCATTATTTATAAGTGTCATATAAATAAATACTTCATCATTCAGTTTCCCCGAGGCTGTGAGCAGACATAGTGACTCAATTACCATATGTTGTTTTGTTTCCAAAGAGTTTTAAGTCCCAATAATGCAAAGGGATAGTTCTTCAGTTATACTTCAGACATATTTTTTCTATATGAATTGTCTTCTCATTCGAACACAACTTAAGTACTATTGAGAGATTCCATTTAAATCTGCACACATATTTTGAAAGCAACACTTTTAAACAAAATAAAAAAAAATGAGAAATAAGACCTCATGCTTTCAATTTCCATGAGTTCATGGCTCTATCAACATTTTATAAACCATTTCATTATACAACAAAGAATATTTAGACATTGAGCCTGATCCAATCAAATAGAATAATGGTTTTAGGCAATTTGAATTGAATGATTTAAATTTTGCTGCACAGATTATTTCATTTCAAATAATAAATTGTTTGACTGAATGTTGCTGGACTCGTTCCACTGTATTCAAATGCTACAGTCCTAGCCCAGCAATCCTGCAAGATCTACAACCACCATACTATTTATCTTCACCTGCATGATTATGTTTCATTTCTGATTTCTATGTCAAAACAGGTTAATTGAAAGAGTCAGAACAACTTATTCAATTACTTTTAAAATTACACAGACACAGAGAGAACCTGTCTCAAAGTAGTTTCATAAGGACTTTTTACTTATGCAAGCTGCAAACTTTCAGGCCTTGCAATAAGATTTAGAATATCATAATAAGTAGACACTAACACCATCCAACTTCATTGTTAGAGAACTTATGCTCAAATAACAATTATCTTTCAAGACTTGTATGTAAATTTCTTTTCTTTAATCGATTTTTTCATGATATCCTGGACTAGGAATTACTTCTGCGTCCTGGGTGCATTATAAACATAAACTTCACATACAAACATCCAGGCCGTAACAAATGTTTGTAGGTCACACTACAATTAGTCTTGAGCCAGTACCAAACCGATCAATCATGAAAAAAATGCTATAAAATTATTTTATGTAGTTGTGAGACTACACCTGCCACACCCCCACAACTGCAGCTCCTGAAAGCCAGGACCCACAATGATCTCCTTAAATGACATCAAGGTTTGTACCTTGAGGTGTTCAGGAAAGCACTTTAATGGTCTTGAGATCCGCAAAAAAATATAATTCAAAAATTAAAAACAGAAGGAGTAGGATAAAATTATGTGTTTGAATATTATGAAAATAATAAGGATTATTTGAATATTATTTGAAAATTAGTTGACATTTTCTAAAGCACTCCACATAAAATACTCTCTATACTCTATACTCTCTTGACTGACAGGTGAAGCGGCCATTATACTGATTTAATAAAACTAACAAAACATAATGAGGCAAGTCCAACAACCAAACCATTACATTTGTTTACCAACATTACCAGCTGCATTTGGCCACAGGGAAGAGAGTGAATGTTTTTTTAGAACTGGTGTATCCCGGTTTAGTATTGAAAAACATACTTTTTACATTCTGCACAAAGAGGGGGAATTCATAATACCATTATTTTTTTTGCAAGTACCTCACACTCTGTCATTCTTATTATTTTTTTTATTTTGTTTATACACCTCTTTTTACACATTTTAAGGTGAGGTTTTTTTTAACTTGTCATTTATAGAAAGTAAAAAAAAAAAGAACTTTAATTAATAATTTTGTTTTTGCTTTCCAAGGTTATATAAGTGTCTTTTAAGCATGGAGAGACAATATAATTAAGACTAGTCATGTAATTTATGATAATCTACAGAACTAGTGGATTTCCACTAGCAGTACCGGTGCGTGACATTACCTAACTACATGACAACCATATCTCTGTAATTATCTCATAATGAGCTGCTTCAAGGCCATGTTTTGATAATAAAGATCGAACAATTGTTGCAGCTGATCCAAATAGTTAACTGAGATGTTCCTTCCATGACAACATGTAAATTTACAGGAGTATATTCATATTTTACTTGTTACTACCAATAAACCCAGTCTATTAGTTATATTATTCTATTTCATGATCATCAAGTGAAAGTGTATGAAAATTCGAATTATAGGTACTTATTTTTGACATAAAAAAGAAGACCTATGTGGTATGTTTATCTAATTGGGTTCTTTATTGCCTTGTAATTGCGAGAATATTTCGGCATAATTGCAAATAAATATGGGGTTATCACTAATTTGTAAAGGTTAATTATATTGTGGTCGCGAAAGAACCTAACGTGTGGTGCTCGGCGAGGCGCCTTTACATAACCCCAGACCGCTGGCTGGTGTCGTAACAAGCCCGCAGACGAGCTGTCACCCGAGCGACGAGGTTAGGTGGGACATAGCCGACGGCGGCCACAGCCCGCAGGCGCCGGCTCTTACCTTCACGGAGTCCAGCGGGTACATGATGCAGTGCTCCATCACCCCCGCTATCGCTCCGGCGGTCATATGTGTGACGGAGTTTTGGGTTGGAAGGGTTTCATAGTCCTCAAAGTTCATAATACTCACTGAATACTGACACTTATCACAAAATAAACACAGAAATATGTCAATTTAACTGTTACCGATTTCCTTTTACCGAAATAAAAGTGTCATTTTCACTAACTATTTTTGTCACAAGTCATCCGAAATTTAGAACAATCAAAATTGATTCCATAAATGCGACTCTCAAGCACGCACGACTTTTGAGGTGTCACAGATAAATAAGCACTTCTTTCTGTCTGTCAGAATCATTTGATAATTTTTTGTCTGTACTAGTGAAGGACGCGTCTATCGATCACAATTATTATACTCGCCTATATTTTAAGGAACACTCAGGTGCGAGGGAAGAAAGAAGTAGGGAGGGAGTTACATAGAAATTATAGCATTCTAACATATTACATTCTCATGTGATATAAGTTCTTGGTTTTAGTAATCTGATATTTATTGCCTTTCAGATATTAAATCAAATTCTTGTCTTATCAATGTTTTAATGAAAATACAGATTGTTTGAAATCATCTAGGCCAACCATCAATGTAATATCATGAAATTAAAAAAGATTTCACATTAAGAGGAGTTAAATTTACATCCTGAAGAATTAAATGGAATGATAACATATACATTTATTTATTTATTTATTTAAGAAATTTTTTCGCCATTAAATAAATCTAGCGTGTATGAAAATCAGTTCGTCTTAACGATGGGTGAGTATTACTAAAAGCAATCGTATCATTTGATTATTCAGCTCATTGTAATGCAGTCGATAAACTATCACAATTCGTCAATTGTTAATCGATTGCTAAATTATTAACCCAGCGCTTAAACCGCGCGCGCGTAACAATTAAGCAATCGACAGACGAATCGATTGTACATTCGATTGTTTTGGTTCAATAGATTTGAATCGGAACTTTTTATTTATTTTCCATCTTGCAATATGATGCAAGCAAGCAGTAAGCAGTGATAGCCTAGTGGTTAGACCGTTGGACTGCAAAGTCAAAGGTCTCGGGTTCAAACCCAGGCATGCACCTCGGTCTTTTCGAAAGCATGTGCGTATTAAAAATTAATTATCACTTGCTTTAACGGTGAAGGAAAACATCGTGAGGAAACCTGCATGCCTAAGAGTTTCTCGAAGGTGTGTGAAGTTCGCCAACCCGCACTAGGCCAGCGTGGTGGACTATGGCCTAAACCCTCTCAGTTTGAGAGGAGGCCCGTGCCCAACAGTGGGACAGTTTCTTAACAGGGCTAATATTATTATTTAATATTAATATGATTTAGTCAGTTCGTCAATCTTACAACAGCTTTCTCATTCACTCAAAATGACTATCCGTGTAATTGAGAGGGAGATAAAACAATGTGTTGAACGATGACCGGCGGAGCCGCAACGTCGTATGACGCCATACAGGTAATTTTAGGTAATTTATTGGGTGACGTTATTCAAATTGTCTAGAATCTAGTCTGTCTAAATATCCATGGTTTCTCTATGTATCTGACCGTGAACCATGCGTGAAACGCACTCAGACTTTTTAAGCCGTGATCACATAGCACCACCCCGACTTCAACCTGACAGCCTTGTGCGATATCTGTATCCGAAAGAAGGTATGTAAGGGCTGTCCTCCCGGGCATTGGGAGGGTCTATAAGAACATGCCGTGGACGGCGGTAGCGGCTGATAGGAGGTGAGTTGGGTTCGTAGTCGGCGGCGGCTATGATTAACGGATTTCTATGATTGAACGCGTTCGAGAAATATCGGGTTGTCGCCTTTTTAATAAAGTCGCGAATAGATTCGAGACCGAGATCGGAATGGAGATCGATATTTCGTATGAACCACGGGGCTCCGACGGCTTTGCGGAGGTAATAGGATTGAACTGTATGGAGTCTATAGATGTGAGAGCGGGCGGCATGCACGAACAACTCACAAGCGTACGTCATGATGGGTCGTAAACAAGTTTTATAAAGCGTCACCTTATTCCTAAGGGACATTTTACCCCGCTTGCAGATCATCGGGTAAAGACGACCGAGCACAAACGCTGCTCGGTTAGGGACTCGCTTGATGTGCGGTCCGACGGTCAGTTATTTATTTGATATGGTTTACCAACAATTGTTTACACTAAAATACACATTTTTTATATGCTTTTACGTAATAACTTATGTGCAACAAATTAATTACAGATAAACACAACATGCACATAAGGAACTGTGATATGAAAACCAAAGAAAAAATAAATGTATATAACACAATACTAAATTATCGGATATCGCGATACCGAAAGGCGCGATTCGACAGGAAGTCTCGTAAGATGAGCACGAGTCTGCCCGGTACGCCCATTTGGTAAATCTTGTAAATGAAGCCGTTGTGCCATACTTTGTCTAACGCCTTCGCGAAATCGACGAAAAGGGCACCCGTATAGACAGGCTTGGATTTGTTGGGGCTAGTGAGGATGTGCTCCGTGATGCGGTGCACTTGACAGACGCAAGAGTGTTGGGTCGAAAACCAAACTGCTCATTAAAGAGAATACCCCTGGGCGATACAAAGTCTTTGAGCCGTGCCAGGAGCAGATGCTCATAGATCATTGCCAAGGAGTTGAGGAGACTGATTTAGTGGTAAATCTTGGGACGGTCACGAGGTTTACCGGGCTTAGGGATACCTATAACGTCGGCCTCCTTCCACTGAGTGGGGAAGGTGAAGTTCGTCATATCGGCATTAAGGTTGGCCACTAAGAGGCAGATGAGTTGGGCAGGCAAGCATTTCAGTACGCGATTAGAAATGCCGTCAGAGCCGGGGGCCTTTTTCGGTTTAAGACCTTCAGGTCCTTGACCTCGGTCTGGGTAATAAATAGGGGGTAAGGAATCGGTGGTAGGGAGGGACGCTCTGTGCTCGACTTTCCTGTCGATGGAATCAACATGAGCCGGGTAAAGGGGCAGTGAGCTGGGAGTACACTGACTCTCGAAGGTGTCGGTGAGAAGCTCGGCCTTTTCGTCGTCGTCGAAAGCTGGGGTTGCACCTGAGGGGCGGGGCAGCGGGGGCATGTCAGACATGGAGTCGGATTTAAGGGTACGCGCCAACTTCCAGTAAGCCAGATGCGATGGCGTGAGGCCCTCTAAGAAGTCACTCCAGCGATCATTCCGGACCTCCGCGACACGACGCTTTACAGCGTTGTAAGGCGTGCATCAGGGCCCGGTTGGCTTCGGTGGGGTAGGAGTCGTACGCTCGAACTAAGGCATTCTTAGCCCGAATAAGTTCCCTAACATCGCCTGGCAGTCTAAAGAGGTTGAGATCCTCCGCCTCTACTTGCTTTGACGACCGTCTGACAGCTGATTGGATATAGGCGGTGGAGACAGGCTGGAGTCCAAACTGAAAGGAAGGGGGGCTGGGTCGGCATCCGCCAAGGCTGTACACAGCGCATGCCAATCCACCACCGTCTTCTTAAGTGGTTGTGGGGTAGACGGAGTACCGAGTCTCATGACTACAGGTTGGTGGTCAGAATCCCATGAATACAGGTCGGTGGTCAGAGTCCAGCTCATGAGCTATCTCCAAGGAGCGGAACCGTAAAGTTACACCCTTCAGAAGCACCATGTCCAGGACATCAGGGGGGTGGTCGATGCTGTCCGGATAGTGAGTGGGGTGCAAAGGCTGGATGACGTCAAAGTCGAGCTGGTTAACCAGGGTGTCAAGTAGTGTTGTAAAAATGAGCGCTGAACTCGAGCGTTTAGCGCTGAGTTGATGCTCACGAGCGTTGAAACACGTAGAAGAGGCGAGCGTTTTAAGCGCCGACTCGAGCGTTTTTGCAACACTAGTGTCAAGGCTCCTACGCTCCTACGTTACTCCTGTACACTTCCCAAGGGAAGCGGTGAGGCAATTTAAAGCTACGTGCTTGCTTAATTGAAGTCACCCGCCAAAGTGCTTCGATATCACTCCTGGGGACAAGTTTAGTGGAAAGGGATGGAAGATAGACGGAGGCGATCACAATGGGTTGATTTTCAGTGTGGGAAATAAGAGAGACCGAGGCTTGGACGTTGGTGAGCACAGGGAGATCGAGAGGAATAGAGGGCAGGGACCTCCTATAATAAATGAGAGTACCGCCTCCACGGGAGCCCATTCTGTCGTTACGCACGAGGTTGTAGTTTGCGATCCTAGGATCGCGATTGGCGGGCTTGAGAAAGGTTTTCTGCACCAGAAGGATGTCCAGTTGATGATCCCGGAGGAAATCACCAACCTGGTCACGTTAAAAGCGGAAGTCGTCGGCGTTTAAGAAAGCCAGGGATAGGCTATGGGGCTTAAGGCGGGAAGGTCTTAAATCCATTATGGATTGTAAGGGCAATGGGCTTTAAGGGAGGGCATGGCGTCGTGAACGTCCATGTACAACATAAGCAGGATGAATTGCTCCTCCCAGCTAGTACCGGCGCGGAGCCTTTGGGCCAGCTCGCGAATCCTGTTTATGCATACCGTGCCATACATGTTGTCCAGCATAATATGGTCTGCGACGGCGTTGGCGGGTGGAGGAAGCGCAACCACTGGCATGGGTTTGGAGAGATGTGCGGAGCCCACAGATGGGCGAGGGCTGTGGTGTAAGGGAGCGGCTTCGCCCATGCGTTAGCACCGAGTGCCATAAAGATGCGCGACTGCGAATAATCAGACTATTCGAATCGTCTACAACTACTAATTTTCTGATTCGACTTGAACATTAGTAATATACTAATTTTTATATTCGAATGACGACTACTAATTAGCAACTAGTAATGGCGATTCGATTAGATTATCTGCGACTCTCACCCGATTATGAATGAATTATTCGAATGATTCGCCGCTTCTCACGCCAAAACAAATTACGTGTGCGAGTGAGTAGTAACAACTAAACCAAATAATAACGCTCCTGCTGGTTTGTGTTTAAAAGTGTGTTTAATAAAGTTTCTAGTTTATAATTTAATTTTATAATCCGCACGCGAAACAAACAGCTGATAGTACATTTTTTTAAAGCACAGCGCAACAAAGCGCTTCTTGGGGTCAGCACTAAAAGCGCCCGTGCGAACGTAGGGGTAAGCTGCGGTATGAATAGGGAATATGCGTGTAATTCAAATAAGGGTAAAATATTTTTTTATAAAAACTTTATTGCATTATAATAATGTCTATACCAATATTTTTTTAATAACATTACTTTTTTAGTAGCTGGAACGCCACGCTATTGGTCAGATCGAATATAAAGTCAAAGTCTACAATACAAATGTCAACAAGTGCATATTTGTTGGATGTTTGCTATTGAGTTAGTTTTATTGTTATTTTTTGTTGTCGATTGCCACAAAGACAAAATTTTAGTTTAAATTATTTAACTTAATTCTTACGTTAAAGTGATCTTCACAGCAATATAAACAAGTTGATGGAGATACCATGTCTCTTTTTCTGATTTTACACCACTTTCTCCTTATGTCCGCACCTATCGGGTGCATTTCTTATTGTATTTTTACACCTAGGCACAACATAGTGTTGTTCCATTGTATAATAGTCGCAAAATACAAAATAAAAATAAATAACAGAAAAACTACTTCTACAGCTGTTCACTAATTGTTTGCTATAGACTTTGACGTCACGCCAAGCGCGCCAAAATGGCGGGCGTTTAAAGTGCTCTTATCTGTTTGCTATCTTCAACTTTTGTTTTGCCCTTTTTATTTTGTTTTTGACGCTTAAATTTTTTTGCAGTTATATATTGATGTAATATATCATATAAAAATATAAAATAATACACGCATATTCCTAATTGTAAACATATAACTATCTAATCTGGGGGTATGAATGGTGCTAACTTACTTTCCTTTCGTTCGCCGAACTTTTTATTCATTATTCGTTCATTCGTTCCAGCAAGTCCAATTGGAGGCAGTGAGTAACAAATATAGACGAAGAATGCCTAGACGGCGCATATCGACGCGGTAGCGTGTCAATTTTATGTTAGTTTGAGTTTATAAATCTGCGTTAGTGTGCGTGATTAGGCAAGTGATTACTAGTACAAGATTTATCGATAAGAAAATACAATTTATGTTTAAAAAATGTTCACTTCATGCAAAAATTGATTCATCTAAATTATGATTTTGAATTGCTACGAGTAATTTATGTAAGTTCACAAATACGTATTATAATCCAAATCTTAAAAACGAATCTGTAAACGTCGGTATTAGTATGTACAATTTAATACAATAGTAAAGCCTCATTGGTCTCGTAATGCGCATAGCGATAAGAAAAAAAATAGGAAATCGGAAAATAGTAATTATTCCATAACAAAATCTAGTCCGGAGTCTGGCACTGTGCTCGATATAATATCAATAGACTCATATACTCTACTACATGAGACCTTACATTGTTGAACGACAAGTGAGTGTACACAGTACACCATTCCCACTCCCGCTTGGGGAATATAGGCGTAGCGGTGGTTATAATTTTTACATCACATTTACCCTACGTTCGCACGAGCGGTTTCTTCTTCTTCTTCTTCTTAAAAGTTGTGGCTTTACACTAATTTTAAGTGTATTTTGCCAATGTCCAGTGAATTGCTTAATCGTGTTTGTAAGATTTAGGTAAGGATTTGAGGAAAATGGGCAACACAAACATAAATTTAATAAGATCATTTAAGAAACAATTATAGACATATTACAAAATTACATGGAGATATTATGATGTACAATAAACTTTACAATAGCTTTAATATATAAATGGTTAGATAGTGACAAGATAGTTGACAAATTATAAGGAAGAGGAGCTTTATATTCAATAAGAAAATCATGTAATGATGGAGAGCTATAACGAGGACAGGAAAATAAAATGTGGGTGAGGTCGCCAATTACTTGGCCACACCACTCGCACAGCGGTGTTTTCCTTATATTCAAATTATAAAGATGTAAAGGACTGCTACAATGATTAGATCTAACACGAAAAAGGATAGAAGTCGTTTTCTTAGTTAATTTTAATTTGGAGAACCAGGGTTTGGTTGGGACTACGGATTGAATTGACCGATAAAATTTGGCTTTGTGTAAATTTGCCGTCACCCAATCACGATTCCAATTTTCAAATAAGTGTACACGTGGAAGTAATAACATGTCATTACAATAAACAAAACTATCTAAACGACCTTGGAGGCTTGCTAGTTTTGCCAGGCAATCCACAGTTTCGTTGCCCTGAATACCCGAATGTCCAGGAATCCAGGCCAACGAAACCTGTAGATTGGAGTCCTGACATTCCTTCAGTTTGCTTTTTAGTTCAAGTGTAACCGGATTCATATGTTTGCTAAATGGATTAGCATGCAGAGATTGCAAGCAACTAAGAGAATCCGTAAATATAATGGAGTTGTTTATACGATATAAAATAATGTAATTCAGACATTCCAAAACAGCCATGCATTCCGCAGAATAATTACTAGACACAGAAGGATATTTAAATAATTTAAAAAATCTAGTGGAATGACGCAAAAAAGCAGCACCCACATTGTTACATACAGTATCTCCCTCTCCTGTCGAACTGGACGCATCCGTAAAGAAAATTTCCATTCTGCTAGCATTCTGTTTAATGTACTCGTGCAGTTTATCATTAGCATCCGGCGTATTTTTATAAATGCCTATAGAGAATAAAATACTTGGTACATATAAAACAATTCTATAGTCATATAAGTAAACCGGGTGGATAGGGAATCTTTTAAAAGTCACATTATTGGAGTTAAGAATTTTTCTGTAACTATAGATAAGATGAGGAATATCTTTGTTGTGCCAGAAATGGTTGTTACAGTTTATCAGAGTATTAAGAGATACTGTCTTAGGGAGGAGGGGGTGAGTGTGAATATGCCACACTTTGAAAAAATAACGATCTGATAAGTACTGCCGTCTAAGATGCAGAGGGGGGTCAGAACATTCAACTTGAAGAGCATTAACTGGTGTGCTTTTCATTGCACCTAGTATGATACGAAGACATTTAGACTGTACCACATTATACTTATTAATGTCAGTCTTATTCGCTGGAGAAAGGGTAAAGGACGCATAATCAAGGAGACTTCTGACTAAAGCGTTATAAACTAGTCGTAATGTAGCAGGATGAGCTCCCCACCAAACACCTGAAAGTGCTCTCATAATGTTAATGTTCTTTTCACATTTTGCAACAGTTTGGTGAATATGAGAAGACCCATTAAGTTTTGAGTTGAATTTTCGGCCAAGAAAATTTACTTCGTTGGCAACGTGCAATCGTGATTCACCAATTTTAACATTCAAAATCGGGATCTTTCTTTTCTTAGTAAATGGGACAATTATACTTTTATTCACTGATAGTGATAAACAATGATTATCTAACCAAAGTGATAATTTATTGATAGACTTTTCAATATCTTCAGCCGCAACCGTTATAGAAGGCTTAGATGAATAAATAACGATATCATCGGCATACTGTAAAATTGGACAAGGAGAAACAGCTGTTTCAAGATCTGTGGTGTAAATGTCGTATAACAAAGTATGACGGAGATGAAGAAAGAAATATACCGGCAATGCAAGAATGCCACTAAAACCTTAGTGAAAGAAAAGCGTGAAAGAGCTAGTGTGATTGAGGAGGAGAGGCTGACGAAGAACTTCGAGAATAACACCAAACTCTTTTGGAGCAAGGTGAGAAAGGCTCTAGGTGATTCGTCAGGCTCCAGAATGGAAAAGATAAAATCTAAGGATGGTGACATTCTTGCAGACACACAAGCTATGCTAAACCGGTGGAGTGAATATTTTGGAGAAATGTATGAGAATGCCCAGAGGCGAGTTTGCGGCACCAGAATCCACAGAGGACATCACTATGGAAGAAGTTGAATGGGCGATACGAAGTATGAAAAATGGTAAAGCTGCGGGAATAGACATGATATCTGCCGAGATGATTAAATATGATGGAACTTGCGTCCGGGACGCTTTTTGGGTCCTCACAAATCTTTGCTGGAAGACCGGTAGAGTCCCTACAGATTGGCGCCGCGCAGTCATAGTACCCTTGTATAAAGGCAAGGGCTCACAACATGACTGCGCCAATTACAGGGCCATCAGTTTGATCAGCTTGGCAGCTAAGGTGTATGGTAAAATTATTGAACGGAGAATGCGCGAGAAGTCCGATGGAGTGTTGTGTGAGGCACAGGGAGGTTTCAGGTCTGGAAGAGGATGTTCGGATCAAGTTTTCTCCCTCCGCAATATCGTAGAAAAGCATCTGGCAGTAGGCCGGAAGGTTTTCTGCGGTTTTGTGGACTTGGTGAAGGCGTTTGATAGAGTCGTGCGAAAGAGACTTTGGGACATTTTGCCAGAGTATGGTATAAACGGCACCCTGTTGCGAGCCGTCCAGTCCACCTACGTGGACAGCAAGGCATGCGTACGGGTGGGTGGTAACATGTCACCTTGGTTTGACGTTAAAATCGGCGTCAAGCAGGGTTGCGTGTTGTCCGCTAGACTGTTTATAGTGTATCTGGATAAAAGTCTTCAAAGACTGAATGCGATGACTGAAGGGGTAAAAATGGGTGATCTAGTGATAAACCACCTATTGTATGCAGATGACGCGGTTTTGATAGCGCCAACAGCCACTGATCTGCAAACACTAATCACAGTTATGAGAGACGACTGCATGAACAATGGCTTACATTTGAATGTGAAGAAAACCAAAATTATGTTTTTTGAACGGGAAGAAACCAAAACGAATGCAAGGATTGTGGTTGGTAACGATGTGCTGGAGCAAGTGAATGAGTTTGTATATCTTGGATGCGCCTTCAGTAAGGATGGGAAATACACCGCTGATATAGAGAGAAGAGTGAATGCAGGTAATAGAGTGAATGGTGCGATGGGAAGGCTACTTGGGAGCCAGCACTTAAGCCAAATGGCGCAGCTGGCCATGCATAACGGAGTGCTTGTCCCAACGCTGTTATATGGCAGTGAGAGTTGGGTATGTAAGAAGGAGAACGAAAGCAGGATAAATGCGGTCGAAATGCGATCTCTGCGGAAGATGTGCGGAGTCACGCTGACCGACCGTATTCGCAACAGCGTAGTAAGAAAGCGAGTAGGTATGAAAGATAGTATCGGTGTAAAGATGAGAAAGGGTATTCTCCGTTGGTTCGGGCATATAGAAATAATGCCAGAAGAAAGAATGACAAAACAGATATACAATGCGAAAGTGGAAGGATGTAGGTGCCGGGGAAGACCTAGACTATCTTACCATGACCAAATAGACCGTGTCTTAGCTGAAGGGCAAGTCAAGAGTCTCCGTAACCGGCGAGTGTGTATGAGACGAACTATGAGAGTGGAGGAAGCCAGAGAGGTATGTAAGGAAAGAACCTGTTGGAACTCTGTACTCTCTGCCTACCCCGCGAGGGAGCTGGTGTGATGATATATTGCTAAATTGGCTGAGGATTTAATTAATAAATGCTCAGCCAATTTAGCAAACACAGAAGATAAAGAGATTGGTCTATAAGATGACGGGTCCGAAGGATCCTTATGAGGTTTCATTATTGGAATTACTGTGTGATGCTTCCAAGATGGAGGAATATGGCCCGATTCAATTATAATATTTATCAAATCTAAAACATAAGTCTGTTAATTTTGTTTCAATTTAGCAATAAAGGAATATGGAATACCATCTGAACCAGGCGCAGAATCAGCAACTCGATTTAAAATAAACTTAAGTTTAGTTAATGAAAAAGGGGTTCTTATAGAATTATTTTCTAAGGGATTAAATTGACTAGAGTACAAAAAGGGCATTTGAGCGCGACTAGGAACTACATCCGGGGCCAAATTACGCAAAAAAGGAGATGCCCAATCAAGGGATAGAGACGACCAAACTGAAGAAATTTGAGTATTAGGAGAAAGAGAGGAACAAAATCGACGCCACCCTTCCAATTTCTTTTTTCGGAGTAATCGTTTAGTTGCAGCTACTGAATTTTTGAAAGCTAAAAATGACTGCAAATTTAGATTGTCACCACAACTTTTTTCTGACAAATTTCTTTTATTCACTGCCTCAGTGCAATCTTTATCCCACCATGGCGGTGAGGGAATTTTTCCACTAGCACTGTTTTTATTGGGAAAAAATTCATCAGCTGTTGACAACATCGCACTAACTAAGCTGTCATAACAATTTTGAATATTTTGTAAATTAATTTTGGGTAGAGCTTTAATCCTGACTTCTAAAGTTGAACTGTATGATTCCCAATCGCAATTATTTAATTTGTATTTCAACAGAGGAGGTAAGGATGGAACACGATTTGAAGGATTAATAGGGAAAGAAATAAGTATAGGATAGTGGTCGCTACCATATGATAAAGATAGACGTTTCCACGTTAAGAGAGAAGATAATCGAGCAGAGCAAAGGGAAATGTCAACAAAACTCTGTGCTTGCCCAGGAATAATGTGCCGCATCGGGGACCCATCATTTAAAACGCACAAATCGAAGTCGTCAATAAGATCAGATAGAGAGGAGCCCATATTATCATCATTTGGAGCCCCCCATAAGCTATGATGAGCATTAAAATCACCCAGGAGGACAATAGGTGGAGGCACCATTGCAACAATTTTTCTTAGAATTGAAAAAGCTGAATGATTCTTACGTGCTATATATATAGAAATTACAGATATCTCACCAACACGAGCTGCAACTATTGTTAATATAGTATAATAATTTTGTTATGTGTGGCTTTATTATAAACCCATTTGGCGGTTTCTAATTGGTTTTTCTTTTAATATTTATTTATTTATTTTTAGGAAAGCTTACAGTCTAATGATACAGATGAAATAAAAACATAAACATATTACAAATTGCTAATAACAAGCTTCCACATTTAGCATCTACATAATTCAGTCGCAACTACAAACAAACCAGGCCGAAACTTAATAAGAATTAGAACTAGTAAGGTTTAAATAATAAAAAATATTCTTATGATTTATAGATACAAATATGACAAGTAAGAACATTCACAAAAATAACTTCACCAGGGCAACTAGATAGGTTGAACTAAGAGCTAACGCTGGTCGCTATCTACAATAAAACTCGGTACTCATATGTTTTCTAATTGAACTCGAGCTGCTACAAAAGAGGTCTAACCCCAATTGTAACGACAGAGAATTAAAGCTGGCTGCGCTACGCAAGAAATACGCATTTCGTCTATAATTCGAAGAGAACAAGTGTCCATTTAACAAGGGACGCTGCCTAAGACCTAATTGATTAGTACGAAGTACTATATAAGCGAGAAGTTCAGGGCAATCTATTGAACCGTTAGCTATACCTACCAGGAAATAATAATTGTTTTCTTGTATAAGGATGTGGGAAGATGAATTTTGGAAGATTGGGATGAAATGTCAGGAATGGAAATGTTTTGGGGAGGTGCAGCGGCAATTTCAGAGTATAATTTCTTAGAGATTGGAAACAGTTTTGAAGCCTCTTGATAAGAAATGGCATGATTGGACATATGCCTCTTTATATTTGTTTGCCTAATGTATTCAGGGCAACTTTTGCTGGAGGCTATATGAGAGCCATTGCAATTTATACAATAGTGTTCTTCTATAGTACAAGATGCCCCATCGTGTTCCTCACCATATTTGTAACATTGTGGCTTGCTCCTACATTGAGTAAGTGTATGTCCAAATCGACAACAGTGGAAGCACTGTATGGTGGGATAAATATATTGTTCTACTGGAAGAGAAGTAAAAAAACTATAAATATGGGAAGGCAGTGATTGACCATCAAAAGTTAGTACGACAGTCTGGGTGGGAACCCATACTGTCCCCTCTGGTCCAATAGTCTTTCTGCTCAGACGTCTAGATTTAATAATGCACCCAGAACCCTCTGGAACTCTTAAATTACTTACAATATCATCATGAGACCATTCTGTAGGAAGGACTCTAACAATACCCATTTTGCAAATATTGTATGAGGGAATATAACATTTATATTTATTTAAGGTCAGCAATGGGAGGTTCAGGAATGTATTGGCACTTTTACTATTTTTAAATTGAATACTGAGTCTATTACGGCCAATCCTCTTAATGCCATTCTCTAAAATATCTGATAATTTATTTTGATATAGGAAATGGCCAAATTTTATCGGATGAAGTGTAATACCACTTTGTGGAGTATGAGTTTCTAGCTCAACATGCACCACATATGGACCAGGATCTTCTTCATTGTACTTGGATCGGAACGGAGATATGACAGGGGTGGGTATCACATGTTCAGCTGATATGGTTGAAGGACTAAGATGAGTATTTGAAATAACTAATGATGACTCAGGGATATGAGTAAGCAATTTACTAGGGTTCGCTTTATTTTTAAAAAGTGGAGCTTTTAAACATTTTTTCACTTTTTTCTCCCTTGATATAGGCACCTTACCAGTATCCATTATTTCTACGTCATTTTGGGAGAGAAACGAATCTGCCTCTAATAGTGTAAATAGTGGGTTTTTGTCAGGAGGTTCTGGTTCAATTTCCATATTTTATAATATATACAAAAAAAACTTACCAATGAAACTGCTAAACTAAATATATACACTACGCTAATAATAAGAACACTGTACAACTATGATTAATCAATAAAATGGATGAGAAATTAATAATTATTATAATTTGTGCAAAAATACTACCGCCCTTTTTGAATTCCCGCCAAAAAGTCCCGAGCGGTTTCAATGCACGTTAGTCATGAACTTAGGATGTATAGTCAGCGCATATCGCTGAGGTAGCGTGTCAATTGTATGTGTGAGTTTGTGGATCTGCGTGTGAGTGTACTTTAATAGGGAAGTGATTACTAAGACAGGCCTTATCGACGTAAAAGACAATTCATGATTAAAAAAATATTTATTTCACCGACTAGAAAATCTTAAGTTACCTGAGAATCTATAGTAAATAATATCAGCCCATACTGCCCACTGCTGGGTAAAGGCCTTCTCTTACAAATCGAGGTGAGAGAGACTAGGTCATACTCCACCACGCGGACCTAGTGCGGATTGGTCGAGGCAGGTTTGTGGCCACCTGCTATTGCAATGGCGGTGTTGCGATATATCTCCGTTCAAATATTCCTTTTTCTCTAGTTGATTTATCGCCACAACCACCTCCATCAAACGCTGGTGAGCATCTTTTTATAGACATTGAGCTCTGCCATTCTAAAATACTTCTCGGTGTATACTACTGTCCCTCATCACGTATTGATTTCTTTTCCTCCTTTGAGAGTCTTCTGGAAAATGCTGTCCCTTCTTACAGTCATAGCATTATAATGGGCGATTTTAACACATGTCTGCTGAAAAATGATATTCGTTCTTCCAACCTTAAATCAGTTCTTGAATCCTGTAATCTATAAATTCTTCCTCTTGATGCTACTCATCATTTCCCTAATTCTACTCCTTCACTTTTAGATCTTATATTTGTTTCCTCAACTGCACATGTAGCCAAGCATGGCCAGTGTTCAGCTGACGCCTTCTCTTATCATGATTTAGTTTTTATTTCTTACAAAATTCGGCCACCTAAGTCCAAAGTTAAAATTCTTCTGCAGCATAATTTTAGTGGCATTAATCTTGACAGGCTTCGACAAGATGCCGCTAGCATTGACTGGCAACCTTTGTTGTTAGCGGACACACTAGATGACAAAGTTAATATCTTCACGTCTACGCTAATTCAGCTGTATGATTTGCATGCTCCTATTCACCCTGTCAGAGTTAAACATCTTCCGGCACCCTGGTTAACTGAGGACATTAAGTTATTGATGAACAAAAAAGTGGCAATGAAATCCAAGTATAAAGCTAGATCCACCGATTCTAATTGGATCAACTACATTGCCATCCGGAATCACTGCAACAAGGTGTGTAGGGATGCTCAACGCCAACACATCCATAGTTCGGTTCAAAATGGTAATCCAACAAAGGTTTGGAAGTTTCTTAAATCAATGGGGGTCGGTAAATCTCGTCAAGATAACTTCCCTAAAGATTTAGATATAAACCTCCTCAATCACCATTTCTCGACTTCGTCTAACTTTGATAAGACTACGAAATTAAGTACGCTTAACTATCTTTCATCCATTCCGACGATTATTCACCTTTTGTTTTTAGTCAATTTACTGCTTGTGGTGTTAAAAAGAGCATAGAATCGATCACATCAAATGCAGTCGGGAATGATTGTATCAGCCGCAAAATGATCCTTCCTATCCTTGACGAAATCCTTCCTATCATTTGCCATATCTTTAACCACTCTCTATCTAGCGGAGATTTCCCATCCTCTTGGAAAGAAGCCCAAATAACGCCCTTGCCTAAAAAATCCAATACTAAATCTGTCTCCGAGTATCGTCCAATATCCATATTACCTTTCCTATCCAAAGTTCTTGAGCGTCTTGTCCACGACCAATTCAGCAGATTCCTCAATAAGAACTCCCTTCTTAATCCATTCCAGTCAGGATTTCGTCCTGGTCACAGCACCGTTACTGCTTTGGTGAACATCACAGACGACATAAGATTAGGTATGGAAAATAGAAATTTGACTATACTAACACTACTTGACTTCAGCAATACTTTTAACACTGTGGATTTTGATATTTTGCTTGGAGTCCTACGCTCTATTAACATATCTCCAACGGCAATTGACTGGTTTCGTAACTACCTGTCTGGTCGCCGGCAACGCATTCGCATCGATGAAACTTACTCTTCTTGGTGTAACACTAGTGCCGGTGTACCACAGGGTGGCGTTCTATCTCCTTTACTTTTCGCTGTTTTTATTAACTCCATTCCCAATCAATTACGTTCGTCATACCACCTTTACGCAGATGATCTCCAAATATACACACAGGCGCCATTAGTCAGGCTGTCGGAAGCTGTGAATACTATGAATCATGACTTATCTAAGATATGTAAATGGAGTCGGTGCTACGGTCTCAATGTTAATCCAACTAAGACACAAGTGATTGTTATTGGTAGTTCCAGACTTGCTTCACGTATCAATTGGTCGCAACTTCCCCAAATTATTTTTAATGGTGTCACTATACCAATAAGTAAAAGCGTAAAAGATTTGGGGATCTACATCGATACCAATCTCACTTGGGGTCCACAGCTGCAGGAGCTCAGCCGAAAGGTTTTTGCTTCTGCAGGTTCATTAAGAAGGTTGCGCAATTTTCTTCCAACTGCCACAAAAATTGCATTCGCACAATCTCTTCTACTCCCTATAATAGACTATGCAGACGCCAGCTATCTTGACCTCACAGAGAAGCAACTTAATAAACTTGAGCGACTTCAAAACTTTTGTATAAGGTTCATATTTGGCTTGCGTAAATATGACCATGTCTCTGAATTTCGTACAAAGCTCAAGTGGCTGCCAATTCGCCTTCGCCGGAATTCTCATATATTATCACTTCTGTACAGTGTCCTGTATAATCCAATAACCCCCTCTTACCTCAAAGATCGATATGAGTTTCTTCATGAAACACGCTCGAGGTTCCTGAGATCATCGGAAAATTTAAAACTGAAAATGCCGATGCATTCCACAAATTTCTTCGATAAATCCTTTACCATTCAAGCCGTCCGTCTATGGAATGCATTGCCAGTGTCAGTTAGACGTGCAAAGTCGTTGGTTTCGTTCAAAAACATGGTTAAGAGTCACTATCTATCAATAATATGATTATTTGCTATTTATCCTTATCTGTGTTTAGCTATAATATGTGTATAGTAGGTAATAGTGTATATTGTAATGTCTATATATATATATATATGACTAGGTGTATATTATATACGTATGTATTGTAAATTATCATCAATAGTGTACGCCACCAACTGCCCTTTTTTATTCTTATTTGTTTTCCTTTCAACGGTTGTTGTAAGCGATAAGACCGCCATTTGTACTATTTTTATATTAAATTTGTTTCTTGTATTGATTTTTTGGTGTACAATAAAGTGTATTATTATTATTTTTTGATGCTCAAATTGCTCAGCTTGAAGCTGGTAACTTAATGGCGGCTACGGGTCGAAACCAAGTATCCGTCATTTAAATATCTAAAATGGGGTCTTGCTGGTCGTCATTCGGAGGGGTTACTTCATCACTCTGCATGAATTTTCTTACTATCCTACACGTATTTAGAATAACAGCTTTTTGCATATTACTATAAAGGTATGGCGGCAGGTCTAGTAATTTAAGGCTATGGTGCAGGTATTTAGGAATCACTCCTGTGGTAGATATAACTATGGGTACTATGTATACTTTATTGGCTTTCCATATTCTAGCTATTTCTTCTTTTAGTTCAGTATATTTTTTTATTTTTTCTGTGATAGTTTTTACTAAATTAAGAGTGTTCGGAACGGCGATATCTACTAGGTGTGCTATTTTATTTATTTTATCGTATATTGTTATGTCGGGTCTGTTGAAGTGTATCGTTCTGTCAGTCAGGATCGCGCGATCATAATACATTTTATGTGTGGTATTTTCTAATATGGGATTAGCGTCGTGGTTGTAATAAGCTGTATATTTGTCTGGGATGAGTTTATATTTGATGACTAGTTTTTTGTGGATGATATTAGCTATTTGGTATTATCGATTTGTCTATGTGTATAATCGATTTGAGTGAGGGTTGGGCATGCTCCTGTAATGTGCTGTATGGTTTCTGGTTGTCTGTGGCATTTATCATCTGTAGCTGTTGGTTCTTTTATTATATACTTCCTATAATTCCTAGTATTGATTACCTGGTCTTGGATCGCTATTATAAATACTTCGGTTTCAGGAAACGAATTAGAGCTTAAAAGCCAATTATTGGATGCATGGTAGTCTATGTGTGTTTGTTGTAAATCATGTGGATGCCGACCATGTAGCGTTTTTCTTTTCAATTGTTCTATTTTATATTTATCCTTGTTTACTTGTGAATCTACTGTATGCAGGTTTTCAGGTATTTCATATAGGTTTAGGGGGGTAAATTTATGTCATTATCGGCGTCCGGCGACCGCTCGATGTAAATTACTAGTGTTAGCTTTACGACGAAAAAAGACTTGAGGTTATCAATTTGTTTTTCCCAGAGGGCGTGAATATCTATAAGACCTCTGCCACCATCCTTTCTATTGATTGATAACCTTCCACTGCTGATTTAGGGTGTAGGTGTTTGTGTTTGGTAAGAATCACACGAGTTTTAATTTCAATGTTGTTTATATCCGTTTATTATTATTATTTACTCTTAAATTGTTTTTCTCGAAATTTTAAGAATTTCGGTGATTTAATGAAAACCACGGGCCTAAACCAAGTGGGGTTCATTATGCGAATTTTGTTCGGTAGGTGTGATATCATCTTGCAAAAACTTTCGCACTATTCGGCATGTATTTAAAATAGCGGCTTTTTGCATTGTCATGAATAGATTAACGGGTAGTTCAATTTGTTGTAGATAGTGGAAGAGATGCTTCGGTATTACGCCGGTGCTAGATAGGACCAGAGGCACAATTAGCTCTTTGTTCATTTTCCAGATTCTGATGATTTCCTCTTTTAATTCTGTGTATTTATGTATTTTCTCAGTTATTGTCTTTTGTAGGTTGTGTGTATTAGGTACAGCTATATCTATTAGGTATGTACATTTATTTAGTTTATCTATAATGGTTATGTCCGGTCTATTATTATGGACTGTTTTGTCTGTCAATATTGCTCTATCAAAATACATTTTGTATCTCTGATCCTCCAGCACCGGCCTTGGGGTGTACTGATAGTATGGGACAGGCTTAGATGGTATAATCTATCTATCTATCTATAACCTCACGCCAGATTCCTAGCGGGGTAGGCAGAGAGTACAGAGTTCCAACAGGTTCGTTCCTTACATACCTCTCTGGCTTCCTCGACTCTCATAGTTCGTCTCATACACGCTCGCCGGTTACGAAGACTCTTGACTTTTCCATCAGATAAGACTCGGTTTATTTGGTCGTGGTAAGATAGTCTAGGTCTTGGATTTTTCAATATTTAACGTGAGGAGGTTGTGATGTAGCCATCTGCTTATGTATCCAAGGCCTTTTTCAGCATTTTGTCGTGCTTCTACCCAGGACACTCCTCTGAATATAAGTGCAGTATCATCCGCATACGAGAAGATATTACCATTAAGGGGTTTATAATCACAAAGTTCGTTAATGTATACGAGATACGAGATACTACCTTGTGGTACGCCGCAAGTTATGGGAAGTTTGTGGGTCTCATATACACCAATTTTTACTCGATGTTTTCTATGGACAAAAAAGCTATGCAGTAAGTTCAGGGGAGTGCCACGAATACCAATCGATTTAAGCTTTTTGAGTAAAATGGGAGTAGACACGGTGTCGAAGGCCTTCGCCAAGTCGAGGAAAATTCCAATGCACTTATCTCTATTGTCTAAGTTTTTAGCAACAGCATTGACAAGTTGTGTAACTGCGTCTTCTGTGGATTTATCAGGCTGAAATATCCATATTGTGATGCTGAAATTATCCGTTCCTGACTTAAGTAATTCATCAAACGTGCATTGATGATTCTTTCCAGGATTTTTGATAAGGCCGTTAGAACTGAGATCGGGCGGTAATTATTTGCACAGTCTCTAATACCATTTTTGTATATAGGGTGAATAATTGCACGTTTAAAACAGTCGGGAAAGACACCTTTGTAAAAACAACGATTAAATAAATGAGTCAAAATTGGGACTAATGGTTTTCTGATCATTTTGAGGAATAGTGTAAGGATGGCATCCCATCCAGGGGCAGCATCGTTTTTTAAGGTAAGTAGTATGTTCTCAACTTCAGCATTATCTGTTGGAAGTAACACGAATGATTTCAAATGTGAGCTCTTTATTTCAAAATTTTGGTTTGACGAACTAGTTTTGTTTATTATCATATCTGCAAGCGTTTTACCTAGTGTTTGTTATTTTACGGATAGACTTCCAGGTTTGTTTTGGGTTCTTACATGACTCTATTTGGATTCTATGAAACTCATTTTATAAGCGGCTTCGTAAGTCATTACAAAAATTCCTATAACGTAGGTAAATAGCTTTAAGTGTTTCATCATTGGGATTTTTTTTATGTAGTGCGCAGTGGCGTAGCGTGTCTTGGAGGCCCAAATGAAGGGTAAAGATTTCTCAAAAAAGAAACAAAAATGCTTGCATTAAATTAAAATAAATATTTATTGATTATAAGTTATCACTTACTCCTAGAATCTGAGCTAGCCAAACTATTCAAATTAAATATACACTTTTCTTGCGTTTTTTCTGCAAATTGATTTATTAAATCATCTATAGCTGAAGACGATTTCAAGTTTTTCTAAAATTTCTGCCTCTATAGACAATAGTGACAAGTCTGATAGCCGTTCCTGTCCCATCGAAGTCCTTAGGTATTTTTTTTATCAGTTTTAATTTTAAAAAGTTTCTTTCATCTGTTGCGGTTGTAACTGGAAGGGTCAAGAATAGAAAGCATGCTGTTATTACCTCCGGAAAACTGGATGCAAGGCTATTGTATTTTATCAGCAATAATTCCATGAGTTCCTTAATGGAATGAATTATTTGAATTTCAGATATTAAGCATGTTTTCAGAGCAATTAATTGTTCTCCGGTTGTAATACTTCGAACATATAACTCAGGTCACAAAGGTTCTGAAATCTTTGTTTAGTTTGAGAAATTAATATATCTAAACAGCAATAGTATACATTGATCTTTAAATATTCCGGGTCTGAAATTCTCTCATCTTGTGATAACTCATCAAAAAAGCGCTTCGTTATCTTTCGCCTTTTATTTTTAAAAACAGTTGTTACCCCCCACTCTTTCGTTAAACCTCTGGACTCATTTAGCAAACCATTGAATGAATTTTGATTTCTTATTTCGCTCAGTCTATTCAATTACTTAATAAAATACTAGCTTTCTGTAAGTCATTATTTTCATGCTGTAGAGCTTTAGAAACAGGGTTGATGATGATGTGAATGATTTCAAACAGTGAAGAGAAAAATGTGACAAGCAATAAGAAATCATAACTCTAAAATGTGAATTATATTTTTACATTCTTCACGTTCATCTAAGTGGAAATTAAATTTAGTTGGTACAAAGTTTTCATGATTAATAAATAATTTTTCTTTATCGCTAATAAAGCGCCGTTCTTTGAAGACCATCTAGTAGGACATAGCTTTTTAAAGGTAATTTTATATTTTTCAGATGAATCGTTACTCAACATTGCCCAGCGTATACTATTGCTAAAAAAAGTATAATATATTTTTTCTAAATGATCGAAAAAAGTCGAACCTTCAAGAACTAGTTTCGCAGCATCGTTTAAAATTAAATTTAATGCGTATACAGCACAATGAACATAATCAGCATTCGAGGCATGCTCTTTTATAAGGGCTTGTAATCCTCCATATACACCCGAAATAACATTTCCTCCATCGTAACCCTGTCCTCTACATTTAGACAAATCAATTCCATATTCTTTAATCGTATTTAATATTTCAGTTTTAAGTCCGTCAAATAGGTCAGAGGTGCTCAGGGAGATAGAGAGGTTCTATGGACAGTTATATACCTCAGTAGCTAAACCTGTTGTTGACTTGGTAAAAGACCCAAGAGCCAAGCTAACCCGACACTGCACTGAAGATATCCCGGACATCAGCCTGTGCGAAATTAGGATGGCTCTCAAACAACTAAAAAACAACAAAGCGCCGGGTGAAGACGGAATTACTGCAGAACTTCTGAAGGCGGGCGGATCGCCGGTACTTAAAGTCCTTCAGAGGCTATTTAATTCCGTCTTGCTTGAAGGGAAAACGCCGGAAGCATGGAACAGGGGTGTGGTGGTGCTGTTTTTCAAGAAAGGTGATAATTCTTTATTGAAGAACTATAGGCCCATCACACTGCTGAGCCATGTTTATAAGTTGTTTTCGAGAGTCATTACGAATCGTCTCGAACGAAGGCTTGATGACTTCCAGCCTCCCGAACAAGCCGGTTTCCGGAAAGGTTTTAGTACCATAGACCACATACATACGCTGCGGCAGGTTATACAGAAGACTGAGGAGTATAATCGGCCACTATGCTTGGCGTTTGTGGACTATGAGAAAGCCTTTGATTCGATCGAGACTTGGGCGGTTCTTAGATCTCTCCAGCGATGCCGCATTGACTATAGGTACATCGAAGTGTTGAAGTGCTTGTATAATAACGCCACCATGTCAGTCCGAGTACAGGGGCAGTGCACGAAGGTGATCCCCATAAAAAGAGGAGTAAGACAGGGAGACGTCATTTCTCCGAAACTGTTTACGGCCACCTTAGAGGACGCCTTCAAGCTCTTGGAATGGCAAGGACTTGGCATCAACATCAATGGCGAATACATCACTCACCTTCGATTTGCCGACGACATTGTGGTCATGGCGGAGTCGCTGGAAGATCTAGGACGAATGCTCGGTGACCTCAATAGAGTATCCCAACAAGTGGGTCTTAAAATGAATATGGACAAAACAAAAATAATGTTTAATGTCCATGTCGTACCCACCGCACTCACCGTTGGGAACTCTACTCTTGAAGTTGTCGACGAATACATTTACCTGGGACAGGCAGTCCGGTTAGGTAGGTCCAACTTTGAGAGAGAGGTCAATCGACGAATCCAACTCGGCTGGGCAGCGTTCGGGAAACAGCGCAACATCTTCTCATCCAAAATACCTCAGTGCCTAAAGACTAAAGTTTTTAGTCAATGTGTGTTACCAGTGATGACATATGGATCAGAGACGTGGTCTCTTACAATAGGTCTCATAAAAAAGCTCAAAGTTGCTCAGCGAGCTATGGAAAGAGCTATGCTCGGCGTTTCTCTACGTGATCGAATCAGGAATGAGGAGATTCGTAGAAGAACCAAGGTCACCGACATAGCCCTCAGGATTAGCATGCTGAAGTGGCAATGGGCTGGCCACATAGCGCGAAGATCGGACGGGCGTTGGGGCAGAAAGATTCTAGAGTGGAGACCACGTATTGGCAAGCGCAGCGTAGGACGACCGCCTGCCAGATGGACCGCCGATCTTGTGAAAATCGCAGGAAATCGTTGGTGCATCCAACGATTTCCTGCGATTTTCATCGGACCGGTTACGCTGGAAAGCGATTGGGGAGGCCTATGTTCAGCAGTGGACAAGTATAGGCTGAAATGATGAAGTCCTTTTGCACTGCAATCGGATCCTGCTATAAACCCCAAAAAGGACTCACAGATTTTTAATTCTTTAGGTACATTATCATCATTTTCTATTATCGAGATGTATCGCAAAACTATAGAAAGTTGGTCAATTTTTGACAAGTCTTGTGTTGTATCCAAAATAATTGACAGAAATGGAGCTTTTTTTAATTTCTAAAATAATATTATTCCTAACTGCGGTCCCAAGTAAATTAATAATTTCATTGTAAATCGTAGGGCTTAAATAATTTATTTCGCCTTTTGGTTTTAAAAGAAGTTCTTTTAAAATAGGATCATAATTAAATAGCAAACGTAAAATTGACATACAATTTCCAGAATCAGAATCATGGCCTCTTAAAGGTAGATTACATGATGCTAAAGTAATTGTTACTGCCTCGTTGGTCTGGTGGCAAAGCGCATCGCTTTGTGATCACGAGGTCCTGGGTTTAAGTCCTAGGTCGGACAAATGTAGTTTTTCTAACGAAAAATTCCCTGTATGAGTCCGTAGTCTAGAATTGTGCCCGATATATGGCAATGGGCTCGCCCCCTATTACATGGGACCTAACATCGTCGGCGAAATGTGGGTGTAATCAGTACACCTCCGCCACCCTCTCTACCAATATAGGCGTGACGGTGTTCTTTTTTTTTAAGTAATTATAACATTAATTATACGATGCAATAATGTGAATCCTCCAGAATGTAATTTTACTATTGATTTCACTTTGCAATAAAGTATCGATGGTATCTCCTTGTAACCAATTAATATAAGATAAGGATGCATTAATATACTGCTGTGAGTTTTCATGGTCAAATATACATTGCGTGAAATTGCTTCTAACGGAAACACCGTTAACCCATGCAGAGGAGTACGATTTGCTTTGACAATCTGCTAATAGCCAACAGAAGTGGCAATACGGCTTGTTGAAACATTAGAATAACATAGCCAGGGTCTAAGAATTTTTATGCCAGCCTTATTTAAACATGAATAATGATAGGCCGAAAGACATCGCTTTGTTTCTGAATCTTTTGGAAACGGTCCTTGTGGTTTAAATGGACCCAATTTAAAAATAATTTTTTGTTCGCATTCAGTTGGACTGTCACCAATGTTTCCTCTATCTGACGAAATTATATTATTACGACTTCGACTTCAGACTTCTTAGAATCATCGATTTGGGTTTCTTCTATTTCCGGATGGAGATCTAATGGAGAATGTGCTTCAGAAGAATCTAAAAATATAATTAAATAAAATTAATACAGTAAAGATTTTTTTTTTAATTATTTAAATCTATAGGACTAATACTAATGTTTGTATGGCATGTCGCCGCGCATCGTTTTCTTCTACAATTATTATTCGGAGTATTTCCGATTTCGGCTCATCTATAGCTCATCTCTGGATTCAATAGCACACGGTGTGCTAATTTATCTACTAGATAAATAGCTTTACTTACCATTGCAATCTAAATCACTCACAGAAGCTGCTTGATGAAAAAAACCGGTTCATGTGTTAACCGGTGAATCTCCGGTTTTTATAGAACCGGATCACATCACTACAAGTAGCTGTACCATGAAGGTTAAATTACCTGGAGGGAGTCATACGACTTTGCCGCTCCGTCGGTCATCTTTCAACACATTGTCTTTTTTCTCTCTCAATTACACGGATCACCATTTTGAGTGAATGAGAAAGCTATTGTAAGGTTGGCAACGTCGCACTGTACGTGTGCTTCGTAGCCTGTTGTGTCCGATGTTTGGGCCATAACAAATGCGCCCCGTCCGTGTCAGCGGTTAAAATATGAATGAAAATTATTGTGTTAAGTAAATATACTTTAATACAGTGAAAATATGTCGTGTTGTGCTGTATTTTGTTAAGGAGGACAACCAAAGGAGGAGTAAAAAATCCTGAATTATCATTTCACACGTATGTATTTATTGCCTCTTATTATAATATAGGGAAGTTTCATACCAAAATTATGGATTTTACATGAAATGTATACGTTATTGACGTCATATAATTAATATACGGTGATAATTAATTGTGAGTTTAAAGCTTTAATTTGTATTTTAAATATGCATTATTTTACGCTTCTCCAATAGTGATGTCCTACAGCGCCTATCGCTTACTGTCGATATTAATAAATTAATTATGAAACATTAACAATTCCTATTCACGTCATAATTACTAAACGAATTTGGATGAAATTTAGTAAGGATAGAATATCTAGATAAACACTGTCACGTCTATATTCCCCAATCGGGGGTGGGATATTCCCCAATCGGGGGTAGAACCTATTTATGATTATTTCATCTTTATAGCGTTTTCCCTGAAATAAAACACTTATTAAACTACTTACCTCACTGGAAGCTTTATATTGAGATGGCAAAAAGACCCTCGGTTGCAAAATGAAGTTTTGCCTTTTGGGTAGTACTGCTTATACTGAAGATTAGAGGTTTGAACTCTATATGAGTTGGCATTGTGCCCTCCACCCCGTGAGGGTGCGTTGTATGCCATGCCCATATGTAGATAAATCTGAACCCTGAAAAGCATGTTGATATCCGTGTGATAGAACTATTGATTATCGTGATTTAGAATCCGCGTTTGAGTGCTAAAACGTTTAAAAGGTACCCCCCCTTTCATTATCGCCGGCACGCGGATGCGGATAGCAAGTAGAAAATCCAAAACCAAGCACAGCACTGCGAGACCTCAAGACACCGTGAGCTCATTCTGCGTAGATCGGACCAAAAAAAGTAATTAAAAAGTTTGAGGGTACCCCGGAACAACTATGCCTTTTGGACATCTAACACCTCAGTCCTTCCCGTGACCATGGGTGCTGCAAAGCATTCGAAACGTCGGGAACTTAAAATAAATAAATAAACCGCGATAAAATCCGAAAAATAGTTTTATTTCATGTGTAATATTCGCGTGATACTAAGAACTCAGTATTAAAAAATCTGATTTACCTTAAGTACCTTATTGGTCTAGTAGCAAATCTGTACCTCCAGGTGATACAACTCGAGTTATTTTAGTTATTACTTTTGATATATTTACACATTATGCAACAGAAAAAATCTGCTATTTTTCAATCTGATGTCTCTTAAAATGAAGAAGTTTTTTTTTGTGCATGTTAATATAACTAAGGATTTTTCAGAATTAACAAAGTGTAAGATGATATATCTTCAATTATCACAAATTGAACTGAACTGATTGCTCCAATGTTTTTTTCTGTATTAATGATTCAACTTTAATTAACCCCTTATACACAAACAGCAGGGGTAGATTAAAAATGGTGTGAATTGATATAATTCCACGTGTGTCAGTGTACACTAATGTTATTATATATTAATAAATAAACATATTTAGTATAGATTCTCAAATAACTTAAGATTTTCTGTTCGGTGAAATGAATATGTTTTTTTAATCATCTATTGTCTTTTACGTTGATAAGGCCTGTCCTAGTAATCACTTCCCTATTAAAGTACACTAATGCAGATCCACAAACTCCCACATGGAATTGACACGCTACCTCAGCGATATGCGCTGACCATACATCCTAGTTTCATGACTAACGTGCATTGAAAAAGCGCACGTGCAAACGTAGGATAAATGTGATGTAAAAATTGTTACCACCACTACGCCTATATTCCCCAAGCGGGAGTGGGAGTGGTGTACTGTGTACACTCACTTGTCGTTCAACAATGTAAGGTCTCATGTAGTAGAGGATGAGTCTATTGATATTATACCGAGCACAGTGCCAGACTCCGGACTAGATTTTTTTTATCGAATGATTCGTATTTTCCGACATAGGATTCGAACCGATGACCTTGTGATCGTTATGCGCATTACCAATGAGGCTTTACTATTGTATTAAATTGTACATACTAATATCGATGTTTACAGATTCGTCTTTAAGATTTGTATTATGATACGTATGTGTGAACTTATATAAATTACTCGTAGTAATTCGAAATCATAATTTAGGTGAGTCAATTACGATTTTGCATGAAGTAAATATTTGTTAATCATAAATTATCGATAAATTTTCTTATCGATAAATCCTGTACTAGTAATCACTTGCCTAATCACGCACACTAACGCAGATTCACAAACTCACACCGACATAAAATTGACACGCTACCGTGGCGATATGCGGTGTCTACGTATATTCTTCGTCTATGAGCTGTACCTTACTTGAATGAGGAATATCGTTTGTAGGAAATTTACTAAATAGGAAGGGCGAGTGAGCTGAGCCTGGTGGGACTCAAGTTTGTATGGAATGGGAGGTAGAGAGCGTCATTTCGAACGGATACCGGAAGGCGCGATTTGACAGAAATTGTCGTAAGATGAGCACAAGTCTATCCGGCACACCCATTTGGTAAATCTTGTAGATAAAGCCGTTGTGCCAGACTTTGTCGAATGCCCTCGCGGCATTAAAGAAGAGGGCACCCCTATAGTTTGGGTTTGTTGAGGCCAGTAAGGATGTGCTCCGTGATACGGTGCACTTGAAGGATGCAATAGTGTTTGGCTTGAAAGCGAAACTGCTCATTAATAAGAATACTCCTGGACGATACAAAGTCTTCCAGCCGTGCCAGAAGCAAGCGCTTGTAGATTTTTGCCAGGGCTTTAAAGAGACTAATGGGACTGTAACTCGTGGGGCGGTCCCGAAGTTTACCGGGCCTGTGGATGCCTATGACGTTGGCCTCCTTCCACTCTGTGAGAACGATGCAGTTCGTCATTGTGGCGTTAAGGATGGCCAATAAGAGGCAGATGAGTTGTGCGAGCAGGCATTTGAGTACGCAATTAGAAATGCTGTCGGGGCCAGAGGCATTTTTCGGGTTGACACCCTTAATCAGGTCCTCGACCTCGGTCTGGGTAATAGAGGGTAAGGAATCGTTGAAGGGAAAAGACGCCCTGCGTTCGACTTCCCTGTCGATAAGCTCGCTCCTCTATGACATGACATTGGGACCCATAAAGCGTATTGGGACCTTACATCGTTGGCAGTTATGGGTGTACACGCATGGGAGTATAAAAAAGGTGTACTTCTGCCACTCCCGCCTGGGGTATATGGATGCAACCGGTCGGTGCAGGGCACCATAGCGAGACTCCTAGTATACGCCCCACCCCCAGCCCCCCTCACGCTCAAGTCGAGGCCGTTCTTCCTAGAGGAGCCCTAGAGTTAGTTGCCCCCTTGCTCTTCTGGCTGGAGTATAGTTATTACACGCTCACCCTTTTGCTCGATGAGCAGCTTATCATTCAGCAACTCCTAAATAGGTACATGAAAATACAATAAAGAATAAAGAAGTTTTTGTTGGCCTATACAACTGAAAGATTCTTGGCTTGATTTTGAAGTTGTAAAGGCCCCACACACAATTACACAAAATGTGCAGGTACCTATTTATGACTTCATTATTTTGTCATTAATGTTGATTAGTTCATTATGATGATTAATGACCGTGGGTTTGTGGATCTCTTATAAGCAGGAGAATGTATCTTTCGCGCCATTACACCGCGCGTTTCTAAAACATTGTAAAATGAAATTACCAGTATTAATAACTTCTTTCTACGTGATCTATCTCTCAAGCAGTATGTATATAATTAGTTTTTGTTTATTTTTGCAAATGCTTTTATAAGGTGTTTACTTTCATCGTAATAGGACATTTTACTTTATCCCTTGCGCGGCCGACAAAGAGTCCAGCGATCCTACAAGTTCTTTGCCTTCTGTTCCGCTTGTCGGTTATGTCTGCTCCACCTGCGCCAAGTGCGGTTAGCGCATTAAATATTAGCTACATCTGCGTAATGTCTTTTCACGTGTTAACGCATTACGACACAAGTGGAGTAGGAGCATGACGGTAGGTCCGTCATGCTCCTACTCTTTTGAATTTACCAATTTTTGAAATTACATCTAGTCCTGTCATGTCTAACATCCTGTCGATGGCTGGTTCAAGTCCTTTCGTGCGTGTGAATAATCTACGATGTTGGCCGCGGGGCCATACTATCTGTCTATGTATCTTTATCATCACGCCAAATCCCTTGCGGGGTAGGCAGGCGGATAGAAGATACAGAGAACCAACAGATCAAGCCAGTGGAGACTAATAATTTATCTAAAGTATCTATCTATCTATATCATCACGCCAGATCCCTTACAGGGTAGGCAGTGAGTACAGAGCTCCAACAGGCCAATAATATTTAAAAATAGAGTATTAGTGCGCTGACTGACTCGGTCGACCTGAGAAGGTGACCGTTTGTGGCATTTTCGTATTCAAGCGTCTCCGTGCTTCGGAAGCCGTTGATCCCGGTTACCACGTAATGTGGTAGTCGTTTAGTCAAGTTAGACGCCTAACCTATATGTAGGTGGCTTGATAAGTACCAACAGCAGGTGGCCACAAACCTGCCGCAGCCAATCTGTACTGGGTCCGCGTGGTGGAGTATGACCTGATTTCTCTCACTTCGATTTGTGAGAGAAGGCATTTACCCAGCAGTGGGACCGTATACGCTGATATCATTATGAGTATGCATTGAGAATTTAGTATAAGCATGAGGTCGATATTGCAGTCCACGTGGTGAGCAGGGCGCAGGACTTCGAGGATCCGACGCGCTTCTTCACTCCGTTCGAGTTCGAGCGAACGGTGCGCGGCGGCTTCAACTTTAGCACCTGCCTGCAGGAACTGCTCACTTGCTTGGAGAATGTCAGGTTCATTTACTTTGATATTTTAATAAATTCTTACGCCTCGTTAAATTATCGGCAAACAATTTGCTGAATAACTGCCGAATAATTCGTGCACGAATACGACCACGTAAAAAAGTACCAAATACACCCGAACAAGTTGTTTACATACCACAATTTATGCAATAAATACTTTGATTTTACATACTCGTATTAGTCTGTACTCGGCGAGTATTTAAATGAGGCATTATGGTCGTCGAGTCTATGAAGCGCAGTACCCATCTATATGTTCTCTTTTAGTTACCCGGACTATTTCTCAGATTTATTTTTTTCCTGAATAAAAGCGATATATTTCTCTGAATTCCAGAGGATATCCTTGACCGCCCCTTGCAATTATTGTTTTATTGATAGGGCACACTTCTATACCCAGACAACTATAACTATAGGTATCAGTTGTGTCTACTGCAATTAAGTCTGACATGGACGAAACAATTACTTGCATGGAGAGTTTGAAACTGCTTGAAGTAACCATGAATGTCTCGCGCAGCACCGGCGAGACGTGTGACGGCGAAATGTATGGAAATAAGTTAGAAGGTATCTTAGGTACCCATGGTTAACATGCGTCCTGCCGCCTCGATTTCGTTCGTTTTGACTACATACCTCGTCGGCTTGTAGTGGCGCGTAGTGCGGCTGACGAACACGAGGAGTCCTGGGTTCGAATCCTAGGTCGGACAAATGTGTATTTATTTTGATCAAAAAATCTTCAAAAGCTGTGCGCAGTCAGGAATTATGCCCGATATAATGGCATTAGGCTTGTCCCTCATTGATGATGATGATGATGATTACATTGTATAAGTAGCGCTTCTCTGCCGGGCGCGGTACGTAAATGGGTGCGAGCGTGAGATGTCTCATCGCGTTGTCGTCCGCAGGGGGGACATCATATGCTCAAACAAGGTCCAGTTTGAAACTGTCTGCAGCATCATGAACGAACAATGCGACGAAGACAGAGGATACATGGATAGTAAGACTTTTCATTACAGGTTTCAATGACCACACGGTCGTAGTAGGTAACACATTTACAGGGTATACATCGCTTTACTGTTTGGGCTAGGAGCAGTGGCTGCCTAATCCTTTGCGAGGCCTCCGGGTGACAGACGTGTTTGAGGCCCCTGTGCTCTGTGTGCAAAGAATCGGTGATTTTGCCTTTATTTTACCTTCTTACCTAAAGCGCAACCCGGTTCTCCGTAACCGGCGACCGTGAGATATATCCATGCCTAAGCCGCAAGGAATCTGGCGTGACGATATAGGCTGATAGCTACATACATTTATTGTTATAACTTATTAGTTATTTTATCATTAGCTTTTGCTAATGCTAAGGATAAAATAGATAGTTTTCTCTACTCGCCACTGGACAGGAGCATGATCGGGGTATATACTTATCAAATTTATGACAACTCTTCTCCCCGGGGAATCAAGACACATCTTAGTCTAGTGGTTAAGACCTTGAGCCGCTCCGCCCACTGGATCGAGTAGTCGCGGGTTCGATCCCAGCGAATTTTTGTGAGCCACAAATATTTTTGTCAACCATACGAATCTAGTGAGACCGACGTTTATAAAAAAACCTTGACACACAAAATTGGCTCCATTTTAGTAGACGATTTTGATCATTAGAAAAAAAAAATGATTTTCCATTCCTTCCGCACTATCCGTCCTACATACAATACATTTACTTTTGATATGAAATGCTTCCAGTTGATTATTACTTGCAGGGGACTGGCAGAATGACGCGCTGTTTGAGAACGTGTGCAAAGACTGGTGGTTCCAGAAGTACACGTAATGGATCCTTATTCTTCAGCTGATCATTTTAACTCTTGTGATATTTGACGGTACCGGCCCCCAAGCGAGGCTAAAGGTTTCTATATGTAAATATTTTAATTTACTAGTTAAATAACATGATGCTATGTTATAACATTTTTTCATTTATTCTTAATTTTTTTAACTCATTTTTAATTAATTTATAGTTTAATCTTATTTGATTGTAAATTTGTAGTTTGATTAGCAAAACACTTATAAAACGTTCGGTTTAAGTACCTATTTCAGTTAACAATATTAGCCCTATTAAGAAACTGCCCCACCGTTGGGCACGAGCCTCCTTTCAAACTGAGAGAGTTTAGGCCATAGTCCACCCCGCTGGCCCAGTGCGGGTTGGCGAACTACACACAACTTCGCGAAACTCTTAGGCTTACAGGTTTCCTCACGATGTTTTTCTTCGCCGTTAAAGCAAGTGATAGTTACTTTTTATTACGCACATGCTTTCGAAAAGACAAGAGGTGCGTGCCTGGGTATGAATCCGGGACCTCTAACTTTGCAGTCCAACGGTCTAACCACAAGGCTATCACTGCTTCATTTACCTACTTCAGTTATAAAGATATTTTGAAGATCAAACTAAAAAATGACTATTTCCGCTATTGTATTTCACTATTCACCCTCGCTCCTCAACGGCTTATACGTCGTGTACTTGTGTCAATCCATCACATTTCGGCAGACTCGTGCCTACACGCACTCGATGAAGGCATTAAGAAAACACACACACTTAATCGGAAATGCAAGTTTATTACTTTAAAAGCATAGTCTTCATATTAAAAATCACTGATAAAACTCCCTCGGACTGTAATTTCGCATAAATATTATAAAACAGTAGAGCTGCGTGCGGCGCGGCCGCGTGGCGTCGACGGCCTGCGCAGTTAGCGTTATTACAAAATAAACTCTATATATACATCTAGATACAATGTTAAGAATATTTAAGCGGCTCGCTGTACTTGCCTGACACGAACACCGAACCCTTCTGATGAGGTTAATTATAATTATTTTACTAAAAAAAGTGATGCCGGCTAAATTTCAAATCCCCGTGTTCCTAACTTTAATACAGAGAAGCGTTCTATGAGAGGGATAGATACACGAGGCCTTTACATTAGAGTCAACACGAGTGCTAGGGTGCTCCCACACCTGCCGGATGGGCATCACCGATTTGGTGAACTCACTCGTAGGGCGCATGTATCATCCAATTATTATTTCTCTAGTTTTACAGTAAAACCCACCGAGCAGGTCCAGAAGCACGTTTATGGATTCGGTGATGTTACGAGTTTTTACTTAATGGACACAGTGGTCTTATAATTTTAAGATAAAATACCTTCAAACCCGCTACAGTCGTCGCTATAACATTTATAAATTATAAACATTTATAACCTAAACTGACATATTATTATATATTACGATACAACACGCTCGTCAGTGCTGTGAGGGCAAAATATAGTTTAGCATCTTCACTGCATGTGGTGCTCACTTTAATATTATGATTCAGTGGGTTATAGCTGCTTCAGTGACGGGCTGAGCTATATTTAGTCGCGGGCACAAGCTTCAATGTCTCAAGTTAATTATTATTATGCTACTACAATGTGACGTCTCGATATTTTATGGCAAGTGTGTGTGAGGTGACGCCGTGACGTCACACCACGCTTGCCGCTGCCCAGTGATTCTTATGCGAGCAATATAGCCGCGTCGCCAGTGATACACCCGCGGGAGCGTCAGCCGGACTGAGCTTCATCGTTCACGACGCTACTCAAAATTTAAACAACTCTGTGGCAACGCTGAGTCGTATACGGTGCTATTTTTATTGATGGCTGGACCCTTATCTCACCTGATGCAAAGTGACGATGGGGCCTAAGATGTGGCTCGCTAACTCAGTAATTGGCTATTGATTCTGAATTTAAGAATACGCAAGTTAGACCACTCCGGAAACCGGAATGATTTCCATTTTTCATCAAACGGATTCGTGCAACTTGGCTGAAATTCACGGTTTGTGTTAAAAGTGTACCAGTACTGTTTCACATTACTAGTGGCGCGCCACCTACTGCCGGCTCGGGACTACTGACGTGTTACTAACTAGTTTGTGATCGGTCGTGTACGGATCGCTACTGAAACATTAGTGCTGTGACATTCAGGCGACTCATTAATAATTTGATTGTGTAACTGGTACCTTTTGAGCAGCGTTATGGACGACGCCGGACCAAGTCACCTGCGGGTGCCTCGTGTCGACGAGACCTAAACCAGTGCGCATATGAAGAGACGCGGGAGATCCGATCGCAAAGTGAAAGTGTTAATTTCTTCTCTAATTTCGAATATTGCAATACAAGAATACTCGTAATGGTAACGATATATGGGCTGCGCAAGCCAGCCCACTGCCGAATGAAAAAAATACAATATTATTTTGAATATAATTTTATCTACATCGCAACCAAAAATAATATCTGCCTAGAATAAAATTAAAAACAATTATGTAAATAAGGGGCGCGCGCCAAGCTCTCGCGGGACTGCCATCGGCTGCCCGCTCGGTACACTGCGCCGGCGCATATTCCGACATCACTGTGACGTAAATGGCGTGATACCCACCCTTCCGTGATTTGCCTGGCAAAAACTAGCTGAAAATTTTAAAACAAGCACGAAAAATTGTGAGATATTTAGCAAATAACAGTGATGTAAGGTTCATTGACGAAATCTGTACGAACTACACCGGTTTATGTTTTTGGCGATGAGGATTATGAAGTATTTGTTCTTACGTGTTGCGTGTGCTGTTATTTCGTGTCGTAGACGGATGCTTTAGGATATTTTAAACTATCTGGCAGGTCACGGCGCAGAGCGAATACGACAGTCACGGAAGAGCGGCGCGCGCGCATACACACTCACTCGCACACACACACACACACAACATTTAGTTTAGGAACAACCACACACAGCGACACAACGACGTTGACGTCACACCACTTATACATTTAGCTTTATGGAAACACAATTAGTCCACGCTAGTGAAGGGGCGCACATAGAAAGAGGTCTATGTCCAGCCCTCTTCCAATAGGAAAAATACTCGTAAAAATAACAAACAAACTAATTGTAATTTTGTTACTTACGAAGATTTGATACGGAAGCACACAAATTATTTGACGAAGTAGAAGACACTTGGAAACGTCATCAAAATTTTACTATCAATCGAATTACAAGGTACAGCGTGGATTGTTGCTACGGAGTTATTTCAAACGAGCTCGTGTTCACGTACGAGTGGTGTGGCCGCCAGCGGGCCGCGGGAGGCCTCGCTCTCAGTTCCATAAATTTCAAAAGTAAAATATATTAACTCGTCGCCTACCACGAAGCTACACTTACAGCTACCGATACACTGCGATATAGTCGTCTATGTCCCAACTTAAAACTCTAATCAAAATATTTATCTTACATATAGTAATATATTTGGTTCTCACTAAAGTAAACTCAATCACACTCGGCCCCGCGCCGGCGGGGACGGAGCTACACATATAGCTGCATATATTTATACTTCGTAAACAAGGCATCGACACTCACACTTGTCGGGTAAACGATCCTAAGTTAACTTTTCGCTAGTCGATACGTACATAGATACACAAGGCTCTTTCGATAGACTCTATCTTTATTATGTCGTCTAATAATGATTACACAAATGAATATATGAGTTGTATTTCGCTTAGGATCGTTTAACTTTGAAACAGATAGTAATCAATAGTGACGTCCGCGCCTCGTGCGCCGGCCGCCGACACGGTGGCGACATCTATCTCGTTCTGAAGTAATATCAAACTACAATTTTCCGTTACCTCGTATAGATGTCGCTAGATAAATAGATCAATTTTGGAACACGCTATAAATAGTTAAAGTTATAATAATTTCCCTTTAATTATGGGAGATTTGTGCTAAATACAGTTTATTATTATTTATAATATACTATTTATAAAAGTTTATGTACGGAATAAATACAGCAGCAGACGGCGGCGGTCGGCGGCCGGGCGGCGCGTGCTCGCTTATAGTATATAATATAATATTACAATCGTACGAATAATCATAATATCATCACTAAACGTAACACGTAAAATTAAAGGTGAGCGGTCAGCTCCCTAGAGACGGCGCTACGATAGAATATAAATCTTAAAAACTCGGTAAAAATAATAACAACATAGTCGTATTCGCGATAAGATTATGTGCGGCGACGGCGGGCCGCGGGGACGCTGCGCTCCGAATTACGACCACCTTCATTAAGTAGTCGAAAACGATCGTTTACGACTGTTCAGATTGGATTAATTTTCATAATCGTTTCCTATTTATTTTCATATAGTTATTACAATAATGTATGTATTTCGTCAAAATAAATAGGTAGCAATCGCTGTAATAGCTCAATTCTCAAAAGTGAATCAAATGAAAGTGCCATTGCGCTGGCTGGTCCCGCGGGCGGCGGGCGGCGGCGCCTAGAAGAGCCGGGCGCGGCGCTTGAGCTCGTTGCGGCGCCACTGCGGCAGGCGGTAGAAGTCCGCGCGCGCCACCTGCAGGATGGCCTCGAACTCCGCGTCCGACAGGTGCCGCTGCAACACACGACTACTTATTCGCGGGGTTCACTATTTTTAGGTGCACATGTACCTCGCCCACTTGATTATGTATCTCAGTATGGAATATTGACCCGTAGGTTGCGAGGCCCCGCGAAATCACGCTAAATCGGCGTGATTAGGCGGCCGAGAGTTCAATAATATGAATTGAAACTTATTGCTACTTTCCGTAGTGTGACGTTCGTTACGTCTGCTACCGTTCACTATTGAGTAGTGTTGTAAACCGCTCGAGTCGGCGCTTAAACGCTCGAGTCGACGCTCAAAATGTTGCTAAGCGCTAGAGGCCAGAGCCGAGTCGGTTTAGGAGCGCTCGAGCGTGAGCTCGAGCGTTTATTTTAAAACGCTCATTGGAGCGTCTAGCTCTCCCTCAACGCTCCAGTTTTATGGATGATTTTAAGTCATGTTCATACATTAATATTTACTGCGTGGAGTACCTATTTATTCTTTAATTAACTCGCTCTTTTCGTATGTCTGTCTGTTTTTCCGATTCAAAGTAATCGTTAGTTCAAAGGTAGTTTGTGATCACTTTTCAAACACTTAAGGTTCTCTAATTGGCCTGAAATTTGGCATACGTATATAAGTTTAGACAGACGATTTAACGCAGTGGTTATAAGCTTAAGCTTATAACCACTGCGTTCCACCCGCTGCGTCTAATAGTCGCGGGTTCGATTACTGCACTAATAAAGAAAGACAATAGGTGGTGTCGTCGTGTACTTTATTCCCTCAACCTTATACGTAAGGATAAAGGCGTGAGGGTGTGTGTGAGAGTAATGATTAATTTAAAAAAAAATCGTTTGTTTCATAGTAAGTATCGCGCATACCCAAACCTTGAGTCTACGAAAATTCGTCACCGGAAAGACATTTTCTATTGATATTAGGTTTCCCCTAACAAGTTCTAAATACATATATGAAATACGATTACATATTTAATGGTACCTATGATACGATACAATGAGTACAGTGTGTACGCACCCCATATACATAGTCGGCCCTTTCAAAGGATTTATTTTACCCATTTTATTTATAATTTCATTTTCGGCTTCTCTTTTAATCTCTCTACTCTTTCGGCAAGTAACATCCCCCCCGCGACCGCTCCTTTGGCGGGTGGGTGTACACAGACAAATTTGTTATATTGACATTTTTTGTTATATTTAGGTTTAATATAAACTCGGTTACTGCGTCGTTGGTCTAGTGGCAAAGCGTATCCCTTGGTGGTCATGTGGTCCTGGGTTCAAATCCTAGGTCGGACAAATCAAGTTATTCTAACGAAAACTTCCCAGTATGAGTCCGGAGTCTGGAATTGTGCCAGGTATATGGCAATAGGCTCGCGCCCTATAACATGGGACCTAACATCGTCGGCGAAAAGTGGGTGTACACAGTATACCTCTGCCACCCCCGTTGGGGGCGTGAAGGCGTGACGGTGTGTAAACACCCTCTGTCCAGAAGCTTACCATTAGCATATTACTGCACTTGTACTTGCCACAAGAGCTGCCCTTGGAAACACCAGGCATTCATGCAAATACTAGCTTCGTGTTGGACATTTTAAAATTACACACCTTTTTTCATTTATTGATTAATCTGCTCAATAATGACATCCGGACAATGTGCGGTTTAATTTCAAGTGTGATTTTAGTAACTGTTCGAAAGAATAACAAATAACGACGAATGGAAACGGATATCCGTTTCCATTCGTCGTTATTTGTCGTTGTATTATATCATCATCATCAGCTCTATATAAATTACTGCAGAGAATAAGCCTCCTCCGCCTCTAAGTATTGAATGCTTTATCAATAATCCGGCTCGAAGGACCATGTATTGAGTTGATACGGGGATAGATTGATAAAGTCTAATACCTATGATAAGGCGATAATAACCGATTAATGGCCGCGCATTGACCGTGCGGTGCACGAGCCACCTCGTTTGCCGCAGTAAGCACAATATATATGTTCGCTTTCGTAAAACCTAACACATGAAATTAAGCATTAGGATATGGATAAAGACGAAATGGACCTGAGCGAATTTATAAATTAAATTCGACGTCTTCGGACTACTAAGGTCCGTATTATATATTACAGAAAGAAAATCAGTAAATCTGATTTAAAAACTAACGTTTTAGTACAAAAATAATTATTAAAACTAGATTCACGACTGATTTACGTTCTTTAATATAGGTCAAAGTGTCCGAAGTCGCCGATAACTTTCTTTTCTCGGCAAAGAGAGCCCGGTTTGTAGATGCGTGGTGTACCTCGAGATTGAGCCGGTCGACGTCGGGCGGCAGGCGGTAGTTGGTGATGAGCAGCAGGTGGTAGGGGTACAGCTTGGCGGGCTCGTGTAGCAGGTGCGACGTGGCCATGTTGGGCAGCGAGCGCCGCACGCCCGTGCCCGCGCCAACGCCAGCGCCCACGCCCGCGCCACTCGCGCTCGTGTGGCGCCCACCCACGCCCACGCCCACACCGCTGCTGCCGCGTATTACCACGCCGCCGTCGGTCGTCTGCGCAGACGCACTCAATTAGTCACTACTACGCACAATTTTAGCTATCTAAACGTATAAATTGATCGTTTGAGCATTTGAATGGGATAGTTATTTTCAATATGGACAAGTTTTGACCTTAGGGGAGTGCCATAAGCAAAATAATTTTAATCTTAAGCTGTTGTGAACAAGAGACAGTTATAAACAACTTTTATCCACATTTTTTAAAGCAAAGTAAAATTATAATAGCTCTCTTAAAAAGAGAGTCTACACCCTATTTACTCTAGCCCAACAAGAACCAAGAGATTGAATCCACTCACCACAGCACTCCTATCCACGTCAGTTATGGAGCCGGCAGATACTGCAACAGAAATACAGACACTTCACTTTTGAGCCAATTTATAAAGACATTGATTGCATCATAATTGTAAAACTTATGAATACCATGTAAAGCTAAGCGTCCATGCTGTGAACGAAACGTGTGTAAGCGTGGATAAATCTTATTCAAAAGTACAATACAAACCAATATAAAAACGATTTAAAATTGACAATTAGCACACTATCTCGCTCACACTTGCATTGGTGTCAGTGTTTCATTCAAGTTCGAGTGGGACAGCATACCCACGTCTACTATATATAAATCGTTCCTTTATCGATGCTGGTTACAATTTTGATATGTGTGATAAGCTAAAATACAAGGAACTGTAGCTGAATCCGTCCAAAACAACAAACTACCATTTTGAGCTTGAGTAAGCATTTAGAACTTATTTACTCTGTGACTATCGAAAAGCTGGGTTGTTTAGTGTCAGGGGTAGTCGATGATAAGCATATGTTAGGTACTGTGGTAGTGGTCATTATAGGAAGTTCGATTTGACAGCTATAACTGCAACTGCATATTATAATAATGATGATGTGTCCAGGCCGATTTCGCCAAGAGCGACTGTATAAACTCCGCTATTTGTGACATTCGTGTGCTTGCATGTGGCTTAAGCATCCAATCTTCATGGTAAAGATCCTCACAAATAGTTCGCAATTGATCACGATTTGCGTCGAGGTCAGCGCACAGCTAAGCTTTAAAGTTTGGGAATAATCCGGACTTGACAAGTAATAATATTTATTGGGAGGAAATAAGGTTTAAAGAATTCGTAAATTTATATAAATACGCGATATACACCTGTATAAAAATGAGATTCAATATCGAGAAGTCACGTGGTCAATACAATGCACTATCGCTGGGCGGCAAGAGAATAGAAACAAACCGTTCATCGCTAGGCTAGATTCTCTTGGCATCATACCATTTTTCTTTCATATTTTATCTGTCAAATGGCACTTCGAATAATGATTTTCGTGTAGGTGTGCGCCGGCGCCGGCTGAGTGCGTATGCGCTCGTCTCGTGTAAGTCACGCCTACGTGGTAAACTATAGGTAATATTACAGTAATAATACTTGTATTAGAGGCAACGCAGAGTTGCAATTAAGCAAGACCTTTAGAATATCAGAAACATTTTCAAAATATCTCAAAATTACAGATTGGTGGAAAATAATCAACGCTTTTTAATAGCGATATTTATGTTCAGGTTAGTAGCGTCGCTCTTGAAATCAACATTAAATTGAAGTTGTGTACCAACCAGGTCAGAATTTTGATAGAGTTTACAGGAAATAATACATTTTTATTGTTACTGCTACAATATAAAAAAAATTCTAATGTCAAATTGATTTCAAGATTGTTATATCAATTTTACCTACATACAGTATAAAATAAGCTTGCAATATAACAAGCGGGTTACTTTATTAGAAGTCAATCTAAAATCAATCAGAGTTACGTATATAAAGCTTATTCTTACATCGCCAAAAATACTTAAAGGCAAAAAGTTTGATGCCAACCTTTCCGACCTTTGGCAACCCGACCAAAATGGCTCTTTGATAAAGGTCGGATATTCCTTTGGGTTTAACTCCGATATTAAACTTTGTTTAATATAGAAAGTATATATAATGATTAAAGTGTCGATACAAGAATAAAAATGGTATAGTTACCGGCACGACTCGTGAGCACAGACGATCATCATTAGTAAAAATTGGTAAATTTCAAGTAAGTATTGAATAATTTTATTCAAGTTGATGTTTGAATAATTATTAGTACATAATTAATACGGTCTATAAACATATATATAATAGTAGGTAGTAATATTATAATAGGTCTTATAAAAAAGCTCAGAGTTGCTCAGCGGGCTATGAAAAGACCTATGCTCGGCGTTTCTCTACGTGATCGAATCAGAAATGAGGAGATTTATAGAAGAACCAAGGACACCGACAAAGTCCATAGGAGCTGAAGTGGCAATGGGCGGGCCACACAGCGCGAAGATCGGACGGGCGTTGGGGCAGAAAGATTCTTGAGTGGAGACCACGTGTTGGCAAGCGCAGCGTGGGACGGCCGCCTGCCAGATGGACCGACGATCTTGCTAGGATCGCAGGAAGTCGTTGGATGCAGGTGGCATCGGACTAGCTGCGCTAAAGAGCAATTGGGGAGGCCTACGTTCAGCAGTGGGCAGGTATAGGCTGAGATGATAATGATGAATGAATATAATCTTTTTTTTTCTAAAGCTCCTCATTGACAAAGAGAAAGCTCATTTATTGCTAAGCCGTCATTCACATCAGCGTTTTTATAGTGCTTTTGAAATTAGAATTCACGTTCTCCATAGACGACACGAAGATTGGAACCTCGGGGTGCCCCGGGTAGCGCTTTAATTTCTTCGAACCCGCAAAATATTTAAAAAGAAACAAAAGAAAACAGGAATAAGAAAAACAAATAAAGTCCCCTTTTCTTCTTGGACATCTGTGGTCACGAGGGGTGCCGGCATCAGTTCGCGCATGGAGCTGCATGTAGCGAGGCGGCGCTACTTACTGCACAGGTCCGTCCGCACTGCGCGCACAACACACAACACACGACACGGGTCAGTAACAGCACTGCACCACCGCTAGGAACCAATAATCAACGCCTACAACTTGCACTATACCATGATACTACTTTTAATATGGCCTGTCCACACTTTGGCCTTTATCGGAGACGACTTTTTTTAAGTAGTGTTGGATAAGAAAGACGCTCAACTTTGGTGTCTGGTTTGTATTCCATACTGAACTGAACGGTTCGTGGCATTAAAAAAGTTATCAAAATGTTTACACGCTTTTATGCTAACATACTCTTAGGTGAATTTTGTTACAATATTTAAGATCTCGATTTTGGGTGCCGATGTGGGGTGAATTAAGAGACAATAAAGATATTATTTTTTCTCACCATCAGTTTTCTTTGGTTCTATACGAGATTAAAAAGAAGGTATTTACAAAACTTTACAATTCACTGATACCCTAAGCCTACGTGTAAGTGGAACACGAACTACTATCCACACTTAAAAGTAAAGTGTAGGAGACTACTCACTATCTGATTTGCCGCTGCTGAAGTCGGTGCTGTGCGTCTTGTCACCCATGCCGCTAAATGTGAAGTCGCCCTGCAAATGTAAGCAACTACAGTAAGTAGGGAGTTCAACATTTTAGGAAGTGAGCGTAACGATCCTAAAGGTTTTCAATTCATATCTCACATAAAGTTCTCTGTGGGGCAGACATTAAATACTATTAGAGAAGAATTCTAATAATTTTTTTAAAGTAGCATGCGTTAGACCTTGAGTACAGACACTCGCTGGTGTGCGTATACAATTTCCATTCAAGCCAATAACACGCCACGGGACATCAACAGAAGCAGTCTAACAGCACACATGATCACCGTGAACTACGCCGTATAAGGGTCAGCGCATATTAGTCTCCACAGTTTTCCAGCGATATCGCGCGATTTTGGTTCTCTTTCTCTCTCTCTCTCCTTTCTCACTTGTTATATCATCACGCCACATCCTTTGCGGGTAACTATTTACAACTATAGCCTAATTGGGGAAAGACGATATTACATTGTTAATGGAAAACTATTGGTGTTTTCAATACAATCTGTTTTGACCTTTAATACACCGACCTACTTATCACATATTAATATTGTACTAAATACTTAATAGTTTTCAAGAAGAAAAATGCGCAGAACTTACCTTGACAGATAAGAAACTGTTTCTTTTAATAAATGTACTTAAACTATATTAAATAAATAAACGAATAATCAAGATCCAAATATCTTATTTAAAATAACATAAGTATCATATCTTCAATTATTTTCCATATTGAACTAATATTAAAAGTCATATGTATATTATCTTCCTTTGAATTTTATATATTTAAATAAATAAAACTGAGGCATCACATACAAATAAATAACGCTGCCATTGCCATCACAAACATAAATTTTACAAAAACCCCAGACCAAACAAATATTTGTGGGACGCGGGAACAAAACCCGCGACTTTTTGATTCAGTCTTCCGAGCGGCTAACGATTAAACCATTACACCAAGCCGTCGTCGGATTAACATTAAGATTAGCCTCTCTTTATTTAAGAACAAACACATATTGAGCCAAGTTACGCAATAATCTTTCAATAAGGTAGTTTTTATTTCAGGGGAATTGGGCTTTGTCTAGGTAGATTAATTCCAATTTCTTTAAAATATCGATTTTATTCGTATGACGTACTAGTTACGTACGATAATAGTTATAATTAAGGTAAAAAATAATTTAAAAAGTAAAATGTGTACCCTTAATGACTACGTTTCCCCAAAACCTTTAGTAAATCTTAAATATACACCGTCGACCAGAACACATTTTTTACTGCCTCACTTACTCTGAAGGCCACTGACACTAAGTGGTTGTACATTTGATTTTTCGAGCAGGGTAAATCGGCAGGAACCCAAACCATTCGAGCGTTGATGTACATTATTAGAAGATTATTGCATAATTGCGCTCAATGAGACATATAACCCCGTCCCCGCGCACACACTTCAAGTGTACATAGGTTCATTTAGTCCTTCGAGGCGGATAAACCGGCAGACACCCGCACCACTCGAGCGGTGGTTTAAATCTTTAGAAGCTTATTACATATTCACGGTCAGTGAGACACATGACCAAGTCCCCGCGCACACATAAGTGTGTATAGATCAATTTGATCCTTCGAGCCGGATAAAGAAGTAGACACCCAAACCTCTTGAGCGGTGGTGTTAATCATCAAAAGATTATTGCATAGCTACGATCAATAACACAAGTAACCAAATCCCCGCGCACACACTACACGTATATACAAGGTGTAACATGATAAACGCAAGACCTCAGACACCCCGATCAGAGAATTGCTTCACAAATTCAAAACGAAAACCAAGTTTCCAAATTTAAATTCCAATTAACAATGAAACTTGTACGTGTATGTGTGCTTTTTGAGAAATACATTTTAGGTATGCATTTGAAATCTCCTTATTGCTATGAATCAAGAATAAATTAAGTTTTTATAATAATATCATTAAAAATTGTTGGAATCAATTCAGTTACCGATTTAGAACAAACTACTTTCAGGTCTTGGGTTTATTATGTTACACGTTGTATAGACGGCAGCCAGAGTGCATACTCACGGCGGTGCTGGAGGAGAAGGTGTGCGAGCGTGGCGCCAGCCCGTAGCCGGGTCGCGGTGCTGCCCTCAGCGACGACACCACTGTAATACTGCGTCGTTACATACTGCCCTGCCCTGCCCACTGCCTAACCACCTAGCCCTTTTCCTATTGCCTACTGAACTATCCATAAATTCCGCGGGGCCTACTCTAGCTTACACGCTAAAATGTGTTGATTACCGTCATTTATCATTTATTGGCTACGCTCCGAATCACGCTAACATTAATATTGGCGTTATATATACGATCCAAAACGGTGTAAACGCACCAAGACACCGGCGCACTGAACCGAGACTTACACTCTAATATTAAATAAATGACGGTATGTCCCACAGTTTATAGATATTAAAATTAAATTATAAACTAGTTATTTTCGAGACGTTACACGCAAGAACTGAGTTTTAAAAAACTTGTCAAAACAGTCACGTAAGTAAACTTTCCGATCCGACTTCACAACTTACAGGAATCAGTATATTTGAGAACACAGTCGTAATATTAGACTATGCAGACTGATGATATGCGCTGCGACAGCTTAAACCTCTTAACTAGACAGCGGCGCCGTCTAGTTAAGAGGGGCAATGACAATTTTATCGACGAGAGACAATAGTTTTGAATGGACCCCCATAGGGCAGTTCTGTGCGTGGTCCGGTCCCGCGGTACCTGTGCGCGACTCACGTTGTAGGCGCGGCCCCCGCCCGCCGGCAGCGTGCTGGAGCGCAGCCCGTAGCCGGGCCGCGGCGCCGAGTGCACGGCTACACACACAACCCGCTGGGACACGCGCGCGCACTACATCGCCACTAGCGGGGACTGACACGAGTTATGTGGAGACAGCTTCACTGTGCGAACTTTCACGATCCTCATTTTTTCTATGACCACGTTTGATCGTACGTTTAAGAAGCAATTCAGGTCCAGCCAGGAATATTTATATTTACATGGATTGATTTTTTTTAAATTGGTTTGTTTTTGTCAAATTAGGAACAGAAATATAACACGGAAATAAGTATCCGAATGAAGTATCACAATTTTCTGTTCGACTGTAATTAACCCGTGAGATGCGACTCGTTCGGACCCCGCTCGTGTCGAGCTGTGCGAGTGGCGCAAGATTGAACTGTAGCGGTAACACTGGATATGCGCAACTGAGTAAATGTGAACGCGAGTGCTCTCGAGGTAGAAGTTACTTACGAGTATATTGAAACCGATGCAGTTCAATCTTGTGTACAAAAACAAAAAAAATCTATAACATACAGTCGGAACCATAGCTCCGACTTTAGTATACTATATTATACAATCACACAGTTTGGGATGATTGGTATTTCTATTTCTTTAAAACAGGTGATAGTACCCATCCTTACGTTCAACTATCGCTATGACGACACTCACCGGGATGAATAAAAAATAAGCGAATTCATATAAAATGTAATATCTATCAAAAGGTGTCGCCGTAGTAAAAATTGTTCGTCTTGATGACTATTACCACCACTTCTTTGACAAACTATATAGAAAAACACAAAGATATAAATTGCATATATTCACGTCTCCTACTGGTATGTTTGGATTTTTATGTACACCCTGTGTGATTGTACGTCACATGCCGATATGCAGTCGCAACACAACAACAAATATACCAAATAATATACCATATTATGCGCAATAAATAATATATTATAAATGTATACAGATATATTGTGTAATAAGATGTATATCAATATTCATTATAATAAATATGTCAATAATTAAAGCAATATAATGAACATAAAGATCGATGAAATAAAACTATTTTTCGGATATTATCGCGGTTTTTTTTTTATTTTGGAGGGACACCTCAGTCCCTCCCGTGACCATGGGTGCTGCAGAGCACTCGAAACGTCGGGAAATTGAAATCAAAAATAAACCGCGATAAAATCCGAAAAATAGTTTTATTTCATGTGTAATATTCGCGTAAATCTAAGAACTCAGTATAAAGATCGATGATTTTTTTTCCATATTTATCAATATAGAAAAATGTATATTATAATAAAGCCATACGAATAGTTTTTGTTAATTATGATTGGTGCTGTAGAATGTATGACATAGTATAAAGCATGTAATAATATATCGCAGCATAATAAATAAATTATATAATACAGAGACAGCGTTATAGTTGTTTAGGATAGTTTAAGAAGCTTGAGGCGACAAAATCACTAGACACATCCGCAACGAAATGACGCCGCCCAACACCATTTAGGAGAACTATAAAAGACGTGTAAGATTATTTAGGATATATATTGTAAATTATGAGTGAATGAATAGGATAGAGGAAAACTTAAGAAGGGAAATAGAGATAGCGATAATGTAGACTTTAATTCAATAAAACAAATAACAGTTCAATAACTCCATTTCGAAATTAATGTTCTGTTGTTTAGTGAGGAAAATTGCAAATGAACAATAATCAGAAATATCTTTTTTTATTGTTATTTTTTGTCGACGATTACGTTATAGGTCGTTGGAGTACTAACATATAAAAGATGTGTCTTTGACGTACTCGTGTATTGTCCGAACTTTTGTGTATCACATGATGTGTAGTCCTTTATATGGGCTAAACGAGAGGTAGGAGGTTCATATACTACACAATAAAAATGTTATTTCCAAAGACTAGTAGAACTTCATCGTATTTCTACTGTACTATCGGAGAGGCCTCAAAGTACTTTTGATTTCGAACTTTGGAAGCTGCAATAGGAATGCTGGGCATAGTGTGGGCGGCGTCCCGACAAGCCGAAGGGGGGTCAGCAGGCGCTCACCTGTGCTGCAGGGTCCAGCCGGCGCCGCCGCACGCCGCTCGCCAATCGTACGCGCTACCAGCACCAGCGCTTCGCGACCGTGGCTTTTCTAGACTAACTAGGATTCCGTCTGACTCGACTGCCCCAGAAGGAGGGTAAAGACTTTTACTACAAACACTTCGATGTATCAAAAGTACGTTTGCGAAAAATGTGGAAAGAATTATAAACACTGTTTTAATTTCATGATTAAAACTTTTAAACTACTGAAACATTTCATTTTGTAATTTTTGGCTACTTGTGATAACAGCCACGATTGAAACGGTCGCAGAAACGCTGGTGCTAATATATAGTAATTTAAAAATAATAGTATGATGAGCATGTACGCAATGAAAGACAAAGCCTAGACGCAGGCGCGCTGTCGTCCAATACAAACAAAGGTATGTCCGCACGCAAACGAACTGGCACGACTCACGTCGATGACCCACCCGGAGCGCGCACTCTGCCTCGCTTGAGTCACTCGCTGAGATACACAGTGAGTAATCGGTTTCGAATTTTCTATTACTGAACTGCCTTACAATTATTTTCTGCAGAATACTGCAGAAAATAATTGTATGCAATAGGTTAAAAGGTATTCCTTCCTATTAACTGTTCTAGTCGGATTTATCGTGCCCGTAGCAACGCTATAACATTATCCAATACAATTTTATGTTTTATTCGTTCGTTACTATCACTACATATTATAAAACAAAGTTCCCCCGCCGCGTCCGTCTGTCTGAACGCGATAAACTCAACCACTACCGAACGGATTTTCGTACGATTTTCACCAATGGACGGAGTGATTCAAGAGGAAGGTTATTGTACATAATTCAACCGTGCGCAACCGGGGCGGGTCGCGTCTTACATGTATAAATTAACCGTACAGTACGCAGCTAATGATCGAGAAAATACAGACACGGCGGGGGACTTCGAATTCTAATACGTAGTGATTATATAATATAGATAAAATATCTTACAAACGTTAACAATTCGAATAAATTGTCATTTTAGAAGTATTGAAAACAACGATTTGTATTAATTTTCTGATTCATGAAGTGGGCACTAGGGACACGGCAACTAACACGAAATCAAACGGTTAAAAGGTTATACTAGTAAAAAATCAGAATTTATCATATTTTTTTTTATTATCTGTAGTTTTTGCGAAGCGTGCGCATGTGCTCCGGGTGGCGCGGGCGCAGTACGCGTGTACTGCAACAGGCGGATCGTGACGTCTACGCTCTGTCCTTCAAGCGCCACGTGCAATATAATGGAGCTCATTGTAATATACGTTTTTTACTAGAATATTTGCTGTCAATCTTTCAGACCGCGAAGTAACCGCAAATATGTTCACTAGGTCATAATTTTATAGCGATATATTTTTAATGTTATGTCCCTGACGTTTCGAGAGCTTATCGGCGTCTATGACCACGAGAAGTGACTCAGGATATTTTAATGACTACCCTGTTCCAGATTAATGTAGTCATAACACTGTGCAAAACTAGAGGCACAAATTTAGACGACTGGTATGACAAAGGTAAAAAATATTAAATTTCTTTATGCATAACAATTAAACAGTATTTTATAAAATAAAATTTATGGTGATTCCAGTAAACTCGATACAAGCTTAGGATTAAATAGCAAATTAGATCGGTTATCTCTTTAGACTCGTTCTCTCTGTTTATTAGAACAAGGAGGGGCGACAACAGACCACCCATCTTTTATAATTAATTTCCATGTTATCAGATATTATTATCATACAATGAAGTCCACGCTATTGTAAAGAGATAAGAGACACCTCATTAAAAATACCCATTAATATAGTAGGACCCGAGCACCTGTCGACTAGCTACCGTGACGCGAGCGTCGAGTGGGGACAGAACAGGGTGCAGGTTAGCGTTAGTAGCAGCCCGAGGTGGTATTATTCACCAACTAGCAACATAGTATTACATTAATCCCCGTTTAGTATATTTTCTAATTGTGAAAATACTTTAATTTTATTAGATAAAGAAGTGCCTTAAAGTGTTTTCACAATGATCGTTTCACAAATATATAAAATGTCGCTGTATCATTATTATGCTGTAGATTATGATTTTATTAATAAGGTTTATTATCTTTCTATAAGAAATATGCGTCGGGTGCGAGCTTCAAACTGCTGATTCTTAATAAATTAAATGTCACAGTGTGTGAGGTCTGCCGACCTATCAATAATCAATTATTGAAAGAAATCAATAATATTTCGATTTTTAAATTTTGAACTCGCCCTCGCCCGCCACTCACAGAACGATAGGCAACCTTCACGCTAAGCGACCCGCATTCGGGCGAGCGCTTTCTCCACGCGAGTTTTAAGCGCTCATTAAGAAGTAGCGACAGCTACGTTTCGCCGGTCGCGCGTCGAAAAAGCGCTCGTACGAATGACACGATCGGTTCGTAACGATCGGTCAGAGAGCGATGTCATACGTTAAAGCGAGAAGCGCTTTCAAGCTTTCATCCTTTAACATACGAGTTTATATGCGTCCGTCGAGAGTACGCGTGTCGCTCGCCGGCTAGCGACACTCGAGCCGCACCCTCGACGGCTCAGTTCACAAATAATCGAAACAGTCGCGCATCTCAGTATTAGCGGGGCGAATAGCGCCCTCCGAGGCCCGCCGCTCGGCCGCGTGCTTCGCATCCGGGGCGCGCGCACGTACCGTTGTAGGTGGGGATGTGCGAGTGGCTGGTGTGCTCGTGGTAGGGCTCGTCGGGCGCGCGGTGGTCCAGCGAGCGCGAGGGCGACGCGCCCAGCGGCGACGAGTAGCGCAGCCGCAGCGGCGGCTCGCGCGACGCCGACGGCGTCCTGCCGGCCGACGTTATGGAACTCCTCAGAAACGAACGGCTCGCCGATCGGAATCGGAGACATAGGTACCTTCCGATGGGAGCCCGACTATGGCCTACGTAAATTTACCACGGCGTTCTTTGTTAAGTACTTATATTGCATTCGAGTTTTATATCAGACTAGTTTCCGACCGCGACTCCGTCCGCGTTGACTTTAGACAGAAACCTAACATTTTCCCGGGATAAAACTGGAGGTATCCTATGCGGTAATCCCGGTAGTAAACTACCCGTGTGCCAAATTTTATCCAAATCCGTTCGGCCGTTTATGCATGACTGAGTAACGAACGTACGAACTTTCACATTTATAATATTACTTGCGGTAAGAATATCTATTATACGCACCTGCTCGCATTTCTAGGATCTAAATTCTGTTTCTTCCACTGTTGTAACTTTTCCCGCTCTTTTACTTCTTTTAGGAACACCTGGAAACATGAAATTGGCAAATTAACCTTCTTTTCTCTAATTTGATATTTAAAACGGATGAGCAAAGTCTCCCCTTCTTCTCTGTAACAATCTCTATGCCCTGTCAGTAATGATCATTCTCCCGATATACATCAGGATCATCGTGACATCGCTTCCTGAGCCTGTCACGGTTACGATATCCCTATTGTGAGACCCATTCAATACTCAATTTGTGTCCACTCAATTGAAATGACCCACCCGATGCCATTTTAATGTCGCGTCTTCAATGCAAGTCATGGAATTAGCTATTACTAATATTGATTTCCATAAACTATAACAAATTTTCGATCACTACCACCTCGCCCTAAGCTACACCCACAATAAAGCGGTCGCTGGCCAGCGAGAGCCGCCGAGAAGCCGGCCGCTGCTACTGCGGAGCGCGCGCTGGCTGACCTGAGCGATGCCGGTGTCGATCTTGGCGAGCTCCTGCTCCTCGCGGCGCAGCTTGTGGTCGGCGAGCCCGTTGCCGTTGAGCTGGGCGCCGCGCGGCTTGCCGTCCTCCTCGTCGCTGTCCTGCACGCCCTTGTACGTGTCCGACCAGCGCCGGCGGCGCTCTGCACACAAACGACCGTTCTACATTAAAGCGCACAAAAATAACTGATAATGTTAGCAAAAGGCGGTCATACCTATTGCGGAGATACTTATTAGAAAATAGTGAGCTAGCCCATCTACGTCGATCTGCGAGCTAGTACACACTGGAATGTCAATAGTTCAGTGTCATTCGACAAAGAGTTAACTATTATATTGTCATTCCACTGTATTAGACTGAGAAGCTTTAATGTTATCATATTTACACCGCCAAGGGTCGACAGAACTTAATATTTGACATAAATTTAAATTTGATACTTTTACTCGTTCCTGAGAATAAGCGTCCTAATCGACGGACAGACAGACAAAAAACTGATCCTATAAACCTTGAGTGCAATGCAGTGCACTCGCGTATTGACGTGCCACACTGCATTTACGAATTATTTATAATTCGCCATTTGCGCGGCTATAGCCGCTGCACAGTTGCCGTTTCTACAGCACGCCAGACACGCACTTCCATAGACACGATGCATCAACTTAGCATCTTGCACATATGCAAGACTAACTTCAAACACGAAGGAATTTGCAGTGCGAAGGTGCTGCTGCGCCAATCGCTCGGGATGAGCGATCGCATGTTGACCCGCAGGAGGGTCGAAAAGGGAGGGAGAAGTCTCCAGGGCATAACCAGCCTGCTGAAGGAGACAGATCCCGACGATGTGCCAGCCTTCGTGGCGAAGCAGCTGCACAGGTTGCCCCCGTGACATTCGACCACCATTCGAAACACCCTGAAGTCTAGTCTGGCCGAGGTTCAATTCAAGATGAAGGCTTCGGAAGCTACCATCCGCGAACTACGGGAAGAGTTTGGGTCATTGCGTGGCGCTAGTTCCGAAAAGCTAGGTCGCACGAGGCCTCTAATATGAACGTTCGTCGCGGGGCGCAAAATGCATCCGTTGGCAGTTTTGGTCCGGCCGACGAGTCACCGGCTGTAGCCACGGCCCCGCGCCCCGCCACCAGCTCCGCGGCCCGCCGGTGACGTCAAACGTTAGCACGGCTTCTCCCCGGCGTGATTGCGCCGCCCTGCCACCCGCGCACCGGAGGTGACTACTAGGAAGGCACGTAAGGTGCCTCGGACCACCACGAAGGGTCAAGTTGATGAGGAATGCTTCATCAAGGTGGCGAAGAGGAGGCCTCCTCGAAGAAACTGTTGTGTGTCTGTACCGGTCGATGATGGCACACTCCTGCGTCCAGCGGTACCGACGACGCTGCTGTACGTGTACACACCTACACTACACCACCAAAGCCGATGATATTGTGAAGTATGCCCGCAAGAAGTCCTTGTATACTCTTGAGGGTCGAGAAGCTGAATTCGCAACGCAATGCGGCTTTTAAATCCTTTGTTGTGCGAGTTCCCACTGCCAAGCTGGAGATTTTCATGAGCGAGGACTTCTGGCCGGCCCTGTATAGTGCAACATGTCGCCGAAATTACATGTTATTTAGATTATATGTTCAATATATTATTACATGTATGTTAGTCTGTAAGGTATAGTATATTCTATGGGCCAGTAAGTTGTATAAAAATATTACAACATATGGCCCGACATACGATCGTGTATGTACGCACCCGGGTCGGTGTAGGGGTAGGGCGGCGCGGGGAAGTCGTCGCGCTCGATCTTGGGCTTGGTGCCGGGCGGCGGCTTGTAGGCGGCCGGGTACTGCGACAGCTCGATCGTGTAGCTACATGGCAATATGAAGCACGCACCCGGGTCGGTGTAGGGGTAGGGCGGCGCGGGGAAGTCGTCGTGCTCGATCTTGGGCTTGGTGCCGGGCGGCGGCTTGTAGGCGGCCGGGTACTGCGACAGCTCGATCGTGTAGCTACACGGCAATATGAAGCACGCACCCGGGTCGGTGTAGGGGTAGGGCGGCGCGGGGAAGTCGTCGTGCTCGATCTTGGGCTTGGTGCCGGGCGGCGGCTTGTAGGCGGCCGGGTACTGCGACAGCTCGATCGTGTAGCTACATGGCAATATGAAGCACGCACCCGGGTCGGTGTAGGGGTAGGGCGGCGCGGGGAAGTCGTCGCGCTCGATCTTGGGCTTGGTGCCGGGCGGCGGCTTGTAGGCGGCCGGGTACTGCGACAGCTCGATCGTGTAGCTACATGGCAATATGAAGCACGCACCCGGGTCGGTGTAGGGGTAGGGCGGCGCGGGGAAGTCGTCGTGCTCGATCTTGGGCTTGGTGCCGGGCGGCGGCTTGTAGGCGGCCGGGTACTGCGACAGCTCGATCGTGTAGCTACATGGCAATATGAAGCACGCACCCGGGTCGGTGTAGGGGTAGGGCGGCGCGGGGAAGTCGTCGCGCTCGATCTTGGGCTTGGTGCCGGGCGGCGGCTTGTAGGCGGCCGGGTACTGCGACAGCTCGATCGTGTAGCTACATGGCAATATGAAGCACGCACCCGGGTCGGTGTAGGGGTAGGGCGGCGCGGGGAAGTCGTCGTGCTCGATCTTGGGCTTGGTGCCGGGCGGCGGCTTGTAGGCGGCCGGGTACTGCGACAGCTCGATCGTGTAGCTACATGGCAATATGAAGCACGCACCCGGGTCGGTGTAGGGGTAGGGCGGCGCGGGGAAGTCGTCGCGCTCGATCTTGGGCTTGGTGCCGGGCGGCGGCTTGTAGGCGGCCGGGTACTGCGACAGCTCGATCGTGTAGCTACATGGCAATATGAAGCACGCACCCGGGTCGGTGTAGGGGTAGGGCGGCGCGGGGAAGTCGTCGCGCTCGATCTTGGGCTTGGTGCCGGGCGGCGGCTTGTAGGCGGCCGGGTACTGCGACAGCTCGATCGTGTAGCTACATGGCAATATGAAGCACGCACCCGGGTCGGTGTAGGGGTAGGGCGGCGCGGGGAAGTCGTCGCGCTCGATCTTGGGCTTGGTGCCGGGCGGCGGCTTGTAGGCGGCCGGGTACTGCGACAGCTCGATCGTGTAGCTACATGGCAATATGAAGCACGCACCCGGGTCGGTGTAGGGGTAGGGCGGCGCGGGGAAGTCGTCGCGCTCGATCTTGGGCTTGGTGCCGGGCGGCGGCTTGTAGGCGGCCGGGTACTGCGACAGCTCGATCGTGTAGCTACATGGCAATATGAAGCACGCACCCGGGTCGGTGTAGGGGTAGGGCGGCGCGGGGAAGTCGTCGCGCTCGATCTTGGGCTTGGTGCCGGGCGGCGGCTTGTAGGCGGCCGGGTACTGCGACAGCTCGATCGTGTAGCTACATGGCAATATGAAGCACGCACCCGGGTCGGTGTAGGGGTAGGGCGGCGCGGGGAAGTCGTCGCGCTCGATCTTGGGCTTGGTGCCGGGCGGCGGCTTGTAGGCGGCCGGGTACTGCGACAGCTCGATCGTGTAGCTACATGGCAATATGAAGCACGCACCCGGGTCGGTGTAGGGGTAGGGCGGCGCGGGGAAGTCGTCGCGCTCGATCTTGGGCTTGGTGCCGGGCGGCGGCTTGTAGGCGGCCGGGTACTGCGACAGCTCGATCGTGTAGCTACATGGCAATATGAAGCACGCACCCGGGTCGGTGTAGGGGTAGGGCGGCGCGGGGAAGTCGTCGCGCTCGATCTTGGGCTTGGTGCCGGGCGGCGGCTTGTAGGCGGCCGGGTACTGCGACAGCTCGATCGTGTAGCTACATGGCAATATGAAGCACGCACCCGGGTCGGTGTAGGGGTAGGGCGGCGCGGGGAAGTCGTCGCGCTCGATCTTGGGCTTGGTGCCGGGCGGCGGCTTGTAGGCGGCCGGGTACTGCGACAGCTCGATCGTGTAGCTACATGGCAATATGAAGCACGCACCCGGGTCGGTGTAGGGGTAGGGCGGCGCGGGGAAGTCGTCGCGCTCGATCTTGGGCTTGGTGCCGGGCGGCGGCTTGTAGGCGGCCGGGTACTGCGACAGCTCGATCGTGTAGCTACATGGCAATATGAAGCACGCACCCGGGTCGGTGTAGGGGTAGGGCGGCGCGGGGAAGTCGTCGCGCTCGATCTTGGGCTTGGTGCCGGGCGGCGGCTTGTAGGCGGCCGGGTACTGCGACAGCTCGATCGTGTAGCTACATGGCAATATGAAGCACGCACCCGGGTCGGTGTAGGGGTAGGGCGGCGCGGGGAAGTCGTCGCGCTCGATCTTGGGCTTGGTGCCGGGCGGCGGCTTGTAGGCGGCCGGGTACTGCGACAGCTCGATCGTGTAGCTACATGGCAATATGAAGCACGCACCCGGGTCGGTGTAGGGGTAGGGCGGCGCGGGGAAGTCGTCGCGCTCGATCTTGGGCTTGGTGCCGGGCGGCGGCTTGTAGGCGGCCGGGTACTGCGACAGCTCGATCGTGTAGCTACATGGCAATATGAAGCACGCACCCGGGTCGGTGTAGGGGTAGGGCGGCGCGGGGAAGTCGTCGCGCTCGATCTTGGGCTTGGTGCTGGGCGGCGGCTTGTAGGCGGCCGGGTACTGCGACAGCTCGATCGTGTAGCTACATGGCAATATGAAGCACGCACCCGGGTCGGTGTAGGGGTAGGGCGGCGCGGGGAAGTCGTCGCGCTCGATCTTGGGCTTGGTGCCGGGCGGCGGCTTGTAGGCGGCCGGGTACTGCGACAGCTCGATCGTGTAGCTACATGGCAATATGAAGCACGCACCCGGGTCGGTGTAGGGGTAGGGCGGCGCGGGGAAGTCGTCGCGCTCGATCTTGGGCTTGGTGCCGGGCGGCGGCTTGTAGGCGGCCGGGTACTGCGACAGCTCGATCGTGTAGCTACATGGCAATATGAAGCACGCACCCGGGTCGGTGTAGGGGTAGGGCGGCGCGGGGAAGTCGTCGCGCTCGATCTTGGGCTTGGTGCCGGGCGGCGGCTTGTAGGCGGCCGGGTACTGCGACAGCTCGATCGTGTAGCTACATGGCAATATGAAGCACGCACCCGGGTCGGTGTAGGGGTAGGGCGGCGCGGGGAAGTCGTCGCGCTCGATCTTGGGCTTGGTGCTGGGCGGCGGCTTGTAGGCGGCCGGGTACTGCGACAGCTCGATCGTGTAGCTACATGGCAATATGAAGCACGCACCCGGGTCGGTGTAGGGGTAGGGCGGCGCGGGGAAGTCGTCGCGCTCGATCTTGGGCTTGGTGCCGGGCGGCGGCTTGTAGGCGGCCGGGTACTGCGACAGCTCGATCGTGTAGCTACATGGCAATATGAAGCACGCACCCGGGTCGGTGTAGGGGTAGGGCGGCGCGGGGAAGTCGTCGCGCTCGATCTTGGGCTTGGTGCCGGGCGGCGGCTTGTAGGCGGCCGGGTACTGCGACAGCTCGATCGTGTAGCTACATGGCAATATGAAGCACGCACCCGGGTCGGTGTAGGGGTAGGGCGGCGCGGGGAAGTCGTCGCGCTCGATCTTGGGCTTGGTGCCGGGCGGCGGCTTGTAGGCGGCCGGGTACTGCGACAGCTCGATCGTGTAGCTACATGGCAATATGAAGCACGCACCCGGGTCGGTGTAGGGGTAGGGCGGCGCGGGGAAGTCGTCGCGCTCGATCTTGGGCTTGGTGCCGGGCGGCGGCTTGTAGGCGGCCGGGTACTGCGACATCTCGATCGGCTCCTGCACACGGCACGGTATTAGTTTCGTAACATTTCAACAAATATATACTTATGTAACACATCCGTAGTCACACAAAATCATTTCTAGAAAAAATCGTAAGACATACAAAATCGTAATACATACACACATACAAATGTGTGTATTTGTGTATGTGTGTCTGTGTGTCAATGTGTCAAGGGGGCAATTAGCTCAAGGGCGCCTCAAGGAGGAACGGCCTCGGCTTGGGCATTCGCTATGGGGGTGGGCGTATACTAGCTGTCTCGCCGTGGTGCTCTGCACCGGCTGGCGGGCAAGGGATTCTTCGACCTCACCGGCGAGGTCGGTGTCTGATTCTGTGTGCGGTATCTGTAACCGAAAGAAGGGATGCAAGGGCATCGGAAGGGTCGGTGAGAACATGCCGCGGACGGCGGTAGCGGCTGATAGGAGAGAAGTTAGGTTCGTAGTCCGCGGCGGCTACGATTAGTTGATTTCTATGATTGGACGCGTTCGCGAAATATCGGGTTGTTGCCTTTTTAATAAACGCGCGAATAGGTTCGAGACCGATCGGAATGGAAATCGACATTCCGTATGAACCATGGTGCTCCGACGGCTTTGCGGAGGAAACTGGATTGAACCGTTTGGAGTCTATCGATGTGAGAGCGGGCGGCGTGCCGAACACGTCACAAGCGTACGTCATGATGGGCCGTTTACAAGTTTTGTAAAGTGTCACCTTATTTCTAAGGGTAATTTTACTCCGCTTGCAGATCATCGGGTAAAGATTACCGAGCACAAAGGCTGCTCGGTTACGGACTCGCTTGATGTGCGGTCCGGTCATGGTATTGTTTAGGGTAACCCCTAGATATTTGACCTGTTTGACCCAGGGAATAGGTAAGTCGAACATGGTCACTTGACCGAGATTATTTCTGGGGTGGCGCAGGGAGGGGCGCGGCGTGGCACCTCTGGAGAAGAACACCGCAGCGCTCTTGTCCGGGTGCACCTCATTGGCGGCTGCCTGAAGGTTTCTGGAGAGAGCTCAGCCTTGTGGGACACCAGCTTGTATGGAGTAGGGGGGTAGAGCGCGTCATTTCGACGCGATACGGCACAACCATTTAGTAAAGCTTGTAGATTAAGCCCTTGTGCCAGACTTTGTCTAACGTCTTCGCGACATCAAAGAAAGGGCACCCGTGTAGACGAGTTTAGGTTTGTTGAGGCCATTGAGGATGTGCTCCGTGATGCGGTGCACTTGATGGACGCAAGAGTGTTTGACTCGAAAACCAAACTGCTAATTGATGACAATACCCCTGGACGATCAAAGTCTTTGAGGCGCGCCAGAAGAAGGCGCTCGTAGATCTTTGCCAGGGAGTTGAAGAGGCTGATGGGGCAGTAACTCGTGGGACGGTCACGAAGTTTACCGGGCTTGGGGATGTCTATGACGTCGGCCTCCTTCCACTGAGTGGGGAAGGTGCAGTTCGTCATGGCGGCATTAAGGATGCCCATTAAGAGGTAGATGAGTTGGGCGGGCAAGCATTTGAGTACGCGATGCGTTAGAGACGAGGGCCTTTTTCGGTTTAAAACTCTAAATCAGGTCCTCAACCTTGGTCTGGCTAATAGGGTGTAAGGAATTACGCCCTGCGCTCGACTTTCCTGTCGATCGAATCTACATGAGCCGGGTCAACGGGAAGAGAGCTGGGAGTGCACTGGCTCTCGAGGGCGTCGGCGAGAAGCTTGGCCTTTTCGTCGTCATTGAAGGCTGGGGTTGCGCCTGAGAGGCGGAACAGGGGGGCATGTCAAATATGGAGTCGGATTTAAGGGTACGCGCCAGGTTCCAGTAAGCCAGATGCGATGGCGTGAGGCCCTCTAAGTTAGCTCGGATAAGTTCCCTAACATCGTCTGGCAGTCTAAAGCGGTTGAGATCCTCCGCCTCGACTCGCTTTGACGACCGACTGACAGCTGTTTGGATATGGGCGGTGAAGGCCTTTACAGCCTGATCGGTGACTGCTCGTTGGTTAAATAGTGCATAGTGTGAGTGACAATCATGAGATTCTAAGTTCGAATTTTATGTTGAATAGTGCTTTATCTATCGAAAAATCATTAATTATTAGCCCGCATCAGTCCTCTGAAGGACATAGGTCTCTCCGAAGGAACGCAATCGAGTCCGGTGTTTGGCGCTCGCATTCCATCTGCTGGCAGCCATATCGAGTATATCGTCGCTCCACCTCACCTGCAGCGCGTTCTGCACTACCTTCGCTGAGCCGCAGTCTCCGCTCAAAAACTTATCTATTCTAATGGTTATCGGCCTTTCGTTAAATATTCCTTTTAGGCTCCCGATGCTGGGAGTCATCATCTCATTCCTATTCGTCGTGAAAATATTTAAATTACAAACGTATGCGAGCGAATCGCATCGAAGCGAGCGGCGCATACCTCGTTGTTCATGTACGGCGACTTGGGGCGGGGCGTCTCGCTGCGGATGGAGTCGACGAGCACGCGCATGCCGGGGCGCGACGAGGCCTTGCTGGCGGCGCGCGAGGACGCGCGCGTGCTGCCGCCGGCCGAGGGCGGGCGGTGGAAGTGCGGCGACGCGGGCGGCCGGTCGTAGGGCTGCAGCGGGCGGCGCAGGTAGGCGGGCTCGCTCGTCAGGTACGAGTACGTGGTGATGCGGTGCGGGCTGCACGCGCCCGCGTCGCGGTACTCGCGCAGCACCAGCCCCGGCGACACGGCGCGGTACCCGTACTGCGGCACCCACATACACACGGTTTTGTATCGCTCTCGCTGTTCGTGTGTGTCGATTTAATCGCAATCACGATACAGAAATACTTTCTAATGTTCGAGGGCTTCATTGTTTTTTAAAAAAAGAAGAAAATATAACGCCCATCTCACGTGATAAATCTCAATAGTGACCTCAATAGTCAATAATCGATTGACTCAATAAAGACCCGACTATTTGGTCGAACGATTCTTGAACCGTCGGACGCGAACGTATCGTGCATCTTATAGGCACTGTCCCACTGCTGGACGGCTGCACGAGGCATTCTTTCACAAATCCAGGTAAGAAAATAGGTCGTACTCCACTAAGCGAAGAGAGTGCGGTACAGTAGAAGAAACAGGTTTGTGGCCACCTACTGTTGGAATTTATCCAGCCTCCCGTAAAGCTCCCAAATTGGCTTAACGACTACCACACGAGTGGTAACCGGCACCGACGGCTTATGCTTTCATGATGCTCATGCTCGAATATGAAAAAGCCTCAGTCACCCGTTTCAACCTGTCAAACGCCATTTAACCTTGACGCTCGCAGAAAACATACGACCTCATAATAAAATACCTAAAATATTTCACATCAAATCGGAGCAGTTTCTTTGACCTGATAAAATACTTGGTCAAGTGTGCCATCAAATTAAATCCATCATTAAAGAAAGTCCCAGTGCGTTCTATGGTAACACAATAGTAAAATGTATGTATGTAAAATGTTCGTGTCGCGTCGAACTGCGAGTGTGATGTTAGTCAACACATCCACATGCTCCGCCGCGGCGGCACAACACACAATTAACAACTCGCAGCAACATGAAATAAGTATAACTTAAATAAGACAACCGATACGTGTAAATGTGTCAACCGAAAAAAAAATAAACACGTGTCTTTGAACTAATGTTTGATCAACTGTTTACATGTGAAATATAATTTAAATAAAAATCCTGAACTATATTTCAAACGGAATGTCATCTGTCGTATCAATGTGGAAGCAGATAACATATTGTTATTTCACGCTATCTTAGGAAAACTACAAACATTATCGTTTTATAATAATATAGCAGTTGATTATTTGATTATATTTTAACAAGAAACTGTACCAAAAATTCTTAAGTCAAATACTACTACCAAAATAATATTAGTACATTTATAGTATCAGTTCAAAGTCACGCGAAAGGAACTTAAAAATAAAAATAAATAAAATAAAAATAAACGGACCTTCCTGGTCAAGCTACTGTACGGGCTGCAGTAGGAGCCGTTGACGCTGGGCGTGCGCGAGCGCAGCGAGAACTGCCGACAGACGCGCCGTCACACACGCACCACAACAACAACATGGCCTAGCTATGCTTTCAGGGGCGAATCAATCCGTGAAACTTACCTGTTCTCCAAGTAACACTACTTTATAGGTCCCTTTTAGCTATGTTTAATTAAAACACGTAACGCATTGCGTTACTATAACTGCTGTATGCGATGGGAGTACCATTACACGGAGATATCGTAACGCGCCGCGTTTTCATCAAGGGGCAGCGATTCATTTGTCAAAATAAAAAATATGCTGTTTTAAAGATCAAATTATTATGATCTTTTGTAAAAGCTGTCGGTTTCACGGATAGATTCCCACTTCAAAATATCACTACAACTGTACATGGGATGGTAGCCAATATTTTCTACTCGATTAAGCTCATAATAATTTAAATGTCTCATGATTTTACTGCGACTCAAGATATGAATATGATCGCGACCAGTGTTTGAAATATTGGCTCCCAAACATCTAAACTTCAACGATTTACTATCAATCTAAAACACTGGCTTTGCCAACGTTCGGAGAACTGTATTTAATAATCTAATAAACAAATATAATTTGTTGAAAATGTAGACTTGATGGTACATCGTTGTAAAGCAAAAGAAATAAAAAGTATTAAAAATCGAATTGCTGTAACTTTGGGAAATATTCCAATTGTATAATTTTGTGTTTGAGATTCTGTCTTTGCCCATGAAATTCCATTATTAGTTTAATGATGAGATTCCACAGACAGATCGAGATAATTTCAAAAAGTTGTTTATTTAGATAAGTTCAAATAAAAAAAGTTAATTTATATTACACGATGATGGGAATGCATGGACAAATACTATATTATGTAAGACTTAGAAAAGAAGAACATGTCAAATCACGTAATATAGATAGAGTGTACACCAATCATGTCTACTTAGAAAAGGCACAAATTAAAATAAAACCACTACTATACTCAAATAACTAACATACAATCTTACGGCAATGAACTTCTCACAGACTAACAATCGATTTTTTAATTAGTAGCACGTCTAGGTGGGTAGTGTTACACAGAAAAGTCCCATACTGATGAGTCATTGTTAATTTCAATAGTTTCGTTAAAACCAACTGAAGCAAATCAGATAAATGTCAACATTTGCGCAAGTGATTGCCGTAAAATTTTATTTACTAATTAAATAAATATTGAAACAATAACAGCAACTGAAAGAGACGAGGAATAATAAATAAAGATATTAATTTGGTCTAAGTTCTATGCATTAAATCTGGGACAAGAAAGTTCTATTCTAATGCTTATAGAATTCAATTTTTTTTTAAATCGCATCAGTACCCTTTAGAGGATATATTCTAATTGTATTTTTGTTAAACTGCCCAACTGCGAATAGAGGCAAAACAAATTGTTACTAAAATTTTTGTGATGTGCTTAGTGTCAGGTACACAGAAGGGAACGTGCTAGGAAACAACACTGGTGCGTGGAAGCCGATCACAACAACTAAGGAGGAAACATCTAACAACAAAATTACTTTCGTAACGCGTGTAGTTATGAGATATTGAGGTTTATCGTTATCTGACAATAGTTTTGTTGTAGTGTATTTTTGTTTCAATCGTTCAAGGTGTGTTTTATCAAGTGTAATGCTAATTTATAATACACTACATATCGTCGGTAGTAGCACATATCACAACCTCGATATCACAGCCTTTTCATCGAGGACCGAGTACAACTTTTCGTGAGCCGTTCAGATTTTATATGAAAATTCGTCAAATATATGAGGAAACTAAAAGATATCAAATTTCTTTTAGATTGACGGTACCACCTTAGCGGCTATAACGTTGTGAAGATCGAGAGAAGTGTCCATGTAAAAGGGAGATGTGTGTGTGTGCGCGTGTACCTGCAGGTCGGCGGAGGCGCGCTCGTGCGCGAGCAGGTCGGCGGGGTCGTGCGGCGCGGGCCCGCAGCGCGGGTGCCAGATGGCGGCGCCCTGCAGGAACATCTCCTCGCCGTCGCCGAACGGGTCGCCGCACTTGCTGCAGCGCGCGCACGTCGGGTGGAAGTGGTGGTTCTCGCCCGCCTGCGCAACGACATACCACCGGTATCTTTTCAGATCCTGTCCGGCGAAGCGGTCAAGGCCGCTCGGCCGACAGCGTAGACCATTTACAAAAAAAAACTTCCTTTTCAAAACCCTGAACTGGACCTCGAACTTTAAAGCCTGAGGATTAGGATTCGCCTAATTCGAACCGCAGCCGGTCTAAGCGGGTAACAAACAACTCGAGTAAATGCGGTGCATATCTCTTAAATGACGGAGAAATCAGACGCTATTAGAAGCCAGGTCTTAAAATTAGTTCTGCGGTACGTGCACTATAAGTTTTCTACCCTTTTAACATTTCATAATATAGTTGTATTCATATCACGTTATTGTAACCAATGTAGTGTTACTAAACTATGATTTACATATTATTAGATTTGCATAGTAGAAGCGTCACATACGGTTAACGAATGATTAAATATGCATCGGAACAATGCAACACGCGGGAACACATAAATAACGGAGCTCCGTTATACAACGATAAATATGCAACGCAATACACCGCCATGTCTGACATATTAACATAACTTCCTGTAAATAAAATTTATAAACGTTTGAAATATAAGAAATAAGGGAACAAATATGTTCCCTTGGGGAGTCCCCAATACTGTGATAAAAAGTACACCCTTGACGTAACAAATTTGCAAATAAAATGATATTGAAATTAACACCGTCACGCCTATATTCCCCAGAGGGGGTGGCAGAGGTGTACTGAGTACACCCACGTTTCGCCGACGATGTTAGGTCCCATGTAATAGGAGGCGAGCCAGATTCCAGAGCCAATTCCAGACTCCGGACTGGGATGTTTTCGTTATAAAAAGTACATTTGTACGACCTAGGATTTGAACCCAGGACCTCGTGATCACAAAGCGATGCGCTTTGCCACCAGACCAACGATGCAGTCAATTATTCAAGAGGATATTGACATTTACATAATTATTTAGTGGTTGGAACTAAAATTACTAGTACTGTGTACTTGTTTTGATTTATCTTGCGTCTTGACATTAACAACCATATCAACGCGTGCTTTAATATGAAAATATTCTATGATCAGCAATAGATAGTTAGGTGATTTCTTTCAAGAATGTGTAGGACCGTTTAGGCTGTCCACGTAACTCGAGTTTCGTAACCAGTTACGATGAAGGCTTTTACGGCAGATATGTGTTTGCTGCCTCGTTGGTGTAGTGGCGAATAATAATGCACGACGTCCTGGATTCGAATCTTAAGTTAGACAATTTTTTTTTTCTCAAAAAAAAATACAGTATCAGTTCGAAGTCTGCGTCTGGTATGACAATAGGCTTCTTCATTACACGAAATCTAGTATTGTCGGCGAACAGTGCATGTACACAGTTCTGCTTCACTTGGGGAATATACGCGTGGCGGTGTTGGCAAGTTTGTTAGTCTCCCTGACCTGCAGCACTTTCCCGGAGATGTACCGCTGGCAGTAGGCGCAGCGCACGCCGTACAGGCGCTGGTAGTCGCGCTCGCAGTACGGCACGCCCTCGCGGCCCATGTACTCGCCCTGCAGCACGGCGCCGCACTCGCCGCACGCGAAGCACCACGTGTGCCATTGTCTGGCGACACACCATTGTGAATTCGATCAAAACTAGTAGAGGTTACCGAGGATCAAAAAGGCAGCAACTATTGACCTTTGACGTGTTTTTTTTATTGAGGACTGGTCAGGTTGTTTGACCCCTGTCACTTGATGGAAAGTGACGATGCGACCGAAGATGTGGTGCTATGACTCATTAATAGCTTAATCACTCCGATTTTAAAGTAGTTCTTAGTTCTTTTAGTTAGCTTTTATAGAATATAATTTGATTATGAGAAATTCATCGAGAAGAATATATGCAACGAACCTTCAACAATAATGATAAGAGTTTATATCCGTTAATCAATCTAAATATCTGCATCAAAGCGAGACAGCCAGAGAGGTATGTAAGAAAAGAACCTGTTGGAATTATGTACTCTCTGCCTACCCCACCCTAGATTCAAGGGATCTGGCGAGATGATATACATAAAAGCGCATGTTAACCAAGATTTATAACACAAATCAACAAAAGCAATTACTTCTGTAACGATCGAGGGTTGAAAGATGACCATGACTCACCTGTCTAGTGCAACTAACGCTTGTCCTTCTGATAGTTCTTGGCCGCAACCCGCACATTCTACGAACAAACAAAAACAAACATCAGCTAAAGTGATAGCTGGACAGACAGTGGTCTTTAAAACAAAACTGTCTCTAAGCGGCAAGGTGTAAAATACGCTCTCACACGTTCCAGGATAATGAGATGAGATTGACATTTTTTTCAATAACTTTAAGGCCATGTAGTTGAACTTAGAAGACATTGCATATTTTCTAAACTTCACATAATAATAATAATAATGATATATTTCAAAGAATAGAACATTACATTACCTTAATTACTTTGTGCAATACAATCTTGTGTAAATCTGCTCAAATTTGCGGAAACATTTGTGTCTGGACTAGATAACATAATATTATCTGTATCCCAGACACAATGCTCTTCACATAATATGAGACAATTGATTGCTACACTTAAAGCATTCCCTAATCTTTATCTAACACAAACGCCAAATACTGCTAGACATGAAACATACCTGACAAAGACTAATTTGTTTGGGAACTGTTTGGTGTAATTCTAGGAGCGATTAGACATCGCGTGCGAGCTAGTAACGTGAGACTAACAAAAGGCACGTCAACCTCTGCGGGATGTCACGGGCGGCGCAAGGTTAAGGTTCAACGTATTCAGACTGTGGTGGTGCACTATAAATATGAAACTGCGGGACCGGCATGTATAAACGCAAGATGGACAAGTACCAAGATGACAAATAAATTTGGTTGAAGATGGGCTAGAAATAGCGAAATTGTAAGTTCCCAGAATGTGTTTAATGCTTATTCAATAAAATCATAGCAACTGAATATTCATTTACTTTTAGATAATGGACGAATGTGAAGTAAGTAATTTCTGGCATCAGGTAGCGGTCGGTAATGACCCCGCATTGAATAAAGGAAACTGCTCTAGTATCAACAAAAGCATACGTGAGTGCTCAAGTAACAAGAACTACGCAGGGCAGAGAGAACTGAGAGCTAGAAGGTTCTGTTAAAATCAGTTTAATTGATGATGGTGTTCGAGTAGGTTACCCTTGAATAAGTATGACTTCAATGACGATTAGGGCAAAACATATGTCCTTTCCATGTCGGTCAACGTGGGCAGAGCATCGGGTTTCCCCGCAGGCCGCCTCTGTTGCCGGGTGGCCAAATTTCCGCGCACCGCTCATTAGAGATTCAGAGAAAGGAATTTGAGTTGTTTTTATGATCAGATGATACAATTTTTATGTGCTCGAGCTTTTTATTTTTTATGATTGTTCGTATCGATGCATAATGAATAATGATAAGTGTCGTATAATCTCGTATTTCAATTTTTGAAATGGAACCGTTTCATCGGCCGACCTACTGATAAAATGAGTTGGGGGCCCGACGGCCTTTAACAGAAGTCAATTAACAATAACCGGATTTCGCAGCTTAACATGCCTTGCCAAGCGTGAAGAGACCCTTATACCCCGTTAACAGTAGGTAACTCTCCCAGAACACCGAACACTGGTTCCATCTAGTGGATCGTGGTAAAAAATTTCTTCGCACAGTGCTCAGGTATTAATAATGGATGGGTAAGTCACCGTAACCCGCGAGCGTGTATGAGACGAACTATGAGAGTGGAGGAAGTCAGATAGGTCAAGAAAAGAACCTGTCGTATAATATTAATAACATAGTATAATAAGTAAAAATGAGTGATGCGATGTCGTACGTTGGTTGGTGTTACCGTTCTGGTCGTGGTCGCGATCGTCGGCGTGGCGGTGCGCGTGCGGCTCGGGCGCGGGCTCAGGCAGCGGCGCGGGCGCGGCGCGCGCCGTTTGTCGCTGCGGCGCCGCCACGCAACCCGAGCACACCACCTCCGCGCCCGTGTACGTCACCTTCTCACCCGAGGGAAACGCGCGTCTGGGAAAAACACCGAACCGGGTTTACCACACAGTCATGAAACCACCCCGAAGCTGAAAAAATACTACTACATAGTTAAAAGCTATACTGTCCCACTAATAGGCCAAGACTTTTTCTAACATTTGTAGATGCCCTCATAAACTCTACACTTCGCAATCTCAGTGCGGATTAATGAAGGCAGCTTTTTCCAACTGACCTTTATGATACCAAATTAACTGGCAGCTTAAACCAACAGCTTTACACCTTCTGAAGCACTAAAATGCTTCAATATGGAACTCCACAAATGGTAACTTACCTCAGACGGAGTGGGTGGAATGCTGCTTACTTGTTCTTATTGCTGTGTATGTGTGTGTGAATGATCTACGCTGTTGGCCGCGGGGCCTTTACAGCTTCACCGGACAAGAGAGCGAGCGTGCAACTACGCTCGAGCCAGAAGGGCAAGGGGGCAACTAGCTCAAGGGCGCCTCAAGGAGGAACGGCCTCGGCTTGGGCAGTCGCTATGGGGGAGGACGTATACTAGGTGTCTCGCCGTAGTGCTCTGCACCGGCCGGCGGTCAAGGGACCTCGTCGGCCGGTGGAGTTAGGATCGTAGTCGGCGGCGGCTACGATTAACGGATTTCTATGATTGGACGCGTTCGCGAAATATCGGGTTGTCGCCTTTTTAATAAGGGTTCGGAAAGGTTCGAGACCGAGATCGGAATGGAGATCTACATTCCGTATGAACCACGGGGCTCCGACGGCTTTGCGGAGGAAACGGAATTGAACCGTTTGGAGTCTATCGATGTGAGAGCGAACACCTCACAAGCGCACGTATACAAGTTTTGTAAAGTGTTACCTTATATCTAAGGGACATTTTACTCCGCTTGCAAATCATCGGGTGAAGACGACCGAGTACAAAGGCTGCTCGATTACGGACTCGATTGATGTGCGGTCCGAAGGTCATGTTATTGTTTAGGGTGACCCCTAGATATTTGACCTGTTTGACCCAGGGAATAGGTAGGTCGCACATGGTTACTTGAACGAGATTACTTCTGGGGTGGCGCAGGGAGGGGCGCAGGGTGGCCTTGACCTCTGGAGAAGCACACCGCAGCGCTCTTGTCCAGGTTCACCACAATACGCCACTTCCTGAACCAATCCCCTAGGGTGTGGGCGGCTGCCTGAAGGTTTCTGGTAATTAAACCTTTATTCCTATGCGAGACATAGAGAGCGGTATCATCCCCGAATAGAGCTAGATGCACCTTACTCGAATAAGGAATATCGTTCGTGTAAAGGCTAAATAGGAGGGGGAGAGAGCTGAGCCTTGTGCGACACCAGTTTGTATGGAGTGGGGGGTAGAGCGTGTCATGATCTCAAAAAGATAATGAAACCAGATGTGATATTCTATGTACATTATCAATATAAAATAAACTTTAAAACCTCCAAACCCGCACGCCTGAACCGCTGAAATGTGTAAGTTTCTTTCTGTGGATTAACGTTTCATCAATAATCCTCTTCTGACACTTTTTGGTAACACAGTCCTACAACCAACCTTACATCTCTACATATAACAAACAAATCAGCACACTCACTTGCACCTAGCGCAGGTGAAACACTTCTGGTGGTAGGTGTTCCCGAGCGCGGAGACGACCTCGCCCTCGACGTACTGCGAGCAGGCAGCGCAGCGCGTGCCGAAGGCGCGCTGGTAGTCCTGCGGGCAGTAGTACTGGCCGTCCTTGCAGAAGAAGCCACCGCGCGCCAGCGACGCCGCGCAAGTGCGGCACGTGAAGCACGCCGTGTGGAAGTACTTGTCCGACACGCGCAGCACCTCGCCGCTGCACTTGCCGCCGCACGACGCGCACACCACTTTGCCTGCCGACACACAACAACGGAATGTGTAAAGGTGATTGCCAAATAGCTATATTGTCGGTGTTAAGATGAGCTGGACTCTGCTGGACTATGAAGAGGACTGGCATTAGCTTGCATTAGACCGGGATACGTCAAATAAGAGAAGGAAGGATAGTATAAAGCTTATAGTAATGTATGTCTGGTTCAGTGGTCTAGTGGCGCTTTTTTTTTGTAAAGGAAATCTCAGTCATTGTCGGGAGTCATTGTCCAGGTATATTAGCAGGCTTGCCTACATTGAGACCTAGCATAGTCAGGGATATGTGAGTGTCGCCGCCAACCTCCGCTTGTAGAATATAGGCGCGATGGTGTTTAAATTTCGTTTTTCTATACAATGAGGATGAAGGCATCTCAGTTCCACCTTTGAATTTTTCTTTCTAACGCACAATATTACGGAATCGCCTTTTCACACCCCTAAAAATATAAAGCATTTTAATCGATATCCTGAAAACTAAAATAAATGTAACTTTATTCCTCAAGATGTTGACATCAATTCTCTCAATGCACACTTCTGCTCTTCTTCCGGAATGCTTGATTTGGATAAAAATGCTTCGTTAAATTACCTTTCTGACACTCCAACCCCCGACCACCCTTCTTTTGTTCTTACACGATTCGCTGAACTGTGACGTTAAGAGAGCCATGTTGTCGATCACCTCCAATGCGGTTGGTGGCGACAGTATCAGTCGAAACATGTTGATGCCTTTGCTTGACATTATCCTTCCCATTCTCTGTTGTATCTTCAATAATTCCGTGTTAAGTGGTGAATTTCCTTCTCTCTGGAAAGAGGCTCATATTATTCCATTGCCCAAAAAGTCCAATCCAACGTCCCTCAATGATTATCTACCGATATCAATCCTTCCTTTCCTTTCAAAAGTTTCCACAAACGCTAAACATAGTGGCCGGTTATATACGTGTCTTCTATATAACCTGCCGCAGCGTATGTATGTGGTCTATGGTGCTAAAGATTTTTCGGAAACCAGCTTGTTCTGGAGGCTGGAAGTCATCGAGTCTGCGTGTGAGACGATTCGTAATGACTCTTGAAAACAGCTTATAGACATGACTCAGAAGTGCTATGGGTCTATAGTTCTTCAATAGGGTGTTGTCGTTCTTTTTGAAGAAGAGAACCACCACATTTCTGTACCATGACTTTTGCGTTTTGCCCTCGACAATGACGGAATTAAAGAGGTTCTGGAGAGCCTTTAGTATTGGCTTCCCACCAGCCTTGAGAAGCTCAGTTGTCATACCATCATCGCCTGGCGCCCTATTGTTTTTGAGCTGTTTGAGAGCTATACTAATCTCGTACAGACTGATCTAGATATATCCTCACACATAACCTCCACCTCGTCGTCAGGGTGTGTCGAAGTTGGTGCGTATACCTGTATAATTTTCAGTGAATACCTTTCGGTCATTTTGAGTATCAGGTACGCTACCCAGGTCGACCCTCTCGATCTTAAGGACGTTGTTCACGATGGACTTGTGGACGATAAACCCGACACCGCCCTGGGACTGATGGTCGCCCTCCCGGAAATAGAGCAAGGTACCTGATTTGAGTGTTATCGAGTCCTCGCCCTCCCTTCGGACTTCGGATAACCCTACAACATCCCAGTGTAACTTGCTCAGTTCTTCCTCCAGTTCGTCTATCTTCTCATCGGTCCGCAGTGTGCGCGTGTTGTAGGTTGCCAGGGCCAATGGTTATCGTTTGTGGTGGCCAGGTCTCTGCCGGAGATTGTTAGCACCCCCTGCCCCGCCGTTACCATGACCGCTACCTTGGCCAGAACTAGCAGGGCCGCCGGGGACTGGGGGCCGTTTAATCTTATTTTATTTTGTCGTTCATTGGGGCGGTAATTGCCATAATCGCCACGCTTGGCAGGCGGTTTCGCGATCGAAGTATAGGATTTCATATGAGATGAGAGGACGCTGCTGCCCACCCTCTTTTCTGGTGTCCCTTGAGTGTCTAGTACGACACCTTCAGGAAACGATGTTATTGCCAGCAGTAACCCAACTGACTAGGGCTATGGATTCCATAGGTGCCGCCATCCCAAGGAGTGGTGACCTACTTCCGACCACACTCAGCCCAGACAAGCCCTCCTCCGATGTGGCACCGGAGTACTGCCTTATCTGAACTACCGCTGTTTGCGGTATTTTTGAGCTGGATTTGGTCGCCTCTTACGACCCGCTGTCTGTCCAGTATGCGGTGGGGAGATTGTACTCTTATGCCGTCCCCACACGGCATTGATAGTATCAATCACGATTTGTGCCAAATAATTAAATGGTGCAAATCTTACGGATTGACAGTAAATCCCGTCAAAACACAAGCCATCATCGTAGGTAGCTCCCGAATGATTTCCAAAATAAACTGGTCGACGGTCCCACAAATAAACTTTAACGGAACTCATATCCCATACAGTGAATCGGTAAAAAATCTAGGAGTCATAATAGACCGTTGTCTAACCTGGAGCCCTCAACTAGAAGTCATTAGCTGCAAAACATTTTCGACAGCGGCCTCTTTCAGAGGACTTCGCGACTTTCTACCCACTGCCACTAAAGTTGAACTAGCACAATCTCTTTTACTCCCCATCCTAGATTATGCTGATACCTGTTGAACCAGCTAAATAAGCTTGAGCGACTCCAAAACCTCTCGATTAGGTTCATATTTGGCTTACGCAAATATGACCATGTCTCCTTATTCCGTACACAACTCAAGTGGCTGCCCATTCGTTTTCGCCGGAAGGTGCATATTCTATCTCTTCTTTTCACTATATTGTTTAACCATTCTTCTCCTTCTTATCTTAAAAAACGATTTGAGTACCTAAAAAGCACTGGCGTCCAATGTCTCAGTTCCTCAGAAAACCTTAGTCTAAGGATGCCCCTTCATAGTAGTAGTTTCTACGATAAGTCTTTTGCTGTTCAGGCGGTACGACTGTGGAATACTCTACCAGTCAGTATACAGCGTGTGTCGTCGCTAGAGTTTTAAAAATTAGGCAAAAAAGCATTATTTATTATCTCTTTGTCCACTGGATCCTACTGTCATATCTAAATAAGTAATGATGTGTATGTTTAGTCATGTTGTGTGTGTGTGTGAATGATGTACGCTGTTGGCCTCGAGGCCTCTACAGCTTCACCGGATTTAAACGGCGAGCGTGCAACCACTACGCTCCAGCCAGCCAGAAGGGCAAGAGGCGACATACTCGAGGGCGCCTCTTCGAGGCGCCCTCGGTTAGGACAGTCGCTGTAGGGGGACGGGTGCACTACTAAGCGCACCGGTCAACCGCCGGCTATGGGAGGGGATCTACTACTACGTCTACATCTACGTCGTCGTCGCGCGTATTCTGAGCGGAAAGAAGGGATGACAAAGCATCGGGGGGGTCGGTGAGAACATGTCGCGGCCGGCGGTGGCGGCAGGGGTCGGGAGGGAGATCGTAGTCGGCGGTGGCTACGATTAACGGATTCGCATGGGTAGATGCGTTCGCGAAGTGACGTGTTGACGCCTTTTTAATAAAGGCGCGAATAGGTTCGAGGCCTAGATCGGAGTGGAGGTCGACGTTCCGTACGAACCATGGGGCTCCTACGGCTTTACGGAGGAAGCGGTTTTGAACCGCTTGAAGTCTGTCGATGTGAGAGGGGGCCGAATGCCCGAACACAGCACACGCATAAGTCATAATGGGACGAACGCAAGTTTTGTAAAGCGTCACCTTATTTCTAAGGGACATTTTACTCCGCTTGCAGATTAACGAATGGAGACGACCGAGCACGAAGGATGCTCGGTGACGGACACGCTTGATGTGCGGGCCGAAGGTCATGGTACTGTTCAGGGTGACCCCTAAATATTTGACCTGTTTGACCCAGGGAATGGGTCGGTCGAACATGGTCACTTGGCCGAGATTACTTCTAGGGCGGCGCAGGGAGTGGCGCGGGGTGGCACCTCTGGAGAAGAACACCGCAGCGCTCTTGTCCGGGTTCACCTCAATACGCCACTTCCTGAACCAATTCCCTAGGGAATTGGCGGATGCCTGAAGGTGTCTGGTAATGAAACCCTTATTCCTATGCGAGACGTAGAGAGCGGTATCATCCGCGAATAGGGCTAGATGTGCCTTACTCGAACGAGGAATGTCGTTCGTGTAAAGGCTAAACAGGAGCGGAGAGAGAACTGAGCCCTGTGGGACTCCAGCACTGATGGAGTGGGAAGTGGAGCGCGTCATTTCGACGCGATAACGGAAGGCGCGATTCGACAAGAAGTCTCGTAAGATGAGCACGAGTCTGTCCGGCACACCCAATTGGTAGAGCTTGTAGATCAAGCCGTTGTGCCAGACTTTGTCGAATGCCTTCGCGACATCTAGGAAGAGGGCGCCCGTGTAGATGGGCTTGGGTCTATTGAGACCGGAGAGGATGTGCTCCGTGATGCGGTGCACTTGGTGGACGCAAGAGTGTTTGGCTCGAAAGCCAAACTGCTCGTCGATAAGGATACCCCTGGACGTTACGAAGTCTTTGAGCCTCGCCAGAAGTAGGCGCTCGTATATCTTGGCCAGGGAGTTGAGGAGACTGATAGGGCGGTAGCTCGCGGGGAGATTGCGAGGTTTGCCGGGCTTGGGAATGCCTATGACGTCCGCCTCCTTCCACTTAGCGGGGAAGGTGCAGTTCGCCATGGCGGCGTTCAATATGGCCACTAAGAGGCAGATGAGTTGGGCGGGCAGGCATTTCAGAACGCGATTCGAAATGCCGTCAGAGCCGGGGGCTTTTTTAGTTTTGAGACCCATAATTAGATCTTCGACCTCCGTTTGGGTGATAGGAGGTAAGGAATCGACGGGGGGGAGGGATGCCCTGCGCTCGACTTCCCTGTCGACCGCGTCGACGTGGGACTGGTCGACGGACTGAGAGCTGGGGGCGCACTGGCTCTCGAGGGAGTCGGGGAGAAGCTCGGCCTTTTCGTCGTCGTCGAAGGCTGGGGGTGCTGCGCCTGAAGGGCGGGACAGCGGGGTCATGTCAGTCGTGGAGTCGGATTTGAGGCTACGCGCCAGCTGCCAGTAGGCCAGATGCGACGGCGCGATGCCCTCTAGGAGGACACCCCACCGTTCCTCCCGGACCTCCGCGACACGACGCTTTACCTCTCGTTGTAAAGCGCGCATCCGGGCCCGATTGGCTTCGGTGACTATATCTCTATTACATCGTATTTTGTTGTATGTATTTGCCTGTGTATATTATATTTTAGTCTATAAGTACCGCTAGCTATTTACTGTAAGTATTTTTTACTATTTGTTTTTTTGACTAGTGCACCCCCGTCTATGCTACGACCAAATCAATTTCTCTATCCCAAGGTTGCCTGGAAGAGATTGCTTTTTAGCGATAAGGCCGCCCATTGCGTTACATATAGTTTTCTTTTTTGTTTTTATCTTAACATGTTTGTTATTGGTGCACAATAAAGAGTTATCTATCTATGTATAAATGCCATCAGATTGGAGCAGATATATTGCACCAATTAATCTTTTAGAACAAGGCAACTTCTAGGCTAATGCTGATTTACATGCCTATGTACCATATATATGTCAAAAATATTTTAATTAACACAGTCTGCGAAACGTAAAGAAAAAACTGTGTTAAGTTTAATTATCCGCGGTTAGTGAAATTTATCCGTGGAAAAGAGACCACTAATTCATGCCTAAGCGCCTGATCTTTAATAAAGAAGTTTCGACTTTATAAAAGTTGTTGGAAGAGATTGATTGGTGTGATACATCAGGCTGCCAGCCTGAGCAAATGAGTGATGACATCTGACCTCGGAGAGCGCCCGTCCTTTCACATCGCCCTCGTGTCCCGTGAGAAATAACAGACTTTCGTTGACGCAATAAAGAAACTTCTATCTTCGGTGTAAATCCTAAGTTCAAGTACTTAAATGCAGCTACTCTTTTGGCCATTACAGCTTCAAGAAAAGTATCTTCAACGCACATATTTGAATTTCTTTAATCTATAATGGCCAAAAAATTGCTGCAATAAAAACTCCTGTGGTTCCTTCCGAGCGATCAGGTGGCCGACTTCAAACTATTTAGCAAAATTACTCTTATTTTGTCGTGAAAATGAGATGAGCCTATAAGTTGGGTATATCCACGTCTCTTTTACAGGGCAAAATAAGATTACAATAATAATGCTAAAGCAACACAACCTCTCAGGTACCGGTCCTATATTACTCTGCTCTCTCGAACATTTCCAGGGTTACAGATATCTACAGTTCCAGATACCACCCCGTTAGATATTGCCAAATCAATCACCAGATCAAAAATTTAAATATTAACACTTATCAGCTTTAGCTAGTGTTTTTGCCATAATTACTATTTCAATTATGTTTTCCATACTTAAGTCATTACTCTCCAGCAACTAATTAACCTTTAGCCACGACAACGGTACTATTGACTTAATTATGCGCCTTTTGATTAACTTAACATTCAAATGCGACGCGGAACAATTTGTCGGGGCCCGCGGGTCAGACACATTTGGAGCCCAATAGTGAACAATAAAAAATTATTGTTGTAAATTAGTATTAATTATGGAAGGTCAATTGGAGCACGGCGAGGCGCAAGGGCAGAGGTACACCGATGTAGAGGCAATGCTCGGTTTATTCATTGATGGAAATTTGTGTGCATGATTTTCTTCAACAAGAGTTGGGTGCGATGTAGTAAATTATGCGATCATTTTTTTTATATATAAAACGTAGCCTTACACTACAATTGATGTGTCCCATGCGGGAATCGAACCCGCGACTTGTCGACCCAGCGGCCGGAACGGCTTAAGCTCTTAACCACTGCGCCAAATCGTCCGGCAATCCGTCCGTCTGTCAAATATAATAAAATTGACATTATGGTCCTATAAACAAGGTCAAGGTTAGCAAGTCCTATATCTTGTTAAAACGTATGAGTGTTTTGCTTAACATAAGAGAAACACTGGGACGCAACATACATAGTTTTAGACTTATACTTAGGAATGTTGGTGAAGTAAGTAGACTTACTTCGGGATAATGTTCCGCAACGAAAGTTATTATAAACACCGTCACGCCTAAACCTACTCCACAAGCGGGAGTGGCAGCGGTGTATCACATTACATTTACACACCGTCGGTAAAATTAGGTCACTTCCACATCCCTCACTGCTATTGAGAATTTGTCTATAGATACATACACAATAGTGGCCCGGAATGTGGAAATACGCCTTTGTGAGCTTTGTCCGACCTAAGATGTGAATCCAGGACTTTGTTGTTGCCAACCGCACTATGGCCAAGGAGGAGGAAGTCTGGACACGAGGGAGACGGTCTTTCATAAAAACCACCGTTGGTGCCTCAGTTGGTGTCAGCACCGACTGACGACCAACAAGTGCAATGCTTGAAGTGACGTCAGCATTTGCAGCTTATATCTCACCTCCAGATGGCGAAATATGACACGCGCGCATTTACCAGATAAGATCGCTGCGATCGTGAACACGACACGCTAAGGCCGAGGCGAACACGAAACAGTCTACCATTTCAGAGGAATTTCATGCATACGAGGCATGCCTTTTAAGATCTGTCGTTTCCATATTTCCCGGCAATTTTGAATTTGGAACTGTTTTATATTCGAATGTGTTTAAATTTTGAATCTCAAAATAGTTGAAAGTATTAGGATTAATGCTATTGTTTAGTCACAGCGTCGATTGGAATCTGTCAGGTTACGTACGAAAATGAATCTTTCTAAGGAAAATGTTCATGCAATAATTTTCTACAACTTTAGAAGAAGCCTGACACGGCTTCAGTGTTTTGAAGAGCTAACATCTGTGTTCAGTGATGAAGCCTCATGTCTGCGGACTGTCGAACGCTGGTATTTAGAATTCCAGCGTGGGCATACTAGTGTTGTGACAAATCTCGCGAAGGACGCCCAAAATCCGCCTTCACTGAAGATAACATCATTGCTGTGAGACAACTAATTCTCGAAGATCGTCATGTGAAGTATCGAGGGATAGAGGCTCTATTAGGCATCTCAGGGACAACCATTCAGAAGATCTTGCATGAAGCACTTGGTGTGAGAAAGCTAGTTTGCCGTTGGATACCGCATCTGTTTTCCGACGATCACAAGGCGGCCCGCGTCAGATGGTGTAAGAAAACTCTGCAAAGGTTCAACCGAGGAGAGTCAAATCACGTCTACATCATCAGTGGTGACGAATCTTGGATCTATGCCTACGATCCTGATTCCAAACAACAATCTACAATCTGGGCCTTTCAAGATGAGCCAAAGCCGACTAAAGTTGTTCGTTCTCTAAGCACTTCAAAGAAGATGGTGGCCACGTTTGTTGGAAAAACCGGCCATATTGCGACTATTGCACTTAAAAATCGTAGAACGGTTAACGCAGTGTGGTATACCACAGTTTGTTTACCACAAGTCATCGCCGAACTTCGAAAATCTAACTCAAAGCGACGCATCATCCTGCACCACGACAACGCAAGCTCACACAGCGCTCGTCAAACGATTGAATATTTGAAGCAGAAAAAAGTAGAAATTCTTGACCATCCTCCATACAGTCCTGACCTAAGCCCTAACGATTTCTTTACATTTCCTAAAATTAAGAAAAGTCTTCGTGGTCAAAGGTTCCAGTCCGGTAAAGAAGCAGTCGACGCTTTCAAGTCAGCCATTTTGAACACCCCCACTTTAAGAGTGGAATAAATGTTATAATAACTGGTTTGAGCGAATGGAAAAGTGTAATAAGCTACGTGGTGAATACTTTGAAAAACAATAAAAAGTACTATAAGGTTCTAGTTGTGTTTTTTCTTCAAACGACAAAACTTAAAAGGCATGCCTCGTATTACATTTGTTCTGCATTTCTAGAACCTTAAAATAAGAAATTTGTCTTTTAATCCTATAGGAAATTTTCTAGCTAGCTGGTGAAGGTTATCGAATCAAAAATCCCTTCATTGTTAAAAAACAAGAGGTCTCTACACGATAGCCTTTCCTTCTTTGTAGACGCATTTATTTACATTGGATGAATGCCAATAGCAGAACTCAAAGGTATCTAATCTAAAAAAAGAATCGAAAAATAAGGATTTGATGGAAAGTAATCGTAATTAGCTATAAATATAAACCTCGCCAATAACTTATGACCGCAATTTTCAATCCAATTAAGTTGTTAGAACCACCTTCAATGAATATTCATAACTAGATGCAAGAAATACTATAGAGAATGAATTGTGCTAACTTCGGGAATAATCATAAAATGGTTCTGAAATGTTCACCTTGGCCAATATTCACGCAACACTTCAACAAAGTTCTCTTTCATTTAAACGGCAAACGAGGCGAACGAAAAGCGAGCATCGAATGAATTCCTCGCATCCCGTATTTGCACAAAAGCAACACGTAATTGGGTCGGCGATAGGGTTGCCAACCGTACTAGTATATAGAAAATGTGCAGTATTTTGATAGAGTTATATGTACTTTGTAATCTATGAGCGCTTGTTCAAAGCGTAGTTTTGAAGCGCCGTAAGCGCTTTCAAATAATGCCTGTTAGCCATTTGCTTAACTCTAGCACTTTATTACCACGCATTAATAAAGCGATTACGGGCTAATAAAGTACGCTAAAATACTCGGCAAGGAAATAGATTTTATCCAGGGGAAGGACATAGGCCACTTATGTCTCATAAAACTTAACGGTGTGAAATACACGGCTGAAAATAACGCGTACGAAGTTGCGGGTAGAGTAGTGCTTAATATAGTCTTCTAATAAATATTTGTGAACCCTATTCGGGGCTCGTGGTTCGTCAGCGGCGGGCGCGGGAGCAGCGCTGCGAGGGAACACGCGCCCTGAGAGGGGCCCGACGTGGACTGTTGTACAAAGCGAGAAGTTGCCACCCTGCAAATTAACTTGGGGTAGTATTTGACAGAGATATGATTCTCTTTACACTTTTTATTTATTACAATTTGGTACACTTACAGCTAAATAAATCTAATAACACTGGAACAGAAGGCTCAGAACCATTAACAAGTCTTATATGTGTATCTACAAGAGATATGAACTATGAAGGAAGTTTCTCAATAAATTGTGCCTAATGGTAGAATCTTATTATCAATTAATGTCCGGTTTAAATATTTCTGCATAGGATAGATTTGCTGAATACTAGTACAATTTTGACTATGGAAAATCTGTCATAATTCTTTGGACACTAAGCAACCTAGCCTAGTGGTTAGACCGTTGGACTGCAAAGTCAAAGGTCTCGGGTTCAAACCCAAGCACGCACCTCTGTCTTTTCGAAAGCATGTGTGTATTAAAAATTAATTATCACTTGCTTTAACGGTGAAGGAAAACATCGTAAGGAAACCTGCATGCCTAAGAGTTTCTCGAAGATGTGTGAAGTTCGCCAACCCGCACTAGGCCAGCGTGGTGGACTATGGCCTAAACCCTCTTAGTTTGAGGGGAGGCCCGTGCCCAACAGTGGGGCAGTTTCTTAACAGGGCTAATGTTATTATATTACTAAGCAACCTTAATTTGAAAATGGATGAAAGTCTACTGTTATATGTTTTTTTTTATTAAAGATATAGCCTCATACTAGAAGTTATTCTTGCGTCGCGCGTTACAAACATGAAATTCATTACACAAGCAAGACCGTAAGTAATATTTGTGGATTACAAAATGATTTATCCACTTCGATACCAAACCGTCGTCAATTTGTAAAGTAGTTCAACTGCATCGTATGCATAACGGTGTTGCACGGACATCGATATGTAAACAAACCATCCGGTCTAATTCAATTATGACTCAATCAATGATCGCTTCGGATTCTCAGACGCAGAAGACGTTGGCGGGGCGCTGAGCTGTTAACGATTTTATCTCAATCATTATAGTATATCTCACTCTAACTAAAATCTCCCACACACACTACAAATCACCCTACTCCGACCTATAATTGCGCATAGGCTTTTTAACAAAAATCTAGGAGAGGGAGAATATATACACTACTCCATCATGCGTACCCAATGCGGATTTGTAGTGAGGTTTGTGGAAACTTGCGTTGAAACTTATCAAACCGCCCATATTTGGTTTAACGACCAACGGCTTACCTTACCTACCGAAGCACAGGGACGCCTAAATATAAAATAAGTACCACAAAGGGGGCCCCCCTTCCATCTGTTGTCGATAACAACAGCGCATATGTATTCAACATATCCCTTATTATATATACTTATAGTTCATTAATATGTTGCACATTGGTCCTACATTGTATGATGTGTTTGAGGAGTTGCGTCATTTATGTAACAATCTTGTATAACATAACTCACGCTCATACAAATCGTGAGTCTACGCGAATACTTCACTATTTTTTGCTTTGCCAGTATGCGAAATGAGCTCGCTCGCCTAAAAAAAGCAAGTACGAGAAGCACTCGCACTTTTGGGGTTCTGTCAAGTGCCATTAGATTTAATTTTACTTCGGATTCGAGATTTTTTTATACTGTAATTTTGTGATTCAAGTCAAGGGGAAGTAGATTTTGATGAGTGAGTTTGAATTGTCATATCATTTGATTGTATTGACTAATGGCCGGTTTCAATATTCAAGTCAAGGATAGATTTGCTTACTGTAAGTAGAATTTTGACATATTTTCCATACAAAATTTGTCAAAATTCAATCTGTAGTAGGAAAATCTATTCTTGAGTTAAATATTGAAACCGGCCGTAAGAAGCTTAAATTTTGCTACCCGAATGATGGTAGATTTTAGTGTTTGAAATAAATTTCAATATGATGCCTTAACTCGTTCCTAATAAAAAGAATCTTAATAGCTGGGCAGACGGACAACAAAGTAATTTTATAAGGATTTTGTTTTTACCGATGTAAGGGATCTGGCGTGATGATATAGAAAGATAGATTGTTTTTACCGATTGTGGTACGGAATCCTAAAAAAGGGTGAATGTTGTGCCGTCGCTCCGGTCCCCCTCGTGTGTGCACGTCCGTACGGGAATTGGGTCGCACCGCGGGATTCGTTTTACCTATTGGCCCCGGCGAGCGCCGCCGCTAGGGTTGACTACAATGAGGGCAAATTTCGACAACATCGATGACGTTACGAGACTCCTTTAATGATACAGAGGCCCCAATACCACAAGGTGACGATAGATATTAAAGAATATACCATGATGTAGGAACCCTGTACTCCCTGGCTATTCCGCAAGGGATTTGGCGTGATGATACAATGATATTATGATATGAATAGCATGACATTAAACAAAACATATATACAGTGCGAAAGTTGAAGGAGGTAGATATCGGGGAAGACCTACACTATCTATCTTACTTATCTTACCATGACCAAATAGACCGAGTCTTATCTGAAGGACAAGTCAAGGGTCTGTGTAACCGACGAGCGTGTATGAGACGAACTATGAGAGTGGAGGAAGTCAGAGAGGTATACAAAGAAAGTACCTGTTGAAACTCTGTATTCTCTGCGTACCCCGCAAGGCATCTGGCGTGATGATATAGATAGATAGATAGACATTAAAAATGAAAATAACTGCAAATCCTGAAGGAGCCCGGGAATTGGTGAACTTGACCAGGGAACGAATAGCATTACAGAGGGAAGGCCTACACTCAGCAGTGGGTAGATACAGATTGATTAATGATGATAGCTTTTGGATGTTTTCACTAAACTGTTGTTTAGTTGAGTTGAAGCTAGTTACGATTCAAATGTCTAGTGGACATCCATGTGAGAGTAATAGAGTTGTAACTATAATCTACACTACAATAGGCGAAACTATAGTCCACATAAAAGTCTAACTGATGTGTGTAATGAATCGATAGGAATTTTTGGTATATTAGTAATTCGACTACTTATTCCATGCCATTTGCTTTGTAACAACAGAACAAATAATATCAGGTGCACGGAATTTACGTGCAAATAATATCAGGTGCACGTGTCCTACACACGGTGTGTTTGGTAATAGTAAGATAGTCTAGGTCTGCCCCGGTACCTACATCTTTCCACTTTCGCATTGTATATCTGTTTTGACATTTTTTCAATAGACCGTGTCTTATTTGAAAGACAAGTCAAGCGTCTCCGTAACCGGCGTGCGTGTATGTGACGAACTATAAGAGTGGACGAAGCCACAGAGGCCTGTGAGGAAAGAATCTGTTGGGACTCTGTATTCTCTGCCTACCCCGCAAGGAATCTGGCGTGAGGTTATAGATAGATAGCATTAAGGTAGTGTTGTGAATGAAACGTTTCAGTTGTTATGTCATTTAGATATTTAGGTTTAAAAGAAGTCATACAGAACCCTTGTCTGATTTTATAAGGATTGAAAAGGCAGCTAATATGGTAGGTAATTGATTGCGCTATCACGCAGTATCACCACCGCAGCGTTGCAGCCATAATCTAATCCCGGTGTCGATAATTACGGATCCTGATAATGATCGCTATGAAAAATTCTAATTTACGTGTTCTTACGGTTGCTTGTGTAACATAATTGCAAATCGAACACACAAAATGCGAGCATCGTGAATTACTTTCCACCGTCTAAAGTATACTACATTGACACCTAATTCATTGGCGATATTTCGGTACGTACAGTACAATACTGCCGCCCACGTGTGGGGGTATGGGCGACACGGTGACGTAAGTTCTAAATTATTTTAGGTTTAGTATCATACGTATTTGAATGGAAAGTGTCACATCGGTTTAGTTGGTGTGAAGATGAATCCTGCAGCACTAACGACCAATCATAGAGAGACCTCGTAAAGACTCAATATTTCCAGTAGGCAGCCAATCACGGTAAATAACAGCTAGCGTAATAAAGCAATGGAGCTGTGTTATAAGTATAAATTATAGCCGGATATTATGGTTACGTGGGGCTAGGGCGCCGCGCACGCGCGGACGGACGAGGACACAGTTTTGCCAAAATCTTATTATTTATCAGGTCATACAGTTAAATTATGTATTGCTAGCTAATACCCGCGGCTGCGCACGCGTTTATTGTGTATTCTTTATAAATTAAAGCCTATGTGTTATTCTGATGCATATGCCGTATTATTGTAGAGTTCACCAAAATCTGTTTAGTAGTTTTTGCGTGACAGAGTAACAAACATGCATTCATTCATATTATGTTTCGCTTTTATAATATAAGTAGCATATGTATTGTAGTAATGTCAGTGACACACAAATCATAAGAAATTTTACAGATTCCGAAATGTTTGTATGCGCGGCCGACACACGATTAACTGTCTGTGATAATCACTAACGACCGATGTATAAACAGTGTCTACTCGACACGTTATACTCGTACATCACGCATTTTAAAATAGCTCAGAATAAAGCTGCGGTAGCTGGAATTCATCAATTTTCTCAATGATGTCACATTATTACGTATCGGGATTCCGCGACTAAATAAAAGACGGTCAATTATTATGTTTCATTGTGGGTACAATAGCGCGGGCGACGTATTCATGTATAGCATAAGTTTGTAAAGACATTAATGTCCGCAATTGCGCTCTAGTATCTCACTCCCTACATTGCCGACTAACGAATTAAATTTCTCGGCCCAGATATCACTAGGATCTCCAAAGTCCATTATATAGTATCTTTAGTAACCACAAGCATTCCTTAAACCTTCACGTTCATTGCTTTGCCGACAATTATAAACTGCCCGAGGTGCACTGATCTGTCAAAAATTAATAAAGCAGGCAACGATCGTGCACGATGATGTGAGCGCATTCCGTATATTCCATAGAAGCTGGCCGAATTACCGCCGCTGAAGTGAATTGGACGTGGGACGGCGCATGCAACTGCCGTGCGGAGCGCTGCGCATTGCCACAAGGAGCGACTCATGCGCGTCCAGAACAAGTGCGTGACACGTAATGCAATTAAGGCAAGGCCGGGGATCGGAGTTAATAGAAAACTTTCAGACTCCAATTAGAATTAGGGTTGACAACTAGTATTGTTCCTCTATTACATTGAGAATTGGATTACCAAACTGAGTTAAGTAACAGTGGGTGAGCTCGTAGAACTGACGGCCATTAAGGCAGTGAGGTTTAGGTCACAGTGCAAAAGTGATCGACGTGGCAATCTTCGGGGGGACGCCTTTATCCTGCAGTAGACGTTTTTCGGATGATGATAATTACCGCAACAGTCTTAATTACTCACTTCTATACCAAAAACAAGAAGTCATAATCATAGCAAGTTTGTCTGCACTTAACAACTTTCGGAATGAACAATTAAGAAAACATATCTATTATTTAGACTAATTCCATTCTAATTACGTCAACTAGATATATACTCGGTCCATTCATTAATATCAACTTGTAGGTAGGTTTCCATCCGAACACACCGCGCGCCGGCTGGCTAGCGTTACCTCCGCTCGTGCGCGCGCGCCTCCGCACTGAACGCACAGTATTCGTGTAAATCGCTCGCATCTGCTTCCTATTTCTGTTATTTATCACTCGATTCCTATTTGCGTTGCGCGCGTTACGTGTGCTGTTTGCTGCTCGACGCACGAAATTAGGGTAATGATAGTCATGCATTTGTTGATGGAAGCTTCTGCATTGGGAACATTTCAATCAATCAATCAGCCTATCGTAGTCCACTGCTGGACATAGGCCTCTCCTAACACGCGCCATTGCACACGGTCCCCCGCCTTCCGCATCCAGTCCGTCCCAGCGACCTTCTTGAGGTCGTCGGTCCATCTAGCTGGGGGCCGTCCTACCTTACGCTTACCAAGTCGCGGTCTCCACTCTAGGACACGCTTGCTCCATCGGCCGTCGGTCCTTCTGCAGATGTGACCAGCCCATTGCCACTTTAGCTTACTGAGTCTGCGAGCTATGTCGGTAACTTTGGTTCTTTGTCGGATTACCTCGTTACGAATTTTATCCTTCAAAGAGACGCCGATCATAGCTCGCTCCATAGCCCGCTGTGCGACTTTGAGTTTGTGGACTAGTCCCACTGTGAGTGTCCACGTCTCGGCCCCGTAAGTCATAACAGGTAGAACGCATTGGTTAAAGACTTTAGTCTTCAGGCATTGCGGTATAGGCGAAGCGAAAACGTGACGTAGTTTGCCAAATGCTGCCCAACCCAACTGGATCCTGCGGATGCGGGAACATTTGGTCGGTTTGAATTCCTAAAATATATAATGTTTACCCTATCTCTTGTTTTGCATGAAGAATACGTTTTAATACGTTTTTCAAACAAAACTGACCGACTGACTGAACCGATGCCCGGCTTACAATGCCTTAGCAAAACAATCTTTTATCAAAACACCCTAAAACTGTGAATTCCAGGATGTGCTTATCTCAATTGAGGAGTCAATTCTTCAATTATAAAACAATCGACCGCTTGGTTGGTTTATCTTTAGAGCCACACAGTTATCTAAACTAACACACTAAACTCGACGGTAAAAATATTCACCCAACTACAAAAAAAATATCTCCTAGAATGTCTATTAACATTTAAACTCTTGCTCATTTAAGAAAGCAATTCGATAATAACACTGAAAACTAAGCGAAATTTCGAATCAACAAATTTAACAGACATCTGTCGGCAGACGGACTCGGAGTTGCAGGAGGAAGATTTGCGACACTTTAAAGGAGTTACGAGAGCAGCGTGAGCCGACAGCATCATCTCCGCCGTCTCGCAGGGCTGTTAGTCGAGCGACCGCCATAATTGGAACATCGTGTCGGCGAGCACGCGCCGAGGAATTCTGAAGCTTCGGAGTTAAATTTAGCTGCGTGGCGTTTGGCCTCTCGCCAGCCGCTGGAATACCATACGCGTAGGGCAGGCCTAGGGACTACAACTCTACAATCAACGTTTACTCCGTAAAAGCGATCACCTGATCGGTCCGCCGCCATTAGCTGAACGGTTGCGACCTCCGTCACTCGAGTATTTAGCATCACAGCTATAATATCTGTCATGTTGTAAAACTGTCTCCTGTGGAATAGTCGTCTATTTTTCCTAGTTGACTTTTACAGCTTCCGCTGGAAGAAGACGGTGTTTTTTTTGTATTTCACCCATAGGGCTATTTAGTGATTTGGTTCCACTAAAAATAACTGGAAATAGTTATGTTCAGACATTGTCAGAATCAGAATTAAACAGTAAACGAGAAAATGAGAAAGATTAAACGCAGTATTTATATGATAAGTATTATCATGTACTTTCCTCGCATGTAGCGTCATAGCTAGGAGATAACTGCGGGTACGACCGCCAAGGTCATGAACAAAAACATACATTATTGTAATGTTTCTCTGCCTACGAAATAAGTTTGGGGCCTGAATGCCTATAACCCTAGCTACGGACACAGCACGTAACAATTGATAAGATATCTGGAAATTCGTTTTTGGGTCATTAGTGTCATTAGTTTTGTTTAAGTTAGATTTATTAAACTAAGATTCGGCATTCGCAACCCTGAAGCTGCGGTTTCCGTCGGGCGGCGCGCACGCGTAGATAGGTTATCTACGCGTGCGCTGGCGCTAATTCGCACCAAGAATGCGGCGCGCGCCCCGACCGACTTACGCCTGATCCTGAACATTTAACTATCGGAAATTGTGGTTGAGTTTTAAGAATTGGTACCAACATATACCTATCTCTCAACAAGATGAACCAATGATCTAATGCAGGTCGCGGGTAAAAAGTGGTTGCATATAGCACAAAGCAGGTCATTCTGACGGTCTTTGGGGGTGGCCTCTGTCCTGCAGTGGACGTCTTTCTGCTAAAGATAGATAGATTTATCTCTCACAGATAGAACAGTTATTCTAAACAGAAAGACCCGTATTAAGTTAAAATAAATCCAAACGTATATCTCTAAGGCCAGAGACTAAAGTATTTTAAGATTCATTTTAATTAAAAAATTACTTCTAGTTTTAATATTAATGCCAATTTAAAATATTATGTATAGAAAGCAAGCATCAACAAACAGCAGCCGTTAATAATACACTTTGCACTGATTTAGACTAGAGCGCCTGACGCCGCAATATCCAGATTCATGTTCGCTTTACAACACAAATTGGTTAAAGCAACAATAGCATTTGGTAGGGGCTCTTCCACGCGGCGGAACTGAGCGACAAAATAAAATCGATGATGATAAACCATAAAAACGAATCTCGTAAATATATGAAACGCCATCGTCACGGTATTTTATCGACTCCGACGGCCCTTTGTCTGCGGCTTTTCGCCCTCGAAACTGTACCAATGATTTGTAAATCAAATAAACCGATTTACGATTCACAGGAAAGGAATATTTACAATAACTTTATCTTTTTTGCTTCTTGTTGTTACCGGGAACTGTGCGGTTATAGCACCAGTATAGCAATACTGCTCATGAGCACGCTGTGAAAGGTGACTAACGAGGTAAAAACCACGTAACATTGATCAAGTAGACTTATATCAGGAAGTACTCATCGGGAAAATAAATACATCTTAATATTTTAGAGTATAACTGATTAAAGAATAGAACAAGAAAAAGATAAAATCTGGTCAGAATTATTCTCGTAATCCTAGATATTCGGGACAATTTTGAGTTGCTCTCTAATCTCCTTTTTATCAGAAAAGTAGAAAATGAGTTTCTTGTAGGGTCATCTTTGTAACAACGCGTACATTTCGATTCAATGATGAGTCAAGCATTCAAGTGTTGTAATGTTTAAGACAGTATAAATATTTTTGCTATTGAATTCACAGGTTCGGTAAAGTTCATGGTTGGAACCGTTACTCTGTACATTTCAACATATTCCCCGCATATCCTTCAAAACGAGTTATGAAATACGGAAACAAATTTCCTTATGTCTAGTTAATTTAAGAACAATAGTGTATTGCCGGAGCAGTCATTATTATCAACTAACGTGATCGATTAACCTTAATGCGCCTTCTAATAACAGTGGCCGCTTTTGATAACATTCCTGTTATAAGGTACTGACCATCTAGTAACTTGACCATGATTAAACATACCACCAGGTTGACAAAAATAACGAGTCCTGCCCAAATAGTGTAATGCGCAAATAGTAAAGAGATAAACATAGCTAAGAGGACATAATTACTATGATTTTGCGCAGCTCAGAAAGAACTTCAACTGTTTTATTAGAAGACTATTTGTCTGGTCGACTATGTGGTCGCGGGTCGTCCGCATCTCTGATTCCGCTGCAGATTTTAATCCAATTATAATCGTTGGTAAAAGGATTGATCTAGAAAAAAGCGTGGTTTCAGTTCTTTGAACGTAAAACTATGTATTTAATCGAAGTCTTCAAAATAATTGCTCAATTGCATAAGTCGGATAAAACTCAAATAAAAACAATTAGATCGCAGCGCCGATAGCCCACATTGCGCCACGTTCACTAGCGCGAACGCAACACAGCCGAATACCGATCGTACACCGAGTGCTCTTATTTAATTGTATGGCGTGGTTTGAACATGCTGGATAGTTTTTTTTCCTTTATTCAATTCTATTTTCATTTCGCTGTGTTTTAGGATCTTTATTTGTGTTGTCTAAATTAAGAAAGTTTCTACCAAGAACCATACTAATTGTGTCTAGCGTCTAAGTCAAGCGAAGCTTGAACTCATTTCTAGATTAACGATTAAGACTACAAATCATCCAAGCTCCACTATAAAGGACATTGTCGAAAATTGCCCCAAAACCAACAAAAATTTGACACATGCAATCATCATTTATCTATTTTATTAAAATGATGGCAAATATCCGTATCTAACGGACAATTTGCAATCTTAAACAAATATTTCAAAGTATTTTAAGTACTTATATGGATGAATACATCTTTACTGAATGTCAATATAACCTCATATGTATTAATGGCTACTAAATTATAACCTCAAAATCTAATACTTTTTGTGCAATATTGGGGTTCCCCCGCTTGTCCGTTTAATAATAAATGCCTTCAGTGAATTTATGGGTGATTTGAAATCATACAAGTATTTTTTCATTGCTGTTGGTTCTGGGGCAAATCACGTATGGGCGTAGAACAATGTCCTCTAACCTAACCTAAATTCACAATCTCATGTAAAGTATCTTCCAGAAACAAATGCCAACAAAGTCATAAACATTTATTTTCCATGCCTTTCTAATATTCTCTTCTTTAATTCTCTTCTCAACCTTTCCTATACTCTATTACCTTCCATTAAACCGCAAGCTTTGTTCAGACAATGATATCAATAGCCACAAGTTCAAGATTATATCATTCTTACTCAACACTTGCAGTCAGCCTCGAGTTTGGTTGCCGTCACAAAAACTAGTCTGTCGGGCGACGTGAGTCAGTGCCGCGAACAAAAACCGGCGCGCACGCAGCAGGTGGATTATAGTTGTTGGCCGCATAATTCAGCAGCGTCAGTACCGGCACCACGACGCCTCGCAATGCGCCGCTTTGATGTTTGTCTGCCTGATTTACTGGCAGTAGCAGTGACGTATGGCCTATATTAGAAAATAGCTCACTAATGTACAATAAATAACTAAGTTTACAAGGTGGCTCTATTATAACGAGATATTCCTGCTTTTGAAAATATCGATTACAACAAAAGTAGTTTAATGGGATAATGAGACGAACTATGAGAGTAGAGGAAGCCAGAGAGGTTTGTAAGGAAAGAGCCTGTTGGAACTCTGTACTCTCTGCCTACCTCGTAAGGGATCTGGCGTGATGCTATAGATAGATGGATAGAACAAAAGTATTATTGCGCATAAATCATTGTTTAAGCCTAAAATACCTAAGTACAGACTCAGGTTTTTGCAAACAGAGGCACATAAGATACAGTTCCATGCTAACATATAATTAACTGCATCTATACATATATCACCTTGCAGTGATAGCCTAGTGGTTAGACCGTTGGACTGCAACGTCAGAGGTCTCGGGTTCAAACCCAGGCACGCACCTCTGTCTTTTCGAAAGCATGTGCGTATTGAAACTAAATTATCACTTGCTTTAAAGCAGAAGAAAAGCATCGTGAGGAAACCTACATGCCTAAGAGTTTCTCGAAGGTGTGTGAAGTTCGCCAACCCGCACTGGGCCAGCGTGGTGGACTATGACCTAAGCCCTCTCAGTTTGAGAGGAGGCCCGTGCCCAACAGTGGGACAGTTTCTTAACAGGGTTAATATTATTATATATCACCTTAGCTGCTAGAGCCTAAACTCTAACAGCTTGCAGTTTTAAATAATACGCTCACTTTTATTCAGATGGGTCGATGATGTGGTTAAGTACGTCTGTAAGAGCTGGACAATATTGGCTCAGGATAGAGATATGTGGGGTAAGGGGGAGGAGGCTTATGCCCTGCAGAGGGTGGGATGTCCTTGAAGTAATGATGATAGTTTTATTCCAAAAAATACCCGCCAGATTCAGCCATGACTCCTACACATAGTCGTCTAGCAACACCAATATTCTCCAATAGATACGATTTAATTTTCTGATAATTTAAACTTCAATAAAGATAAGCATATTTTAAAGTGTCTATTGTCCCACTAAATATCAGTCGCGCAATCGCTCGCAAGATTCAATTGTCATCTAAATGCCAGCCGCCGCACAGTCCGGCCACAAAAGCAAACAGCAATACATAACGCAGCAATGCGTACACAATTGACGTATTATGATGCAAGCTCGTAAATCCAGCGCGTAACGTCCCGGGCCCTTATTCGCTATCAACAAATAAACAACCGAACGTTGCGCGTTCCGTTAACATCGTGAAATTATTGATTTAAAAGTAGTAGAATACCATTACATGATTATTTCACAAAGTTACCATCACGCATCGCGTTTCGTCATAGCGAATAAGGGCCCAGCGCGGCCGCTGCACTTCATCGCAACGCAGAAAGCTCGCCGCTTGCGCAAGCGCAACCCAAAAACAACGCAGCCCATGTTTGCATTGCTGCTGCATCCTACTTGGCCGCCGCCCGTTTTTAAACTGCGCTATTGTGATTATGACCAAACGGCGCGTGACGCAACAACCAGCAGTGGCTCGAAGCAAGTGAGCTTTCAGTTTTGTAAAACGACAAATAGACTACATGATGCAATTTATATTCTTAAACAAACTACATTCTGGGAGACAATTTAAATGTGTTGTGGTCGATTATATCATCATCAACAACTGATATAAGATTATAGTTCTTTCTTCGAGGTCACTAGATACTGATATGATCGAGCGAGAGAGAAGAAGATAGAGCTCAATTGTCGACTCTACGAAATATGATAAAAGTTTTTTCACCCAATGCGCACAATTTCCGCGTGGTGGAGTATAACCTATTCTCCTCACAACCTACACTCTTTGTAAAAGAAGACCTATACTCAACAGTGGGACAATATCCATAAATTTATTATCATATCGGTCATAAATTGCAGTTAAGTAAGCTATAATCGATCTCAGGTATTAGCGAAACGTCGGCGACGCCCGGACGGTGCTATTCCCTAGCGCCTCGTCTATTGTGACGACACCACGCAAACAAGCAGTAAAGTGGGTCAAATTGCATACGATTCTTCATTAGCAATGATTACAACAATATATGCGCCAATAATGTAGGTGTTAGAAATAATATTATTCCCAAGGGGTATATAAATCACAGGGCTCCTTTGAAAGCAGCTTGCTCGCTTAAAATTTTTTGATAGAAGGCATGTATGTATATGACGAGGAATGTACCTAAACATATTACTAATGTAACTATTCGCTGAAAATTGTTAATATCTAAAACAGGATTCATAAAATGTAGCAACGATTGTGTTAAAATTGGTAGAAGCCCATGTGATACTAAAACCTAATTTTCAGACATACAGCTACATAGGTACTTGACCAAAATATTATCAAGGATTCCGATAATGAGTTAGAAATAGCTCACTGATAAATAAATCACAAGATGACTAGCTGTGAAAGCCTACATCATTCTTATAGTTGATGCCATTACACAAGGAGGCGAAGATAATAAAACAGTTACCATGCGAACTGAATCAGATATAGTGTTATCGCGCCATATCTCAGGCAACTTGATATATGTACCCCGCTGTAATTATTGTATCGGACAGATGTACACGCGATGAGAATACCAATATGGAAGGCATTAGTCACCGAGCTGGACGTATTTGGAATATCTCTGTTCGACTCGGATCATTGGCCTGAACACTGTCGTTGGAACATAAATTTAGCAAGCAAATGCGAGAACACTTAGTATTGCAAATATATGACTACACTGACGCATTGATGATTCGTCGTACAAAAACATTGAAGGAAAAAAACTTTGTCATTTGCAAAGCGGGCTTGAAAAGTACGCGCCACGAATACAAAAAATAAATACAAAAATTATTCAATAAAACTGTTTGCTAAACATCGTCTAGATCCTGTTAGCGCCAATGAGCTGGGTATTTACTTACTCGTTAATTACTATCACAAGTAAGATAATTGATGCAAATATACATAAACACGAACGGGGCGTGGCTGCGGTGTCTGTCATTACACGAACAGCTCCCATCAACGGGGCAAATGATACATATTTGTGCACCAGCGGAGCTTTTTGCTTCAAATCATTACTGAACATGCAAATAAGCTGTTTCTCTAAATCGCTATCAATAGAAGTTTGGCGAACAATGACTCAACTTTTAACGAATAATAAGCTGTACTAAGCCGACCCATCTAGAGGTTTGAAATGTAGAGTTAATATCTCGGCGCTTAAGTACCCTTGAGTTGATTTAGGTCGCCCATACACCCTAGGTTTCATTGATGTTTGCATGATGTGCGCTTTTAAAAAGAAGTTCGTTTTCAGTATGTTTTGTGCTAAATACGTATTTACCACATGCTCCAAAAATCTGTCTGGGAAAAGTATAAGCAAATTGACGATTATGTAATGAAATGAAATCTTTATTAGCAATCTCCATATTTAAGTGCTCGAGGCATCTAGTCTAAATAAAATTCGATAAAAAAAAAAAACCATTCAAATACTGATTGACGACCCTCATATTTTCTCAGAGTCATAGAATATAACGCGTATACAAGAATAACCAATTCGTGTTTATTATTTCCAAAAACTAGAATGCTTAAGTTGCAGCTATCGACCATTTGCAATTAATTGGCATGCACTATTAATAGTGAATATTTGTTGGTAAACGAGAAAAAATATGTACACATAAAGACATTGGCCGGCATGGTTTTTATCCCATAAAACAAAAGGAAGAACAGTTGATAGAAAGCGCCATAGGTTCTTAAATGTATTTTTGTTACCATTCTTTACATTCAGTAAGTCCTTAATATTAATTGGTATATAAGTCGAATTAATTTTTTTCTTGAGATCATACAATCATACAATAAACAGTTTTTGTTTGATTGTCTATTGAATTGCGGGAACGACTCGTGGAGGTTCAAGTTTAACCGCCAGCGCCGCCAAAGACACTCGATAGTTTACATTCGCAGTAAAAGGTATGTATATTTCTGACATCTGTATTTCTTGCACTATTGTTTTAATCACTGGCATGATAATAAAACCTAGAGTTAAATGTTTTCTCTCTGCGGTATTTATATTATATAATGACAAGTTGGGCGTCCATAAATCTGTTATGTAAAAATGTTTCTGATTCCATTGTAGAAACAGTAACGTAAGTAAGAAACAAGATTTCAAAATACTACTAACATTTCTCTTAGAGGGCCAAATAAGCACTTTTGTATTAAAACAGTTAAGGATTACCCTAATCACATTAGTTGAAGCCTATCCAAGCGAAAGAGTTCTAGAGCTTATTGCTTCAGTTAATCTTATTTAATCCTTAGTAAGTTTATTTTCAGTTGTATTGACAGTTGCTCTACCAACATCAATAAAGCACACGGCAGCGATACAAGAGGATCGTGAGATGCGCATTAAACGTGATCTCCCAGACAATTACCGTCATTTAGTTCTTTTGTTATTCACGAAATTATCATCGTGCGCTGAGGTCAAGCTTTCACCCGCAGACGCCCGCCCGCGATCTTCAAACGTCAAATGTTCAGTGCACGTCAAAGATGTACCGCGAGGGCTACGTTGGTAATGTTTTCACCTCAATCATATCATTGACACAATGAAATTGATGCGCTTGTACTTTTAACAGCAACCTTTTACTATCACTTTCTTGGGGAGACCGATGCTGCCGGGAAGACCGGCCTTGGCGAGGGACCGGACTATATCCTCGCTATTTGTCATGTTTAGACAGTAGAGAGGCCTTCGTGTATCGCTTGTTAATCAATTGCTTGTTATTATTCACTTTTAGTAAATTGGTCGGAATTTAGGGGTGTAAATAGTATATTACTTATCCTATCTAATGCTACAATATTGTATTCAAAGACGGTATTTGAATCTAGGGCACGATTGAATGAAATATGCCTAAAAGTGCAGTACCACAATGAAACTCGCGGGGCGCAAATCACTAGCAATCCGCGATGCTGGTGTAGGTCGAGCGTCGCGCGACCGTTCCCCGCACCTCGCCTTCATTCGTCACGGCGGAGAGATGCTTGTGACAAATTGCTGTGTCAATCACGCCGCTTTCTACGCAGTGATTTAGAGGAGTTAAATGTTTTGTTGTAGACTATCGCCGACTCGGGCTATCGGGAATACAGCTTTGTCTGTGGATTACGAGTCACGGTGTATTTCAGCGGGAACAGTCATCGCTGTAATTGCGTCCTACACGACGTTGTCAATTTGTGAAACTAGAGCGGCGACTTGAACAGATGGCACTAACACATAATGATACATATTATTGTCTGCTATTTCAATATAACGACCAAGTATTAACTCAATTTAAAAAACTATTTTGGTGAAGAAACATTCCAACTACTGACTTGGAACAGTACCAAACTGATTTTTATAGAATGAAATCAAAAATGTCAACAGGTATTTCAGTTTCAACTTTAACAAGACGAACATAAATTTATTACTGAAGGTAAATATTCCGAATAGTCGGAACTATGACACATCGGCAACATAAATCACACCACAAGTAGACGACAGCTTCTAGGTGTGTGTGTGTGAATGATCTACGCTGTTGGCCGCGGGGCCTTTACAGCTTCACCGGACAAGAGGGCCAGAGTGCAACCACTACGCTCGAGCCAGAAGGGCAAGGGGGCAATTAGCTCAAGGGCGCCTCAAGGAGGAACGGCCTCGGCTTGGGCAGTCGCTATGGGGGAGGGCGTATACTAGGTGTCTCGCCGTGGTGCTCTGCACCGGCTGGCGAGCAAGGTATTCTTCGAGCTCGCCGGCGAGGTCGGTGTCTAATCCTGTGTGCGGTATCTGTATCCGAAAGAAGGGATGTAAGGGCATCGGGAGGGTCGGTGAGAACGTGCCGCGGACGGCGGTAGCGGTTGATAGGAGGGGAGTTGGGTTCGTAGTCGGCGGCGGCTACGATTAGCGGATTACTATGATTGGACGCGTTCGCAAAATACCGGGTTGTCGCCTTTTTAATACAGGCGCGAATAGGTTCGAGACCGAGATCGAAATAGAGATCGACATTCTGTATGAACCACGGGGCTCCGACGGCTTTGCGGAGGAAACGGGATTGAACCGTTTGGAGTCAGTCGATGTGAGAGCAGGCGGCGTGCCCGAACACCTCACAAGCGTACGTCATGATGGGCCGTATACAAGTTTTGTAAAGTGTCACCTTATTCCTAAGGGACATTTTACTGCGCTTGCAGATCATCGGGTAAAGACGACCGAGGAAAAAGGCTGCTCGGTTACGGACTCGCATGATGTGCGGTCCGAAGGTCATGGTAGGTCCGAAGGAAGGTAGGTCGAACATGGTCACTTGACCGAGATTACTTCTGGGTTGGCGCAGGGAGGGGCGCGGCGTGGCACCTCTGGAAAAAAACAACGCAGCGCTCTTGTCCGGGTTCACCTCAATACGCCACTTCCTGAACCAATCCCCTAGGGTATTGGCGGCTGCCTGAAGGTTTCTGGTAATGAAACTCTTATTTCTATGCGAGACATAGGAGAGTGGTATCATCCGCGAATAGGGCTAGATGCACCTTACTCGAACGAGGAATATTGTTCGTGTAAAGGCTGAATAGGAGGGGGAAGAGAGCTGAGCCTTGTGCGACACCAGCATGTATGGAGTGGGGGGGACAGCTTCTAGGTCAAGTATGCGTCAGTGCGTGAACTTTATCCAGCAGACAATTCCCAACCATGTCAAGAACTCGACGACATTAAGAGTACACATTTGTGTAAGAACATGTGCAAGTACAGATAAGCTATCAGTGCGCGAAACGATATCTGCGAGAGATTAGTTTAAAACACACACAACGCTGCCGGATTAATTTTGCATTTTTAACAGCACGATTTGTTTAATTCACTTTAATAGAAAATTTATTCTAATAAAGTTCAAAAATCGGATTCAGGCTATAATGGCTACATAGACGTATTAAAAGTATATTAGCTCCAGTAAATTCTTTCAATAATAAAGAAAAGTCAAAATAGAAAGAAAAATACGTATAATCTATTATGCCTCTCAAATAGATTTCGCGAGCCATTACGCTAAAAATCTGGACAATCAACAAAAAGTCGGTGTTCCATCAGCGGCGGCGGCGCAGTCCAGCGGCCCCTATCGCAGGATGAGAATAATTTCAGAACGGCCGCGACCTCGCTCCCACATTTATTATGACCATACACGTAATGAGCACACTCCATATGTACACATTATACACCTCAGGACTGTTTCACACAGCTAAATACCATTGAAAAATTTCCACATTACAAAATAAACGGTAAAGGAAAACGTGACAAAGCGAGTCGGTCCGAAAAGAGCTAATGAGTTTTGGAAAGGTCGCGTTAATTCCGGCAAAATAGAAGGTTATTTCGGTGAAATAAGATATAAACATTATTTCAAGGGCAGACCGCTGATTTTAAAGGCAAACTTGTTTATAAATAAATATTTATAATTATTACTGATTACGAGATGAGGGCAACATATAAGTCTTCAAGAGTTATAGTATTTTTTTAACTCTGTGGGAAGCCATCAACATTTGTTTATATCATAAGTATTGTTTTGTAGCCATTTCCTGAGCGTAATGGGGGTTATATTTAGACTGCGCGCAGACTGGACCCGGTGTTTCCATTGTAGGAAATTCTCGAAAGTTGTTTAAACAAACCAAACAATGAACTATTTGTAGGCCGCTGGTAATTTCGTCATCTCAAACGTATCGGCGCCATAACAATACGAGGGCTTTAATAATTTTATAGTGAAGGGGAAACGGCGGAAGTTTGAATGGGAAATGTGAATATGGGATGAATTAAAGGTCGCCGACCGCGGTGGTGCTTGCAGGTACAATCAATTATAATCCGAGACCGCAAGTACAATTGTGTAAGCTTTCTCTTAAAACTAAACAGATTCATTATAAATAATGCGCAATACTTTATAAAATACATTAGGATATGGTAAAGTAATTGCGTTCCTAGAGCAATCGGCAGCTATTTCCATAAGGAAATGGCATTCCACCGACACGTAATTAAGTCGTTAGATCGAATCGCAACATCATTACGTGTGGCCTCGCGAGTCATCAGCAGAGCCCGTAATTACGTAAGCAATATTAGCGTGATTGGGGCCACAGTGGGCTTTCACCACCGACCACCGTTCACAGGGAATTGAAGAGAAAGTCCCGGGAGACAGCTGGAAGGTCGAGTTGCTGGCTGTAAGTGGATATTGCTCATAACAATTATCACGACCGAGATATCGCTGATGGACGGATTTAGAACGAAGAAAGAGCATAAACAAGTTTGTTAGAAGCCGAGGGGAAAATAGGAATGGTTCTACCATCAAAGGCTTACGGAATAATTGGCCTAGCAGATTTCGAAAGTACTCGATTTTCTCTACTACCCAGCACCGGACCGCAGAGCTAGCATTGATATTAGTCTATTAAATTGCTCCCTACGGTACACACAATACAATAACGCCAATGGAGCCGGTTAACAGGACAATGGCAGCTCTCGTTGTGAACGCTCTCGCGACATTAGCTGTAAACGTGCGAACATCCGTAACAATGTTTGCAGAATTATTGTGACATTTCGGTTGCATGATCTTTTATTCTATTGAGATAAGACTAGAACGATTAACATACGTCACCGTACAAAATAAACAACGCACGATTTTGAATAAGATCAACTTTAAGAATCAATTAATATCGAACCAGATCTTAATTTGATTTGTAAATAAATACGAAACCAATTTCAATAATTTGAATCCAAGTTGATAAGTTGTTGTATCTATCCTGAACGAAAAGGAGCCGCGCAATGGTTAATGTAAATGATATCTTTTTAACTAAAAGTAAAACACATCTGTACAACATGTAAAAGTCATGTCTTTAACTAAAAAAATATAAGACCTTCCCTCACAACTCGAGGTGAGGGCTTGCTTGAGTATAAACAATTACAAGTCCTTTAATGTTTGGCTTTCCATTACCTATACAAGCTATGTAATGTATTTTACTTAGTTGCTGTAAGTTTTCCATGCACCTAAATAAATCAATAAATATTACACTACACACAAAAAAATCTGCCTCATTGGTCTGGTGGCAAAGCGCATCGCTTTGTGATCACGAGGTCCTGGGTTCAAATCCTAGGTCGGACAAGTGTAGATTTTCTAACGAAAACTTCCCAGTATGAGTCCGGAGTCTGGAATTGTGCCCGGCATATGGCAATAGGCTCGCCCCCTATTACATGGGACCTAACATCGTCGGCGAAACGTGGGTGTACTCAGTACACCTCTGCCACCCCCTCTGGGGAATATAGGCGTGACGGTGACACAAAAAATCAATATAAATTAACATTACTACAGACAGAATCAAATTCGTTGGAGAGATATCGTATCACCATTGTGTCCACGATCGCAAAACAGTCAAACGTATCGCGGCATCTTCTAACGACAACGCGTATTTACATTACGGAGCTTTCGAAAGTTCAGCATCCATCACTGGCACTCCTGTAAGTGTCTATCCAACAGCGCAAAGTTGTCGAGCAATGGCCGTGAAAATTTAGAAAGCGAAATGCCGACACGTGAAGATGCAATCTTGGAGCTTTACATTAGAGATGCCTTTCACTGCAGTTGTATGTTGTTCCGATAATGATAAATTGTTATTTTTTTATGTTCCTAATAAATTACAAGTGATAAGTTAAAGTAGAGAGTTGTTCTCTGGCGGGGTTTCAATAAGCCGCTGTTTATTGTTTATTTAGAGCATGATTCACATTTTACTCACAGTGAAATATCATTAAGTTTAATAAAATGAAATTTAAGCCTCTTGTAACCACAATAAATGTTATCAAATGCTATTTACCGACAGTAATGTAAAATAAATGTCATATAATGTGTTAAGTAGACATGGCAAATTAGTTTGCGTACAGGCAGCATTATTGTTTAATCATTGTGCAACTTCTTACAGCCTACTAGTAGCAACATCTAGTTATTACTATTGAGAGTCAAGAAAGACTGTATTTACCTGAAGAATAAATTAAAAACTCATAAAAACATAATCATATATAAAAATTCTCAGTAAATAGTCCGGAGTCGGAGTCTGTAAACATGGCCCGGATTTATTTTATTTTCTTTATTAAAAATCTAACAGCGTTATAAAATTACAAATACAGTTATTTCATTTTGAAATTAAGGCCAATGACAGGTTTTTCTTAACTATCCCGATGGTACATACACAATTGAGTGCAATAGTATTTATTAAAACTTACAAATATAATACTACACTAGGACCTAACATAGTTCGCGAAATTGTGCATTGTACACCTCTGCCTTTCTTCTTGGGGTATATAAGGAAGCCGGTGTTTATTATTAGATGAGTTTGCCTTCGCAAATTATAACAGAAGATCCGAGCGGGTTACCTCACTGCTGAATAAAGCCCAAGCTGCGAGCGGTCTTAGACTAAACACATAAGTTAAGTCATCCAAAGTTATAATGAACAGATTTCACTCAGTTATTAATAAACATTGTCTAGATAGATACCGTGACCGTGAATCACCCTTCGCCTTCACAACCAAAGCTTTTGTATTATACGAGTAAAGACAATAACGCTGGTCTTTTCATATCGTTATTCTGGTATGCATAACAAAGCGCGTGTGTCAGATTATAATAAAACCGAGGCTCGGTGCGATCGTTAAAATAAAAATGAAGCATTAAACATAAATAAAACAATGGAAAAACAAAGCAATCAAGCGGACGCGGATGTAGAAGAAGGTCGTTACGGAGTGCACCACTTTCGACCGGCGCGGGAGTCGCGGCGGGCGCCGGGCGGCGCGGGGATGCAAAGGTGTTACGCGAACACTGGGCATGGAACATTTCACAAGTAACTTGTGAAAAATAATATGAAATTCTTTTTCAATCCACGCACCTGCTTCTTTTATTAAACGCTTTACTATTATTATCGCATTTAATATGCATTTCATGTTGATTTTCTTACTAAATTCTCTTAAAAATATAATAATTTGATTTTTAAGTAATTAGTAGATCAATCATAAATGATACTTCACTTTAAAAACACATAGTAACAAGTTCGGCAGTACTAACACTACTAGGTCATGATCATTGCCTGTGAAATTTTACATGCGAAATAATTGTAAAATAATACAAAGTAATAATCATGTCCATGCCTACCCGAGATACGGACAAATCAATCAATCAATCAGCCTATCGCAGTCCCCTGCTGGACATAGGCCTCTCCTAACACGCGCCATTGCACACGGTCCTCCGCCTTCAGCATCCAGTCTGTCCCAGCGACCTTTTTGAGGTCGTCGGTCCATCTAGCTGGGGGCCGTCCTACCTTACGCTTACCAAGTCGCGGTCTCCACTCTAGGACACGCTTGCTTCATCGGCCGTCGGTCCTTCTGCAGATGTGACCAGCCCATTGCCACTTTAGCTTACTGAGTCTGCGAGCTATGTCGGTAACTTTGGTTCTTTGTCGGATTACCTCGTTACGAATTTTATCCTTCAAAGAGACGCCGAGCATAGCTCGCTCCATAGCCCGCTGTGCGACTTTGAATTTGTGGACTAGTCCCACTGTGAGTGGCCACGTCTCAGCCCCGTAAGTCATAACAGGTAGGACGCATTGGTTATAGCCTTTAGTCTTCAGGCATTGCGGTATAGGCGAAGAGAAAACGTGACGTAGTTTGCCAAATGCTGCCCAACCTAATTGGATCCTGCGGTTGATTTCTTTCTCGAAGATGTTTCTGCCAAATTGGACAACTTGTCCAAGGTAGGCATATTCCCGAACAACTTCGAGCATCGAACCATCGACGTAGATCGGTCCCGGCGTGACATGTTCATTAAACATGATCTCGGTTTTATCCAAGTTCATGCCGAGACCGACACCTCGAGAGGCTCCATTTAGGCTATGCAGCATTTCGCTTAACTTTTTCAGTGACTCTGCCACGATGACGATATCATCGGCAAACCGAAGGTGTGAGATGTATTCGCCGTTGATGTTAATGCCCCGCCCAGTCCAGTCCAGCGTCTTGAAGACGTCTTCGAGTGCATTGGTGAAGAGCTTGGGGGATATTACATCCCCCTGTCTTACCCCTCGACGCAGCTCGATCGGGTTGGTGTTTTGGTCCTGGAGCTGGACGGTCATTGTGGCGGTATCATACAGACATCTCAACACCTCGATATAGCGCCAATCGATGCCACATCGCTGCAGAGCATCCAAAACCGCCCAGGTTTCGATGGAGTCGAAGGCTTTCTCGTAGTCCACGAAAGCCATACACAGCGGCTGATTGTACTCTTCGGTCTTCTGTACAATCTGCCGAACAGTATGGATGTGGTCTACGGTGCTGTAGCCTTTTCGAAACCCGGCTTGTTCCGGTGGCTGGAACTCGTCAAGTCTTCTGGCGAGGCGGTTTGTGAGTACTCTCGAGAACAACTTGTAGACGTGGCTCAGGAGTGAGATGGGTCTGTAGTTCTTCAGCAAGGTTTTGTCACCTTTTTTGAAGAACAGAACCACCGCACTCCCGCTCCACGCTCGAGGTGTTAAGCCCTGGTGGATGACGGAATTAAAGAGACTCGCTAGCTTTTTCAGGATTGGAGTCCCGCCTGCTTTTAGAAGCTCAGTGGTGATTCCGTCATCGCCTGGCGACTTGTTGTTTTTGAGCTGCTTGAGAGCCACTCTGACCTCGTCCTGGTTGACATCAGGGATGTCTTCCGTGTGGTGGCGTGTGAGTGGGGCTCTGTGGTCGTCAGCGCTGGGTCTCGTGGGTTTAGTCATCCGTGATGCGTACAGGTCTTTGTAGAAACTCTCAATTTCCGTGAGTATCTCGAACTTGGAGGTTACGGTTTTGCCACCCGCAGTTTCAAGTTTCGTCAGATGGGATCTACCTAGCTGGCGAGCGAAGACTTTGGTGCCCCTGTTCTGTTCAATCGCAGCCGCGATGGCGCGGGTGTTGGAACATCGGAGATCACGTCGCACCCGCTTCCGGATCTTCCGGTTGAGGTTCCTCCCATCCGGCGAAGACGCCTGCGTGGATGACATTTCCCGTCTCTGCCTCATAAGTTCAAGAGTCTCGAGCGAGAGTTTAGACTCTCTGTTACCGCTTTTGCCGGGAAACACCCTTCGAGACACATCCTGTAGCGTTTTGACCACTGTGTCGGTTTTTTTGTCAACATTGCCTTCGGTTTCCAGCAGGTCGAAACGATTTTGAAGCTCCAGTTGGAACTTTTCGGACCCTAAAGCTATTTGAGGCGCAGTAGGTCTGAGAGTAGACCTCATCATGCGACGCCTTTCGGCCCTGAAGTTTATATTTAGAGCGCCTCGGACAAGTCGGTGATCGCTGCCGGTATTAAACCTGTTGATCACGGAGACGTGTCTAAACATAGACTTCCTGTCAGTCATAATGAAGTCTATCTCGTTCCTCGTCACAGTGTCGGGGCTTCGCCATGTCCACTTTCTACGAGGCTTCTTCTTAAAGAACGAATTCATCAAGAAGAGCCCCTGCGACTCCAGAAAGTTGACCAGCATCTGCCCCCTGTGGTTTCGGCGCCCCACGCCGTGGGGTTCGATTATCGTTTCGCCGCGTTCTTGTACTCCCACTTTGGCATTGAAGTCCCCCATAACAACGTTGTAGTGAGCCTTGGTGGTGCCATGAGATACGGACATGGATCATTTTTCATAACGTGGTACTTGCATGCGTAGAAAAGGTGCTTTGCATAACGAAAATATAGTACTTACGAGGCATGCCTTTTAAGTTCTGTCGTTTCCATATTTCCCGGCAATTTTGAATTTGGAACTGTTCTATATTCGAATGTGTTTAAATTTTGAATCTCAAAACAGTTGAAAGTATTAGGATTAATGCTATTGTTTAGTCACAGCGTCGATTAGAATCTGTCAGGTTACGTACGAAAATGAATTTTTCTAAGGAAAATGTTCGTGCAATAATTTTCTACAACTTTAGAAGAGGCCTGACACGGCTTCAGTGTTTTGAAGAGCTAACATCTGTGTTCAGTGATGAAGCCCCATGTCTGCGGACTGTCGAACGCTGGTATTTAGAATTCCAGCGTGGACATACTAGTGTTAGTGACAAATCTCGCGAAGGACGCCCAAAATCCGCCTTCACTGAAGATAACATCATTGCTGTGAGACAACTAATTCTCGAAGATCGTCATGTGACGTATCGAGAGATAGAGGCTCGTATTAGGCATCTCAGGGATAACCATTCAGAAGATCTTGCATGAAGCGCTTGGTGTGAGAAAGCTAGTTTGCCGTTGGATACCGCATCTGCTTTCCGACGATCACAAGGCGGCCCGCGTCAGATGGTGTAAGAAAACTCTGCAAAGGTTCAACCGAGGAGAGTCAAATCACGTCTACATCATCAGTGGTGACGAATCTTGGATCTATGCCTACGATCCAGAATCCAAACAACAATCTACAATCTGGGTTTTTCAAGACGAGCCAAAGCCGACTTCAAGTTGTTCGTTCTCGAAGCACTTCAAAGAAGATGGTGGCCACGTTCGTTGGAAAAACCGGCCATGTTGCGACTATTGCACTTGAAGATCGTAGAACGGTTAACGCAGAGTGGTATACCACAGTTTGTTTACCACAAGTCATCGCCGAACTTCGAAAATCTAACTACAAGCGACGCATCATCCTGCACCACGACAACGCAAGCTCACACAGCACTCGTCAAACGATTAAGTATTTGAAGCAGGAAAACGTAAAAATTCTTGACCATCCTCCATACAGTCCTGACCTAAGCCCTAACGATTTCTTTACATTTCCTAAAATTAAGAAAAGTCTTCGGGGTCAAAGGTTCCTGTCCGGTGAAGAAGGAATATGTGTGGAACGGTGGAATAAATGTTATAATAACTGGTTTGAGAGAATGGAAGTGTATTAAGCTACATGGTGAATACTTTGAAAAACAATAAAAAGTACTATAAGGTTCTAGTTTTTTTTTTTTGTTCAAACGTCAAAACTTAAAAGGCATGCCTCGTATTTGACTTTTGATTTTTAAGACAATAATATGCCTTAAGGCAGGTAATTGTCCTAAAATTGTCAGAAACATAAAAGTAAACCAAAATTGCCCTTTCTCGATTCTAATGATAAATACTATCATAATTTAAGAGCTCAGAAATAGAAGGTCTACCTTCTTACTACTGCATCTTAGGTGAATTTTTTATGTTACCTTACTCCGAGTGTTAACGCTATTATAGACGATCACGTATCATACCTGAAAATAAACAGAATAGATTGATTAACATACAACTAAGTTGGGATATGACGCAAACTGCGGAAGGTAAACTCAACAGACATGACAAGATGTCTGTTTATGCATAACACCATACAGGCCTAGGCAAGTTGAAAGCTTGATTCTATCCTCCTTCCGCTATAGCGCCTTGCTCTAATCATATAACATTTCGTTGAAAAATGCTATTCCCATACATTTTTCCGTTTTTTATTAGCGTTAAGGACTGTGGAAAGTCAACTTTTTCACAGGTCTAAAAATGACACGAGTATCGTAAGGATCGAAGGGGAGCCGAGACGTGCCCTAAATACTCGGTGGAGATATTAAGTTATTATTGCTTAAATGACGCAATGTTTGTTTACTGCTTCGCAGAAAACGTGCAGCGATGGCATTGACAACTATTGTTACGGTTCTATTTACCTACAGGCATAGGCTTGCAGACACAATCGACCAACAATAGGTGTCTGCATCAGTGGCCTTGTGAAGAATACAATATCAAAAAAGGGAGTAGATTTGGTAAATTAAACGAAGAATTATTAATGTATATGTCGCCGTAAGGATTTTTATCGATGAATCTTAACTTTATTTATAAGAGTGGAGTATCCTAAACTAAATATAACTACGCTTAAATTGTATTTGTCATGAATGTGATTATTTAAAGTTGATTTTAGCGAGTCAATTTAATTCCGACCTTGTAAACAAAATGGATCACAATTATTTAATAATCATTGCTTCTTTAATTTTATGTCATTTTCTAAAATCATCTATTGAAGCTTATTTTAATAACTTGTTACTAATATCGTAACGCCATCTGTTGACAACTGTGTGAGAACTTTGTGATTGAGGGAGGGATAAATCAAGTTTAGTTATGTGAGCCGGCGTGCGCCCGGGCAGTTGACAATCAGCGCTTGACCGAGAAACATTGTAAGTGGAACCTATGTTGGTTTTAATTTAAATGATGTTAAATTTAAATATCTACCCACCTTTTAATGTAGAGAACTTGTAATTTATTTAATTCTAATATTTGCTTAAATGTAATGACTAATTATTAAATGATTCATTGTTAACGTGTTCTTATTTGTGTCTAAAGGACAAGTATCAGTTGGTGTGGAACCGATGACCATAGTGAGGTCAGCGGTTCTGCCTTTTTTTTTAAATATCAGTCTACCCTATATGCGACATCAGAAGTGGGATCGTTTTCTGTCCCTTATTTGATTTTCAGGACGTGTCCACATACATCGAGACATCCTACGTGCAGCGATGGATCCACCAGAGCAGAACGAATCAACGGCTTCGAGCGCGCCTGCGAGCAACTTGCTTGGACCAGGCGACCCCGCGCCACGCATACCTATACCCGTGGCACCGCTTCAACCGCAAGGCGGTAACGTACCATCTGAGTTCTACTTACACATGATGACGATGATGCAAAATATGAGTGAAAGATTGTTAAAACAACCCGAAAAGGTTAGAATCACGGATGTGTTCCTACCCTCGTATTATCCGGACGGTAACGTCGGGGTTCGTGAATGGTGTAACCATATTTCTACTGCTAAAACCAACTATCAGTTAAGTGACTATGATGTCCGAATGAAAGTGACTAGTTTACTAAAAGGCCGTGCTAGGATGTGGGCAGATAACTGGCTAGTTACTACTTCCACCTGGGATGAGCTGCGCCAAAATATAATTACCACATTTGAACCTGAAAACCGTTACTCACGAGATGTGTTAAGATTTAGGGACCATGTTTACGATACGACAAAAGATATTGCTGAGTTTTTGTCGCAATCATGGATCTTGTGGAGACGAGTAACTAAGGATAGGCTTGATGACAGTGATGCGGTGGAAGCTGTTATAGGGACAATCAATGACGAACGCCTTCGGATCGAACTAATGAATGCCAGAGCTGTTTCGGTGCCAGAGTTAATTTCTGTTGCCTCATCTATTCGCGTTAAACGTCCTATTCAGCAAAATTCCAACCAACCGCCATTAAAACGATTAAAATATAACATTGATAATAGAAACATTCCTTATTGTGGTTTTTGTAAAAGATCCGGGCATGCTTTCCGCGATTGTCGTAATAGAAATGCGTCGTTAGATACAGACAGGCGTATGCCTGATAAAACTGGCGAGTCATCAACGTTGTTGCCTAAACCAAGTGATAACAAGTTTTGCTCATTTTGCTCTAAACCCGGTCATACATTCGATACTTGTTTTCGTCGAGAAAAACAGATAAGCTCTAATATAAACTTTGTCTCAAACAAAAAATCGAATTTAAACACAATGCGTATGCGGGTAGGTGATTTAGTTATTGATACGATTTTCGATAGTGGTGCAGAATGTTCTGTAATGCGCGAATCTATTGCAAATAAATTACCAGGGCGTAGGCTGCATACGATTAACTATTTACGTGGTATCGGTCCGTTTCCTGTAGTTTCTACTAGTAGATTGACAACTGTATGCGCTATTGATGGTATAAATGTAGAAATCGAGTTTAATATTTTGCCAGACTATGAAATAACTTCTGACGTTCTGATAGGTGCGAATCTATTAAGTGAGACAGGGTTGAGTGTGATCGTAACTCAAAACAGCGCAACTCTTTGTTCTCGAACTTGCGTGATGCACGTGCGATCGGAATCCGGTTTGTTTGAAGGGATAGACTGTGATCTAGCCGATAAATCTGATATTGATCAACTGATTATCTTGCTCAATAAGTACTCTGATGTTTTCACGCAGGGTTTTCCAAAAACTCGTGTCAAGACTGGTGAATTAGAGATTCGTTTAAAAGACCCAAATAAATTTGTCGAGCGAAGACCTTATCGTTTGAGCCCAATCGAGCGTGAAAAAGTCAAAGAAATTGTCAAGGAATTAATTGACAACGACATTGTTCAAGAAAGCAAATCTCCATATGCGAGTCCGATAATTCTTGTGAGAAAGAAGAATGGTGACGATCGTATGTGCGTTGACTACCGGGAATTAAACTCAAACACTGTGCGCGACCATTACCCTCTCCCCTTAATCGCAGATCAGATCGACCAACTAGCTGGGGGTCAGTATTATAGTGTGCTAGATATGGCAGCCGGATTCCACCAAATTCCCATTTCCCCTGAATCTATCGAAAAGACGGCCTTTATCACGCCAGACGGGCTTTTTGAATACCGAACCATGCCATTCGGATTATGTAACGCACCTTCAGTATATCAAAGGTGCATAAATCGTGCCTTGGGACCACTTCTACGCCCAGGTAGTGCTAACTCGGGTTCTACTGACCCTGATAACACTCGGAACGATAGTGTAGCTCAGGTCTACATCGATGACGTCATTAGTAAATGTCGCGATTTTCCATCCGGTCTTTCTCACTTGGAGAGAATTTTAATAGCTTTACGTGAATCGGGATTTTCAATTAATATCGACAAGTGCCTTTTCTTTAAGCGTTCAATAGAATATCTCGGTAATGTAATAGAGCAGGGACAAGTCCGTCCGAGTCCCAAAAAGGTTGAAGCCTTACTAAAGGCACCGGCACCAATAAATGCTAAACAGGTTCGTCAATTTAACGGCCTCGCAGGGTACTTTCGACGTTTCATACCTAATTTTGCGAGAACTATGACTCCCTTGTACGAACTGACTAAACAAGGTGCAAAATGGCAATGGACTCATGTTCATGAAGAGGCGCGTCAAAAGATTGTCGAACATTTAACTTCCACACCAGTCCTCACAATATTCCAAGAAGGACAGCCTATTGAACTATTTACGGACGCTAGCAGTCTGGGCTTCGGAGCGATACTTGTTCAAATTATCAACGAACGCCAGCACGTAGTAGCCTACTTTAGCATGCGCACTACGGATACCGAAAGTAGGTATCACTCTTACGAGCTTGAGACGCTAGCCGTGGTTCGTGCAATCAAGCATTTCCGTCACTTCCTCTATGGGCGTCAATTCAAAGTGATAACCGATTGCAACGCACTGAAAGCTTCTAAGCATAAGAAGGACTTGCTACCCCGCATTCATAGATGGTGGGCTTATCTTCAAAATTTTGAATTTGAAATAGAGTACAGGAAGGGCGAGCGGATGCAGCACGCAGACTTCTTAAGTAGAAACCCAGATCCGTTGACCGTTAACGTTATGACCAATAACCTAGACTGGATAAACATTGAACAAAGGCGTGATGGTCGGTTGCGATCCATTATAGATGCCTTACAGAGAGGCGAGAATGCCCCTGGTTACCATCTCGATGGTGCTGTCCTCAAATTTGAAAAGCAAGACGCTATCTTAGGTGCACAAAAATTGATCGTCGTACCGAAATCCTTTCAATGGAGTCTTATTAATACCTTTCATAATGCCCTCAAACACCCGGGCTGGGAGAAGACTCTTCACAAAATTAAGGAAACTTATTATTTCGATAAAATGGGTGCTATAGTCAGAGACTTTGTGGACAATTGTATTGTATGCAGAACATCAAAACAAACATCGGGAGCAACACAGGTACAGTTGCACCCTATCGCCAAACCAACAGTGCCATTTGAGGTGATACACATGGACATCACGGGCAAGCTGGGTATATCTAACGAACGCGAGTATGTTGTGGTCACAATAGACTCTTTCACTAAATATGTGCTACTCCGCTACACTAACGACAAAAGTCAAAACAGCTCACTTGCAGCTCTGAAACAAGTTATTCACCTTTTTGGTGCCCCGAGGCAAGTGATCGTCGATGGAGGACGTGAATTTCTAGGAGAGTACAAAAATTATTGTGACAGGTTTGGTATAGAGATACACTCTATATCACCAGGCGTAAGCAGAGCAAACGGACAGGTGGAGCGGGTGATGTCAACATTGAAAAACGGCCTCACCATGATTAAAAACTACGAGACTCCAGACTGGCACACTGCATTGGAAAGCCTTCAACTTGCTTTCAACTGTACCGTTCATAGAACTACAGGGACAGCCCCACTCACATTACTAACTAGACGTCAAAATTGTGTTCCACCCGAGTTACTAAGCCTAGTTAACCTCGAAGAAGCAACAATCGACTTTGAAGCTCTTGAAAGAGTTGTGCAACAAAGAATGATTGAGGTATCTGCAAAAGACAAAGTGAGATTCGACAAAGGTCGCGCTAAAATTCACAATTTTCAAAGAGGAGATTTTGTCCTGTTAAAAAATAATCCCAGGAACCAGACCTCTCTGGACCTTAAATTTAGTGCTCCTTACGAGATTTTCAGAGTTCTCGAAAACGACCGCTATCTCATCAAGAGAGTAGTGGGACATCATGGACGACCCCGCAAAGTATCACATGACCAGCTTCGACGCGCTCCACAACCAGGTGGTGAAGGTGGCATCCAGACGGCCGTGTCGCCTCCAGATGAAACACCTGGACCTTCTGGAGTAGTGGTCGAACACCTTCCAACCGCGTCGCAATTATCATCGTCTTCAGAATAACATCGAATTGATTGGAGGGTTCCACCGTCGCATGAGACTGTGATACTGGTGAGAACCTTCCATATTATTCTTCTAACATTAAGTACAGCTAAAAGGATATCGAAAAAAAAAAAAAAAAAAAAAATACAAAATAAAATAATAATAATAAAAAAATAATAATAATAATTGAAAAGATGCTATTGGCGTGTGGAGCCGTCCAATAAGCCACAATAAACCTATCCGTAAAGAATAAAAATATCCCCTGTGTACCACGGCGTAAGGGACCGCCCAGAGCACAGCATCGACCTATCCCATTATCCCTTAGGGCCTCTGTTTCACACAGCATCGACCTCTCACACACCTATCCATACCAAATAAAAAAAAAAAAAAAAAATAATAATAATAATAATAATAATGATAAATGTAGTTCTGTTGTCATGTGGAATGAGCAGTACATACGAATATCATCACTGTTTAAACTGTGGTCACGTGGAGTGAGCAGTGAATACAAAATATTATTTTTGTAACCTGTACATTGATAGGCTTGTGTTAACTGTGGAAGTACCTAGCCTCAATATATTTTCTTCTCTACTGTAACTACAAATTACTAACAGGGCTTTGGTGCCTTGGAAGTATCAAGCCTGAATATTATTTATTCCTTTATTACTGGAGAGAATTAAAGCGATGCAGGGCACGCATCGCACATCAGTATGGCCGTGTCGCCGTAAGGATTTTTATCGATGAATCTTAACTTTATTTATAAGAGTGGAGTATCCTAAACTAAATATAACTACGCTTAAATTGTATTTGTCATGAATGTGATTATTTAAAGTTGATTTTAGCGAGTCAATTTAATTCCGACCTTGTAAACAAAATGGATCACAATTATTTAATAATCATTGCTTCTTTAATTTTATGTCATTTTCTAAAATCATCTATTGAAGCTTATTTTAATAACTTGTTACTAATATCGTAACGCCATCTGTTGACAACTGTGTGAGAACTTTGTGATTGAGGGAGGGATAAATCAAGTTTAGTTATGTGAGCCGGCGTGCGCCCGGGCAGTTGACAATCAGCGCTTGACCGAGAAACATTGTAAGTGGAACCTATGTTGGTTTTAATTTAAATGATGTTAAATTTAAATATCTACCCACCTTTTAATGTAGAGAACTTGTAATTTATTTAATTCTAATATTTGCTTAAATGTAATGACTAATTATTAAATGATTCATTGTTAACGTGTTCTTATTTGTGTCTAAAGGACAAGTATCAGTTGGTGTGGAACCGATGACCATAGTGAGGTCAGCGGTTCTGCCTTTTTTTTAAATATCAGTCTACCCTATATGCGACATATACAATTTTAATCTAATTTCCTTAAAATCGTTTACTATTCAGGCTAAACTTATTGACAAATACCAAACAAATTTGAAACATTAAGTTTGAAATATACTGTTAAATATATTAAGCATCAAAATAAATCTGCAACCGATCGATCTTTATCGATTTGAATAAACAAAACAAAATCATATTCACTGAATGTACACAGAATGTCGCCAGCGAGGTCGAAGCAATTTGCATTGAATCAAATTTCAATATCAAGTTTGAGACGGGACAAGGTTGGAGGAAGACAATATTAAATAACAATTAGTTACGTAATGGATTCTGGTTGCGGCGAGTATTTTCGACTTCTTTCTAGATATAGAGCACATTATGAGTACTGTAATTAAAGACATTTCAATATGTTCCTATGTGGTTCGTGTGGGAGTTTATGGGTACCTTAGTATTAATATAACCACAGAAAACAGAAAGAGATTATGTGTTGGCTGAATACAATAATCAAAATGCTACATTACAAAATAATATACAAAGAACTTTGCGGCGGATTTTGGGGAAATCATTGCAGTTGACGTATTTTAGCTGATGATAATGATATAAGAAAGATTAACATTTGAAATGCACGCTATGTTTTTTCAACCCCGCTTTTATGCTACTGTTATTTTTTGTAGATTTGTAATAAAAACAGAAAAGGTGGAATACAATTAATTTCGAACATGAATCGAAAATGGTGACGTAGAAATAAATAAAGCATAATCAGACACAATGTAACTAACAAGGCCTCTGCGAAGCCGATTGACTCATAGACCTTAGTTTATGGTCACGATCCCGCAGACAATGCGCAATAAATTTAGCTAAGTACAATTATACAAATTGCTTCTTCCAACATTAACTGTGAGTTAGGGTAGGCATGGAATATTTTACAAGTCGTATATGAAAAATCATATGATATTGTTTTTCACTTGCCGCATTTGCTACTTTTCTTCACATTGGCTATTATAATTATACCTGATATGCAATTCATTTGACCTTGGTTTTCTTGCTAGATAATTAGATTATTTTAAACATATTTTTATCAAGAATGTTAATATTTTGATTTTTTTGCGTAATAAGTAGCAGATTGATCATAATGCATTACTTTAGTAACCCGTGCGAACCTACTTAACACTAGTAGAATTTAAAAACTATACCTTGAAATTTCACATGTGAAACCATTGAAATGTTTTATTATCATCAAACGACAATTAATTAAAAGTAGCAATAATTTCCATTGCATAATGATACCCAGCACTCGTAAAAGACGACCTGCAGCGGGTTATAGCAAACTGATGATAAATCATTTTCACACCTATAAGCGAAGACTGGCAGATAAGGGAGAAGGCTTATACACTGCAGTAGGTTATAGAAAACGGATGATGACGAATAATTTCTATGCCTGTAAGTAGGTCAATACGACCGACAGTAACAGACAGGGACACCAACGATGGTATTGTGGTACAGGCTAGCTGGGCCGCGATTGTCGCAGCTGTATGCGAACAAAACGCGTGCGGAAGGAGCCAGCGGAGCGGCGCTATCACAGATGCGATCGCCGATACACCAGCGGATACATGTGAATTAACACATAAAACCGTACCGTTGCGTAACCTCTCATGTAATTAAGTGCCGCAATGTAATGTAGTCTAGATAACTAGGTCGCCTCGATTGGGATCTGTTAATGCTATGGCTAACTAACGATTAGCAATGTATAAAAAACAGCATGTTAATTTAAATTCGATTTACATAACCCACAATTATGGGCCGAGTTACACATTACTCTGAGCATAGACACAACTATGTATGTATTTCAAACATAATATGGCACTATTTCGAGGGCAGAAATTTCAATTCACTTTAAAGACATTCCCACCTTTTATATCTTATCTACATCCTACGGCCCATGCTATCTTTCATAACCTACGAGCCTTCACGTCCTAACAGTTCTAAATGTTCTATAGCTAATTATACTAGTCAACCTTTACTATGTATTTTTGTTCTTAAATCTTATAAATACATAAGTTAGTACCTAATCAAGGCGCGGAGAGAATTCTTATTGTAGTCGACACAAAAACGCGTTTATCCAAATTAACCCAAACAATAACTTCCACCGCAAAGTCGAATCTTTGGGTTTGATTTATTGTGACGAGTCTCATGTGTTACAAACCAGCAACCGTAAAACGCTACAAACCGTAAAGTGCAAGGATGTCAAAACCACTAACAATACACTACAAAACACGGCGGTTTAACACAATTAGCGCATACATTAAAATACACCATCGGTGTGTCGATTACATCACCTGTTGTTGGCAAACAACCCTGGCGGCGCGCGCGCACGTTGCGCAACCCACTGATAGCATTCATTCATACAGGCAATTGTGGCACACATCACTATTAGAATTAGCGCCACGCTGTCACACGCACGTGACGACCACCGCCGTGTCAACAAACAAATGCCGTACTCATTACGATTTGGACTTTGCTAATATTTACGATACTAGCTGCAATGTCTCAGGGGCAATTAAGTACGGTAAAGAGCAATGAAATGCACTACAATAATTTTGACATACATTAATTCAAAATATTACAGCGTCCGCGTAATAACTGCGAAACGACTATTAACGATCGTCGTTGAATGATTATATTTTGCTTGACCGGTTTACCGGACGTGATATGCCATGCATTTGCTATTTTTTCTACCATGTCCATTAATAATTCAAATGCTAAAATGCGAATGCTTTCTATTATTACTTCGTATACAAGGTGTAACAAAATAAACGCAAGCCCTGAAAGTAATTTGTTCTAAATCGGTAACTGAATTGATTCCAATAGTATATAATGTATCTTAATTTTTTTTTTATATTTGCAAAAAAAAAATGATTTTACTCCTTCAGTGCGCTAAGGGTTTTACCTTAAAATTTGGAAATGTTGTTTTCTTGTTGAAGTTACGAAGCAATTGTCTAATCAGGGTGTCTGAGGTCGTGCGTTTATTATGTTAGACTTTGTATAATGGAATAATATTAGTTACATAACATTAGAATGCCCGACCATAATGATAGAAGATTATAACTCAGGTCATGTCAGGTCAATGGATGCAGACCGTGAGAAATCACCTGTAATAGCAATCAAAACATACAAACAAATACAGCAAGCAAATGGACGCGCGTCGTAAAGTCATAAAATCATAATAACCTCGTTTTAAACAGCTACAATAAGGCCGAGGCTGACGCGCATAGGTGAGCGAACATATAAAATATTTACATGAAAAGGTCATCTCACGAGAATAAGTAATATTGGCTTAACGAGGAAAACCACGTATTGTCGGAGTGAAACGGAGGATTGAGGAAAAGGTAGAATCGATCAAGGAAAACCACAACATCGTTTTTTGTTTATAGTGTTAATCATAGTATAGAGATAAGTTGAAAGGCTACGTTTTTTCAACAAATTACCTTTAAACAGCAATGACATTTAAAGGTTCTTGCGAGTTGAATTCATGCAATCCATATAGGATCCGATCCAAAATTAGCCGCTTCCTTTCGCAGACGAAATGCTATCTAAGTAAGGACTCGGAAATCAATTCACGGGCGAGACATCACCCGTATTGGGGTTCATTACGATCGAATAATTCCATATTAACTATTTTGGAGCGTGAAATTCGTCTTCATAAAGCCGTCCACGGTCCATTGGTCGCGGTTCCCGACAATGCGAGCCATAAACGGGTCAATCAAACGGATATGGAACATGTCGCCCGCGCACGCATTCGGCCCTCGTGTCATCAGTACATTATCCGACTGTCTGGAATTGATTTTAGAGCGGAACTTCATGAAAAATTAAAGCATAAGACTAAAAAACTAAAACTTACTTACTGATTTAATAGACACAACAATTATATAATAAGCTTCGGAGTTTTATTACCATCCTATTATAAAGCAATTAAAAAAGAAGAACATTCACTTTTCTAATTTTAAATTATAGTAATCAGCATTTAATGTTAGATTTAATGAAAAGCGCACGTTTGTTAATTAGCGCGTTTCCTGCGATTTGTGCCCCACTGGATTTATATCCTTATCCGATGCAGCTTGAGCTTTTTATAAAGTCATTGCGCACATACAAGGTGCGCACATATTAAAACAAACACACCATTATTTGACCAGAATGACATCAGCGAGCGCTACAGATAGCTTGAACAAATTGCAAGGTAATCTATGTGCAAATCAGCCAACGTACGTGTCGACGCCGGGCCGGAAAAAATATCTAGACGTTTTATAATATTTAAAGTTTACTTTGACCTAACGACTACAGTCGAGATTGAAGGCAACGATAAACTTGTGCATGAATGTTGTTAAGCGCGGGAGAAACCTAAGATAAGATTTTTAGCAACTGGATTTCGTGAAAATATTTGCTCATATTCTACTTCCTTAAATACTTATCTATCTATCTATCTATAACCTCACGCCAGATCCCTTGCTGGGTAGGCAGAGAGTACAGAGTTCCAACAGGTTCTTTCCTTACATACCTCTCTGGCTTCCTCGACTCTCATAGTCGTCTCATACACGCTCGCCGGTTACGGAGACTGTTGACTTTTCCATCAGATAAGACTCGGTTTATTTGGTCGTGGTAAGATAGTCTAGGTCTTCCCCGGTACCTGCATCCTTCCACTTTCACATTGTATATCTGTTTTGTCATTCTTTCCTCTGGCATTCTTTCTATATGCCCGAACGAACGGAGCATGCCCTTTCTCTTAAATACTTAGATATTTTTAAATGTGGTTCATTCACCGATGTGTTTTTACGACTGAAACTTTTATTTATAAACGAAGCCAATAAATAAACTTCCACACAAAAAAGTAGCGTAACTTCCTTCCCTCGATAACAAATCAAGTAACAATCACACGACTCAATAAGAATGCTAAACAGCGGAGACAACTTTTGATGAACCGCAATATTTTCTAGGAATTGTCAATCATACTTTGAAGTTTTTAAACTTAATTTTCTATGAAACCTGTTCGAAAAAGTTTTCGTTTGTACGACGAACTTGTGTTAGTAACATTTCAATACTGAAATAAAAGCTAACAGTATAAGCTTTTAGACGAAACCACTTTTACTCTAAGTATATCACGGAATATAATTATAAGCAGCTTTGATTATTCATATTAAAATATATCCATTCCGTTTTTACTGATTGATAAAGATGGAGAGAAACTTAGCGGCACCAACCCCACATCAGAAAAATCAGCGATGGAATATTAAAGCTAATAATAATGATGAAACTAGTATTGGTAGCGATATAGCTACATCTCCAAATGACAAACAATAAAATCTAGCAACACAATCGGCCGCAACGGTAACGGTGCTCAGTAATAGCCGGCCACATTGTACTGTTGCAAAAAACGACAATGCCGCGCCACGGATAAATAAAACATTTACCAGTTCACGCGCACGACGCCGCAGATACGCCAGATGGAATGACTTGTGCAAAATTTCAATCGAGCCGATATAGAAGCTGTTTCAAAATGATTGGTGTCCATATTATTGGTTATCATTCTGAAGATGTGTATGTTATTATAGAATATTTGTTATTTATTGAGCAATAGACACCCATAGAAAACACAAAGAAGGTGATGGTGACGATTTTGAAAGCTTGTACAAATAATAAAGTGTAAGTGAATGAAGTGATAGGCTTATGAAAACAAGATGGCTTTCCGATTATAGATTGTTTGGTTATACACTAACCACTGGTTACGTTAGAGAACGTCTTAACTAAAAACTTAAGTGCACGATCTGTATATGAACCTTAAGATGGCGTTTGGAATAAAATTAAATGCAGTAACATTTGAGTTTTGTAAAATTATATGACCTAGATCTTGCTGAAGTCATATCAGTAATTACGAAGTTAAAATAAAGATGTCTGTCATTAGCTTGGAAATTTCAGTGGGATGACTAGAGCTTGAGTTTCAATAGCTCGGTCAGGTCACATGTTAATGATGCCGTGGGCGAGGCCAATACAACTAGCAAAATCTCAACGAAGATGACCTTTGTGTATTACTTGAGGGAAACTGTTATCTAGTTAATTAAAATCCATTTAATTTGGATATACTAGCTGCATATGACTGTGTGTTTTTCGTGCTTTATCACTTCTAAGCCCGTCCCGTTTATGGCAATCCTTTCATATATGCGAAACACTAAGACATAAATATATTGAAATTAGAATCGCGTATCATCAATTATCATCGTATGGGCTGGCCACATAGCGCGAAGATTGGACGGGCGTTGGGGCAGAAAGATTCTAGAGTGGAGACCACGTATTGGCAAGCGCAGCGTAGGACGACCGCCTGCCAGATGGACCGACGATCTTGTGAAAATCGCAGGAAATCGTTGGATGCAGGTGGCATCGGACCGGTTACGCTGGAAAGCGATTGGGGAGGCCTATGTTCAGCAGTGGACAAGTATAGGCTGAAATGATGATGATGATGATGATCATCAATTTTATTGCGACTTATTCTAGCCAGGTGGTGAATGGCTCTTTCAAGAAGCATTACAATCAATCGCACGATTAGTTTCCAATTGGCATTGACACTCAAAGGAGACATTGCGAAAAGTCGTCCAAACGCAATCTATCCACGACGTACTAGGCATTTAAATGTAACTACTATTGAAATCGCATCAGGTGAAGGACAGTCATCCGGCAGGTTTCTCCGGATCTGTCCTAGTTTCTGAGCGGGCGCGGCAGCATTTAAATCAATTCGGATTCCTGAGTTAGGGACTAAAGAACTTACGTTTGTGTGATTATTTGTTTGTTTTGGCACCTCGCTAACGGGTTATTATGCAAGTCGTTAACCTACATTACTAGTGTATTATAAATGTTTCAATAGTTAACCACTTTCAATCCATCTTGTGCGGTAAGACGTGACAATCTGGTTTTCTGATAGATCACTGAACCTGAATTTTTCACAGTTTTCAGAGAAACACAGTTTTCTTCAAGCATTTAGGTGGGAGGGATGATCGCCATTTTCAATTGGTTCTTATAATTGTTATGAATGAAACAGAATGATTTAGACATTTTGAATTGGTTTTTAAACTGACATGATAAAACACGCAGTCCACGAAACTAGGCAAACAGGAGTGCCCGGCGATACGACGTCCAAAATTAGTGGGCCATTGATTTCTAGTGATCATGGTCGAAATCCGGCTGAAGATAGATTGTCGATATGTTTTCCCAGGCTAACGTAATATTCAGCTGACTTCATATGCTCATATTTGTTTTGATTGACCAAACCATGGCATAACATAGCCGCTGCTAAGGCATAAACAAACATCTGTTATAGACATTGGTCTGGTCCTGGCGGTTGAGTTGACAGCATGATGTCACCGGGCGGTCAACTCGCGTTCTGGCCGTTAATAATGCCAAGGGCGATCGCGTCACCGCTCGCAACCGCGCCCGCGCCTCGACCGAACACGACACATTTCTTCGGCTGTTAGCATATTCTAGAACTCGTTTGTTTTTGCAGCCATCATTTGTAGCCGTCCTCTATCCCTTTTGAATATTTTTCAAGGAAAAATTATAGGGTATTTATTCTGTACGTTTATGTACATTAATCAACAAAGAGACAGGCTTGTGCCTTACAATAGATGATAGAAAGGTGATGACGAATGAGTAAGAATATATTTTCGTCCAAACGACGAAAACACAAATGAAACATCCTACAGAATCCCCACAATTTAAGACGTGTTCAAAATAAATGCTAAATGCAAAAACTAGCAGAAGTCTTCATTCATCAAGTCACTAGTGGCCATTCAATTTCCCCATAATTGCTCGCGTGAATAGGTGTAGATATTTACGAGCCAGCCTTGGTGATCCATCGCGTGATTGGTCGTGTAGCGGCCACGTAAAAAAGCTCTAACCTCGATAACGACGCGCAACGGACGCTGATAGCGGCTATACAGAAATCAGATGCTAGAAAGATAATTGGATGACTTATGAAAACATGTTATGTTCGCAAATTTTGTAGAGCTTATTCATATTACCTCTTATCCATGTAGAAAGAGGCTGATGTAAACGGATTTTTGAATTCGAATCAAGGTTTTTCTATAGTACGTTTATTTTTTTTATTATAAGGTTTATCTATAGTACCTAATTATGTATAGCATGTAGGGTGTGGCGTTTAATATCATTCACTAGACGAAGCACACTTAAAATAACAATTGAAATTACTTTGCCGCCTCCAATGATCCTATCATGTATTATAACCGCAATACAGCCAGCTGGCGACATCGAGCTGCCTCCGTCCACTGGCATGGATCAAAATTAGAACAGCACCAACGCATAAACAAAGAATAGATTCATGAAAGAAATAATCAATTGTGTCGGATATATTCAAATAACTACGGTTGAAAACGATGCCTAGTCATTGTACATTTTACAAAAACATAACCTATGAAATAACATTTTATTTGATCTCGATTTGCTTACTGGAGTATTTTAAAATTATACTTTAAATCGAGCACGTTAAGGTTTTGGATACTCTGCAGTAATTAATAGCACATAGTAGCAAATGCGGCACTACTTAACTCTAGGCCTTATGGTTTAATTTTTTTTGTGTGTAATTTCTTTAATTACCTATATTATAATCACGCCTGATCCCTTACCAGATACTATCCAATAGCGAGTGCAGAGTTCCAATAGGTTTTTTTTTATACGGACCTCTCTGGCTTCTTCCACTCTCATGGTTTTTTCTCATTCACGCTCCCGGTTACAGACTTGACTTCCTACAGATGTGAAGTGAAATTATACTTTGAGAAATTAAATAATAATTACGTCAAAACGAAAATAAATTAAAAGCAGCTATTGTTTTCATGTCTAGTGACATTTCGTGGCACAGTGGGCGCGGCGCCGCGCGGGGCCGGCGGCGACAAAACAAAGATAATTGCACGCAAACGCAGGCGCACGCGGCGACGCCCCGTCGCTTACCATTGCTCACGTGCACGGAATTAGAGCTATAGGTAGGTAAGCAAATAAGAAAATACCACTTTAACAAACTATTTAAAAATAATAAACAACGTCACAAGTGCTGCAGAGCTGTGTGTGTGTGTGTGTGTGTGAATGATGTACGCTGTTGGCCGCGAGGCCTTTACAGCTTCACCGGACTTAAAGGCGAGCGTGCAACCACTACGCTCTAGCCAGCCAGAAGGGCAAGAGGCGACATACTCGAGGGCGCCTCGAAGAGGCGCCTTCGGTTGGGACAGTCGCTGTAGGGGGACGGGTGCACTACTAAGTGCACCGGTCAACCGCCGGCTATGGGAGGGGATCTACTACTACGTCGTCGTCGTCGCCCGTATTCTGAGCGGAAAGAAGGGATGACAAAGCATCGGGGGGGTCGGTGAGAACATGTCGCGGCCGGCGGTGGCGGCAGGGGTCGGGGGGGAGATCGTAGTCGGCGGTGGCTACGATTAACGGATTCGCATGGGTAGATGCGTTCGCGAAGTGACGTGTTGACGCCTTTTTAATAAAGGCGCGAATAGGTTTGAGACCTAGATCGGAGTGGAGGTCGACGTTCCGTACGAACCAGGGGGCTCCTACGGCTTTACGGAGGAAGCGGTTTTGAACCGGAGTTAATCGATGTGAGAGGGGGCCGAATGCCCGAACACAACACACGCATAAGTCATGATGGGTCGAACGCAAGTTTTGTAGAGTGTCACCTTATTTCTAAGGGACATTTTACCTTTTCAGCCTCGCGAGAACTAAAATCGAATATTTCAAGCTGTCAGCCAACCTTCATTAAATGAAGAGGCACACGAAGAGGAAGAAGAACCCTCACGTCTTTATTCCCCAAGAGGTAGTGGCAGATGTATAGCCGTCGATGTAAGGTTCCAATATTATACAACGCGAGTCTACACAGCGACCTATATCTTTTTCGATAGAAAAATCCAAACTCCGCGATGGCCAGGTGCACTGTACTAGACTAATCAAGCAGTTCAATAACAACACTATAAATATTAGATAATATTCTTAAAGACTTATTACCTATGCTCTAGGAGAGAGGAGTGTATGATGTGTAATGAATTGATTCAGACCAGCGACACGACACTAGCCACGCCGTGTTCTTCCCGCATTAAGCCATAAGGCGCAGCTGGCCATACATAACGGAGTTCTTGTCCCAACGCTGTTATATGGTAGCGAGAGCTGGGTATGTAAGAAGGAGAATGAAAGTAGGATAAATGCGGTAGAAATGCGAGCTCTGCGGAAGATGTGCGGGGTGAAGCTGATCGACCGCATTAGCAACAGCATAGTAAGACAGCGAGTAGGTATGAAAGATAGTATCGGTGTAAAGATGAGAAAGGGCATGCTCCGTTGGTTCGGGCATATAGAAAGAATGCCAGAGGAAAGAATGACAAAAGAGATATACAATTTGAAAGTGGAAGGATGCAGGTACCGGGGAAGACCTAGACTATCTTACCACGACCAAATAAACCGAGTCTTATCTGATGGAAAAGTCAAGAGTCTCCGTAACCGGCGAGCGTGTATGAGACGAACTATGAGAGTCGAGGAAGCCAGAGAGGTATGTAAGGAAAGAACCTGTTGGAACTCTGTACTCTCTGCCTACCCCGCAAGGGATCTGGCGTGAGGTTATAGATAGATAGATGGAGAAAATAACCTTATGGAGGTGTGTATTCCACGTCTCCCCTCAAGGGATTTGGCGTGATGATACTAAAGATAGAAGAATCTTTAAGTAGATAGTATTTCTATTGCATCCCCGTGTCTGTTTCATATACATTTATTGCCTGCAATTGCTTCAATCTCAACGTACATACATTTATGTATAAAGACTCGTATACGCACCGTGATACTGCAATCCATCGCCGCGTCAATATTAAAAACAGAACCATTCTGACTCAAAGGCATTGGCTTTTGTTCTGCAATAACGATGATCGAATTACATTGGGACAAACAACCCAACGCGCGAAAATAAAAGAGACGCCGATGGCGGGAACAGATGCGACACAGGCGCGGCGCAATGTCGCACGTCGGCGCGCCGCGGGGTCGGCGACCGCGGCCGATGCAGACGGGCGACCGCGATCGATCATGCGGCAAATATTCACTATTGTACTACTACATATTCATGGGAGCATTCAATGTCATAATCTTTATTAAGATGTGTCGCCGGAAATCAGCTGCCCGCGTAATGACAGACTGTGTGATACGTTCATGAGAACGAATCTAACATGTGGGCAATAAGTTACTTTACGCGATGGACCAAAACAACACAAAACAATGAATGATCAATTGGGATGGGTCAGGATGAGGAAGTTTAAGCTGTTACAGATATATCTAGAGATGGGAACTAGGAAACTATGTTATCGATATTTGAGATAAGCAAAACTGCAATAAAAGATCTTAAAAAATAACATCCTTCAAATAAAAGCCTTCTTGCGAAGTTCTCAAAATCTCTGAATGCAGTTTAGTTTAACTCTGAAATGGACATAATGGTTCCCCAGAAAAACTATCCATATCTCTGACAGTTTCAAACTTCCACATGCTGATCCATCTCGATGGATGTAAAAATTAAGTAATTCCTGGGATATTGATAACTTCATAAAATGTAACTGAAATTAGTAACACGACAGCTGATAAGACTTAACAAAATAGCTTGATTGATAACCAGATAGCAAAAAGTAACTACTAATACATCTGTGTCTTACGATTTCGCGTTAAAGGCTATTATCGCGTCTATTCTGTCACCAAAAGTAAGTTAAACTCGTCCTCATTTTCTTGTCATTGGTCGTGAAACTCGATATGTAATTATGTTTATTGAACTAAGCAAATAATCTAAAGTGTCGCGCTCTTAGCTCGCGAGGTATCGATGGATCGTTTCACCGTTTTCTGTAATCGGATACCGTGTGTACATTTCAACACTAACGAGAGATCTTGTGAGCAGTGCCAAAAAAATAGGCATCCGTGTCTTGACGGCGAAAGCAACTAGTTTACCGCTGCTGTTTCATTTTTTCAATAGTAAATAATGGTTGCAGATGGAATTTACTTTGTTCAAGATAGAGAACGTTTATGGGCCGTCAGAGAATTGTAACTAGCTCCAGGGAATCTCATAAAAGGTAGGAGTACTAATAAGAATATGTATGTTTATTAGCGAAAGGGTGGCTACAGGCCCTAGCCAAATGGCAAGCGTTATATTTCTTTTCTCTTGTGGCAAAAATAGCGCATTGTTCTATAACATTTTTCGTTTTCTATTAGCGTCAACGGCTGTAGAAAGTCTACTTAGCTACAGGCACTAGAACTGACCGACCGTACCTATACTGTGTTTACCGTGGTACGTAGAAGTTTCCAAAAATTGTAACATCACAAAAGTTCAGGAATGTTTAGGCAGAATGAACAATTTCCAAGTAGGTAGAATGTTGGCGAGGCGAGTAACCTGCCGCAGCGCGATCGGACGTTGCGGGCGGATGTGTATAAAATGCGTTTCCGCGATTACAATGCGTCTGAATTATTAATACGCTGCGTACATACGCCACTTCCTCGGGGAACACGACACATGTCACTAACACAATTTGTGGATACGAAAACCGCGATATAATTGTGGTAAATGAGGGGTGAAGAAGGAAAATAGCACACGATTCCAGAAAACTAGTTTTTTTACTTTAGAGCCCCAGAAGAAGGGTAATGTTTCTTTGTTTACTATCATTGTTTCAAACTTCAGTATACATTTAAATTGTTACCTAGAAGCTGATTTTAAACAATCATTTACATGGTTTTACTCCAAGAAAATTGTCAAGTAACAACATAGAAGTTTCCTTAAAACGTTTGTAAGCAATGAAAAATGAATAAGCCCTCCAAACGACATTTCAACTACTAATCCTGCTGCGAAATTTTCTCTCATCCCGACAATACAATGCCAAACAAACAATATCTAATAGAACAATTCGTGATAACGGTACATCACAATGTCAACACATCGGCGCCTAGATCTGGCATTGTGTATTCATTGCATAACTGTCGTACTCAGGTCGAATAAGAAGCGCACAATAACACGGTGACTCAGCCGGTGACGCGACGGATCCTCGCTAAAACCGCAGTACTATCGTACCATCTAATATAGATATATAATAGACCTCTTACTGAATTAACACATTATCTTCAGGAAAAATACATCGCTTGTAACTTAAAGTTCAGTAAGCTCTCTTATTAAACTTTAAGTTCCAAGAAATGTATATTGGGTCATTATTCGCATGACCTAACGTGGCAGGTTGCAATAACGTGGTGAAGAAATCTAATGGTATTCTGTATGTCACTGGAGTACCATTAAACAATCATAGCACGAAGTTATCATAACGCGCCGCGTTAAGTGTTTAATTGGTCATAACGAATATGAAACTCCTTACAAGAAATCAATTCGCCAACTAGAAAAACGAGGTTTCAGAGAGATGAGCGGCCACCGATATCTCCATTATGATAGACTGGACATTTTAGATAATGTAGAAATGAGAGAGACAATTGACACGTACAAGCAAAGATCGAAACCAACTGGGAATACCCGGAGTCGGACAGCAACAGCTTAGAGAGCGCGAGTTGGCGCGACGCCATTGCTGTTATCGACAATGGAAATGGAGTGGTTAAGTATTTGCATAATTAAACACGATTCAAGTAAGAACAAAAAATAAACTTAATTATACAGACAACTTGTAGTACTTGTGGTACAGGTTACATTGACCTCTATATTATATAAAATTCTGACTAAAATGCCAAAAGTAAATTTGAAAAGATGTGATCGGTGTCAATAAAATCTGTGATCTATAGATAGAAACATAATTATGTATCTCTAATAAGAATCAAGGATACTAAAAGGTAGATCGCTACAGTATAATTAAGATTGTATACGTTTTATTTGCCAACGTTCCATTACTTGTATTAAATATTAAATGTTTATAGTATTTATTTGCGGCTAAGCATTACTAACCGCAATAATTGTTTTAACATAAGAATATAATCCGTCCTTTGTAAGCATTATAAAAAAACTAATTGTATTTTCACCTCCGCATAAGAGATAGAAAGTACGACGTCTGAAATTTGAATCTTATCGTCCATCGCTGCATTAATTTAAATGAAGCTGTACCACAGTACGAGTGAGGCTATTAATCTCGCATTGTGCTCAGTTTCTCCCGTTGACAGTATCAGTGTATCGCCGAATTATTCTAATCTCCGCGCTCCCCACGACACAACTACACTCAGCGCACTTGCTAATACCATTCTTCTGGCACAAGGGTTACATGAAGAAAGAAGAAATAATATTTTTGGAGTAAATAAAAAGGTCTGTCCAAGAGCGTGCTCGTCGCGACCCCTGCCAGTCATTATGGCTGCAATCTTGGACCGAAGAGGTACCGCAGTGCAGGCTAGGGCGTCCCCCCGAGGCGACGCGTACCGGCCCGCCCCCGTCGGTACGAATATAGGTGAAAGCGGCGATGGGGGCCGCCACTCATCACGCCGGGCCCGAATTGGCGAGTCGTGGGGTGCAGAGTGCCGAATAGGCACTTGGAATGTAAGGGGTGGTATGGAAGATAAGATGCATGAGGTGATTGATGTGATGAAAGAGAGACGCCTGGATGATCTGTGTGTAACAGAGACTAAGCGAAGGGGCAGTGAAACCTGTGATCTTCCTGATGGCACGATGGCTCTGTGGTCTGGGGTACCGCAGGGCAGTCGCGCCAGCATGGGAGTGGGTATCTTGCTGTCTCATCGACTGGCCTCTGGAGTGAGAGATTATGGTCTGTACGATGCAAGACTTCTCTGGATCCGTTTAAAACTGGGTGTCACTAAAGTATTTTTGGACGCAGCATATGCTCCCGTAAGCTCGTCGACACCCCAGGACCTTGAGAAGCTTTGGAATAATGTGAGAAAAGTTCTGGATCTGGCTGAGGCTAATGAAAAGGTGATTTTGTGTGGCGATCTGAACGGATGGGTGGGAACCAGGCGGCAAACTTGCGACGCTGCTCTGGGTCCTTATTTTTTATTTATTTTATTTTATTTATTTGGATTTCCAACAACAAGTACACAGTTAAAAATAAAGATACATGTATATAAAAGTTAAGCTAAGTGTCTTGTCACTAACAGGAAATCACAGCATGCAATAATACCTAAATAAAAACGGGAATTACTACCACCACCAAGCTAAAACTAAGGCTAAGGTTTACTCGCAACATAATACTCAACTGTAAGCAATACGGGATAGAGCTTGTCTATCGCTGTGCACTTTAAGCCTTATATTACGAGTGGACACTACAGACTAAAATATAAATTAAACAAGATCTTTTTTAACTAAACTAAGAATGCTAAGTACTGTAAGAGCTCTGAGTACTAAAAATAAATAAATAAATAACTTCCCCAATAAGAAAATAAAATAAATATTATAGAAATCTAAGTCCTAAGTATAATCGTTTTTAACTTATTGGTTGCAAATAAATCTAAGACATTCTTATACACATCGCACAATGTATACATACGTGACAATGGACTGAATTTTCTTAAATTAGTGCGAGAGACAGGACGAGAAAACAGCATCTTCCTACACGATCTTGGATTAAATCTTGGAACGTTAAATTGAACTTTTCAAATTAGGACAGTTAAACAAGCCAGTGCATAATTTATGTAGAAAAACTAGATCCAAATATTTTCTACGTTTCTCCAGTGAGTGTAATCCAAAATGGGAGAGACGTTCTTGATAAGATTTGAATTTATTTGCTACTCCTTGACTATAAGACACATGCCACAGCCAACGCTTCTGTAGACGTTCAATTCTTGCGACATGCACTTTGTAATTAGGAGACCAAACAACACTACAATACTCAAGATGGCTCCGAACCAGTGCATTAAACATAACTATTTTGGTTGATACATTTTTGAATTTTTTACATTCTCTAATTACGAAACCTAACAATTTTGAAGCTTTAAGTACGATATTATCAATGTGTTTGTCAAATCTTAACTTACTAACAAAATAAACACCAAGATCGCGGATAAATGTTACTTCCTCTAGTATGTCACCATTAATACTATAATTTGTAGATAATATAATCTTTTTTTTAGTGAATTTAATGTGTTTACATTTTTTGACATTCAATGACATGCCATTTTTACTACACCAATCGTAAAGCCTATTCAAGTCATTTTGCAGTAACTGAGAGTCATTTACTGATGAAATTCTGATAGAAGCTTTAAGATCATCAGCAAAGAGATAAATGTTGGAGTGTAGAAAGGATTGAGAAATATCGTTTATGAAGATGTTAAACAAGTAAGGTCCAAGATGGGATCCTTGTGGAATACCTGATGTGGCAGTAAAAAAATTAGAAGCATAACCATTTAATACCACCCTAAGTTCCCCCCGACCCCTGCCGCCACCGCCGGCCGCGACATGTTCTCACCGACCCCCCCGATGCTTTGTCATCCCTTCTTTCCGCTCAGAATACGGGCGACGACGACGACGTAGTAGTAGATCCCCTCCCATAGCCGGCGGTTAACCGGTACCTCTTCGAGGCGCCCTCGAGTATGTCGCCTCTTGCCCTTCTGGCTGGCTAGAGCGTAGTGGTTGCACGCTCGCCTTTAAGTCCGGTGAAGCTGTAAAGGCCTCGCGGCCAACAGCGTACATCATTCACACACACACACACACACCACCCTAAGTTGTCTATCAGAGAGATACGACTTGAACCAACTTAAAAGGGGATCAGACACTCCATATTTTTCCAGTTTTTGTAACATTATTCGATGGTTTACTGTATCAAAAGCCTTACTAAAGTCAGTGTAGACAGCATCCACTTGTGTTCTAGCATCAACAGCTTCTATAACAGTCTCGACGTAATCTACAAGATTAGTCGCGGTGGATCTATGCTTCAAAAAACCATGCTGGTTATCGTCAATTATCTGCAAGATATGCCAAGCAAATATTTTACTTACGAATGATTCGAATAGTTTATTGGTGGTGATAAGAGAGTGAATGATGCAGGTAAGCTCACGGGTCTTATCTGAAGGACAAGTCAGAAGTCTCCGTAACCGGCGAGCGTGTATAAGACGAACTATGAGAGTAGAGGAAGCCAGAGAGGTATGTAAGGAAAGAGTCTGTTGGAACTCTGAACTCTCTGCCTTCCTCGTAAGGGATCTGGCGTAATGATATAGAGAGATAGATAGAGATAAATAAAAAGCGAATTGGTATGTTTGGAATCACATAATGAAACAAGCCATTTTTATAGAATTGAGAAATTAAAAGTGTATTCGTGTGATACCAGTTATCTTTAGATAATCTTTAGACTCTTCCCCAAAACTAGTAGGTATAGATGTTAAGAAAATCTTAGATTAAAGGCTATTGAGCAAAGAACCGCAATAAAACCTTTGAAGAAGCAACTAGTTTAAGTTATGGCTGCCGATACTACACTGAAGAACAGCATGAACCATTAACAAAACTATGATTTATCAGACGTTTCAAAAACTAAAATAATATTACAAAATTTATAAAACTCGGGCAAAGGTATCAATCAACCTAGCACAATATCGACACTGATCCCGTTGTCTATGCTAACAAAGACTAAGAAACCCATATATTAAAACACACAAATTAAGGCATCTTTCGAGAGTATTCAACCTACGAACGAACCTAACGAATAGAAAACTATTAGTGAGCATACTGAACTCAGCTACATTACATAAAGTAAAATCTCGTTCAGTTATCACGCGCGCTTCTGTCCGCCGCCGCGACTCAGAAAGTGTCCGAGATACGATCTGCAGTGTGACATTACAGAAGATAATGAGCTGGCTCCGCGACCGTGTTCCGTTTGAAAAATTGCGTCGCATAATTACTTGAATGCCAATACTAAGATCGTAATCTGAAATTATATTATGATTTCTTCTTACTACTTACAATTCAGGCGTTATTAATATGTACGTTAAAACTGTTACGCGTTACGCTAATTTATATAAGATTTATTATGTATTAAGTATAGATATAATAGCTGACGGTAAAACTTCAGTGGTTGGAGAGGCCAGCAAGGAAGAAGTATTAGATATAGCACTGGAGTAAAACAATGTCACAATTCGCTTGATACCACGAAACAAAACCATTTCTTCGCAATTACTTTTTAACGTCCTTAACGTTATTCCCGGAACGAGTTGTTACAACTGTACCTTGTACACCCACGTTTCGTTGTAGTATTTTTAGTCCCAATGTGACAGGTGAGTCTTCATATGTCTTTTAATTACATCTTCCTGTTTTAAATATTGCAAAATGCAGTCTTAATGAACAGCAATAAGATAGAAATAGTTCGGCAAGAGCAAACCTCTAGCATATAATTGTTTTATAGTCGCGACTGAATATAGCAAATAAAATCCAGAAGCGAAGTATTAATGATAACGAATCTAGGCTGCTTGTGTGGCACTAACAAGAGTTACAGTTATCTATCCAATGATATCAAAATTGTTTAGATAAAGCGATGATTTCATACAGCTGTTTGCGAAACACCTAACCTAACCTAACTTCGTGACAACTGAACACCATTATTTGACATTTGTACTCCGTTCCGTTACTTTGTAAAGTATATGTTATAGTAATAATTATATGAGAATGAGTTAAAAGTAGAAAATTAGTGAGGCGTTTAACACCAATGATGTCATCAACAAACCCGGCTTTACTAGCGTGCATGTGTGAACAACAAATACAGACAAAGTACGTAATAGTTTATTTCCCCGCACACCGGCACACATGCACAGCATGCCCGTGTGGGACACACACGCGCACATGCGCGAGTAAGTGACAGCAGTTACATAACTCGTCCAATTGACCCGGATGACGCACGCCTGGGAGCGACCGGTGTCGAGGAAAAAATTATACTTAATAAAGTTCACGTTGTAATTTGTTACTCTTGTGCTTTATGCTCCCCCAGACACTCGACGCGCGGGACCGCTTTAATTTCCAGTCACGTTTGTTTTGACTTTACGTAGGAATTCAGTGAAAAAGGAATTCTTAGCACAAGAAATCTTTGAAAAACTTATGACAAATGGAGTCGTCCAGCAGCTTTCTCGTGTTATTGTCCATCTCCCATTTAGAAATGAATAGTTCGCTCGACGCCTCGACAAATGGACATTTCAAAATAATTTGAAAGAAAACGTTTACACTTAGCTATAATTAAGGTTTGTTTTGTTCGACCTACCGGCAGCGGCACATTCTGTTCTAAAAACCAAAACAACTTTTTAAAATTACACAAAGAAGGATGGACGAGGTCAAACACTTAGGTTAGTCGAGTTCAAACGGTGATATAAATTTCGATTATACGCCATTAGGTATGGGCACAAAACGGATTAAATATGGGGACGGAAATCTATTCTATACAAAGGGGATCACGGTTGCGAGGGTCGCCCGAGGCCGAGCTGGTTCGGCGTGATTAGCCGGAGTGCAGGCATCAAAGCACCCGTGTTGGTAGACGAGCGATCAAAGCTATCTCCGGATTACTAGCTCCACTGACTATAGCGACATTTAATTACCTGACGCATTTGCGTGTTAGCGAACACTGCGATAAGATAAACATTAGGAATGCGATTTTTGGAGTGATGAATATGCAATCAGCAATCCATACGGAAATTAGTGCTTTAGTATGCAGGTGTCAGTTTCTGCTTACAAAAAAGACACTTTGACTAAAATGCGCCCTAGCCCTGCTGCCCAGAGTTACAAATATGCACTGGTTCAGAGACTGCCACACATCCGGGGTGAAGGGCTTTGGCGTCTAGTTTCTGCAGCGATCTTGTAGGGAATGGCAATGTGATTGGTTCTATACTGTCTTAATGCACCGCGAGGGTGGGGTGAAGATATGATGGTTATCCCCATGATGTGTTCAAATCAATTCGAGGGAGGCAAAAGAGAGGCACCGGTGCACCTTGTTTGGGGATAGTACTTATAAAAAAAAAAGTGCGTAGAAATGTTCGCAACGACTGTGTCGCAAGCAGTGAGCCAGATAGGGAAATTGGGTAATTCCGCGGCGGGTTGCGTTGCGCAACACGAGACAATTGAGACAAACGGCCTGCGCGTGCATCTCCGCCACGATGCGCCGATTAATATGAAATTATCCTTCCTCAGACACTTCGACTTTACTTCAAAGTAAACAGCATGAGTTAAAAATTATCATTGGAAGTATCACAAATAGATCCGCTGCACTTTTACAACTTTTCAACCCCAGTTACAAATTCATGAAAAACTGTAAGTATCTAAAGTTGCATCCAGCAGGTGAATTTGAGACCAAGTTAAAGGGATAAAAAATTAAGGTCTCTTAGGGTCTCACTCTATTAACCAATGGGCTGATAGGATATCGGCGTCATCTTAGTTTGCCTACAAAAGTAATTTTAAGCAACTGAAGTAAAAGATTACTATACTAGACAACATTACTATTGAAAAAGACCCCAATATCTATAACATTCAATACTATACTTCCCAAAATACTGAAGCAGGATATAACAAACAAGAAACGTCTTATCAGACGTTACATTGATAAACATTTCATGATAGTGAGTCACGGGTCCTCAGCACTCAGCAGTCTAATTGGTGTTTATAGCTTGCACATAACATAATAATATACCACTTCTTATTAATGCCAGCAAACCAAACAGCTACTTATACAAAAAAGAGCTGATCGAGCAATAAAGTCATAATGCGTAACGTCTTATGAGCCAGGTCTCGTCATCAATCCAGAACGTAAAGGTATGCCCGTCCTTACGTTCTAGATTAACGACCGCTTGATCCGATGCCTAAAGCGCGGGCCGCTTCTCACTGGATTGAATAGTCGTGGAGTCTATCCTAGCACGGGATAAATCTTTGCGTGACCCGCAAACGTATGTTGCCGTCTGGGTTCACCCACGACGCAGGAATACTTACTAATGTGGGGCTATGTATTTTAACAGAGAAAATGAGGCTTGCGTACCCAAGAATAAGGTTATACGCTGTATACTAAACTATATTTGTACTTGGCTGGTTATCGCGCGTCATAACTCACGCACAGAGCGAGTGTCGGTGCACAACGCAAACACTCGGCTAATGGACCACATTAGCTGAACAAATCAACTTTGCCAACACAACACTTCTATCACTAAGTGATAGCACAGAAACGCCCACAAAAATAAATTACCTTAGTCAAGACAACATTTTTTATAAATCTATAACATTGCACGTAAACCTGCTTTAGTTGATAACGTTGTTCAATTAACTCTAGTTTGTATTGTCATCAAGAATACATTCTACGCGGCAGCGTTATAAAAGCTGCAATACGACAAATTTCAATCGTAACCTTTGCCGACTGAAATGTCGTATTCTGCTACATTATGAAACTAATAAAATGTAAGAAAGTTAGCTCCAACCTATTCAAAACTAATAAACGGTTTACGATCAATACGCCTAAGTAGCAGAACGTATGCATAACGTCCAATTAGCAGTTCGTCTATACAGTAAAACGCCCAACTATCAAAATGTTTATATAGCAAAACGTCCAATTAGGCAACCGGCTAATTGTTATAATGTCTAGACACTTAAACATGGTATCATCTTAAGATCCAAATGAAGTTATAATCTTAACACGATAAGACACCATCGGGGAATCATCAATAGAGCTGAGTCTGCAACAGTCGCACAGGAACTTAAGCACGTCGTTAGTCTCGAACGCGCTCGCGGAGAGCGCTAGACGCGCCGAGATTGATCTAGCGCAGCGGACGCGCCGACGGATGAGACGCAGATACAACACACCCGACGCAGGAATCCGACGTAAATAGCCCACACATACCACGGCTAATGGAAACAACGGTGCCGTATGTATGTTCGGAATAAATAATTTGACCTTAGTTTGGAATGAATGGAAAATATTGTTAAGGCGTATTCAATGAACGCCGAAACAAAGATGATGGTAAACGAACGAGAAACTGAGGTACATACGAAAGTCCACCTCCCAATTTAACTTAACCTTGAATGAGATAATTAGAGTTATATCAAACAAACTACTGAATACTAAAATTGTTCACTTAGATATTTTCTCACGATAAGATATAAATGGACGCGAATCAAGTTCGCGCGTACGCACAAATTGAGTTGCCGGAAGATTAAACTGCAAGAGCATCGACTAGATATCTCTTCAAACCTTGTAAAATTTAAGTCGGCAGCAAACCTCGACTTGGGAGTGCAGAAATTATGGCAATTGATTAAAGAAGTAGTTGTAGGTCATCGGGACGGAGCTGGGGACATCCTCCCGAGACAAAGCAACTAGCGAGCAAGGCCACGAAACTCGTGATTCGATTAGAATGAATGAACGTGGAACAATCGCGGTTAATAAAGAAATTCCGCTGCCGTGGCACGTCTACCTAGACTGAATAATCCGCAGACGCCGATGGTTTATGTGAAAAAATTACTCAAACAAAACATCCGGTTACCGAAATACGGCATTCGTCTGCTCCACCATTCCGTGTCTCACTACACCCACTAGCATCTTGCAAGAAAATTAAACATTGGTGTTGCGTGTGGCCGATCAAGACTTTATTTTCGCTGGCTATACAATTTAATTCAAACATGGCTACGAAGAATTCCATTGAGCGAGTACCTTCCCGAATGCAAATGTCGTCTTCGTTAACACCTGACAGACGCGGCCGTGTGCTTGCATTGATTACAACTTGACTATAAGTGTACAAGGATTTTACTTAACGCATGTAACGGCGCCCATCTTGCATACAAGTAGACATTAATTCTGCGAGCATTACTCGTTTTATTGCATTGTAAATGTCGTGCGTGGACACAACGTTAATACTGATAATATCAATGCAAATAGTACTGCTCACATTAAAGCCTTGAAACCGTGCGATTCCTTGCAAGAAATGTTATGTGTCTGGAATGTAATTTAAGCGAAAGAAAGCAAAATAATTTTTGGCGCCTGTTCTAGCCGCCTGTCAGTAGCAAAAGACAGGTGATATGATATCGGCGCCAATGTGACCCATTTTTTGTTAGTTCAGAATTTCAATTCCAGAGTTTATTAGTGATTTGGGCGAAGATGAATGTTAACGCCGCGTTGGATTTGGCACCGCCGCTACTCAATAACCTAGCTCTGGGAATACTGATTTATTTATGTAGGCTCCTTCAATATTTCTACTATTTATCATGTTTAATATGTATAAACGGTAATATTTTCACTTGCATAAAGGAAGTTCTTTTAAATAAATCTTTTGGGGTCCAAGGACTATTGGTTCTCACATTAATATAGGTTTCCTTTTTTTATTTATTTACCGTAGCATAGACAAGACACATAAGTTTACACAATTTATACAAATAGAAAATATTATTGTTTTACAATATACAAGGCGTTACGTAAATAACGCAAGACCTCAGACACCCCGATTAGAGAATTGCTTCATAAATTCAAAACGAAAACCAAATTTCCAAATTTAAAGGCTTTTACCCCCTTTTTTTAAGCACTTATATACCCCAATTAACAATGAAACTTGTACGTGTATGTGTGCGTTTTGAGAAATACGTTTTAGGAATGCGTATGAAATCTCCTTATTGCTATGAATCAAGAATAAATTTAGTTTTTTATAGCGCACTGAAGGAATAAAAGCATTTTTTGCAAATTTAAAAAAAAATAAGATTTCTTAACAATAGTTGGAACCAATTCAGTTACCGATTTAGAACAAACTACTTTCAGGTCTTGCGTTTATTATGTTACACCTTGTGTAGAAACACCTGTATTCGAACTAAGTGAGAACCTGTATCTCGAAATGCAGCTCTCCCCTCAGTAAAATTGGGCTGTCTATATGCCATTTTACAATATCAAAAAGGTACTAACATTGGACTGTGTGTGTGTATATATGAATGCGTGTGTGCGTATGAGTGTGTGCGCGTGTGTGTGGTGAGGTGTATTTTGTTATGGTATAGCTAGTTTGACCTAGTGTTTCAGTTCTCTATATTAATTAACTTATCAGTATCTTCATATGAAATACCAACCAAATAGTCTTGATTTTTTCTTTTGCAGCAGTACTTATTTAAGGGAAATATGTTAATTATTTTGTTTATTTTAATATATATATAAGGGCCAATAGATGTATAAAATGTTCTGACAAATGAAGTTGTTGGAGTATGTTTATGTATACATACAGTATACAGTATTTCCTGCGTTTTGATAGAACGTTTGTATCAAACGAGATGTCGCAATGTTGCTTTAGTAAGCTACTCTGAATAAATAGCTGACGGACAGTGAGCACGTTACAGGACTGTTATAATTGTAAAGACGGAAATAATATGGGCCTAAGGTCATTATTTTTAGGACTGCACGTTGCGCTACCACAATATTTTTATATACGTTTTTGGAGCGCCTCCCCAGCTTGTAATGCAATATGTTACTAGGCATGCCTTTTAACTTCTGTCGTTTCCATATTTCCCGGCAATTTTGAATTTGGAACTGTTCTATATTCGAATGTGTTTAAATTTTGAATCTCAAAACAGTTAAAAGTATTGGGATTAATGCTATTGTTTAGTCACAGCGTCGATTGGAATCTGTCAGGTTACGTACGAAAATGAATCTTTCTAAGGAAAATGTTCGTGCAATAATTTTCTACAACTTTAGAAGAGGCCTGACACGGTCAGTGTTTTGAAGAGCTAACATCTGTGTTCAGTGATGAAGCCCCATGTCTGCGGACTTTCGAACGCTGGTATTTAGAATTCCAGCGTGGACATACTACTGTTGCTCTCTCATACTCATCTTTACTTAGGCTTTCCAACATAAAAGAGTTGGGCTGCGAGAATTTCGAGGAGGAATAATTATCAAAGGATTAGTGCTCGAATGTTACGCAGCCAATTTTTTTCCTGCGCAAACTAAAAAGCGGTTAATATCATTGGCAGCCAACTGAGGAGTTCTGCGTATTTTTAAAAGTTCCTCAGGTTGTTTAGTGTCTTTATTAGTATTGGTAATGGTATTGATAGTTTTCCATAAAGTTTGGGATTATTTTTAAATTTTTCTATAAACTTTTTATCATATGCCCGATTTACTTTTTTTATAATGTTATTGCAGTAATTTCTGTAACGCATGTAAGTTATTTTTAAAACTTTATTCTCCGGTGACTATTTAGACTGTTTATGCAACCTATCTCTGTTTTTCATACAGCGTAAAAAACCCAGAGTGATCCAGGGCTTACTAATTTTTTTACGTCTTGCCAATTGAATCGTTTTGGAATTACTTTTCAAAGCCGCTTTTGCTTCTAAGATAATTTAACGACAATTTTGGATTGTGGTAATGATTTTTTGTTAATTTTTTTTTAGACGCAGCCCCACACTAGTATTTATTCCTGTATCCTGGGTGCGTTTACAAACATGAAAATTGACATACACAAATACCCAAACCGGAACAAATAATTGTGGATCACACAAAGATTTGTCCCGTGCAGGAATCGAACCCGCGACTATTAGACACAGTGGGCGGAGCGCCTTAAGCTCTTAACCACGACGCTAAATCGTCCGTCAATAATAAATGGTCCGTCAATAATATGGATCTAAGTTAATATTTGATATAGTCAACTGTAATGTTTCAAAGTCAACTTTTTAGAAAGGGTCTAATTGCATAGCGACTTGATTCTATGAGGTCAATGCTAATCACAACTGGATAATGATCAGTTAAATTTGTATGGCTGATTTTTGTGGTTGCGAGGCACTTAGTTTTAATAAGCATGTCATCAAGATATGTTCCACTAGCTTCCCTGGTCACTTTTGTATGTGCTGGTAAAACTCCGTGTAAAGCAGCAAGAGTCGCTCACCTGACGAATCTATTTTTATATCGTTAATAGGTATGTTGCTCTCACCTGTTACAATAACGTTTTTACAAGAAGCGAGTCCTACTAATATATTATCAAAAACGTAACAATATTTCTGAGGAAGGGTGAGCGATATAGACAAATAATAGCAGTCTCTTGATCGATTGACATTACCAAACAATTACCTTCTAGAAATTGTGGCTGTTCGACTACGAAGTTTAGATCATCTTTAAGGAAGACTACTACTGCACCATCGTTTTGATTATCATTTTGTTTTATGCCATAAGAGCGATACCCAGGTAGCTTTGGTATGGTTGTGGTAGTTGATAACCAAAATTCAGTGAGAACCAATACATCACATTCAATTTTTAGTCTGATCAATAAAATTTCAAGTCCAGACAAACATGTTGCAACTAATGCTTCGAATGTTTTGTGTTAATATAATTAAATGCTTAGTTGGTTCATTTGATAACAATTTATAGCAGTTATCGATGTCACCGGAAAATGTTCTTGAAACCTTCATTAAATCTATTTCTGTCGGTAAATTACTATAATTATCGAATTTTGTAAAGATGAAAAGGGAACATGCATAAGGTACATTATTATTAATAAATAAATATTTACGTGCGCACAGGCCTGTAGGGCGTTTATACAATTTATTAAGAGTACGTATCACAATGGAAAACTGATTTATGAAGTACACTAAATAATCTATCTATCTATATCATCACGCCAGATCCCTTACGGGGTAGGCAGAGAGTACAGAGTTCCAACAGGTTCTTTCCTTACATACCTCTCTGGCTTCCTCTACTCTCATACTTCGTCTCATACACGCCCGCCGGTTACGGAAACTCCTGACTTGTCCTTCAGATAAGACCCGGTCTATTTGGTCATGGTAGGATAGTCTAGGTCTTCCCCGGTACCTACAGGTACCGGGGAAGACCTTCCTTCCTCCTACTTTCGCATTGTATATCAGTTTTGTCATTATTTCTTCGGACATTCTTTCTATATGCCCGAACCAACGGAGCATACCCTTTCTCATCTTTACACCGACACTCTATTTCATACCTATTCGCTTTCTTACTACGCTGTTGCAAATACGGTCGTTCAGCTTCACTCCGCAAATAATATTGAACTAAATGTATTTATTACATATGGAAACTGAAAGTTTTTGTGGTGTGTTTGTTTAATAATTCCTTGTTTTTGTAGTGATTTCCGTATATGTATAATGTGTGTGATATTATAATGAAATTGTTTATGAGTTATTAATATAAATTAGTAGAAATACAATAGTTATTATGAAAGCTATAAAAATTTACAAGCAATAGCAAACACCGATATTTAAATCAGTGGTGCTAAGCTTTTTATACTTATGGTTTTTATTATAATTTCCGTAAGCTTGTAATAATATGTCTTTCTTTATGATAGTTGTTAAGTCGACCACTACGGTGCTTGCGCCAGAACATGAACGTATCTTAGGCTTGAGACGGTAAGCATCTCTTATTTCCGATTCAAGAATCACGGTATTCAGAGCTTTTCCTTTACTAGATGAATACACTACAAAAAATTCCTGCAAAAAATTTACTTTTTAATATTAGCCCCGTTAAGAAACTGACCCACTGTTGGGCACGGGCCTCCTCTCAAACTGAGAGGGTTTAGGTCATACTCCACCACGCTGGCCCAGTGCGGGTTAGCGAACATCACACACCTTCGAGAAACTCTTAGGCATGCAGGTTTCCTCACGATGTTTTCCTTCACCGTTAAAGCAAGTGATAATTAATTTTTAATACGAACATGCTTTCAAAAAGACAAGACAAGAGGTGCATGCCTGGGTTTGAACCAGAGACCTCTGATTTGGCAGTCCAACAGTCTAACCACAAGGCTATCTGCTATTTATAATTTTTATAATTTTCCTTATCCTTAAAAAAAACTGCCACGAAGACGAAACAAATACAGAAGGTGCTTTAATAAAATCAACAATAAAATGAAAATAAAGAAACATAAACATGCACAAGCAAAAAGTACGAGGTATAAAAATAACAGGCTGACTCATCAGGCCGCGCGACGCACGACACATGCAAACAAGTGAGGCTCTTGAAACGAGATGACTGTGCATGCACCCGCCAACGATAAATTAAAAACAAACGAGCGAACAGCACCCTGGGTGACCTTGACCTTGAGACCGCGGGGCTCCGCCGTAAATGGACAACACGTTTCAACCAAAGGATCAATTCTTAATATTCCCATCTCTTTCATACTGGTCGACGGAGACAGCGAATCAAAAAGTGACTTTTCATGGCACGACGTATCTGAGTAAACTCGCTCTGGGCCTTTATTCGCTATGACAATTTAAACACGAAACAAGACGTGTTATCAAACATACGTGTTATTGGCGTGGAATGGAATTCTGTATGCCACTGTCAGATTTGAAAACATGACAAGGCTCGTCACACGCCATGTTTCGAACTGTCAAAATAACACGCTCCGCGCTTGCGTGTTATTGAAAACATGTTAAAAACTTGCTAAGGTAGTTCAATGTAAACAAACATTTTTAAATAGTTTTATTGCAATTTAAATGATATATTATGATCATCGCGTCGTCGTCGTAGTAATAAATTATTACTCATAACCAGTGACATTGGAAAATTGTGGTGGCTCATCTATTAAAGTGAACTTCTCAATTTCAACAATAGTGTACACATTTATCTTAAAAATATGGTGTTTTGTTTTAGTTTGTAGTCACAATGAACCGGACGAAAGCTTCTACAGCCCAATTAGCATATTTACCCACCCACAGGTGGAATCTGGGTACATCAATTGTTCTCCTCAAGGAAGGTCATCGAGAAATGTGGAAAGACCTAACCTACCAATTAAATGCGTTAGGAGGCCCATTTAAAACTGTTATCATAAAAAAACAGGTACGTATCTACTAAAATAAATGTGACTTTTGTTATTTTATAAAGACAAATAATTTGTGGTGTGCTACATTATTGATTTTGTAGTGAAATAAATATTTGTATCATTGATTTAATTATAGGGCATAGGTGGATGATGTTGACCTAAAATAATATAATAGGCTATTTTTCATTATCAATTTTCATTACAAGTAGAATGTAGGGTTATTATAATGCATTTTCTATTAGTGAGTCTTAATTGTTCATCAAATAATGTGTTGTATATATTATGAAGCACTAATTTTGCATCTAAAATCATATCTTTCATATGAAACTTCTTTTACAGAATTGCTGATGGTTGAGAAAATTAGAACACCCAAGTTGACCCATTCTTGTAGAGGAAGATGTGCGGTGATGTCATGTGTGATGGGAATTTTGATACTAATGAATTAAAGAAAAATGTTTTCATTTCAATTTGTTTTTCAATTATAGCTGCATAATTATGGTGTGGTAACCTTGGTAGCAAACTGGAACCATTACTGTGTGGTATACCAAACTGTATAATTTTGAATGTTTGTTGTTCAAATCAAATAAAATAGCATTTATTGTGGTCATAGGTTACAAAGATGGTATGTGTTGTTGTTCTGATGAGGACTTACAAGTTTCCATTTAACAATACCAAATGACTTGCATGTGATTATTGATTTGTTATTCATAAATAAAACTTGTTGATTTACCAATTACTTTTGTTTCATTTATATACATACCTGCCCCGCAGGGGATCTGGCTTGATGATGTTTTTATTATTTTATTTTTTATTTTCTTTATTAATTATTTAATTTAGATAGATACATAGATTATGTATCTATCTATGTATCTGTGTAGATAGATAGCTAGTAAAGATAAAGATACATAGTAGATAAACTAAATAAAAAAGTATACCTTTTAAATCACTGTATGTATATTTGCAAAACAAACTTTAAAACAAAAAATAAACACCGTCACGCCGGTATTTCCGGAGTGGGGGGCAGAAGGGCATAGGGGCAACTAGGTTCAGGGAGGACCGGCCTCGACTTGGGCTGTTGCTATGGGGGAAGGCATACATTAGGTGTCTCGCCGTGGTGAACATGAAAGAAACAGTGCATCTCTGCACTGGCCAGCGGACAAGGGATTCCTCCACGTCGCCGGCGAGGTCGGTGTCTAATCCTGTGTGTGATATCGGTATCTGATAGGAGGGAAGTAAGGGCATTGTAAGGGTTGCTGAAAATATGGCGCGGGCAGCAATAACGGCTGATAGGAGGCGAGTCAAGTGCGTAGGCGGCAGCAGCTAAAAAGGGCTTTTATATAGGTGCGAATAGGTTCAAGGCTGAGATCGGAATGGTGCTAGGTTTAGTCTGGTTTTTCTTAAGTGGCCAATTTTATGAAAAAACATGGTGTGACAACTAAAGACACTAAAGTGGTCGGTTCGGACGAAGAGCAAGGATTGGGGAATTAATGAATGAATAAAATAAACTAATTTTGAACCAATTGTATTGCCTTAAGTTATCACACAATATTTATATGTAAAATTGACCACTTAAAAAAAACAGACTATGTATATGTGTGGGACAAATCTTTGTTGGTTTAGGTGTGGGTATAGGTTATTGTATTTGACATTCGTACGTTCTAAAACTTGGATCTTTGTTTAATGTTAATTAAAGTTGCCTTTTTTATATCTGGCCCTACTTATTTACTTAGTTTTCAATAGACACATACTTAAAACCATGTTATCAGCACATATAAATATATTTTTACCGAAATTGAATAAGTTGAAACGAATATTCGAAAAACCGATACTTTACCGAAATTAACAGATGTAAGATTATGAACGAATCCAGCGAAATCTCAAATTAAAAATAAAATTGCCGTAGACAACATTCCTTACGGCATACCGAATACCATTTTGTAATTCCACGCGAAGGCTCGTCAAGGAAGCGTGTTTATGTTTACTGCTTGTTATGACGTCACACGTTACTTGCGGGGAATCTCATGTGGCATAGCGAATAAAGGCCCTGACCTCGATAGAGGTTACATAAACAAGTTATGAATTGTCGACGCTTTTAATAAATTTGAATACCTACGCTACGGTGTTACGATTATGTAACTATATTTCATCAGGACTGGCTTCAATAATTACTGTTTCGGTTAAATTTACAGTAGTATTATAATTTTGTCGATCTATAAGACTATAATCTTTGACTGCGATCAAATTCCGAGAATCAAGGAAAATTACTATATACTTTAACTGTTGTACCGTCACTCGTCAGTTACAGTACGTTCAAACAAATAGTTCTAGAACTACCTTGAAGTTACTTAGGGTTAAAGAACTTTATTTCTTGTAATAGTTTACATTTAACTGTTACTTCTGTGTGTGTGTCTCTGTTTGTTTAAATTAAAAGAATAATAATTACACAATAATCGCTACTGACATATCTTAATAATTCAATAGCAGTTACACAAATTCTTTTTCAGGTAATAATTTCATTGTCAGTAGAGGTAAAGTCAATGTATAGGTATCAAAGTCAATGCTACTTGGATGTTTTTACAAGATGTAGTAGTTATAAATTTAACTATCTATTTACACAGGAATAACAGGGCCATGACTAAATAAACAGAATCAATACCAAAACGTCATTTGATGTAACGTTTGTTACATCCAAAATGATTTTTGTCATTTTCCATGGCAAGTAGGTACCTTATATCAAGAAGAATAGCAGCATATATTATGCAAATAATGTATTATAATAAAACATCATATAATAAAACATATAGTCTTCTAACTAGATCAAACAAAACAGAATCATGATGCACATCTCATTTCGTGCTAAATTGTCTGCCTCCTCGTACTGTTATCTTCACGTAGTTATCTTGTCGTATAGCGAGAATAGTCACACTTTCCAATGGAAGAACCAAAATTTTGGAGTCATTTCATTATATAATAATTTCGCAAATTACATGCTCAGGCGTATGCAATATGTTCAACAGTTGAAATCGTACAAGCGTTGCGTACTTGTACAAGTATTGCTCTAGATTAAAATAATCACTCTAGATATCTGTAATGTGTAGGATACTGAAAGCGATACTTTTGTAAGGTTGCTTTTTACGACTAAAGATGAAAAGGTAAATAACATGCCATAGCACGATTGAATCTTCTACTTATTCTTTATAATATTTTTTACATAAGATGAATAGTATTTTTTTTTATTTTAGGTAGGTAGTGACAGTAGTAAGCGCCAAACGAAATTAATATTTCATCCATTGGCATCAAGGCATAAAACCATAAGTATAGAAACGAGTCATGCCTCTTATTGCCATTAAATAAAGTATAATTTTCTTTGACTCTTACAACTGTCACAGTACCCATCTTACATGAAAAATAAGCAAGAAATTGCCTTACGTTTTATTTGTCTGATAAACGTCATACATATTGATTTGATAACTACAAAGCGTCTAGAGCATGCGCAGCTGAAATTCAAATTGAAAGTGGTTGACCAAAAAGTCTATTGTTTATTTAATTTCTAATACGATTGCGGTGATTTGCCGCCGCTCCGGCATGCAGAGGTCGGCGCGGCGCTCCAATAGCCGTGTCCGTGTCGCAAGTGTCGCAAGTTGTGCAACCTATACGCCGACACTTCAATGTCAATCAATTACGCTCTTATCTTTATGGGACGCGCGATGGAAACATTTCAACTGTGTTATTGGGGCTTGTGTATTACCGCAATGAGTATGTTAAGCTTTGGGGATTCCAAATATTTTTACTATGGAATTCTTAATTGACCACATTAGTCTACGACTCGGTCGACGTTGTAGACCCCCACAAGACCGATAACATGTAAAGTCACGGGTAAAAGCTGGAGGTGTGCAGCAAAGCCGGTTGTCGTAGCGATCTTTAGATGAGGCCTATGTACTGTAGTGGACGTCTTTCGGTTGATGATGGTGATGACTAGTCTACGAACCGAGCTTTCTCTTAATATAGACTTCTCCTGTTCCAAACATACTCCCACATAGTATACGTTGTGTGTGTGTTGGGGCAACTAGCTCCAGGGCGCCTCAAGAAGGAATGACCTTGGCGTGGGCAGTCGCTATGGGGGAGGGGATATACTAGGTGTCTCGCCGTGGTGCCCTGCACCGGCCGGCGGGCAAGGGATTCTCGACCTCGCCGGCGAGGTCAATGTCTGATCCTGGGTGCGGTATCTGTATTCGAAAGAAGGGATATAAGAGCATCGGAGAGGTCGGTGAGAACATGCCGCGGACAGCGGTAGCGGCTGATAGGAGGGGAGTTAGGTAGTCAGCGGCGGCTACGATTAGTGGATTTCTATGCTTGGACGCGTTCGCGACATATCGGGTAGTCGCCTTTTTAATAAAGGCACGAATAAGCACGAGACCGAGATCGAAATAGAGATCGACGTTCCGTATGAACCAAGGGGATTTGACGGCTTTGCGGAGGAAACAGGATTGAACCGTTTGGAGTCTGCCGATGTGAGAGCGGGCGGCGTGCCTAAACACCTCACAAGCGTAGGTCATGATGGGCTCCATACCATATGTTAAAATGCGCCCGAGTCACGAGGCTTACCTTACCATTACATACATTATTTATTCTCTGAGTAGACTTTTATAACCAAATCGTATCAAGATAAAATGTTGTGTACCAGCGTTTTAATGTTCAATCCCCGGTCATTCATCATTCACGATTTGAATAGTTGAGCTTTTTATCCGACGCTCACCGCGCGCCACCTGGAGCCACGCGACCTTCCGATCCTCACACGAAAATAACTTCAGAGATGTGAATGGAACTACGCCATTAAATCTATTTTCGACGCTTTCCAAACAACTTTATTCGGTTCGGTTTACTATAACTATTAATTGGAAATAGTAATAATGTAATGTGTATATAAATGTTTAGAAAAGTAATTACCAGTTTATTTCACGGCCATCTCAGAAGTCTATTTCCGGGACGAAAGCGTGTTAAATTGTTGAAACATGACTTAGATCTATGATAACTAGAATTATTCACGGCTTGAGATTTTTTCAAAGCCAATTAATTATTGCGGTTGAAAGCTTCGAAATGAAGATTCGCAAACGTCTAAGTGATTTATCTTCACGTTGTTATAAAGTCCTCGTGCCATACTGCAGAGCCACTGCTTACTACAATAGAATTATTTTCATGACGTAAAATACGTCTAAAAGAATTTAAGTCCTTATTACCTGATTTGATTGATATTTGGTCTGTTAAGTTAGGACCACACACTCTCTCTCTCTCTCGTAACAAAAGGTATATCAAACAACAAATAAATTATCTATCAGATAATACAGGTAAACCGAGATCCCACAACGTGTACTTTGTCACGAACGAGACCAAACAAACGATGCACCAAGTCATTGACACCATCACAAAAACCATCCATATGGCGTCAATCTGTTACAAGGTTAATAATCTTGGGAGCAAAGAGGTAAACCCGAATCGTGTGACATGCTCCCGCACGTGGCAACCCCACTCAACCCACGCGTCTATTCCTGCGCCGGCGCACGCCACTAAATATACACGAAACATCCGGAAAATCGGACGACAGGCGCCTCGCACCCGTTGCGGTTTCCGGAACTCTCCTATACCACTATACCACGGATATACGCGAAATTATTGCAAGACATTTGATTTTAACACTTCAGAATATGCGATTCAATGAACAGGTTAATGAGGCCACTTATTAAAATCGTTTTATAAACCAGTCCGCGTATGACTGATATTGATGATGACACGTGATCACGCAAATTGATCGGATGATATTTAACACAATGTTAAATATCCAATCGATCGGAACTGCGAGCCGTTGACAATCTTCAATCGTAATCACGGGCGGTATCACAAATCAAATAGCTGAAGATGCATAAATAATCAATAGGGTTAAACGCTAAAGAAAATGAATCTGTACTGGATCCACTGTTAATTAAAGAAGAGTTAATATTAAAATAATTTAAGTAATTACAAGGCACCAAAAAGGAGTACACTTATAGAAGACTAATAAAAAAAAATTGAATGATTCGCATGTATCAGTAACTCATCATTTGATATTAGCAACTCGCAATGTCCGGACATACCGTGTAATACACGAGTTCTTGCTTCTGGTATCTTTTGTTTACCGTATAAACATTTAATAAAGCCTAACACACTTGCCTAACAACTCACATTTCTCGCATTTTCATATTCGAGCGTCTCCGTGCTTCAAAAGACACGTTAAGCTTTTGGTTTCGGCTACCACTTAATGTGGTAGTCGTTAAACCGAGTTGGATGATGGCTTGATAATTCCAACATCAGGTGGCCACAAACCAGCCTCCACCAATCCGCACTGGGTCTGCGTGGTGAAGGATGACCCCCTCACCTCGATTTCTGGAAGAAGGCTTTTGCCCAGTAGTGGGCATTATAGGCTGATATTATATTTTTTATTTAAATATACATTTCCCGCGTGCCATCAAAAATAAGTCTTATACATCAAACTTAAAAATAAACCGCGATATAATCCGAAAAATACTTTTATTTTATGTGTAATATTCGCGTGCATCTAAGAACTCAGTAAATACCTCTTATATTTCATTTTTTCAATCTCAATATTTTCGTTAGTATTGCTCCCGTGAACTTATAGATTTCCTCCAACTTCTTTCGTGTACGCATCAATTTGAGTTTTCATCAAACAAAACGATGATCAGCCCTTTGCCGAGAGATCTACAAATTTGTTGCCGTCGTCCGTGACCGTCGAGATCTATCTATCTATCTATAACCTCACGCCAGATCCCTTGCGGGGTAGGCAGAGAGTACAGAGTTCCAACAGGTTCTTTCCTTACATACCTCTCTGGCTTCCTCGACTCTCATAGTTCGTCTCATACACGCTCGCCGGTTACGGAGACTCTTGACTTTTCCATCAGATAGGACTCGGTTTATTTGGTCGTGGTAAGATAGTCTAGGTCTTCCCCGGTACCTGCATCCTTCCACTTTCACATTGTATATCTGTTTTGTCATTCTTTCCTCTGGCATTCTTTCTATATGCCCGAACCAACGGAGCATGCCCTTTCATACCTACTCGCTGTCTTACTATGCTGTTGCTAATGCGGTCGATCAGCTTAACTCCGCATATCTTCCGCAGAGCTCGCATTTCTACCGCATTTATCCTACTTTCATTCTCCTTCTTACATACCCAGCTCTCGCTACCATATAACAGCGTTGGGACAAGAACTCCGTTATGTATGGCCAGCTGCGCCTTATGGCTTAAGTGCCGGCTCCCGAGTAGCTTTCCCATCGCACCATTCACTCTGTTCCCTGCACTCACTCTTTTAGTTCACTCACCGTCGAGATGCTTTTAGTAATAATCGTATTTTCTCTGCGTTTGCGTTCTCTTTTAGTTAGGTCGATAAATCTACACATTTTTCTTTCGCTAATACAATTAGCGATGGATTACATCATACCTCATTATAAAGATTACACGTTGATATAGCTGACAGTATGGATTAAGCGTATTTGGCATTGCTGTTGGTTATGTAAGTGCGCGACGGTACCCACTGGCAGAGCCATTGTTTGCGGCTGCGACGCGACACGTACGAATTTAATTGGCTATCTGGCGATCCGAGACGAGTCGCAAAAACTCCTCGCCCCGGGACTTGCGTGAGAAACTACGCCGGTGGATTTCTAGAGCCATATTAACATGTCCCGGTTAATACCTATAATTAAATGTTGTCAGCAATTTAAATCGTCAAAACATCGAATTAATGGTTCTTATACCCAATGTAATTTACCAATCAGTAGTCATATAATCATCGTAAACTTATACATAGCTATTAACTATTAGGACACGACGTAAAATACTAACGATCTTAAATTCGTACTGGTGTTACACTTCAAATTCATTGGCACGTTTGCTTTAGTATCCATCTTGGTACACCGACATAAACCTAGGCGAATGGTAATAAATCAGGTAGTCATTGCTATTACTCGTATTATCTATATCAGTGTTTTTCAACCCTTTTTATGACGCGACCCCCTTAGTATAAAATTTTTTTCGCGACATTCCACTTTTTGTAACCTGTATTTTATTATGTTACAAATAACAAATTCGCACAACATTTTTATAATTAGGTACCGGCTTAATACATTATTACGGACCTTCAACAGACATTGGACAACGGACGATTTACGCGCTGAGGTTAATAGCCGCTCCGCCCACTGTGTCTAAAGTGGCGGGTTCGATTCCCGCACGGGACAAATCTTAGTGTGATCCACAATTATTTAATAACCCAGCCACGACACAGGAATAAATTCAACAGGAATAAATAAATCGTGGGGCAACGTATTTTTAAAGAACACAAAGAACACATATTTTTAGAAAAATTAGTTAACGAAAATCAGGTTCAACTTTAAATTAATGTGAATGTGACGCATAAGTTTTTTTTATTCTTGCTGACTTATGTTAACGTACAAATATGTCCGTTAATTCATATTTTCCTAATAAATTAATATTTTTAAACCTACTTTTATACTGAGGCTTCGAGACCACGACCCTCTCTTATAGAGGCTTTGCGACCCACACGTTGAAAAACACGGATCTATGTCATCTCCAAAACCTATATTGAGCATAATATGTCTCTAACCATCCCTTCGTGGATATGTCATCGCTGGTATGTGTCATCTGCGAGGCGAGTACAACAATGCGATTATCCAACAGCAGCCATCAATGTATTATACACGTATCCATAGAATAGCGCATTAGCCGCCATCAGCACGGCGTGGCGGCGGCTAATCTGGTGAGATGCAGTCCGGTCACGGCGACGAGCAACACTCGACAACGCTTGATTGATTGCCAGATAGGACTTCTACATAAACGTTTATTATGGGCAAGTAAAAGGGTGCAGTATTAATTAACAGTGACCGTGTAAAATCTCTGAATTCTGATAAAAATACCACTGGCTTCGACATAATCAACCGGTGTAATTGACATTCATCTGATTGGTAAATTAACTTTTAGTTACTGACGTAGTTAAAGTGAAAGAATAGTTAAAGTTCGAACAGAAACCATCAGCTTTTCAAAACCAACGACCAATCATGATAGTGCGAAATTTATTTTAAAAGTTTTAAACCTGAATAAAACATAAACGGTTCAAACACTTTTGCGCTTTAATGTCGGACGCTACTCGTAAATTCTGGTATGAAATAAAACAATGAAAAATGTGTTTGAGTGAGTCCAAGGTCGCATAAGAACACACAAAAACGCCGAGAAACTATGTGAAACATATACAGTAGTTTGCCCGCCTCATGTGACGGACTCATCGAAACCAGCATTTAATGCTTCAGACTCTAAAATACACAATGACACACATCAATGTGATGAGAGTAAATTAGCCTCAATCTAAGACAGAATAACAAACAATATTAACGGTCATAATGGTTGTTTGAAATAGCTTGATAGGTAAAGCAATAACTAATGGATTACGTTTATCATTAAGAAACTAACATGATTAAATATCAAATAGAGAGAGGACAAGGCAGCCCGGAGGCGAAGTAACTACCACGCAACATTATGATCATAATTTTACAACGCACAAAAGCCAAATGAGTTATGAGTAGCAGTTTTACTTGATAAGGAAATTGCGTGGTAGGTACTTAATACATCTTGTCTACCTACGTTGACATGTTTGTAAATAATTACATCTTCTAAAATGGGCGCTGTTTGTATTTTAAAAACTTAGTGAGCGGAAGAAGTGAAAATTAATGAGAAAACTCGCTTGCAAAATCAATGAAATCATGAAAACTTGCGAAATCATGAAACTTATCAGCGACTGACCCCTATCTCACTTGAAAGATAGATTACTCTAGATTCTTTTTTCAGTACTAAGCAATATCTAACATTTTTAAGTAGGCGAACCTACACCTAACTATAACAACACAATATTAACAAAGTATTGTCTTGCTGGATCATCAATTATAGATCAAATCTTGAGCATTCGAGAGTGTATCTAATTGTAATCAATGGTGCGTGCCCGCGGCTATAACCGATATCATAATTGTTGTTATGAGTGTCACCTTGTCGCGCGTGAGAACTAAGGCACGATAATAACCGCGGTGACAATGAATCCGCAAGTATGTAGGTCGCAACAAGTGTTTAAGCAGAACTAACTGATGCAGGCAGGATTGCACAAAAACCTTGATCATTTAAAAAAAAAACAAATTTGGATTTAGAAACAACAGTCAATGGTCAATAGCATTATACGACCAAAGCGACGTAGGTAGTTCACATTAAAACTTAGAAACGTTACAAGAGAGACAGATTTGCATCGAATCAAAGCTTGTTGTAAATCACGCAACAGGTGAGTTCCAACAACACAATAAAATTGTCGGTGCAAACACACGCTCGTTTTCAGCGGCAGCGGAGCCTGCACCACGCAACCAGCCGACGATAAATAGTCCATGATATAACACATGTTGTTCGTTAGCTGTGCAAACATCACGTCCGCCAGTAGGTAACTCTGCTAATTCTATATCTAACACAGATAAATCACTAGTTTCTGGAACCTATTAGTCTTAACTTTTAATCTGAAGATCACAATATCCAGCACTGTAGAATTAGTTCGATCTTGTGAAATAAAAATTATATTAATGAATGACCAGTCTGTATCAAATACAGGCAATTAACATGCTCACACGACAATGGAAGGGCGTGTGGCGCATGTGATGATGACACCATAAAGAAAACAAAGACACATCTGTTGACCCAAAATAGAACACAATGTGTGAAACTAAAAACAAGGAGAAAACAGAGACACTGTTGACAAGTACTAGTACAAGACATGAGTCAGAAAAAGCACTAAGGAAATTGAAAACTACGAATAATTCATTGTACAGGAAACGATCGAGTAAGCAAGAAAGCCGTTTCGCTATAACTGGCCCAATAAGTAGCGGCAGGAACACGGGCGAGCAATCAATGACCCCGGCGCGGTCCAAGGAGTAATTTCTCTTCAGTTGAGTTAAGAGCGCCCTGTAATTAATTGAAATGCAAGAGTAATCGTGACGAACATACCAAGGGCACTTTTGTATGCAAAACAGAACATAAATCCCAATGAAATCGACGCGTTCAGTTTGAAGGCGGCGTGCTGTTACGCTCATTGCGCTGTTTGCAAGAAATCATTGAATTCATAACGTTCATAAATGTATCGATGTTTGGTTGCATAAGTGTTTCGTTTCAAAACACACTGATTGTTACGCGATTAGCTGAAACTTTCAAACAGGGATAGCTTCGACGCGAACTTCTGTACCGAAAATGTATTACGAGGACAGTATGAACTGTAAAATCGAGGAAATGTTTAATTTAGCTGCTACAGAAAAGTTTGCATAATAAAATATGTATTAGCTACAGAACAAAAATATAATAATGAATAAACATTCCAAGAAGTCTGTCATTTAGGTAGGAGTGCCAAAATGTCACCTACAGTAGAAGCGTCTCGCGATATTTTAAGAGATTACGTTTCCAAGAATATAAAGGTAAACGACACGCGGTGTAACATTAATTTATAACAAAAATTAAAAACCAACCGGAAAGAAGCTGTTGGAACCCTGCACTCTCTGCCTACCCTGAAAGGGATCTGGCGTGAAGTTATAGATGAATAGAGAGAAAAATATAAATACTGTCAAGTAAATATGCTAGGCAAATAACTAAACGTAGTAATAAAAACGTCTCATGGGAATACAAAGTTTAATGTTTGTTTATTAAAACAAGTTTGTGTTGTATCGATTAGCATCGCATATATTAATTCTATTGCGCTTGTTAGCAATCAAATTTAGAAGACAACAGCTCTCGTGCTCTCTAGACGATAGTCGCCTTATAATCGATAAGAATAAACCATCCAACCTGATAACTTGTCAGTAGGTATTGTAAATATCGAATAATCAGTAAGAAATATTTGATAACTGACGTCAACCAAGGTCACAGAGCGCTAGCGCTGATGATGTAACCGCAACAACAATAGACACGGTTTGATGTGAACGTCTCTAATAACCACCAGATTAACGCGTCTCAGACGTCAATCGCTGTTTATAACACAATTTAATTATTCAGATGACATCATGATAGCGTCGTTCTATCGCAATTGCACCGCGATTTTATCCGAACATGTACCCAAAATTGATTAAGTAAAATAATTCATCAGCTGACCTTTCTTGGCTTGTTTCTCTCGTTCCTTTTCCTTCTCCCTCGCTTTTTTCTCTCTCTTCTCTCTTTCCTGCTTCTCCTTCTCCAGCCGCTTCATCTCTTTTTTCATCTCCTTTTCGTTTTTCTTCGACTTGGTATCATCAATCTTTTCGGACAGTATGAAAGTCCCTGTTTGGACTTTAGTATCCGCTTCCTCCTTAGGCCTCATCGTAGACACAAAACGTCAGCACTATCAACTTACACAAGAATAATGTAATTAAAGAAACAAAATCCCCTGTAAATGCACTCTGAGAATTTATCTCGGCGTTTCGTCAGCGTGAAAAATTTTCAATTCGGCACAGACGGGCAGCGCGGCGGCGGCGTGCCGGTGCTCTATCGCACGTAGGTACGGTGCGGAGCTCGCTATTGCCGAAACAGTATCGAAATTATCACTGGCACTCTTGAACAATTTAAAACAGAGCGCGATGATACGGAGATCGATCAGGGGCTGCGCGGGACGCGAGACGCGCGAACACCGACCGTGGCTGAGACTCGGCGAACACTGACGCCCCTCTAGCTCGGCCTCGGCACTGACTGAGCGACGCCGGCTCAACGTGCGCAAGCGACGCGTGCGAGCGGCAAACTCTATAAATAAAGCCTCACTTCCTATACACTATAGAATCAAAAGACGATTATGGCCATTGAACCCATGAAAGCATTTCGCGGCCGATGACTAAGCCGGGATTTGATAAGGAAGTTCCAATTTTCATTTTTCTTGTTTACATACGCGGGTATCGATGCCAAGGCCTCGTACAATGATTAGTGCGATTTATAAGTGAACGTGTCTCTGCTCAAGGTTAGTGCTTAAAAAATTTAACAAGTGTTTTTATCTACAACTCAAATGTAACTGTAAAATATTTATCACCATTTTTTATTCAATTCTGGTAAGATTTCAATTACGCCATAAGTGATGCCGACGCAAAGCTTTAAATTGTCTTAATAATAAGACACCGACAGTCCTTAAACAAAAATGGCGATGTCATTAAGAATGGTCGAGAAAGGAAAAAACAGCGGTCGAGAAAGGAAAAAACAGCACTCGCAAAAGTATCGGCACATGGACCATGCAACATTGCACAAACATGCGTGATACTGGTTACTGAGAGAAGTAAGGAATGACTTTTATAACTAATAAAATTTAAAGTATAGAAATGCCAAACTTCATTGAGAACTTGTCAAGGTCGCGATAAGACAATCCAGATTATTTGACGATAAGAATTTCCGGCTGCAAAAATAGCACTGCTATTATTGACATAATCAAGCATACGTCACGAGCACGCATAAAATATGTACAATCATGACAGTACAATTCATTAAAAATACTAGAAAATTGAAAAGTGAAGAAAATTGGCATGAAATTAATTGATTCAATGAGGCGCATGAAATTAGAAAGCTTGGTAAATTAAATCTGCAAGGAAAAGGAAGGCGTCGGATTGCCGAAACAAAAGAAACTGGTAAAAAATGTTGGTTCCCAGGGCCGGTGAAGCGTGTCGGCGCGCCCACCGCGCCCACTCGGACAATACGCAGCTCGCTGACCATCCTGAGAAAGCCGACCCTCGCGATAATATAGGGTTACCTAATCGAGAAAACATGTCTCCGGAAGTAACGGATATCTCTGACATCAATAGGGAAATGTGTCATGTGTAAGCTGTAGTAGTAAGAGGAAGGCAAAAGCAAGACTCACCATACGTTACCGTGTGCCACTGAATTTTAGAGCTAGATCTCTGTATGAAAACTACAGGAAATTTCGTCATACATCAAAAGTAGAAAGCTGAATTGACAATCAAAATTATGTATTTCATACAAATTTGTCAACAACGTAGTGGTCAGAACTATCTGTCCGCATCTCTCCTGAACTTTATTTAATATATATAATTTTATAAATAGAATTGGTCCTACATATAAAGGCCGGTGACTTCACCTCTTTGCTATAATTGAAGAAAGGTACTTGATTTTTTTTATCCAATATAGATCTTTAGTACTCTTATACAAAGTCATCATAAAACTGCGATGAAGTGATATGAGGTGGAGTTCAGGCTTTCTGTCTACAACAACCAGCCACGGCCAATTACTGGTACACTGGGGAGCAAAGGCCTTTGGCATTGTTAACGTGAACCTTAAGCAAATTGACGTGATGAGACACATCAGAACGCATCAAACACGACTTGAACCGTGCTCGGAATAACAAAATAGAGAATTTGCTTCATGAATATACTAAAAAACTGAGAATTCCAAAACATTACACTTTTCCAAAAAAGAAATATGTTCTACAACATACACGTTACAGCTCTTGGGGCTCTAGGGGAGTATTTCAAATTGGCATGAATAACTTATGTCAAATGCATGAACAGTATTACCTTATTTTTTACAGTATTACCTTTATTACCTGGACATGTTATTTTCGCGATATAATGCATCCGATACGCAGTCGTAGTGATTAACACCGATCACCCGTGCGATAGCTCCACTGTACGCTCCGCGATAACATTTCCTGAAGCGTCGGGAATTAAGCGCCGCCGCGCCTGCGCCGCCGGAGAGAGCCCAGTCTCCGATTAACCGTGTAATTAAATATGACTTGGGAAATTACCTTTCTCTAATAATCTAGATAATGATAGAAACTTATAATAAAATATAAAAGAAAGTCTGACATGGTATGGATACAGTTTTTATAAGGAAAAATAATAATCTAGTAATTAATAATTATTATTAAGTCATGCCAGAACTTTTGTTTTCAATTTTGATTTGATTCAATTGTATAAATTTTATTTTTTTAAGGATAACTATGTTTTTGGAAATAACTATGAAAACGTCACTTGGTTTGTTTTGGGCAGCATATCAATTGACAGTAAGAAGACGAAAGAAAAGTACAATAACATTAGTACACAGTAGGAAGCTTTACTCTCCTAAAACTAAGAGAGCATTAAAAACTTTATTAGTCCTGTCGAAATTTTTACATTCCAGTATTAGAAGGTAATTTTGATTTATATTTGAAGCTTAATCTTGGTACGAGTATCATACATTTTAGCCCGAGCTTAAATATTTAGATCACACTTAATCGATAACAACTTGTACACCGGAAACGTTAAATGAAACCATTTACCTTGCATTTCCTTACGTAAAAAAATCGTCCATTACATATTGGACGCAGCACAAATGTGTAGCGTGCACGAACTGGCTCACGTAACAATCGCCAAAAGCGAGGTGCCATGTAAACGTTGGTCCACATGCGAACTACTGGAGTGTCCGTATGATCGATGCGTGTCATAATCGTTATGTTTTCTCGTAAGACTTCTGGTCCAAAGCGGTTTTCTTTTCTTTTTTTCTTTCGCAGGGAAAAACCTTTAGAAGATTGTCAGTTCTCTGTGGGGAGGGATAAAGGTATGTAGGACTATTAGCACACAAAAAAATACCCGCGGTGGTCTCCTATGACAAGGTAGAGGACTTCAGGATCTCCAAACGAACCGCACCGTTTACCCTCTGTTGTGCCTCACTCGATTGAGCACATCTTAGTGAATAATACTCACTTCTTCCAACGCCAACGAGAATCGTGGAGCTATTCACGTCACCTATATGAAAGAAGTAGCTTTGGAATTCTCGAAGAACTGGAGTGTCATAGTTTTTTGATACACCTGGAGCTGCAACATGTCATGTTTTTTACATCTCAAAAATAAAAAGAGGCGCCGGAGTCTGGAATGTTGTGCAACGTTTCTCGGAGGAACTCATTCAGTAGGGGCTTCTGTTATTTCGCAAGTTCACTTACAAACCAAAACAATGTGTTAAATCAAATTAGCAAGTTCGGCGCTCTCATATACGGGGTTACAAAAGAACCTGTATGATTACTCACGAAAAGAGCTTCTATACAAGACTGGGATTGAATCGGCTACTGTTATTATGAACAAAGGGTTTCGCAGGTGGATTAATATATCAAAAGGCTGCTTTCAATATTATCTGGAAACTAAACTCACACTTAGAGACTGTTTTTTTCGATTCATTGCATAAAAGCGCTCAGGTACGTTATTCTTAAGATAGAACACAATATTACGGTTAAAAATTACAATTGTATAAGTTAAACAGTCCATCGGTTCACTTTTATATTCAGTCAAGGAATAATTCGTTTGATGGATGATTTTCATCTGATAATTGAAAACTCATCCCTGAATCAAATAATTTATACAGGCTGTAAACAGATATAAATATACATACATATGTAACTTTAAGAGTGTTGAACCACCAGTATGAATTAGATTTTACTTTGCAATAATTTAGCAATTGCAGGATCAATTCCAATATTTGGTCGAAGATTCGTGGTAATACCGATATTAGTTATAATAGAATCGTGAATTCTTTTGCACGATTTCCATAGGTATCGGAGGACTCCGCTAACCGAATCGTTGAAGTAACAAATTGGCAATAACTTTTAGGCACGACTTTTTGCTTAAATAGTCATTTATCAGTGCTGTAAGTCATTCTTAGATCAGCTTCATAGGCCAGAGGTACTTTTTGAACAATACAAGTAGCTTCATTCACTCAACTTTTAGGCATCATTAGCAGAGAGCTTCTCGAATTTCGTTACTTACTATTCTTTATTACTGATGACTTTGACTTTACTACTGATTTTTTCGAGGCTCGTTAATTTAAACTATTTAAAATCATAATAAAGAAGATACCATTTCTTGAAAGTCTGGAATGATGATCACTTCATATGATTGTCTTTTTAATTTTTAACCCTCGATCTCCCTTATACACATGTAAAATATTTTTTCCTTTCCATGTAATGTAATTATCTCATGTTAGTGTTTAACATCGTTGATGGGCCTTATTAAATAAATGAGTAGGTACGAGTAATTCTTGCACGTCAAAAGCTCCTTGTTGAATAATAAATTTACCTCACTTACGACTCCGTAAAGGTACATAATGAATCTCTTTGCCTTTCTTTTGAAAGTACATACAGAGCAATGTCAGCGTAATTTGTACACATCAATCTTCGTCCCGACATTTGGAGGAGTACATACTACATACGTCGCTACATCCTTGAGTGGTGATGGCGGCGCCGCGACGCTCTATATACGGCCAATTTCCGGGATCGCATACCCGCTTCCCGGGGACATTTCGCCTACTTCGTCTCGATCTATACAAATGCATTAGGGCCGTCAATTTACTTGTAACGTCTTTAAGACAATGGGTATTTCTTTAATTCTTTATTGTACACGCGTATAGTTACAAGTTATAAAATTAAAATTATAGAGTACTTAAATGTACAAAGGCGAGCTTAACTCAAAGTCGAGTTCTCTACCAGCAAACCTTTGGGTGATTGAGAAACAAATCATCAAACTGAGGATAGAAATAAGTGTACAACACAACATATATTAAAAGTATAAACTACAGATATATATCCATAAATATAATACATACTATACAATACCATAAAATAATATACTACATAAATATATACATACATACAAACATCTTACATAGATAGGAAATGTTCTTTAATTCTTTTCTTGAAAATCCGTAGAGTAGGACTATCAATTAAAGAGTGAGGGAAGAAGTTTTGGCCGAAGCCGAAGGTTTCCAGCACGCACCGACATTAAACGACCTATTAAGATTTACGACTTACGAATGCTTTTACGTAAATAAATATTATAAATAATATTATTCCAGTGTTTTTTTATTTTTAACCAACGAGATGTCGTTAAGTTAATACAGTCAACATTTTTTATAACTAACATATTGTGTCTGTGCACAGGTTCCTCCCCCCCCCCCTTCCTTCCAAATAGTCCCATCCTTGGCCAATGATGGCCATTGAGGCCATTACGCGTCGAGATCATCGCGCCACCGCTTCTTAGGCCTACCACGACGACGATGTCCGTGTTGTGGGACCCATTCGGTACTTATTTTAGCCGTCGTATCAGCGTTCATTCGGATTAGATGACCGGCCCAACTTTTTACGCCCACATCTATTACCTGGGTCTTTGAACGCAGCACCGAGCTCCGCAGTCTATCCATACGTTTTAACACCCCTCCACTCCACACACTGCGCTCCATTGCACTTTGACAAACCTTGAGTTTGGACTTTTGAGCCTCAGTGAGTGACCATGTCTGGGCATCGTAGGTGAGAACAGGCAAAATACATATGTTGATGAGTTTGCGCTTGCGCGAATATCAAGGGAAGGTCGCCCTTCATATACTAACTGGTAACATGGACCAGTAACTCTTCAAGGCATTTTCGATATGGCGATCGATTTCTTTGCTCTGCTTGTTTTCGAAGGAGACTAGGTGGTCCAGGTATAAGTGCTCATCAACATTGTGTAGGTCCATTAACCTCTACTTTAATTAAACTTTTTAAAAATTTAGCCATTCATGAACCAAATTTCTTGGGGTTATTAAAGCTTCGGGTTTGGCTTCTGCCGAGGGTTTAAGCGATGGCCTATTAATTGGGTTCGGCTTCGGCCAAAAATCGACCTTAGGTCGGACACGATTCAGAAGATACTCTTTCCCCTGTGGGAAATACCGAGATTTGTAGGACTATTACCATACTAGAAACTCCCCTACCTGCGGTCACTCTCTTTAACACGGCGGCTCCGGCATCTTTAAGCGGAACGCATTGGTGCCCTTGTTTTGTGCCTCGCTCGATTGCACACATATTGGGGAATCAGAATCGCTTCTGTCGCAACCTCACGGCTCTCAGGACGGCGTGGAGCTACACACACAACTCGAGATTACTTTGTCAACGAGACGCTAAGGGCTTACACTCCACGACATCCGCAATCCTTGCAGCTCAAAGACGGAACCTAGGTGAGATTGAAATGAAAAAGACATGCTTATTAACACAGATAACACACAATTCGTGGATGTCATGAACAATATACGCATTATACATCTTGCCTAGCCGGGTCCTTTGCCCACTCTAGTCGTAACTGAATTTATGACTGTTGCCATACAGCAAATAAGGCGATCCACATATTGTTTAACGCCTTCTAAATTTGTGTTAGTTAATTTATTTTTGATGATGAATGAGAAATTAGTTAATTTATTTTTTGGACAAATTTGTAGATAGAGACCCTGGCTTTATAACATATTATAACATAAAATCATCATAAAGATTATTAATGGAGCGTTTCATAATTTAATGTCCAAAATCTTCCTCAGCCGAGTGCTTTCGCACCATTATTATTCCACGCTAGTTTCCTACAACTAGCGATTAAAATGATTCCATCGATTTTACGCGTGAACAAAATAAATTGAAACTCGAACAATAAATAAATTGATTGAAAATCGTTGAACATGAACCGAAACCGGTCGGACACTCGATTCCATTGATAAATTGTTGTTATGACATCACCGCGGATACTGCATACAATGGGAGTTTTCTGTGGTTTGGTTTTAAAACATCGATACGAAAACAGTATTGTACATATCTCCATGCACTTTTATCTTCACGGCTTCGACCACAGTACGAGGCTGAGGCAGGTTATCTTATCACGTAGCGTTTTATAGTTGGTACTATTGCAGAACGGCCAATCGGCGGTATTGTGAAAAGGCAAGGGCCGTGCACTCGGCCTACATTCGCGTATGTTTAAATAACTATTTGACCTTATGTGGTCATGATTTAATTTGCGTTGTTAAATACACATACACTCAGTATTGAAATACCCTGAACTTTCAACAATAGAAAACAAAATTGTTCCTGTTACCATACTATTCTAAGCCACAGTCACAGCTAGATGTGGTTTATAGAGATGCGTCTTATCGCATTAGCTTGTAGTTCATGCACAAAGATTAAATAGCCAACGAGGAAACCCGTTACTAATAGCGTTTCTCCCATATCGCAAAAGCTGTATTTAAATCATCATCATCATCATCATCACCAGCCCGTATCAGTCCACTGCTGGACATAGGCCTCTCCCAAGGCACGCCATTGAGCCCGATCTTCGGCTCTTCTCTTCCAACCGCTGCCCGCCACCCTCCGTATATCATCGCTCCATCTAGCTACAGGGCGTCCCACACTACGTTTGCCAAGCCGCGGTCTCCACTCGAGAACACGTCTACCCCAGCGGTTATCGGTCCTTCGGCAAATATGGCCAGCCCACTGCCACTTCAGCGTGCTGATCCTGCGAGCTATGTCGATGACCTTGGTTCTCTGTCGGATCACCTCATTCCGGATTCGATCTTTCAGAGAAACTCCGAGCATAGCTCTCTCCATAGCCCGCTGAGCAACTTTCATTTGGTGGACTAGTCTCACCGTAAGTGTCCATGTCTCGGCTCCGTATGTCATGACAGGTAGGACGCACTGATCAAAGACTTTTGTCTTCAAACTTTGAGGTATAGGCGACGAGAAGACTTGACGTAGTTTCCCAAACGCTGCCCAGCCCAGCTGTATCCTCCTGCGGACCTCTCTCTCAAAGTTGTTTCTACCTAATTGTAGTATTTGTCCGAGGTAGATGTATTCTCGTACAGCTTCGAGAGTAGTTCCATTTACATTTACTGGCTCCGGAATGACATGCTCATTGAACATAATCTTGGTTTTATTCATGTTCATCCGGAGGCCAATGCGTTGGGAAGAATCAGCTAGGTCGCACAGCATCTGTTGTAATTCCGGCAATGTCTCTGCCATAATGACGATATCATCCGCGAATCTCAGGTGCGAGATGTACTCACCGTTAATGTTAATGCCGCGTCCTTTCCAGTCCAGCGTCTTAAACATATCCTCCAGTGCAGTCGTAAACAATTTAGGTGAGATAACATCGCCTTGTCTCACACCTCGATGCAAGGGGATATGCTTAGTCCGCCGATTTTGTACTTGGACGGTCATTGTTGCAGCGTCATACAGGCATCTCAGCACTTGGATGTATCGCCAGTCGACCTGGCAACGTTGCAGGGATTCGAGAACAGACCAGGTTTCGATGGAGTCGAAGGCTTTCTCGTAGTCCACGAATGCCATGCACAGGGGCTGATTATACTCCTGGGTCTTTTGCATAATCTGCCGCACTGTGTGAATGTGGTCTATAGTGCCATATCCTGTCCTGAAACCAGCCTGTTCCGTTGGTTGAAACTCGTCAAGTCTTCCCGAAAGGCGATTTGTGATGACTCTAGAAAACAACTTGTAGACATGGCTTAGGAGGGAAATCGGTCGATAGTTTTTCAGAAGGGTCTTGTCTCCCTTCTTGAAAAACAAAACGACTACACTCCTGTTCCATGCCTTTGGAGTTCTCCCAGAGAAGATAACGGAATTAAATATACGCTGAAGTTGTTTGAGCATAGGAGTACCTCCTGCCTTTAGGAGCTCCGTAGTAATTCCGTCATCACCCGGGGCTTTTCCATTTTTAAGTTGTCTTAGAGCCATCTCGATTTCGTCAAGGCTGACTTCTGGCAGCTCGTCTGTGTAGTGGCGTGTTAGGTTGGCTCTTAAATCCCTTATGTCGGGTTCCGGTTGGTTAACTTGCCTGGCGTAAAGTTGGGAATAGAAATTTTCGACTTCCGCGAAAATTTCTGGCACCGACACGACGACTCTTCCGCTTAGAGTGGTCAGCTTCGTCAGATGGCTCAGGCCAAGCTGTTGTGCGAAGACTTTTGACCCCCGATTCCGCTCAATCGCTCTTTCTATTTGGCATGTGTTAGAGCGTCGGACGTCTCGTCTTACCAGCTTCGTGATCTTTTTATTCAATGCCCGTTGTTCTGACGATGTGACTGCGGGGTCTTTGCGTCTTTTCTCCATGAGTTGCAGACATTCCGTTGAAAGTCTCGATTTCTTTCCGTTGCGCCGCATCTTGCAGAACCTTGTTCCCTCTTCCCTTAGGATGTCAACTACCTGGTCGAGTTCCTCATCGATATCGTCATCAATTGTGTTTTCCAGAGCAGCGAATCGGTTCTTTAGTTTCAACTGAAACGATTCGGACCCAACTACGTGTTGGAGCAGGTTAGGTCGGAGTGTGGACTTCATCAAACGGATACGTTCCAGCTTATAATCGATATCCAGAGTGCCTCGCACAAGCCGGTGGTCGCTACCCGTTTTAAACCTTGTAACCACTGAGACATCTCTAAATAAGCGCTTCTTGTCCGCTATGATGAAGTCGATCTCGTTTTTAGTGTTACCGTCGGGACTTTGCCACGTCCACTTCCGTTGGGGCCGTTTCTGAAAGAAAGAGTTCATTAAGAATAGCCCCTCTTTTTCCAGGAAGTTGACGAGCATTTGTCCTCTATGGTTCCTGCTACCGAATCCGTGTCGACCCACTACCGATTCGCTACATGTTTGTACTCCCACTATTGCGTTGAAATCCCCCATGACAACGTTGAAGTGAGCCTTGGAGGTGTCGTGTAAGGCTTTGGATATGTCCTCGTACATATCCTCTATTTCATCATCCGAGTGTGTTGATGTTGGTGCGTAGACCTGGATGACCTTAAGCTTATATCTCTCGGTTAATTTAATCACAAGGTACGCAACCCTTGTCGATACACTGGACATTTCTTCAACGTTGTCAGAGAGGACTCTGTTGACAAGGAACCCGACGCCGCCTTGAGATTGATGGTCTCCTTCTCTGAAATACATAAGATGGCCCGATTTTAAGGTTACGATATCCTCTCCCTTTCTTCGGATTTCGCATAATCCAAGGACGTGCCATCTTATGTGTCTCAGTTCCTCTTCTAGTTGCGCCAGATGTTCGTCGAGCCGCAACGTACGTCCGTTATACGTGGCTAAGGTCAGTCGGTTTTGGCGGCCTTTCGTAACCCGGAGATTCTTAGCACCCCCCACCCTGCCGTTACCGTGACCGCCGCCGTGGTCAGGAATAGCAGAGTTGCCGGGAACTGGGGGCCGTGGGTTGTTTTGGCTTATCATAGGGAGGTAATGCCCGTAATCTCCACGCTGGGCAGGCGGATTGGAGATCGCAGAGCGCGGCTTCTCGCACCAGTGGCGCTGCTGCCCGTCACCAGTCTGTCATTTAGCTGCGCAGTTTGACAATGGATATACCGCCATTAGCCGGTCGCCAGAGCCTCGTTTGCTGTTTGGCAGGGTGCACCACGAGCAGGTGAGGTTGGCTTGGGGCACTAGGATGGTGATGTACCCCTCACACCCCGTATTTAAATAACTACTTTAAACTAGGACTATAAATGTCCCCAAATCAGTTAATGTCATCAGTCCCGCATTTGAAATTAAAATAGCCTGTGAAAGTATCCGTGATAGGGTTATAGACTTATAAAGCATCGGTCATTGACATTTTATCGACGCAGGTCTTTCTGCTATGACATATTCATTAAAATTCATCGGGTAGGTTCGGCGCCAAAATTCTAGATTTAAGTGAGCGCGTGGGCGTCTCGTCGCCACGTTATAAACCACATAACACATACCTAAGTCAAGAGTCTCCGTAACCGGCGAGCGTGTATGAGACGAACTATGAGAGTCGAGGAAGCCAGAGAGGTATGTAAGGAAAGAACCTGTTGGAACTCTGTACTCTCTGCCTACCCCGCAAGGGATCTGGCGTGAGGTTATAGATAGATAGAGATAGATAACACATACCTAAGTGCTAGACGTACCTATTATATTGACTAGGAAGTAAGGCAGACATTCCTTGCTTAATATAGAGGCAGAGAGAGTTAAAAGATTAGCCCGCTGATCTTGTCAGTGGAGGCCGGCTTTCGAAAAAAAAATACGTAAAGTAAGGTTTTATGCCAAGTAATTTATTATAATATGGAAGATTTACAGCTATCTAAATCCTAATAATACTGAAACAGAAGACTGAGAACGAATAAAGTCTTCACTTAAGTATGACCTTAATCAGGTCCCCAATATTAAGTTACGTATGCTCAAGGTTAGTGCAATTTAAGAAGGTATAGTTGGAAGAGATTTGTGTGTGTTGTGAAATGTCTCACATTAGGTACAAAAGAAATCATCTAAGGATTCTTTTTTAATTGCAAATATGTGAACACGTGCAACACTCGGCAGCACTGCATGTGTCGAGTGCCAAACTCGCCACATTTAATCCGATCCGATTAACTCAGTTATAACCTCGTGAGCGGCCACCGGCACTTCAAACTACCAATTTAATTCTGTCCAAACACATAACGTAATCTTATCAATTATCTCATTGTCTGCTCTTATTCAACGTGTTACGTGATCAATAAACTTAAAGCAATTACACTTGGACACGAATATGCAACCAACCTTTCATATATTAACAAAAAAACTATTGAACATTGAAATTTGTTGCTGTACTAATAAAGTATTAATTGAAATGTCAGGTTGAATGTGGTTGACATTTTGTTGCTTATAATTGTTTACTCATGACCGCCATCAGTGGAGCGGAGCGTGGGCTTTACGTAAAGGCGACGGGCGGCTCGCCTTCACCTACTTATTGAAATTCGTAATTAAACGGCCCCCGACCTGACTCATCGTAGACACATCGTTAAGCGTGTTGTCTATGAGCGAGTAACGCCGTTAACCTGGACCAGTATCGTTCCAATAAGTTTCTCCTTTACCTGCTCTACATCCTCATCATCAAACCTATAAGAAATATGGTCGATACAATGTTTGTTTTCATCCCTTTAAAACGCTGAACAGTGTTTTTTCAGAACATATAAATCTCCTGCTCATGATTTTTTATAGGATGAAGGGCTTCCTTTATAAATCTTCGTATCTTTAGGCTACTTTTTGAGATAATCTAGCAAGCAGGCAAAAACTGCACAAGCAGGTAAAAACTGAAGGCTATAGCACGAACACATTGGCATTAGACACACATTACACCACAGATTTACTAAAAACACGCTTTGTCGGCAACGTTACTGGTAATTCTAGATTTAAGTGAGCGCGTGGGCGTCTCGTCGCCACGTTATAAACCACATAACACATACCTAAGTCAAGAGTCTCCGTAACCGGCGAGCGTGTATGAGACGAACTATGAGAGTCGAGGACGCCAGAGAGGTATGTAAGGAAAGAACCTGTTGGAACTCTGTACTCTCTGCCTACCCCGCAAGGGTTCTGGCGTGACGTTATAGATAGATAGATAGATCTTGACAAAAAAATAGGCAAATCAACACTATGTCAAAAACTATATACAAGGTGTAACATAAATAACGCAAGACCTTAGTCACCCCAATTAGATTATTGCTTTACGAATTCAATACGAAAATCAAACTTCCAATTTTAAGGTATTTTTGCAGCCAAATTAAGATGCAATTAAAAATAACCAATCAAAATTAAAGGTATACATAAAAAGTTTAATGCACTAAATAATCAACGCTCTACCAAATACTAAACTAAAAACGTCCCTGTACCAAAGTTAACTCTAACAATATTAGACCTAGACTATCTTACCACGACCAAATAAACCGAGTCTTATCTGATGGAAAAGTCAAGAGTCTCCGTAACCGGCGAGCGTGTATGAGACGAACTATGAGAGTCGAGGAAGCCAGAGAGGTATGTAAGGAAAGAACCTGTTGGAACTCTGTACTCTCTGCCTACCCCGCGAGGGATCTGGCGTGAGGTTATAGATAGATAGATAGATAGTTACTGGTAATGTTTGAAATCGTTACAGTCATAACACTGGGTGTTGGATCATCGGCTTCGCAAGCTATAAATCTCCCTACATCAAACCTGCTCCGACGCCGCCGGCGACCAACCGCTGACGAAAGCAAGAGTACACAATCAAAACTTACGGTCCACAGAATCAATGTATGAGATGTCGAAACTCGTTCTGACCCGTATCCATTGGAATTAGATTTTTACAAATTACTTTCGATTTTAACACATTAATGGGAATGAAGCGTGAAACAAGTGGTTAATATTTATAGACCAATCAGGCTTTTAAATTACGCTATGATTTTGTTATAGCATAATCAAACTCTTTGGAAGATTGTTTTTATTTATTTATTTATTATTACAACCTCCTTACAGTTACCCACATCGATGCTATAACCAACATTATGTATTTTCATAAATTTAATATTATTATAATTAATTTTTTCTAAACACCTAGTTACCGTATTCAATATTACATTCAATTTACCGACTATTTTGCGCTGTGGTTAAGAGGTTAACCCGCTCCGCCCACTGTGTCTAATAGTCGCAGGTTCGATTCCCGCACGGGACAAATCTTTGTGTGATCCACAATTATTTGTTCCGGTCTGGGTATTTGTGTATGTGAATTTTCTTGTTTGTAAACGCACCCACGACACGCATAGTAGTGTGGGGCTACATTTAAAAAAAAATTTGGGATTTCGTTTTATGAAGACATATATTATAGTAGACTCAAGATCTTCAGCTAAGTTTTTTCATAGGCTTCCCTCAACGATAGCCACGCCGTCTTTGAAAGTAGTTATAATTCCAGACCTCCGCAATTCCGTAGAATTAAAGTTTTTAAATATCTTTTGTCACACGACAAACTCATAATTTGGTAACGCCAACTCATTTTCGAGTTAGTACGATTATTACAACCTATTCAGCAAATATTCGAGATCTCACCAAACCATATCACAGTTTAGTGAGTGCGCGGAATTTCGCGATCCAATTGAATAACTGTTCAAATAGAAACAAGATACTCGCGGAGTCGAGTGCGCGAGACAATTATTACACCATCCAGCAATTTGGTGCGGTGCCGGGGCTCGGCTACACTGGTCATTACGAGGTGCGAGCACTCGGTCATTATGCACAAAAGCTACCATTATCGACTGGCTAGCTTATTTTAGCCAATTCAGTGGTTATGAAACGTTGTAGACACACGTAATTTTCGCTTAGTTCGGCCTGGAGTTGAGACTGCATTACGGTCCACGTGACGCGAAACTTTCGCAATCACTAGAGCTTTGTACATTTATCAAGTTTCTTATTATAACTTAACCCTAAGTTGAATGTAAAAATGCATTCGCTTACTAATTTTTAAGTCGAATTAGGTTTCACCGGAATGTTATTAAATCTAAGTAGTTGGGTAACATGGGGAAGCATCACATCAAAGCGAAGAATATAAATAGTATTGTAAAGCATAGATTCTCCTACAGCGTCCAAATACTGGCAAGACTTCAGTAATCCATATCGCCCCGAATCTCCCGTCCGCCTACTAGTGATCGATTGCGGTCCTGTTGAAAACCGCCGCAATAAACTACTTCTAGACTCCATTACTCTACATTTAGTTGCTTCAATTTATCAGCAAAGCATTTTGTTTCAATTTAATCTGGATAACTTCCACACACATCTTGTACATTCAAACAGGTGTGAGATATGATTTCCGCGGGTTTGGAGCAAAATCCCAGCTATTTTATATCGTAGTTCCTGCATGAAGGTTATAAGCCTGCGCACGGAAAGGCACCCGTACAGCCGAGCTATAAACTAGATCTCTCCATTTCCGAGCGGCGACACAATCATTGGAACCAAGTCGGTACACTCTCTTGAGTTTTAAGGAAAATGTTTTTGGATTTCTTTGATACGCTATTAAATTGTTGCATAATTTTCTTTTCACCGATTCAACAGGTCGGAAGGAACTTAACACATCTATGTTCGTCTTTGATCTTATAGTTCTATTATTATAGGTCGCCCTTGATATCGGTCGTTACAATATGTATTCCACGCACTATTTGCTTGATGTGATTTTAAGAATACGTTAGAGAAGGTCAACTGCAACTAATTTACACTCAGGTATGTTGCAAAGTGTAACGCAAATGTTAAGTGTCTGCGTAGCGGCTCATGTTCTCGTGGCGTAACAGGAAATTACTGAAACGAGACACGACCTTCAACATGGCGATTATCGTGATTGTAAAATTATGCACAGTAATTGAAAAAAAAATTAATTTTATTACCGAAACACGTCACTAAAATGGGCGTAAAACATTTCAGCGGCAACATTAAACTTCTCATCGTGTTTTTTGCGGGGCAAGTAGTACTGAGTTTTCTCTAGCCAGTACTATCAGAAACCTATAATTTCAAACTTACTTTGTGATATTAACTTTTGCAGTTCAAAAACAAAATAAATGTCAAACTTTGGTTCAGGTATTTTAAACAGGATCTTAATGATAACGATAAACAGATAGATAAGGCACTATGTTTAGCCATTACGGCATACAAATATTTCACATCAGCTTACTACAGCAGAACGGCTTGATCACATAATATTTCAATACAACAAAATTCATCTAATCGCGCGAGTTAACGTGTCCGATAAGCAAAGAGTACAGAGTTCCAACAGGTTCTTTCCTTGAAATCTTTCCACCTTCGTCCACTCTCATATAAACTTCGAACACCAATTACAAAATCTTAACTCAGTTGCAAAACTTACATTGTTTTTTTGCATCCAAATGCAAATGACCCGCCGAAACAATTACACGCTAATTAATTACGATTGCTTTAATTTGGACCACACAAAAGTATCGCGGAGTCGATCAAAACGGTTCATGATAAAATCAGTGCTGCTCAGAATCGACTCCATTTGACGTTTACGATACCGATCATGTTACGAATATAATATGATTCAAAATATAATTTTAATCGACTTCATAAAAACGATACTCATAAGGATACGCGAAACCTGTTCATGAGACAAAACATAATACAAGACAGTAACGACTTTTATAACTCTTGGACGACTTCCCGCTATTGCTGCGTAGCGCAGTTTCGGCCACCAAGGTATGTATGGGTCATTGATTGCTGTATTGCATAAGTTAACTAGTTCAGGTACAAAACATATTCTGAAGGAACAAATACCGTACAAATAAATCAGAATATGATTTCACCTGGGATATAAAAATCCTTCTAAGGTTTTCAATGGATATGCGACAGAATACGGAGGGAAGTTTGAGAATGAATCCCGTCAATAGGTGGGTTTTTTTTCATAGCATATCTAGCTTTTGGCCCAGGCCTCAGATCTTTATATAATATTAGCCCTGTTAAGAAACTGTCCCACTGTTGGGCACGAGCCTCCTCTCAAACTGAGAGGGTTTAGGCCATAGTCCCCCACGCTGGCCTAGTGCGGGTTGGCGAACTTCACACACCTTCGAGAAACTCTTAGGCATGCAGGTTTCCTCACGATGTTTTCCTTCACCGTTAAAGCAAGTGATAATTAATTTTTAATACGCACATGCTTTCGAAAAGACAGAGGTGCGTGCCTGGGTTTGAACCCGAGACCTTTGACTTTGCAGTCCAACGATCTAACCACTAGGCTATCAAGCAGAGCAAGCAGATCTTTATACTACGCTTTTATTCTTATATGTTCTGAATTCCAAGAAATCCTAATTCTACGCTTTGAGAAAGTAAACTTCTGCAAATCAAAACATGTACATGAATATATTTCCTTTAGGAAAAAACCATAACGACGATTGTAAAATAGAAGCTGCGCTCCATTATCTCTTACATACTCAAACATACAGCTGTACAGTACCTACGTAATATTTTTGCGAGGTCAGCTCCTGTAGCCTAAACTAGGCTACTGGAGTGGACCTCGCAAAAATTTTGCGGGTTTCTAAAAATATTCCCTAATAAATAATAAAATATCATATAATATAAGGAATACAGTAGATATTTTGGCTTATTACAGACGTTAACGCTAATAAAAAACGGAAAAATGTACGGGAAAATCAGATCAAGACGCTATCGATTATGGAAAAAGAATAGACACAAAATGCTTGCAGCAACTTGACTAGGCTGGATGTAATTAAAGCCATTTTGCTGAGCAAAGGCCTTTTCTCACGAAGATGATATGAGAGAGATCATAAGTTCATACTCCACTACGCGGGCCCAGTGAGGATTGGTGGAGGCAGGTTTGTGGCCACCTGCTGTTGAAACTTATCAATCCGCATGCTTCCAACTTGGCTTTATGAGAGCCATTTAAAGTGATAACCGAGACCAATGGCTTAACATGCCTTGCGAAGCAGGGAGACGCTCGAATATGAAAATGCCACAAACGTTCATCCATTCCAATCGACCGAGCCGAACGCTCTTAACCTTGGTCGAAAATCGCTGAGAACACGGTCGCACAGCGCTACAAGCGTCTCATTACCCTTTGCCACCGGCCGGTGCAGAGCAACACCGCGAGACATTTACTATACGCCCTCGCCCATAGCGACAGCCCAAACCGTGACCGTTCCCCCTTGAGGCACCCTTGAGCTAGTTGCCCCCTTGCCCTTCTGGCTGGAGCGTAGTGCTTGCACGCTCGCCCTCTTGTCCGGTGAAATTGTAAAGGCCCCGCGGCCAACGGCGTAGATCATTACACACACACAAAGAGCGCCTTATTATAGAGATCTCCAGTATAGACTCGATATCGTAATGGTCATGTAGACGGCGGTGGAGTGTGGCCGCGCAGGCGCCGGAGCATGCGACACCGGCATCGACACCGCCACCGGACACCGCGCCGCTCCACCGGCGCCGCCTTCAAGCCGCCCTACCACACCCTACCACAGCACCTGCCGTCTTAACACTCAACAACAAGAATATTATAAAAAATAGTTAAATATGTACGACAATCCGTCTGTCTTATTAGAGTATAAAACTATTATATCTATAGTATACATAGATAGTACCCAGAAACGTATAGACCTGTAGATTTTGTACTCTTTTTCTTAGCGTTTCGACGTAAAACACGCTATAGTTATAGGAAGCCGCACAGAATGCGCCCACATTGACTTCATTTTCGGAGGCTGGCATCAAGTCCAATGCGTGCAGGTATTAGGGCACGCGAAGCACGATATAAGTTATAGTAACATCATCTGGGTGGCACCGCACAAATTTTGTATTATATGCTGAAAATAAATTGCTTCAGGTCAACATCGAATATGGCTTCAGTCGCCGTACCTCGAATCGGATTCGTAGCAAAGTCGATAACCCTAAGAGAAAACGGAAAAATGTACGAGAATGATATTTTACAATGAAAAGTGACGTGGGCATGCCCATACATTTCTCCGTTTTTTATAGAGTTAACGATAGCAGAAAGTCAACTTTTTTAGGTCTTCTTGGTGGTCACCAGTAAGGCTCAACTAAATGCAAAAAAATATCGTTTCCTCAATCACAAGCAGAACTCACATTCTGCAGTTTAACTAGTGCAAAGCCATTAGTTTGTCATTACAAGCACCAATTCGTAGATTAATGATAATGAACGAGTGACGCAAGGCAATTTACCAGCGACAAGTCGTCGGCGCGGCGTTACCACTGTTACAGTATCAGATGTTGCTAGCTGGGGCGGCCACCGGCACATTTGCATTAATTACCAAACTGACCTACTTACCCGCACGACTGCACCTACTGCATTGGGAGGTCAGTGAACTTTGGCGATTATACGCTGAACCTTCGAATACAGCATTCGCGACTCATCGCCGTTTGTAATCAGAGTGTTAAAGCTGTTGAAACTGCGCAAAGATCTTCTTTAGTGACAAAAACTATTACATCCAGTCCAACGATTATTGCATTCTCTAAAGCATGGAAACAATCATTGTTGTGCTTGCTAATGCTTTTCAACATCGACGAACATTGCCAAAAGTTCAATGCAATGATGAATAAATGTTTCGTGAGAATTTAATAGCATGTAGAGAATCTATTTTTGTCCAGCTAAATTAAATGAGGCCTTAAATAGACTTAAGAAATGTTTTTCGAATAATAAAGGTAAATCAGAAAAATTTTCTTTTTTCGGATTATTGTGTTAGTTGAAATCATCATTTTCGTTACTGTCAAAGCAATATTTCTGATCCATTTATAAGACATATTCATGACGTAGAGTGTTTACGAGCAGACGCCAGTCAGACACGAACCCTTCTCAAGGTAGCAGTATCCCAGAGTTGAACTTTGGATGCCATAGATACTGCCATTCCAAAGAATGTTGTTGTGCTTCCAAAAAGATAAGTCCTGTCCTAATGTGGCACCAGTGTACTTCCTTGCATAAAATGCTACTATTTTCCATATCTCTTGCTTGTTTAGCTTGGTTTGCCTCTTACGACCCACAGTTAGTCCAGATTATGGTGTGGAAAATATATTATTATTCCATGCCCAACGGGTTGTCACTTGTTGGATGGTTGATTTCCTTTGTATTAAGTGTATACTCTGCTCGCCTGCACTGGGTACGACTCATTCTCTCTTACAATAGTTTGTCCAACTATGGGACAGTGTAGACTGATTTAATAGTGTTTTTGCATGTAGGTTCTTGATGTACTTTTTTTAAAATGTTTTTATTGTACTTAAATATTATTTTGTATTGTTTAGGTGATAAGTGAATGAATTATTAATATTTGTATATCTATATTATATTATTTTACTTAGGTTTACAGAATTGATATAATACCCATAATAGCAGAACTTCCACATTCATATTGTTTGTTGTTAAGGAGTTCCCTGATCTATCTATCTATATCATCAAGCCAGCTCCCTCGCGGGGGATGCAGAGAGTACAGAGTTCCAACAGGTTCTTTCCTTACATACCTCTCTGGCTTCCTCCACTCTCATAGTTCCCTGATGTGTCTACAAAGTCCAAGGTCCAATACTAATGACATTAAAATGGGCCCACCTTGGAGCTATACTGAACCCAATGCAAAACGAATAATCAAAATCAGCCCACAATACAACTACATATATAAAAAAATACATACAGACAAATATGAATATGGAGGTTCTATATTATATAATATATAATAGAACCTCCTCCTTATTGAATTTGGTTAAAAATGATAAATGTTACATTATATATGATACAATGATTAAGAAGCTGTTATAAAACTTATTAAAATTATCACAGAACTGATAATAATGATTCAACATTATAACTAATCATTTTGTAACATAAGATATCTGCTTTTAAACACAGAGATATTTTTTTCGTAGTTTCTTCTACAGATCAGGATATTTCTATAGACAAATACCACTATGCCTTATTAATATTGAAGCTTAGGCCAAATATAGAATACAAATGGCATAATATTGCCTGCGTAAGTAACAGGCCTCAAGGATTGGCCAATGATAACAGTATAAAGACTTTAATGATAAACATAAATGATAAGTTATCAGAAATTACCAAAGCATTCATGACTTAATTTGTGATTTGTTCACAGACATAAATTGTTGTTTAGCAGTATTGAAATATACCTGACTATTTCCAAGAAAGAGATGGTAGAGATATTTGATAAACAATGTATATAATATTCTGAATATCTGAATTGAATAAACTATTAAAATGTTCACAGATCTTTCTTTGGTCTTTTTTACCACATCACATTAAGAAATAGAACTATTAACTACCATTAGTATATCATAATGCTAGATCCCTTCCATTGTTGTTCTGGTCACCATAATTTTACAAATCCAAGAAACTGCTTGGATTCTCATGCAAAATTTGTACATGTGTGTGTGAATGATGTACGCTGTTGGCCGCGAGGCCTTTACAGCTTCACCGGACTTAAAAGCGAGCGTGCAACCACTACACTCTAGCCAGCCAGAAGGGCAAGGGGCGACATACTCCAACCGGTTAGGACAGTCGCTGTAGGGGGACGGGTGCACTACTAAGTGCACCGGTCAACCGCCGGCTATGGGAGGGGATCTACTACTACGTCGTCGTCGCCCGTATTCTGAGCGGAAAGAAGGGATGACAAAGCATCGGGGGGGTCGGTGAGAACATGTCGCGGCCGGCGGTAGCGGCAGGGGTCGGGGGGGGAGATCGTAGTCGGCGGTGGCTACGATTAACAGATTCGCATGGGTAGATGCATTCGCGAAGTGACGTGTTGAAGCCTTTTTAATAAAGGCGCGAATAGGTTCGAGACCTAGATCGGAGTGGAGAAATTTGTACAAAGATATGATATCCTATTTGAGCATTGAGTAAAATAATCTTAAGTAATATCATAGTTAATTTACTTGAGTACTTTATATGCAATGACCCAAGTGGAAATTCTTAATTATTGTAATTCCTGATAATTGTTTTTGTAAATAAAGATAAGTAATGTCTTAGACCTTGCATTAATTGCAACACTATTAATAGGCTAATTAAAATATTTTGCAATTATCGGTATGTAAGTGATTCATCTATTTACTTCAACCTCAAGGTTCTCCCAGAATCTGCTAGAAGCTATCATTATCATTACACCAGATCCCTTGCAGGGTTGACCTTTGCCAAGAAGAGCACCGAGTTGACATGTTGCAAGACAATAAGTATTTTTTATAAATATAAGACTGTAAATACCAGTGCCTAGTCAAATTGAAAAACTGTTTTACAGCCCGTACATGAATAGTTCATGACAAACAAATTTATTTACAAGGCATTCTCATCTCATTAACATCCAAATAACCAATACTTTTCTGTAATGGACATGAACACTGCAAATCAATTGAATACTACGTATTTTTTTGCATCACAAAGACCTAAAAACAAATTGTTCGCGGAGCGCCGCGAGGTCGAGTTGATTAGCGCCCGAAGATGATATAACCACCTGGCGAGCCTTCGCTAATCGGCTGCCGCGGCGTTGCCACACTTTAACGTACCTATTTCTCGAACTTTTCATGAAAAATATTGGCAAATTCCAATAAGCTATTGAGTGTATCAATTAATTAATCTCATATTTTTTTCATAAGCAATACCTAATGTCCGAATGAAGACAAAAAAATGAATTAACTTACCGTTCGTTTATTTCTATTGTCACGACTGAATTGCGCTTATTTTAAGAAAGGTTTACGTTAACAATATATTTTAACCTCACTCGCTGATAAGTTATGAAATGTATGAGAATAATCGATAATTCCACCAATAAACGAGACGATCTTCAGTCTATTGCGATTCTAATTGGAAGTTCTTAAACTGCTGGCTAGAAGGATCTAGAAAGTAGTGCAGCATAAAGTAATTGTATCACGAACTATCGGTAAAAATAAAAGCAAAACCAATAAAACAGCCGGCGTACTCACCCATTTTGTTGCGCTCGTTCGTAGGCCCGTTGAATTGACAAAGATTTATTTCAATGAATGCCTCTTCATCTTCACATTAACACTAAACACAGACACTTAAATTAATAGTTAGTATAATTGAATCTATTTATCTGTCCATTTAAAAAAATTAAATATAAAAATTCGAATCGCGAAACTCTTCCACTGCCGCGCAGCTGTCAGATAACGCGCGTGCGTTCCAAAGTTAGAAACTAGTAAATGTCGAGGGCGTTCTGAAATTACGTTCGGCCTTATTGACAAGCGTGTGAGTTTTGGCGGGAAGTCGAAGAGTGATGTTGTCAATTTGTTTTAATTTCCAAATCTTGTGTTATTTCGACTAATAATGTGTAATGTTGGTGGAATATTAACCATTATGTGTTCTTATATGTGCATGAGTGAAGGTAATTGTAACAAAGTGATAAAACATGCCTTTTCGACTTCCCTCAAAACGGCCGTCGCAATAAGAATGTAAAGTATCCACCGCTTTACTATCCAGGGTGGGATACTTCATTAATTTCATTATCATCGTAGTCATCAAGTTCATCGTCGAGTTGAATTAATTTAAACAAACACGATTATATATCTCACTGGACACTGGCAAAATACACTTAAAATTAGTGTGAAGCCATAACTTAAAGAAGAAGAAGAAGAAGACAAGCGTGTTCGTTCGAATCGGATTAGGAACTAACTCGAACAATGCAACTTCATGCTCGAAACCATGATATATTATATTATTTACTATTAATTTATAAATACTGTAATGTAGATATTTTAATATCTATTCTACATCATAGTAGTTATATTAAAAGCGCGACCGTACAGTCGCGTTTGTAGTAAACTGTGTCGTGTTTGGTTGGTATGGTATCTTACCAATGTACTCATATATTATTTATACTTACTCTCTGCTGCCAATTCATTCGTTATTTAAGTTTATATAGCATTATATATTTTACCAGCCATTTTCTAATATTCATAGCCATAAAATTACACATTTTTACATCTGGAATTGTATTTTTAGGCGAAGAGGCTTTTCAACTTACCGCCAGGATATAGACAGTACATTAACGGACAATTTAGAGCAGTGGTTAAGACCTTAAGCCGCTCCGCCCACTGTGTCTTATAGTCGCGGGTTCGATTCCCGCACGGGACAAATCTTTGTGTGACCCACAAATATTTGTTTCGGTCTGTATATTTGTGTATGTGCATTTTCATGTATGTAAACGCACCCACGTCACAGGAATAAATTCTAGTGTGGGGGCTACATTTAAAAGGAACTATAAAATATTTATATTAGAGGAATAAAAGCGTCAGTATATACACCCAGTATAGTGATACAAGGATATATTAGCCCGTAGATGACATTGACAGGGGTTGTTGGTGTGAAATTAGGGTTATCATTTAGTAACTGTTGGAACTCTGTTCTCTCTGCCTACCCCGCAAGGGATCTGGCGTGATGATATAGATAGATAGATCATTTAGTAAAATTTTCCTACTTCCAGGGAAATATTTCACTTGTCGCACTATAGATACAATTTTCAGCCGAAGACATTGTATAGCACGGAATAAAGAAATTCTTTGTTCTGTGTTGTATTAGTGTCGTCGTCCATCCAAACTATCTCAATGCCAAACCCGTTTAACACGATTTATCGGCGGCGAATACATATTATTTCTACCTATTTACCAAAAAAAATTTGACATGTCCTCACTCGGACCTCTTCTCGTAGAGCACACTAATATGCCTTACTTGTTTTGTTACTTTTACGCCGTGAATGCTTATACAACGTTTACAAATATAAATTGCTCACACAATCACATCGAAAAAAGGTGTGAGCAGGGCGGACTACGCTTAAACCACTAAACTGGACTAAACCTAATCACTTATATGTTAAACAAGGTCATCTGAAGGACATGTCAAGAGTCTCCGTTACCGGCGAGCGTGTAAGAGACGAACTATGAGAGTGGAGGAGGCCAGAAAGGTATGTAAGGAAAGAACATGTTGGAACTCTGTACTCTCTGCCTACCCCGCAAGGGATCTGGCGTGACGATATAGATGTCAAACAATACTATTCCAAGCCGATGTCAAATTCACCCGAGGTGATTGAAGCGTGATTCGTACATCGGCGCAGCTGCAGTACACCCGACCTTTGTAGACTTAATAAATTCGGTCCAAAAGATCATGCCACTCGCCCTGAACTTGTAAGAGGTCACCTATGGGGTAAAAATAAAACAAAAGAATATCGAACAGCTTCATAAAATAAGTGCTTTATTGATTAAAAATTAGTAGGTATAGTACATAATTTGGATTAATCGTAACGTGACTGTTAACAAAATTAGCTCGAATAAGTTCTTTGTCGACGGAGCGACTCCGGCCGTATATTTATTGAACACCAGCACGAATGATACACGCAGCTGTGCCATAAGCAACAAGCTGTCTCGTTCATACTTATAATAATATCCGTAGCATGAGCGAGATAGGTTGCAAGTATTACTCGTGCTAGCAACAAGATAAAGGGAGATAACAAAAAATATTTCTATAATATGAAATTGTCTATTTATCGCAAGCTTTCTAACTAGTTCGCGATACGGTCAGTTCAATTAGCATGCGCTCGGCGAGTCCGAGTGCTAATGCAATTGAAGTGTCCGCGCGACACTAGAATCCGGTTACAAGTCTGCTAGATCACATTACGACTGTACTGCGCTGTTTTGTAGACAAATGATGATATGATATATGTTCGTGAGCTTGTAGTTACCCATCATTAATTACATTATTAATTGTATTCTAACTTTGTGTCGGGTCCTAGACGCAGCGCCTCCTGTGGCCACTCAATGAAACTATTGAAAAATAGCGAGACAATTTTACTAAGTACAATACAATATTATTAACAATATTAGTATCATTTTAAGTTTACGCGGAATCTGAGTTTTCTAAATTCTTAATCAGTGTGAATGGTTGATCAATATCTCATTGGTCTATAAAACATCCTCTATCTCTCGACACTCTGCAAATTTAACTCCGTTACCCCTAGCGCGAAGGCGAGTATGAGCTAAACGGCGTAATCTATACATCTATTATTACATTTCAAACCAATTTCTTTTATTTACAACCGAGAAACTATTCCATAAATATTAGAACCTTATACTCTCTGTACACAGTGTCGTTTAATTTTTTTAATAGACTCTTCTTTTTTAAATATCCGAGCTCAAGCCTTCTGAGCCGATCGTTGTGAATAACATATAAGTTTTGACGCGTATTTTTGTTAGTATAAAAAAAAGGAATACGCGAAATGTTTTCACAGTATCTAAAGCATAAAGTAAGCAATCTTTGTTTATACCCTCTCCTTCAGGAACACTTGTAATTTGGAATTTCGATGACAATATATCGTGTTGGAATTGATTATGAAAGGCGGTAATTTAGGAACGCCAACACATCGTAAGCTACGACTAAGCTGAGTAGATTCAAAGCGGAATTTAGAAGGAAACATCGGTAGAGTTAGCATTCGTAAAGTAATGCGACCCTCACGGGTGCGGTGAAGGTTTAGTGCGGGTTAGCGATGAGCGGCGAAGCCTTCGGCTAGCGAAACCACCGGCAGAGGCAAACAAGAGGCCGGTCAAATTGGCGAGCTATTAACCGGTAGATATTGCGCTAGTAAACAATTAGCAAATACTCATCGTTGAACTGCTTATTAAAAGACGTTGGGCTAGCACATAGACGCGATCTGCGAGCTGGTGGACACTACACCAGTGAAATTTTATTTCACAATGTAAATCAATTAGTTAATATTGCCATTTTGCTCTAACCTATAAATCATATTGCAGTTAAGCTCTTTGTAAACTGTTAATAAACTACGAGTTAATAGCTGTTATTTTGACCACGGCCTAACGAGATCAAAGCCGAGGACACAAGTTTAATGGTAGCTATATATTAAGTAGGAGTAAGGTACACAGTGTAGCCTTATCCGTAACGTTGAGTACCACCTAGCTCTTTTTAATGATAATTTGTATTCAAATACAAAGTCACACATTCTCATGAACAGATGTCATTTTACCGCGATTGTTTTGAATAAGCTCCCCTTTTCAGTGTTTCGCTAGCAGATTGATAGCATTTTCTACCCATCTATAAGTTTAAGCAATTCACATTCAATCACATACATTTTATTTGTGTATATAAATTCCTCCTCATATGAAAATATAAACTTTATTGCATGTTACGCGATAAAGTGTCAATTAATACAAAGTTTTTTTTAACTTTTGCATCACATATGAATTTGTTAGTTCGTGGCCGCCAGTAAAGTAATGTGGGCTAAATGTTTTTACCAATTTAATTACATAGATGCATTTCCGGTTATCTTCAACCAGTAAAGTACCGTCATGTATATTTAGACCTTAAGCTTTCGCAGAACGTATGAATGTTGGTGAACTATAACACTATAATGAATTTATTATTGTTTTAGTAAAATACTTTTACCACAACATCTATACCAGTATGATTTTAATCTTACTTAGCCGTGATAAAGTAATGGAGTCATAAACTGCATATATCCACCTCTCTGTCAAATGACAAAGTAAGAGTTGACAAGTTGCCGCGTTACAAATGGACATTTATTAAAACATGTGACTGCTAGTATGTTAGGTGTGTGGTACTGTGGGCTGTTCAGTGTTCATAATAATGAAGTCCAAATACTGTTACAAAGCCTTCAGCGGACCGCGGAAATCATTAAATCATTGCAATTCAATAAGTGTATCTAACGTAAATTCAACTAATAGATAATCCGCACCGTTATTTAGAGTGTAAACAATTTATAGTCGCTAGCAAGATCGATACGAGCATACTGTGTATGTATATGAAATAATATCTAATCTTAACCCTTTGTCGACGGGGTCGTAAAGCGTCCTTTTTCATTGCAAATAATTTCGTTATTCCGGAAAAATATAGGGTTGCTGTATACTAATTAAAAATTAAGTGCCATATTATTATTCCGTATCAAGCAATGGCACGGTGATTCTCACTAACGAGTATAAATTCCTCAAACTCACATGAGCTATGCCGACCGCGTCTTAATGAGCAGTAGTTAACTTCTAGATTTATTAAACGAAAGTTATCGAAGGTTACATTAACGGCTAGGCAAACAGCTACACCCCGTCTTTGTACTAGATCGATCGCGAAACTACGTCGGGTCACTGACCAGGAGAGTTACCACAATTTATCTAGCAAAACTATATTAATCCCATTTTGCCGTGAAAATAAAAACTATAACCTGCGTCTATCCATATCTCTTTCTAGGCCCACTTGCACGAACCAGGGTTAGTGTAATTAACGCAGAGTTATTGACTAACTCGAGGTTATAACGTTAAATTGCCTTCAATTTAACGTTATAACATCGAGTTAGTCAATACGTCCGCTAACCCCGGTTCGTGCAAGCGGGCCTACAGCATAGTAAGATTAAAATAGTTTTGTTAAAGCGGTGGTGGTAACCCCCTAATTTAAATTAATAGACCGTCAATAGCCATATAAAATATCGTCACGCGCAAACCCTGTATTATGCATAGATGGCGCTGCCTCGTAGCATGGAAACTTTGGTAACAACCGTTGAAACCAAGAAATTTAAGCTTCTCCAATAAAATATATCAAGTATTTTTGGAATAAATGTAATTTATATTGTATAGATTTTATTTCACGCCAATAATTAACGACCTTTATGCGACCTGTATGTATCAACAGTTGGCGTGATGAAAACGAGTTACGATATTTTACATGGCAATGTAAGTCTTTTTACTTGTACTGGTGTCTGGTCGGGTGGACACGAGTTGTTTACTTGCGGATTTAACATGAGGCCGTCCTCTACAAATGAACCCAATGAAATTTCAATTTTACTGCCCTGTTAAGATTTGAGTTACTCTAGTTCTTTAAGATAGACATGAGTCTGTTTAGGTTTTAGCGTGGACATATTTCCAACCGAATGCGGTTAAAATTAAGTATAATAATGTCGTTAATTAACACGTTAAATCGTGTCTTGCTTTCCATCTCCGGAACGCCCGGAAGGGCGTTCCGGAGATGGAAAGCGCCTCACAGGGGACCAAGACAGAATTTAACGCCTCGATTGACGGCTTTAGGCTTCGGTGTACACGTCTGTGTATAATATCCACAGAAACACCTTCTCCGTGATTTCCACGAGATTATAAGTTTGTGTCACAATATTAACCCTAGCTGCTCGAAACGTGGAAACAATGGAGTCGTTACAGTGGAAAAAGAATTATCAGAACACGGGTTTTTTAGTATACTTATATGAATTATTAGCTACGAAATAAAGTTGCATTGAAAAGGTGTAATGTCTTCACAATACGTACATGATACACAAAATTTCAAATATAAGAACTAGAGTAAAGGTAAACATATTATGTAAACAGCAGAATATCTTAGTACTAGAGGTCCGACAACCACGTACACAGACGTCTCCGTGCGTCTGTGTAGGCGATTCTTATTCGGACCGCCAGTACTAAGATGCTCTGCTGTTTAAATTATGTGTACTGTGGTAAATGTCTCAATTCTTTCCTGTGTGGTTCGGTAGTATGCGAGCGGGTCGGTGTGAACGTGGGGCTGGCGGGTGGCCCGGCGGCGAGCGTGGGCTACTCGTCGTCGGTGTCGGCGTCGCTGGAGAACTCGTGCGCGGCGCCCTGCAGCCGCGGGGGGAACGGCCCGCGCGTCTGCTGCCTGCAACCCAAACGCCCACTTTAATAACTCTACTCCGTCGTCTGCGGGTGTGAGTTAGGGCGGGCACCGAGATGCACAGCGCCTCGAGTAGGTGCGGATTAGACCGCTGGAAGTGTAATATTTAATCTTACGTTCTCTGGTCTGTCAGATGGGAATCCATTGTATCGATATAAATATAGACTTCGGGACCGAAACGATCGAGTGTATGTACGGGTGTGTGCGCATATGTGCGTGCGTATGAGGGTGCGTGTGGGTTTTTTTTATTAATGACTCGTCAGCGGTCGGTTCTCATGTAATGGAAAGTGACGATGAGGCCGTAGATGCGGTTCGCTGTCGTATTAGCCTAGTGACCCTGGATGTAACGTGTAGTGTGCGCACTCACGCGAGGCGGCGGTAGTGGTTGAGCCACTCCTCGAGCATCTGCGCCTGCAGCAGCGGGCGAGCGTGCAGCGTCTGGCGCGCCGCCAGCACGCCGCCGCCGGTCTCGCACGCCGACACCCAGCGCCGCACCACGCCCTCGCAGTCCGACATCTGCCACACCACGCCCCCGTCAGCGCCAACACGACACCCGACACGAATCACCGCCTTAACTTTAGTTTCCTGTCGTGGAGACTGAGCCCCGGCCCGCAAGATTACTACGTGCAGATGATCGTCGACTGCTACTTCATGTGTGCGATTCGTGCCGGCTATTGTAATTAATTATACTGCATGACACTATCTTTGACAGCTGATAAGGCGTTCAGATCACAACTTCTACACAAATATTGAGTTATTATGTACAATGTCAGTAAAAATTATTTATTTGTATTGTCAATGTAAAATACGAAATCATTAATTTGCCTGGCGTGATGATATAGATAGATAGATAGAGATTTTTCAAGGCGTCCACTGAGAAGATCCGGCAAAAAAACTCAGCGGGCTAATCATTAAACTCAATTTCTTTTATATGACTAGTCACCGAAATTGTCATACCCCTTATTTATTTCTTTAAAATGAAAAATTCTCATAATTATATAGCTTACGAATGAATAGTAGGCATTAGATATATTAGCTGGGCTTTCGCTCTAGGACGATAAAAATGGCAGGGTGTACAAATTACTTACCCTACTATGTGGGGGACAATCAGGACATTGTGTTGTTGGGGGATGATACATCTCTATTAATCAAAATTAAAAAACAGCTGCTTAATTCTGACAATGTGACAACGCACTGTCTAAAGTTGTTCATTGGATGAACATTATCTTATCCTTTATGAAAAGAAGACAAAATGTATTAAATTCACAACGCCAAATGTGAAACGGATAGCAATCAATGTACAAATAAATAGCGTGGATTTAGACCTTGTAGAGTCAACTCTATTTCTAAGTATAACTATTGACACTAGATTAAAATGGGGCCCCTATATTGAACAATCGTCTAGGCTAAGTTCAGCGGCATAGCCATCATCGTAATTAAGAAGCTGCCTTTTAATTTTGAATAATAGAGATGGACCATTTGCGAAAAACACAATATTCTAATCGTCCCCCACATAGTAGGCTAAGTAATTTATATAAAAATAAAGAGTAGACAGGGCCGAAGATCATACCCTGAGGTACACCCATTGTCGCCTTAGAACCAGGAGACAGTTACCCATTAAAATCTACATTTTTAATTCTATTTCACACATAAGAAGTCAAGAGAGCCCTGTTACTAATTCTGAAATTTCCTGTGAAAAGTATCCTGGGAGTTTTCGAATGGCTCAAAATATATCTTAGGTGTTAGTTAAATACTAACACAACATCAGTAGCGGAAAGATTCTTAGTACAACCAAACTGATGTTTGATTTAAGATAATCTTTTTGAATATTTTACTTAGCGTGGGTAGCACAGCAATAGATCAAAAGTTAATTGGTTTCGATGTGCTGCCCGATCTGAACAAAGCAATAACTCTCCTAAATTGCATAAGATCAGGAAATACTCCAAAGGCAACACAACCATTAATCATAGACGCCAAGTGGGGAGCAATAATATGGATTGGCTTCACAGACAGTCTCCATATGCCCAGCGTAGCGAAGACACCTTGACTAAATTTCTTATAGCACGCGTTAGAGTGCATACATTCTCCCTCACTTACGTACCAGATGCTTGCCGCGACGAGACATGTTCGAAAGCTCGGTTTTATTAAAATATATGCCTTCATGTGCGCTAAGTTAAAATTAATAAGTGACTTTTACAGAGAGCGCATTGCGCGCATTATTATTATATCTATGAAAAATATCATAAACGCGCGGAGGCGCAGGCAAATTTAATAATGAATATGCACTGACCTCGTCGCATGTAAGGAAGTGCACGGGCAGTAGCTTGCCGTCGCAGTCGGTCAGCGGCAAGTACGTCACGTCTTCACTCTCCTCTTGCTGCTCCCTGGAAAGAGAATGACACAAAAATAGTGATGATTTTACATCTCAATAAACCTGCTTTTGCGCCCTTTCATTCCTGAAGTAGGAAGTCAACAAGAAACTAGATTTCATCATCATTATCGGCCGAGACGACTACTGCAGGTTAAGGGCCTCCCCAAGATGGTCACTACGTCAGGTGCCGTACGCAGCCAGTTTTCATCTGCGCCTTGCCCTCACCAGGTTATCGTTCCATCTCGTAGTGAATCTTCATCAATATCACTCCAATTGCATTTAAGTTTATAAAAACAAGTGCTTAGTGTGTCTATCGGACCGAAACCCCCGGTTCGAGTACGGTAGACACTCGAGTTCCCTAGCTCCCGCGGGAGCGCCACGCACCTGCAGATGTAGGGGTGGCGGTGCGAGTAGGCGTCGAGCGGCACGAGCGCGGAGAAGTGGCCGCGCGTGTAGCCGAGGCACAGCGGCGACTTGCAGCAGAAGTCCGCGTCCCACAGCAGCGGCAGGTACAGCCCGCGGAACCGCGCGTAGCCGATCGCCTCGCCGCGGAACGAGTTCCCTAGCTCCTGCGGGAGCGCCACGCACCTGCAGATGTAGGGGTGGCGGTGCGAGTAGGCGTCGAGCGGCACGAGCGCGGAGAAGTGGCCGCGCGTGTAGCCGAGGCACAGCGGCGACTTGCAGCAGAAGTCCGCGTCCCACAGCAGCGGCAGGTACAGCCCGCGGAACCGCGCGTAGCCGATCGCCTCGCCGCGGAACGAGTTCACTAGCTCCTGCGGGAGGCCCGGACACGCGTTACGATACACTACACTAAAATCTGGCCACACGCGTTCGCCTAAATATTTTCGTTGTCATTATTTCATCGTTTTCACTCGACTCGCCCGCGGTGACCCCTATTAAGAACGAATTCCGGTCACGACGCAGACGTCTCTATCCTCCCTTACTGGTATCTATGAAACTTTTTTTTACCGTGACGCCGGCGGGAACGCGAGACGAGAGCGCGTCCCGTCGCGGGCGTACCTGTCCGTAGACGAGGATGGGCCTGCGCAGCACGTGCGCCAGCACGAACACGTGCAGCTGGTGCAGCGCGGCGCCGGGGCGGGCGGCGGCGGCGGCCAGGCGCGCCCACTCGGCGCGCAGCTGCGCCTCCTCGGGCGCGTACTGCAGCCGCGCCGCCTGCCAGCGCTCCCACGCCGCCCAGCGCCCGTAGAAACTGGACACGACACGGGGTTAGAGGTTTCCCCACATAGCCGACGCAGCGCCGCGGGAGCGCAACCCAGGGGAGTTAGAATGTACTTCGGCGTACGCTCGGCGCGGCGGAACGCCATGACCCGCCGCCGCGTCACCAGGAATTACAAACGCCGCATAGGGGGAGCGAGACGTCAGTACGCGTGCGAGCGGGTCGTTAGTACTGGACGTGGGCTCGGCCGGCGCGCCGTCGCTCCCGTAGTGTGACGCGTGCGCCGCGCTGCCGACCGTCGGCCGAGCGCAGCCGAGCGCCTCCCGAGCGCTCCGTCGACCATTCGACCAAGCCTTAAAAGTACACTCTTCCAAGCTTCTGTACAAATTTTTACACTAATTATTATTGTCGTATCTGCAGTTAATTCTCCACCGACCTCCGAATATCGACTAGGCACAAAATATTCCGTCAGATGCCGGTTCCAGTAGCAGTAGTCGCTCACCTGCCGGGCGCGTGGTGCAGACAGTCGGCGAGCGCAGTGCGCAGCGTGTTGTGTCGGTCGAACACGCCGTACGCGGCCTGGCACACGGCGTCGGGCAGGCAGTCGCCCGCCGAGCGGTTCCACAGCGCGTACAGCCGGGAGCCTGCACACACGCGACGTTGCTTAACGGACACCCGCGCTAGCGCCACGAGACAGCTAACACGTACAGTGCTCGGCCTGGCACGCCGCAGCAAATTAGTATCTGTTACTGCTTATCGAACGAAATAGGATAACTGAACATTCATGGCCCGGTCTAGTGTTGGAAAAACGCTTGAGTCGGCGCTTCACCGCTCGAGTCGACGCTCAAAAAGTTGCTAAACGTTGGAGTCCAAAGTCGAGTCGGTATCGAAGAGCTCGAGCGGCGGCTTGAGCGTTTTATTTAAAACGATCACAACACAAATACATACAAAGATTTGTCCCGCGCGGGAATGGAACCCGCGACTATTAGACGCAACGGGTGGAGCGGCTCGAACTCTTAACCACTGCGCTAAATCGTACGTCGATCATTAAGTGGTAACCGGGACCGACGACTTCACGTGCTTTCCGAAGTATGGAGACGCTCGAATATAAAAATGTCACAAACGGTCACCTATCTCTGGTCGACCTAGTCGAACGCTGCTTAACCTTGGTGATAGGTAAGAACACCGCGGTCGCACAGCGCTACGAGCGCCTCAACGCACTTTACTCAAGTATTTCACAATAGATCTAGGTAGTGCACAGGGTCCCATGATGAAACCGGAACGTGGCTATAGAAACTATTTAAATTAAACAAGATAGCACCATTGTATTTGGGCTCGTTGGATTTGATTTGACAAGTGTAATAGACCTAAATGATAAGCAGGATCTGATGATGAAGACGGAAAGAGACCATATAAACTCTAAGAATAAAAATACTATCTACCATCAAGCCAGATCCCTTGCGGGGTACCGTGATACACCGCAAAATACTAATTTAATAAAAAAAATAAATATTCATTGACCATGACCATCAAATCAATGCGTTTTGGTTGGCTATCCTTTGCCCGATGTCGTAATAGCAAGCTTCTCTACGATGTTGGGGAGGGAGAAAACTTGATCCGATTCCATAGTGATGTCCCCTGTAGATTCTGATGCTGCAAACTCGCCTCTGGGCTCGTCTGTGGCACCAGCATCAGGGGCATCCTCATACATTTCTCCAAAGTATTAACTCCACCGGATTAGCACTTGTGTGTCTGCAAGAGTTTCACCGTCTTTAGATTTTATCTTTTCCATTCTGCGACTTCCTGCGATCCTCACAAGATCGTCGGTCCATCTGGTAGGTGGCCGTCCCAGGCTGCGCTTGCCAATTCGTGGTCTCCACTCTAGAATCTTTCTGCCCCAACGCCCGCCCGATCTTCGCGCTATGTGGCACGCCCATTGCCACTTCAGCTTCTACGAATCTTCTCATTTCTGATTCCATCACGTAGGGGAACGCCGAGCATAGCTCTTTCCATAGCTCGCTGAGCAACGCTGAGCTTTTTTATGAGACCTATTGTAAGAGACCACGTCTCTGATCCGTATGTCATCACTGGCAACACACATTGACTAATAACTTTACTCTTGAGGCACTGAGGTATCTTGGATGAGAAGACGTTGCGCAGTTTCCCGAACGATGCCCCGCCGATTTGGATTCGTCGATTGACCTCTCTCAAAGTTGGACCTACCTAACCGGACTGCTTGTCCCAGGTAAATATATTCGTCGACAACATCAAGAGTAGAGTTCCCAACGGTGAGTGCGGTGGGTACGACATGGACATTTAACATTATTATCGTTTTGTCCATGTTCATTTTTAGACCCACTTGCTGGGATACTCTGTTGAGGTCACCGAGCATTCGTCCTAGATCTTCCAGCCATTCCGCCATGACAACAATGTCGTCAGCAAATCGAAGATGAGTGATATATTCGCCATTGATACTGATGCCAAGCCCTCACCATTCCAAGAGCTTGAAGGCGTCCTCCAAGGTGGCCGTAAACAGTTTCGGAGAAATGATGTCTTGTCCGAGAGGCTGGAAGTCATCAAGCCTGCATTCGAAATGATTCGTGATGACTTTCGAAAACAACTTATAAACATGGCTCAGCAGTGTGATGGGCCTATAGTTCTTCAAAGAGGTGGTATAACCTTTCTTGAAAAACAGTACCACCACACCCCTGTTCCATGCTTCCGGCGTTTTTCCTTCAAGCAAGACGGAATTAAATAGCGTCTAAAGGACTTTAAGTACCGGCGTTCCGCCCGCTTTGAGAAGCTCTGCGGTAATTCCGTCTTCGCCCGGCGCTTTGCTGTTTTTGAGTTGTTTGAGTGCCATGCTTATCTCGTACAGGCTGAAGTCATATCGGCATATCTTCATTATAGTGTCGGGTTAGCTTCGCTCTTGGGTCTTTTATCAAGTCAACAACAGGTTCAGTTACTGAGGTATACAACTGCCCATAAAACCTCTGTACCTCCCTGAGTACCTCTGACCTATTCGACGTTATTTTTCCGTCCTCCATCTTCAGCTTCGTGAACTGGCTTTGCCCAATAGACGCGTCTCCTGCGAACACTTTGGAGCCCTCGTTTTGCTCTATGGTCTCCTCAATACGTGTCGTTTTGAAAGCCCGTATATCGTGTCGCAAGGTCTTCAATATCTGTCCATTGAGCTGCCTATAGGACTTAGCATCATCCGAAGTTTGGAGCATCATGGAACGTCGCTCAGCCATGAGGTCCCGGGTGTAGTCGGATAGTTTTTGGGGCCTATTTTTACGGTGGGGCTTGAAATACTTAGACCCGAACGTATGGACAGTCTCTACCAGCCTGTTGTTGATATCGTCCACTGATGCGCTGCTGTCTAGCAATTCGAAATGGTTTGACAATTCATGTTGAAAGTTCTCGGGGTTTTGGATATGTGCATTACACGGTCGGACTTCATCAGACGCGATTTTTCCATTTTGAAATTATTAATTAATGTGCCTCTGACCATTCGGTGATCAGTGCACGTTTTTACCCTGTGAATCACGGAGACATCATTAAATATTTGTCGCCTGGTGCTCATGATAAAGTCTATCTCATTTTTAGTGGAACCATTAAGGCTCATCCAGGTCCATTTCCTATGAGGCGGCATCTGGAAGAAAGAGTTCATCATAAAGAGTCCCTCTTTTTCCAGAAATTCGGCCAGCCTCTGACCCCTAGGGTCTGCTGACCATATCCAATTTGCCCCACTTTCATCTCATCGTCACCTCGTTTGCCCAGCCGCGCATTGAAGTCACCCATAACCACTGATGTCCTCATACATAACTTTGACCTCATCATCTAAGTGTGCCGAGGTCGGTGCGTAGACCTGTACGATCTTCAGAGAATATATTTTAGATATTCTGAGTATCAGGTACGCTACCCTGTTCAACGCACTGCTGAAGGACACAACGTTGTTTATGAGTGACTTGTGGACGATAAATCCGACACCATCTTGGGACTGCTGTTCGCCCTCCCGGTAGTAGAACAAGTAGCAGGATTTTAAGGTTATCTTGTCCTCGCCCTCTCTTCGGACCTCCGATGAACCAACTATACTCTAGTGCAACTTGTCTATCGCTTCTTCCAGCTCAACTAGCTTCTCATCTGTCCTCAACGTGCGTGCGTTGTATGTCACCAGGGCCAATTTCCTTTGTTGGTGGTAGCCGAATCTCTGCCGGAGATTCTTCGCATCCCTTACCCTGTCGTTACCATGGCTGCTACCGTGGCCAGGACGAACAGGACCGCCGGACTAGGGGCCTGGTTTAATATTTTTTTTATCATTATTGGGGGGTTTGCTATACTCGCCACGCTTGGCAGGCGGGTTGGCGAGCTCAGTTTTGGTCGAAGAAGTGTTAAGGGAACGCTGCTGTCCATTCCTTAGTTTTCCCTTAGTCGCCTTGTACCACAACCGATGGGATGAGATGGGTTGGCCCTATTCTAAGCCGGGAACCACGCGGCTAGCCGGGAATCACGCGGATAAGCCGAAGACCATAGTCACGCGGCTATTTTATTTACTAGTAAATATATTGAAAAACAATAAACTTATGTATGGAAAGTAGTTCCGCTTGCGTTATAGTGATTTTGTGACCTCAAATCGCGTTTTTACACCACGCATTTACCTATTTTGTGATTTTTTATTACGCTGCACACAACATTATATTCTTGTGAACTTCAGGTAAATTAGTGTAAAGGCATTTTTATCATTTAAAAAATCATTTACAGTAAATTATTCTTTACTCATTAGTGAAGATTCTCAGAAATCTGTCAAGTGGCAAATCTAATATGGGCTTCGGTATTTTATTGTAGCAGCGAATACCGACTCCTACGAAGGAAGTCAATACTTTTTTAAGCCTAAAAATTGGTGATACAAGTTTATGTTTATTTCTCGTGTTTAATTTATGAACGTCGCTCACTTCCTGACATCGTCGGCAAAAAGTGGGTGTACACAGTACACTTCTGCCACCCCCGCTTGGGGAATATAGGCGTGACGGTGTGTAAACACCCTCTGTCCAGAAGTTTACCATTAGCATATTACTGCACTCGTACTTGCCACAAGAGCTGCCTTTGAAAAAACAGGCATCAGGCACGACGATCGTATTTGTATGAACATATACGATCGTCGTGTCGGTCATTTTAAAATTACACACCTTTTTTCATTTATCAAAATTTATGCAAAATCTTAGTCACTGGTGTCGGGTACGCCTCTGTTATACAGTTGTTTCGGTAGTATAATTTTCATTTTCGACGATAAAACCAAAAGAAATTATAACGTTATTACGCTTGAGCACGCAACTCGAGCGTTATAGTCCAAGTCTTCAACGCTCCGTGAGCCTTAAACACTCGAGCATTTAGCGCTCGAGTCTTAAACGCTTTTAAGCGTCGGCATAGCGCTGAACACTCGACGCTCGGCGCTCATTTTTACAACACAGGCCTGGCCACGGCGCGGCCCGCCGCCGACCCACCGAATACAAACTAAGCACGGCAGGATATCGGCCATAGAGCGAGTCATCGGCATCGTGCCTCCCGCCAAACGGCAAAATTCAACGCAATCGATATTTACAAGCATACGCATCAGTCGTACCGCAATAGTCACGCATAAGATTCCCTCAGTGAAAAGTCCACAGACCTAGGTTTAATTACGAATACCCTCATCTAATTTACCAAATCGGAGGTAGCCTTACCGACGATTCTATGCCACCTTCCTCATTTTAAAGTATCAAATTTGATATGGGCAAATGTGTAAGGTGCTAAACGTATCGTCGTATAGGTACCGAGTCGCACGGAGAGCTCGAGGCTCCAGTTGATGAGCGGCGGCTCGGCCTCCAGCGTCTGCTGCGCGTCGCGGTCCAGCAGCTCCGTGAACAGCTGCTCCTGGATGGGCGCCGGCAGCTCCTCCAGCTCTGCGGAGATACCACACTGTACCGACATCAGCTTTCATATCGGAAGCTCGTGAAGATGAACTACAAAGGGGAGGTACATTAATTGGATAAACTAGGCTTATCGAAAACTGATGGAAACATAATAAAGGGACGAGCGACTGAAGTGAGGATAAGTCTGTACTTACCGGCAGGTAAGTAGAAGGTGCAGAACTCGTTGATATACCGGCACGGAAAGTTGCCCTTCTTGTACCGGATGCAGCTCGCGATGTGCCGCCGGATCGCGGACGCCAAGTCCGGAGCTAAGGATACGAACTCGAGCTAATAAAATTATCAGCTGTTACGCTATTAAATAACCAGCGAGAGCTATCTAGCTAGCAAGAAGACCTATATGTCTCTCGAGGTCGATATCTTACGTGTGCTATAGCTAAGGATCATGATACAATGGTCGCTCACCTATATATGAAGGAGATCTTTTGAGGCCGGGCCCGCCGCCCGATATCCGAGACAGTAGTGTAGAGAGGATCTCTTGCCGCTGAAACCTGCAAAAATATTTGAGTGGTTAAGACGCGTTACATAACTTTGCCCCTGATATATTAACTACAAGAAACTGTACCTGTTTTGCAAGTTTTGCTTCAAATTTAACCACGATGTAGGGATACATGTATCTTTTCTACATGCCTATATTTTCTACATGTTTACAGAAGCAACAACTCCTCTGACATTATGACAAAAATGGTGTCGTGTGCCACGCTGGTGCGAATAACGGGGCGCAGAGGTTAGCGGAGGCGCGGGTAAAATGTTCACAGTATGCAATTCGCCACCGTAATATATATTGCTTGTTAATTGGAGACAGGAGAGACGTCGCCCCAGCGTAGTCCACGATTAAAACTATAGTGGTTGCCTTTATATGACTAGGGTCGCTGCCTACAATAAGGAAAGAATTCGGTAGTATTACAGAAACTACTCTCTGAGATCTGGCAAGAAGCCGCTTAGAGCGCGCATCTGTGAACGGGATTCTATTTCGAAGTACTAAGATGCTTAAGTGATTAAGTATGTTCACTATGGTAGAAGTGAGCGAGTGTGGGCATACCGTAGGCGGGGTGGACGAGCGTGTTTCCCGCGTCGAAGCCGGAGGCGCGGTTGAGCAGCTGCACGTCGCAGTGCGTGAGTACAGTGCGCCGGGTTGGACAGGTACGCTATAGTAGTAGTGAGCGAGTGTGGGCATACCGTATGGCGAGGTGCACGAGCGTGTGTCCCGCGTCGAAGGCGGAGGCGCGGTTGAGCAGCTGCACGTCGCAGTGCGTGAGTACAGTGCGCCGGGTTGGACAGGTACGCTATAATAGTAGTGAGCGAGTCTGGGCATACCGTATGGCGAGGTTCACGAGCGTGTGTCCCGCGTCGAAGGCGGAGGCGCGGTTGAGCAGCTGCACGTCGCAGTGCGTGAGTACAGTGCGCCGGGTTGGACAGGTACGCTATAATAGTAGTGAGCGAGTCTGGGCATACCGTATGGCGAGGTTCACGAGCGTGTGTCCCGCGTCGAAGGCGGAGGCGCGGTTGAGCAGCTGCACGTCGCAGTGCGTGAGTACAGTGCGCCGGGTTGGACAGGTACGCTATAGTAGTAGTGAGCGAGTGTGGGCATACCGTATGGCGAGGTGCACGAGCGTGTGTCCCGCGTCGAAGGCGGAGGCGCGGTTGAGCAGCTGCACGTCGCAGTGCGTGAGTACAGTGCGCCGGGTTGGACAGGTACGCTATAATAGTAGTGAGCGAGTCTGGGCATACCGTATGGCGAGGTTCACGAGCGTGTGTCCCGCGTCGAAGGCGGAGGCGCGGTTGAGCAGCTGCACGCCGCAGTGCGTGAGTACAGTGCGCCGGGTTGGACAGGTACGCTATAGTAGTAGTGAGCGAGTGTGGGCATACCGTATGGCGAGGTGCACGAGCGTGTGTCCCGCGTCGAAGGCGGAGGCGCGGTTGAGCAGCTGGACGTCGCAGTGCGTGAGTACAGTGCGCCGGGTTGGACAGGTACGCTATAGTAGTAGTGAGCGAGTGTGGGCATACCGTATGGCGAGGTGCACGAGCGTGTGTCCCGCGTCGAAGGCGGAGGCGCGGTTGAGCAGCTGCACGTCGCAGTGCGTGAGTACAGTGCGCCGGGTTGGACAGGTACGCTATAATAGTAGTGAGCGAGTCTGGGCATACCGTATGGCGAGGTTCACGAGCGTGTGTCCCGCGTCGAAGGCGGAGGCGCGGTTGAGCAGCTGCACGTCGCAGTGCGTGAGTACAGTGCGCCGGGTTGGACAGGTACGCTATAGTAGTAGTGAGCGAGTGTGGGCATACCGTATGGCGAGGTGCACGAGCGTGTGTCCCGCGTCGAAGGCGGAGGCGCGGTTGAGCAGCTGCACGTCGCAGTGCGTGAGTACAGTGCGCCGGGTTGGACAGGTACGCTATAGTAGTAGTGAGCGAGTGTGGGCATACCGTATGGCGAGGTGCACGAGCGTGTGTCCCGCGTCGAAGGCGGAGGCGCGGTTGAGCAGCTGCACGTCGCAGTGCGTGAGTACAGTGCGCCGGGTTGGACAGGTACGCTATAGTAGTAGTGAGCGAGTGTGGGCATACCGTATGGCGAGGTGCACGAGCGTGTGTCCCGCGTCGAAGGCGGAGGCGCGGTTGAGCAGCTGCACGTCGCAGTGCGTGAGTACAGTGCGCCGGGTTGGACAGGTACGCTATAGTAGTAGTGAGCGAGTGTGGGCATACCGTATGGCGAGGTGCACGAGCGTGTGTCCCGCGTCGAAGGCGGAGGCGCGGTTGAGCAGCTGGACGTCGCAGTGCGTGAGTACAGTGCGCCGGGTTGGACAGGTACGCTATAGTAGTAGTGAGCGAGTGTGGGCATACCGTATGGCGAGGTGCACGAGCGTGTGTCCCGCGTCGAAGGCGGAGGCGCGGTTGAGCAGCTGCACGTCGCAGTGCGTGAGTACAGTGCGCCGGGTTGGACAGGTACGCTATAGTAGTAGTGAGCGAGTGTGGGCATACCGTATGGCGAGGTGCACGAGCGTGTGTCTCGCGTCGAAGGCGGAGGCGCGGTTGAGCAGCTGCACGTCGCAGTGCGTGAGTACAGTGCGCCGGGTTGGACAGGTACGCTATAATAGTAGTGAGCGAGTCTGGGCATACCGTATGGCGAGGTTCACGAGCGTGTGTCCCGCGTCGAAGGCGGAGGCGCGGTTGAGCAGCTGCACGTCGCAGTGCGTGAGTACAGTGCGCCGGGTTGGACAGGTACGCTATAGTAGTAGTGAGCGAGTGTGGGCATACCGTATGGCGAGGTGCACGAGCGTGTGTCCCGCGTCGAAGGCGGAGGCGCGGTTGAGCAGCTGCACGTCGCAGTGCGTGAGTACAGTGCGCCGGGTTGGACAGGTACGCTATAGTAGTAGTGAGCGAGTGTGGGCATACCGTATGGCGAGGTGCACGAGCGTGTGTCCCGCGTCGAAGGCGGAGGCGCGGTTGAGCAGCTGCACGTCGCAGTGCGTGAGTACAGTGCGCCGGGTTGGACAGGTACGCTATAGTAGTAGTGAGCGAGTCTGGGCATACCGTATGGCGAGGTGCACGAGCGTGTGTCCCGCGTCGAAGGCGGAGGCGCGGTTGAGCAGCTGCACGTCGCAGTGCGTGAGTACAGTGCGCCGGGTTGGACAGGTACGCTATAGTAGTAGTGAGCGAGTCTGGGCATACCGTATGGCGAGGTGCACAAGCGTGTGTCCCGCGTCGAAGGCGGAGGCGCGGTTCAGCAGCTGCACCTCGCTGAGTGTGAGCGCGCGCGCCGGGTCTCCACCCGCGGAGAGGTACGCCTCCACGCACCGCACGTCGCCCTCCACCACGCCTGCGGGGGGAGGAGAGAGTCATTACCCAAGTGCCCATGCAATAAATACCAAAAAATTATCCCGTTAGCGGAACGCCTTAACCTTTTGAACGCCAGTGTCGGCTAAAGACAACAAAAGCAAATTTAAATATATAATCTTCTGTAGTCTGTGTAATGGAAGCTGAGAATGGAATATGGCAGCAAATTTAAATATATTAACCGTCAGCCAGCCACCAGTTCAACCGGGGTCGTGCCACTCCGGATGAACTGGGAATAAATGGTATTGACTCTGCATACATTTATGACTTAAAAATTAGTAGAGCATAACTAAAAAATCCTGTAAATGAGTTGATTTTAAGGAACATTTATACAAACAGTAGAGTGGAGAAACGAGGGAGGAGAAAGAGTAGGTAGAGAGTTTAAAATTTTACATACTTTCGTTTCAACGATTTATAAGTTCTGGTTTTCTGCTATGAAAACGTAATACATCATTTTGACTTTCAGATATTAAACCATTTTGTGTAAGCCTTCGATTTTTAAATTAAAATACGGATGCAATCCATCAATGCAATGCCATGGAATTTAATAATATTTCACATTCCGAGGTTTCAAAGAACAATGGCGAGATCCTACCTGAATGTTTTATGAAGTGTCTAAAAATACGACATGTGCAAATATTAGTAATAAAATTCGGTCAGTTTTTACACAAAATTAATTTTGTATGTAAATTTCACGATAATACTTTTTAAATTAAAGTACTTCTATCTATCTATAACCTCACGCCAGATCCCTTGCGGGGTAGGCAGAGAGTACAGAGTTCCAACAGGTTCTTTCCTTACATACCTCCTTTAAAGTACTTCATTTGACTAAATTCATATTCATCCATTTTATTTGAATTACCATAATTGCCACATTTGAAAAAATAAATGTCAATAGTAGAAACTAATAAACATTTGTAAATAAACGTTTAGTAAAAGACTATAGATTTATAAAAACTCTCCTAATGTTTTACTTTCAAATAGTTGAAATAATTTCTAAATAGTTGATATAAGAAAAAATATTATACACAACGTATTTTAAATAGTTTATGGAAGTGATTGAAAAGAAATGTAGTGGCAATACTTCGTAATAAAGACATTTGTTTTATATATATGTGTACAATTTATTGACAACTTCAACTTACCAAAATATTTTACGGTATTCTTTTCTTCCTGGTTGTTTAATTTGTTTTTAGTTATAAACCTTGCAGCTACTCGATTTTATCGTACGAAACTGATAATTTCTTTCACTAAACGGACTCCGATCGTACCTCAAGAAATTGTGTAGTGAAGTGATGTGTGTAGTGTAGTTTGTATATTCTGTGTATATCTATCTATCTATCTATATATAACTTCAAGCCAGATCCCTTGCGGGGTAGAGGGTAGGCAGAGATTTTTTTTTTTTTTTTTTTTTTTTTTTTTTTTTTTTTTTTTTTTTTTTTTTTTTTTTTTTTTTTTTTTAAAAACGTTGCCCCACACTAGGATTAATTCCTGTGTCGTGGGTGCGTTTACAAACATGAAAATTCACATACACAAATACCCAGACCGGAACAAATAATTGTGGATCACACAAAGATTTGTCCCGTGCGGGAATCGAACCCGCGACTATTAGACACAGTGGGCGGGGCGGGCTAAGCCCTTAACCACTGCGCTAAATCGTCCGTAGATTACAGAGCTCCAACAGTTTCTTTCCTTACATACCTCTCTGGCTTCCTCGACTCTCATAGTTCGTCTCATACACGCTCGCCGGTTACGGAGACTCTTGACTTTTCCATCAGATAAGACTCTGTTTATTTGTTTATCGCTTGGAGGCGGAAAGGTGTGACCGACCTACACGCATTATGTGCGTGCAAATGTTATATTGGAGTCAATAATGCTCAGCGATATAAGTCTTGAATCAAAACACGAGAACACGCTCTACAAGTAGACTATTAATTATTGTATGTGACGTAAATTACATATTTATCAAATAAATCTTCATAACCATTTTTATTTTACCTGTTTTATTTTGTTGCAGTGTATGGGTGTAACTAGGTGATAACAAAAATAATGAATCAACTAATTCTGTCCCACTGCTAGGCAAATATCTCACAAATTGAGATGACAGATAGATCATAGTCCACCACGTTTACATATTTTATATAAAAGTAAGTAGATACTTAAACGTAGTGTCTACTATTATAATTTCTAATGGTTGCAAGTTACCCCTTTTTAGAAGACTCGTAAATACAAATCACCAATGACCTACTGCTAACTACCTGTTAAAAGGTAATTTCATTAAATTCATATTGATATACCCTCAAAACATGAAATAGTATGGCTGCATTAAGTTAAATGGGTACTATTATATTTTTTATGGTTACCGCTGAGTGTTTTAGAAGCCTCAAAGTTATAAATAGCTCATGATTCCTAACTATTTAATGTCTTGACATATAAATATGAATATATGGAATATTGACATAACCTTAAAACTAAAATGTTAATATCTCTTTTTTTTCGATGACTCAAATAAAAATTCTCGGTGTTTATGTTTATATAATGGAAACCCTATAGATTTCACACTTTTTCAATCATAGACGCTTCAAATCGATATCAGGCAAAACCATGTATGGGAGTTTGCCATTGTCTTTTAAATCATGCATCATGTAGAAGCACTTGTATGTCCAAATTAACTACAAAACCTGTATATATTTGTGCGTATTGATGAATGTGTTATAGAAATACACTTGAAATCGCTTTATTAGTTTTGAGTTATGGTTTCATTTTGTTTAATACAGTAGAGTAAATGAGTAACAGCAGTTTCCGCAAAGTTAAAAAAATGTTGATCTGCCTCATTGGTCTAGTGGCAAAGCGCATCTCTTTGTGATCACGAGGTCCTGGGTTCTAATCCTAGGTCGGACAAATGTAGTTTTTCTAACGAAAAACTCCCCAGTATGAGTCCGGAGTCTGGATTTGTGCCCGGTATATGGCAATAGGCTCGCCCCCTATTACATGGGACCTAACATCATCGGCAAAAAGTGGGTGTACTTAGTACATCTCTGCCACCTCCGCTTAGAGAAATAGGCGCGCCGGTGTTAAATGAAATGTAACATACTAATAGTTGAAATCTAATCAGTTGCCGATTTAGAATAAACTATATTCAGGTCTTGCGTTATTTATGTTACAACTGGTTTTTACAGGGTCGGTTTTTGAGATGTGGCAGTAAGGGCAGCTCGCGAAGCAAATACGACGAGAAGATGTCTTAAGCTAGCGAGCCTGTGGAATTTCAAAAACCCTTGATGTCATGGTGGTGGGCTTGGCTTACCTCAGTTTGTCATCACTTCTCGCTCCATTCACGCGACGTTGAAGTTCGAATAGCTATTAAATGTTCTCTATTTTTATTTAAAACAAGCAGTTTGCCGCGACTTTGTACCCCGGTGACAACAGCGCCACCTACTGGGTCTATGTTATATAGCCTATGTTACTTCTGGATAAGGTAGCTTTCTAATGGTGAAAGAATTTTCGAAATTGGTCTAGTAGTTTTTGAGTTTATTCGTTACAATAATACAAATTTTTCCTCTTTTAATATTAGTATAGAAGTATAATAATAATAATCATTTATTTATCTTTCAAGTTCATGGACTCATATTTGTTAGTAATATTTCACTTATAAACTATGTTAGTATTCTTATTATCTATGTACATGTATGGTATGTAAACCACCCCTCATCCTAGATGTTGAAAGTCAGCAGCTGCGGTTCACATACAAGCAGTCTAGTCTGCTCGCTATACAGCTTAGGATACTGTTGGGGCTGGCCCGCACACGGCGCACCAGGGAAGCGCATTTCTTACGCATCGTTGCAAAGAAACAATCGACACAGGCATCAGCAAACATCCCCATTCACTGCAGAAACGGGGCAGCCCCATCAGAACCCGGAACGCATTGTTGAATTGGACGCGAAGAGAGCTGAACGACTTTTGAGTATAAGCCGCCCACAGGCTGCACGTGTAAGATGAGGTGCAGTACGCACGGAATAACCTTATTTTAACGTCCATAGAACACCGTGGGAACCTGTGAGCTATCATATTAGCTCTAACCGACAGCGCCCTTCGTTCCCTTTCAATGTCTTCATCGTCCTTGAGGTTGGCGGTCAAGATGTGCATTAGGTATTTAAAGTTAAAAACCCTCACTAATGGTACTCCATTCAGAATTATAGGAGGAATATTTTCAGGGCAACGGCCGCCAGCCTCAAAAACCATGATCTCACTTTTAGTGACGTTGTAGACCAGTCCGTGTCGAATTTAGTATTCTTCACAAATGGCCACCAACCTCCTAAGACCACACACCTAAGGTATAGATAAAACCTTTAAAATGAAGTGCATTTCAGTTGTAATTTTTTTTTTGTAATAATTACATTACTTCTGTTACAAATGCCATCTACCGTAATATACTTGAACTAACAAGTAACATTGACATGGAAGAACCGTTTAGTTTGTACCATTCACCGTAAAATGGCAAATACAAATGTAGGTGGGGCGTAACGTCCCTCTCGCCCTTTGCCACCCCACGCATGCTTTATTGTAGAGGAACATTTTATTACGCCATTTCCTCTTCTTTGCTATTTGCTTCGTGAGCCATTTACATCAACCGTAGTAGCGTTTAAGGTATCTAAACCACGATGATTTCCTACGAACGTTATTTTGCGATTTCTGACTTTTCTAGTACTCCTACCCAGTTGGTCTAACAAAGTTTGTGATCCTTATAAGAAACCGGATCGATTGGCATCAAAAAAAGTTTTTGCGTAAATTGCTCATTTTCTTGCTCACTGCACATATGTTTAAATCTGTTAATGACACTCAGAATGTCGTGCCCTAACTGCCCAGTCTTAAAAATCCACCCTGCATATCATCAAGCAAGATCCCTTGAAATTAATCATATTCTACTTCACAAATTAATATCAGTTTGGCGTTACTAATGGCCGGTTTCAATATTCAACTCAAGGATACATTTACTTACTATCAGATGAATTTTGACAGATTTTCCATACAAAATATGCCAAAATTCTATCTGTAGTAGGCAAATCCATCCTTGAGTTAAATATTGAAACCGGCCGTTAGAAGTGCACCACAGATGCAGGTGTTGAATTAATAAGAAATATCTTTTAGGCCTGGGAGAACTTGCAGTATGCTTTAGGTATATATTGCGATTAGTCTAGGACTTTTGAATGTGCATCCTAAAACTCTACAGAAAACTATACCACTACGGTATAAGGAACAAGGTTCTCGAATTTTGGACTTCTTATCTGATTAATAAAATGCAAAAGGTCGATGTTAATGGGAGTGTGAATCTTACGGTTCTGATGTGACAATGGGCGTGCCCCAGGGTTCGATTCTCGGTCCAATTCTATTTCTAATATACATTAATAACTTACCTCACTATTTACGAGAAATCAGCTTGAATGAGATTGAGAAAATCAGCATATTGAAACAGCTAGAATTATTTATTTCGCTTATTTCCTTAATATGCCATATGACATACGTCTTCGGGAATATTCTGCAGAATTGAATAAAGAATCTTCGTTTTTTTTAAAAAGCGCAATTGGTGAAATTTACATTTTGGCCCCGACAGCTTCCCTTAAAGAAAGAACGGGCTATTGGTGCAATTTACAATTTCGCCCCGACAGCTTTCCTTAAAGAAAAACTCAAAGACAAATATATTTTAACTGTTCTCGCAATTCATATATGAAATGTATTAATAAATGAACAAAGATTAGTAAGTCTTTCGTTCATTTGAAATATGCTGATTATATAAGTTCAAAAAGAGTTTGAAGATTGGGAGACTTCCCTTTTCTTCGGGGCGGATTATGAAGCCACACTAAGGTCCCCTCTTCAAAACCGTTAGTGTTCGCGTTTCGGTCATATCGGGTCTTCATTTTAATGCCGGTTCTCAATCCGATTTCTCTTACTCTGTTATGCACCTCGTCCAGCTGGTTCTGGAGATCACTTCCATAATCCGTGACTGACTTAGGACTATCTGGTGGTGCGCCTGTTATTGCATCCACCGGAAACCTCATTTCTCGGCCGAAGTTCAGTTTCAGAAGTTCTTGCCGGAGTGTGACCCATACTGTCTTGAACCGCAGACCGAAAGGGCATTAGAAACAGAGGGATATATTGATCCCAAACTCTCCGGTGTTCATTCAAGTCGTTTCTTTGCCAAGTGGTTTTCCAGGGTTTGGTTAAACCTCTCGATTCTCAACCATGCCATCCGACTGCGGATGCGCTGGAGTTGTTCGGGTCTTAGGGATACCGACATTGTACATTTCTTGAAATAGCGCCAATTAAAATTTCCGCCTTTGGTCTAAATGTAGCTTTAAACGAACGACATAGCGACAGACCACTTCATGGACCTATTTCTTTGCTACGGTTATTGCTTCTTGGTTAGGTCGTGTGAAAACTTCCGGCCATTCAGTAAAGTAGTATTGTACAACTATTATGTATTTGTTGCCATCATCGGTCTCCGGAAACGGTCCAGCAACGTCGATAACGATACGTTGCCATAGTTCTCCCATGGTTCCCATCGGCTAACTTAAGTTTACTTCTATTTCTTGTCTGCGGACATTTTAGAGAAGCACATGCAGTACATTTACGGCACCAATCCTTAACATCCTCTCGACAACGTAACCAATATAACCACTGTCGCACTTTAACCAGCGTTTTCTTGACTCCAAGATGTCCACCGGAAACGCCGTCATGGATATTCCATAAAAGAGGAGCCACTTTGCACTGTTGTTGTTTGCGCTCACACCACACCATTACCTCATTGGTATCATTGTTTTCCCATTCCCCACAACAAAATGTAGATGGAAAAAATTTTGAAAATACTATTTTACAATAGATAAAGAGTAACCGGGGAGTTTCTTGCCCTTCTTCTCCACAGGAATGACATTCCGAAGTGGTAATAGTCTTTGTTACTTTTCTGACGATTCATAAATACTGTAATGGTTTACATGAATAAAAAATATTCTGATTCTGGATTATGCAACGCTCCAGCAACATTTGAACGCCTCATGGAAAGAGTGGTGGTCGGCCTTCTCGGTGACGTATGCTTGGTCTACCTTGATGACGTCTTTGTCATGGGGCGGAGTTTCAAGGAAAACTTGTAGAATTGGAAGAAAGTATTTACCTGGATTCGCGAGACTAACTTTAGATTGAGCCAAAAGAAGTGTGCTCTCTTTAAGAAGGAAGTTAGCTACCTTGGACACAATATCTCACCGGGAGGCGTGAAAACTGATCCCGAGAAGGTAACAGCTGTTCAAGAATGGCCCGTACCGAAAAACAAAACAGAAGTTCGCGCATTCCTGGGCTTATGTACGTACTACAGACGGTTCGTCAAGAATTTTTCGGACATCGCAAATCATTACATCGATTGACAGAAGTGAAACGGAACTTCGTCTGGGACTCGAATAGCAAGCATGCCTTCGGCGCATTAAACAGCCCCTGTGTGAAACCGGAAAGGAATTACTGTGTTACTTGGCGTGAATTACTTGCTGTGGTGAAGACCTTGCAACATTTTAGCAAGTAACTTCTAGGAAGACAGTGTACACTGAGGACAGATCCTGCTGCGTTAAAATGGCATCGGTGATATTGGCAAATAACACTGGCTGGAGATACATGCAGTCCTTAATTTCGAGTTTCACGTTCGTTTCGCAGAGGACGTTGACTGGCTGATCGGTCGCTGTCTGAAGATGGTATGATGGAGATCGCTTTTTCCACAATATGGTGCATTTCAGCAGCTCTGGCCTCACGATTGTACGGGATGCTCCGATATCCAATGTAAAACTGCAAGTTTGGTTGTTAACGGTACCATCGATGATAAGACGATTTCCATTACAGACTTGAGTTATTGGGACGGTTGGGTTCCTAGTATGACCAGCCAGCGTCCGCCTCGCGGCCCTGGCAACTTCTTCTACCTGGGCCCCCTTCCTTTCCTCTTCTTAGGGCACTCCAACTTTATATGCCTTTTCTCCGCAGCCGTAACATGTTGGGCCAACCTAGGTGTTCTCTCATTAGTCACCACTTCCTGACCTTATGTACCCTATTGCTGTTCCGCACAGGTAACACCTCAAGAGCAAGGGTCAGTGCGCTCCTCAATGTTTGGTAGGGACCTAAGACAACAGACCTGACGTCATTCTCCCATATGCCGTCGATGAAAGCCCATATAAGTTGGACTCGATATCTGCTGGCGTTGACACAAAGGCTCGACGAACTAGCCTTTCTACCTCCGATGCCTACTGCTGCAGACTTTCACCAGGCTCTTGGCACAGTCCCGTAGTTGTTCTCGATAGACGTGCTCCAAATAGTTTTCTCCGTAGCGCGACTCTAATGCCTCCATGAGTATCTCAAGTGTCCTGCCTTTGGACGGCAGATTCTCCAAAACCATAAGAGCGCCCCTCACCTAGGGCAGACAATCCGTCGTCGATTTTAGAGAGGACAGCTTCCTGGCTAGCCTGAATCTTTTTCTGATTGGCCTTAATCAGGTCGTTCGTGGAGTACGTATCATTTTTTCGCGCGGTAGTATCGGCATCCCACTTCTAACACCAATGTTACGTTTGCGGGGTAAATAAATGCCAAATAACGTGCAAAGAACTTTATTAGGCGCTGTACGCACAAAACAGTACATCGAATGCAAGTACACTAATCTCTTAGCCCACAATTACCCCCGTTCCCGTAAACTCCTTCAAGTCGTAGGGTCAGCCAGTTTGCACATTCTGCCTCTTAACGCCACACACCATAATATCATAAGCGATGACACCTGGCTCGACCTCATACTTACCTCTAATCCCTCTCTCGTTTCCTCTCATGGCCAGCATGATGCTTCCGGCTTTTCCCATCATGACCTTATATTCCTCTCCTACATCCTGAAACCTCCCAAGCCACATCCTAAGGTTCTGCACAGGCGTTGTTTTGCCCGTATGGATATCGGTAAATTAACTGAGGATGCATCCAAACTCGACTGGAATGCCCTCATGGGAGCCAACACCATCGACGAAAAAATTTGCATTTTCAATCAAACCCTAATTCAGCTTTATGATATCCATGCTCCTGTGAAAAAGGTGCGGCTGAAGCGACCACCTGCTCTGTGGATGACAAGGGGAATTCGGATGGCTATGAGGCGCAGAAATCGTACGTTCCGAAAGTTTAAAAAAGACCGCACGGAAGACAACTGGGCCTATTTTAAAGTTGCTAGGAATCGGTGTAATAAGATGATACGTGACGCCAAACGCCGCTATATTCTAGATAATATTACATCCTCTTCTCCTGCCGATATTTGGAAATTTCTTGGTACTTTAGGTATTGGTAAGGCTCGACGTCATGAACTACCAAGTACAATAAGTTTAGACGATCTTAATAGTCATTTCTCCACTGTTCCTCCTTTTGATCGTCTAACTGCACACCAAACTATTTCTTTCTTGGGTGGTCTTAGACGTCTGAACATTAATCCTTTTTATTTTTCTCCAGTCGACTCACATGAGGTTAAGAAGATCATTTTGGCCATCAAATCCAAGGCTGTGGGTTGTGACAAAATAAGCAGATGCATGATCATAACAGTACTTGACTATCTCCTACCGGTGATCACCCACCTTATCAATTTTTCTTTAGAGTCCGGCGTATTTCCATCTCTCTGGAAAAAAGCATTTGTCCGCTCACTGCCTAAAATTCCCAATCCCTCCCTTCCCAGCCACTTTCGTCCAATATCCATTCTTCCTTTTCTTTCAAAAGTGCTCGAGGCCTGTGTTCATAAGCAATTCTCCCATTTCATATATACCAACAACTTAATTAACCCTCTTCAATCTGGGTTCAGGCCTGGCCATAGTACCGTTTCTGCCCTTCTCAAAGTGACTGGTGATATTCGAACAGGCATGGAAGATACCAAAGTAACCGTCCTTGTGTTGGTCGATTTCACTAATGCCTTCAATACTGTTAGTCACGATATCCTTCTTTCTATTCTCTCCTACCTTCTGTGCTCTCAAGAGTCGCTGGATTGGTTTTCTTCTTATCTTCGAGAACGTCAGCAGTCAGTTTTCTGTGATGAATTATCATCAGCATGGTGCTGCCTCGACACTGGCGTTCCCCAAGGCGGTATTCTCTCTTCTCTTTTATTTTCCATTTTCATTAATTTAATAACTCAAGAACTTCAGTGCACGTATCATCTGTACGCTGATGACTTGCAATTATACTCGCAAGGTAGTGTGGATAACATTGCTGATATTGTCGTCAAACTTAATCGTGACCTAGAGGCTATTAAGAATTGGTCTGACAGGTTTGGTGTCACGGTGAATCCTACAAAGTGCCAAGCGATTCTAGTTGGAAGCTCTAGGCTTATAAGCAGGGTCGATGTTGGTTCTTTGCCTCCACTTAAATTCAACGGGGTAGTTATCCCCCTGGGCTCTAGCGTTAAGAATCTCGGTTTGCATATTGACACAACACTTAGCTGGCAAATACAAGTCACGGCTGTCGGTCAAAAAGTTACCGGAACGTTACGATACCTGTATCGATTAAAAAACTTGCTTCCCAGCAACACGAAAGCAATGCTTGTGCAGTCCCTGATATTTCCTATCTTCGACTATGCTGATGTGTGCTACTTCGACCTGAATGCAGATCTCCTCAATAAACTAGACCGCCTACTTAATAACTGCATTCGATTCGTCTTCAATTTGCGTAAATATGATCATGTGTCGGAGCATCGATCACTATTAAAGTGGTTGCCTATTCGGAAGCGTAGAACTCTGAGGGCACTGACAACTTTATTTTCTATCCTTTATTCTCCAGTCTCGCCCGCTTATCTTACTTCTCAATTTCAGTATTTATGCTCTAATCACAATAAACATCTTCGCTCTTCTGATAATCGCCTTCTTCAGTGCCCCCCTCATACTACTGATTTCATTCACTCTTCCTTCTTCGTCCAGTCTATCCTTCTTTGGAATGCTTTGCCTTTGGAACTCCGAATGGCAACCAATCGTCCCTCTTTTAAAAAAAGGCTGCAGGACTATTTGCATAAAAGGCCGGATTCTCCTCAATGTTAGTTGTTCCATCTCGTTATCTCGCACAGTCCTAGTTCATGTATGTATTGTATGGCTATATATGTATGTATATATTTGTGGTATATATAAATATATATTATGTATATGTATCGTTATATATATTATGTATTTACTTAGTGTTATAAATAGGTAATTAGTTGTTATTTATATTTATTAATGTAACTTTTTTCCACTTGTATAATCTCGCACCTACCACACTTGTCTCACACCACCCGAAGGTAGACTGGCAGAAAATGCCGTAGGCATTAAGTCCGCCTATGTACATTAGTGCATTAAGTATAAATAAATAAATAAATAAATACACTAAACACACACTAGTACTCTTGTTGATACCCAAATACTGCTTCCAAGTCGCTGAGTCGTACACGTATATCGTTGCTAAGGTCGCCGGTGCATTCCGCTTAGATCGCTTGTTCTCGATTTGATCGCTGTTGCTTCCCAAAAGAGACTGTGTTCGTCACCGCGCTAAGTGTTCCTTTTATACTCGTATAAAAATTTTAGATCGGATGCGAACCCTCCAAGTACATCGGTACTAAAGTCCAGGTACATCGAACAATAGCCGGCGCAATACACAAAGCGAAATTATTATTATGAACCTACTTGTATCTACTTGTTTAAAGCGCCCGCGCGCCGGCGATAAAGAGGGGAGGAACCTTCTAGACGTTTTGGTATCTAAACGCGGATTCATGACCTTTCTTCTCGGAATGTTAGGGGACCTAAGGGTAATCGATGCGTTTTAAAATAAACATCCACCGATATAAATTTTTCGAGATATCGGGGTAAGACCGGGTCGTAACATTAACATCCGCCGATAAAGGGTTCACGAGATATCGGGGTGTATTAAAGTCTTAACAATAAGTAAATGCTTTTTGTATTTGTGTGTTAATTCATAACTTAAAAATAAACGATAATAAAATCCGGAAAATAGTTTTATCAAACTCGACTCATGTGTAAAATTAGAACTCAATACATAAGATTTTTTAAGTTAATATATATATATATGTATATGTATATATATATAATATATATATATATATATATATAAAAGTATAAATATGCAAAACGTTATAGTACTGACCGAGACAGGCCTGCAGCCAGATCCAGTCGGTGTTATTGGTGCGCCGCTTGGAGCGGCGGTTGTTGGCGTCCAGCTCGTGGATCGACGCATTCTGGCTGTTACAGATGTCGTTGATGCCTGCCGACACACAACAACACTCTCAATGCTAATTCTTAGATCCCATGTTATAGGGGGCGAGCCTATTGCCATTGTAGCGGGCAGAATGGTAGACTCCGGACTTTGGAAACTTTGATTCAAAAAAATTTCATTTTAGTCCGACCTAGGATTCGAACCCAGGATGTCGTGTCCGCCACTCCCACTATGCGCCACAAAAGGGGAATAAAGGAATTTCGCTTGGCGAATAAAGGAAAGCATGACAGTGCATATTTTTTATTTGTTTTTGTATGTATTTTGTATGCGTGGGCGTGGCTCAATATTTTTTTCTATGAAAGAGCAGATTTTTTGTTTTTTTTTTTTTTATGTTTTACAAGTGATCCAGTATGTAGGTGTATAAGGGTGTGGTCTCACCGAGCGCGGGGCGCGGCAGCTTGAGGTCGGGCGGCGGCGAGTTAGGCGCGGGGTTGCTGCTGCCGCACATGGCGCACTTCATCGACTTGGGCCAGTTGTCGTACGTGCACGTCTGCCGGGAACAAAACACACGTGTCACGGGACAAAATCATGTACCTGTTCATACTAAAAAAAAACTCCCGCAAACTGGTTGCAAAATTTGGTTGCGATGGCAGTAAAGCTACTCTCTGCTCAACGGCCTGGAGGTCACCTCTTTAGCAAAACTATTTTAATCTCAACAGCGCTATAAACTGCGTACATCCACATCCCTTTCTTGCAGTAAAGTAAACAATTGAAGCTTTGTTAAAGAGATTGAAGTACACGCCCTGGTTGCAAACTAAGTAACTTTCCCTTTACAATCAGTAGTTAAGAAAAGTGTTCAACGTCCGTCAGTCTGGTGACTTTTGCTTACAGTAAATACTAAAGTACATTAAATTTGAAATAAATATATATACCAACCGGACAAGGCCACTTGGCGACGGAGGACGCGCTGGCCTGACCCTGCGGCGACGATATCCTCAACGGCTTGAGCCGCTCCGCCACCGCCTCTGCGCCTGCGCACGGGCATCATAATTAGAAAGCAAAATAAAAAAATATTTTATGGCCTCCACGGGCCATGAGGAACTAAATAACCTCTGAAATAGTGGCCACAGTGCCTTGGGAAAGCCCTGTGAGGTTATCTCCCAAAACCCCTTAAAAATGAAAATATCATCGAAAGAGAATGATATTGACATGAGATCCGGGTAACACCCGGCGCCCCCGGTACTCTGGCCGGAGGGTGCGAAATTGGCTACCGAAGACTCCATGGAAGTAGCCGATCAGGCTCCCGTAGGTAGAAAATGCTACTGGCAGAAAAAAAATATACCCAACAAGCTTGCCATCCCAGTTTGTTTATATCGTGACCTAGATCCCACCAACCGAATAGTAAATCTACATCATCTAGTAAAGAGACCACAGTGTCCCCGAACAGAAATACGCAGCTTGATACTCCGAGCACAACCTGCCTACCTGAAGAAAAACTAACTCAAACAGTTTATCCCCCCGAATAGCAAAGAGTCCCAACTGCTAGGAGCAATAAACAAAAAAAATATCGCAATCACCTTCACTAGAGGCAATTAAAATTTCTAACAAATATGGTGCACTTCAAATGGACCTAAACGAGGAACAAAATGAAACCAAACAAAAACATCCAAGTAAATCTCCACCAATCATCTTGTATGGCATTGAGGACGTTAATAAGTTAACAGAGCTTCTAAATTCTGTAGCCAAAGATGAATTCACTTTTGAAATAATAAATAGATATCAACTTAGAATTAATAGTCTAGACATAGAAGCTTACAAGAAAATCATCAGTTTAGTCCGTGAGAGGTCTCATAGGTTACACTTTCAACAGAAAAGATAAACGAAGCTATAGATTTGTAATAAAGAACTTACATCACTCAACCCCACATAGCACTATAAAAGAGGAAATAGAAAAAAACAGGGAATAAAATTTAAGGAGAAATCACAAATGTAAAGTTTGGTCCTGAAAAAAAAGCCAACTTCAACATTCTTTGTTAATTGAAGCCCCAGTCTAAATAATAATTTAGTGACAACCATTACATCTATTTACCACCAAACAGCTATTATTGAAGAGCCTAAAAGAAGAAACTCAATCCCATAGTGCCAAAGATGTCAACAGTAAGGACACTCAAAAAGTTATTGTATGAGACCATATCGCTGTGACTGCGCACAACCACACAAAACATCGGAATGCTCGAAAAAAGATCGAAATACGCCAGCAAAATGTGCATTGTGTCATGGGTCGCACCCGGCAAATTATAAAGAATGCAGCGTGTACCAAGAAATTCTAAACAGAAAGTTAGGCCATAAATCTATTAGGAAAGTCATGCCTGGCGTACAACACAAAGCCGACCCTGAAACGGCAGAAAATATATTTGACAAGAAGAATACAGAAAACCATACAGACAGGTCGTCATACGCAGAAGTAACCAAAAATCAACCAAAGTTAGAAACTTTACTCACACAACAGGCTAAAAAGTTAGACAACCTACCAGACCAAATGTCAACGATGATGAATCTACTCACAACACTTATCAGTAAAATTCCGATAAGATGGCTACATTTAGAATTGCAACATAGAACGTAAATGGCTTGGCAAAACACAAAAAAGATGTAGAACTACTTCTTATGCAACACGACATTGATGTTTTATTAATATCCGAAGCACATTTCACATCCAGCCACATATTTACTCTAATAAACCATTGCTGCCCATACAGGGAGAGCAATTATTATAAAAAAGCATATTTAGCATGACCTACGTCTACCTATGTCCTACAGAAATACTAAACTGTTTAAATTCAGGCTACTAGAATATTAGTTCATGATAAACATAGTAGCTGGGTATGTAAGAAGGAGAATGAAAGTAGGATAAATGCGGTAGAAATGCGAGCTCTGCGGAAGATGTGCGGAGTGAAGCTGACCGACCGCATTAGCAACAGCATAGTGAGACAGCGAGTAGGTATGAAAGATAGTATCGGTGTAAAGATGAGAAAGGGCATGCTCCGTTGGTTCGGGCATATAGAAAGAATGCCAGAGGAAAGAATGACAAAACAGATATACAATGTGAAAGTGGAAGGATGCAGGTACCGGGGAAGACCTAGACTATCTTACCACAACCAAATAAACCGAGTCTTATCTGATGGAGAAGTCAAGAGTCTCCGTAACCGGCGAGCGTGTATGAGACGAACTATGAGAGTCGAGGAAGCCAGAGAGGTATGTAAGGAAAGAACCTGTTGGAACTCTGTACTCTCTGCCTACCCCGCAAGGGATCTGGCGTGAGGTTATAGATAGATAGATAGATAGATAAACATAGTTCATTAACCATGTCTGCTGTGTATTGTCTACCTAAACACACATTAAAGGAAGACTGTTTTACTGATTATTTTAAAACACTTGGACAAAGATTCATATGTGGTGGCGACTGAAACGCTAAAAATGTATTTTGGGGATCCCGATTGTCCCTGCCCAGGGGTCGAGAACTATAAAAAAGTCTTGACAAAAATAAATTGCATGTAATGAGTACAGGTGAACCCACATATTGGCCAACGGACCCAAATAAACTACCTGACTTGCTAGACTTTATCATATACAAAGGACTTTCCAATCTGTACTTAAATATTGAAAGTAGCCTAGATAGTAGCTCAGATCACACACCATTGATAGCCTTTTTAAGTATAACACTAATAGCAAGAAAACCTATAGAAAAACTGTACAGCAACAAGACTGACTGGGTCGAATTCAAACGAGGATAAGGTCATTCCTTAAATACCGTTAAAACAAATACCAACATCGACGTAGCGGCCACAAACATAACAAATCTTATTCAGACAGCAGCTTGGAAGTGCACACCAATGACCATCAACATAACTGGTAGTAAAAATATCGCCAAATAAGAAACAAGGTCCTTCAAAAAGGAGACTTAGGAGAATATGGCATAACAGCCGGCATCCTTCTGATAAAAGGGCACTAAGTAAAGCGGCTGCAGAACTGAGGAACTATTTAAAGACCATTGAAGACGATACTCTAAAGAACAAACTAGAAAATCTTGATGCTAGAACAAGGAATGAGTATTCGCTTTGGAATATGGTAAAACATAGCCAAGCGGCGCCGCAAACTGCCCAGTATCCCATAAAACTGGACAATGATACATGGGCAAGGAAAGAGAGCGAACGTGCTGAAGTTTTCGGATCTTTCCTGGCCGATGTATTCACTCCCAATGTTGGCGATGCGATGACCGATGATGCAATACAAAATTACCTTCAATCAGACCTACAACTCAGTCTACCCGTGCAGCACCTTACACCCCGCGAAGTATGGAAAACCATCAAAGAACTCTATCTAAATAAAGCGCCTGAATTCTGCTCAATAACGGCGGAAGTACTACAACAACTTCCCAAAAAAGCCGTTGTCTTTATAACGCAGCTCTTTAATGGAATACTAAGGCCGGGGTATTTTCCAAGAATATGGAAGATTTCAGAGATCATTATGGTTCCAAAGTCAGGAAAGCCGCCACACTTAGTGTCATCATACAGGCCCTTAAGCCTATTACCTGTAATGTCGAAGTTATTCGACAAAATAATTCTGCTTAGATTAAATGGAACACTTAACGATGGAAAAATTATCCCACAACATCAGTTTGGATTTAGGACAGGACATTCAACTATAGAACAAGTACATAGAGTGTCGAATAAAATAATAGGCTTTAGAGCGAAGAGAATACTGCTCGGCTGTGTTCCTAGACGTACAGCAAGCTTTAGCAAGCAAGCGACAAGGTCTGGCACCAGGGCTTTCTGTATAAAATTAAGAAATTGTTGCCACATAATTATTATATACTACTCAAATCATATTTAGAAGACAGAATCTTTCGGGTAAAAATGAATGACTTTTACTTAAAATTTCATGAAATACTAGCTGGAGTACCCCAAGGCTCCGTTCTGGGTCCAACATTATATCTGATATACACGGCAGACATACCAACTACACAAGGAGTTCTTTCTGCTACTTTTGCTGACGACACAGCTGCCCTGTCCAACAGCTTGTCGCCGTATACAGCCTCGCTAGTGTTACAAAGTCACCTGGATAAGATAAACACCTGGATGAATAAATGGCGAATAAGAGCTAGTGCCAACCAATCAAAACACGTGACGTTTACGCTCCGATAGGATAATAGTCCACCTGTAAAATTAGGAAAAACGTAATGAGCTCAACATACAACTTAGAAAACTTAAATGGCTCCTCGGGAACTCATCACCAGTGACCTTAGAAAACAAAACGCTAATTTACGAAGCAGTGCTAAAACCTGTATGGGCATACGGAATTGAACTGTGGGTTTCAGTAAAGAACTCTTACATAGAAATCCTGCAAAGATTTTAAAATAAAGCTCTCAGAATCATAAGAAAGAAGACTGAGCAACAGATGAAAAATAAAATTACGCAGTACAAATATCGAGATGCCAGGAGACTAAAACAATACCATCTCTGCGCGCCCGCCGACTGGACCGTGATACCACCTTGCCCATTGGTTACAACATCTAAGTGTAGTATTTATTTTTTAACATTGTGTTTGAAAATCAAGTAAATATCGTTTAAATTTTAGCTTAAATGTTTGTTATATACCTAGTGCTCCATAGTTTATTAAAACGACTGAACTACATGAGCATCTACAGATCAAAACAATCAAAGATGAAATTGAGCAAAGAGTAAAACTGTACCAACAGCGAATAGGAGCACATGTCAACCTTCTATCTACAGCTCTGAGTGAACCACCAAAACTCAATAGACTAAAACGTCGCCATATAATGGCAACATAATAATTAAAAAAAAACGAAGAAGAGGCAGATCCTTCTCTGGAAGGATGAACCTCACCCGCCAACCACTGGCATACAACCCATCTGCTAATGGCTAGTAAGCCGATTGCATGATATCGGAAAAAGGAAAAAAATAAAACATATTCAACTGATACTGAGTCTAGATATGTTAAGAATATGTAATCAAATTATTTCAATGGTTATGGCAAAAGATGCTGAGATATCCTACTATCACAGCAATCTTAATAATAAAACACTAGAAGTGAAATAGCGCAAGATTTTGTTCGAAACCACTGTCGCCGCTTTGCATACAAACACAGTTTGAAAAAAATCTTTTTAAAAAAAAAAAGGTAAACCGACTTCAAAACGCAAAAAATAAATATTTGAAGTCGGTGCTGGTTGGTGCAGTCGGGTACTTGGCACCGACTTCAAATATTTAATTATTGCTTTTTGAAGTTGGTTTACCTTTTTTTATAAAAGATTTTTATTTTACAATTTTATGTGACGAGTGAATTATTTAGTAATATTTATATACCGATATTATATTATTTTGCTAAGTTGCAAAGTAAGGTACCTACAGGATTAATATAATGACTATAATAACGGAATCTATACATACATTCGTGCTGTTCGCCGGTAAGGAGTTCCCTCTTGTATCTTGAAAGTTCAAGGTCCAATACCACTAACAATAAAATACGACCACCTCAAAACTTTACTGAACCAAATGCAAAAAGAATCATCAAAATCGGTTCATAAGCAAAGGAGTTATACAAAGGGGATGAATTATGAACCTCCTTTTTGAAGTTGGCTAATATACTGCTTAGTTCTATAGTAGGGTACCTATAGGATAGACGTAATACCCATAATATCTCAATTTACACATGCCTATTGTTTGTCGTTAAGGAGTTCCCTGGTGTATCTTCTAAGTCCAAGGTCCAATACCAATGAAATTAAAATGGGACCACCGCGGAGCTATACTGAACCCAATGCAAAAAAATCATCAAAATCGGTCCACAATTGACGGAAATATCGCTGAAATTACATAAAAAAAAGCATAAATACAACCGAACATAGAACCTCCTCCTTTTCGAAGTCGGTTAAAAAGCAGATACTAACATGCGCTTACATTAGTTAAGTAAAATTTTCCAATGAATTACCTTTAGTTACAAGTTTTGGGAGACTGTCATACCAACTTTATCACATACACTGGTCCACGCAATCCATAAACTTAAATTTTTGATAATTTTCTCACATATTCGGTGACAAGTTCCCGCGGCTATACGACTTCTAGTGTCTTATTATTACGATTTATATGCCTACGATGGCCTTTCGGCTGATATAGTCTATTATTGGAGAGATTTCCTATTTTAAGCACCAGCAGTACATTATAAGCCACAATAAACGGACCTCACTAATATATCTCAAAAATGTTAATGTATAAATTTAGACTACTAATATATTTAATAATTATGAAATTATGTACCTCTATACTCATGAATTATGTGTCATCAATTGTGCTAGAATTAAGTTCATATTGAATGCTAAATAAATAAATAATTATTATTATCCTATGCTTAGAATAAGATAAATAAACACATATGGTTAACTTTTAGACAAAATCCCATGATAAATTAACCTGTACCTTCCCTTAGCTGCCTGGCAGCTGCAAAGGCCTTATTTCGCAAAGCGAGGTGAAAAATTAGTTCACACTGCACTGGTGGAGGCAGGTTTGTATCCACCTACTGTTGGAACTAATCAAGTTGCCTTCAGGGCTCCCAACTTGGATTAACGACAACCACATTGTGGTTACCAGGACCAACGGCTTAGCGTGCCTTCCAAAGCAAGGAGACATTCGAATATAAAAATGCGGTCTCCTACTTACCGCAGACATCTTGTGCAGGCAGTGCACTGGCACCATCTTGTAGTTTGAATATATCCTCGTTGAGCGCCGACTTCGGCGAGCGACACATCGTACACTGCAACAATATTAATCACAGATGGGACCGGCGTCGAAATATTACTGACGATTTAGCGCAGTGGTTAAGAGCTTAAGCCGCTCTGCCCACTGCGTCTAATAGTCGCGGGTTCGAGTCCCGCACGGGACAAATCTTTGTGTGATCCACAATTATTTGTTCCGGTCTGGGTATTTGTGTATGTGAATTTTCATGTTTGTAAACGCACCCACGACACAGGAATAAATCCTAGTGTGAGGCTACGTTTTTAAAAAAAAGAAAAAAAAAAAAATTATGCCACTTCGGAATTTTGTTATTATTACCGAATATTTGCTTTGATATCCCGATGGTCAAACTGCTAGACGCAGAAACAAATGAGAAGGTTGCAGCTTAATAGTCCAGCAAGATATGACTGTTAGCAGCGTAGCGTAGCCTTGGAGTAAAAACTTCGCGAATGCTATTTTTTAAAATTTTCATTCTATTTCATTTATAATATCTTAAGTTTGCACCATTAATGAGAATTATCTCGCATGCATTTGAAAACACATTTAAAATGCGCATTAAAGGACAACAAATTGACTGTAGTAATCAGCAATTCAAAGGTGGCAGGGAGCAGTTTTTCCTCCCTTTTGTAAAGTTATCTCTTTGGCACATCCAAGGTTTTTACTGTTAAGGCCTATTGAGTTTACGAAGTGGGCGGGGTAACGAGTGAAGGCGGTGAACTTGTCTATTTTCTCCTGTTGTCGAACGCTCAGTTTTTACGCCACTCCCGTACCAGGTTCGCCTCATTAGAGCTTATATATTACATACATCAAACAAGACGCGAACACTGAATATGTTTCTCGCAAGTTCTGTGCTTAATGTTTTAGATAATTTCAGTATCACATGTATGAACACTATGCACACTAGTGATCATAGCAACCATTTCGGCCACATTTCACTAAGAGACCATGTTTATTACGAGAGACTATGTTTATTATGGTGTGGAGGGATGTCATACTACCCAAACTATATTAAAGGGGCGACTTGGTCCAGTGGTTAAAAGTCTAAGCCGCTCCGAGCCGATCGAGTAATCGCGGGTCGATCCCACAAGGGACAAACCTTTATTTCGGTCTTGGTTCCACTCCGATCTTGGTCTCGAATCTATTCGCGCCTATATTAAAAAGGCGACAACTCGACACTTCGCGAACGCATCTTCCCATGCGAATCCGCTAATCGTAGCCGCCGCCGACTACGAACCCGACCCCTACATGTTCTCACTGATCCCCCCGATGCTTTGACATCGCTTCTTTCCGCTCCGGATACGGACGACGACGACGAAGTCGTAGATCCCTTAGCTCGCTGACCGGTGCACTAATTACATCCCCTCCCCCGTAGCGACTGTCCAAACCGAGGCCGTTCCTCCTTGAGGCGAGTATGTCGATCCTTGCCCTTCTGGCTCGAACGTAGTGGTTGCACGCTCGCCCTTAAGTCCGGTGAAGCTGTAAAGGCCTCACAGCCAACAGCGTATATCACTCAAACACACACACACACATTTCGGTCTTGGTGTTTATTTATGTTAATTTCATTTTGTAAATGTATCCACAACACATGAATAATTTCTAGTTTGGGACAACAATGAAAATAGATTTTCCTCCATTAGTCTTATTTTGGGGGTCCATTCCTTAGTCTTGTCCGCATCTACTATAAGAACGACGGGCTATCACTAATCTCCGCCAGCAACCATTCGAGGAGTACATATCTCAAGTCTACATAACACGAAACAGACGTCTGTACGAGTTGCGCAGTTCACTTTCGAGTCGCGCAACTAGCCGAGTGAAAGTGTTTACCAACACAATGCTCGCGCGCCATGCAGACAACATTAAACGCATTGTTAACCATTTAAATAGTGCTTCACGAGTTCACGCGTTAGGGATAGCATGACGCAAGTCAACCTAAACAAGTATTGAACTACACGTGCATTATGTTGTAGAGAATTTAAAAAAAGTAGATTGCATAATTTGTACCGACTGACAAGAAAGCGGGTTGATAAAAACGTGGTAAAAAGACTAGTTTTTCGCCGGATACTTTCAGTGGAGGGTGCGTTCCAATCCGTTGATAGATTAGCACATAGTGAATATTAGAAAATTAAAGTATGTAAAATCGGCAATTTATAAGTGGGGCACTTACAAGTTGTCATTTTGGGCAGCGGCAGGATTAATAAAAAATAAATAATTTGTATTTAAATAAGCACATAATATAGCCGACTGACTTGTATATTTTAAAAATGCAGTTAAAACTGTGTTACGCTACTAGCACGGGCGGCATGACTTCCGCCCGTGATTGGAGTCTTGTACGTAAGTCAAAATAGTCTTGTCTATACGTCAATGCAATACAAATCTTGATACGAGTCTTCTCGTGATGATGACAACAAAATATATAGGTACATTCATCGCTTGTCACTGTCGTTGAGAACTTAGCCCTATGACGGCTTATTTCAGTATCACATGCCCGTTGTGTAGGTAAATGATGTACGGAGAATTTTGCGTATGGGGGTGGCGTAGAAATAAGTCTAGTTTATCCTCGAATGGATTAGCGTACAAGACAAACGTTGGAGAACTTCTAGTACATTATACTGTGTAATGTAAGAGAACTGTCTGTACAACACGACTTTTATATATATAATTGTTACAAAAATCATGCCGTATTTGCAAAAATAATGGGATCTACTATTTTGTGATCTCAGGAAAACAAAAGAAATGACTAGTTCTTATTTGTCTGATTTTAAGGGGATCCTCTTTTAAATGTGGCTTAAAAATGCCGAATGCTGCACTGGTTAAGCTTTTTTTATTGGTCTCTAAATAAATGATTTTTAACTGTTGACTTGCCTATGCGTCGTCTTAGGGTGTGTGTGTGTGTGTGTGTTTGAGTGATATATGCTGTTGGCCGTGAGGCCTTTACAGCTTCACCGGACTTAAGGGCGAGCGTGCAACCACTACGCTCGAACCAGAAGGGCAAGAGGGCGACATACTCGAGGGCGCCTCAAGGAGGACCGGCCTCGGTTTGGACAGTCGCTACGGGGGAGGGGATGTAATTAGTGCACCGGTCAGCGAGCTAAGGGATCTACGACTTCGTCGTCGTCATCCGTATCCGGAGCGGAAAGAAGCGATGTCAAAGCATCGGGGGGATCGGTGAGAACATGTCGCGGTCGGCGGCGGCGTAGAAGTGACGAGTTGTCGCCTTTTTAATATAGGCGCGAATAGATCCGAGACCGATATCGGAGTGGGTCGTCTTAGGGATGGGCAGAGTGTTGTATGTAAATAGTAGTAGAAAGGCGCGCAAACTCAAACAAAACCAAGAGAGTACAGAGTTTCAACAGTTTCTTTCGTACAGACCTCGGTCGCCATTATAAAATCTATAATACTTAGATGAATTACTTGCAGTCCTACTAATATTATAAATGTGAAAGTTTGTATGTTTGTTCCTCAATTACGCAAAAACGTCTTGTCCAAGTCAACGCGGACGAAGATGGGCGGATAGAAATAGTATAATATTAATCTCGATGTTTGGTATTTGCTTGATCATGCTGTTATTGTTACTCCATGCATATGAAGGTACTTGAACGATCAATGTTTATTTGAAAAAGTCGAGATTTCGTTCTGGGATACAAATTAAATATAACTCAACAATGTATTCAGTCAATATTAAAACAAATATTATCATAAGTTATGTACACAACAACTATAAGTCTCGTAAAAACTCATTAAATAACTACAGTATTTCTTTGAAAAAGAATTGTGTTAAGATCAAAAGTATACAAATGTTAGCCAAACTACCTTGGCTGCACACATAAAGCGAGGAAATCATTATTACAACAAGTTTCTCAATCGACTGTCAATGTTTTCTACATTAGTGACCGAATACACAACAAGAATGAGAATTATTTTATGTTCAAAGAAGACTTAATAGCTGAGTAGTAACATTTCGTCGATGAGCCCCCCATTGAAATGGGGAAGTGTCCAAGTGATGACATTTCAGACTCAAATGATGAGGATTGGTCTAGTGGTCAGAGCGTTCCGCCCAATAGATCGGGCAGTCGCGTGTTCGTCCCCCGCACGTGGCAAATGTTTATGTGATCCACAAATATTTGCCTCAGTCTGGGTGTTTGTGTATGTGAACACTGTCTTTTTACACACACTCACGACAGGAATATATCCTAGTGTACCTAGGGCTCCGTTTAAAAAATAAAAATTCATCCAGGCCGACTATATCAGTGCATTAAATAGGTTGGATAATTTAAAACAATGCTTCAGATTCACAAGGAATCTGTTTAAATATAATTTTATTATCAATTTCAATGACCATTAGCGGCCGTGTGCCCTACTGGTGTCGAGTTGCGAAATTGTTCTTTGACCTAAAAAGGGTAAGATGTGGCGTGTATTCTTTATTTCACAGCTTGATCATTCCAGGTTTAGATCAGGGCTGTCCGAGCCAGATACGATCCCGGGCAAATATAAATTTCTAAATAGATTGGAGGGCCGCAGAAACAAATATTTTAACTTTTTTACACCAACACGCAGTTGGGAATTCCCCTAATAATGAACTCTAACTCTAACTCAAACAATTTATTTCGTATAAGCCCTGCGGGGGCGCTTACAAATAGTCAGTTTACATTTATTTTAATCTAATTTAACTACAAAACTACCACCGGATCGGAACGCGGCCTCCACTGAGAAGATTCGGCGAAGAAACTCAGCGGGTTTGTGTTTTTTTATTTAATTCTTTCTCATTTTTCCTTTAATTTTTTTTTTATCTTATTGTGTGGATACAATGTTTAGGTTGCAATTAAATAGTTTACGATCTAGCTCCGGTGTGATGCCGTTCGACCGAGATATGAGACTAATGAAGTTATTTATATAGTGTCTGAATAAATATTTCATTCGTTTATTTGGGATACCATAAAAATACAATAATATTCTATCAAATATTTTTTTCAAGGAATATTTTGTATTTGCAATAGATGAAAAATATGTCGCCGGCCGAATGCGGTACGCGAGGCGTGCCGTGCTTTGGACAGCCCTGGTTTCATCACTCAAGTGCACATTAGTGCAATTTTCAATCATGAAGTTTTGGCTTCGAATCCTAAGTCGGACGAAATTGTTATTGGGGTTTTTCTACCAAGAAGTTCACAAGCGCGTCTTTGCCAATCTCTTCAGGGATACCTACTATCTAAGGTAGAATAGGTTCTATGTTTCATACAACTTGCATACAATACACACCTGCCTAATTTACTCCAATGAGAGTCTCCCACGTGCATTAACGTTCGCGGCGCGACAAAAACCGCCACAATGGGCTTGTAAAGTAGTTGAATAGTTACCTTTCGTGAGAGTGGGAAGTTCTCGTAGGTGCACACCTCGCAGCACCACTTGGCGCCCTCGGGGGGCGCCACCGAGCTTGCTGTCATCTGGAACAACATTTTTAGCATGTTGATTTATGCCCCTGGGTAGTGCTAGGGTGCTTGGGCTCTGTAAACCAACAGGTAATGGAGTAGCACCACTCCTACTGTTGTAAACTATGTTGTAATTTAGCATACATAGTAAAATAATATGCAGGGAAAAGTGGGTGTAAACAGTACACTTCTCCTACCCCCGTTTGGGGAGATAGGCGTAACAGTGTGTGTAGGACAGTATGTAATATAGTAAACGTAGGAGGTTATGTTTCATTACATTTAAAAAGACATATTCAAAGAATTATCATTTGATGGGGCACAACAGATGTTACGACTTTTTTTATTGCCTTTTTCCTGTCAGAAATATATATATATATATTTTAAATCGTACCCCCACTCTATTAATAATGCCTGTGGCGTGGATGCCTTTACAAATATAAATTTCACAAAGGTCTTAAACTTAGGTCACACAAGGATTTGTCCCGTACGGTAATCGAATCCACAACTGCTCGATCCAGGCGGCGGAGCGGCTTAAACTGTTAACCACTAGACCTAGCTAGAATTAAAGTTGTCGAGATTAATGAGACCAAACATACATGTACACATAGAAACAACTGGCAGAGGTACGTAAGAAAAAACCAGTTAGAACTGAGGTCTGCAAGGAAAGAACCAGTTAGAACTAAGGTCTGTTAGGAAAAAACCAGTTAGAACTGAGGCCTGTAAGGAAAGAACCAGTTAGAACTGAGGCCTGTAAGGAAAGAACCAGTTAGAACTGAGGTCTGCTAGGAAAGAACCAGTTAGAACTGAGGTCTGCTAGGAAAGAACCAGTTAGATCTAAGGTCTGCAAGCAAAGAACCAGTTAGAACTGAGGTCTATAAGGAAGGAACTAGTTACAACTCTGTATTCTCCGACTATCCCGCAAGGAATCTGGCGTGATAATATAAATTGATGGAAATAACTGAGATAAACTCCAAAAATAAACTATATTCACATTTCAATTTTAAGTTCCCAATGTTTAGAGTGCTTTGCAACACCCATGGTCACAGAAGGAATGAAGCATTTTAAACACTGAGGTGTTTAAAATGCGTCATTTCTCCCATGCACAAGATTGCGATAAAATGCAAAAAATAGTTCTATTTGTGTAATATTATTGTAACACTAAGAACTCATTAGGTAATTCCAAACACTGTTATGCTAATTTTCCCCAGGCTGAGATAGCAGAGGTGTAGTGCGTATATACGAGTATTTTAGGTCCCATGTAATAGGGGTGTATAATAAATACAAATTATTTCCAAAAATGACATTTTTATATTTCACTGGTTTGCTCGGACTGGTCCGGAGATTATTACTTCGTTTTTTACTTCTATGTACAGCCAGAATGTCTACTCTATGTAACTATCTATATCATCACGCCAGATCCCTTGCGGGAAGGCAGAGAGTAGAGAGTTCCAACAGGTTCTTACCTTACATACCTCTCTGGCTTCCTCCACTCTCATAGAATGTCTACTGTTTTATGATTATTACTATAAATAGATACATATGCCACAATCAATCGTTCTCTCTTGCCAGTGGATATCTCAACCCAATTTGATAAAGCTGTAAATAAATAAATATTGTATCTTTGAATGATTAGGTATATCAAAAAAGTCAGCTAAGTGAGCTGATATAGTGTCTATATCAGCTCACTTAGCTGACTTTTTTGATTGCTTACAGATTGAACTCCCAGGCATAGGGCAAATTTATGAAGCAAAATACTTACCATTTGTAATGTTAGGTTGTCACTGGAATACTTACATGTGCCCAATCGGATTTCCCATCAGTAATTTATAACCACCTCAAGGGATGGATTTTCAAAAATCTTTGATTTCAAAAGATTTTTGAACCAAATCTCTTGCAGATTAGGCACAGTACAGAGTTCCAACATGTTCTTTGAGGTCTCTCTCACTTCCTCCACTCTCAAACACAACAAATAAACATATTTGTTCTTCTCCTTTTTAAAGCTTTGTTATAAGGAAGCCCTATGCAGAATTTCAAGCCTCGTAACCAATCAGTTTAAGAGGTGCATTGTCTGTTTAGTATCATTTTATTTTTAATGCATGTTACATTTGCCCATAATATAGAATAGTGATTTTAAATAGAAAATGGGAAGGTGTATTAGTTAAGGGCCTACCAAGATCAACCATTTATCGACCATGAGAGTGATGCCATTACTTTACGAAAGAATAATGAGGGATGGATATATTGAGAGTGCACTCGGAATTAAACAACAAAAACAAATTTTATCATTCTCTAAAAAAATATACATTATGAAATAAAAAAACTGCTTTACAAGAACTTTACTACAATAACGTGCTATGTTTTTAAATAAATTCAATGGATTAGTTCATTATAAGCATATCACATTGGAATCAGAAAATTTTGTTTAATTGTGTATTCCTTTTACTAGATACTAAAATATACAGTCAAAAATCATATTGCAATTTTAAGTCTCTTATCCATATATTTCTTGAAGAGCATGGAGTACAAAAACATGTTTATTTTGCGGTAGCCCCTGAAGGTGGGAATCAAAGTCACATAATACTGCAATAAGTTTTCGCAAGATGAAGGTTTAAAGATAATTATAAAACTTATATTTAAAACAAAACGGGGAAGACCTAGACTATCTAACCATGACCAAATATACTGAATACTACCTGAAGGACAAGTCAAGAGTCTCCATAACCGGCGAGCGTGTATGAGACGAACTATGAGAGTGGAGGAAGCCAGAGAGGACGATTAGCGCAGTGGTTAAGAGCTTAAGTCGCTCTGTCCACTGCGTCTAATAGTCGCGGGTTCGAGTCCCGCACGGGAAAAATCTTTGTGATCCACAATTATTTGTTCTGGTCTGGGTATTTGTGTATGTGAATTTGCATGTTTGTAAACGCACCCACGACACAGGAATAAATCCTAGTGTGGGGCTATGTTAAAAAAAATAAAAAAAAATTAAGGAAAGAACCTGTTGGAACTCTGTACTCTCTGCCTACCCCACAAGGGACCTGGTGTGATGATATAGATAGATGGATATTTAAAACAAGGAATTTCAGTCATATGAAATTAAATTTTGTACACAAATATTGTTATCATAAAGATGTCACAGGTCAGCAGTATAACATCAATGTTATTGTAACTGGGAGTGGATAAACATTCTCAAATTGAATTGTGACATACTTTGAATATATACAGAATCACTGACATTGTTGTGAAATTCTCCAGCAAATTATGAAAAAGAAACATATGAATCTTACTTAGATCATGGTAATAAGGAAAATATTATAATGTGGAAGCTAGATGTCTGTAAGGATAGAACCTGTTGGAAGTGTTTAAGTACTCCCTGCTTACACCACTAGGACAATATAGGTAGATAAATGTTATAATCAACATGTCAATTGTGATGCTCAATCAACAAACATAATGGAGTTCTAATACATCCACAAGTCATAGGGACTTATGGTTTTTTATTCTTCAGACAAAACCCACAATTTGATCCTGTTAGGTATTCATTGAGAACATCCAAATGATAGTAAACAAGCCGTGGCCGATGCCTTTTAAATCATTACCTCTACAACACACATGTATTGCAAAATACAATTAGTTTCATTCATATTTATTACCATACCCATACAATCTTGACTGCCATGATTAGTTCTGTAAACAGTCACTGTGACATGTCTATGCTAATCGATTTGGACATTGGGCTGCTCTGCGGTATGCGCAGTGAGGTCAAAACAATAAGGTTGGCTAGTCACCTGGACGAGGTTGGTGTGTGACACGTTGGTGGAGGCGTCGTGCGCGCCCCCGCAGTCGGTGGGCGCGGGCGAGCCCCGCGGCGGCGCGCTCTTCCTGCCGCCTTCATTCTGCGCCTCCTCGCTCATTGTACCATCAACTATAACATTGGGGACGAACTCCGCTCGCTACACTCCGCCGCGCACTATGACGTTCTCATCCTACAAGACTATTTACACAGGTGCACCGCTCGACTCTTGTTTGCTACGGCTATTGTATCGACCGCTTCTCTGACCTACAAAACACACAAATTTATAGCGCCGCTGCGAGGACTACATGTGCTGAGCGCTCGAGCGCTGCAGAATAGAAAGGAATAATTTCACTTCAGGAATTTCATATTGATATCGTTTTCGGTCCGCGACGATCCCATCGAACGATATAGACATTTATTATAGATCCCGAGGTTAACAATGCGAAACTTGGCATCGTTCTAGTTAGAATTTTGGCGTCATTACACAACATAAAATTAAAACATCGCGTCTGCGATGGCATAAGGTCAAGAGCGATACGATTCACTCACACTGTTCTCTTACTGCGCTGATAATGTGAAGGATGACTGGGCCGCTTCACTCTTGAAAATTATCAAACGATGGACAAAACAAACCCGGGGGAGACGGAAGAAACATAAAAGAAGCAATGGAGATAGAGGCAAATATGTTTATACGGTATTTTGACAAATTTTGTGTCAATTTTGGTGTCATTCCGAGAAACGAGATGGCTCGCTCATGTCATTTTGTCAAAGTTTATTATTATTTGGAACATGATTGGTTTGTGAATATCATACTTCAGCAAAAACTAACTTTTAGCCAATGAGAATCGATCGTGATTTGATTAACCAATTGAAAATGAGTATGGAATCTTATTCAAAATGGCTACATTAAAAAAGTACGTGATTTGTCTTTGATAACATTCCATTTTACATAAGTGTCCACTCGTCATCTTACTCGTCATCAACTCGTCAAACACCTATCTTTATCCAATGTGGTTTATCAAAGTGACGATGGATGATGACGAATAAACTTATTCAAATTTTGGCTCGTGTTGTAAGAAATTGGTCAAAGATATTGGGTACTAGACTTACGTTGTAGTTCTTGCCAGAGCCAGCTTGTCGTTGAACATGGATATGGACAGATGACAAAACTAGCATGTCATGTATGACAATTTTTTGGTACAGCTATTTTACAAAATAATTGTTTTTTTTTAATTTATGCTGGAACCTTTTAAAATGATTGTCTAGTATAAGTTTCAATTAAATGCAGTATAGTTTCGGATGAATTTTAGACGTATACTGTCGAAAAGTTCATTGAAATCCTCCATAGCATCGGGGAAAAGTTTGCCTCAAACTGAAGAAGTTTCAAAATTACAGTGTGAAATTGAGTTGCTAAAGCAAACTATTGATTCATTAAAAGTTTCTGCAGAAAGTCGAGATGTTGCAATTGGCACTCTAGCTCGTGAAAAAGAAAAGTTATATGTTGAACTAAAAAGCTCTCAACGAACGAACAGAAATCTGCACCAACAGCTTGTAGATGAAAGGTACCACAATGATATCTTCACAACTTCGGAATTAGGTGGCTAAAAGCATTCGGAATTATTACATGTGCTATTTGAGATACTTTTTGTTTAAAATTTGGGAATGCATAATGGTCTTTGACCCCTCTTTTAGTGATATATGTATAATTTATACTTTTTCTCAAATAAATACCCACTAACCTAAACTAATCATAGGGACATTCATTCCAAAGAAAAGGAACTCCTGGTCAACGAAATCAATAGAATTTCTAAACAAAGTGATTATAAGGTGATCGCCCCACCAAGCATGGAAGTTAGTATCTACTTTTTGATAAATAACGGTCCTTATTAAATTTAGATGTTAAAACAGTTTTACAAATATTTTCTTCTTCAGACGATTGAAGATTATTCAAAGCGCTCACTAAATGATGAATTGAAAGCGAAAGATGAAGTTATTTTTAATATGGGTACTAAATATTTAAAAATAAAAACAAGTAAATTAATCCTGTACAAGAAATTCGAAAAGTTGCAAGTGGAAAACAAAAAGGTAAAAATATTCTAGCTACCTAGTGTCCATTGAAGAACGTTGAGAAATTTGAAGTGATAGGTACCAATACAATAGGTATAAGGAACATTGTGATAGTGTCGTGAACATTTTACCTGTTCATTAAGGTAACTGATTCACGAAATTATATTACAGAGGTGCGAAGCTATAATAACTTTATTATCAGAAAACAGAAGAACTCTGAACAAACTTTGGGATAAATTAATAAAATGCTCTACGATATCACCTAGCAGCAAGAAATATTTAAAGCTGTTACAACTGAGTGCTAATCTTCATTATGAAAATACACAATTTAAAATTCATCTCTCATCGCGAATGGAATCCATTGAAAGCAACGTGAACTGCCATTTATCGGAAACAAGTCCCGTGATAGGACTGTCGCGGACAAAATTAGATGATATTAATAAAAGTATGTTTTTAAAAGGTAGAGAAATGCGCCGTCACCGTGCTCATCCAAAATTACAGAAGCGGCGTGAAAATTTTAGAAACATTAAAAATGTTTTTCCTTTTCAAGGGATAATTTATAGATCACTTTCAGATTCTTGTTTATTGAGATCAGCATTTAAGGGTTGTTCAAATAGTACTAATGTTTTCAAATATTATCTTTAGTTTTAATTTAATTTCTTTCACATCACGAAATAAATATTCACAGTATATTCATAGGTTATTGGGAAAACCTATCTATAATTAAATCAATAAAGAAAGCGAAATGAAATGTGCCGATAAAAATGCTCATTTCAGAACGCTGAAATGATTGTCTATGGAATAAGTATTTCAAAATAATGTTGCCTGCTAAAGGCAGTTATTATTTCCTAAGTGGTAGGGAGGTTATTGATCGCAAGAATACATATTTAATAGTAATAATTTTACTGTTCAGCGTATATTATGACTTCCCCTGCGGTGTTGTCCATTTCCGTAAAACTTAGTATGGAAAATCTTATTAAACATTTTGAAGAGATCGAGAGTTGGATGTCAGTTATCAAACACTTCGTCCTATATCGTTCGAGCTTTTAGTGCTGTGATAGAATTTTCAAATCATATACTAATTCTGGAATATATCTTAACACTTTACGCTTACATAATAACAATATATGTATATATAGATTTTAAATGATTATGAAACTTTCAACTTTAGTTCCTGTTTAGTTTTATGGAATTTAAACATGATTTAAACCAAGGTTTCATTTCTATATAATAATCTTATAGATCTAGACTATTACTAAAAGTTTACTATGTATGTTAGAACTAAATTAGATTTTCCATTATAATATTTAGTTTTAAGATGTTCAGTAAAAAAATATAGTTATTGCAATTTGAGGCGGGGAAATTTATGGGTGGGGTGAAGAAGGAAGTTTCAAAAGTATTGCGAATTCCAAAGTGTTGCTAGCAACACTGATCTCCAGATTTGTGTGCGCCGGCATCGCACGTGAACGTGTCGCAAAATCTCAATAAATTAGTGAAATCACCATGTCGGACGAATATTTTTATGGTAAGTTTTAATCTGGATTATATAATGCTTGTATTAATTATTGTATTTACCCGTCTTATGCGGTACTTAGTGTTTAAAATATCGTTTCAATTCGAGCGTCATTTTTGACACCCGGCTCTCGCCATTTTATTTCTTGCTATATTCTCGATATCTGCTTTATTTATTCGTTTCCCGTTATGTTTTTGTTTGTAAATCGGCCTCCGATCGCGAATCTAGGAGCTAATTCGAATGTTTCAAGTTCATAATCGACTTGCCGCCATTTTCGATGAAGTAAACGAAATGGCTAATTTCTTCGGTGATATCGAAATGGCGTTTCGGTTGATAAATTTAATCCTTCATCCCACGCGAGATGGTGTTATTGATTTTTTCGGTTAGAGTATGGTGCGTAGCAAATATTAGGAGTCGGCGGTGGTTGGGCGCGCAATTTGAATGTGTGGCGTCCAAGCCGCATTAGTTTACATGTCGCCGGCTCGTGTGACAGCGGCAAACATTCGTGTAATCAGAGTCGGCGGCGCGTGCCTGCCAGCCTGGGCCCTTTGTTTATGTCGGCGACGGCGCCTCGAGGCTCGGCTTTTGAGGTTATAACGACAAAATACCACGAGTTGAGACGAGTCTAGAAAGTTGTTTCTCACGGACGAATGTTACGTTTCAGGCGTTACGCTATCAGCGTCACATCAATCGGAAACATGGGACCCAGAGGCGAAGACGGAGTATCCGCGCAGCAACAAGCTGATCATACGCCAGGCACTGTTGGGCCCAGACGCCAAGCCAGATGAACTCAATGTTGTCCAGGTATACATTTCAGTCAATCTTGCATACCTAAAACATTTCAGAAATGACCACATGGAATTAACTGCAAGCATTATCACAAGGATTTGTGAGAAAAAGTATCTTTGACATAGTTATTGAATTTTCAAATCAATATAAGGACAAAATGTTTAACAATAAGTGAAATAAAGTATACCCAGCACTCGACTCTATGCTAAACAAGATGGCATAGTTTATCAAATATATGGTACTGGTGACATGCCTTTGTGGTCACCTTTTATCACATAGGCAATATTTATAGTTCAAATATATCATGTGCTATGATATGGGTTAAAATGAGCCATTGATACCTACAATTTCGTGTTACTACTTGTTGCTCAATGTTTTGCACAAATAAGTAGTGAGTCATCCAATCTTAATTACTTATCATAGGTCTAAATCTCAAAAATAAAATTTTACATACCTATCATGATAAATTAACTAAACTACTGTATGTATATATTGTTGTGGTCAAGTCAGGACTACTAGTTCAGCCTCATTTCTCCCTTGTGTGTTATTACACATTGAAAAAATATATATAATAAAAATATAAATAAAAACTGTCATCCCCATATAGCACAAGCAGGGGTAGTAGAGGTGTTCTGTGTACACCCACATCATAAACAATGATAATTTAGGCTAAAGTTTATTATCATTGAGGGAGGCCTTTTCCTGCAGTGGACATTTTTCAGTTAAGGTTATTATAGATTTATTGGGCACCATCTGGATTTTAGACTGTAATTGAGAATTATTCAATAAAAGAACTTATAGTACACATTGTCTGACTTAAGTTTAAACCCAGGACCTCATGTTTGCCACTTGCTCTATGATGTATAAGATCAGAGGCAGTCAAAGAAATTGTATTAATGGCCAATATTTGAATTAAAATTTCTTTAACTTGATTGTAATTTAAGACTGATATCATGGTAATGCTGTTTCATACATTACTTGTACACAATATGGACTGCAAAGTTACTATATTAATCTGTGAAAGTATAGTTTTGAATAGAAGTAATTGTAATTATTACACACTTGTAAGTTCTTGCTAAGAAACAGTAGTTACAAATTGTAACTTGGAAATTTTCATAATATACATGTAAATAATGTAAAGTTTTTATAAATAACCTATAACTTGTTACACCTATTGAACCAACCTCCAGTAATGAAAGGTTACCATTCACTTAGAAGATATCCTATTTAGTGTACCGCAGAAAGAAAACTTATATTTTATAGGTATCTGCGAGTCTCCCAAGATTGATGGAGAGGGGGATTCAAATTGTAGATGAATCAAGTATCATGGTGTATATTTTCCATGTGTAGGTAGAGACGATGTCGCTACAAGACTCCATCAAGATCCCGGTGGCCGTGCTGAAGGCGGGCGAGACGAGGCACGCGCGCCTCGACATCGAGTTCCCCGACGCGCCCGTCACTTTCACTCTCATACAGGTAATATTTTTACCACCTGACTACTTTGGAACCAGTTAAAAAAAAAATTATAATAAATTTTCATCCAATGTAGATTTTTGACAGTGGTAAGATACCTTCAATCATCTAAATGCTATATTTGGTTAATTTTTTTACTAACAATGCGTCGCATATATCGTGGGTGCTTTTTACACAAAAACTTAATACCTGTGGAATGATAGGTAGGCCCTCCAAAATGTGGTTCGATGAACTGATGAAGGTCACGGGTACAAGCATTCATATTGATATGGCTCATAGCTAGTCGTGCTGGCGATCTTTCGAGAGGCTTTAGTCCTGTAGTGGACAACTTGCTGATGATGATACTTACTTTAGTTAAGTGTTGGTTCAAACTCAAGACTGATTCACTCCACTGCAAGACTAAAGCTGAAGTGATGTTGTAGGCAACATTCAGACTACCTTATACTGTTAATTAAATGAAAGTTTTGAATAATAAGTCTCACATGTCTGATATTTTTAACATTTTCCTCTTTGTTTTAATAATTACGTTGTACAAGGAAAATGTGAGTTTCAATCTGTTTGACAATGCCTGAAAACAAATTATTAAAGTAATAATTTATGCTACAATATAATATACCTCTAGTATTCTTCCAGTTTACTTTATATTTAATATAGATTTTCTGAGCAGTTATACTTATATATAGTATCCAACCGAAACTAGTTTTTACAGCCGAAACCGAAATTTTGGCCTAAGCCTAAACTAAAAGTTCAGTCTGATACGATATAGACCAAATAAGAAGTAACAAAATTCTGTATTTTTTGAATTTTATACTAGATTTGGCAAACTTGAAGTGTATTTTCAAATGATGATAAAACAACCATTCGAAACTTGATGGGCGCGCGACGTCGTTTTGACAGTTGCATCGCCTTCTTATGATTTATCGAGGCATTTGTCTGATCAACCCTTACGGACCAACAACACCGGTGTATTATGAACTCTGTTCTAATAGCAAAGTTATCTTCCTAGGGTTCAGGGCCAGTCCATTTGATTGGTCACCATTTGCTGGGTGCGCTGCTGGAGGAGTATGAGGACATGGAAGAGATGGAGGAGGAGATGTTAGACGAGGAGGAAGGTGATGATTCTCAGTTCAAGGTTAGTGCTGATGATTATTTTTGGGTGTTTACTAGTTATAGATGTTTGTCATTTAATGTTTTTTTTTTTCACATTTTCATTAGGCGAAAGCCACAACGCGTCAAAACTTACTTGCGGCAAGCAAGATGATGGATTATCATCTTGATGAACCAATATATGATGTTTTTAACAGATGTTGCCTTTTATTAGTTTTACATTCTACCTGCTGCTAACTCATATTTAGTATAAGTGGAAGGCATAGTGGCTTTGTTTTAATTGAATATCAAACTCCAAATAATATTAACAATGTTGATTCAATGGTGTCAAAGTTTTTAGAGTCACTTATGGTAGTTATCAAATGAATAAACTCAAATAGTTAAGCAAAATATTAACTTTCTAATCAGAGTATTAGAAAACTTTTTTACTTTGAATGCAATTTTCTTACCTTATATTACTCTAAACCTTACTAAAAGTACAGAATTTAGGCCAACCTAAGATTGATTCACAGAGGCAGTGCATGTGTATGGACATGCAATCTTTAAACTGAGCAAAAAGAAAATTTTGCCTTAGTTTGAATTATTTATTAGATATTGATGTTATAAATGATAATATGAGTGATACAGTAGATTACTGAATTTGCAGGACGATGAAAAAAAAAGGAAAGCATCAGCTGGCAAGCGCAAGCCGAATGAGGTACTGAAAACCTTCAACTAATATCAAATCTAAATGGGTTTAGTACACTACAGAGGGAAAAGGACCTGTGACCCGTTGTCCGTAGTAATGACAGTCTATTGGCTGGATTTATTGAGAAAATCTTTATAATTATCATATTGCTAACTTGAGATTCTCCCAGAACCCCTGTGGGCCTAGATCAGTTACATCTGCAAGTGTTTTTGTTATACCCAAAATTAATATAGGAGTAACTAGATGATGACTCGCAACCAATTTACATTTTAGGACCGTATATGAGGAGGGCGACTATCTAGATGGATGCAGGCATGGTTACGAGAGATCTATAATACTCAAGTTGCATGTAACTGTCTATACCCCTGGCTGCTGTTCAACCAGCAGTATTAATTTAACAATTTATGAAAATTCATATAAAGTCAATCCACAAGCTTGATGGTACCAAGTGATGGATTGATTGACTGTCATGATAGCAATCGGGCACAACATATTCAAAATTATATTTTTCCGAGATGTGTAATGATTATTGGCTGTTGGTTTTCTGTATACTCATTCCATGTCCCTTTACCTTCTGATATCTAAAGGTGTATATATTCAGTGGATTTTTAGACCTAGTTTTCAATCATTTATTGAGGATAAGTGTGATCATTGTGATAAAGAGTATGGGTTTTGTATATATGTGGTAACATTTAGTCATGATATTTACCACTTTAATAATAGCTTCTCAAATTTATTTAGTTTGTTAGTGTATCAGAGCATTTTTATATATTAATAACGTGTAAAAATCCATGGAAGTGATGCACCTTTATGCGTATTGTAATAAAGGCCAAGATGATGATCGAACAAACCATTACTGTTAGTAACTTGATGGGCGCGCGATGTCGTTCTGACTGTTGCGTTGCCCGCTCGTGATTGCTTGAGGCATTTGTCTGATTACTTGGCGAACTTTTAAATTCTGGTGTGGTTAGTGTAAGTTGGTAGTAAACATAAACTGACACAACTTTGTGTTAACGTCTGAGAAATCGCCCGCGAGTAGTCAATTGGGTGTCCTGGCAGCTGCCAGTTAACGATTGCAATGACACTAACGGCGCCTCTTCGAGGCGCCCTCGAGTATGTCGCCTCTTGCCCTTCTGGCTGGCTAGAGCGTAGTGGTTGCACGCTCGCCTTTAAGTCCAGTAAAGCTGTAAAGGCCTCGCGGCCAACAGCGTACATCATTCACACACACACACATACTGTCGAGACAAAATGGACATTAAGTCTCCCTACTGACAGACAATAAGGAGATTCACTTTCCGCCCCTCATAACTGGTCATGTAGAGTAAATAGTGCGTCGCGCGTGCTTCAGTCGTTTTATTTTAGAAAATTCGTTTATTTTACTACCGCTATTTACATTAATGGCATGAAGATATCAATGTTTTATGTTATGGCATGTAGATCATTTTGCACAGGCAGATTTTGCTTATAATACATTGTTTCCACCGCAGGACGAAGATGACGAGGAGGGCGAACCCAAGGGCAAGAAGGCAAAAATGTCAAACAATGCCAAAGGCAAGGCCGCGTCGCCCAAGAAGAACGCCAAGAAGTGAACCCGCGGCAGCGGCCGCCCGCCCGCCGCCCGCGCCCCCCGCACCCGATAGACCAATTCCATTTAAGACTGACTGCATACTCGATCATTTAACTGTAGGTACACCGTACCTAGTGTAATCGTGAGATTTACGTTTCGTTCGCACACAGGCCAGTAACGAACCCGCAGCGGCGGCGGGCGGCGGGCGCGGCCGGCCGGCTCTTAGTTGTACGACATAGTGTGGTAATTCAGTCTAGGTTAGCGTTGTATCGATTCGAGCGTGAGTGCGTGGCTGCGAGTGAGAGTATGCGCGTGATAGTTACTTACCGGTCGAGGTATCCGACACCGTCGATCCGATCCTGAATGGTTACCGACGGTCGAGTGTGATTTCTTCATTATTTTTTTTCTATACTAAATTTTTTCCATTCCTTACTGTGTTATAGTGTTATGGATGTCAAATTTAATATTAAAGTAAGTCTTAAATTCAACAGAATGTATTTTTAAGTTAAGACATAATTAAGCATAATCAGTGTACTTTTAAGACATTGATCATTTTGTATGGAGTAGCTACCGGTCGACATGTAACTGAATTTTGCTAACGATTTCTCATTTCAGAAGGAAACTGATAATCTATTATAGTTTGTTTGTACATATACATTATAAAGGCATAAGAACGGTAACAATAAAATAAAAGCATTTCTAAACATTCGACCATACTTTTATTGTATCATCCTCGACGACAACTTTACCTTTACGAAGGTCTCTTTGGTTTATAGATGAGCCCTATATTTTATTTTCAGGTTTCATTTTCTGTCTAATAAAGCTTGGAGTATCAGATTCCTTTCTCTCTGTATTTTATTGGATTCCTCGACCGCTCTCACCAACTTCTCGAATCTGTCATTATCTTTCCTGTCCTGTATCCCCTGCATCACGCGTTTTATGTCCATCATAGTCCTGTCGTCCATATTTGTGAGTCTGTACGCGGTTCTCCGATAGTTGTGTCCATCGAATATTTGTTCAAAGTATGAAAAATACGGCCAGTTATTACTTCTGCCAGTCTCTTTCTTTTTCTCTGCTAGCCTCATGTAAGTCTGCTTTAAATTGCGGAACTTTCGGTCGCACTCTTCTGAGGACAAGCCTATTTTTGGCCCTAGCATCCTCCACACGTTTTTTTTCTTCATTAGCGGATCTTGGAATTTGTCTTTGTTTTCTATGTAAAATGACAAAAGTTCTTTTACGTAATCATTTTCCTGGGACTTGTTTAGTTCCGTCAATCCATCATTAGAACTTTTGCATCCTATTGGATTGGCGTATATAACTTCGAAATCTTTGTAATAACGCCATTTTGTTATACACCTGCCCGAATCTGCTCTCATTTTTAATCTAATGTAGGTTTGCTTCAAGTTCCGAAACTTTTTATCGCAATTGGCGGGGCTCTCCCCCACTGTCGCAGCAATCTCTTGCCACAGTTCTTTCTTTTGGTATTTTGGATTCTTGAATTTATCAGCAATTCGCATGTACGCGTCTATTAACAGTTTGGTTTTATTTCTATCCCATGGACCTACATTAGGATTATAATTATAAAATATTCTTTCGAAATAATGATGGTATTGCCATTTGATTGGCTTCCTTGTATCCTTACTGCGTTCTTTCCAGTTGAAATAAGCTCTTTTCATGTTTTTGAATTTATGGTAACAGTTGTAATCTGTTGTTCCCAGCTGTGATGCAATCTCCTTCCAAATATCTTTCTGCAAACAGTCCGAACTTCGGAATCGGGCGAGGTTGTCTATGTAAAGGCTGAGTAATCTCTTAACTTTGTGCTCTTCCCAGGGCTCTAGCACTGAGGGAGGCAGGGATTTGCACTCTTTGAATACCTCTTCGCAAGTATTATAATGGATCCATTTTATTTCTTTTCCCGACCTTTTCTTTTTCATCAGTCGTATGAACGTTCTTCTAAGATTTCTATATTTCGTACTACATTCATCCGAACTCGTGCCCAAATGGCCGGCTACTTCGTTCCAGAAGGATTTATTTTTCGTAGCATTTCTGTTTTGTAAACATAACGTGAGGAGTATTTTGACTTTGTTCTTGTCCCAGAAGTTATCCTCTTCTTTAGGTTTTATTTCTTTAGCATTGTGATTATTTTCCTGTCCCACTGCCGTAGTGTCATTGACGTGAATGTATTGCCTGTTATCACCAGTGTCTACTATATATCTTGTCTCTTGCGCTGTAATTTAATAAAGTTCAGGAGTTGTCTAATGAGTGTTCTAAAAAAAATAAAGGGGCTCACAGACTAGGGCCACTTCATGCCAGCGATTGTCACTACCTGTCGTCAGCAACTGTCGTTGACAACAAACGCCTGTGAAAGTCATGGCCCTATAACTTTTCACAGCAAACAGACCCGAGAGCTGACTTGTTTTCAAAGAGGCGTGTTATTATATAATAGTATTTTTAACAATAAAAATACGCGAACATTAGTGTCGCTCATCCATGAGCTCCCTAAGATAAATCCAGAGTGCATACTGCGCATAGGTTATTATTGAGACAGTGAGCCACTTCTTCATTTCATTTTCAAGTTGGAATAAATTAATTTAAGATTTTCAATCGGATGAGATAGAGGACAATCGTGGACCACTCCTAAATTGAGAAAATAAAACTGACGCAGAGCGAAGTGCAGCGATCAATGAATTTTCTTTAAAAGCGACGCATCTTCTTACTGGAAAAATGAGAGCAGGTGCGAATCGTAAGAATGCGCGCAGCAACGAGTGTTTCGCGCGGGCGAATAACTTTCTATGCTTTAACCCCTCGTTCGCACGGACGCTTTTTCAACGCGTGGTGCAGAAGCGCTGTACAGTTAGTTCCTTGAAAACACTGCCATTTATTTCATTCCAACGCTTTACTAACGCGCGTTAAAGCGCTCGTGCGAACATAGGGTAGGTAACTATCTATTAACTAGGTAAAGATAAAAGAATAACAATTTGAACGCTTCGCCTTAACTTTGCGTCAGTGTGCCTCGACCCTTAGTGTAATTTTGTGTAAAGTAAAGAAGAAAAGTTTAATTAAATAATTAGTCATTAACACCCGGTGGTACCTTTAATACAAATAATCGTGAAGACATATTGAGAGCTGAACTTACTTTGTGGATTTTGTATGGTAAAGTTATTGCTGCTGAATATCACGTTGCTCTGATCTTCTCTGAGAACAAACCAGTAGCTTTGGTTGTGGGGGTTGTTTATATCCATTTTACAAAGTTTTACAACTCCTGAAAATAGTACACAATTCGTTAATGCGTTAAAGTTTAGAGTGTAAACAACAACAAATGGAATAAAGCGCTTTCAAGCTCACTAAGCACTCCAGGGAAAATAAAAATGGATAATTTTTGTTCATTTGGCTTTACCACAGATAATATACACTCGGTTGTAGTGCTGTGCTCAGAGCCAAGATTCTGAGTATGTATTTTGTACCATGGACAAGTAGGCTTAAAATAGTTACTAGAGTCTGTCTTATGAAAGCTGAGAATGATTCTTAAATGTCTTCCTAAGCTGGAAATACTGAGATTAATGTCACCTATTGTTCTAGTGAATCTAATACATTGGTTTTGATACTCGCTAGATTTATTTTGTTGTGTTAGTTTGGACTTGAAATTTTATGAAATTTCGTGACATTGCGTTGATAGATTGGGTAATAATTTAAAAATTGGGAGACTTCTAAGAAATTGAGTTAATATCTGACAGCGAATAGGTATTAGGTTCCCATAGCCGAAAATCAAGGACGAAAGAATGCAGTATGTCAGAATACTATAATTAATATGTAACTCCTTCCTACTTCTTCTCCTCCCTTGTTCCTCCACTCTCCTGTGTGTTTGTTTAAATCATAAATCCATTTTCATTATTTTTTGGTTATGCTCTACTATTTTTAGTCATTCAAACATTCAAGTATCGAATTTGTTTATTTCCAGATCATTCGGGGTTGCACGACCTAATTTATTTAAATTTGCTGCAATTTTCCACTCAGCGTTCATTAGACAGACTCTACTTGTAAATAGTTATTGTTAGGCGCCGTTCGCACGAGCGTATTTTTGCAGCGCTGGAAAAAACCGTCGAGATGAAACAATTGTAAAACAGTACATGCGCTCACACGTGAGCGATTTTTTCGATTTTAATCGCGCTTGTTCTACTAACGCTCGACGTTTAAGCCGTGATCGCACTTTGCGACCACGACTCCGACCTGACAGCCTTGAGACGCCATTAAGCTGTGATCACACTTGCCGATTCCGACTCCGTCCTGACTGCCTTGAGACGCCATTACAAGGCAGTCAGAGTTGGATTCAACTTCACTCGACCCCGATTGCGACCAAGGTTTTTTATGTGATGCAGTCATCGTGATGATAAGTATCAGTGTATCGATATAATATGATATTGTTGTCGTGTAAAGAAATAATGTGAAAATGAAAGTCATTGATGATGTATCGAAACATCAACCTTTTATTGGGCTTTCTTTATTCGTATGTCTCTTCATCTTTCCTGTCCGGATAAATAGAAAAGTAGGTAGATTGACAAACAATTATTTTAGATCAGTCAGCGCGCGCGCTTCTTCACAGAGGGACGTGTAGAGTGCAGCGACATGGAATTCAGCACTAATGGTGAAAATGATATACCAATGTTATAATAGGCAACACATCGAAGTTTTAAATTGCGAGTTATTTATGTTTCGATTTCGCTTTAGGTTAGTACAATGCAGTAAACAGATGTAATGTTGGCATACATCCCTCTAAGGAACTATATTATTGCATTGTCACCGAATTTATATTCGTATGCTAAATTTCAACGCATGCAAGTGTTTGAAAAATGGATCACAACTTTTAAACCAGAATGACAAACAGACATCCGAAAAAAAGTGCATAAACAACTTCTAAAATATCGATTTATCGATATTTTTAAATGATGTTTTTTTTTTTACAAAACTCAAATCATACATCGACAATAAAGAAAGTTGAATAAAAATTGATGATTCGAAACATCACAACTAACACAATCACTTTCATTTTATATCGATCATTAAGAATAAAGGGGTATTATTTAACCGACTTCTAAAAAGGAGGTTCTCAATTCGACTGTATGTTTTTTTTGTATGTATGTTACTGGAACATTCCTCCGATTATGAATCGATTTTGATGATTCTTTTTTTGAAATCCAAGATGGTGGAGGCGACTTTTTGTGTAAAATCAATATGGGTATCATTTTTAGAGTTTTAGGTGATGCTGATTAAGAAATTGGGGTTAATTAGGAATTAGTTTTGTGCGTACAGCGCCTAATAAAGTACTTAGCACGTTAGTTGGCATTTAATTAACGTAACATTATAAACTACTCCATTATATTTACTGATTCTCTTAGTTGCTTGCAATCTCTGCATGCTAATCCATTTAGCAAACATATGAATCCGGTAAAACCTTTCGTTGGCCTGGATTCCTGGATATTCGGGTATTCAGAGCAATGAAACTGTGGATGGTCTGGCAAAACTAGCAAGCCCCCAAGCCGTTTAGATAGTACTGTTTATTGTAATGACATTCTATTACTTCCACATATACAGGTATTTGAAAATTGGAAGCGTGATTATGTGAAAGCAAATTTATACAAGGCCAAATTTTATCGGACAATTTAATCCATAGTCCAAACCAACCCTGGTTCTCCAAATTAAAATTGACTAAGAAAACGACTTCTATCCTTTTCCGTCTTAGATGTAATCATAGTTACAGTGCTGTACATCTTTATCATCATATAATTTGAATATAAGAAACTCGCCGTTGTGCGAGTTGTGTGGCCAAGTAATTGGCGACCTTAGCCACAGTTTAATTTCCTGTCTTCGTAAAAGGTTTTCATCTTTACGCCATTTCCTTATTGAATGTGAAGCTCCTCTTGCTTAGAATTTATCAACTATTCTGTCATAATCTAACAATTGATATATTTAATATTTTACGGACTATTAGACCCACTGTGTCTAATAGTCGTGGGTTCGATCTGGACCTGCACTGGACAAATCTTTGTGTGATCCACAATTATTTGTTCCGGTCTGGGTATTGTGTATGTGAATTTTCATGTTTGTAAACGCACCCACGTCTGTGTTTTTTTGTGTTTACCAAGTACAGTAAACATTTGACAAAACTTATTTTTTGGATTTCGGTTTCTGGATTTGCGCATGATGTTGCCTGCTATCGAAAATAACCTTACGGCTGCAGCATAAGCATGTCGATTTAGAATCGAGTAGTAAACAAAACGTTTATTTCGAGTCGAATAATTGATATTATTGATAGAATGACCACTGAATAGAGGACCACCATGAAGGTAAAATTACCTGGAGGGAGTCATACGACGTTGCCGCTCCGCCGGTCATCGTTCAACACATTGTCTTTATTCTCTCTCAATTACACGGATCACCATTTTGAGTGAATGAGAAAGCTATTGTAAGGTTGGCAACGTCGCACTGTACGTGTGCTTCGTAGCCTGTTGTGTCCGATGTTTGGGCCATAACAAATGCGCCCCGTCCGTGTCAGTGGTTAAAATATGAATGAAAATTATTGTGTTAAGTAAATATTCTTTAATACAGTGAAAATATGTCGTGTTGTGCTGTATTTTGTAAATCAAGGACAACCAAAGGAGGAGTAAAAATCCTGAATTATGATTTCACACGTATGTATTTATTGCCTCTTATTATATTATAGGGAAGTTTCACAGCAAAATTATGGATTTTACATGAAATATATACGTTATTGACGTCATATAATTAATAAACGGTGATAATTAACTGTGAGTTTAAAGCTTTAATTTGTATTTTAAATATGCATTATTTTACGCTTCTCCAATAGTGATGTGCTACAGCGCCTATCGCTTACTGTCGATATTAAAAAATTAATACTGAAACATTAACAATTCCTATTCACGTCATAATGAATAAACGAATTTGGATGAAATTTAGTAAGGTTAGAATATCTAGATAAACACCGTCACGTCTATATTCCCCAATCGGGGGTGGAATATTCCTCAATCGGGGGTAGGACCTATTTATGATTATTTCATCTTTATAGCGTTTTCCCTGAAATAAAACACTTATTAATCTACTTACCACTGGAAGCTTTATATTGAGATGGCATATAGACCCTCGGTTGCGAAATGAAGTTTTGCCTTTTGGGTAGTACTGCTTTTACTGAAGATTGGAGGTTTGAACTCTATATGAGTTGGCATTCTGACTTCCACCCCGTGAGGGTGCGTTGTATGCCATGCCCATATGTAGATAAATCTGAACCCTGAAAAGCATGTTGATATCCGTGTGATGGAACTATTGATTATCGTGATTTAGAATCCGCGTTTGAGTGCTAAAACGTTTAAAAGGTACCTCCCTTTTCATTATCGCCGGCACGCGGTTGCGGTTAGCAAGTAGAAAATCCAAAACCAAGCACAGCACTGCGAGACCTCAAGACACCGTGAGCTCATTCTGCGTAGATCGGACCAAAAAAAAAATTAAAAAGTTTGAGGGTACTCCGGAACAACTATGCCTTTTGGACATCTAACACCTCAGTCCTTCCTGTGACCACGAGTGCTGCAAAGAATTCGAAACGTCGGGAACTTAAAATAAAAAAATAAACCGCGATAAAATCCAAAAAATAGTTTTATTTCATGTGTAATATTCGCGTGAATCTAAGAACTCAGTATTAAAAAATCTGATTTACCTTAAGTACCTTATTGGTCTAGTAGCAAATCTGTACCTCCAGGTGATACAACTAGAGTTATTTTAGTTATTACTTTTGATATATTTACACATTATGCAACAGAAAACATCTGCTATTTTTCAATCTGATGTCTCTTAAAATGAAGAAGTTTTTTTTGTGCATATTAATATAACTAAGGATTTTTCAGAATTAACAAAGTGTAAGATGATATATCTTCAATTATCACAAATTGAACTGAACTGATTGCTCCAATGTTTTTTTCTGTATTAATGATTCAACTTTAATTAACCCCTTATACGTAATCAGCAGGGGTAGATTAAAAATGGTGTGAATTGATATAATTTCACGTGTGTCAGTGTACACTAATGCTATTTAATAAATGAACATATTTAATATAGATTCTCAGATAACTTAAGATTTTTTGTTCGGTGAAATAAATATGTTTTTTACTCATCTATTGTCTTTTACGTTGATAAGGCCTGTCCTAGTAATCACTTCCCTATTAAAGTACACTAATGCAGATCCCCAAACTCCCACATGAAATTGACACGCTACCTCAGCGATATGCGCTGACCATACATCCTAGTTTCATGACTAACGTGTATTGAAAAAGCGGACGTGCAAACGTAGGATAAATGTGATGTAAAAATTGTTACCACCACTACTACCAAAGCGGGAGTGGGAGTGGTGTACTGTGTACACTCACTTGTCGTTCAACAATGTAAGGTCTCATGTAGTAGAGGATGAGTCTATTGATATTATACCGAGCACAGTGCCAGGCTCCGGACTAGATTTTTTTTTATCAAATAATTCGTATTTTCCGACATAGGATTCGAACCGATGACCTTGTGATCGTTATGCGCATTACCAATGAGGCTTTACTATTGTATTAAATTGTACATACTAATATCGATGTTTACAGATTCGTCTTTAAGATTTGTATTATAATACGTATGTGTGAACTTATTTAAATTACTCGTAGTAATTCGAAATCATAATTAAGATGAGTCAATTACGATTTTGCATGAAGTAAATATTTGTTAATCATAAATTATCGATAAATTTTCTTATCGATAAATCCTGTACTAGTAATCACTTGCCTAATCACGCACATTAACGCAGATTCACAAACTCACACCGACATAAAATTGACACGCTACCGTGGCGATATGCGGTGTCTAGGTATATTCTTCGTCTATGAGGACCACTGTATTGATTTAGAGATCGATCCCGAAACTTATCCAATCAGATCGATTCACAATCTAATCATAAAAAAGTGGTAATCGAAAATATGAAAAGTTGTTTAAATCAGGGATATAAATAATAGCAAAACACAGGCAACAAATCTTTTAAGTCACTTGTCTTCTTAATAATCTCTAAAATTGAAATCGCATCAAGAAATTATAAAAAAGAACAGATCCAGAATTACAAGAGATATTTTCTTTAATTCCAAAATAATATTACCTACTGTGCATTTAAAGTTTATGCATCAGGTTTTGACAATAATTGTAACAAATGTTCTTACATGTTTTTATTGAACTAACTTGTTAGTCAAAATCATGCAAAATATTCATTAAAATCTTGCCGTTATTTTTTTTTTTTTAGTAATACTAAGTATATTTTCTTACGCCACATAAATCGGGACATCACTATGGCTTTGACACGCGCTGTGGAAAGAAGGACGCCATTATTATTTTTTTCGTCTGTTTGTAGTTCTGAGTGATTATTTCTTTGGTGATAGATCGTTTTAGAATATTAAAGATTAATTGTTGTTCTTTAAGTATCGTCGTGAGTGCATTGGGATGTTTTGCAAAATTTATTCTATCGGATTATGTATGAATTATTAAATAAGAGCAAGCGTGAAATTTGACATCAGTAAGTTTATTTTGAAGACGCAGGACCGGTGTGCTTGATTTTATTTGTTTTGGATTTGATTTGGTATTTGGAATAAATTAGTGCTCCATAAGTTATATTTAATACTATGATTTGAAATATCTTAATTGACGATTTTACTAAGGAAATTAAAATTAGTAGGTATCATCAGTTGGCGGGAAATAGTCGGGTTGTCACCTTCAATTACGTTCAGAAACTAAATTAATCCGAAGCGCATATTTTTAGTGCTGATTAAACATCTAAAAATATATATTTCATAGAATATTCCTTTCATTCGAATGTCATAAACTAACTCTTAACCAATCAGAAAAACAATAGGTTGTAAAGTTCGTAATAAAAATATAAATACCTATATCTACTATCTGTTTTCAAATCTTGTATTATTCTAATAAGCCAAATTCAAGGTTGCTGAACATAGTTAACATAAATTAGGTATTATGGTCATTGATCTTTTAACAAAATTTAACCCCCTCTAGGAACAGCACCAGGTTAGTTTTAGTTAGTACTTGTGACTACAGACTGCTATTTAATTTAATAAAGCATTATTATTATTATTTATTTTAAAAAAAACACTGTGACGCCTATATTCCCCAAGTGGGGGAATATAGGTGTGCTTATAATAAGTAGAAAATAACAAAATCTAGCTTTTTCTTTCTGAGTAATTTGCATTTACAAACATACTTAGACAAGTATATTTGTAATCAGTTCAGTTGCAATTAAATTAATATCCCTAAGGTACTCCGGAATAACAATTACTTTTGGATGTCAAAAGCCTCAGTCGCTCCCGTGACATGTGTACTGTAGAGCACATGAAATATCGAGAACTTAAATACACTGAAATATTTTAATTGTAATTTAATGATTTCACAATTAACTTTTGCCCAACTCTGACTATGACCAATTAAACACATAACATGATGTGTTATGATAACTTCGTGAAATTATCAACAATCATGCTACTACAGTGACATATAGAAATCCACCAGTTAATCATGAAGTACCAGTTAAACACAAAGTTATCATAATGCACCATGTTTGACCATAGTGAATATGGGCCTTTTAGTGTAAGTGTTAAGTTTTATAAACATATCCTTAATCAAAACTAACTTTTGGTTTTAGAGATGTCAGGTGGTCGACTAGTAGTCCTTGACCGGCATGGTCGAGATGTGAAGTGCTACCCCCTGCCTGACGGCCTGGCCACCCTGGGCAGTGATCCGGCTTGCGACATCCGAGTGATGCTGCCATCAGTGAGCGCACATCATGCCACAGTTGTTGTACATGCTAATCAGGTGAGATGAAAATTCGTTAGTGTTCAAAACTTATTAAATCTATGTTTTTCAGAATGAGTTGATTCTAATTTAGATCTGGGAAATATATCCTAGCAGTTCAGATTTCTGCAAAGAACTATAGACCATATAAAATATATGTTCAAAAACATAAGTATTCCTATATAGTACAAAGTTTCTGAGGCTCTTGTAGCACTGTGACTGCATTGTCTTTAGCTACAACTAAGTTTAAGTAGAGTTTGGCTCGGTGGGTCTGAGATGGGTTAACATTTGTGGCATATTCATATTTAAGTCATTGGTCCTGGTTCGTCTTAATGTGGTGTTGTTTAGTCAAGTTGGTAGCCTTATAGGCAGCTTGATGAGTTCCAACAACAGGTGGCCACAACCCTGCCTCCACCAATCTGTACTGTATGATTTAATCCCCACCTTAATTATCTGAGAGAATGTCTTTGACCAGTATTGGGATAATAAAGGTTGATTTATAGTTATACAAAGTTTTATTCTAAAATGCTTGAAGTATGAAATTATTCTATGCAGACGGTGGTTCGCAATGTTAGTGACGGAGAGACATTAGTGAACGGGCAGAGTGTGAGCGTGGCAGCACTGCGGCACGGCGACGTCATCAGCATCGGCGGCCGGTCGCTGCGGTGGGAGTACTCCGATCCCACAGCTAAGAGACAACACAAAGCAAGCCTTGAACTTGGTGAGTATTTTACATAAAAATGAGCTTTGCATTGTTTACTGCTGAATGCTTACTTGCTGAACTTTAGATTATTTTTTAACTGTTACTTGAATATTTTGTATCAAACGTAGTTGTTTATAAAATTAAATATTACAGACATACAAACTAAATGAAAATGTTAATTTTTGTTAATTTCTAAGCAGAGAAAATGTTACAAATTGTTTTATTTAAATTAAGTTTTATCAAGGATCATCACTCGGGTAGTGCGAGCTAGGTCCGGGTTCGGCGAACTAAGCAGTTGAGTATCTTAGTACTAGCAATCTGAATCAGATTCACATAGAAAGACACGCGTTTTGGTTTTCGGCAGATCGCAGAGGATACTACCCGCTGAATACTTCCGAGAAGTCTCGCGTAGACTGCGCGTCTTCATGAGTGATCATTATTCGGACCGCTAGTACTAAGATTGTCGACTGTTAACATGTTTTAACTGTGGTTTCGGTTAGCGAATCATGGCAATGTTATGGTTGCGTTTGCGGCGTGCCTCACGTTGACCCCAGCATTGTCACATTGTCGTAGCGCTGGGCGTGCCGCGGCGCGGGGCGCGCGGGGCGCGCGGGGGGCGCGGGGGCACGGCGCGGCCGGCGCGGCGCGCCACGGGCGGCGCGGCGCCCAGCGCGCTGGCCCGCGAGCCGGCCGTGCGGCTGGCGCTGGAGATGACGCACCGCGCCTCCATGCCGGGTAAGTGGAAGTGCACCGGTACACACGCAGATATTCTAATAATAACGTAAGAAATTAAACAGCGCACAATTTCGTCCACTGTCTCTGCTTTTTTCTATATGAAATGAAAGAAGGAAAGAAAATAAATTTATTCACAACCGATACCAAAAACAGTACCAGATTCAATTTTATGAATAAGAACCATGTTGCGAATCGGTCCCAACTCGGCTTCAGATGACTTGCAGGATATATAGACTTGTATGTCATCGGCGTAAATGTAATATTTACAATGATAAGAATATATGAATATTACATTTTTGTGTCATCTGGGTATAAAATAAAAATAATAGTCCCCAGGATAGACCCCTGGGGCACCCCCAATTTACTGGCAATTTTTCACACTTCAGTTAGGAATCTTTATCACGGTTCAGCCTAACATATTGTTAACGGTTAAGAAGGTAATTTGAACCACTGTATGACTTCAAAATCAAACCCATAATAGCACAATTTAGACATTAGCAAGTTAGTAGTGATTGAGTCAAATGCTTTAGAAAATACTAGTAGAGCTAGAATTGTACACATACCCTTATCTTGGTTCCAAAGTTTATTATCACTCATATCAAGTTTGGCAGTAGAACCAGATTGTCCTTCAGATAAAATATTTTGTGTTTAAGGAAAGGACAATGGCAAACTCCCCCATATATGGTTTTGCCTGATATCGATTTGAAGCGTCTATTAATCAAAAAATGTGAGAGAATTTTTATTAGAGACATCGAAAAAAAAAGATATTAACATTTTAGTTTTAAGGTTATGTCAATATTCCATATATTCATATTTATATGTCAAGACATTAAATAGTTAGGAATCATGAGCTATTTATAACTTTGAGGCTTCTAAAACACTCGGCGGTAACCATAAAAAAATATAAAAGTACCCATTTAAGTTAATGCAGCCATACTATTTCATGTTTTGAGGTTATATCAATATGAGCTCAATGAATTACCTCGTAATAGGTAGTTAGCATTTGGTCATTGGTGATTTGTATTTACGAGTCTTCTAAAAAGGGGTAACTTGCAACCATTAGAAATTATAGTAGGCAGGTTTAAGTATCTACTTACTTTTATATGAAATATGTAAAGGTGGTGGACTATGATCTATCTGTCATCTCGATTTGTGAGACATTTGCCTAGCAGTGGGACAGAAGTAGTTGATTCATTATTTTTGTTATCACCTAGTTATCACCCAATGCACTGCATCAAAATAAAACAGGTTAAATAAAAATGGTTATGAAGATTTATTTGATAAATATGTATTCTTCGTCACATACAATAATTAATAGTCTAGTTGTAGAGCGTGTTCTCGTGTTTTGATCCAAGACTTATATTGCTGAGCATTATTGACTCCAATATAACATTTGCACGCACATAATGCGTGTAGGTCTGTCACACCTTTCCGCCTCCGAGCGAAACGTACCTACACAATTTCTTGAGGTACGATCGGGAGTCCGTTTAGAGTAAGAAATTATCAGTTTTATACGATAAAATCGAGTAGCTGCAAGGTTTAAAACTAAAAACAAATCAAACAACCAGGAAGAAAAGGAATACCGTAAAATATTTTGGTAAGTTGTCAATAAGTTGTCAATAAGTTGTCAACACAAATGTCATTAATACGAAGTATTGCCACTACATTTATTTTCTATCATTTCCATAAACTATTTAAAATACGTTGTGTATAATATTTTTTTTGATATTAACTATGTATAAATTGTTTCAACTATTTGAAAGTAAAACATTACGAGAGTTTCTATAAGTCTTTAACTAATCGTTTATTTACAAATGTTTATTAGTTTCTACTATTGACGTTTATTTTTTTCAAATGAGGCAATTATGGTTATTCAAATAAAATGGATGAATATGAATTTAGTCAAATAAAGTCCTTTAATTTAAAAAAAATATTATCCTGCGAGTTTACATACAAAATTAATTTTGTGTAAAAACCGACCGAATTATATTACTAATGTCGTATTTTTAGACACTTCATAGAACATTCAGGTGGGATACCGCCATGGTTCTTTAACTTTTTCTAAAATTTTTGACCGTCGAAGAGTTCAGTAGTTTTTGCGTTTTTTGGCAAAGGACGTACGATTGTAAGTTTCCAAGCATGGGACATTATAGATGCAGAGATAAAGGTGTTTATCAAGTCTTTCATGGTATGCGGTAACGTCATAACGAGCATATCCAGCCTTATTTTGTCACACCCTTCTGCATTGGATTTTAAGCTGCGTATAATATTCATCAATCTATCTAGATTGACGGCCTCTATGCAAAAGATGGCATGAATATGGCGATTGTACTTATAGAATGTTGTGAAATGCTAACATGTGAGGTGCCAAGTAAATTTATGACACAGTTTCACATATATTGCTGTAAAAAGTACTTTTCGATGCATTATGATACCCTTATAGGTATAGTTACAACTTTTGGCAGATTTTCCCTGTTGAATATGCCAATTTTAGGCACTGGTCCATGCAATATTAAAAGTACAAAAGGATGCGCATTATGCGCATTTGTGATAAGCGCACATTTGTGGTGACAAGTTCACACGATAAGGGTCTTTGTATTAAGATTTCTGTGGGTACACCATGGTGGGTGCAGCGGTAAGGAATAAGCCACGGGGCACCACACGTTGTTCCTCGCTATATATTGCTACACGCTCAATACCTAAACCAAGAAACATTACACAATAAAATATATACTTTTGATATCATTTATTGATAACATAAATTATATACAATAAATATAATAACTAATAATTATACAGGGTGGATTTTTGATGTATCATGATGTAAGGGAAAAGTTTTTTGCGATTTCCGATTTTTCTAGTACCAGTTTCTAGTTCTAACCACAGTTGGTCCAATAGAAGTTTTTGATCGTTTTAAAAAACAGGATCCAGTGTTATCAAAAAAAGATTTTGTGTATTGCCCATTTTCTTCCGAACTGTGCATTAATGCTCATAATGTCGCTAAAAGTTTGGGATAGTGTCCTTAGACCGTTTTCCTGTAGCTGCAACGGTTTAGGGAGCTGCCCTTACTGCCGTGTCTCAAAAATCCACCCAGTATTTAAAAAAAACAGCAAAGAATTTACCAAAATGTATGTAAAAAAAACTGTCTTACCTGGCTTATAGTCTTTTTATCTTACTTGTATTACTTTAATCGAACGTTAACAGTTATATTTTTTCAACTCAACTGAAGAGCGCTTTTTCAGTTAGTATTATAAAAAATATAAGTTGAGTCACCTTCGTCTGGTGAGGTGAATGCGCTTATAAATCGATGCGCTTGAAAATACGCGTACTGCATTCGGTACATTAAATCCAGACCAGTCGTTACAGCAGTCGCTTACTAACCATTTTCTACTGTAACAACACCTAGTCTAGGCAAAAACATAAATTTTGTGAAATAAATAATTACACCGCATTTTAATTGGTTTAAAATTTATTCAGCAGTTTTGGTTGTTGATTTTTACCACGTTTTTTGTGTCCTATAATTTGGTGCTGCTACAATAACTACTGCGAATATTTTGACCCAACACTCGTCCAAAACTCATCGCTTTTAACATCTAAACATATCCAATTAGTTCTGAGGATACTGTTAAGTTATGATGCGAGGTTTATAGAGATTGAACGTGGATATGTTTGTGGGTTGAACATTTGTGTGTGCCTCGTGGCGAGGGATGTCGTACGTTTGGTGCGCGTTGTCGCTGGCGGTGGTGTGTGGTATAGTGCGGGCGTTGTGCGCAGGCGCGGCCGGCAAGCAGGTGGCCATCGTGCAGCCGCAGCGCCGCGACACGCACGAGCAGCTCGGTGAGACATACACACTTTATATTACTAGAATAGCTTTATATATACTATGATAAGTGTCATATCTCGGGCATAGGACTGTCTTTGGAGCTGGATCGCAACTTATCTAAAAAAATAGCCCCACATGTGTCGTGGGTGCCGTTACGCACAGGAAATTTGACATACATTAATACCCAAACCGAAACAAATGTTTGTGCGACACACAAAGATCTGTCCAGTGCGGAGCGAACCCGAGTCTGGTTGAGCTGTTCGATCCATTGGATTGACTGGACCGAGCCGTCTGTCTTATTAAACAAAAATGATAAAAAAGAGTTTAACGAATAGTAAACAAAAAAGATATCTGCTGGGCTTCCCACTGGATCTACAGTGGAGGCCGCATTCCGAGTCAACGGTAGATAAATAGATAGATTTAAAAAATGTGAAAGTAATAACTTGGCAGTGCCCGCAGAGTTAATACAAAGTTAATGATTTGATTTGATATTTTGTCTCCAGTAGCGATCGCTGCTTGCTATTATTTGTTCTGTTGCTAGTATCTGCTCTCAACAATGGTACAGGACAGAACGGCATTTATGGGTAGTAGGTATAGCTAATCCATGCCGCTGCCTATCTCAGAACGCCGAAACGGCGTTATGAAGATATCAACAAAAACAAACTTAGTATATTGAAATAAGATTCAAAATAATCTAAAAAAATATCGTTCTATCTTGTGTCGTTATCGCCGACCATAATTAACATTTCCATCTCTAGACAAAAACCAGCCCAGGACGCCGTTGCAAACCAACAAACGCAGATCAAAAACCGACCTTGACACTTCCACAAATGACTCGGAATCGGACAGCTCTAAGCGGAAATCCACCGCAAGGATGTCCCCTAAAAACGTATCGAGTCTGCAGACTACTAAAGCTACTCTGTGGATCGAGTCTCGTAAGACTAGTCCCCGTAAGTCTGCGAAGGTCCAGACTCCCCCGCAGGTCCTGGCGAGTGTTAGGAGGAGCATGCCCGCGGCCAAGAAGAGCACGCCTTTGCGCTTAACTGTACTGAAGAAAGCACAAAGCGCGCAGAAAATGAGGGTCACCAAAATCGAAGCGCCGCTGAAAATTGGTGAGTTATTTTAATATTTTGTAAATTTTTTCTGACCTACTGTGTCCCAATACTGGGCGAAGGTCCTCTCGATGCCTAAAATTTATCAATAATAGCCATTCATCTTTCTTTTTCTGGCTCCTACCGCGAAAATAATGTGACTATGTTCTAGGGCTTAGATTGCTATTTGAAATAAAATTGCCAGGATTACATTATATTGAATGATAGATTGACACTTGATGTATTTTACACCGGCTGATAACAGTCTATGCTGCTATTGGTCAACTAATTTGGGCGATCTACGGGTCAAATCGCGTGAGTGAGACGGCTAAATTCCGTGCTGAAAGCAATACTACACCTTATATCAGCCACCTATTTGGTTGTAACTGTTACCTTCTGTTATATTATCTACCAGAGTTAATCCGTGCCCGCGTTAAATAAGACTGAAAAAAAATGCGTTATAATTATAATTGAAATTATTGTATTGAGAAAAATTGATTTTTGTCAATACAATAATTGCTATTGCTCATGCTCCAGATGCTTTGTAATGCGTTAATTAATACACTGTCTTAGTAAAGTAGCGCGTTATTGTTTAACACCTTTTTATAATTCTCCTGCCCGGCTACATTAACGTAGGTGTTAACGCTTTAAACAAGGCGCTAAAATAACATGTTACCGAATATCAATCAACGTACAACCTATTTAACTTTGGCTACGTCGGCGTAATGTCTTAGTAAGTGTGTTAATTAACGCATTACATCGCATGTGGTGCCGGAGCATAAGGTTTGCCCAGTGACGCAGCCGCTCGAAGTAATTATGTTCACGAAAGGTGATTCGTTACGGTTGCAGTAATTACCCACGTATCCACTACACAAGTGTACGCGATGAATAATATAGATAAGAGACAGCTTCCTAACTATGGACAAAAGAACTTGGCTCGGTGCAGCAAATTCAATAAAATAAAATATACAGCGTAACGCCTATACTCCTCTAGCGAAGGTGGCAAAGGGGTATGTACACCCACTTTTCGCCGATGATGTTAGGTCCCATGTAATAGGGAGCGAGCCTATTACCATATATCGGGCACACTTCCAAACTCCGGACTGACACTAGGAATTTTTGTAGATAGAAAAACTACATTTCGTTCGATTCCCGCACGGGAAAAATCTTTGTGTGACTCACAATTATTTGTTTCGGCCTGGGTGTTTGTGTATGTGAGTTTTCATGTGTGTAAACGCACCCACGTCATAGGAATAAATCCCAGTGTTAGGGGCGACGTTTTATTAAAAAAAAAAGTAAAAGGACCCAGGACCTCGTGATTGCTACACGCATTATTCGCCACAAGACCAACGAGGAAGACAACAACAAATTAAACACGCGATATTACACAGGTGGACGAAGGAGAACATGTTAAAATAGAGTCACTTACTTTCACTGATAGATTGTCTTTTTATATTAATTGTGCTATTAACTGCACGCAACCGGCTCGGTCGTCTCGCCAGACCATTAAAAGTTGGCATGAAATGCAAACAATACCGTTCCGAAAAAAAGTCAATCTGTGAATAATAAAAATATACTTTAGTCCGCGAACGTCAGATAAAAAAGTCACATGCAATTCAAATACATATATATCTTGCTATATCGTAAACCACGACGTGTCTAAACCACGCCAATAACAATAACAAATTCCAAAATTTGATCTATCTATTTATATCATTACGATAAATCCTTTGCGATGTGGGCGGAGAGTACAGAGTTCCAAAAGGTTCTTTCCTTAGAGATCTCTCTGCTTCCTCTACTCTCATAGTTCGTCTCATACACGCTCGCCGGTTTAGATTCTGATTATTTTTATTATAAAAATAAGTTGTCCTACGAAATTGAATCTGCGACGTACCAGTGACATTCCAACGCCGCAACATGCATTATGCCAACAAATGACGTAATTTATACTACAGACATACCTTACCCGCGCCGTGACCTCGGAAACTATACATGACCTAATTAGTTCCAAGTTAACTGCATCCAAAACCTTTCGTCTTACGGCAAAGGTAACCCCGCCCACACAAACCATATTGGTGACACAGTGGGAAGAGAACTGAATCATTAATATTTATATCTATTATCCGCATAACTTTAAGATGTGGTATCTCCTATGTAGATCATACGAAACAAGCGGCTATTATGCTAATGACGGGTCACACGCCTAAGAAGCCCCCTAGCCCCAAGAGCGCGAAGAAATCTCCTTCGTACGTGGTGAAGAAACAGAGTCCCGTGCGCAAGACGCCGGCCGGTGGAGGCAGGAAGTCGGGCCGCCGCTCGAAGGAGAACGCGACACCTACCAGTATAGGTGTGACGCCCAGGCGAGCCAGTACTTACTCGAGCGCATCTCGGAGAAGCAGCAGGAGGCTCGGCGACCAAACGGTGAGTTCATCATGTCCATATTGCTATGCATGGAGCTGTTAAACGTATGTTATTTGTTTTTTTGTGGTCCGAATATCGAGACTGACTAATATGCATTGAAATGATGCATAGGTGTGTTGATGTCATTACAGTTATCGCCTGTAAATGTTACTTGTACGCTCAATTATCGCCTTTAGTGTAGTTATTTCCGCTCCCCGCCTGCATTATTTTAGTCTGCTGAATTGTGTCAGTGTGACCTTACTTGTGCAACGTTCAATGTTACGCTGCACTTTATCATAGACACAGCTTAGATGCACTACGTAATGCGCGTTTACATTTCAAGGTTGACGAAATGTATTAATAGTTTATTTTAGTTGCACCAACGTTAATAGGCAACACGTATTTAGTGAACAAATTTGCAGTTTTTTATATATGCACTCAACATTTATATATGCACTCTTTTTTGAAGGTAACAATACTAGAAATAACTGATTCGGACGCGCAAAATAGGACCGCGCGCGGCAGCAACGCGTCCCGTCGATCGAGCCAGAAGAGTCCCAAAAAGTCGCCTTTACTCCCTAGTCCTAAGAAATCTGCATTAAAAGACCCGAAAGCTAAGAAAAGTATGAGGAAAACTGAATCGATTAAATTCGACCTTAGCAACTTGGAGAATCACTCGCAATCGACGGACGTACTGATGCTCACTGACACGACTAAGCGGTCTCACGAAGACAGTGCATCGGGGGATGAACTGACTTTGCGTTACTCAGACACGTCCAGCGTCTTATCACCATCTCCGCGGCGGTCTATACATTCACGCAGCAGCAAAATACTTGAGAAGTCTTTGGGAAAAACTATAAATATCTCCCCTCCGTCTGCTCCATCCCGCACTTTGACTCCTGAATCGCCGCATGCTAGGAAGTCCTCACGTGGAAGTATTATCCTTCAGAAGGCTTTAGACAAATCGGAGGACACACAGACGTACTCTCGGCGCTCCTCCAGATCATCTGACCGTAGTCGAAACTTGACGAACGGATCGGCGTACCAAACGCGCACTCTCAATCCGCGGTCTTCGAGTCGCAATGATTTGGAGTCTTATTCCATCGTCGACTTGGTATCGATCGACTCAAGCGAATCCGGTAGATCGACTTCAGTATATAACTCTGCAGGGTCGACTAACAGCACGGCTTTCGGGACTCCACAGAATAGTTTGGGCAGGAAGACGAGATCCACTATCGACACCAATCTGTTAAGTTCGAGTACTCCTTACGTGAAAGGCGATAGGTCGTCGACTCGCTCGCAATCGAGTGAGAATACCTTAAACGGAACATCGACAAACCTTTCGCAAGTAACCGCTCGAAGTTCAACATCGAGGCGTTCCAAATCATTGTCTACTCCTGAGAATACGGAGGACACGAAAAAACATATAACAGTGAACAGTACTAAAATATCTCGCGCGTCTAAGAGTCGCTCGCGGCTCAACGACAGCGATTTTTTGCTTGTAGAGGGTGAGGAACATGATGACTCTCCGAAGTCTTCGAAGCGAAGCAGAGGAAAGTCCAGCCAGACTAGTCTAATGAGAAGCAGTAAGAATGCTTCACTCATCGAAAGCCCTACTCTGAATGAAGGAGGGAGCACGCCTGAAAACAGACATAGTCCCGTAGAGGCGAGCACTCCGGTGCTGAGCATTCAGAGCTTATTAGACTCGAGTCAAAGTTCTTTTGCGTCGTATAATTTACAGAAGAAAGGCAGATTGTCGGGACCGTCATATATCGCTAAGAGGAAGACTATTGGAGGTATATCAGAGCCTAAAACTCGTGCCGGTATTAAATCGAAATCCATGAGCTTTACTGCACGGAAAACAAGGTTGAGGTTAAGCAGCGACTCCGTGCAGGAGATCGCTAACGATGATAGCGTACAACTAAATGACGAAGAAATCGTCACACCAAAGAGTGCGGTCAAGTTAGTGCAAGAAGGCGTTAAGAATAAGCACTCTACTGCAAAGAAGCCACAGTCGAAGCGGTGGATAATAGACGATCTAAACGAGTCTGATATGGTGAAACAGCTGTTTAACAGTCCGGTTAAAAGGAAACTGTCGCAGAGTATGACGGAGTTTTCTAGAAAACAGCTATTTGAAGACGACGATATTGAGTTCGTCAAGCGCCCGACGCGCAACACCGTGGCGATCACGGGTAGAACTCCCGACAACTCACTGTTGGAACATACAGAGTCGTTCACTCCAGAAAGATTCGTCAGCCCCATAAACACTCCAACTAAAAGCCCTAATCTCGCTGGAATTAAGCGTCTGTTCGACAAGAACACTCCTGCAAACGACTTAAGAAATGTCAGAGGCGTCAAAGCTCTACTACGGACGCCTAGAACAAGGCGATCAGTCAGAAATGATTTGTCGAACGTGTCTGGAGTGAAAGCTATTTTCGATAAGAGTCCAAGAAACCGTTTGAGTGACGTCCAAATCAAAGAAGTATTTGCTTCATCACCGAAGAATGATTTGCGACGGGTTTCGGGCGTCAAAGCACTGTTTCAAACAGAAAAGAAATATAAATCGCCTAAAAATGACTTGAGCGATGTTCGAGGAGTTAAGAAACTGTTTAAAGGCAACAAAAGTCCGGCAAACGATTTACGCAACGTGTCTGGAGTCAAGAGGGCTTTACAAAGAAATTCTCCAAGAAATGATTTCACAGACGTACGAGGGGTGAAAAGAATGTTCAAAGAGAGTAAGAAACAAGATAAGGGTCTAACGGACATCAGCGGAGTAGAAGAGTTATTCAACACGTCGAGTCAGTCCTACGGAGACAGTGAAACTCTATTCGATCGGCTGGTCGGTCGACCACCGATCAGATCCGTCTATTCGAAAACTTTCTCTACAAAATTACCATCAAAGACTAAAACTAGCAGGAAATCTCTGCACACGTCACTAAACTTAATAACGAATAACGTCGAAAAATGGCTGGAGAAAGAATTGCAGACACGCTTGCACAATAAAAATGAATCAGTAACTAATAAATCGGGTAACAGATCTCTCAGCATGACACGGGAGTTGCAAAAACTGGCTACCGATACAGTGGAAGGGAGCAGGCCGATTCGTACATCTAGAGTGAGGAACAGTACTCTCATAAAGAGTATTCAGACCGAGGGGAATGAACGGAAGAAATCTACTTCGGAGCTGTACAGTGCGCATACATTACCTATAAAGAAGAGGTCCCTCTTGGAGGCATCGGTGCCCAAAGCGAGCCTTCCGTTGAAGAAGCGCGCGGTGCTGCACTCCACGCCCGTGAAGGGCCGCGCGGACGAGACCATGTCCGCGCCCGAGCTGGCGCGGGTCTCGCCCATCGCTCTTGTGGACCACACGCGCGCCGAATACGATACCACGGTTAGGTGAGTACACACATGATTACATTGCCAAGTAATGGACGTGACTGATACTGAATTATTTAATCAACTCCAAAGCTCGATTGTCACCTGTCATGAGTTATACCATTAACGCGTATGAATTCATGCTCTGTACTACTGTTTTTAAATCTTTCCTTGGACCATTCGTTAATTAAAGTGATGTAAATATTCAGAATTAAAAAAGAAATTCGAACTCTACATTCTGCCTACCCCGCCGTGGATCTGGCGTGATGATGATTGCGTGAAGTTTAAGTAATGGTCAATAACTTAATTTCATATCGATGATACTAAGACTGAGTAACTTGAGTTAATTTGTAAATAATTAATAGTTCTAAATGTTTTAGGTCTACGCAACAATTTGCTGAACAATCGGAGAGACCAGTCAAATCAAAAGATAGACGACAAACTAAAGCTAAGAACATTGAACAAAAAGTTAAAAATATTGAACAAGCAGCGACATCTAGCCCTAAGCCGTCACCAAAGAAAACTCGCGCTAAAGCTAAGCCCCCGACCACTAAAGCTAAGCCTAGTCCTGCTAAAGGTAGATCAACTAGGCAAACAAAGACTAAGGCAGATATTAAAAAGAAATCGACCAGTTCTGACTCTCCTAAAGCAGCCAGTCCAAAACCGAGGATTATTGTATCTAAAGCCACTTCTAGTAAAGCTAAATCTCCAAGTCCCGTTAAGCCCAGGTCCACAAGATCGCGCAAAAACGTCGCTTCCCCGGAAAAAACGGTCAAAAAACGCAGGGCATCCATAGTTGTCGGCAAAAAGACTCCAGTCATGAGTCCAAAGCCCAGAGCGACGCGCCACCAAAAACCTATAGTAGCAAGCCCGAAAGTCACTCCTAAGAAAACGAGAGCTACCCGTAAAGTTGAGGAGAAAGTAAAAACACCAAAGAATACCAGAACTAAAGTACAGAAAGCGAGCGTAGTAGTCAGCAAACCGTCTCCTCAAATAAAACCGCAAGTTGTCAAACCAGAACCAGAAAGGCCAAAACGAACGCGAAAAACTGCTGATGTTTCTTCCAAAGAATCTCCAAAAGAATCTCGGGCCACTCGCGCTACAATCGTTCCTAAAACTAGAGGCAGAAGGGCTGAGATTACAAAGCAAGAATCTACTCAAAGCGAACCTGTTGTTAAGAGGGGACGTAAGACCGCGGCTGAGTTTAAAAACGCTACAGATAGTAAAGACAATGAAAAGTCTGTTGTTAAAACTCGTGGGAAGATTGTGGCACAAGCGAGCGTGCAGTCTGAGCCCACGACGCGCAGTCGGCGCACGAAACTCGAAGTGGCTGAAGTTAAAACTCGCAAACGAAAAGCAGCACCCGAAGAAGTTGTACAGCCAAAGGTTGCTAAATCTAAAGACGTTGAAAGCAGGGGCAGGAAACGAACTGTAGAGACGACGGAGATCGAAACTGTTCACGGGAGAGTGAAGAGAACAGTAGTGATGGATAGTAAATTAGAGATAACTCGTCAAGGAAGCGGGGATGCTGCGAACAAGACTTCTAGATCGGTCCGCTCGAAGAAGGTAGTTGAACTGACGATAGGAACCGAACAGAAGCAAACCAGAGGAAGAAAGGTGAGTTATATTTGATTTGATATTATTCATATTTTTGCGATGTGTTATGTGCTTGATTGTACAGTAATGTCTACGTTATTATTTTCTTGTAATTTAACCGCGTCTTTTACACGCCCATATTTCTCATGCGGGGGTGCCAGAGGTGTACTGTGTACACCCACTTTTTGCCAAGATACTAGGTCCCATGTAACGGGGGGCGAGCCTGTATACCGGGCACGATGCCAGACTTCGGACTGATACTGGATACATTTTGTCTAACCTAGGTTTTGAATTTGACCACACTTTTTACAGTCAATTCTATATGGGTTATAGACATGATAGGTTGTAGTGTTACATTGATAACTAATCAAAGAAAATTTGCAAGTCTTGTACGTAGAATATATGCCCAAATGTATCAGGACGAAAGTTATTATTTTTTTATAGTTAATATGGATGAATGGAGACAACATTCCCTTCATATATTTTAAAACAGCTCCCTTGTAACTTATTAATACAATCTTCCACACATTTTAATCGCTTCCTTTCCACAGACAACAATTGTTGAAGAGAGCGCGCCAAAGGTCGGCAATCGCAAAAGAAAAACTACAGTTGATCTCTCACCTGTAAAAGGTATGTATTAATAAGTGGCTGGTTAACCCAATTATTTGGTCCAGCAAGTCAGAGGCTTAGTTATATTTGGGGAGTCATTTTTCAAAATAAATCGTTGCTATTATGAAAAAAAATGTTTTGATATCATTCGATTCTAGTATATTATTAGAGTCTGGATGGACCGACGACCTCAAAAAGGTCGCTGGGACAGACTGGATGCGGAAGGCGGAGGACCGTGTGCAATGGCGCGTGTTAGGAGAGGCCTATGTCCAGCAGTGGACTGCGATAGGCTGATTGATTGATTGATTGATTAGAGTCTGATCCTATTTCAAGTCTGTCCAAACCGGTTTAGTTCTCACTGAGGATCAATCATCTAAAGGAGCCATCCATAAATTACATCCCACGTTAACTTGTCAACAAAGTGTGACATCTTGTGACAACAGAAGAGAACAAGTCAAATGGTTCGTGACGTGAAATGTTTAAATATAAATTATTTAAATTCTGAACTTTATCTCTGAACAGCTTCTGCCCGCGACTTCGTCGTCGAGGTTCACGTGGACTTTATCCTATGTGTTAATCCAGAGTATAAAAATCCGTTGAGCTGTTTTTGCGTGATCGAGTAACAAACATACAAACTTTCACCTTTATAATATTAGTAGGATGAAAAACTTTAACGCTTTCATAAGCGGGCAATACTGCGGTTCATTTCACCTATTGTTCTAGTGTACATAGACATATGCGAACTAGTTTTGATACAAGCTAGATTTATTCTATCATTTTAGAAAATTCTATATAATTTATATTTAAGACATCAAAATATGAAATCTTATTAAATTTCGTAGAATTACCATGATTTCTATGTAACTCTCTCCCTACTCTATCTTCTTCCTCGTTCATACATTGGGTGTATATGTGTTTCTAAAAATCAAAAATAAGTTATTTTCATGTTTTCTTTTACTAAAGTACTCAAGTATTAAGTACGTTTATTCCCAGTTCATCCGGGGTGGCACGACCTAACTCATTTAAATTTACCACCATTTTTTAGCTTTTATTATTATTTCATTAGAAAGACTATCACTTTTTTTGCACGTGACGGCTCTGCAAATGCACTTTAAATTCCTTTTGTTTTATACAAATTACAGTAAATAAATTTTGGAAATGCTGTTTTCACCTATTAATTTCTAATTGCAAAATACGTTATCCGTTAAAATATGTCACTCCAAGGAAGGGGAAGGGGGTCTCACAAACGTGACCACCCGTGGCAGGGATGGGAGAGGGTCCAAAAATCATAAAATTCGTGTGACGTAATTAGGGTGTGAAAAATAAGTAGTTTTGAAAATTTACTTCTATGTGTCAATAATGGTAACAAGTGGTTCAAGTCCAATAATGTATAGTGATTCCCACAGAGGTGGGCAGCAAGCAGCCGGGCGGCAAAAAGTCCCGCAAGATCGCTCCGCCGGGCGCGCCGCCCCGAGCCCCGCGCCGCGCCACGCGACCAGTCAATCCCGAACTCGACGGTAAGATAATGCTACTGTGTCTTATACCCGGTTTATACACTGCCACTGCCGCCATTTCCCGCCAAAAGCAACGAACTGTTCCCGTACTCCCTTCGTACTTCAAGCATCGCTCTGTGTTTCTCTTGTTTGCAAAAACTCCCAATATCAGATTTTCTTTTCCCCGAAATGATAATGTTTCCATAAAAATTTCCACAGGGTAATTTTTAGACAAGCTTTCCTATGGTTATTCTGATGCACCACCCTCACATTTTTTTTGTATTTTAGGTTTTCAATCTTAAGTTTTTTCCAAAATTATTTTTTTCCATCATATTTGATCGACGATCAAAGCAAACAGAGATTTTTATTTCCCGAGAATGACCGATGATTTCCGTGTGTTAGTGTCCGCAGTGAGCAAGAAGCCGGCGGGGCGCAGTCGCAGGAGATAACGAGGTGCCACCTGCCGCGGAATTCAAGTACAAATAGTTTACTTAAGGTAATTATTACCATTAACAAACTTACGCCTATCTTTATGAACTTAAATTATCAAAGCCTTAAAATTCGGATTAAATGTTTCAGATGAATCAGATTAATGATTACAATTGCATTTTGTAATATTCAATCATGATTCAAGATTAAAAGTGTAATCGTAAACGCTGAAGATTGCAAAATGTAATTGTAATCGTTAATCTTTAATACACCGTCACGCCTATATTCCCCAAGCGGGGGTGGTTAATCATTAATCTGATTACATTTTTCCCATCTCTGATTTGGAGCATCCTTGACTAACATTTTGGTGAAGTGTTACATATGAAGTATATATAATAACTGATGAACCAATAGTAGTGCATTGCAATGTTGACAATAATTTTGCAGAGACATTCTGCTCTGTCGCCGTTAAAATAGAGACGTTCCGCCACGTACAAATTGATTTTAGTTATTCGTTCTTAACATCTATCTTGATTGTTGCCCAATGCGATACTGTGGCTTTGAAAAAACTAAATAATACGGACCCTATGATATGGTGACGATAAGAATTATTTACTGGATATAGGTTATTTTTCATCAAAAGAATTAACACGGAAATGTTGTTTCAGATGCATTGACACTTATTTTGTGAAGAATTTTATCATTAGTACATAATAATGGTTTCGTCGACATCCGCGACCAGCGCGGCGTGAAGATATGTTCAGCTCAAAATGTATTTACTCTTTGAGAGATTAAGATGTTTGTTTGAGTTATACCTGGTAACACAGACCAGTTTAAATGAATAGACAGTCAATAGCCATCCAGCATATCGTAACCCGCGACATTCTGTATTATGCATAGATGGCGCTGATGCCCTGAAAACCAGCCATTGAAACTAAGAAAATTTAATGGCGACAAGAAGCCAATTTTTATAATTTACTGTTATACTCTATTACTACTTGACATTGGCGAAATACACTGTTAAAGTGTGCGGCCATTAATTAAAATAAGAAGAAGAAAAAGAACTAAGAAAATTAAAATAATGTCTTCAATAAAACTAAACAAGTTTAATTCAGAATATTTAATTCATACAACTTCTTTCTATCTATATCATGCTGCCTGATCCCTTGTGGGGGCAGGCTTCTTAAAATTTAATTTTATTTCACGGTGATATTATTGACGGATAGCGTAGTGAAAACAAGCGATATTTAGTAGGGTTTTGTAAGTCTGTTCATTTAAAAAATGGTCTGTATTTTGTACGAATGCTAGCGAAAAATTGACCATAAGAATGTGGATGCTTGTGGAAGCACTTGTCTTGTCTCTGAATGGGTGCAGTTCCAGTAAGTTACATGAAAATAATGTTCAGGCCAGCCCAGTGTCCGTTCAGTCTATACTGTACACGGTATTAGAAACTCAATAGTGGTGCTATCAATGAACAAATTTATTTTACGATAAGGAATTGCATGTTTGAATTTTATTTTTAAAACTATGTAGTATATTAAAAAACTGATATTATCTGTTGATGTTTTCCAAGTATCCTTCATGTTTTATGACAATTCAAAGGAGTTTTTTATCTTTATATTCTATTAACGACGCATGCTTTAATGCTTTTCTAAGATAATTTCTGCTTATACACGCCGACACAATTAGGCGAAATAGTCACTAATTGAATAGAGCCGGATAGTTTCGTGGTATCGGTATTTATTTGAGCAATCCACCGAGCGATTTTAGTACAAGTTTTATGTACATTTTCCTGGAAACAGTACAACTATTTTATACCTTTAATGGTAGTGGAAAGTATTTTGTGTCGTTGTTAACTCCACTAAGCTAGTTATAACGTATGTGCGCGGATAAATAGGGAAAACCCACTAGTTAGGATCGTTTCGTATTTATATCATGAGACTAAAGTGTTTTATTGGTGGATTTTACTCCTCTATCATCTGTTACACAGGCATAAAACAAGCATTTAATCGACCTCATATCGGCGAATCATGTAAGTTTAGACAATTTATTTATAATTGCGACGCTAAGGTTTTATTTGTAAGATTTATATCGCTTCGAAGTGCGACTCCAGCAAAAGTAGAAGTTTTAGTTTTATTACTTTATAGATATTTTGATTTTATTGAACTATGCTCAGACTAAAGGAATAATGTAGACGAAGCGCGGTAGTCGAGTTGTGAAAATATAGATTGTATTTGTTCTTTGCTTACGTGGATTTATATCCTAGGGGTGGTGAGATGGTAATGCTATATTCTGCTAAGATTTTTTCTCAACTTTCTCTCGATCACGATATATAATTCTTTTCATGTGTATTACTCAGTTGCACGATACATCAGTTCTATACTAATTATTGCTTTAGTCTGCATACATTTTTTAAACGTGAAATGTATTCATTTTGCATTTGCAACTTCGGATAGCTTTGGTGCTACAAGCGCACAACCATGTTGTATTCTTTAATATTTTCGGTTGAGTTTGTTTTAAAATAAACAACTTACGAAGGTTTGTTCGCCGATGCCAAATTACTGCGGGACCCTGTCGTTGTGCTGCAAAGATATCGTTTAGGCAATAATCTGTATCGGGAGCAAATTATATTGATTGAATGTGACAGTTTTAGATGTAGATGACATGTGTCAAAATAATTATTATGATAAGAAGTGGAATTGCTATTTTAAAGATATTGTTGAATAACTTTTAATAAATTTGTGTAATAAGAATTGTGTTTGAATTTGACATATTGTATAATTTTTCGACATTTCGTCGATAACCTTTTCCTTTATTACATTAGGATCTAGCATCGGTGGTGAATTTATCGTAGATCTAGTATACACAGGAAGCCGTGTGCTGCGGATGTGGTTAATGCATCGGTTTTAAATCAACGTACCAGCCAGTTAATAATGTCGTACTTACACTTTTGTCAATAAAAGCACCAATTCAAATCAATAATTATATCGAACAAAGCCGTGTTTAGATTTATGGCCGGTTTCAATTATCAACTCGAGGATAGATTTGCTTACTGTCAGTAGAATTTTGACAGATTTTCCATACAAAAATGACAAATTTCTATCCGTAGTAGGTAAATCTATCCACGAGTTAAATATTGAAACCGGCCTTTAGTGGTCTGCAAGTATGAAATGGCCAATGGGTTGATTAATAATTTAACGACAACTATCTTTTGACCATTGCCATATTACGAAATTGAGCATCTTAGTACTAGCGGTCCCACACCGCCGCGCGCTCTACGCGAGCTAAGATGCTCAACTGTTTACTTATGTCACCTGTACTATAATTGTCGGTCTAGGTTCAGTGGAGTACAACTTAAAAAGGCCAGACAAATACATTTATAATTTATTGATAACTATATTCTTACAATATATACAAACACTGTTACGTCATCATCACAAACATGTATCTTTAGCTGGTGGGCTTGCACTTGAGTGCGTCGGCGGTGCGGAACGTGTTGAGCACCACTAAAATCGAAATAATAAAACGCTAGGAGTGATATAGCGCACGATTTCGTCCGAAACCATTGTCGCTTCGCCATACATGCAGTTTGAAAAATATATACACACATTATTACTGTAAAAAAATATTTTCCGTTGAATTGTAATACTTTATAAGTACAGTTACAAGGTTTGGAAGAGTTCGCAGTTATATATGCTGTAAAATGCCAACTTCAACCATTACATTATTCCACGCAGTAATTAAGCATTCTGTGATAATTTTCTCATATGAGTGGAAACGAGATTATGCGAACGACTCCTATGTATATCATCACGCCAGATTCCTTGCGGGGTATCCAGAGTACAGGGTCTCAAGAGGTTCTTACATATCCTCTGCTTCTTCAACGTCCGTTCCGTTAACGTTCCGTCTCATATATGCTCGTCCGTTCCGGAGATTTGATTTGTCCTTCAGATAAGACACTATATTTGGTCAGGCCAAGATAGTCTAGGTCTTCCCGGTACCTATATCCTTCCACTCTTGCATTGTGTATCAGTTTTGTCCTTTTGATACTGTCACGCCTATAATCTCTAAGCGAGGGTGGGTGTAGGGATAGGAATTACCTTGGAGAATATAGAGATAGGATTAGGAATAAAGTTTTGAAGTTGAAATTCTTTCTATATGCCCCAACCATCGGAGCATACCCTTTTTATTATCTGTACACCGATACTGTATACGCCTCCCAGTGTGTTATTATGACGATTTGTACGTGCACCACACACTAGGTGCCCTAGCCGGTGGGTTTGCACTTGACGGGGCTGGCGGTGCGGAAGATGTTGGGCAGCAGGTCGGCCAGCGCCGCGAACAGGCCGGGCGCCGTGTGCGGCGGCACCACCAGCTGCAAAGTGCGTAGGTCTGCACCGGCTCCTCCGGCGGCCTCCAGCATGAACCCCTTGGCGCACTTCAGTACTAGCTCCGCGCGCCGAGCGCACCACGCAGCCGTCATTTCCTGCCGAGAGTACACAATTCGTTTGTTGGCAACGTTAAAGTGTTTATGTTCACTTTGATTAAGTATATGTGTGTTGTGCATTATTGCTACCGTTTCCGTTTTCTTCCTTTTTCCCTAACACGTCGGACTCCATACATACCTAACTGGTTCTAAAGTTTTAATTTCATATTAATAACAAGAAGAAGTGTTACACAATACCTACATTGTTTTAATTTAAGGAACAACAAATTTAGCTGACCTTAAAAATTCTTACAATATCGATAATCAAAAATACAGACTGGAAAATACTATTCATGTAGATAGATATATAGATCGTCGATACTGTTTCGTAGTAATACTATTTTGTATCAATACTATCGATACTACTTTGCAGGGTGAAGTTTGCAAGTTTGATATTCAATCGTAATTTATCAAATTATCGATGGTGCAACAATGATGGTGTATCAATATCATCACGCCAGATCCTTTGCGGAATAAACAGAGAGTACAGAGTTCCAACAGCTTCTTTCCTTACATACCTCTCTGGCTTCCTCTACTCATACTCCTATAAACTTTTATTTCTTTTTATGTATAATTTATATCTTCGAGACCGAAACCTATCGTAGAAAAAACTGGTATAGTTAGACCACGATAAGGCCACCAGGTAGGCATTATTAAGTACATAATCCGATCTCTGAGATATTATTCGGAAGTAGTCCGAAGTGTGGTGTACCTCCGAGAGCTCGTGGCGCAGCAGCAGCGGCACGGAGATGCTGGTGACGTCGTTGCTGCACGCCGCCTTCATTATGTTGCGCAGCCCGAGAATCGCCGGGTGGCGCGACGTGATGTCGCCTACCACAATAAATATTACACTTTTACCTATACACTAGAATACACCAACATATCGCATTCAGAAACTAGCCTACAGTCGTTAACGCTTATAAAAAAACGAGAAATGTACTGTTACGTTTGCGGGGTAACTAAATACCGAATAAAAGTACGTCGAATGCAAGTACACACAAGTACAAAAGACACAATAGTACTAGTCTTGTTAGTACCCCAAATACTGCTTCCGAGTCGCTGAGTCACTCGTAGTATCCGTATATCGTTGATAAGGTCGTGGTCGTGGTCGTCGTCGATAAGGTGTATTCCACTTAGATCGCTGTCGCTTCCGAAAAGAGACTGTGTCCGTCCCCGCGCTCTGTGTTCCTTTTATACTCGTATGAAACTTCTAGAACGGACGCGAACGCTCGAAGTACATCGAACAATAGCCAGCGCACCCCACAAAGCGGTATTATTTGTACTTGAACAAGTAGGTACTTATGTAATGCGACCGCGCGCCGGCGTTTATTAAAGGGGAGGAACCTTCTAGACGTTTTAGTACTTAAGCGCGGATTCTAGATTATTCTTGACGAATCGAAAAGGGACCTAAGGGCATGTAATGCATTTTAAAATTGACATCCCCGATATGGGGTTCACGAGATATCGGGGTGTATTGGAGTCGTAATAGTACGAAAATAACATTTTACTATGAAAGGTTGCGAGGTAAGAGCAGTGCGCTATGAGAAAGAAAGCTAACGCTAACATTTAATACACTATCAAAATAAGTAATCACAATAATTGAAAACTAACAAGTAAATGAGGCGCTCGGCGCGCTGCGACTGCGGTGTTCTTACCGATTACCATGGTTAAGCAGCGTTCGACTGAGTCAGCCTGAGATACGTAACTGTTTGTGGCATTTACATATATGAGCGTCTTTGTGCTTCGGAAGGCACGCTAAGCCGATGGTCCCGTTAACTACTTAATTTGGTAGTCGTTAAGCCGAGTTGGAAGCCTTATAGGCGGCTCGATAAGTTCCAAAAGCAGGTGGCCACAAATCTGCCTCCACCAATCCGCACTGGGGCCGCGGGGCGTAGTATGACCTAATCTCGCTCACCTCGATTCGTGAGAGCATTCCCTCACGAATTCTTCGACCAGCAGTGGGCAGTATAGGCTGACTATTATTTATTATATTATTTTCATGTTTAACACGTATAACTAAAAATAACATGTATAGACAGATAGATAACATTTGGCCGCACTAATGAGGCGAAGCTATCGATTACGGTAAGAAAATAGAGACAAAAAGCTTGCCACTCGGCTCGGCCCTGAGGCGGTAAAATTAGGTGGTCTCACCAGATCGCAGCGAGGAGTCGTCGACGATGAGGTGGAAGACGACGTGCACGTCGGCCAGGTTGCTGTGCCTGCTGACGAACACGTCGCCCGCCTGCAGGTTGCGCTTGGAGTGCAGCCGCGGCCCGCCGCCCGCCTGCGGCCCGTTGCCGCTGCTCTCACTCTGCTCTTTGAACCGTTGCATATTGCGTTTCTCCACCTAAATAAAACATGTCACTTTCCGTCAGATGAGATAAGAGTTAACAACCAGTCGTCAATAAAAAGCCTCTGCCCGTTTGTCATGGCGATTCAATGCAGTGTTTCTGCAACCGAAGGATTAATGATGAATAGTTAAAGGCTTATGGTCGCTCACGATGGGCCTTATAAAATGGATCCAGGTCTCCTATATGGTTATGGAGTTGGAGTGGAGTTTTGGTATGAAATTTAATAAGAGATAAAGGAGGTCTGCAAGGGAACCAGTCACTCAACTTACTGGCTTAAATTAAAGTTAAGCGGCAGAAAAGACGTGGAATAGGCAGGTTCTCCACGATGTGGACCGATGACCTGAAGAAAGTTGTGAGTAAAAAATAGATGCACACAGCAAATAACTGGTCGTGGCGATCTTTGCTATGTACATCAGTGGAGGTATTTCGACTGATAATGTTAGTTTGGATTTCTCTATTAGCTTCGTGGTCTTCTCTTACTTTTATTTGTTATCTTTCACGGATTAGAAAACCATTCGTTTTAGCATCGACGATCGGCAAATTTGACACTGCAGCGATGCTGTACTGGTTTGTAGCGACTCGCTGCATTCGATCGCGAAATCAAAATTGTGTATTTTTGTGACGTGCGGAGAGGTGAAAGAAATGGGAGAGACGGATCTGAGGCGGCACATGTGCGGAGTGTAATGTTCAGTCGTTGCATCGAACGTCTAAAAAGTAACAAGATCGCCTGGACTGGAAATTATATGTGTGTGGATGAAAGCATTCGGACGCGGTATCGAGCGTCCAAGGACCAGTAGATCGCCGACGCTAAAAGTAGCCGGTCTGTGGCCCTCACTAAGAGTCGACTAATACCAAACTTATGAGAAGCTAGTGTAGTAGCGAATAGTGTAGCGCTGACCGGGTCTCGCACGCGCTCGCTGATGTCGCGCAGCTGGTGCTCGGCGGCGGGGAAGTGGTGCTCCGTGGAGCGCGCGGCCGCCGCCAGCAGCTGCGTGGTGGGCGGCGCCGCGCGCCCTGGGGGCGCCTCCGTCAGCAGCACGGCGCCGCACAGCTCCGACGAGTACAGGCTCAGCGACGTCTGCAGGCGCCGAGACGCTTCCGTCGCACTGGGCAGAACATGCTACTTCAAATTGACGAACGGCTGGGTCCAGTGGTTAGAAACTTAAGTATCACCACTTTACCGACAGTATTTGCTCACCTACGATACACGAATAATAAAATGCATAGTGTGAAGCTACTTTTTTAAATATAACACTTAATTTATATCATCACATCAGATTTCTTGCGGGTAGGCAGAGAGTAAAGAGTTCCAACAGGTTCTTTCTTTATATACCTCTCTGGCTTCCCCAATATCATGTTCGTGTCATACACGCTCGCCGATTACGAAGATTCTTGAATTGCCCTTCAGATAAGACACGGTCCATTTGGTCGTCGTAAGATAGTCTAGGTCTTCTCTGGTACCTAAATCCTTCAACTTCCGCGTTGTATATCTGTTTTGTCATTCTTTCTTCTAACATTCTTTTTATTGCCCGAACCAAACTTTATTTCAAAATATCCACTACCGCGGTAATTAATGTACATCGACTAAAGAGGGAGATGATTGGATACTTTCGGGTAGTGACAGAGACGGCGCCCTACGAAGCCGAAAGTACCCAATTATGTCCCTCTTTAGCCGATGTGCATTATTTACCGCCGCATACCGTACATGAAAATTTTAAAATCATTTCACATCTAAATGTTTAAAATCAAATCATTTTAAGGCAACTCTGCATTTCAGAACTTTAGGTACAAATAATATAACGATGCGCATTGCGTACTGACGACGCGATAGTTTGAACACGCTGGTAGGTACACACGGCGACACATCAAGTTAGACACCCAACATACCCATAGCTACGCTACATACAATCCAGAGAATCGTGGGAAAAGGACTCCCGAGCTTACCCACACAAACACACTGTATTGTAAAACTTTGCACCCCGTGCCCGTGCGGGTGTGTGCGTGTGGGTTGCTCGCACGCAACGTCTCGTCTGTTGTCATTTTCAATCAGTGCCATAATATCGCGCTTAAGGGATTGTTCTGTCACATATTTCCGTTTTAAGATTTTTTTTATTTAGTGCGTGTGCGTAAATTATAATGGCTCCACAATTATCTCCACAACAGAGGCAGTTAATAGTGACGTTGCGAGAGAGTGGTTACACTATAAAAGAAATTGAAAGGCGGATGGGGATAACGGTGAGTGATAAACATTTATATTTAAATTTATTGAAAATAAATAAATTGATTTTTTTTATTGGTATATTTTGATTAATTGATTGATAAAATGATCCGCAACAATTAAATACAAATTTACTGTAGTAAATAAATCAATTAATCGAAAATACAGAAGTATAGTTAGTAACTTAAAACGACCGAGTTTGTCCTATTTAAATAAAGTTCAAATTGTCATGCAAATGTAAACGTAGGGGTTTTATTTCGTTGATGCAAGTGTGTCAATTTATTTAAAAAGTTTAAATAAAATACATGGTAATAACTTTTTTTTTATATTTGAACGGTGGGCTTTTATTATTGTTTTTTATGAGATTCATGTCAAAAATTGTTCCCTTAAGAGATTGTGAAGGATTAAAAATTAAATATTTTTGAGAAGTAAGAACATAGTAGCTCAGCAATTGGCCAGTGCCTATTACTATAATTTTACGGCTAGTGATATGTATTTAAATTTAATTGTTTTAGAGGACAACAATCAACTTTTGGCTGCGCCGAAATGAGGAGACTGGGGGTGACCTATCGGCTCATCAGCGGCAGCTTTACGAGCGCGCCACCACCGCAGAGCAAGATGCCGCCATTGTATCGGCGCATAGTAATCAGCCATTTTTAAATACGCAGGTCACTGCCACACAATATAGCGTAAGTTGACTACTATTAATACTGAAAAAGTAATCTGTAACTAAAAATATTGAGCCAACGCCCATAACAGCCTTCCAATAATTAACAGCTAAATTGATTATTTGTGCTTGAAGACTTGTAAGTTGTTACAATTTTAACGCAACCAAACATAGTCTTTACTTATTAAAAGTTAAAAAGGCAAGTAGAATGTCAAAAGATCTGAAAATGAATATTTGCGTTTAATTAAAATCATAATGTTTGTTAGCGTGTAAAATAAAATACGCATTGTTTCATATTAACGATTTTAAGCCAAATATTTTTATCTGTTATGACTACTTTACATTCTATTCTTAATATAGCTCTAGTCCGTCTTTTAGTTCGAACAAAATCATTGATACGTCATAATAATTATATGCATTTCTACCCAGATATTAGATTGAATAATGCCCTAGGCAGCTAATGTCTAATAACATTGTAATTGACTAGCATTAAATAGGTAGCTTAGTTTGGCCGAGCTTAGATGACCGCCCGCTTGGTCTAGTGCTTGGGCGTAGGCCATTCGACTCAAAAAAAATCACATGAGTATGAGTAGCACTTGTTTTTGTGTGTTATAGTAAACGCTTCCACGACACAGGAACAATACCAAAGTATGGGTGTGCATTCTTTCAAAAATATAATTATAGTGATTAAGTAATTTACCATTGTTTCAGGTATCAACCCAAACAATACGCCGCAGGTTGCTTGCTGGTGGAATAAAAACCAGAATCCCAGCAAAAAAAATTGTTTTTTCAAGAGCCCACGCACAAGCCAGAGTTAGTTTTTGCCTCGAGTATTATAACTTTGACTGGCAAAACAATGTAGTTATATTTGTTGATGAAAAAACATTTAAATCGAATAAAGATGGGCGTAAAATACTGAAACGCAAAGATAATGAAAGATATTTAGTCCAAAATACGTTACCTAACAGGTCAAATGGTCGGCTGAGTTTAGGGTTTTGGAGCTAGATGAGTTCTGTTGGTCCTGGTGAACTGGTAGAGATATCTGGTCGCCTAAATGCAGAGCAATATGTCGACATTTTAAGAGACGTAATGGTGCCGACTGTGCGATTGCACCATCCGACAGGCACCATATATCTTTGCCAGGACAACAGTTCCATACATAGTGCTGGAGTTGTTCAGGCATGGCTCCAAGCACAGCCGGACATTCAAGTTATACCATGGCCTGCGAAGAGCCCTGATCTAAACCCAATTGAGAACCTCTGGGGACAGATGGTTCTTAATTAGGATGTGTCAGAAGTGCGCAACATAGAAAACTTGAGGCAAAATGGCCATCGAGACGTGGGAAATGATGAGGGGGATCCTCATGATATGTGCTGGAACATGGTAACTGGCATGAAAGCCAGGTTGGATGCAGTGCTAGATGCTAATGGCGGGCCCACCAGTTATTAAAGATCTAGCATTGGATCTCCCTGACTGACATGCCAGTTTCCGTCCGTCCGCGTATTTTTGGAATAAACCGTTTTTAACATGAATGCCATTTAACATCTTGCGCACTTCTGATATAGATAAGGTTCCTTTGTAGGCTATGTATGATTAACTTATTAGGTAACATATTTTAGACAGTGTAAATTATTTTAACATTATATATTGTTTGTTTTGTTTTTACGAGTTTATTTTTTTTGTTATACATTTTTACTTTTTTGTTTTACACATTTATTTGTAATATAACATTGATTATTTTAATTTTACAAGATATTGTTTTATAATTCGATTTTATTTAAATCATGTTTAAACTATGTTCTACCAATTGAAATGGCTATTATTTGTTTGTTTTTTTTAAAAAACGTAGCCCCACACTAGGATTTATTCCTGTGTCGTGGGTGCGTTTATAAACATGAAAATTCACATACACAAATACCCAGACCGGAACAAATAATTGTGGATCACACAAAGATTTGTCCCGTGCGGGACTCGAACCCGCGACTATTGGACTCAGTGGGCAGAGCGGCTTAAGCTCTTAACAACTGCGCTAAATTGTCCGTCGCTAACACTGGGTTTATATTTTTTGTTTTTACTTGTGACTGTTTTTTATTGCTGTTAATATGATTGTTGTTTATCGGTTTAAAATGATAATTATATCATAATATTTAATTAAAACGTTTTTTTATTTACACTTACGTTGTTTTTATTTATAAAATTATTAGTATTAACAAAATAAAGAAAGTAGGCAAACAATGGTTTCCCATTTTATACTATAAACTATTCAATGTGGTTGAGCTACCCCAAATAGATCTAGGTGTGTGAATCCCAAACAGATATAAGATCACGTTCAACAAGATGTCATCACTCGATTTTGTATGATTGCAAGTGTAGATTGCTAATAATTAAGCGAATCTATAGACAAATTATAATAGAGCTTACTATTAAAAGTTTGGCACCAATCAGTTTGCTGGACTAAATTGTGAGATTGAAAATGCTCTTTGGGCATATTTTTAATATTATAACTCCATCTCTCACACACTGGGACGCCTATATTCCCCACAGGAGGTGGCAGAGGTGTACTGAGTACACCCACGTTTCGCCGACGATGTTAGGTCCCATGTAATAGGGGGCGAGCCTATTGCAGTCTGGAGTCTGGAATACCCGGGCACAATTCCAGACTCCAGACTCATACTGGAAAGTTTTTCGTTAGAAAAACTACACTTGTCCGACCTAGGATTTGAACCCAGGACCTCGTGATCACAAAGCGATGAGCTTTGCCACCAGACCAACGAGGCAACTCTATCTCTCTATCTATATTATCCAGCCAGTGCCCTCGCGGGGTAGGCAGAAAGTAGACAATTCCAGCAGGTTCTTTCTTTATAGACCTCTAACATAAAAACTATTTTATCATAAACAATACCTATCTACTTAATATATGAATTTTTGCAGTGGACAACCAGATTCTGGCCAGGTAACGTTTATCGTTTTATCATTAAATATTTAACTCAATCAATCTGAGTCTTTATATAGTTGCCCGCGTTTAAGCATCGCAAAAAAAATTCTTTGTGTGATTCGTAATTTTTGTCTAGGGTCTAGGTAACTAACTCTATAGTCTATATGAAACTAAAATTGCAAACGCACACACAATACGGAAGGTAATAATAATTCTTAGTGTGCCTATATTTTTTTTCACACATAAATCAGTATAATATTTAACTTTTTAATTCAATTTTATAGTTAAGTAGGTATAGTCTAAAACCTTAAGTATTACTTTTACACTCTTATTGAGTCAGTTTCTCAATTATTGTTACTAAGATCGATAAAATACCGTCATAATAAAAATTAAATATGTAAAATGCAACTTTGTAGTTACAGACGAATAAAATAGACAATAAGGGATTAGAAATGGCGGGCCGCGCAATTCGAAAATACTTATTTACGCGACGAGCTCAACTTGCTTCAAATATGCCTGCACAATATACCTGTAGCACCCTATAGGTAGATATGGACAGAGCACCGCAGAACGAAATGACAACAACATATCGCACCCTCTCGCACAATTCGCAGCGTTCAACTTTAAATGGTTCAAAGTCCAAACAGTCTAGGTTGATGTGTCGCCGTGTGTACATTTAATAGCTTATACAAGGTTCAGAATCAGAATATTTTTTATTCATGTAAACCATTACAGTATTTATGAATCGTCAGAAAAGTAACAAAGACTCTACCGCCACTTCGGAATGTCATTCCTGTGGAGAAGAAGGGCAAGAAACTCCACGGTTACTCTTTCAAAATAAGAAATTACAAACTTTTTATCTACATTCTGTTGTGGGGTATGGGAGAACAATGTAGGTTGGTCATCAGGTGAGTCTAAGTTAAAAAAGCGAATAATACTATTTATGAGAATGGCTACATGGTTCCCTCATTTACAAAAAAAGTACATATTGTGTTAAATTAATAGAAGGAAGAGAGGTAATGTTAACTAACAACATTTGAATAGGTTGTCATGACTCAAGTGGAGCTGGAATAGCATCTATCCAAGCATTTTTATCTTCTATTGAATAATAAGCTTGCTTACAAAGTGTTCGTTTTACACAAGCTTTGAACTTATTTTCACTAAGTTTAGTGACGTCAATGGGAATTTTGTTATAAAATCTAACACAGTGCCCCATGAAAGACGTGTGAATTTTTGACAGACGAAACTGCGGTTGGTCTAATTTATTTCTATGTCTTGTGTTATAGCAATGCCTATCACCTAGCTGATTAAAAAGATCTAAATATTTTCTAGTATACATAATGTTTTCATAAATATATTGACATGGGACCGTCATGATATTAGCTACTTTGAACAGTTCTCTTAAAGAGTCGCGACTACTCAAATTATAGATGGCCCTAATAGCCCTTTTTTGCAAGATAAAAACAGACTCAATGTCCGCTGCCCTACCCCACAATAATATACCGTAAGACATGTCACTATGAAAGTAGCTAAAATAGATTATCCTGATCTTCCTTACGGCATAGGCAGCGGAGCTAAGCCGTTTACCTAAATTCTCAATATGAGGACCCCATTGTAACTTGGAGTCAAGCGTAATCCCTAAAAAAGATGTATCATTAATGAACTCAAGTTTCTCATTGTTCAGTATAATATCATGTACAGTACTTTTTACATTTGGCAAAGAAAACCTTATACATTTAGTTTTCTTGTTATTGAGCACTAAATTGTTGGATGTAAACCAGTTATGTAGTTGAAGAATAGCATCATTTACTTCGTCAAAGTTATTAACATGTCTACCTACTTTAAAAATCAAAGAGGTATCGTCAGCAAATAACACTATCTTCGCTCGATTTTTAATTACTTCAGGTAGATCATTTATGTAAACTAAGAATAGGAACGGACCCAGTATCGATCCCTGTGGAACGCCCATTTTAACTAAAGAGCCTAGAGATTTATTTGATTTATTTGAACACACTGTTGTCTGTCCTCTAGGTAAGATTTTAAAAGATTAAGTGCTTTACCATGGATACCATAGTGCTCCAATTTAAGCAGCAGTGTTTCATGTTTCACACAATCAAATGCTTTGGAAAGATCACAAAAAATGCCAATGGCGTCCTGTGAGTTCTCCCAGGCATCGAAGATATGCTTTATTAGAGTTACACCGGCGTCAGTAGTATAACGCCCTTTGGTAAAACCAAATTGCTGATCGTGCAGGATGTTGTTTGCGTTAAAATGATCTAGCATTTGCATGAGCATTATCTTTTCGAACACTTTACTGAGCACTGGCAAGACAGATACTGGCCTATAGTTGATGGCATCTTTACTATCGCCGGATTTGAACAGTGGTATTACCTTACTAAATTTCATTAAATTCGGGAAGACTCCTTGATCTACGCACATATTAAAAATAACAGCTAAGTGTGGCGCGATTGTATGTATAATGGATTTACACACTTTTACCGACATTCCCCATAAGTCTTCAGTTACTTTTAATTTTAAATCATTAAAGACTTTGATAACAGACCGGGGATTAGTGTACTCAAACCCGAACTCCACCGGACAAAGAGTAATGTTGCTTTTAACAAAAGAAATTGCAAGGGAAGAAGAGCAATTTAAGGATTTTGTTGTCTCTACCGGAATATTAGTGAAAAAAAAATCGAATTCTTGAGCTACGTCACTATCTGCCTAAATGAGCCCACGCGCAGTCTCTAGAGTAAAGTCCACACTGCGGTGCTTAGACCTCCCAGTTTCACTATTAACAATTTTCCAGGTGGCCTTAATTTTGTCATCTGCAGATTTAATTCTTTTACTTATATGTAGCGCTTTTGCTGCCTTACATACTCTTTTAAACGTTTTAGAATAATTTGCAACATACCTTGCAAAACTTTCACTATTCGTTTGGGATTTTAGGTCATATAATTCATATAGCTTTTCCCTACTTCTACGAATTCCAGCGGTGGCCCAATCACAGAAGGTGAACTTGGGTTTGATATTTTTCATTTTAATGGGAAAGCTACTAGTAAATTGTACCTGTATAATTGAAAAAAGATCAGCATACAGTTTATGAGGTTCGTTTGCGTTACTCGTGTAAATATCTAATTTATTACTCAAAGCTGTATTAAATGTATGCAATGTTGCAGGTGTTATATTTCTAGATTTAACTTTAACACTTCTCAATGGTGTAATATTAGTGAAAGTGACTGTTTGCCCAGTGTGATCAGATTGTAGATAACTAACTACTGCTTGATCTATGTAATCGCAATTACAAAAAATATTGTCAATGTATGTAGCAGAAGTTAATGTTATCCGAGTCGGTTCGAGGAAAACATTAATTAACTTAAAAGAATTGAAGAAACGTAAGAGTCTGTCACTATACGATGTTTTTTCTAAAATATTTATGTTGAAGTCACCACAAACTACAAAAGACTTGTTACTCATGAAAGTTTTATTCAGCACATCTTCCATTACAGATTCAAATGTAGTAAAATTTTGACTGTTTGGGGGTCTGTATATACACACAATAATATGCTTATCCAGCTCAACACAAGAAATTTCAACAAACTGTTCAACTGAAAGCTCAACTATATCCCTACGTTCTCTCGACTTGATATTTTTATTAACCAAAATTAATGTACCTCCATGAAGCTTGGATTTACGAGTATAGTAACTTAAGACGGAATAATTGTTATAATTTATTAATAATTCATACGATTTAAACCAATGTTCACAAATACAAACAACATCATATTTAGTTTTTTCCAAAAATAACTCTATCTCTAATGATTTTGAAGAAAATCCTTGTATATTCTGATGGAAAAGTTTCAAAGTACCAGGCCTTTCTTCCTCCTTATTTAAAATATGTGATTTGCTAGAGATACTAGTATGTACCTCTGTTGTCAGCCTCGGTCGTTTAAACAGTTTTTTTTTTATCACAGTATTATTAGAATAACTATATAATACTGGCTCGTTTCTTACCCTAGTTTTCGTTATATTACTTATAACGGAGTTAATATTATATGCTATCAAAGTAGCCATTGTTTTTTTGCATTTCTTGGGAAGAAACATACCTTCCTGTGTCAGTTTAAATCCACTAACAAACTTATTAGTGTCAAAAAACAAAACATTATCATGTTGACATGATATCACATACATATAATTATTCAAGTAGTGAATAAGTTTATTTTGTTTTTCTGACAGGTAGTCAGAGTAAGGAAAGGCACACAACATTAATTTTCTTAGGTTTAATTTTAATAAGGTGTTAATACCATCCACAATGTCCTTTTTTTGGATGCCTAGACTGTTACCAAACAACAAAACAACTGTAGTGGTACTATCTATTTTTGTCAGTAAAATTCTATCTATCAATAACTTATAGGGCAAATTATTATAACAAAAGTTGGTTGCAATCTGATTAAGTTCATTGTGTAGAAGTGCACCAAAGCCTGCTCCAATTTGGTCTGAGAAAACTAATGTTCTATAACTCACTATCGAATTACTAGTTTCTTGCACGGGTATTACATGCCTGGTCTCAGGAATAGATTTCGAAGGGGCACAGGCACAAGAGATATTGTTGGTCAGAGACTCATATCTTTCTGCATTATATCTTACTTCGTACGTTCGATTTATAGATTAAATTGTCAACCTAAACTATCCCATTGGCCTGATCCTCGAGCGCACAGCTCCGACGAGTGCAGGCTGAGTGACGTTTTCAGATGACGTCACTAAGACGTTTGTACATTTCGTAGTAATACGAAAATGCCCCATTTTTGACTATATATTTTAAATCTTGCTTCCTTAGTCTAATGGGGCATAGTGCGGGTGGCAATTATGATTTTCTGGGGTTGCTTACATCCTTGGTCAGATAGAGTGTTATTGAAGTTTCTCTTTTCACATTAGCATTTTGTCACAACACGCGTAAGCCAAAACGGTTATATAGACATATGTTATCATGCCGCCTATGCTAGCCCAGCTGGGCGTGAGTCGTGGACAACTTCAATATAGCCAAACTAAATCGCACGCACTATATAAGCCACGATTCTTGTCGTCCATTTCTAACAAATACATTGGTACAATTACGTTCAAACTTACTTATCCGGGTGGTCGACGGCGCACAGGTCGAGCAGGTCCATGGCGACGATGCGGATGTTGTGCGTCTGCTTGAGCTGGCTGCCCAGGTGGATGGTGAAGCTCTCCTCCAGCCGCTGGCCCGCGCCCACCGGCGCCGGGGACGTCGTCGGACCGAGGGATGGGGAGAACGTAGCCAGCGGGGAGTTGCTGCAACAAATTACTTCGAAATCATTAGGTAACAAAAAAAAAGTGTCAGGCGACAAGTCTAGCGACAAGGCGCGACCTGATGCCTGTTATAGTAAATCATATTATGTCGCATTGTTGGGCAAAGACCTTCTCTAACAACCCGAACTCCTCCCTCAGACTGTCATAAGACCCTCAGACTGACATAGGCCCATCAGACAGTCATAAGGCTATCAGACTGTCATAATGCTCTCAGACTGTTATAAGGCCCTCGGACTGACATGAGTTTCTAAGAATAATATAAGGCCCACAGGCTGACAAGGCTCTCAGACTGGCATAAAACCCTCAGATTGACATAGAGCCATCAGACTGTCATAAGGCCCTCAGACTGTCATAAGGATCTCATATTGTCATAAATACCTCAGACTATCATAAAGCCATCAGACTGTCATAAGGCCCTCAGACTGTCATAAGGCCCACCGACTGACATAAGGCCCTCAGGATGGCATAAGGCCCTTTAACAGTCATAAGGCCATCAGACTGGCCTATGGCCTTATAAGGCCATAATACTAAAATAAGGCCATCAGATTGTCATAAGGCCCTCAGACTCTCATATGACCCTCAGACTGTCAAAAGGCCCCCAGACTATCATAAGGCGCTCAGACTGACATCAGGTCTTCAGCCGTCATAAGGTCCTTAGCACAGTATAACAATGTGTAAACGATAAAACATCTTAGTAGTAATTACAATTTTTTTTTGAAATGAAATCTAGGAATTATTCATGTATCGTGGATACGTTTACAAACATGAAATTCACATAAACACATTTTTAATATTATTAAATAACTATTAATTTAATAATCTGTATAAAAATCGCGCACACCGACGTACGTTCTACGCAGCTTCTCGACAAGTTTCAGCAGGTAGCTACTCGGATTTGTATTCAGACAGCTAGTACTAAGATGGTCTTCTGTTTATATAATATCTTTGCTGTGATTTTAGGTCGTTATTAGGCCCTTAGACCGTCATCAGACCGCCTGTACTTGCTCTTCAAACTGACGCGCTCCAACTGTTGCTCTACATACTGACTGGTATGTACCTGGGCGTGTTGAGCGCAGCGGTGGTCTGGTACTCCTCGAGCGTGCGCATGAGCCAGGCGCGGTGCTGCGCGCGCTGCGTCTGCCGCAGCGCGTCCAGCTGCGAGCCCCAGCGGCCCGCCACCAGCGCCTGCTCCTCAAACTGACGCGCGGCCACTTCATTGATTTCTTCCTCGGTCGTGGATACGTTCAGGAGACGGACTTTCTCTTCCATTTCTTCTGTTTGTCTGTTTGAGAGCATCAGAAGTGTTTATTGTTATAGAGTTTGATACACATGGGTAGGCAGATCGGCCAATGACTTAGTTAAGGTCGGCGGTAAAATGCGTACAGGATAAAGCCAGTCTTTGTAGAGATACTTGGGGAAGGTAGGGATGAGTACTGGGCACAATTTCAGACTACTACTGAGAATTTATGTTACAAAAATAACTCTATAAATATTGAGTTTTCTTAGATTTATGCAAAATTATACATGAATTTTCGGATTTCGCATTTTTAAATACTAATGTTGGAAATTTAAAAATCAAAAATAAAGCATGATAAAACCTGAAAAATAGTTTTATTTCAACATTGCACAACCTAAAATTTAATCTTAGGGCATTGAAAATCTAGGACTAGTTATTATCACCAGCCAAACGATCTATGGAACAAAATCAATGAGGTCTTAATTATAAAATGCCTATTAACAAAACATACTTCTGTGTAAGTTTCTTTATATCCTCATCCCTGTTCTTCAACGTGTTCATGACAGTCTTAGCATAAGAATTCTCCACTTGCAAGATGGTCTCAAGTGCGGGTGAATGCACCAGCTTATGGTATGCAGCTGCGAACACTTCCTCGTCAGACGTGCCCTTCTGTTCCGCAAACTCCACCACGTTATCCTTGAATAACTTTTCCCAGCCCTTCACAATACCTTCAACATTTATCTCACTATTTTTAAGCTGGTTCAGGAGTTTCTCATCTCGCTCATTGTGAAAGTTTTTGGTTTCTTCGGCTACGAATTGTGCTATTTTTTCGTTGAGCTCTGGAAAAATTGTAAAATTGAAAGCTAGTGGCAATTATAAACTATTTTAATTCAGTTCTCTCGCCTTCAAATGTGGTTTGTGCTAAACATATATAATAGTATTAGCCCTATAATAATTTAATTAGACTCACGCAGAGCATAAGCATAAGCAGTAATAGCCTAGTGGTTTGACTGTTGGACTGCAAAGTCAGAGGTCTCGGGTTCAAACCCAGGCACGCACCTCCGTCTTTTCTAAAGCATGTGTATATTAAAAATTAATTATCACTTGTGTTATTTATGAACATACCCACATCAGTTTGATAATTATTTTATTTGTAAATGTATTGTGGGTATCATGAAAATAAATCAGTTTTGCTTTGAACCTCAATAATGTCGTATCTTTTATTGGCGACTGAAGTAAATTAGTGAATTTGTGCAGATAATGGCGTCTAATATGGCCACTATTGTGTTTCCTGGACATTTTAACTCAAAAGTCGACAAGTGGTGCAATTACAAAGAACAATTATTGTGTGCTCTGGATGCGGCTGGTTATGATGACATTGACAAGGACAAAGCTCGTTCAATGTTCTTATCTCAATGCAGCAAGGACACTTATGTACTATTAGCATCACTCCTGGTCCCTGATCGGCCCACAGAAGTGAAATTATCAAAAATATTAATAATTTTGGATAATTTATTAGCCGGAAACTAATGAAATTTTACAAACAGGGAAATTTCATAAACGCCAACAACTTCAAACGGAAAGAGTGCAGTACTATGTTGCAGCGATTAATCTTCTCGGTGTCAAATGTAATTTTAAGGACTTGAAACGCCAGTTGAGATTGGTGTTGGGTGTACGTGATGATCGTTTGAGAAGGGTCTTATTGAAAACTAATAACCTGAGTTATGAGACAGCATTGCAAATGTGTCTTAATTATCAAGCGACATACTCTGATCACTCAAACAATGTTGAGACAAAGCAAACTCCGTCCAGTACCTGTGAACCTATGGATATTGGTAGAATTAAATCAAATGATTGCCAACATTGTGCACGCCGACATAAGACAGGGGAGCGATGTCCATTCGTAAAAGCCAGATGTTATTATTGCAAAAGATTTGGCCACATTGCTCCTGCATGTAGTAAGAAGTCAAAGAAGGTGTATCATAGGGGGGAAAATGAAGCCTCTACCACACAGAATAGTAAAGAATTTCCAGAAAAGATGATGGGGATTTATATGTGCTCAAGTGACTATCAAAGTCCCATCACAGTAGAAGTTACAATTGATGGTGCCAAATTACCAACGGAAATCGATTCTGGAGCTTCAAGAACAATCATGTGTGAAGAGACATTTAAGAATTTGTGGGCTTTACCTCCTCTACTGTATTCAAACAATGTAAAGCTGGTAACATGGACTCGGGAACCATTAGAAGTAAAAGGGCTGGCAAATGTATGTATTGTGCTCGGTAATAAAGAGGCACAATGTGTGAGGTTGTGGCTGGACATGGACCAAGTTTACTGGGTAGAAATTAGTTTAAAAAACTTGGCGTTAATATCTCTGGACTATGTTGGTCTGAAAAGCAGCTTGAAATTTTTACAAAAGAATTTCCAGAAGTATTTAAAGAGGATAGTATTCCATATACGCGCTGACGCTACACCCAGGTTTTTAAAGGCACGTCCAGTCCCATTTCCTCTTCGGACACAAGTCATTGAGGAATTACAACGGTATGGTGACTGAGGGGGTACTGACCCCAGTTACACCAATTATTACACCGTCACGCCTATATTCCCCAGAGGGGGCGGCAGAGGTGTACTGAGTACACCCACGTTTCGCCGACGATGTTAGTTCCCATGTAATAGGGGGCGAGCCTATTGCCATATATCGGGGACAATTCCAGACTCCGGACTCATACTGGGAATTTTTCGTTAGAAAAACTACATTTGTCCGACCTAGGATTTGAACCCAGGACCTCGTGATCACAAAGCGATGCGCTTTGCCACCAGACCAGCAAGACCCCAGTTAAATTCTCTAAATGGGCTACTTCATTGCGGATAGTAAAAAAGGATGATGGGTCACTCCGGATTTGTGGCGATTATCGTGCTACGGTGAATGCAGCTATAGATATGGACAGCTACCCATTACCCACATCTTCGGAAGCTTTTGTGAAGTTGAGTGGAGGTTATATATTTAGTAAATTAGACCTAAAACGGGCGTACACTCAGCTGAAAGTGGATGACCACACTGCAGACCTGTTAACTCTGAACACACCGAGGGGGCTTATGAGAATGAAACGCTTGGCCTTTGGAGTAAGTGCAGCACCCGGAATATTCCAGCGGCTAATGTCTTCTGCATTTGCTAACATGCAAGAGGTAGCTTGCCTGCTGGATGACGTGGCTGTGACCGGTAGAAATAGGACTGAATATGAGCGGCTGCGCGAGGTCTTGCGTAAATTAAACGAAATGGGTCTCCGTTTGAATTTAAAGAAATGTGTGTTTGCTGCTGATAATAAAACGTTCCTAGGTCATATGATAGATAGAGAGGGGCTTCACCCGTCTTCAACTATAGTGAACGAAATTAAGAATAAACCAGCGCCAAGAAATAAGGAATCCCTTCGCGCATTTATTGGACTATACAATTTCTATTAAAAATTTCTACCCGATAAAGCAACAGTACTAGAGCCCTTGTACCGTTTGCTAGAATCGAAGCGACCCTGGATTTGGGGCACTTTAGAGGAAACCGCTTTCAAAAAGGCAAAGGACTTGATTTGATCTGATCTTACTTTAGTAGGGTATGATTTAAAGCGAGAGTTATTATTGATATGTGATTCATCACAATATGGACTTGGGGCGATTATTGCTCATGTGATGGACGATGGATCCGAACGCCCAGTGATGATAGCATCTCGAACTTCACAACCACATGAAAGACGATATGGACAAATTGATAAAGAAGCCTTAGCCATCGTATTTGGCTTGACAAAGTTACATGAATATCTAGCTGGCCGTAGTATTTGTATTGTGACTGATCACAAACCGTTGGTCGGTTTATTCAACCCAGCAAAACCTGTACCGGACCAAATATCACCACGTATGTTAAAATGGTCACTGAAACTGGGTTGCTATCACTATACAATTAAATATCGGCCCGGTAAATTGATCGATAATGCAGACGCCCTTAGTCGTTGGAATTTGCCAAATACATCAGACTCTAAGGTAGAATGTCTGAGAGAAGTTTTACTCCTTGAAGAACGCCCGGAGGGTTGGGAATTAACTGCAAAGAAAATCGCAACTGAAACCAAGAAGGACCCAATGCTACAAAAGATTGTATTCTATGTGCTTCACGGTTGGCCATGCTCAGTCGACCCGACATGCAACCATTTTGGACACGGAGAGAGGCACTTTCACTCAATAAAGACTGTTTATTGTGGTGTAATAGGGTCATTGTACTCAAGACTTTGCAAAGAGAAGTATTGGAGAAACAGAGGGCGCCTCTGAAACGTCAACAAACGGCTCTGTGTATTAATTTGTCTTAAAAATAGATGTTTATGTCTTTATCTAAATATTTTACGCCGAAAGTGAAGTAAATACCATCAGTGAACAGTGATAATGTTATCCAACGCGTATTCCAATGAATAGTGCAATTCACTCAACTTGAACATGAAGTTCTAAAACCTGTGACTAACTAACTCTAAACCACTTTAAAATTGAAATATAATTAATCAAATATACAATAACAGTGCACAAACAATTAAACTGTGACTTTTTGTGAGCAATTAATATGCAGTATGATAAAAACTGCAAAAACTCAAAGACTAGAACCGTTTTTTTTCTTTAAAGTTCAAACCATACACCTTCATATAATCAGCGACATCTAGTTGATGATAGCAGCTAAAACATAACAAGTAGGATAATGTTGCTAGTAACAATAAAATAATAACTAATGTAGGGTGACATCTAGTGTTAAAGTTAAGAATTATATATATATTACACAAACAATACGTGCATTAACTAGAGCCCAATTTGTAATCTTTAACTAACTTCACCGTGGCGTGGTTGTTTACGACTCCAGCTACGGCGGCTGCACGATAAGTTCGGCAGTTCAAACCCGAGATTGATCTTTTTGAAGAATATAAAATTTGTAAAATGAATATGGATCAAGATAATATAACAATTCGCAAAAAGTGTCAGTCAATTTCTACACAGGATCTTTCACAGACATCTATATTCGACTCAACTATGCTAAGTCTGCCCAATACATCGTTTAATGAACCGAGTCCATGTTGTGAAGAGCTACGTGAAGAAGTAAATAAGTTAAAGGCTAACTTGCTATCGGCAAATACCGAAATAGATAACATGCTCCAAGAAATTGGTACACTAAAAGGTGAGCTACAAAGGTGCAATGAAATTATAAAGTTATATAAAAAAATCGAATATACTGAAAAACCGCAATCAAAAATAGCACACACACAAAATCAAAAGTCATCACGCAAATCGAAAAGGCATAGTGTTCATGATGACTATAGATTCGACAAAATACTTCCACTGACTCAATCACCTGATACCGTAAAAGACGATATAGTGATAGAAAACATTAATGACACTGTACTTAGCAATGTAAGCAGAGAAGAACTACAGCAAGACAGTATAGATCATATACACCGCGACGTAATTACAGTACCCCACTCCACTGATATCAATAATGATAAATCTCTAAAAGAGGAACCAATAAAAAGGCCTACCTTGGAAACTTTGCAACAAGCCAAGATGACGAATACTATTGAGAAAACAGCAAATCTACAATTAGAGAATAAGAAGAAAATTATTATAATCGCGGATGAGCAAGGACGATATCTGCAAAAAACTCTTCAGAAACTTGTTGGTCGGGACTATATGGTTACTTGTTTTTGGAAACCTGGAGCCACATTACGAGAAGTACTAGCGACAGAAAAAACTGAAATACATAAATTAAATAAAAGGGACTATGTTATTGTATTGGCTGGTATAAATGACTGTAATCCATATGAGCTTCTATCCGGTTTAAAAAGTTTTTTGATCAGTGTTACAAATACTAATATAATATTGTCTGAAGTACCCTTTAACAAGTATTTAAATGAAACGAAATTGAATTATGAACTTAGGTTTGCTTGCTCTCAATATGAACATGCAACATACCTTGACATGAATTACTATGCATATCTGCCTGACAGGAAATTATCTGTCTTACATAAATCTCAGCTATTACTTAAAGAAGTACTTCGGTTGGATTATAAACTAAAATATGATACCTATTTAAATCAAAAACGTAGATCTAAATCCAATCCTTCTATTCGTCTCGACAAATGTACACAAACCGACCTAAATTATAAGCCATGTGACCCTAATTCTCCAGACAAACCCAAGGATCTTTTTCGTATATAAAAGAATTAATGTCCTTCATCAAAACATAAACGGTCTTATGCAAAAATCGGAACTATTAACTCTATGTTTGGGAGAATTAGAAAGTAAAAACCCTATTGATGTTCTTTGTATAACAGAGCATAATATGCTCAAAACCGACTCAAAACTAATTAACATTAACAACTTTACGCTGGGATCTTGTTATTATCGTAAAACACGACGTGGTGGCGCATGTATTCTTATTCGAAGCTCACATAAATTCAGGGCAATTGAAAGATTAAACACCTTCTGCATCGAAGGCGTGATTGAAACTGCAGGAATAGAACTGCTTGACCACAAAATAATAATTATCTGCATATACAGACCACCCAAAGTAAACCAAAATGATACTAACAGGTTTTTTGAAAAATTTAATGCTCTACTTGATCAATTCTCTCATAGTAAATATAAACTTATAGTATGCGGTGATTTTAATATAAATACAATAATTAAAACAAACATCTCTAAAGATTTCTTGCAGATGTTATCATCTCACAACCTTAAATTGGAATTTAACGAACCTACACGCTTAATAAGCGGCACATGTATCGATAATTTTATGTACAACTTCGGAGGCTGTACAGGTCAAATAATTGAATTTGCACTTTCTGATCATTCCGCTCAATTGCTGAACTGTCCGGTGAAAAAAAGCAGTAAATTGAAACATTGGTATATTAAGAAACGTGATTTATGTCAGGATAATGTCATAAAGTTCAAGAACTGCATAAACTCATTGACATTTCAAGACGCCCTTGATATTTCTGACCCTAATGAATCATTTAATATTTTCTATGATACAATTACACTATTCTATTACCTATGCTTCCCAGTAATTTACAATAAAATAACTGTAAGAAAACGACTAACTTGGGTAACGCAAGGTATTAGAAAGTGCTGCAAACGAAAGCGGCAGCTGCTGTGGCAGCTTCGTAAAAAACCTACCATACAGAATGAAAATGCGTTTAGAACACTCTCGTATAGGCTAAATCGTATAATAAAACTTACCCAAAAAAGCCATAATAATAACTACATCACAAGAGCAAAAAATAAGTGTAAAGCTACGTGGAAAATAATTAATAGTGCAAAATGTAATTTTCCTAAAGACGAAATTCATGACATTAAATTATCTGACGGAACAATCACTGATGACCCATTAACTATAGCAAATTCATTCAATGACTTTTTCATTCAAAAACAATATCCCGGACCCAATAATATTGACACGTTTACTAACAGTATCCCTAATTCAATTTTTATGAGACCAACCACTTCTGACGAGATACATAGGATTATATCAAATCTAAAAAACACAAATAGTACTGGGCACGATGAAATATCCACAGTCATAATAAAACAAGTCTCATTAAATATATCCCCTATTTTAAGTCATGTCATTAACCTTTGCATAACACATGGTAAATTTCCTGAAAAGCTGAAAATGACATTGATAAAACCACTATTTAAGAAAGTTGATAAACATTCCATTACTTGTTATCGGCCAATTGCTTTAATATCTAACTTGTCAAAAGTTATTGAAAAGTCAGTACATGATAGGATTTACTCTTTCTTTGAATGTAACAATATATTTGCTAAAGAACAATTGGGATTTAGGAAAAATAAATCTATTAATATGGCTATTTATAATTTTTTAAAATTAGTCATGGAAAATGTTGACCATAAAAATCCCGTGTGTGCACTGTATATGGACCTTACCAAGGCATTTGACTGCGTAAATCATGACACATTACTAAAAAAACTACATGCATGCGGAATAAGGGGAAATTCTTTAAAGTTCATGAAATCTTATCTATCTGACAGGAAACAATGCACACAAATTACTAGAGTATGCCCTAAATTACAACAAGAAATACATTATGTGTCTACTCACAAGGAAGTCAAAGTTGGTGTTCCACAAGGAAGTGTACTAGGTCCATTATTGTTCAATATTTACATAAATGATCTTCCTAAGGTAACAAAGCATCCCACAATTTTATTTGCAGACGACAGCACTATTATATTCACCGGTAAAGAAAAAAATTCTTTTGAGTTTGAAATAACCAAAACCATATATAATGTTATACAATGGTTGACAACAATAAACTTAAAAATTAATCTAGATAAAACAAACATAATGACATTTAAAAACAGACAATCGCAACTGGACAATATTAGCATTAGTTACGACGGGACCATGATCCAAGAAGTAAATATTACGAAGTTCTTAGGATTAAATATAGATAACAGCCTTAACTGGAAATCACATGTAGAAAGTCTATGCATAAAATTAAACCAGCAATCCTATGCTCTCTATATGCTCGCTAAAATAGTAAACCAATCAGTAGTACTGACAGCATATCATGGTAATGTGGGATCCATATTGAGATATGGTATAATGTTTTGGGGTAACTCGACAGACAAGGAACGAGTGTTTAAATCGCAGAAAAAATGTGTACGTGCTATCTGCAAACTGCATCAAACGGATAGTTGTAAATTTTTCTTTATAAGTCTTAAAATATTAACAGTGCCATGTATCTACATATATGAAGCGATTTGTTTTATAAAGAGAAATTTTAATATGTACGTCAGTTATAAAAGTATACGCCACAAATTTAAAATTAATTGTCCCCCACACAAAACCGCCATGTTTGATAAGAGTATATTTTGTATGGGACCGCGAATGTATAACCATCTACCTACTAGTGTATTGCAAGTCACAAGTTATGAGCTATTTAAAACTAAATTAAAATGTTTATTATTAGACAAGGCTTACTATAGTGTCGCCGAATATTTATCAGATAATTTAGAGGACAATTCATAACTTATGAAGGATAATGTAATAATGACAAACTTAATGACATTCATAAATTTCTTTTCACAAATTGACATAAAAAAATTATATCATGACCAGTAATTAATTTTAATCGATATGTTTATAATGATGGTTCAATGTAATTATGATACTAAAATATATGATGAAAAATTCTATGTATTTGCATGCCTAACAGCAGATTATGGCGTCACAACACCAATTTGTAACATCTGTAACACCCATATTCGCAAATAAATGATTTGATTTGATTTGGAATTATTACATGCCCCACATGCAGGCATTGTCTAAACGAAAGTTTATGCCAGAGGCTATGTGTGGTGGGTTGATTTGGATCGGCAGATTGAGGAAATAATAGCTGAGTGTGAGCAATGCCAGTCAGTAAGGAATAATCTACCCAGGGACCCACAGGCATGGATCACACCAGGAAAACCTTGGAGTCTTATACATATAGCTTTTGCTGGGCCGTTTCAGGGTAAAACCTTCCTAGTTGCGATCGACAGTTACAGTGGCTTGAAGCCGAAATTGTAACTACGATGAGTAGTGGAACAGTTGTGACTGTTCTCAGGAAAATATTCGCCTCACAGGGTTTACCGGATGTTGTGGTATCGGATCATGGGAGTTTTTGTTCAGATGAATTTAACTTATTTCTAGGGCAAAATGGGATTAAACATTTATACACTTCACCCTACCACCCTGCTAATAACGGACAAATCGAAAGGGCGATACAAACTTTAAAAAATAAGCTAAAGATGATAGCAAGTGCTAATTTGCCTTGGTCTGAGAAAATATCAAAGACATTATATTATCTACGTACAGTACCTAATAATTGCACCAATAAGACTCCAGCTGAGATGTTGAATGGCCGAAAATATAGAACTGCTGTGTCGGTATTGCACCCTGATTATACGTCGAGTCGCGCTGATGAATAACTAGAGGCGGCGACTCAGCAGCCACCAAATCGGAACTTCACAGTCAATCAACCGGTTTTGATACAGGTTTATGGTCCTGGTGAGAAATGGCAAAATGCTGTTGTGGAGATGATCGAAGGTCCTAGTGTTTATAGGGTGAGAACAGAAGATGGACAGTTGCATCGCAGACACATAGACCAAATGTTAGCTCGATCTACACCTCAACCACAACTGATCAGACAACCAAGGCTATCATGGGATTGTCCAGGTGTTGAACCAGGGATATCAGAACATCCCTTGGAACCGGTTATACCCCACCCGGAATTATGGCCTGAAATAATAGGCATACCTGAATGTTAACTTTAGATCTGAATTAATTATATAATTTTGTAATTGTGACTTATTGTGATGAGGGAAAGGTATGTTATGTATGAACATACCCACATCAGTTTTATAATTATTATATTTGTAAATGTATTGTGGGTATCATGAAAAGAAATCAGTTTTGCTTTGAACCTCAATAATGTCATATCTTTTAACTTGCTTTAATGGTCAAGGAAAACATCATGTGGAAACTTGCATGCCTAAGAGTTTCTCGAAGGTGTGTGAAGTTCGCCAACCCGTACTGGGCCAGCGTGGTGGACTATAGCCTAAGCCCTCTCAGTTTGAGAGGAGGTCCGTGCCCTACAGTGGGACAGTTTCTTAACAGGCTAATATTATTAAGTTTAAAGTATGTTTTAAAGAAAAATAAATAAATAATTATTTGTATTTTCTTTTTTAATTAAGCTGAAATTTTTTATTTAATTATTTGTTTAGTTTTAGATTGTCTTTATCATCTCGCCAGATCCCTTGCAGGGTAGTTTTGAATTGTATTTTATTCAAAAGGTAATTCATTGACATAATAAACAAATAGCGATATAAAGTGGGTGGAACAAAGTACTTAACAACCTAAGTTATTAACATAATATAAAGAACTACAGATATTTATTTCTCTACCATAAATCAGCCAAAGACTGTCTAAATATCAAAACAGTATTAAAAAATCCAAAAAAGTACATTTTAAACAAGTTACTATATGAAAAACAGACTTACCATCCTCTAAATACACAGGTATGTGAAACATGTTTATGATCCTCTGTACCAGCTCTCTGGTGGACCCATCGTGAGGTATCTCCACTGGGACTTCGAGTTTGAATAGCAGGTCCTCGTTAGTGCACGTCGGGAAGGAAAACTTGAATATTTTCGATACATTTTCTGCAGTCACTACAGTCATTCTCGTAACACTAACACTTGTTTCTTGACTGACATTCCCTTGCTTTGTTTTGTTAAGCAGTTTTGACGTTTGTTAGACTGGTCATATTTCGTTCGGAAATGATTACATACCTAAAACTATAGCAAAATGCTTACAGAAACTATATTAATATTTTATAGAGAAAAGATTACTCAATTGATGAACTCTAAAACTACTGATCTGATTATATTAATTCTTTTAGTATTAGAAAGCTACGTCACTTCTGGATAATGTTATCCAGAAGTAACGTAGACCTGCTAGATAGCGCTGTTGTCGACCAGAAAACTGCTAGTTTATTATATACATTTTTAGTAATTGTAGCTATATATATATAACTATGTATTTACTCATATTTTAACTCTCTGGGGCTCATAGAAATTGTCACTGTGTTGCTAAGTCATTTTTGAACAATAAATTATTCTTATTCTTACTCGTAGAAAAATAACAGCTGTGGTGATAAAAAAATTTGGGGTAAATCCCCAGGTCATGACGGGCTCACCATTGAGCTCCTTCGGTATGCTGGTCCTCACCTACCTAGTTCGGGCGATGTTGTACGACTTCTGTACGGGACATAGCTACTTGCCGAGGGAAATGATACGTACAGTGGTCGTGCCCATAGTTAAAAATAAGACTGGGGACTTCGCGGAGAAAAGCAATTATAGACCTATTTCACAAGCCACAGTAATCTAGAAGGTGTTTGACAGCATGCTTGCTACGCAATTAAATAAGTACATATCGCTTAATGACAATTGGTTCGGGTTCCGTCCTGGATTATCAACAGAAACCGCAGTCCTGTGTCTTAAGCATGCTGTCACATACTATACTACACGCGAAACGCCTATTTATGCTTGTTTCCTGGATTCCTCATTTTGTTTTTAAATACTTACCAGTATTTAAAAAAAATGAGGAATCCAGGAGGGCGCTGTCAATAAAAGCTAATATGCTGGCACGCAGGTTCGCACGTTGCTCACTTAAGGTTAAAATTACACTCTTTCGAGCGTACTGTACAAACTTTTACACTTCTAGCCCACAGCTAGATTTACTCGAAAATCATACAGCGCCCTCAGAGTTCAGTACAATAATGCGTTCAGACTACTAGTGGGACTGCCTCGATTCTGTAGCGCATCAGGGATGTTCGCAGACGCCAATGTAGATCGCTGCTACACCACAATGCGGAAGAGGTGTGCATCTCTGGTGCGCAGGGCGTGCAGCAGTTCAAACAGCCTGCTGAATATGATTTCCAGCAGGCTGGATTGTCTTTATGTAAATCACTGCTGCTCCATCTCACACGGGATAGCGCAGTTTTAAATCGAATATTTTGTAAGACGGAATAGTAACATAGGTTAAGTTTTACTAACATGATGAGTCTTGGTCACTCAAAAAAAGAAATTGTATTATTATTATAAAAGATAATGCGCAAAAGATAATTAACTTAAAGTCAATTATCGGTTTTCCTAAATTAATTGTACTTTTTATCTACCACTTGTAGCTTACTTGAGGTTTCCAGTCCAGTATTTGTGGGTTTGATTCTGTGCCAGATATTTTGAAAATGGCAGTTAATAATTTATTTAGTTTTACTCTGTTGCTGGGATCGCCCCTAGTCAATAAATATATAAAATGTCTAAATGTGTAGTCCTTCGGTACCTATTGTGGTGTTATTGGGGATCATATAAATTAAGCAGCGTTCCTCGCGTTCGGTTTGAGATGGGTTCTGGCGAAATTCTATTTTAGAGTGTCTCCACGCTTCAGAAAGCACGTTAAGTCGTTGATCCCCGCTCCTGTTTAATATGGTAGTCGATAAGCCACGTTGGAAGATATGCCGCTTGATAAGTTCCTTAATAAGGTCCAGTTCGCAACTCAATTAATGAAAGAAGGGCTTTGCTCAGCAGTGGGACAGTACAGTCTGTTTTATTAAGTGGGTACACCCACTAAAATGCGTAGTGAGAGATTCCCACCATCGCGCCTATATTCTCCAAGCGCTGACGATGGTCGCTCTGAATGTAATAGAAGGCGAGGCTATTGAACGTGGACTGGTACTCAGAAGGTTTCGTAAAAACCCTAACAACACTAGGTCTAGGATTCAAACCCAGGACCTAGTCAACCCCAACCCAGTCCAGCGAGGCAGACAATTTGCCTGACTGGTTGGGTTCTGGTCTTTAAATCTCTGACTACCTCCCGGGTAGGGTTATGGAAATAGTTGAGGCAAGATTTTATGTCCATGTGTGCTTTAAAATAGTTTCTCTCTTTTGCTGTTTACCATAGAAAGATAAAGGACTCATGACTATCCTTTGTATAGCCCTTTCTAGCTAACAATAACTGGATCCGTCGTGATGACCAGATCCCTTGCGGGGTAGGTCAAAAGTACAGAGTTTCAATAGGTTCTAGATTATAGAATAAATCCTCTCAAACTATTATCCCTTTTACCGCACTAAAGTCTCAGAGATAAGAGTCCAAATCCATGATAGGAAATGGCTACTTCGTATGCTATCTCTAGATTCATATTTTAATAGAAGCCGAGAGATATGATATTGTAGTTCATATGCGGTTTCTCTCGCATATTTCACGTGTTCATGTAGGTGTGGTGTGTAATGATAAAGTCAATATTTATAAAACTGTGACCTCCAGGACACATGTCATTTAGTTCAGACTTCATTGATACTTTATTTGAAACAGAATAATATGAATACATGGTATTCTTTACAACACATCCCACCAGCGTTCGCCTATAGTACGGGGACAGTACTACACGTTTATGTGATAGTAGAACTATATTTTCATTATATATAAATTAAAAAATGGAAACAATAAATTAATTACATAAAGAAATTAAATAAAAATGTTTCGGTTCACAAGGTGTTATTTAATCCGAAACCGCGGTCGGGCGGCGTCTGCAGCGCGTCTCAGACTGACATCAATGGAATTCTCTACGCGGCTTCTCCGCCTTCCTCCTCCTCGGCGCTAGCCGTCAGCATGGTGATGAGCTTGGTGGTGTCGATGAAGCCCTTGTCGTCGATGTCCATCTGGTCGTACGCCTCGTCGACCTCGTCGGCGGAGAACTTATCGCCCCAGGTCATGAGCGCGTGCCTGAGCCTCTCCGAGTCGATCTTGCCTTCGTCGTCGAAGGTCTTGAAGGCGTTGATGACGACGTCGTCCTCGTCGGAGCCGCCAGACATGCGGTTCGCGAACAGGGTCAGGAGCTGCGTGAAGTTGATGGGGCCGGACGCTTCGCCGACCATCTCGTCGAGCTCCTTCTCCGACGCCAGCCTGCCGAGCGAGTCGAAGGTAGCGCGCAGATCGTTCTTGCCGATGATGCCGTCCTTGTCGTGGTCCATTAGCTGGAAGGCCTGTGAGAGAGAAACGGGAGATTAGTTTCTGAAGATATCAAAAGATCTTCGAGTCACTATAAGAATTTGGCTAAGAGACTAGAGAGAGAAATTATAGAGAGATAATTATATAGAGATTAAATAATTAGAGAGAAAAATTGCAGAAGCGATGGTTCAGAGTAATTCTAGAACGCATCCTGATGATGTCACGAGAGCAAAATTTTGAAAATTTATTAATAAATGAAAACAACGAGATGTCTCGGCGTGTTTAGTAAACACGCGGACGACACGAGCTAAACACGGTGAGTGACACAATTCCCGCGGCGCGAGTGACGTCTTTATATTGTTTGGATTCGTGGAATAATCTCAATTCTGAACTATTTTTGAGGAATTTAGGCTAGAGTTGAAGATGTAGGTATCCCATTTAAATATTCGTATTATGCATTGTGTTTGATGCATGGAGTAAGTAAAAGTTATGTAAGTATTATATCTTTATAGCTATGTAGCCTTCCATATCTATTTCAGTAATTTTGAAACACAAAGAACTCAAGTATTAACTTCTGTGTTCCAGGACCTATCGTAATATAACTTAATGCTAAAGTTCGTTCTTCTAACCAACTACATAATGTATAGTACACTAGTAGTACTACATGATCTCATATTCTTCTTTTAGTACTCGTTATCTCAGAAAGTTTTTATCTTTGAATTCTAATTCGCACCAATTTGCTAGTTTAACTAGTTCAAATGTCAACTTTTTGGGTACTACGAAACATTTTTGTTTTCTTGTTCCGTTAGGTGGTCAAAAGATTTGTCTAAACCTCCAACTTAGTTGGACTTGATCAGCCAAGTTTTTGCAACTTCCGCCCCTTTATCACTAGTAATAATAGCTAAACGTAATTTCTGGTCTACAAGACCAACTGTAGTAATTACTATTACATTTTCGGCTCCTTACCTCTTTGAACTCAGCGACCTGCTTCTGTGAGAACATGGAGAAGACATTGGAGCCAGTGCGCTTGGCCTTGCGGCTGCCACGCGAAGACTGCCTGTCGCTGCCGCCGGTGGAGGCGGGCGCCGGTGCCGCGGCTTCTTCCGCAGGCGCGTCTTCTTTCGCCTTCTTCTTCTTTACCTTCTTGTCCTTATCCGCCTGGAAGAAAACGTTACCTTTATTGCTTTTGCCATCTCTTTCATTTTTAACGTTACAGTCCTCTATTTTATTCCTCTAACCGTTAATTAGCAATAAAACTTCTTAAACAGATCGAATTTTTTAAAGGTGTAATTTGGATTTATGGTTCTAATAAGAGCGTTATAGTTTGATTTAGGTTTCTTATTGAAATTGGAAGCATTGTAGGATAAGCCTATTGAAATGATTTCTATATGATCCATTACGGTTTTTAGACTTGGAAAGATTAATCGTGGCCCAGTTAAGAGTCAGCCTTGTAAAACTTGTCCCGTTTCAATATTTTTTAGCTTTTCTTCATTAATGATAGAAATAATGTCTTTCATTTTAATAATCGCTAACTAGTTTGATAAATCCCTGATATCGTAATTTGCTGCAACTAATTGGATCGTATTTTCATCGCCCGTGTCCCGTTTAGGCGTGGTGGTGGCGCCTCTATATTTAGCTCAATCCCGGCGGTTGCTTACTCTCGCGGATCGCCAACTAATTCGTTACGTAAGTTTATAAATAGACGGTAGAGTGCTCCAGTTCCTACGGCTGCTACAGGTTTGCATTTATCATTATTAATAACCTTTGTTCCATTAATGTAACTTAAATTATGTTTAATACTGCGATGCTTTTCTTCCTAATTTTCTTAAAGGCTTTGTAATGTTTTACATTTTTGAGGGTATTGATTGCAAATTACTATCGAGTTTCTTTTAAATTCCGCTATGATATTTTGTTTTTGCTAACACCTATTTCAAAGTATTCGTTCCGAATTATTCCGCATCTTTTAATCTTCTATTTTACGCCCGAGTTTTTAATTTTCATTTTAAGTTATTGTTTGTATTGCGTTACATTTTTTATTTATTTCAATCACTATGTACTTCACTTGGATTTACCGCGTGCACTTCATGACGTTTCGAGTTTACATATCTATCGGCGCCGAGAACCACGTCAACGGTGTCTTTATCATCTCCTAAGAGTTCACCACTTCCACTATCACTTTGTCATCACTTGAGCTTCCACTGTCACTTGAACTTACCATTGTGTGTTCTGTGTTGGACGATCGACGAAGGAGAGACTGATCCGCTCGGCAGTCCCACCCTGACTCCGAGTTTTCGTTCCCACTCGGAGATCCAGACTTTGTTCCCCCTCCCCTTTCCTCCTTCCCTACTTCTGCGCCGGCGATTCCTTTTTTAGTTCGACAAATACGATAGTCTTCGAATCGGCATCAGAACGGTTCGGTTGGTGCGCCGGTTCGGCCGTGGGCACGCTTTTGTTTGGATTTAAAAATATCACCTCACCTGAGGTGGGGCATCGGTTTCCTGGGTTACAGTAGCTTCGACGCCGGGCTTTTTTCTTTCAAATATAACTTTGATGAATGGAAATTTACCATGTTGATCATTCATTGTCAGTATATCAGGTCTTCTGTCGGTCTTCTATGTTTTATGTGGAATTCTTTAAGCATATAAGCCCTGTAAATGCTTGAAATAATTAATCATTCTATTTATATGTTTTTTATCCTATATTATTTCAACCTTAGCAACATGCTTTTTCTGGTTATTCTTCTGAAATAGTTTTGATATTATCTGTTTATGAATGCTAGTGCAATATTAGTAGAGTTTTGGCTATGCAGAAACACTGCACGGTCATTTCTGACTTCATAAATAACTTAACATTAATTCTATAATGAGCTATAATGCTATAAAGGTTAATAACCCTAACGTGGAGAGAAATAGTAAATATTCTTTTTTCCTCAGAAGTCTAAAAAGGAGGAGGTTCTCAAGTCGACTGTATGTTTTTTTTTGTATGCATGTTACGCGATCATTCCGCCAATTATGAATCGATTTTCATGATTTTTTTTGCATTGGGTTCAGTATAGCTCCAAGGTGGTCCCATTTTAATTTCATCGGTATTGGACCTTGGACTTGGAAGATACACCAGGGAACTCGATATTGAGATATTATGGGTATTACGTCAATCCTATAGGTATCCTGCCATAGAACTAATCAGAATATTAACCGACTTCAAAAAAGGCGGAGGTTGACAACTCATCTGTGTTTTTTTATAACGACTTAATTTATGAACTGATTTTGATGATTCTTTTTGCGTTGGGTTTAGTATAGTTTCGAGGTGGTCCCATTTTAATGAAATCGGTGTTGAACTTTGGACTTTGAAGATACACCAGGGGACTACTTAACTGCGAACAGCACGAATGTATAGATTCCGTTATTATGGTTATTATATCAATCCTGTACCTTGCTGTGCAATTCAGCATAATAATATAATATAAGTATATAAATATTAGTAAATAATTCACTTGTCACGTAAAATGGTAAAATATTTATTTTTGGTTTTTGAAGTCGGTTTTTGTTTTTTAAATATTTTTTATCTTGTGAATGATACCAGATCTCTTCATGCAAGGTTTTTCATGTCCGTCCTACATCATATTAGTTACAGGCTTGCAAGCGCAGCCATCTTGTTTGTTAAAATTAGGGTGTTTTAAATTATAGTGAACTCGTGGATTATGTATTGAACGAATCTGTGTTCTTTCACGACGATTTATGTAGTCTATCAAATCTGATGTTATGGCAAATGCGATCTGAAACATGTTCACAGACTGCAGACTTCTGCCATATCTGACATATGGATGTCAAAGTCTTTCCTAAAACCATAGGTGCTGTAAAGCAATCTTAACTTGGGAACTTAGGGCCTTTTTCACTTCCGCCGAGTAAATGCTGAAGCAGACTAATCGAATACGAATTTCACCATCTCTGAGTAGCCCTATGCGACGGTTTCACTGGCTAGTTTAGTACTGGCTAGTTACTTCTCATAAGCGTTACTCGGCAATTTATACTGGCTAGTTTTACTTGCCGAGTAACGCTTATCGAGAAGTAACTAACTAGGACTTTCACACCCACCACAGCAATTCGAGGGTGGCGAGAGAGGGCCTTAATGTTATAAACAAACCACGATAATAATAATAAATAATATATAATAATATTAGCCCTGTTAGAAACTGTGCCACCGTTGGGCACGAGTCTCCTCTCAAACTGAGAGGGCTTAGGCCATATTCCACCATGATGGCCCAGTGCGGGGGACTTCAAACACCTTTGAGAAACTCTTAGGCATGCAGGTTTCCTCACGATGTTTTCCTTCACCGTTAAAGCAAGTGATAGTTTATTTTTTAATACTTATATGCTTTCGAAAAGACAGAGGTGCGTGCCTGGGTTTTCACCCGAGACCTCTGACTTTGCAGTCCAACGGTCTAACAACTAGGCTATCACTGCTCTGCTATAACTGCGATAGGAAAAAAAATGTTTTATTTAATGTGTAGATAATATTATGCAAGATATCAGAAAAATAAAACAAAACACCTTCACGCCTATATTCCCCAAGCGGGGGTGGCTTTTCGCCGACGATGTTAGGTCCCATGTAATAGGGGGCGAGCCTATTGCCATATACCGGGCCCCATTACGGACTCCGGACTCGTACTGGGAAGTTTTTGTTAGAAAAACTACACTCGGACGTCCTAGGATTTGAACCCAGGACCACGTGATCACAAATCGATGCGCTTTGCCACTAGACCAACGAGGCAGTCAAAAGCAACGAGGCAATGTTCAAAGTCTTTCAAGATAATGTAATAAACCAGAAAAGTTATTGATCCTTTTTCTGTACCGTAATCTTAAAAACTAATTTTGTATGCACCAGATTCGAAGGCGCACTCGTTCCTAAATATACATATTTGTTATAATTGGGAACCACTTAACAGAATTGGGATATTGGCGCGCCGCCAAACAGGAGAGGAGTTCACAATTTTGTGGCTTGTTGCACTCACGAAGCCATTTTATTTTATGAAAACGTAGCCCCACGCTAGGAATGATCCCCGTGTCCTGGATGCATTAACAAACATGAAATTCACATACCCAAACGTTTACACCGAAACAAACATTTGTGGGGCACACAGGTTTGACGCGCGCCGGGATCGAACCCGCGACTTCGCAATCCAGTAGAGCAGCTTAAACTCTTAATCACTGGACCAAGTCGTCGTCGTCGTCGCAGTTACGCTGTAGTACAAAAGCACCATTCGTACCGACATTTTGGATGTCGTAAATGACGGCGAAATGGAAGGTTGGAGACCACAGGCTTGACAGGTGTTTATTTGAGAAGAAGGGCAAGAAACTCCACGGCTACTCTGTTATAAATGAGAGTTATACAATTATTATTGTATACATAGCGTTCATGGGGTAAGAGAGAACAATGTAGAACGAGGTAAATAGATGTGATGTGTGTAAGTATAGATTAAACATAAATGCATTTAGATTCATGATATCAATCAGTGTCCTCTCATTTACAAAATAGAGACTTTGTAAAGGTATATAATAAAAAGTAATTATAATATTAATAGTTAGTAATAGACAGGAACCTTACATTTTCCCGCTAGGTAATAGACTATCTGTGCGCCACACACATACATATACACTTGCCTTCAAGAAACGACATGTAATTGTTCACTTACTTATTCTTCTTACCCACAACACTAAAACGATTGTGATTTATTTATGAGTACCTACCGTCCTTCTGTATTTGATATTTAAGATGAACTTGTATTTCTCATGTTATAAGTGAATTGTTCTCTTTTTGAGAAATAAATGTCTGAAACTGTAAACCGTAATAGGGTCCATCTAGTGAGCGGCGAGTCCCCGCCGGCCACGGGTAGTTAGGTATCACTGATTATGGTCGGTGTCCGTCCCCTTTGAAATAGTCCAGTTTTTGTCCATCAAACCTTATTTATATAGCCCTTGTTTTCTTTACATAATTTACAATAGTCTTTGCACCTGACTGGGTCAGTTCGCTTGTTATGTTTGTTCATTTTCAGCAAGTGATCTCAGCAGGTGACTTACATAACATTCATCATCATCATCATCTCAGCCTATACTTGTCCACTGCTAAACATATGCCTGCCCAATCGCTTTCCAGCGTAACCGGTCCGATGCCACCTGCATCCAACGACTTCCTGCGATTTTCACAAGATCGTCGGTCCATCTGGCAGGCGGTCGTCCCACGCTGCGCTTGCCAATACGTGGTCTCCATTCTAGAATTTTTCTGCCCCAACGCCCGTCCGATCTACGCGCTATGTGGCCCGCCCATTGCCACTTCAGCTTGCTAATCTTAAGGGCTATGTCAGTGACCTTGGTTCTTCTACGAATCTCCTCATTCCTGTTTCGATCGTGTACAGAAACGCCGAGCATAGCTCTCTCCATAGCTCGCTGAGCAACTCTGAGCTTTTTTATGAGACCTATTGTAAGAGACCACGTCTCTGATCCATATATCATCACTGGTAACACACCAGATTATGGTTTTTGAAAGGGAAGAAACCAGAACGAATGTAAGGATTATGGTTGGTAACGATGTGCTGGAGCAAGTGAATGAGTTTGTATATCTTGGATGCGCCTTCAGTAAGGATGGGAAATACACCGCTGACATAGAGAGAAGAGTAAGTGCAGGGAACAGAGTGAATGGTGCGATGGGAAAGCTACTCGGGAGCCGGCACTTAAGCCATAAGGCGCAGCTGGCCATACATAACGGAGTTCTTGTCCCAACGCTGTTATATGGTAGCGAGAGCTGGGTATGTAAGAAGGAGAATGAAAGTAGGATAAATGCGGTAGAAATGCGAGCTCTGCGGAAGATGTGCGGAGTAAAGCTGACCGACCGCTTTAGCAACAGCATAGTAAGACAGCGAGTAGGTATGAAATATAGTATCGGTGTAAAGATGAGAAAGGGCATGCTCCGTTGGTTCGGGCATATAGAAAGAATGCCAGAAGAAAGAATGACAAAACAGATATACAATGTGAAAATGGAAGGATGCAGGTACCGGGGAAGACCTAGACTATCTTACCTCGACCAAATAAACCGAGTCTTATCTGATGGAAAAGTCAAGAGTCTCCGTAACCGGCGAGCGTGTATGAGACGAACTATGAGAGTCGAGGAAGCCAGAGAGGTATGTAAGGAAAGAACCTGTTGGAACTCTGTACTCTCTGCCTACCCCGCAAGGGATCTGGCGTGAGGTTATAAATAAATAGATAGATAGAGGTAACACACATTGACTAAAAACTTTAGTCTTAAGGCACTGAGGTATTTTGGATGAGAGGATGTTGCGCAGTTTCCCGAACGCTGCCCAGCCGAGTTGGATTCGTCGATTGACCTCTCTCTCAAAGTTGGACCCACCTAACCGGACTACCTGTCCCAGGTAAATGTATTCGTACATAACATTAACTTCTCGCAAAGGGCCTCTACGTATTGGACTCATGTCCCTATGCAAGCTTTTCAAAGGTCAAGCTTTTCAAAGCCCGTGAATCTCAGCGAGGTACAAGTAGTAAAAAAAAAAAGGTTAATATAAAATGTTTAATGAGTGCCTACAAAATAATTGGTTATATTTCCAGTGTGATGTCGAACGAGACAAAATTAAACAGTACTACGGTACAGGTTTGATCAGTCAAAGGATAGAGGACGGACCAGTCCCCACCAGCAGCACCCGTTCACGAGTATGACTTGAGAAGCAGCCATCACTCTCCCCGACGATATTAGAGAGAAGAGAGTGACCCGTTCCATAGAGTCACCACTAGCAAATGCGGCCTTATGCATTTTCTATCAGTCTACCTTAGGTGGCTTCACCTAACAAATAGTAACTAAATCCATACGATGCGTGTAGTTGCCATAAATTATTATTTACATCATACATATTATAACTAAGATCATTTTTAATGAACATGTCACGCCGGGACCGATCTACGTCGATGGTTCGATGCTCGAAGTTGTTCGGGAGTATGTCTTCCTTAGACAAGTTGTCCAATTTGGTAGAAACAACTTCGAGAAAGAAATCAACAGCAGGATCCAATTAGGTTGGGCAGCATTTGGCAAACTACGTCACGTTTTCTCTTCGCTTATACCGCAATGCCTGAAGACTAAAGTCTACAACCAATGCGTCCTACCTGTTATGACCTATGGGGCCGAGACGTGGCCACTCACAGTGGGACTAGTCTACAAATTTAAAGTCGCACAGCGGGCTATGGAGCGAGCTATGCTCGGCGTCTCTTTGAAGGATAAAATTCGTAACGATGTAATCCCACAAGGAACCAAAGTTACCGACAAAGCTCGCAAACTCAGTAAGCTAAAGTGAAAATGAGCTGGTCACATCTGCAGAAGGACCGACGGCCGATGGAGCAAACGTGTCCTAGAGTGGAGACCGCGACTTGGTAAGCGTAAGGTAGGACGGCCCCCAGCTAGATGGACCGACGACCTCAAAAAGGTCGCTGGGACAGACCTATGTCCAATAGTGGACTGCGATAGGCTGATTGATTGATTACATATTCTATATAATCACGTCAGCTCCCTTGCGGGGTAGGCAGAGAGTTCAGGGTTCCAACAGGTTCTTTCCTTACAGACCTCTTTGGCGCTCTCCACTCTCATAGTTACGGAGACTCTTGAATACTATTGAATAAATCACCTACTCCACAAGGGATCTGGTGTGGTGGTATAGATAAAAAGAAAAAAATATATAAGGAAAACTTTTTACAAACAAGCTTTTATAGCAAATATATGACTGCGATATGTTGCTTAGTTGAGGAGTTTAATTCGCTACCTTCTGCTTTCAATATCAGACCCGGGGAACCAGCTAGGGATATAGTATTGGTCAAGACAAATCTAACGACACCAAATACGACGTCGATATTTTATTTAGTTAAGTAGTTCCTGTAGCCACCTTCCTTAGTCATTAGACCAGCTCTATGGTGCCATATTATTGCATTGCCACCGGAGCGACATAGGAAGCCAAAATACAGTTTAGATCTGCAAGTGAAAAGACACATGAATAAAACATGTAAAATAAATGCTTGCAGAAATACTTCTTACGCCCGTTTTTCCTTGAAAAGGCACAGCCTAAGAGAACATGGCATAAAACACACCTTGGTGAAATATGGGTGAACATCATCAACATCATCATCAGCCGAAAGACGTCCACTGCAGGACAAAGGCCTCCCCCAAAGATCGCCACAACGACCGGTGCTGTACGCATCCAGCTTCTACCCGCGCCCTTCACCAGGTCATCGCTCCACCTTGTAGGGGTCCTGCCAACTCCACGTCTTCCGGTACGAGGGCGCCACCTGAGAACCTTTCTGCCCCAACGGCCGTCAGTTCTACGAGCGCTGTGCCTCGCCCACTGCCACTTAAGTTTGGCAATTCTGAGAGCTATTTCGGTGACTTTGGTTCTCCTGCGGATCTCCTCATTTCTGATTCGATCTCGCAGAGAAACTCCGAGCATAGTTTTTTCCATTGCCCTTTGGGTGACTTTGAGCCTTCTTATGAGGCTCATCTTGAGTGACCATGTCTCGGTGCCGTAAGTCATCACTGGCAACACACACTGGTCAAAGAGTTTGTCTTGAAACACTGCGGTATTTGGGACGAGAAGATATTACGTAGCTTCCCGAACGCTGCCCAGCCGAGTTGGATTCGACAATTGACTTCTTTCTCGAAGTTGGACTTCCTAAATGGACTGTTTGTCCCAGGTATACATAATGGTCTACAACTTCGAGTGTAGTCTTCAACCTTCACAGGAGTGGGTACGACATGGGTGTTTGACATGATTTTCGTCTTATCCATGTTCATTTTAAGACCCACTTGTTGAGGTCTCTCAACAAGTGGGTCTTAAAGAAAGGCCCTGGAAGACCTCGGCACTATGCTCGATGACCTCAGCAGAGTCTCTGCTGAGGTCATCGAGCATAGTGCCGAGGTCTTCCAGGGAACATAGTACACTTAAATTTCTTCAAAGAAGATCGAGGTATCGTGGGTTCGATCCCCGCACGGAATAAATGTTTGTGTGAACTCAAAAATGTTTGATTCGATTTGGGTGTTTGTGTGGGTGTGTGTGTGTGTGTGTGTGTGTGTGTGTGTGTGTGTGTGAATGATGTACGCTGTTGGCCGCGAGGCCTTTACAGCTTCACCGGACTTAAAGGCGAGCGTGCAACCACTAGGGTGTTTGTGTATTCAATCGTATGTTTGTAAACGCACTCGCGACGCAGGCATTTAATTTCTAGTATTAAAACATTTGAAAATACACATATAGAAAAATCACGGATAAACATATAAAAATCATATAATATTCTTGTTCATTTATATCACCTGCTACTATTTTTAAAAGGGCTGCTAAAATTAACGCTCGACATGAATCGCAAGTTGTTCAGATTCGATATCATCACGCAAGCGCCACGCTCCCTGACACTGACTTAGCAAATTATAGAAAGTCTGTAAAATTACACGTGTAAAATTAAATTGTTATTGCATTAAATGATTTTTTTTTGACTGCCTCGTTGGTCTAGTGGCAAAGCGCATCGCTTTGTGATCACGAGGTCCTGGGTTCAAATCCTATGTCGGACAAGTGTAGTTTTTCTAGCATAAACTTCCCAGTACGAGTCCGGAGACTGGAATTGTGTCCGGTATATGACAATAGGCTCGCCTCCTAATATATGGGACCTAACATCGTCGGCGAAACGTGGTGGTGGTGTACTCAGTACACCTCTGCCACCTTCGCTTGGCGAATATAGGCGTGACGGTGACGGTGAAAATCCCAAACTCTCTCCTTTGTTTTACTACAAACCGATCCAAAAGAAATAGAAATTATAATAAACAACGTCAAAAGTGACTGCGCCATTGGTCTAGATAACATTTCTAACTATTTCATTAAAAGATATAAAAGTATCCTATTAGAACCGCTTAGTTATATCTGCAACCTGTCTTTTTCTACTTGAGTTTTCCCCACTGCTTTTAAAAGAGCTCTTATCCACCCAATATTTAAAAGTGGTGACAGAGGCCTTGTCAGCAACTATCGACCTATCTCTATATTACCAGCCTTTTCAAAAATTTTAGAAAAAATTGTCAACCAGAGACTTGTTAATTATTTAGAAGGAAAAAATCTGTTAGCCAGCTCACAGTTTGGTTTCCGTAAAAAAAAATCTACAGGCGATGCTGTTCACGAATTAACGCACAACATAGTCTTAAATATGGATGAGAAGAAAAAAGTAATTACGATATTTTTAGACTTGGCAAAAGCTTTTGACACGGTTTCTATCCCTATACTACTCAACAACTTGCAACTATTAGGTAAACGTGGCACTCAATTACAGTTATTCTCAAATTACCTCAAGGACCGAACACAACGTGTTCTACTTGATGGTATCCGAAGTGAGGACCTTCCTATTACTGTAGGTGTTCCGCAGGGTAGTATTTTGGGTACCACGCTATTTTTAGTCTTCATAAATGATCTCTGCCAGTTACCACTTGAAAATGGAAAGATCATTGCTTACGCAGACGATACAGCGCTTATCTTTCGAGGTGATACATGGAAAGAAACCTATAATTATGCGCAAGAAGGTTTAAATAAGGTAACCAAATGGCTCAGCTCTAACCGTTTGATTTTAAACATCGATAAATCGAAATACATAGCTTTTGCTCTCAAGAACATACCTTTTTTTTTTTTTTTTTTTTTTTTTTTGAGTGGGGAAATCCTCTTGGATACCCGTTAACAACGGGGACGTTAACAGGTTATGTGGGACTACTCGCTTCAGCGACGGTCGGCGTATATCCGGCCGTCGCTGGAGCAAGTCCTACCCACTAAAACCCCACCGTGTTCCATCGCCCGCTATAGAGGCGAGTCACGGGGACGCGGACATACTTCCGCGACCCGTCAGCGGCTGTCCGTTTTTCGAACTCGACTTTATCAGGGTATCCCCGCCCTGGTCCTTCTACTTGGTGAGGGCGCACCGGAACACTTGGCGCGTCCTCCAACCTCGGGGGCCAAATGTTCTGCATAGACGACAGCAACCCCCGTTGCTGTCGTTCTCAAGAACATACCTGCCCCAACTACAACGCTAACTGCTCTTGCTTACCAATTCTTCCTGTTGAGAAAATAAATTATCTTGGAGTCATCATTGATAAAAATCTAAACTTTGAAGTCCATATTGATTTACTGACTGCAAGAACAATAAAGTTAATATACATTTTTAAAAATTTGCGCCATATATCTGATGAAAAAATCCTAAAATCTACATATTTTGCTTTAGTTCAATCTATTCTGACATACTGCATCACTTCTTGGGGTGGTACTTCGAAGTCAAACTTAATTCACCTGGAAAGAGCGCAGAGAGCAGTACTTAAAGTTTCCTATTTTCTTCCCTTCCTATACCCTACCGCAAACCTTTACCAAAAAGTAAATGTTCTCACTGTCCGCCAACTCTTCGTGTATAATATCGTTATTAAAACTCATTTATGCCAAAACTATAATCCCTTAACCTATTCTACCAAACGTCGAATAAATGCTATTTGTCCATCCACATTATTTAGAACTAGTTTTTCACACAGATTTTTCTGTTTTCTTGGACCGTACTTATATAACAAAATTAACGCTATCCTATCCATTTATACCCTAACCAAGTTTAAACTGAAGAAAGTAGTAACGGAATGGTTACATAGTTTGTCCTATACGAAAACAGAAGACCTCCTTATCCCCATTTGCTAATCTTATACAGTCCGCATTACTTTTTGATTACTAATCCTACTTATGACTGTATTTATAATTAATATACACTTAGTACACAATCTCTCCAGAATCGCGCTTACCGTTCTTCTTTCTTGCACATGTGTGCACAAATACACCCACACACACACACACACACACACACACACACACACATACACACACATACACACAGTCACTTAATTATCGATCTAACTCTATGATTAGTTTATTCTTATTAAGAGAATGTTCCTTTTAATTTCTTCACCTTTCTACTTATTAATGCAGTACTTGTTTAAGGGATGTGAGCCTGGTTACCTGTAACACAGGTTTACCTAGTGCAGGAACCAGCCTCTCACAAAGGAGTTCAGTTTGAGCATGCTGTTATGTACTAACTTTTAAGACCTGATAACCTTTGTAAAGAAACAAATAAATATTATTATTATTATTATGTATATATTTATTCAGTATAATTTCTTATAAAATATATATAAAAATATAAAATACAAATATTCTTATATATATTGTATAAAAAAAAAATGTGCTCCACCGACAGCAAGGTCTACGACCCATGCTACCGGCGGTCAGGGCTCCAAAGAGAGGAACCTCCTCACAATGCGTGCCGTTTCCAACACTACTGCCTTCTGTATCAGGCCCTTCACCCAACTGCCTAGCGAGAGCTTCTCAAGGTGTTTATCGAAGCTCTTCGCTATAAGGCCGTTGACTGAAACGACCATCGGAATAATGATAGTTGAATCAACATTCCACATGGCGGTAACCTCATGGGCCAGGTCCAAATATTTTGATAATTTTTCGTTTTCGGCCTTTACAAGGTTCTCATCATGCGGAATGGTGACATCAACTAGCATTACACGACGCATCGATCGATCTATTATCACGATATCAGGTTTATTGGCTACAATAGTCCTATCCGTGATAACAGATCGATCCCAGTAGAGCGTGATATGACCACTTTCGAGAACTGGAAGAGGCTGGTACTGGTAGTACGGTACTTCAGAGTCCACAAGGCCATATTTAAGAGCAAGTTGCTGATGGATAATCCTAGCCACTTGGTTGTGTCTGTGCAAGTACTCTCCGTTAGCAAGACGAGAACAACCGGAAACTACATGTCTAATAGACTCACCGGGACGGTCGCATGCCCGACAAATGTCAACCGTGCCGTCCTTTAGGATGTACTTCCGGTAGTTGTTCGTCATGATAACTTCGTCCATAATTGCAAAGACAAAGCCTTCAGTTTCCCCAAAAAGGTTGCTGAAGCGTAGCCACGTCACGGAAGCGAGCTGGTCCACATCAGGCCCTGTAAGAGCCCGATAGAACCGTCCGTGTAGCTCCTTGCCCTTCCATATGGCTGTGCGGTCCGAAGTACTTAATACCTGGGGCCTACGCCAGTTCCCGTTTGCCAAGGAAAGCGGAGTTAGGCCTCTATCGATTGCGGCAACATCTCGATACATCACCATGGATACACTCAAAAAGTACTGTCTGAGATTGCACACCTCGCGGTTGTGTAGTGTCTTAGCGTTTAAAAACCCACGACCACCGCACTTCCGCGGGATGTACAACCTCATAACAGACGACCGCGGATGATGCATACGATACGCTGTCAGCAATCGACGGACCTTTCTATCCAGGGCATCCAGTTCAGACTGAGTCCACCTTAGTATGCCAAAAGAGTATGTAAGAACAGGCATGACCCAACCATTGAAAGCTCGGACCCTATTTCCACCTGATAGAAGGCTTTTTAACACTTTTATCAGGCGGGCAAAGAACCGATCCCTCAATGATTGTTTCATATCCTGTTCCGCTATACTTAAGGCTTGTGACATACCAAGATACTTGTAGGAATCCATTTCAGAGAGAGACCTGAGGGATATATCTTCAGAGAGCTGTAGATTAAAAGAATCTTCAACTCTCCCTCTTTGTACATGGATGACCGCACACTTGTCTACTCCAAACTCCATTCCGATGTCGTTGCTAAAATTGCCGGTTATTTTGAGCAACTCCATCAGGTCTGTTTTCTTCGAAGCGTACAACTTGAGGTCATCCATGTACAGTAGATGAGATATAGGCTCACTCTCCCTCCGCAAATGGTAACCTAGCTTTGAATCCTTAAGTATAGCACTTAATGGATTCAAAGCTAAGCAGAACCACAACGGACTCAAACTGTCGCCCTGAAAGATACCCCTGCTTATCTTTATCAAGTCCGACGAACCATAAAGGCCACCACATCCTGGGTGACGAAGAACTGTGGTCCACTGCCTCATACACGAACCGAGGAAAGAGCATAGCGCCGGGTGTACTCTGTACAGCTCCAGCACCCTCCCCAGCCATGTATGAGGCACCGAATCATAGGCCTTCTTATAGTCAATCCAGGCCATGGAGACATTCTTTCTGGATCGTCGTACCTGTTGGCAAATGGCAATATCAATGAGGAGCAAATCCTTTGTACCCCGGGACCCCCCCTTACAGCCATTCTGAGTAGGCGATAGAATATGCTGTGCCTTAAGGTGATTATTGATTTTTATTCTCAGAATGGATGTAAGGAGTTTATAGACCGTAGGTAGACATGTAATCGGTCTATAATTTTTAGGTTCCGAAGTACTGCCAGATTTGTGAATCAAGTGAGTGACACCCGATGTCATAAAACTAGGAAGCGATCCCAATTGAAGAGCTTCTTGGAATTGAGTCGCTAGACGAGAATGTGAGCCCTGGAGCCTCTTTAGCCAGAATGCGTGCAGTCCATCCGGCCCCGGACTTTTCCAGTTCGGCGCCGCACGAACCGCACAGGCCAGATCTTCACGGCTTATGACTACGGGCTCCATTTCCTGAATGGGCCCACAGGATCGTCCAACAACATCAAACCATTCGCCCTCGGAGTGAGTGACGGGCACTGACCAAATTTTACGCCAAAACTCGGCCATCACGGCCGCATTTGGCAAGTGCACGTCAGTCACTCTCTCTTGGGGGCGCTCCCAAGCCTGGTATACACTCCTTTGATTCGTCTGGAAGGTGCGATTCACGTGGTATCTGTCTGCTCTCGCCTTATACCTGCGAATAATCTTCGCCCATGCATAAACTTTTTGCTTCCAGTAGTCTATGCGTTCCGCGACTCCTGCCACATAGTCCACAGGAGCCACTCGTGTGCCTGCAAAGGCTTGGGTCACGAAACGCACAACTCTCGGGCGGTTGTTTCCAGCCTGGAAGCACAACAATTTCGCTATGAGCGTCCTAGCCATATTTATACGCCGCTCTATTCTGCACTGCCAGAGTGGTTTAGCATTTGTGGGTTGGGTGGCTCGATGTAGATTAGGAAATCTTACACCTGCCACCCGACACACCGCCACCGCTCCACAGTACAAAATAGAATGGGTATCACATAAGTCCACACTGGTCTCCCAGTGTGGCTTTAAAACATTGTCTAGGGCACTCACAAGCGAAATGTTACGTCTATGCATGGGCAAACGGGGTAGGCATGGTCTTAGGGAAATCGGTGCAGACCGATACTCCGCAAAGGCATCTTCCAGAGCTCTCCTCACCTGCTCCTGTAGCTGGTCACTAACACTTACCTGCTCGCTATTTACCTCCTCCGATCGTGCGAAGTTATTCAAAGAGATAGGATCTTCAACACTTCGCACGTTGGATTCAGTACGAGCAGGAAGTGCTTCGCGGTGCAGTCGCTCAAGCACTGTGTCATCCAACAACTTGCACCGCTGGATGGCACGTACTTGATCCGATAGTCGTTGCGCAGTAACGGCGACAGTCGGGTGAAGCCCCTGAAACAGAGACAACAATTTCGGACGGTAAGCGGTGAGGATGGTTCCTCCCTCTGTAGCACCATAGTAGGCCCGCATGACACTCAGATTTAATTCTGGAGTCCATCTCATGCGGCGCACTACACCACCGGTAGCAGGGGCCGTGGGCGGAGCACAATGTCCCGCTGGTCCCAGGCGTGCCGGCAGCGGTGGGCGTCCTCTCCTCGCAGATTTTAATGTAGGTGGAGACGCCGATATCCCGGCATCGTCGCTAGAGGCCCCAGATGTCGGCGGTGTAAAAAAATCTTTATCCTCCGAAGGCTGGGGCGAGGTGGGCGAGCCGGGCAAAGGTGTTGGGCGTGCGCTAGGTGACCGGGCATCCCGCTGCCGACACAGCCGCACGGGGTTTCTTCGGCTGGGCTCGGCCATTTACAGATGTGTTATGTTTTTCTTCCAAATCCACATTTTGCGAACCCACGTTCGCATTGTAAATTTTGCTCTTAAAGTGTGTTGTTTTTTGATGTTTGTTGATGTCTAAACGGATACTTTTCAATATTTCTTCGCCAAAAAAAATTTTTATTTACACAAAACGACGTGTCGTTGACAGCGGTTGCCATGGTTATTAATATTATTATTATTCCTGTGTCGTGGGTGCGTTTACAAACACGAAATTTTTATACACAAACATCCAGACCAATACAATAATTAGTGGATCACACAAAGATTTGTCCCGTATGTGGATTGAACCCGCGATTACTGGATCCAGTGGACGAGGCGACTCAAGCTCTTAACCACTGTACCAAGCTGTCCATTCAATTAATTAAAAGTGGCAATTATCTATTTCCATGCCTATTTGGAGAACATTGTCGATACATTTCGCATCGCACTCTGATTCACAAGCAAATGCATGGATTGCGACATACCGACTGTTCTGTAAGTGCTATTTGGCTCGCCGCTCGTGATGGCGCGCCTCTCGCGCCGATCATTGACGCTATCGAATGATTTAATTTTGATTGGTATGCATTATTAGACAAGTTGCAATGAAAGATAGATTTGTCGAATAGCCCACCACACAAAACTACAATGTCTGGCAAGAGCATATTTTGTGTTCGTCTGTTACGGAGATTCGGTTCGTCTGTTACGGGATTTACCTTTATGGTTGACAGAATTTATTTTGGATATTACTGTTTCAAGAGATGGTCAAAGCTAACCAGTTTTATTATCGAGATATTTCGAAATCAAGGCAGGGCAAGTCAAAGAATCTCTCTCTCGAAGAGTGGAGGAAGCCAGAGAGGTCTGTTAGGAAACAACCTGTGCTATAACACTATACTCTTTGCATAGCTCGCAAGGGATCTATCTTAATAATATAGGTAGGTAGATAATCGAAATTTTGATGTTTTTTGTTCCTAGACTAATAAAACGTAGAGATCACCCGCCCTCGGGCTCGCCGTATAACGGGTGTATAATGTACTCCTATGCCTATTACTATTCGCTAAAAACGTGCTGCAGAAGTAACTATTTTTATATTTATTATTCTGCTTATTTTAGCCCTCACAATTAGTCATAGAACCAATTCGTATTGAACGGATTCCAGCGGGATTGTGCGCTAAATTTATGCGTATGAGTAAACAGATACTCTTATCTCATTTAATGTGACTTGCCGGCGACTGTCTGTCTGAGCAGAAATAATTTTGATTGATGAAGATTATCTTACTAATCTGTTTGTATTAACTACACACGTATGAGACTTCATCATCATCGTCTGATAGACGTCCTCTGCCCGACAAAAGCATTTCCTTAAGATTGTCGTAACGTCCGCCTCTGTTCTGAAGGTACGCATCCAACTTTTACCTGCGACCATCATCAGGTCATATCGGTCCATCTACTTTAGAGTCTTCCGGCGCAAACAGCCCTTAGTTCTACAAGCGAGGTACTTTGCCTAATGCCATTTATGTTTGGGAATTCTGAGCGTCGTGTTGGGACTATGAGTCTCTTGCGGATCTCCTCGTTTCTGATTCGATCTCGCAGTCCATCGTGAGCGCTCAAAGATTGGCATAAAAAAAAAACATACGATGTCACTTTGATAACAATAGTCTCACCCTATATTATGTATCGAGTTTGAGATCTAAAAAGTAAAAGTTGCTAAAGTGTAGAGTCCCATAGGACGCAGGTTTCTGCCTACTCTCTCGTTACTTCTACTGGTACAATCATATGAAATCTTCTTCTATCAAAAATACATTTCCCCGTACCCTCAGCGCTCGAACCCGGGAATCGAACCGAGACTGTGCCGGTGTGGATTACAATGACCTTATTTCTGCGCGTGAGTCACGCGCCGGGAATAGCCGAGAATAGATGAGCGCGCGGCGCAGTGCGCGGGCGCCGTGACGTCACGCGGCACGCAGATCGCTATTATTGGGGAATGTGCTGCCAATTGAAGGTCATTGATTGACGGTTATGATGGGGGAAGAGTTTAGCTTCCTTAGGGCCTCTTTCACCATCCACGAGTTAAGTCTGAAGTACAATTGACATTTAAATTTGCAAGTAAATCTGTACACGAATTTCATCATTTCTGAGTAGACCTATATGACGGTTGAACTTTCTAGTTTTAATTGCTGAATATCGCTAATTGAGTAGTAACTAACCAGCACTTAATCGACGGTAGTGAAAGAGACCCTTAGATAATTATGTTACCGGACCCTGAGGATAAAAGAATTAACCTTATACCGGGGTATGGGGAAAATAAAAAATATCTTTTGTATAACGGGGGTAGTGGATCGAATGAGGAATGGTAGGTATTTAGGTGGTAGATTTCTTATTATTAGGAAGTCAAAAGATCGAAATTTAGCTCGCATGTTTTAGGAATGTATGTGAAAATATATAAATGTATTATCTATCTATCATCAACCTCAAGCCAGATCCTTTGCGGGGTAGGCAGAGAGTACAGAGTTCCAACAGGTTCTTTCCTTACATACCTCTCTGGCTACCTCGACTCTCATAGTTCGTCTCATACACGCTCGCCGGTTACGGAGACTTGACTTTTCCATCAGATAAGACTCGGTTTATTTGGTCGTGGTAAGATAGTCTAGGTCTTCCCTGGTACCTGCATCCTTCCACGTTCACATTGCATATCTGTTTTGTCATTCTTTCCTCTGGCATTCTTTCTATATGCCCGAACCAACGGAGCATGCCCTTTCTCATCTTTACACCGATACTATCTTTCATACCTACTCGCTGTCTTACTATGCTGTTGCTAATGCGGTCGGTCAGCTTCACTCCACACATCTTTCGCAGAGCTCGCATTTCTACCGCATTTATCCTACTTTCATTCTCCTTCTTACATACCCAGCTCTCGCTACCATATAACAGCGTTGGGACAAGAACTCCGTTATGTATGGCCAGCTGCGCCTTATGGCTTAAGTGCCGGCTCCCGAGTAGCTTTTTTTATTTTTTTTTATTTTTTATTTATTTATTAAAAAAGACACACCAACAGTATACACATTACACAATTCATGATAAAATTGCTAAAGTAGGTAGTCTGATATGTACACCAATGACAGGTATGTACAACATTCGCATTTTATTCTAATTTGGTACATAAGTAAATTCAAAGTAATATTTAAAACTAAATGACTATAATGACATCAATTTAAAATTTTGAAATTAACATTTTGAAATTTAACATAAAGAAGACGCAAATGCATTCTTAAATTTAAATTAAGTTTAAATTAAGTTTTAATCTAATATATATATATATTTTCTTATTAACTATGGAAGAATTTCAGTAACTTATTTCTAAATGTCTTTCCCATCGCACCATTCACTCTTTTCCCTGCACTCACTCTTCTCTCTATGTCAGCGGTGTATTTCCCATCCTTACTGAAGGCGCATCCAAGATATACAAACTCATTCGCTAGCTCCAGCATATCGTTACCAACCATAATCCTTACATTCGTTCTGGTTTCTTCCCTTTCAAAAACCATAATCTTGGTTTTCTTCACATTCAAGTGTAAGCCATTGATCATGCAGTCGTCTTTCATAACTGTGACTAGTGTTTGCAGATCAGTGGCTGTTGGCGCTATTAAAACCGCGTCATCTGCATAAAGTAGATGGTTTACCACTAAGTCACCCATTTGTACACCTTCATTCATCGCTTTCAGTCTTTGAAGACTTTTGTCCAGATATATTATAAACAGTCTAGCGGACAACACGCAACCCTGCTTGACGCCGATTTTAACGTCAAACCAGGGTGACCTGTTACCATCCACCCGTACGCATGCCTTGCAGTCCACATAAGTGGACTGGACGGCTCGCAACAGAGTGCCATCTATACCATACTCTGGCAAAATGTCCCAGTCTCTTTCGCACACCTCTGTCAAATGCCTTCTCCAGATCTACAAAACCGCAGAAAACCTTCCGCCCCACTGCCAGATACTTCTCTACGATGTTGCGGAGTGAGAAGACTTGATCCGAACATCCTCTTCCAGACCTGAAACCCCCTTGTGCCTCGCACAACATTCCATCGGAGATCACGCGCATTCTCCGTTCAATAATTTTACCGTACACCTTGGCTGCCAAGCTGATCAAACTGATGGCTCTGTAATTGGCGCAGTCATATTGTGAACCCTTGCCTTTATACAAGGGTACTATGACTGCGCGGCGCCAATCTGTAGGGACTCTACCGGTCCTCCAGCAAAGGTTTGCAAGGGCCCGGAAAGCGTCCCGGACGCAAGTTCCACCATATTTGATCATCTCGGCAGATATCATGTCTACTCCCGCAGCTTTACCGTTTTTCATACTTCCTATCACCCATTCAACTTCTTCCATAGTGATGTCCTCCGTTGATTCTGGTGCCGCAATCTCGCCTTTGGGCACGTCTGCGGCATCAGCATCCGGGTCATCTCCATACATTTCTCCAAAATATTCACTCCATCGGTTTAGCACAGCTTGTGTGTCTGCAAGAATGTCACCATCTTTAGATTTTATCCTTTCCATTCTGGAGCCTGACGAATCACCTCGAGCCTTTCTCACCTTGCTCCAAAAGAGTTTGGTGTTGTTCTCGAAGTTCTTCGCCAGCCTCTCCTCCTCAATCATACTGGCTCTTTCACGCTTTTCTTTCACTAAAGTTTTAGTGGCATTCTTGCATTGCCGGTATATTTCTTTCCTCATCTCTGTCATACTGGCATTCAGGTTCAAAGAAGATACATAGTCCTGCCACGCTTTCTTCTTACTTTCTACGGAGCTTTGCAACTCCGCATCCCACCATGCATCACCTTTTGCTGTAATATGCTTCTTTGAGCAACCACATACTTCTTTCGCGGATTCCACCAAACTCTCTTTTAGGCTATTCCAGCATTCATCTACATTTAAGTCCGAAGAGCTTGCTGTCAAAAGCTTGTCCCGGACTCTGTCTTCATACATTCTCCTCACGTTCTCATCTTGCAACTTTTCAACCTTTAATCTTTCAAGGTCTCCGAAAGGGATACGCTCTCGCCAGTGCCTCCACTTCCCGAACAGACCACTAAACCGCGCAACTACGAGATAGTGGTCTGATTCCAGAGTGGGGCCTCTATACGCACGCGTATCTTGTAGTTTGTTTCGGAGACGGTTATCAACCAGGATCAGATCTATTTATTTATTTATGCTTTATGCACTTATGTACATAGGCGGACTTAATGCCTGCGGCATTTTCTGCCAGTCTACCTAAAGGTGTTGTGAGATAAGTGTGGTAGGTGCGAAATTACACAAATTTAAGGGAAAAAAAATTATAAGAATAAAAAATATAAATAACAACAAATTAACTATTTAAAACACATTAGTAAATACAAATTATATATAATGATATTATACATAGTACATATTTATATATACCACAAATATATACATACATATATAATTATACAATACATACATAAACTAAAACTGTGCGACATAACGACATGGAACGACTAACATTGAGGGGGATCCAACATCTTAAGTAAATAATCCTGCAGACTTTTTTTAAAAGAGGGATGATTGGTTGCCATCCTGATTTCCAGAGGCAGAGCATTCCAAAGAAGGATGGACTGGACAAAGAAGGAAGAGTGAATAAAATCAGTAGTATGAGGGGGGCACTGAAGAAGACGATTATCAGAAGAGCGAAGATGTTTATCGTGATTTGAGCATAAATACCGAAATTGAGAAGTAAGATAAGCGGGCGAGACTGGAGAATAAAGGATATAAAATAATGTTGTAAGTGCCCTTAGAGTTCTACGCTGCCGAATAGGCAACCACTTTAATAGTGATCGATGCTCCGACACATGATCATATTTACGCAAATTGAAAACGAATCGAATGCAGTTATTATGTAGGCGGTCTAATTTATTGAGGTGATCTGCATTCAAGTCGAAGTAGCACACATCACCATAGTCGAAAATAGGAAATATCAGGGACTGCACAAGCATTGCTTTTGTGTTGGTGGGGAGCAAGTTTTTTAATCGATACAGGTATCGTAACGTACCGGTGACCTTTTGACCGACAGCCATGACTTGTGTTTGCCAGCTAAGTGAAGTGTCAATATGCAAACCAAGATTCTTAACGCTAGAGCCCAGAGGGATAATTGTCCCGTTGAATTTAAGGGAAGGCAAAGAACCTACATCGACCCTGCTTATAAGCCTAGAGCTTCCCACTAGAATCGCTTGGCACTTTGTAGGATTCACGGTGACACCAAACCTGTCGGACCAATTCTTAATAGCCCCTAGATCACGATTTAGTTTGACGATAATGCCAGCAATGTTATCTACACTATCTTGCGAGTATAATTGCAGGTGATCAGCGTACAGATGATACGTGCATTGAAGTTATCATGCTTTTTTGTTCATTCCTTCTCCACGTATACATATGTATGTCCTTGTGCTGGAATATCGTGTTAGACACAAGGAGACCCCTTTCCAAACAAACATCTACAATGAGCTTACCTGCATCGTTCACTCTCTTATCACCATAAGGACCCAGAGCAGCGTCGCAAGTTTGCCGCCTGGTTCCTATCCATCCGTTCAGATCGCCACACAAAATCACCTTTTCGTTAGCCTCAGCCAAATCCAGAACTTCCCTGACATTATCCCAAAACTTCTCAAGGTCCTGGGGTGTCGACGAGCTTACGGGAGCATATGCTGCGACCAAAAATACTCTAGTGACACCCAGTTTTAAACGGACCCAGAGAAGTCTCGCATCGCACAGGCCATAATCTCTCACTCCAGAGGCCAGGCGACGGGACAGCAAGATACCCACCCCCATGCTGGCACGACTGCTCTGCGGTACCCCAGACCACAGAGCCATCGTTCCATCAGGAAGATCACAGGTTTCACTGCCCCTCCGCTTAGTCTCTGTTACACACAGAGCATCCAGGCGTCTCTCTTTCATCACATCAATCACCTCATGCATCTTATCTTCCATACCACCTCTTACATTCCAAGTACCTATTCGGCACTCTGCACCCCACGACTCACCAGTTCGGGCCCGGCGTGATGGGTGGCGGCCCCCATCGCCGCTTCCACCTATATTCGTACCGACGGGGGCGGGCCGGTACGCGTCGCCTCGGAGGGCCGCCCTAGCCCGCACTGCGGTACGTCTTCGGTCCAAGATTGCAGCCATAATGACGGGCAGGGGTCGCGACGAGCACGCTCTTGGACAGACCCCCAAACTTTATTTTCTTTTCTGTTTTTTGTTTCAATTGTTTCTTCCTAATGGCACAAGAAAATGTCGTGAGGAAAACTCTATATCTCCTGATCTATCCATATCATCATGCCGGATCCCTTGAGGGGTAGACCTATGAAACCGAACCAGGTATAAATGCCTAAATAAAAAGTATAGTTAATTTAGTTTATAATAGCAAGGACCTGTTGAAACTCTGTACTCCCTGTCTATCCTGCAAGGGATCTGAGGTGATGTTATAAGTAGGTAGGTAGATAATGGCAATAGGCTCACCCACTATTATTGTGAATGTGAGTGTAGTACCTATCTGCCACCCTTGCTTAGGCAATATGGTTGACACGGCGTTTATTTTTCTCTACTCTGGAGTAGTGCCACCCCTTGTTATGAAAAAACCTCGGGAGAAAATCCCTTTAACATTTGTTTTAATTCAAACGCTTCACATCAATTAGTCACGACAAAATCTCTATGTGTATAGTGTATAGGGCCCCACACTAGGATTTATTCCTGTGTCGTGGGTGCGTTTACAAACTTAAAAATTCACATACACAAATACCCAGACCGAAACAAATATTTGTGGGTTACACAAAGGTTTGTCCCGTGCGGGAATCGAACCCGCGATTATTAGACATAGTGGGCGGAGCGGCTTAAAGTCTTAACCACTTTAAGACGAAGACGATTTAGTGTGTCATATTTTATACGTCCGTGATTATTTCTACCCTCATATTTTTGGAGTATTGGTGAAATAAGGACTTGTGGTGTCGGAATCTCGGTTTGTAATAAGCACCGTTACGCCTATATTCCCCAAGTGGGGGCAGTAGAGGTGTACTGAGTACACCCACTTTTCGCCGACGATATTAGGTCCCATGTAATAGGGGGCGAGCCTATTGCCATATATCGGGCACAATTCCAGACTCCGGACTCATACTGGGAAGTTTAAGTTAGAAAACCTATATTTGTCCGACCTAGGCTTTGAACCCGCCGTGATCACAAAGCGATCCACTTTGCCACTAGACCAACGAGGCAGGCAGAGGAATAGTATAATATGTTACTTCATGTTTAATCAGCTTAATTATGTTCCATAGTTGGGCAAAGGCTCACAAATCGAAGAAAAAGTAGATCAAACTTTACCACGCGGATCCAGTGAGGATTGGTTAAGGCAAGTTTGTGGCCACCTGCAGTTAAAACTTATCAAGCAGTGTATAAAGCTTCAACTTGGCTTAACGGTTACGACATGAAGTGGTTACCGGGACCAACGCCAGTCCGAGCCACAGAGACGGTCAAATATGAAAATGCCACCAACAGCCGAACGCTGTGGCAGTACAGCGCTGCAAGCGCTTCGGTGGTCATTGTAGTAGAATAGAGTTATTTATTTTTTGTCGTAGACTGTGACTAAGAAAAAATATCAGTACGGTCATGACAACCGACTTCGTGTTGTAGCGATATAGTCTTTGTCATGCAATAAGTTAACCCAGCACTACGCGGGATCTTCGCTCTCCATTCCGATCTCGGTCTTGAACATATGAATGGAAGCGGATTATACAATTAGCGGATTCCTATGATGAACGCGTCCAATCATAGGAATCCGCTAATTGTAGCCGCCGCCGACTACGAACTCAACCCCCTCTATCAGCCGCTACCGCCATCCGCGGCATGATCTCACCGACCCTCACGATGCACTTACATCCCTTCTTTCGGATACAGATACCGCACACAGGAACAGACACCGACCTCGCCGGCGAGGTCGAAAAATCCCTTGCCCGCCGGCCGGTACAGAGCACCACAGCGAGACATCTAGTAAACGCCCTCCCCCATAGCGACTGCCCAAGCTGAGGCCGTTCCTCCTTGAGGCGCCCTTGAGCTAGTTGGCCCTTGCCCTTCTGGCTCGAGCTTAGTGGTTGCACGCTCGCCCTCTTGTCTGGTAAACCTATAAAGGCCTCGCGGCCAAAAGCGAAGATCATTCACACAAAAACACGCGGGGTCTTTGCCATAATTTTGGTGAAATATAGACGTTTGATATGCTAATATTGTTACGCTCTATAAGACTTCGTTGTTTACGTATGTTACGTCTTTTACCTTCCGAGATAAGTAAACGGACGTAATGGTAACCTAAGGAGCATAAACAGGCAGTAAAAATGCTAATTAAAGGATTTCTTTTACTATTGAGGCTGCTTAAGACAGCTGTAATAATGCTGCAAAAGCCCTTTTGCACAACTTTTATTTGGGCTCAGATTATACAGGCCACGACTGTAAAATAGCTGCTAAACAGCTGTTTAAAAGTGGTATATATTGGGAATATATATTTTTCTTTCAGGACAGCTTTCCTAAGACGGGCAAGGCAAGTCAGGCTCATCTTAGTTGGCCGTCCAGAGAGGCGCCAATAGCGTTAAAAATGCTGAGTTTACAATCTACGGGTGGAAGTCTTATAGAGCATAACGCCGCGAGTAACTTAGGAGAGAGGTTAATACACCAAGAGAGGACCTCTGGACACTCCTGACCCCTAATATTTTTAATAGCTCTTGCGCCTGTTGAGGTTAGTTCGGTGTTTGTTTCTTTATTTTCAGAAATTGATTTCAGTCGATAGTATACATAACATAAAGTTCTCACAGCCCTTACCTTAAGAGGAATCAGGCGAGATGATATATCTACATATAGCTATATAGAACTTCACGCAAAGGGCCTCTACAAGATGGTTCTATGTCCTCGCCTATTTCTTCCGAAAGTTCGGGTAAAACCCGAAAATGTCAGCGATATGCACTGTGTAGTTTAAGTGTTTGTAGTGTTTATCAATGATTTTAATAACAACAAACAACCAGCTCCGACCACTACAGGTTTTTCTATCTCCCTCCCACATCCTCCGTCTCGCTCGCTAAGTTGTACTTGACTAACTTGAGTCACTCGCCTTTCACTCGCCAGTGAAACTTGTGTGCGGCAACTATGTGTCGATAGTCGGTAAAAATGTGTGATAGTCATGCGAAGCCAAAGTTTACGTGTTTAGTGTTACTGTTTTTGTTCATTGGTGAGTTACTTATGTTGATTTGTTTTATTAAGTTTTTTTTCAAAGTTTTCGAGCTATTAATATATAAATTTTAGATGTTGGAGGGATATGCAAAGATTATAATGCCAGTTAGACATAAAATTTAATGTTGTTTTTACGCTACACTACTACCGCCTCTCACGAAATGCGTATTTTTGTAGAAGTAGTTATAGAGAAAGAAATTTCATGGTTTCATTTCATATTGTCAGATATTTTAGTCTCTAGAAACTGAAACTGATCTAGTTACGATATATTCGTACTTATTATTGGTATGAAGGCCCATAATAAGCTCGAATGTTCTATTTTTCTTTGAATAAACTTAGTCAGACATACTGCCCTAGGGAAGGTCATTATCTAGACAAGACGATGTCTTAGTTATAAACTCTTACACTACGCTCGCTCGTACTACTCTAGTTAATGTAATAGGGTACGAGACTATTGCCATTACACAAGGCATAATTCCTGACCTTGCATTTCTACAGAGAATTATTAGATAGAAAAATCCCAAAAACATTTTGTCCGGCCTGGGATTCTTATCCCAGGACCTGGTGATCACCAGTCCCAACATATGCGACTAGACCAACGATTTATTTATTCAGTAAACGATTTTGATATTGTGTTAAGTCTACTTTTATGTTTAGTTAATCAGCAAGCGATTCGAATATATGTACATGTATGTTATGTATGTGGAAATATGTTTTGGGTATATACCCGGTAGGGTAAGGTCAAGGTCATGACTATTATAACCTAGAGTTATTAATAATATATACATTATACTCGTTCTTCATATATATATATATATATATATATATATATATATATAAAGAAAGAATGTCGGAAGGAAGAATGACTAAACAGATATATACAATGCGAGTGGAAGGATTTAGGTACTGGGGAAGATCTAGACTATCTTACCATGACCAAACAAACCGTGTCTTATCTGAAGGGCAAGTCAAGAATTTCCGTTACCGGCGTGCGTGCTGAGAGAGTGAAGGCTGGCAGAAAAGTATGTATGGAAAGAACCTGTTGGAACTTTGTTCTTTCTGCCTATTCCGCAACCTCCCCAAAAGTAAATTATATACATAATTGAATATGAAACCTATTCAAGGACAATAAATGTTTTCCTTTCTCGAGTCGAATATATTAGTATTGTGATCACGTGTGTTACCGGACAGCGCGGCGTAACTGCACTCGCATATTGTGTATGTTAGGTAACATTCTGGCCTTTTGTTTTGATGGGTAAGCAACCCGTTAGACTTGTCGAAAACTAGTGCTATCAGTCGCATGTCTCTTTTCAGTGATTGTCAGTAAAAGTACCCATAGATCATTTTACCAACGAAATTGCACCTCATTTGTTCTCCTAATCACTTACAAGTGTGGAGTATTCTGCTAGGGATTTAGTTCTATCGTCAGTTCAACTTAGACCCAGCCTTTGAAAAGCTGATCAATGGCAAAATCTACTGTCAAATCTATTGTTGAGTTGCTAACAGACTATTCTTCTTTCTGAGGACAAGTCTTAGGGAACTCAGCGGTTTTGTCTACGCTTCCCTATGTTTCTATAGGCACAATGTGCAACATTATTTGCTAAAGCATTGTTTGCTAAACTTTCTGTCACAAATTTAGAGCTATTCGTGAAAACCTGTAATTGGCTTTATATTACTTACATTACTTTTATATTCTCATAAGTGTAGCTGTTATAAATAAATAAATAAATAATTTCATTTAGACACAACTCTTTCGTCTATAGTAGTTCTCTGTAGTACTCTGGTCGTACGAATTTTCTCTGGTCTTTTCCTACGTCTACATCGCATTATATTTCTAGGGTTAATAAAATCAACTTCATTGGAAATTCATCCATTTCCTATCAGTATATTGCATTTATTAATTATTTAGTGAATGCAATATGCGGTTTGTGAGCTATGCACTCTGTTCGTTATGTCGGCGCTACATTTCCGTACGGCCATTACTGAATCCGGTTTCGTGTTTTTGAAAGTTTTACCAGTGGTCAATAAAGTAGTTGTTCGATACTGGTAATGTTGGCATTTTATAGCTAGCTACAACAATGACCTGACATCCATTAAAGATGGTGAGAAGTTGGGAATATGAAGTATTTGGTTTCATCGTTGTCTAACTGGTAGTCCCTGTTACTAAGCTATGGTGGTTATATTAATATAATAAGTATAGTAAAGTTAAACTACTAAGATGGTATTGTCAACCCAGCATATTTTAAATTAATAGCATCACTTATGTTATTTTCGGCTTTGTATGCAGTTCGAATGAGTGGCAAAGATTTGTAGAGGTAGACGATTATAGTCTTTGTTATGATATAATTATTTCTAATTTGTTTCAGAATCATCAAAATGCCTAGTGCTACGCGCGTACTTCTCCCAGCACGGCCTTCATGGCGAAATAGAGTTCTCATACAAAAACGAATCTCTAATAAGCATCAGAACAAATCTCAAACCAACATTGCAATACCCTGACGGAGTGTGGCGATGGACCATCCACGAGTACCCAGTAGACTACCGGGATCTCTCCGAAGCAAGATGCTCCGAAGCCAGCTTAGGCAAAGAACTGATAGACCTCACAGAAGAACTAGGCTACCTCATAATACCAGGGAAAGACCACGCAGAATTTGAAAGCAAGAACTTATTAACAGGCCCTAATGGACTGTGGGGTAAAAGTATAGTCTTCGAAACAGCTGAAAGAGATAGAATAATCTGTGCTTCTATTCTTTCCACTGATAAAACTTATGAGAAGAATGCAATGGCGAGGTTTACGTCTCCTGTAGCAGGGACATTGCATTTCAGATGGCTTTCTGCAAAGGAGTTTGACGAATCTGATTCCTACATCATAGCAGATTTGTATCACACCAAAGCCGTGTCAGAGAAGGTAGATTTTACAGAGCACAGGTGGAAGTTATTTGTGACGGACGTCTTCGATGCTGACATAAGGAATTACGAAGATAATTGTAATGTTCTCCAATTAGTCTTTAATCCGGAGAATAGTGGAGACGGTATGAGTGTGGGGGATTTGGATAGTCGCTTGGGACTGATCAAAGTGGCTACAGATGCGAACGTTAAGAAGACGAGGACGCTGTATAAGGATGAAGTGATAAATGTGCTGAGAGCTGACATGGAGGTGACGAGGCGGAGTCTATATGTGGTAATATACGATAACAGACACGCGGATAGTTTCTTGGCATGTGCTAAGCTAAGGCTGATACCACCAAAGACTATGAAGTAAGTAAAATGTATCAAGTAAAGTAATTTCGTCTTCCAATATATTTTCTTATTTATGTCTTAATTTTGTGAGAGAGGAAGTCATTCCTGTCAAGCTATGGTGTCCTCAATATGCATTATTTGTCCAAATAATTACCCTAATTAAGTACCTAACTGCACAGTGGGTTTACCTAAATTGCAAACCATTGTATTTATTCTTTTTTCGCAATGGATAGCCCTTTGTCCTGATCATATGCCTTGTCGTTGTGGAATATCTTTCCGGTACATTTTCCTATTTTTAATAAAAGTTAAATACTATAAAGTCAACTTGGCTACAGGAGCTGGAACTAAATATTAAATATTGTAATTTGTTGAGTAGGACTTCCCATCGTCTGTAGCAAACCCAAGGTATGTTACTTCAGTCGTAGAATAAGAACAAGTACAGTTTCTAGCATAAAGAAATACTGTTTCTAGCGCACATTTGTCCGGCGAATATTGTTTACCAACATTTTGTAGAGCAAGTTAATTTGCGTCATATTCTATGTCATTAGACCTTGAAGTACATTTAGTAAAGCTACGACTTTCTTGTAAAATCTGGACCGACAATTGTTTATTGTTGTAACGTTAAAAAATTTGATTGAGTTAACAGTAAAGTTATTAAGAATTTACAATTAGTTTCTATACGTTTTATTACTCACTACTTTTTGTGCTATGTAAAACTCAGATACTTTAATCTTAATAAGCGATTCTCTGAGGAATAGACAGAGATATTCGAAAGATTGTGAATATTTCCAATTTCCGACGAATTCAGGTTAACCGACTGTCATGTATGTGACGAACTATGATAGTAGAGGAAGCCAGAGAGAACTGTGAGGAAAGAACCTCTCCTTATCCCACAAGGGATCTAATGTGATGATATTTTATTTTATTGGGGGAGCTCACGGTTATTTTTACAAAAAAAGCATGTTCTTTATTAGCTAGGTGTTATTTTTAATTACAATTTTTACATATAAATAGGTAGATATAGATAGATCTTCAATAGTTTTATGTAAGTGCGAGCAAATTATTCTGACGGGATTCTAGATAGTTTTTTTTTGCTCCCGTTATCATCTATTAAGGTAATTACAGGAAGAAATATACGCCACTTTCTACTAACCTAGTGACCATTCTGGCTAAGGAAATGGTTAGTAATATTCATATCTCACGAAAAAACAAAAAAATTGGCATAGATTTTTTAGTAGGTATGTAAGGAAAGAACCTGTTGGAACTCTGTACTCTCTGCCTACCCCGCAAGGGATCTGGCGTGAGGTTATAGATAGATAGATAGATTTTTTAGTTCAAACACGCGGATGTTTCCTCGTAAGAGTGTGGCAGTAAATCAATTCGTAACTTTATTTTAAGAGTCATTGGTTTCGTTTTAGCTTCTTTACGATTTTGCTGTGAGTAGAATTACCCGAACTTTAAATATTACGAGAATTGTGTATTTCAACACAAGTTTTTCAGGCTAATATTTACATTTGGCACTAAATTCGGTTATATTTTTGTCTAAGATGTATTTGCAAGGTGTTGTATGATTGTGGTAAATTATGGGCACTGACCATACCTTCACCGGTAGAACGCTACGAACGTGGCTGGTCATCGCCCTCCCAGCAATGTCATGCCACCAAACGACCCAGTCGTGTTCCGGCTTGTTGCTTTACAAGGACGCGGGTCTAGCCCAATCATATGGATTCGGAACTCGGTCTAACTTCCATCTAATCAGCTTATTTCAGAGCATTTCAGCCTATTTAGGCTTTAATTGAGTCAGTGAGCCACATCATCGCCATTTTTTACCAGGTGAGATAGGGGTTAAATGATGTCCTTTATAAAATAAAAGTTACAATACAAACGTGATTCATACTTCTTTCGAAAAAGTTGCCATTGCCTTGCGTTAAAGATACATATCTTAAAATCTTCCTCAGGGTCCTTATAAACCAGGATGGCATCCGAGGTACAGTGGACTTCACGCAGCGGTCTTTCTTCGATCCGACCTGGAGCAACTTCCAGCTGGGCGCGTCCGACCAGGACTACGAGTCCAACCTTCGCTTCGTCAGCTCTATGCTCCAGTACAACATCAGGGAACTGCCTCCGAAACTCCTCGACGCTGAGCATGCGGAGTTACTGTGTAACACCACGGGAGCACTCTTCAATCCGACGAAGATTGAAGATAAGGATATTCCGCCACCTGGTGAGTGTTAAATTTACCTTTATTTCATAAGTAGGAAGCAGTGATAGGCTAGTAGTTAGACCGTTGGACTGCACAGCCAGAGGTCTCGGGTTCAAACCCAGGCAGGCACCTCTGTCTTTTCGAAAGCATGTGCGTATTAAAAAATAACTATCACTTGCTTTAAAGGTGAATTAACATTTCTCGAAGGTGTGTGAAGTTGGACCAGCGTGGTGAACTATGGCCTAAACCCTCTCAGTTTGCGAAGAGGCCCGTGCCCAACGGTGGGACAGTTTCTAACAGGGCTAATATTATTATTATTCATAAGTAAGGTGTAATCATCACCAGTTGAAAGACGTCTACTGTCGGATAGAGGCTTCCCGTAAAGATCGCTACAACGACTAGCTTTGCACTGTACGTCTAGGTTAGTAAGGTGTATATTCTGTGTTTTCCGAGTTCTCTTTAGTTACGAAGTTAATGGAATAGCACCAGTACTGATAACTGTGGATATAAAAAAAAAAAAAACACCTTCACGCCTATATTCCCCAAGCGGGGGTGGCAGAGGTGTGCTGAGTACACCCACGTTTCGCCGACGATGTTAGGTCCCATGTTATAGGGGGCGAGCCTATTGCCATACACCGGGCACAATTCCGGACTCCGGACTCATACTGGGAATTTTTCATTAGAAAAACTACATTTGTCCGACCTAGGATATAACTTGTTAAGTAGTCTCGGGCACAGACGCATCATTGGAGTTCCGTGCTTCGATCAGTAAAAACGTTTTCACAAGAACGGGTAAAGGTATCGAGTTGAATTGTATCGCAAATATTGACTATCCTGACTTATTAATCCTATCTCCTCTTAATCCTATTTCAATACTTCCATTCTTTTCTTCTTCTAATACTTCTAAGATATCACTATCACTACATATTATTTAACAAAGTCCCCCCGCCGCGTCTGTCTGTCTGTGTAAACGCGATAAACTCAATAACTACCACCAGATTTTTATACAGTTTTCACCAAAGGACGGAGCCATTCAAGAGGAACCTTCATGTGTATAATTCACTCGGGCAAAGCCGGGACGGGTCGCTAGTTCCGAATTAAAGTGTTATGTCGTATAACATGACATATCATCATCTTGCCCCTTCTATTTTCTTTTCGTCTTTCACTGCATTTAAAGACATATAAGAGTAAGCCGAAAGCTCTCTTGATCTGGGGATCGAAGGTGATCACTCGACCAAACAGGCTCAAAGCGTAAGCCGTAAGCATTTAAGGTATTTTATCGCAAATAACATTCCTACCGATTTTATCGACATGTTGATTCGGTGCCAATACCGCAGAATGTTTACCTCGTCGGCCGCATGCCGCGGATTACTGCTCTCGCGAAGGCATCCTCACAATAGATCTATAGATAAACAATAAACCAAATGATTTTTTGAACCAAATTATGGTGAGTGACACTTTAGATAGTCGTTTATTGGATCTTTACCATGATTCAGCTATTGAACTTTTTCAAAGTTAAAGCTGTTTAAAAGTTTCAGCTATTTTATTGAGTTTTTTAATGCATACCAACTGTTTGATTATTAGGTGATATCATAGTTGTTACTAATTAGATATGGGACAACTATGACTTTCTGAAAAAAAAATCTAAAATCCGAAATCAGAAACTGAATTCTGTAAATCATTGCTATTACTAAACTCAAATTGTTTATTTTGCATTTACCCTGCGGGGGTATTTACAAATTGGCATATTATCATTTTTTTAACTTATAATCTACCACCGGAGCGGAAGGCGGCCTCTACTGAGAAGATTCGACGTGAACCTCAGCGGGCTTGTCTTTTTTGTCTAATTCTCCATTCATTTTTTCATCACTTTTTGTATAGATACATTTTTATATTATACAAAATCATTTATGCGATCCAGCTTCAGTGTGATGCCTTACGACTGAGATATAAGACCAATTATAATATTTTTAAATATATGTTATAATGAAAACCTAGAGGATTCTGGGTGGAAGAACTACGTGAGCAGCCATCACCTCCCTCGACCATAATAGAGGGAAGGAAGTGACCCGCACCACTGCAAGCATAGACTTTTAGTGATAGTCGTTATCGTACAAGCACAATATGTAAATCCTTTTCTCTGTGACCGCGTGGTCCGATTGCTTAGTCCGCTTGGTTGGACCACGCAATCTAGGTTTTCTCCGGTACTTAACTAACGAATTTTAACTTACATCTTTGAACTGCCAAATAGTTTTAACTTTACAAGAACGGTTGTATTCCAGGAATGGGTACCCAAGACCAGTACCCAGTAGGCAACCTGCTGGGCAAGTACAAAGACCACACGGAGTACCTGAACCATAAGTACCTGCTGCCAGGGCTCGCGAACGAGCTTAGTGGCGCCTACTGGGACGTGTACTTGCCTCTGCAAGGAATCAACAGTGTGGTACACAGGGCACTGGTGCTAGAAAGGTGGGTCACTCCAGGAGTCATCAAATTCTTCATTTGTCAAATTAGAGATTGCTTAAAACCTGAAATGGTCAATAAATGGCTTCAATGCTTTATTCCCCCGCAACGAATCACTCTACGGGAAGAGATTATTGTCAGGGTTATAGATCGTTTAATTCACGAAGACGTGGCACGTCTTTTTTCATAATCGCTTTGCCATTGTGTAATATTCTGTTAATTATTCTGTATAACGATAGTGTAATGGTGTAATGACACTGACAACTTGCATTGTACATTCGATAAGGAGAAAAGTTGAGCCGCGTCTAATAGTATCGATATGAAGTCAATAGAATAAGTAGGTCATCATATAGCAACATGATCAATATGAAAGAATAAAAAATACTTAATAATATGGGACCCTAGTTTCTGCTAAGTTCCTCGCAATTATCTATCACTCTCCTCATCTCCATCTCCTTGAAATGCTGACTAATTGGAATTAAAAAGCTTTTTTTAACAAAAAGGTAGATATATTGATTTTATAAATAATATATCTTATAGTCTTCTATGAAATTTATATGATTCTTTTCAGACGAGATCCAAAGCGCGACCTCTGTGGCACGATCTTGCCTTACGAGCACGATACTGACTACCAGACGCAGATGAGCTCGGCGCAGGTTATCTACCGGTACCCCATCGTCGGCAAGGTGGTGTTCAGGCAGCCGCTGGATAGACCCTGGGAGGATACCACCATCATCATCGAGAGTATGGTGAGAATTTTAGTAGATCACGATTTGGAAATTTTTAGGAACAATATTCAACTCGCCGGTTTTGAGAACTGACGTTTTATATGTTTCTGCTTAGTCGTAACCGGTAAGCAGCAAATTAAATAGGAAACTACAGTTTGAATTCTATTTAGCGCTTTAATATAACTTTAGTAAGACTGGTAAATATATCATGTTCTGGATTTTAACCTTGGGTTGAGATCCAGAAGGCATTGGTCCAGCATTATATAATAACAGTGCAAACGAGGCTCACTCAACTTAGCTGGCGGATTAAGAAAAGTCAGAAAAGTCCTATGGTGTTTTATGAAAATATAGGGTAACAATATTGAATTAAGGAATTAAGCAAAAAGAAATGAATGACAGGGATGACATGGAAGATATTTGAACTGTAATTATAAAACCTAATACAGCTTCCTTTACGTTTATAATAACTACCTCCTGAACCGTTTTTGAAAATTTGAAGATATGACATGAAATAACTATATCATTTCTAGGTCCACGCAGATGGCTTACACGTGAACAACACGCATGAGCATCGCTGGGCGATCCACGAGTACGCTCCTGGCGCTGACTACTACAACTGGTCGGCGCGGTGCCTCAGCGCCGGCCGCGTGTACCAGCCCCACGCCCTGGATATAGACACCAGACATCCTGACACCTACTGCAGGCCGGGCCTCGAGGGGCTGTGTCAGCTTGGTGATTTTACCACCAGGTTAGTGATTGTGTAATGTAATTAGAAATAAAAATTCTTGGCAGCTGTATAGGATCTAGAGCTGTATAGGATCGGAATAGGATCCTTTCGGAATAGATATTAAGCAGAAATATAGAACAAACATTTGTTGAGGCTATCTTAGTTACTGATCAAGAAATACGATGTCTTCTATTAATCTTTTGCTTCGACTAGACTCACTCTGTAAACGTCTTTATTATTAATTTTAAAGTAAACGAGAATTTTAAAGTAAACTACTGTCTCGTTGGTCTAGTGGTGAATAATGTCGCATCACGAGGTCCTGGGTTCAAATCCTAGGTCGGAAAAATGTAGTTTTTCTATCGAAAAATTCCCAGAATCAGTCTGAAGTCTGTAATTGTGTCCGGTATATGGCAATAGGCTCGCCCCCTATTACATGGGAGCTAACACCGTCGACGAAAAGTGGGTGTGCACAGAACACCTTTGCCACCCCCGCTTAGGGAATAAAGGCGTGAAGGTGTTTTAAGTAAACGTATTTTTCGTGACGTGTAAACATTCAAGAATTTAAATCTGGATGCGGAGACCATGAAGCCGATCAATCAGGAAAGTCTATGTTCTGCAGTGCACGTCTTTCGGCTGATATAGTAGAAGTAGTACTAAATATTCGACGAGTTCCGAATTACTCTCCTCCGTGTTAGATTTTGAATTTGAAAAAAATATTCGTGCTTGTCACCGATAAATTATAATCGATGGTGCTTTTAAAATTAACTGGTTTTTAAGAAACACTTTGGGCATGTCATATTCAACACATAGTAATATTTTAGTGTGAAGGTGGGTATATATTTTAGTTACGTCTTGTCATAACTGTCCCTAAATCTCGTTCCAGACATGGCATGCTATCAGTAGCGGGTAAGAAGGTGGACAGCGCGCGCCTTACGCGGCGGCTGTTCACCGACAGCGCGGTGGCGCTCGCCGGGAAGCACTCCATCATGAGGAAGTCGCTCGTAATCTACGACGATCACGGACCCGTCGCCAGGGGCGAGCGGATGGCGTGCTCCATGTAAGTGATTGAACCCCCTATGGAGTTGAATTATATTCGGAGGGGAATCGGTTCGGGTTCAAAACGGAATCATAACGAAACAACTTTGGTACGGAATTAGAACGGAATCGGAATGAATTCGGAACGGAATCCAAATCAGCTCGCTATCGGATCGGAAACGCATTGAAATAGAATCGGAATCGGATCAGAATTAAAACGTAAACGAATGGAATCGACTCGCTATCGGATAGAAATCGCTCGGAATCGGATCGGATACGGATTAGAATTGGAACTGAATGAAATTAGGAGGAATCGGACCGGCATTTGCTCAGAATAGTGTAGAATCGAACTCGAATTGGAACTAAATCGGATTGATTCAAATCGGAATCAGACCGATTTTTTTTTAAATTAAACGTAGCCCCACACTAGGATTTATTCCTGTGTTGTGGGTGCGTTTACAAACATGAAAATTCACATACACAAATACCGAGACCGAAACAAATAAATGTGGATCACATAAAGATTTGTCCCGTGCGGGAATCGAACCCGCGACTATTAGACACAGTGGACGGAGCGGCTTAAGCTCTTAACCACTGCGCTAAATTGCATCGGAATCAGCTCTAATCGGAATAGGTTAGGAATTCTATTAAATCGTATAGAACTGTTGGAAATTGAATTGAAATAGTACTTCGATTTCGAAGGACTAATTAAGATAGAGACCATAATATCATTATTATGCAGAGAATAGGTTCTATTTTTTTTATTTAAACCTAATTCCCTAACTCCGCAGTGTGAACGGTCTGCACCGCCGCAAGGCCGTGGTGCGCGACTGGTTCGGCAACGGCGAGCAGGTGCCGCTTAAAGGCAAACTGGAGCTGGTGCAGCAGTCCGAGTACGACGTCACCAATGTGCAGGTTTCCCTCGACAACCTGGAGGACGTTTCCGACTACATGATACATATCGTGAGTATAGGCTGTTGCTCCTTGAAGAGTTGTGCTGTATACTGTCTCTGTTCATTTGGTTTGTAAAAATGCTAGCCGTGGGGGCAAAAAAAAACCAAGTAACCACTATGGTCAGGCAGGCCCATATAAGATGGACCGATGACCTGGTGAAGCTGGACGCACACCAAGCTGGTCGTCGTAGCTATGTGAGCGGTAGGCTTTTGTTCTGCAGTGCACGTCTTTTGTTTGATAATGTGAATGTTGTTGTATGCGAAATTTATGTTGAATGCTGATGATCTCTTGGTTACCACTGTATATATGGATCAAGCGCTATGGAGCATGCGGTAGATTTCTTTTTTATGCACGGGAGAAATATTTGCTTAATTCATTGTTTGTGCCTTGATGGCTGTCTCACACCTTCTTTCGGAAGACACAACACATTACAATACTAACATATTTTGGCTGGCGTCAAAGCCGACTTTTTACCCATACGGGCTGCATTCAAAGTAAATCTTTCCATTATCAATATATGTGCTTGCACTCATGATAAGGCATCTGGCCATATATTGGTAAACATGCAACTCTATAATCACTAAGATTAACCAGTGTAATATAAATTAAAATGTTTAACAGATGCCTGTGGAAAAAGATCTGGAGTTTCCATGTGAGAAAACAACTTTGTACGGCACCTACAACCCATACCGCGTGAACAAGACGCTGAGCCCACCGCCCACTAGAGGTATAAAGCTTGTATCTCTACTATACCTATAACACAACAACTACGACACCTTAAGTTGCAGAAAGCTCATCATTATCATTTCTTTACATAAAGCTGCATAATCACTACTAAATTCATTATTTGAGTATAAATTTCTCGTAATTTTAATTTTGTGCAATGATTTAATGATACATTAGCGATTAATGTCATCTCTTATATTTAAAGCTTATCTCTGCTGGGTGTAGTACATTTAAAGGTCTTTGTAATTTGGAGAACTTGTTATATAAACGGTCTCAGATATCAATGCAGTAAGAATATTGTTGTGGAGCATCTTATTTGACTAAATAAATGTGCATAACGCCGATAGATGGCGTCGGGAACAAGTCTTTAGGGAATCTGCAGACCACTATAGAGTAGACTGGTATGAAAATGAAATGAAATGAATATATTTTTGCAACACAGCGCGTTGTGTTGTTGTGCGCTGCAGCGCACATTTGAACATCAGAAAATATGTGACAGGTTACAAAAAAAATTACGGAGAAAGAAAAAGAAAGAAGTGTGTGAGCTGTGCCGAAAGGCAATTGGCTCAGCGTGTGCTGGAGGGGAACAAAGTCTCCCCCAGCGCTGGTATGGGAATAATCGTAAATATCTTGTATAAACTTGCGGGGTAGGCAGAAAATAGATAGTTGCAGTTTGACAGAGGGCTTGGTGCAGTGGTTAAGATAGAGTCGCTCTGCCCACTGGATTGGGTTGTCGTGGGTTCGATTCCCGCACGGGATAAATCTTTGTGTGACCCACAAATATTTGTTTCGGTCTGGGTATTTGTGCATGTAACTTTAATGTTTGTAAACGCACCCAAGACATAGGAATAATTCTTACGGCCTACGTTTTAATTAAAAAAAAAAAATCTCTATAAAACACAAGTGAACCTGAATCACGCAAAAATAGTTTCCATGTCGTGTATCCCATCAGACACGATACTTGTTTGGTCTAAAGCTTTTCCTTTCCCGATCCTGCCTTTGCAAACTGCTTCATGTTATTGATATCCACAGGCACGGCAGACCAGTACGAGCTGGGCGACCTGGGCATAAAGTACGGCTTGCTGGACGACTCCAAAAGCATCAAGACGTACTATAATGAGACGCAAGTATCGCTTTTTGGAGCATACAGCATAATAGGAAGATCTGTGGTATTGCATAAAAAGGTATCAACCAATTCCTTTTTACTAAATGAATCAATCTGAAATGTACCATTTAGCAAAGGCATTCTTTTGCAAATTGAGGTGAGAGAGTAGGTCATGCTTTACTACGCTGACCCAGTGCAGATCGGTGGACGCCGGTTTGTGGCCATCTGCTGTGTGAACATATCAAACCGCCCATAGCTTCCAGTTTGGTTAATGACTTCCATACGAAGTAAAAACCGAGAACATAGTCTCGCAGCGCTACGAGCGCCTCCTCTTCGCCTCTGTAATACCTCATTTGGGACATTTGAATCAGCTAAATTCGGGCATGGTCGGCCCACCGAACGTAAGCGCATGGCGTATTCATTCGTTCTGTAGACGGTAAGTTTAGTTAATGTAAGATCAAGATTCATATACAAATGGGTCATTTGGGTCAACACGCGACTGCCTCGTTGGTCTAGTGGCAAAGCGCATCGCTTTGTGATCACGAGGTTCTGGGTTCAAATCCTAGGTCGGACATGTGTAGTTTTTCTAACGCAAAACTTCCCAGTACGAGTCCGGAGTCTGGAATGGTGTCCGGTATATGGCAATAGGCTCGCCCCCTATTAAATTGGACCTAACATCGTCGGCGAAACGTGGGTGTACTCAGTACACCTCTGCCACCCCCGCTTGGGGAATATAGGCGTGACGGTGTGTTATTTGTTTTAGTGCAACATTTTTGTATCTTGTAGTTCACGTTCATGTGTCATATCATTGAATCGTTTCAGCAAAGATCGACACAGTTATGAGCTATTATAACCTTTATCTATTATCTCCATTTGTATGAAAAGGCAGTACGGCGTAATTTTATTTATAATTGAGTTTTATGATAATGAATACCTTCTCCGTATAGAATAACCGGCGCTGGGCGTGCTCCAGCATCGAGCGCGGGTATAGTCCATCAGAAGCACGTGAGATCCGCGGCATAGCTTCATTCCACCATCCGGGAGGGTTCGCGTATGGGTACGTGCGGATGACGCAGCTGGTCCATAATGATGGCAGCACCAGCGACACTATCTTGGAAGTCAAGTTGAGGCACCCTGGAGTCAGAGACACTAACCTGGTAAGACGTTATCATATTATTTTTTATTTATTTATCTATCTATCTATATCATACGCATGATACTTTGCAGGTTAGACCTCTCTCGCTTATACTCTAGTAGATACACAGTAGATAGTCTAGGTCTTCCCCGGTTCGGTGATTATGTGAGGAAGATTGGACGTCACGTGATGGTGACCTGTCACTTCTGCGCTAAGGCCGCGGATTCCGCCCAGCACGAGTTCGAAGAGTACCCAGCGTGGGTATGTGAGCGGTGGATTCTGGTCGACCAGATCGGACCGGACAATTCCTTTTGCCAGCATTATCACTGGTACTGATGGCAGGGGCCAGTAACCTCCTTCTGCGAGACCGTCATGCTACGGAAGGAGGAGGCCGAGCGGGGCGCGAGGGTCCGATCCTGCTCGTCAAAGGCGACTGCGCCGGTATAGAGGCACAGCCACCCGGGTCTCTGGTTCGCGGACGCGAGAGGCGTGGACCCTAAGCATCCTTCACGAGCGACCCCAGAGATGGTGGCGTGGTGATACTTTCTTTCATTCCTACACGGTTTCTTTATAGGCTAGTAATTTTTATACACTTTTATGTTCTGTTTGGGTCACTCCAAAAGTTTGGAACACCATTCCTATGGAGCTCTAAACCAGGTAGCATAATGTTCTTCCATATAAAGTCCAGATAATGTGGGAAAAAATAATGAAAATACTTATGTTTGAACATTTATTTATTTCTCAAAATAAATGATAGACACAAATTGACAATCATATTAAAGATAGATAAACACTTAGACTACTAAGATTAGACCATTAAGATTTCGTGAAAAACATCTAGATTTTAAAATTAATCCTAAATTTTCATAAAATACGTTACCCTTTTTGAGATCAGTCATTCTTATTATCCAGCCAGACTAATTTATAGATAAAAGTTTTAAAAACTTAGATTTTTCTTCTTAGTAAGCTCAAGGAGCTATTAAAAGGAATTCATTCCGAAATCACAGGCATACTTAAATTTTATTTCTAATGTAAATTTTCATCGAAAATGTGCATTCTTCAATTTTCTTAATAACTATTATACACTTAATAATTGTTCAGTGTCGGGTCTTATGAAAATTAATTATTGGTCTGACACATTTCAAGGGGCACCAAAGTCGAAACAATGGTAGCTTTCCAAATAAATCGTAAATAATTTTATAAAAATAATTGCAGTATAATTTTATAATTCTGATGATCAAGCAGAGAGAAAGGGCACCACTGACTAAATTGTCAGGGGCACCTAATTGACTTAACCCGACACTATATCCTAACATTTACACATTAATATTTTTGTGTCTCAACCTTTGAGGTATTCTAGACTTTTTTGTATGAATGCTAACCATTCATACAATATTTAACGACATAGAGTTATTCCTTAATTATATTTTTGACATACAACTACGTTTTTTCATATTTTTGTAATCTCACTACGGGGATGGACTGGGGTATTCTGAACACCAAGTAATTTTTTAATATAATACCTAGAGTGTAGAGTGAACCCGCGTGTTCGGGAGAAAGTGCGCAAGCTCACATAAAAGTAAATTACTGCTGGTTTGAAAAAAGTGGTCATTATCTACACAAGGGGCACCACCCAAAAATATGTTAAGCTTTCTTCAACAAGCAAACCATCGATACCTAGTGAAACAAAAAAACATTTTATCGTACATGAGACTTGTGAGCATTAAAAATCGAAAAAAATTTTCTTGTAAAAGTTTCCACTAAAATGGATACATTTTACATTCTTAGCATAAATGTATTGTCTTAGGCGCGGGTTCAGACGATATGCGTGCGCAACGATTCGCACATAAATATAATAAAATCTACATCGGGGGCCACACCAAATACTAAAGGACATCGTCGCAGTCGACCGCTACTCTCCTTACTTGCGGTTCATCCAGAAGTAGTTTGGACGGTATATTATCTTCGGAATCCCGTTCAAGAACCGAATCGTTAGATCCCTTTCCCCCTCTTTGGCGCGGCGATCCATTTCGCTCTGAAGGTTGTTCAAGAACTTCTTCTGGTGATGAGTTTCGTCCGGATATATCTTGATAGCGGTCAAAACTGCGGTGGCTTTGTCCCTGTTACGCAAAACCAGCTTAGCGGCCTCTTCAGTCTTAAAGCATACTTTGATCATCCGGTGTGTGAAGAGGTTGTATTGTCCAAGACGAAAAATCCTGGTAGGTTCGGGGCAGTCCGGTGCTGCCAATTTAACCACCTTTATAGCTTCATTGGTGTCGTAAGCGCGTCGCGGAGTGGAGTACGCAATCCTAGATTCGGGAATCCCAAATATAACAATGTTCTTCCTGCGCTCGAGGCGGTCATGGAGCTCCGAAACCACATCTTCGAATTTAATGTCTGTTTCCATTTGAGCTTTCTGGTTGGCCGATGCTATTAGCGCTGCCCGCAGCTCTTGGACGTCGTTTTGTAATGCTTTAATATTTTGGTCGGTGTTAACTTTGAAAGTTTTCATGTTTTGGAAATCTTTCTTCCACTTATTATGTTCAACGAGGAGTTCGTCCGTAACGTTTCGGAATTGGTCTTTCATAGCGATCATGCCGAGTGAGATTTCCTTCAATTTCTCAGCTTGCACTATGGTGTGTGCGTCGAGCATTGTCATTACGTTGCGTTCGAACTCTTCGAAGCGCGCGAGAAGTTCCTGCTGCGGTTGTTTGCGTTGGTACCGGACGGTGATCTGTTGCGAGTCGATTTCGTTTATGTTGATCTCCATCATGTTGGATGGTGGGCTTTCCGTGAAGCTCCGGAGCGGCACCACCTTAGAACTGTCGCTGGGCCGTCGGGGGCTGAGCGATCGATCATTCATTGCGATACGCAATCACTGCCCGGTGTTTATAGGAGCGAGAGAATTAACGGAGGCTGTCTCTGTTGCCCGGGCGGAGGGTGGCGCCTCCCTGTAGTCTCGAACGATAAAAGAGAATTTACGCCGCGGTGAAATATCAACTCTATGATCTATCGCCGTTGGGTTCACTTTGGATAACTGGAAAATAGAATTTTATATGAAAAGTTGACGATGCGTCCGGCCCGCACGCGCTTCGAAATTGCACTGCTGCAATCAATGTAACCGGGATGTTGTCATATAATATTCGACGTGGAAGATAAGGGAGGTCGTTTGTTTGATACACAAACCCTTTAACTTCGCCGGGTTCTCATAACTATAAGAAATTGTCTAGATGTATTTAGTTATCGAGACAGGTTTTAGAAGGGTTTTATACATCTTGTATGCTACTTTCATCGAAAGAGTAATGAGTTTATGGAAATGATAGTTTGATGGGCACCTGCTATAACCAGCGTTGAACTAATCAACTTTTTTACCTATGTTTTTATCTCGCTAAGATTTACTGGTTTTATCCCGACCTTTGGAAGGCTATTGCGGTGACATGGACAAAGTATAGCACCTCTACGTGTAGGAACACGTAGAGGTCCTTTGCAAGAATAGAAAGACATTATGTGAGACACCTGCTGAGATCAGTGACTGATAATAACGAAATACAAGGTGTAATTTTAGTAGTCCTGGAATGAAAGCCCAGATGATGTATCCAATGCCAACTGTTCACTGGCAATAACAAATGAATAAAAGAACACTTCAATAAGTAATATCTACTGACTTATCCGAAGGTCTACTGGCCAGCTGAAGAACCGCACCGACCCTCAGTGTCATTTTGCGCTTAGGTATCGGTAACAGTTGTTTAATGCACTTAATTATTATGGTATTATTTGACTGCCTCGTTAGTCTAGTGGCATCGCTTTGTGATCATGAGGTTCAAATCCTAGGAAGGGTCAATGTAGTTTGACGAACGAAACATTCTCAGTATGAGTCCGGAGTCTGTAATCGTGCCCGGTATATGGCAATAGGTTCGCCCCGTATTACATGGGACCTAACATCGTTGGCGAAAAGTGGGTGTACTCAGCACACCTCTGCTACCCCCGCGCGGTGTTTTTGTATGATACTTTTTGAAATGTTTTTTTTTTATTACGAGTCAATAACAGTCTTCATAGGATGTATCCACTGACTACTGTTAGTGACTGGCCACCTGGGCTTTCGCTCCAGGACGTCTAAAATTACTCCCAGCAGGTGTAAGGGCTATTGTAAATTATGGAAAGAGAACTTACTTAAGTTATTATTACTTACTGAGGAGGTGGTACTTTGTTTTAATCTTAAAGTTAGTATGTTCGTCTCTCTTATGAAGCAACTGGTAGACTGAAGTCAACAAGTACCTCCTGGTAAACAAAAGGATCGATACAAATAAAGCAACAAGCGTCCTTTGGCTATAATACTACTTATATGTATGTAGCGTAGCGCCCGCTATTCGCAGTACTGCCAATCTAGCGGATTTACCCAAAATTTAGGGAAATACCTGAATATTTAGAAACTATAGGGATTCAAGTTTATTTCTGTTGGAAATCATTATTCTCTGCCTACCCTGCAAGTTATTTGGCGTTATGAAATGTATAGACAGAAAATGTTTAGCGATTTTTGGAATAAGGAATTTGGTTTATGGTAGTTAAACCATTATTTAATTTGAAATTTACAAAATCCTACTTGTAAAATCACTACTTTTAATTTATATTTCCGACATCACTTAAATAGTGTACTTATCTTATCTTAAATGTATCTTGCAAGGGGTTTAAATGTTTAGACCGTTGGACTGCAAACTCAGAAGTCTCGGGTTCAAACCCAGGCACGCAACCCTGTCTTTTCGAAAACATATGCGTATTAAAAATTAACTATCACTTGCACTGTGAAGGAAAACCTTGTGAGGAAACCTGCAGGCCTAAGAGTTTCTCGAAGGTGTGTGAAGTTCGCCAACCTGCACTGGGCCAGCGTGGTGGCCCGTGCCCAACAGTGGGACAGTTTCTTAACAGGGCTAATATTATTATTATTATTATATATTAGGGTTTTAGATCATATCCAGGGAAATGAAAAATTTGGTGTTGGCTATACTCGATTGGCCTGGCCGGGGGTCGGGTCGTTGCCTAGGAAACTTCTAGATATTATGTACATAACTTTGTGTGCTAACTTATGTCTATCAATTCGTATAAATGTTATGATTATGATCCAAGATTAAATGTTGTAAAACACTTTATATTTGAAAAGAAATGTTGGATTCCTTAGTTGATCTAGCGATGTTCCTGCTACAGGTCTTGGGTTCAATTCCTAGATTGCACAAAGTGTTATTAGAGTTTTCTGTTAAGAAACTGTCCCACTGTTGGGCACGGGCCTCCTCACAAACTGAGAGGGTTTTCTGTTGAACAGTATAATTTCGTTGATTTAAGTGAAAACTTGAAAGTCCAGTCTACATTGTTTTTCCACAGCCCAGGGTAAAATTTAATCGCTTAGAAACAATAAAACAGTATCTGTTGAGTTTCTTTCACAGGAATGACATTCCGAAGCGGTGGTAAACACTTCGTTACTTTCAATTCATAAATACAATAATGTTTTCAGGAATGAAAATATTCTTATTATGATGCACTATAATTAAGTGATATATTTATCTAACAGACGCACCACCACAACTGGGCAATCTTTGTGAACCCAGTGGGCGTGGACGCGGCGGTGACGGTGACCCACACCCGCTGCGTGGCCGGCGGCTACCGCTGGAACCCCTACTTCACTCAGCTGGCCGACCCTCTCAATGTAAGTGTTATTATCAGGCAAAAGACGTCCACTCCAAGGCATGCCTACCCCAAATATCGCCACGACGTTGTCACAGAGTAAGTTACTGCGTGCTGTACATTTATCAACGTAAGTCGGTTAACATTCTCAGTTTATTAAATCAATATTACTCTTTATTTTACAAAAGCTGGTGATCATTGTCAAAACCAAATTATTAGAAAAATCTTTATACACGGTAAGCCCAGATAATGTATACAAAGCTTACTGTCCACTGGTACTAAAAAAATGAGAAAAAGAACTTTTAAGTATTAATAATATCCATATTAATACTAGTTAAGTGCATTTAAAAACCAACTTTTAACGTAAGCCAACAAGCGCAAAATAATGAGGAGCGGCGCGGCTCAGGTGGCCGGCAGATACCTTCGGTGTTCCGGATTTTGACCCTAGCGATGATAATCGGATGGGTCAGTAGGTAGATGTTACTTATTGAAGTGGTCTTTTTTTATTACTACTGAACATAAGGCATTGGATATACCACCTCGGCTTTTGCTCCTGGTCAACTAACATTACACCTCGTATATATAATTCCGGTGGTGCGTGTGTTCGTAATTCTCTTCCTAAACAACTTGACCGATTTTGATGGTTCTTAGCTATAGTTTTATACGGTAGATAACGCTGTTGTCGACCGGATGCAAACCCGCGGGAAACTGCTAGTGTTCATAAATATTGCAACTGTACGGGGATACCTTATATTGTTGGTTAACATTTTGTATAGCATTTATTGCGGGAATTTAATAGGTTTCCCAAGGAAAATGTAAGAAAGCGAACAATTTACTTTTTAAAAAGTTTGTTGTTTGCAAAATACGCGACAGAAATTAAGAAATTTAAATATTAAAATTTTTACCTTTAGCACGATTTGTACAACCAAGAATGTGGAGCTGACAATCCGTTGCGGTGTGACGTCGGCGACCTCACAGCTAGGCTGGGCACTATCAGTAAGTCATCACCTTCTTCATCAGCCGAAATACCTCCATTGCAGGGCAAGGACCTCCCCCAAACATGGTCACGACGCTTGGCGTCGTGCTGTACGTCCAGCTTTTACCCACGACCTTTACCAAACCTTCGATCCATTTTGTGGGGGGGGCCGATGACCTGGTGAAGGTTGTGGCCACCTTCATCTTAACCTTAAATTAAAATTTGCACCATGAACAACCTGTAACTTGGTTATTCGTACCAATATTTTACTATGTTATTCATCTCTTCTTCTTATCAGGTGTGGGGGGTGACCGCCAGATGTTCATGGACAGCAACTTCCCGCTGGAGGGCACGGTGAGCGCCATGGGCCGGTCCATCGTTATCTACGGGCCGGAGCGCAGCAGCGAGCGGTTCGCCTGTGCCAACATCGCGCCCGATAAGGACATTATCAAATACGTTAATGTTATGAAGCCGCCGAGATTTGTACTGTAAGTTGGACAATCAGCGATAGTCATCATCATACTTTTTACTTTTACCTTAGAGGAATTAGTTAAATTCTCTAAGGTTTAAACCGATAGGTCAAGAAGCATGAAATTTTAAACAGAAGTTCTTAAAATTTTGATGTAAAAAAATCTTTATGATATTATCCCGGTTGGCCGAGTGGCGCATTGTGTGAGTAGCGATGCGAGGTCCTGGGTTTAAATCCTAGGTCGGATAAAGAGAACTTTTTGTGATTAGTATGGATTTACACTTGGGTGTGGCAATGTTATTTTTCTATCTATATCATCTTGCCAGATCCCTTGCGGGATAGGCAAAGTGTACATGTTTTTTTATTTATTTTTATCCAAGGGGATAAAAATAAATTAAAAACATTTACACTAAAGAAGAAGGCTTCTTTAGCCGGAAACTAGTTTTTAACCGTGACCTTCACTAGGTCATCGATTTATCTTGTAGGGGTTAAAATTGCCGACAGGAAATCTTATAGGCCGTAATATGACTAGTTACATAAATAGGTCTACAACCCTTCTATATTCTCAGTGGTTTGTTCCTGGCGGACGTGCGACGCGTGATGGGCGTGCCCGAGTGGATGGTAAGTGTGGATGCGCGGCGCACGCGCATCCTGCACCGCGGCGCCTGCATCCAGATCCTGCTGCACTTCACCGGACCGGAAGCCAACAGGCTTGAGTTGGATTTCACTAGGTATAATTCCCCAAAGAGATCTAGCAATTTTTTGGAGATTTCACACCCTAAAACAAAAAAGAAATCTTAAAATTTTAACATGTTTCACGCTAAATAAGTTGTTAATGTTTTTATTAAGTCTTTTTATATTGAGTTCTTAGATTTACGCGAATATTACACATGAAATAAAACTATTTTACGGATTTTATCGAGGTTTATTTTGGATTTTTAGTTCCCGACGTTTCGAGTGCTTTGCAGCACCCATGGTCACGGGCGGGACTCAGTCCCTCCCGTGACCATGGGTGCTGCAAAGCAGATCCGTAAAGCAAATCCATAAAATAGTTTTATTTTATAGTATTTTTATATTTAAAAAAAAGCGTATTAGGAATTATTCCTGTGCCGTGGATATGATTATAAACATAAAATTCACATAACAAACATTTGTGGGTTGCGCAATGATTCTACCACTACTCCATCACGTGGGCGGAGCGGCTTAAGCTCTTAACCACTGGACGAAGGCGTCCGAGGTGGCCCGTGGGTGACATTGACAGGGCATTGGTGTGAAATTACGGTTAACATTTATTCAAATTTTCCCACTCCAAGGGAAATATTTCAAGAGGGGGTCCACTCGGTTACTAATTTAAAAAATCGGGTAAATTTCAAAGCAAACGGCAACTTTGCGACTATCATAAAGTGACATTCCACTTAATAACAACGTGAATTCCGATTTCGGCCGCGGGCCAAAAAATCCTTGTACGACTGTATGTTGTAAATACAAGGTGTATCGTAAATAATGCAAGACCCAGACACCCCGATTAGAAAATTGCTTCACAAATTCCATACGAAATTTTCCAAATTTAAACTTTTTAACCCCTTTTTTACGCACTTTCACACCCCAATTAACATTGAAACTTGTAAGTTCGTGAATGTGTGCGAATTGAGAAATACGTTTTAGAAATTCATTTAAAATCTCCGTATTGCTTTGAATCAAGAATTTAGTTTATTATAGCGCACTAAGGGAGTAACAGCATTTAATGCAAATAAAAAAAATTAATATACATTAAAAATAGTTGGAATCAAGTCAGTTATCGATTTAGAACAAACTAATTGCAGGTCTTCCGTTTATTATGTTACAGCTTGTATATAAGAGTACCGTTAGCAATCCTAGTTTTATGGCTTTTGCTTGGCATAAAAATATATAAATATTTAATATTTTACTACAAGGCTGTTGGCGTCAGGGCGACTCGATTCCCCCAGCATCTTCATCCCAGGGTTCGTGAACACAAAGCGAAAGAGGACGATATCGTACCGACCGTGCGGAGTTACGGACCCTAACGAAAGGAAGAGTAAGTGTTAAATGTTAACAGGGTAATTATGAACCAAAATTGATCCGGTTCACATTACTTTAAGACGTATGCAGTATTTTGATCCCAGTGAAATTAGCGTTGCAACGCACTTACAATTTCGCGACGCTCTTTTAAGCTGGCGTCGTGGCACTCTTAAGGGTTGGTCAAATAACCGACGGAGCGCGACGGGAGCGCGATGAAAGCGCTCGGCTACGCTCGGTCGGCGGTTGGCAGCGCGGCGTACGTGTCTCACTGTGATTGTGAGTCGGCGTCACGACGCTCTTGTATGCTGGTGTCGCGCGCTCTCATAAATTGACGTCGCGACGCTATTGTAAGAAGCCGTCGCGACGTTCTTATGAATTGCCGTCGCGACACTATTATACGGTGGCGCCGTGACGCTTTTGTAACGTGGCGTTTCTACTATTACAAGTTGGCGTTGCGACGATCTAGTACGGTGGCGTCATGACGCTCTTGTAAGGTTGCGATGCAACACTCATATAAGTTGGCGTCGGGCCCATGTACGTTGACATTGCGAAGCTATTCAAAATCAGAATCAATTTCAAAATTGTTTTTATTCATGTAGACTAAAAGGCACTTATGAATCAATAATTTTTCGGAAAGTCATTACTGTGGAGAAGAAGGGCAAGAAACTCCATGTTACTCTTTTTAAAAATGAGAGTTTTACAATTCTTTTTGTGGATATTGCATTCATGGGGTATGGAATAACAATGCAGAATGAGCTAAATAGATGTGCTTAAGTATATATTAATCATAAGTGTACTTAGATTAGTACATGGTATCGGTCGGTGTCTACATAGTCCTCTCATTTACAGAATAGAGATGTTATAATAAAAAGTATAATAGGAGGACAAAAAGGGTTTCTATAAAATATGTAAAGAGTGCGTACAAAATAATTGGTTACAGCTCCAGAATGATGCCGAACGAGACAAAATTCAACACTACTACCGTACATGTTTAATCAGTCAAAGGATAGAGGACGAACCAGTCCCCACCAGCAGCACCTGTTCACGAGTATGATTTGAGAAGCAGCCACCACTCTCCTCGACTATATTAGAGAGAATAGAGTGAACCGTTCCATAGAGTCACCACTAGCAAATGCGGCCTTATGCATTTTCTATCAGTCTACCTTAGGGTGATGCAGTAACAAGTAAAATAGTAACTAAATCCATACGATGCGTGTAGTTGCCACAGAGTCGCCACTAGCAAAGACATTTTAGTGAGCGAGTATTGTAAGTTGACGTAGCGATGATAACTTACAGGAAGTTAACGTCGAGACGCTATTGTAACGTTGCGTTGGAACACTCATATGAGTTGGCGTCGCGACGTTCTTGCCACGGGACTAAACTTTACAATAGCGTCGCGACGTCAACTACAAAGCCGTTGCGACGCCAGTTTATAAGAACGGTCCGACCCCAAATCGTATGAGCATCGCAACGCCAATTTGTAATAGCGTCGCGACGCCACCTTACAAGAGCTTCGTTACGCCAACTTACAAGAGCGTCGCGATGCCAACTTACATGAGCTTCGCGACGCCAACTTATAAGGGAGACGTGACGCCACCTTACAAGAGCGTCGCGACGACAACTTACAAGGCGCCCGTTTATGAGAACATTGCGACCCTAACTTTTAAGAGTATGGCGACGCCAACTTCTAGTGTCGTCGCAACGCCAACTTAAAAGAGCGTCTCGGCACCACCTTACCAAAGCGTCGTGACGCCTACTTGAAAAAACGTCGTGATGCCACCTTACAAGAGCGTTGGGTCGCTCTTCTAAGTTGGCGTTCAAACTTGTAACGGCGTCGCGATTCACGACCTTACAAGGGCGTCGCGGTGCCACCTTAGAAGAGCGTTGCGACGCCTTTTTACAATAGCGTCGCGACACCAGTTTATAAGAGAAGATCGCGACTCTATTGTAGATGCGACGCTATTGTAAGGTGGCGTCGCGACGCTATTATAAGTTGGCGTAGTGACGCCTTTGTAAATTGGTGTCGCAACGCTCTTATAAGTTAGCGTCGGGACGCTCTTGTAAGGTGGCGTCTCGACGCGTTCATAAGGTGGCGTGGCAACGCCCATTTCAGTTGACGTCGACCTTATAATAAAAATGTTTAAGGATTAAATTAAAGTTTAATAAATGTGTTTGACTGCCTCGTTGGTCTGGTGGCAAAGCGCATCGCTTTGTGATCACGAGGTCCTGGGTTCAAATCCTAGGTCCGGACAATTGTAGTTTTTCTAACGAAAAATTCCCAGTATGAGTCCGGAGTCTGGAATTGTGCCCGGTATATAGCAATAGGCTCGTTCCCTATTACATGGGACCTAACATCGTCGGCGAAACGTGGGTGTACTCAGTACACCTCTGCTACCCCCTCTGGGGAATATAGGCGTGATGGTGTTTTTTTTTTTTTTTTTTTAATAAATTTGTTTAAATTTTCACGAATGAGAACCAAAAGTTATTAATCCGAACATTTTGTTTCCAGAGAATTCGTTCTTCTCATCCGAGCCGTCGTCGGCGCAATGGCCGGCGCCGACTGGCGCGTGCACACTCGCATTCCTGCATCTTGTGATACTTTATTTGTTATAAATATTTATTTATACCAAATTGTACATAGATTAATAAAGATATTAATTGTTGTATTTGTGACTCTTTTAATATTGTTTATTTACGTCCCATTTCCCTGAAGGGGTAGGAATGGGTGTAAAAAGTACACCATACATTTCGACTAGGTAGTATGATCTGATTATGACCGGCAGAGAAGTGAGATTCACGAAACTTTCCTTTAAATAATAATCTGTACTTATCGATATATTACATCGATGTCTAGATATATATATATATATATATATATATATATATATATATATATATATATATATATATATATATGTAAGGAGAATCAACAGCTATACAATATGAGCATAGTAACACATTAATTAAAGGATTTCACGCGTAAAAATCAAAATGTGACAAAGACGGGTCAAATGAGAACTCCTTACATATTTCATTAAAGTCCTTACTCGCACCAGATAAGAATTTTGTCTAAAGTTAGAATAAGAAAATGGAATAGAGATAGGAGGATTAAACCTGGGTAGACTTGTGGGGAACATTGAAGTGCAATTTTTGAATAATCTTAGGACAGTTCATTTCATTAGATAATATTTTTAATAAAAATGTACAGTCGGCCAGACGACTTCGGTTTACGAGGGGTTGAACGTGAATTATTTTACATGTCAGGCAATGCTCAGAGCGATAGGGCAGGCGCAGCCGAAAACATAGAAATTTATTAAAACGTTTTTGAAAATTTTCTAGCCGATTCACGTATTTATCATAGCAGGGGTTCCAAATTTGCGAGGCATACTCAAGGTTGCTTCTTACATACGTGCATTATAATATTTTAAAGGTTTCAGCTCGTTTAAAGTACCCAGAGATGCTCATAATGAAACCAAGTGATTTAGAAGCCCTAGCCCTAGCCATAACGATAGTCGAGTATTATAAAGAGGAAAGGTTTGTTTGTAGTCTATAAACGACGGATGATTTAGCGCAGTGGTTAAGAGCTTAAGCCGCTCCGCCCACTGTTTTGTCCCGTGCGGGGATCGAACCCGCGACTATTAGACACAGTGGGCAGAGAAAATAAATATAATGAAATAGACCTGTTTTTGACCATCAAATCTCATTTACATAGTCAAAGCAAACCTCTAAAGGTCCGGGTAAAACCTGTCAATCTCAGAGCGGCACGATATCTACCTAGATACCTAGTATATATATATGCACCTGCCTATAACTTACTTGCAATTGCAGGGAGCCTATATTACTTTTATAACTACTGTTATTTTTATCATGATCTGATCAGTAGGTCACAAAAATGACCATCAAGGAATACGTTCCCGTCTCCCGCCATCGAAATTTTATTGACAGTTATTCCGTTTACGCAACAGGTTGTAATCTTAAACTCAAATAATTTATTATGTATAAGCCCTGCGGGGCACAAATAGTTCATTTACATTTTTTTAAATCTAATTTAACTACTTAATCTACCACCGGATCGGAACGTGGCCTCCACTGAGAAAATCCGGCGAAGAAACTCAGCCGGCTTGTCTTTTTATTTATTTCTCTTTCTTTTCTTTATTTTTCAATTATATTGTGTGGATACAATGTTTAGGCTATAATTAAATAGTTTACGATCTAGCTCCAGTGTGATGCCTTACGATCGAGATGTGAATCTAATAATGTTATCAGTAAAGAGTGTCTCAAGGAATCCAGATGAATCAGTCCCCACAAGCAGCATCTGTTCACGAGTATGACTGCTGGAACAGCCGTCAATCCCCTCGACCATATAGGAGGGAAGGAAGTGACCCGCGCCAGACAGTAATCCTTTATTACGTCATGACAATAGACTAAAACCATCTTTGTCAATAACTCATACAGCTTAGACCCTACATTGGTCCCTATATATACTCGGTGTTAGGTAAATTGGACTTATTTCTACCTAATAACAAATAATGTCTGTCTAGCATTTAAACCGAAACTAATTAATAAACTATTCACTTCTCAATTCTACCTACTAGTCATTTCATGGAATCAAATTAATACATAAACAAAGCAACAGCTCCGAAGCTTCCAGAACACAAATACATACAGTCCAGTACATAATACATTACCTAGGACCTAGGTACAGACCCAGGAAAATCGTTACACCTTCTATTTTTAACGTCTGGTCCACCACGCATGTGCCAAATACCGATCGATAACCACCCTTATTCCTACCCCCTAGTTCGGGCGAACCTCAGTGATGGCCCAACCCTGAAACCTCCAACATGCGTTACAAAGAACGGCTTTTATTTCTTCTCTTCCTATATTCAGTGGAGGCAAATTTAGAAGGTCCCTTCCTCTTCTTCGGGCCTAAAACGCTAGAAAAGTATAAAAGGCCAGCGTTAAAATACTTAGACCAAGATGACCTGATGAAGTTGTATGGGGAACAGGCGGCCATTGTGGTGTTTAATAACCAGGATTCTGTACCGCTGTCCAGTGGGTACTTCCCGAGGCTGAGAAAGATGTTGGAGCGGCAAATAACGTTGGTTCTGCCTCAAGATTTTTTGGATGTACATCCCGATTATATCAGTAATGAGACACAGGTAAGCTTCTGTCATCTTTGGCCTTCTTTTTTTTTATTCGATGTTAATTAGAATCTTCTAGAAGCTAAAATCATTGAGGTAGGTAGGTACTTACCATTTTTTAATTCTAATTTGCATATTTTCAAGCGAATTGCAATTTGTCTGCAAAATGAAAGTTGAAATTATCAAAAAAGTATAGGATTTTCCGATTTTAAAGATGGCGCTGTGATATCTCTTTTAATCAATATTTCGGCCATCTTGTGGAATATGTTGGAACTACATAGCTAGATTCTTCCCAGTACGTACGTGCACATAAAGTTTTAGAGGCGCCACCAATATTGTTTTTTTTTATTTTTAAGATGAGGTTTAAAAATGGCGCGTAATATTTATTCGATAATATCTTTATTTCAATAACAATACTTATACAAATTTTTGGATATATAATATTGTTTGTTATATACATTCATTCCCAAAATATGGTGCACTATTTGAAAATCAATTTTTGTAAATAGGTGGCGCTACATGTTGCGACACTGAAAAAAAGTTGAAATTATTGAAATCCTCTCATATTATTTTTGTTACATAATCCAAATATTATACATAATATTAATACAGCAAACATATAATTTTTAAAGATTTAAATAAAAATATATAAATAAACATTTTTTTTTGTATCGAAAATTCTCTTTGTGCTTTTCAACCTTCAGTTTCTGAAGTTATGCACTGCAGACAGATACGTGTGAGATTCGTGTGTTGTAGATGCTGACTCTTCAGGGACCGTGGTCGGAACGCGACGCGCAGATGACGGAGACTTTCGCCAGGCTCCAGGATATCTATGGAGCTGGCAGAGTATTAGGGATATTAGGTCTGTATCTTCTTTAAAAAGCTTCTCGTTAAATCTCATCTGCTATTGTAAACGATTGTCGTATACGCGAACGAACCGTAACTCAATTATGGATCTCAAACCTTATATATCTCCCGCGCACCCAGTGTGGATTGATGTAGTATTGTTACCATACTACTATGGGCATTAAAAACTGACAATATAAACAAATTGGAAAAGAGAAAATGAAAAGACAAGCCTGGTAGGATTCTCGCCGGACATGCTCAGTGGAATCGCGTTCCGATTTGGCGTTAGATTGATAGGTGGATTGGGTTGAAAACAAATTGTAAAATTGTTTTCTTTTTTTTAAGTACCCCTGTGAGGTAAAAAAGAGTTTAAGTTTAAGTAAGACTGAACCTTCTTTGTTTAGGAAACTCAGTCTCCCAAAGCCAGTCTCCAGACTACATCGACAATGAACCATGGTCACGGGTGCGGCGGCAGGCCAATGAGGTAACCACGACCACAGCACCCGCCGAAGAGGAGAGACCCATGCGAGCAACGCAGAAGTTCGCTCTATACAACGCGACAGGTAGGCAGAAATAGCGGGTAGAGATCTGGTGTATAAGGAAAGGTCTGTAAGAAAAGAACCTGTTGTAACTCTGTATTCTCTGCTTACCCCGCAAAGGATCTAGCGTGATGATATAGGTAGATAGATAGATAGATATGGTAGATCAAAACAGAGTTGGTAGTTGACGAAGCGATCTCGAGGTGAACGGTGGTGTGAGTGGTTCTGCGCCGCCATGAGCATCGTGAGAGTGTGAGAGGAGCGATTCTGATTCCCTAGGATGTTTTTGTCAAAGCCCCATACCGCGTCGAAGGAAGGAGGTCATCGTGGGGGCTTTTTAATGTGGTAAAAGTACCACATAGCTTAGTCTTTCCTATAGAGGACTTTCTGAACACAGAATTTGCTTGTCGTCATATTTTGCTGCTCGATTTGGAGTTAAAAATTGAACAAATTATGCGCGATTACTTTTTCTATGAAGCCGAGATGGCTTCATATAAAAAGTAATCGCGCATAATTAAAAGATATAATAAAGTACTTTATTTTGGTACCTAAGAAAGTTGTCGCAACAGGTGCTTTGAGCATCGGCTTGACCTTGTGCCTTATTTCAGATTTTTTTTGGCGTAACACAATTGCCTTATGTCCCAATGGATCAGTGTGGACAAACAATCTAAATATATCCTCCAGCGGATTCAAACAAGGGATCTTTGAATTTCTCAAACAATCGCAAAGCAGACGTAAAAACAACAATAGGCCTTAACCGATAAAAATGCTCAAAGATATGTACGAACATTCAGGAAACCAAAGAGCTGTACCACTACCATAAAAGTTCTGGTCTTCGCTTGTTAGTATTCCTTCCAAATGAATAAGCCTATTGGATATTCCCCAGGTCCACCCGGCAAAGGTGCGCTCCTGTACTCCTCGGGCTGGCCGGAGCTGCGGCGGGCTAACGGCAGCACCCTCGTGCTGAGTTCACCGGTGGGGGAACCCACCATCAAGCCCACCAGGCTCTACACCATCCTGGTGGTGTGGTTTGCTGATAAGGACAGCAGAGACAAGGTCAGCTGTTAAAGAGTCCCCGTATAGTTTTGGAACATGTAAATGTAGGAAGTGGTCGAGCTACTCTTATAGGTTTGGGTGTCGCATAAGTTGACTGAAGGAGTAAAAGCCATCAACCTATGAAGGTATTTGTATTCACCTTCTATTAAGTGTTTGTTATTGTTACGTTTGTGGGGTAAATAAATGCCGAATAATGTGCGAAGTACTCTATTAGGCGCTGTACGTACAAAACAGTACGTCGAATGCAAGTAGACACAAGCACTAAACACACACTAGTACTACTCTCGTTAGTACCCAAATACTTCCAAATCGCTGAGTCACTCGTAGTATCCGTATATCGTTGCTAAGGTCGCCGGTGTATTCCACTTAGATCGCTTGTTCTCGATTTGATCGCTATCGCTTCCCATAAGAGACTGTGTCCGTCGCCCCGCTGAGTGTTCCTTTTATACTCATATGAAAGTTCCAAAACGGACGCGAACCCCCCAAGTACATCAATAGAGAAGTCCAGGAACAGAAAGCGATATTAATATTAGTAGGTGTATACCGACCGCGCGCCGGCGATAATAAAAAGGGGAGGAACCTTCTAGACGTTTTGGCACTCAACGTGGATTCTAGATCTTTCATACGAGTATAAAAGGAACACTCAGCGCTGCCCGATAGGGGACCTAAGGGTGAGTAATGCGTTACGAATCGACATCCCCCGATAAAGGGTTTTCAAGAAATCAGGGTATGTTCGGGTCGTAACAATATCATCCTATAAAAATGTGCATGTTTGGGATACGAACAACATCTTAATAATATTTCAGAAGGGATGTTCAAATACGTTAACACATTCAGTATTTCGAATGTTCTAATATCACTAAAATTACTTTAATTAGGCTGTGTAATAAAAGGCGAGTTTATCTGCCTGATATGCTTTTAGAGTAGTATCAAATGTATTTTGATCCTTCAGTCGCTTCTTAAAACACAAAAAGCAAGAAATGACACTATTTGGCAACTCGACACCAAATTAAAACCTCTCGATTTCGATAGAGTCGATCTAGTAGAATACTTGGTGTTGAGTAGAGTAGAATACTTGGCAACATAGCAGGAATCTTCATCAGCCTATAGCATTGTTGGACACTAGCCTCTTTAATTATTCAATGTAGCAGGTATACTTAGACATTAAATTATTTTTTACAGATTACTTTAGAATTCAAGTTCAAGCAGTCAGCTGGTTGGTGGACGGCGGTGGGTGTGGAGGTGAAGTTTGGTCTGGAGAGCACGGGCCTGAACCTGAAGGCACCAGCTCCGCCGGACGCGCCTTCTGCAGTGCTGGGCCGCTCCTACCACTGCTCCTTACCACTCGTGTATACTTCTGAGGAAGCCACGCTCACTTTACCAGACGTACAGGTGAGTAAAATGGATAGTGATCATATGTTGGTAGATAATAAGTGATCAAACGAACTTACCTGAAGTGAAGTTCGATCATTATTATACGAAGTCCTTCGTTCGAAGATATAAACATGCAGCTCTCTCTACTCGCTTGGCAAGCCGCTAAATTTTTTAGAAACGTCAACGCCTCCTCTATGGTATCTGTGGACGTAACCTCTGCGACCATTCCTTTTAGAAGTAGTACATTTCAACTTTACCAACGGGCAGGGCGGGTTGGGTACTTATATCTTCGAACGAAGGACTTCGTATAATAATGATCGAACTTCACTTCAGGTAAGTTCGTTTGATCACTTATTATACTGTGTCCTTCGTTCTCGATATAAACATGCAGCTGTTTAGAGCTATAAGGGTAAAGTTGAAGTATACCACATGAATGTCATTTTTAAGCGTGAGCTCTAAAACATAATATGTCATGAGTACATTTGTATAACACATTCCCGTTGTTTGCATTGCTATACAACACAAATACAACATATATATATATATATATATATATATATATATATACAGACGAGTATATATACACCTATATTGTTTCTTACAACCAGTCTGTCTAACTTATTCAAAATAAATTTATTTAATCAAATTCTATAACATGTTATGTTATATAGCGTAGATCCATCCCAACAAAATTCTTTAAAGCACCTGTTATAGCACACCTGTTGTCCTTAACTCATTACTACCGGGTAATAATAATCAATCATTACTTATCAAGATATCAGTGCATTCTCCATCTGTTATGTCTTTTATATAAAGATTTTTTTTTTTTTTTTTTTTTTTATAGATGTCCCTTTATATAACGAGAGTTGAGGAATTACCGATCCAGAACTTTGTTTATATGAAATTAATCCCTTTATAATAATTCTTGTATCATAGAAAACCCTTCCGAAACGAACTATGAGAGTGGAGGAAGCCAGTAAGTAAAGAACCTGTTGGAACCCCGCACCCCCCCGCCTACCCCGCAAGGGGTCTGGCGTGACGATATAGATAGAGATCGATAGAAAACTCTTACTGTGTACTAGATCTAGAAACAAACTATATTAGTACCCAATCTATAACAATATAAGACAAATAAGACAGGGAAACCTGTTTCCCCACTAACGTGTCTTCCAAGTGGCATGTGGGGCTTTATGTGTTTTTTTTTTTTTTTTTTTTTTTTGTCGAATGTTCTCTTTTGTGAGTACAGTACCAGACAAAGGCTACCAATTCTATTGGTGATTATAAGGATGCTTTGCTATAATTACTTATTTAATTTATGATAAAGTATTTTCCTTTATGTCAAAGTTCGGTTATATTTAATGTTAGTTATATTTATAATCTTTAAAGATGCACATATACCAAAATTTAACATTTTTGTACTAGAGGCCTTTGTACTAATGTCCTTATCTAGAGCTATTCCTCACATAAGGCTATGTACCTTAACTATATGATCTCGCCCCCCCCCCCCCCTCCCCCATTTTTGGGTTTGGAACGAAGGGCAGTGCTGATGTGTGGTAACCTAATTTAACCTGCCCCACTGTTAAACTATACTACTATTATTATTATATATTCCGAAACTATCCCGGATATCATTTTTATGTCCATCTAAATATTTATGTATCACTTAACAATTCGTTCTTGCGCAATAACGCCCGCGAACATTCATTTTTGGCAATACGATCGGGCCACCCCTGACCCGTTATATTGCTGATGAAAATTACACTCAAATTTACTAATTTAGTAATGACTTAAGTAGCGAATAAGTCACAGGCAACTAGACCAAACCACGGACTATAACTTTATGATATTGGGAATCCTATTCATAACTTAACTTTTTCATACCCTTAAATGCCACACTTCCTCTGCTTCTTTGTATGTGGTTGTTTTTTATAAGTAGCAACTGTAGTGAGTAACTTTTTAGTTAGTTCTAGATTTCCAACCGTGAGGATTGAGTGTCACTTAACTTATACATGTAGTACCTACGTATCATTCATATTTCATTTAATATCATAATAATATGTTTTGCGCCCTCGCCTACCCACTTGGGATCTGGCGTGGTCTTATAATTATTAATAAATAAATAATATCAAGTTCCCTAAGACTAAGGTTATTGTTGATACTACCTAATATTTATCATACCTGTGATAAAAATATACTTTTGATTATTCTTGTTTAAGATAATCTATACTTTTAAATATTGTAACTCAATATTTCATCAACTTCATCAACAATTTTTAAATAGGTATTATTATTAAGTCATTTGCATGACTTTATTTTCTTTTTATATATAGATACATTAATAAGATACATGTAACATGTGGATGTAATAATTTAAATGTAACAATATGAAAAATGCAAATTTTTTGTATGACATTTCCAATTCAATACTTTTACACTGAACCACCTTTAAATAAATTACAGCATGTATAGTGCTCTAAAACCACCTGTTTCCATAATAGTAGCAGGTTGTGTTTGTGTCATATCTCCGATATCCTAACTGTACCAGAAACATCACTGGTGCTCAATATAAATGTGCACATTCAAAACTAAACACAAACCTATTTTTTATAGTTATTAATTACTTGAATAATTTTATTTGATTATATATTATTAATTGATTAAAATATTATCAAACAAAAGTACAATAAAAACATCTAATTCTTCAATTCATGAATTGATGTATAATCTTTCCTCTGTGTGTCTCAAATTTCTAATGTATTAATTACACTATAAATGATGCAGGACGCAACCAAAAACCAAAACTATTGGACTCATTACCCAATAGAAAGCTGAATAGCTCCTAATAAATTTTTTATTAGTATATTTAATATGACTCTAATGTCTATTATTAGCATTGAGTTTCTTTGTGGAATAAGGATTATAGCACAGTTGTGATCATCCATCTTTAATTAAATTCTAATGAGAATGGCTATAAATTGTATATCAATTATTAAAAATTATGTTTCTAATAATAATGTTTCTATACATAATGTTAAATATATGTAGGACCAGATTTATTTAACCTTCACTTGTCTGGATTACTTGCAGTATTTGCACAAAACCCATAAAGTTATGTTTGCCGTTGAAGGCAGACAGACACACATTTTTATTAGTGTCATAGATACATTGTTACATACCAAAGTCAGTGAATACCTTTAGCCTCCAATATTATGGTTTATTTGTAACAGCCATGTTGTATTCCTGAATGTTTAACTGATTTTTTCAGTAACATAAAAAAAAAAAACAAAACAAGCCTTTATGTAAAAAGCCTAGCAAGCTTTTCTTACCTCACATTCTCTGGTAGGAGACTTCCAATGTCCATTGTGATTTGTTTTTGGTGGGCTGATAGGTACACTGTAGGTACATTTATACATACATTTGTGGATAGATGTACATTTTTACACACCGGATGAGGATTGTTGTTCCATATTGGTTACAACACTGGTGGTTTCTTGAAATTTAAACTACTGCTTATGAATAGCTAGTTATAATTCCATCTTGGTACTCCACTATATTAACCTTATTTAATACAAAATATATACTGCTGACCACAAAGGTTCTTATCCCAATCAATGTTTCATGACTGTATTGTTAGGACTCATCTTCCCTGGCTACCCTGCAAGGGGTCTGGGCTGATAATATTGATAATTATTAGTTTTATGTTAACTGGATAGACCAGGTATTTTATATTATATTTTAAGGATGTATGTGTGTAACACAAATTATTGTACAACTTGCCTGTCTCAGCATCGGTAGACTGTGATATTATATTTGGAATATTTCCACAATTCTGTTGCTTGTCAGTTATAACAGGCATTGTTATAAGTAGAGACTACTTTGGCTCATCTGTTTATAAACCCTGTTCAGGGATAAATATTGCAAGGTTTACCTTTTTAATACAAGTGCTCATAATATTGCACAATTCTTTGTGTAATAAGCTCCACTTTGGGCTATTTTAGGATTATTATACAAGTATGTCTAATAATGAAATCAATGCAAAACATTATGTTTCTGCAAAGGGGTGGCTTATGTTATTAATAATGTATTGTTATTCATAAATTCATAAACAATGTCCCTTTAGTTACCCTTTCAGAAAGTCTCCTTTAGGAGATATAATATCACAAATTGCTTATAGTTTATAGCAATAGTCTTTGTATTTACTGTTTAAGGTATGTATGTTGGGTAACATTTTAGTTTCTTACCATTGTAGAAATGTGAACTGCACAGGAGCACCTCATGGGTGAAACCTATGAGTAGTATGACCTTCAGCACATATCTCGTATGGGCCCCAAGTCTTGCGGATCACGCCGATGCATCTCGTACACCGCTCGTGTCCTTGAATTACCGTTAAGTCTTGCGGACCACGTCGATGCATCTCGTACATCGCCCGTGTCCTTAAATTGGCATCGATCCTTAACAATCATTATTGATTAATGTCCCCGCTAATTTCTCTCATTAGAGGTTTTACCTTGCCAATTTATAGACGGTTAATAATTGTTTGCAGGTATATTGCGTATTAAACTGTTTTTACACGAAGAGGGACATGAGACTTCGTAAGTTTACTTTTCGAGTGAAGACTTTACTTTATAATAAAACTCACGTCTCCAAATATTCGATATTATTATACATAAACATGTTAAGCTGAAAACGCCACAATTAAACAACTATCAGTTGATCTTTTTGGAATGTACTTTTTTGTCAAGACGTAAATTATTTCTGAATTTGCCTATACGATGTTTTAAATTTATTTCACAACATCACTTGAGTATATAAAAACCTTTTGTTATATAATTTCACTGCTACGATTATTTGATTAAATTAAATGTCGACCAAAACTTTATTACAAGGCATCGGCTGCCACGCTAAAAGAAAGAATGGTCGCAGAGGTTATGTCCACAGATACCATAGAGGAGGCGTTGACGTTTCTAAAAAATTTAGCGGCTTGCCAAGCGAGTAGAGAGAGCTGCATGTTTATATCGAGAACGAAGGACACAGTATAATAGGAGGTGGCAAGTTCATTTGGTTAACTACAATTGAAGGTAATGGATGGGTTACTAATTGGTAAAATCTAACACTACCCTTAAAAATATCTACATATCTTACGTCTTTTAGGCTTTGAAACGCACCTCCTGCAATTAATACTGGGCCGTAGCAATCATAAAATATATCTATCTATCTATATCATCACGCCACATCCCTTGCGGGGTAGGCAGAGAGTACAGAGTTCAAACAGGTTCTTTCCTTACATACCTCTCTGGCTCCCTCCACTCTCATAGTTCGTCTCATACTCGATAATTAATACACACACTTAATAATATAAATCAGTATTGATAAATATGTTAGTGCTCTAAACTCTGCAATTTTGGTGTAACAAGTTCTAGTTGCTTAAAATGGTCGAGCTGATAATATTATGTTTGGAAAGGTATAAGAGTTGTCGATTGATATATCGGTGACTAGTCTGGTTTAAAAAAATATCTTACTGTAATACATTTGTGACCAAAATCGGATATTTCTGAATTTTGGTTCGGATATTCTCGTTCGTATGGTCCTTACGTCCTTATATAATATTGCCTGCGTATTATATAATATGACTGCCTCGTTCGTATCGCTTTGTGATTAGGAGGTTCTGGGTTTAAATCCTAGGTTGGTGTTTTTTCTAATGAAAACTTTCCAGTATGAGTCCGGAGTCGGGAATTGTGCCCGGTATATGGCAATAGCTATTACATGGGACCTAACATCGTCGGCGAAAAGTGGGTGTACTCTGTATACCTCTGCCACCCCCGCTCGGGGAATATAGCCGTGACGGTGTATATAATATTGATCATGGTTATAAACAAGTAGGTATGTAAGGAAAGAGCTTGTGGGAACTCTGTACTCTCTGCCTACCCCGTAAGGGATCTGGCGCGATGATATAGATAGATAGATAGTTATATCCAATTTAAAATAACACGTCGTTTTCTGTCTACAGATGCAGATGTTCATGGACAGCACTGAGAAGTTTGCGGATGCTTTCGACTGTATAGGCTTTACCACTGTGCCTATCTGGTGAGTAATCGGATTAACAAGCTATCAATTTTAGATTCCCTAGAATTAATTAAGTAATTTAAACCTTTTTATTTTCTAATTCTAATTTTCTAATTTTTAAAAAAATACGTAGCCCCACACTAGGATTTATTCCTGTGTCGTGGGTGCGTTTACAAACATGAAAATTCACATACACAAATATCCAGACCGGAACAAATAACTGTGGATCACAAAAAGATTTGTCCCGCGCGGGAATCGAACCCGCGACTATTAGACGCAGTGGGCGGAGCGGCTTAAGCTCTTAACCACTGCGCTGAATCGTCCGTTTCTTTCTAAATCCTAATTATTTTATGTTAAATATGATCTTTAATCAATTTGGGTCTAAATTACGAATTGTTGGTGTAGCTTTCGTAACAGGATCTTGTTAAACTTTTCATTCATATGCTAATCATCCAAATTTGTTTGGACAAAACATGCGATATTTTTATACTGATCCTCCAATGTTTCAGGTCTGGCCTAATGGTGACGTTCATCATGCTGATTGGGCTAGGAATATCTATATCAATGATAATGGACATCAAAACCATGGATCGCTTCGAGAACAATCGCAGCAAGCAGCTGACTATTACTGTCAGCGACTAAACAAGAGGACTGAATTCATGCGACTAAACGCACTAGAAATAGGACTGAATTCATTGAGTCCCTTATGATATCTTTACATTACATTTGACCTATTGTGTGGCGGTAAGAAGATATGAGAAATGATGAAGTGAGAATGTAAAAAAAAAAAAAAATATTTTCTACTGCCCAGTTTCTTGTCGCTCTCTCTGTTTACTGCTACGCAAATGGACAGAATGGACCACAAGGGGTTACTGTCGACAACACAAATACAAACATATTTATTAGGAAACAAAATGTGGAGAATAGGAATAGCGATCAATGTGTGGAATTATAACATTCACTTTCAAGGCACCTATAGCAAACAATATGGACAATATCTGTCTTTTGCCTGAAATTTGAGTTCTAATAGCTCTTACTACATCTCATATTGACATATATATGTGGAAGTCTAGTAGTTTGAGCAGGGACTCCTTAGTCTATGCTCAGACCTCTAGTCTTCTGCCCTTCAATTAGAACGATATCTTGGGATATGTAAACGTATTATTGACATCAGATTCAAGAATAAAAGAATAGGTCATGAAAATCAAAAATTCACTTATAATAGTCAAGTGAAGAATAAGGGAGAAAGAGTCCAGTAAAAAACGATAGAAAAAAATGTAATTAATTTACAATTGTAGCACTGAAATGACGTCCAATCAGCATAATGCTAAGGCATCGGCAGAGTGACACGACGGTGGTCTTCCGTAAATACTATAATATATAGGACGGAATGATAATGGTTATCCAGAACTGGTAAAAGGTGGAGTGATCCTCTGATCACTCGCTCGATGAGAAGATATTGTTATGAGGGTTAAAGAAATAACTAGGGGTGGACTGGCACAGAATCGCGGTGAATGATAGGCAAGATCGCACATATCCTGCAGTAGTTAATTTGGAGCACTTTGACGATGACTGAATAATAAAAATCTGCAAAATAGCTCCCTCGTCATGCTTGTTCTGTAGGTGTACACAACACACCAATATTTCATTCAAATATTGTAAAGAACGAGAGGAAAAATTGACCTAAGGTTGTAACATTGGATAAATACTAGGAGAGTCTCAAATGTTCTCTTAAGCGCACAATAGAGGCTCTGAGACCTAACGAACCGAGACTCGAAGAAAAAGTTCCTTCTTCAAAGGCTCGGTTCTTAAACTTGGGCATTTATTATAGAGGAGACTATATATTATTCAGAAAACAGATGAGAAAAGAAATTTGCAATGTGTCTCTCTTTCTCTCTTTTTCTGACTTTCTCTGCTTGTATTTATCCAGTGGTGACATAGGTATCAATTTTTCATATTTTTATGTTATCTCAAACACGGAATAGAGAATAGAGAACGTGTCTCAAATGTCGTCTCAAAATAAGTATGACTTACTGTCAAATTACTAACAAGATTATATTAAGATTCTCAATCTCAATATTGGCATCAGATTTATTGCAAATTAAATTTATTACGTTTCCAAGCCATCTGAAAACTTTAAGCATTTAAAATGCTCTAATCTGCAGCTTTTTCTCAGAACTTCTTGAGGATTCAACCTTGGTGAAGGCCATTGTGGATAGGCTTACAGTTGGTAGAGGCCATTGTAGATGGACTTACAGGTTTTAAGATCTTGCGGGATTATCTTAATCTTATTTTTAAGATTTGTTGGGAAGTAAATTTGCCGTGCATTCCAAAATATCTAAAGTGCTTCCTCGGAACTCCTCAAGAGTTCTACCAATGGATGCCATAGTAGATCTTGGCTCAAGGATGTTTCCATGCTGGCCTGGGAACGAAAGAAAAACATAGAGTGTGTCAGCTGCTTCTCTTCCCGGGCAAGTCGTAAGAGTCGGCTGAGGGAAGCAGGGTCAGGTGGCGCACGGGGGGGAGGGTTAGCAGCCCACCCCCTCATTGGGCGCCACCACCAGCCTCATACCCTGACTGCTGGCGAGGCTTCAAGAAGAACACCTTCTTGAAGCCTCGTCTTAGAATATTTTTATATATTAACCGCAGCATAAAAAGCCGGGACAACGTTAAGCGAATAAAATATAGACGGTACATCATCATTCTTCTTTCTTGTACTTCTGTATGTTAGGTAAGTGTTAAGTGTTAGGTTAAGTGTAATATATTAGAGTAGACAACTTGCTCGTACCGTGCGTATCGTAAGGTTGTTGTTACAAGGGTTTCAGGAGACATATTAAACATATATAATTACATATCAATGAGAAGTGTAGTTTTATTTATTGGAGTTGATTTCGACTTCCCTTCGTCTCCGTATTTCCTTCGTCAGCCGGTATCGCCGGTTCTACTCAAGCGATTTTGATCCAACATATTAGAGAAACATTTGTCCTTTCAAAATTATCTTTAATTTTAATTTATTTATAGATGTACAAACAGATTAGATTTATAACGCGAAAATAATTCAATTGTTTGTACTTTAGCCAACGCAAGGTACTCGTATTAAAATTTCTGTGTTTGCGCTAAAAATAGGTACAAAATTAGATGACAGATTAATATCATGTTATGTTAACTATCTTGTAGGGCCTTTGTCCTACATTAGACGTGTTTGAACATATTACGAAAAACGAATACGAGATAGAACAGACCTATTATTTTACTAAGCTAGGTTTCGTGATAATTTCTTCATTGTTATTTACGTATTTCCCGAAACGAACACACAAACTAAAAAATCTAAAAATAAATATAATTGGTAATTAATTAATAACCTCTTAAGGGCAACTTCCAAACATCGTGATAGTATAGATCGCCTGCAATGTTCAAAATTTCGTGACAAAAAGAACAGCCCCATGCATTTTGTCGAGTGTTAGTAAATTTTCTATAAACCAACAAATTTTGGTTATGCTTAAATTAAAAAAAATCTCAGAACAAACGTTGTTTGCCATGATATACAGTAACCATGTATATAATAATTATATTTTCAAAAACGGCGATTTGGTCCAATGGTTAAGATCTCCGCCAACTGGATCGAATAGTCGCGGTTCGACTCCCGCACGGGACAAATCTTTGTGTGACAAATAATTGATTCAGTCTGGGTGTTTTCGTATCTAGACATACACGACACAGGAATTATTCCTAGTGTGGGACTACGCTTTTTTTTTAAATATATATCTTTAATGTTACAGTTTTATGATCGTAGCAGCAATAATCATTAACGATAGTTTTGTATAATGTGTACCGGTTAATGGTAAAATAGAACAGTGCCACTCTTCCGGTAGATGTTGCAAAAGGAAGTTAATTAAACCATTTGACATCGATTTATCAGTGTCCACAGTAGCAATATTCGTATGTCTGTTTGTCTTTCCGGGTCTTATCTTGTGATCAATTTTTCAAGCACTTGCGGTTATTTGATTGAGCTAAAATTTAGCATACGTATGTAAGTTCGGTGACAATGCAATAATATGGTACCATGGAGCCGCATGGCATGATGACGGGGTTCAAAGGTGGCCATACGAACATGTGAAATACACACCTAACCCCCTCGTGATTAGGCTTGTTAGATTGGTATTGACAAACACTATACAACCAGATAGTAATATTCGGGGGCTGATGATGAAGCTGAAAGGTGGCTAATGGAACCAACTACTCAATATAACCCCGCCATGTTTGGGCTCGTTTAGACCCGGATGGTGACTAGGGCCTGATGATGAGGCCGGAAAAGCTACAGGAACTCCTCAACTAAGCTTGTTTTTAAAAAGACTTTTTAAGTCAAAATTATTATTCATGTGTACACCAAAAATTTACTTATAAATAGTCAAGAAAGAAGGTCAAGTAATAGTCAAGTATAGAAGTTACTTAAGAGACACCACTCGTTCGGAATGTCATCTCTCTAGAGAAGAAGGTTAATGAGGTTCACGGTTATTGCTTTTTTAAGGTTTTGTATACAGTACATAAAGTGTGGGAAAATGATGCAAAACAAGCTGGATAGACTTGAGTAAAACAGCTTTTACTCACTGGCGGGTTAAAAGGGCTCTTCCAAGCTGAGGGAACAGATTAGGTCATACTCCACCATGCGGACCAGGTGCGGTGCGGTGAAGATGGTTTGTTGCTACCTGCTGTTGGAACTTATCAAGCCTATAAGACCCATAAGTTAAGACAAAGGCCTTTTTTGCTAATCAAGGGTAAAGAGATTAGGTCATACTCTCTACGTCTCTTGACGCAGCTCTCTTTAATAAGTGGCCTGTCATAAGAAACAACTAGAACTTAAAGCATGATTTTCGTGAATCCACAGCTAACATAGCCTAGTGGTTAGACCGTTGGACTGCAAAGTCAGAGGTTTCTGTCTTTTCGAAATTATATGCGTATTAAAAAAAATAATTATCACTTGCTTTAACGGTAAAGGAAAATATCGTGAGCAAACCTGCATGCCTCGAAGGTGTGTGAAGTTCGCCAATCCGCACTGGGCCAGCGAGGTGAACTATGACCTAAACCCTGTCAGATCGAAAGGAGGCCCGTGCCCAACGGTGGGATAGTTTCTTAACAGGGCTATTATAATTATATTATTCGACCAATTGTGGTATTACTTCTTATTACAAGCTTTTATTTAGCTCGCAATGTTTGCTAGTTTATTAATTCAAGTCAAATCTTGCGAACTGAATCAGAACAACTTCCTCGTATCCTACTGAGTTGAAATTGGACATGTTGGTTCAGTTCCGATGACAATGCACTTGTATGGTAAGTATGACCTGATTGTACACCCAGGATCGTCTTCAGACGAAGGAATTCCTTATCGGTCTACAGCATAGACACGAAAGTTTGTATACACATTTGATATTGATTGATCGTTTTAAATTGCTATCTTATCTGGCTGCATAAAAGCTTGTTAAGAACAAAAGTATTTTTTTGGCAAGCAATATAACGGTGATTATTCAAATAATTCTATATTTTACGACTGTATCATGTGGTTTCTATTAGTCCCACTCTCACAATAAGGATACTGATGTGGTATTCGATCGTAGAAAGCAATCTTTCTGCTAACCCACTTTACATCGGTTTGAGGTATTCTGTGGTGGACCGAATGATGCTATAGCATGTTGATTCAATTAATTATGTGGTATATTTTTATACCGTTATATTTATACAAATAAATAAAATTGAAGTGTCTGTTTGTAATGTCAAGACAACAGCTTTTTACTAAATACATATGGAAGTATATACGATACTTAGATCCAAAACCTATTAAAAATTTTGTCTGTCTGTCTGCCTGTTTGTTTCGGCTAATCTCTGAAACGGCTAGACCGATTTTTATAGGACTTTCACTGGCAGATAGCTGATGTTATACGGAGCTACTTAGGTTACTTGGCGGGCGAAGTCGCGGGTAACAGCTAGTTGTTCATAATGGATTACGGGTGACAAAAAAATAACAGCCAATAAACGGCCGCACTTGGATATACTTATGCAAATGATTAATCACCTTAGATGTCTTTATTAAGGTAATTTTAGCAAATTGTAGCATATTAACGGTCCTCACGTTAATTAGGATTATAATATTAGCCCTGTTAAGAAACTGTCCCACCGTTGAGCACGGGCTTCCTCTCAAACTGGTAGGGTTTAGGCCATAGTCCAACACGCTGGCCCAGTGCGGGTTGGCGAACTTCACACACCTTCAAGAAACTATTAGGCATGCAGGTTTCCTCACAATGTTTTCCTAGGGTTGGATTGAACTAATTCGATATAACACTACACCCGTACGCATTACCGGGCCGTTGTTCGGACTCTCACCTGAGATAGGAATAGTTACGGCCCACTCACTTACGGCCGGTTTCAACATTCAACTCGACGATAGATTTGCTTACTGTCAGTAGTATTTTGACAGATTTTTCCTATAAAATATGTCACAATTCTCTCAAATTTCTCTCAAAATCTATTATTATTATTATATAAGCCCATACTGTCCCACTGCAAGGCAAAGGCATCCCCTCCCTTCTTCTACTCATCTCGGTTTAGTGCAAGCTGATGCCAATCCTTGTTATAGGAGTCCAGCTCGTCTCGCCACCTCTTACTGGGCCTGCCGCGCCGTCGTTTCCCGCCAGGTGGGACTCAAACTGTGGTAATTTTTGCCCAAAGCGCATGCGACATGCGACAGATATGTCCAGCCCAGTTCCATTTGAGCCTTCCAAATCTAATGTCGAGTTGAATTTTGAAACCGGTCATTAATTAAGAGTAGAGGCTTCAATCCCCGCATGGGACAAATCTTTGAGTGACCCATAGAGGTATGTTTTGGTTTAGGTGTTTGAGTATGTAAATTTTGTGTTGGTATCCAGAAGCCACGACACAAAAATAACTCCCAGTATGACGTTATGTTATTTAAAAAAGTAACTGAAGACTTTGACTGCATCGTTGATCTAGTATTAAATAATGTGCTTTGCGATTACGAGATCCAGGGTTCAAATCTTAGGTCGGATAAATATAGTTTTTTCTGTCGATAAATTACCAATATCGGTCTGGGGTCTAGAATTGTGCCCGGTATATCAATCAATAGGCTCGCCCTTTGTTACATGGGACTTAACATCGTCATCGAAAAGTGGGTGTTTGCGGTAAACTTCTGTCACTCCGACTAGGGAAATATGGGCATGACGGTGTAACTGGAGATTTCGTGTCTGTGAATGACTACACTGTTGGTCAAGGGGCCTTATAGCTTAAGCGCGAAAGAACCAAGTGTGCGTTACGGAAGAGCACACCAATGGGCAGACCAGAGAGCTTACCACGAACAAATTAACGTTAGCATAACATCGAGTTGAGGTGCTATCCTTTTCACATCGTACATTTTCTATATATAGAGGAACATGACAACACACTTTCTCGAGAACGTTACGCTATCGTCAATCTGTTTGTACTAAGCCCTCCGAATCACGGAACAGTCCTGGGCCATAGTGAAGTCGTTAAATTTGTCCAAATCTCCTAGATTGGTTGTTGTAGATACTTAACGATCGATAAAATTGCCAAAAAACAATTATAAAAATACCGTAGGGTAATAGACAAAAGCGAAAGTGGCGGTCGAAGCTGCGTGGCAGGTTATGAATTATGGGCTCTACGCCACGGGTATAAGAGTTAACCTGTTCCCTATACGAGGTTAATGATTTTGATTAGATTTGCTCCAAGTTGCGAGAGGTAGCGGGTAATGGGACTAAATTTTTAAATCATTATGTTAAACATTTTAGAATTGTTATTATTTTTTATTATATGCCAGAAAACGTCGACAATTTTATGTTGCATGATGGTTTGTTTACAAATTTTTAAGTTTGCTTTGAACGGACTATTCTCTATAACTACATGGTACCAGCACCATATGAGAAGATATTTTTTATGGTAGCCTATATTGAAATATAGGGTCTCCGCTCCACTTATGACTATGTACCACCCAAGCGTCTTGTTTCCACAGCCATCGATAGACTTTCACTTATTAGTCGATAGCCGCGCCGGTGCTGGCGGAATGGTGATTATTCAAATTTTATAGGAAACACTCGCGATCTCGTGGCACACATAACGTGACCCGCTCCACACGAGATAAGATTATAAACATTCCTCGATGCAGTGGGAGGGGACGAGAAATAAATAGAAATTCATCTAAAAGACGTCCACTGCAAGACAAAGGTCACCCCAAAGAACATGAGTCAACATCCCATCAGAGGAACAGCAATACACCGCTACTATCTGCGTAACGATAGTAGACGAATGTAGAAATACTAAACTTACCACGACCAAAAAGACCGTGTCATCTAAAGGGTAGATCAGAGTCTTTATAACCGACGAGTGTGTATGAGATGAATTATGAGAAAGGAGGAAGCCAGTTAGGTCTGTAAGGAAAGAATCTGTTTGACTTCTGTACTCCTTTTCTTCCACTGCCTTCCCCGCAAGGGATGTGGCGTGATGATATAGATAAATAAATAGGTTACGTTACACTATAGTACGATCTAGACCTTCCGATTCTATCTTATTATCTTCTATTTATAAATATCCCGGCCCAAGTTTAGAGATATTGCGAGTGCATTTACAAACATGAAATTCACATACACATACACCCAAACAAATATTTGTAGGTCACACAAAGAGTTGTCCCGTGCGCGGATCAAACCTGCGACTACTCAATTCAGTGGGTGGAGCGGCTTAATCTTGTGACCGCTTGACCAAGTTGTCCATTATAGTTGGATTATATGTAGACCATAAAGTTGGATCTATTGCCCTATATTTTATTCAATTTCATCCAATAATGAGGATAGGATCGGAAGGTAAAAATCGTTAAAGAGCACGCTGCCTGAAGACAATCTCAATTATCGGTTTCAATATTCAACTCAAGGATAAATTTGCTTACTGGCAGTAGAATTTTGACAGATTTTCCATACAAAATATGTCAAAATTCTATCCTTAGTAGGCAAATTTATCCGTGAGTTAAATATTGAAACCGGTCGTAAATTATCACGCAGATTTCTTATGCACAGAACACAAAACAACTACCGGTGTAAACCGTTTTTGTCCTAAGGGTACTCAGAGACCACCGCACCATGAATAGTGTATGAAGCTTTGTGAGGATGTGCCTAAAGATCGCCATGACGACAGGCTTTGTGTTGTATGCACGAGCTTTTTACCTGCAACCTTCACCAGGTCGTTGGTCCAGCTGATGTAGGACGATGACCTCGTATCGATTGTGTTAATGTTGATACACTTTCAGTCAAACTCAACACAATCTCAAATCGTTTATTTTGCATAAACCCTGCGGGAGTGTTTACAAATGGTCATATTTACACCTTTTTTTTTTACTTACTAATCTACCACCGGATCGGAACGCGGCCTCCACTGAGAAGATCCACCGAGAAACTCAGCGGGCTTGTCTTTTTTGTCTAAATCTTCATTAATTTTTTTCATCATTTTTCGTATATATTTATATTATCAATTTATGCCATCCAGCTCCAGTGTGATGCCTTACGACTGAGATATAAGACTAATAATAATATTTTTAAATATATGTTATAAGGAAAAGCTAGAGGATTCTGGGTGGACCAGTCTCCACAAGCAACACCCGAAGAAAGACAAAGCCTTATACAACCTCGCTACGATTAGCGGAGTTATATGAAGCTCTCTGTTAGAATGTGCCTAAAGATGACTACGATGACCGGCTCTGTGGTGTACGAATGCAGCTTTCACCCGCAAGCTTCACCAGCTTATCTGGTTAGGGTCTATCTGGTTAGTGACGATGACCTCTTTCTATATGCCCGAACCAACGGAGCCTACCCTTTCTCATATTTACACCGATACTGTTTTTCATACCTACACGCTTTCTTACTACGTTGTTCCGAATACGGTTGGTCAGCTTGACTCCCCACATCTTCCGCAGAGCTTGCATTTCGACTGCATTTATCCTGATTTCGTTCTCCTTCCTATATACCCAACTCTCACTGCACACAGATTTTCTTTTCCCCGAAACGATATTGTTTTTTATAAAAATATCCCCAAGGCAATTTTTATACTAGCTTTCCCATAGTTTTTCTGTGCACCACCCTCACATTTTTTGTATTTTATATATTTCTATGTTTATCTTTAAGTTTTTTTCTAAAAAATTTTTTTTCTATTATTTCAAAAACATTTCTAAGCACTGAGTAGGCGTGACCTGTTAGTCTTTTGACTCCTTCTCAAAAAATCGCCGACGAAGAGAGCACCCGGCAGTGATAGTGTAGGAAGGAAAGTAGAGCGTAAGTGGTGCGTTTATACGACTTACCTTCCCTCACTTCACGCGGTAGTAAGCAGTGTGTGTGTAAATTGGATATTAGGATGTACCTCAACATGACCACGATGGCTCTGTGGTGTACGCGTCCAGCTTTCCCCCACAATCTTCATCAGGTCATCGGTACACTTGGTGAGGGACCGATGACCTTGTGCGGATTGTGTAAAAAAAATACTTCTCCAATAAACCCGAATTGTTTCAGTGGCGTAACAATAATTTGGCAAGACTGAAAATGCAAGCGAGAGTATATTGGTAAGTGTCACACACAAGTGAATCTGTTGGCTATTTTTAAAACATTGTTTCACAATCCTTTGTGAATAAAAAATATAGACACCGTCACTCTTATAGTCCTAAGGCGGGTGTCATATACGTGAGGTCCCAATGTAAGACGATGCGAACCCATTTTCATTATACCGGGCAACATTTCAGACTGGCACTGATTTTTTTTTTCAAAAAAATGCTTGTTAAACCTGTCTTACCTAGGATTCGAACTTAGGACCTCGTGGTCGCTAGCTGCTCTATGTCCAATGCATAGGTACCATAAGTAATTATAAAGTTTTCTAAAAAAAACCTCGGATGTTCTTAGCTCAAATAATAAGCTTAAACGAATTACAACTATTATATATTTAAATACGAGAGGCTTTTGTAGTACACTCCATTTCTTTACAAGTGACAGATCAAAGACCGCCCGCTCGCACAATTACCGACAAGGTGACAAGCGACGAGGTCGCATACTTAACAACAACCTACTTGTCAAACGGTATACAATATATCTACCCATAGAGTAGATACATTGTAGTACGCACACCCACGCGCACATGGCGCGACAGACACATCGTGTGCGCAGGATCAGGCACCGACCTCGCCGGCGAGCTCGAAGAACCCCTTGCCCGCCGGCAGAGCACCACGGCACTTAGTATATGCCCTCCCCCATATCGACTGCCCAAGCCGAGGCCGTTCCGCGTTTCCCCTTGAGACGCCCTTGAGCTAGTTGCCCCCTTGCCCTTTTGCCCTTTTGGCTCGAGTGTAGTGGTTGCACACTCGCCCTCTTGTCCGGTGAAGCTGTAAAGCACACACACACACAAACACATTGTGTTTAACTGAACTCGTTTTTGGCGCCATTTTTGTTAGCAATGCTCCGTCTAGACAAGTCTTACACCCGTATCTATAGACGCATAATTACTTAGTCTTAAGAATTTACTTAGCTAAATGATATCATGTGGTTAGATTTCTATTCGGTCAAAATCCTATTCTATAATCAAGTAATGGCCGTTAGGTACATACTTGAGCAAAAGGGAGTATGACTCAGTATTTCAGAATATTTTGGCACTGGTGATAATTTTGTTTATTTATATAAGTACAAAAGGTACACAGGTACTAAATAATTATGCAGCGTTACAAGTATTGCTCTATGCTTAAGTAAAGCAAATGGTGACTAGTCATTGGCTAAGAAAACTAACTTTTGAAATTTCTTACTTTTGACAGTTTCGCAACTATAGAATAAAAATGATGTATTAAGTAAATACTTGAGTAAAAGTAGTTACTTACAGATGTTTATAGATACGAGTATAGTCAAACAATGCAGCGGTATACTCATTGTCAAAGCAACCATTTTTTTTTTAAACTTAGCCCCGCACTAGGATTTATTCCTGTGTCGTGGGTGCGTTTACAAACATGAAAATTCACAAACTCAAATACCCAGACCGGAACAAATAATTGTGGATCACACAAAGATTTGTCCCGTGCGGAAATCGAACCCGCGACTATTAGACAGTGGGCGGAGCAGTTCAAGCTCTTAACCACTGCGCTAAATCGTCCGTCATTTCTCGAGAGAGCGTTTGCAATTTATTCAGTATTGTACTGTTATTTGTTTTTCAGTATTCCCGAATATTTTCGAATGCCGTAAAAGAAATTGGAATAAATATCTCTACTGAGTTCTTAGATTTACGCGAATATTAGACATGAAATAAAACTATTTTTCGGATTTTATAGAGGTTTATTTTTTGATTTTTAAGTTCCCGACGTTTCGAGTGGTGGTTTACGGTTCCCATGGTGACCATGGGTGCTGCAAAGCACTCGAAACGTCGGGAACTTAAAAATAAACCGCGATAAAATCCGAGAAATAGTTTCATTTCATAAATATCTCTATTAAAAACTCCTTGGCTACCTCAAAACCTTAATTGACTAAAAATTATATTTTGGTAAGTGGTTAAAGTTTTTATAGTGCTACTTACAGCCTATTATGTAACCTGAAGTTATGAAAAAATCTTCAATACTGAACATTATTTGAGCGCAATTGCGACAGTACATCTATGTTCTTGTAAGTCAAGTCGGAGTGAAAACCTTGGATGTGCAAGAATGGTAACTTAACCGAAGGAAGAAAAGGCATCGCCCTGGATAATGCGACATATTTGCAACAAGGGGCGCTGTTTCATAAATTAGTTTTGTATGATCTATTATTGATAAAATTGTCAAACAGTCGCTTATTGCCTTGCTTGTGATGTGAAAATATTTATTACTACAGGGTCTTGAATGATTTGTATCTTAAGGTTTCGCCACAATGCCAACGGATCGCTGGCGCTGCAGTTAGCTATTTGTACAATTATGCTTTTTCAAATCTCATGAGTGTAGCTAATTTTTTTTTATCAGCCCTTGGTCTCCTGCAGCTCTCTGATGCTGGGTTGAGTGCTGCACAAAGGTCTCTCCATCGTTTCCCCTTTTCTATTTATATCTTACCCTCATGAACTATTAATATTAGGTACCGTAAAATACAATAATTATGTTAAAATAGAATTAAGATTACCTCGTTGGTTTAGTTGCGGATAATGCGCGTTACGATCCCGAGGTCCAAGGTTCGATTTTTAGGTCAGACAAAATATAATTTATCGATCGAAAAAAAATCATATAAGTTAGAAGTCCGGCATTGTAACCAGTAAAAAGGCAATCAAATCGCCTTCCTATTTCATGAGACCGAACATCATCGGCGAAAATGTGTGTACCCAGTACACCTCTGCCACCCCCACTTGGGGAATATAGTCGCGGTAGTGTTTTTATTATTAATTAATATGGTCAAATTTGCAATCCCGTTCACTTTAACGCGACAGTGTGTGAATGACCTCAGTACAAGAAAGGGGCAAATTCTCTCATTTGCATTGGTGGCAAGAATTGCCTTTGATATTTAATTGTAAGCAAAGTCACGTGCGTTGCCTAGTGCAGCGCGTCTAACTTTACTTCTGACATCTGCATGATGTGGGGAAGATAAAGCCTTATGAATATGTGCAAAGCTTGTTGCCTAGCGGTGTTCGGCAGACATGGCAACAATTAGGGGCCGAGTACAATTATTATATCCTAAAATAAAAAATAAACAGCATCATATGGCTATATTCCTGAAACAGCGGTGGCACTCGTGTACTATGTACCCGATTATCGCCCACTCTGTAAGATTCCAATCAGAGGCTGATTAAATGCCGAGAGCGCCCTAGGCAAGCATCCCATCGGCGCCCCTCTAGCGGCCATATAATATAAATTTTAACTTGTGCTAGAAGTAATAAACATTGATGACTATAGTTGTGTTACTACATGTGTGGTAGAGGGTACTTCAAGTTGGAGTTGGCATTTCTATGCTCCAAATTGTGGTAACCTCAACTACAGCTGCTGTTGCAGCGACTAATATTTTTTTCCCGTGTATACACGCACTCGCCTTAATCTTCAGAGAAGCATACAATTTACGCGTCTAAGGTTTGTGTCCCGGCCGCTGCTCGCGATCGACGCGACAAACGCGCAACATTGCAGTTGTATCTTACCAACTTCTGTTATGAAATCGAGCGATGTAGGAATAATGAAGAAAGCGGAGCACGCTTCGGAAGCTCTACATGTGTATAGAATTAAAGAATCTTTTATATTCTGTAAGTAGGTGCATACTTACTTACACAATAAATTATTTTTTTCTTTGTTCTAAAACTTTTACTCGCGCGCCCCTTTGTAACGTCGCGCACCCTAGGCACGTACCTAGGGGGCTATTTTACATTGCCTAGTTAGCGATAATGCGCCTCTAGTTTCAATGCAATAAGGAACGAGCGTATTACCATTATACCGGACACAATTTCGGACTCCGGAGGTATGGAGAATATTTGTATAGAAACAAAAATACTTACAAAAGCTTTAAGTTGTGACACTCTTTCAGATGATGTGGGATATATTGCTGTAAATGTACTGCTCCTTTTGTAGACTTTTTGACTGCTCTCTGGGGTCTGGGATTGGTCATGCTCGCTAAAAAGTCTATGCCTGCAGTGGCTATTGGGTGTGGGTCACTTCCTTCACTATAATATGGTCCAGGTAGGTGATGGCTGTTCAAGTAGTGCTCGTGAAAGGGTTCTGCTAGTGGAGACTGGTCCACCCAGAAACCTTTAGTTTATCATACTTTTAAAATATTGTTATTAGTCTTTTATCTCAGTCGTCATCACACTGGAGCTGAACCGCATACTTGATTTTGTATAGTATAAAAATGTATGTATCTATACAACAAATGATGAAAAAAATGAATAGAGATTAAAACAAATAAGTCAAGCCTACTGAGTTTCTCGCCGGATCTTCTCAGTGGAGGCCGCGTTCCGATCAAGTGGTAGATTAATATGTTAAAGACAAATGACCATTTGTAAATACCCCCGCAGGATTTTATATATAAAATAAGTAAGCTAAGTTAGAGTTTGAGTTTATTGAACATAGATTCTAATATCTCCTGCGAAAAGTTGGTGTACACAATACACTTGTGCCACCCCCGCTTGAGAAATATAAGGCGTAATGGAGTTCTTTTTGTGTTATTTAAACGACCCAACGAGTTACAAATGTGTTGAAACCGAACTCGGAAAGTGTAAGTGTGGAATGTGGGCGAGTGGGCGTTACGTGTTGCGCTGATAACAATGTTTCAAAGTGAATGTCTTCAAGTGATTATATCAAAAGATGCTCAGTGAGATTCACTTCTTCGTCACTTCGTTACATTCACCTTCACTCATGCACATATAAGAATATATAATGGTTAATATTCCACCAACATTACACACTATTATACAAAACAACAAGTTATGAAATTTAAAACAAATTAACGACATCACATTTCGACATCCCACCAAAAGTTATAATTATAAGATGGGGTTAAAATATGCTTTTTTTAATATTTTATACGGTTCCTTGTCAGTAAAGCTAGGCAAGTGAGATCTATCCTTTATAGCGAGCTGAATACAATAGGATAAGTGGAGTGGGATGCACACACGCAAGTATACGCGACTATTATTTACTGTTATGCAAATACGCGCATCGCAATGCGTAGTCGTGTATCTTCCAGTATCATCGGTTAGCCTGTAGTCTGCTGTGGCTGTGGTTCGATGCCCGAGAAGATGAAAAATCCGAAGTTGTATTTTTAAAGTATGGGTCTGTTTGATACGAGCAGGAGCTTCTGGAATAAAGCCGAAATTGAAAAAAGCTGGTTCTGAGTATGATCCTTATTATAAAGGTTGGTATATCCTAACATCAGATTTGATAGACCACAAATCCTCGTAAAAAACACCGATTGGTGGGAACCAAGGACGGTTCGCGAGGCTATTGAAATTAAAAAGCATCCTAATTTCAATAGAGAAGATGGCTGGGTGCTTCCGTTGACTTGGGATCCGGTAATTAATATAATTAAATCCAAAAATAAGCATACCACTGCAAGACCTTAAGACACCTTGAGCTCATTCTGCGAAGATCGGACCATCAAAAATAATTAGGAAGTTTGAGGGTACCCAGGAACAACTATGCCGTTTGGACGTCTAACACCTCAGTCCCTCCCGTGGCCATGGGTGCTGCAAAGCACTCGAAATGTCGGGAACTTAAAAATCAAAAATAAAACGAGATAAAATCTGAAAAATAGTTTTATTTCATGTTTAATATTCGCGTAAATCTAAGAACTTAGTATGGAAATTTATGTCTAGAATGACATTGATTGTAATTAGAAAACACAGCTTTACATAATTAACATGGCGCGTTTGACAGCTGTCAACGTGCCAGTGACAGATGTTTAAAGGTGCGTCTACAATGAGAAAGAGTGCGCGTACTTTAACGGCTTCGATCAATTAGGCAGTGGGTAGTATAGAATCAATCAATCAATCAGCCTATCGCAGTCCACTGCTGGACATAGTTCCGCATCCAGTCTGTCCCAGCGACCTTTTTGAGGTCGTCGGTCCATCTAGCTGGGGGCCGTCCTACCTTACGCTTACCAAGTCGCGGTCTCCACTCTAGGATACGCTTGCTCCATCGGCCGTCGGTCCTTCTGCAGATGTGACCAGCTCATTGCCACTTTAGCTTACGGAGTCTGCGAGCTATGTCGGTAACTTTGGTTCTTTGTCGGATTACCTCATGTACAATAATGTGTTTTAATTTTTGTCATAGTAAAGTTTGTATTGTCTGCCTAGTTGGTCTAGTCGCGAAAAATGCGCTTTAAAATCATGACGTCCTGGGTTCACATGTAGATGCCACCTGGGCCAGACAAATGTAGATTTCTATCTAAAAATTCCCAGTATCAATCTAGAGTCTGGAATTGCGCTCGGTATATGGCGATAGACTCACCACCTATTACATGGGACCTATCATTGTCGGCTAAACGTGGGTGTATACAGTACACCTCTGCCACCCGTGCTTGGAGAATATAGGCGTGTTGGTGTTTATTTTATTTTATTTTTATAAGTATTAATAACAAGTATTAACCTGTGGTTAACGTTACTGTGACGAAGTATTAAAGTGCATACTTATTATTGTCCGTGACTATATGGTCAGCAACATGAGTCATTTAATATTGTAAATTTTTCAAATCGCTTGCACAATTTTGTTTTGCATCAAACCCATTGTTTTTATTAATCCAAATCATTTTGATCTTTCCTCTTGACCTTTTTATTTTAAACTCCGGGAGGTCTACTTTGATTTTGACAATATTCATCAAAGATTAAAAAATAAAGTGTCTTACTGACTGTACATTGGAGCGAGCATCACAAAAATCGCATTCGAACATCTTATGGCCGGTTTCAATATTTAACTTAAGGATAGATTTGGCTACTACGGATAGAATTTTGACATATTTTGTATGGAAAATCTGTCAAAATTTTACCGACAGTAAGCAAATCGATTCTTGAGTTGAATATTGAAACCTGCCATTAGTGAGTACCTACTATCTATATCATCACAGATCCCTTGCAGGGTAAGCAAAGAGTACAAAGTTCCAACAGATTCTTTCCTGCAAACCTCTCTCGCTTCATCCACCCCTACTTTTGACTTGCCCTTCAGATAAGAAATTTAGTCATGGTAAGATAATTAAGATAAGTCTGGTCTTCTGACTTTTTAGTTGTTATTACTCGCCGATATGTGCGGGTATATAGTACATTTCTGCAAATCCTGTTTGAGGGAAATAGACGTCACGGTATTGTTATAAAATACTTATTTTTGATATAATTTCTGTATATAATAAATGGCAAAAAATACGGATGGCAAAAAAGTACCATCCGTTTTATAGTTTACGGTGTTTATCTGTCCATTAAAATTATCGATAACAAAATTTTATTTGAACTAAATGACGTTTAAGATAATCGAATCTGATACATCGTGAGATTCACAAAAACAATTTCGGAACAACAAAACGCAAAACAAACAGCGCCAGTGAAAGTTGGCACACACACACACTAGCACCCTGTCCTGTGGACATATTATCACAGAGCAGCTTAAATTAATAGACTATCAACAGCCATACACTCATCCGTGACCCGCAAATAAAGACCTGGAACTTTGGTAATTGCCATTAAAAACTAAGATATTTAAATTACTCAGTGCAGCAACAATTTGGAGCGCTTGCGCCGTTTTTGAACGCATAATATCGATATTGTTTAACGATCATTTTGTAAGCATGCCTATTATACAACAGATTATTTAAAATATCAAAATCTTGGAGAAATGCTATTCCAGTTCCGCTTCAATAATGATAACTTGTTTAGCTATTATTAGTTAATATTCCCTCTCTTTTTTGTTTTATTTTTTGTTTCCTTCTCTGTAAATAAGGGATCCATGTATCCCTCCTAATGAATATTATGATTTGGTTACTTTAACTTAGACGCATCTGATAGACCACATTGTACTCCCCACAAGAAAAAGTAGATGGTATGAGGGAGCCATGTATCCATTCTCATGAACAGCATAATTTGGTTTATTAAACTTTAGTCTAAGTTTTTCCATACGCCACAGCAAAACGTAGATGGAAAAATACTGTAAATTTTTTATTTTAAAAGAGTGATCATGGAATTTATTCCCTTTCTTCTCTACGGAAATGACATTCTGAAGACCCCTTTCTGTTTTGAAGTTTTTGTGGCTTCTTGGACGACTATTATACTACAGTGGTTTTCATGAACATTGTATTCATATTATTGATGATGATGTATGATTCTGATGCTGATATTACCGCGATTTGGATTGCAGCCTTACACTAGTCTCTGATATTATATACACACACCGACAAGAGCGCGGCATTACGCGACAATTAATTATAATAAAAATTTGAATAGCGGTGAAAGGAGCAGATTGATTTTCGATAAGCTGTCGCGAAGTGGCTGGGGTGGCCTCGCGTTTGGGGATGTGGTGGATACTTCTTACTTTATATAATTGGACAGCCTTCTGCTAATGACGACAGGAGATTGTGCAATAATATGAAGGGAACATGTACCGGAGATGACTCCAATCCTATTCTCATCGTCTGAGGTTAGCGCACTATGTCTTACTAGGATAGGATTTACTTGGACGATTATTCGTGTATAGCGATTTCTAACAATTCATAACTTGTTGTTACTGTTTATATGAAATAAAAAAATATATGGTTTCTAATTACAAACTAGAAAATTAGAGGAGGTAAGAAAAGTGTAATTATGGAACCTGTAAAAGCTTTGTATTATCTGTCTACGCAAGGGATCTGGCGTGATTCGTTTGTCCTAATTCAGTATTATTAATATAATTCAGTATTATTAAGAAAAGTGAAATATCATCGGCATTCTTATTTCTCATCAAGTCATCACTTATAAATACCTCAGAGATATGTATCATCTTCACCGTATCACTTGAAAGAGGTCCATTGCAGAATAATATGTCTTTCACAAACATCTGCACGATGACCGACCGTTTACCGCGAGCTTCACCAGATCGTGTGTGCTATATATTCCTAGAGTACAAAGCGCCAAATTTTACCACGTTATTAATAACTCGAATTCGCGTTGGTCTGTTTGGTTGAAATTTTAAAAACTGAAAACTTCAAACAAACTTAAAAATATATTTAAACATATTTTTATTTTTATGTTTCTTTTTTTAAAAGTAAATATTTTTTTCGTTATTTCCTCTCGCAATATATTTGCTGGCCACCCTACATCGCTCCGATTTACCACGGCAATATGAACGATGTTTATCGGTGGATCTATCAACTGTTTTGAAAAAATCTTGTGGGGTTCGAGTACCAGTTACGTAACTTTGACAGCACATGCTGTATAAAAAATAAACATCGTTATAAGCTTTTTGATATAGATGTACTCTGGACATCCACTTATCAACGACGATGTAAAATTCTAAGGTATTAGAGGTGAGTCTATTGCTTATTTACAGGGCAAAATTCTAAACTCCAGAGAGCTATAAAGAGTTTTTCGATAGAAAAACCACATTTCGTCCGACTAGACCGAGGCAGCTCGCAATTAGCAATGAGCGTAGAAAAGTGTGAGATAAACCACCAACAACAAAAAGGAGGTCCCAATGTAGTAAATTGGGACCCAAGAACATGTGCTACCCTCGCTTAAGGAATAAGGCGAGACTGTGTTTATTTTTTTGCGTTAACTGAAGCTTGTACTCTATAGGTTAGGCTCTTATACCAAAAGGTTTCAACCGATATGACAATAGACATCAAAATCAAATTCTAAGTACATAGACTTACAGTTAATTTTTTGCTGTTGGTGTCTTGTCGATCAGATCCTTTTGGTTTTACCAAGTACGTCCGTTTATTATTGTAGACACTCTTTCCCTGATAAAGGTTACTTTAGCCTTACAGGTAGTATATTGACACATTTTGACAGGGTAAGAAAGTAAAGTGAAATAGATTTCTTCGTGTTTGTTGCGATGGTACTCAATCATAGAATCGTGCGCACCCGTTACTCGAAATACTCGTAAAATAGACGAACAGAAACTTAATGATGCGTAAGATAAGATTGAGACTTATCTCCACGCTTAAAAGGCAAATGCCATTCACTCGTCACGAAATCTCCTAGAGATTGCAGTCTGTAATCAAAAATTCTGTAAACAAAAGATCAGGTCCCTTGGGTAGGCTAAAAGTACAGAAATTTCCGTTTTCTCTACCGACATAGTACGTTCGTTCTCATATACGCGCGGTTACGGAGACTTTTTGCCCATCAGATAAGCCACAGTCTATTTGGTCATGGCAGTCTTGGTCTTCACCGGTATCTAAAAATAAATAAATAATAATATTAGCCCTGTTAAGAAACTGTCCCACCGTTGGGCACGGGCCTCCTCTCAAACTGAGAGGGGTTAGACCATAGTCCACCACGCTGGCCCAGTGCGGGTTGGCGAACTTCATACACCTTCGAGAAACTCTTAGGGCGTGCAGGTTTCTTCACGATGTTTTCCTTCACCATTGAAGCAAAATGATAGTTAATTTTTAACACGTACATGTTTTCAAAAAGACAGTGGTGCTTGCCTGCGTTTGAACCCGAGACCTCTGACTTCGCAGTCCAACGGTCTAACCACTAGGCTATCACTACTTAATATAAATATAGAATAATATTATTGCGTTAGGTTAGTGTGTGCTACAAGCTAGGAATCTTAGAGATATATTCGTCTCGTTGTTCCCGGTTATTACCTCATGATGTAGTTGATGAACCAAGTTAGAAGCCTTGGGCGGCTTGATAAGATCCAATGGTGATCACAAACCGACCTTCACCAATCCGTACTGGGTCAGCATGGACCTAATCTCGCACTATCGACTGATTTTGTTTTTAAATCAATCTAGCCAGTGACTTTTTTGGTTTAGGGGCAAACCACATCGCTTGGTGATCACGAGGTCCTGGGTTCAAATCCTAGGTCGGACAAATGAAGTTTTTCCAACGAAAACTTCCTAGTATGAGTCCGGAGTCTGGAATTGTGCCCGGTATATGGCAATAGACTCGCTCCCTATAACATGGGATCTAACATCGTCGGCGAAAATTGGGTGTACTCAGTACACCTCTTGGGAAATATAGGCGTGACGGTATGTTTAAATCAATCTAGGTAAGTGGCTATCTCTTCGATAATACTATTATCATGACATCATGAAGCGTATGCATCATCATCGAAAGACGCCCATTGCAGGACATAAAGACACTCTTCTAAAGATCGCCGCTATCATTGGCTTTGAACTGTATTTATCCAATTTTTACTGGCAACCTTTACCAGGTCATCGTTGCATATTGCGGGGAACCTGCCCCACCACTCGAAAACCAGATATAAAATAATACTACTTTTATTTCCTCTAGGAAGTTGTTTAAGTTGACCAAAAATGCACAGTAAGACTACTTTCTAAAGAGACCATTCGGAACGCTAAAAGTAAACCAATCTTTCGTATTATTAATTACAAATTTTTAGGAGTCCATATGCAAATCATCTGCGTTTAGAGCTAGTGTTGCTCTTTGATGAAAAGTTGTCGCTGCGACGGGTGCGCCGGCGCAATCGCGATGCGCGCGACGTGATCGAGACGCATCTCGCATACGATTATTTTAGAGTTCCGTTTTGAAGAAATCATAAATACTCCCCAAGCAGAGATTGGCAAAATGTAATCAGATTAATGATTACGATTACATTCTGTAATCTTCAATCATGACTGAAGATTTAAAATGTAATATGATAATAATGACTAAAAGTGTTACTAAATATAACCCTCTCTTCCTTCTATTAATTTAGTAAAATTTATCTGTTTTTTTATTTCTTTCTCTGTGAACAAAGGAACCATGTAGTATTAGTAGTATTCTCATGAATAGTATAATTTGTTTAATTTAACGAACATGATAGACCAGCCTACATTGTTCTCCCATACTCCTCAACTAAATGTAGATGGAAAAAGAAAATTTAAAAATACTATTGTAAAAGAGTAATCATGGAGTTTCTTCTCCATAGGAATGACATTCCGAAGTGGTGTTAGAGTCATAGAGGTAGGATTAAAAACATAGAGGGATTATAAACGCAGTTCAGCCGAACCACTTTTTCTAGACACTTGGTACTATTAAGGTAACCAATTTAAAAATCTTTGTTTCTACATGGTTCGAAATTCTTTTTTATTGAAAATTTATGACTTGCTATTTTGACGTAGGCTCCATGCAAATTTATCAGTTATTATAAATATTTGTTTGTCTAGTAACTGTGTTCTCGGACACTTTTGACTTGTTTTCAATTAATAAAAAGATATATAATTTATGTTTGTGAAAACATGGTGCCACACAACTAAAATACCGTGATTTATATTGGAATGCAAATCTTATTGGTCTAGAAAAGCAGATGCGGTGACTTAGTTTTGCTGTATAATTTATTTATTTATTTATTTATTTATATAGATACACCAACGACATACTATAAAAAATGCTTACAATAAATAAAAGTAACAATAATTCTTAAATGCTGTGTAGAATGACTTTACAGGTGTATACAGCACTCCTGAAAGACGTAGATTACAATAAAAGTTATAATGTAGAAGAAAATGTCGATTTATAAAAAAAAATAGTACAAAATAAACAATAAGAACATAAAGGATTTATATTAATTTTAGTATTGTGGACTTAATAAAATTAGATTATTAGTACAATTGGACAGAATTAAATTGTAAGATTGAATTATTAATGATTGAGTTATGTCAGATGTTTTTTTAAATTGGAAATAAATGTCGTTAATATTATATCATTGAAAAGGTCAATGTCACCTTTTGCGCAAATATATGTTATAAGTTAACATAAATCTATTAAGAGGAGAAGTCATTCCCAAGTTAGTTCTTGAGCTACATGGACTGAAAGTGTTTGTGACTGGGTATCTCGGCAAAGTACGCGGGACCGTTATATTAAGACGCAAGAGAGATTCGCTAAAAATCATAGCCCCATGAATAATTTTGTGCAGCGTTGTCAAGTCACCAATTTTTCGTCTCTTCCCAAGAGAAAGCATTTTAAAGTGATCCATTCTTGTATTATAATCAGCTCTATATGGACAGTTTTTATCTTTGAAGGCAAGGAAACGGGTAAAATTCTTCTGTATTCGTTCTATACGATCGCAATGCACTTTGTATTGTGGGTTCCAAATGGGAGATGCGTATTCTAGAATGCTGCGGATCAAGGCGTTGTACAAGATTAATATCGCAGCAGGATCTTTAAAATCTCTGCAAGTGCGTTTAACAAAGCCGACCATTCTTCAAGATCTTGATATAATGCTGTCAATATGCTCCACAAAGCTCAACTTTTTGTCAATTCGGATACCAAGATCACGGACCGAATCTGATTCTATCAATTGGACATTTTCTATGAAATATTTGGAAGGAATAACCTGTTTATTTCGCGTCAATTTGATGTGCGTGCATTTTGATGCATTGAGATTCATTCCGTTAGTATGGCACCAATCTTGTATGGAATTCAAGTCAGACTGTAGTAGTACGGTATCATTTTCACATTTTATGTGTTTATAAAGTTTTAAATCATCGGCGAAGATTGAACACTTACTAAATTTAAAGTTGTTAGTTATATCATTTATAAAAGCTAAAAAAAGAATAGGACCGAGATGCGAACCTTGAGGAACGCCAGACACTGGAGTGAAGGAAAAAGATGATGTGAAACCATTTGCTGTGACTTGCATCCGTCTGTCTTTAAGATAGGAATTGAGCCAAATAAGTAATTTGCCATGTAAGCCATAAAATTCCAACTTCGATAGCAAAATATTGTGGTCCACCCTGTCAAACGCACTGGTAAGGTCTGTATATATGCCATCAATTTGAGCCCTCCCATCAACTCCCATCATGATATCTGTCAAATACTCAAGAAGATTACTGACTGTTGATTTTTTCTTACAAAAACCGTGCTGATAATTCAAAATTACCTTTTCCAAGTGATTTGTAACATCTGAGCAGACAATTTTTTCGAAATTTTTTGGGAAGATGCTTAAAATTGAGACAGGTCGGTAATTCCTTACATTGTCCTTTTCTCCCTTTTTATGAATGGGCACCACATTAGCTAATTTCCATACATTTGGGAATATAGCAGTTTTCATAGACATTTCAAATAAAATCTTTAATGGAAGTGTTAGATGTCTGTATGTCTTTTTAATGAAGATCGGGGGTATCCCATCTGGACCCGCACCTTTGCTAGGGTCAACTGCTTTTAGGAACTTTTCAATTGATTTTTCTGAGATGTCTACATTGTGAAGTGAGATCTGAGGGTATGCGTCACCACCAACAGGAATAGACCCATTAATAGGCGATGCATAAACTGACGAAAAATAGGTTGCGAAAAGGTCACAGATCTCTTCTCCTTTTTGGGCATTGCGGTCATCGAGAAACATCTCTCCAGGAAGATCCGAAGTTCCACCTCGGTTCTGCTTCACGTATGCCCAAAATTTTTTAGGGTTAGTATATATGGCCTTTTCGGTTTTGTGAATGTAGTCTGAGTAACAGGAAGAAATCACAGTGTCTAGTCGCTTTTTACATAATTTTAATTCAAGCTGGTCTCTTGGGTTTTTGTATATTTTATATTTCTTGTGAATCTTATCTCTTTCGCCTATTAAACGAATTAAATTACGTGAGAACCAACAGGGATACTTTGATTTATGTGATTTGGTCTTAGGTATAGTTAGATCGATTATTATGTTAATTTTATCATAAAATTTTGAAACTGCGACGTCAACACTTTCAACTGAGAGGAACTCCGAGACCCAATCCACCTTTTTCAGCTCCGCAATGACGAGAGAGTAATCTGCTTTCCTAAAATTATGTGTAACAAAACGCCTGCATGTTGTGCTAGACGTATTAATCGTTCTTAATTCTACTACTAAGGCAGGGTGGTGAGCGTCGATTTTGATCATTGGGGAATCGCAATTTTGTACCCGTAATCTCTCGAAATTGCACAGGATTAAGTCCAGGACCCTATCATTGTGATTATAAATATTGTTAAACTGGGACAGATTATTTAGTGACATGAAATCAATTAGGCTACATCCTAGAGTACAGCTGTAATTAGAGGGCGATAAATTATTACAACAAACACTTCCATCATAACGCCAATCGATAAAACCCAAATTGAAGTCACCCAACATAATAACATCTCCAGAATAAGACTGCATGACCTGATTACAATTATCAAGAATGGAGTCCAATGTGGGTGATGTAACGGGTGGTGGTATATATAACGTGCAAACAACTAATTCTTTGGGCATCCGAGAATTTTGCTGGTGCTTTACAGAAACCCATAAATCCTCGTATGTACTTTCAAAGTGCTTTAATCATTTGGACTGTAGACTTTTAGATACCGCTATGATTACTCCTCCGCCAACTTTACCCGATGAAGATGTAGAGCTCCGATCTCTTCTGTAAACATTGAAACCACTTCCGAACAGCTCGTTATCGTAAACGCTATCATCCAGCCACGTTTCCGTGCCTACAATTACATCATAATTAGCCGTTAGTCCAGCTAATTTTAATTCTTTAGTTTTTGTCTTCAGGCCTCTGAAATTCTGGTAGTAAATGTTGAATTTTATATTTGTTATTACGGTCCTTGATTATATCAGTTTGATACTTTAATTACAAATTATATAAAGATTCGTAACTTTTTATTTGCTTTGCAGGGCTTGAGTCATTCTTTTGTACAAAAAATCGGCTATTTCGGATCCAAATATATTTGTACTCTTTTTCTCTAGCCACTAGCCTGGTGCGTGCATGGAGTGTCTTGAAGTAAGGAGCAAGATGTTCTGAGACAAATATTGGTGACTTGGGGCCGCCGTATCCTAATTGGCTGGAGTTTAGTTTATTCGTGGGATGGCTTTTATTAAATTTGCTGACTGCTGCAATAATGCTGTCTCTTATGCCCGTAGATGGGAGTTTGGCAATTACAGCACGGGGTTTCCTGTTACCCTCATACATTTTTTTAACCCGCGTGCAAGAAAGTATGTCTGTATTTTCTAGCGGGACGGAAACTGAGGCGCATAACTGCTTAACAGCCGAGATCAAATTTTCAGAATTATTTTCAGGTAATCCATTTTTTTCAATGTTATTTTCTCGTGAATGTTGTTCTAGTAAGTTGAGTCTAGAAGACTGAATCTTAGATCTAATGACCGACAATAAGTCGGAGTCAACCAATGACGAGGTAGCAGATAAGTTTTCAACGGATTCGTTGTTCTTAGGAGGCGAATTGTTAGGCTTTTTGCGCATTGTAATGTTTTCATTTTCGGCGTTATTTATTGCCTCGTTGTCAGGATCACGTTGGTGAGAAGATTTCGGGTGGATTGGAGTGTTAGAATTATCACCCTTTTTTTTTGCTTTATTTCGGCAAGCCGGACATGTCCACTTATCCTTCTTCTCCTTATCCGCTGAAGAAAAGCGCTGATTGGCGCAGGTATAGTCGTATATGTCCTTGCAAAGGCTACATATTACATAGTCCTTGCTCGTGACTTTATTCAAGCACCCTGCGCAAGATTTTGCTTATAATGGTAAAGATGAAATGTATTTTCTAAAAAAGATGTAACTAGTTTGTAGATGCATAATAATTACACCATATTGACTGTTTTCATTGAGCATAAATGATTAAAATTTAGATTTCGAAATCGTATTCCCAGAGATTAGACATAATGATGGAAATATTTACATCTATACAGGGTTACTTGTAAAACATCAACAACATCGCAGGACTAGATAACTAACATCATAAGCAACAACTTTTGTTCTACGAGTTTGGACATAACTCAATCCATGAAAAAAAAATGATTTTACAAGTTTTTGTTGTACTGTCGTGACATTTGTAGGTGTATGTTTCATTCTTAAACGAAAGGACGACGCGACGCTCGCGCATTCTTTCGCTGATAATAATAATAACACTTTCTTCGCCAGATCTTGTTAATTTTAATTGCTCGCGGGGTTTGTAGCCAGTATGTACCTACACTGAGTCCACAATCCCTTCATACTTTACCAGGCCTAGGACTGGCTACATTAAATAACTAAAAACAAATATTTTGTATGTAAATATTGTATGTAGATTAGCTATCTAAACATCTAAAATATCAATCAATGTGATAATCGCTACAAAAATGTTTTTTATCGTTTTCTATCTATCTATCTATCTATAACCTCACGCCAGATCCCTTGCAGGGTAGGCAGAGAGTACAGAGTTCCAACAGGTTCTTTCCTTACATACTTCTCTGGCTTCCTCGACTCTCATAGTTCGTCTCATACACGCTCGCCGGTTACGGAGACTCTTGACTTTTCCATCAGATAGGACTCGGTTTATTTGGTCGTGGTAAGATAGTCTAGGTCTTCCCCGGTACCTGCATCCTTCCACGTTCACATTGTATATCTGTTTTATTATAAAACAACACAAAAACGTCACAACAACTACTTTATTGAATCAGCCCCTAATAAATGTAAGGCTACTTGGAAAATAATTAATAATTCAAAATATAATTTACCGAAAGATGAAATTCACGACATCAGTATTGACATCGATAATATTAAAACAACGGACGACCCTCTGACTATAGCTAATTCATTTAATATTTTTTTCATAGACCAAATTCAACAATTAAACTCCGACGCAAATGTAATCCAATCTGTAAATGTTCCAAACTCTTTGTTTATGAGCCCTACTACTTCCGTCGAAATACATAAAATAATTTCAGACTTAAAAAGTACGAATAGTACTGGGTACGATAATATATCTACGATTATTTTAAAGACTGTTTCATCAAAAATATCCCCAGTGTTATGTCATGTAATAAACCTATGCATAATGCATGGTGTGTTTCCTGACAGACTAAAACGAACTATAATAAAACCACTATTCAAGAAAAACGACAAACACTCTATGAATTGTTACAGACCTATTGCACTGATTCCAGTAATTTCCAAAATTTTTGAAAGAGTAATTTATGATAGAATCTATACTTTCTTTGAAATTAAGAACCTGTTTGCCAAGGAACAAATCGGATTCCGAAAGAATAAATCTATAAACATGGCAATCTATAAGTTTTTGAAAATAGTTATGGAAAACATTGACAAAAAAATACCAGTATGTGGGTTATACATGGATCTCACCAAAGCCTTTGATCATGTGGATCACCGTAAACTGTTACAGAAATTACATATGTATGGAATAAGAAGAAACGTCTTAAATTTAATACAGTCGTATCTCTCTAATAGAAAACAGTGTACACAAATAACTAGAATATGTCCTAAGACGAAAAAAGAAATACAGTATTTATCTGCCTACAGAGATGTAAAATTTGGCGTTCCACAAGGGAGCGTACTTGGACCACTTTTATTCAATATTTATATTAATGAACTTCCAAATATAACTCGTCACCCCACAATCTTATTTGCAGATGACAGTACTGTAGTTATGAGAGGTAAAGATAAGGAAGGTCTGGAAAATGAAATAAATCGGACTTTATTAAGTATAATAGAATGGTTGACATCAATGAATTTGAGGATTAATTTAGAAAAAACATATATTATGACTTTTAAAAATAAAATCTCACAAATATCAGATCTTAATGTTACCTACAGGGGAAATTTGATTCAAGAGGTACAAACGACAAAGTTCTTAGGATTACATATTGACAATACACTGAATTGGAAGTTGCATGTTGAGAATTTATGTCTAAAATTAAGCCAACAATCCTATGCACTCTTTATGCTTTCCAAGGTTGTGGACCAGTCTGCAGTATTAACTGCTTATAATGGCTATGTTGGATCTCTGTTAAGATATGGCATAATATTTTGGGGTCATTCCACTAACAGCGAACAAGTATTTATAGCTCAAAAAAGATGCATACGAGCTATTTGTAAACTCAAGCAAACAGATAGCTGTAAACCCTACTTCAGAAACTTAAAAATATTAACAATGCCTTGTCTATATATGTATGAGTTAATAATATTTATAAAAAGAAATAGAAGCATGTTTGACAATTATAAAACTAAACGGCATACTTTCAAAATATGTTGTCCGTCACATAAAACAGCTATGTATACCAACAGCGTTTTTTGTATGGGACCACGTGTGTATAACCATTTACCTAAGTCTGTCTTAGAAATAGGAGATTCAAATATCTTTAAGTGTAAGGTTAAGAGACTTTTACAGGATACAGCCTACTACAGTGTGACTGAATACCTCTGTGATAAAATGTTGGATCACTAGTCTAATATTAATTTATATATAAATGACTATAACTAATTTTATATCACTTGACATACATAATCTATATATAATATCTGACATAAAATTTTATATAATTGGAAAAGTTAGTAATTAGTATTCGTAATTTTATTAGACATAATGTATAACAAAAAATTATGATTGATGTAGATAATTATAAATATATATTTTAACCTGAATAATGAATATGACTGAATGGCTTAAATTATACTTACAATTTTATATTTTGCATGTCTAAAGGCAGATTATGGCGTCACATAATAATAAAATGTAACATCCTGTACTTGTACCCATTTTCGCAAATAAATGATTTGATTTGATTTGATTTTGTCATTCTTTCCTCTGGCATTCTTTCTATATGCCCGAACCAACGGAGCATGCCCTTTCTCATCTTTACACCGATACTATCTTTCATACCTACTCGCTGTCTTACTATGCTGTTGCTAATGCGGTCGGTCAGCTTCACTCCGCACATCTTCCGCAGAGCTCGCATTTCTACCGCATTCATCCTACTTTCATTCTCCTTCTTACATACCCAGCTCTCGCTACCATATAACAGCGTTGGGACAAGAACTCCGTTATGTATGGCCAGCTGCGCCTTATGGCTTAAGTGCCGGCTCCCGAGTAGCTTTCCCATCGCACCATTCACTCTGTTCCCTGCACTCACTCTTCTCTCTATGTCAGCGGTGTATTTCCCATCCTTACTGAAGGCGCATCCAAGATATACAAACTCATTCACTTGCTCCAGCACATCGTTACCAACCACAATCCTTACATTCGTTCTGGTTTCTTCCCTTTCAAAAACCATAATCTTGGTTTTCTTCACATTCAAGTGTAAGCCATTGATCATGCAGTCGTCTTTCATAACTGTGACTAGTGTTTGCAGATCAGTGGCTGTTGGCGCTATTAAAACCGCGTCATCTGCATAAAGTAGATGGTTTACCACTAAGTCACCCATTTGTACACCTTCATTCATCGCTTTCAGTCTTTGAAGACTTTTGTCCAGATATATTATAAACAGTCTAGCGGACAACACGCAACCCTGCTTGACGCCGATTTTAACGTCAAACCAGGGTGACCTGTTACCACCCACCCGTACGCATGCCTTGCAGTCCACATAAGTGGACTGGACAGCTCGCAACAGAGTGCCATCTATACCATACTCTGGCAAAATGTCCCAAAGTCTCTTTCGCACAACTCTGTCAAATGCCTTCTCCAGATATACAAAACCGCAGAAAACCTTCCGCCCCACTGCCAGATGCTTCTCTACGATGTTGCGGAGTGCGAAGACTTGTTCCGAACACCCTCTTCCAGACCTGAAACCCCCTTGTGCCTCGCACAACATTCCATCGGACTTCACGCGCATTCTCCGTTCAATAATTTTACCATACACTTTGGCTGCCAAGCTGATCAAACTGATGGCTCTGTAATTGGCGCAGTCATATTGTGAACCCTTGCCTTTATACAAGGGTACTATGACTACGCGGCGCCAATCTGTAGGGACTCTACCGGTCCTCCAGCAAAGGTTTGCAAGGGCCCGGAAAGCGTCCCAGACGCAAGTTCCACCATATTTGATCATCTCGGCAGATATCATGTCTACTCCCGCAACTTTACCGTTTTTCATACTTCCTATCGCCCATTCAACTTCTTCCATAGTGATGTCCTCCGTTGATTCTGGTGCCGCAATCTCGCCTTTGGGCACGTCTGCGGCATCAGCATCCGGGTCATCTCCATACATTTCTCCAAAATATTCACTCCACCGGTTTAGCACAGCTTGTGTGTCTGCAAGAATGTCACCATCTTTAGATTTTATCCCTTCCATTCTGGAGCCTGACGAATCACCTCGAGCCTTTCTCACCTTGCTCCAAAAGAGTTTGGTGTTGTTCTCAAAGTTCTTCGCCAGCCTCTCCTCCTCAATCATACTGGCTCTTTCACGCTTTTCTTTCACTAAAGTTTTAGTGGCATTCTTGCATTGCCGGTATATTTCTTTCCTCATCTCTGTCATACTGGCATTCAGGTTCAAAGAAGATACATAGTCCTGCCACGCTTTCTTCTTACTTTCTACGGAGCTTTGCAACTCCGCATCCCACCATGCATCACCTTTTGCTGTAATATGCTTCTTTGAGCAACCACATACTTCTTTCGCGGATTCCACCAAACTCTCTTTCAGGCTATTCCAGCATTCATCTACATTTGAGTCCGAAGAGCCTGCTGTCAAAAGCTTGTCCCGGACTCTATCTTCATACATTCTCCTCACGCTCTCATCTTGCAACTTTTCAACCTTTAATCTTTCAAGTTCTCCGAAGGGGATACGCTCTCGCCAGTGCCTCCACTTCCTGAACAGACCACTAAACCGCGCAACTACGAGATAGTGGTCTGATTCCAGAGTGGGGCCTCTATACGCACGCGTATCTTGTAGTTTGCTTCGGAGACGGTTATCAACCAGGATCAGATCTATCATGCTTTTTTGTTCATTCCTTCTCCACGTATACAAATGTATGTCCTTGTGCTGGAATATCGTGTTAGACACAAGGAGACCCCTTTCCAAACAAACATCTACAATGAGCTTACCTGCATCGTTCCCTCTCTTATCACCATAAGGACCCAGAGCAGCGTCGCAAGTTTGCCGCCTGGTTCCTACCCATCCGTTCAGATCGCCACACAAAATCACCTTTTCGTTAGCCTCAGCCAAATCCAGAACTTCCCTGACATTATCCCAAAACTTCTCAAGGTCCTGGGGTGTCGACGAGCTTACGGGAGCATATGCTGCGACCAAAAATACTCTAGTGACACCCAGTTTTAAACGGACCCAGAGAAGTCTCGCATCGCACAGGCCATAATCTCTCACTCCAGAGGCCAGGCGACGGGACAGCAAGATACCCACCCCCATGCTGGCACGACTGCTCTGCGGTACCCCAGACCACAGAGCCATCGTTCCATCAGGAAGATCACAGGTTTCACTGCCCCTCCGCTTAGTCTCTGTTACACACAGAGCATCCAGGCGTCTCTCTTTCATCACATCAATCACCTCATGCATCTTATCTTCCATACCACCTCTTACATTCCAAGTGCCTATTCGGCACTCTGCACCCCACAACTCGCCAGTTCGGGCCCGGCGTGATGGGTGGCGGCCCCCATCGCCGCTTCCACCTATATTCGTACCGACGGGGGCGGGCCGGTACGCGTCGCCTTGGGGGGACGCCCTAGCCCGCACTGCGGTACGTCTTTGGTCCAAGATTGCAGCCATAATGACTGGCAGGGGTCGCGACGAGCACGCTCTTGGACAGACCCCCCAGATCGTTTTCTAAAGTTTAATTAAACCAATTTAATATTGATAGGTTTTCTTTGCTTTTTATTGTTTAATGGAGGCGTATTTCAAAAGTGGAATCAGCGTATTTACAATAATTAAATAATTGACCATTAAAATAATAATAAAGGTGCTATTTGTATCATTAAGAAATAGACCCGACTTAGATTGTAAGTACCTTTTGTGAAGAGGAATAAATAAACTATTATAAAATATTTACAAATTATTACCTCTGAGGTTCAAGTCTCGCGCATGGTGGTGAGTATCGCGCACATAGCGTTCAAAATAGTAACCTTCACAACCAACACAAAGACCACACCTAAATATCAACTGTGTATTCACTCGAGCTAACACTTTCAAATTCGTTTTTATTTAATTAAAGGCCCAAATTATTTTATCAATGAGCACGTCTCGGTTTGTGATTTTAGCACCACTGTACACCATTGTTTTTACGTGTCCCCATAAATAAAAGTCCAGGGGTGTAATGTCTGGTGACCTTGGAGGCTATGCACGAGGTCCACCACGTCCTATCCATCGACCGGAGTAAACAGTATTTAAATAGTCTCTAACCTGACGAGAATAGTGCGCTGGTGCGCCGTCATGTTGACAGTAATAACGTAAGTTGGCGACAAGAATACTTTCGTATTCCAAGTCTATCTAAAAAAACGGGGCCCAGTAACGTGGAATTTATTATTCGCGCCTAAACGTTTACACTGAATCGGTGTTGGAAATTATGTGGCCTGGGTTCGTGCGGATTTTCGTAACACCACAAATGTTCATTCTGAGTATTGAACAAACCCACTCTGCCAAATGTAGCTTCATCAGTCCACAGAATTGTACGCCCTTCAGCAAGCCACCAGTTGCAAAAAGCCAATCACGCAGGTTTGTCAGGTTCGGTGAGTTCCTGAACACGATGAAGGTGGAATGGATATTTGCCTTCGTTGTGAATGATACTCCACGCGAAGTATTGTGACACATTAAAACGTCACGCCGCGTCATTTCTGCTCGCTGCGGGGTTCGCCTCAAAGAACTCTAGGATCTCTTCTTGGTCAGGTACTGTGCGCCTCAGTGGATGACCACTATCCCTCATCCTGTGCTGGAACTGTCCATAATCCCTTAGTCGCTGCGTGGCGGCTAACATCGTCTCACGGCTTGGTGTAGGTAAATTAGGAAAAATCTTGTTGCATATTGGCGGTAGGCTTCCGACACATTGTCATCACACCTAGCAAGCATCCTCACCATTTCCGTGTATTCGATATTGGAATACCAATACGCCATTGTAATAAGATTACACTGTAGGTACCTACCCACAATCCGCACAATAAATCGATCGATACGGCGCGGCGGCGGCGAAAAATTGTGGCACTCAAGCGCATGCAACGCGCGCGCCGCATCAAAATAGACAGACGACTGGCGGCTAGATAAATGGGTCAAGTTCAAAGGCGCTAGCGCTGCACCCCCTTCCCCGCGCTTCGCAGGGGTCTGTTTACGTAACCTTTGCGATGCGCGTAGAGTTCGGAGCGAAAGAGCGGGAAATTAAATTAATACTTATTTTTGTATGAAAAAAAATCTAACAAATTGTCAAAAGTCGTGGAACTAAAGTTGTTGCTAACGATGTTAGCTATCCAGTCCTGCGAGGTTTTTGGTGTTTTACAAGTGACCTTGTATAGATAGCATTTTCGAAATTGGTAATTATATAATAGTTAACGCATATTTTTTTGTTTGAATATGCCTACAGATATTGCCTAAATGAATAGTGTTTGCAATGCAAAATTATGCAATACTAAATGCACATTAAAACTCAGTAAAGTTGCATCTTTTCAAAACATATTACAAGAGAGTGCTTCGATGTTGGACTCAAATAGCGAAGATTACAACCAGGAGTAGTTTAAATGTAAAATTATCTTCAAATTGTTCTCTTTTAAATTAATAATATTTTTTGCAATACGTTCTTTCTTAAATATTTTGTTTGCGCTTATATTGAAATAAATAAAAACATTATGAAAGGTTCTATTTTATTTTTACAAGCTATTATTTAACTTACAATGTTCGTATGTCTATCTGTCGGTCTATCTTGGCTAAAATCTTGTGATACATTTTTCAAGCCCTTGCGGGTATCCGATTGAGCTACAATTTGGCATACGTATGTAAGTCCGATGACAATGTAATAATATGGTACCATGGAGCTGATCTGATGATAAAGTCGGAAGGTGGGTATAGAAACATGTGAACTACATGTTCCTATACCCATCGTAATTCCCTCATGTTTAGGCTGGTTAGATTGACATTGAGAACTACTATATAACCAGATAGTGTTCAGAGTCTGATGATGAAGCCGAAAGGTGGCCAATGGAAGCACACAAATATTTATATTGATATAACCCTGCCGTGTTTGGGTTCGTTGAATTTGTCTTGACGAGTACTTTACACCCAGATGGTGTCCAGGGTCTGATGATGGAGCCAGAGGGTGGGCAATGAAACTACCTAACTTCTCAATATAACTCCGCTGTGTTTGGGCTCATTGGATTTGTCTGGACGAGTTCTGTAGAGCCGGATGGTGTCCAGGGTCTCATGCTGAAGCCGAAGGGTGACCAACAGAACTACCCAACTACTCAACATAACCCTAACGTGTTAAGGCTGGTTACATTTGTCTTGCCAAGTACGTTAGTACTTATCTGTCTCCGTTGAGTTCTTTTCTATAAAAGCTTGTTTTTAAAAATATATTTTAATATAGTGAATGTCAAGATCCTTTAGATCGTCATTAGCTAGATAGAATTACTATTATTACTACAAAACTAAGTTACGCATCTATAATAGGCACTATGAGATACAGCGATATTTTGTATTGTAAAAAATATTTAATTTTTGACTTATGTACAAAATGATTTTATCGATAAAGCTTTCGCAGTTATATGGGAAAGTGCTAATACTACATCTATGGGAAAACATAACTATGGTCTATGGTCTATGTCATTAATGTCAAAAAAATGTAAAAGGGTGTAACTGGTAACGATGGATTTGTCCTCTTTATCACTGACATGACTATGCTTCTAGAACCTCTATGTTTAGAGTCTTTGTTACTTTTCTGACGATTACATATACATGAATATACATATATACATGAATTAAAAATGTTCAGATTCTAATAAAATTAATCTGATTACATTTTACCCATCTCTGTCCCCAAACAGGTGGCAGAGGGGTATTTTGGCCACCCACATATCCACAACAATGTTAGGTCCCAATGTAATAGAGGGGGAGCCATTATACCGGTCACAATTCTAGACTGTTATTTAGAAATTTGTGATAAAAAACTATACATTTTTTCTTTGTATTTTCTAATAATATTATAAATGTCAACGCTTCTTGGGCCTGCCTTGGATGCGTTCCCGATAGGCCGGAGATGGCAGATAACAGTTCGGTCTGGAAGGTTATAAGCGAAGACCTTCTCGCACCAGTGGGACGAGTGTGTATCAGACGAACTATGAGAGTGGAAGAAGCCAGAGAGGTAAAGGGGCCTCCCCCTAAGGAAGTAAGGAAAGAACCTGTTGGAACTCTGTACTCTCTGCCTACCCTGCGAGGGAGCTGGCGTGATGATATAGATAGATAGATAGAGATATATAGATTTAGCAAATTGACGTTATCGTAACGTTGTTGAGAAGACGTGGTGTCTCCTACAAGTTTATTTAGTAAATTTGTAGTATTTAAAAGATGCCATATCAACTCGATAGCATTATGCTAACGTCAATTTGTTCGTGCTAAGTGCTAAGCTTAAGTGAGAGTGGGCAGGGCATGTTAGTCGAATGCATCCTGACAGCTGGGCAACGCAATGGGTGCCTGCATATGGACATCGACGTCGGGGCAAGCTTAGAAAACGTTAGCGCGATGATCTGTACACTTTTCATAAAGATTGGCCAGAGATGGTCAATCACAGATCCACGTGGAAGATATGGGGGAGACCTTTGCCCAGCAGTGGGACAAAATAGTTTAACAAAAATAAAAGTTCTTTGTAGTTGCAAATACATTCTTTTATCTATCTACAGGAACACCTACGTTCCCTTATCCAGAGTCATTTATCGAGTGGTAGAATAGCGCCATTCGTTAATGGGGTGCATATTTATTTCTCTGAATATATTTCATTTCACTTATTCAATCGATAAAACTATAAAAGATCGACGTGTCCAACGAACACAATCCAGTAATCCAGTATTTATATTTGGCATTAATAACCTTATCGACGGGAGCGAAAGTTGTAAATGCCATTTATTTTGTTTGGCATATATAACTTTGTTCTATGGGATCATCGAGATAATGATATAAAATCATTTTGTATAGACAAGAATTACTACGCCAAATTACAAGCGAATATAACTTCATAATTAATTTAGATGAAAGCTTAGTTAATGTAATATGATGCTGTTATTTAATTGTGAGAAAAAGTAACAATCTGAAGTAACATTCTCCAAAAAAAAGGTAAGAGAAAAAAAAAAAAAAACAAGAGAGAATAAAAATGAATTATTCAATTAAGTTAACAATAAAACAGGAGGCTCTCACTGCTCAAAATAAACGAATACTTGTTACGTCCGCTTTGCTTCAAAGGAGTGTATAAGAGTGTAGCACACCCTCATTTCGCCAGAGTATTATTGGTCCCAGTGAGACAGTGGGCGAGCCTACCGTCATTCTTCGGGACTATAATTCCACTTTTTGATAAAAAAATAACTTCTTAAAAGCACGACGGACGACTTGCTTAGTTCAGGAGTTCCTATGGCCACCTTTCAGCTCCATCATCAGACCAGCTCCTTGGTGCTATATTATTGCATTGTCACCGAACTTACATGCGCACGTATTGTTGAAATTTGGCATAGGATAGATGCAAGTGCTTGAAAAATGGATCACAAAATTTGAATTGGAAAGACAAATATACATTCGAACGAAGCAAGCCAATAAAAGCATCACTTAAACGTATAGCGACGTCTCTTTTATTCTAACATGCAATCTTTTCTTTATTATTAAGGACTGATCAGCGATTAACCCATAACTCACCTGATGGAAAGCGACTATGGAGCCGAAGCTGTGGATCATTGACTCAGTAATAGCTTATTCACTTTGATGTAGACCGATCGAATAATCCCGGACAGGAAATAAATTAACAATAAAAACATTCCTAAAACACGAACGACGAACGGCTTGGTCCAGTGGTTAAGCTTCAGTGGCTCCGCCCGTAAGATCCAGTACTCGCGGGTTCGATTCTCGCATGGGACAAATCGTTGTCTGACCTACAAATATTTGTTTCGGTCTGGGTGTTTGTGCATGTGAATTTCATGTTTGTGAACGCACCCACGACACATGAATATTTTTTTAGTGTGGGGCTACGTATTTTTTAAATAACATAAAAAAGACAAGCTTTTATGAAGCCAAGTATTTTAAAGCGGCCAATGCATAAAAAATTTGTTTGCATGCTGTTGGCTGTTGAGGAGTTCCTTCGTTTGGAGCTAATTCAGAATGAAGACTCGGGGTCACGCTTACCATAAAAATGCATTGTCATCGGAACTGAACCAACATGTCAAAGGACATTGTTCGGCGCCCATACATGATTTGCCCCAGAACTAACAGCAATGAAAAAATACTTGTATGATTTCGAATCACTTATAAATTCTCTTAAGGCATTTATTATTAAACGGACAAGCGGGGGAATCGCAATATTGCACAAAAAGTATAAGATTTTGAGGTTATAATTCAGCAGCCATTAGTACATTTGAGGTTATATTGTGTGCGTTAACATTCAGGAAATGTCGGCGACTTCGATATAAGTACTTACAATACTTTGAAAAATTCGTTTTAGATTGCAAATTGTCTGTTAAATACAGATATTTGCCATTATTTTAATAAAATATATAAATAATGATGGTATGGGTCAAATGTTTGTTGATTCTAGGGAAATTTTCGACCTTTCAAAAAATTGCAAGTAATATAAAAGCTTTTAACGAAAACCTACAGAACCACAGAATTCATGCGCCGAAATTAATACATTATTGCGTAACCGTCGGTAACCTCAGTAACTTTGTTTAACGAAAGTTGTCTGCGTTAGGTAACACCGGTCACAGGTTCTTACATTAATTATTAATGTCAATATGTAAGCTAATAGCTCTTTTAATTACTGAGTCGACGGGTAGTTTTAATTTGTTGGGTTATTATTTTTGCTATGCTTTGTTATGTCTGAATGAGATGTTAGTGTTAAACTTCAACCAATAGGTACTTCAATCAACTGTTAAATAGACTTCTTAAAAGGAATTAGAAACTTTTCCTAGCTTTTATTTAACTTGCAATGTTCGTATGTCTGTCTTTCCGGTTCAAATCTTGTGATTAATTTTTCAAGCAATTTTTGAAATTTGTCATACGTATGTAAAGTCGATGACAGTATAATAATATGGTATCATGGACCTGGTCTGATGATGGAGCCAGAAGATGGCCATAGGAAGATGGAGCCGGAAGAAAGCTTGTTTTGAACCGACTTCAAAAAGGAGGTTCTGTGTTCGTCTGTACGTATGCTTTTTGTTTTTTCTTTTTTTTATGTATGTTCACCGATATTTCCGTTAATTCTGGACGGATTTTGATGAGTCTTTTTGCATTGGGTTCAGTATAGCTCCAAGGTGGTCCCATTATTGACGGACGATTTAGCGCAGTGGTTAAGAGCTTAAGCCGCTCTGCCCACTGCGTCTAATAGTCGCGGGTTCGAGTCCCGCACGGGACAAATCTTTGTGTGATCCACAATTATTTGTTCCGATCTGGGTATTTGTGTATGTGAATTTTCATGTTTGTAAACGCACCCACGACACAGGAATAAATCCAAGTGTGGGGCAAAAAAAAAAAAAAAATATGAAATATTATGGGTATAACTTCAATCCTATAGGTACCCTGCAATAGAACTAATCAAAATATTAACCGACTTCAAAAAAGGAGGAGGTTTAAAATTCGTCTGTGTATTTTTATAACGTCTTTATTTATGAACTGATTTTGATGATTCTTTTTGCGTTGGGTTTAGTATAGTATCGAGGCGGTCCCATTTAAATGAAATCGGTATTGAACTTTGAACTTTGAAGATACACCAGGGGACTCTTTAACGGCGAACAGCACGAATGTATAGATTCCGTTAATATGGTTATTATATCATTCCTGTACCTTCTACCATCCTTACTGTAAAAATTAGCAAAATATTATAATATATAAATATTAGTAAATAATTCACTCGTCACTTAAAATTGTAAAATAAACATAAATGTTTGAAGTCGGTGCCAAGTAACCGACTGCATTAACCGGCACCGACTTAAAATATTTATTTTTTGCTTTTTGATGTCGGTTTACCTTTTTTAAAAAGATTTTTATTAACAATGCTTTTTAAATTAAAATATTTTTCTTTGTAAAATCTTCAAAGTGTATCTGTTGATCTACCACAATCCTTTAACAGTATTATTGCAGTGAGTGAAGAGTCTCCATAACCAGTGAGCGTTTATGAGTCAAACTATAAGAGTGGATTCCTCCGCCAGAGAATTCTGTAATCTCTGTCTACCCCGCAAGGGGTCTGGCGTGATGATATAGAAAGACAGATTTAATATGCTAGGAAAAAGTTCCATCAAAAAAGTGTATTGGCTGGTTTTCCACTAAATAAATAAAACCTTTTGCGGCCTACGCAGTTCATTGCGCACGCGCCGGTCGTTGAACTTTCGATAATCACAGCTTCTTGTACTACAACTACATTATCTTATTGAAAACACGAACGTTTGAGCGTGGCAGTAGCGAGTTGATATGCCATCCTTGTGATACTACACACTGACTAAATAGGCATGAACGTGACATCACGATTACTCGGTCACGTCACGCTTAACTTTGACGTTAAAGTTTTCGTACTAAGCCGGCAGTTCTTGGGGATATTATAATAGGAAAAAAGCTTTAATTGAAACATTCATGAGCATATTTTAAGGTCAATATATCTTCTTGAATGTTTTTTCTAGAAGGGTTTTTGAAGCGCACGTAACTCTGCGGGATCGCGCTGTTTTTAGCGACCACCAAAGTTATGCAGATTTTATTGGATTATTAAAACTGTCTCTCCCCACTCTAATGTACACATATAATTAAACTGTAAAGGAGCCAAATCTATACATTTAATATTTTTAGAAAAAACATTTTTTTATCGATCACGAGATTTTTTGTCTGTCTGTCTCTTTGTGTCAAGTCTGTTCAATGACGAAAAAACTAACGAACGGATTTTAATGAAATTTAGTATGTAATAAGTTGCATCCTAACTTAAAATATTAAATACTTTTTGTTCCTATGAGCGTGGAGGAAGCCAGAGAGGTGTGTAAGGAAAGAACCTGTTGGAACTCTGTACTCTCTGCCTACCCTGCGAGGGAGCTGGCGTGATGATATAGATAGATTGATATATAGAAATACTTTAGTCCCTGAAAAATGAAGCAATTTGGAATTATCACGGGATAAACCATAAAATGTTATATAATAATATTAGGCCCTCCTCTCAAACTGAGAGGGCTTAAGCCATAGGTCACCACGCTGGCCCAGTGCAGGTTGGCGAACTTCACACACCTTCGAGAAATCTCAGGCATGCAGGTTTCCTCACGATGTTTTCCTTTACCGTTAAAGCAAGTGATTATTAATTTTTAATACGCACACGCTTTCGAAAAGACAGAGGTGCGTGCCTGGGTTTGAACCCGTGACCTCTGACTTTGCAGTCCGACGGTCTAACCACTAGGCTATCACTGCTAATTATATAAAACGTTATATATACGAATTGCTTACTCATGATTTCCTCCCTAAACTGGTATAGGACTCGGGTTTATCTCCTCATGAAGAAACTATTTAGTGGTTAATAGCACACGTCCGAAATAGTTTATGTATTCATCTGATTTAGATAAACAGATATAATTTCTTGTATGTATCAATGATGCAGTCAAGATTGTCTTTGCAGGAGAGAACTGTTTACGATAAATGCCCCGGACACGAAACTTTGCATATTCGTTTGTTTAAGGAAAAAATGCACGATTCTTGCGGGATAGTTTTTATCTGTTTATACTATCACGACTGAACGGATCTTAGGTCGGTACAGGATCAGTGCCATCCCAGAAAGGCCTGTCTACTTATATCAAATTACAAAATAAATGCATGTGTAGGCGAGGGTAACAGCTAGTCTATACTAATATTATAAAGTGAACAGATATGTTAGTTTGTAATCGCTAAATTCTGACACTACTGAACCGATTTTATTAATTCTTTCACCATTAGAAAACTACAATAGGTAGCGCTGTTGTCGACCGGGACCGGGCGAAGCTGCGGCAACCTGCTAGTATAAGATATATGAACATGAAGATATGTTAATTTAATGTCTTGTTTAGAGAAATCCATTTTCACACCCTTTCTTTTAGTTATCAAGAGTCAAAAGTTACGTCGAGACATTAACACCTTGCTACTTAAAACTTACACAATTCTCTTGCAAAACTTACTTGCTAAATTATACCTTATGAGTTTGAATTTAAAGTCTGAATTTGAATGTAAGCGTTGGACAGATATTAACTCTGCAAAATGTACGGTGTGTTTTTGTTGTTAGTATTGCAAGCTGATTTAGACTTTATTATGTGCGGGATAAGGTTAAAACCGTGTTCAATTTAGCATTGTGATGTAACATGACCTTTATTGACCTAGCGTGTGAGGTACATTATTTGGCAAATTAAAAATACATTATTATTGTGGTGATAAACATTTTGAATAGACAACCATTGACATGGTTCAAAAATTGTTGTTAGGTAACCTTAATAAGTATTTAATCTCCAATACCGGAGGAATAGGTGGAAGTGTACAAAGCCCACCCACATTACACAGTTACATGTCTATCTGTTTACTGTTAAATATTTGAAGTCTGTGTCGTGGGCTTGTGGGCCTTTCAGTGGAGGCTGCGTTCAGTTCCAGTGGTATATGTATAAAAATATACATAATAATTAGGACTTTTGTAAAAGCTTTTGTACTATTCTTAACAAATAAATGTATTTTTTTTCATTAATAAATACGTAGCCACACTTTAGGAACTATTCGTGTATCGTAGGTGCGTTTACAAACACGAAATTTACATACACAAACATTCAGACCGAAGCAAATATTTGTGGGCCACACAAAGGTTTGTCCCGTGCGGGAATCGAACCAGCAACTACTCGGTCCAGTGGCGGAGCGGCTTAAGCTCTTAACCACAGGCCCAAGCCGTCCGTTCAATTTTACATTTACTTACTTTATTTTTTTTTCGATTTGCATCATCCATTTCGTATTTCCTCCTCCCGTTTTTAATTAAATTTGTTGCGGGTTCCAAGACAATTAAAGAGCTTTTCGGGACACCCCAAGGTTCAAACCTTGGTGTCATCTAAGGTGACCATTGTGGATCCTGGCTTACAGTAGTTACAATGATGGAAATGCGTGGCGGGCATAGTTCCAAAAAAAAAGCTTCTGCCGACGACTTTCATCAGGTCATTGGTACATCTTGTACGCTGACCACGTCGACCTGCTGCTGATGCTGATGAAAAAGAAAGGTAGATTAACGTATATATTAGTTAACTAATTTATGTTATAATTGGTGCCTTAGTCTATTAAGTTCCAAGTCGACGTAATTAACTACTTAATACTTATATTAATTGATGGTTGAGTCTATTAACTTCTAAGGCCCACTTGCACGAATCAGGGTTAGCAAAAAATACCTCGAGGTAGATATAACTCAAGGTATTTTTTTTTAAATGTAGCCTCACATTAGAGTTTATTCCTGTTTCGTGCGTGCGTTTACAAACATGAAAATTCACTTACGTAAATACCCAGACCGGAACAACTAATTGTGGATCACACAAAGATTTGTCTCGTGCGGGAATCGAACCCGCGACTATTCGACTCAGTGGGCGGAGCGGTTTAAGCTTAACCTTAACTACGGCGCCAAATCGTTCGTCAAATTGCCTTCAACTTATCTAGGTGACCCCCAGCGGGGGTGGCAGAAGTGTACTGAGTACACCCACTTCTCGTCGATGATGTTAGGTTCCATGTAATAGGGGGCGACCCTATTGCCATATACCGGGCATAATTCCATACTCCGGAAACATACTGGGAGGTTTTCATCAGTCACTTCATTTGTCCGAACTAAAATTTTAATCCAGGACCTCGTTTTGACAAAGCGGTGCTCTTTGCCACTAGACCAACGAGGTAGTTGTGCGAATTAATCATATTATATAGTACCTAATAGACAGACAAACACATCAGCACTCCATTAGCTCACGCTCCCACGCAAGCGATTCCACGTAAGATCAATTGAAACCTGTGTAATGTTAATATAATGCGCACGCGACGATTATATGCGCGTTAGATGTAGTACGCTACATAAATATGGCACTTTCTCACTTTTCACTTTACTTCATAGAGAAATAGTTTTTGTTCTTGGAACACCAAGGAAATTTAGCGAATAAAATGCCCCTATAAACATAAGTAGACAGTAACAGTACGATAAATTGTTGACTATTTCTGTAAGTTGTCAGTTAGTAACTATTCTTTAGCTTCACGTTTTTCGAAAATTTATTTGGTAGTTTCGGATATTAGGGGTTCCTTGCCGATCTTTCTTTTACCAAATTTAAATTCGAAAACCACTTAAAAAGTCAAACAGTTTAACATCAACCTTATCGGAAAGCGGCCTTCATGAGAAACTCAGTAGGTCTTAACTTATAATTATAATGAGTATTGTTTTATGGCTGGCTGTTTTATGCTGGCCTTTTTTATCATTTTTATTTACCAAAATTTTTTTAACAGCATGACGGTGTCTTTAGTTGCTGTATGAGGAGCTGCTTAAACTCAATCCTTGAGATAATCCGAAATATTGTAATATCCTTTATTACACAGTCGAATTTTGAAAGACTTTGACATGTGACTATACGAGTATGTAATACCGTTCCAATGAATCACTATCTACAACTACGAGATCGATGAAGACATAAATTCATATTCATCCATTTCATTTGAATTACCATAATTGTCACATTTGAAAAAAGAAATGTCAATAGTAAAAAGTTTAGTTAAAGACTATTGATTTATAAAAACTGTCGTAATATTTTACTTTCAAATAGTTGAAATAATTTCTAATTTTAAATAAATAAAAATACAATAACAAGTAGCAAAATATAATAAACTATTTACAACTGCGCCAAATCGCTGGCGTTCGGCAAGGTGCCCAGAAGGCTGGCAGCGTTCCCGCGCTGGATAGCAATGGTGATTATTTGCGCGAGATACGTGCCAGCCCTCTGGTCACATGTAGTGTCGACCAGTCTTTCAGACAGTTCCCCAAAGATGGGCACTTGAACCCCATTGACCCAAAGTACACACACTAAACGGCTCAAATAAGCATTCTTTATCCATGTTCCTGTATTTGCGCCGTTTGCGGCACTCGGTAGATCTGCGGCGCTACTAGCTTTAATGACTGTCTCGGCGACGACGCTGGGGTATTGACACATGTTACTTCCCATACCAGAGGCCGTCCCATCTTCCAGGGAATAATTGTCATTCCATCGGGCCTCTTATCATCGTCACGCATAAGGCCGTTTGGTTCCAAAACGGCCGGCACATTGGCGGTGGCAAAGGCACGACGGATGACATCATTAATACTGGCATGCCGCGATATTCTACCGACGCTTCGGAGACATATGGTGTCCAAACTGGTCGACATTCTCACCACAACGACAGACATAAAACAAAGTAAAAGCAAAGTGGCGTAGTGCCTAATATTTGTCGGTTATCTGAAGTCGGTAGGTTAGTGAGATGTAATGTGTTATGTATGCATAGGGTCAACAACCGAAAGATTTCTCTATTATATAGCGATGATTGACAGTTTCCGGCATCGATCAATGTATATGTATGTATATACATAAATTATGTTGTATACATGCACAAGATGTAACGTAAATGACGCAACTTCAGATACAATAACAAAAAAAATACACCTTCACGATTTATTGCCCAAGCGGGGCTGGCAGAAGTGTACTGTGTACCCACTTTTCTCCGACGATGTTCCCTAGCAGGATTTTAGATTTCGGATCGATACCAGGAATTTTAGAATAGAAAAGTACATTTTGTCCAACCTAGGATCTGAACCCAGGACATGATGATCGTTACGCGCATTAAAAGCAAGATTAAATAATGTATCTATCATATTATTGGAGGCGCTCATAGCGCTCTGTGGCCTCGGTCGTCCTAGCGATTGCCAAGGTTAAGCAGCGTTCATGCTTCCGAAGGCATGCTAAGCCGTTTGTCCCGGTATTCATTTTATGTGGTAGACGTTAAGAAATGAATAATAAAGGTTTGGTGCTAAGGTTTGGTCAAATAGCTGGAGGAGCGCGACGGGAGCGGGATAGAAATGCTCATCTACGTTCGGTCGTGATGTTTGCCGTCGCGCGGAGCGGGGCTGCGCTGTGTGGCGTCTCCCGTACATTTCAGTACATTACAACTCCTCAAGCCACGCCACCGTCGCGCTCCCGTCGCGCTGCGTCGGCTTTGTGGCGAAACCTTAAGGGCTGGATATATTGAGCGCGCGCTCGGAAATCAATGAAGTGCAAAAACAAATTTCATCATTGTCTAAAAAAAACTATACAATGGAATAAAAAACTGTTCTACAAGAACTTTTCACAATTACAATTAGTTCAATTTACAATTCTATCTATCTATCTATATCATCACGCCGGATTCCTTGCGGGGTAGGCAGAGAGTACAGAGTTCCAACAGGTTCTTTTCTTATATACCTCTCTGGCTTCCTCTGCTCTCATAGTTCGTATCATACACGCTCGCCGGTTACGGAGACTCCTGACTTGTCCTTCAGATAAGACCCTGTCTATTTGGTCATGGTAAGATAGTCTAGGACTTCCCCGGTACCTACATCCTTCCTTCCTTCCTCCAATTTACAATAAGTTTCTATATTTTTAAGTTTATTCCATTGACTAGTCCTTAAACGTTTCGCGTTGGAATTAGAAAATGTAAAGCAAAAGAGCTGAGTTTAGATTGTTTTGTAACGAGAAAATATCGTTTAGTCGTGTCCCAGATTCTAAAATATAGAGCTTAAAATCATATTTCTAAATATTAAGTCCATCTATATACATCTTAAAGTGCATGGAGGACAAAAATACGTTTTTATTGCGATAGCCCCTTAAGTCAAGTTGGAAGTCTAATGGGTTTCATGATAAGTTCCAACAGAGAGAGGCTACAAACCTGATGACCTATTTTTTCTCATGTCGATTTGTCAGAGAAGACCTTTGCCCAGGATTGAGACAGGCTGATTTTAATGTAGTCTTATTATAAAGAGGACCACTTTAAAGTTCAAAGGGAAAACCACCAATTTAAAAAAAACTGTTTATATTTTTTGAAGCATTTTGTTATCCATATTAATCATGAAACCTGTACTTATGTATATGAGCGTATTGATAAATGTATGTTATAAAAGCATTTGAAATCACCATAATGCCTTGAATTATGATTAATTTACTAATTTTTGAATGAGTAACAACATTTAACGCTAATTTTTAAAACGTTACTGATATCCTACTAATCTTATAAACGCGAAAGTTTGTGAGGAGAATATTTGGATGTTTGTTACTACTTACACGCAAAAACTACTGAACGGATTTTGATAAAACTTTACAGTAATATAGCTTATTTATCAGAATAACACAGACTATAATTTACGAAGAAATTACAAAATAAAACGAAACTGCGGGTAAAATAGTTAGGTTAAAATAGTTGGAATTGATTCAGTTGCCAATTTGAAAAAAAAAATCACTTTCAGGTTTTGCTTTAGAAACGGAATAAGAATGTTTTTATCCATGTAAATCATTATAGTATTTGTGAATCGTCACAAAAGTAACAAATACTCTACTATTGAGTTCTTAGATTTACGCGAATATTACACATGAAATAAAACTATTTTACGGATTTTATCGCGGTTTATTTTTTTTTATTTTTAGTTCCCGACGTTTTGAGTGCTTTGCAGCACCCATGGTCACGGGAGGGACTGAGGTGTTAGACGTCCAAAAGGCAAAGTTGTTCCGGGGTACCCTCAAACTTCTTAATTATTTTTGTTGTTGTTGGTCCGATCTACGCAGATTGAGCTCACGGTGTCTTGAGGTCTTGCAGTGTTATGCTTGGTTTTGGATTTGATTATATTAATTACCGGATCCCAACAACACCTTAAGCCAAACGGTTTATCGAAAAAAGACCCATACTGATAGGTACTTAAACGGTGAATCTCACCACCATCCAACACAGTTAGCTACCGTGGGTAAATCTTTGTTTCAGAGAGCACAAGGGATCTGTGACAAGAAACATCTGGCTGCCGAGCTTCAACATGTCAAGCAAGTCCTGCACGACAATAAGCTTATAAAAAAAATAAACCGCGATAAAATCCGTAAAATAGTTTTATTTCAAATACTCTACTACTTCTGCATCGGAATGACGTTCTTGTTAAGAAGAAAGACAGGAAACTCCACGGTTACTTTTTTAAACTAATAGTATTTGAGTAATAATAGTAAAGAGCCTGTTGGAACTCTGTACTCTCTGCCTACCCCGTAAGGGATCTGGCGTGATGATATAGATAGATAGATAATAGTATTTATTTTTTTCTATCAACTTTTTGTGGTAGGGTATGGGAGAACAATGCAGGTTGGTTTGTCAGGTGGGTCTGAGTTGAATTAAATAAATTATACTATTCATGTGAATGGATATTTGGTTCCCTTATTTACTGAGAAAGAAATAAGACGTTAATGATGTTTCCTTTGTTCATATTATACAAAGTGTAAAATGTTTACAGACGATTTAGCGCAGTAGTTAAGAGCTTAAGAAGCTCCGCCCACTGTGTCTAATAGTCGCAGGTTCGATCGCCTCACGGGACAAATCTTTGTGTGATCCACAATTATTTGTTTTGGTCTAGGTATTTGTGTTTTTTTTTTTAATTTTCAATTAAAACGATTTTACTCCTTCAGTGCGCTATAAAAAAAACTTAATTTATTCTTGATTCATAGCAATAAGGAGATTTCATATGCATTCTTTTTTATATATCTCAAAACGCACACATTAACGTACAAGTTTCATTGTTATTTCGTGTATAAAAGTGCTTAAAAAGTGGTAAAAACCTTTAAATTTGGAAATTTGGTTTTCGTTTAGAATTTATGAAGCAATTCTCTAATCGGGGTGTTTGAGGTCTTGCGTTATTTACGGTACCCATTGTATACATAGTCTTATATACAAAGTGGAACATAATTAAGTTATTAATAACGAAAGTACCATAACCTACAACAAAGTTAACTGAACCATAGCGTTATATAACACGCGATAAGATCACAACCTTAAAACAAGGCTGAAATATACTTGAAGCGCTCAAGTAAACACTGTACCTAATTATTATGTGCGAATTAATCGTAAATCATAATAATTGGAGTTCCTTAATCCGGTTTTCAAGTAATTAACTGGATTAAGAATTTTACGTTGATATGGTTTATAATATGACTAATAATATTTCTTCTGTAACTGAAGAAATCATCCTATCTATCTATATATATCATCATGCCAGATTCCTTGCGGGTTAGAGAGAGAGTACATAGTTCCAAAATTAATTATTTTTTTCTATCTATCTATCTGTATCATCACGTCAGATCTCTTGCGGGGTAGGCAGAGAGTACAGAGTTCCAACCGGTTCTTTCCTTACATACCTCTCTGGCTTCCTTCACTCTCATGGTTCGTCTCATACAAGTTCGGCGGTTACGGAGACTCTTGAATTGTCCTTCAGATAAGACTCGGTCTATTTGTCGTGGTAAGATAGTCTAGGTCTTCCCCCGCACCTACATCCTTCCACTTTCACATCGTATATTTGTTTTGTCATTCTTTCTTCTGTTTTGTCATTTTTTTTTATTATGCGTATAAATTTAGGTTTTTCAAAAGTTGACGTTTGATTTTCAATGATGACTCCCCCACAGTTAAAATGAGATTTGATGAGACTACTGGACCGCTCCCCCATTTTAAGTGAGGAAGTAAAATAAATGCGTGTGAAGTCGCGGGTAGCGTATAGTATTCTTTATATATAAGGCTATAGGCATATGTATGGGGCGAATATATTGCCAATGCGATTTCCGAACAAAATCTATTCCAAGAATAGATTCAAGGGCAAATCTATTACAATTCCAGATTTAGGTTTACGGACTTGTTAAAAAATCCCAATAACGCATAAGACCAACGAGGCGCCGAGAGAGTGTCTATTTCTTTTTATAATAGGTCGGACCACGGTCGGACCGATAACCTTGTAACGGTCGTGGATAAAATCTGGATGCCAATCGTCGAGTGAACCTTATTGAATGTCTTTCAGAGAATATATAATAACAATGGTTTTTTATTCCTCTTCACAAAAGGTACTTACAATCTTATTGTGACAGACTGGTAACTGCACTAGGACAATTATTCTGTCCGACAGATTACCAAGCCCCCAATTATGACGTTGTTACAAGATGATTAGTGAAGCTAGAAATATTGTGTCAGTTACATTTATAATCGTGTGTGTTTGAATGTCTGTGTGTATGTGTGTTAAATAAAGGATATTTACATTATATAAAGGATTTCCTGATATCCAGATGAAGAAGAATAGGTTTGAAGCAGGCAGGAATTTTAACAATTGCAAATGTCAAATGATGAATGCTGCTCTTCACAGATTGTTTTTGAGATGAGCTCGAACAATCAACAATAGAACAATAAGAATCAATAAACTTCTGAGCTCATCAGGTCTGGGATGTAAACAAGTCGATCATCTAGAACTGAGTCCATGCCTTGGTTACCATTGACCTTAAACTTATGCCTCGGCTCCACACTGAAACTCTTGGTCGCAATAGGATTGGCGAGCAACTTGGTACCACCAAGCTACTCGCAGTTCCTAGCGCGACGACCCATACATATAATATCACTTCGACTAATAACAGACATTTCAGTTTTTTATAAGAATTGAGAGAGATCAAGATAATTAAATTATTTGATATAGTAGGTAAGTTCGTAGAAGTAGGTACCTATCTAATTAATCCTTGTAAACCTAAAATAAAATAAAAAAGCGTGTTAAAAACGAATAAGCTCTTTGTTTTGTTCTTAATTGCACCTCTTATAAAATCTGAATCGGCACTCATTATAACTTTTTGTAAGAACATATGTATAGATTGATAAGAAGCATTAGGTCAATGCAAGACTTTTGCCAAACTCTTGCTCAAGCCCAAGGCCAAGACTGAGTGTTCAATACCAAGGACCAAGACCAGGTGACTGATGCGAAACCAAGCCCTAAACCAGGGTCAGCCTCGTTTTGGTCTCGCATTTGGGAAACACTACGCTTGATATCACCCAGGTGGTCACAGTGTAATAAATCACAGGGTACGTGTGATGGACTATGACTTATTCTCTCTCACCTCAACTTGTGAGAGGTTTTACCTGACTGGATGGTGGTGGTCATCTCAGCCTGTAATTGTCCAGTGCTGATCATAGGCCTTCCCAATCGCTCTCCAGCGCAATCGGTCCGATGCCACCTGTATTCAACGACTTCCTGCGATCCTCATTATATCGTCGATCCATCTGGTATGCGAACGTCCCACGCTGCGCTTGCCAATATACATAGTATATTACTTGTTATAAAAATTATGTAACTGTATGGGAATATCATAAATTTCTATGACTTTATTGCTTAGCCTAGTGATCTGAAGAAATAGCAGTCAAAATCAAAAGGTTTTTATTCATGTAGTCCAAGAAGTACTTATGAATAGTCAAGAAAAAAAGTTAATAATTAATTAAGACTCTACCACCCGTTCGGAATGTCATTCATGTGGAGAAGAAGGGAAAGAAACTCGACGGTTACTCTATTAAAATAAGAGTTTTACAATTCTTTGTGTTTACATTGCGTTCATGGGTTAAGGGAGAACAATGCAGAACGAGTTAAGTATATGGGCTTAAGTATAGATTAAACGTAAATGTACTTACACTCATGGTATCAATCAGTATCTACACAGTCCTCTCATTTACAAAATAAAGACTTTGTTAAGGTATATATAAAAAAATTAAAACAAAATTATAACTATAATAATAAGAAAAATAAAACTGATTCATATAAAATATATAATGAGTGAGAATATAAAGAATTATCATATATAAGTAACCTATAGGTTAAAATTATCAAAAAAACAACTCATGTAAAATGTTATTTTAATGTAGATAATGTTTATGAAATCAAAATGAAACTAGTCTATATTTATGTACATATAGACGATCATAATATTATTAAGTTTGAAGAAAATTACAAGCATAATAATAGTACAAAATTAATCACAAATCTAAGTCTCGTCCGCGTGGTGTGGCGGCCAGAGCGTCGACTGCATTCCCTCGCCGAATAGCCATGCTAATTTTCTGAGCGAGGAATAAGCAAGCCCTCTTGTAACCTGTGGAGGCAATTAATCTGGGTGTAAAGTAAATGAAATGAAAGTAATTAAAGTTGGCATTATTATAGTTTACAGTTAACAGATTATGCTGGATGTGGAGAGGTTAGCTCATGCTAAGAATTTCGGTTCTGTATGCGAGAAGAAGTTTAAGTATACAGAGATAATGACACCTGCCACAGACTCCTGGCGACCTCGGCCACTAAAGCACCATTCAATCTACATAATGTGATAATAGTTGGTATAAATCATTCTGCGCCAGAGCATGAGAAAACTCGGCGGAAGCTGCGGCGACCACCTGTTACTGCGCAGGTCTGCTTCACACTATAAGTAACCAGTCACGATTATTATAAAATATTAATTAAATATTCTAATTATGGGGATCTGTGTGGTAATTTAGTAGTAGAATAACATTACTTCAGACGACGTAAAAGACAACTAATGGCATACTGAAATCTCAGACTTGAGGTTTCTTAAATGATAAATAGAAATTAAATGAAATAAAAAAAAAAAACTGCTTTTCTCGCCGAATTTTGTCACGGGATACCGCGTTCCGATGTGGTAATATGCACATTAAATTATCATTAAATAGAAACAAATATATATAGTTATGTTAAATTGATAATTCGTAAGAAGTACCCTATAACAACGACTGGCATCAGCTTGCACTACACCGAGAACAGTGGAAGAAGGGAGGGGAGGCCTTTGCCTTACAGTGGGACAGTATAGGCTTATAATATAATATATAATATAAGAAGTACCCTGTAGGATTTAAGGATGACACAATATTTAAGTTTGATAACCGATTTACCTACACACTTTAGGGCGCACATATCGCTGTGATGCCGCGGTGTTCATAGCGATCTCCGAAGTTAGCCAGAGTTTAGCTCAATCAATCTCATCAATCAGTGGGATCAATTCCCACACGGGAACAGCGTTGCGTGACCCGCGAACATGTGTTTCGGTTTGGATTTGTGTATTTGAATTGAATGTCTACACATCCACGATACAGGAATTTCCTAAACAAAATCAAATAAAATGTCCATATACGTTTAAAAACTTTTGATGCTTTCTTCAAAAGCGAATTGTAACCTCTCACAAACCGCCATTTCAAAGCTTTCACAGTGCATTCTCCCCGGCGCGGAAGCTACCACTCGCCACACAACCAGCGTGCGCGCCGCACGTACTGACTCAGTGCCAAGTGCCGAGTGCCACCCGAGCTGGCAAAACGCCGCGTTCAGTGCCAGTGCTGTGCAGAACAGATAGTGTCAGTGTTGGTTTACTGGATTTGATTTTGTATGCGTATTGTAAGTATTACCTAATGATTATAACTCTGCCTCTTTGGTCTAGTGATGAACGCTTTGCGATCACAAGATCCTGAGTTAAAATCCTAGGTAGGACCAATGTAGTTTTTTTATCGAAAAATTATCAGTATAAGTCCGGAGTATGGAATCGTGCTCGGTATATGGCAATAGGCTCGTTCCCTATTACATAGGACCTAACATGGTCGTGGTAAATTAGGTGTACACAGTACACTTCTGCCACCCCCGCTTTGGGAATATAGGCGTGACGGTGTTTATTTCGACTCGACTAAACTAATAAGTTATTTAACTTCGAATTTAACTAAGGATCTACATATGGTTAAACCATGGAATATCACATTTTAAAAAAAACCAAGCCCTACACTAGGTGATTTTACAAATATAAAACTCATATACACAAACACCCTGACCGAAACAAATATTTGTGGGTCACACAAAGATTTGTCTCGTGCGGGTATCGAATCCACGATCCAGGCGGAGAGCCTTTTGAACTTAACCACTGGACTAAGCCGTCCGCAAACTTTTACCTCAAAATGATCTTTTTTGACTTATGACTTTATTTGGACCGACCTCGCAAGGTATATTAATTATATACGGTGTTAATTAATTGCAATTTTAATTTGTTACCCATTCTCCGTATTTCCTGTACCGTATCAGATTGGAATCCATTTTTTTTCCTATTTTTTCCATCATCAGCCCGGATATTTGTCGGTCCGTCGCTCGCCGCTCTGCCTCACTAGAGATCAAGGTTGCCGGTTCGATTCCCTATGCGAACGCGAGTTTCTCCTTAGCAAATTTGAAATACGTTTTTTTTCATGTCCTTCTCCACGAGAATGACATTCCGAAGTGGTGACAGAGTCTTTGTTACATTTCTGACGATTTATAAATACTATAATGGTTTAACGTCACGCCTATATTCCCTAAGCGGGGGTGCCAGAGGTGCACTGAGTACACCCATTTTTTTCCGAAGATGCGCGATGTTAGGTCCTATGTAACAATGGTTTACATGAATAAAAAATATTCTGATTCTAGAACTTCAATCGAAGCCATTTTTCAGATTCTTTTGGGAAAAGACGTTAAGTGTAACCATAAAACGTGGGGTACTATATCTCCTATATATCTATCTATCTATATCATCACGCCAGATCCCTTGCAGGGTAGGCAGAGAGTACAGATTTCCTACCGGTTCTTTCTTTACAAACCTCTCTGGCTTCCTCCACTCTCATAGTGGATCCTCCACTCTCACTCCACTATATACACCTTGTTTCCCATAACTGGTGTGACAGATAATGTAAAAATAAAATTTGTATTCCCGAGACCTAAATATCTCAGTAGTAGAATAATGCCATTCTATTCAGTCCCTCTCTATCTATATCTTTGCGGGGCAGGCAAAGAGTACAGAGTTCCTACGGGACTTTCCTTAGAGACTTTTCTGGCTTCCTGCACTCTCATAGTTTGCTTCATGCACTCTCGTCAATTACCTAGGTACCTATCTATCTATTTATATCATCACGAAACATCTCTAGCGGGGTAAGTAGAGAGTGCAGAGTTCCAACAGGTTGTTTTCTTACAGACCTCGCTTTCTTTACTCTCATAATACGCCTTATACACACACCCAGTTACCCAGGTATCAACTTATATTGTTTTATGATTGCTATCAATAGTTTGTTATCAGTGTAACCACTGTCCTTTTTAACAAAAAAATATGTTAATCGAAAAATAATATTTTGTCCGACCTTGGATTTGAATCCAGGACTTAGGCAATAAATAAAAGTTTATTTGTTATCTTTCTTTCGCAATGCTAGTTGAGCATAATTTTGCAATAATACGTCAATAATCAAAAGATACTCATGTAAATTGTATTTTATTTTTACATTGTTCTACATCCTAAACCCAATGCTACGTTGGTTGTGGTTAAAATGGCATTGCTTATTAGCGTCTAGTTTTAAATGCATTCCCTGTCAGACCCGCAAGTTTCCAGCCAGATGAAATATGTACATGGAAATAAGAACAAGTACCGTTTAATACTAAACGTATTTATCACGAAAGCTGTCCAGTCGGGCGGGTCTCTCGCAAATTTCACTAGACGAGCTGGAATTGACGGGTTTTCCTTCGTTTTGATAGAAAGCTTTACGTAAATGGCTACATCGTATAAATTTATTACACATACGTACTTGGAGCGGAGGAAGCCAGAGAGGCCTGTAACGGAAGAACTCGCTGGAACTATGTACTCTTTGCCTCTTTCCCGCAAGGGGTTTAGCGTGATGATATAAATAAATAGAGACTATAGATAGACTTTAGAATAAATATAATCCAGAAGCGGCGTCCACTCGTAATCGCACGTGGTGAAGCCAAAAATTCCCCATCATGATCCCATCATATTGATTGGGTCATATTTCATGCCTAACTAACTAGGCTTTTTCAAAACAGCATTTTTACCAGGCAGAAACGACACTAGACGTTATAATTCAATTTAATTTGTCACGCGCTGAACAAGTTATCCAGACTCCGGACTACTGACTCCAAACTACTAGCATTTATTAGGATACTAGTGTACACAGTATACCTCTGCTATCCCCACTTAGGAAATATAGCCGTGCAAATACCGTTTATGAATAGAGTATCTTCAAACCATCGCACTAGTACAGTTAGACATCGCCTACAAATCTCATTTTGGCTAAACTCCATCATCTCACGTTGCCGAGTGTTGTCGCCTACTTAGCGACCTAATCAGTGTTCGCACGCCATAGTACTAAGTAGAACAGTGAATCAAGTGCGCACAACTATTGAAATTGTCGCACGTTTTAAAATGAATTCATTTGGTTTTTTGGAGGTCATGATAATAGTCGAGCGAGGTGTTAATTTTAATTGGGATTTAACACCTAAAATAAATAATTGATTGAACATTCGTATTCTTCGTAAGGTTGGTTAGAGAATCTGTACCAAAAATGTCTAAAAAGGTTAAAGTCCTTTATGTAGACAATTTAGTATTTGGTGGTAATGGTAATGGTGAAACTAGATATATGTACATTTTAATTTTACACTTGTTTTCTTTGTTAGGCTAAAAATATGTTCAAACCACAAAAGCCCGTGTATTATCCAAGGGTATATGTATCACACGATTAATGTTATTTTGAGGTGACGCGAGTGTAGAAAAAACGTACCTAATTTAGAAATAGTATTTACAAGTTTTTATTTAACTTCACCTGTTGTGTTAAGTCAAGCTGATTTTGGCCAATTATTAGGGCATTAAACATTTTCTTTTTATGACACAAATCTTCGTTTCAAATCTGCAAGATCATCCATCATCCAGTTGTATTACTGTTCTTTCAATGAACCGTACAGTGTCGCTCATTGAATAATCATCGTCTGTTGTTATGCGTTTAACGTGACGTTTCAATAATCCGATTGTGCGACTTATCGCTAAGGAAATAATTGCTGTTTATAGTAATTTTTACATAGGATAGGTAGTGACAGTTCTAATTGCCTAATGAAATAAATATTTATTTCAATGGTGTTAAGGTATAAAACCATAAGTATAGAAACGGGTCATGTGTCTTATTGCCATTGAATAAAGTATAATTTCGTTTAGCAATTAGAAACGTCACTACCCATCCTCTGTGAAAAATACTGTATATAAGTTTGAATGGTATTTTGTAGCTCCTTTCAATCTTCTCTTCTGCTGTGACGAAAGACTTAGTTACTTTGGATTGGCTGTTACTAAATTCTCAAGCAATCATTGCATCACATATTGAAGATTGCTCCACTCTAATAATTGTTCATAGGTTCATGGGTGCACGAATGCTCACAGCGTGTCTGAAACTTGAGCTAGGCACAGATTTTTCTAAAAAGGCTATACAAATAAGGATTAGTTTTTCACTAAGTCTTGTATTCCATTTTGAAAAAAAATTAGTTTTTAATGCCATGCGATTCTAACATATTATTTCAGCCTAATCCTTATCCAGGTGTATTCAAATCGGCCTAATACTTATTAGGACTCGACATCAAAAAAATGCTTTCTTTTACGTGGTCTAATCGGTCGGGCTAAGCAGTGGACTACACTATGAAAGGTTACAAATCGACTTATGTATTGCTCTATATATGCGCACAGAAATACTTTTCCAATGATTGAAGATTTGAATTTTCGTTATAAGTTTTGATAAATTATTCGTCAAATGTCGACAAATCGCAGTCGTATGATCGTATTCGTAGTCTTAGCTTAACCAATCCGAAGTGTAACTTAGAATCTATTGAATTATTCTACCGGCATGGGAGCGTAACGGGACAGACAGACACACAAACACACATAACTAATATTGCTCCGATGGGAAATATCGCGAGTAGAGAGTGGCTTGCGACTTCTGACGAACAATCGAACACAAGTGCTTTAATTAACCGGGCTTAATTATGTGATAACATTTTAAAGCTTGTACGTAAATAAAATTACGGTTTTTTGAGTTGCTTCTGTGTCAGTGTGCTTTAAAAATGGTGGCTAATTTATTGGAAACAAAAATATCATGCCTTGTTACCAAGTGGTTATACCAAAGGTATGATGTCTTATTCCATATCGCGGACGATGTAAGGTCTAATATGGTAGGGGGAAAATCTAATTTAATTATATTGGATACAATTCCGATCCTTTTGAGAGCTTTGGATTAAAAAATATGACTGGTAAATTGTATAAATTAATGTACAATTACTCATAATTATTTTATGTCTCGTTGGTGTACTGGCAAAGCGCATCGCTTTGCGTGATCACGAGGTCCTGGGTTCAAATCCTAGATCGGACAAATAGAAATAAAGAAAGAAAGGAAACTTATTTATTTTGATTAACTACATTGTCCAAAAACAAAGCAACAACAATAAATAGTATTGAATTCTAAAATAAATAAATATGGACACATGTCGTCATCAAAATGGGCTCCCAAAATTTACTTTTTCTAATGAATACTTCCCACTACGAGTCCGGAGTATGGAATTGAATGATGATAGAAATATAATGTGAGTTCAGCAGGACCTCGCATTTGCCAGTCGTAACATTCACCACTGGTCACTGGTCGTGAGATGGTCAGAGAATACAGAGGGCTTTTTTACTTACAGCTCTCTACCCACCTTTCTCTCACCTCCCACACTTGCCAGTTTCATATTATCTTACCATAACTGGCTCTTTGTGGGCTGAGTTGTCTCAAGCTCCAGGGAGAAAGAGTTTATTTTCTTCTTGCCTAGTTGATTCGCCGCGCCGCCAATGCGTCGCATTTGCAGAGGACATACTGAATAGGTCCATCTTATGTAGATGTTCTTATGTGCCAAAATGGTCTGTTTATGCTCTGATAATCTTATCGGCTAAAGCATCTGCTTTAGTCCGAGGTCTGTTATGTTTTAGTAGCCTCTTGCTGTCGCCATCACTCCAGATATTAGTAAATTCCTTGACGCGTATTTGCTTCCCACCCTTTCCTATGTTATTCTCTGGCATGATTGGAAAGTACGCCTCTGTAGGCGCCATCAGGTATGCCTATAAACTGTTCAGGACATACGACTTTATACATGCATACCTTTTTAACTAAGTCCACTTGCCAGTACAGTGACTGCCTCGTTGGTTTAGTGGCAAAGCACATCGCTTTGTGATCACGAGGTCCTGGGTTCAAATCCTAGGTCGGACAAATGTAGTTTCTCTAACGAAAAATTCCCAGAATGAGTCCGGAGTCTGTATTGTGCCCGGTATATGGCAATAGGCTCGCCCCCTATTACATGGGACCTAACATCGTTGGCGAATCGTGTGTGTACTCAGTAGACCTCTGCCACCCCCGCTTGGGGAATATAGGCGTGACGGTGTGTGTCCACTTGCCAGTTACGCCTTTCGTCTCCTATACCCTTGTTAATGCCGAAGTTTTTTGATAATTGCATCATCATCTTCATCAAGATAAATAATATCATGGTTGGCTAATAACTTAATCCAAAGGTGACTGCTCTCTCATTGCCCGCATCTCCAAAATTACACCAAATTGACCTACAAATGCATCTGGATAGAGCAGAAGCAATAAAAGCAAGCAACTTGTCGAGCGATGGGTATAGGTTCATTGCTGGGCGGTTTGCGGCAATAACTGTTACCGGCGATTTGGAGGTGCGGCGCAAGTGCATAGAAAATAGCGACTGTTAAAAATAATAATAATATCGGCCTTTAGTGCCCACTGCTGGACAAAGGCCTTCTATCATAAATCGAGGTGAGAGACATTAGGTCATTCTCCACCACGTGGACCCAGTGTGGATTGGTGGGGGCAGCTTTGCGGCCATCTGCTGTTGGAATCTATTAAGCCGCCTATAAGGCTTAACGTGCGTTCCGAAGCACAGAGATGCTTTGAATATGAAAACACCACAAACGGTCACCCATCTCAGGTCGACCGAATTGAACGTTGCTTAGCCTTGGTGATCGGTAAGAACATCGCAGTCGCACAGCACTAAGAGCGCCTCGTTAAAGAAGAATATAGAAATATATTTGATGTATAAGAATTTGGTGAAAATGATTAAAACATAATAATTATTTACTATAAAAATAAAAAGAGTATACATGTATATACAGTTACACAGTTATTAACAATGGAGAAATAAAAGCCATACATAAAAACAATTATTTTGAATGGGCCTTAAAGGAATGCACTACTCCCAGTTGGTAGGGTACCTAGGACGCTGGCAGCGTTGCCTCATTGTATGTAATTATTTAATTAATTTTGGAGAATTTTTACTTTAGAATCAATATTTATATAATGAGATAATACGGAGTATTGTGTAAATTATAATATTTTTTTTTGTTTTAGATTGACCTGAAGAGAACAGCAGTGTTGGCAAATTTGACCACATTAAAAAGTAAGGTATTTTATTAATATATTTTATTTTTTGGGGCAGATTTATTTTGATAAATAGGTAGTAGAAAAGTGTATATATACCGTATATATTTTGCGCTTTTTTCGCGTTCCTAGTCATTATGGTACACTATATTAAAGCAGTTCTGTTTGGTAAGCGATTCAGTTTTGAATTGTACGGGAGATAAAGATATTGATATTTCTTGTAGAGAATTTTATATTATTTTGCTTGCACTTAAAAAATAGGTGACAGACAGTAGCAGTAAGCTTTTTAATAGTGCATTGTAAGATAGATCTTTTTCTCTATACGTCTACAGTACAAACGCTTGATGGGCGCAGTTTACATATGAGTAGTCGTACAATAACAAACTATAACACCGTAAAGGGTATGCTCCGGTGGTTCGGGCATATAGAAAGAATGTCAGAAGAAAGAATGATAAAACAGATATACAATGCGAAAATGAAAGGATGTAGGTACCGGGGAAGACCTAGACTATCTTACCACGAATAGATCGAGTCTTCTCTGAAGGACAAGTTAAGAGTCTCCGTAATCGGCGAGCGTGTATGAGATGAACTATGAGAGTGGAGGTAGCCAGAGAGGCATGTAAGGAAAGAACCTGTTGGAATTCTGTACTCTCTGTCTACCCTGCAAGGGATCTGGAGTGATGATATAGATAGATAGAAGAAAGAGATTTTAATCGCAAACTTGTTCTCAATGGTTCTTTTGTCGTTTAGTAATTAAGAAAATCTAACTGAATTATATACGGCTCGGCTAATTTAAAAAGGTCTTGTCTTCTCCACAGGAGTGACATTTCGAAGTGGTGGTACAACCTGTTATTTTTCTGTCGATTAATAAACACTATAACGGTTTATACGAATAATAATATTCTGATTGTGATACTGTTATTGAAAGAAATTATTACGTATTATATTTTTTGAGCTTTTTACTTTCCCTGTCTTATAAAAGAACTGTAAAGAAGAAGAAGTCGTTGGATGCAGGTGGAATGGACCGGTTGCGCTGGAAAGCAAATCGGGAGGCCTATGTTCAGCAGTAGACGGGTATAGGTTGAAATGATAATCACGATGATGGTAAAGAAACTAGATTATATATTATGCTCATGCTTTTATATTATGTAATTAAATGGCGAAAATAAAATCGCTATCGCTCGTGATAAACACCCATTCTAAATCCAGTTAGGAGGTGTCGCCACACCGTGTCATTACAAGTGTCGATACGACGCGACCGACGGTTTTTATCTAATGTTAATCCACTGACAGTTATCCGATTCTAGTTTTTTGGGTTACTGTTATATGGCAAACGAGTCAGGATAGTTGTTTGTTTGATACTAGCCCGGTACAACAAATATAAAGAATTAATCGTGACGTCTATATTTCCTAAGCTCGGGTAGTGTATATATAGTGTAACTGGGGGCATTGTAATATGCCAGCGCGCGGCCGAAGCGCAAACTAGCGGCCGACTCGTGGACTCATCACAGATAATAACGAAAATAAGTTTTTCTATTTAGTATGTTCTATATTATAAGCAAGAGCGTTAAGTAGAAAATAATCCCGCACACATAGGTTCTTTTTGTAATCTAATGTAAAAATAGGGATGTTACCTGTTTATGCACTACTAAGTAAATAAATAAATAATCTTTAACTATACAAGCTGTATTGTCCATAACGCAAGACCTCAGACACCCCGATTAGATAATTGCTTTATAAAAATAATAGGAAATTCGATTTTTCAAATTTAAATTTTTTAACCTCTATTTTAAGCACTTTTATACCCCAATTAACAATGAAACTTGTACGCGTATGTGTGCGTATTGAGAAATAAGTTTTAGAAATGAATTTGATCTCCGTATTGCTTTGAATCAAGAATAAATTTAGTTTAATATAGTTTACTAAAGGAGTAACAGCATCTTTAGCAAATTTAAAAGAATTAAGATTGAAAATTGTTGGAATCAATTCAGTTATCGATTTAGAACAAACTACTTTTAGTTCTCGCGATGGTTATCTTACACCTATACCTATACTTTTGTAAACTGTCTCTTTGGTCTAGTGGCAAAGCGCATGGATTGCTGACGAGGTCCTGGGTTCAAATGCTGGTCGGACTAATGAAGTTATTCTAACGAAAACTTCTTAGTATGATTCCGGAGTCTGGAATTATGACAATAGGTTCAGCCCCTATTACAAGCGACCTAACAATTTTCGCGAAAAGTAAGTGTACACAGTTCACCCCTGCCACTCCCGCTTGGGGAATATAGGCGTGACGGTGTTAATTTAAGCAACTCTGAGCTCTTTTATGAGACCTATAGTAAGAGACCACGTCTCTGATCCATATATCATCACTGGTAACACACATTGACTAAAAACTTTAGTCTTTAGGCACTGAGGTATTTTGGATGAGAAGATGTTGCGCAGTTTCCCGAACGCTGCCCAGCCGAGTTGGATTCGTCGATTGACCTCTCTCTCAAAGTTGGACCTACCTAACCGGACTACCTGTCCCAGGTAAATGTATTCGTCGACAACTTCAAGAGTAGAGTTCCCAACGGTGAGTGCGGTGGGTACGACATGGACGTTACACATTATTTTCGTTTTGTCCATGTTCATTTTAAGACCCACTTGTTGAGATACTCTGTTGAGGTCGCCGAGCATTCGTCCTAGATCTTCCAGCGACTCCGCCATGACCACAATGTCGTCGGCAAATCGAAGGTGAGTGATGTATTCGCCATTGATGTTGATGCCAAGTCCTCGCCATTCCAAGAGCTTGAAGGCGTCCTCTATGGTGGTCGTAAACAGTTTCGGAGAAATGACGTCTCCCTGTCTTACTCCTCTTTTTATGGAGATCGCCTTCGTGCACTGCCCTTGTACTCGGACTGACATGGTGGCGTTATTATACAAGCACTTCAACACTTCGATGTACCGATAGTCAATGCGGCATCGCTGGAGAGATCTAAGAATCGCCCAAGTCTCGATCGAATCGAAGGCTTTCTCATAGCCCACAAACGCCAAGCATAGTGGCCGATTATACTCCTCGGTCTTCTGTATAATCTGCCGCAGCGTATGTATGTGGTCTATGGTACTAAAGCCTTTCCGGAAACCGGCTTGTTCGGGAGGCTGGAAATCATCAAGCCTGCGTTCGAGACGATTCGTGATGACTCTCGAAAACAACTTGTAAACATGGCTCAGCAGTGTGATGGGCCTATAGTTCTTTAATAAAGTGTTATCACCTTTCTTGAAAAAGAGTACCACCACACCCCTGTTCCATGCTTCCGGCGTTTTTCCTTCGAGCAAGATGGAATTAAACAGCCTCTGAAGGACTTTAAGTACCGGCGATCCGCCCGCTTTCAGAAGCTCTGCGGTAATTCCGTCTTCACCCGGCGCTTTGTTGTTTTTAAGTTGTTTGAGAGCCATCCGAATCTCGTACAGGCTGATGTCCGGGATATCTTCAGTGTAGTGTCGGGTTAGCTTGGCTCTTGGGTCTTTTACCAAGTCAACAACAGGTTCAGCTACTGAGGTATACAACTGCCCATAGAACCTCTCTATCTCCCTGAGCACCTCTGACCTATTCGACGTTACGTTTCCGTCCTCCGTCTTCAGCTTCGTCAACTGGCTTTGCCCAATAGACGCGTCTCTTACGAACACTTTGGAGCCCTTGTTCTGCTCTATGGTCTCCTCAATACGTCTTGTATTGAAGAACCGTAAATCATGTCGCAAGGACTTCAATATCTGTCCATTGAGCTGCCTATAGGACTTAGCATCATCGGAGGTTTGGAGTGTCATGGTACGTCGCTCAGCCATAAGGTTTCGGGTGTAGTCAGATAGCTTTTGAGGCCTATTTTTACGGTGGGGCTTAAAATGCTTAGACCCGACCGTATGGACAGTCTCTACCAACCTATTGTTAATTTCGTCCACTGATGCGCTGCTGTCTAGCAATTCGAAGCGGTTTGCCAATTCGAGTTGAAAGTTCTCGGGGTTTTGGATATGTGCATTACAAGGTCGGAGCGTAGACTTCATCAGACGCGATCTTTTCATTTTGACATTAATATTTAATGTGCCTCTGACCATTCGGTGATCACTGCCGGTTTTTACCCTGTGAATCACGGAGACATCATTAAATATTTGTCGCTTGGTGCTCATGATGAAGTCTATCTCATTTTTTGTGAAACCATCAGGGCTCATCCAGGTCCATTTCCTATTCCTATGAGACGGCTTCTGGAAGAAAGAGTTCATCATAAAGAGTCCCTCCTTCTCCAGAAATTCGGCCAGCCTCTGACCCCTGGGGTTGCGCTGCCCATATCCAAATTGCCCCACTCTCAACTCATCATCGCCCCGTTTGCCCAGTCGCGCATTGAAGTCACCCATAACTACTGTAAAGTGTGCTTTAGAAGTCTGTATGGCTCTACTAATGTCCTCATACATAACTTCGACCTCATCATCTGAGTATGCCGAGGTCGGTGCGTAGACCTGTATGACCTTCAGCGAATATCTTTTGGATATTCTGAGTATCAGGTACACTACCCTGCTCGACACACTAGTGATAGACACAACGTTGTTTATGAGTGACTTGTGGACGATAAATCCGACACCACCTTGGGACTGCTGTTCGCCCTCCCGGTAGTAAAACAAGTTGCCGGATTTTAAGGTTATCCTGTCCTCGCCCTCTCTTCGGACCTCCGATAAACCAACAATACTCCACCGCAACTTGTTTAACTCTTCTTCCAGCTCAACTAGCTTCCCATCTGTCCTCAATGTGCGTGCGTTGTATGTCACCAGGGCCAATTTTCGGTGTTGGTGGTAGCCGAATCTCTGCCGGAGATTCTCAGCACCCCTTGTCCTGTCGTTACCATGGCTGCTACCGTGGCCAGGACGAACAGGACCGCCGGGGACTAGGGGCCTGGTTTTCTTGCTTTCTTCCATAATATTGGTTGGGGGTGTTTGCCATACTCGCCACGCTTGGCAGGCGGGTTGGCGAGCGCAGTTTTTGGTTGTAGAAGTGTTAAGGGAACGCTGCTGCCCATTCCCTAGTTTTCCCTTAGTCGCCTTGTACGACACCCGATGGGATGAGATGGGTTGGTCCTATTCTAAGCCGGGAACCACGCGGCACTATTTATTTTATATAATCTTTTTTTAAACTATGAGAGTGGAAGAAGTGAAAGAGGTCTGTAAAGAAATAACCTGTAGAAACTGTACTCTCTGCCTACTGCATAAGGAATCTAGCGTGACGATATTTCCTTCCTTCTAATTCTTCGCTAAGATTTAAAATTCACGTACGCAAATTGAACCTAACTCGAAATAAATGTTTGTAGCTCTTACAATGACAAATCTTTGGACACACAAATCTCTTAAATGTTACGGAGGTGAGTTTGCCGGGACTGAAATCGTAATTGGAGTTTTTAGGTTTGATTTTTCGGAGTCAGAATGAGAGTCGAAGTAGCAACCAGAGCCAGACTCGGAGTAGGAAGCGCAGTACAAAATGCGTAGACTAAATATACAATACAAAGCAAAAACAAAACCAACAACTGAACAAAACACGTGAGCGGGGTCTCGCGTCCCGCTCGGAGTGGGAGAACCCCGCTTGCATACGAGCACCGAGATACGTCCAATCTTGTACGCCACTGCATTTCGATCTTCGTCATAGCTCCGATTCAAAATCGGAGCCAAAGTCAAAGTCGGAAGTATAAAATCAATCGGAAGTTCCGACCTTTACGAGCCGAAGTCGAAGATCAGTAACATCCCTATTTTGGACATCATCAGGGGAAGGCATCCCTGGACAGGACAAATTCTATGTTGGGATTGAACCCGTGACTTCTCGACCCAGAGATCCGAAAGGCCTGCCAACTACTAAACGAAGCCGATGTCAGTATATATAGGTTTTCGTCATAATTTCGCACATGTAACAAAGAAACTTGATAACTTCTACCATATGGTGGCCCACGTTTTATTTGTAAAAAGTGCAAAACGTTTATATGCTAATTTAATTGTCATGCCGATTCGGCAAAAAATTAAGAACACAATGCAAATTGATGTTGTCCATACAGCGTCACAGACCGTGACGTACTGTCTGGTTTATTTCTCCTATGAATCCTAGAAGATATTTAGATACGGAATGGAAGTTGGAAATGAGTCATAGTTGAAAAACAAACAAAGATACGTACATACGAAGACGACGTACGTAACTCTATTCTTAAGGTGCATAACTGGTTCACTTCTGATAATTTAGCATTAAATAGCAAGAAAACGAAATGTAACAGATTTTCTTTACAGAATGTAAAACGTAGTGACTGTGATATTTTATTGAACAATGAGAAACTTGAATTTATTGCTGATACAACTTTCTTAGGGATCACCTAAATTACAATGGGGCCCGAGTATTAAAACTTTAGGAAATCGGCTTAGTTCTTACTGCCTATACCGAGAGAAGGATTAGACAACTAAGTGATGAAGCCACTGCAAGAATAATTTATTTTAACTACTTCCATAGTATCATGTCCTATGGCATATTAGTTAGGCAGAAAGTTTTAGAAAAAATTGTTTATCGACGTTTACGATGCTTAAACTCAGTTTTAGCGAGTATCAACATGGTTTTTTAAAGGGAAGGTCAACAACCTCTAATCTTATTCTTTGCAGTGATTTTTTAACACACCAAATGTCTCAACGTAGTCATGTGGATGTCATCTATATAGATTACAGTAAAGCATTTGATCGAATCGATCATATAATACTACTACGCAAACTGCTGTCCATGGGTATAAGAGGTAATCTGTGTAAATAATAAATGGTTTTCATCTTATGTCGAAAACAGGTGCCAGACCGTCATCCTCAATGGTTTTTCATCCAGACCAATGACTGTTTCCTCAGGCGTACCACAGGGATCTCTATAAGCCCCGTTGCTGTATACGATATTTTTAAATGACATATGTACTTGCTTTAAAAAATCTGAAATACTCGATGATGACATGAAAATACTCTGCCCTATACAAACACTGAGGTCACCACCTATCTTCAAGAAGACCTTGACAGGTTTGAGCATTGTCTTGTTAACAAATTGGATCTCATTGTTGAAAAATGTTATGACTGTTCATACACACGTAAACATATGCCAATAACCCACAGCTATAACTTAGCTAATACCACGATAGCTCGAGTAAACAGTATCAGAGATCTGGGTGTTACATTTGATTCTAAACTCCTTTTTTGCGCTTTTGTCCGCAGTCATCTGGAATATACCTCACAAGTTTGGAACCCTAAATATAGTATATATATAAATAGAGTTAAAAATAATCAAAAAAGTTTTTAAAGCTACTTACAATATCGATCATAGCTTCACCTAGATAATTATTTTACTCTTTGTAAAAAGTTTCACATTCTTCTATTACAAGAGCGAAGACGAGTGGCTGATCTAGAGTTTCTTGCCCTTCTCCGCGCGAGTGTCTTTTTATTTTATTGACGATTATTGGTCATAAAGCACGTCTTTAATGTAAACAAAAATGTCAAACCGTGTCGTGTCTCGAAGTAGCGTGTCGTGTCTCGAAGTATTGCTCCTTTTGTTGACTTTTTCTGACTGCTCTCTGGGATTGGTCATGCTCAATAAAAAGATCAACTTAGTGTAAATAAATTCAAATCTTGTATTAAAAGTACGCCCTGTCAGCTAGCTTATTATACTCTTGACGATTATTTAAAAGACAAAAATGCTTGGATAAGTACTGTTTCAGCTCCACCTGAATATGCATAACTTGTTCAGCCATTCTTATTTAATATTCCTTCTCTTCCTTCTAATAATTTAATTAAATTGATCATTAATATTTTTTTTATTACTTTCTCTGTAAATGAGAAAACCATGTAGCCATTTTCACGAATAGTATAACTTACTTAATTTAATTTAGACTCACCTGATACTACATTGTTCTCGCATACCCCACAACAAAATGTAGATAAAAAAACCACCCCACCCACAACACAGGTATAATTCCTAGTGCGGGGATACGTTTTCTTTTTTAAATATCATTATTCTTAATTCGTTTAACAATAGGCAGAGAGTAAAAAGTTTACAGACTTCACTTTCTCAACAACATTAGGTATAGGTAATATTTAAAAAAAAAACAATGTTGTTCCACGCTAGAAATTATTCGTGTTACTATCAAACTCTCATTAATAATTTTAATATTTGTATGTATTTGTATTATAAGCAGACCACATCCTTTGCGAGGTGAGCGGTCTCTTTGATATAAGATAATCTAGGTCTTTCCGTGTACCTACATGTTTCCACTTTTCTATTGTATATTTGCTTTGTCTATATGTCTGAACTATATTATCTTTTTATAACAATATTTTCTCTCTACAAAATACACTATGATTTTTGCAAAAACAACAACAATAACGCTTACATTTCCAAGCGGGGAGGCAGTGGTATTCTGTGTATACCTACATATAGCCCACAATATTAAGTCCAAATGTAATAGGGGGGTTTTATCACCATTAAATCTGGTTCGAATTACAAATTAAAATACTTTATTTAGCAAATATGGGTATAACAATATGGTGTTAATTTGGTAATACAATTTTATAATAGTAATACATTATGGCAGTATTTGCCATATTCTGCCAAAAGGCATGCAAAAGGTACATTGGTATGCAATTCAACTTAAGGAATCAGTCCAATAGTATTATGATAAATTAAATATTACACAAAATTGAAAGATATCACCAAACCCACAGTGCCATTTTTATCACTATAATTATTAATATTTGTTAGGCTTTAGTAGTTATATAAATATTTATTGTTATATTCATAATTTATCATTTAAATATTTATTATGGTGAAGTAGGTCTTCAGTCAGTAAATTAGGGCTTTGAAAAATTTATTATACAATTTGAGAGCCATGCAAAAACACGTTTACTCAAGAGAGCGGTTTTGCTCGAAGGTCCTCGAAAAATCATTTTTCTAAAGCCTCTTTTTCCTTCCACAGATCCAAACGCATTAATCCACCATTAAACAAATACAATGGGCTAGTGCTACCACCGCAACTCGATCGCAAACATGAACGAAAGTCGAGAGAGAATCCGCCGTGAGCGAGAGCGAGAGAAGAACACTTACACGTCACCTCGCCTCGCGTTGCGTCGCGTGCTGCTATTGGCTGAGGGACGGCAGTTCAGAGAAGCAGCGGCGATACTGTCGAGACTTGGACCTGGAGTACTACAAAGCGTAGCTTCGGAGCTTCCGATAGATTTATTAGTGGAGGCATTGCCGCATTCCGCGCATTTGATTGAGACGCTTTTAAACAGGTAAGAGTTTTAAAATGTACTGTTTTATAGGGAGAATTTCGTAAGTAACAAATAACGTTTAAAAACTCCTGAACTCCGACGAATGACGACGTTGCGCAGTGTTCCTAGGAACCATGTGTAGCAAAACATTTTCTACCTAGAGACAAAAACACTTTGCTCTGTAAGAAGTGCTATATAGTCCTATTTGTAGAACTAAATTTAGTGAAGTACAATATTACCATAACGATTTGGCGTTTATAATGTTCTTCCTGTAAAAATAAACAATGACGATTTAAATTATTTCATTGTATACTTTAGGTGGTATTTGATATGATTTAACCACACGATGATTCAATATTAGTAAATAATTCATATTTTGGAGCGATGATTCAGATATTTCCTGTTGGTCGCGCTTGGGTGACCGCGACCCTGGTCGTTATCGAGGTTACTTCGAGTTGCGGTCGAAGAATCGTAGTATGAAAACTATCTTTTTTATAAATGACATAAGTTATGAAGTTAGTTCATTGCAGCTAATTTTACTTCAATAACTTGAAATAAAGGCACACATCAAAGACAAATTAATGCATGTTTTTCTTGACGCTAAAACACTAACGATGATGGAACATATTTTAGTGTTTTGTTCGTTTAGAATAAAGTCTTATGTACTTCGTGTAGAAATACAAGAAGTACATAAGACTTAAATCTTAATTTAAACTCCTTACAATTTCTGTACTCCTGGTCCACAAAATCTTACATTTCTTTACCGCAAACCAATCTAAGATTACGCACGCTCGAAAGACAACTTTACTCACCATTACTTACAATTCGATCTCCCATAACACCGCTTTATCAATATATTGAGTTACAATAATAAAAAATCAAAGCATAACAATCCTTATGCCGTCGTGTTAAAGGTTAAGGAAGGTATGATTTACGGGAATCGTAACGAAAGTGCCATAGACCGGTTTCCGCAGGAATCTAGACTGGGTCCGCTTTCACATGATTTACAACGACCTTCGAAATACTTTAAGGAGTACGAGAAGTGAGTGCGAAAGTATCGAACCAGTATTTTGGGTATGATTTAGCTGGGGGGCTAATTTTACTATCGAAATACTATCAAAACCAAATATTAATCACTACCTACTACCGCGTTTAGCTCTTTTTAACCGATTTCAAAAAGGGGGAGGTTCTATATTTGTCTGTATGTTTACCGATATTTCCTTCAATTGTGGACCGATTTTGATGATTATTTTTAGCTCCAAGGTAGTCCCATTTTAATTTCATTGGTATTGGACCTTGGACTTTGAAGATACACCAGGAAACTCCTTAACGAAAAAAAATACAAATATGTAAATTAAGATATTATTGGTATTACGTCGATAAAATAGGTACTCTACAAAAGAACTAAGCAGAATATTAATGGACTCCAAAATAGGAGGAAGTTCATAATTTGTCTGTGTTTTTTTATAACTTCTTTGCTCATGAACCAATTTAAAATTTGGTCTTTGCATTGAGCTCAGTATAGCTCCGAGGTGATCCCTTTTAGTTTCATTAGTATTGGACCTAGGACTTTGAAAATACACCAGGGAACTCCCTAACGACGAACAATACGCGTAATTAGATTGAGACATTATCGGTATCACGTCAATCCTATAGGCACCCTACCACAGAACTAAGCAGACTTTAAAAAAGGAGGAGGTTCATTCGTCTGTGTTTTTTTATAACTTCTTGGCTTATAAACAGATTTTGATGATTTGTTTCGCATTGGGTTCAGTATAGCTCCGAGGTGGTCGCATTTTTATTGGTATGGGACATTGGACTTTGAAGATACACCAGGGGACTCCTTGACGGTAAACAGCACGAATGTGTAAATCCAGTTATTATGAGTAGGTGTTATATCAATCCTGTAGCTTACTGTAGAACTAAGTAGAATAATATGATATGGGTACAATTAAACATAATTAATTCACTCATAATTTAAAATTGTAAATGAATAAGATGAATAAAAAACAACACACGTTGTTGTTGTGTCGGTTCCGTGTTGAAGTTCTTTATTACAAGCTTTTATTTAACTTGCACTGTTCGTATGTGTGTCTATCTGCACTGAGTAGAAATTTGGTATATGTGTGTAACTTTGATGACAATACAATTATAAAGTGCCATGGTCTAATGATAGAGCCAAGCAACTTCTGAACTAAGCAAGATATACCTATTTGTCGGGTTTTTGCTATAAAAACTCGTTTTTAAAAAGGATTATTTTGTACTCTTTACTCTCTGCCTACCCCGCAAGAGATCTGGTGTGATGATATAGATAGAGATAGATAGATAGATTATTTTAATTTATAATTCTATTAAACTAATGGTCACACTTAGGCGTTGGTTAAGACTAGGGAGAAGGACTAAGGAGGGAAAGGATGAGAGACCTAATATTTAGATTTTTGACTGTATATTTTATAGATAGATAGATAGAGTACTCTTTATTGTACACCAGTGATATTAACAATTAATTACATACAAGAAAAAAAATAGGTACAATTGGCGGTCTTATCGCTAAAAGCAATTTCTTCCAGACAACCAATGTATTGAAAGAAGCAACATACGGAATAGGGCAGTTATGGTGGCGTACACTATAAACCTCAATAATACATACTGTCATCATTTTACTTACATACATATCATAGTTATAATACAACATTATATACATACATATATACACATAAAATACTATGCAAATATATAAATATATCTTACACACAATACAGAGCGTGCAATGAAAAATTTATAAATGAAGAAAGTGGTGGTGAACCATATTTTTAAAGGATGCCAACGACTGTGCACGACGGACTGTTACAGGCAATGCATTCTACAAGCGAACGGCTTGATTAGAAAAGGATTTATCGAAGTAGTTGGTAGAATGCATTGGTGTTTTCAGCCTTAGGTTCTCCGATGACCTTAGAAACCTTAAATGTGTGTCGTGAAGGAATTCAAATCGTTCTTTGAGGTAAGTGGGAGATGTTGGATTAAATAAGATATTATAAAGAAGAGAATATGTGAGCATTCCGGCGAAGGCAAATTGGTAACCACTTGAGTCTTAAACGAAATTCAGAAATGTGATCATATTTGCGAAGGCCAAATATGAATCTAATGCAAAAATTTTGAAGTCGCTCAAGCTTGTTGTATTGGTTCTCTGTGAGATCAAGATAGCTGGCGTCTGCATAATCGATTATAGGGAGCAGAAGGGAATGTGCGATCCCACCAAAAACATTTTCATGTAAAATGTTGCCAAGACGAGACCAGACTGCACTGTCAAAAACTTACCAGATCATATGCAGACCCAAGCTTCTAACTCTACACGACCTAACTCTACAAGTCCTAACTTCACAAACTCTACACCTTAGTCAAAGCCAAACAATATTAAAGTAAAATCTCATAAAACTGCACTGTTCGCAAAGAGTATTCTTTGGATGACCTCCAAATTATTTAATAATTTTCCAAAAGCAATTAAATCAACAGAGGACATTAATGTGTTTAAAAGAAAACTTTTCGATTTTCTGGTAGTAAAAGCATACTATTCTGTCAATGAATACTTGACTAAATAATGCATAACTTTTGATGTCAGTAAGCCAGGTTCCGAGTTTTTTAGTACACACCATTTCATAGAGATTACCAAATATATATTAATGACATTTTATTTATTCATTTAAACATACATTAATTTTATTTAAGTCATGATTTATTGACTCTTTTCGACATTTAAGATCCATGTAAATGTTACTAGTGCGTGATTGACATGTATGTTTGTTTCTAAATTATTGATTGAAAAGCTATTGTATTCTTATTATTCTTATTATATTATTTATTGCATGCCAATTATGTGTCGAAACATGTTGAACTGTAATTAAGTTTGTAATATCTGTGTAACCATGTTTCAAGCAATAAATGATTTCTGATTCTGTTTCAAAATATGTGGCTTGGCCGTTTGGCACATTAAATAAAATTTTCTTGATAGAAAAAAATATAAAGTCATCTCTATTACTTGACATTTTCTGATTCCAACGCGAAATTATTAAGAACTAATCAAAAGAAATTACTTAAAAACATAGCAAATAATTGTAGAAAAGTTCTTGTAAAGTAGTTTTTTTATAATGTTTGTTTTTGTACATACGTCGTTCATTTCCGAGCGCGCTCAATATATCCGTCCATTATTATTGTTTTATAAAGTAATTGCATCACTGTCACCCTCCCGGACAAAAAATCGCGGTAAGCCCTTAAGATGCATACCAATATTGCGCGCTATGCTTTCAAAATTTCATCAATCAATTTATTCTCGTGAAAATTCGCGAGTTTTACCTGAAACTTTGTAAAGGGGAAATGGGCCCAAAACGTAGAGGCCTTTGGCAAGAAGTTGAAAGTGAAGAAACAAATAGTCAACTGACTCCAGTAGGTGCCAGGTTTATTATGAAAAAACATACCGTCACGCCTATATTCCCCAAGCGGGGATGGCAGTGGTGTACAGAGTACACCCACGTTTCGCTGACGATGTTAGGACCCATGTAATAGGGGGCGAGCTTATTGCCATATACCGGGCACAATTCCAGACTCCGGACTCATACTGGGAATTTTTCGTTAAAAACATTACATTTGTCCGACTTAGGATTTGAACCCAGGACCTCGTGATCACAAAGTAAAAATTTATTATTAATTTTTATTAATATTATATACTTCGAAAAGACCCGTCGTAATAGATGTGGCGTAATAAGTATACTTCTATGGTCCATTCTCACCATAAATCTATGCAGAGATATACATATTAAAGGTTGCTATGTCTTTAAAGATAGATCTAGATACATAGTGATGAGTGATATTTGCTTTAAAACATTTAGATAACAGACATGGGAATGGAAAGCGCGAAGATGGCCGAGACAACGATTAATTAAACCGGCACGCATGGCAGATCACCAATAACGATTATAAAATCATGATGCGCCATATCGATTTGTGTCTTTATATTTTTTATAACAGTGGCATTCACTTTTATAGCCTTCCCTGAATATTGGTATTAGAGAAATTAATTAAACCTGTTTGAACTCTTTACTCTCCTACTAGGCCGCAAGGAATCTGTCGTGATGATACTTGTATAGATAGAATTATGATTATTATGTGGCGACCACGTTATAGAAAACATGGAATAGGTAGACCTTATACTACATATAATATAATCACCACGTCTTACAAGATGGATCAATGCCTATATTCTCCAAGCGGGGGTGGCAGAGGTGTACTGAGTACACTCACTTTTCGCCGACTATTTTAAGTCTCATGTAATAGGAGGCGAGCCTATTGGGATATACCGGGCACAATTTCAGACTCCGAACTCATACTGGGAAGTTTTCATTAGAAAAATTACATTTGTTCGACCTAGGATTTGAACCCAGGACCTCGTGATCAAAAAGCGATGCGCTTTGCTACTAGACCAATGAGACAACGCAAGAAATATATAGTACGCAAAAATACTATATTTTCAACACCGAAATTTAAGAAACAAATCCTTCATTTTAAAAATTTATGAATGCGCTTTTACTTTAACTTTTGACTGATGCGATCGCGTGTATCCGAACGCATCTGTCTTAATGCCATAGATTTATCACGCTTAATGCGTTCCAAACTTATCAAATTAACCACTTCAATTGAATTTTTGGTCAAACAGCATGGACTGTACTGTAAAACTAATGAACCGAAGACACGTTGGCAACCCAGTCGTGAGTCATGCATGCGAGTCAAAATAGTTTTAAACTCAAACTGAAATCGTTTGAACCCCGCGGGGGCACTTACAAATGGTTAAGTTTACATTATTTTTTTAACTCACTAATCAACCACCGGATCGGAACGCGGTCTTCAGTCTTTTTTGTTTAATACTCTTTTAATTTTTTTCTCATCTGTACTATATAATACAATTATTGAAACGAATTTTGGAACGTATCTACACGCAAACTAACTTGCTATTGGGATTCACGTTTTGTTTAGCGAGAATCCGTTTATGACCGCGGACACAAACCTTATCTTATACCCAATTTACACACTGCTCACTTAGGGAAGCTGAGTCGTATAAACGCGCCACTTACTTACTCTTACTTTACTTCCCTTCCTATACTATCACTTCCCGACGCTCCCTTCGACGGCGATTTTTTGAGCGGGAATCAAAAGACGGGCCACGTCCACTCAGTGTGGCCGGTTTTGAAATCTTTTTAGAATGATGAGAAAAAAATAATTATTGAAAAAGCTTATGGATAAAAAACTAAAGAAATATATAGAATACAAAATAAATGTGAGGGTGGTATATCACAAAAACCATAGGAAAGTTAGTATAAAAATTGCCTTGGGGATAAAAATCTGATGTCGGGAGCTTTTTGAAAACACAAGAGAAATACAGAGCGATGCTTATAGTACGACGGGAGTATGTGAACAGTCGACGCTGCCGCGGTGTTGCTCAATGCTTTTGGTGGGAAGTAGCAGTAGTTTAAGCCGGGTATTACACCTAGGACGATAAAATCCGTGACAAATGGCTTATCGCGCCGCATGTGCAAGCTCGGGGATAAAGGTTTGAAGGATGAAACATTTATCCCTTGCAAAAGCAAAAATGCTACCAGAATATACATTTGTATACGATAACTTTTGTTCATTGCGTTGATATCTAGTGGTGTAAGATACGGCTGGCCATCACGAGGCCCTTAATTTGAAGCCTCGTGTGAGTTGGCAGGGTGGCTTAAGCTCTACCACTTGACGAATCCGTCCACGCCCAAAGCCCATAAATTTCACTGGACCACGTGTAAGAGCGTGTATACGGGGTGCGCTGACGAGCCGCGCCCGCGCCGGTTTACTTTCACCTGCATATGCACAGAACAACTTGTAATTACTGCATTGGTATTTATTGCTTTCCATACAGACTGTGCGGCGGCCAGGACACTCAAAAGTGTTAAATATATGCAGGAGAACATATAAGCAGTAACTTTTCCAAACGTATACTTCTATATGACAATGACTGCCTCGTTGGTCTTGTAGCGAATAATGCGCGCTGCGGTCATGAGGTCCTGGGTTCAAATCTTTGGTCGGACAAAAAGTAATTCTGCGATAAAAACATCCAGTATCACTCTGCAGTCTGTCCGTTATAAAGGTTATAATAATAATATTTATTTTGTGGGCAATAAAAACCTATTATATTAGTATACAAAAACTTATTACTTACTTACTACTATAGGTAGGCCCCCTATTACATGGGACCTTACATCATTGGCTAAAGGTACACCTCTACCTCTCCTCGGGGATATCGGCGTGACGGTGTTTATTTTTAAATAAAGAAACAGCCTACGGTACTCCTCTACCGGGCATAGGACTTCAATTGCACACCACTGAGTCCGATAATATGCCGACGAACAATTTTTCGAAAGAATATTTCTCCAACTATGTTGCCATAACCAAATAGACCGGGTCTTATCTGAAGGGTAAGTCAAGAGTCTTCGTAACCGGCAGCGAACGTGAGAGACGAACTGGGTGAGTAAAGGAAGCGAGAGAGTCTGCAAGAATAGAAACTGTTGAAACTCTATTCTCAGTCTACCCGGCAAGGTACTGGCTTGATGATATAGATAAAATATTTCCTATAAATCAGCTTTTTACCCACTTATTCCCACTGCTGGGCAAGAGTGTTGTTTGAAAAGTAACCTCATCAAGTGGGACCCGGAACTAACGGCTTGGCGTGCCTTCCGAATCATGAGAATGCATGAAAATGAAATTGTCACAAACGACTATTCGTGACAATTTCATTTCAATAGCACCGTTTGGCTCAGTCGGATGGGACTACCCATCTAAGACCGATCGAGTCGAAAGATCCTTAACTTTGATGTTTGCTAAAACCTGTTCAGGGCTACTGGCGTCGCTTATTTCCTGTTTGAAAAACATAATGTTTGATTGCCATTCGATTCTTAATCTTTAGAATATATTGTGAAAATACTCAATAAGAATCTATGTCATCATATCCGATTCCTTGGGGAGTAAGCAGAGAGTACGGATTTTCAACATATTCTAACAGACCTCTCTCGTTACCACTTTCTGCAAAATGCAAAGTAATGCATCGTGCCGTGTCTTTCACCATCTTCCATTTGCTAATAACCGATTTCTAAAATAAAAACAAACTTATGCGTATGATTACATCTGGAGTCAATGCACTCAACACGATAATACACACGCTAATTACAGCAAAAATATGCAATAATCTTTTACTTACACAGTTGCAATTATAGAAAAATGGTTTCTAAGTAACTGCAGACATAGCTTAATTTCTTAAATCTACCAATTATTGTTAACTGATTTTTGTATACCTGCTCTCAATTATAAGCCGAACAAACACATTTTTTACATAAATACATACATTGTGTACATAAAGCAACTCGTGCAGAACTGACAGAAGCCAGTGGAGTGGAACTGAAACCCTATACTGCGAGATACGGAATGAGGGTATCATTTTGTGTGTGAGTAATCTAGCTGTTGGCCGCGGGGCCTTTCCAGCTTCACCGGATAAGAGGGCGAGCGTGCAACCACTACGACGATACGTAAATATGGGCGCATGGGCATGCGCACTACAATCTCTTTAATAGAACTGTTATAATCTTACTTTATTGTAAGAACTAGCCGCGACTTCGCCCGTGTGGAATTTATCAAGATTTTTTTTTATATCTTAAATAAAAGTAGTCTAAAGTTACTCTTTATAACATTAGCTATCTGCTATTGAAGTCCGGTCAAAATCGGTCCAGTCATTTCGGAGATTAACCAGAACAAACAGATAGACAGACAGACAAAAAAATTAAAAATTGTGTTTTTGTTATATGTACGGTATAGTATACTTTTATATGCATTTAGTAAAAAGCTGTTATTTGGACATTATAAACAGACAATTCAATTTTATTTATTTGTATGTATGTATAGAGAGGTGTGGATTTATGCAGTTCATGATCACAGTGAAAATAAGTAAACATTTGAGGATCTTGGTAGTAGGGTTTTGAACAAGAATCGAGTACTAATATATCCAACTGTGAAATCACGTCGCCGTCTTCCTTGGGGTCGCACGTGTAGGACGCTCGTGGCTCCTGCCCCTAGCACCCCACGACCCTAAGGCTCAAGTCGTCGTCACTCTTTAATAGGACCCAAAAAATCGGTCTTAAATTGATCAGATTTTATAAGTCAGATTTTTTAATCGGACCAATAAGAAAAAAAAAACACGTAGTCCGATAGATCGGATTACGCGGTCGGACCACGCGTTCACAAGGCAATCGCCATACAATGATACAGCAAATCGTGACCCGCAAATCCTGTGTCATATGCACATAGATAGCGCTGAGTCGTTATTTGCAAACTTTCGTAACAGCTATTTAAACTAAGAAATTTTAATTAGTTCTTCAGTAAAAGTGACTTAGAAATCATCAAGTTTTTTGGAACATATGTTGAGAGAATTCAAATTTAAATTTTGGGTTTTATTAATTTGACGTCGATAATTTACCATCTAATCTTAATTAGTGTTTTATGGGTTGAGTTGTCTCAAGCGCATTTCGACCCGATGGGATCGTTTGTGCTGCCTTTGCCCCAATGCTGGTGATGATCCAACGTACCTGGTGATCCAAATACTCCCTGTAACAGATCGTAGATTCCAGGGGGGGGGGGGAGAGCCTAGAGATGGATAGGCTGTCCCCAGTAGATTTATTCGCTGCGCTATCTTCTACACATATACATGCTTCATAGTTTCAGTTTCTGTGCCACAGCTTCTACATACTACGTCGCTGAATAGGTTCATTTTGTGTTGATGTTCTTTTGTGATATTAATTGTTAGTATTTTAGTATTTATTTGATTGAACTTAGGTAATTCAATTAAAAACACGAACTGAGCAAAACGACGGAAACAAAGTGTATATTTTTCTCTTTTTTTTTAAAACGTCATAATATGACAAGTGCACAATATTCATAATAGATGGCGTTCAGTGTTGCAATTAATCATTTCAACATCCTCTTCTTAATTGCAAACCCATAGCCATGGAACAGTCATCAGTCTTCTTTGGAGAAATTGGTTTTGTAAGTATGTCAGCAACCATATCTTGAGTCCCAACATAGCAGAGTTGAATTTCCTTATCAGCAACTCTTTTTCGGCGAAAATGATGTCTCAAATCAATATGTTTGCTGCGAGCACAGTAAGAATCAATACCTGCAAATTTGATTGCGCTTTGATTATCACAATAAATTATGGTAGGCACATCTGTAAGCTTCCAATTTAGTTCCGACTCTAAATGCCTTAGCCACATAGCCTTCTGTGTGGCCGTAGCTAGTGCCATATATTCAGCCTCCATGGTTGATAAGGCAACTGTGTTCTGTCGTTTAGAACACCATTAGACTGAAGCACCCTGAAACAAAAAAGTGTAGCCAGAGCATAATCTCCGGCTGTTAATGTCAGAAGCCCAATCTGAATCACACTAGCCAAACACTCTTCTTTCATGTTTATTTTGGCTCAATTTTAATTTATAATCCTTAGTTCCTTTTATATAGCGTAGCACTCTTTTAACTGCTAACCAGTGTTGTATTTCTGGTTTGTTGTTGAAACTACTCAATTTGTTTACAACAAAACAGATATCTGGTCTTGGGCCTTGTGATAGGTAAAGCAAACTCCCAATAGCTTCTTGATAAGGTACATTACTAATAATATTATTTTGATCTCCTGTGCTGGTCAATTTGGAGCTAAGATCACAGGGCGAATGGACTGGATTACAATCTGTCATATTGAATCTCTGTAGGATTTTTTCTATATAAGCAGTCTGATCAATATAAATTTGGTCTCTGGCCGCGTTTTGACTTATCCTCCAGCCAATAAAATAATTGACAGGTCCGAGCGACTTCATTTCAAATTTACTTTTAAGTTGTTGGTTGATTTCTTTACCTTTCTCTTCATTATTATAAAAAATTAATAAATCATCAACATATATCAATATAAAGATGATGCTTCCATTATCATTTCTGTGGTAAATACATGGATCAACAGATGTACTTTTCAATCCCAACTGTTTGAGAACAGAAGTAAGTTTCAAATTCCATTGGCGACTCGCCTGTTTTAAGCCATAAATAGACTTATTTAATCTGCAAACTTCTTGTCCGTGTTCATAGCCAGGTGGTTGATTCATATATATTTCCGCATCTATATCTCCCTGCAAAAATGCTGTAACTGCATCCATTTGATCTATATATAAGTTTTCTTTTACAGCTAATGCAAACAAATATCTTATTGAAGTATGCCGTACTACCGGAGCAAAAATTTCATTATATTCAGTTCCTTTACTCTGTCTGAATCCTTTTATGACTAATCTTGCTTTGTATCGTATAACTTCACCATTTGCATCTATTTTCATTTTGTAAACCCATTTGCAAGGGATTATTCTTTTGTCTTCAGGTAGAGTTACCAATGTCCATGTATTATTCCGAAGGAGCGATTCATACTCGCTATCCATAGCTTCTTTCCACTCTTTTGCTTTTGGGCTTGAAAGAGCGTCTTCCACAGTCTCTGGTTCCTTTAATAATGCTGATGAACTTGTTGGTTTCTCTTCGTAACAAAAATAGGTAGTAGGTTTGATATTCCTTGGCCTCAGAGTTATATTTCTTAATGGTATGGAATCGTCATCAAATCTTTCCGGTGTGTAATCTAGGTCATTATCTCTTTCTGAATTTGATATATCACTGCTGGCGACATAATATTGTTCCTCTTCTGAACTTTCATTTACTAAAGTATCGGTATCAGATTCTTGTTTGGCTGTCGTTTCCTGTTCTTGCAAAGAAGTGAGTAGCATAATTACACAATTATTCCTAGCTGTGTGTTCCAAGAAAACAACATCTCTACTCTTGTATATTTGTTTTTTACTCTCATCATACAATCTGTAGCCTTTAGTGTATTCGCAATAACCCACAAATATCATCTTAGTAGCTTTTGAATCCCATTTTCGTCTGCTTTCTTTTGGTACATGAACCATTGCGTGACAACCAAATATTTTTATGTTATTTAAATTTGGTCTTTTACCTGTCCACATTTCATATGGTGTCTTGTAGTCCAAAGCTTTTGTTGGTGAACGATTTGTTATATATGCCGCTGTTGAAATCGCCTCAGCCCAAAATATTTTCTGTAGTCTGGAATTCAAAATTAGGCATTTAGTTTTCTCTACTAATGTGCGATTCATACGCTCTGCCATACCGTTTTGTTGTGGCGTATATGGATTACTTGTTTGATGCTGGATACCAGATTTACACAAAAACAATTTAAACTCATTGTTTATATATTCTTTTCCATTATCTGTGCGCAATGTCTTTATTTTCTTATTAGTTTCATTTTCTACTAAATTCTTAAATTCTTTAAACTTTTCTAAAGTTTCAGACTTGCTCTTCATGAAATAGACAGATACTTTCCTACTGTAATCATCGATGAAAGTAATATAATATCTGGCACCTCCAATAGAACTTGTCTGCATCGGACCACATAAATCTGAGTGAATTAATTGGAGCAATTCTGAAGCCCTAGTACCCGTATTTTTAAATGGTTGTCTACTCATTTTTCCCTCTAAGCAAGTTGTGCAAACTTGATTACCTTTTTTCGATAATTCAACCCCTTCTGCACTATCAGTTATTTTCTGTAAGTCTGTGAAATTGAGATGGCCCATTCTTAGATGCCATAAATTTATATCTCGCTCATCTGTTGTTGATAGCAATGCCGGTGCTTCAGAAACATTGTTCAATATATACATGTTATTGCGATGCAATGCTGTCAATATTAACTTATTATTTTGATATATCTGACAACCATCTCTCTCAAATTTCACTTCACAGCCATTATTTACCATTTGACTTATAGAAAGTAAATTAACTGTTAGTATGGGTACATATAAAACATCTCTGACCTGTATTGTCCGTATTATGCCATCTCAGTCTCTAATCTGAAAATCCACCTTGCCACTGCCTTTTACTGCTACTGTTTTATTGTCTGCAACCTTAATATTGTTGATAGTTGATGGGGATACATCATACATCCAATTCTTGTTATTGCACATATGCAGTGATGCTCCGGAATCAACATACCAGCAACTTCCATCCAATGCAGCAGCAACTGGAAAAGCAGCATAATAACCATTATTAGAATTGTCATTGTTTGACGGACCCTTTTTTTGTCGTTAAAGTAGCAATCCCTACTCATGTGACTATACTTGTTACATACAAAGCACCGTGGCCCTTTGGGTTGCCCTTTCCTCTGAAATTGGTTATTAGGATTTTTTGGCATTGACTTTGACGTAATATTTTGTTTATTATATGACTTGGCATAGTAAGCAGCTGAATCTGATACCTTAACTTCTTGTAACAACTTAGTTTTTACATAATCTGCAGTAATATTCACACTGGAGCTCTCTAAGTCCATTATCATTGGCTTGTAGTAATCAGGGAGGCCAGCGAGCAGCAACGTACCCAGCCACTCGTCTCCTACTACAAAATTGATATTTCTTAACTTGTGAGCTGTTGACATTACCTTATTGACATATTCCTCGACACTCGAGCAATTGTCCAAGTTAGTGGTGATCAAATCTCTCAATAAACCTACTTTTCTACTAAGCCCTGATTCATCAAACCCTTTTTCAAGTTTGGTCCAAACCTGTTTCGCTGTTGTAGCCTCTTGTACATGGACCTAATTAACTGGGTCTACCAACAGTATTATTTTCGATTTTCCTTTCGTATTTTTCTTGCTATCAGATACATAGCCTGGGTCAGATTCAACCTCCTGCCACAATTCTTCATGTTCGAGGTAGTTTTTCACGGCACCAAACACGAAAATTACCAAAGTTGGAACTTTGGTAATTTTCTCTTCCAATTAGCTTCTCAATTGTACCCATTAATATTTGTGATGCCATTTTATTAAGTACTTTTCTCAAAAAAATTAAGCTGAAATAGCTGGGAAAAAAACGAACTAGCCGGCAATGGCCGGTTTTGAGGTTATCTAACTTCAATCTAATTGAATCACAGCACTTATGTTTCGAATTACTTTTCTAATATACTATCGGACATATATAGCCCATAACCTGATATTAATTGTTAGTATTTAAGTATTTATTTGATTGAACTTAGGTAATTAAATTAAAAACACGAACTGAGCAAAACGACGGAAACAAAGTGTATATTTTTCTCTTTTTTTTAAAACGGCATAATATGACAAGTGCACAATATTCATAATAGATGGCGTTCAGTGTTGCAATTAATCATTTCAACATTTTATATCGTAGTGGCCTGTATATTATGTTTTATTGGTATGTATTTTATTTAATATCTATATCATCACGCCAGATCCCATCCCTTTATATAATACATGGGTGGATTATCACTGAGTCCGCGTGGTGGAGTTAACCTAATCTCTCTCGCCTATATATTCAGTACCGGTATGCAACAATCTCGCAGCTTCTGAAGCGTGAAGACATTCCATACCGATATTGCATTAGCTAGTTATTTCGCTATCGTACAGACAGCTCGCGATATTGATCTAATAAATTAATTATCTATCAGTGAGCACATACTAAAACTTTTATACTGCCTCATTGGCTTAATGGCGAAGAGTATGACCAAAAGCTCCTAAGATCGAACCCAGGTTTTATATTGATTTTACTATAGAAAAATTCTCATAAAATGCTTCTATCTATCTATATGATCACGTCAGATCTATTGTGGGATAGGCACAGGGTAAAGAGTTCCAACAGGTTTTTTCTTTACGGACCTCTCTGGCTTTCTCCACTCTCATAGTTCGTCTCATACACGCTCGCCGGTCATGGATACTCTTGACTTACCCTTCATCTGAGATAAGGTCTATTTGGTCTTGTTTAGATTAGTCTAGGTATTTCCCGGTACCCACATCCTTACACTTTTACATAGAATTCTTTCTTCCTATAAATCTGAATATTCTTATTTCGTAGTGAATTACACAAAAAATACCCAGTCACGTCTATCTTCTAAGGGACGATTGCTGAGGTGTACTATGTACACTGACTATCGCCGATAATGTTAGGTCCCAATGAAGTTGATGTCTGACAAACGCAAACGCTGGCGCAAACGAAAAAGTAAGACCACTAGTGAAATAAATCAATTTTTCGGATTTTGTCCAGGTTTATTTTTGATTTGTATGTTCCTGACCTTTCGTTCGGACATCTAAGACTTCAGTCCCTCCCGTGACCATGGATGCTGCAAAGCACTCAAAACGTCGGGAACTCAAACATCAACAATAAACCGCGATAAAAGCCGCAAAATAGTTTTATTTCATGTGTAATGTTCGCGTAAATCAAAGAACTCAGTCAATGAGACTTCAAACTGATATTCGGAATTTTCGACATAAAAACGACACTTTGTCCGACCTAAGATTCGAACCCAAGACATCGTGGTTTTCACACTAACTATATGCCTATAAACCAACTGTTGGACCAGGAAGCAGGTTAGCACACACAAACAGTTTTTAAACGTACCCTACACTAGGATTTATTCCTGTGTCGTGGGTGCGTTTACAAACATGAAAATTCACATACACAAATACCCAGACCCAAACAAATAATTGTCGATCACACAAAGATTTGTCCCGTGCGGGAATCGAACCCGCGACTATTAGACACAGTGCGCGGAGCGGCCTAAGCTGCGCCAAATCGGCCGGTAAATTATTATTCATTTTCTCCCCATTCCGTTAACCATAAACTTACCACAATGCACTCGTATTCACTAGAGAATCATTATGTGAGAATAGGATCACATAACGACGCTTAAATATAACGATCTCCGTTATGTTAACCGTTACAACGATGTAACGACGGTCGTTATCGGCACTTGAAAAGATATTGTTATCGTTATGGCGAAGCTTCAAATGATTATGGTTATTGCTTTATTTAGGGTTATTGATAGATTGAGTTAATTGCGGTCTTCTGTATGGTGCCCGGATCTATATAATATCCCAGCATCCCGCCCCGGTTTTGCACGGGTACATTACATACTTACACCTTACTCTTGAATCACTTTGTCCATTGGTGAAAACCGTACGAAAATCCGTTCGGTAGTTATAGACAGACAGACGCGGCGGGGGACTTTGTTTTATGATATGTTGTGATAGAGTCATGATTTCAATTTTTATTTTAGTGAAAAACACTAATTACAATCAAAACATAACATCAGGTTTGCTTTATAAGTTTGCTGGACTGGCTATATCGCATTTCCGCTTAAATGTTGTTAGAATTACATATTTTACTATGATTAAATAGACCGTGTCTTATCTCTCTATCTCTATCTCAGGTGGTCTCATTTTAATGAAATCGGTATTGAACTTAAGACTTTGAAGATACATCAGGGGACTCCTTAACGGCGAACAGCACGAATCTATAGATTCCGTTATTATGGTTATTATATCAATCCTGTAGATACCATGCTGTACAATTCAGAAAAATAATATAATATAGGTATTTAAATATTAGTAAATAATTCACTTGTCACTTAAAATTGTAAAATAATAATCTGATCAATGAAATGGTGCCAAGTAACCGACTGCACTAACCGGTACCGACTTCAAATATTTATTTTTTGCTTTTTGAAGTAGGTTATATTTAAAAAAAAAAAGATTTTTCGACCTGGGATTGGAACCTAGGACCACGTGATGGTTAACCCTACTTTGCGCAACTAGTCAGTGGAATGGGATACTAAGTATGTTTGTCTTTAAAAAATTGATGTCCATTGTAAATTCTTCAAGTAAAGGATACTTCAGCATTTTTCTAACAAAGAAACAAACAAATTACCGTTTCAGTTATCGTATAGTACATAGATACCTATGTACTCAGTGGTTAGAGCGGTGGCTCCGGCATGCGTTATGAAAATTTAATTTCTGCCCAAAGCGGATCTATGTAGTTTCACAATCATTCAAAAACGCTCGAATACCTTACCTGTTACAATAAAACTATTGCTTAATATATAAATTAACTTAAATCATCCTTTTGTACGCATCGGTAAGTGAATTCTCGAGAATCCGTTACGCACAGACCTTAAATAAAATTGTTTTGATGCAATAACTTTGACCGCTCCCATTCCGCGGGACGTGTTAATTACTTAATTTTTATTATAAAATTTATGTTTGTTTATATTACGACTTGTTACATCAGAGAATATTTTATGAGGCAAGTAATAATTCGCCACTTAAACTGGAAGAAGTCTATCTATCAATCTATATCATCACGCCAGAGCCCTTGCAGAGTAGGAAGAGAGTACAGAGTTCCAACAGGTTCTTTTTACAGACCTCTCTGTCTTCGTCCACTGACACAGTTCGTCTTATGCACGCTCGCCAGTTACGGAGAATCTTGACTTGTCTTTCAGATAAGACACGGTGTATTTGGTCATGGGAAGATAGTCTAGGTCTTCGCCTATACCTGCATCCTTCCTCTCTTGCATTGTATATCCGTTTTTTCATTATTTTTTTCGACATTTTCCTGGAAGAATTAATGTGAATTATTTGGAAAGAATGTAACTAATTTTCGGGTCTAATCAAGTAAGCATTTCGAAGTATACTGTCTAACAATTAAGCTGAGAGAGAATAGGTCATACTCTACTATATACAGATCTAGTGCGGTGCGATAGTGGAAAGAGGCCCCTTACTCTAGGAAGCTCTAAAGCCGCCTATAAGGCTTCCAACTTGATTTAACGACTAACACACGAAATAGTAACGTGAACCAACGACTTAACGTGTCTTTCCAAGCGCGGAGACGTATAAATATAATAACTTTTCAAATGGTCATCCGTCTCAGCCTGACAGAACCGTTCGGTCTCCCCGATCTAGTTCTTATGGGTTTGATTTTGCATCAGACAAATCTGTGTGTTTCATTAAAATTTATTTCGATCTGGGTATTTGTGTATCTGAAATTGATGTTTGTAATTTCACGACACAGATAATTTTTAGCATGGGACATATCTCTTTCCGTTACGCCTATATTCCCCAAGCGGGGGTGGCGTACTGTGTGTGCATGATAATAGCTCCCATGTGACAGGTTACAGTTTTAGAGACACAAACATCCAGATCGAAACAAAAGTCTCGAACGGCCCCCAATATATGGAAATAGACTCACCCTAGAGGGCTCCCCCTAGGGTGAGTCTATTGACATATATTGGACACGATTACAGGCTCCCGACTGATACTGGAAATTTTGCGATAGAAAAACTACACTTTGTCCGACTCAGGATTTGAACCCAGGACCTCAATCACTACGCGCATTATTCGCCAGACTAACACGGCAGTTTTTTCCAAAATATAAATACATTATCCCTTTGTCCTCAGGCTTATATCTTTAGAAATCAGTCCTCGTCCGGAGGTACAATGCGACGCCGTGGCGTGGAGGCTGGTGGGGCTGTTGGGAGCAGACCAGAGCTCAGGGCTGCGGGCCAGGACCTGCCGCCTCGCCTCTGCCCTCGTGCATTATACCCCAGATGCAAGAGATGCTATCGATGCGAGAAGACGCCAGTTGGACGCTGCTGTACAAGGTACACCCTGCAGGTTCCCAGATGCTTCTGTGTCAGACAGGAGGTACAGGAGGCAATGGCGTGGAGACTGGTGGGGCTCTTGGGAGCAGACTAGGGCTTAGGCCTGCGGGTCAGGACCTGCCGGCTCGCCTCAGCCTACGTGCATTACCCCTGACGCAAGATACGCCATCGATGCGAGGAGACGCCAGATGGACTCTGCTGTACACATTACCTTTACATAAAAAAAAAAAAACAAAAACAACCGCAACCTAGACAAGACAGCTATAATAGACCAAATCTTGCATAACTGCTTCGTTGGTCTAGTGGCAAAGCGCATCGCTTTGTGATTACGAGGTCCTGGGTTGGCTATGTAGTTTTTCTAACGAAAACTTCCCAGTATGAGTCCGGAGTCTGGAATTGTGCCCGGTATATGGCAATAGGCTCGCTCCCTATTACTTGGGACCTAATGTCGTCGGTGAAAAGTAGTACACCTCTGCAACCCCCGGTTGGGGAATATAGGCGTGACGGTGTGTTTAATCTTGCATAACTGAAGACTGGTGGTGCCTGAAAGATTGAAAACTTGAGGGTTCTAAAACTTGATATTGAAGAATAGTTAGCGTTAATTCGACTTCATTAGTAAGTTCTTAGATTTACGCGAATATTACACATGAAATAAAACTACTTTTTCGGATTTTATCCGCGATAAAATCCGAAAAAGTAGTTTTATTTCATTCATTAGTAAGGTTTTAACTTTTAAAAGATTTGGTTACATAAGGAGATTTTTGGTACCACCGATTCTAGTTATCACCGTCACGCCTATAATCCCACGCCTTAAGCGAAGGTGGCAGAGATGTACTATTTACACTCACTTTTTGCCGACGATCTCATGTTCCACGTAACAGGGGACGTAACAATTGCCATGGTACCAGACACAATGCCAGGCTTAGGATTTTACTGGCACTGAAGTTTTTCTATCAAAAATTACATTTTTGGCAACCTAGGATTTGAACCCAGGATCTCGCGACCGCTACGCGTATTATTTGTCACAAGACCAAAGAGTTTCTATCTATCTATCTATCTATCTATAACCTCACGCCAGATCCCTTGCGGGGTAGGCAGAGAGTACAGAGTTCCAACAGGTTTTTTCCTTACATACCTGTCTGGCTTCCTCGACTCTCATAGTTCGTCTCATACACGCTCGCCGGTTACGGAGACTCTTGACTTTTCCATCAGATAAGCCATCAAAAAGTTACTACTACTAAAAAACTAAACGACGAAAAGGTAAAAAAAAATAACAATGTTTGAATTGTATTAACGTTTTGGAGGTTTCGAAGCGTAAGCATGTATAGGAAGTTAAACTTATTAACAGTGGCCCCCCTTTTCCTTGTAAGTTATATTAAATGATTGAAATCTGTGAAGGCCTACACAAAAGGTCGGTATGAAACGTGGCAGATTACTATCAGCAGAAAAAAACAAGCATTACGAAGGGAAATGCGGATTTGAGCTTCCTCCATCACCGGATCAGGTAATTACGAGTATTTCCTTTATAATATGATTGTGTACTTTTTAATCTATGACGCTGGTGTTAAAAGGGAGGGTACTTAAAATAATAAAAAAACAAGGTTATAGATTTGATAACATTTTCTGCTGTACTGATTTGAGATTTGATTATGGTTGTTGATCGACATTAACTTAAAAATTGCATGTAAATAAAACTTATTTTGAACCTTAGGAACACCAAGATAATATTGAAAATATTAATTCTTTTTTGACGTGAAGTTATAGTGTGTCAAATATAATAAGCGCTATATATCAATCAATCAATCAATCAGCCTATCGCAGTCCACTTTTGGACATAGGCCTCTCCTAGCACGCGCCATTGCACACGGTCCTCCGCCTTCCGCATCCAGTCTGTCCCAGCGACTTATAGTGTCTATATATCAAAGAAGACATTTTCTAAACAGTGATGGTATTATGATACTTCTGAAAACTCACTATTGTAAATGCTTTCCATTTAATTTTATTTCAGTTACTCTCTGTTCATGGTATGACAACCATAACATATGCCAAGTTTGGAATTGAATGTGTCTATTTGACGATCATCATCATACCTTTCTCTTCACCTCCAGATCATAGCACTTCCCCAATGCCACCAGTCATATTTAAGACACTCACTCCTCTGTGGTGAGGACGGATGTATGATCGATTTTTACCACACTGAAAACCACCAAGTCTTTCCTAGTATACTTCGACACGGTAAAGGGCTCTGGAATCTCCAAATGAAACGCATCAGTGGTTTTTCCTAGTTTTCACTCAGCATATCTCGGGGAATAATAAAAATATACAATCATGATTATCATGTCAACCGTGGTTACCCCTTGTTGAGTGAGGGTCTTCTTATTAGCACGCCCTTCTTGTCGGTTGGTAGCTTTCCTCATCCAGTGTTTTCCTATGGCCCGATATCATCGGACCATCTGGCAGGCTGGCGACCCACGTTTCTGTGTCCTGTTCTCGGTCTCTAGAATCTTTATACTCTATAAAATAGCTCTTTAAAACTACCTCACTCTATGAAAAGGCCCCACTCCTCAAGTCTCCTTTCTTCTCCAGGTCTGGGTACACATGGCCTCACGGCGGACGCGTGTGGGTCCTTGATCTCGCTGCACGTGGCCATGAAAAACGAGCTTCAACGACACGTGGACGTGTATAAGCAGGCCTTACACAAGTTGGAGGAACTGGTAAGATCTACTATCAGTTGTACTCGTAACTTGGTCTTCGTTAAAGAGAGATAGAAGAAATTGCGCTCTTTAGGTGAGTTCATTAGGAATAAAATCGTAAGGTCATACATACTAGGCGACTCGTAAAGGTATCAAGGCGTTACGAAAATTCTAGAATGTTTCATTTTGCTCCAGGTGACTTGTTACGTTTTAGGTTCTAAGCAAGTTGCCGGCCAGTGCGACTGTAGGCTTAAAGATGCGGGAAGGTTTACTCAAAAAGCTCCCTTTATAATATTATTGAAAGGTTTTGGCCACCGTCAGCCTAAGAGCTGTGAGGATGTCTAGAAACCTGACGGCATGACGCTAGTTCACTGCAAAATGTTCTTTACATGTTAGATTTAAAAAATGAATTTACAAAAAAGAGGACAGGGGCACGAACCAAAATCCTCTTGGTGGACTGGTTTGACTCCTGGGTATATTGCCTTTGCTATGTTTCTGTATAGTCAGATGCCTTGTTAGGTTGGCAGATAGCACAGAGTTCGATGTAAGTATAAACATCACTCACTATGCATTAGGAAAATATTTTTAAGGTCATCTTCCTGTTCTTTAAGATTTTCAGTAGCACAAATAGCGACACATTGAGAACAATAATCCCTTTCTTCGACAGTCTTCTGTAACAGTCAACCAAGATCCAGCTTCGTCATCCCACCAGCGGCTCCTGGCGCTCACCCACGCGGATGTGGAGCGACGGTTGATCGACAACAAATCCCTGCTGACTATAGTCGACAAGCCGGCCTTGAGGCAGCTTCCGACCCTTGTAGCTTCTCTAGCCGCCAGGGTCGAGAGCGATAAAGCCGTGTTGGCCTGCATTGGGCAGATTAAGAGGAGCGACCCTACCTTGGATTTGAGCGATACGAGGTAAGTATCTGTCGAAGTCATCACATCAGGTACCGTGCAGAGAATAAAGAGATCCAATAGGTTCTTTGCTTACGGATCTGTCTGACTTTTTATATACTCACAATTCGCCTCATGCACACTCGCTGGGTACGGTGACTTTTAAATTATTCGTGTAATTTTAATAATATAGTGAAACACTTGCCTTGTTTTCACAAGGTCCATGGTTCAAATCTCAGCTTGCACCTTTGAGTTTTTCGAAATTTGCGTGAGATTTTCACTTACTAAGGGTGAACAAAAACATCTAGAAGAATCTTTAAGGTATGAAAAAACCTAAAGTTATTAAAAGACATTTAAATTTATATACCTGAAATATGTAATAAAATCACTGCGGGACCAGAATACCTCGACGTAATGTGGGTGTTCCATGTGCACCATTACTTGCATCAATGATGATCAGATTTAGTTCTGTTCAGAATTAGTTTAGTTGCCCCCTAACCCTTCAGGCTTGAAGGTAGTTGTTGCACCCTCGTCCTCTTACATGAAGCTGTAAAGGGCTCTCGGACAATAACGTAGATGATTTACGCACACATACACATTTGAAATATATTCCAAATTTACTTATTAGCTTATTTCTAAAAAACTATCTTAAACAATTTATATAAATATAAAACAAGGAATTTAACAAAAAAGACAAGCCCGCTGATTTACTCGCCGGATCTTCTCAGTAGAGGCCGCGTTCCGATCCCATAGATTAGTAAGTTGAAAAAAGAATGTAAACATGACAATTTGTAAGTAGGCTGCTGCCCTGCAGGCTTTATACAAAATAAATGATTTGAGTTTGACTTCTCATAAGATATCGCTAGTCCGTATTGTGCTTACGCTTCGAGGAAAAGGGCGAATAAGTACTGATTTATGTAATGGCCAATTTGATAACGTGAAGTAATTAAACTCTCAACAGGGCGACATAATCTTAACGTGTTAATAATTTACTGCGGTGAAAACAGCATCGCTGCTCCAATTACAAATTAATATCAATTAATTTAATGTTCATAAAGGTACGTGGTAATAAAAATATTAAATAACTGAAAATTTATTGCTTGGGAAGTTCAGACTTTTTGAGAAAGCGAATAAAAATTTAGGTACTCGTACATTTTAATTTTTCGTAAAGTTACAACTGAGGACTGTAACCTTCTTGTAGGTGCCAAAAACGGCAGTTAATAACGTAAAATATGTCGTAATTGACGCTCAAACTCACATAATTTATTTTGTTTAAACGTAGCAATAACAATTTTTTCATTTATCATTTATTACCACTGGCTCCGACGCCATATTAAAATATGGTACTTTCTGTCAATCAAAATAAAGACAATCTTACCAGGGACCCAAGTTCGTTATTGCAATTTTAATCAAATTGATGATCATTGATGTCATAATTGTTAGTTTTGACAGTTTTCAATCTACTAATTCAATGCTTTCCAATTTTTATGGTACCTATCATTAATTCTAGATCCATACTAAATCTATGAATCTAACTACACTTCAGAGTCGAGATGTTGTCAAAATCTGTTTAGGCTGCAGAGCATGCCAAAGAAATAGACATACGTACATAAAAAATAAACTTTAAAAACATGACACCTATTCCGCACTCGAATGAAAACATTCTAATGACAGCGAATAGTAAAAACATTATTTCTATTACTCAAATTATTACACATAACTACGAACCGCATGTAATAACTTAAAATCCTCTACAATTACTTTAAACGTCCATTTATCACTACCAAATTACTACTTGCGCTAATAATACCTACTGCACGCTATTTCAATTTAACGGGCCGTAGCAATAGAGCTGGGAATTGTATTAATTATATATGAATATTATTTTGAACGTATTCATTCATAATTGATTTATAATAATAGTTGTTGTATGCTATTTGGAGTTAAGGCTGCGTTTACATTGAGCGTAAGTTAGCCGCTGACTCTGAGCAGACGAAAAATTTTGCTGTTGCTGATTTCAGAACTTTGTGATAAGATTATCAAGTTAGATCTCTTTCGAGGTAGGCAGTGATACAGTGGCGTAGTAATAAGCCCCATATGAATTTTATTGGAATTAATGGAAACCGTCTAATGTCTTGACTCTTGTGATGAACTCAGGACCTTAAATCATTACATACGTGTATCTTATATTTAAATTTATTTTGCAGTTGTTATTACCTGATGATCTGATATTTTGGATTTGGATAACATTTTTAAGTAATATCATGAAAATTGATATTTTTCTCAAATCAAATCAAATCAGTTTATTTGCGAGAATGGGTTACAGAGGATGTAAAAATTACATTGGTCGTATGCCATATTCTGCCTTTAGACATGCAAATATCATTAGAATAATCCAAGAACTAATTAATTTCAATTGTGGATATTTTAAATTGACTCCACATCTTTAACCTTCAAATACTATATTATTGTATTACGTCGCTGTAAGTTCTCCGAATAAAATAACACAAAGTCTCGCTCATCTGAACTCACAACTCATACTACAGAGTACAATCTACTAACTCATACGGAACGCTCACATTCAGCGGCTGACTGTGCACTCCATATGTCCACAGCTTTACAATTATTTAACGATACAAGGGTGAAAGCACGCTTTCTTAACCACTTGTTACGTAACGCGAATTATTCGGCACAAGTCTAGTGATCTTTCTGATCGGAAAAAAAGCATCATCAGGTTAATAGCATACAAGTATATTGCACAATCAACCGGTTAGTTTAACCACTTGGTAAACAAACTGATGTCGCGTTGATTGACTGATAATAAACATCAATTTGGTTAACACGCTCTTTAAATATGTGGACTTTCTCTATGGTTGGGTAAGATATGTTAATTTGTAATATTATACGATTTTTATGGCTACTTTCGAAATTGCCTGTGATTAGTGTGATTAGACTGGGCGGGGCGTGTCGTGTAAAGTACGATCTATACCCTCCGATCCGATATCGTATGAAACAAATCGTACAAAACAGGCTTGCCTAGACCACGGGATAATAACAAACCTTGAAAACATTTTTTTGGGCAATACGTTATTTTTAAAAAAGATAATGTATAGGGCAGTAATTTTTTTTAACAGAGGCAAATCCTGCCTAGGTCTTCCGCGAGCCTCGGGGGAAATCTCGGGGCGTGTCAGATTCCTACCGACTAAAACTCTAGGGTAGTCGACATTAGCACTTTGGAGTGGCTCCGGGATCTCCGTTTGGTACGCACCCGCGGTTCCCGTGTTGTGTCGTGCTCCGAAGAGCCCGCCATCGGGGAGACTCCCCCCTGCACCAAATCGGTGATCACGGCTACGTGGACTACACCCCGCCGTAGTCCTCTTCGGGGTCGTGAGTAAAGGGCACTCAAGGCCTCCGCCGCAGCGTTCCGCGAGGAGGGCTACAACGAGAACACTTATTAGCCCATAATATATAGCCCCAGGCTTTTGGGATGTGAACAGTTGTTCTAATTTTGTGCAATTACACATTATCTAATTTCATCTGATGATTATTAAAAGTGGGAAAATATCGTCACGACCAACGATCCCCGGTGGACTCCTAGAGAGGTTCGATAGAGGCGAAGATGGCGTGATTACTTGGACACCTGCAAGAAAAATATGAGTACTAATGAGGGATGGCTCAGGATTCGTTTTTGTGGAGACGTCAAGGAAATGCCTTTGCCTAGCAGCAGTGGTATTCGAAAAAAGGATATTTATAAGAAAGTTATGAATTATTACAGAAACTGCTTTGTTGGTCTTCTGATGCATGGTTCGACTGTTGATCATGCGGTCCTAGTTACGAATGCTGAGTCGGATTTGTTACTGAGGCTTTGGTATCAAATTATTCTTAGCTGGTCGCGATTCCTCTGATTCTTTAAATCCTATTTTGAGCTCTATACTAATCATTAGTCCGTATCAGGCCACTGCTGGACATAGGGTTTTCCCAAGGCATGCTACAGAACACGGTCTTCGGCTCTTCTTTTTCAACCTCTGCAAGTTATTTTGCGTATATCGTCGCTCCACATAGCTGCAGGTGTCCAATTCTACGTTTGTCGACCCGCATGCTTAACTGAAGTCTGTACCTACTACAAACTATACACATATGAAGCATACAAAAATATAAAGTTTCTCACAACGACGTGACTGCAAACCTTATGTTCGTTCTCAACAAAATCGAAAAACATCTATCAATTGTAAATTAAGAAAACTATAAAGCAGTTTTATGGTTGGCTTTATGTCTTATTGTTTGCGTGGAAAATAAGGAAAGCGTGTTGTGTTGGGTTCACTTTCCAAACTTGCTGGAAACGAACTTTTATGACGTAATCAAGTGACGTTTAAGTAAAAGCTGTTAGATAAGTATAGGTGATTGTTGATGTGCTCACAATCGGCGTGGGCCAGTGTTTAAGAGCTTAAGCGGCTCCGAAGATTGGATGATGATAAATGACATACAATTATTTGTTTCGGTCTTGGTGTTTGTGTATATGAATTTCATGTTTGTAAACGCATGATAGGAATATTTCCACCAAACACCACAATCAAAACTCTTGAAATAAAAAAATAGCCACTGTCCGCCACCATATACATGTAGGTTACTATGTAGACCCACATCGTCAACTATATTAATTTCCCATGTATAAGGGGCTAGACTATTGACAATAATACCGGGAATTCCAGAACCTCGTGATGGTTGTCTGAATTAGGATTCGTTTCCAAGACCTCATGATTCCTTCTTGCATTATGCACTACTAGAAAAATATGACAGAACAACTCTCTCTATTAAATCTCACGCACAGGATCTGGTTACGAAACATTTAAAACAAAGAGCAACCGTTTTCCCATACATTTCTCTCGAAAGATGTTGTGTAAGTTCTTGCTTTTATAAGAACTGTGTAACGGGCGCCATTGTTTTTGTGAAACTATTGATTATTGTGCGGAGTCGTGGGAAAAAGAGGTTGGGAGTGCTCGGTGAAGGCTTATGGCTATGGTATGACTTAATTATGGTGCATTGACGATACAAATTTTGATGTAATTGAGTTCAATACGTTTTGGGAAATGTAGCACTCAATCATTGAATCACTCTCTCTTAGATTATTTTATTATTTTATTCTTTATTATTACCAAAAATAAAACATTACACTGAATTAAAACACGTACACACATAACAAAGATAAAAATTACATTGTAAACACGGATGATATCAAAGGCATCTATAAACATGTCCTAATAAATTCTTTACTCGAGTATTTACTTAGTACATCATTTTTGTTCTATTTCTATTCAATTTTAATAAACCATTTAAGTGGTTACCCAACACTATTAATAATATTGTGTGCATTTTAGTTAAATATCTAATAAATATTACTTTCAAGAGCATAGGTTTATACATATTTATAATGAAATAACTATTTATTTTTAATAAGATATTCATTAATAAATTCTTTTCTCCGAGCTTTCTGTTTCGCAAAAGTATCTATAACATCTGTTGTCACAGAAATTGTAACAAATAACATTAATGCAGTACATGAAGTATGTACTTGAAAGCTGCACGACATTAAATGATTCTTTATTATTAATGAATCAGCAAGTTTTCTAATACAAGTTATGATGGTGACGTTACTTACCTACTAATAACATACAATAACTTTGTTTAACATGGACAAACATTATACGTACTTAAGACATGCCTAAAGATATTATATTAACAATTTATTTTCTAAATAACACTATACACTCCATTTTTTTTAAATTATTTCTTTCCAGTGTAGGTTATATTATTTTATAGTCCGCAAAAAAAGTAACAATACTATAGCCAGATTTATATAAAATTGATTAAATGTAGTTGTTGGTAAGGTTCCAAATATTTCTGACCATGTTATATAGTACCTTTAAGTCAAAGCACCACAATCTACTACGTATCTTGTCTGTACCCAGGCCGGTGGCGGGCGTCCTGATGAGCTACTCGCGGGGCTGCGCCGCGGTGCTGGGCCAGATGTCGGATGGGGAGGGCCCCGACACCAGCCCCTCCACCCCCCGCTCCCCCACCGACTCCGCCAGCGACGGGTACCACTCCGACAGCGACGACTCACAACAACATCCTGACAGGTACCATCTTTTTTATTTGTGTTTCCTATTTATCTATGTATTACGCCAGATCCCTTGCAGGGTAGGCCGAGGGTACAGATTTCTCGTAGTAGTTGCACGCTTGCCCTGTTGTCCGGTGAAGCTGTAAAGGTTCCGTGGCCATCACCATAGATCACTCACTCACGTACACGCACACACACACACACACACACACACACAAAAGGTACAGATTTACAACAGGTTTTCCACTTACAGACCTCTCTAGCTTCCTTTACTCTCATAATTCGTCTCATACACGCTCACCGGTTACTCTTGGCTACCGGGAATATCGGGACTTGACACCGGGACTCTTGACTTGCTCATCAGATAAGTCACGGTTCTTTGTGTTTTATAAGAAATATTTTGTAAGAATTCTTAAAAAGATTTTAGCCCTCTGGAAAAAATTGAGGAGCGTAGGACTTTTACCACTTGGGAAATCAAGTCATCATCAGCCGAAAGACGACCACTATTGGACAAAGGACAACCCCAAAGGTCACTACAATTATCGACCTTGTGCTGTACGCGTATAGCTTTAAACTGCCTCGTAGAACTGACGACTAGGGCAGAAAGGTTCTCGAGTGGTGACCTTGTACTGGACGACGTGGAGTGGGTAGACCTTCCACAAGGTGGACCGATGACCTGGAAAACAGAAATATAGTGTATTGTGTGTATTTTTGTCTCATCATCTCAGCCTATACTTGTCCACTGCTGAACATAGGCCTCCCACATCGCCCGCCAGCGTAACTGGTCCGATGCTACATCCAACGACTTCCTGCGATCCTCATAAGATCGTCGGTCCATCTGGTAGGCGGCCGTCCCGCGCTGCGCTTGCGAATACGAGGTTTCCACTATAGAATTTTTCTGCTCCAACGCCCGTCCGATCTTCGCGCTATGTAGCCTGCCCTTCTACTTTAGCTAACTAATCCTATGGGCTATGTTGGTGACTTTGGTTCTTCTACAAATCTCCTCATTCCTGAATCGATCACGTAGAGAAACCGAGCATAGCTCTTTCCAAAGTTCGCTTTTTTTATGAGACTTTTTGTAAGAGACCACCTCTCTGATCAGTATGTCATATATACACATTGATTAAAAACTATAGTCTTGAGCCATGTTGGTTGATGATTTTGATTCGCATGAGGTATTTTGGATTAGAAGACGTTGCACAGTTTTCCAGATGCTGCCCAGCCGAGTTGGATTCGTCGATTGTCCTCCCTCTTAAAGTTGGACCTTTCGGTACGCCTTGTACGAGACACGATGGTATGGATGGTCGTATTCTAAGCCAGAAAGCATGCGCCACCGCCACGGCATATGTTTGTCTAGATATTTGGGTGTTCATGTGTTTGTGTGTTCATCGACTTTCATTCGTGACGGTAGTACCAGTTTTATTTTGATAGATAAGTTATCAGTTTCACAACAAATTAAATCGATGACGATAATGTTTTTATGAGTTCTTATATCCTTGAGCTGATTCATTTCTACATGTTGTTAATGTGACGTATGTACGAGTACATATGAATATGTTATGATATTTTGATCTATAAAATTACTAACTGATTTCAACAAAGTAATTTTCGTACAGAACAGCAATAAAAATGGAATACTTCGTCATTTTTTATAGTGGTCTTATCTAACGGTTTAAGCATAGGCCTCTTGGTTCACAGGATCGAGTCGTCGAAGGTTCAATCTCCACACGGGGCAGATCTATGTAAGACAAATGTTTCGGTCCGAGTGATTATGCATGTAAAATTTATATTTACGAAACGTACACAAGACACAGAAACTTCTCGTGTAGAGCGGCGGATTAACCATGCAATTTCTTTTCAGGGCAGTTATTCACTATTACCAAACGCGGGGCGTTACCATAACTTAGTAAAATAATCACGTAATGGTCTGTCCTCTGTATGCCACATGGTAGTCACCATAAGCAATCATTTCACGAAGTTACCTAAACGTGCCGCGTTACGTAGTTTATTGGGATAAAGTAACGCATCATTAGCACAACTCAACAACTTATAGCCACGCAATGTTGAGTGTAGGTATCTGCCAAGACCCTCTATTCCTTGCAATCATCCAGTCCTTTGACTCTATCCCAAGAAGACTTATAGCACTTCCTAACTGTAAAATTGTCTCCAGGAGTAAGCTCGTCTCCCAGTATGCTGCAGTATGGGCCAGAGCAGCAGATGAAGCCCTGCCAGCACTCTCCGCCCTGGAACCTCTCAGGCAGACACCACATCTTAAATACAAAATCATCTTTTCTGTGGTTGTCGTGAGTATTCTGTATCATATGTATGACGACAGTTGCCTGTTGGAGATTTTGTAGGTGAAGTACTTTATTAGGCGCTCTACGTATAAAACAGTACGTCGAATGCAAGTAGACAAGCACTAAAGACACACTAGTACTACTCTTGCAAGTACTCAATTACTGCTTCCAAGTCGCTGATTCACTCGTAGTATCTGTATATCGTTGCTAAGGTCACCGGTGTATTCCACTTAGATCGCTTGTTCTCGATTTGATCGCGGGCGGTTCCTAAGAGAGAGTGTGTGCGTCGTCGCACTGAGCTTTCCTCTTACACTCGTATTAAAGTTCTAGAACGGGCGCGAACCCCCTTAGTACATCGATAGAAAAGTCCAGGTACATCGAACAATAGCCGGCGTATTCCACAAAGCGTCATTATTATGACGGACGATTTAGCGCAGTGGTTAAGAGCTTAAGTCGCTCTGCCCACTGCGCCTAATAGTCGCGGGTTCGAGTCCCGCACGGGACAAATCTTTGTGTGATCCACAATTATTTGTTCCGGTCTGGGTATTTGTGTATGTGAATTTTCATGTTTGTAAACGCACCCACGACACAGGAATAAGTCCTAGTGTGGGGCTACGTTTAAAAAAAAATAAAAAATATTATTACGTACCTACTTGTATCTACTTCTTTACTGCGACCGCGCGCCGGTGATAATAAAAAGGGGAGGAACCTTCTAGACGTTTTAGCACTCAAACGCGGATTCTAGATCTATCTTAACGGATCGATAGGGGGACCTAAGGGTGTGTAATGCGTTTTAAAATTAACATCTCCGATAAAGGGTTCACGAAATATCGGGGCGTATTGAAGTGGTAACAATATACCAGGCTTCAGGAGCAATGATTTCCCCTTGTAATCTTTCAAGTCTTTCTCTGATTGGCCATTCTAGCCTTTTTGAGGGAACCAAACTTATTACGTCTAAGGTTTCCTGGGGCTGTCCTAATTTCTACCTCCAGGTATTCATTTCGGGATGAATAGGAGTGCATGGCTCGTTTAAGTTGTGAAAGTAAGTAAGTGTTTATCTTCATGCTGTTGGTATATTCACTAAAGTTAAAACGCGCAAATTTCCTGGGTCTGTTTATTGAGTGTGTCTACTGAGACAGACTTAGGAAATGTATTTATTTTTGCGTAAATATTGATACTTCTTCAGATATTCATTGAAGGATGCCTTTAGGAATGGATTAACTACTCATTAAAATTGAGAAAGAAAGAAGATGCCTATGATTATATCGTCTATTCTTCTAGCTATCATTTCGAGCAGCCATCAGCCTCAGAGACCGTCGGCTGAACGAGGTGAAGGCGTTACTCGGCGCTGATGGGTCGCTGAGCAGTGAGCCCTGTGTATCCAGGCTGGTGGCAGCAGCTGCGAGGGTGCTGCATGAGACAGCACATAGTTTTCCACTTGGAGACGCGGAGAGGACTGTGCTTAATCAGGTAAAGGCTACTGTAGTATCTGAAATATATGAAATCTTAGGCTATTGGGAGACTTGAGCAAGAGCAGAGCAACCACCATGGTGGAGGAAGATGATGAGAATGGATCATCATCATAAGAAAGATCATCAATTTCTACCAAAGATGGTTCGCGAGACTATTGAAATTAAAAAACATCCTAATTTCAATAGAGAAGATGGCGGGGTGCTTCCATCGACTTGGGATCCGGTAATTAATATAATCAAATCCAAAACCAAGCATAACACTGCAAGACCTCAAGACACCGTAAGCTCATTCTGCGTAGATCGGACTATCAAAAATAATTAAGAAGTTTGAGGGTACCCCGGAACAACTATGCCTTTTGGACGTCTAACACCTCAGTCCCTCCCGTGACCATGGGTGCTGCAAAGCACTCGAAACGTCGGGAACTTAAAAACAAAATTTAAAAATCAAAAATAAACCGCGATAAAATCCGAGAAAATATCTATTTCTTGTGTAATATTCGCGTAAATCTAAGAACTCAGTATGTCATCATCATCAAGTCCACTGCTCGACACAGGCCTCTCCATTGCCCGCCACTGAGTAGGACCCTCGGCTACTCTCATTTAATTTCTGCAAGCCGCCCTTCGAAGATCATTGCTCCACTTAGCCTAAAGGGCGTCCTGCATTACGTTTGCCAGTCCGTGGTCTCGACTCAGTCAGAGAGTGATTATAAAATCATAGAGAATGGAATGAAGACCTACTACTTAAGGCCGGCCTGTAGAAACCGTAAATCGGTCAACAAGTTTGTCAAGCAGGAAGCTCATTTCTAAAGTGTTAATTATTGTGAAGTTCTGAATTACAAAGTCTTCAGCCAAAATACGTCCACAGCAAGACATGGGCCTCCTCCAAACATTATTGTTACCTAAGTTCTGAACTAGGTATCACATTCAACCAAAATACGTTTACAGTAGGATCCCCCAAAGATCGTCATTACGACCGGCTTTGTGCTACAGCACAAAGCTACAGCTTTGAATCACTAATAACGGTTTTTAATGGCAGGTAATTCAAAAAACTGATATAAAGTAAGTAAGTATTGGCAATCGTGTTAATTATTACGGATATCCTCGCGACCACAATAATATGTGCTCCAGGTTATTTAGCTACAAAATAAATAAAGATCTTCCATCTTCAACTCCAGTTTCTGTTAACCATCAAAATCTAGCAGGGCTACATTTCCATCATCTTTTGATTTTCTACCTCTAGAGTATACAGTCATTATTCGCCAAAGTGTAAATTATAAACCATTATAGTACTTCATACAAAGTTTTTATCATCCGTTTTTGAATAGCATGGGCATAATTTCCAGGTGCTCAGTACACTCCGGGAGTACCCGTGCCTGGGCAGCTGCGGGCCGCTGCATGCGCTGGTGGCTGCGGCGTGCCGGGCGGCGTGGACCATTAGCTTGCACTCTCCTCCGCTGAGGATCGATACTGACTTTACCCCGGGTGAGTATAAACTGTTTCTATATTTTGTTGTAGATTGAACGTGACATTTCAATTGATACTCTTTATAGCAACAAAATCCAATTTTCAATAGCATATTGTTAGTCCGACGAATATTATAAATGTGAAAGTTTGTATGTTTAGATGTTTGTTACTCGATTACGCAAAACCGCTAAACGGATTTGGGTGAAACTTAGCACACAGATAATTTATTACCTACATTAACACATAGGATACTTTTTATTCCAGAAAAATGTTAGGTTCCTGTCTAGAGATAACGCGGACGGAGTCGCAGGCAGAAACTAGCGTATAATATATTATTGCTTATTTGTGTCCATTTATCAAACATCACGGTTAAACCCTCGTGGTGTAGGCAGAACGTATAGATTTCTGATAGGATCCGAACGTATGTTCCTTATGTCAAAAATCAGTAAACACATTTCAGTAATTTGAGATATTGCTTTATTTCTTCTACTTTATTGGTTCTGCGTTCTGTCGAATTCTAGGTCTGGGACACCCTTCTTGGGATTTTTATAAAAATTCTAAGTATCAGTCTAGAGTCCGAAATTGGGCCTAGTATAATCTTAACTTCTTAGGGTCTTAACATTGTCAGCGAAATGTGGGAGTACACAGTTCACCTCTGTCATCGCTGCTTGGCATCAGACACACGTCAGGACAGTGTTTAAAATATAGTTTTAGTATAGTAATATTATTATTTATTATTATTTATAATATATTATTATTTTGCACTCATTTGCCTCTTTGAAGACAGCGACCCTCTGGGATGTTTACTATGTTATATTTTGCATTCATGCTGATCCTGTTTCGATAATTTGGTGTAGATAGCTAGTAAAGACTGCCTTGTTGGTCTAGTGGTAGAGCGAATCACTTTGTGAGCACGAGGTCCTGGGTTCAAATCCAAGGTCGGACAAATGTAGTTTTTGTAATAAAAAAATTCCCAGTGTATCGGGAGACTGGAATTGTGCTCGGTATACGGTAATAGGCTCACCTCCTATTACATGGGCCTAACCTTGTCAGCAAAAAGTGGGTGTACTCAGGAAAACTCTGCTACCTCCGCTTGGGGAATATAGGTGTGACGGTGTATAAATTATTTTATTTATTGCTGGTAAAAGCTGAATCTGTATATCACAAAACCAGTCATCACGGCCATCATTGGAGGATGCATTTGTCCGGCTGTGGACTTCTTTCGGCACAGGCAGCATACCATCATTTCAGCCTATATTTGTCCAATGCTGAACATAGGCCTGTATCCAACGACTTCCTGCGATCTTCACAAGATCATCGGTACATCTCGGGAGGCGGTGGGCGGTGGTGATGATCTTTCTGCCTCAACGCATTGTGTGGCCCGCCACTTCAGCTTGCTATTCCTATGGGCAATGTCAGCGACCTTGGTTTCTTTACGAATCACCTTATTTCCGATTCGATCACGTAGAGAAACGCCGAGCATAGCTCTTTCCATAGCTCGCTGAGCAACTATTATCTTTTTTTTTAAATACCTATTGCAATATAATTCACAATCAATTCACGTATTTCGGTTAATTCATAACCTTTCCAATTCCAGTGGTGATGAACCCAGAGAAGCACGTTCGTTTCTCAGTCGGTGAGAGCCGTGACCGTCGCTCCGACCTCATCAAGTCATTCGTGTGGCCAGCACTGATGGACGGCAACCGTTGCGTGTTCAGAGCTGTCGTCCTCACGTGAAGACCTTCCTGAAGAATATTGTAGCTTAAGACTATTGGATAAGATACCCTTTTCATTGCACTATAGGGCTTAGCACGAACATATTGACGTTAGTGTAACGCTACTGAATTGATATGCCATCCTTTTCACACAACATAATTATTAAAAGAAGATGAACATGACAGTATGCTTTCTTGGGAACATTGCGATACGTCAGTCTGTTCGTCCTTAGTCCTCTGATCAGTTGACTACGTGGACAATACTCGATGATGGTAACTGATGTGTCGTTTAAACTGTTAACACTTAGTTGTTTGAAATTAAAGTTTAATACCATCGGATAGGACTTACTTTTCCTTGACAACTTGCCCATTAGATCTCTCCATTAGATCAGTCCTAAATATGAGGAGATATTATAAACTGGAATACATAGAACTTTAGAGGCATCAATATACCAATACCTAGCTGTACGAAATTAAAGTTTAAGGCAATCGGATAGAATAACATTTTCTTCGACAACGGAACGAATATCTATTAGTTCTTAGCTGAATTATGTAGATCTGTCCATATCACAAATCACATGAAATCTAGAGTCTTCTAGTATGAATCATACAATTCTTTGTTTATTAATATGGATATCATTCGTGACGTTTTTCCTGTCTTATCATTTGTATTTAGATCAATAATGTTATGATATCATATTTAAAATCCTTGTACAAAATATGTTTAGCTGCTTCTGTTTTCTAATTTAATATTACGATTTTATGATAGCCATTTCAGTCAACCATCAGTTCTCAATTTCTGGAACTGATAGTTTGCGTTGTGTAGTTTCGGTCAAACTTAAAGCCGGAATGTCCGCTCTTAGTAATTACTCATACAGAAATTTACATTTAACGATGTTTTCGATTGGTTATTGTAAAGCCGCTTTTCTTTTTGTGTAGGATATGCACGGTAAGGATATGTACGTTAGCATGTTCACCAGACCAGGTATACGTGATATATGCTCACAAAAAGCAAAGTGTAGTACACGCATGTAGAATCAGTGTCGTAGCTAAGGTTATATAAGCTTTTTGGATTTATATAAGATTTGAATTTTAGGAAGATTCTTGTGTCTTTATTGCTGGTCTGCGATTGCAATCCCTTGAATTTGTGCCCCTGGTAGCGGCCCCCAAGGTCAACCCCTAGTAACTATACTGTAGTATCCACGCATCTCAGTGAAGTAACATAAGCACTATTGCGCAATATCTTTGCAAGTGTCTTGCATGCATATAAAGTCTCGTAATTTTAAATTAGAACCCCTAACTCTAAACTTAGATTGTAATAAATTATTTTGTAACATTAATACAATAAATATTTTTATAGAAAAAAAACATTTGGTTTTGATGACTAACGCCCTGAGTAAGCCGCGATTAGATAAGCTATCGTTCGGAAACAGATATAAAATGTTTTGCAAGCGGACGCATTCAGTATCGAACGCAACTTCGCAAGATGAGTTACCCTGGGTCTGGACCGCCGCCGTACTACGGGCCGCCGCCACCGTGGCCGCATCCACCACCGCCACATCATCCCCCACCGCCTCACCACCCGCCACATTATCCGCCACACTACCCGCCACCACCTGACCATGGGCAAGTAACAGCTCCACCATACCCCTACTTCGTTCCTGGCACCATGATGATTCCCGTCTCAGTCCCACCCGTAGAACCGTCAACACAACCGACCTACATCACCAACTACATTTACCATGGAGAGTCTTCAAGCCAGCCGTCAGACCAAGTCCAAGTTGTGGAGACGTCCGGAGATTTTGACTGGGTTCCCACCACAGCAACTTTAGCGAATTCTTTGACTGGTCGCGCGGTTGTTGGTGGCCACGAAGGTTGGGATGGCAGTCCTTTATGGGTGATCAGAGCTTGGCATAACGGAGACTTGATTCCTGGGAAGCTGTCTGTCCGACACAATGCCGCTTCGGTGATGCATAATGGAAAGGAGATTCCAGTGCAAAGTATTGAAGTTCTGTGCGCGAAGCCTGAGAATTTGCGGTGGATTCCTGGTTCGAACGGCAACGTGCCTCCTGGAGCGATTCCTGGTGGAAGGACGGCTTCGGGAGAGACTTTGTACATCGGGAGGGCCAGGTACCAGCTCTCGGTGACTCCTGGGAAGATCCACCCGAGTCATAACACGTGCTATATTGGATTCGCTGGTGCTGAAGTGAGCCATAAAATGTATGATGTGCTGTGCCGAGTCAGCTGATTTGGGATTGGACTGTGATTTCTGGATTGGTTTTTTGTTAAAGTGATTCTGAATTACGATAATGGTGACAAATAAAAAAAAAGTTATGTAAGTCACATTTTTTAAAATATAATGTATTTTTTGACTTCAATAGATAGATGATCGTTCTGGATATTAACTACAATTACCTGCAGAAATGTCTTTTTGAAATTTTGAACGATAGTTGTATTAATTGTTGAAATATTTAATATGGAAGATAAAAAGAAATGTCGTTGACGTAAAATTATAAGTATTTTTCAGCCGGTATATGTTGTTTTCTTTCTTAGATTCCTTTATAGCATCTAATACAGTAGTGAAAGTTTTGTCACTGCGAAACTCAAATGCATTATTTACTATTTAGTATTAATAAAATTGCTCTTTTTAGTCCCTTAGAGGTAGGTATTTTTCATGATGAAAAATTTGTTAAAAGTTTTTGTTGTATTTGTAAAAAGCGGATACCGTTCCGTTACCGTACCTTTTCATCACAAAATTATTATATTTCCAAAGTTTTTAAATTTTATTTTGGTTCAAATATGTAATTCAATTCAAATATCTTAAGCGGTAAGAGGAGGAAGCCATAGAGGTCTGTTAAGAAAGTTCTTGTTGGAACTCTGTACTTTCTGCCTACCCCACAATACAACAAAGACATCTGGCGTGATGATTTACATAGACAGAAACATTTCGCGAAGTCTATAAGCTAAGAGATGATTTTACGAAATTGAACTGAAAACCTAACAATAACATTATTTATATATAACATTAAATATGTTATATAAATTATATACAAAAGTACATACCAGTCGATATGTTATCTTCGAGAGTCGAGATTAGAACCCGCACCGACTGATAAGCCAGATAAGCTTGTAGCAGTATCCTATCTTCTTTGTCGTTCTCAACTGAAAAATTTCAAAACATACGACATTAAAACTAGGATAACATTAATTATATAGTAAGTATATTTTTATACAAGGTGCATCATAAATAACGCAAGACCTCAGACACCCCAATTAGATAATTGCTTCACAAAATCAAAACGAATCCAAATTTCCAAATTCAAATTTTGAACCCGTTTTTTAAGCACTTTTATACCCCAATTAACAATGAAACTTGTACGTGTATGTGTGCTTATTGAGAAATAAGTTTTAGAAATGTAGTTAAAATATCCATGTTGCTTTGAATCAAGAAAAAAATTGTTTATTATAGCGCATCAAGTTGTAACAGCATTTTTTGAAAATTAAAATAAATTTAAAATATATTAAAAATTGTTGTAATCAATTCAGTTATCGATTTAGAACAAACTACTTTCAGGTCTTGCGTTTATTATGTTACACCTTGTATATTATTATATTGGATTTAGAACAAGGAAAATCTGGATTGAATTCGCATTCTCTTTGGATAAAAAGAGGTCATGATTTTTTAAACAGATGTAGAAGGATCTTGGTACTGGAAAAGAAGAATATCAAATAGATCGTCTTATCTGAAGAACCGGTCAAGAGCCTGCATAACCGGTGTGCGGGTGTGAGACGAACTATTAGAGTGCAGGAATCTGGAGAGGTATAAATATCAGCCTATACTGCCCACTGCTGGGCAAAGGCCTTCTCTCACAAATCGAGGTGAGAGAGATTAGGTCATACTCCACCACGCGGACCCAGGCATTATTTGCGGATTGGTGGAGGCAGGTTTGTGGCCACCTGCTGTTGGAACTTATCAAGCCGCCTTTAAGGCTTCCAACTCGGCTTTACAACTCGGTCCGTAAGGAAAAAGAACCGGTAGGAACTCTACCTACTTCGAAAGGGATCTGGCGTGATAATATAGATAATAGTATTAGCCCTGTTAAGAAACTGTCCCACTGTTGGGCACGGGCCTCCTATCAAACTGAGAGGGTTTAGGCCATAGTCCACCAGTGCGGGTTGGTGAACTTCACACACCTTCGAGAAACTCTTAGGCATGCCGGTTTCCTCACGATGTTTTCCGTTAAAGCAAGTGATAATTAATTTTTAATACGCACATGCTTTCGCAAAGAGGTGCGTGCCTTGGTTTGAACCCGACCCCTCTGACTTGGCAGTCCATTGGTCTAACCACTAGGCTATCACTGCTTAATATAAATACATAGATATATAATATAGATAGATTTTTAATATTCATAAGACTTTCTGCCGCATGGCAAAGGACCAATGGACAAAGAATTGACGATTTGGCGCAGTGGTTAAGAGCTTAAGTCGCTCCGCCCACTAGGTCAAATAGTCGCGGTTTCGATTCCCGCACGGGACATATCTTTGTGTGACCCACAATTAATTCTTTTGGTCTGGGTATTTGTGTATGTGATGTATATTTTCATGTTTGTAAAGGCACCCACGACACAGAAATAAATCATAGCGCAGGGTTACAATAAAAAAAAATGGGACGATATAACAATTGACTGTTTATTTTTAAAAAAATAGGGAAAAGCCACACGGTAGTTGAGAATACAATAAGTCTTTTCTTTTTCTTCTTTTTTTTGAAAAACGTAGCCCCACCCTACGATTTATGCCTGTACCGTGGGTGCGTTTACAAATATAAAAATTCACATATACAAATACCCAGACCGGATCAAATAATTGTGGATCACACAAAGATTTGTCCCGTGCGGGAATCGAACCCGCGACTATTAGACACAGTGGGCGGAACGGCATAAGCTCTTAACCACTGCGCTAAATCGTCTAAATAAAGAATAAATAAGTGTACGAGTATTACTAAAGAATACAATGCCTGAGAGAGTGTTGGGCATTATTCAATCATTTTTTTAATTATATGGGTTATGGTTTATATGGTATGTCAGTTTATGGTGGAAATAAGGAGATCAGTAATGTGAGAGAATAATGGTAAAAATGATGATAATTTATGTACTGGTAAATGAATGAAAATGGTGACACGCGATGGTTATACGTGAAAAATGAAAATGGTAATAAGCGCGCGATGGTTGATTGCGTACTAAATTGCACTAGTACTTATATAAAATTAAAGTGTAGCGATGCGCCGACTGGGAAATGCTGACTACACCACCTTGCGCAATACATGTACACCGTACATTAATTGTAGGATCAATTAATTGAAATTTTAATTTCAATTAAATTAATCTCCCTAAGGTTCTCCGGAATAACAAGTACTATTGGACGACAAACGCCTCAGTCCCTCCCGTGACCATAGGTGTACAGCACCTATGGTCACGGGAGGGACTGAGGGGACTGAGGGAGGGACTAAGGGCACTTGAAAATTAGGGGGTCTTAATTATTTATTTATTTATATTTAGGAAAGCTTACAGACGAATAATACAGATGAGATATGACAAATTGCTAACAACAAGCTTCCACATTTAGCATCTACATAATTTAGTCGCAACTACAAACAACCAACCAAGCCGTAACTTAATAAGAATTAAATACGAGTGAAGTTTTAATAATAAAAATATTCTTATAATTTATACACACAAATATGACAAGAGAGAAAATCCACAAAGAGAACTTCACCAGGGCAACTAGATAGGTTGAACTTAGAGCTAACGCTGGTCGCTATCCACAAAAAAACTCAGTACTCATACGTTTTCTGATTGAACTCGAGCTGATACAAAAGAGGTCTAACCCCAATTGTAACGACAGAGAATTAAAGCCGACTGCGCTACGCAAGAAATACGCATTTCGTCTATAATTTGTAGAGAACGAGTGTATATTCAACAAGGGACGCTGTCTAAGACCTAATTGATTAGTACGAAGTACTACATTAGCGAGAAGTTCAGAGCAATCTATTGAACCGTTAGCGATGCCTACTAGAAAACAAATGCCATTGACGGTGCGCCTGTGCTCCAGTGGTAGAAAATAGTATCGTAAAGTGATATCGATTAAAAACTAAAAATAAACCGCAATTAAGTCAGAAATATTTTAACTGAAATTTAATGTTTTCGCAATTAATTTTAGCCCAACTATGGCCTCATTTAAGTCTAATTACTAACTATATGTTAATTACAAAATTAACATTGACCTACCACACAGTATCTCAGACACTCAAACACATGATATCACCTCCCCAATTGACTCCGATTCCGTCTCGCAAAGACTATCAACTTTCATTTACAGTTGTATCCTACGATAATGATCCTTAATCCATTGTATTAAAAGGCTGAGTAGGTGCAATGATGGTGTATAAGACAGGTACATGGGATACTTAATAGCTCCATTTAACCTCGTGAAGTGCAGTGAGAACGTATGTGGTTTTTGTTATAATTAAGGTACTAATATGAGGTACTCGTAGTGCTGTAGTACCGCGGTGTTCGTAGCGATGACCAAGGTAAAGGCGTTCGCCTCGGTCAGTCTGAGATTAGTGACCGTTTGTGGCACTTCTATTGTTAGGTCTTTTGAATGTACGCTAAACCTGTCGCCCGTGTTACCACTTCAAGTGGTAGTCGTTAAGTCGAGTTCGAAGCCTTATGGACGGATTGCTAAGTTCCAAAAGCAGGTGGCCACAAACTTAGTTTGTCTAGGAGTGCATGGTACTGCTGGCGAAATGAGGTCCTAACAAAACTCTGATAAAACTTAATCTTAACTGATAAAACTTAAACTTAATCTTCAATCAATAACGTTTAGCTGTATTCTTATACATTGCAATTCGTAACAGTGATTGGTTGTGGTTAAGATAAGGTTTCAGTGAAGTTTTGTTAGCAGAATTGGTACCCAGGTTTAAAGCCTAAGTCGGATACAGTGTTGTTGGATTTCTATCAAAAATTACTTAGTAGCCGACAGATTTTTTTATACTGAGTTCTTAGATTTACGCGAATATTACACATGAAATAAAACTACTTTTTCGGATTTTATCGCGGTTTATTTTGATTTTTAAGTTCCCGACGTTTCGAGTGCTTTGCAGCACCCATGGTCACGGGAAGGACTGAGGTGGTAGACGTCCAAAAGGCATAGTTGTTCCGGGGTACCCTCAAACTTCTTAATTATTTTTGTTGGTCCGATCTACGCAGAATGAGCTCACGGTGTCTTGAGGTCTTGCAGTGTTATGCTTGGTTTTGGATTTGATTATATTAATTACTGGATCCCAAGTCGATGGAAGCACCCAGCCATCTTCTCTATTGAAATTAGGATGTTTTTTAATTTCAATAGCCTCGCGGACCATCTTTGGTAGGAATCGGTGTTCTTTCACGAGGATTTGTGTCAAGGACATGTTCACAGACTGCAGACTTCTTTGAGCGACGGTGTTTTAGGTCAGCTATGTGTTCTTTAACCCGAGTTTTTACTGGTCTTTTTGTTTGTCCTATGTAAGAGAGACCACATTCACAATCAAGCTTGTATACTCCTGCATCTTGTAGAGGGATGTGACACTTGACAGATGGTAAAAACTGACTGATCTTCTTCGGCGGCTTATAAAATGTTTTAATTGAAGCACGCTTCAAGATGTAGCCAATTTTGTCTGTGACTCCTCTTAAGTAAGGTAGTACAGCAGGGAGACGCTCGACTGTGGCTGGTTTCACTCGGTCACTGTGACGTTGGCGTGGGACTCGCAGCTTATTGTCGTGCAGGACTTGCTTGACATGTTGAAGCTCGGCAGCCAGATGTTTCTTCTCACAGATCCCTTGTGCTCTCTGAAACAAAGATTTACCCACGGTAGCTAACTGTGATGGATGGTGGTGAGATTCACCGTTTAAGTACCTATCAGTATGGGAAAGACTGTGTCGAAATTGTAGAAAGGAAACTAGTGGAGAACAACATGCCAGCGGAATACTCAAAACTATTAAGACACTGCCTTACATCTGGCTACTTACTGTGGAAGGAGGAGTTCTACAAGCAAGTAGATGGTGTGGCGATGGGCTCCCCTGTATCTCCCATTGTTGCCGATTTATTCATGGAAGACTTTGAGGAGACAGCCCTTCGTACCTCACCTGTGAAGCCAAGTTTCTACAAGCGGTACGTAGATGATACTTTCACAATATTACCATCTGACAAAATTAACGTATTCCTTAATCATCTTAACTCCATTAACCCTAAAATTCAGTTCACAATGGAGTTGGAGGCAAACAATTCCCTAGCTTTCCTAGATGTCTCAGTAATCCGTAACCCCAACAACACCTTAAGCCATACGGTTTATAGAAAAAAGACCCATACTGATAGGTACTTAAACGGTGAATCTCACCACCATCCATCACAGTTAGCTACCGTGGGTAAATCTTTGTTTCAGAGAGCACAAGGGATCTGTGACAAGAAACATCTGGCTGCCGAGCTTCAACATGTCAAGCAAGTCCTGCACGAAAATAAGCTGCGAGTCCCACGCCAACGTCACAGTGACCGAGTGAAACCAGCCACAGTCGAGCGTCTCCCTGCTGTACTACCTTACTTAAGAGGAGTCACAGACAAAATTGGCTACATCTTGAAGCGTGCTTCAATTAAAACATTTTATAAGCCGCCGAAGAAGATCAGTCAGTTTTTACCATCTGTCAAGTGTCACATCCCTCTACAAGATGCAGGAGTATACAAGCTTGATTGTGAATGTGGTCTCTCTTACATAGGACAAACAAAAAGACCAGTAAAAACTCGGGTTAAAGAACACATAGCTGACCTAAAACACCGTCGCTCAAAGAAGTCTGCAGTCTGTGAACATGTCCTTGACCGCACCCGCCATAACATCAGATTTGATAGACCACAAATCCTCGTGAAAGAACACCGATTCCTACCAAAGATGGTCCGCGAGGCTATTGAAATTAAAAAACATCCTAATTTCAATAGAGAAGATGGCTGGGTGCTTCCATCGACTTGGGATCCAGTAATTAATATAATCAAATCCAAAACCAAGCATAACACTGCAAGACCTCAAGACACCGTGAGCTCATTCTGCGTAGATCGGACCAACAAAAATAATTAAGAAGTTTGAGGGTACCCCGGAACAACTATGCCTTTTGGACGTCTACCACCTCAGTCCTTCCCGTGACCATGGGTGCTGCAAAGCACTCGAAACGTCGGGAACTTAAAAATCAAAATAAACCGCGATAAAATCCGAAAAAGTAGTTTTATTTCAGATTTTTTTATGTCTGAAACTATGTCCGGTATAATGGCAATAGGTTCCTGACTAATGACATTGGGACCAAAAAGCACACGGTGCATTCATGCTATCCCAGCTTGAGGAATACAGGCATGACGATGATTTTTTCAAATACTGTTTCAAAAACTCATTTACGAGGATGTCACAGACCCCACTTTTTTACTTCAAACGTTACTAAAATTGAACATATGTCCCGTGAAAACTATGTACTGATCTATAGCAGGATACCAATTAAGCCAATTAACTCTGTCTCGACTGCCCATCGTCAGTACAACACCAGATCCGGACAGGTCACTGTTCTGTTGCAAAGTTGTGTTTAAATAAACGACAAGGATAGTCATATTTAGGATTCTATTAGAGTAAATGAGAGAGAGAAATAAAGAAAAGAAGTATTCTAAAATGTGATAAACCAAGTTTAAATAGGGACTTATTAAAAAAGAACATTCTTTAAAGTTGAGAGTGAATATGTGGGATATTCTTTACAAGGATGGATATAAATATTTAGTTATTGCTGTTATTGTTAATGAAATAGAACGCCTATTGATATTTGAAAACTATTAAGGCATCTAAAATATGAAATAATGTGTTATTAACGAAAATACACATAGATATAACTTTGACAAACTTGGAAAAGATAATAATGCAGTAAAAAGACCTAAATCAATTGAAATGGAGAGACATGAGAAGAGAATGAGTAAAAAAGTGGAAGATCTTGACACAGATGGTGTAGTGGAGTTATTGGAACGATGTGGAATGGAAAATTTTGTGGAGTTTGCGATGGTTAAAAAACTGGATGGGAGAAAATTACTCGTAAGTAGACTTTGGAAGTTGTATAATTATAGTAAGGTACTCTACTAATGATAATAGTTTCTTATTCTTCATAAATCTGCACTGATTTGTTAATATATATAAAAAATCTATACCTCAATTAAAGTGGTACAATAGTTACCAATAATAAATTGAGAATAGTAGTAGTAGTAACACGTAAGTTTATTCAAATGACATTATGCAATTACAAAAAATTATTTCATGTTGCAAATTACAAACATTCACAAACAATAATAATAATATACCATTTATTTTTAGGATGTTTCTGAGGGTATCGTAAAATTATGGCGGCCGAAAGCAAACGCAAAAAAATTCATTACATTAATCAATGAACTTAAACTAAATCCCGAGAAATTCTTAACCATCACTGAGGTGAGTCACGAAAGTGAAACTGAAAGCACAAACGTACAAGATGCAATTGAAATCGCAGAAGCTAAAGAACAATTAACTAACAAAGATGACATAGAAAGTCAATACCAAACTGTAACTGTTAGAAAAAAGGAAGAAAAAAATCCTACTCCTACGGTTCATACTACAATGAATACGGTTGAAGAACTCATTAGAAAATTAGTTCCAGCTAAGAGTTTTCTATACAGAAACCATCAAAAATCTGAAAAAACACCTTCGTATCTCCCTATGGATGGGACGCCGAAGAAAGCCAGAAAGCTATTTAGACTAAGCTCATACGAATACCCTTTCTTCGATATAAGAGCTAGATTTTCAAAACAAGAGCCTACAATTGATAGAGGGTATTACTCAATGAAGAGAAACAGTAGATATTACATTCAAAGAACGTATAAAAAACCAGATTCTAGACCAAAATATAAATCTTTATCAACACCTGAAGAATTGGTTGACAAGTATCAAGAAGACCATTTTTATGAAGACCTATGTTATAATGAAGTCCAACAGATTGAACAAAAAGTGACTCCTGTAGAAAAAGTACCAGAAAATCGTGTGGTAGTAAAACCTTGTATTGTTAAGATTCAAGAATTATTTCAGTCTTTCAAAGTACCTTTCTTGAAAAGGCATGAGATGATAGAAGTGAAAGAGGAGAAGAAATTCGAACCAAATGAGAAGGAAACTCACATATATGACAATAGTGATAGTATCGTTAATATGTACGATTCAGTTAGAGTTAACAGAGAGTCGAGAGAGAACAGCGTTGAGAAAAATAAGGTAACTACAGTTTAAATCATATTATGACAGGTTTAGTAACTAAACTTTAATGTTTTTGTAAGCTTACATAGTTATATTTTTTCCTCCACATAAATTTTTTGTAAAATATAATTCCCGCAGATTTTCGGTATTGTGTGAGCGTTAACGACTTGAGAAAGTCATCTTGGCTCAGCTTCTTTGGATCTGTTTTTTATAGACAAAGCTGCCCGTGGAAGACTACTTGGAACCAGTACAGTTGAGCAAGGACTACTGCGATGTGAGCTACCCTCAGCGGCAGAAGGACGATTCGTTGCTTGGATACATCATGAGCATATTCGAGAACCGTTTCGGTATGCGGAGAGGTAAGGAACCATAAACCCTAGGTAAGGACCATCTAAAATTCTGCTCAATTTCTCAGGCTTTATAATACAGGCTAACAAGAGTCACCTGCCATAATAACTGGCGGGGAACCTCCTCAGCACATATTGGGGCTGAGGAGGTTCTGCAGGAGCTCAGGACAAGTAACTTCACGCTCCGCCCTGAGGAGGATGACGGCGTTGTTTGGCCTCAGCCGCCGTGAGTCGGTGAGGGAGAAACAAGTCAAAGTTTTCCTCTCCAATGGTAGACTTTTCAGAGCATGGCACAGAAGGACACCGGCGCGTTCCTAGCGGAGATACCGGAGCCCCTCCAAAGTGTCGATGCCAGCCACTGTCAGGTTCTTAGTCGGTATAAGTCCGACAAGCCATGATAGCTTTTTCCTGGAAGAATGAAAGTCCTAAGCAGGATGTTTTCTACACAAAAAAGGGTGTTGGGGATTGGTGCATTACACCAAGGTAGTAGTAGATCAATACGATCAAATAAAACTAAGACGAGACCGGATTAAAAAAATAAACGGTTTAGGAACTTTGAAGATTTTGTAGAATTCCAAAATACTTGGGAGCAGGATTTTAATATGTTCACTTACATTTCGATGACAATGTTAGGTCCCAATGTGCCTAATAGGGGATGAGCTTGTTGCTATTAAATCGAGCACAATTCCAGACTTTGGATCGCTACTAAAAACATTTGGTTTATTCCACTTTAATCACCTGGGTGATATCACCTCGGGGATCAAAGGCGATTAATTAGTGGCCAATGTTCACCCCGCGAATATCATCGATAGAAAAACCTCAATGACACTTTGCCCGGACTAAGATTCGAATCCAAGACTTCAAGATCGCCTGCCAAACGACGCAGGCTAGGTAGGTATAACACATGCCATTTAGTAGAATATTGCCACTAATTTCGAGTGTCTCCTTGGTGACGATGTGATGTTAATCATTTGAGCAAGAGAGGGGAGCGGGGAGAGTTAAACAGGGAGAAAGAGAGATTGACGGAGAGAAAGATAAATGGGGACAGATAGAGGGATAGATATAGATAGAAACAGAGAGTGATGAAATAAATGCCGCTACACGCTGTAATCAAAAATCACAGGCAACAACATATCAAAATAACCATGTAGGTAGCTCATTTTAGCTTTTTACATTATTCTTGATGTCCGTACCCATTCTCTCGGGATTGTGGTCATGAAGGTGTCACTAGTTTAATTTAAAAAAACTGTCACCATAAATAAGGTGACAATGCATATTAATTAAAAAGGGCGACTTCCACTTTCTCATAAGCGTGTTTTTTCTTATTTCCCATGGAGCGGGTGTCATGTGGGCGGCATGTGTGTAGGGATGTGCGACGTCGACAGACGTATCGATAATATTTGTCCTTGAGTTGAAATTTACACAAACATGTACCTACTATCTTTTTAAGTGAGCTTATTAAAGTACATCTTTTATTTATGCTTGAGTACCGAATATATTATGATCCCTAGAATTGAAGTGAAGCATAGTAATATTAAATGCATTTATATGCTAAGATAGTAATCAATATTTTAATCCTGGACCTCATGATTATGAAATGATCGTTTGGTCAAGGTGCTTGATTCTAATTCCTTAATGACATTAAATAGTGATTTTAAAAAGAAAGAAAAACGTATTCCTTTCGGTGAGAATCGAACCCACATAATTCTTACTGACCTAACCCTACCCACTGAGCTACAAAATCAGGGAGTTGCAGCATAATAAGCGTAATAAATTTGAATGGTGTTCACAATTTATCGATGACTCAAGTCCATCCTTAAGTGCATACTATGAGTTTATTAGTGAAATAAAATTAAAAGTGCATAATGTGTGGGACAATTTATTTGTTTACTGTCTCTCTGTATTTGTCTATACTCAGGAGAGGGTGTGTTGCCCTTTTGTGATAATATTTTACACAAATAAATACGTAATTAAATAATGAATATTTCTAAACCAAAATAAAATTGACAAAAATATATACCAAAAGTGCAGTGACGTCATACTCTACATCCATCTCTATCTATGTCAACGTGCTAAATCTCGTGTGGGGTAGGCAGAGAGCACAGAATTTCAACTGGTTCCTTACAGACCTAGAGAGGTGGAGAAAGCCGGGCTTCCTCCACTCTCATAATTCGTCTCTACGCTCGCCGATTACTGGGACTCTATAATCATCACGGTAAATCCCTAACGCAGAAGAGAGAGGGTATAGAGTTGGAACAAGTTCCTTTCAGACCTCTATTGGCTTTTAATAAACTGTGATAATTTTTAAAATTAATGTGATAGCGGCTAGTAATAGTGTTACGTGTGTGAGTGTCAACAACACAGTGAAACAATGAGTTTTAAAGTAGGTCTTGGTCACAAACTATGGTGGTAAAATGGTAACTGGAAAAAAAAAGCATCTAAAATAATCGTGAATAAATTACGAAATCCATAAATTCCTGAAATTTGTTCCATCCAGATATCGAACTTTATAACTTTCTAGTAACGTGCTGAGAAGTCTATATCTATCATACTACTGACCCACAATGCTTAATGAATTTAAAAAAAAACATAGTAGGTAACATCACAAGGATCTCGCTTTGCAGCTGCATAGAATAATGATGTTTATGACGATCTTATAAAGTTCAAAATTTAATGAAGTAAATTTGAATGTCGAGTGACATCCACTTTATGTCCTTTTATTAAGTGCCATTTTTCTTTGCCTATTTCCCCAGCCTTATTTGGCAAAAATAATTTCATTCAACTATGATTTCAGTAATAATTCTGAAGATTGTTCAATTAACTGAATATATTAATGAAATTGAGACAGTTATGACACCAAACCATTGACTCATAGTTGACTCATGTACTTTAAATCAATTAATTTTAATTGTACTTAGCGCCGTTTTACAGTCATGGATAAAATAGGGCCAAGTTACCAAGTAAAAACGCTTTCTACATTACTTTAGCACTATTTTTATCATTTGTTTTTTTTTTATGAGATGAGAAAGGGTATCCTCCGGTGGTTCGGGTATAAAGAAAGAATATCAGAAGAAAAAACAACAAAACTGATATACAATGCGAAAGTGAAAAGATGTAGGTACCGGAGAAAACATAAAATATCTTACCATGGCCAAATATACCGTATCTTATCTGAAGGGCAAGTCAAGGGTCTCGTTAATCGGCGAGCGTGTATGAGACGAACTATGAGAGTGGAGGATGCCAGTGAGGTCTGTAATGAATGAAACCGTTGGAACTTTGTATTCTCTGTCTACACCGAAGGGATCTAGTTTATTTATTTATTTGTCAATAATATAATCGGTATTAATAGAGTTATTTACAATGTTTCGTCAGAGATTCAAAATATTTTTTACAAATATATAATTTGGAGAGGTAATAAACTATCATTTGATGTGGTATCTCAAGTAGCTAACGTAAAAGTCATCGAAATATTTTTTCATTTAGTCATGTGTTCAATATTAATTTTAAGCTGGTTTTAGCTGATGATGAGCTGGGTGAATGATATGAAAAGTATAGAAAATATTAATTTATTGACAATTTAAGAAAAGATGAATGTCTTAAACTATAAAAATAAATATGAAATAAAATACAAGATAACTAATTTCAAATGACAATTTTGGTGAGTTTAAATAGCGTTAGTAGGTCATTTAAATAGGGCTGCTAACTCCAAGTTATAGAAAAGTGTCACTATAAAACCAAGAATGGGATTCAACAAAAGTATATGTTAAGAACATAACAATGTGCTGGTTGGTCAAAGTCAGTGTTCCCCTCATGTACAACTTGGGAGTGAGGATTGGTGACTGTGCTGTGGATATCTTCTACCGTGTGGTGCATTGTCTCACTGATGTTGCTACAGGTAATTTCCTAGCACACGCCAGTGCGGCGGCTAAGTTCGCAATCAAATGATTGCGAACTTATCCGCCGCACTGCCGTGTGCTAGGGGGCATACGACCTCTTTTCAATAGTATGTAATCTTACTTTGCCGTAAGAAGGAGATGTATATACGCAATTTATAGCTCTGTCTCTTTTTCTGCAAAGTAAGATTCATCATCATCATCATCATTTCAGCCTATACTTGTCCACTGCTGAACATAGGCCTCCCCAATCTCTTTCCAGAGTAAGATTACAATATTATTACTATAGGGATTGTGGAAGTCCCTCAAAATTTAGCAAACTTTATAATAAGTTTGACAATATTTTACATTTTCAGAGTCTGCTTTAGTCTGTCTCCACCATTCTGATAATATTCCGTACATTCGCCGAATTTGAGAAAGTAACTTCTATTAATATGTCTAGTTAAAAGCGTTTAAGAAGTGGTAATTAGTGTACTGTATGTGCATGTGTTTTATGATATTGACAGAACTATTGCGTTAATTGGAAAATCGAAAAGCGCCACTCTATCTCTGTATATAAGTATTTACTTATGAGCAATATCAAGCAGTTACTTCTGCAATGAATTTCCTCCCTAATTCGTTGACAATCTGAGATTTTCTGTAATATCCTTAAAGATAATATTTTACTTCAAATTTTGGTTAAATATCTTACAAATGCTTTTTCAGAGACAAACGATGCCGACAACTCAGAAGAATCAGAAACTGAGTCCCATAAAGCTGAGTGCCCGAGCGATGTTGATGTTTCAACGAGCACCCGGAAATGGCCGGACATCAAGCCGGGTAGGACAAACATGGCCGACCGGCCGCTGCCCATCCCGGTTGAAAATGAACCGTTTTACATGAATATCGATAGAGGAGAGGCCGAGAACTTGTTGAGAGGACAGCCGGACGGAACATTTGTTTTGAGGCCGTCAAGTCAGGTGAGATATCTTTACATTTTACATGAAACTGCAGATGGCTTGAGATTGTGACAAAGATTAGAGTTGATGAACAGGTAAAAAATTTTACTATATGAACTTGAAAGTAGCGTAACAGACGATACAATGCAATGTTAAGAGGCAGAATAATCTGAAGACTATTGACTTAACCGTCACGGCTATAATCCCCAGGCAGAGATGTTCTATGTTCACCCACGTTTTGCTTACGATGTCAAATTCCAATGTACTAGAGGACGAGCGTATTGTCATTTTACCAAGCAATGCACATTACGGACTACTATCTCTGTGCTAATATTGAGAATGGTTGGCCAAAGCGTTAATGACATTTTCTCTGATATTAGATTTTTTATAAAGAACTTTGTGTCATCATCAGCCGAACACGCACGGTGGAACACGTTCACTAAACTGATGCAGCAGACTTATCAATAAACCTTAAATTCTGTTGTAATATTGATCAAAGTCCCTTTCTCCCACAGCCAAACCACGCCTACACTCTCACTGTGTCCTGCTCTAATTCGGTCCACAACGTCGGTGTGCGCCGGCGCCCAGACGGGCGACTAGCGCTCGGCTTCGCTCGCCGCGGTGAACGAAGCTTCACGAGCGTGATGTCACTGCTTCGTCATCATCGCAAGAGGCGGTTACTCCTGGTCGCAGCTGGAGGGGTAATTGGAGGGACGACGTTGAATGAAACTCCCCATTATTATCAAACGCCTAGTAGTCTGCCAGTGATAATTTGAATTTATTATTAAGATGGAGTCAATTTTGAAGACAATTATTTTATATGAAAATATTTACAAGAAAAAACGTATGATCAACAGCCGAAAGACGTCCACTGCAGGCCAAGGGCCTTTCGTAAAGTTTGCCACAACAATTGGCTTTGTTCTGTATGTATCTAGCCTTTTACCGTCCCAGCCTGCCTGTCTAAATAGACAGGCAGGCTGGGACGGAGACAGGCTTAGTCTTTAAGCTTCATATTTTTTATTCTATCTATCTATCTATATCATCACGCCAGATCCCTTACGGGGTAGGCAGAGAGTACAGAGTTCCAACAGGCTCTTTCCTTACATACCTCTCTGGCTTCCTCTACTCTCATAATTCGTCTCATACACGCTCGCCGGTTACGAAGACTCCTGACTTGTCCTTCAGATAAGACCCGGTCTATTTGGTCATGGTAAGATAGTCTAGGTCTTCCCCGGTACCTACATCCTTCCACTTTCGCGTTGTATATCAGTTTTGTCATTCTTTCTTCGGACATTCTTTCTATATGCCCGAACCAACGGAGCATACCCTTTCTCATCTTTACACCGATATTCTCTTTCATACCTATTTGCTTTCTTACTACGCTGTTGCGAATACGGTCGGTCAGCTTCACTCCGCACGTCTTCCGCAGAGCTCGCATTTCCACCGCATTTATCCTACTTTCATTCTCCTTCTTACATACCCAGCTCTCGCTGCCATATAACAGCGTTGGGACAAGCACTCCATTATGTATGGCCAGCTGCGCTTTTCGGCTTAAGTGCCGGCTCCCAAGTAGCTTTCCCATCGCGCCATTCACTCTGTTCCCTGCACTCACTCTTCTCTCTATGTCAGCGGTGTATTTTCCATCCTTACTGAATGCGCATCCAAGATATACAAACTCATTCACTTGCTCCAGCACATCGTTCCCAACCACAATCCTTGCATTCGTTCTGGTTTCTTCCCGTTCAAAAACCATAATTTTGGTTTTCTTCACATTCAAATGTAAGCCATTTTTCATGCAGTCGTCTTTCATAACTGTGACTAGTGATTGCAGATCAGTGGCTGTTGGCGCTATCAAAACCGCGTCATCTGCATATAGTAGATGATTTACCACTAGATCGCTCATTTGTACACCTTCATTCATCGCTTTCAGTCTTTGAAGACTTTTATCCAAATATATTATAAACAGTCTAGCGGACAACACGCAACCCTGCTTGACGCCGATTTCAACGTCAAACCAGGGTGACATGTTACCACCCACCCGTACGCATGCCTTGCAGTCCACATAGGTGGACTGGACGGCCCGCAGCAGAGTGCCATTTATACCATACTCAGGCAAAATGTCCCAAAGTCTCTTTCGCACAACTCTATCAAACGCCTTCTCCAGATCCACAAAACCGCAGAAAACCTTCCGGCCCACTGCCAGATGCTTCTCTACGATGTTGCGAAGGGAGAAAACTTGATCCGAACATCCTCTTCCGGACCTGAAACCCCCTTGTGCCTCGCACAACATTCCATCGGACTTCTCGCGCATTCTCCTCTCAACAATTTTACCATACACCTTGGCTGCCAAGCTGATCAAACTAATGGCTCTGTAATTGGCGCAGTCATATTGTGAACCCTTGCCTTTGTACAAGGGTACAATGACTGCGCGGCGCCAATCTGTAGGGACCCTACCGGTCCTCCAGCAAAGATTTGCAAGGACCCGAAAGGCGTCCCGGACGCAAGTTCCACCATATTTGATCATCTCGGCAGATATCATGTCTATTCCCGCATATATATATTTTTTATTCATTACATATTAACGATAAAAAATAATATATCATCATCATTAGCCAAAAGACGTCCACTGAATGAGAAAGGCCTCCTCCAATGACCGCCTTAGTTCTGTACACATCTAGCTTCTGCATCCTGCTACCTTCATCAGGTCATTGTTGAACCTTGTGAGCCTGTCCATTTCACATCTTTCGGTATATGGTCGCCACTCGAGCACCTTGCTGATTCAACTGCCGAGTTTTACGAGCAATGTGCTTCGCCCACTGTTTCTAATTTTTGGCAATTTTGAGGACCGCAATGGACCTCATCAAAATAAATGTATTTTTTTTCTTTCTCTATCTATCTATATCATCACGCCAGCTCCCTCGCGGGGTAGGCAGAGAGTACAGAGTTCCAACAGGTTCTTTCCTTACATACCTCTCTGGCTTCGTCCACTCTCATAGTTCGTTCAATATATATCAATATCTATTTAAAAAAAGCTAGACTCAAAGTAGTTTAATAATGTGAGTGCGTTTACAAACACAAACGCCCTTACCGATAAAAATGTTAGTGGATCCAAGGAATAAGTAAATATAGTTTCTTTCATAGGTTTTTGTTAATAAGATAAGAGATTTTAAAAACCGCTCATTGTGCTTACAAGAGTTGTATCAAGAAAATAACATGTACGTATTAAAAAAAATATATAACATAAATATTAAAAATGGTTAGAATCGATTTAGATCCTGATTTAGAACAAACTACTTAAGGTCGTGCGTTATTTGTGTTACATATTATTGTATAAGATTATTTAATATTATATATTATTTTTAATACCCACCTATTTGAATATTATATTAAAATATTTATTTAGCTACATATGTAAGTAATAATTACCTAACTTCTATTCGATAACTCCTAACGAGCAATTAGGGTTCTTTTTAGCGATGCGCGACTGCGAATGATTGCATTCGAATCATTCGACTTTATAAATCATTCGAATTATTCGAATGATTCACGAAAATTAGTTACTAACTGCCTCCCATTCGACTTGCTGGACCAAATGAACGAATAATGAATTAAGTGCGGCGAACGAATAATGAATTTACCGGTCGCACCACAGAGTACAAAGGAAAGTAAGTCAACATCATTCGGACTGCAGCTTACCCCAACCTCCGCACGGGCGCTTTTTGTGCTGAAGCACTGTAAAAATGTACTATTAGTCGTTTGTTTCATTCCAGCACTTGATTACCGCGCGGGTATTATATTTAAATTTTATACTACAAATTTTATTAAAACGCACTTTTAAACACAAACCAGCAGAAGCGTTATTATTTAGTTAGTTGTTACTACTCATTCTCACACGTAATTTGTTTTGGCGCGGAAATGGCGCAAGAAGCGGCGAATCATTCGAATAATTCATTCATAATCGGTCGGAGAGTCGCAGATAATCTAACCGAATCGCCATTAGTAGTTACTAATTAGTAGTCGTCAGTCGAATATAAAAATTAGTATATTACTAATTTTCAAGTCGAATCAGAAAATTAGTAGTTGTAGATGATTCGAATAGACGGATTATTCGCAGTCGCGCATCTTTAGTTCTTTTACGTACGTTCTTACATACCTCTCCGGCTTCCTCCACTCTCCCTCCACTCCGATCTAGGTCTCGAACCTATTCGCGCCTTTATTAAAAAGGCGTCAACACGTCACTTCGCGAACGCATCTTCCCATGCGAATCCGTTAATCGTAGCCACCGCCGACTACGACCTCCCTCGCGACCCCTGCCGCTACCGCCGGCCGAGACATGTTCTCACCGACCCCCCCGATGCTTTGTCATCCCTTCTTTCCGCTCAGAATACGAGCGACGCCGTAGACGCAGACGCAGTAGTAGATCCCCTCCCATAGCCGGCGGTCGACCGGTGCGCTTAGTAGTGCACCCGTCCCCCTACAGCGACTGTCCCAACCGAGGGCGCCTCTCCGAGGCGCCCTCGAGTATGTCGCCTCTTGCCCTTCTGGCTGGCTGGAGCGTAGTGGTTGCACGCTCGCCTTTAAAATCCGGTGAAGCTGTAGAGGCCTCGAGGCCAACAGCGTAGATCATTCACACACACACACAATCCTCCACTCTCATAGTTCTTCTCATACACGCTTGCCGGTTACGGAGACTCTTGTCTTAAGTCTAGTACCTAACTTAAGTCAGAAAATAATATTCTTAAGTAGGTATAATGTAATGATGATGGACAATTATTTCTCTGCCTTCACATTAAAATTTAGTTGTAAAATTAATAATATTAAGATTCACTTAGTATTATTAAGAATATCTTTTCGAGAAATATCCAAATTTTAGTAAGTAGGTACTTACGTAATAATACATTATTTTATAATCGGCTAAGTTATTGAAATTATCAAAATAATATGAAATATAAATTTGTAACTATTATTTCGATTACCTAGTGCTAATTAACTGCGGATTTAATATTTAGTAATTAACGGTAAGATTGTGTAAACGTCTTTTTCTGTTTTAGTAAAAACATCAAGCAATCGTTTTATTTTAATGGGATTCTACTGAAAATGGATTTATTATTTAATGATTTTAATTTACGGTAGGTAAGTAGTTATTGGTGTAAGAATTATCATGCTGGTTAAGAAACTGTCTCGAAGATATCTTCTCTCTATCTATGTCATCACGCCAGACCCGAAGTACACAGTTTCAACAGATTATTTCCTTACAGACCTCTCTGGAATCTCCATTAATGTTATTAGTTTTCAAAGGATATGTAAAATAATGCCGGACGGCGTGGCCCAATGGTTAGGAACTTAAGTTGCTCCGCCCACTGGATGGAATAATCGTGGGTTCGATTCCTACACGGGACAAATCTTTGTGGGACCCACCAATATTTGGTTCGGTCTAGATGTATGTGTATGTGAATTTCATGTTTGTAAACGCACTTACGATATAGGAATAAGGATAGGAATTATTCGTAGGGCGGGGCTACGTTCTTACAAAAACAAAAAAAAATGCCTGCGTCGATCACAGAACAAAAACGTGCTATTTTATTTCGTGGTCTCGTTGGTGTAACAGAAGTAAGCGAATAGTTGGTGTACCAGAAGTAAGAAGTGTAAGCGAATTATGCGCCTAGCGATCACGATGTCCTGGCTTGGAATCGTAGGTAGAACAAACTTTGCTTTTTTATCGAAAAAATCATATTCGCGGTCCGGACTCTGAAATTGTGCCTGGTATTATAAAAATATAGCAGTGATAGCCTAGTGGTTAGACCGTTGGACTGCAAAGTCAGAGGTCTCGGGTTCAAACCCAGGCACGCACCTCTGTCTTTTCGAAAGCATGTGCGTATTAAAAATTAATAATTGTCACTTGCTTTAACGGTGAAGGAAAACATCGTGAGGAAACCTGCACGCCTAAGAGTTTCTCAAAGGTGTGTGAGTTCGCCAACCCGCACTGGGCCAGCGTGGTGGACTATGGCCTAAACTCTCTCAGTTTAAGAGGAGGCCCGTGCCCAACAGTGGGACAGTTTCTTAACAGGGCTATAATTAAATTATTATTATTATTATAAAAATAGGCTTATCGCCTATTTCATTGGTACCTAAAGCCACATACAGTATGAGTACAGGTACACAGAAAGTATACTATTTTTGTATTTTGTGTAAAGTAGGTCAATATTGTATCATTCATTAAAAAAAAATAGTAATTAACGACAATATTTTTACCGTCAGTTAAAACGATAGTTAAAGACAATAAAAATTACAGTCTACCAAATACCAGTAAATTATAAAACTGCACCTAAGTGGAACTAAAATAAGTGTCCATTCTTTAGTAATTCTATAGTAGCCTTCCTAATGACTTAATAATACGACGATGCAGACTATCAGTCAGCTATTCATTTTAGTCGTTTACCTACTCGTCGCTAATTCGTCTGTTTAATCGACTGTTTGATCGATGACACATCTGCTAAAAAAGGTGGAGCTTTTTGCATTTGCAGAAAAAAGCGGTAGAGTGAAAATAAGTTTATCTATCTCTATTTATATTACCACTCCAGATCCCTTGCGAAGTAGGTACAGAGTTCCGTAAGGTTCTTTTCTTACAGACTTCTCTGGCTTCCTCGACTCCCAAAGTTCGTCTCATCCACGCTCGCCGGTTACAGAGATTCTTGACTTGCACCTTGAGATAAAATACGGTCTATTTGGTTATGGTAAGCTAGTCTAGGTCTCCCCCGCACATCATGCATCCTTACACTTTCGCATAGTATATCTGTTTTGTTATTCTTTCACCCGAAATTCTTTCTATATGCCCGAATCACCGGAGCATACCCTACCTCATCATTACCCTGATACCGATATTACTAAAAATAAATCAGTTTGAAAAGTCACTCCACAAACAAATATGGTTGTGTTGTAAACAACACGACCGTCTGTGTTTTGTACATGTTTATTTTACCTTTGAGTGGACGCAATGGAGCGTGGTGCCTCGCACTGAATCGTGTTAGTTTTCGTATGAACCGTGTTTTGCGATATTACAGGAAATGTGATCATAGCATTGGCTTCGCGAAATCAGAAAAAATATGGCAATGTGTGAAATATCAATGGTTCTGTATAGTTGCTAACAGAGGACTTAGTACGAGCAGGACACGAGGGCCAAATTGTTTAATTTTTTTTATTTATTTAAAAATCTGATTGACTGCCTCGTTGGTCTAGTAGCGAATAATTTGATTTACGATCACAAGGTCCTGGGTTCAAATCCTAGGTCAGACAAATATTGTTTTCCTAACTAAAAATTCCCAGTGTCAGTCCGAAGTCTGGAATTGTGCCCGATATATGGCAATACGCTCGCCCTCTATTACATGGGACTAAATATCGTCGATGAAAAGTGGGTGTACACAATGCATCTCTGTCACCCCCGCTTGGGAGACATAGGTGTGACGGTATTATTATAAAACACTGATCTATATTCTGATTACGTGATTCGTTGCACGGGAATATCATTCCCCTTTTATCGTTTCTATTAGCGTTAATGATTGTGCAAAGTCCTCGACTACAGGGCCAGAAAAACCAGTCCTGTCTCTGTCAGACAGCGGGTTCTTTGGAGTACGGCACCGAAGGGGCACCGATAGGTTTCTTGTGATCCCGGAAGTTCTTCCAAAGAGACGATGTCCACTATTCTAGGGATTTTTGTGTGTTCGTGGTCCAAGGTCCACCACACATCCTATGTAGGAAACCTCTTATATAGGATTCTCCTAAGGTTAAAAAAAGTTCAGGTGTCCTGTCCTGTCTTAGGATCGTCCTGTATGAAGGAATTTTCCCACCCAAAAAAGGTTTAGTAACCATAATATGAATCTTCCAAAATTATCTGAGATAAATATTAAAACCTGAGTGGCCAAGGCCATTATTGGCCAAGGATAGGACTGTTTGGAGGAAGGAGGGGGAGACTTTTGCCCAGCAGTAGGACACAATAAATATAATAGTTAAACACCAAATATATAAACAAACTCAGTGCAGCTTACATTCCCCCGGGTATGGAAAAGGTGTTATTATATAAACTTATTACATCACACCAGATCCCTTATGGACGCTCTGTTCAATCTAGAATTGTAATTTAGGACAAAATGCTAATGGCGCTTGTACACGATGCAAGTAACTGGCATTAAGCGGGTTAGGGGCCTACCGCGATCGACCATTTGGGAGAGCAACAGTGATGCAATTACTTTACAAAAGAATAATAAATAAGCGACATATGTGTAAAAACAAATTGTATCATTTTCTAAAAAAAACTACACGATGAAATAAAAACTGCTTTACATAAACTTTGCTACAATTATTTGCTATGTTCTTAAGTAAATTCTATTGATTCCGACCCTCCTGATGCCCTTACTTCCTTTCTTTCGGATACAGATACCGCACACAAGATCAGACACCGACCTCGCCGGAGAGGTCGAAGAATCCCTGGCCGGTGCCGGCCGGTGCAGAGCTCCACGGCGAGACACCTAGTATATGCCCTCTCCCATAGCGACTGCCCAAGCCGAGGCCGTTCCTCCTTGAGGCGCTCTTGAGCTAGTTGCCCCCTTGCCCTTCTGGCTCGAGTGTAGTGGTTGCACGCTCGCCCTCTTGTCCGGTGAAGCTGTAAAGGCCGATGACAATATTATAATAGAGATGATTTTAGATTTTTTTCTATGAAACAAATTTCGTTTAATCGTGTATTGCTTTTACCAGATTCGTAACTATAGAGTTCAAAATCATATTTCGAAATATTAAATCTCTAATCCATATAGATACTTCTTAAAGTGCATGGAGTAAAAGAATGCGTTTTGTAACTGCGTCATGAAAGTTGTGTCGTCAGTACGTCGTTAGTTAATAGGCACTATAACGTCGTAATACTATCACGGTCATCAGCAACGAAAGTCCATTAAACTAAATTATGTTAACGTATATCACACAAAATAGAAAACAAGCTTTTATAGCAAAAACACGATGAAGATATCTAACTTAGTTGAAGAGTTCCTATGGCTTTCTTCCGAATCCATCATCAGATCATAAACGCCATCCTAGTCTAAAGTACTCGTCAAGACAAATCCAACGAGCCCAAACACGGGGGTTATATTGAGTACTTGAGTAGTTCCGTTGGCCACCTTTCGGCTTCATCATCACACCCTGAATACTATTTGGTTCTATAGTACTTGTCAATACCAACCTAACAAAATTAAACACATGAGGGGGTTTTTTTGGGGCTAAGCCCGCCACTCATTCCCACCATTGTAACTCCTGTAAGCCAGGATCCACAATGGTCTCCTTCGATGACGCCAAGGTTTAAACATTGGGGTGTCTCGGGAAGCACTTTAATTGTCTTGGAACCCGCAACAAATTTAATTAGAAAGAAAAACAGGAGGAGTAGGAAAAATAAAGATCCCACTTCCCTCCTTTGCAAAGCGGAAGACACTAAACAAAATTAGAGTAGGAGACTACAACTAGGATAAGCCCAGTTGTAAAGCACCACGGTCACGAAGAAATATTAACAGTTTCTATTTGTGAGCCTCACGTTTGATTCCAGTAATACTCGTAGGTATGGCAAAAACGCTTAACCGCACGGAAATTATCCCGAGTTTCTACAAGATCCGTGTAGTAAATTACCCCAGATGTATTTCGTAGACTGTTTAACATAATGGTACGCTCGTTGTGCCAGAGACTGCACTCCCAAAGAACGTGGTGTGCTGATTGTTCATACTCATAGTTAGACGTGGAACACTGACATAGCGGTGAAGGTACCAGTTTAAAAGAGAATAATTGACTCCTAATGTTGCCAGGTCCGGTGAGAAATTGAGCCACACAGTGGTCCACCTCCAGCCATGTTCTCGCCAAACGCTCACGAACGGATGAACAGAACAGGAAGGGGTGATGGCCCTTTGTTGTTGTATCTCATCTTTCCTGCCATTAGGTCAGGAGATCTTCATAGGTGATTGATTGCGGTTTGAATAATCTAGTGATTTTACAACGGTCTCAAAGCTATAGAAATTCGGTGTTCAAGTTTTCTCGAGTGGAATAGTACATTGACGCGCGTCTCTGAACCTCAAGATCGACTGGAAGCACACCCGCAAGTACCGGTAGGGCTTCTGTACTGACCGTCCTATATGCCTTACACAAAAATATCAGTGCCAAGCGTTGACTCTGAAGCAGTTTACGCCGTGCCGCCCCTATCGTGGCCCTGTCGACCCACGGTGCACCTGGCACCGTAACACATACAGCCTAAGTATGTTGCTCTGTAGATGATTTTAAGAGTATTAAACCGAAGGCCCCAAGTTGACCTTGATATTCTGGTGAGTGCATAAAAGTTTCGTTTACATCTTCCTATACCCACCTTCCGACTCCATTACTAAACCAGCTCCTTGGTACCATATTGTTACATTGTCACCGAACTTCTATAAGTATACCAAATTTAAGCTCAATCGGATACCCGCAAGTGCTTGAAAAATGGATCATAAGATTTGAGCCGGAAAAACAGAGACAGACAGACAGACATATGAACGTTAAAAGTTAAATAAAAGCTTGTAATAATATGACTTATCTGTTGTGGATATATCGGTTATGGCGGATATCCAAAGTCTTTAGTATTGGCTAATTTTTATGCCTATTCAAATCTCACTTTCTTTAACCAATGACTCTTTCAATAAACATATCATAGTTCCTTCACCTGTCGGGATCTGTTTTTGTCGATGTTCCCACATTTTCAGGGGTTGATCTCTGCGCGACTTCATCTGTGTATAAATTATAGGGTATATATGATTCGGATATAAAAGCTATATTACTGTAAAGCTTGTCGAAATATGTTCAGTCGTTTTGCGTGAAAGTACAAACATCCTCACAAATTTTTGCTTTTATAATATTAGTAGGATTAACCAAGTCTTATCTGATGGAAAAGTCAAGAGTCTCCGTAACCGGCGAGCGTGTATGAGACGAACTATGAGAGTCGAGGAAGCCAGAGAGGTATGTAAGGAAAGAACCTGTTGGAACTCTGTACTCTCTGCCTACCCCGCAAGGGATCTGGCGTGAGGTTATAGATAGATAGATAGATAGTAGGATTAAATTCTCTCAAAGGGCGTGTTGGACCCGTGTTCCTACGCAAGCCTTCAACCCTTCAACACCAGGGCGACCCATGTCACTTTATGGCGAAATATATACGCGTAATAAGACAGGATATTATTTTTATATTTACGACGATAATGTTTGTAGCAAATCTTGGTCGCAGAAGGAAATCGTGACTCCGTAAGATCCTGAAATGGATGGGATTTGCTAGCACCGCACAACTGTTCCGTGACCCACAGGATAAGGATGAATTTCAAAAGATGATACCCAACCTTCATTAAGGAGAGATGCCAGAAGGAGAAAGTTTGTTGCACTAATTTATAATAATAAAGAAAAGACTAGAACGTTATTTCTCAAACCTAATTATGAAGGAATTTTCTTAATCATGAAAGTCAAACCACGTGGGGTGGTGGCAAAAACGTAGTTGCGGTTTCCCGCGGAAAAGACGAACTTATCTTGAGCGAGAGATGATTCAACTCTGATCCATCTGAGGAAGCGATCAGTGTGGGTGCTATTGAATTATTAAGCTTTTTCGTAACTGAACTTCACTGGCCCAAGGTTTCTACTGCACACGGAACGAATATGTAATTAGGGCTAATCGTAGTATACTTACGCCACTTAATCAGATCCGCTTTCCTAGTCGCTGCTACTGCTCTAAACATAAATTCGTAAGGTAAAATGGGCCTTCAAAGCCTACATGGCTTTGGCATTACCAATTATGAACTATAAAGTTTGTATAGACGAGTTCTTAGATGGCCCAATGAGTAAAGTTTTTGGTTGCATTATACTATATTTTAGGATAAAGTAAGAATTTTCTTTACGTTTTCTTTGAAGAAAGAAAGGGCCTGTTGGATCAATGAAAATAGAAAGACAGATTTTCATTGAGCGAAGCATCCATCTGTTTGACAAAAACAGCAAATTTCTAAAATTTTGCATTACAGTTGTTCTGAAAAAACACCACAGCATCATCATTACTTCCATTTCATTTCACCCACTGCTGGGCATAAGCCTCCTCCTTCTTTCGTCACATATCCCTATGCTGAGCTTATTTTGGCCAGGTTTTACCTACGGACTTAACCACATCATACCTAACCTATCATTGTACTGGCTTTCTCCAATTGCGATATTTCTTCCGTGGCCATCATTCAGTCAGGGTTAAATTCCACCTGCCATCATCATATCTTGCGACGGCATTATTGAAAAGAAGAATTTGGAGGCTGATCTATCAGCCTCCTTCGCTGTAAAACACTTATTGAATTAGCTGAAAATGTTGTCAGGCACGTAGGCTCTCACTATATAGATTATTAGGACTCAATGTTGTCTCACTGCAATACAATTGCCTACTTGACTTTGTTCACTCTCTTCTGTTATTTGCAAAAACTAGTCCCTTAAAAAGGTGTCCAATTTATCCCCCTATCTCTATTTGGGATACCGGGTTGCCTCCTATTTTGAAGCGACCAGCCAGTTGTTGGCGTATTGGTAAAGATCATCATCAGCCGAAAGACGACTAATGCAGTACAAAAGCCTCCCCCAAAGATCACTCGGGTGACCGGCTTTGTACTATAGGCATCCAGGTTTTACATTTTGGTGAAGATATGTGAGAAATAAGTATTACATTTGTCCAGGAAGCCTGAATTTGGACAATTTTGTTCAGTTTCTCGGCCTCAGTCATGTTATTCTGTCGATGCTGCTGGCAGAAATGACAAGATCGCTTCAAGCAGCTTTTTCTTAATCTGGAAATATTGGATATTAGTTGCGGATGGGTTTCGGTACTTGAAAGATTGGGGTAGATGAGGCATGATTATGAGGTAAGGGCCCTGGGGATCGCATAAGGTTTGGGGTCGTATAGTTGACGTTGGTTGTGTTGTTGTAGATGGGGCGTGAAAAGATCCAGGCCGTTTTTTACAATGTGAGGTAAATAAAAGTGTTTTGAACACCCCAAAAAAAATGCCTAATCAACCGAGGCACAAGAGAGGGGCACTGTTACGTTCCGTTTAGAGATCGGAAGCCCCTATTGTGTCGTAGGAAGCGGGTCGAGGATTTTTATTGTAGTAAAAGCCGCATACCTCTCCCGTCCCACAGAGTGCCGAATACCTTCTGGTAATCTGAAAGTGAAAAATAAAGGTATTTATTATTAGGAGGTCTCTAGAGAAAGAACCTGGTGGAACTCTGTACTCATAGAGTGACCAGTGACAGAGTGTGTATGAGTGTTTTTTCCATAGAAGTAGTAAAAATACTTTTTTTCGAGTGCAAGTTAGACTGACAAAAAGTCATAAAATGGCAACAAAGCAACATTTACCGCTAATACTAGTTCAAGCGAGGTAGCACTCTTGTGCTAAATCGGAGGAGGACTTGTTGCTAAATGTGGTTAGAAGAAGGCAATGTTTAGTAAACCCCGAAAACGGTTGACGTCTGCTAAGCGGCCGATGATAAAAACAATCTAGATCACTAAAATATGTTTGCCAATAAATAAGACATTGGGTTGGCACCAGATAAGAGGATATGAAAAGGAAAATAAGATAATGATGATGGTTTGGCCTATACTTAGAGTATAGGTCACTCCTCTCACTAGATCGAATTTTTGAGTACTTACTACTCGTACTAAATTTTGGTTTCAGTCTAGGCGTTCTTCTATGTAAATTTCATGGGGTCCTTATCATTGGGTTGCATAAATTTACAGTGGCATAGTTTCCTTATCCTAGTCATCAATAAGTATAACATTAATATTATATACCGTATACTGTATTGCCATATGTGATATACATACATTAATACCCTAATATTTACGTTTGTAAACGGTCCAATCACAGATAAATTTGTTTCCTAGTCTAGGGTAATGTTTTAGAAAGGAAAGATAAAATATTGCAGTAGATATATTTTTGTGCGTCTTGTTTTATCGTTCTAGCGTCAAAAACAGAACCCTAAAGAGCCCGAGTTACTGTAAACATTTGTACACGTACAAGTCGTAATGATGCAAGTTCGGGTGTATTCAACGCCCTTCGTGTATATATAAAAATGGACCGCGCAACATACTGCGTAGTCAGCTATGCACTAACTGCTGTGGATCGGTAACAATCACGGAGTGACTCGGGAAGAGAAGGTAAGAGTGACATTGACCTAATTAGGTGGTTATGTCTTCATCATCATATCATAGAAGATAATTTGGCACAACATCCTATTCCGGACTTCAATACTTTACAAAGCGAAAGTTGAAAGAGCTGATGCAAGCGTAATGCCGTGATGATAAACAGCTTACCTGGTATTAAATTTTTGTTCGCTTGGGCGCCTTTAATACAACGTTTTTTATTGTACTATTGTTTTCTTACCCTGTGATGTATGGTGGTCCTCCTAAGATGAACAATTGTTCAAGTATGTTAAAAAGTTTCCCATTGATAATTAAATATCGACCTTATTTAATTCGAAAATTCTTCTCCACTTTAGGAAGATGTTTGCTGTAGCGGACAGTAGCCTGTGGCTTGTATAATTATTATATCTAAATTAATCAATAGCCTGTCTCTTGATCTTAAACAAAATATTAACTACATCCTTACACAATTAAACCAAGAATTTTAAAAAACTAAAATATAAAAAAGAAAAAATAAAAAACAAAATATCACCCCGTGATCATTAAAATCTCTACGATGTTTGTTGGATACTAATTCCAAACTCGTAACGAGTGGTTGATATGCACTCATCATTTCCAATATATTTAAAATTTTATTTGCATATTTGTTATTAATCTAAACGAATAGTCTACGTACAAACCTAAATCTGGTTTTTGATGCACCGGTTTTGTATTAATTGAAAGGTAACCGCTGTATTTTGAATTTTTAAGTCAAAACAATGTACAATACAATTTAAACTGAGTAAGGTGATATTAAATGTTTCATTGGAAATATTTGAAACAGTATATCGCTTTAATTGCGATTAAACGACCAAATGACAGGGACCCTATCAACGTCAACGTAAATATTATTCCTTCCTTCCGTTAGATATTCAAGCGACAATGTTGGGGCTCATCCTAGTTCTGATAGCTCTTGCTGCGTACTGGGCATGGAGACAGAACAACTGCAAGACCATGGAGCCGCCCATGTCTCCTGGCGGATTACCGATTCTGGGCCACGCTCTAGACCTCATTGGAGATAGCTGCAGTAAGTTTTAGTTTTAGTAGTTAACCCTTTTTAAACAATTTAAGTTACAAATATACGATCCCTGTCATCTGTTCAAAGACATTGTAAGTCAAAAGCCTCCTTCAAAGATCACCACGACGATGGTTTTATCCTGTTCACCAGATCATATGTCCATCTTATTGGTGAGCTTGCCAACTCCACGTCTTTTGGTACGTGGTCCTTGCTTGAAAACCTTTCTGTCCCAACGACCATCAAATCTGCGAGCGGTGTGCTCCGCCCATAAAAATTCTGATCGCTATGTCGGTGACTGTGGTTCTCTGTGGTTCCCATTACTTATCCGATATTATAGATAATTATTTTTGAAATAGAGATACCGTCTGCTTTTATTGACCTTATATTAAATTATGACAAAAACAATTAAGAAGATGTATAAATGTTAATATTCCATTTGTCCACAGAACTATGGAATAGTGTCACAGATCTTGCCGAAAAGAGCTACGATATTGGAGGAGTTGTAGCTGCATCTATAGGACCTAGAACAGTCTACAGTGAGTTTTAACGAAATCAAAGCGATTTGGGGGCCTGTACAAGAGCGTGCTCGTCGCGAATTTTGCCAGTCATTATGGCTGCAATCTTCCATCGATGATGTACCGGGCCATCTATAACACATGACATAGAAATAAATTAGATCATCCGCCGTTTCGTCTGTCAAAAATTCACACGTCTTTCATGGGGCACTGTGTTAGATTTTATAACAAAATTCCAATTGATATCACTAAACTTAGTGAAAATAAGTTCAAAGCTTGTGTAAAACGAATACTTTGTAAGCAAGCTTATTATTCAATAGAAGATTATCTAAAAGATTAAAATGCTTGGATAGATGCTATTCCAGCTCCACTTGAGTCATGACAACCTATTCAACTGTTGTTAGTTAACATTCCCTCTCTTCCTTCTATTAATTTAACACAATGTCATTTTCTTGGGTACTTTTTTTTGTAAATGAGGGAACCATGTAGCCATTCTCATAAATAGTATTATTCGCTTTTTTAACTTAGACTCACCTGGTGCCCAAACTACATTGTTCTTCCATACCCCACAACAGAATGTAGATGAAAAAGTTTGTAATTTTTTATTTTAAAAGAGTAACCGTGGAGTTTCTTGCCCTTCTTTTCCACAGGAATGACATTCCGAAGTGGCGGTAGAGTCTTTGTTACTTTTCTGACGATTCATAAATACTGTAATGGTTTAAATGAATAAAAAATATTCTGATTCTGCTTTCTCATCGCCTGGCTTCTGGAGTGAGACAATGGCCTGTACGATGCGAATCTTTTCTGGGTCCGTTTAGAACTGGGTATCACTAAAGTATTTTTGTCGACACCCCAGGACCTTGAGAAGCTTTGGGATAATGTCAGAGAAATTCTGGATCTGGCTGAGGCTAATGAAAAGGTGATTTTGTGTGGCGATCAGAACGGATGAGTGGGAACCAGGCGGCTAACTTGCGACGCTGCTCTGGGTCCTTATGATGATAAGAGAGTAAACAATGCAGGTAGGCTCATTGTGGATGTATATTTGGAAAGGGGCCTTCTTGTGTCTAATACGATATTGAAGACAGAGTCCGGGACAAGCTCTTGACAGCAGGTTCTTCGAACTCAAATATAGATGAATGCTGGAATAGCCTGAAAGAGACTTTAGTAGAAACCGCGAACGAAATATGTGGTTGGTCAAAGAAGCATAGTACAGCAAAAGGTGATGCATGGTGGGATGCGGAGTTACTAAGCTCCGTAGAAAGTAAGAAGAAAGCATGGCAGGACTGTGTTTCTTCTTTGAACCTGAATGCCAGTATGACAGAGATGAAGAAAGCAATATACCGGCAATGCAAGAATGCCACCAAAACTTCATTGAAAGAAAAGCGTGAAAGAGCCACTGCGATTGAGGAGGGGAGGCTGGCGAAGAACTTCGAGAACAACACTTAACTCTTTTGGAGTAAAGTGAAAAAGTCTCGAGGTGATTCGTCAGGTTCCAGAATGGAAAGGATAAAATCTAAAGATGGTGACATTCTTGCAGACACACAAGCTGTATTAAACCGGTGGAGTGAATATTTTGGAGTAATGTATGGAGATGCCTCGGATACTGGTTCCACAGACGAGCCCAGAGGCGAGTTTGTGGTTTCAGGATCAACAGAGGACATCACTATGGAAGAAGTTGAATGGGCGATAGGAAGTATGAAAAATGGTAAAGCTGCGGGAATAGACATGATATCTGCGGAGATGATCAAATATGGTGGAACTTGCGTCCGGGACGCCTTTCGGGTCCTTGCAAACCTTTGCTGGAGGAACAGTAGGGTCCCTACAGATTGGCGCTGCGCAGTCATAGTACCATTGTGTAAAGGCTCACAATATGACTGCGCCAATTACAGAGCCATCAGTTTGATCAGCTTGGCAGCCAAGGTGTACGGTAAAATTATTGAACGGAGAATGCGTGAGAAGTGCGATGGAATATTGTGCGAGGTACAAGGAGTTTTCAGGTTCGGAAGAGGATGTTCGGATCAAGTTTTCTTCCTCCGCAACATCTTAGAAAAACATCTGGCAGTGGGCCGGAAGGTTTTCTGCGGTTTTGTGAATCTGGAGAAGGCGTTTGATAGAGTTGTGCGAAAGAGACTTTGGGACATTTTACCTGAGTATGGTATAAATGGCACTCTGTTGCAAACCATCCAGTCCACCTATGTGGACAGCAAGGCATGCGTACGCTTGGGTGGTAACATGTCACCCTGGTTTGACGTTGAAATCGGCGTCAAGCAGGGTTGCGCGTTGTTCGGTAGATTGTTTATAATATATTTGGATAAAAGTCTTCAAAGACTGGAAGCGATGAATGAAGGTGTACAAATGAGTAATCTAGTGGTAAATCATCTACTATATGCAGATGACGCGGTTTTGATAGCGCTAAGCCACTGAGACGACTGCATGAAAAATGGCTTGCATTTGAATGTAAAGAAAACCAAGATTATGGTTTTTGAACGGGAAGAAACCAGAACGAATGGAAGGGTAGTGGTTGGTAACGATGTGCTGAAGCAAGTGAATCAGTTTGTATATCTTGGATGCGCATTCAGTATGGATGGAAAATAAACCGCTGACATAGAGAAGAGTCACTCTGTTCCTTGCACTCAAGGAACAGAGTGACTGGTGCGATGGGGAAGCTCGTTGGTTCGGGCATAAAGAAAGAATGTCCGAAGAAAGAATGACAAAACTTATATACAATTCGAAATTGGAAGGATGTAGGTACCGGGGAAGACCTAGACTATCTTACCATGACCAAATAGACCGGGTCTTATCTGGAGTCTCCGTAACCGGCGAGCGTGTTTGAAACGAACTATGAGAGTGGAGGAAGCCAGAGAGGTATGTAAGGAAAGAACCTGTAGGAACGCTGTACTCTCTGCCTACCCCGTAAGGATTCGGCGTGATAATATTGATAGAATACCGATTTCTATAACGAACATTCAACACTTGTTACAATGGAACTAACTTTGGCACGTGTACCCGAGAATGAGTCTTTTGAGGACTTTGTAATGCAGTTTTCTGTGTTAGAAGCATTTTAAATAATTACATAAAAGTTTACGTGTATTGAATACTCTGTATTAAACAATTTTGAATCTGCTGCAAATGATATGTGGTACCAAATGCTTCCGTAGTACGTGGCAGGAATTTATCCTTTGCTTCACTTCAAGGTTTTAAAGTAAAATTATATAGTATACTAATTTTGGTCAAATTGATCACCTTACGAGTATTTGCAGGGTTTACAGCCAACATGACAATTTAGCTATACTTAAATTTAAGTAAAAGTTCCTTCACAAGCCTTTACATGAAGTACTAATCTAGTAAGTATCTAGTTACCAATCTTTGGTCATGGTACTTAAATTAATGTTTTCTATTTATAGTTATCACTGATCCCGACGACTGCTTCACGGTAGCAAACACGTGTTTCGAAAAAGACGGATTTTACGATTTTGCAAAACCATGGCTCGGTGAAGGATTAGTTACTGGGAAAGGTAATAATTTATCTGGCGTAATATTTTTTGATATAAAGCGAAGATAGTTTGCCACGCAAAGTGGTAATCAAGCATCCTACTAGACTTTCATCTTCGATTCGACGGCAAATATGCTATTGTTAAATGGAAGCGATCCAGAATGCGGCCACAATGACTGCATTTTTGGAGGCAGCCATCAAGTCCTGCTGCTGCGTACATGTGTTAAGGCTCGCGGGGCACGACATAAGGTGGAACATTGTTTCGAGTTCATCGACTAGACTTTAGTTTACAGAAAGTGTATATGGACCTCATTAAAATAGAGCTCATTTTTCGCAGTATCAATCTGGAAGGGGCATCGGAAGTTGCTGAACCCAGCATTTAGTCAAGTCGTCCTAGACGGTTTCCTCTGCGCTTTCAACAGCCAAGCTCGCAAGCTGGTGAAGAATTTTGCTGACGAGGCGGGGAAAGGACCCTTTGATCACTGGACGTACACTAGGAATAATGCTTTAGAAACTATTTGCTGTAAGTATATTAAAAATCAGTTATATTCTCAGGTAAGTTTGGATATAAGGTCCGGATTCTCAAGATGTCTAATTTCAAGTGTATTTTAAAAGTAGGTCTATTGTGATACGACGTTGAATGAGGCTATCTTCAGCCAAAAGACGTCCATTGTAGGACAAAGACATCCGCATCCGCATCCTTAAGACCGCCACGACGACCGGTTTTGTGCTGTATGCATCCAACTCCTACCTGCGACCTTAACAAGGTCACCGGTCCATCTTGTGGAGTCGGTCCATCTGCCCACTTCTCATCTTCCGGTACGTGCTCGCCACTCAAAAAACTTTCTGCCCCATCGGCCGTCAGTTTTACGAGCAATGTATCCGTCCCACTGCCACTTAAGTTTAGCAATTCTGGGTGCTATATCAGTGACTTTGGTTCTCTTGCAAATCTTCTCGTTTCTGATTCGATCCCGCGATGTGACTCCGATCATAGTTCTTTCCATCGCTCTTTGGGCTATTTTGGGCCTTCTTATGAGGTCCATCGTAAGCAAAATGAGTATTATACTCTTTTAGCCAGAAAATACAAGGCATCACTCTTACATCTGCTTTTGTGAGAGCAATTGATTTAGGATTAACAAATATGCAATATTGATCACATTAACCATTTAGGCGGTCTGTGACCCTTTCTAAAATCCTCGCCCTCTCGCGCCCTCTTCTGGATAATTCTGTACTGTTTCGGGGTTTGACCAATTCTGTCATTGCTACGCAAGAATTTTTGTAGTACCGTGCTCATAATTGTAGCTTCATAACCCACCTACTTACAGTTAGGCAATATTTTTTTTTTTTTCTTTTTAAAAATGTTGCACCATAATTAGAGGTTGGAATTCGTGGCAGGTTTAGTCCCATACAAAAATTGTTTGTTTCATTCAATAGATACAATATACTCACGTACTTACAGTAACAGCACTGGGCGTAGACTTCGGTGACCATGCTCTCCTGAACAGCAAGTACGTGGAGGCCACAGAACAGATCTTGAACACGATGGTGGACAGGTTCCAAAAGTTTTGGTGGCACAGCCCTTACACCTTCCGCTGGAGCAACGTAAAGAAGAAGCAAGATGACTGCTTGAAGATATTGCATAATATGTCAAATACGGTAAAATTAATCTGGTTTATATTTTGCCTACTTGTGTGGCAGTAGGTAGGAAAGTGGCCATGAAATTGTCGCATATTAAGAAAAATTCTCTTCCATCGATACCAGTAGCTAAGAAAAAATACAAAATTCCTGTCACAACTAGTTGTGAATCTCAGTTATTATGACGGCTAAGCGGAAAATGGACAGGATAAGAATGTAAAGCGAGGCTGTGAGCAATGTAACCACTTCCCTGCACATTTTCTCTAAAGCTGAATCTAAAAGGGGTTGCATATATTTTTTTCAAAAGATGAGGTATAGAATTCTTTGTGTCTTAAAGGTTCTAGTTTTTGGAAATATCCTTGATGGTGACTAGTTTTTGTGAATAGATAGTGTAAACGAGGCTATTTCTTTAATTGAATATCACAATTTTTCAGGTTCTCCAGAGGAAAAAGTCAGAAATGAATGGTAATATTTGTACTGACCAGAGCAATATACGAGGTGAGTTGATAACTGAAGTTATATAAATTAGGTTAATTATTTAAATGCGTTATTGAAGTCAAGTAATTATTACAATATATTTGTATGACACCTCCCATTACTACCATATACCGATTTAAATTCTAGAGAGAATCTATCTGTGTATCTATATATCATCCGGCCAGATCCCTTGCGCGGTAGGATTCTTCGTTCTAGAGACAACTCTTGTAACATATCAGTGTTATGAAATACGGCTATATTAGTACTTAGGTACAAAATGGGTCCTACAGCAGGGACTTCGCCGCCATGGCAGGTCCCGAAGCGATGCCGCAATGACCTTGGCGCATATTGAGTGGAAGAGAGAGGGAGAGACCTTTTCCCAGCAGTGGAATACAATAGGTTGAAGAAAAAAGAAGTATAATATTAAAATGAACTAGTTATTTGACAGAACAATTCAAAGCATGACACTTTCAGGTACAAAATTCAAAGTGTTTATGGATTTGCTTTTGGAACTAGCGGTGGAGAAGGGTGTTCTCAATGACAGAGAGATCCGGGAACATGTGGATACCATGATAGTAGGTGGCCATGACACCTCAGCTAATGTGCTTATGTTTACCATGATCCTGCTCGGGTCACATCCTGAAGCGCAGAAGAGAGCTTATGCTGAGTAAGTGTATCTTATTAGTCAGTCAATATGAACAATGAGGTAAAGTCAGTCAGTCCGGATCAGGATGCAATAGATCGCTAAAGCTCGTTAAACTATGTATTGAGCAGTTTTCAATTCTGGTAGCAGGGATCTTATTCGCTAAGACCAAACACGGCGCAAGTCTTATGAATATCTTTAGTATATACAAGGTGTAACATAATAAACGCAAGACCTGAAAGTAGTTTATTCTAAATCGGTAACTGAATTCATTCCACCTATTTTTAATATATTTTATATTTTTTCAAAATTTGCAAAAAATGCTGTTACTCCTTCAGTGCTCTATAACAAACTAAATTTATTATTGATTAAAAGCAATATGGAGATTTCAGATGCATTTCTAAAATGTATTTCTCAATATGCACACATACACGTACAAGTTTCATTGTTAATTGGGGTATAAACGTGCTTAAAAAAGGGGTCAACAATTTTAAATTAAGAAATTTCTATCTATCTATCTATCTATAACCTCACGCCAGATCCCTTGCGGGGTAGGCAGAGAGTACAGAGTTCCAACAGGTTCTTTCCTTACATACCTCTCTGGCTTCCTCGACTCTCATAGTTCGTCTCATACACGCTCGCCGGTTACGGAGACTCTTGACTTGACTCTTATTAAGAAATTTGTTTTTCGTATTGTATTTATGAGGCAATTATCTAATCGGGGTGTCTGAAGTCTTGCGTTATTTACGATACAGCTTGTATATAGGTATTCATAATTACGTGGAACTCCAGTGGCATACAGAAAGCTCGTAACGCATCGTAACATGCCGCGTTACTTTAATTGGTCATAACGAGCAAGGTCCCAGGCGAGCCACTAATTTTCGTAGAAGCACTATTATTCCAGTCGATGGATTTTCTTATAGAATGATATTTATGTCTCCAAGAATGAACTTAGACATTTTCTCCTCATCGTCCTTCGTTGAACTAATTAATAAAGAGTTCTACCCATTTTATATAAATTAAAAAAAATAGTTCAGTTTACTGTTTAAATCGCAAAAATGACAACATTTCTTGAAACGTAGACTGAAATCCAAATAGCGATATGAAAACTTAATGGAAATATGGCAATATTTTGGTTCTAGGGTACGAGAAGTCTTTGGGGATTCTGATCGTGACGTAGAGAAACAAGACCTCTCCCAGCTGGTGTACTTAGAAGCGGTCCTGAAGGAGAGCATGAGGATCTATACCATCGTGCCTGTCTTGGCCAGGTGGCTAGATAGAGACGTCAAACTCAGTGAGTAGGGGTTTTCTAATCAGAGTCTGTGGAATATTAATATGTTTAGTTGCTTTATTAAGATGATCTTGCAAAGGTCGCAGGTAGAAGTTGATTTATATAGCACAAAGTGAGTCATTTTGGCGGTTTTTAGGGGAGGCCTTTGTCTCGCAGTCGACAGACTTCCGTCTTTCGGCTGAAGGTAGGGATCATTAAATTTAATGCTTGTAAGTACTTTTGTAAGGTTACATTTTACTATAGATCTAGCCAAGTTGCAAGTATTTTGTATTTATTCGCTTTCCGCAGTGAGTGACCGGGGGTTTATTGTCCTTCATCTCCACAGCAATGAAATTCCAAAGTGGCAGTCTGTATTATTACTCTGTTGATTCTTAAATACTATAATGGTTTACACCATCAAGCTTTTATTCACTTTTCGCCGACGATGTTAAGTCCCATGTAATAGAGGGCGAGTCTATTGCGACTCCGGACTGATATGATAGAGAAGATAAGAAGTTTATTTGCAACAAAACAACACACAGTACAAAATATTTTTCTTAAATACAAAAAAATCATGCAGTACAGTTTAAATTATATTTTTATTGTAGTACGTGTGTCACAGTGGTACAAAAGGGCCACAGCTCAGCGCGGCATTTGCTCAAGGAGCAAAACGCTGATTTTCAGCTGCAGCCAAGAAATTTACGCGAGAAACTCATGCAGCGTTATAGACATGAAGCCAAAAAAAACTTGTTGATAAAATATATACATAAAAAGAAGAATACATATAATATTGTTTATTCGTAGCAAATATTGAGTTTATGTTAGGAATATACGAGCACTGACGACAACTGAAGAACGCTACCAGGACATCAAAGCGTAAACCTAGTTTTTGTATCACCAAAAGTGCTGATTTTAAAGTTTTTTTAAAAGTAACCCTAGTAGTAGCATTACTTATAGGAGGTGGTATATGGTTCCACCACTTAGTCTCCTGGTAGCGAAATCTGCCTTTAAATGCTACTGTTTTGTGCGTGTTATTCGGCAACGGCGACCGCGTTGACCTAGCCGTGAAATTCGTCCTGCGTGTCGATCTCCCCCCCGGCGACAGCGTCGTATGTTACGCTGACGACACACTGGTATTGGCCGAGGGGGACACCTTCGAGAGGACCATAGGGCTCCCCGAACTTGGGGCAGAGGTAGTCGTCGCCAAGACCCGCGAGTTGGGCCTGGAGATAGCGCCTCATAAGACCGAGGCGCTATGGTTCCACAAACTGCTGAGGAGCAGGGAACCGCCCGACTCGTGGGTTCGCGTTGGAGACTCGCCAGTCCGGGTGGGGAGGTACCTAAAGTACCTAGGCCTCACTCTGGACAGTCGCTGGGGCTTCGAGGAGCACTTCGAGCACACCTTCGATCCGGGGGACTAGGCAGTCCCCCGGGTCCAAAGGGTAGTAGGTGCTATGCACAGACTACTACTCAACCTTGGGGGACCATCGGAGGAGGTGCGCCGCCTCTACAGGGGGGTCGTGCGATCGGTGGCCGTCTATGGGGCGCCCATGTGGTCACACCGACTGTCGGGCGTCCGGCGCAGCAGTAGTAGCGGTTATGCTGACAGGGGAATCGGCGTGGGGGGCCGTATCCTCCTTCTGCGAGACTGTGATGTCCCAGAAGGAGGAGGCCAAGCGGGATCGGGAGAGGGCCGATCCTGCTCGACCAAGGCGACGGCGCCGGGGCGGAGGCACAGCCCGCCCAGGGCCCCCAGCCCAATAGCCCGGGGCTTAAGAATACGGGCTAACTCGCGTCCCCCGCCGTAATATTTGGCGGGGGACCCCCCTGCATCAACATCAGAAGGCGGGCCATCGGGGTCGCGGACGCAAGGGGCGGGGGCCCTGAGCGTCCTTCACGAGCGACCCCGAGGAGGACGGCGGCGTGGTGTGGCCCACATCGCCGTAAGCACCGCGTTGGTGCGGGGGGGGGGGGGGGGACGTGTCATCAAGTCTCCCTCCGGTGGCGGGCTCGTCAGAGCGCGGCACAAGAGGGGCACCGGTGCGTTCCATACGGAGATCCCGGAGCCCCTCTAAAGTGCTGATGTCGGCCACCCTGGGGTTTTTATTCGGTAGGAATCCGACACGCCCCGCGAGCGTCCCCCGAGGCTCGCGGAAGTCCTATGCAGGATTTTCCCCAGGTAAAAAAGAAAGCCATATGATCCGTAGCGATTGGGGAAAGCGGAAAAATTAAGTTTGCCATGCCAAGATAGTCTGGTTGTTTCCATTTTATCAGGTCAAACATTAGAGCCGCAAGATCCGCCTGCGTGATTCCATGATTAACATATTCACCATTCACCTTTTATTAATCAGGCCTCCAGGCCCGATTAATAAAAGTGAAACGTGTGTAAGCGGAGGGATATTAAAACAATATCGACAACAGGCATTTTGCACGCGCTAAATAAGCCGCTGAGTCCGAGATAGAAGCCGGGGACCATAGACTAGATCACCGTAGTTAAGCCTCGATAAGATAAGGGACTCGCATAGAGTGATGATTGGTGCCTTTTCAGAAAGAAAGTTACGAATCTTATACAGTATTTTTAACCTAAAGCAATTTCTTACAAGATTTAGCACGTGACTCTCAAAACGTAGCAAATTATCAAATGTAATGCCTAGATTTTTGGCTTCGTTGACATGTTCAATATTTGTATCCAAAATCTTTACTACTGGATTTTTAATAAGTATTTTTTCAATATGCTTTCTTGTACCTAAAACCACGACCTTAGATTTAACGGGATTAAGCACCAATGCATTTTAGCGGACAAATGAGCGATACAATCTAGATCCTCATTTAGTGCAATCAAAGTCTCCGTAATGTTAGCTGGATTGACAGAATGGTACAACTGTACGTCATCTGCATAGCAGTGGCATTTGCAGCGTGTTATAACGCTGGGAAGATATTCAGTGTAAATGATAAAAAGAGGCCCGATTGGAGCCCTGAGGTACTCCGCGAGTCACTGAATTGAGAGACAAACTCACATAAGTGCCATCTGATCTTTGAAGCTTAACAGCTTGATATCGACAACTTAAATAACTATCGAACCATCTAATCGAGCGATCGTCAAAACTATAATATGACAGCTTAGACAGAAGCAATGGTATATTTATACTGTCAAATGTGCGGGAAAAGTCGAGAAGAGCTAAAACAGTGACATTACCATTATCCACGGCGAGTATATTATCTGTCACGTCCAGTAGGGCTGTGACAGTGCCCCGACCCTTTCGAAAACCCGACTGGTGTGACGGGAGGATATTATTAGTATCAACATATTTCATTACTTGGTCATAAACCGCTTTTTCAAAAATTTTCGATTAGAAGGGCATAATACTTATAGGCCTTAGTTCACTTATATCACTAATATGGTCAACCTTAGGTATTAGTAACAACCAATGCCTTAAAGGGATTACTCCAGTGGTTATTGAACTATTAATTATCTCGGCAATAACAGAGAGTGTATGTAGCACCATGTCTCTACTAATGCCATCACTTCCAGTTGCATTCGACTTTAGAAACATTATATATTTAGATATGTCATCCTCAGTGATAGAATAGAACTTAAATTTTGTCATGGCTGTTTCTTGATGATAACGATGATGCTCAAAATCTGACAAAGTTGAGATAGGGACCGTATTTGGTCCTGGTACTTTTTGGAAGTGGTCATTAATAATATCGGGATCAGTAAAGTTGCCATTCCTTTTTACCAGGATCAATTAGTATTTGCTTCTTTCGGTTTTTCCAAAACACTTTACTATTATCAGTATTAGAGTTTATACTCGTATAGTGGTTATAAAAGACAAATTTCGATAGAAAAAATACATTTGTCCGACCTAGGATTTGAATCCCGGATTGATCGCCAAGCATATCGTCTATAGTCGATAATGGTTTACATGAATAAAATATATTCTGATTCTGATTCTTAAGGATCCTTCTTTCAGAGAACTACACGCTGTCAGCTGGTAGGACCTGCTTCTTGTTCATGTTCGGCATCCACCGGCACCCCGTCTGGGGTCCGGATGCAGACCAGTTCAAGCCGGAGCGGTGGCTGGATCCCACCAAACTGCCAGCCAACCCTAACGCTTTTGGAGCGTTCAGCGTTGGAAGAAGAATGTGTATTGGTTGGTATAAAATAGTATGCAGATATTATACTACTATAATTTTGTATAAAATAAGTTTATTCATAAATGAACATACAGACCTTGTCCTATTTGAATGGTAAGTCAAGAGCCTCCGTATCCGGAGAGCATGAGATGAACTATGAGAGTGGAGGAAGTCAGAGAGGTTAGAATGGAAAGAACCTGTGGGGATGAACTTTCTGCCTACAACGCAAAGGATCTACCGTGATGATATAGATAGATAGAACATACAGACAACGCACCTACACACAAGTTTAGCAGTGCTTTTTAAATAGGTCATTGAGAACCTCAGATTCTGTAACCGTTATCCGCCCCAATTGAATCTGTCTGAAAGTATTGTAAGTTTCTCCGTAATTTTTTTTTTTTTTACTCTCTGCTTAATGTAAGTAGGCAAGGGATCTAGCGTGATGACATAACTGCTATTATTCATTAATACAATAATGAAAGTATATCCAAAATAAATGCAAAACAGAATATTTTCACAAAAGTATTGAAAATAACGATTTATATTGATATGTATGTATATGTCGGAAGCGGGCGCGATCCAGGCCAGTAACAGTTACAGAATCAAGCTGTTAGAGTCTTATATTATGCCACAATTATCAAACATCTATTTTCCAGGTAAAGCCTACGCCTTCATGTCCATGAAGACGACTCTAGTGCATCTCTTGCGTCGGTACCGCATCTCGGCTGACCATTCGAAGCTAGTTCTGAAGCTAGACGTTATGCTTAAGCCAGCCTCAGGTTACTTCGTCAGTATAGACAAGCGAACGTAGACTTAAGAAAGTCTTTGATACCTTGCTCGTTAATGTTGTTAAGTTCGCAAGATGTCGCTAGCATAGCTGAAGTCAAGGACTAAATCGACGTTTGTAAGAAGTCTAATTAGAAGGAATCTAATTAATTTTTTTTTATTCTATTAGTTCCTAAACGGATATACCGTTAAGGAACTAATAGAATTAAAAAAAATATATGCTTTTGGCGGAATAGAATATGGACACAACTAAAAAAGCAAGAGCAAGGTAAATTCAGCCTTATAGCTGAGCGTTATTAGAGTGCTTATTCAAATTTTTGAGTTGTCTCAGTATCACATTCGACCAGTGATGTATCGAACTGTCAGGCTGAACTTTGTACTAAATTGTAAAGTAAATAAACGTATGTTAATTAGTAATTATTTGATAGTAGTGTTAAATAAATAAGTATTAGTTTAGGTAAGTCTGTGGAACAAAACTAATTTATGAATAAATAATAACCATTTATAATCTATCTATAACCTCACGCCAGATCCCTTGCGGGGTAGGCAGAGAGTACAGAGTTCCAACAGGTTCTTTCCTTACATACCTCTCTGGCTTCCTCGACTCTCATAGTTCGTCTTATACACGCTCGCCGGTTACGGAGACTCTTGACTTTTCCATCAGATAAGACTCGGTTTATTTGGTCGTGGTAAGATAGTCTAGGTCTTCCCCGGTACCTGCATCCTTCCACTTTCACATTGTATATCTGTTTTGTCATTCTTTCCTCTGGCATTCTTTCTATATGCCCGAACCAACGGAGCATGCCCTTTCTCATCTTTACACCGATACTATCTTTCATACCTACTCGCTGTCTTACTATGCTGTTGCTAATGCGGTCGGTCAGCTTCACTCCGCACATCTTCCGCAGAGCTCGCATTTCTACCGCATTTATCCTACTTTCATTCTCCTTCTTACATACCCAGCTCTCGCTACCATATAACAGCGTTGGGACAAGAACTCCGTTATGTATGGCCAGCTGCGCCTTATGGCTTAAGTGCCGGCTCCCGAGTAGCTTTCCCATCGCACCATTCACTCTGTTCCCTGCACTCACTCTTCTCTCTATGTCAGCGGTGTATTTCCCATCCTTACTGAAGGCGCATCCAAGATATACAAACTCATTCACTTGCTCCAGCACATCGTTACCAACCACAATCCTTACATTCGTTCTGGTTTCTTCCCTTTCAAAAACCATAATCTTGGTTTTCTTCACATTCAAGTGTAAGCCATTGATCATGCAGTCGTCTTTCATAACTGTGACTAGTGTTTGCAGATCAGTGGCTGTTGGCGCTATTAAAACCGCGTCATCTGCATAAAGTAGATGGTTTACCACTAAGTCACCCATTTGTACACCTTCATTCATCGCTTTCAGTCTTTGAAGACTTTTGTCCAGATATATTATAAACAGTTTATACATTTTTATAATTATTATACATTTTTTATAAAATTCACTATATTCAGGTTTTTAAAGGCAAAAAATCGATCGTGCTTAATTTTTAAACATGATTATCAGTTTAGAGAATGCCATTGCGCTTGGCGCGCCATCTCTTAGGCAATGTATCTGTTAGAGTATTTTTATAGTTATATCACCAACAGATGGCGCTATAAATGAAACCAATACGGGTGAATTTGACTATATAATTCTAAGTTTATGAAATTGAAGTAAATAGTGGTGTAGTATTAAAGAGCCTGCGGCGTGTGGCTATATTTGCTACATTTGAATTTGTGTAAGGACAGTACGTAATTAATCAATACCTACCTACCTAAATTGGGATGACTTTTAAGCGACGTCGATCTTGGATATTGAAATTAGGTCACATAGTTAAATTAAAATTACTAAAATAAAACAACTTTTGAGCATGGCGTTTAGTTTTATTTACGCCTTTAAAATGTAAATAGCGATAAATATAACTTAAAGAAAAATTTATAAATGTCAAAATGAGAACGCCATAGAGAAAATCCATCATTTGGCAAGTGATTTAGAACTACAATTAAAGCAAAAAATATTGATATCAGTAAAAGTATAACGATTAGTACTTAGATACATCCCTGTAACATCTATAAATATCCGAAACTATGAGAATGTTATCAAAATAATTATAATTATAAACCTACCGTTTATGTTAATTAAAAAAAATAACTAGATGGTTGTTTCATCTATTGAGATTATATCAATAATAAATACCTAATGACAAGTATGCGTTTATTAATATATTTTACAAATTAATTCCTTTAATTTACGAATCATTAAATAAATTACTATCCAACAACTTAACTTGGTAATACTCGCATTTAACCGATGTCGCTACTTGTAGTTAGAAAACGAAAAAAAAATAAACACGCTTATATTCCCCAAGCTGAGATAGTAAAAGTATACTGTATACGCCCACATTGTGAGCCTATTGCTCTTATGACGAGATAATAATTGATTTCATGCTGTTATTGAGAATTATTCGATAGGAAAACCTTTATAACACTGTCTGACCCAAACACGGGACCTCGTGATCTAGAGTCGAACTATAGCCCTCAGACTAACGAGGCGGTTTTACAAATACAGAACATAAATTAATGCTCTGAAAATACCATTACGCGTATCACAGAGTCCATTTTATATGGCGCGTATACTCCACCTGCATTGTAATAGTTTAATTACCACGCTAACCAAGAAATTATGTAGATGTAGTCAATTCTTAATGTGTTCTTAAATTTACGCGAATATAACAAATCATATAAACAATTTTTCAGATTTTAACGATTTTTATTTTTGATTTTCTAGTTCCCGACGTTTCGGGTGCTATGTAGTGACCACATGCCGCGGCTTACCGCGATAAAATCCGAAAAATAGTTTTATTTCATATCATTTTTATTAGCTTGTTTCATCTATCAGAACGGAGTACTTATTTTGACTTTAAAGTAACAGTTCTTAAGAACTTAAGTTATCTATGCCAGCAGCTTCTTATAAAATATCGTTTTGAGTAATCATAAAGCCCCTAAATCCTAGGCTAGTAGCGACATCTACTAAACCAAGCAGCAATTATCTTAATTTTTGTAAGCTCTACGTTCTCTTGTCTATACTGACGAAGTAACCTGAGGCTGGCTTCAGCATGACGTCCAGCTTCAGGACCAGCTTCGAGTGGTCAGCCGAGATGCGATACCGGCGCATAAGATGCGCAAGAGTTGTCTTCATGGACATGAAGGCGAAGGTTTTACCTGGAAATAAGATATGGGATTTTTTACCCACACTAGGAATTATTCCTGTGTCGTAGATGCGTTTACAAACATGAAGTTCGCACACACAAACTTCCAGACCGCAAAAAAATATTTATGAGTCACACATTTGTCCCGTTTAGGGATCGACCGACTACTCAATTCAGTGGGTAAGCCGCTGAATTGAGCTCTTAACTACTAGACCAAGATGTCCGTCAAAAATAAAGTGAGAAAGAGCAAGGTTTCTCATTATCTGCCTATCTGTTTAGCATTATTTAGGGTCGCTCAAAGATCCTTAATGGCAAACACTCGGTCACCTATCAGACGTTGGCACTTTTTGGGGTAGAAGGTAGGTTACTACATTACTACAAACAGATACTGCTTCTAAAGAGCGTTGTCTTGGTTTCGATAAAAAAATTCTAGTCGAACCCTTTTTTGATCTGGTATCAGAATTCTACCTCGCTTGAATGACCGTTAGTTGCTGTGTTTGATTCTGGATTAAATTGCCTCATTAGAGTTGCTGTTAGTCCACCTTGCTGTAGTGAAATTTACATCTTTACCTTATCCTTTCACGGTTGTGGATTATTATATTAGTGAAAGAGTAAATAACATTTACAGACTTCCTCGAACACATATTGCCAAATTATCTGTGTGTAGTAGTAGTCTGCCAAAGAATATATGTATAAGTATGTCGCCATTTTTCAGGTTAACAACCTTACTGTATTTTGTATTTTGATTTCTAAATTGTAACGCTGATATGGAGCGCTGCCTTTGGACAGTTGTGGGACACAAACGGCTAGATAATAAATGATAAAATAATAATAACTTTTATATGGAGGTACGATATTTTCCCTGTCCTTTAGCAAGTGACAGTAGCATGAATTCTCGCAAAATTCCAAGCTGCCAGTCGAGTTGTGAATCCTTAAAATTTTAGAATTATTCCTGCATGGCAAACATTCTACTAACATCACAGCGGTACGGACCTATACACATTCTCCTTCCAATGCTGAAAGCAACGAAAGTGTTAGGGTTCTCGGGCAGAATGGTGGGATCCAGCCACCGCTCCGGCTTGAACTGGTTCGCGTCCGGACCCCAGATAGGGTGTCGGTGGATGCCGAACATGAACAAGAAGCAAGATCTACCAGCAGACAATGTGCAGTTCTCTGAAAAATCAAACAGATTAAACAGCAGCAAATAATACGTCAGTGGCAGTAAAAACACATATAATAATATTAGCCCTGTTAAGAAATTGTACCACCGTTGGGCACGGGCCTCCTCTGAAACTTAGAGGGTTTAGGCCATAGTCCACCACGCTGGGCTAATGCGGGTTGGCGAACTTTACATACCTTCGAGAAACTCTTAGGCATGTAGGTTGCCCCACGATGTTTTCCTTCACTGTTAAAGCAAGAGATAAGTATTTTTTTAATACGCACATGCTTTCGAAGGACAGAGGTGTGTGCCTGGGTTTGAACCTGAGACCTCTGAATTTCCAGACCAACAGTCTAACCACTAGGCTATTACTGCTTTACCATATAAAAAAAAATATGTGCCTGGTGAACATAGACATACATTTATCGCGAATATGTCCTTAATGAATGAAATTCAGTTTATCAGCTGCTTTAAAATAAAGGTGGGACACAGATATCTGCCGTATATCGGATGCGCCTTAGGCTAAAGCAATCACACACTTATAATAATAATAATGATTATTACTTTCTACTTACTAAGCTTGACGTCCTTATCCAGCCACCTCGCTAACACCGGCGCAATGGTATAAAACCTCATGCTCTCCTTCAACACTGCTTCCAGGTACACTAGCTGAGAAAGATCACACTTCTCTACGTCGCGATCCGACTCTCCAAAGACTTCACGAATACTGAAAAACCAGGAAGTTGTTATATAATTTTGACGGTGGACTCTCCAAGCCACTCCACTTGCTGGATCAGGCAGTTTTAGGTCTAATCCCAATCTAATGTGTAACCCCGCAAACATTTGTTTTAGTCTAAGTATTTGTGGTGGGCCGATGACCTGGTAAAGGTCGCGAGTAGGTCGCGGTCTGCCTGCCCTCTTTTCATATGGGATTAAGCGTGATGATATTATTGCTCATTTGTAGACACACCGTCACCGTCTTTGGGGTTCTAGTTTGGTCATGCTCACTATAATGTCTTTGCTTGCGGTGGCTGTCTGGCGCGGGTCACTTCCTTCCCTCCAATATGGTCGAAGGAAGTGATGGCTTTTCCAGTAGTCAAACTCATTTGGGTTGGAGTTTGATTATGATAGAGATAGATACTTACTCAGTATATGCTTTCTCCTGAAGCTCAGGATAAGAACCCAGCAGTATCATGGTGTACATGAGGACGTTGGCTACTGTATCGTATCCCCCCACTATGGTAGCGTCGATTTGTTCCCGGATTTGTCTGTCGGTGAGTTGACCTTTCTCCACGGCGAGTTCTAGAAGAAGATCTAGGAAGACTTTGAATTTTTTGCCTGGAAATGTAGCAATTGTTTTAACTTGAAGTTATACCAAGTAGTTGCGGGTTGATACCCGCACGGAAAAATTTCTGACATGAGAACATTCGTTTCGGTCTGGGTTTCCAGTGATGGTAGAAATGAAATTTATGTTAATGACAACGCAGGAATAATTCCTTGTCTGTGGCTACGTTTTTATATAAAAAGTCTATACCTAACAAAGAGACAGGAATGCCACTTATTATAGGTGTGAATAGAAATCTTAAGTCTCAAGAAGTACTGAATATAATGCTTTAGTAGACCTTACCCTGTACGCTCTCTTCCACAGAAACATTTCCATTAATTTCGTTTTTCTTTCTTTGGAGCACCTGCAAAATAACAAACTGTTGAATATGTATCGAGGTAATAGGCTTACCCTCTACTGTATTAGGACTTAAAATCATAGGAGATAATTGGATACACATAGTACACCTCTGCCATCCCCGCTTGGGGAATATTGGCGTGACGATGTTCGTGTCTATTCAGTTATGCGTGAAAGTATTTTTTTTTAACCTAGCCCCACACTAGTATTTATTCCTGTGTCGTGAGTTTACACACATAAAAATTCAGATACACAAATACCTAGACCGGAACAAATAATTGTGGATCACACAAAGATTTGTCCCGTGCGGGAATCGAACCCGCGACTATTAGACACAGTGGGCGGAGTGGCTTAAGCTTTAAACCACTGCGCTAAATCGTCCGTCGGTGGTCGGTTCTAAAATGTATATGTCATGACTTAGACCATAATCTCAAAAAGGGTCTTTGGAAATTTGTTTATCTTAAACAGGCCATCTTATGCTAATGAGCCTCTAACCGCTATTTCATTAAATCAAGATACAAGAATTAAGGGACGTATCATTTCTCCAGTTTCATTCATTTCTTCACTCTGTCCTGATATAGAAGAAGCTTGTTAATTGCCAAATATAAATAAAATAAAAATAGTAGCTGATAATGTCTGTACAGTAATTCAAAAAGTATGATAGGTGTGGTATTTGAAACGGTATCTAGATAGAATATTATACATGAAATAAAACTATTTTACGGATTTTATCGCGGTTTTGCACGACGATGGAAGCACCCAGCCATCTTCTCTATTGAAATTAGGATGTTTTTTAATTTCAATAGCTTCGCGAACCATCCTTGGTAGGAATCGGTGTTCTTTCACGAGGATTTGTGGTCTATCAAATCTGATGTTATGGCGGGTGCGGTCGTCTTGGGATCCGGTAATTAATATAATCAAATCCAAAACCAAGCATAACACTGCAAGAACTCAAGACACCGTGAGCTCATTCTGCGTAGATCGGACCAACAACAACAAAAATAATTAAGAAGTTTGAGGGTACCCTGGAACAACTATGCCTATTGGACGTCTAACACCTCAGTCCCTCCCGTGACCATGGGTGCTGCAAAGCACTCGAAACGTCGGGAACTAAAAATAAAAAAAATAAAAAAAAAACCGCGATAAAATCCGTAAAATAGTTTTATTTCATGTGTAATATTCGCGTAAATCTAAGAACTCAATATAGAATATAATGTATTCAAAATAAGTAGCAAATCGTATGCTGTATTTCTTTAGCAGTGTAAACAAAAAAGCAACCTTTTCTCTTGACAGCAGCGCTACGTAGGCAGCGCAACAACCATAACCGTTTTGTCTTATGTACTAGCATGGCGTGCCCTGACAAAAGTTTTAGAGCAGAAAACGCAGAAAACTTGTTTTAAGAATTGTATTGTATTGACGTATAGACAACATTATTTTGCCTTGCCTACAAGACTCGAATCACGATCTGACAAAATATTTCGCGCGAGAAAAGTTTTGCTCGTGCTGGCACTACAGGGCAGTACAGAAGTCTGGTATGATACAGACAAAGCTTACTGTATTTGACATATTATGCAGAATCTTGACGCATTTATCCTGTCTCTTCTTCAGATTGCTCCAGCGGAAGGCAAAAGGGCTGTGCCACCAGAACTTCTGGAATCGCTCCACCAGGATCTTAAGCATCTGCTCTGTCGCTTCTTCGTACTCGCTGTTCAGGACGGTATGGTCACTGAAGTCCACGCCCAGTGCTGTCACTGTAACCAGGACAACAAGAAGGTTTAGTTCTGTAACAGGAGAGTCTGATCATAGTTGGCAATCAGAATCAGAATTTTTTTATTCCTGTAAACCATTATAGTATTTATGGATCGTTAAAAAAGTAACAAAGACTCTACCTCCACTTCGGAATGTCATTCCTGTGGAGTGGAAGGGCAAGGAACTCCACAGTTACTCTTTTAAAATAAAACTTTTACAAACTTTTCCATCTACATTTTGTTGTGGGGTATGGGAGAACAATGTAGGTTGGTCATCAAGTGAGTTTAAGTTAAATAAGGCAAATTATACTATTTATGAGAATGGAATGAATCTTAAGAGAGGCCTTAGTTTTGCAGTGTAGGTCTTTCGACTGATGACGATGAAAACTTTGATAGGACGACATGGATCAAGGTTAGGTTTTAATTGGTCATTATGTATTTCTATGAGAAGGACAAGGACTGCAATAACTGTAGTAACTCAGGTTCTTACTATTTCGTGAGATAGAAACTTAGAGGTACATCACCCTAAGGTAGACTGCCAGAAATGACTCAGGCATCAAATGTGCATGAGTGCTTGAATAATAAAAGAAAAACTTATAAAGATTTCGACTCCAAATTTTTCTTACAAGTTAAATAATATAATATTAGCCTTGTTAAGAAACTGTCCTACTGTTAGGCATGAGCCTCCTCTCAAACTAAGAGGGTTTAGGCCATAGTCCACCACGCTGGCCCAGTGCGGGTTGGCGAACTTCTCTTTGAGAAACTCTCAGGCATGTAGGTATCTTCACGATGTTTTCCTTCATCGTTAAAGTAAGTGATAGTTAATTTATAAAACGCACATGCTTTCGAAATAACAGAGGTGCGTGCCTGGGTTTGAATCCGTGACCGTTATACTGCAAACAGTATAACGGTCTTACCACTAGGCTATCATTGCTTGGTTAAATAACATATAATATTCCTAAAAGTTTTTGCTGAACTATACTGTGCCAAAACATTTTTACATCAGAGGAATGACTACATTTGGTATAACGCTGCTTTCAGAATGGATATCTCCACATGGCCTGCTCTAAGCACTGCTACGAAAAAGTTTTGCTTACAGCAAATAGTCTCCAAAGCATTATGCCTAGTGTACGCCCAGTGATTGAAAGGCCCCTTTCCGACCTCTTGAAAGAGGTTCTTGACCAGCTTGCGCGCCTGGTTGTTGAACACAGGGAGGAAGCCATCCACGATGACTTGCGTGAAAGCCTGGTTCATCAACTTGCGGTGATGCTTCCAGTTCGATACTGAGGAATTTAAACATTAGTCTTTAAGTCACTGGGTATCATGTAGTTACTGGTACAAGAGCCTTCAGTACTGAAGTAATAGAACTACTTGGTCTAGATATCGTAAAGAAGGTGTTAGTAGCTAATAGCCGATTCCGTAAACGAGGATTCAGGTTTATAAATGTCGTTTGAGCAGTAGCCTGGTGTTTTTATGCCTTATCTCATTTCTGGGCCTTGTGCCCTTTTCGTTTTCTTCCATGATCCGTCAGGCAGACCTGAAGATCATCATAGAAATCCTCTGTGGGATATAGGCCTCCTCCAACAATCACTGCGACAGCTGGTTTTATGCTGGAAATAGGCGGCACTGTCCAATTTGTAGGCAGTCCTCCTCAAGATGGATATTGATTCATGAGCAAAGACCTAAGTTGATCATGCTCGCGTATTAAATCTGCATAGAAAATACTTTTTCATTTTCATTTATTTACTTGGACAACAAAACAGATTACAATCAGTGTATTATTTACAAATTACACATAAATATAGTTGTAGTCTAGAATGTAATCCTTATATGTTGACACATCTTGGCAAAACAGTACTAATTATTATATGAGTTACAAGTGGTATGTTTAACAAGTTAGTAAGAAAATTAAAAATGAGACAATATACAAATGAAGGAAGTCGATGGGCGAAATGGAAAAAAAAATAAATTAATAGATAACTTTAATTATGTTATAATACGTTTGACAGAAGTTGTAAAGGTGCATTGTTTTGTAGTGTGTATATCAAGATCAGGATGGTTTAAAGATGATTCATTATAAAGACGACACATTCTCGTTATTGGGTTGTAGTAAGATGTGTTGTTTTTACATATTTGTAAGTTGAACGTCCTCATATGTTTCCGGGGATGGCGCTTAGTGTTAAAATTTACTAGACTCAATAAATAGGGTGAATCGAATTGGTTATGGAGAAGTTTGTATAAGTGTAGAAGGTTATGTTGCTTGCGCCGTATATAAAGTGGTACTTTAAATTTCATTAATGTTTCTGTATAACTAATTATGTTTATTTGGCAAGTTTTGTAGCCTAAATTAATTGTTAAATTTAACCTGGAATAAATAAGTTACTCTTCGTTAAATTCCCTTTAGAGAGAGATATGGTATAATATTTAAATATTGCGCTTTAACGTGCTTAATACAAGTCAACTAAATACTAGAGCCTATTACCAGCAGTAGACTACTATAGTTTGCTAATGATTATGAACCAAACACTAATGCGGTACTATATCTGTACCATACAATTCTGTTGGACCTTTAAGAACCTACCTTTCCCCGTAACAAGTCCTTCACCAAGCCATGGCTTTGCGAAGTTATATATTCCGTCCTTTTCGAAGCATGTGCTTACTACTGTGCAGCAGTCGTCAGGATCTGTGATTACTGCAAATTATAAAGTATTTGAAAAGTCGAAGTTGCTGTCTGTTAATGCTGTACCTTCAGTAAAAGGAAATACAAGTTAAAAATCATCGTTTTGAGAACATCAGCTTTAAATTTAAAAAAATCCTTTCAATTTTTCTACTGCACTTGATTGAATATTGGTGACGGTTATTGATATACAGTAACTTAAAGATAATTTTACTTAAAGACTCAAGAAATTATTTCAAGTAGTTGTCTCAATATTAACTAAAACGTACACTTATATTGTTGACATGATATTTTTTTATCTATTTATTTATTTTATTTATTAAATAAAAGGCACACAACAGTGTACAGTCAATTAAAACTTCACATTAAAAGGTAGACTACTTTCAAACTAGACAGTACACCTAACTATATGCCCTAATCTATGTTACATATGAACAGTAACGTGGTAACAAAATAAAATATGAAGAAAAAACAACAACAGAAAATTTGGAAATGTCATTCAAATTACATTTACTATTACTAACTTATCTAAGGAAGTAAATTAATTATGTTTATGAATAAATTTTCTAATGCAACTCTTGTATGACCAAGGCTTACTAATCATAATGTCTAGATTGCTGTTACTTTTAGCGAGATCATTGTATATTCGACACATACGGGTAACAGGATTGTAAAAGGATGTATTGTTTTTACATACCTGAAGCGCAAGGATGTTTGGATGACGAGATCTATATCGTATATTGAAACTTATTAGGGAAAGCAATTCAGGTGAGTCAATAATAGAATGAATGATGTTGTGATGCTAAACTAAATCCATATATTGACGCCTACATTTGAGCTTATGGACATTAAATTTAGCTAATCTGTCTTCTTATGACTTTAGGCTACGCCCAAGTCCAATTCGTATCATACTTTTCAGAGTAAATTAATGTTAATTTACATGAATCATTACACATTTGGTTTTGGTTTAGTGTCAAAGTGGTATCGAATGATATATTTGACATCTTAAACCCTATTTGAAAATGGGTTCATCTATTGAACAACACTGCTGTTTACTGATACATGTGTGATTATATCAATTTGCACCATTTTAAATCTTTTCTGCTGATCGGGTAAATGGGGTTAATTCAAGTTGAATCAGTAATGCAAAAAAAAATATTAAACAGCACGAATTGCTATCCCTCACAAGATAGACTCAGGATTTGAAGGTCGGACGAACTATGTTTTGCAAGAGGACTAGTGTCGTCGGCGAATCGTGGATGTACACAGTACACCTGTGCCACCTCCGCTTGGGGAATATAGGCGTGACGCACTATTACACACCGTCACGCCTACATTCCTCAAGCGGGGGTGGCAGGTTACCTTCACACAAGACAAAAACTCAGTTTATGGCCTCGTTGGCTAATAGCGCATGGTATGGTACTGTAGATCACGAGGTATGGTACTGTAGATGATCAGTAACAGTCCGAAATCTGGAATTATGATAAGGCCTGTCCTGCTACATATTAGGATCTAAAGTCGTAGAGAAAGGAATGTCGATATACATGGGTATGTATATCGAATCTCGCTTGGTAAAATAGTCATGTCGGTGGTTATTTTTTATTAGGGGTTATTAGATGACTATTCATGGGAGACAAGATTTTTGCGTTGGCTTGTGTGTATGACTACGGTGTTGGCCGAAGTGCCTTTAAATCTTCGCTGGATAAGAGGACGAGCGAACAACACTGTTCTTCAGGCGAAAGCGAAACTAGCTCAAGGGCGCGTTAAATAGGAACGGCCTCACCTAGCTATAAAGGAGTGCATAAACTAGGTGTCTTGAGGTGTTTAAGCCCTTCCGAAAAGTCGATGTCGGCCACCTTTGGGTTCTTAGTTGCTCAGAGACTAGAGGTTTAGATCTACCTGGGCCGACTAATCGGCCCATTTTTCCCAGGTATCGCTGAAAAGACGTGGTTGAGGCAGATCTCCGTGCTCTCCAAGCCGAAAATTGACAGATTTCCGCAGAACTGTGAAAACTGGCGGAATTTCGTTCAAGAGGCCGGGATTCACTTACTTTGGGTTGCTAAGCCCAAGGATGAGAGAAGATTAGTCCAACACATCCCGCCAGCTTCCCCAGAGGCTCGTAGAAGTCCTATGCAGTTCTCCATGTAAAAAGTGTTATACCATGGTGCAATCAGGAGTTTCTTCACATAAAAGTGTTTCCCCATGGTGCTTTAGGTCAAAGTTTGAGATGAAGCTTACTATACGCAGTCCGAGGTCCAAGTGTTACCATCGCAACACCTCCAATATCGTAGCTCTTTTCCGCTACTTTCATTGCGGTGTTCCATAGTTCTGCGGAGGAATAACCACAGGTCAAATATTTATTAACAGACGGCTTAGGGGTCGTCCATTATTCACGTGATGTTATTTAGGAACCTTTTAACACGTCCCTTTTAACCTTTTAACACGTTGTGTTGTTTCGTGATTTTTTCCAAACCCCCTCCCCCCATTTCGAGCCTCACGTGATTTATAGACAATTCTTCAAAACAGTCCCCTTAGCAATTTCTTGTCGGTAGAAAGAGAATTTGATACAGAGTGTTTTTAGCTCTTTTGTACGGTAAAGAAGATTACAATAATCATCATCATCATCATCATTTCAGCCTATACTTGTCCACTGCTGAACATAGGCCTCCCCAATCGCTTTCCAGCGTAACCGGTCCGATGCCACCTGCATCCAACGATTTCCTGCGATGATTTGGGATTACAATAATACCTACTCTTAAATAGATTGTGGTAGGATCAGATCAGAGGTCAGAATGACTCTCAAAACTGATAAGGACATCGTACACGGAAAAAAGTAAATATATTTCAGTCTAGCTTAGCCCTGGGTAGGCAAAAGTGTGAGGATAACTAAAATATACGGATAGGCCAGACAAATAAAACAAATTTATCTGCTGAGATTTTGGCCGGATCACCTCAGTGGTGGCCGCGATCCGATCCAGTGGTAATATCAACCTATACTGTCCCACTGCTGGGAAAAGGCCTTCTCTCAAAAATCGAGTTGAGAGAGATTAGGTCAAACTCCACCACGTGGACCCAGTGCGGATTAGTGGAGGCAAGTTTGTGGCAACCTATTGTTGGAACTTATCAAGCCGCCTATAAGGTTTCCAATTCGGCTTAATACTACTACATTAAGTGGTAACCGGGACCATCGGCTTAGTGTGCCTTGAAAATCACGGAGACACTCGAATATGAAAATGCCACCATAAAGTCACCCATCTCAGACCGACCGAGTAGAACGCTGCTCAACCGTGGCGATCGGTAAGAACACCGCGGTCGCACAGCGCTACAAGCGCCCCCTGAATCCGGTAGAAACAATCTTATAAATTTGACGTTTATAAGGTTTTTTTCTCTGGCTTATATAAATTAATAAATTCTGATAATAAATATTATCAGAATTTATTATTAATAGATGCATTTTTTAAATTAACCATAACTACTTACAACATTTTTTTTGCCTCCGTTAAACGTTTTATTGTAATATATTCGTAGGTACCTAATGCAGGACTTTGTCCCGCAGGAGACGTCTTTCGGCTGAAGAAGAAAGTACTTACTGCAGCTATTGCCCAAAAGCATGGGAGCGTGGCCCACTAGTGGCCATCCGCCCGGCAACAGGGGCGGCTCCGTGGCCCTGAAGCTCTTCCTCCGCCACACCCAGTAGGAGGCGAGGGCTATCACCGCCAGGATGGGCCCTAGCATGGCCATTTAATGCCTGGCAAAGAAAATACGGGCTTTATTGTTATTGAGCCGCGTTGTGGCGATGCATGGCTTAATACCCGGCTTAGACACTGCTACTGCCACTAATTCCCGCCGAGAGCAATGAGCAGTACCGCGGCAGCGTCGACTGTTCACATACTCTCTTCGCACTTCAAGCTCATTGTCTCTCTTATATCTGCAAAAACTCCCGACATTAGGTTTTCTTTTCCCCGAAATAATATCGTTTTTATCAAAATATTGCGCTATTTACCTTGGCCGGATTGGAATTAGCTTCTCCGAGCAGTCTTTTTAAGAAAACGTAACCCCACTCTAGGAATTATTGTTGTATCATGGGTGGGTTTACACACATGAAACTCACTTACACAAACATCCAGACCGAAACAAATAATTGTGGTTCACACAAATATTTGTCCCGTGCGGGGATTTGAACCGCGACTGACAGATTTAGTGGGCGGAGCGGCTTGAGCTCTTAACACTCAATGTTACACTAAATCCTGAAGTGTATTACAGTTGATGTTTTGGTTTTTCTTATAATTATTTACTTATGTGTACATTACCTTAGGGTTATTCCCTAGCTCGAAAATATTTATGTTAAACCGAATGTAATCATATATTGGGTGAAATCTGTTTATGTACCAAATAAAATAAATAAATAAACCACTGGACCAATCCCTGTCGGCGACAGTTACGTAAATATAGTCGGTAAGAAAAGAGTTATTATAAAAAAAAAACATCTGACCTACTAATGTCTGATTACCCCATTTCGTTCGCTAATGCACGATCCGCACCTTCCTCGTAACTTTTTGTCGGACGTCCGATTTAGACAGCTTTTCTCTCTCTTAACTTCAGGCTTAAGTGATGGATAATATGATGTTCGAGTTCTAATAATAATAAAGTCAGGACGATTGACATCCCATCGTCCTTCTCTTAAGCTCAAAGTTGGAAAGTTTTGGAGAGAGAACGCTTCGTAAATCGAATGTCCTACAAGAAATTAAAAATGGAAGGTACGGATTGAAACAGTAGTGACATAAAATCTGATAATATAATAATAACTTCGATGCTGCCAAATTATTCGCACGAACTGTAGTAGGTACGTCTAAGATACAATGTTGTATTTAAGGTGTGTTCGGTCTAATTAACAAGTGAAATTCAATTTAATTTACATTGTTATACGCCCTCTCGACCGCGTTTCGCATCGCTTGAAGTCGCCCAGTATGATTTTATTTGGTTAAATATCTATAACCTCACGCCAGATCCCTTGCGGGGTAGGCAGAGAGTACAGAGTTCCAACAGGTTCTTTCCTTACATACCTCTCTGGCTTCCTCGACTCTCATAGTTCGTCTCATACACGCTCGCCGGTTACGGAGACTCTTGACTTTTCCATCAGATAAGACTCGGTTTATTTGGTCGTGGTAAGATAGTCTAGGTCTTCCCCGGTACCTGCATCCTTCCACGTTCACATTGTATATCTGTTTTGTCATTCTTTCCTCTGGCATTCTTTCTATATGCCCGAACCAGCGGAGCATGCCCTTTCTCATCTTTACACCGATACTATCTTTCATACCTACTCGCTGTCTTACTATGCTGTTGCTAATGCGGTCGGTCAGCTTCACTCCGCACATCTTCCGCAGAGCTCGCATTTCTACCGCATTTATCCTACTTTCATTCTCCTTCTTACATACCCAGCTCTCGCTACCATATAACAGCGTTGGGACAAGAACTCCGTTATGTATGGCCAGCTGCGCCTTATGGCTTAAGTGCCGGCTCCCGAGTAGCTTTCCCATCGCACCATTCACTCTGTTCCCTGCACTCACTCTTCTCTCTATGTCAGCGGTGTATTTCCCATCCTTACTGAAGGCGCATCCAAGATATACAAACTCATTCACTTGTTCACTTGTTGTGGTTAAATACACCAAACTTTCTGGAACTCTGTACTGTCTGTCTACCCCGCAAGGGATTTGGAATGCGGATACAGATAGTATACCATTTCAGCAGAATGGAGAACTGTCCATCATACCCTTTTGGGAATTATTTTTTAATGTAATACAACTAAAAGATGAACCCAATTGGTTGGCGTACGTTATTTATAAACAAAAAATCCCGTTACGCCTATATTCCCCAAGCGGGGGTGGCAGACATATCGCCGATGATGTTAGGTCTCAATGTAATAGGGGACGGGTCAGTTGTTATCACACCCGGCAATACTTCAGACCTCAGACGATTTTGTCTTACGACTGAGATATTTTCAATAGTAGAATTACACTTTGACCAACCTCGGATTCGAAGTCAGGAATCGTGATGTCCATTCGCACTTTCCGCTATTAGATTAACAAGGCAGTCATAAAAATCAATTTTTTTACGATTTGCCGCAACGCAACCATTGGGAACTTAGAATCAAAAATAAACCGGAAAAAAATTTAAAAATTAATTTATTAACCGACTTCAAAAAGGAGGAGGTTCTATGTTTGTCTGTATGTACACCGATATTTCTTTCAATTCTGGACCGATTTTGATGATTCTCTTTGCATTGGGTTTAGTATAGTTCTAAGGTGGTCCCATTTTAATTTCATTGGTATTGGACCTGAACTTTGAAGATGATGTATCTCAGTGAACTAACGACAAATAATACGAATCTGTAGATTGAGTTATTATAAGTATTATGTTAATTCTATAGATCCATAAAACTTCAGAATATTAACCGACTTCAAAAAAGGAGGAGGTTTACAATATGTCTGTTGTTTTTATAACGTCCTTATTTATAAACAGATTTTTATGATTCTTTTTGCGTTAGGTTAAGCATAGTTTCGACGTGCTTCCATTTTAATGAAATCGGTATTGTGCCTTGGACTTTGAAAATACACACACATCTACAAACGGCACGAATGTATAGATTCTGTTATTATGGGTATTATATCAATCCTGTAAGTACCTTACTGTAGAACTAAGCGAAATAATACAATATTATTATTAATTAATTCTCACATCACCTAAAATTGTAAAATAAAATACTAAGCAAAAGGGAAACTGACTTCAAAAAGCAAAAAATAAATATTTGAAGTCGGTGCCAAGTAACCGACTACACTAACCGGCATTGACCTCCAATATTTATTTTTTGGTTCTTAAAGTCGGTATCCCTTTTTTTAAGTTTTTTTTATGTGTAAGATTTACGCATATCTAAAAACTGTAAGTGCTTCTATAATCTAAATAAATGTTTTTAACTTTGAATTCAATCTTGTATGCATCTTACCTTTAATTATATTCTTTCCAATTTCACTGCTGCTTATCCCTTCAGTGATAACAGGCGTGAGATATAATATACAAATATTGTGTCCATGAAACATAAACATCGATAATGCTATCTACCTTCAGTGAAAGCTGATACAGCACTATTCACAATTTTATACACATATCAATTAATGACACACACGAACAAATTGCTATTTTAAAATTTATCCCCGATATAAAACTTAAAATGAGAGTTATTTTTTGTGTAAATAGAATTTCTCAAAACATAAATTTTTTGAGTTGTCACTCTTAACTGAAATTATAGAATTAAGCACATCCTTTCAAGTCACTTTTACTTTCTCTTCTCAAAATAAAACAGTCCACATTCCACTAATACACTGCGACAAGGTTCATAGCTGACTACACAAGGTATTGCAAGAACCACAATTTATACTCAAAGGGCATCATAACAACCGAACTTGCGCCATATTGAGTTAAAAAACGGTCGATTTGAGTCGCGTGCGCAGCCCGGCTCTACATCATGTGTCAGTAAGGATGTGCAGGCGTCAGCCGTTTGTCGATAATTGCTAAATTAGAAATCGTACACCAGGCAGCTGGTTGTCGGTGAGTCATCTAATCGAATTATGGATGTTTCTGTTTCCTCGCTTTGTGAGAATGAAATGCTCTGTACGGAAAGGGATGGATGTAAAATAGTTGTCAAGGATGTGTTTTGTGATTCTATTGTTGCTATAATGTGTATACTAGCTTGTTAAGTTTGCTTGGCAAAATCGATTTAGTTATTTATACATATGACGAGAAAGATAAGTAAAATAACGGGCAGAAAAGCGGCCGGGTTGGGATATATAAATTAGTTTTATTTTATTAATGACCTCAGATGTTTTTTAATTGGATAGCATTTTAACTGAACCGACTGACCGAACTTAATTGGAAATAAGATCCCACTCGAACTCTTTTATTTTTCGGACCCTTTTTCGAACTCTCCTTTGAACCTTTGATTTAGTACAAATAATATATCGATAAATCAGAATCAGAATATTTTTATCAATTTAAACCATTATAGTAATTAGTTATGATCGTCAGAAAAGTGACAAAGGCTCTACCACCACTTCAGAATGTCATTCCTGTGGAGAAGAAGAGTGAGAAACGGCACTGCTACTTTTTTAAAATAGTATTTCTACATTTTTTTCCATCTACAATATGTTGGTATGGGAGAACATGTAGTATCAGGTGAGTCTAAATTAAATTAAATTGATGCTTGGCAGTGTTCAGTGTTAAGCAGTGATAGCCTAGTGGTTAGACCGTTGGACTGCAAAGTCATAGGTCTCGGGTTCAAACCCAGGCACGCACCTCTGTCTTTTCGAAAGCATGTGCGTATTAAAAATTAATTATCACTTGCTTCAACGGTGAAGGAAAACATCATGAGGAAACCTACATGCCTTAGAGTTTCTCGAAGGTGAGTGAAGTTCGCCAACCCGCACTGGGCTAGCGTGGTGGACTATGGCCTAGGAGGAAGCCCGTGCCCAACGGTGGGACAGTTTCTTAACAGGGCTAATATTGTTATTATTGATGCTTGGCAGTGATGCTTTATTGATATTATAATAGCCTACACTGTCCCACTGTTGCCTAAGCGGCTTGATAAGTTCTACTAGCATGTTGCCACAAACCTTTCTCCACCAATCCGCATTGGCTCCGCGCGGTGATTTATGCAAGAAGCATTTTGTCTAGCAGACAAACAGTATAGGCTGGTTTACAATATTCGATGAAAATATAAATGCTTTGTATTATATCTACAATGAATTTATCCACGTACGTACAACACTAGTGATTGATACGCAAGGTCCTTTAGTATCAGAAAGACCACTGTAAACATTGTATCAAGACGTTGATGCACTTAAACCACTAATATAACGTACTACACCACTTCGCCTTTAGAATTTTTTAAACCCCGACGAAAAAGGAGGAGTGTTATAAATTTAACGTGTGTATCAGTGTCTCTGTCTGTGGCAACGTAGCTTCTAAACAGAACAACGGATTTTGATTTAGTTTTTTGGTTCCTTAGATATAATTTATTTGATTCGGGGGTTCTTAACATTTTTGATTTAAGTGTTTGTAAGTGAACTTGGGAAGGTCGCGTATGAAACTTGGATGCGTACTTATCTATCTTTCAGGGAGGCCATTCCAGCAATGGACGTCGTTCGTCTCATGATAATGATTCACGTTCTCGTTTATGAGTTTAAGAGATGTGATGTCGAGGTAGAAGGTACTATGTTACGAATACCTACTAATTAGTGTACCTACTTAAAGATTTCGCTCTGTATAATTATTGCATGAAAACGCAATAGTCGAAAGTTGGCGGGAAGATGGCAATTTTGGGTTTGTTTGAAATTTTTAATTACATATTTATATGTGTTTATTATATGCAGTGCACGTCCATCGCGGAATTGTCGGCCGTTGATCCAGAAAGGTTCTTGAGTAGCGATTAGGTACTGGAAAACGTGGAGTAGGTTGGCCTCTTACATGTTGATGACCTGGTGAAGGTCGCGGTCGTTGTAGCCACCTTTGGGTAGGGTTTTAAACAGGGTGGTGCTTGTAAATACGCAGTGTAAGGCCCGTGTTATAGAACGAAAATCAGTCGTTTACCGTCAGAACCTAACATAGTTATAAAACTAACATTTTGGTACAAAAACCAGTTTTTGAAACTATGACATATGATACTGATGACGTTCTGTAATACGGGCCTAAGATTAAGTTCTATCTATCTATGTAAATCATCACGCCAGATCCCTTGCGGGGTAGGCAGAAAGTACAGAGTTCCAACAGGTTCATTCCTTAAATACCTCTCTGGCTTCCTCCACTCATGAGAGTGGAGGAAGCCAGAACATCGAACTATGAAGTTCGATTAAGATATTGAGATCCTCCTAAGGTTAAGTTATTGATATCAATCAACTTCAATCAATACGAGTGCTGTTTTAGATTCGTAATGATAATAAAAATAAGATTCGAGTAAAATGTGGTGTACAATAATAAATAATAATAATAAATAATAATAAATTTATTTCCAAAAAATAGACACATGCAAATCCTTAAAAACTAAACATTAGACAAAAGGTACATGAGAAGCTAGAGTTACTGGTGCCTTCCACACTAGGCAGGGCCTGTCTCGTGGAGGCGAAGGTGTATCAAAATAATGTTATACATGATAAAATTGCCGCGATCGATACAGTCAACAAAACGTGACGTCGTATTATGATGATGTTGTTAGTATATAGAAATACCTTTTTACATAAACTAGTCAACTTTAACAAGCAATAAAGTGTGATGGTATTATAAAACATATGTGTCTTACAATCTATTAATCTAATCTATTAAGACTTAAAATCTATTAATCTCTTAACTCTAAAAATAACTAAGGAACTCCTGTTAATAAATATAAATATGCTCAAAATTGTGCTCAACGTATACGATCATGTTTGATGTGTGTGTATGTGTATGTGTGTTTGTGTGTGTGTTTGTGTGTGTGTGTCTTTGTGTGTGTGTGTGTGTTTGAATGTGCGTGTGGGTACTAGTACGCGTTAAAATTTACAGATAAACAAAAACAATGATACAGATTTTTTTTTGTTTTTGCTACACGTAGCCCCACGCTAGGATTTATTCCTGTGTCGTGGGTGCGTTTACAAACATGAAAATTCACATACACAAATACCCAGAGCGGAACAAATAATTGTGGATCACACAAAGATTTGTCCCGTGCGGGACTCGAACCCGCGACTATTAGACACAGGGGGCGAAGCGGCTTAAGCTCTTAACCATTGCGCTAAATCGACCGTCAAAGATATTTGTGGGCTAAAACTGGTTGGCTGGTTTGTGTAAGTAAGCTTAAAAGGGTTACTGCAATAAACATTTTTTTTATTTATACACATTATAACATAGGAATTATAATTAGTCGGGGTACGTTTTTTTACATGTGAAAGTACTGTTATTACCTTTTCAGTAATAATACTACGACGATATGCCTGATATTCGTGTTTCTATATACTCATGTGCGTCGTGTTAATACACCGTGACAGGGTTTGCATGCATTACTTATACATTAATTCCATCCAGTTCGAGTTTACAATGTATGACCAGAGACCAGCTTAAATTGAGAGACGTCAATACGAGTAGTAGCAAATGCAAATCCTGTATTATGCCTACATGACGTTGTTTCGTAGCCTTAAAAATTTCGTAACAATTGTTATTAAAAAAATGTCCCCCCCTTGCTAGACATTATTCCTGTATCGTAGATTCATACGTTTACAAAAATGTAATTCACATATACAAACACACAAACCGTAATAATCATTTGTGGTTTCGAACGGGGATCGAACCCGCTACAACTCGATCTACTCGACTAAGCAAATATTATTACTCCAGTAAAACACTAAACAATCGTCTAGTTTATTTTAGAATTTCGACGAATGAATGGTAAAAAAAAAAAATAGATTTATGGATTTTGATTTGACATTGGTAATTTGCGCCTTGTATGTCACCAACAGATGGCGTGGTGAAAACAAGTTATGATATAATTATGATATTTCGTAGGGCATTTTAAGTCTATTCACTTACACTAGTCTCTGGCATGACGCTACAATACATTGTAAATTGTTTTGAAATATAACACGAAACACTACTTTTTTCATAACTTCCCCACGTTTAACAACGTTTTTTATTTGCTAACCAATTTATTTGCAATTAAATACGTAACGCGGTGCGTTGCGATAACCCCACACTAAGAATTATTTCTGTGTCGTGGGTGCGTCTACTAACACGAAATTTACATAAACAAACAACTAAACCGAAATATTTGTAGGTCAGTTATATGGTCGAGGGGAGTGATGGGTCTTCCAGCAGTCATACTCGTGAACGGGTGCTGCGTGTGGAGACTGTTCCATCTGGAATCCTTTAGATACTCTTTACAGATAACATCATTAGATTCACATCTCGATCGTAAGGCGTCACCCTGGAGCTAGATCGTAAACTATTTAATTGTAACCTAAACATTGTACCTATCCACACGTACATAAGTACAAAAAAAAAGAAAAAAGAGAAGTAAATAAAAAAGACAAGCCCGCTGAGTTTCTTCACCGGATCTTCTCAGCGGAGGCCGCGTTCCGATCCGGTGGTACATTAATTAGATTTAAAAAAATGTAAATTAACTATTTGTAAGCGCCCGCGTAAGGCTTATACAAAATAAATGTTTTTGAGTTGAGTTGAGTTTGAGTTGTGTTGAAGCGGCTTTAGCTCTTAAGCACTGGACCAAGACCACCGTCCAGCAGTTGATTAAAAGTACTCGAGTGGCGTACAGGACATTATACGATCATTTCACTAAATTATCGTAACGCGCCGCGTTTGGTTTTCTTGGATAATTATTATCATTAGTCACAGTGTAAATATGTGTGACAGTGACACATCTTAGTTCTTACAGTCCGAATGAAACTTATGCCTGCTCTACACGGCCGCTCGGTGGTGTTGGGCCGCACGACCTTTTGCTATTAAGGCCGTAATATTTTAATATAAAAAGGTAATTTTAAACTTTAAGTTACCACACCGGTTGCTGTTAAATTTGATATCTAGACGCTCGTATGGTTTTACAATATAATTTATCTATTATTAGAATTAAAAAACTGCTGGTATTTTGAGCTTTTTAGTTATTGTCCACCAAAATTGTACATTCAATTTCTTAGTAATCTATCATTAAAACTATCAATAACAATGAAAATTTTAAAAGAAATTAATAATAAGGAATTTAAGGAAGAATACTTATCCCTAAAAGGAGATTTTGTTTGTAATAATGGTACTTATATATTGGTAAGTATTATTACATGATTTCCACGTAAATCGTGTTAAACTACACCCATATCGGAAAAGGATAGGCTAATATATATATAAACACTGCAGTAGACAAGTCTTAATAAGTGACATTATAATATAAAAAAAGAGGATAACCCTGACGCTCTCTCGGAGTGTACAGACATACAAGGATATATTGGCCCGCGGCCAAAATTGGAACTAACGCTGTCATCTGGTGAAATGTCACTTCATAACAGTCACAAAGTAGCCATTTGCTATGAAATTTACCTTCAATTAGTAACGGTACGGACCCACCTGTTGAAAAAATTCCCTGGAAGTAGGTAGGAAGATTTAACAAAATGATAACCCTAATTTTATACCGACGCCCTGTCAATATCGCCATGTAGGCAATTTGCCACAAAAACGGTTCAGATGCGTTACTGTATAGATTGATATACTGTGCTTTAGTGCTGTAATCGCGTGTTATAAATATTTTTTATTTCATAATTAAATTAATTTTAACAATTTTGTGTTCGTATTGGATGAACGACAGGTGGTTTGTCACAAGCAATCAAGTAACTAGTAACTAGTTTTATTTGCTGTCTGAGTGATTTATTTCAAAATGAATTATGACAATTAATTAATGGTTTGTCTTCACCTGTAAATTATTATTGTATATGTCGGCGTGGTTATTATCTCTGGCAAATGGTGCGCGGGTCGTCCGCTAGTCAGCGCTACGGCCGCGTGCTGACGGAACGCGAGAGTCAACGGGATTTTGAATTAGGAAGATGAACAGAACATGGAGAACGATGCGATGACGACGTGTCAAAATGGTCGTCCTGCCCTTTTCATAATTAAATGGTTGATATTGTGTTTCATGTGGATAAGTGATGTGATTAAATAACTGATGGGCAATTATTGTGTTTAGCTGTTTGGAAACCTAACCCCGCGCATGTCTGAGTCTAAAGATTGAGTTCTTGTGCTAGTTGGTTTGGCCATCTGACGACATATATATTTTTTATATCTATCTATCTGTACCAACGTGTCAGATTCAGGCAGGCAGAGTTTCAAGGTGCATGCATATTTATTATTTTCTTAATTTAGTGTTAAGTACCTATTTAAAATAATGAGAAGTAACTTAAACTCGAACTTAAATAAATTATTTTTATAAACTTTGTGGCAGCACTTCCAAATTGACAGTTTACTTTTTTATCTAACCTAACTGGCCAATCTACTACCGGATCGGAACGCGGCCTCCACTGAGAAGATCCGGCGAGAAATTCAGCGGGCTTCTCCTTTTTTATCTAACTCTCTTAGTGTTTTTTTATCATATTGTATAAGAATGTTTAGGTTACAATTAAATAGTTAAGATCTAGCTCCAGTGTGCCTTACGATCGTCATGTGAGACTAATCATATTATTTCTAAAAAGTAAGTGTCTAAATGATTCCGTATGTACCTGTCCCCACAAACAGTAACCATTCATGAAGTGGGGGTATTTGTTAAAAGTAATTTTCATTTATTCGAAACACTTCGTTCTCGACGTCACCAGAAGACTATTTGTGCTGCACCTCATAAAACAGCATTATTTGCTAGGCATATACTAGGCATGACATCAAAAATTTATAACAATTTACCAATGGAGATTAGAAATAAAAATTGCAATGTATCATTTAAGAAATGTCTATTTGAATTTTTAGTAGAAAGGTGTTACTACTCCATCACAGAGTTCCTTACTGACAAACAGAGCTATAAACCAGGGTCCGATTTATTAAACTTGACCAATCATATCTTTTCTTAATTAATAATGACTGTATTTTGACTAATCTATATGACATACTGTATAATTCTATTAGCCTTGTATACTGACTTTTGAGAATTGCTTTATTTTATTTTCCATAATATGTAATTTAATACAATCCATACCCAAATTTTGTACGCCAACTACTGGCAAAATATAGCGGTCTACATTAAGATATCAACATCTGTCTGTTGATTGATTGATTGATTCACGAGTAAGACTACTGGAACAGCCAGACATCCACCGCTTAGCAATTTATAGTTTCATCATATTATTATAAAAAGGCTGTTTGGACTGTCCCACCGTTGGGCAAAGGCCTTCTCTCACAAATCGAGGTGTGAGAGAAATAGTTCATACTCCACTACTCCGACACAGTGTGAATTGATGGAGACAGGTTCGTGGCCTGCTGTTGGAAATTACAAATCTGTCTATCAAGGTTCCATCTGGACAAGGCTACTACATGACGTGGTATGACACCAACGGTAAGTCGTAAAACTAACCAACCCCACCATACATGTCTAAAACGCGATATGAGAGTACGTAGAACACGTGACATATACCCATAGCGACTGCCCAAGCCGAGGCCGTTCCTCCTTGAGGCGCCCTTGAGCTAGTTGATACCTTGCCCTTCTGGCTCGAGCGTAATGGTTGCACGCTTGCCCTCTTATCCGGTGAAGCTGTAAAGGCCACGCGCCAACAGCGTAGATCATTCAAGCACCACACCAAAAAGCGAGACATTAATAGAAACCTCGAAGGGTAGCCCCGCCAGACAACGTCTGGCTTGAAAACCCTTCCTTTGTTAAATCATGCAACATACCTACCTATCTGTATATATTATCACATCAGATCCCGTGCGGGGTAGGCAGAGAGTACAGAGATCTAACAGGTTCTTTTCTTACATACCTCTCTGGCTTCCTCCCTATTCTTAGTTCGTCTCATACAGGCTCGCCGGTTACAGAGACTCTTGACTTGCCCTTCAGATCAGACACGATCTATTTGGTCAGGGTAAGATAGTCTTGGCCTTCCTCGGAATCTACATCCTTCTACTTTCGCATTGTATGTATGTTTTGTCATTTTTTCATCGGACATTCTTTGTATATGCCCAAACCAACGGAGCAAAACCTTTATCCTACCTACCTACTCCTACTTATCACAAGGTTAATGTTGATTTATAAGGAAAGAGCTTGTCGGAGTTGTACTTTGTAATAAACAGATATAAACTCTTCACATAATAACAGAAAAGATAGAAAGATATGAGAGAACAGATAGAGATAAGGAAAAAAACAAATTGTATCATTCACATTATTTTTTATTTGCCGAAACACATCCAGTAGTTATTACAAATTGTTCGACTCGACGTACACTTTTTGTTTTGTAAAAGCGTAATTAATATTGTCCATTAAAAAGACAAGGGATCATACCGAACATTAGCGACATCATTTTATATTCAAGAAACATATTAAATGCCATTAAAGAAAGCCGATAAATTTTAGGTCAGGCCACAGTGGAAAAATATACAGTAAGTCATTTCTTTACATGTCACCATTATATGTATTACGTCACGGGTACTCTGACTCCCGAACAGAGGGTAAAGAGTTATGAACCCCTCGATATAGTCCAAACAGATTGAATATATCTTCCAAACTCATAGTTGACGTAAAATAGTTGAGCAAACTGACCCACAAAATTATAATTCAGCTAAGACGTCTCTGTCCAAGATTTTAGGCAGGGTCCACGCCTGTGAGCCAAATTACGAGTCCATTTTCATGAATACAACGCATTTTCAAAATTTAATTGACATATGCACCATAGGAATTGATGTAAACATTTAACAGTTTAGAACCCCTTGCCCTATGCAAGGTTGCTTACGATAGTCAAGTGTGGTTCTAATAATTTTTTTCCCAGATGTCAAAATGTATTGTATAAGTTGCGTACATGGGACGAGTTTACCATGCCTATCATATATTTTTTTTAAAACGTAGCCTTACATAGGATTTATTCCTGTATCGTGGGTGCGTTTACAAACATGAAAATTCACATACACAAATACCCAGACCGAAACAAATAATTGGGGTTCACACAAAGATTTGTCTCGTGCGGGAATCGAACCCGCGACTATTAGACTGCGCTAAACAACCGTCGTAATATATATTCAACTTCGCGCATCTCACAGCGCAAACTCCCGCTTGCTCTGAAATAATGCATTCGTCAACTGACTGTATGATTTTTAGACTGTGGCCGAACTAACAAACTAGTATTATAGGTACTATTACAATGAACTAGGGTTGATCTTTGTAAAATCCAACTTACGTTTAATTACCAAAAGGTAATTCCTGTAATTCAACTTGAGGGCTTAGCACGAAAATTTGATGATAGCGTAACGCTATTGAGTTGATATGCAATCCTTGTAGCACTACAAATTTACTCAATAAATATGAACGCGACAGCATACTTACTCGCTAGCGTCATGCTAATGTCTATTTTTAAGGGCTAAGCCTTTTGGACTGGAATTAAACTAGTAACTACTCCGTCTAGTGAGACAAAGGGCTCAAGTTCAGGACTCTTATTCTCAATCACCAAATGCGACGCGTTATGATATCTTCGTGGAATGTTATTTTATAAGCCACTGAAGTACTTTTTAACGACAATTTCACTAAGTTATCATAACGCGTCGCGTTACGTTTTAGATTGGTCTTGGCGAATAAGGGTCCAGGCCACTAGACAAAGTGGTCACCAATAAAACTTAGTTTAAATAAATCAATATAGAACCTTCGACTTAAGAAACAAATAATATATGGGTGCATATTAAATAATAGATACATATTAGGTTCAATTAATTTGAAACTCTCTGTGACACGAATTAAGGTTACAATTACCTCGTTAAGTCCGAACAAGAAATATATAATTAGGTTCACAATGAAAAAATACTCATAAATATTATATCGTTCAAAAGTCATGTCATTACAATTATGTACTTTATATTAAGACTAGTATAGTCTATTTTCACAACATCTGGACTATTTCGTGTTTTTATGTTGGCAGAAAGACAGCACTTATATAATAACTCTAAGGACTTCTTTCACCACTATCGAGTAATGTCTGAAGTAGACTAATCGACTATAAAAGTTGCAAGTAAGTTTCACCATCTCCGAGTAGCCTTAAATGGTTAAACTACCTAGCCAGTTTTAATTGCCAGGTAACGCTATTCGAGAGAAACTAACCAGCGCTTTATTCGATGCTTTTAAAACAGGCCCTAAGAACACAAGAGAGAGTGTAAAAACTCTATAAGTGATCACAAACCACGAAAGAAAAAAAACGAAATATATAAATAAGCTACCACAGCGGCAATCGCTGGATACGTGGTTATTAGCGTGATAAAACTGGTTCTATTTCGATTACGCATTATACATTGTGCCTTCATTGAAGCGCGATGGAACACTCAGATTATGCGCTAACTAATTCATATACATAAACAGAACATTATGAAACGTGGGTTAATTTATTCTACTAATTTACAAAGTTAAATTTGCTAAATCCGTTTCATTTATGATTCGATATAAAGCTTAATTCATTCGTAACATTAATCCAGACGCCTCATTCGCTATGACCAAAAACGGCGCGTTCAAATAACTTTGTGAAATCATCGTTTAAAGGTGGTCCAGTAAAAATGGCGAATAAAGTTTTGAGGGTTCTGTACCTTAAATGTAAAGAACATTTGGCGAGCAACTCAGCTGTCTAGTTGTTCGCCGGATCTTCTCAGTGTGGGGTCGCGTTCGAATCCGGTGGTAGTTGTAAAAAAATTAATAATTTTTGACTTTGGAATAGCTCTTGTTTTTGTCTTTGACGTACTATGCCTTAGGCGCCTACCAATAATTTTATAGCAAAAATATATTTTTCATAGCGCAAACCAAAACGGTTTTAAAAAGAGTAATGTCCAAGATTTGTTTGTCATCGCTAAACTCTGATACTACAGAATCGATTTTAATCATCATTTTACCATAGAAAGCTACATTATCCAAAAGTAACATGATCCCGGTAGGTGGCGCTGATGCCGACCGGGTGCGATGCCGCGGAAAACTGCTAGAATAAAATAAATTTAACAAAAGTATCGTTATAGAAACTATAATGATACTTGTCCATTATTTTCTTTTGCGAATAAATGTACATGTCTTCCTGCCAATATCAAAAGAGCAATTCTAAACTATTATACAATAACAACAGTAAAAATTGCACAATATCTGACACCAATATTTAATATTGTTAAAAGATTATCGAAGTCCAGAAATACTTACTAATAAAAATACCATCGCGACACTTTCCGAAAATCATTGTTTATTTTTAAACTAAACATTTTTAGAATGAAATGAAATGAGTTAAAACGTTAAAATAATTATACGTTTGTTGTGTTTAATAGATTATTTCAATTAAATGAATTATTATCGAGATATTAGTAAATGAAAGTCTCTTTAAAATATTAAATGAACACAAATATTGTTTTTGATGGTTACTTTGATCTAACGTTAATTCGTTTTCAATACTGTCAAAGTGGGTAACTTTGACAGTGCCATGTTTGGTATGGTCAAAGTTACTCATCGTACCATTTTTGGTACTGGCAAAGTTACTCAATTCGGATGACCTTTGAAAAAAAAATGGCGTTACACATTATTATGTACTATATTGTAATGGTCAAGTTCATATTTAGTTTTAACTTGATGCCTTTTTAAATGACTGGCCTGAGATGGCAAGTAACAGAGAAGAGTGGGAAAATAGAAGGGGCCTCTGCCCAGTAGTGTGACAATAAATAGCCCGAAGTACTGACTGAATAATAGTTTATATTCAGAATACTCGCACGGTAGTCAGCATTACACTGAGCCACAGAGAGATTATGTATCCTTTATATACTCACACTGTCACATTATCATATCTACTTTACGCTTAATGTAAGCCAACCATATGTAGCACCGAAAAGTGTATAGGAAACTTCCCTACCTCGTTTCATATCCCTTCCCTCGCTTACTTACTAAGTTGAAATAGTGATTCTAGTCGAAATAACCGCTAAATAACCTTGAAATATAAAATCTGAATACTTACTCATATAAATAGTATATTTTTACTAATTTCATCGAGTTTTATTTAAGTAGATGAAAGTTATGTATGGTCAAAGTAACCCCCAAGTACAATTTTATTGTAAATAAAAATAAAAACAACATATTTACCAAAATTTGTTGTTATTAAAAGTCATATTTGTTTACTTATGTTATTCAGACAAATATGATTTTTGGTAAATATTTTTTGTTTTAACCGGCATTGTTCTAACAATAAATTGTATTTAATCTAATCAAAATACTTAAAATACGACGACGGAAGCTCTTAGAATTATTAAAAAAATAATCTCGATGTTATCTACACAAAACGAAGCTTAAATAAATAAAATTTCAATTACAACAATAATATTGCACGATTTTAGCTTCGAATGCAGAATAATGGACGTCATAATTCAACATGTGACAGTAACATTAAATATATTATTAAACATTTTTAAAAAGAAACTCTCGACTAGCATCATAATACTTTTAGCTTTTACAATAATTAATTAATAAATAATAAATAATTTAATTGAACAATGTCGTATTTTTTAACTTATGAAAACAAACATCTTTCTTAATTCACACTTAGTTACCATACCTTATTTCACAGGCCAAAGAGACGAATATTCTATTTTAAAATAGGACAGTCGATTGGTGAAAAGCATTTAATAATTTCTTTAGAAGGAAAAACGACATTTTGTAAAGGGAGATAAGTGTAATGCATCATTTATTACCTAATTAAATCTTTAAATCTCATGTTTTCATAATAAATATTCTATTATTTAATTGAATATAAATAAGCTACATTATGCCAACCATATTCAATCTGACATGGCAATTAATACTCTATTCCTGTAATAATAAAATTTTATTTTCAATAGCATATTGTTAAAGTGTCACACATTATTGCTTATTTGTGTCCAATTCAGTTGTTAAATGTGACTTATTACAGCTATAATAACTATGACTCATTTCTTTATATAAAAGGACAAGAAATTACTTTAGATACGGGAGCAAGAAGTCACGAAAAGTATTTTTATGTCTTCTTCGGGAAAGAAAAATAAGGATCATGAGGGAATCAAGAAAAACAAATTATGGTAGCGATAAAGAGATTGCAAGTTGTTTAGCTGGCTTAAAGTTAGGCATAGGGATGTAGTTAATCGAATTTCCTGTTTTAAAATAGAATGTCGTGAAGTAATACTAGATCACAGTCTATGTATACATATAATTAGATAAACATTTACCTAGTTATAAAAACGTATACCACACAGGTGCATTAAACGGTCGATATAACGCAATGCTATAATGAGATATCTAATTTTTATAAACATGTTTTATATAGATGTACCGAGTGGTGCTAAAGTCCTTAATAACATGGCAGTAGAATAACGCCACTTTTATTTTCTGCAGGAGTCAAATTTTATAGAGTAGACGACGATACGATTATTTGACGGATGACTTAGTCCAGTGAAACGGACGGGAAAAATCTTTGTGTGACCAACAAATATTTGTTTCGGTCTGGATGTTTGTGTATGTGCAGTATAGATAGACTATTGATAGTTTCAATATTTCTACACAACTCCATCTTCTCCTTATTTTTAGCATTTCAACGGCAAACATGATTATAATAATATGCATGCGGCCCTGAACGCGGCCACACTGGTTGCATTGTCAGAAGCAGACATCAAACCTATCTATATCATCACGCCAGATTCATAGTGGGTAGAGAGTACAGATTTCCAACAGCTTCTTTCCTTACAGACCTCTTTGGCTTTCTCCACTTTTATAGTTCGTCCTATACACGCCTGCCGGCTACTGAAACTCTTGGAGTGCCCTTCAGATAAAACACGATCTATTTGGTCATGGTAAGAAAGTCTCGGTCTTCCCTAGTACCTACCCATCACATCTTGCACTTCATCTTGTAATTGTATTGTGTTATGGTGACGCGATTGTATAAAGCGTTATCTCTAAGTAGTCGTCAAAGTGATCATTGATGGTGTCATTACGGCTTTAACATTGCGGTAATAATATGGAGCGTTATAACCCACGTGTGTGATAATCGATTTACAGGAAACAAGATCACGTCAAAAAGACGCGGAGATTAAAATGCTACGAATTAGAATTATAGTTTTTTTTATGTCTTACAATGTTTTTTTCTGCGGCCGGTCCAAGTTATCTTTATGGGTAAGAAATAAATTACTCAATTGAATTGTCGAGATAAGATAAATATTTAAAAAAATGAATATTATTAAGAATAGTATTAAAACCAGTGACACAGTATAAGAAACGAATACAGTAGTTCATCGTTATACAAACCACTCAATAAATGTAGAGAAATAAAATGAATTACATCAATTAATTTCATAGATTTATTACGAAACTTTAAAATCACATGCAATCGAATTGGCAACTCTATTATTCAACGATTAAAGTTGAATTTTCAATAAAAAGTCTTGAAATCATTTCCCCGGCCGCAGTCCCAAGTTCCACATTACACTACTTAATACAAAGTATCTACTGGTAGAAATGTACAACGATAACCGCTAATAGTAAAACGACGTGGCTCCCGGAGCCGAAGTAAGTAGTTCCATACCGCGGTCATTCGCATCGACTGGCTATAATGACGTCATTAGTCGAGTCATTAGGAGTATAGATTTGAATTAAGAAATTGCATGTTATTTTGAAGCGAGTAAATCCGAATGAAAATCTTTAATCAACGTAGTTGACATACTGTATTGTTATATATTGTGATTAGGAAAAATCATTGCCTGTCAGAGAATTATAATTTTATCAATTAAAAATGAATTAAAATTAGCAATCATTTTCATGCCTAATTGTGATATTGAAGGATTTTAACATTGTTATGGATTATCTCAGGTTGGAGCAGAGTACCATTTACAAAACTCAGCTTATGCCCCAAAGTCTTTTTCGCACAACCCTATCAAAAGCCTTTTAAACCTTCACAGTATATAAGTTCCAATGTATAACTTCATACCCAGTTACGCAATATTACTTTCGCCTTTATCGTTTAAGGAATAAGGTCTCAAGTTCTCTACATATTCCATCTACAAAACAACGTGGCATCAAACACGATGACGTCAGCACGCGCAGGCGATGCGAGACCTTCTATCGTCTAATCGATCGATTTGGACGGCTTCACTCTGTCCAGCTTTTTGGCTCGTTCTGTGCTATTCTGGTTGCCCCTGGTGAGAGAAAGAAAGTGTGAGAACAAGAAGGACGGTAGACGTGTAATATGTACACCTACTTCTCGCCAGCGATGTTAGGTCCCAATGTGATGGAGGGGGGGGGGGGGGGGCTCCTGCTATTATATTGAGTACAATTCTAGACTCCAGCAAGTCGTCGTGAATCACGACGTTATTAGACCGATGAGGTAGTCGCAGTCGAAGCAAGATATTAACGAACCGAGGCAATACCAATCAGTTTAAGCTGAACCGGGACAAAATATGACAGAGGCGGCCCTTATGCTTTGTGATCGTGGGTGGGTTCACCACGCTGGTGGTAAGGTTGGGTGGTGAACTAATAAGGCAGTTGAGGCCAGATATTAACGACCCGAGGCCATACCCACCAGTTGAAACTGAACCGTCACAGCATATGACAGAGGCGGCCCTTATGCTCCGTGGTCGCGGGTTATGGATCCACCACGCTGGTGGTGAGGTTCTAAACCAATAAGGCAGTATCAAGCAGTCGAGGCCAGATATTAACGAATCGAGGTAATACCAACCAGTTTAAGCTGAACCGTCACAACATATGACAGAGGCGGCCCTTATGCTTCGTGGTGGTGGGCTGTGGGTCCACCACGCTGGTGGTGAGATTGGCCGGCGCGGCTGGCTGGCTCACCATCGTTGGTTTCTTCACTATGCGCTCTCTCTCTCCGTCCCGAGAGCTTGCCGGCGCGTACATTGATCTGGAACATGCTTTGGTTTTACTTTGATTTAGCAACTGTTTTTTGCTTCATTGATTCGATGGGACGATACAGAGAGTAGCTGAAAGGTACAGCAACGGTATTTGAGGTCAGCTATGTAAGGTCTTTTTGTTTGTCCTATGTAAGAGAGACCATATTACTCCTGCATCTTGTAGAAGAATGTGACACTTGAAATATGGTAAAAATAGACTAATCTACCTCGGAGAGCAGTTAAAGAGTAAATTAAAGATTTTGAAAAATACGTTTAGGAACCGAACCTGTTCGGACTCTGTACTCTCTGCTTAATCTGCAAGGGATCTGGTGTGATGATATACAACGATAAGATCAGGAATCTTAGAATCTAATAGCAATGAAATCATCCAAATATAAGTAGTTGAATTTACCACCTAAATTTAGCTAATTATCGGTCTGAATTTAATAAAGGACGCTTGCTATTAAAATATATTTTTGGCAAAATTTCAGCCTCCAATCTCCAAATACGAATGTTTCGGTAGAAAAACACCAACACTTTGTCAAGATTCGAACCCAGGACGTGGCGATCGATAGTCTTACTATACGGTATAAGACCAATAAGGCGGTTTTATCCTTTGGCAAGGCAAACCCAATTAAACAAAACCACAACTTAGAGTAAAAGCAATCACACTACCATTTCCCTACACTTACCTAGTAAGTTTACTTCTAGACGGTCTGGACGTGATGTTCCCGCTCTTCCCCCTCCGCAAGGAGTGGAAGGATGTCTTGATGGGCTTTACCAGCGCCATGCTCGTGCTGGTCTCCGGGATTGGCTTCGCGCAGTTCAGGGTTTGGACTGTTAGTTCTACGTCCTTTATAGGCTCGCTGGAAGCTGGAAGGGTAAATTTTTTCTTTTTAATATTCATCGACAGCGTGGATCGTTTTGAGACGAAAAATAAATTGCCCTACACTAAGTTTATTATGGAGTGGTCAGGTCAGATCCCCTTAAAGATAAGGCTGATGACTTGGTGAGGATTGCGAGTAATATCTGGATATTTAGAGATTCGTGCCTTTGTTTCATTCGTTCGATGAACCTATTATTTCTATGAAGACGAAATAGTTCGGAATTATTCAAAAACAAAAAAATTATCGAACTGCAACTCAAATAATATATTTTGTATAACCCCAACGGGGCCATTTTTACTAATCTACCACCGCGAGCCACACGCCAAGCCACCACTGAGAAGATCCAGTTAGAAAATCAGTGGGGTGGAGCTATTTTGTATCATGTTGTGTTACCATGTTTGCAATTATTTTTACGATTAAGTTCCAGTGTCATGTCTTACTTTAGTTGCCTTACACTTTCATTTCTTAAGGGTACCGGGTGGACCAGTCCGCACAATTACCCGCTCACGATTATATTTACTGTGTCACATGTTATGCCAAAATCCATATTAGCCTATCCACACCAGGCATTAAATCTTCCCGAATCTTCAGGAAATAGAATCAGAATATCTCTTATTCACGTAAACCATTATAGTATTTATGAAACTTCAGGAAAGTAACAAATACTCTACCACTAGTTCGGAATGTTATTCCTGTGGGAAAAAAGGGCTCTCCACGGTTACTCTTTCAAAGTAGCTCTTTTACAATTTTCTCCATCTACATTTTGTTGTGGGGTATGGAAGAACAACGTGGGATGGTCTGTCAAATTGGTCTAAGTTAAATTAACAAAATTATACTATTCATGAGTAACAGATCTTAAGTCTACAAACCTGTGAACTCCTCAATAGGCTTGTCAATAGTGTCATGGTCTATCCACGTGAGCCCCATTTCTACTTTCTCCGCGAGGTCCTGCCAGCGCTGGCGGTTGTCCAGGGTACCACTGTATAACGGCTGGATCCAGGGGAACGTGTCTGATAGCACCCTGTATAGAGGCAGGCAAATCATGTCGATGAACCCCACTTGCATTTGGGGGAGCTCGTCTTTCTTCTCCCTGGAAAGACGAAAATTGTGTCATCATCATCATCAGGGCGCCTACCACGATCTCTTAAAAACCGCCGTTATAATCTTACCTTACCAAAGAGAGACATGTGGATATGCGCAGTTTAAAGCAATGTCTCATTTCCACGGAAAAATAAGATTCATCATCATCCACAAGACGCCTTCTATAGGACAAAAGCCTCACCCAAATATAGTCATGACGACCGGGTAAAGTAAGATTAAAATAATTTTGTTAAAGACTATATAACCAGATAGTGTTCAGGGTCTGATGATGAAGCCAAAAGGTGGCCAATCGAAGCACACAAGTACTCAATATAGCCCTGCCGTATTTGGGCTCGTTGGATATGTCTTGACAAGTGGTGATCCGGATGGTGTCCAGGACGATGGTGTCCGACGGACTGCTAGGTCTAGTGGTTAACAGCTTTAGCCGCTCCGCGCACGGATAGAGTAATAGGTTCCACTTCCGCATGGGACAAATGTTTGTGCGACCCAACAAATATCTGTTATAGTATGGTTTGGAGGAAGAAGTTGGAGTAGTGGCGTAGGTATAGATATTAATTTGATTTTATTAAGATAACTTACAGCTTACAGAAATTCTAATTAGGTATTTAATCTATCTATAACCTCACGCCAGATCCCTTGCGGGGTAGGCAGAGAGTACAGAGTTCCAGCAGGTTCTTTCCTTACATACCTCTCTGGCTTCCTCGACTCTCATAGTTTGTCTCATACACTCTTGACTTTTCCATCAGATAAGACTCTGTTTATTTGGTCGTGGTAAGATAGTCTAGGTCTTCCCCGGTACCTGCATCCTTACACTTTCACATTGTATATCTGTTTTGTCATTCTTTCCTCTGGCATTCTTTCTATATGCCCGAACCAACGGAGCATGCCCTTTCTCATCTTTACACCGATACTATCTTTCATACCTACTCGCTGTCTTACTATGCTGTTGCTAATGCGGTCGGTCAGCTTCACTCCGCACATCTTCCGCAGAGCTCGCATTTCTACCGCATTTATCCTACTTTGATTCTCCTTCTTACATACCCAGCTCTCGCTACCATATAACAGCGTTGGGACAAGAACTCCGTTATGTATGGCCAGCTGCGCCTTATGGCTTAAGTGCCGGCTCCCGAGTAGCTTTCCCATCGCACCATTCACTCTGTTCCCTGCACTCACTCTTCTCTCTATGTCAGCGGTGTATTTCCCATCCTTACTGAAGGCGCATCCAAGATATACAAACTCATTCACTTGCTCCAGCACATCGTTACCAACTACAATCCTTACATTCGTTCTGGTTTCTTCCCTTTCAAAAACCATAATCTTGGTTTTCTTCACATTCAAGTGTAAGCCATTGATCATGCAGTCGTCTTTCATAACTGTGACTAGTGTTTGCAGATCAGTGGCTGTTGGCGCTATTAAAACCGCGTCATCTGCATAAATTAATATAGAAGGTATTTAATATAGAAACTAAAAGGTAATAACAAGCTACCGTATATAGAAGCATATATAAATATAATCCAAAAGGGCCTCTACGTGTTGGATCCATGTCCCCGCGCAGACCTTACAAAGTTCTGGGTGAATCTCAGCGAAATAATTATAGTCCGCCAGAGATAGACACTGTGTTACTTACCTATCCATCATAGCAATAGGCTGCTGGTTCAGCTGCAGCTTCTCCAGGTCTCCCTGGTCGAAGAACTCGTCCGCCACCAGCTTGGCCACCTTGTGCTGGACTTCCCACGGCTTGGCGATTGCGGACACGTCACAAGCTGTCATCATCATGCCGCATAGGACTGGAAATTGAAACAGTTATCATATTGAAAATCAGTCATGATTAAAAATGCATTAGCAGGATATAATCAGGCCCACGTTGCCTCGTTGGTCTAGTGGCAAATATCGTGGCGATCACGAGGTCCTGGGTTCAAATCCTAGGTTGGACAAATGTAGATTTTCTATTGAAAAATTACAATATTAGTCCGGAGTCTGGAATTGTGTTCAGTGTATGATAATAGGCTCGCCCCATATTACATGGGATCTAAAATCGTCGGCGAAAAGTGGATGTATACAGTACACTCTGCCACCCCCGCTTGGGGAATATAGGCGTGGCTGTGTACATAGGTGTATAGTACAGGGAAAAATATTCCCTGAGTTTTAGCCACCGAAATGTATGGAGTGCACCAAATCCATTTCGCCTACCTACATTATAAGGCTTCTACGACTTACCATAAACCAGCTTAAATTAATATATTTACAATGTCTTACAAATTATTGTAATTTGTTTCATTTGTATGGTTACTTTCTTTACGAGCTTATTAAAAGTAAAACCTTCTTACCAATTATCGACGTAAAAATAATTCCACATATTTAATTTTGTCTTTTGCAATATATATATTACCGATCAACTAGGTTAAGCAGCAGTCGGCTTGGTCAATTTAAGATGGGTGACCGTGTACGACATTTCGAGCGTAAGTCATATTAAGTTCGGCTGCCGTTTTATGTGATGGTCGTTAAGCCGATTTTTCTCGCGTGTAGTCTACGCAAGTCAAAATAGTCTTGTCTATATCTACCTATCTATCATCAACCGAAAGACGTCTTTTGATGGATGACAAAGGTCTCCCCCATAAATTCATTAATAAAATACATTTATTGAAACACATTTTCCCGTGCCAATCTTTTGTCATGGCACGCTATGCTTACACCACAGACATATCCACACTGTGTGATGGAGTGGAGGAGGATGGCCCAACAGTGAGGTGAGTTGAAACACAAAAAATCCTAAAAATAACAGTTTTCTTACGTTCTTTCTTCTCTTGACTCTGCCAATCGAACTCTCCATTATCGACCAGATCCAGAAACTTGGATCTCTTCTTGAAGTACATGGCGAGGTCTGTGGACAGGATCGCCGTCTCCACAACCCTCATCACATCCTTGTAGTCACATGGGGAGAGAGCCTGGAAAGCAATTACATATTAAATCGACGTCGACTTGACGATTCGATGATAGCTTGGGCCAGTGACTAAGAGCTTAACCACCACTAGCTACTCCATCCACTGGATCGAGCTGTTGCGGATTAGACACGGGACAAATATTTGTATGGTTCACAAATATTTGTGTAGGTCTGGGTGTTTCTATACACAAATACTCAGATGTGAATTTCATGTTTGCAAACGTATCTACGATACAGGAATAAATCCTAGTATGGTGCTAGTTTTACTTAGAAGAATAGAGAAAATAATAGTCTTTTAATCCGTTTGTTGTCCGTGGTACCACCAGCTTTTACTATCAGTAGTAACACGGGCAATAATTTTTGCCCGTAGTACTACCAACAAGTAGTACTACGGTCAAAATGAGCATGATACACGGGTAAAATGAGCTTCCCGTGTTACTACTGGGAGTAACACGGGCAAAATTTTGTTTAGTCACACAAAACTTTGAGCTAAGCGGGGATCAAACCTACGACTAGCGGCACCAACAAGACCACTAAATCAAGTCGTCGTCAACAAATTGCATAACTTTGAAGACTTATGAAGTCTGTTAATTCAAAGGGCCATCATCATCATCACCTGAAAGAAGCCCACTAAAAGACAAAAGCCCCCCCCAAAAATCGCTTCAACAACCGGCTTTGTGTTTTCCACATCCAGCTTTTACCTACGACCTTCATCATCGGACTACCTTGTAGGACCCTGCCCACTCCAAGTGTGAGGTTGCAACTCGGTAACAATTGTGCCACAACTGGTGACTGGTTCTCCTGGTTAAAAAGACTCACCTGAAATATATTATTACTTTCGCTGTTCAGTATCATGACACACTGATCGAAATGATGGTGTTCCATCGTTGAAGTAGAGTATAGGATAGCTAGGGGGCTCTCAGTCTTCGTCTGGAAGGCGTTGTTCGTCCCTCTGTGATCCAGGTCGTGGCACAGACAAGCAACCAGCAACCCCAGTATCTCCAGGTCAGACATGAACCTCTCCATCTTGCCAGTCTTGAGCATCGCAAACATGGTTTGAGCAACGTTGAGAGCGTGGCGCCAATTGTGGTATTTGACAGGTCGGTAGTTTTTTTTTACGCTTAGTATCCAGCGGCAGAGGACCTGGGAAAATAGGAGTCCTACTATTAGCGTGATAGTTAAGTCGTTTGGATATTAAGATATTTGTGTATTTGTGAATTATATAAAGGATTTGGAATAACGGTAAAAAGGCGGTAACGGACTAACAACCAAATATCGTTATTTTGAAGAACAATGATACTCTGAAATAGTTACTGAAAATGTTACATTTAAAATAACGTTAAAAATATGTTCCGTTATTAATGTCGAATCAACGATACTTAACGGTGTCGAATAAATAGAAATTAAACTATTAATGAGTGTGCTTTCTAAAGACTAAAGATATTGAAAACAAGTCAATGTCGGAAAAAACATTCATAATTACGTCTACATGAGCATCTTATAAAGGTATTAGATTGATAGATTGTATTCTTATAAAAACGTTAATTTGGTACTGACAAAGTTTCGATCTGTTTTTCGATACCGTTATCTCAAAGTACCAGAAAAAATGTTATTGCCGCGATAAAGTTACTGTAATAACGTTCAAGTACCGTTAATATATAATGTATAGTGTCATCGTTAACGTTACCAAACACTGCTTAAAATCATATCTATTTGTAAGCCCTCTGATCTCAGTATAGGTGCAGACTTCTAAATGATAGAAAGAGAGCGTGAAATATCGGAATAAGGGTTATTATTATTCTTACTTACATCATAAGGTATGTGAAATTTCTCGACTAGATTACACTGTAGGAACATGCGCAGAGTTGCTCTACATGTATCTTCGTCTGATAGATCGAAGTCTGAAATTAAATACACATACATAAGTGCATAATTATCATGGTTATATCCATGTAGGGGAGATCAGAACTGAATTATGTGCATCCATTTTTAAAAGAATATAGGTGGTAACCATAACCTATTTCTCAAAACTAGTTTAATCTCTGCTGTGAAAAAGAGATATGCTATGAACTGCGTATATACCCGCCTTTTCTATCAGAAAATAAGATTATAATAGCTATGTTAAAGAAATTGTGGTACGTGCCCAGGAAGTAAATTAAGTGAAGGAAGCGAGACAGGTCTTTAAAGAACCTGTCGATGCCATGTTCTGCTCTTCCCTATAAGAAAAGTGGCACGATGACATGGGACGTGTTGTGGTCGGATATTAATTGAAAGACAAACATGATGACTTTTATGATGGGCGACGGAAAACCATAGAGAATATAATCACTACGTTCGGAAGACTAGTATAGACAACAGACTTAATGAAACTCAACTAAACTAGCAGTTTTCTGCGGTTTTTCACCCGGTCGACAACGCGCCACCTACCAGGTCTACACTACCTCTGAATAGTGAAGCTTTCTTAGAATTATTAAAATTAGTTCAGTAGTTACAGAGTTTATCGATTACAAACAAATCTTTCTTCTTCATCGATCCATATCATCACGCGTACAGAGAGTACAGAGTTTCAACAGGTTCCTTCCTTACATACCTCTGGCTTCCTCCATTCTCAAAGTTCATCTCATGTATGCGCGCCGGTTACGGAGACTCTTGATTCCCTTCAGATAAAACAGGGTCTTTTTGGTCATGGTAAGATAGTCTAGGTCTTTCCTGGCCCTCTTTATAATATCAGTATAGATTAAGCATATACAATACAACAATACGAATGAGTGTTAATGTGAAAATGAAATCCTTCTAACCATGGAACTGGAAGCTGTACAGGTTGTAAGTCTCCGCCGACGGGATGTTCTCCTGGCAGAGTTTGCTGGTGTCCTCGGCTGAGGCTGTCGCGTGGTAAGACAAGCATTCCAGCGCCACCTGACAACAGATTAGAGAATTAGATAGTACTATACTTAAAACAATTCTATAATTAATAAAAAGTTTAAACGAGAGAAACGTTACCATATCAGCCTCAAATCCCCAAGTACGACTCAAAAGTAGTAAAAATTTTAAAAGTCAGCTCAGCCCGTGAAAACTCCCAACAGCGACAGGCTTATGCAAATTGTAGATTGATATCATACTAATCATGACTCGTCTCTACTTAGGTAAGGTAAGTATTACCTTCTGTTTAGCCATCAGTTTGCAAGCATTTTCGTACATCTGTGTGTTGTGGATGCCGAGTCCACAGAATATCGCGAACGCTTCAAATATCGATATATCGCCTTCTGTGAATTGACATCCATTCTCCTGGAAAAAATAATGGTAATGCAAATTAATGTTAATTGAGATTTATCATCGAAATTTTATTGGCGTGGAACACGAACAGAGAAATTATGAGGGCGTTTACCTTATTAATAAGCTGTGCCACGCCAATAACGTCCTTATTAGCGTTGACAATAGGCATGCACAGCATGGTGCGGACATGCGCCGCGTCGTCCGCAGCTGCGTCATCTATCACCATGCCATTCTCCCGCCTCCACTCCTCCACGTCAGATATGTTCAGGGCTTTGTTAGATTGCGCCACCTGGGACGAATATATCGATCAGTCTTACACTGTCTTATTGTCTTACTCCATATGGAGGTGAGAGGAAATACTCTATCATCTGGTCCTAGTGCCGACTGGTGGAGATAGGTTTGTGGCCACCAGCTATTGGAACTTATCAAGTTAGACGTCCTACTTGGTTTACCGACTACCATATTTAGTGGTAATCAAAGGTTTAACATGACTTCCGAAGCACAGAGACGATCCAATCTGGAAATGCCACAGTTATCCAGATTGACTGAGCCAATTGCTGCTTCGCCTTGATAATAGTGATAAATAAAAGACTTATATATTTCAAAGCAGTACCTCCAAGGATCACATAATTATGGTGTTACGTGGCGTCTTCCGCGGGAAGGTAAAGAATATTTCTGAAGAAGAACTCTATATAGAGTTTTATCAGAGAGATCTATTTTATTTTTCCATGCAATATTTGGCTGGATGTGCTGTAAATAACATGAGGTCTATAAAGTAGTTGCTTTATCCTGTTGTTGTACTTACGGCAAGGGCTATTGAAGCTAGCGTGGACTTGTTGTCGTGTCTCGGAGTGAGTGTGGTCCTGGACTGATGGGCAGCTAGCTCGAACAGCGTGTGGAACCTCGTGGGAGCTGGTGGAGGCAGCGCCGGCATCGTGGACTTGTGTCCTCCTGGACGCTGGAGTATCCGCTCCAGGTGACTCTGTGAGTAAAGATTATGGTTGGTGGATTAGTTAGGGGCCTTTGTTATTCAAGTTATCTGAAGCCTTCCTACTAGGGTAAAAGGAATGCACTCTACAAAAAAGATCTAGGATCGATGGCTTAAAGTACCCTCGGAGGAATGAGGCGCTTATGTCGTGTACGACTAGCTAGCGGTCACCCATTGAAGTCCTGAGTGCGAAAAACGTTGCCTAACATTATTGATCGTTACCGATTTAACAGTATTACGAGCTGAGCTGTAGGCTTATTCTTTGAGCAAGAAAGAAAAACCCGCTTAGTATATAAAGAGGAGTTCAGTTCAGGTGTAACATTAACATAAATAGAACTTCATTGTAAGCGAGGCTGTTTTCCAGTTTTTTGATTTGTTTGACTGATTTGTTTAGGACTAGAATCAAACAACCGTTCGCAATGAAGCTAGTTTTATTACTGATACATTACAGTGAGCAGCTAACTAATGTAACGACATGCAAGTGTATCATTCGGGATATTTAGTCATACAAGGATCTTTTTGTTCGCGGCCAAAATCGCGGAACTAACGCTGTCATCAAGTGAAATGTCACTTCATGATAGTTGCAGAGTGGCCGTTTGCTATGAAATTTATCCAAGTTCGTTTTTAATTAGTAACCGTGCGGATACTGTTAAAATATTTCCCTGGAAGTTGGAAAATTTTACTAAACGATAACCCTAATTTCACACCAACACCCCCCCTGTCAATGTCATACACAGGCCGAAATATCCTTGTCGCACTACATTTTTATAGGTACATACATATTAATGACTATACCAGTTTCCGTTTGAAGACCATATTATTTCCAAACACGAAACTCTCAATTGCAGCGTAACTTACTTAAAAGAACTCACCGACTCACAGTGATCCGTATCAGATATGAACACAGCACATCGTTCACATTTCAGCAGCTCCCGCGCCTCCGTCATGATCTTCGTGACGAGGCACTCCAAGTTACTCTGCTCCTCAAATATACTCCTGGCCAAGGCCAGCAGGATCTGGTTCCTCTTGTACTCAAGCACTGAGGATTCGAACAGTTGGGCATTCTGGATGCCGATGCCGCAGAAGGTTAAGTAGCGGCGGAAAACTTCTACGTCTCGAGGGGAGAATTCCTTGGAGCCTGAGGAGTAAGAATGTGCGATGGTTAGAAGAGTTTTGAGTTCTTAAAGTGAGCTATAACTTTAATCAGGTCAATCATGCCACAAGACCCGTTGACAGCTCAGGTTCATTTGAACTCTTTTTTCGCAGTATAGAGTCGAATATCGTACAGGAAGTTATCCTTCTGTATAAACAAGAATATTGGCAAGCATCAATACCCGCAAGAATTTCGCTGGGGCCTTACGGATACTCTTAAATAGCACCCATCTACAGCAGATCTTTAATATAGCCCAGTTTTATTTCATTTAATACTAATTTTCATACACCAATATATCTTTCCATATCATATCAAAATGTTTCCAATGACCGTAGATCATCAGCGATCAATCTCGACAGGAAAACTATAGAACATTAAATTCTATCAAACAGCCTTTGCTTATTGTAGCTATGTCCTCGCGCATACCTTCCAAAGGATCAAAAGGGAAACTTTATGCGTTTCGAAATTAAAATTAAAACCAAAAATCAGATAAAAAATCTAATCTACAATATATCCCTCCATTCATGTTTATTCTCCAAGTAATCTTCCCTCACCGTTCGCAAACAGACACCATATTGAAATTGTTACCTACACATCGCCGTGTGCCACCTTAAAAATTAACCCAGTTTGTACCGTGTTCGTCGTTGTTTGCATATTTTCAGCGGAGAGTTGCGAACAAAGTTGCAGCCTATTATAAATTCCGCCAGAGTATCCGGGACGCCAACAAAAGACACTTTAAGCTTTGGGAACTAGTTAAAAAGTTGCCGCGTATCTCCGAGAAATTTAATTATATTTTGCTAATGGAATATGCAAGTTGTGATGGAGATTATATGGTACATACCTTCCTTGGTATGTGAGTGGCAGTAGGTATTGTGTTTTGGTATTCTGCCTACTTATTTCACTACAACACAATACTACTATGCACTGCGGCTGCTATATGGAAGAACTATTCCGAATAGAGAGACTCGCATTTGGATATTTTTTAAATACGTTGTTATAACCTTAGTATGCATTCCCCCCTATTACTGGGTCACATTGAAAGATTTATTCGAAATTCATAAAAAATATGTCCTTTGTTTCCGCTCATTGGATTCAAGGGTTTGGAATCCAACATACGACTCCTGGATCCAATGAGCAAAGTGTTCTATGCACTAACCTAGACCAAACCGTCTTTAATGTTATCTTGAATTTAACCAAAGGCTAAAAGCAAGTGCCTTTGTATATGCCTCCTATTATCTTAGTAGACTTCCAATAAAACTCTTGAATTTTGTAGACCTTATGAGGCGTGGAGGCCAATCACAATATGGACCGATGACCTGGCGAAAGTCAAGGGTAAGATCTGGCGTACAGCACAAAGCCGGTAGTTTTGGCGATATTTAGGGAAAAGGAATGAAACTTACCATCAGTTTTATTGATGATCTGCGCGACTCCGACCACGTCTCCTTCATAGTTGCAGATCGGCATGCACAGGATCAGCTCCGTCTTGTAACCTGTTCTCGCATCTATCTCGCTGTTGAACCTGAAACAAGTAATTTTTGAGGTTGATTGGCGGTGGTTTATGGTGAAAAAGGATATAGAAAAGTATAACCGAGTGGTCGACTACGAGGGTTTGAATTCTAAGCGGAATTAAGAGCGAGTTTTCTATAGAAAACTTCTCAGTGGCCAGACTGAACTCTGCAATTCTGGGAATAAATAAGGAAAGGAGTTAGCCACGAAGTATAGATTTCGTACTCCGTGGAGTTAACCTCTTGTCCTTACTTGACCTTGACCACCTTCGGATTCAAACCCAGGACCTGGTGAACGTCATCTGCATTACGCGCTACTAGACTAAGGAGTAGAAGGACAGTCACCAAGTATTAAGGTTTTCTTATTCTTCTTCTACATCAACCGAAAGACGTCCACAATAGAACAAAAGCCTCGCTCAAAGGTAGGTACGTCAACTGTTTTGTGCACCATTCAGCATCCGGCTTTTACCCGAAATCTTCAAAAGGGCTTTGATCCACCTTGTGGGGGCCTGCCCGTTCCATATTATCCTATACGTGGTCACCATTCGAGAACTTTTCTGCCCCAACGGCTGTCAGTTCTACGAGCGATGTGCTCCTCTCACTGCCATTTAAGTTTAGGAATTCTGAGTGCTATGTCAATTATTAATCTTGTCTTTCCATCTCGTTTCTGATTCAATCCCGTAGGTTTTTCGAGTATAGCTCTCTCCATCGCCTTTTGGGTGATAATGAGCCGTCTTATGAGACCTATCGTAATTGGTAGGAACTAATATAGGTAGTTACCGAGGGTCTGAGTAAGCGTTTTTGATGTTGATAGGGTGTTTGGTCTGCGCCGCCAGTCCGGCTACTCCCACGCCGAAAGGGATCTTGATCTCTTGTGTTCGCGCTGTTCTTAGCGCGTCGTTTAATTCTGTAACAGGAGAATCAGAATCAAAATATTTTTTATTCATGTCATCCATTACTACTAACAACTACACTAATTCATTTTTTTGCTTAAACCGTGCGGGGGCACTAACAAATTGTCGTTTACATTTTTTTTTTAATTTACTAATCTACCACCGGCTCTGAGAAGATCCGGCAAAAGAAGTCACCAAGCTTGATGTTTTTAATTATCTTTTTTCATATATTTATTTATAAGGCATAGGCATTAAGAAGACCTTTAGTTTGGCTGTGTCACCACTCCGGAATATCGTTTGTGTTGAGAAGGGCAAAAACTACACGATTAAATAAACTTACACCGTCACGCCTATGTTTACCGAGCGGGCGTGGCAGACGTGTATTGCGTACACCCAGATTCTGCTGAGAATAATTTTAAACTTCGGACAGTGAGTGAGAAATACCTCAATAACCTATTCAACCTAATGAACAGGCGCACAATAAGCCACCAGAGCAACAAGACAGTACATTATAAACAGATAAATAAACTTAACCAATAAAATAAACGATCAATTGTCTATTGTGCTTATGTTTATCGCGGTTCGACAGTGCTGTACAATGGATCATCAAAGATCATTAAAGCTCGGCGTTGTGAGGTGACCACACGCAAAAAAAATAAAACACAAATTTTAATGGGTCTCGCTTGACACAACAATTTAACTGTATTCATATTAAATATAGAGTCTGTGGACAAAATTATTACCGTAGTCGTTAACGCTAAGAAAAATGTATCATATACAGTTATACAAGGATCGAAACTAATGCTGTCATCAAGTGAAATGCCACTTCATGCCAAGTTACCGTTTGCTAAGAAATTTACTCAAGTTCTTTATTAATTAGTAACCTTGCGTCCGCGCGCCACCTGTCGCTATTCATTATGATCAGCCGAAAGACATCCACTGCAGGACAAAGGCCTCCCCAAAGATCGCCACAACGACCGGTTCTGTGCTGTACGCATCCAGCTTCTACCTGCGACCTTCACCAGGTCATCGTTCCACCTTATGGGGCCTGCCCACTCCAAGTCTTCCGGTACAAGGTCGCCTGTCGCTTTTACTGAATGATAGCGCTAATTTCACACTAACGCCCCCTGCCAATGTCCTCCACAGACCAGAAGATCCTTGTCGCACTATATCTACCATGATGACATAGATATAGAAGTCATGTGATATAGATTAACAATTGCGAAAAGAGAAGATTACGACAATTTATTATATTGACATAGAGCTTCATGAAAAACTTTTTAACCGACTTCTAAAAAGGAGGAGGTTCTCAATTCGCCTGTATCTTTTTTTTTGTATGTATGTTACGCGGTCATTCCGCCAACTATGAATTGATTTTGATGATTCTTTTTGCATTGGGTTCAGTATAGCTCCAAGGTGGTCCCATTTTAAATTCATCGGTATTGGACCTTGGACTACACTGAAGATATCCCGGACATCTGCCTGTACGACATTAGGATGGCTCGCAAACAACTCAAAAATAACAAAGCGCCAGGGGAAGACGGAATTACCGCAGAGCTTCTGAAACCGGGCGGAACGCCAGTACTTAAAGTCCTTCAGAGGCTGTTTAATTCCGTCTTGCTCGAAGAGAAAACGCCGGAAGCATGGAACAGGGGTGTGGTGGTACTGTTTTTCAAGAAAGGTGATAACACTTTACTGAAGAATTATAGGCCCATCACACTGCTGAGCCATGTTTATAAGTTGTTTTCGAGAGTCATCACGAATCGTCTCGAACGCAGGCTTGATGACTTCCAGCATCCCGAACAAGCCGGTTTCCGGAAAGGCTTTAGTACCATAGACCACATACATACGCTGCGGCAGATTATACAGAAGACCGAGGAGTATAACCGGCCACTATGCTTGTCGTTTGTGGACTATGAGAAAGCCTTCGATTCGATCGAGACTTGGGCGGTTCTTAGATCTCTCCAGCGACGCCGCATTGACTATCGGTACATTGAAGTGTTGAAGTGCTTGTATAATAACGCCACCATGTCAGTCCGAGTACAGGGGCAGTGCACGAAGGCGATCCCCATAAAAAGAGGAGTAAGGCAGGGAGACGTGATTTCTCCGAAACTGTTTACGGCCATCTTAGAGGACGCCTTCAAGCTCTTGGAATGGCAAGGACTTGGCATCAACATCAATAGCGAATACATCACTCACCTACGATTTGCCGACGCCATTGTGGTCGTGGCGGAGTCGCTCGAAGATCTAGGACGAATGCTCGGTGACCTCAACAGAGTATCTCAACAAGTGGGTCTTAAAATGAACATGGACAAAACGAAAATAATGTCTAACGTCCATGTCGTACCCACCGCACTCACCGTTGGGAACTCTACTCTTGAAGTTGTCGACGAATACATTTACCTGGGACAGGTAGTCCGGTTAGGTAGGTCCAACTTTGAGAGAGAGGTCAATCGACGAATCCAACTCGGCTGGGCAGCGTTCGGGAAACTGCGCAACATCTTCTCATCCAAAATACCTCAGTGCCTTAAGACTAAAGTTTTTAGTCAATGTGTATTACCAGTGATGATATATGGATCAGAGACGTGGTCTCTTACAATAGGTCTCATAAAAAAGCTCAGAGTTGCTCAGCGAGCTATGGAGAGTTATGCTCGGAGTTTCTCTACGCGATCGAATCAGGAATGAGGAGATTCGTAGAAGAACCAAGGTCACCGACATAGCCGTTAAGATTAGCAAGCTGAAGTGGCAATGGGCGGGCCACATAGCGAGTAGATCGGACGGGCGTTGGGGCAGAAAGGATCTAGAGTGGAGACCACGTATTGGCAAGCGCAGCGTGGGACAACCGCCTGCCAGATGGACCGACGATCTTCTGAACGGTTACGCTGGAAAGCGATTGGGGAGGCCTATGTTCAGCAGTAGACAAGTATAGGCTGAGATGATGATGGACCTTGGACTTGGGAGATACACCAGGGAACTCCTTAACGACAAACAATACGAATGCGTAGATTGAGATATTATGGATATTACGTCAGTCCTATAGGTACCCTGCCATAGAACTAATCAGAATATTAACCGACGAGGAGGAGGTCGACAATTTGTCTGTGTTTTTTTATAACGTCTTTATTTATGAACTGATTTTGATGATTCTTTTTGTGTTGAGTTTAGTATAGTTTTGAGGTGGTCCCATTTTAATGAAATCAGTATTGAACTTTGGACTTTGAAGATGCATCAGGGGACTCCCTAACGCCGAACAGCACGAATGTATAGATTCCGTTATTATGGTTATTATATCAATCCTGTAGGTATCTTGCTGTACAACTCAGCAAAATAGTATAATATAGGTATATAAATATCAGTAAATTATTCACTTCTCGCTTAAAATTGTAAAATAAAAAGTAAATTTTTGACTTTTTTAAGTCGTTTTTTTTTTAAGATTTTTTACTTAAAATACAGTTCAATTTCGATAGATCGTTGAGGGCTTAGCACAAACTACATGACGTTGTAGAAACATTGTTCAGAAAGCGTACTGTCACGTTCATCTTTATCTAATAAACTTGTAGTGTGAAGGGGATGGCATATCAATTCGATAGAGTTACGCTAAAACGTCATACTATTTGTGCTAAGCCCCCAGGTTCGAGTGCGAATAATTTTTCTGTTATAGCAACGTTATCGAGAAATCGCGTTGTCATGTTCGTCTTTATTTAGTAACGTTGTAGTGGTATAATCTCCTTGACGAAATATTTAGTTGTTAACAAACGATAACATGCGTACTCAACCCCTGATCAAATTAGTTTTAAACGTTAGTAACATAATATTTTAGTTTTAAAAATTCTTTTTAAAAACAATCTTTAATGCAGCAGGTTATTTTGCAATTTAAAACGACCAATCAATATTAAATGTGTATACGAAATTTCGTGTCTATGCTGTTGACCGTTGCGGAATTCCTTCGTCTGGAGTCAATCCTGGGCGTACAATCAAGTCATGCTTATCATAAAAATGCATTGTCATGGGAACTAACCCAACATGTCCAATTTCAACTCCGTAGGATAAGAGGAAGTGATTTTAATTTAAGCTTGGAAGATTTGACCTAAACGACAAAACTAACAAACGTTGCAAGCTAAATAAAAGCTTGTGAAAAGGATAGGATAATAACTCGATAGCGATACGCTTACTATAGTTCGTTCGTGCAAATCTCTTAGGTCTAAGCACGAATAATTAGTCAAACTAGCAACGTTATCGAAAAAGCGTGCTGTCGCGTTCATCTGTATTTTCGTCTGTATCCGATGATCTGCAAGCGGAGTAAAATGTACCTTAGGAAGGTGCCATTTTATAAAACTTGAGTACGGCCCATCATGACTTACGCTTGTGAGGTGTTCGGGCACGCCGCCCGCTCTCACATCGATAGACTCCAAACGGTTCAATCCCGTTTCCTCCGCAAAGCCGTCGGAGCCTCGTGGACCATACGGAACGTCGATCTCTATTTCGATCTCCGTCTCGAACCTATTCACGCTTTTATTAAAAATGCGAGAACCCGATATTTCGCGAACGCGTCTAATCATAGAAATCCGCTAACCGTAGCCGCCGCCGACTACAAACCTAACTCCCCTCCTTTTAGCCGCTACCGCCGTCCGCGGCATGTTTTTACCGACCCTCCCGATGCCCTTACATCCTTTCTTTCGGGTACAGATACCGCACACAAGATCAGACACCGACCTTGCCGGCGTGGTCGAAAAATCCCGCTGGCCGGTGCAGAGCACCATGGCGAGATACCTAGTGTATGAGTGTACGGCTTGGGCAGTCGTTATGGGGAGGGCCCCATAACGACTGCCTAAGCCGAGACCGTTCCTCCTTAAAGCGTCCTTGAGCTAGTTGCCCCCTTGCCCTTCTGGCTCGAGCGTAGTGGTTGCACGCTCGCCCTCTTGCTCGGTGAAGCTGTAAAGGCCCGGCGCCAACTGCGTAGATCATTCACACACACACAACATTCATCTTTATTTCGTAAACTTGTAATACGTTTACGTATACGTCCTTTAGGACGGCATATCAACTAAATGGCGTTATATTAACGTCAATCTATTTGTGCTAAACTCTATCGCGGCTAGAAAGTTATTATAATTCATGAGTAGGTCGGAAGCCGTGAACCGAGAAATTCGACATGACAATCGATTTTCGCCCTCTAAGTATCGGAGACCTAGTTACTAAACTTGAGATTAACTTAATTCAGCCTTAATATTATCTTAAGTACATTTTTCATACTTTAAGCGGCGTCTTCGTTTGCGTTGATATTTAAATGTCACATGCTTGTAAATGACTTAACCATGTTGACATTATTATGCAAATTGTATGTGAGTATTTGTTTCTGCCTAATTTTTACTTAAGCTTAGATGGGCTTCTGCATTGTTCTCCCATACCTCATGGATCACACTGTATACAAGAAATTCTTAACTCCACAGCCCTCTTGAAAGTTTAACCGTGGAGCTCCTTATCTTACGTCTCTAAAAAAATGCCATTCTAAAAGGGTGGTAGAGTTTTAAGGGGCAACCAAAACTTTCTTGACTATTCTAGGTTAACTCGCCTACATAAGTAAAAAAATACACAAATACCATCACAATACCAGCAAGGCAGTCAAGAAAGACAAAATTATAAATTATTATAAATAATTTTAATTTAAAAAGACCTTTTTAAAACAAGCTTTTATAGCAAAAACACATCGAAGTTATCTTGCCTAGTTGCGGAGTACCTATTAGGAGGCCTAATTCCGGTTCCAACATTAGATCCTGGACACCTTCCGCGTCTAAAGTACTCGTCAAGACAAATCCAACGAGCCCAAACAGACGGGGTTATATTCAGCAATTGGGTGGTTACGTTGGCCACCTTTCGACTCCATCATCGTCACCGAACTTACATTCGTATGCCAAATTTCAGCTCAATCGGATACTTGCATGTGCTTGAAAAATAGATCACAAGATTTGAACCGGAAAAACAGACAGACATACGAACATTGCAAGCTTGTAAAAACAATTTTTTATAGCCCAAATACATTGTAGGTATCTTGTGGAAGAGTTGTCATGGCCACCTTCCGATTATATCATCAGAACAGCTCCATGGTATGTACAATATTATTATATCGTTACCGGTACATATAATTCCAGCACTTATGTGTAAGTATGTCAAAATTCAGCTCAATCTGATACCAGTAAATGCTTGAAAATTGCATTATACTCGTACATTTTGATCCGGAAAGACAGACACATATATATGCGAACAAAGTCAGTTAAATAAAAGCTTGTAAAAAAGCTAGTAAAACTACCTGTATCTCTGGTGACGTCGAAGAGTTTCGCCTGCAGGTACCTGTTGGGGGGGCAGCCTTTGGCTAGAAACAAGCTACCCCGATCCGCTGACGTCAGCAGGCACACGTTGACTAGGATCTGAATGAGATAAAAATACCTTGTATGAACTATGTAATGAAAAATCATATGAGTAAATATCATAACAGAGACAAAAGTTCATACAACCGCGCTGCCGCCGAATACATTCGCCTCGGTGTAAGCTGGTAACTAGCGAAGCCAGGACTTGGAAGTATGTCATCCTTTCCTTTAGTAGTGAGCAGTGATCTGGGAAGTAGACATGCAATTTGGCAGCGCGGGCACACAAAGTTTTTATAACTGCATTGCTTATTGTAAATTAGTAGGGGTTAAGATCTACAATTTGATGAGATATAAGAATAGCCCACCGGCCCCGCCTAGATCAACAGATAATACTCTGAGGACGTAGAATGAATAGACTGATGTTAGCGTAACGATATTAAGTTGATATGTCATCTGTTTCACCATACAACTTTACTAAATAAAGTTGAACGCAAGCTGGACAATGTTACTATATTGTCAATTTATTCTATATCATCACGCCAGACCCCTTGTGGGGTCGGCAGAGAGTACAGATTTCCAACACGTTTTTTCCTTACATACCTCTCCGGCTTCCTCCACTCTCATAGTTAGTCTCATACACGCGCGCCGGTTACTAAGACTCTTGTCTTGTCCTTCAGATAAGACACGATCTATTTGGTCATGGTAAAAATATCTATATCTTCCCCGGTACCTACATACTTCCACTTTATTCGTGTATTCATTCGTGTATATAATGATTAGTGTCTATTTTTAGCCGAAGCCGAAGGTTTAATATCCTAAGAAATTCGATTCATGACTGGCAAAATTTTTAAAAAGGTATGTTGTCTGTATTAAGGAACTTGTTTAGTTCTGATTTGGTTATTTACTGGCAATGGCGGCCGGCCGGGACAGCGCAATGTGACCACTGCCCGCGCGTCCCCTCTTCCGCGCCAGTCAAATCGTAATAGATCGTTCAATGTTAGTGCTTGCTAGAAACCTTCAGTTTCGCCCAAATCTTCGCCCCGTTTTGACTGAAGCCGAAGTTTTGCCCAAAGGTGCTGAAGCTGATGAAGCTTCGTACGAAAAAATCCCAGTATGAGTCCGGAGTCTGAAATTGTGCCCAGTGTATGGCAATAAGCACGCCCCCTATTACATGGGATCTAACATCGTCACCGATAAGTGGGTGGACACAGTACAGCTCTGCCACCCCCACTTGGGGGATATAGGCGTGACGGTATTTATTTACTTATTTTAAATTTACTGAATAAAGATGGAAGAGAAAACATTCTCTTATCAACGTGAAATTGCTTGTACTTATGCCTTAGCAAACTTTTTATTTTCAAGGCCCTTATTAGCTGTGACCAATAAAACAAGTGACGCGACGCGTTAAGATAACTTCGTGAAATGTTCGTTCAATGGTACTCAAGTGGCGTACATAACACGATTCTTTCGCGATGATATCGTAACGGGCCGCGTTTGGTTATAACGAATAAGGGCCAGACAGTTTTCACAAGCGACTACATCACAGCTCGGCGGTTACCGCCGAATAAAATATGGAAGTAGCGACCTTGTGGAAGTTTCTGGAGTTCCTTATACAAGTATTATACTTAATAAAAATAAACAGTCATCCTAAAACACCGGCGCTCAAAGAAGTCTGCAGTCTGTGAACATGTCCTTGACCGCACCCGCCATAACATCAGATTTGATAGACCACAAATCCTCGTGAAAGAACACCGATTCCTACCAAGGATGGTTTGCGAGGCTATTAAAATTAAAAAAATATCCTAATTTCAATAGAGAAGATGGCTGGGTGCTTCCATCGTCTTGGGATCCGGTAATTAATATAATCAAATCTAAAACCAAGCATAACACTGCAAGACCTCAAGACACCGTGAGCTCAATCTGCGTAGATCGGACCAACAACAACAAAAATAATTAAGAAGTTTGAGAGTACCCCGGAACAACTATGCCTTTTGGACGTCTAACACCTCAGTCCCTCCCGTGACCATGGGTGCTGCAAAGCAATCGAAACGTCGGGAACTAAAAATAAAAAAAATAAACCGCGATAAAATCCGTGAAATAGTTTTATTTCATGTGTAATATTCGCGTAAATCTAAGAACTCAATAAATAAACAGTCAACTTACACTCCCCAGGTAGGGTAGACGAGTACTTTTTTATAAAAAAATTATATCTATCACCACATTAGGATTTATTCCTGTGTCGTGGGTGCATTTACAAACATGAAAATTCCCATACACAAGTACACAAATATTCATCGAAACAAGTAATTGTGGATCACACAAATATTTGTCCCGTGATGGAATTGAACCCGCGGCTATCAGACACAGTAGGCGGAGGGGCTTAAGCTCATTACCACTGCGCTAAATCGTCCGTCCGTCCGTTTGTATACACGAATTTGACTGCCTCGTTAGTCTAGTGACAAAGCGCATCGCATTGTGATCACAAGGTCTTGGGTTCAAATCCTAGGTCGGACAAAAGTAGATTTTCTAACGAATTTCTAAAAATGTAGTTTTTATAAAAATTCCCAGTATGAGTCCGGAGTCTGGAAGTGTGTCCGGTATATGGCAGTAGGCTCCCCCTCTATTAAATGGGACCTAACATCGTCGGCGAAAAGTGGGTATCCTCAGTACACCTCTGCCACCCCCGCTTGGGTAATACAGGCATGACGGTGTGTGTGTGATTTAGCTGGCGATAATGGTTTAACGGTATTTTTTGTGAAACTTAATGGCTTTTACAAAACAGTAATTGTAAACAGACATAATCTAATACTCCGGAAAAATACTGGTGGTGGTGGGTTTTAATAAAAAAAAGCAACCAGGAATATTGTCTATTCCAAGATTCAAACATACGACCTCGTGATCGTTAATCGCATCATGCATCATTAGGACGGCGCGGCAGTCGAGGAGAAAGATATTAAGTTTCGGTTTTCGGAATCGAACGACTGTGAATTAAATACAAATATATATTTTGATTAATCTTTTCACTTTTACCAACTTGTATAAATGCACACACCTACAAAAACGTGTCACAAAATTTATTCGACTCAAGGATCTCTAAGAAAACTTCAAAAAGTTACTCTATAATCTGTCTAGAGGGTTGTAAAATATAGTGGAGAGCTGCTCCGAGAGAGTTTTATTTTTGAAATTCCATCAGCGAAATGAAAAAGGTCCTGGGATAGATTACGCTAATCCTCGTCTGGAGTGGAACAATTTTGTTTGAGGGCCTTCGTGTCATGCGAGGGTGAGCTTTATATTATTCTTTCTTTAGAGTTCCGTATCGAGAAAGTAAAGATTTTGACGGACAATTTAGCGCAGTGGTTAAGAGCTTAAGCTGCTTTACCCACTGGGTCGAATAGTCGCGAGTTCGATTCCCGCACGAGACATATCTTTGTGTGACCCACAATTATTTCTTTCGGTTTGGGTATTTGTGTATGTAAATTTTTATGTTTGTAAACGCACCCACAATACAGCAATAAATCCTAGCGGGGTCTAAGTTTTTATTCTCAAAGAAAAAAAATATTAAAGAAAACAAAGGAAACAAAGATAAAAATAATGCAGTACATTACATAAGCCAAAAAGTGCCAATGAATATAGGATTGGAGTTCAAAACTAACGAGGTTCTCAATTCGTCTGCATATTTTTTTTTAACACTCGTATGTATGATCAGTTAGCCAACCGTGGCTGCAATATTTGGGGGAGGCGTTTTTGTAGCAGTGAATGAGTTATAATCATAATAATTATTAAAGTAATTGATTGATTTCATCAAGTTTTGTAAGACGTTAATACTCGTGTTGTTATCCTATCAATACAATTACTTGGTTCGACCTCAGCACGGGAAATATGATATGTGTATATAACTTACGGTTAAAAAGAACAAGAAAAAAAGGAACATTTTAAATATATTACTGTTTTGTAACTATTTTAAATTTGCTATTACACTTTGCAACTATTCGCAGAAGGTACCTTTCTTAAGTGTATTCTAACGAGTTGATTTGTACCATCCTCGTCCGTTACCGAGGAAATTGTCTTTAAAAGACATTAAAGACATAAATTAGGTTATGACAGATACATATATCATTTTAATACGGAACCTTTACCGCTCGGGATTCATACTTAACCTTTTTTAGCAATTTGTGTGGGAAATTGCATGAACTGTCGTGTGGAAATTGGATGGTGGAATGTATTAGTGGTTTTATACGAAATATTAAAATGCACAAAATTATTTTACGACTTTGCTATGTTTGATAGTTAAAAATAATAGAGTCCGTTTGTTATCATACTAAAATAAAATAAATAAATAAAATACTAACAGTTTTTAGGAAACTGTTAGTCATTTCATAAAAAATAACGGCTTTCAACCCGGTCGACAACAGCGCCACCTACATAATTCATGTTAGTTCTAGAAAATGTAGCTTTCTAATAGTAAAAGAATTATTAAATTCGTTTCAGCAGTTTCAGAATTTATCAATTACAAAAAAAAACGAATATTTCCTGTTTATAATATCAGTAGAGATAATGTCTGATTGCCTCGTTGGGTCAATGGCAAAGCGCATCGCTTTGTGATCACGAGGTCCTGGGTTCAAATTCTAGGTCAGACAAATGTAGTTTTGCTATCGCAAAATTTCCAGTATGAGTTTGGAGTCAGGGATTGCCCGATATATGGCAATAGGCTCGCCCCCTATTACACTGGACTCATCGGCCAAAAGTGTCTACTCAGTAAGCCTCTGCCACCCCCGCTCAGGGAATATAGGCGTGACGGTATTGTTAGTAGAGATTATAATCAATTTATGCAACTACCCTAAAATATACTGTTACTTATAACGATATTTCAGAACGAAAAAGATTCACGAACTCAATAAGCGCACGTTAAAAGCTAAAGTAACCTGTCCTTTCGATATGGAATCAATTCAACTGAATAGCCTCCCACAACCCTCGCAGAGGCCTCGGGTAATGGCGGCCTATTGTGTCGAGCCGAAGGATGGTTTTGATAGCAACATTTACCATTAGTAAAAGTACAGACTAGTTTAAATTGATAGACTATCTTCCCCATGACCAAATATATCGTGTCTTATCTTCAGATAAGAGCTTTAGGTCAAGGATTTCGCTAACCGGCGAGCGTGAATACGAACTATGAGGGTGGACGAAGCGAGAGGTCTGTATGGAATGAACCTGTTGGAATCTATGCTCTCTGCTTACCCGCAAGGGATCTGGCGGGATGATATAGATAGACTGTCAATAGCCATAAAACTTACTAACTATCAGACGCGGCCGCGCGCGTTTTTTATCGAAATATATTTATATATTATTGAAACAATACAACCTATGTTACTTCTGGAAAAAAGTAGCTTTCTAATGGTAAAAGAATAATTAAAATCGATTCAGTAGTTTCAGAGTTATCGATTTTGAACAAACAAATCTTTCCTCTTAAGTCTAGATCGTATAGTATCATTCATAAATGGTGCTGTCTCATAACTTGGAAACTTTTATAAGGCCCATTTGCACGAACCTGGGTTAGCGTTACTTATTGACTAACTCAAGGTTATAACGTTAAATTGCCTTCAACTTAACGTTATAACCTCGAGTTAGTCAATAGGCAACGGTAACCCTGGTTTGTGCAAGTGGGCCTTACAGTCTTTAAAACTAAGATTTCAATGACTGTTAGCATAAATACTTTTTCAGTGAAACCCTCAAAAATATATTGTGCGACAAGGATATTTTGGCCTGTGGGTGAATTTATCAACAGATGGCAAAGAAAACGTGTTACGAAATTTTGTTGGGCATACTTTGTCTATTCACTTATACTGGTCTCTAGTAAGGGGAAATATTATTTCAGATTGGGAATATTGTGAGGATTTTTGTCACTCCTATAGAATACATAATGGCCATCATGGATGATAAGGTTAAAGCCTCGGAGTGTCCCGGGGAGCCCTTTAATTGTCTAGGAACCCGCAACGAATTTAATTGGAACATAAGTTAATACTAAAAAAAACACCGTTACCCCTATGTTCTCCGAGCGAGGGTGTATTGTATACACTCAATACTCACCGACGATTTTGGTCTCATGTAATAGGGGACGAGCCTATTGCCATACATCGGGCACAATTCCAGACTTCAGACAGATACTGAGAAATTTACTAAACTACATTTTTCCGACCTAGGATTTGAACCCAGGACCTCGTGGTCGCAACGCGCTCTAATTCGCCACTAGACAACGAGGCAGTCAATACTAAAACTACATTTTTAAAAACAAGTTTGAATTAAAAACGGCCAATGAAAATTGAATATGTATAAAAAAAATCGTAACTATGTTGTTGGCCCTTGAGGAGTTCTTTCATCTGAAGCCTATCTTGGGTGTACAATCAGGTCATGCTTGCCATAAAAAGGTATTGTCATCGGAACTGAACCGACATGACGAATTTCAACTCCGTAGAATCGAGGAAGTGGTTCTAATTTCTTTGCAAGATTTGACATAAACAAACAAACACTGCCTCGTTGGTCTGGTGGCAAAGCGTATCGCTTTGTGATCACGAGGTCCTGGGTTCAAATCCTAGGTCGGACAAATGTAGTTTTTCTAACGAAAACTTCCCAGTACGAGTCCTGAGTCTGGAATTGTGCCCGGTGTATGGCAATAGGCTCGCCCCCTATTACATGGGACCTAACTCGTCGGCGAAACGTGGGTGTACTCAGTACACATCTGCTACCCCCTCTGGGGAATATAGGCGTGTCGGTGTTTTTATTTTTTTTTTCAGACAAACATTGCAAGTTAAATAAAAGCTTGTAAAAAAGACAATAAGTAGGAAGAAATTGAATTCTAGCTAATTCTTTTCTACTCCCAATTTCGGGTAAGTTTTGATAGCAATGTTTTTTCTTTAGAATACGACGCTTTACGTGCGTTTACCAACAAGAATTTCACATACACAAACTCCCAAACCAATAATTCTGGATCACACAAAGATTTATCCGCACAAGAATCGAACCCACCACTCGATTCAATGGTTCAAGCTCAAAACCACATTAAGAACATAAAAAAAGATTATTATCTATCTCTATCTATAACCTCACGCCAGATCCCTTGCGGGGTAGGCAGAGAGTACAGAGTTCCAACAGGTTCTTTTCTTACATACCTCTCTGGCTTCCTCGACTCTCATAGTTCGTCTCATACACGCTTGCCGGTTACGGAGACTCTAGAGTATTATATTGTATAAAGATTATTATATTGATAAAATGTCTGTCTGTAAGTGGCATACAAAAAACAGTCTGAACAGAATTTCCCGAAGAAATGTTTTCAGTTCCAATAAATATATTGTATGTTCCAGACACGAACAAAAGCTTTGGGCAAATGCCAGTAATTTATACTACACTACTACTACAGGAATATGTCTTTTAGTTTCAATGTAATTCACGGTTGTGGGGTCTGTCTATCTATCTACCTATATCATCACGCCAGTTCTCTTGCGTACAGAGTTCCAAAAGGTTCTTTCCTTACAGACCTCTCTGGCTACCTCCAATCTCATAGTTTGTTTTATACACGCTCGCGGGTTACGGAGACTCTTGACTTGCCCTTCAGATAAGACACGGTAAGATAGTCTAGGTTTTCCCCGGTACCTACATCCTTCCACTTTCGCATTGTATATCTGTGTTATCTAGTTATTACTTCTTGGTAGCAGTGTGGAGTCTGGAATTGTGCCAAAGGTAAGCATTAGAATCTCCACTATTACATTGAGATCTAATACCGTCGGAAAAATGGAAAAAATGGGGGTGTACATAGTACACCTCTGTCACCCTCTCCTGGGGATGTAGACGTGGCGGTGCTGTATTTTTACATACTCTCTATTATATAAAGGTGAGAGAGATTAGGTCATACTTCATCACTCAGAATAAGTGCGGATTGGTGGAGGCAGGTTCGTAGCCATCTGCTGTTCGAATATATCAAGCCGTCTATTAGGCTTTTAACTTTACTACACGACCACCATATAGTTTCAGGTGGGACCAACGGCTTAACGTGCCTTCCGGAGAACGGCGAGACTCCAAAATGGAATTGCCGGAAACGGTCACCATTTTCAGACCTACCGAGCGGAACACTGCTTAACTTAGGTAATCGCTAAACACACCGCGAATTTACAGGACCACGGATGCCTCTACAATGGTCTATATCGATAAAAATAAGGTTTTGGATAATTTATTATAATACCAACAATTAATTTACTAACTACTACATTAATTATCGCGTTATACCTACCAATAAGTCACTCTGATACTTGTGACAGCTTCTTTTCAATCGGTTTCCCTCAACTACAGGTTTGGTCAAACAGCCGACGGGAGCGCCGGCCGGGCGGCCACCTAACACTACCGTCCCGCTCGCACGCGTATTGGCGTCTCGCTTCCCCATGCTTCGTTTGTAATCAAACCCGTCTACACGGGCGCCCTCTTCTTCGACGTCGCGAAGGCATTCGACAAAGTCTGGCACAACGGCTTGATCTACAAGCTCTACCAAATGGGTGTGCCGGACAGACTCGTGCTCATCATACGAGACTTCTTGTCAAATCGCGCCTTCCGATATCGCGTCGAAATGTCGCGCTCCACTTCCCACTCCACCCGAGCTGGAGTCCTGCAGGGCTCAGCTCTCTCGCCCCTCCTGTTTAGCCTTTACACGAACGACATTCCTCGTTCGAGTAAGGTGCATCTAGCCCTATTCGCGGATGATACCGCTCTATACGTCTCGCATAGGAATAAGGGTTTCATTACCAGAAACCTTCAGGCAACCGCCAATTCCCTAGGGAATTGGTTCAGGAAGTGGCGTATTGAGGTGAACCCGGACAAGAGCACTGCGGTGTTCTTCTCCAGAGGTGCCACCCCGCGCTCCTCCCTACGCCACCCTAGAAGTAATCTCGGTCAAGTGACCATGTTCGACCGACCCATTCCCTGGGTCAAAGAGGTCAAATATCTAGGGGTCACCCTAAACAATACCATGACCTTCGCCCGCACATCAAGCGAGTCCGTCACCGAGCATCCTTTGTGCTCGGTCGTCTCTATCCGCTAATCTGCAAGCGGAGTAAAATGTCCTTTAGAAATAAGGTGACACTTTACAAAACTTGCGTACGACCCATCATGATTTATGCGTGTGTGGTGTTCGGGCACTCGGCCCCCTCTCACATGATAAACTCCAAGCGGTTCAAAACCGCTTCCTCCGTAAAGTCGTAGGAGCCCCATGGTTTATACGGAATGTCGACGTCCACTCCGATCTTGGTCTCGAACCTATTCGCGCCTATATTAAAAAGGCGACAACTCGACACTTCGTGAACGCATCTACCTATGCGAATCCGGTAATTGTAGCCGCCGCCGACGTTGATCCCCCCAACCCCTGCCGCCCCCGCCACCGCCGGCCGCGACATGTTCTCACCGATCCCCCCGATGCTTTGTCATCCCTTCTTTCCGCTCCGAATACGGGCGACGACGACGACGAAGACATAGATCCACTCCCCTAGCCGGCGTTTGACCGGTGCACTTAGTAGTGCACCCCCTCACCCCGCATTGACTGTCCCAACCGAAGCCGCCTCTTCAAGGCGCCCTCGAGTATGTCGCCTCTTGCCCTTCTGGCTCGAGCGTAGTGGTTGCACGCTCGCCCTTAAGACCGGTGAAGCTGTAAAGGCCTCGCGGCCAACAGCGTACATCACTCACACACACACATACACACACATCGTTTGTAATCGCGTCGGGTGCGATGGCGGCGGTTCTTGACGTTTGCCGTCGCGCCGAACGTAGCTGCGCTGTGTGTCGTTTTCCGCACATTACAACTCTCCATGTCACGCCACCGTCGCGCTCCTGTCGCGCTACGTCGGCTATGTGGCAAAACTTTAAGGGTCATGACCGCCACGGTTAAGATTTGACTAAGAGATGGCTTAGCACGAGCAATTTAAGTTTATTATCATCATCATCTCAGCCTATACTTGTCCACTGCTGAACATAGGTCTCCCCTACATAAATATATTCTTAATTTACCTTATGACAAAGTACGTCGATATCCAACTCGTTGGCTACATCTTTGATGAGGTCCATAAAGAGGTCTGCTTCATCTAACTGCTTCTGCGCTGATCCGCTGGGGGAACGGGACCTCTGGAAAGAGAGCCGGATGTTAAGGCAGGAAAATTATTATTATTCATGACGACTTAAGAATGTTGGTTTAAAATCTGCATAGCTGAAGTGGGTTTGGGGTAGATATGTCGTGCGTATGGAACGCAAAGGTGGACAATCGTCGTCACGATAATGAACACCTAAAGACATGAACTGGCATTGGGCGAGATATACCGTGAGTATAGAACCGCAAAGGTAGATCGTTATGGTATGGCCACCTAAAGACAGGCATAGCCGCCGTGGACCGAGACGAAAATGAAGTGACGATTTGGGTCCTTTGTGTGGAAAGACATGGATACTACAGGCTCAGAATTGATTTTTATGGAGACTTAAAGGGGATGTCTTTGACCAGCAATGGGATACAAAATATTAAAAGGAGACGCTCATGCCCCACGTGCTTCCCTCGGAGGTCCGTCCGACCCATTATAGGACCACAAAGGCAGTTTAAAAAGCTACACTCTGACTAGGCAATGCCAAAGATTTTATTGAAAGCGAAACTAGCACACATATACGTATAAAAACAAGCGCTAGAACAGAAAGGAAGCTTTTCCAGCATTTCCGCATGCCATTTATCCACGCAAATGAACATCAGCAGTTAAAGCCGACTCTTTGCAGTGTAAACCAGTAAAAACTGGTTCGCGCCAATTCTCGCCCGTTTTATATTCAAAATGGTGCTTAACTTTGTGAATGGGCTTTAAATTTTTCGATACATAAATAAACTGGTGCTTTGTTGGTCTAGTGGTTTGATGCGATTAGCGAATATGAGGTCTTAGGTTTAATCCTAGGTCAGAGAAAGTAATATTGGTGATGCATCGAAGGTGTTAGAACATGTCCAAGTAATAATCCGGAGTCTTGAGTTGTGCTCGATAAAATCCCAATAAGACTGCCCCTTATTACACTGCAACCTCATATCGTCGGTTATATGGCGCGTGTTGCGGCTGGTGACCTCGGGGTCCTTTGTTCAAATGTTTCGGGAATAAACATGAGCAGTTAAAACCAGAAATTTCTAGTGTAAGCCACGCCACCAAACCACGATTATCAATTGTTTTAGATTCAAAACGGGGAACTTAACTTTATGAAAGGGTATGAAATTTGTAGATACAGAAATAAAATAATGGTTGGTCTTACGGTGTTTGGTGTGGATGACAATCACGACTTCTCAGTTTTGACGGACTTGGACAAAGGCAACTAGGACTATGGAAATAGTCCTAGTTGTCGTAATAACATCGTCGCGGATATGTGAGTGTGGCAGAGGTGTACGATGTACGACTTAATTTAATAGAAGCGATCCTATGACCTTTACGTAGTACAATTCCAGGCTCCGAATGGCGATTAATAATTTTTGGTAAAGAGCACATTTTCTGACCTAGAATTCGACCCCCGGACCTCGAGATCGCTACTTGCATTATGCTCCACAAGACCACCGGGCAGTGTAAGTAGTAATGACTTACCCTACTATGTCCCTACATAGTGATCCCCTGACAATCCAAACATTGTGTTATTCGCAGATGATATATCTTTGTTATTCTAAAAGACAGCTGTTTAGTTATGACGACGAGAACAACGCACTGCCTAAGGTTGTTCACTGGGTCAATACAATATCATAATCGATAATCTTCTTCAATTCTCTCTTCGATTTAGCGCAGTGGTTAAGAGCTTAAGCCGCTCCGCCCACTGTGTTTAATAGTCGCGGGTTCGATTCCCGCACGGGACAAATCTTTGTGTGATCTACAATTATTTGTTCTGGTCTGGGTATTTGTGTGTGAATTTTCATGTTTGTAAACGCACCCACGACACAGGAATAAATCCTAGTGTGGGGCTTCGTTTTTTAAAAAAACAAAAAAAAAATGAGATGAAAACGAAATTTATTAAATTTACTACGCCAAATTTAAGACAGGTAGGAATCAATGTTCAAATGAATGGTGTAGAATTGGAACTTTTAGAGTCAACTGTACTTCTTAAGTCACAAATCACTATTGATGCCAGACTACAGTGGGGCCCACATATTGAACAATGTCTCATAGGTTAAGCTCAGCGTTAAATGCCGTAAAGAAAATTAGTTTATTTACTGATACTAAAACGTCTAGAATTGTTTATTTCGCTTATTGCCATAGTATTATGTCATATGGTATACTGCTTTGGGGACGTTCTTCAAATAAGGGTAAGGTTTTCTGGGTGGCCGTTTCAATGCCGGTAGCGGTGAAAGGTGGATTTATCTTCGTTTTCATAGTCTTCCGCATGGTGGTCGAACATAAAGGAAATCTTGAAATAACACTAGGCAATTAAGTCACATGGAATGCAGTGAGGTTAGCTGCCCCGCGATACGTCCGAGCGCTTGCCCCGTTGCTAATAGACTAACAACGCAGAGTCGTCAGCCATCTTACATCGACTATCTGTCATCGGTGATTCGTCATCTGACAGATGTCATCTGTCATTGCTTCACAACTAAACAGACTCGAGCAATTATAGAGTATGTCTATGACAAGATAAAAAGGTTCCATTAACTGATTTTCAAATAATAGGATACAACATATTTATGAAAAACTGTTATATGTTAAAAAGAATATCAGTAACTTTGAAGAACACAGCGACATTTATTATGTTAATACACGGAACGAGTATAATGTAGAATAAGATCATCTGATCTTAGTGTACATTATACTCGTCTCCATAGAATTAGCAACGTATACGCTTTTATAACAAATTACCCATAACTAACCGAAATATGCCTATTAATAAGTTTAAAAGGCTATTAAAACTAGACTTTGTATCAAAGGATATTGTAATAATTTCGGAATATATCGACACTAAAACTGATTGGGTTTAAGCAGTTCCTCGTTCAGAAACTCCTAAATATATTTTTGTAAAAAACAAACAGAAAGGCCAGTCCAATTAAGCTAAAAGACTAGTCCGCTTAGTTTCTCACCGGATCGTTTCAGTGTGAGGCCGCGTTCCGATCCAGTGGTAGTTGTAAAAAGATGTAATAATTTTTCACGATCGTAAGCGCTCTTGTTGGCCTAAGCAAATAAAATATTTTGACTGTGACTTTGATTCAATTACAAAAGTAATTAGTCTAAAAGCATTCAGTTACATTTAAATTTCTATAGCCATATTAAATATTCAAAGGATGGCTTTTCTAAAAGCTTTCTTTTGATCATATTATTTCGACTTCAACTAAAATGTTCAAAAGGTTATATAAACCCTTGTGAGTTGAAGCGTAAATAGACCTTAAACTGCCAAAAAAAGAATCTGTTTTCCAAGCAATTTGTGTATTCGTTATGACTTTTTGTGTAAAAAGTAAGTTGCAAAGGAATATTCTATGATGAGACGTCTTTTAAATTGAAATTTATTTTTCTTTTGTGAAAGTTTCGCTGTGTAAAATAATATTATGTATTTTCTTTGTAAGGGTCTGTAATAAAAGATAGCTTCTCGAATATGGTCTTGAAGCACCCGGCTGAGATAGAACAAAGGACGATGTTTTTTTTCTAAAATAACTCAAACATGAAGTGATGCAATAAGGTATCATTGTTTTGATAAAGTTGCTGGGGACATAAACATATTTTGAATTCTGTGAGAAATACAATAGCCACCTTTACAGTTGTACGGAATCCTCAGATCGGGAGGCCTACTTGCGTTCGTTCTCAAGTTTACTCAATACTTATCTATATATTGCATTGCATTTTTTTTTTTTACATAATATTGATGTAAGACTTAGTGGATTAGTAACTATGGGCCTCTTGGCGCTCGTAACGATGTGCGCCAGTGTTCTTAGCGATCACCAAGGTTAAGCGGCGTTCAACACGGTCGCTCGGAGATGGCAGACCGTTTGTGCCATTTTCACATTCGAGCATCTTCGGAAGGCACGTTAAGTAGTTGTCGCGGGTACCTTAAAGCGTTGAAAGCCTTATAGGCGGTTCGATAAGTACCAACAGCAGGTGGCTAAAACCAGCTTCCATCAATCCGCATTGAGTCCGCGTGGTAGTATGACCTAATCTCTCTCACCTGGATTTGTGAGAGGATACCTTTGCCCAGCAGTAGGACAATAGTGGCTGATATTATTGTGTATATATATAGCAGTGATAGCCTAGTGGATAGCAGTGATAGCCTAGTGGTTAGACCGTTGGACTGCAAAGTCAGAGGTCTCGGGTTCAAACCCAGGCACGCACCTCTGTCTTTTCGAAAGCATGTGCGTATTAAAAATTAATTATCACTTGCTTTAACGGTGAAGGAAAACATCGTGAGGAAACCTGCATGCCTAAGAGTTTTTCGAAGGTGTGTGAAGTTCACCAATCCGCACTGGGCCAGCGTGGTGGACTATGGCCTAAGCCCTCTCAGTTTGAGAGGAGGCCCGTGCCCAACAGTGGGAAAGTTTCTTAACAGGGCTAATATTATTATTGTATAACTATAGACCCTGTCGGGCATATCAATAGTTAGAGAAATAGGTTTCAATTTAATAGATTTTAAATTAGATTTTAAACAAGATAAGAAAAAAAAATATAAAGGAGAAATTTATGTGTACTTGTGTCTACTGTCTACTAATGTCTACTTGTATACGTATATATAATTTTTATCATTATAAAGCCTTAATATTAGAAAAGCGTGCTTGGAGACATGGGTCCAACACGTAGAGGCCCTTTCCGACAAGGTATTTTTTTTATATCTATCTTTATTATCATTGCAGCTAAAAATACAACAATAGAATTAATATTAACAACACAAGTAATCTATCTATATCATCACGCCAGATCCCTTACGGGGTAGGCAGAGAGTACAGAGTTCCAACAGATTCTTTCCATACATACTTCTCTGGCTTCCTCTACTCTCATAGTTCGTCTCATACACGCTCGCCGGTTACGGAGACTCCTGACTTGTACTTTAGATAAGACCCGGTCTATTTGGTCATGGAAAGATAGTCTCGCTAGATAGATAGATAGTTTCGCATTGTCATTCTTTCTTCGGACATTCTTTCTATAAGTCCGAACTAACGGAGCATACCCTTTCTCATCTTTACACCGATACTCTCTTTCATACCTATTCGCTTCCTTACTACGCTGTTGCGAATACGGTCGGTCAGCTTCACTCCGCACATCTTCCGCAGAGGTCGCATTTCCACCGCATTTATCCTACTTTCATTCTCCTTTTTACATAACCAGCTCTCGCTTCTATATAACAGCGTTGGGACAAGCACTCCATTATGTATGGCCAGCTGCGCCTTTTGGCTTAAGTGCCGGCTCCGAAGTAGCTTTCCCATCGCGCCGTTCACTCTGTTCCCTGCACTCACTCTTCTCTCTATGTCAGCGGTGTATTTCCCGTCCTTACTGAATGCGCATCCAAGATATACAAACTCATTCACTTGCTCCAGCACATCGTTACCGACCACAATCCTTGCATTCGTTATGGTTAAATTAAATTATTTTAATTGTATTAGTTGTCTATGCCATATTTAAAACCATAATTTAAAAAGTATCTCGCAGTAACTCGAGGCGCCTTAACTCTAGGGGTCACGTAACTTTACGCTTAGTGTATCAGTTACTCGCTTTTACTAGCCATACTTTAATTGAAAATATAAAGTTTAAAAAGTTTAATGATTCCAGAGACAAGTATTTCATGAGTCTTACTACTTAGATTAAAATAAAATTGATGAAAAAAACCAAGCACTGACCTTCAAATGCCGTGAGCTCATTCTGCGTAAATAGTACCAACAAAAACATTAAATTTGAGGATACTACGGAACAACTATGCCTTTTGGGCGACTAATACCTTAGTCCCTCCCATGACCATGTGTGCTGCAAAGCACTCGAAGCGTACAATCCAGTCAATACTTTATTTTAGAAAAAAGAGATTAGAGTGAGGGAGCGAAAGAGGTTTGAACGGTAAGAACAAGAACTCCGTACTCTCTGCTTACCTCGCAAGGGACCTGGCACGATGATTTAGATAGATGAGAAGGATTAAGCATTTATTCCCCAAGTGGGGGTGACGGGGGAGTACTGTGTACACTCACTTTTTGTCATCGACGTTAAATCCCAATGTATTTGTGGAGAATATTATATCAGGCTCAGTCCCAGACTCTATACTGTTACGGATTTTTTTTCTAAAGAAACAACCCAAAAGAAAAAACACACTGATGACCGATGGTTTGATCTGGTGCGTAAGAGCTTAAGCTGCTCCGCTCACTGGATTGCGTCGTTACGGGTTCGATCCCCGCACAGGACTAATTCGTATGACTCACGAATATTTGTTCCGTTCTGGATGAATGTTGTGCATATGAATTTCATGTTTGTAAACGATGGATCCGTTATAGAAATAATATTAATTTAAAAAGACCTTTTTAAACAAGCAAAAAAACAAGCTTTTATAGTATAAAAACCAAAATTATCACCACCTTGCTTAGTTGAAAAGTAGAAGTAGAAACTCTATCTGGTTGTATAGTACTTGTCAATACCAATCTAACAAGCCTAAACAGGAGGGGGTTGCGTTGTATAGTTTACATGTTCCTATGGCCTCCTTCGGACTCCATCATCAGGCCAGCTCCGTGTCACCATATTATTGTACTGTCACAGACTTTACATACGTATACCAAACTGCAGCTCAACACCCGCAAGTGCTTGAAAAATGGATCACAAGATTTGAACCGGAAAGACGAACAGACATACGAACATCGCAAGTTAAATAAACGATGGCAATAATTCCAAGTGCTAGGCTACGATTCTATTAAAAAAAAATTAAATCTGTATACGATAAACTAACCACTACTAGATCACCGACGCAGTTTGAAGCCGTCATCATCATCATCATCAGCTTATAGCAGTCCACTGCTGGACATAACACGATCCTTAGCTACTCTCATCTAATTTTCAGCCCGCCCTACGATGAGCATTGCTTCACCAAGCCCGATGGCGTCCTGCTTTACGTTTTGCAGTCTGTGATCTCCACTCAAAAACTCGTGTGGCCCAGCAGTTATCGGTTGTTTGTCTAATGTGGCTAGCTAATTGCCACTTCAGCTTACGAATCCGGTTAGAAGTAGATTAAAAATAAAAGATAATCCCCTGAGTATAGTATGGGACGATGTTATTACATTGTGAAGTAACGACGCGAGGGCGTGCGGGGGTATCGTAACTTCTGTTATTGATGAAATACACCTGTATTTCCCCCAGGTACATAAACTTACGTAAGTCATAACATCAGTTCACTCGTATGATGCTCTTTTTGAGTTACCTATGTAATTCAAAAACAGACTATGCAAAAGGATAATAATACAACACGGAGACAAAATGTAAATAATTTTAATTTAAAAAGACCTTTTTAAAAGCCTCGTTGGTCTAGTGGCAAAACGCATCGCTTTGTGTTCACGAGGTCCTGGGTTCAAATCCTAGGTCGGACAAGTGTAGTTTTTCTAACGAAAACTTCCCAGTACGAGTCCGGAATCTGGAATTGTGCCGCTTGAGGAATATAGGCGTGACGGTGCTCTTTTTTTTCTTCTTTTTAAAAGCTTTTATAGCAAAAAATCTTTTAAAAAAAAATAAGACCGACTTCAAAAAGTAAAAAATAAGATTTGACGTCGGTACCGGTTTGTGCAGTCGGTTACTTGGCACTGACTTCAAATATTAATTTTTTGCATTTTGAAGTCGATCTTATTCTTTTTTAAAAAGATTTTTATTTTACAATTTATGTGACAAGTGAATTATTTACTAATATTTATATACCTATATTATATTATTTTGCTGAGCTGTACAGTAAGGTACCTACAGGATTTATATAATAACCATTATAACGGAATCTATACATTCGAGCTGTTCGCCGTTAAGGAGTCCCCTGATGTATCTTCCAAGCCCAAAGTTCAATACCGATTTCATTAAAATGGGACCACCTCGAAACTATACTAAACCCAACGCAAATAGAAGCATCAATTCAATTCAAAGGTAAAGACGTTATAAAAACACAGACGAATTGTTAACCTCTCCTTTTTTGAAGTCGGTTAATATTCTGATTAGTTCTATGGCAGGGTACCTAATATGATTGACGTAATCATTATATTAATACGTGAAGCAAAAACTTTGTACCCCTTTTTACGAGAATTGCGTGGACGGAGGAGTATGAAATTTCCCGCACTTATAGTTTATATAAAAAAATATTAGCATTCTGCACTCCTTGTGCAGAATGCTAATATTTTTATTTAATTCTGCATAATTTTTTTATGTTCATTCAATCAATAAAAAAACATTACACACACTACCATGTATTTGACAATACACTTCAAATTGAGAATAGATTAATATTGTTTGTCTTTAATATTATTTGTCTATAGTCTTACTTAATGTCAAACGATGAAAGAGTTTTTACAAAAAACATCGTTTACTCATACAGAGAAGTTTTGTATCATTAATTAAATTATCGAAATATGTATGTCAAGTTCAATGGACAGCAATTTCTTTTTGGTTGTTTGAAAAAAATAGGCAAATTAACAGTGTAGCCTTGGCGAAATCTGTGATTATAGAAGTATAGTCTTTGACAATAGAACCTTAATAATGTTCAAACTTATAATTTAAATTAATTACGGTCGAATTTCGACCTTTGGGCGACCACTAGTACCCATAATATCTCAATCTACGCATTCGTATTGTTTGTCGTTAAGGAGTTCCCTGGTGTATCTTCCAAGTCCAAGGTCCAATACCGATGAAATTAAAATAGAACCACCTTGGAGCTATACTGAACCCAATGCAAAAAGAATCATCAAAATCGATTCATAATTGGCGGAAAGATCGCGTAACATACATACAAAAAAAATCATACAGTCGAATTGAGAACCTCCTTTTTGGAAGTCGGTTAAAAACATCGAAGATATCTTGCTTAGTTGAAGAGTTTCTAGGGTTTCTTTTCAGCTCCATCATCAGACCATGGACACCATCCGGGTCTAAAGTACTCGTTGAGACAAATTCGATAAGCCCAAACAAGGCGGGGTTATATTTAGTAGTCGGGTGGTACCTACCTTTGAACTTTAATAAGTTATTTATAAAAAATATATTATGAATTAGAACTATATGTCGGATTTTAACCAGTGGACGTGCTTTGCAGCACATAGGTGCTCGAAAACTGAGGTGCTCCCGAAACTCGAAAACTGAGGTGTTAGACGTCCAAAAGGCATAGTTGTTTCATAAGAAAGTATCCCGGAATTATGCCACGTCTAACAGCTCAGTCTTTCCTGTGACCATGGGTGCTGTAAAGCCCTCGAAACTTCGGGAACTTAAAAATCAAAAATAAACCGCGATAAAACCCTATAAATAGTTTTATTCGTGTGTAATATTCGCGTAAATCTAATAACTCAAAATATATTATATTGTAAAGGTAGACAACCCTACCGTTTCAACCTTTCAATGTTTCATATTATTCAAAGCAACCTTTTCGCGAAGGTCCACTGGGTTTATCTTAACGGTTATTGTAAAAGGGAATATTTGGTCCATTTGTGACGTCGGACACCGCTGTATTCGTATTATTAGCTCTGCGGGACTAAAATGGGTCAGTATGGGTTGAAAAACAACTTCTAGGTAATATTTTTTATCTTTATAAAAAAGTGGCCCCACAGCATAAACTATTCCTGTATCGTGGATACGTAACATCTTCTCGTCCAAAATTCCGCAATGTCTCAAGACAAAAGTCTTTGACCAGTGTGTGTTGCCAGTGATGACTTACGGCACTGAGACATGGTCGCTTACGATGGGCCTCATAAGAAGGCTCAAGGTCACCCAAAGGGCGATGGAGAGAGCTATGCTCAGGGTTACCCTGCGGGATCGAATCAGAAACGAGGAGATCTGCAGGAGGACGAAAGTCACTGACATAGCACTCAGAATTGCTAAACTTAAGTGGCAGTGGGCGGGGCACATCGCTCGTAGAACTGACGGCCGTTGGGGCAGAAAGGTTGTCGAATGGCGACCACGTACCGGAAGACGTGGAGTGGGTAGGCCCCCTACAAGATGGACCGATGACCTGGTGAAGATCGCGGGTAGAAGTTGGATGCGTACAGCACAAAGCCGGTCGTTGTGGCGGTCTTTAGGGGAGGCCTTTGTCCTGCAGTGGACGTCTTTCGGCTGAAGAAGAAGAAGAAGTATCGTGGATGCGTTTACAAGCATGAAATTCACAAAGTCAAGTGTCGTAACCGGTGAATGAAACGAACTAGGAAAGTGGAGGAAGCCGGAGAGGCATAGACCTCTCTGGCACAACTTATAGTTGTGTTGGAACTCTGTAGTCTCGGCCTACCCCAGAAGGGACCTAGCATGATGATATAGATAATTAGAATTTCAAATATACAAACACCCTGACCGATGCAAACCCTTGTGGGTGAGGCAAAGAATTGTCCCGTGCTGAAATCGAACCCGCGATAACTCGATCGAGTGAGCGGATCGGCCTATGATCTAATTACTAAACCAAACCAAACTCAAAATGTTTAATTTGTATAAGCCCTGCGGGGGCGCTTACAAATAGTCAATTTACATTTAAAGCTAATTTAACTACTAATCTATCACCGGATCGGAACACGGCCGAAAGAAACGTAGCATGCTTGTCTTTTTCATTTACTTCTTTTTCTCTTGTATCGTACCTTTTTTTCAATTATATTATGTGGATAAAATGTTTAGGTTACAATTAAATAGTTTACAATCTAGCTCCAATGCTAAGGCTTACTATCGAGATATGATTCTAATGATGTTATCTGTAAAGAGTGTCTAAAGTATTTCAGATGGACCAGTCCGCACAAGCAGCACCCGTTCACGAGAATGACAGCTGGAACAGCCATCACTCCCCTCGATTATATTGGAGGGAAGGGAGTGACTCGCGCCAGACAGCTACCACAAGCAGACAAATCAGCAGAGCAGATCAAATTGTGTCTACAAAGCACCGAAACCCCAAGCTCGTCAGGTACATCATACTACCCTCGTCATGATTACTATTCTATATATCTAACTATCATTATTATCACGCCAGATCCATTTCGGGGTAGGCAGAAACAAATAATTGTGGCTCACACAAAGATTTGTCCCGTAAGGGAGTCGAACCCGCGACTATTAAACACAGTGGGCGGTGCGGCTTAAGCTCTTAACGACTGCGCTAAATCGTCCGTCGCCGTCGTCTTAGATTACTATTCTTGTTTTTTTTTTGATTAACATACACCTATAGAAGGCAGTCCCTTATGGCGCTCGCTGCGCTCACAGCGATCACGAGGTCTTGAGTTAGAATTCTTGGTCAGACAGTGTTATTGGCATTTGGCAATAGGTCCGCTATCTATTACATTGCGTCCAAACATAGTTTCATTGCTGGTTTAATATGAAATATATGCGTGATCATAGAAATGGTAATAATAAGACTCTAGAAATCTTAGAGCAGGGTGAACTTGTCGCCACACGTATGGGAAAATTATAACAAAATTCTTCAGTACTGTGGGGACTGTGATACATTGGCTAAAGTTGTATATATGTATGTATGTGATACATTGGCAAGTAAATATATAGAGAGAATACTTATATATATATATATATATATATATATATATATATATATATATATATATAGATAGATAGATAGATATATAGAGAGAAATACACATACACAATTACTATACACACCTACTGATTCACATGGATTTGTACTGAGGTACCCATACCTAGTCGACTATCTACTTGTGATTTGTAATGGTTCTTATAACTTCCGTTTTAAATTTATTTTTGGAATGTATAAAAGGATCGATATGACTGAAGCGCCTGTTATGGTCACGGGAGACATGAGCCAAGACAGCATTATCTACATATCTAGTCGCGTCCGCGTAAACGGTGTCCTGAACCAAATCCCAGCTAGTAGTTCGTAACTATCCAAATTACCACTAAGAATATCATACAAAAGGCACATGTCCAACACAGTACGCTTGTCCTCTAGACTTAATAAACCATGTTCCTCGCAGCCTTCCTCTTATGTTTTAATCGTTTGTTAATGTTTGTGTCTATTTTATATCAAAATAACCCTATTTTGTATACGAAAAAAACTATCTATCTACATCATTACGCCAGATCCCTTGCAGGATAGGCAGAGAGTATAGACTTTCAACTCTCATAGGTCGTTACATACTCCCCTCGCCGGTTATGGAGACTCTTGACTTGCCCTTCAGATAAGACACGATTTATTTGGTCTTCGTAAGATAGTCTGGGTCTTTTCCGATATCTACATCCTTCTGCTTTCACATTGTATATTTGTTTTGTCATTCTTTTATCCGATATTCTTTCTATATGTCCGAACCAACGGAGCATACCCCTTCTCATCGGTTCTATCTTTCATACCTACACGCTTTTTAACTGCGCTGTTGCGAAGACGGTCTGTCAGCTTCACTCCGCACATATTCCTCAGAGCTCGCATTTCTACAGCATTTATGCTGCTTTCATTCTCTTTCTTACATATCCAGCTCTCATTGCCATATAACAGCGTTGGGACAAGCACCCCGTTATATATCGCCAGCTGCGCCTTTTGGGGTTAAGTGCCAGCTCCTAAGTAGCTTTACCATCGCACCATTCACTCCATTGCCTACACTCACTCTTGTCTCTATGTCAGCGGTGTATTTCTCATATTTACTGAAGGCGCATCCAAGATATACAAACACATTCACTTACTCCAACATATTGTTACCAACCACAATCCGACTATACGAAAAAAAATACAAAAACCTTTATTTGGAAACAAACTTATAACCTTACTTAGAACCTGTTGGAACTCTGTACTCTCTGCCTACCCTGCAAGGGATCTGTCGGGATGATATAGATAGATAGAACATACAATTTTTACAAAATCATGCACGCATGCAATGCAGTCTTGACTAAAGCAAACATTATGTTTGCTGCAAAGCTGCAAGACTGCATTTTAAGACATTAAATCTAGTCGTATTCGAAATGGGCTAACAATATAATTATGTAAACAGCTTCCGTAACTGGCTGACGTGTCATCCGGCATCGGCAGTGTCAAGTTACACGGCTGTAAATGTATCGTTCAATACGGGCTGGCATAGAAGCCATAAAATTTATACGCGTGTATCCCCGCCCTGTGGGATACCATCCTTCGTTTAAAAAAGCGACGACTTTATTGGATTTTTTTGAATACGTAGGAATTATTCATCAATATTCAGATTCGTAGGTGCGTTTGCAAACACGAAATTCACAAACATCCATATTGAAACAATGTGCGGATCACATTATGATTTGTGGTGCAATTATTATCTTCACAGGTGGGGCATCACTGAGTCTCCTTGTTGTGACTGTGGAATTTCGAAAATTCAGCGGCATAGTTGAGGGGCTCACACCAGAGACTAAACAATGGCTCCTCCACTCTGACATAAAACTTTGATCGTGGTTCGCATTATTAAAAATACACCGCCATGCGATGATGATGATGATTATGATATGTCTTCTACGGGGATTGAACCCACGACTACTTAATCTTGAGGGCGGAGCGGCTTATGCTCTTATTCGCTGAACGTGGAATGAGAAAAGCGCTTTTTTCATTCCGGCCTTCCACAAATTTAGGTTATTTCAGTCTTAAGCCAGAAGACGTCCACTGCAGGACAAAGCCCTCTCTCAAAGATCGCCATGACGATCTGCTTTATACTGTACGCATCCAGCTTTTACCTGCAACCTTAACCAGGTCAGCGGTCCATCTTATGGGGGGCCTGCCCACTCCAAGTCTTCCGGTATGAAGTCAGTTCTACGAGCAATGTGCCCCGCCCACTGCCACTTAAGTTTGACAATTGTGAGGGCTATATCGGTGACTTTGGTTCTCCTGCGGATCTCCTTATTTCATATTCGGTTGCGCAAGTAAATTTCGAAAGACTTGAGGTTGTGTTAAATCAGTTAGTTACCAGTGATGACCTTGGAAACTAAGATATTGCCACCCACGATGAGCCTAGCAAAGGATCTAGGTCACCCAAAGAGCAAAGGAGAGAGCTCGGAGGGTTCCTGCGGGATGCGACTATTAGACACTTTAGGCAGAGCGGCTTAAGCTCTTAACCACTGCGTTAAATCGTCAGAATTGTTCGACGTCGCCGGGGAGGTCGGTGTCTGATCTTGTGTGCGGTATCGGTATTCGAAAGAAGGGAAATAAGGGCTTCTTGAGAATATCCTGCGGGCGGCAGTAGCGGCTGATAGCTTAAGTCAAGTCAGTCGGCGGCGGCTACGATTAGGGGGTTCCGATGGTAGGACGCGTTCGCGAAGTAGCGAGTTGTCGCCTTTTTAATATGGGCCCGAATAACTTCGAGACCAAGATCGGTATGGAGCTGGATACGTACAGCATGTGAGTAAAAAGCAGTCTTTAATAAGAAGTCGTCCTGATGTCACAATGTTTGTGTCAACAAAGCTAATGGTTGCGGAATTTTTCGAACGTTAGTTATATCTTCATATACCTAATGGACTTACGTCTAAGCTCGAAACTGTTTTAACTAAGCGTCTAAGCCTAGTAATATTTTAATTTGTGATTAATTGAGGACAGCTTGGTCGAGTGGTTAAAAGGTTAAACCACTCCATCCATCGAGTATTCGCGCGGTCGATTCCCGCACGGAACAAATCTTTAATTGACTTACAAATATTTGTTCTAGTTTGATTGTTTGTGTATTTATGTGAGGTCATGATTATAAACGCACCCATGACAAGAAATAACACTTAGTGTGGAACTACGTTTAATAAAAAAAAACAAGGTATAGTTTTTAGGCTTACGCGAATATAGCACATGAATTAAAAAATTAAACTATTTTTCCGATTTTATCGCGTCTTTCTCCTGACCAAGGCACTCGAAGGGTACTGCAAGGCCCTCGAAGGGTCGGAAAAATAATTTAGCTTAAATTAAGAAATAACGATATTGCTTGAAAAAGCTTTTAAAAATCGGTACAATTATTCAAACGCGTATGAAGCTGGCAACATCGCGCCATCGCGGCGGGGCGTCGCGCCGGCACTTCATAACGACAGTATCCACTACAAATTGTTTACATATTCCTTGTTTTACAGGGTTTATAGAATTCTTATATAAACCAATGTTACTGTAACTGCTTCGAAGTCTACTGGGCTAATGATCACGAGGCCTTGGTTTGGAAACCTAGCTCAGACAAAGAAAATTTTCGCATAGCAAATTCTGGAAGATGTAGAGTGGACTGATGACCAGGATAATGTCCCAGCTAAAACTGGTTGCTGTTTGGCGCGGGTCACTCCCTTCTCTCCAATATGGTCGAGGGGAGTGATGGCAGTTCCAGTAGTCATACTCGTGAACGGGTGCTGCTTATGGGGACTGGCCAATCTGGAATCCTTTAGACACTCTTTATAAATAACATCATTAGTCTCGTATCTCGGTCGTACGGCAACACACTGGATCTAGATCTTAAACTATTTAATTGTAACCTAAACATTGTATCCACACAAGGTGATTTAAAAAAATAGAAAGAAAAAAAGATAGAGATTAAATAAAAAAAGACAAGCCCACTAAGTTTCTTCGCTGGACCTTCTTAGTGGAGGCTGCGTTCCGATCCGGTAATAGATTAGTAGTTAAATTAGATTAAAAAATAATGTAAATTGACTATTTGTAAGGGCCCCCGCAGGGCTCACACAAGATAAATTATTAGTTTTGAGTTTGGATGCATTTATACGGAATCAGCGTTTAGCCCAGACCTTCTGCAGCTCATTGGTCCCGTTTGTATTGTTACAAAGCAGGTTGCATAAGCGATCTTTGGGGGACTATGTCTTCCAGTAAACGTCTTTTACCTAATGGTCAGCTTTAACCACCTCTTCTGGTATGCGGAAAGACCACATCAGCCGGGCTAGTCCAGCGCAAGGCATATATCACGGAATGTCGCCGCAGGTCTAGTACGAGTGCTAGAACGTTTACATACTTACTCCATTGCCTCAGCGATAAAGTAAATTTTGGCCTTCGAAGCGAGATTCCGCCACTTTTGACGGTTCTGTGCGATTCCCTGCCAGTCTTCGGCTAACAGTTTACAGATCCTCCTCAACCACGTACTTCCAGCGATACTTGAGCCGACCAATTTGTCGGCGGCCGACATATCGGCCCAAGTAAGCCGGTGGTATGGTTAACTGTGACACACTTTTCGAAAACTCGTCCCTTTATTTAAGTTAGCACGTAAGTAAGTACGTTCTTTTAAAAAAAAAACTATTATTAACTGGGCCGAATCGTTCGTCTTATATATTGACGTAAAGGCAAAACTATTTTGATTGACAAGATTCGAATCACAGGCCGAAAAGTTCCTCGCGAAGAAAATCTTGCCGTTCGTGTCAACCACGGAAATCTTAATAATAAAACATTGGAAGTAAAATAGCGCATGATTATAGTCGAAACCTCTGTTGTCGGTTTGCCATCCATGCATAGCTTGAAATAACTTTTTCAAAAAGGAAAACCTACTTCAAAATTCGAAATTAATATTTGTTATCGGTGCCGGTGCAGTCGGTTACTTCGAATATTTATTTTTCGCTTTTTGAAGTCGGTTTTCCTTTATTTTAAAGTTATTTATTTTACACTTTATGTTATGAGTGTATGAGTGTTATGAGTATATAATTATTACTATTTTATATTATTCTGCTTAGTTATACAGGATTGATATAATACCCATAATAACGGAATTTATTTTTAGTGCTGTTCGCAGTTAAGGAGTCCCCTGGTGTATCTTCAAAGTCAAAGGTTCAATACCGATTTCATGAAATTAGAACCACCTTGGAGCTCTACTAAACCCAATGCAAAAAGAATCATCAAAATCGGTCCACAGTTGACGAACATAGAACCTCCTTTTTTAAGACGGTAGAAAAAAGTACATTATTATCGTAAAAATATTTTCAGATGAATTGTATTTATTACCTTATAGGTACAGGTTTAAGTTTGGGAAGACTTTCATACCAACTTCAGCCAATGTGTCACATACATTAATTAGTCCACGCAGTCCTTAAGCATTTTGTGACAATTTTCTCACATGTGTAGCGACAAGTTCACCCGACTATACCACTTCTAGTGGTACATTACGATTTTTATGGTGTTAGCCCTGCTGGTTTCCTTCGGTACTAAGTTATGTTATGTAGCAAATGTGTCGGGAATGTCTGACGACAATGTACGTCGCTAGTACTCGCCGGGCGTCGGACCCGCACAGCTATTAAATTAACACAATGCATGTTTACATAGCTCCTGCGATTCACACTAGAGATGAAACACCCGGGCATATTCCTATTACGACTTACGATTTAGCGCAGTGGTTAAGAGCCTTAGCCGCTCTGCCATTGTCTCTAATAGTCGTGGGTTCGATTCCCGCACGGGACATATCTTTGTGTGACCCACAATTATTTGTTTCGGTCTGGGTATTTTTGTATGGGAATTTTCAAATTTGTAAACGCACGCGCAATACAGAAATAAATCGTAGTGGGGCTAATTTTATTTTAAAAAGATAAAAAAGAAATATTCCTGAAGATTCCAATTCAATTATGGAAATCTTTGGGAATATTCCTAAATATTAGTATCGAAGACTGACAATATTGTCTGCTATTTTTAAAAGAATCAAGATCTAAATAAATTAGAAATTTAAAAGCCGCCAACTCATCATCAGACCCTGATTACCTTTTATCTATAACCGATTCACGGAGACCATTCCCATTAGCCCAAGCATGATACTTCTGCAGTAAGTGCTTGGTGAGGACTTGGGTATCTTGCTGACCTTGTATTAAGGTCAAGATGACCATGTTATTGTAATGTCATCAAAGTTACAGAATACTAAATTTTAATCGATCAGACTAGTAAAAGTTGCTCACATCCCTTCAACAACTAGGAAAAAGCTGATGATCTTCAAACGGCTGAACAGATTCTCTTGAATCATAGCTAAGAACACTCCCGATTAAGTCACCTTTAAAAAAAAGATATCAAAATCAGTTCATCCGTTTAAACACACAGATACACACATTAAACATTTAACATCCCTCTTTTTGCGTTGGAGGTTAAAAAGCAGGTAGACTCCAAGGTTATATCTTTAATTCGTATTAACCACAAAAGAGGACTATGAAGGACTACAGTAGGTGCAATACATTTCAATTTCAGCCTTATTTCAAATGACACGCTTTATTGTTTGGCGGTAGAGGAGTACATAGTTCACCCACAATTCGCAAAGATATCTTAAAACACATACGGTTACATGTCTTTATAAATGTTTTAGGTTCCCTTGAACTTTAAAGTTTCGTTATGGTGTTTTAATTTGAAGATTTTGGAAAACCCATAGATACGTGCCGGGATTAGAGCCATGGTCCTGAATGTAGTAGAAGTACAGGTATAGACCTAAAGGTAGGGTCTTAAATATAGGGGCCTAAAGGTAGAGGCCTAAAGGAAGAGTCATAATGTTAGAGGCCTAAAGGTAGAGGCCTCAAGTTCGCGGCCTAAAGGTAGAGTCTTAAAAGTACAAACCTGAAGATACAGACCTGACAGGGCCGTAAATATAGAAACATTAAGTTAGGCCGCTCGGAAGCAGATGAAAAGCCAAACCAAATCTTTCTGGTAATATTAATTGACAAATTCCTCGAGATTTCTGCCATTAACTTGGAATTCCCCCATATTTCAAGCATGGCGCGCCCCATATTGTACCACTAATTAATTGCATTTGTTTAGCGGAAAAATATTTACAAAAAAAACATTGGTTTGACTAAAAAATGGGAGATATCGCGAGCTTTTATTTAGATTTATTTGCGTTTTAATTATTTATAGGGCTTTGGATTTTACACCTTGAGTGATGGATTTAGTTGTTCTGAAAAATGTTGATTCTGCGTGATCGTAGTACAGAAATATAATTAAACAAAACCGGCAATTTTCATCTCTATTATTCTTTAAAGCTTACTAGCAGTTTCTCGCGACTTCGTACCCGGTCGAAAACAGCGCCACCTACCGGGTCTATGTTATGAAGCCTATGTTACTTGTGGATAAGGTAGTTTTCCAATGGTGAAATAATCATTAAAATCGGATCAGTAGTACCGGAGATTACCTCGAACATCCAAACTCACGAACTTTACCACACACCGTCACGCCTATATTCCCCAGAGGGGGTGGCAGAGGTGTACTGAGTACACCTACGTTTCGCCGACGATGTTAGGTCCCATGTAATAGGGGCGAGCCTATTGCCATATACCGGGCACAATTCCAGACTCCGGACTCATCCTGGGAATTTTTCGTTAGAAAAACTACATTTGTCCGACCTAGGATTTGAACCCAGGACCTCGTGATCACACAGCGATGCGCTTTGCCACCAGACCAACGAGGCAGTATACCTCTTTATAATATTAGTATAGATATAGATTGGTTGGTAGTCTGAAAGAATTGCTTTTAGGAATAAGAACGCGAATTGTAAATATCCATATTTAATAAGTAGGATTATCTATCTATATCATCACGCCAAATCGCTTGCAGGGTAGGCAGAGAGTACAGAGTTCCAACAGTTCTTTTCTTCATACCTCTCTGGCTTCCTCCACTCTCATATTTCGTCTTATACACGTTCGCCGGTTACGGAGACTCTTGACTTGTCCTTCAGATAAGACTCGGTCTGTTTGGTCTAGGTCTTCCCTGGTACCTACATCCTTCCACTATCGCATTGTATATCTGTTTTGTCATTCTTTCTTCTGACATTCTTTCTAAATGACCGAACCAACGGAGCATACCCTTTCTCATCTTTACACCGATACTATCTTTCATACCTACTCGGTTTCTTACTACGCTGTTTCGAATACGGTCGGTCAGCTTCACTCCGCACATCTTCCGCAGGGCTCACATTTCCACCGCATTTATTCTAATTTCATTCTCCTTCTAATAAGTAGGTATTGCGTGTTAACCTCTGGTTGCGGGATGGAAGAGGTGTCGTATGTACACCAACTCTTCGCCGACCATGTTAGGTTCCATGTAGTAGGGGCAAGCCTATTGTTATTGTAATTTGTATCAGCCACAATGCTAGACACCGAACTGATAGTAGAATTTTATGACAGACCTAGGATTTGAACCCAGGACCTAGTGATCGCTACGGGCAATATTTGCCAGTAGACGTACAAGACACGATTCTTTACTTCCACAATACAATATATCCATATTAAAACATTATTTAGTTAGACCACAAATATCCCATTTTACAGGAGCTAATCTCTGAAACCTTCGTCCGCGGTTAAATTACAAAATCTCGTTAATTTCGGGATCGGGGGGACCCCGAAAACCTTTCAAATCCCAGTTAATGTTACTCTAATCCATGAGCTCTACTGACCTCATATGCGATGAATCTGGTTAAGATTTGAAAGGATATTGGAAATTATGTAATAATAGCGACCCGTCCCAACTTTGAATGTATAACTGGGATTGGTCATGCTCACGAAAAGTTCTATGCTTGCAGTGGCTATTTGGTGCGGGTCACTTCCTTCCCTCTAATATGGTCGAGGGAGGTGATGGCTGCTCAAGTAGTCGTACTCGTGAACGGGCGCTGGTCCATCCAGAATCCTCTACCTTTTCAGTATAGCATATATTTAAAAATAGTCTTTTATTTCAGTCGTAAGGCACCACAATGGAGCTGAATCGCATTAATGCTTTTGTATAATATAAAAATGTATGTATCTATACAAAAAATGATGAAAAAAATGAATGGAGAATAAAACAAAAAAGACAAGCCCGCTGAGTTTCTCGCCGGCTCTTCTCAGTGGAGGCCGCGTTCCGATCCGGTGGTAGATTACTAAGTTAAAAAAATAATGTAAATTTGACACTTTGTAAGCACCCCCGCAGGGTTTATACAAAATAAACGATTTGAGTTTGATAACACGGATAAATACTATAATTCTACCAATTTAAATGAATTATTCATATATAATTATTTTCCTCTGTACTCTCTGCTTTTACCTGATATAGATAGATAGGTAGATTCCCGTGAATCGCTCTATCTATTAATAAAAAAAACAACAAATACAAGAAGAATTTGCGCTCAGAGAATTCCGCACATGCAGCACTAAATAGCGCTAATTTAATTTTTCATCAAATTCGAGGATATTTTTTATTTTATTTAGTTCTATGAAATCATGACTGTGGCCGAATTTCATAATTTTAGATTAATGGAAAGTACCCTTTAGGTTGTAATAAGTGAATATGGGCCACAGCTTTTGATTGCATAGATTTAAAATTTCTCTCTTACTCGGTTCCGACAAAACGGGTGATAACCGTCAAACTGATAGACGGACAATACAATAATCCGATCATCATCTCAGCCTATACGAGTATTCGTCCATTGCTGAACATAGGCCTCCCGGGTGCCCATCCGATCTTCGCGCTATGTGACCCACCCATTGCCACTTCACCTTACTCCTATGGGCTATGTCGGTGACATTAGTTCTTCTCCGAATCTCCACATTCCTGATTTGATCACGTAGAGAAATGCAGAGCATAGCTGTTTTCATAGCTTGCTAAGCGGCTCTGATCTTTTTTATGAGACCTATTATTAAAGACCATGTCTCTGATGCGTATGTCATCTCTGGCAACACACATTGACTATAAACTTTAGTCTTAATGCACTATAAGATGCACACCGTCTTACACACATAATCCTATAAGAGTACTCTTTTACCGATTAAGGAACGGCACCTTAAAACCCAAATGAAAATCCAAATAAAAGTGCGTATGTATAACATGAAGGGAACTGACGATCTCGTAGCGATGGACCAGCCTTACATATGGATGTACTGAGGTACTGAAACTATTGTCTTCACAGATTTACGCAATATTACATATGAAATAGAATTGCTGAATGCTTAGCGTTGTCAAGAAAGCGTGCTGCCACCGCTATCACCTTCAAATTATACAAAGTGTATTTTAGTCGTCCTAAAGCGAAAGCCCAGGTGCGTCCTGAAGCAAAAGTCCATGTTCCTACCGTTTACTGATAATAAAAAAATAATATAAATAAAAATTCAATAAGTAACATCTACCTGCTGACCCATCTGAATATCATAGCTAAGTTAAAAATCCGGAACACCGAAGGTGTTTATATTAGAGAATTAGTTGTTAGAATATTAGCTGACTTCCATGTTCGCGTTATCTTCAGGTTTCACACCATTAATCTTTTTTTTGAGACGAAATTTCGTTGTCAGTAAGGATGAGAAATACACCGCTGACATAGAGAAGAGTGAGGGCAGGGAACAGTTACAGAAAACAGGAGAACAGGAAAACAGGAACAGAAGAGTGAATGGTGTGATTGGAAAGCTACTTGGGAGCCGGCACTTAAGCCAAAAGGCGCAGCTAGCCATACATAACGGAGTGCTTGTCCCAACGCTGTTATATGGCAGCGCGGGCTGGGTGTGTAAGAAGAAGAGTGAAAGTAGGATAAATGCGGTGAAAATGCGAGCTCTGCGGAAGATGTGCGGAGTGAAGCTGACCGATCGTATTCGCAACAGCGTAGTAAGAAAGCGAGTAGGAATGAAAGATAATATCGCTGTAAATATGAAAAAGGGTATGTTCCGTTGGTTTGGGCACATAGAAAGAATGTCAGATAAAAGAATGACAAAACAGATATACAATGCGAAAGTGGAAGGATGTAGGCACTGGGGAAGACCTAGACTATCTTACCATGACCGAGCTTGATTTGAAGGACAAGTCAAGAGTTTCCGTCTCCGGCGAGCGTGTATAAGACGAACTATGAGAGTGGAGCAAGCCAGAGAGGTATGTAAGGAAAGAACCTATTGAAACTCTGTGCTCACTGCCTACCTCGCAAGTGATCTGGCGTGATGATATACATAAAAATTTCCTTGTCGTTTTTGATCAAAATCTGTTGAAGTTGGGCGTGAAAAGGTAACAGACAAACAGACAGACAAACGGACCGCCAGAGTTACTTTCGAATTTATAATATTAATATGTATATCATTGCTATTCTTACGGTCGTGATATGTGTAATGTAAAAATTTCGATTAATTCTGTTCACCCTTTCCAGTATACCAGTCGCTTTAATAATTCAGACACGTACCGAAAAAATCAGACAAATATAATTACAGCGTTTTAACATACATATGAAAAAATAAGGGAAATATTCATATCGTCCCCCATAGTCCCACCCCGAGCTTTCATAACAGCTAAATTAGTCCCTCCGCCTCCTCCAGGGAACAGATTGAATTCCATATTCCAGGAATTCAGGAGTACGTGACCGTAATACGAAATGGAAACCGGGGTAAGCAGTTGTTTTTTTTAGAATATCCATTATTTAGATAACCATGTGATCTTAGTGTTTCTTGTAGCTATAATAATAATAAGCTGTGGCTATTTCGTGCGGGTCACTTTATTCCCTCTCATATGGTCGAGGGAGGTGATGGCTGCTCAAGTAATCATACTCGTGTATGTGTGTTGCTGGTGAAGACTGGTCCCTCAAGAATCTTTAAGATTTTCATTGTTAATTTTTTTTATTATTAGTCTTATATCTCAGTCGTAAAGATCACATACATAAATTTGGATAATATAAGATTGTATATACAAGATGTAACATAATAAACGCAAGACCTGAAAGTAGTTTGTTCTAAATCGGTAACTGAATTGATTCCAACAATTTTTAATGTCTTAAATTTTTTTGTTTAATTTTGAAAAAATGCTTTTGCTCCTTTTGTGTGCTATAAAAAACTAAATTTATTCTTGGTTCATAGCAATAAAGAGATTTCAAATGCATTACTAAAACGTATTTCTCAAAACGCACACATACACATACAAGTTTCATTGTTAATTGGGGTATAAAAAAAGGGTAAAACCCAAATGAAAACCAAATTTTTAAATTTAGTTTTCGTTTTGAATTTATGAATGAATTCTATAATCGGGGTGTCTGAGGTCTTGCGTTATTACGTTGCACCTTGTACAAAGATAATCGTAGAAAAAAAGAAAAAAAAATGCAAAGACAAATTTCACAATTAAAACCTGTTTCTCGCCGGATCTTCTCTCTAGAGACCGCATTCCGATCCGATAATTATGAAGTGTCAATTGATATTAAACGTGCTATACACCATTTTTCTAAATCAGAATATTGGGGGTACAAATATCTCAAACATCGATATGTTACACGGCTTTATCACAGGCTGATTGAAGATAATCTGTATCACCAAATAGTCCTAGAAAAAGCCGTTGTACACCTTATTGACCGATGACCTGGTAAAGGTCACTAAATATTAATGAACCTCGTAAATCGTGTATTCCACACGATAAAATGATATTTTCTCGATAGACAAAAAATTGAAAGTCATCTCTATTGCTTTACATTTTCTAATTCCAGCGCGAAATGCTTAAGAACTAATCAATAGAGTTTACTTTAAAACAGCAAATAATTGTAGGAAAGTTCTTCTAAAGCAGTTTTTTTTTTATATCAAAGTGTAGTTTATTTAAAGAAAATGCGTCGTTTATATCCGAGCGCGCGCTCAGTATATCCGTCTATCTATCTATCTATATCATCACGCCAGATCCCTTACGGGGTAGGCAGAGAATACAGAGATCCAACAGATTCTTTCCTTACATATTTTCCTTACATACTCTCTAGCTTCCTCCAGTCTCATAGTTCGTCTCATACACGTTCGCCGGTTACGGAGACTCCTGACTTCTCCTTCAGATAAGACCCGGTTTATTTGGTCATGGTAAGATAGTCTAGGTCTTCCACGGTACCTACATCCTTTCACTTTCCTTTTCTTATCTACATCCTTTTCTTCGGACATTCTTTCTATACGCCCGAACTAACAGAGCATACCCTTTCTCATTTTTACACCGATACTATCTTTCATACCTACTCGCTTTCTTACGACGTTGTTGCGAATACGGTCGGTCAGCTACACTTCGCACATCTTCCGCAGAGCTCGCATTTCCACCGTATTTATCCTACTTTCATTCTCCTTCTTACATACCCAGCTTTTGCTGCCATATAACAGCGTTGGGACAAACACTCCGTTATGTATGGCCAGCTGCGCCTTTTGACTTAAGTGCCGGCTCTCATGTAGCTTTCCCATCGCACCATACACTCCGTTCCCTGCACTCACTCTTCTCTCTATGTCAGCGGTGTTTTTCCTATCCTAACTGAATGCGCATCCAAGATATACAAACTCATTCACTTGCTCCAGCACATCGTTACTAACCACAATTTCTTCCCGTTCAAAAATCATAATCTTGGTTTTGTTTACATTCAAATGTAAGCCATTTTTCATGCAGTCGTCTTTCATAACTGTATCTAGTGTCTGAAGATCAGTGGCTGTTGGCGCTATCAAAATCGCGTCATCTGCATATAGTAGATGATTTACCACTAGATCACTCATTTGCTTTCGCTTTCGAACGATATCCATTAGAACTACTGAACATAAATTTATGACCTGTTTTTAGAGAAAAATCGTCACAATACCAGACTCATACTCGAAATATTTTGTTAGAAAAACTACATACTACTTACTACATACTAATTAACATACTACATACTAATTAAATACATACTAATTAACATATCTTTAACGGTGGTCGAATGGTTTCACAGTTATCTCTATGGACGCCGGCAGCGGGTTTGCCTTGAAGAGAATTTCTCATCATAGTGTGACACGTCGGCTGGAGTACTAAAGGCGGGGTCCTATCTCCACTCCTTTTCGCAATCTTCATTAATTCAATTTCCCATGATATCTCTTCTTCATACCACTTATATGCAGATGATCTTCAAATTTATTCTCATTCTTCACTGGACAGATTAAACGAGTGTATAAGTACTGTCAATAATGATTTACTTCGTATAACAGAGTGGAGCAAAAACTATGGCCTGAAAGTGAATCCCACTAAGACCCAAGCAATAATCATTGGCAGTTCGCGTCTTATCTCAAAGGTGGACTGGACTTTCCGCGGATTAATTTTAATGGAGTGTCGATTCCGTACAGTGAAATTGTAAAAAACTTGGGCTTAACGATGGATCGCTGTATGAGGTGGGCTAGTCAGCTACATGAGGCCAGTTGCAAATTATACGCTGCAGCAAGTTCTCTTAGAAGACTGCGAAACTTTCTGCCTATTACCACTAAAATTGCTCTAGCATAATCTCTGTTGCTTCCTATTCTCGACTATGCTGACATCTGCTATCTAGATCTCACTGAAGACCAGTTAAATAAACTTGAGCGTCTTCAAAACTTTTGTATAAGATTTATATTTGGCTTGCAAAAATATGATCATGTATCTCAGTTTCGTTCTAAGCTCAAGTGGCTCCCTATACGTCTTCGCCGGAATACTCATATCCTCTGTCTTCTGTACAATATTTTGTTCAGACGGTCTTCCCCGCGTTACCTTAAGGAACGATTCAATTTCCTTCACTTTTCCAACTCATATTCTTCATAATTCCATTTATTGGACCGACGATCTTGTGAAAATCGCAGGAAGTCGTTGGATGCAGGTGGCATCGGACCGGTTACGCTGGAAAGCGATTGGGGAGGCCTATGTTCAGCAGTGGACAAGTATAGGCTGAGATGATGATGATGATGATGATTCTTTAAGGTCATCAGAAAACTTGGCTCTCGTAATGCCTCTACACTCTAGCACCTGTTACGATAACTCTTTTACGGTCAAAGCTGTACGACTGTGGAAGTCACTACCTGTTTCTATAAAGAGTGCTTCATCTATTCATATATTCGGAGGACAGGTGAAAAAGTTCTACATCACCGATTATTTAAATTAAATTTGCAAAAATGTTTTCTATATGCTGTTGCTAGTTGCTTTATATTATAGACTTATCTTTGGCGCGTGTATATTATTTTTACTTGTGTATATATAGGTATATTATTTAAGTAGTTTATGATAGATTTATTTTTGTATTATTATGTTCTGTTAGCTAAGTACACCCCTAAATCTTGTGTTTTCTTTAGATCCTCTCCATCCAAAGGTTGCCTGGAAGAGATCACTATTAGTGATAGGGCCGCCCATTGTTACACTATCTTTCAATTGAAATATTGTATCTTTTTATTTCCTTCTTGTATTTCTGGTGGAACAATAAAGTATTATCTATCTATCTATCTATACTACGAGTCTTATCTGAAGGACAAGTTAAGAGTCTTCGTAACCAGCGAGCGTGTATGAGATGAACTATGAGAGTGGAGGAAGCCAGAGAGGTTGTAAGGAAAGAACCTGCTGAAATTCTGTACTCACTGCCTACCTCGCAAGGGATCTGGCGTGATGATATAGATAGATAGAAAAACTACATTTGTCCGACCTTGGATTTAAACCAAGACCAACGAGGCAGTCGCCATAATTGTTTCATATTAAAAACCCTGTCAGACTTTAGTTTTAATGCCTGGCAACCCTTAAGTCGACACAATAACAAATGATATGCGTAGTGAAATAAATTCTATGTACACTCCCCCACCGGAGGGTGGGGAGCAGAATTATGTTAACCACACGTTTTATAGTTCCAGGGACGTAGTCACCGGGGAAATCTGAAGTAGATTTAAACTGCTAAAATAATATAGAGAGAAATTGTGGTGAATATAATATTATTATTGGATAGAGATGGAAAGAGCTATGCTCGGAGTTTTACTGCGAGATCGACACAAAAACGAACGGATCTGCAGGAGAACCAAAGTCGCCGATATCAATCAGCCTATCGCAGTCCACTGCTGGATATAGGCCTCTCCTAACGCTCGCCATTGCACACGGTCCTCCGCCTGCCGCATCCAGCGACCTTTTTTGAGGTCGTCGGTCCATCTAGCTGGGGGCCGTCCTACCTTATGCTTACCAAGTCGTGGTATCAACTCTAGGACACGCTTGCTCTATCGGCCGTCGGTCCTTCTGCAGATGTGACCAGCCCATTGCCACTTTAGCTTACTGAGTCTGCGAGCTATGTCGGTAACTTTGGTTCTTTGTCAGATTACCTCGTTGCGAATTTTATCCTTCAAAGATACGCCGAGCATAGCTCGCTCCATAGCCCGCTATGCGACGTTGAATTTGTGGACTAGTCCCACTGTGAGTGGCCACGTCTCGGCCCCGTAAGTTATCGAGTGGCGACGTCGTCGGAAGACGTAGAGTGACGCCCCCCACAACGTGATTCAATCAACTAGTGGAGGTCGCAAATAAAAACTGGAACTGGTCTTTCGGTTGATGCTAAGTTCAATCTATCTACATAGTTTGGAGGTAGAATAGAGCCCTAGAGATATACAACTTTTGTTATGAAATATTTAAATTTTAGCAAAATATTTTTTGTTTTTTAAACGTAGCCCCACACTTGGATTTATGTTTTAGGATTAAGTGCGGGATTTGAACCCGCGAATATTAGACACAGTGGTCGGAGCCGCTTGGCTCTTAACCACTGCGCTAAATCGTCCGTCATTATTCTATAAAGCAACAGTCTTTATCCGCAAATATTTAAAAAATAATCAGAACGTTATTGGTTATTAAATGTAATAAGAGTTTAACAAGTTGTCCTGTATATCACTTGGTAGGCAGAGTGTACAGAGTTTTAACAGGTTCTTTCAGGGACGGGGAAGTGGAAGGGGCAAAGGTGTACTGTGTACACCCATATTTCACCATGTCAGATCACACTATTCGTTCGAAAGTTTTTCAAGAGAAAAACCTTAGTAAGCACTTTTTCGACATAGGATTCGAATCCAGAACCTCGTAAAGGCCAACCACTTCATTTGCCACAAGATTGAGCACTTTATTAAGCGAAAATCCAATTAAGCAAAGCAACAGATGTAATGAATTTGTAATGTGGACCGGTACTTTACACCTCGCTAATCACATTATTATTATGTTCTATTAATACAACATACTGCCACAGTATTATATTATGTAAACAGTAGAACATCTACTAGCGGTCCGTTAAGAATTTCGTGCATGGACGCGCGCTAACACTTAAATTATTTTGTATAAACCCTGCGGGGATACTTACAAATGGTTATATTTACATTTTATTTTATTTACTAATCTATCACCGAATCAGAACGCGGCTTCCAATGAGAAGTTCCGGCGAAAAACTCGGCGGGCTTGTCTTTATTGGAAAATATTTTTTTTCAACTTTTTCTGTATACTTATATTTTTATATGGTACAAATATATGCATGTGAACCAGCTCCAGTGTTATACCTTACGACTGAGGTATAAGACTATCACAAATTTTTAGAAGGTTTTATTTAACTTGAAATGTTCGTATGTCTGTTTATCGGTGTGTCTTTCCGGTTCAAATTTTGTAATCCATTTTTCAAGCACTTGCGGGTATCCAATTTACCTGAAATTTGGCTTACGTATGTAAATTCGGTAACAATACAATAATATGATACCATAAAGCTGGTCTGATGATGGATTCGGGAGGTGGCCATAGGATCACTTGGACTATACTGCATAACCCCCTCGTGTTTACTATAGAACCAAATAGTGTTCAGGGTCTGATGATGAAGCCGAAAGGCAGCCAATGGAACCACCTAACTACTCAATACAATCCCGACATATTGGATTTGTCTTGACGAGTACTTTGGACTCGAATGGTGTCAAAGGTCTAATGATGGACCCGGGAGCAAGATAGTTTCGTTATATTTTATATAATATGAAAGCTTGCTTTTAAAAAGATCTTTTTTAAATTAAATTTTTTAAAGAATGATAATTTAAAGGATTCTGGGTAGACCAGTATACACAAGCCGTACCTTAAGTCAGCTCGACAGGGCCCTTATCTATATAGTGGTCGTAAAGCGCTGCGATATGACCACGAGCGTGTTATCAAGCCTCTCCATGGCGGGCTCCTCAGAGTGCGGTACAAGAGGGGCAATGGTGCGGAGATCCGAAGCCTCTCTAAAATACTGATGTCGACCACCCTGGGGTTTTAATCGGTAGGAATCGGGCACGTCCCGCGAACTTCCTCCCAGGCTCACGGAAGTCTTATGCAGGATTTTCCCTAGGTAAAAAAACGGGTGGCCACCTACTATTAGAACTTATCAAGCTGAAGGTTTCCAACATAGCTTAACGACATGCCAATCAAGACTTAGCGTGCTTCCAGACTTGCTCAAAAGTAGAAATTCTAGAAACGGTCACCCATCTCAGACTGACCGAGTCGAGAGGTGCTTAACCACGAAGCAAGGGCGGCACGTAGGTAGTTGATATCTTATTCATTGGAGGCTTTATTAACTACACTTTAGTACTAAATAAGAAATCTATGTACAGTTAGCAATATAATTAGATGAATAATCTCATCATCATTATATTATCATTATATTAATACGTGAAGCAAAAACTTTGTACCCTTTTTTACGGAAATTGCGCGGACGGAGGAGAATGAAATTTCCCACACTTATAGTTTATATAGAGAAGGAGTGCAGAATGCTAATATTTTTTCAGAATTATGCATTAAAATACATTAAATCAATAAAAAAAAAACATTACACACACTACCATGTATTTGACACAATACACGTCAAATTGAGAATAGATTAATATTGTTCGTCTTTAATATTATTTGTCTATAGTCTTACTGAATGTCAAACATAACTAGCAAACGATGAAAGAGTTTTTACAAAGAAGTTTTGTATCATTAATTATATTAACGAAATATGTATGTCAAGTTCAATGGACAGCATTTTCTTTATCGCATGGTTTTTTGATACAATAAAAAAAAGACAGGTAATCTTTATTTTAATAATTTTTTTACATATAATTTGCTTGATAAAATAGGCTAATTAACAGTGTACCCTAGGTGAAATCTGTGATTATAGAAGTATAGTCTTTGACAATACAACTTTAATAATGTTCAAACTTATAATTTAAATTAATTATGGTCGAATTTCGACCGATGGGCGACCACTAGTATATCTAAATCGGTTCTTATTTAACATAAACTTCGGTGTCAAATACAAAATAAAATATTACCAAAATAGGCATACTAAATATAAACACTATGACGCCTATATTCACCAAGCGGGCGTGGCAGAGGTGTCCTCTGTACACCCACTTTTCGCCAACGATGTAAGGTCCCATGTTATAGGGGGCGAGCCTATTGCCATATACCGGGCACAATTCCAGACTCCGGAATGATGCTGGCAGATTTTCGATAAAAAAAACTTCATTTGTCCGACCTAGGATTTGAACCAAGGCCCCCTTGATCGCAAAGCCCATTATTCGCCACTAGACCAACGAAGCACGCAATAAGTAACTAAACAACGGGATATTTCGAAATCGGTAATTCTAATTATTTAAAAATATCGGTGGACATTAACACACCCGGGATCTCCATTCCGATCTCGGTCTCGAACCTATTCGCGCATTTATTATATAGGCGACAACCCGAAACTTCGCGAACGCGTCTAATCATAGGAACCCGCTAATTGTAGCCGCCGCCGTCTACGAACCTAACTCCCCTCCTATCAGCCGCTACCGCCGTCCGCGGCATGTTCTCACCACCCCTCCCGATGCCCTTACATCCTTTCTTTCGAATACAGATACCGCACACAGACACCAACCTCACCGGCGAGGTCGAAGAATCCCTTTCCCGCCGGCCGGTGCAGAGCAACACGGCGAGACACCTAGTACATACCCTCCCCCATAGTGACTGCCCAGATTTGCCCCCCTCGTCCTTCTGACTCGAGCTTAGTGGTGGCACGCTCGCCCTCTTATCTGGTGAAGGTGTAAAGACCCCGCGGCCAACAGCGTAGATCATTCACACACACACAACATCCGGGAGTGGACGGGAATTGAAAGAGCAGCACAGCTCTTTCGTGCTGCACAGGATAAGGACGAATTCCAACAATTGATAGCCAATTCACTGTTTGGAGAAACAACAGAAACAGAAGATGGATATAGTCTATCTTCAGCAGAATGATGTTCACTGCAGAACAAATGCTTCCCCCAAAAACGGCCACGGCGACCGGCTTGTACTGTTTGCTCAATACACAAGGGAACAGCCGAAAAAGTGAAATTAGTAATTTTGTATGGGGGAATAGTTACATTCAAATCAATTTTCGTCATCATCATGAATCATCTGCCCCCTGCTGGGTGTAAGTCTCGTTCCGGTCCTGTGCTAATCTATTCCACCATTTGCCAGCCACTCTCACGATGTCATCGCTCCATCTTGCTGATGGTCTGCCTATGGGTCTGCGTCCCGTTCTGAGCCACCACTCTGGCTATCGGGAAATTAATTTTAGCTGGTACAAACTGCACCGGGTCATAGTATTAAAATAAAGAAATATTAATTTTCTTTTTATTAAACGTAGGCCCCACACTAGGAATGATTCCTCTGTCACATATACAAATGCCCAGACCGAAACAAACATTTGTTGGTCATACAAAGATTTGTCTCGAGCGGGTATCCAACCTACGACAACTCGATCCAGTGGGCAAAGCATCTTAAGCTCTTAACGACTAGACCGAGCCGTCGTCAATTATTTGTTTGTTTGTAATCGATGAAATCTGAAGCTACTGAATCTATCTATATAATCACGCCAGTTCCCTTGAGGGGTAGGAAGAGAGTACAGATTTCCAACAGGTTCTTTCCTTACATACCTCTCAAGTTTCCTCCAATCTCATAGTTCATCTCATACACGCTCACCGGTTACGGAGATTCTTGACTTGCCCTTCAGATAAGCCGCGGTCTATTTGGTCATGGTAAGATAGTCTAGGCCTACCTCGGTACCTACATCCTTTCACTTTCGCATTGTATATCTGTTTTGTCGTTCTTTGTTCTGACATACTTTCATTGTAGAACTGAAAATTTTCGGTGACTTGGTTTCTGACCGTACATATGTGTTTCGATGTCCCATCGCGAAATAAAAACGAAATAGAACTACCCACGCGCTCGTAAACCTAACTCGAAATACCTTACGTACGACATTCAGTATATTAGGTGGAACTGATAAAAAATGTAGAGGCCATAAAAGTTTGTTAGATTCACCCACAGTCTCCCACATTCGCATTGTAAATCGAGCTTAGCACAGAGGCCTAAGCACGAAAACTTTGACGTTAACGTGACGCCTGCGAGTTGATGTGCCGTCCTTGTAACACTGAAGAACATGATTGCAAGATTACTCGCTAGCGTTACGCTAAGTCAATCTTTTTGTGCTTAGCCAGGTCAGCCCATAAAAATTTGTTAAAAGCCTTCAACATTCGCATTGAAAAATGAACGAACTTAGCACAAACAGGTTGACGTTTTTGTCACGTTCATATTTATTAAATACTAGTTTTTGCCCGCGATTTCGTTCGCGTGGACTTTAGGCCGGAACATTATATTTTTCCGGGATCAAAAGTATCCTATGTGTTCAAAAGAATCACAAACGAATCACGGGCAAGAAAATCTACATCTGTAGTGACAGTCAGGCTGCTCTTAAAGCCGTCAGCTCCTATGAGCTAAACTCAGCACTGGCTGCGGAGTGCGCATACCTTCTTGACAGATGTGGAGCGCGCAACACGGTCAGGTTAGTCTGGGTCCCTGGGCACACGGGAGTTGATGGCAATGAGCGTGCGGATGACTTAGCCAGGAAGGGAGCAATGGAAAAACTCGTTGGTCCAGAACCGTTTATAGGCATACCAGACGGTGCCTATAGAGGCGCACTCTTCAAATATGCCCAAGAACAACACAGGAAAGAATGGGAAACACACACAGGGCTTCGACACACAAAGGAATTTCTTTTCGCATGGTGTGAGAGCGACAGCAAGAGACTACTAAAATTTAGTAGACTACAACTAAGGCAAATAACTGGAGCATTCACAGGCCAGTATGGCACGAAAGAACATCTACACAAGATGAAACTATGCGGCGACGTGGTATGCAGGGACTGTGGCACAGAAACTGAAACCATGAAGCACGTCCTCTGTCACTGCGACGCTCTGGCTGCGCGGCGAATGGAACTCAGAAGAACTACGGCTCTGTTCCCCTGCTGGAATCTACAACCTAATACAGGGATTACTAGACACTTAAGGCACGTAAGAGCATTAGGGCAAGGACAGCACAAAAGATCCCATGGGTCGAAGTGCGCTAGAGGTCTCCTCGGTCCGGTAAGCCAACATTAAGATAAGATAAGATAAGATCCTAAGTGTTAATCCAGGTAATAAACTATCTATGTGCCTAATTTCATCTAAACCCGTTCAGCCATTGTCACGTGATTGAGTAACAAAAATCCAAACATCCGAAAATTTAAACATCCAAACATCTAAACATTTAATCATCCAACCTCCAAACATACAAAACTTTCACATTTATAATATTAGTAGGAAATTTGTAGTGTGTAAAGTATGACGTCAATCTTTTGGAATGAATTAAATAAAAATCTATTTTTTTTTTAAATAAACCGACTTCAAAGAGCAAATACAAAAAATATTTAAAGTCGGTACCGATTAGTGCAATCGGTTACTTGGTACCAACTTCAAATATTTATATTATTTTGCTTTTTGAAGTCCTTTTACTTTTTGAAAGGTTTTTATTTTTACGATTTAGCGCAGTGGTTAAGAGCTTAAGTCGCTCCGCCCACTGTGTATAATAGTCGCGGGTTCGATTCCCGCACGGAACAAATCTTTGTGTGATCCACAATTATTTGTTTCGGTCTGGGTATTTGTGTGTGTGAACTTTCATGTTTGTAAACGCACCCACGACACAGGAATAAATCCTAGTGTGGGGCTACGTTTAAAAAAAAAAAAAAAAAAAAAAAAAAAAAAAAAAAAAAAAAAAAAAAATTAAGTGACAAGTGAATTATTTACTAATATTTATATACCTATTTTATATTATTTTGCTGAGTTGTACAGCATGATACCTACAGGATTGATATAATAACCATAATAACGGAATCTATACATTCGTGCTGTTTGCCGTTAAGGATGATGCCTGATGTATCTTCAAAGTCCAAAGTTCAATACGGATTTCATTAAAATGTGACCACCTCGAAACAATACTAAACCCAACGCAAAAAGAATCATCAAAATCAGTTCATAAATAAAGACGTTATAAAAATCACAGACGAATTGTCGACCTCCTCCTTTTTTGAAGATGGTTAATATTCTGATTAGTTCTATGGCAGGGTGCCTATAGGATTGACGTAATACCCATAATATCTCAATCTACGCATTCGTATTGTTTGTCGTTAAGGAGTTCCCTGGTGTATCTTCAAAGTCCAAGGTCCAATACCGATGAAATTAAAATGGGACTACCTTGGAGCTATACTGAACCCAATGCAAAAAGAATTATTAAATCGATTCATTATTGGCGGAATGATCGCGTAACATACATACAAAAAAAACATACAGTCGAATTGAGAAGCTTCTCCTTTTTAGAAGTAGGTTAAAAACAAACAAGCCTGTTGAGTTTTTTCGTCGAATTTTCTCAGTGGAGGTAGCGTTCCGATCCGATTAGTGGTTAAATTAGATAAAAATAAATGTAAATTGACAAGTTGTAAGCCTCCGCAAGGTTTATAAACATCGATTAAATGTAGGTAGTTACTCGCTCGCCGCACGCAAAATGGACCACCAAAAAGCAGTCCAAAGTGGACGGTACTAAAAATTAAGTCTTCCGCTTTTTTGCAAATACAACTTTAGGTGATACGAGTAAGGTACAATATGCCCTAATTTATGTATATTTCATAACTGTAACTACACTTTAAGACGTTTTTTAGTATAACTTTTTTATTTTTTTATTTACCCCACTTTGGGAGAGAAGCCTTTGCGTAGCAGAATGACAAAACAGATATACAATGCGAAAGTGAAAGGACGTAGGTACTGGGGAAGACCTAGACTATCTTACCATGACCAAATAGACTGAGTCTTATCTGAAGGACAAGTCAAGAGTGCCCGTAACCGGCAAGCGTGTATGAGACGAACTATGAGAGTGGAGGAAGCAAGAGAGGTATGTAAGGAAATAACCTGTAGGAATTCGGTACTTTCGCAAGGGATCGGGCGTGATGATATAGATTCGTAGATGTCGATAATTTTCATGACCTCACGGTACAATTGATGGAGACACTCGAAACAGCTCTTAACTTATCTGGCGCTCGAGAGCTGAAAAACACTATTGATATCAGTGATAACAGCTGTCGGGGCACTTGTATTCGTAATGGGGCACGGTGTTATCATCACGGCTATATTTCCGGAGAGGGGAGAATTGTACATTCAGTTTCATCGAAGTATCTTTTCGAAATGTGGACTTTTGCTATCATTTCAAATTTAACAAAAAAAAATTTTAATACTTTTACTACTAAAATTACTCGATTCGGCGTTCCTCTACGTTATTAAGATGACAATAATGGTGACTACTATAATTAGAATCTCTGGCTCGCATAGTAGAGGAAATGGGGAGATCTGTTAGGAAAGAACCTGTTGGAACTTTGTTCTCCCTGCCTACCCCACAAGGGATATGGCGTGATGATATGAATAAATAGACTTACGGCCGGTGTCAATGTTTAACTCGAGGATAGATTTGCCTACTACGGATAGAATTTTCACATATTTTGTATGGAAAATCTATCAAAATTCTTCTGACAATAAGCAATCTACCCATAAGTTATCGTAAATATTGAAACCGGCGACTAGAGTCTAGTCAACAACAAATTCGCTTTAATGTCAGCAAAGTTTAAGCGAAAAACTGTTCGTGTTGGCCTAGTAGCGCGTAACTTGGATTCCGATCAAAAGGTCCTAGGTTTGAATCGTAGGTCGGACAAAGTCTATTTTAAAGAAAAAAAGTTAGTCACAGTTCGACGACTGGAATTGAGCCCAATACCGATCAATACACTCGAAAAAAATCAATACACTCCATCAATACACATACCCTATATTAAGACCTACCATCGTTGGTGACCTGTGGGTGTACACAGTACACCTCTGCCACCTCCTTAAAAATACAGGCGTGACGGAATTTTTTTAATCCCCAGTAGTTGCCCACCCATCAATATGATCGTGTATATAACAATTTGCATATACAATGGCCGACCGCTCATTGTTCCAACACATTGTCTATCCGCGAAATTGGTTACCGGACGCCATTGTGCCTCTGTCTATCACCCTTTGTTCCGCCCGTGACGGTGGCTTTTGGTAGACAATGTGTTTTGATCATATTCAGGGATCAGTACTGGAATTGACGACTGCCTCGTTGGCCGTCACACCTATATTCCCAAAGCGGGGGTGGCAGAGGTGTAATGAGTACACCCACGTTACGCCAACGATGTTAGGTTCAATGTAATTAGCAGCGAGCCTATAGCCATATACCGGGCACAATTCCAGACTCCGGACTCATACTGGGAAGTTTTTCGTTAGAAAAACTACATTTGTCCGACCTAGGATTTGAACCCAGGACCTCTTGATCACCAAGCGATGCGCTTTGCCACTAGACCAACGAGGCAGTCAGGTAAGGCAAGTAGGTAGATTTCGAAAAAAAAACAGAGGTACGACTAGTGTCGTAATAAAAAACTCTTTAAAAAAGGGAATCCGACTTCAAAAAGCAAAAAATAAATATTTGAAGTCGGTGCTGGTTGGTGGAGTCGGTTACTTGGCACCGACTTCAAATATTTATTTTTTGCTGTATAAAGTCGGTTTCCCTATTTTTTAAAGTTTTTTATTTTGCAATTTTTAGTGATGAGTGAATTTATTATTATTATTTATATATCGCCATATATTATCCTACTTATTTATACAGTGAGGTACCTACAAGATTGATTTAAAACTCATAATAAATGAATTTTCACATTCATGCTGTTTGCCGTATAGGAAACCGTATAGGAAAGGAGGAACCTTTTTTGAAGCCGGTTAACATTCTGCTTAGTTCTATAGTAGGGTACCTCTAGGATTGACGTAATACCCATAATTTCTCAATCGTATTGCTCGCATTCGTATTGTTTGTCGTTAAGGAGTTCCCTGGTGTATCTTCAAAGTCCAATACCAATGAAATTAAAGTGGGACCACCTTAGAGCCATACTGAACCCAATGCAAAAAAGAATCAACTAACTGACGGAAATATCGGTGAACATACATAGGAAAAAAAAGCGTACATACAACCGAACATAGAACCTCCTCCTTTTTGAAGTCGGTTAAAAATGAGCGCTGAAGTCGAGCGTTTAGCGGTGAGTCGACGGCGTTTTAAGCACCGACTCGAGCGTACAACACTAGCTACGGCGCGAGACTAGAAACTTGAACCGCGTCATAAAACAAACATTAGACGACAAAAGAATAAATGAAACATAAAAATAGTTCATTATTAATTGTTATAAAACACATTAAGATAAATTATTTATATCTTAATTGAATCTAAGCTTAAAGCTTCGTAAGTAATGAATTAATTTATTTCTCGACAATTTCATTATATCATTATTTTCATTAAATTTCTATCTAAATGGAATATACAAAGTATAATCTAAAATTTCCTAAGGTATCCTCTTTGTGCCTTATAAAGGTGATTTTAATTAGGAACGTAAGTATATTATAAAGTATTCATAATTATAACTGCCTCGTTGACTTTGTGATCGCGAGGTCCTGGGTTTAAATCCTAGGTCGGACAAATGTAGTTTTTCCAACAAAAACTTCCCAGTATGAGTCCGGAGTCTGGAACTGTGCCCGGTATATGACAAACGGCTCGACCCCTATTACTTGGGACCTAACATCGTCGGCGAAACGTCGGTGTACTCAATACACCTCTGTTACACCCGCTTGGGGAATATAGGCGTGACGGTAAATAGATTTAGTTGTAAAATAAAAATGTGTGTTCTTCAAATCTCTTAATGCTTTCTATAGTATTTATAATTCATTATATATCTATATGATAACGACAAATCCCTTGCGGGGTATGCAAAGACTACAGTCTCCGTAACCGTCGAGCGTGTATGAGACGAATTATGAGGGTGGAGCAAGCCAGAGAAGTCTAAGGAAACTGTGTGTTGGAACTGTATCTTTATAATTTTTTATTGTTACTATCGTCGGTATCCCACTGCTGGCCAAAGTCCTCCCGCCATCCTTTCCATTTTATCCTGTTTAAGGCTATATAGAACCAATCTCTACTACCTTATATAATAAAACTTAAGTTTTTTTTGAACGCGCTAATCTCTGGAACTATCAGTTGGATTTTAAAAAATTCTTTTAGCTTTTGATAGCCCAATCCTTGGAAAAGGCTAACTCACGCTCCGACCCTAAGGAGCAGATGAAAAATAGAAAAAGAAAGAACACTAAGCAAAAACGATGTAACGGCGCGGGCAGGCGATGCGTTGCGACTGGATGCGACCTTATTAGCTTAGTGGTAAACGGCGGGTGAAATCGCGGAGTACAGGTAGTCGTTTATATAGGTGTTCAGTCCGTCCCGCCATCTTCTCCTGGACCTGCCACTATGTATTTTGTATTTTTAATAATATCAGCCTATAGTGTCCCCAGCAGTAGCAAAGGACTTCTTTCACAAATCGAGGTGAGAGCGATTACGTCATACTCCACCACGCGGATTGGCGGAGGTAGGTTTGTGGCCACCTTCTGTTGGAGCTTATCAAGCCGCCTAAAAGGCTTACAACTAGGCTTAAAGATTATCACAATACGTGGTAACAGCGACCAACGGCTTAACATGCCTTCCAAAGTACGGAGACGTTCGAATATGAAAATGCCAAAGTCACCCATCTCAGGTCGACCTAGTCGACCGCTGCTTAACCTTGGTGATCGCTAAGAACACCGCAGTCGCACAGCGCTACGAGTGCCTCGTGTTTATAATCTATGGTAATAAAATAAACCGCATTGATAATATGGACCCTAATAAGTATAGCTAATTAAGTGAGAGGACAGACTAAGGAACGTAATTAGGTACTCTAAAATTTATAGTTAATGAAACAGTTAAATATAAATATCATCGTTTTCAACTTGTAGTAGAGTTATAACGCAAGACCTCAGACAGCCTGATTAGAGAATTGCTTCATAAATTCAAAACGAACACCAAATGTCCAAATTTAAGGTTTTTACCCTTTTTAAGCACTTTTATACCCCATTTAACAATGAAACTTGTATGTGTATGTGTGCGTTTTGAGCAATACGTTTTAGGAATGCATTTGAAATCCCCTTATTGCTATGACCCAAGAATAAATGTAGTTTTTTATAGCGCACTGAAGGAGTAAAATAATTTCTTGCAAAATTAAAAAAAAAAATTTGATTTTAAAAATGTTGGAATCAATTCAGTAACCGATTTAGATCAAACTACTTTCAGATCTTGCGTTTATTATGTTACCTTGTAGTATAATGAATATATCATCTACTTAATTCAATTAACAGTAATATATATTTTTATTTTTAAAATAATATTTGTAAAAAATCATCTCTCATACGTTTTAAACATGAGCTTAAATATTACCGGTAAGAAATCCTATCACTAACCTAACGCAGACAATATAGTAACACACTACACTAATATGAATAACACATATAGACATACTATACTGCTTATCAACCAACACATTATCACAATTCAAGATAACATAAATGACGTCACAAATTACCACTTACCTTAACTGGTGATGATGACAGCCATAACTGGAACAGGTCTGACGTCACTGACGTACTCCTTGCTTCGTGATGAGGCCTCGGCGACAGGGAACCAGATGACGTCAGCGCATGCAACCTCGTCATTTCCTCCGTAGTAGCACATTCTCTTAAATACCTCTCCAAAACTCTAGGCTTTCCTTCCAAAACTCTCTTCAACTCTATTAAGTCTTCATCAGTACAATCATCAGGAGATGACCTATCGATAACCTCCTTAAATTCTTCTGCACAATGCATTATAAGTTCATTAGTAGCTAAAACGTCGTACACCACTTTATTTCCTAAATCTTCTGGACTAGAATCGTCTTTATAATAATCATTATCACATTTACCTATGTCTTCACAACCATTCTGTTCTGTTATCTCGACTATTGTAATTGGTGGGTTGTCTTTAAGCATATTGTTGTTTTCTATTATATCTGGTTTTCTTATATCCTCTGGTAACTCGTAGACTAGTCTCATTAGTTCGTGAGAGCGTTTTAACTTAGAGTCATCAACACTTCTACCGCCTTTCTTGTTTTCTTGTTCTTCGAAGTGGGTGTCATCTGCTTTTTTCGAGTCTGATTTTTTGGAGACAACATCTATTGGTTCTTCGGATGTCATGGCAAATCAATTTTTAGTCTCCACTAGATGGTTAGTTACTCTTTCTAGCCACATTTCTTGATTATCAACTTCGTTTACCTGGAAACAAAGAAGGCTTGATCATATAAGGGTCAAATATGCTTAATCAACGCAAGTTGATCTCGTTATCACGAAGGTTAGGATTCGATCTCCGGCCCACAGCTGAGATTCTTCGTAATGTCTTATCAATAGGTTCATATAGATTAAGAAAACAAAAACCTCCAAGAGAACTGAATTATTTTTTGGAAGAAATGTCATCTATCGTTAGCTTGCGGCTAATCGTCGTCACAAATAGACGTCATCTGCAGGGCAAAAGCCACCCTTAAAGATCGCTACAATGACCGGCTGTGTGCATACATTTCATATTGAGTCAAAAATATATTTCCGAGCCGTGGGCTGGAGATACATAGAGATCAACTTAGTCTGGTTTTACTCAGTTACGCCTAGGCAGTACCAAAACCTAAATCTAATTTCGAATAAAGGACAAGATCAAACGAGACTGTATATACAGCTTGTTTGAAGGCAATTGTTTGGAGAACGTTTTCATTAGAGGATAGCCTCTTTATTTGGAGTGAATCAAGTGTTTGTTCATTTTGTCTCGTGGATTTCGGGCCTTGATTAAGTTTTGTAATAGAAACGATAGAATATGTTACAAATATAATGAAGCTAGAGTATCTTAATGGATTATTATGTGTTACTCTACAAGTATTTTTATAATAAATTTTGTATAAAAAGAAAATCAGGAGCAATCTGGAGTCGGGAATTATGCACACTTTATTTTCCAAACGGGAAATGTAGAGATGTATTATGTACACCCATATATAGCCAACAATAATGGGTATGTATAGAAGGCAAGTCTATTGTTACTTTACCAGGCACAATAAATTCCAGACAGGACTAAAAATATATATAGAATACCTTCTCTTTATCCGACCTAGGATTTGAACGAAGACCTTTTGATCGCCTGTTAAATCATGTAGTGTTTGACCAACGTAGCAATCAACCTTTTTTCACATTTCATTTAATTTTGATAAAAGTATTCTATAACTCCAGACCTCATTATTTCCAACCAATTACTACCATGAGCTATTTGAATAAAAACTCAAGCCTAAAGCTCTTTATCTCCGGCCCGTAGCTTAAAAGGGTCCATAAATTACTTCTCATTTGTACTCTCAATTGCCTGGATACCGCTGTATCAATTCCGGTGAGAGACCCCATGTAATTCAATGAAAAACTGTTTGGTTTAGTTTCAGGGTTGACAAGGGTGGAACAAGAAAGAAAAAATGCTGCGATAACGTTCGAACCTTTTGCTTAGTAAATCTGATGAATGGAACCAGGTCAGTAAGAGGAGTTGGGCATCATTTCGACGGTAGCAACGATACAAAAGAAATTTACATTTTTAGGATTTTTTTGCATATTTCAATTCAGAATTCTTCGATTTAACGAGTGATATTTTTCCATAATAAATGTTATTTTTACTTGTTTTCTCACGCATATAAAGACAACTTCAGTATTTTTTTAAAGTGTTAAAGTACACACGGACATATACAACAGTCAGTGTGTGCGTCGGGCAATTCGGCGTGTTCGCATCTTATAAACAAAGCTATCAGTTAGATGATCGTTTCGTTACGGGCGACCGCCGTTTTGAACATATTCAATTTATTATTCCTAAAATAACATTTCATTACACAATAGTATACTAAAAAGAAAAATGTATAATAGAAGAAATAGATTATTGTTAAGCGTAGCCAGAAATCAAAAACAAAGTGATGTTTATAATAGTGAAGATCTCTCAACTTTGATAGATAATGCAAACATTGGAGACACAAACGAAGGTAATTTTGTTTACTTATTTATTTTTTATGTAACAATACTTAGCTATAATCCTTTCATTCAGATTTAACCATGTAATAAAAAAAATTCTTTTATTACAATATCGTCTTTAATTTTCAGGAATCACTAACGAGTTCCTTCAGTCAAACAGCGCCAATTTTGACTTATTAGATAATATGGCGGTTACCGAATGTATTGGTACAGATAAGTAGGATCTATTTGGAGACGATATTTTCAAAAAAGTTATTGAAGATGTGGACCATTAAGGTAATACTTTGATGCCAAGTTTCAATATTGGAGACTCCGCTCGCGACGACGATATTAACATACAGGATTAGTCTGAGTTACAACACAATACAACTTCACGACCTCTTAGGTACATCTACGGTGGAAACATTATTACAGGTATCCAAATCAAGATCAGTATCTCTTGTTCCTTCAGATTATGCTTCCTTTGATACTAGTCCCATAAATACGTCTAACCAACGAAAATCCGATAAATTTATCGAATGAAGTCATTGATCAATTATTCCAAGAATGAAATACCCATTAGAATCTCAGTCTGCGGAAACTAAAATCCATCAATACGAATCAGATACTTCAACACTAGGGTCACCATTTCAACTAAGTACAAACGCGACCACCTCAGCTGCTGAAGCATCTAGTGAATGTTCTACACCATCATCAGCTACAGGCAGAAACATCGTAAGTTAGTAAATGTAAGGAAATGTAAGAAAGATAACTGGCTAGATACGAACAGAAAATTGTTAGTCAATAATGGTAAAGCACATTTATCTAGGGGAGGAAAACAGCAACAAGATAAACTTCTAAAACCAGCTTGCGAAAATTGTAAGTTCAAACGTTTGACTCAAATTATTGCAGAAACTCAAAAACGAATATTTGACTTATTTTGGAGCTTGGACGATCACACAAATCAATGACAATTTATAGGAAGATATACAAAGCGTTATACTAAAAAGCGAATTACCACTGATGAAATATTCAAATCGAAATTATTCTGCCCATTAGTTTTTGCTTTGAATGATAGTACTTACAAAATTCGTACAAAGTGGAAAAGATAAATACAATGTTACAACAGGAGTATGTGAAAACGATAAAAGAGGTGTGCATTCCAATAAAAAGAAAGTCTTAACAGATGCAGTCATTAAAGGTGTCTGGGATCATGTCAAATCTTTTCGCACTGTGGAATCCCATTATATCCGAAAAGATTTAACTAAGTTGTACCTTGATAGTGACTTAACATTTGTAAAAATGTTCAAAATGAACCACAAATGGACTGCTGAGAATAATATCCAGGATAAAGTAAGCACTCGCATTTGAATATAGGATTCTTTATTCCTAAGAAAGATCAATGCAATATATGTATTGTTTATAAAAATAATCCTGATGGCTAAAAATAAAGATTTTTTAAATCATAAACAAAATAAAACATCGCTAGATCACTGAAATCAGAGGACACAATGCTCGCATAGTCTGAGCCAACAAGAGTGTCAACAGCTTCTTTTGATTTTCAAAAAATTCTTTTGACCCCATATCGCGAAACGAATACGAAACAGAAACGGATTATGTTCTATGTGGGACGAGACGATTTCTAAACGAGGATCAAACGAAGTGGCTAGCTGCTTGCATGATTATATATCAAAAGTTGCAAGAATGGGAATCAAAGACATACGTTTATAGTCTGATCATTGTGATGGTCAGAATCGTAACCGTTCAGTATTTTCGAGGTATTTATATGCTGCAAAAAAAAGGTGCACATATGCCATAGATTCTTAGAAAAAGGGCACACTCAGCAGGAAGGTTACAGTGTGCATGCCTTAATCGAACGGTCTTCCAAAAGTAAATTGATATATAAGCCTCAAGATGGTATACATCTGCAAATATCGATATCTTAAACTTTAGAATTCTTAATCTTATCTGAAGGACAAGTCAAGAGTCTCCGTAACCGGCGAGCGTGTATGAGACGAACTATGAGAGTGGGGGAAGCCAGAGAGTGGAACTGTTCTATATTCGAATGTGTTTAAATTTTGAATCTCAAAACAGTTGAAAGTATTAGGATTAATGCTATTGTTTAGTCACAGCGTCAATTGGAATCTGTCAGGTTACGTACGAAAATGAATCTTTCTAAGAAAAATGTTCGTGTAATAATTTTCTACAACTTTAGAAGAGGCCTGACACGGCTTCAGTGTTTTGAAGAGCTAACATCTGTGTTCAGTGATGAAGCCCCATGTCTGCGGACTGTCGAACGCTGGTATTTATAATTCCAGCGTGGGCATACTAGTGTTAGTGACAAATCTTGCGAAGGACGCCCAAAATCCGTCTTCACTGAAGATAACATCATTGCTGTGAGACAACTAATTCTCGAAGATCGTCATGTGACGTATCGAGAGATAGAGGCTCTATTAGGCATCTCGGGGACAACCATTCAGAAGATCTTGCATGAAGCGCTTGGTGTGATTAAGCTAGTTTGCCGTTCGATACCGCATCTACTTTCCGACGATCACAAAGCGGCCCGCGTCAGATGGTGTAAAAAAACTTTGCAAAGGTTCAACCGAGGAGAGTCAAATCACGTCTACGACATCATCAGTGGTGACGAATCTTGGATCTATGCCTACGATCCTGATTCCAAACAACAATCTACAATCTGGGTCTTTCAAGACGAGCCAAAGCCGACTAAAGTTGTTCGTTCTCGAAGCACTTCAAAGAAGTTGGTGGCCACGTTCGTTTGAAAAACCGGCCATGTTGCAACTATTGCACTGGAAGATCGTAGAACGGTTAACGCCGAGTGGTATACCACAAGTCATCGCCGAACTTCGAAAATCTAACTCAAAGCGACGCATCATCCTGCACCACGACAACGCAAGCTAACACAGCGCTCGTCAAACGATTGAGTATTTGAAGCAGGAAAACGTAGAAATTCTTGACTCGTATATAACATAGCCCCCTCGGGTTTAGGCTTCTTAGATGGATATTGACAAGTACTATACAAACAGATGGTGTTCAGGGTCTGATAATGAAGCCGAAAGATGGTTAATGGAATCACCCAACTACTTAATATAACCCCGGCGTGTTTGGACTCGTTGGATTTGTCTTGACGAGTACTTTAGACCCCAATGGATGGAGCCATAGGAACTTATCAACTAAGCAAGATACATGCGTTGTGTTTTTTGCTATAAAAGGTTGTTTTTAGAAAGGTCTTTTAATGAAACACCGTCACACCTATATTTCCCAAGCGGGGGTGGCAGAGGTGTACTGAATACACCCACTTTTCGCTAACGATGTTAGGTCCCATATAATAGGCCTAGCCTATTACCATATACCGGGCACAATTCCAGACCCCCGAGTCACACTAGGTATTTTTCGTTACAAAAACTACATTTGTCCGTTTTAGAATTTGAACTCAGGACGTCATGATCACATAGCAATGCGCTTTGCCACTAAATCAACAAGTCAAGTCTTTAAAATAAAATTAATTAAACGCATTAAATTGATACAAATACATTGTTTGAGTATGAACTGTCGTTTCATATCCCCACGGGGCAAGCCATTAGCCATTAGCTTTTCTTTTTATATGACAGCCATGTCAATGCTCATACCTTGTGGTTCGAGGCACTAGCTCATAGCGATACCGAGTAGTAGTAGTATCGGATGGTATCGATACTATTTATCGAGAACTTTCAAAAGAAGAGAGTTAAACAAAAGAATGGTATTGATATTGTACTGACCGAAGGGTAGCCACGGAAGAAACACCAAAATCGTGGAAGGTAAGGTACTAAGATGGGTTGACGGTTTGGTTAAGTGCGTAAGACTTGACCAAGATTGGCTCAGGGTAGAGATATGTGGCGTTAGAGGGAGAAGGTTTAAGCCTTACTGTGGGTGGAATGAGCTGGAATTGATGATGGTGATAGTTGTATTATAGCTAGCGGCGATGCCATTGCCATAGCTCTATCGACTAGATAAGAAGAACAAACATTTGGAGATTCTTCGACTGATTCCCAGAAATCTCATAGTTGATATCATCCGTCTATGTTCCCGAACTAGGATTGGCAGCGGCGTATTTTGTACACCCATATATTGCCGACGATTTTGGGTCCTGGACTGTCTCGTTGGTCCAGTGGCAAAGCGCATCGCTTTGTGATCATGAGGTCTCGGGTTCAAATTCTAGGTCGGACAAATGTAGTTTTTCTAACGAAAAATTCCCAGTATGAGTCCGGAGTCTGGAATTGGCCTGGTATATGGCAATAGGCTCGCCCCCTAATTCATGGGACCTAACATCCTCAGGAAAAAGTGGGTGTACTCAGTACACTTCTGCCAACCCGTTTGGGGAATATAGGCGTGACGGTGTCTACGTTAGATCCTAAAGTAATACGGGGCGCGCCTATTGTGTACTAAGAATTTTTAAATGAAACTATTTAGATTCTTCTTCAAGAAAAAATCTATATCTATTATCTTATACGTCCTGCTCGAGTAAGTAGCTCTTAACGATAAGATCCGAGTATCAAATATCAAGTTATCGATAATCGTTCGATCCCGTCACTACTGTTGTCGACTGACGGTTGATATTTACGGTATATTTACCTCTTATTACTTTACTTGATAATTATTACTCTGTAGCCACTATCGCAGTGTGGCTGGATATTGTCTTCATTACTTAGCTTAGGATCGATCGATTAAATTTTTATAGTATGTTTGGGGATAAAAATATTTTTGGCCTCGTTACGTGTCTCGTTAGTATAATATCGCATAATGCTGCTGGTAATCATTTAGCTTTGGCTGCAAATCTTAGGTCAAAGAAAATGCTATTAAGGATTTAGCGAAAAATCCGCAATACCAATCCAGAGTCGTAATCCAGCATATGCGGTTTTGCCCGGTATAATAGCATTGACTTGCTTACTATCACACTAGAAAATAACATCGTCGAAAGAGTAGATGCATACAGTATAACTGCCGCTCCATTTAGTGAAAGTACACGAGATTTAGATAGTGTTACATACATTCAACTGTGTTACAAATCTAAACAAAATTACCAGGATACTACTTAGTAAAACTCCCTTATCGTCTGTCAACTCAGCAACAATCTATGATGGTATATACAATACAAAATCCGTTATGTTTACTTCACGTTTAAGAATATTTATTTCTCTTTAAGAATAACTCTAATTCAATTACGGAGAAATTAAAACTTAACAAAAATAAACTTAAGGTTAGCGTACAGAAAATATGTTTTCGTTAAAATATTTTTATAAATCAAAAGTGGGTAGTCAAAAATGTTACGGTACAAAATGAACACAACAAACACGGATGTAAAGTTAGACTAGATGTGGCATTGAATGTGGTCTGCAATTATAAGAATTTTAGAATAGATTTGGAAAGAATATTTATTAACTTGTTTAGTTGAGAGGTTAAATGGTTATATTTGTATTCAGTGTTTTTTTTTTATTTTTTTTTATTTATTTATATGTATGTTTTATTTATTTATTTATTATGTATATTTGTTTATGTATATGTGTATCAGTTGAACGGTGACGGGTATTAGGCACAAATGCATGTCTCTGTTTAGTTACACGCATTTGTAACATGTAATTTTAATAGTTTTTTGAAACTAGTCATACTCTTGGCGTCTTTTATATCTTTCGGCAGCTTATTGTAAATATTAACACCTTCAAATTTAATATTCTTTTTTCCATAGTTTGTTCTGGGTGGGCGTAGAACGAGGTAACTTGCTCTTCGTAATTTCATTTTTTGTTCTTGCTGTTTTTTGGAAAAAGCATTTAGTATGAATTTAATTATTTAATATTTTGCGTATTAGTATGTATGTATAGTAGATGTATGTTTGTGTAATGTTCGATATTTTTGTGTCATCATATACTTTTTGTGGCGATTTTCGATAACCATAGTTAAATAAAATTTTTACTAGTTTATTTTGGGCTTTTTGTAAACGCTACGTTGTTACTTACTACGCTGATATTAAAATGACATTCACAGTAATAAAATTTCTCCGAATCAAATTTTTAATATAAAACACGACACTTAATTACTTAGTTTAATAGCGTTAGGACACGAATAAAAGCGAATGTTTCCACCATCAAGCCGGCATTAACAGGCAAATAGATTAATCCGCGAAAGTAAACAACTAACAATTACATTAATCACGGCGCAACGAGATTTACTTAGCCCGCCGTATCATTACCAACAGTTAAAATGTCGTTAAAGTAAATACATTTCTCGTTTTTTAACTGCGAGAGAACCTCGCAGTTGTAGGTACGCATTTTGTATTAGGACGAAATTGGTGAATTTTGGGCGTAGTGTCAATACACAACAGACAAGACTGTGCAATAAAGGTATGAACAAAATTATCTCGACGATAAAACTGGTTGGGTTTGAGTATCTCTTCAATTAGTAAAGCCAAAACATAATGTGTCAGGAAACGTAAAGCATGTCGCTTTGTTCAATGAAAAAACGTCTTTAGACCGCCTGTATTTTTCTATTCCGCCACGGAAAAATCTTCAAAAGATTCTCAGCCCTCTATGAGATAGACTAACTATACTAAAACAGCCGCGATGACGTCATTTGGCACAGAAGAGGTTTCCGAGATATACAAACGGAACACACCGGTGTTCATCTCTTATTTTATGACTACTTAGAGAATCAGAATCGCTTCCCTCACGGCGATGTCGGGCCTACACCCCAAAACGTGCGCCTTAAACCGCCAAAATGATTGCCAACTGTTAAAAAGTCGTCAAGATACATAAACCGTTGATGACCGACGAACGACTAACTCGTATTTGTTTTCCTAATGAATATTAAACGAGGTGGTCTTTTAACGCCAAAAATGCTTAGCGAAGTGCTAAGATGGTTGCAAATGACTGTAATTTGGGGAAACGACAGTTGATGGGGTCGATGTTAATTTGAAAATAGCCGCGCGGTTGGTCGTTATTTGGCAAATTGTTGAATATTTACGAAAGTTTTGTGTAATTGTTTCAAAACAAGTAATTTCTAGATACATATCCGTAATCGGCGAGCGTCTATGAGACAAAGTATGAGAGAGGACGACGCAAGAAAGGTTTGTGAGGAAGGAACCTGTTAGAATTTGGTACTTTCAGCCAACCTTGCCAACCATAGATCTGGCGTCATGATGTAGATAGATAGAGTAGTTACAGAGTTCCCACAAGAGCTCGCATATGCCTGGCAAAACTTACCAAAACTAAACTAATTTTCTGTGGATCCGATACGTGATCCAGCCGCAGTTAGTACTTTTGCTACGACAGTATTAGCTTTTAGATAATTGTGATATTTTGACTGCATATAGCAATGTTATAATTACTTATATAGAGCACATTGATTTCGCAAATTTAAATAGATATACATCTATTGTAGTGGCACCTATTACGAAGTACTGGCCAGTTTCATGTTTTTTTTCTCTATTTACTGCCGTGTAAGTGAGGGAAATGTAAGCCAGGACCAGAAACGCGAGATAATTCTAGAAGTTAATTTAGGCTAAAATAAATGTTTGTTAATCTTTATATCTGTAGCTTGAATTCTCCAAATTCACATCGTTTGTTCTTTATATACTTTATTTTTACTACATCATTGTTCTAGTGACGCATAGAGAGGTTGATGATCATGAGGTCCTGAGTTTCAATCCTAGGTCGGTCAAGGTGATTTTTTGTCGAAAAATCATCAAAATTCCAAATCAAAATCTGGAGTTTACGATTGTGCTCGGTATAATAGCAATGGCGGTCATGGGAGGATGCCGTAATCGTGGAAGGCCAGAACATAGATAGGTTGATGATGCGATTAAGCGGATAAAAGCTGGGCTCAGGATAAGGACACGTGGCGTAAAGGGAGGCTTATGATGCCCTTCAGTGGGTAGAATGAGCAGAAGAAGTGTGATGAATGGGACTTAATATTTGATATGTAGGTATATACAGTACTGTGTCCATTTTTTTTTAAACGTAGGCCCACCCGAGGGATAATTGATTCAACATGAAAATTCACATACACAAATACCGAGACCGACACAAATTATTGTGGATAACACAAAGATTGGTCCCGTGCGAGAATCGAACTCGTTACTATTAGACACAATGGGCGCTTGCTCTTTTAATAAAACACGCACTATTATGGTAAGATAGTCTAGGTCTTCTCCAGTACCTACATTCTTTCACAGAAGGTGTCTATTTTTAATATTACAGAATTTGTACCGAAAAAAAATACAAAAAGAGTTCAAGCCTGATATCGCAATCAGGCTTGAACTCTTTTTGTATTTTTATACATAAAATATAAACACAAGATCGGAACAAATAAGCAGTTTTCAATTTTATTTATTTAGAACTGAAATTCCAGTAACAGGGATTGCTATAAAATACTGCGAAATCGGAAAAAATTGTTGCTTATCCCACAAAAAATATCATATTATCGAAGTTGAGCTTTAGTAACGGTATTTAAGGGTGAAATAAGTGAGCAAATGTCGGATATTTTTAAAATTATTAATATATTTTCTTATAATAAGCAAAAATACGAAATTCGTACGACTTAGCCCCACTTGCCGAACCAGGGTTAGCGTTACCTATTGACTAACTCGAGGTAATAACATTACGCTAATCCTGGTTTATGCAAGTGGGCCTTAGTATGATAAACGCATTAAATTGGGAAAAGTAGTATTTTTATTATAAAAATAAAAGAAAGAAAACAATTATTAGCCTGAAAGCCCAGAGTCATAAAAAATAACAATAGCTGAAACACATAATGCTGCTGAAATCTCGTCAGCGAATAGCGATCCTCATTTAACCATCAGCTAAGTTCGTAGCGCTGTGAGACCGCGGTGTTCTTACCGTTCACCAAGGTTAGGCAGCGTTCGACTCGGTCGGCCTGAGATGGGTGACCGTTTGTGGCATTTTCATATTCGTGCGTCTCCGTGCTTCGGAAAGCGAGTTAAGCCGTTGGTCCCGGTTACAACTTAATGTGGTAGTCGTTAAGCCGAGTCGGAAGCCACGGCGGTATAGGCGGCTTGATAAGTTCCAACAGCAGGTGGCCACCACCAATCCGCACTGGGTCCGCGTGGTGGAGTATGAGCTAATCTCTCTCACCTCGATTTGTGAGAGAAGGCCTTTGCCCAGCAGTGGGCAGTATAGGCCGATATTATTATTTAAGTTAAATGACCTTCACGTAATTTTACTCATTTAGTAGTACCTTTATGAAAAAAAATAGCAAGCTCGATAGGTCTGTTACTCAAAACTCTGCACAAAGCTAGTCGAACTAACTAGAACTAACCTAATTAGAGGCAAGCGTGAGAGGAGCGATGCACTCACTACATATACATATCTGCTGCATGTAGCATTTAATGTTGCTTGTGAGCTAATAAAGGTCTTCGTAATTGCATCTTATATTTTCGCTTCAGAAATTACTGGTAATGTTTTGTGTTTAGGCATTTGTTAGAAAGCAGATCATGAAACTTAAATTAATTGTTTGAATACACAATTTGAACTTGAATGGAACACGGAAAAAAAATTCATAGGTTGGAATAAAATATTTTTAAATGATTATTACTTAAACCAAGTATAATTTATATTTTATTGCAATTATGTATAGTAAATTTTAATTGTATTTTGGAGGACTCTTGTTGATGATTTCACTCAATTCGGGTACTTTTGTATAAATCCCTATATTTTTCTATGGAATGTTATATCTGCAATGAAAAACCCCTTAACATAGATAGAGCAATCGGATTATCAACTTTGCCCACTACAAGGATTGCAATTCATTAAAAAGGTTTGAAAAACATGGGCAAAATTAACATTTTTCTATATTAACTATAGCGGTTAGACCGTTGGACTGCAATGGTCTCGGGTTCAAAACCAGGCACACACCTCTGTCTATCCGAAAGCATGTGCGTATTAAAAATTAACGATCACTTGCTTTAACGGTAAAGAAAAACATTGTGAGGAAACTTGCACGCCTAAGAGTTTCTCAAAGGTGTGTGAAGTTCGCCAACCCGCACTGAGCCAGCGTGGTGAACTATGAGAGGAAGCCCGTGCCAACGGTGGGACCGTTTCTTAACAGGGCTAATATTCTTTATTATATAACTGGCAATTCTGTACGTTTATCCTGTATATCAAGAAAAAATAAAAAAGCATGCATACAGTAATAGCAAATATCATTATTAGACGAAAGAAGTCTTCTGCAGGAGAAAGGCACCTCCAGAAAACCACACTACACAGTCCCATTAAAGAGCTCCCATTCCTTTATCCAAACATTTGATTCCATATCAATTTTATCTCAAAAATCCGCCGCCACAATCCCACATTCGTCGACAAACGTGCCGACTGTGGTGTCGTGAGGATGTCGTCTAAAATATTCTAGTCTGCCATCGATCGTGTATTGTTCCAAATTGAGACATACGTGCTTGGAGTTTGCTCAGCATTGAATTGTGACCAAATACATTTCATACTTGTACGTTTTGAGAATTATGCTATGGTTTGACGACGTATGACGATGGTTTGATCTAATTTAAGAGCGTAGGCCGTGTATAACTAGAATAGTGAGTCTAAATAGAAATAATAAAACAACACTTTGGGTGGTAATCAAACTCACGCATTCCGCTATGCCGGAGCGATCGTTCTAACCACTGAGTTACCGAAGAAGGTAGCTGAAGCTCTAAATTTTCTATGTGTTCACATAATTAGAAACCTTACTTGTACTTGAAATTATACGAACACATACAAGCAACTGAGTTCTTAGATTTACGCGAATATTACACATGAAATAAAACAATTTTTTTCGGATTTAGCCGCGGTTTATTGTTTGATCGTTAAGTTCCCGACGTTTCGAGTGCTTTACAGCACCCATGGTCGCGGGAGGGACTGAGGTGTTAATCGTCCAAAAGGCATAGTCGTTCAGGGGTACCCTCAAACTTCTTAATTATTTTTGTTGGTCCGATCTACGCAGAATGAGCACACGGTGTCTCGAGGTCTTGCAGTGTTATGCTTGGTTTTGGATTTGATTATATTAATTACACACAAGCAAGTTTCTTAATAATTATGATCCTATGGCTGCGGTCTGAATTACTCTAATACTAAAACTAAAATAGTATATTTTGTATAAACTCTGCGAGGGCAAGTGCCCTCGCCAAGTATATTAATACTTTATATTGATACAAATTGTCAATTTACATTTTATTTTTAACTTATCTAACTACGGATAAGATCCGGCGAGGAACTCGGCAGTTTGTCTTTTGTATTTAATTCTATTAGACTTTTTTCCTTTCTATTTTTTTTTTGTCATATTGTATGGGTAGAATGTTTAGGTTACAATTAAATAGTTAACGATCTAGCTCCAGTGTGATGCCTTACCACCGAGGTAGAAGACTAATAATGTTTTTCTAAAGAGTGTCTAAAGAATTCCAGATTGACCAGTCGCCACAATTAGCACCCGTTCACGAGTATGACTACTAGAATAGCTATCACTATGAGTATCAGGAGTTTTGTATGCGTTTCAAAACGGAGTAAGTGAACCAAGTCGCCCTTTCCGCACGCATTAATCGTCGAAAAAGCTAAGCTAACAAATTCGCTCTGCAAGCCGACTTTTTCAGCCGTGTGTGCGATGCGTAAGTAACACTTGGCAATAAAGCAATTGCGCCCGGCCGCCATTACGTAATCACGCCAGGTCTGTATAATAGGGAAAGTGAAGCCGGCGGCTTCACACGGCCACATGACAACTGTAACATATTTTATTATGCCTTTTCTTAGTAAAACTTAAAATAAACACTGTCATGCCTATATTTCCCAAACAGGGTGGCAGAGGTGTACTGTGGACACCCAGTTTCTGTGGAAGATGTTAGGTTGCCACAATACCAGGCTCCGGACTGATGGCTTTCAGTAGTCATACTCGTGAACGGGTGCTGCTTGTGGGGACTGACCCATCTGGAATCCTTTAAGGCATTTTTTAAAAATAACATTAGTCTCATACGAGTGTCTCGGTCGTAAGGCATCACACTGGAGCTAAATCGTTATTTAATTGTAACCTATACATTGTATCCACACAATATGATTGAAAAAATAGAAAGTAAAAAAGAGAAAGAGAATTCAATAAAAAAAAAACAAGCCCGCTGTCTCAGTGGAGGCCGCTTTCCGATCCGGTGATAGATTAGTAGGTAAATTGGATTTAAAAAACATGTAAAACTATTTGAAAGCGCCCCGCAGGGCTTATACAAAATAAATAAAAATATATTTGAGTTTGAGTCTGATACTGAGAACTTTTTCAAAGAAAATTTTTATTTTGCATTGGCTACTAGACCAACGAGGCAGTTTTTACGTCGGAAATATCCTGCTTAAGCATGAAACTAGCTGTTTCACACGGCGACATGACAACCATATCATATTGTGAGTTCTTTTAATGAAACTAAAAAATAAATACCGCCACGCCTATATTGGATGCAAGGGGGACACCTACCATCTACGCTCCCCAAGTCAACCTCTCCTGCCCGCGGTGCATCCTGCTGATCAACGGACGAGGCTCTGACGACCGACAATGGTGGTATAACCATTCAAATATGGCGTAACTAAATTTTTAACCAGACCGGTGACGGGCAGCAGCGTCACTAGTGCGAGAAGTTACGCCCTGCGATCGCCAACCCGCATGCCCAGCGTGGCGATTATGGGTAAAACCTTCCATGGCAAGTCGGAATATACCACGGCCCCCAGTTCCCGGTCGCTCCGCTATTCCTGACCACGGCGGCGGTCACGGTTCCGGCGGGGCAGGGGATGCGAAGAATCTCCGGGCTACAGTAGGCCGCCAACATGAACTGACCCTGGCTACGTATAACGGACGCACGCTGCGACTGGATGAGCATCTTCTGCAGTTGGAAGAAGAACTGAAGTGCATAAGATGGCACGTTCTGGGTTTATGTGAAGTTCGAAGAGAGGGAGAAGACACCATAACCCTAGAATCTGGCCATCTTTTGTACTTTAGAGAGGGAGACCAACTTTCCCAGGGTGGCGTCGGGTTTCTGGTCCATAGTCTTCGCTGACAACGTTTCAGAAATGTCCAGTGTGTCGACAAGGATAGCATACCTCATAATTAAGCTGACCGAGAGGTACACCCTCAAGATCGTGCAGGTTTATGCACCGACTTCGGCACACTCGGACGAGGACATAGAGGTACTCTACGAGGACATCTCTAAGGCCCTTCATAATACCCCTAGGGCACACTACAACGTTGTCATGGGAGATTTCAACGCCAAAGTGGGAGTAAAAACTGACAGCGAATCCTCAGTAGGACCGTATGGTCCTATGGCAGCAGAAATGACAGGGGGCAAACGCTCGTCAACTTTCTCGAAAGAGAAGGGCTGTATATGATGAACTCTTTCTTTAAAAAACAGCCCCAAAGAAAGTGGACGTGGCAAAGCCCAGATGGTAAAATAAAAAATGAGATCGACTTCATCATGGCGGATAAGAGGCGCATATTCAGAGATGTCTCAGTGATCGCAAGGTTTAAAACCGGAAGCGACCACCGGCTCGTACGGGGCACTCTGAATATACAATGGAAGCGCGAAAGAGTCTGCTTGATGAAGTCCAGTCTCCGACCGAATTTGCTCCAAGCCGCTATGGATTCCCAAGCGTTTCAGTTAAAATTGGAAAACCGTTTCGCTACCTTGGAAACCACTGACAGCGTTGATCAGAAATTCGAGCAGGTGGTACAGACTCTTAGAGAAGAGGGTACTAAATTATGCGAAACGAGGCGTACAGGCAGGAAATCTAAGCTTTCGGGGGGGACTATGGAGCTTATGAGTGAACGAGGCCGAAATGCAGCCTCAACCTTGTCAGAACACCGGGCCTTAAATAAAAAGATCACAAAGCTGGTCCGACGCGACCTCCGAGCTTTCAACAAGCTTGAGATTGAGAAAGCCATCGAGCAGAACCGGGGGTCGAAAGTGTTCGTCCAGTCACTTGGGAGAAACCACTTGACAAGGTTGACTACACAAGCGGGTACTGTGATCGCTTCTAGGCCGGAAATCCTCTCGGAAGTCAGGAATTTCTATAGCCAGCTCTACGCCTCACACGCACCTCGACCCGAATCCTTTAGAGGAGATCCCAGAGCCATCCTTACACTTCACTTCACAGAAGACTTGCCCGAGATCAACCTGGATGAGATCAAGTTGGCCCTTAAACAGCTTAAAAATGGAAAAGCCCCGGGTGAGGACGGCGTCACGACTGAGCTTCTAAGGGCAGTACTTAAGGAGTTTCGGAAGTTATTTACCACTGTCCTCTACACTGGGAGAACTCCGCAGGCATGGAACAGAAGCGTGGTCGTCCTGTTTTTAAAAAAGGGTGACAAAACCCTTTTGAAAAACTATCGACCCATATCGCTTCTGAGCCATGTATACAAGCTGTTTTTCAAGGGTCATCACGAACCGTCTTGCGCGAAGGCTCGACGAGTTTCAACCCCCGGAGCAGGCCGGGTTTCGAAGTGGTTACGGCACCATAGACCACATCCACACAGTGCGGCAGATTATACAGAAGACTGCAGAGTATAATCTGCCCCTATGTCTAGCCTTCGTGGACTATGAGAAGGCCTTTGACACTGTCGAGACCTGGTCAGTTCTGAACTCCTTGCAACGATGCCAAGTTGATTGGCGATACATCGAGGTGATGAGATACCTTTTTGAAGCTGCAACGATGACCGTCCAAGTACAGAACCAGCGGACTGAACATATTCACCTGCGCCGCGGAGTGCGCCAAGGTGATGTCATATCACCAAAACTGTTCACCAATATACTGGAGGATATGTTCAAGACGCTGGACTGGAAAGGTCGCGGCATCAATATAAATGGCGCATACATCTCTCACCTGCGATTTGCAGACGACATCGTCATCATGGCTGAAACGCTGCAAGACCTACAACAGATGCTGGACAGCCTTGCTAATTCGTCTCAGCGAATCGGTCTCCGGATGAACTTAGATAAAACTAAAGTTATGATCAACAAGCATGTTGACCCGGGACCGATCGCCGTAAACGGAGCCCCCCCTTGAAGTTGTTTCTGAGTACGTATACCTAGGGCAGGTGCTCCAACTAGGTAAAAACAACTTCGACAAGGAAGTTAAGAGACGGATACAGCTGGGCTGGGCAGCATTTGGAAAACTCCGTCGAGTCTTCTTATCGCCCATACCCCAATGCCTAAAAACGAAAGTTTTTAATCAGTGCGTCCTACCTGTAATGACATACGGAGCCGAAACGTGGCCACTCACTGTGCGGCTTGTCCACCAGTTCAAGGTCGCTCAACGAGCTATGGATAGAGCTATGCTCGGAGTTTCTCTTAGGGATCGAATCCGGAACGAAGTTATTCGTCGGAGAACCAAGGTTACCGACATAGCTCAGCGAATAAGCAAGCTGAAGTGGCAGTGGGCAGGTCACATATGCCGCAGAACCAATGGCCGTTGGGGCAGACTGGTTCTTGAGTGGAGACCGCGTGTCGGCAAACGTAGTGTAGGGCGCCCTGTAGCTAGGTGGGGCGACGATATTCGTAAGGCAGCGGGCAGGGATTGGAGAAGGAGAGCTGAAGATCGAGCTCAGTGGCGTGCCATGGGAGAGGCCTACGTCCAGCAGTGGACTGACACGGGCTGATGATGATGATGATGACGCCTATATTCCCCAAATAGGGGTAGCAGAGGTATACTGTGTACATCCACATTGCATCGTCGATTTTCGGTCCCAGTGTAATAGGGGGCGATTTTTGCCAGGATACCGGACAATATGCCAAACTACGGACTGATATTGGGGTTTTTCTACAGAAAAAACTATTTTCGTCCGACCTAAGATACGAGCAACAACAAGCATTATTCGCCACTAGACCACAGAGGCAGTTTGTTAATGTAAAATCTTGCTAAAGAATAAAGCACGGCTTCACATGGCCACATGGCAATCACACACCACACACCACCACCACCAAATGGCCACGGCCATATTGCATTATGCTTTTTTTACTTTGGAAAAATTTTGCATATGATGCCGGCGGCATTACACGGTCATATTACAGCTAAAACATATTGTATTTACCTTCCTTTCTTTAGTTTTAATGTAGTTAATCATCCCTTTTACTCTACAAGAGTGAAAGGGAAGACAAATCAACTCGACACCGTTACGTCATTCAGTCATTCTATTTGTACTTATCCCTCGAAAAAACAAAATGAGGCAGGAAATTTCAATGTTGCCTTGACGAAGGCATGACAAAGGTTCAGTACAAGGCGATAATAAATTGACGTATAGTCAATACGTCAATTTATTGTCGCCTTGTTTAATTCTAAAAAAAAAAATATAAACACCGTCACGCCTATATTCCCCAAGCGGGGGTGGCAGAGGTGTACTGAGTACACCCACTTTTCGGCAACAATGTTAGGTTCAATGTAATTGGCGGCGAGCCTATAGCCATATACCGGGCACGTTTCCAAACTGCGGATTCATACTGGGAAGTTTTTCGTTAGAAAATCTACATTTGTCCGATCTAGTATTTGAATCCAGGACCTCGTGATCACAAAACAATGCGCTTTGCCAGAAGACCAACGAGGCAGTTTTTCTATCTATCTATATCATCACGTAAGATCCCTTGCGGGGTAGGCAGAAAGTACAGATTTCGAACAGGTTCTTACCTTACATATCTCTCTGGCTTCCTCCACTCACATAGTTCGTCTCATACATACTCGCCGGTTACGGAGACTCTTGACTTGACCTTTAGATAATCTTTTTAATTCTAAAAAAATAAAAACTATCATGCTTAAATTCCCGAAGCGAGTATGACAGAAGTGTACTATGTACACTCACATTTTATCGAGGTTATTAAACCTCAAAGGGCTACTCCTATTAGACCTTGGACTCTTAGATCTTCCAAGATACACCATACATATATTTTTTTCCATTTTGAATCGGTTTTCCTTTTTTTTAAAGTTTATTTTAACTGTAAATACTAGAGCCACCGCCTTTTGTAAAAGCAACAAAAAACTACAAATGATTATGATTTATACGCCCTTTTTAAAAACAAGTTTTTATAGCAAAAACATGACGAAGATATCTTGCGTATCTGAGAAATTGCTATGGCTTCTTTCCGGTTCCATCAACAGACTATGGACACCGTTCAGGTATAAAGTACTCAACTAGACAATTCTATTCTATAATTGGGTGGTTCCATTGGCCACCTTTCGGCTTCATCAGCAGACCTTGAACACTATCTGTTATATATTTCACATGTTCCTATGGCCACCTTCCGACTTCATCATCGGACCGGCTCCATGGTACCATATAATTGTCATCGAACTTACATACGTATGCCAAATTTCAGCTTTATCGAATACCCGTAAGTGCTTGAAAAATAGATCACATAATTTGCACGGAAAAGACATACTGATAAACAGACAAACATATGAACATTGCAAGTGAAATAAAAACTTGTAAAAAGAGATTTATTATACACGAACGAGTTGTCAAAAAACCAGTGCCAACAACTGTTGCAGGAGAGGGATGACAGCGAGGTGGAAGTGAAGAAAATCATTGACAAGAACACCAAGCTTAAGAACGATTTGGCCGAATTGCACATACAAAATATGGACATTCTGGACCAATATGAATGGCTCTGTGATATTGTATCTAGCTTAGAACAGTGCGGCGACACACATGAAATGGCTCTGAGACGTATATCGGAGCTAGAAATTCAACTAAATGAAGCTCATAAGACCATTTCAGATTTGGAATCCCTCGAAATCAGTAAGCAGTCTGCTGCTACTCAGAGCTTGTATGAGGAATTAGTCGATAAAGGGTCCAGTTCTGTGTGTGACATGCCACCCATTATTGATTTGACTGGTGATGATACTAAAAACAATTTTCCTTCTATCAGAGGATAAAAAGGTATTTAAAAATTAAAAGCATTATTAGGAAAACTAAAAAGGTTCTACTACTAGGCAGTTATTTTAAAACAAATATTTGTCTAAGAAAAGAGCGCTTCCAACAAATGAATAAGTAAGATTTATGTACCAAAGAATTAGAATATAACAAATGTAGGTATGATATAGATACTCAACAATTACGAAATGAGTTGTTAGTTAGGGAAATAACTTTTAACGATATTTTTACTAAATATGAAGCCGCTCAGTTACAATTATGTGACCGCATGCGGGAAGCTAGTGAGTTGATGGATTTAGTAAAATATAATGCAGAAAGATATGGGTCTCTTACCAACAATCTCTCATGTACCTGTACCCCCTTGACATCCTCTTCATGGTCCAGGTATGTAACGTCCGTACAAGAATTCACTCAACGTGATGTGGACTACAAAACATTAGTTTTCTCTGACCAACTTGGGGCAGGCTTTGGTTCACTTTTACACAGTCAACTAAACCATAATGTAACCAACTGTTGTTATAATAATCTGCCTTATAACTTATTAATAAATAAGATTACACAGACAAAAATAGATAGTACAACTACAGTTGCTTTTGTTATTTGTCTAGGTATACAAAAAAGGACTTTGTTGATGGTATCAACACCTTATTGGTGCTTTCTCTTATTCTGACAACTTGTCAGAAAAACAAAATAATTTTTTTCATGATTTGATTAACTATATGTACATGTTGTCAAGTCATAATGACAATGTTTAATTTTTTGGCATTAACAAGTTTGTTAGTGGGTTTAAATTGACTTAGGAACAAATGTTCCTTCCTAAGAAATGTAAATTAAAAATTGCGAATTTATTAGCTTATAATCCGAGTATTAACTCCGTTAAAAGTAATATAACAAAATCTAGAATAAGAGACGAGCCAGTATTACATATAGTCATTTCTAGTAATACTGTGATAAACTCTTTAAACGACATAGGTTGACAACAGAGGTACATTATAGTACCTCTAGCAAATTACATCTATTAACTAAGGAGGAAGAGAGGCCTGGTAGTTTGAAACTATTCCAAAATATACAAGAATTCTCTTCAAAATCATTAGAGATTGAGTTATTTTTGAAATAAAACGAAATATGATTTTGTTTGTATTTGTAAACATTGGCTTAAATCACATGAAATATTATTCAATAATGCCAATTATTCGGTTTATAGTAACTATAGTCGTAAGTCCAGGCTTCATGGGGGTACATTAATTTTGGTAAAGAAAAATATGAAGTCGAGAGAACGTAGTGCTATAGTTGGGCTTTCAGTTGAACAGTGTGTTGAAATTTGTGTTAAGCTGGATAAGCATATTATTGTGTGTATACAGAACCCCAAATAGTCAGACTTTTACAAAATTTGAATCTGTAATGGAAGATGTGCTGAATAAAACTTTAACTAGTAACAAGTCTGTTATAGTTTGCGGTGACTTCAACGTAAATATTTTATCACAAACATGGTACAGTAACAGACTCTTAAGCTTATTTAATTCTTTTAAATTGACTTACGTTTTTCTCGAACCGACTCGAATAACTTTAACTTCTGCTACATGCAATGCATATTAGTCCACGGTCGGTTATTATAGTCTTTAATGATTTAAAAATTAAATTAACTGAATACCTATGGGGCATGTCTGTTAAAGTGTGTAAATCTATTATTCATACAATCGAGCCTCACTTAGCTTTAGTTTTTAATATGTGTGTAGATCAGGGAGTATTCCCGGATTTAATGAAGTTTAGTAAAGTAATACCAATGTTCAAATCCGGCGATAGTAATGATCCGAACAACTATAGGCCAGTGTCTGTCTTGCCAGTGCTCAGCAAGGTGTTTGAAAAGGTAATGCTTATTCAAATGTTAGATCATTTTACACACACACACCGTCACGCCTATATTCCCCAGGGGGGGGTGGCAGAGGTGTACTGAGTACACCCACATTTCGCCGACGATGTTAGGTCCCATATAATAGGGGGCGAGCCTATTGCCATAGGTAATTTTAACACTTATAACATCCTCCACGACCAGCAATATGGCTTCACCAAAGGATGTCGTACCACCGACGCCGGTGTTACCCTAATAAAGCATATATTTGATGCGTTGAAGAACTCACAGGACGCCATTGGCATCTTTTGCGATCTGTCGAAGGCATTTGATTGCGTTGAACATGAAAAACACTATTGCTTAAACTAGAGCACTATGGAATCCGTAGTAGAGCGCTCAATCTTTTAAAATCTTACATAGGAGACAGACAGCAGTCATTTCTTTCTCTGTAAATGACGGAACCATGTAGCCATTTACATGAATAGTATAATTTGGAGAATTTAACTTAGACCCACCTGTTAGACCAGCCTACATCGTTCTCCCATATCCCACAACAAAATGTAGAGGAAATGAAAAGGTAATAGACTATTTTAAAAGAGTAACCGTGGAGTTTCTTGCCCTTCTCTTTCACAGGAATGACATTCCGAAGTGGTAGTAGAGTCTTTGCTACTACTTTCCGTTATAATAATAAAGAATGTCAATAGGTTGCTCCAATGTAATAACATTGGGATGGCGTCATCGAAAAGTGGTTTATAGTATACTATATTCCCTCAACCGACAAATACGTAAAGATATAGGCGTGAAGGATATTGAGTAATTATTAAATTTAAAAAAAATATTTTATAGTTTGTTTCATAGTAGGTATCGCGCATACCCAAACATTGAGTATACAAAAATCCGTATTTTTTGTTATCTATCACCGGGAAGACATTTTCTATTGATATTAGGTTTCCCTAACAAGTTCTAAATACATATACGAATTACGATCACATACTTAATTACCTATGATACGATACAATGAGTACAGTGTGTACGCACCCCATATACATAGTCGGCCCTTACAAAGGATTTATTTTACCTATTTTATTTAATAATTTCTAATTTGGCTTCTCTTTTAATCTCTCTACTCTTTCGGCAAATAACATCCCCCCGCGACCGCTCTGCCCCGCGGCGCCTATGGCGGGTGTACAGACAAATAACTACAACTTGTGTAAGTATGAGGGACCCGCGCCTACATATTTGTTATATTTAGGTATAATATATACTGTGTGAGTGCTTCGTGGCTGGTCTAGTGGCAAAGCGCATCGCTTGGTGATCACGAGGCCCTGGGTTCAAATCCTAGGTCAGACAAATAAAGTTGTTCTAACGAAAACTTCCCAGTATGAGTTCAGAGTCTGGAATCAAGCCCGGTATATGGCAATAGGCTCGCACCCTATTACATGGGACCTAACATCATCGGCAAAAAGTCGGTGTACACAGTACACGGTGTGACGGTGTGTTAACACCCTCTGTCCAAAAGCTTGCCATTAGCATATTACTGCACTTGTACTTGCCACAAGAGCTGCCCTTGAAAAAATCAGGCATTCATGCAAATACAAGCTTCGAATTGGTCATTTTAAAATTGATGCAAAAATCTTAGTTACTGATGTTGGGAACACCTCTGCTGTACATTTGTTTCTGCAGTATAAATTAATTTCGATTCTCGACGATCTAAGCAAAAGAAATTATAACGCTATAACGCTTTAGCACGCAACTCGAGCGTTATAGACCAAGGCTTCAACGCTCTGGGAGCCTTAAACGCTTGAGCCTTTAACGCTTGAGTCTTAAACGCTCGTATGCGTCGACTCAGCGCTGACCGCTCGACGCTCGGCGCTCATTTTCACAACCCTAATTTACTGGCGTTTTTGCGGTTAAATTGCGGAACCATAAAACACTACCGACTAAGTTATAAAATGTATACATATCTAGGTAGATACGGCAGTCGGTTAATCTAAGGTCGTAATGTTATAGAGGTATATAACATTACGACCTTAGATGATCCGACTGCCTCATCGGTCTAGTGGCAAAGCGAATCGCTTTGTGATCACGAGGTCCTGGGTTTAAATCCTAGGTCGGACATATGTAGTTTTTCTCACGAAAACTTCTCAGTATGAGTCCGGAGTCTGGAATTGTGCCCGGCTAATTATTATGATCGAAAATATCTCGACGAAATATGGGTGTACCTCGGCCTTTGCAGCTTGGTGAATATAGTCGTTACGGCGTTTATTTATTTTTTATCATTTGAAGGGTTCCTTACCGAAAGGACAAAAGCCTTATAGGATCACTTTGTTGTCCATCTGTTAATCCGTCCGACAGTCAAGATCTTAGGAACGGGTATTTATGTCAAATGGGGTGGTTTACGGTCTATTGGCAGTGTAAAAGAATGGAATCTTCTAAGTAACGAAAAGCAAAAATATGGCGGTTTAAACTTAATAAGCAAACCCTCTAGAGTCTTGTATTATTTGGCAAGAAGCAAAGTTTCACAGTACAAGTGTGTGATTGTAATCTTACAGAGAGGTCTGTAAGGAAAGAACCTGTTGGAACTCTGTACTATCTGCCTACCCCGCAAGGGGTCTAGCGTAATGAAATAGTAGGATAAAGATTTTTCTTTGAAGTCTATATATCTATCTATAACATCACGGCAGATTCTTTGTGGGGTAGGCAGAGTGCAGAGAACCAACACGTATTTTCCTTACAGGCCTCTCTCTTGGAAGACAATGTAAAATTAAAAAAGTAACATCTAGTGACACTTACACGGAACCCTCAAAGCACGAGTTCTGCTCGAACTTATTCTATTTTTTTCCCAATTTAATATTATGATAGTAAGCTTGCGATATCTTTGAATGCCTAAATTAAACCAAATATCAAAGGAAATATTCCAATTGCCGTGTCTCATATTTGCCAGGTGGGCCGCGCCCGTGGGCACTCACAAAAGGTCATATCAGAATATAAAGTTATAAAGGTTACAATCGCATGTTTAATACAACCCCTTTTCGGTATAGGAGTACATTTGATATTTCCAAGAATAGGAAAAACACCTCAATCAAATTCTTTGCAGCACGCGTTGGGGTACATACATTCTAACTCACTTACTGTGCCATGCCGTAACGGAGCACGTCACGAAAAAGTGTCAAATCTTGTAATCGATTTTTCAAGCACTTGAGCGTATCCGATTGAGCTGGAATTTGTCATACGTATGTATAGTACTTGTTAGCACCAATCTAATAAGCCTAAACACACGGGGGTTACGTTGTATAGTTCACATGGTCCTATGGCCACCTTCCAACTCAATTATCAGACCAGGTTCATGGCACCATATTATTGCATTGCCATCGAATTTACATACGTATGCTAAATTCAGCTCAGATTCAATCGAATACCCGCAAGTGCTTGAAAATAGATCACAAGATTTGAACCGGAAAATCTGACTGACATACAGACATATGAACATTGCAAGTTAAATAAAAACATGTAAAAATAAGACTTCATGTGCACTGAAATGAGAAAACAAAAACATCCCCGCTAAACCCGCGGTCTTTAAGTTTCGCGCTATTTTTTTGTTTGAACTAGCTTCTTTTGTGCGTAGTCCTAATTAGGAATGTCGATTATAAATGGACTATTCGAAAAATCGATTCTTATGAGCCAAAAAATCGATTCTTTGGACGGACGATTTAGCGCAGTAGTTAAGAGCTTAAGCCGCTCCGCCCACTGTGTCAATAGTCGCGGGTTCGATTCCTGCACGGGACAAATCTTTGTGTGATCCACAATTACTTGTTCCGGTCTGGGTATTTTTGTATGTGAATTTTCATGTTTGTAAACGCACCCACGACACAGGAATAAATCCTAGTGTGGGGCTACGTTTAAAAAAAAATAGATTTTTTAGATTGATTTGAAGCACTGAATCGATTCGATAAATTGATTCTGAAAGCCCTTGAATTGGATCGATTTACGTTTCAATAATAAAAAAAAATGGTAATCGACAATATGACTTTTTCAAGTAGTGTAAATAAAGCATTTAGAATATCTAAAAGCACGTATATTGTTATAAATACTAGGTACTAAACTAAACATTTTTAAAGTATGTTGTCTATTTGAAGACCTCTAAATTCAACGCATCCAAAAATGGTACCAACAGAAGGATTCGAATTGATTAATCGAGAATCGATTCTAGTGCGTTCGATTTGAATCGATCCAAAGATCGATTTTTTTTAGAATGGATCAACATGTCTAGTCCGAATACTCAATACTGTTTCCACTTTTCCACATCATCATTATCAATCCTCCTGTATCTACCAATTGCTGAGTATAGGCCGGTCGTGTGCTAGTCTATTTCACTAGTTTCACAATTTGCGACATTTACAATATCATCGCTTCATTTGGTTGATGGAATTTTCCACAAGTAACTCAAAATCCAACGCAACTTTTGATCAAGTCCTAATGTGTTAAGAGGTGAGCCTAATATATTAACCTATTGCCTTATTAGCGGATATAATTACAAACTTAGGACAGCGGCTGAGAATTCATCAATAGAAAAAGGACATTATTATATTCCGACCTAGAACTCACATCCAAGACCTAGTGCCCGCCATTGCTCTATATACCACTAAACCAGGGAGGCAGTTAAATATTTCTTTTTTGTAAAGCTTACCTACTATGTAAATAGCTCTTTTGAACAGGCCCTCTCTCTTTACAAGAAAGCGAAGCTTTTGAAAGCGACAAGTCTTGTTTATGCAAACTAAAGCCAATATGCGCGTTCTTCAAACACTGATGGAATACACACACTCAAAGCGTTTATTTCAGGAAGCCTTAAGGTACGGCCATACTAACGCGTCCAGCCGTGTTCGCGATGGCGTCCATGGTTGCAATCAGTATCTCCATATGATCGCGTGTGCAGACGCCATACAGATAGCGTACGTAGGACGGAGGACGCCTTGGTGTAAACACGTCCATACAAATACTACTTCAAGAACTGATCCCCACCGTGCACGCCATCGCGGTCGCGTCAGGACGCGTTGGTTTGTTTAAACTAAGGGTGCCCCCTTAGTTTAAACCTGTAGGTTGCGGTAACACGCGGTATCGCTTCAAAACGCTATAACAATGCGGCCGAGCGTTTAAAGGAGAAAGTGTCATCAGACCAAAGTATCTATATAAAACATAATATTTTAGATCAAAGCAAAGTATAGGTGTGTATAAGTTGTTGCAGTTGGAGGGTGACTTTTCAAGAGAGCTTATTCCCTATATCGTAAAGAAAAATGTTTGCCATTCGATTCTAACACGTTATTTCCACCCATTTCTATTTCAGAACTGTTCCATTGAAAAGCGTCTTCAAGGAGTATTTTCCATTTCAAAACCACTACTTTCTATATACAAGTCCATATAAATACTTTTGCCATTTATTTAAGACTGCATATTCTGATTCAAAAGTGGTACAGTGGACTTTAAAGTCACTTTTCAGTCACTTGGAACTAACACCTTGTATACATATATCTATTTCACATAGAAACCCCCCTTTCCAAGTACAGCTAAGTAAATATCAAGTAAATTAGGTCAAAAGCAATACCAGTGAATCTAGTTAATTTCCTGAATGAATGCAGCGAGAGTACTCGGCCGAGATCGAATCGATAGCTCCCAGATAGATAAGCTTTATGATGGTCCATACTGCCAATTAGAACCTGCTTTCGTGTTTAACTTAATGTCTCGTTTAGATATTGCCAACTTGCGGCAGTGAAAAGAGAAGTGGGCGTAAAATTCATCAGCACCTTCGTAGTGAGCAGAGAAGACAGGATATGGCATATCCATCAACAGCTGAAACACCTTCACTGCAAGACAAAGGCTTCCACAAAGATCGCTGCAACGACCTGCTTCATGTTGTATCCAGTTTTTAGTTGCGACTTTCACCAGGTTATCGGTCCATCTTGTGGAGGGCCTACTCATTCCATGTCCTCTGGTACTTGACATTTGAAGGTTTACAAACCCGCCCTACATATAAAATCATGCCCATTTCCTTGATTACTGCATAAGACTGCAAGACACAAGTTGATGACCTCTCTACCCTTATCTGCCATGTCGGAAGATTGTAAGAACAGTTCTGTATACCCTAGTCTTCCCCACAAAACATAGACGATTTTTTTAAGTGCATTCAGAAACTACGTAAAAATGTGAATCGATTCAAAACCCCTCAAATCGCAAGTTACAATAATAAAAAAGTAGTCATCGCCAGTATGACCTATTGGAATTTTTGCACAAAATAAGCACAAAACACGTTTATTGTTGAAAATACTAACTCCCTAACATACTTTCTTTTAGTCTGTTGTTTTTGATAACCTAATTGAATGCATATAGAAATGGTGTAAATAGAGGGATATACAAAAATATTCATAATTGCATTCAGTCAGCATAATCAGATAAAATTCTTCAAATCGATTAATCAAAAATCGATCTTTTAAACTATTATTATTTTTTCTTATTTATCTTCTCATATTTGTTTATATAGCCCTCTAGTTTAAGATATACGTGTATCACTAAAGTAATTTCTGGGCATTGTAGTGGGTAGTCATTTAAGTTGTCTTTCAGTTCGCATACTATTAAGTAACACCCAATGTATTAGTGTTTATGTTCCTGATAAAGTAAAATAAAATCAAAACTATCATCATCATCATCTCAGCCTCTACTTGTCCACTGCTGAACATAGGCCTCCCCAATCGCTTTCCAGCGTAACCGGTCTGATACCACCTGCATCCAACGACTTCCTGCGATTTTCACGAGATCGTCGGTCCATCTGGCAGGCGGCCGTACGCTGCGCTTGCCAATACGTGATCTCCAATTACTAATTGTATTGTACTCTACTCCACTCTAGAATCTTTCTGTCCCAACGCTCGTCCGATCTTCGCGCTATGTGGCCCGCCCATTGCCACTTAAGCTTGCATATCTTGAGGGCTGTGTCGGTGACTTTGGTTCTTCTACGTATCTCATCATTCCTGATTCGACCACGTAGAGAAACACCGAGCATAGCTCTTTCCATAGCTCGCTGAGCAACTCTTAGCTTTTTTATGAGACCTATTGTAAGAGACCACGTCTCAGATCCGTATGTCATCACTGGCAACACACATTGACTAAAAACTTTAGTCCTGAGGCACTGAGGTATTTTGGATGAGAAGATTTTGCACAGTTTCCCGAACGCTGCCCAGCCGAGTTGGATTCGTCGATAGATCTCTCTCTAAAAGTTGGACCTACCTAACCGGACTGCCTGTCCCAAGTAAATTCGTCGACAACTTCAAGAGTAGAGTTCCCAACGGTGAGTGCGGTGGGTACGACATGAATATTAAACATTATTTTCGTTTTGTCCATGTTAATTTTAAGACCTACTTGTTGAGATACTCTGTTCAGGTCACCGAGCATTCGTCCTAGATCTTCCAGCGATGTTCGCCATTGATGATGATGCCAAGTCCTCGACATTCCAAGAGCTTGAAGGCGTCCTCTAAGGTGACCGTAAACAGAGAAACGATGTCTCCCTGTCTTACTCCTCTTTTTATGGAGATCGGCTTCGTACACTACCCCTGTACTCGGACTGACATGGTGGCGTTATTATACAAGCACTTCAATAGTCAATACGGCATCGCTGGAGAGATCTAAGAACCGCCTAAGTCTCGATCAAATCGAAGGCTTTCTCATAGTCCACAAACGCCAAGCATAGTCGCCGATTATACTCCTCCGTCTTCTGTATAATCTGCCGTAGCGTATGTATGTGGTCTATGGTACTAAAGCCTTTCTGGAAACTGGCTTGTTCAGGAGGCTGGAAGTCATCAAGCCTGTAGTCGAGACGATTCGTGATGACTCTCGAAAACAACTTATAAACATGGCTCAGCAGTGTGATGCGCCTATAGTTCTTTAGTAAGGTGGTATAACCTTTCTTGAAAAACAGTGTCACCACGCACCTGTTCCATGGTTCCGGCCTTTCTCTTCGAGCAAGACGAAATTAAACAGCCTCTAAAGGACTTTAAGCGGACTTTAAGCTCTGCGGTAATTCCATCTTCACCCGGCGCTTTGTTGTTTTTAAGTTGTTTGAGAGCCATCCTAATCTCGTACAGGCTGATGTCCGGGATATCTTCAGCGTAGTGTCGGGTTAGCTTGGATCTTGGGTCTTTTACCAAGTCAACAACAGGTTCAGCTACTAAGGTATGAAACTGCCCATAGAACCTCTCCCTGATTACCTCTCTTCAGCTTCGTCAACTGGCTTTGCCCAATAGACGCGTCTCTTGCGAACACTTTGGAGGCCTAGGTTCTAACTATGGTGGTGTGTGGTCTCCTCAATACGTCTTGTATTGAAGGACCATAAATCGTGTCGCAAGGACTTCAATATCTGTCCATTGAGCTGCCTATAGGACTTAGCATCATCGGAGGTTTCGAGTGTCATGGAACGTCGCTCAGCCATGAGGTTTCGGGTGCAGTCAGATAGTTTTTGAGGCCTATTTTTACGGTGGGGCTTAAAATACTTGGTCGGGTGACCGTATGGACAGTCTCTACCAGCCTGTTGTTGATCTCGTCCACTGATGCAATCTAGTCTAGCAATTCGAAGCGGTTTGACAATTCGAGTTGATAGTTCTCGGGGGTTTGGATATGTGCATAAGAAGGTCGGAGCGTAGACTTCATCAGACGCGAACTCTCCATTTTGACATTAATATTTAATGTGCCTCTGACCATTCGGTGATCACTGCCGGTTTTTACCCTGTGAATCACGGAGATATCATTAAATATTTGTCACTTCGTGCTCATGATGAAGTCTATCTCATTTTTTTGTGGAACCATTAGGGCTCATCCAGGTCCATTTCCAATGAGGTGGCTTCTGGATATGTGTGTGTGTGTGTGTGTGTGTGTGAGAGTGATGTACGCTGTTGGCCGTGAGGCCTTTACAGCTTCACCGGACTTAAGGGCGAACGTGTAACCACTACGCTCGAGCCAGAAGGGCAACAGGGCGACATACTAGAGGACGCCTCAAGTTTGGACAGTCGCTACGGAGGGAGGGGATCTACGACTTAGTCGTCGTCGTCTGTATCCGCGGAAAGAAGCGATGTCAGAGCATCGGGGAGATCGGTGAGAACATGTCGCGGCCGGCGGTAGCGGCCGGGGTTGGGTTTGAAGTCGGCGGCGGCTACAATTAGCGGATTCGCATGGGAAGATGCGTTCGCGAAGTGTCGAGTTGTCGCCTTTTTAATATAGGCGCGTGGCTTCTGGAAGAAAGAGTTCACAAATACAAACTATACCTTGATTTAAACTAAAATCGTTTCTAATACGTTAGATTCGACTCAATTTTATTTTAGAATGAATCCACTTGCCTAGGTAGAATCTATTTTCTTTCCGAATTTGAAATTATTTCATAGGTATGATCAGTTTACTATACCGATAGAATAAAGAGATGTGTCTCACATAAGAAACTTTTAATTACGAGTCGTCATTGCAAATGAATCACTACGGCGTAGTTCCCGTAATTATTGTAATTCATCAGCCTATTGGTGACGCACCAAACCGCCATGAGGAAAATAGGGTCGCAGTGGACGCGAGAGGATTTGGAAATTCAAAAGATTCTATCGCTTTATTTATCTATAAAATTAATTAAATAATAATTTAGATAAGAACCAAAGAAAGTATTATGACCTTAATTTGGATCAACCGAAAATAGACTTCAAGTAGTCCCAATAAGTGAAAATTTTATGTAAATGTCGAACAACTTGCTTGGTAATTGGTAAGGAATTGGTAAGGTTAGATTTTTCTGAGGATGTGAGCATAAAGTATTTTCCGAAATATCATGTAATTCCTGAACCGTTTTCTTAATTACTCTGGAGTTCCTTTGTAGAAAATAATTCTATGTAGTATAACGATATACCATCCTACTCATAGTACAATGTTGTACCAAATTTATAATAATAATTGATTTATTTCAGGCATCCGAAATTGTACAATTTACTGGCCCATATAATATATACCTTACAGATTAACATACATATAATATAATTAATGTACCTAAAGTTCATATCGTTCTTCGTGACTTTTTTATCTGTATATTATTCGGAAAAATTATACCATTGTATGAACAAGAGCTTCTTTAGACTGGAGTCCCACAGGGCTCAGCTCTCTCGCCCCTCCTGTTTAGCCTTTACACAAACGACACTCCTCGTTCGGGTAAGGTGCATCTAGCCCTATTCGCGGATGATACCGCTCTCTACGTCTCGCATAGGAATAAGGTTTTCATTACCAGAAACCTTCAGGCAACCGCCACTTCCCTAGGGAATTGGTTCAGGAAGTGGCGTATTGAGGTGAACCCGGACAAGAGCGCTGCGGTATTTTTCTCCAGAGGTGCCACCCCGCGCCACTCCCTGCGCCGCCCTAGAAGTAATCTCGGTCAAGTGACCATGTTCGACCGACCCATTCCCTAGGTCAAAGAGGTCAAATATCTAGGGGTCACCCTAAACAGTACCATGTCCTTCGGCCCGCACATCAAGCGGGTCCGTCACCGAGCATCCTTTGTGGTCAGTCGTCCGCATTCGTTAATCTGCAAGCGGAGTAAAATGTCCCTTAGAAATAAGGTGACGCTTTACAAAACTTGCGTTCGACCCATCATGACTTATGCGTGTGTTGTGTTCGGGCATTCGGCCCCCTCTCACATCGATAAACTCCAAGCGGTTCAAAACCGCTTCCTCCGTAAAGCCGTAGGAGCCCCCTGGTTCGTACGGAATGTCGATCTCCACTCCGATCTCGGTCTCGAACCTATTCGCGCCTTTATTAAAAAGGCGTCAACACGTCACTTCGCGAACGCATCTACCCATGCGAATCCGTTAATCGTAGCCACCGCCGACTACGATCTCCCCTCCGAACCCTGCCGCCACCGCCGGCCGCGACATGTTCTCACCGATCCCCCCGACGCTTTGTCATCCATTCTTTCTGCTCAGAATACGGGCGACGACGACGTAGTCGTAGATCACCTCCCATAGCCGGAGGTTGACCGGTGCACTTAGTAGTGCACCCCGTCCCCCCACAGCGACTGTCCCAACCGAGGGCGCCTTGAAGAGGCGCCCTCGGTTGGGACAGTCGCTGTGGGTATGTCGCCCCTTGCCCTTCTGGCTCGAGCGTAGTGGTTGCACGCTCGCCCTTAAGTCCGGTGAAGCTGTAAAGGCCTCGCGGCCAACAGCGTACATCACTCACACACACACATACGATTTTGTCGCATCGATTTTTAATGTTCACTATTTAAAAAAAATCAAAACACGATACAATCCGAGTATCTACAATTTTATTTAGAAAATTTATTATTAATTGAATGAATGAATCTGCACACTACAGAAATGAATTTACAGACCAAAGAATTACTTTTCGCTTTGCACGTGCTTTTTATCCGTAGTTCCTCCTTACGTCGTTTCCTCAATGCTGAGGTTCGTGACCTCCGATGCGCAATGGAGACAGTATTCCCTTTTGCACGACGTCTTTCCATCTTGTGCGATTTCCGGCAGTGTGTAGAGCTACATGTACTTGGTTTTCAAGTGTCGGATGGTCGGTCCAACGCGTTGGACTGTGGCCCCGAGGTCTCTTACCTTCGATCTTCCCTGTGACTAGGAGTCTTTCTAGACTATCTGGGTTGTTACGTGCGATGTGACCGAAGTACTCGAGAGTGCGGCAAATCGATGTTAGTCATGTCTTGATTTTCAATAGCCGCAGTATAGATACGGTTGTCCTTTTCGCAGTCCAGGGGATCCGTAGTATTTTTCTGCAGCACCTCATTTGGAAGGCATCGATGCGCTTACGATCTGACGCTTTATAATATCAGCCTATACTGCCCACAGCTAAGCAAAAGCCTTCTCTCACAAATCGAGGTGAGAGAGATTAGGTCATACTCCACCACGCGGGCCCAGTGCGGATCGATGGAGGCAGGTTTGTGCTGTTGGAACTTATCAGGCTTAACGACTACCACATTAAGTGGTAACCAGGACCAACGGCTTAACGTGCCTTCCGAAGCACGGAGACGCTCGAATATGAAAATACCACAAACGGTCACCCATCTCAGGCCGACCGAGTCGAACGCTACTTAACCTTGATGATCGGTAGGAACACCGCGATCGCACAGCGCTACGAGCGCCTGATGAGATGCTTTAAGAGTCCATGTTTTCGCTCCATACAAGAAAATGGAGAAGATCGGAGTATGTACGAGTTTTATTTTTGTTGTTTGTGTGATGTTTCGATCTCTCCAGATTGTTTGCGGTCGGTTCATGGCACTCTTTGCTATTCCAATGCGCCTCCGTATTTCAGGTTTACTAGAGCCGGTGTTATTTATGTCTTCCGTGGTTAAATCTCACTTTATTTTCTTTTTTTTTTTTTAAATGTAGCCCCACACTAGGATTTATTCCTGTGTCGTGGATGCGTTTACAAACATGAAAATTCACATACACAAATACCCAGACCGGAACAAATAATTGTGGATCACACAAAGATTTTTCCCGTGCGGGACTCGAACCCGCGACTATTAGACGCAGTGGGCAAAGCGGCTTAACCTCTTAACCACTGCGCTAAATCATCCGTCAATTTTTGGTCCCAATTTTATTTATTTGTCATTGGTTTCCACAAATTATTATATAACGATTTCTAAAGCTGAAGTTTTAAAAAGACTTAGAATTCTTGAAAGCGTTAGTTTTTGATATTTGTTAACGATTTGCTCAATAAAATTAAAAGCGAATGCTTGGCCTATGCCGACGATATTAAACTTTTTAGGCATATACTCAATTATAGAGATTGTGAAATCCTCCAAGCAGACATTAACACCATTGTTGAATGGTGCAACGAGAATCGCATGTCTTTAAATACAAATAAGTGTCAGGTCATTACATTTACAAAAAATAGATCTGCATTGAATTATGACTAATATCAAGGGTGATTAGGTAGAGTATTGTGGACAGGGTGAAAATGGTTCGCGACTTGGGAGTTGTGTTTGATTCTGCAATGTCCTTCAGGCATCATTATGATTATATTGCAATAAGGCTAATCGCATGTTGACATTTATACTTAGAAACGCTGGAAGTCTGGAGAAAAGAAGATGAGTAACTGATCTATGCACTCTTCACAAAATAGCTAATGGCTCGCTGGGTGGTCAGCTCGTTGAACATTTAGCATTCAAGATACCAACACGGTCCGTGCGCACCCCACAGCTATTTAGCTTAACCTGTAACAATAACAACAATGTTTCCCAAAATAATCCACTTCATAGAATGTGTAATCAATGCAACTCTGTATGTTCTGAACTTGATCTATTTCATGATAGAGCCAACGCATTTAAAAATGCTTTATATAAAAAAAAAATGTTAATTAGATCATGATGTACTCGTTTTGGTTTACTGTTTTGGCTGTTTATTTTTTGTCTTTCCCCTTTAACTTGCATATTTATCTCATTTTTTTATTTTTTTTCGTATTCTTTATGTGATAGATGTGTGAAGAATGATGTGTATAGTTGTAAGTGGATAACAGATTAATAATTTGTGTATTAATAGGCTATGAAAAATCTTATAATCTGTTCTCTGTTTCTGTACCTTTTGAATAAAATAAAATAAATATAAAATAAGCGCCACACGTACAATTAATTCTCCGCTGCCAGTGGGACCACAAACCGCACTATATCCCTATACCTACCATGAATCCATGTCAATAGCCTCCTTGTTTAGTAAATATTATTAATTCTTGGTATTACAGATTCACACAAAGAATTGGGTTAATGAGTCTTGACAGTTTTGAAGTTCAATGCTCGCGTGGTACAGAGTTTGAGTACCAGGTCGGTTTGTTTCTTTGTAATCGAGAAACTACTGAAACAATTTTAATAATTCTTTCAACATTAGAAATCTAATTACCCAAAAGTAACATAGACCCGGTAGGTGGCGCTGTTGTCGACCGACTGCGAAGCCGCGGAAAACTACTAGTATAAAAAGGACAGCTTAATCCAGTGGTTAATAGCCTAAGCCGCTTTGCTCATTGTTTCAATATGGATTGAATACTACTATATGAAATGCCCGTTTCTTGATTTAATTATCGGATTGTAACTCTTCGATCGCTCAATACAATTTTCTCGACTTTCGCAACATTTACTTGGGTGACTGACGTCGATGGACGGCCGCAACGATGTTAGTCTTCCGTGCTCGTTCTCCCTACTCGAAATTGAGAAGCCCACCTTGCGACAGTGGAATACGGCGGAGCAGACTCTCCTAATGTTGCCTCCAAATCGCAATGAATCTCTTGCGTCGTTAACTTTTTTAAACAGCGATATTTAATAACGGCTCGCACTTCGTTTTTCTCCATTTTCGAGAACACGTTCCGTCACGAAGCAAACAAATGACTACATTCAGAAAAAATCAAAAGAGAATCGAAGATTTTTTTTTTATTAATATTACAAAGATGTATCTATGCCTGCCAGTATTTTTTTTTTACCAAGGAGTATGTCGTTCTCACTACTTTTTGATCCCTCCTAGTATTCTGATTAGGTCTATAGGATTGACGTAATACCCATAATACTCGTATCTCAATCTATGCATTCGTATTGTTTGTCGTTAAGGAGTTCCCTGGTGTATCTTCAAAGTCCAAGGTCCAATACCGATGAAATTAAAATGGGACTACCTTGGAGCTATACTCAACCTAATGCAAAAAGAATCATCAAAATCGATTCATAATTGGCGGAATGATCGCGTAACATACACACAAAAAAAAACATACAGTAGAATTGAGATCCTCCTTCTTTTTTGAAGTCGGTTAAAACCAAAGCCAACCTTTTTGTGTGGTCCTACATTGGTCCCACTAATGCTTAATTGAAAATTTACCTATAGGGACCATCTTGCCAATAATAAAGGTTTCCACACCACTACAAATACGGCGAGCGTGCGGTGTGACCCGCGTTCATCTGCCATTATTATCCTTGTTGACAATCCTCGTCCGCTTACATCTTGCACAGGGCTGTCACAGACAACTGGGATACAGATAATAATATGTTATCTAGTCCAGACACAGATGTTTCCGCAAATTTGAGCAGATTGACACAATATTGTATTGCACTACTAAGTATTAGCGTAATGTTATGTACTATATTTTGAAATAAAGCATTATTATTATGTATCTCGCTGAGATTCACGGGCTTTACCCGGACCTTTGAAAGGCTTGCATGGGGACATGGGGACATGGATCCGACACGTAGATGCCCTTTGCGAGAAGTTAATGTTGTGTAAGCCAGCTGCTGAGATCACTCGCTGAAAATGAAGAAACATAACCAGCGAACTGACCCCGGCAGGTGCAAGGACTATTGTAAATTATGGAAAGAAAACAATGGCTAAATGAGGTTTGATGGACAAAAACTGGTTTATTTCAAAGGGGACGGACACCGGTCATATTTAGTGATACTTAATTACCCGTGGCCGGCGGTGACTCGCCGCTTACTAGATGGGCCCTCAAACGGTCGTCCTAGGACAACTGAGGGCAACACCGGTGTGAGCGGCTCAGGGGTGTAGAGAGGTGTGCTGCGCTTGCTCCGAAGTTACTCGCGGCGTTATGCCCTTTAACACTTCCACCCCTGGAAAACATCGACGTAAGACCGCATTATCTTCCTGCGTCGATATAGCTCTCACGGCTCCTCTCTGGACAGCCAATTAAGGCTAGCCAGAGCCGAGAGTCCTGCGGGCACCCTTCGGTTTCCACTCGACCGACGAAGACAAGCCCTGACCGACTCTCTGAAGCACTCGGGTCCATGGTGTCGTTACTCACCAACAGTTTGCCACAAGCTGCCCTGCCATTTTATTATTATTATTATTAACTTCATATTGTACAAGGTGGAATAGAAATAACGCAAAACCCAAGACATCCCAATTGGATTATTGAAAAAATAAACGCCGTCACGCAAATATTCCCTAATCATGTGATGGAGATGTATTAAAATCAAAAATAAACCAAGAAAAAAACAAAAAAAATCATATGTAATATTTGCGTAGACGCTAGGAACTATGTGGTGTACTGTATTCACCGACTTTATCAAATATATTGGGTCGCAGTGATAGAGGGTGGGTCTATTGACATCGCACTGAGCAGAATTCCCGACTCCAGAAATCAGTCCGGTCTGTTTAATCATATTTTTTTTTATTACTTAGCCCCACACTAGGATTTATTTCTGTATCGTGGGTGCGTTTACAAACATGAAAATTCACATACACAAATATCCAGACCGGATCAAATAATTGTGGATCACACAATGATTTGTCCCGTGCGGGAATCGGCCATTAGACACAGTGGGCGGAGCGGTTTAAGCTCTTAACCACTGCGCTAAATCGCCTGTCTGGATTGAATTCCTAGAATCAATTGGGATTTTTTTTATTAAAAAAGCTACAATTTGTCTAAAAGAGGATTAGATCCCAAGTTCAAGATCGTGACCTTATTACGCCATTATACCAATGAGACAGTTAATTAGACTATTGCTTTACAAATTTACAAAAACCAATTTTTCAGTTCCAAAGTTTTTAATAATAAACTTTGATATCCAAATTAACGATGAAATCAGTAGTGCAACTGAAATCGCTTCATTCTAACACAGGTATACTCCACACAGCGACGCAGAATTTTTGCGTAGAAAAAGGACGTTTTTATTACTCGCATTTTCACCGCCAGCACAACGACGTATGCATAAATAAACTACTAATAAAATTAAAAGAAAAATCATAAATTGGTCACAAGAAGAAGACGTGTACCAACCCTAAACCACTCGTCAGTCTTGACCCATAAAACGGTCACCCGAGACCGAATCCGCCTCGATGACGTAAATATAACCCTTTGATGTCGCTGCAGTCTCCAATGCAATCCGGATAAAAATATTATTTCAACCAAAACCGTTCTACGATTATTATTTTGCCATAAAATTAATTACATTTAAATTTGAATTTAAAAATGGAATTGAGGAAAACGGTTTAACGATTTTATCGATGGTGAAATCTTCGTTCCCTTTTCATATCTTGAAAATTCTATTTAATGTGATCGAGGAAATGCGTCGAGTATGTTTTTTATTGGTGATCAGAGTAATGTGAAAGAGAAAGAGCAATTTAACGTAACTAGTTTTGCTATTTATATAACTTAATTTGGCAGAGTACCTTTTCTTGGCAGCAATGACATACAATAAAATTAATTAGGATAAATTATATTGCACGAAATTTAATTATTTATAAATCTTGCCAACGTCGTCTGTTGTTATCAAGTACCATGTATTTAACAAAGACTACATAAAAGAATTAAAAAATCATGCAACCATGTTGTTTTTAAGTAGATTCGTGACTGTACACTTATCGATATGCATTACAAACAAAAGTATAAACGAAAAGACAAATATACAATTAGCTGCCTTATCGCTGACAATTATCTTTTTCAGACAAGGAAGACCGAAAGAATAAAAAAAATAAAAACAAGTTTTCTAACAGTTTCCTCATTTAGCATTAGGTTTTGTTTTTATCACCGTTACATTATAATTGACCCTTCACAAATAAAGTATTTATTTATCTGATGGTTTTGAACCCTAAAAACTCTATTATAATATTTTTTATCAAACATAATTTTACCGAAATCCCTAACACTTAAATCTCGAACTAGTTATAAAATGATACCTCAAAAATACAGAGCAGAGGAGTTCCACTCGAGATCAATACTTTCAGGCTAACCCTCCGCTGCTAACAGCAATAAAACCATCGTGGGTACACTCTGCCTTTGACAACAACTTCCGTTACGGAAGTTCTTTTTTCGATGACGTAATGTTGTTTGAAATATCGTCTTTGTATAACGAAAAGTCATCGAGTGACTTGTATTTTTTTTAATAAAATGAGTATACAACAAACCTTAAATTTAATGTTTCTTTTTCCTTCATTACCTGAAATAAAACAAAATTTATTAATTTTTCAATAACAAACATAACGTAATGGAACTTTTTGAGGTAACTATTCAATTTATTCTATATCATCACGCCAGATCCCTTGCGGCGAGTAGGCAGAGAGTACAGAGTTCCAACAGGTTTTTTCCTTATATACCTCTCTAACTTCCTTCGCTCTCATAGTTCGTCTCATACACGCTTGCCGGTTACGGAGATTATTGACTTGTCCTTCTGAAAATACTCGATCTATTTGGTCATGGTAAGATAGTCTAGGTCTTTCCCGGTACCTATATCCTTCCACTTTCACACTGTATATCTGTTTTGTCATTCTTTATTCTGATATTTTTTTCTATATGCCTGAACCAATGGAGCAGACCCTTTCTCATCTTTACACCCATACTATCTTTCATACCTACTCGCTTTCTTACTACGCTGTGGCGAATACGGTCGGCCGGCTTCACTGCGCACATCTTCCGCAGATCGCACATCTTTCTTACATAGCCAGCTCTGGCTACCATATAACAGCGTTGGGGCAAGCACTCCGTTATGTATGGCCACCTGCGCCTTTTGGTTAAAGTGGCTCTCAAGTAGCTTTCCCACAGCACCATTCCTTCTGTTCAGTTCCATTAAATTTATTAATGAAGTTAGTTAATTCATAGTCATAGAAATTGATGATTAATGTGCGGAGTGAAGTTGACCGACCGCATTAGCAACAGCATAGTAAGACAGCGAGTAGGTATGAAAGATAGTATCGGTGTAAAGATGAGAAAGGGTATGCTCCGTTGGTTCGGGCATATAGAAAGAATGCCAGAGGCAAGAATTACAAAACAGATATACAATGTGAAAGTGGAAGGATGCAGGTACCGGGGAAGACCTAGACTATCTTACCACGACCAAATAAACCGAGTCTTATCTGATGGAAAAGTCAAGAGTCTCCGTAACCGGCGAGCGTGTATGAGACGAACTATGAGAGTCGAGGAAGCCAGAGAGGTATGTAAGGAAAGAACCTGTTGGAACTCTGTACTCTCTGCCTACCCCGCAAGGGATCTGGCGTGAGGTTATAGATAGATAGATAGATAGATAGAAATTGAAAAGAGGATGCGATTTTTTAATACATAATGTGTTTTGCGTTATTTTGTTGTAACGTCTTAGGTTAAGACTATCTTCGCAAAAGCGTAACGTCTTTGTCACAAATTACTGGGTGTTTGTGTACGTAAAATTTATTCTTCTAAATGCACACACGACATTGGAATAATATCCAATGTTAAAAAACTTTAAAAAATACACTTTTAATATACTGCAAAAACAGGTTCATTAGATGATCCAACAATTTAATATTGATCATTTTAAGTCGAACTTCCTTCCCTCAGATCATAGGACCAGACCGTCGTTATAAAAAATGCAATAACCCAAACACCCAAGTGAGTTCTGAGGCACAAAGCCTGGCTATAAAAGGTACATGACTCGGGCACAAAAACAAAGGTTAAAAGGCCACCTGTTGGAGGAGGCGTCGAGAGGTTTGAGGAGACCTGGCTTTTAGGCCGAATTTTTAACTTCAATTGATATTGGCCCGTGTAATGTTTTGGTGGATTGTGAAGGCATAATGTTAGATATTAAATGAACAAAAACGTGTCACTATTAAGCCTGTATTCAAGCTGGGGTTGGCATAGGTGTACTGTGTACACCCACTTTTCGCCCTTAATACCCATCACATAACTTGTGCCCAGAACAATGCCAGCCTCTGGATTGTTACTGGACAGTTTTCTATCAAAAAAAAATATTTTTGTCCGACTTAGCATTTGAATCCAGTAGGTCTACCATGAAACGTAATTCCGAAGTTTCGGGCGATTCCTACCACGAAGTGCTTTCGTTCCGAAATCGGTCCCGAAGACGGCTTGTGACGTTTCGTCCGTCGTAAAATGCTACCATGAAGTGATTCGAACAAACGAAGTTTCGGCATTTTGACAGCACTTCTTTCGTGATTTCAACCTCAATTATACGAAAACTAAAGAGGTAACTTTTTACTTTCGTAAGTATGTATTTTAATTCTTTAGCTGTTTAAATATAAACACGAATAGTTTAATGAAGATTTTGTTGATATCTTAAAGCAATAAATGCGTTCAAACTGGAATTATATGGTATTTTTATAATATGATTATTGCCATTTTAACATACAATACAAACAAACGGAAAAACACGATTTTTCTATCAATCCTTTAAAAGATCGAAAGCAGAAGGGCATCTGCCTAGGTTGCGATGACTCTCATAATAATTCTTGTCGAGTTGCTTTTAAATACCAAATAGCCTTTGTTGCCGTTAATAACAAAATATAAAAAATTGTAATAACAAAAAGACAATATAAAAAAATTGTAAAAACACAAAAGCCTTACCTTTAGTTAGTAGGTACGAACTCGCATCAAATTCTATAGCAAGTGTGACATTAATTATTGCGCTATTTCGACTTGATCAATACTTGTGAAATTTTGGAATATTATATGCATAGTTAGTGCCTTTATGTCATTATGACAGCTTGACATTTAATAATTTTACACGACTAACTTGGAATGTTCATAAGTTACCATGTGCCTGATTAGAAACAAATGCACTTTTTATTTGGTTGGTTTATACTACTTCATTTATTACTTACTTTTTTCGTAAACGGAAACATACTTCGCATCTGTCATTCATTCACGAACACAGTCTATGGTGCCCGACCGAAAGAAATAAATCCGATGCAACTTCATGGTAGGTACACGCATCGTATTTCGTTCGTGTATCGTTCGGCTCCGAAGTTTCGGATTGAAACTTTCATGGTAGACCTACAGGACCTCGTGATCGCTACGTGCATTATTCATTACTACACCAACTATATACGAATTATTATAAAGAAATAATCACAAATAAGCCTATATGGACCACTTAGTCGAGTGGTAGAGAGCTTAAGTCGCTCTGGATCATCGAAGAAGTCGAAGCTTAAGTCCCTGTAAGCGGAAGTGGCAGAGGCATACGTTTCGCCGGTCAGCTCGGTGAGCACACAGAACCGAACACTCAACTTGAACCGAAAAGTGGGCGTTCACAGTACACCTCTGCCACCAACGCTTGGGAAATATAGGCGTGACGGTGTTTATTTTTAATTATTATATTACTTTGAAGTACTATATTTTTTCTGTAAAGATAACACAGGCCGACAACGATTTTGGTGCCGGGGATTTTAGACCTGATTTTAAGTATGTCTTACATGGTGATATCAAAAATGTTACCGGATTTTTTCTATCAGCTCGAGTTCCCGAGATATATGAAAAATAAAAATATATTTTTTTTTGTACTGTATTTTGAAAAATACTGTTTTCAAATAAAAAAATAATTTACATTACATTAAACATCAAGAAATTGCCTTTTAAGTGATTTTCTAGAATGAGACTAACGTGGGCAATCTCGCATGATTCCCCAGCAATAGTCGGCCATCATATAGGTGTCCCACCTTCCTTGGTATCTATTCTCCATCGTTTTTATGTCTTGGTGGAAACGTTCTCCTTGTTCTTCGCTTAAATCTCCTAAATTGTGTTGAAATTGATCTAGATCACTATTGAGATAGTGTAATTTTATACTTATCTTACAGCCTAAATTTTTGAAACGAACCAGCATTTCTTTTACTAATTCTACAAAGTTATCAGCCTTATGATTTACGAGGAAATTATGTGCAACCGCTACAAAAGATTTCCACACAAGCCTTTCCAGATCATTCATAGAAGTCTCAAAATTAGTGGTGTCTTTCATTAACTGACGTATTTGAGGTCCATCAAAGATTCCTGCTTTTAGTTTTTCAGTACTTAAACCAGGAAATTTCTGTGAAATAAACTGAAAACATTGACCATTTCTGTCGAGAGCCTTAACAAACTGTTTCATCAGCCGTAATTTTATATGCAATGGCGGAAGAATGTTTTTTTCTGTAGAAACTAAGGGTTCATTTATAACATTTCTTTCTCCAACAACAAGAGCATCTCTCATAGGCCAATTTTTTTGAGTCCAATGGTGTGATTTGGCTCGACTGTCCCAGAGACAAATAAAGCATGGGTATTTAGTATAACCACTCTCCACCAATAAAAAATTAACCATCTTCAAGTCGACACAGATCACCCAGTTATGTTCAAAATATTTTATTTTCAGTAAAAGAATTGAAATTACCTCATATTCTTCTTTCACAGGTGTTGAGTGAGCAATTGGAACGGGAGCATATTTATTTCCATTATGTAGAAGAACTGCTTTGAGACTTCGTTTACTACTCTCAATAAAGAGACGCGATTCACTGGCCTGATAGATCGTCAAACCCTTGAATATCAGCAAACCACTCACATTATAGCAATACAAAAAAAATTATCAGATGAAAAGCGTAGTTCTCTCGTGCGATATGTAGACACTCGAACATCTGAGGTAAATCAATTTTTTTTCTTTTAATCTGGACGCTAGTATCTCTTCACCTTCCTTAGAAAGATCTAAGTCTCTGATGAGGTCATTATGCTCATTCTGCGAAAATGGCTTAGAATTTGATGTGTTTCCGCAGTATTCAAAGTCATCATCTACTTGAGAAGAAATAGGTGTTTCAGCTTTTTCCCCCTGAGATTGCTGCACTACCTGGTGAAAAGATGGTATTGGAACATTTTCTGAATGCGGAGTAGGTCTTTGTGCTATAGAAATATTAGGGTATTTCCATTTACAGCTGTTGTTTTTGATGATGCCCACTATATTAGTCATACAAAAGTAACAGTCGTCATAATGATTTTTTTGTTCTCGCCATATTATAGGCACTCCAAACTTCAAAGACTTACGTGTCCTTTTCTCCCATTGTCGCAAATGTTCAACGCATAGTTTACATACACTATGAGGCGCCCACACTTCATCTTGGTGTCGAATTTAAATACCGAAGTAAGCAAAATACAGACGATTCAGTGTCGGTTATCGATTTACGCTGTTCTTTTAGTATGTATTCACCACAAACATAACAAAATGTATCAGGATTGTTAACACAACATCTGGACGTACTAGCCATAATGATATAGTAACATAAACTTTATCGATGTTATTGTAATAATGACTATTTACGAAAAAGACCGGGAAATAAATTAAATGAGGGTAGAAGGTAAACTAGAGCTGATGAGCCGGTACTCCTTCAAGAAAAGAACTCGCGAACACATAACTAAAAAACTGTTAGCAGAATCATCTCGTTAGTATGTTTAATTATATTTATTGTATTTATTTATCTAATGTTACATTCATTTAATTTTATGTATTCTATGTATATATACATATTAAAAATTGATATATATTAGTTTATTATATATGCGTATCTGTGTATTATATTTAAAATATTTGTCCTCCCGCTAATTCTTTATATTGTAGTCCAAGTGCACCTACCTTGTTTTCTCTGCATCACCCTAAGGTTGACTGGGAGAGAATGCCTTTGGCATTAAGTCCGCCTCTGTACAATTTTGTGCAAAAGTATTAATAAATAAATAAATAAAATAAATAAATGAGTAAAAATAACGTATGACAATATATTTTACAAGAAAATATGTACTTATGGGTCGAAATATTCTATCTATATCATCACGGTAGATCCCTTGCCGTGTAGGCAGAGCGTACAGAGTTCCCACATGTTGGAAGGACGATTTGGCGCAGTGGTTAAGAGCTTAAGCCACTCCGCCCACTGTGTCTAATAGTCGCGGCTTCGATTCCCGCACGGGACAAATCTTTGTGTATTCCACAATTATTTGTTCCGGTCTGGGTATTTGTGTATGTGAATTTCCATGTTTGTAAACGTTCTCACGCCACAGGAATAAATCCTAGGGTGGGGCTACGGTTTTTAAAAAAATATAAAAAGATATAGACCTCTCTGGCTTCCTCACTTCATTAAACTTCTTTACAAAGAATGTTAAGGAAAATTACGATTTGTATATATATTTTCGCAACTTGCAAGCCAAAACCTCTTTTCTAGAAAACTTATTTTATAGAATCACTTCAAAGAACCATCAAACCCCCACACTGCGCATTGTCTTGGAAAATGCTTTAAAATCCACGGTTATCTGATCTTCTTTTACGTAACGTCATTTTCTAAGTAGGGTTACCATGATTCCATCTTTATGTTTTAAATTAACACTTCACATACTTACTTGCATGAGATCTGGCTTGAATATAAAAAAGATAGATAGGTTACATATCCATAATATACATACACTAAATTTTTCATAGTCTTTAGGAAATTTTAATTTAAAACTTTTTAAATACAAGCTTTTATAGCAAAAGTACCACAGAGATATGTTGCTTAGTTGAGGAGTTTCTATGGCTAACTTACTGGTTATATCATGAAACCCTGGACATCATCCGGGTCTAAATGACTCGTCAACACAAATGCAACGAGACCAACCACGGCGGGGTTACATTGAGTAGTTGGGTCCATTGGCCACCTTTCAACTGTATCATGAGACCCTGAATACTATCTAGTTGTACAGTTCTTGTCAGTACCAATCTCACAAGCCTAAACACGAGGGAGTTACGTTGCATAATTTTTATGTTCCTACGGCCACCTTTTGACTCCTTTAAATAATAATCATCATCAGACCAGCTCCGTGGTATTGTCACCAAACTTACATACGTATGCCAAATTTCAGCTTAATCTGATACCCACAAGTGCTTGTAAAATAGATCACACGATTTGAACCCGACGGAAAGGCAGACAGACGTACGAACATTGCAAGTTAAATAAAAGCTTGTAATAATCAAAATGTAAGGGACCGTTTAATATGTACCAACAAAATAGGGGTGGCGATAGTGCACTGTGAACACAAGCATATCGCTATCGATGTCGGCTGTCAATGTATATTCCAATCAAACTTTAAAACTTTTTTCACTCAACATAAAAACGTAGATTTCTTGCTAATAGTAATGTTCTCGGAAATCCTGTCGCTTCTACATCATATTACACTTGTTATAGATTTCAATCACAATTGAAACATCTATAGTAAGAGAAAGTAGTTTACTTTTTTTAAAATTACCATAATTGCAGATTACTGCTGGTTTTTTTTTACAAAAACATCACACTAACGACCTAGGATTCAAAATCAGGACAGAGTAATCGCAAGGCGAATTATTCGCTACCAACGACATAGTCTAGTATTTTATATGCTCAGACTCAAACAAATAGTTATACGTCACACAAAGGCTTGTTACGTGCAGAGATCGAACAGACTATTCGGCTCAGTAAGTGGAGTGGTCTTAGTTTTATATAATAGACCAAGCCGTTGTAATATTGAATTTTGTTTTATTGTAGCCCGATATAACAATAAATAAAAATAAAATTATTTCTTCCTACCTCACAAGTGTCTGTGTATATTGAACAGAAAAAAAATACCAGGCATCTAACTACAACTTATTAACGTACTGTCTTATGTCACACATTAGACATTGTGATTGTAATATCCTGGTCACCCTACAAGCAATGTACTGAGAGCAATGAACGTATTGGATTAAAGTTTGCAACCATCGGGGATGAAGAGCGCAGCTTAATTTTACAGGTATCTCTTGAATTATCAGCAGCTTCTTATAAATATTAGTCGCACTTATTTTGTATTAAGCGCTTAAAAAAATAAATTGGTAAAACGCATTTTAAAATGAAGCCTTTAGAGGCAGAGAGTCCAGAGTTCCAAAAAGTTCTTTCTTTACAGACCTTTCTATACTCTCAGACTCTGCACTCTCTGCCTACTTTGCAATGAATTTGGCGTGATGCTATAAATAGATAGAAGTTTCATAGTCCAAATACACCAGAGCTATCTTGTTTAGTTTCAGGATTTCCTATGGTCACCTTCCAGCTCCATGGTTCATATTATTGCATTGTCACTGAAATACCACAGATATGCCAAATTTCAGCTCCATCGTATGCCTCCTCCTCCTCCATTTAAAATATTGAACCGAAAAGACACACAGACACACGAACAAAGCATATAAATAAAAACTTAAAAAAAAAACACTGTATTCCCCAAGTGGGGTGGCAGAGGTGTACTATGTACACGCAAATGTCGCTGGCGATATTAAGTCCCAATGTCAACGTAGCGAGACAATTGGAATTTTACTGGGCACGATTCGAAATGCCACTGAGAATTTTTAGTTCGTTTAGTTAGACGTTGCGTCACTAGACTATCAAGGTACTTCAAAATCTATCTCTCCATATATGTTTATCTACTTTTTCTTTAAAAAAGCGTTGCCCCACACTATGAATACATGAAATTCACATGCACAAATGAACATCTGGACTGAAACAAATATTTGTAAGGAACACAAAGTTTTGTCTCCTGTGGGAATCGAACACGCGACTACTCGACCTAGTAGGCGGAGCGGCTGAAGCTCTTAACCACTGGACCAAGCCGTCCGTAATCACTCCAGATCCGTTGCGGAGTGCCAAATTATTTTAAAATTGTAATCTCAAACCCGCTGTCACATTTACCCTCAACAGGATAAGGCTTAAAAAATAAATATATGCATTATGAAGGGACGGGGGCTTATTCTATTTATTCCAATACCCATGGACACCTACGGAACCCTTATATAATTATTTCAGGATATTCGGTTTTAATATAACCAAACCAAACACAAATAAAGACCAGTATGAATACGGGTCTGTGTAAATTGATCTTATAAATAAACATTAAGCATAGGACTTCTGTGAGCTTTTGGGAAGGTTGCTAGAAGTGTTATAATTTTGACTGACTGTTGGGTCTTCGACTAAGAGGACTGTATATTTAAGTATAAAATGAAAACTAAGTATAAGTTAAATTGTATAAACATTTGAAGTCGGTACCGGTTAGAGCAGTCGGTTACTTGGCACCGACTTCAAATATTTATTTTTTGTTTTTTGAAGTCGGTTTTATTTTTTTTGAAAAAGATTTTTATTTTACTATTTTAAGTGACAAGTGAATTATTTACTAATATTTATATAACTATATTATATTATTTTGCTGAGTTGTACAGCAAGGTACCTACAGGATTGATATAATAACCATAATAACGGGATCTATAAATTCGTGCTGTTCGCCGTTAAGGAGTCCCCTGATGTATCTTTAAAGTCCAAAGTTCAATACCGATTTTATTAAAATGGGACCACCTTGAAACTATACTAAACCCAACGCAAAAAGAATCAGCAAAATCAGTTCATAAATATGGACGTTATAAAAAAACACAGACCAATTGTCGACCTCCTCCTTTTTTGAAGTCGGTTAATATTCTGATTTTATGGCAGGGTACCTATAGGATTGACGTAATACCCATAATATCTCAATCTACGAATTCGTGTTGTCGTTAAGGAGTTCTCAAGTCCAAGGTCCAATACCGATGAAATTAAAATGGGACTACCTTGGAGCTATACTGAACCCAATGCAAAAAGAATCATCTAAATCGATTTATAATTGGCGGAATGATCGTGTAACATACATAGAAAAAAAACCTAAAGTCGAATTGAGAACCTCCTCCTTTTTAGAAGTCTGTTAAAAAGGTATTAAAAATATGCGAGGCGCGCGTGTGGTCCGCATGGAAGCAATTTGAAAGTGGGTCGATGACGTCGCTAAACCCCGCCTCCCGCGGGCTGTGGTGAAGGCAAAGACGTAACACTGACAAAATACCCTACAGTGCGACTAACAGTTACTTTGGAGAGGCTCCAAGAACTCACCGGTGGCGGTTATGTTTCGTACTCCTAATAGTCTGCTTTACGAGGGGAAACTCAACTTATTTATATCTATCTATCTTCATCATCACGCCAGATCCCTTGCGGGGTAGGCATAGAATACAGAGTTCCAACAGGTTCTTTCCTTACATACCTCTCTGGCTTCCTCCACTCTTATAGTTCGTCTCATATTCGCTTGCCGGTTAAGGAGACTCTTGACTTGTCCTTCAGTTAGGAATTGGTCTAACTTATTTCCTTCTACAATTTATTATTTTATTTATATTATTTTGGTCTTAATCGACAGCTGAATCGATTCCAACTATAAAAAACATATGTAAGATTAAAGCCCAAAATTACTCAAATTAGCTAAAATTATGGTCACTCGTTCCCATTGATATACATGCTAACACCTCAGTCAGCTGTACTAAAGGAAGTTGAACCATAACTCAAAGCAATACGGCGATTTCCATCGGACTACAAAAAACATTCTCTGAACTACATACATACAGACATTTGTTTGTCAAACAGCTATTTATATTAATGCACACATTTATAAAAGTTGAATGAATCTTACTACGATTTACTTCGCACACGCTAGTTTGATGTAATTGCATCGTTGTTCACATCATATCCGATATTTTCAAAAAATTTCAAGGATCACAAAAATAAATTGTTTACTGTACTTTTTGAAATTTAGTTTTTAAAAGATCCTATTTAGAAACATTATTTATAAGATTAGACAACATTTAGTAAGTATCAGACAGCAAAAAAATAATAATGTATATAAATAAAAAAACCAGTAGCAAACAAATGCAGCATCACTAAGATTTATTTTGTTTCCATAAAAACCTAAATGAATTCTTAATTACTATAATTGCCATCATATTATCTTTGCAATTTAAATAAAATGTTTCCGCGTGACAATTTCAGCGAAATTAAATGGCGCCTTTATCTTCCTATCCCCGCGCCCAACAACGTCCCGCGCACTTGCCGAAAGAAGAAAAACGCAATAAAGTTTAGGATAATAATTGTAAAAAAAAAAACTTTAATAAAAAAAGGTAAACCGACTTCAAAAAGCAAAAAAATAAATATTTGAAGTCGGTGCTGGTTGGTGCAGTCGGTTACTTGGCACCGACTTCAAATATTTATTTTTTTGCTTTTTGAAGTCGGTTTACCTTTTTTTATAAAAGATTTTTATTTTACAATTTTAAGTGACCAGTGAATTATTCTATAGTAGGGTACCTATAGGATTGACGTAATACCCATAATATCTCAATTTACACATGCCTATTGTTTGTCGTTAAGGAGTTCCCTGGTGTATCTTCTAAGTCCAAGGTCCAATGTCAATAAAATTAATATGGGACCACCTTGGAGATATACTGAACCCAATGCATAAAAAAATATCAAAATCGGTCCACAATTGACAGAAATATCGCTAACATACATAAAAAAAAAAGCGTACTTACAACCGAACATAGAACCTCCTCCTTTTTGAAGTCGGTTAAAAATAGAAACGCGTGGCCAGTTGTCTTGTGCGTTCCGGTCGGTGTGTTTGTGTTTGTTTATGACGTAATAATCGGAGCGAAATCGCGTGCTATGGCATTTAGGTATACCAGTAGTATCAGACCCATGGCAGTAGAGTTTCCGCTCGAACTTTGCCCATGCTATTAAAAGATTCTGAGAGAAGAGAAAGTTCTGCTATCAAATTTATCGGGAGTGTTTTATCAAAACGACAGAGCTCCCTCTAATTTTACTTGGAGTGTGCGTCAATATCTGGACGCTGAATTTGGTAACCGTTGGGTCGGTCGAGGGGGACCAGTGCAATAGCCTTCACGATCAGCTGATCTTACTCCATTCGACTTATGTGTGTGGGGACTTGTTAAATCTCTTATGTACAAGTTGAAACCGCAATTTAAATAATTAAAAAAAGATACTGACGTGCTTAATAAATAAAAAAACTACGTGTTCAGGCGTTAAAGTACATTGAACAAGGAAATGGACATTTTGTAAGTGTTTTGATTAGTTTATTCTGCCGATTATTGCCGTTTATTGTAATTATTACGATTCAAATCTTTTTAACACACTTTGTTCAATTTTGTTTCCATCTAATATGTAGAAATAAAATAAAAAACACATGTCCAGTCTTAACGAAATTATTCAATTTTATTAACCTTCTGTTCTAATTAATAAAATTATTCAAAAATGTCAGTCCAAAGCCTGAAAAGTGTGATAGTAAGATAAGAATCCAAAATGCTTACTCTCATGTTTATTTCCGTGCATAATGCCGCGCATTTCAATCGGGAATTAGCGTGAAATACTTGCGAAACGAGCGCAAAGCAAAGTGTGCCTTATGCGCATATAATAAGGACCATATTACAAAAACAGAACTACTCAACCCATCGATAGTCGAGTAAAGGACCCGGTGTTCGACTGTGTGCGTGCGTAGCAGCTGCGCTTGTAGTGTGTTTATTTGTCTGTCTCTGTTCTGTTCATCCATTAGAATTAACTACGTAAACTTATTATTAAAAGTAGTGTAAACGTTCCTACTTAATGTAAATATCCATTACAAGTGTTTGTGAGAGATTCGTCCAAACAAATAACAAATATTGAAGGAACTGGTGTCTGTCAACGGTCGATCTGTTTGGATTTCTCAATTTTGCCGGGGAGTATCGTATTCTTATATAATTAATCCTAATTTACACCTAACCTTTTGTAACTGGCCATATCAGACCTATTTTATAACCTCGTTACTTGGTATTTACTGTAAAATTGATATAAGAAAATTAGCATTCTTATTATTTTTTATTTTTTCTTTTCCTTTACTAGTAAAACTTTAAAAAAAAAAGGTAAACCGACTTCAAAAAGTAAAAAATAAATATTTGAAGTCGGTGCTGGTTGGTGCAGTCGATTACTTGGCACCGACTTCAAATATTTATTTTCTGCTTTTTGAAGTCGGTTTACCTTTTTTTTTAAGTTTTTATTTTACAATTTTAAGTGACGAGTGAATTATTTAGTAATATTTATATACCGATATTATATTATTTTGCTGAGTTGTACAGTAAGGTACCCACAGGATTAATATAATGACTATAATAACGGAATCTATACATTCGTGCTGTTCGCCGTTAAGGAGTTCCCTCTTGTATCTTCAAAGTCCAAGGTCCAATACCGATAACATTAAAATAGGACCACCTCAAAACTATACTGCAATGCAAAACCCAATGGAAAAAGAATCATCAAAATCGGTTCATAAGCAAAGGAGTTATAAAAAAGGACGAATTATGAACCTCCTTTTTTGAAGTTGGCTAATATACTGCTTAGTTCTATAGTAGGGTACCTATAGGAGTGACGTAATACCCATAAGATCTCAATTTACACATGCCTATTGTTTGTCGTTAAGGAGTTCCCTGGTGTATCTTCTAAGTCCAAAGTCCAATGCCAATGAAATTAAAATGGGACCACCTTGGAGCTATACTGAACCCAATGCAAAAAAAAAATCTTCAAAATCGGTCCACAATTGACGGAAATGTCGCTGAACATACATAAAAAAAAACATACATACAACCGAACATAGAACCTCCTCCTGTTTGAAGTCGGTTAAAAAAGGCACACAAGAGAATTGATAATGCTTTGTATTATGTAAACTAATAATAGGGAACTTCTGGAATAAGAATTTTTATCTTCTTATCAAATAAATTGATTACTTGGTATTTACTGTAAAATTGATATAAGAAAATTAGCATTCTTATTATTTTTTCTTTTCCTTTACTAGTAAAACTTTAAAAAAAAAGGTAAACATACTTCAAAAAGCAAAAAAATAAATATTTGAAGTCGGTGCCAAGTAACCGACTGCACCAACCAGCACCGACTTCAAATATTTATTTTTTTGCTTTTTGAAGTCGGTTTACCTTTTTTTATAAAAGATTTTTCCTGCTACAGTTGTATGTATCCACTTTATATTACTTTTCCAGAGAACTTTCACCGACAACATGCTGACCCGCAGAGCTGTTGCCAAAGATGTTGAAAGTAAACTGAGGATGGCTCTGGAGGAATTGAAGTCGTCAAAGGACTTCTGCGATCAACTGTAAAGGGAACGCGACGAGAGTGAAATTGAAATTCAAAAAATCGTTACCAAAAACTCACAATTAAAAAGCGAGCTATAACTTCATATTCAGTACATGGATGTGCTTGACCAACGGGATCAACTACAAACTGTTGTTTCTAGTTTTAATGAATGTACCTACACCCATGAAAGGGCTCTGAATCGCATTTCTGAGCTGGAAAGTAGCCTCTGTGAGGCTCAGAAATCAACAACTAAAAGAGTCTCGCGAGGCCCTTTCCACTCAAGAGTCTTTTCAATGAATTATTAGGTTGTAAAACTCAGCCCAATAGTGAGAGTTGTACTGTTATTGACTTGACATATGGAAATGATTAGAAAATAAACCATATAAAAATGAGCAGTCGTAGAAAAAATAAAAAATACTTAAAATTAAGCAATATAATAAGGAAAACTAAAAGGCTTTTAAAGGTACAAAATTCTTGCCAATAACTCAATGTTTTTAGAAAAGATAGAGTAAATATCCTAGATAAGCTTAAGGCATTAGGCTCTGAGCTTGCTCATAGTCACTGTGTGTATGACACTGAGGTAAATGAATTGCAGACTGAAATCTTTCATCTGCAGTCTGAACTTAGGAAAATAACCTCAAGGTATGAAGATGCTCAAAAGCAGATCAAAGAGCATATCAGAGCTACTGATGAGATCCTTAAAATAGGGACATACAACCTTGAGCGGTTTGAATCTCTTACAGCAAGCTGTGTTATCCCACCCACCCCATTCGATACCCTCTCATCGGACACATTATTATCTGATTGCTCTAGTAATGTAATGCAAGTAAATAATAGTGCTAGCCCTTACCTAAATAATTCTGTTAGCCAACAAAAGTCTGTTATTGTTTATTCAGATAAAATAGGCCAAGACTTAGGTTCCTTATTATCTAGGCATTTAGATCAGAAAGTAACTAATTTCTGTTCACCTGGGGCCAGTTTAAATCACTTCATTGATAATAATAGTCAAGCTACTTTAGACAAGGACACAACCACTGTTATATTTTATGGTGATAGTTTATCAGTTAAGAGGAAGGACCTGACTAGGGGTATTGCAAATTTATTAGAGCTGCATTCCAAATTAAATTGTAAATTAGTATTCTGTGCCTTGCCATATGCCAGTAACTTAACCATTCAGCAAAACAGGCACATTTATGACATCAATTTATATATTTATAACTTAACACACTGTCATAGTGACGCCATTTTTAATTTTGATATAAATAAATTCATTCGCAAGTTTAGGCTGACAGAAGATACTATGTATCTGCCTTTTACAACTAAACGACAGTTGGCTACATTGATAGCATTTAATATACAAAGAAATGATGCGGTTATATGCAATATAAACCAAAATATAATTATTGATACTGGCAGCAACATTAGGTTGTGTGACCATAGTTTAAACTAGTGAATGCGACGACAGCTAAGTCAATAGAATTAAATATTTTTTATCAGAATATGCAAGGTTTAGCTGGCAAAAATCTCGACATAGAATTATTTCTTAGGAAATACAACGTCCATTTATTCTGTTACTGAACATTGGCTCAAATCTCATGAAATAATCAAATATCAAAGTCAGTACACAGTGTTGAGGGCGTTCACAAGAAAAACAGCCATACGCGGAGGGTCTCTAATATTAGTCGCCAACGATATCAAGTGTAAAGAACGCAAGGACATTATGGGTCTTTCTATTGAATACATTGTTGAGATATCTTGTGTCAAACTGGATAGTTATGTTGTAGCATGCGTTTACCGACCGCCCTCAGGTGATTTTAATACATTTGAAAACGTCATGGAAGAGGTGTTAAAAAAAATTTCTGGTATTAAAAAGCAAAGCATTATATGTGGTGACTTCAATGTCAATTTAATCGAAAAGTCATTCATTAGCTGTAGACTAATTACTCTTATTAAATCTTTTAATCTAGTATGCTTGTTTAATGAGTAGAATCACTGCTACGTCTGCTACCTGTTTAGATAATGTGTTTTGCGACTGCGAAGTGTTTGATAAATTAATTGTAAACGCTTTGCCCTCAGATCATAGTGGTGTGTTGGTGTCAGTACCCAGCCACCTTATACCTAAGTTATGTAAAGTTACGTGTAGGCCGATATCAGATCGACGTATAAACTGTTTTAGGGATAAAGTTTACAATTGAATATCTAATATGGATTGGTTACATAATTATCCCAATTTCTTAAATCAAAACCTTTTTGATACCATGAAATCAGAATTCGATATTTATTATATTTAAAATAAAAACATTTTCAACGGCCAAAAAAGCAAAGTTTAGTGATTGGGCTACTGTAGGAATTAATAAAAGTAGAGCTAAGATGTATGAACTGTATGATACGAAAACATATAATCAAAACCCAGCTTTCTTGGAATATGTTAAAAACTACTCGAAGACTTTTAGGAAGGTGTGTACAGCAGCAAAGTCTTTATATTATAGCAATATGATCAAAAGGTCATCAAATAAGATCAAAACCACATGGGGTATAATTAACAGTGTATCTGGGAGAAAACAACCACGTGATGATCATATTGAACTTGTAATTAATGATAACATCTTAACAGATGATTTCGATATTGCGCAGACTTTTAATAAATTTTTTAGTGAAATTCCAGTTCATACTACTGGCTCCTTGAACTCCTCTTCCCGAAAAGCTGAACTAATATTAAAAATCAGTGTAAAAGAATGCAATGTCTTGTTTAAATTTAAATATGTGACCCCGACAGACATAATCTTAACCTTTAAGTCGTTAAACATTAAAAACACTGTCGACTTATGGGGTATATCATTAAAAATACTAGATAGCATAGTAATGACTATAGCACCTGCGCTGGCGACGATATTTAATAGATGTGTAGAGAAGGGTAGGTTCCCCGACTTAATTAAACTTAGTAAAGATGTACCGATTTTTAAATCGGGGATAAAAAGCGACTCTTCTAATTTTAGACCGATTTCCATCTTGCCGGCCTTGAGTAAAATTTATGAAAAGATCCTACTCAATCAATTGCTTAACTACTTTAATGAGAATAAGCTGTTACACGGTGATCAATATGGTTTTACTAAGGGACGTTCAACCACAGACGCGAGAGTAGGTCTGCTTCAGCAAATTTACGGTGCCTGGGAGGCATCGCAGAATGTAATTGGTGTATTCTGTGATCTCTCTAAGGCATTCGACTGTGTTGAGCATGCAACCCTTATTAAAAAGCTAAGGCATTACGGTATTAAAACACTGCCCTTAATTTATTATCTTCATACTTAGGTGAAAGATCTCAACGTGTTGAGATTAACGGGGTCAAGTCTCAGGAAGTTAATATTTCAATTGGTGTTCCACAGGGCTCCATCTTAGGACCCTTTCTTTTATTAGTATATATTAATGACCTGCCGAACTTTGTCCGTGATGTCTGTGACATTGTACTATTCGCAGATGATACCTCCTTGATCTTCAAAGTTGACAGAGCTAAGCTTAATTTTGACGATGTGAATGGTGCTCTTTCACGGATATCAAATTGGTTCGAAATAAACAATCTATTGCTTAATTCACTCAAGACAAAGTGTATTAAATTCACAATGCCCTATGTAAAAGATAATGATACGAATATTCTTATTAATGGCACAAAGCTGGACCTCGTGAACTCCACTGTCTTTCTAGGCATTACCCTAGACTCCAAACTTCAATGGGGGGCCCATATCTCAACACTTGCGGGTAAACTTAGCTCTGCTGCTTATGCAGTGTGGAAAGTACGGCAACTTACGGATGTGGATACAGCACGTCTAGTTTATTTTAGTTACTTCCATAGCATTATGTCTTACGGTATCCTACTGTGGGGTAACGCTGCTGACGTGGAAAATGTATTCATACTGCAAAAAAGAGCTATCCGTGCCATTTATAATCTTGGACCTAGGGCTTCCCTCAGAGAACTTTTTAAAGAGATCAACATTCTCACGGTCGCTTCACAGTATATATACGAGAACATAGTGTACATACGTAGGAATATCTATTTATTTGATAAAGTGAGCGACGTCCATAAATTAAGAGCGACGTTAATAACTAGAAATAAACATAAACTGGTATTACCAATTGTTAGGTTTAAAAAAGTATTTACTTCCTTCGTAGGAGTCGGTATTTGCTGCTTCAATAAGATACCAAAGCCCATGTTAGAGTTGCCACTTGACAGATTTAAAAGGTATATTAAATCATCACTAATGAGTAAAGGATATTATACACTAAATGATTTTTTAAATGATAAAAATGCCTTTACACAAATTAACTAAAATTTAGAAGAATATAATGTTAAGTGCAGCGTGTCCTGCCTAGCGAGCGTTCATTGATTTTAAATATTATTCTCGAACGATGTCGACAGGGTCGTGAATTGGTCATGCTCACTAAAATGTCTTTGCTAGTGGCGGCTCTGTGGAGCGGGTCATTCTTTACCCTCTAAAATGGTTGAGGAGATTGATGGCTGCTTCTCAGGTCATACTCGTGAACGGGTGCTGCTGGTGGGGACTGGTCCGTCCCCTGTCCTTTGTCTGACTGAACGTGTACCATAATGCTGTTGAATTTTGTCTCGTTCGGCATTACACTGGAGCTATGACCAGTTGTTTTGTACGCACTCTTTACATATTTTTTAGTAACACTTTCTCTTACTATTATTATGATGCTTTTTATTATATACCTCTACAACATCTCTATTTTGTAAATGAGTGGACTATGTAGACACTGACCAATACCATGAATCTAAGTACACTTATGATTAATCTATACTTAAGCACATCTATTTAGCTCGTTCTGCATTGTTCTTCCATACTCCATAAATGCAATGTATACAAAAAGAATTGTAAAATTCATTTTTAAAAAAGAGTACCCGTGGAGTTTCTTGCCCTTCTTCTCCACAGGAATGACTTTCCGAACGGATGGTAGAGTCTTAAGTAATTAATAATTTTCTCTTTTTGACTATTCATAAGTGCCTTTTGGTCTACATGAATATAAAACTTTTGATTTTGATAGGTTTCGTAGCAAACTTTTTAAAAGTCAAAATTTTGTTTTCGTATATAGTTTGTAAAGCAATTATATATCTACATATATATATATATATATATATATATATATATATATATATATATATATATATATATATATATATATATATATATATGTAGATATAGGGTTCAAATCCTATTATATACATATATGGACCTCGGATTAGTTTCTACGTTGGGCTATTAGGATATGTCATGTCACTGTTTGGCGTTGTTTGTCTTTCTTCCTCTTTAATACAATATTTTACTCCCTTATAAAGAAACCTCTTTTGTGACTTAGCAACGATATATGAATACCCCCATGAAAAGCCTGTAATCACTGCATATTCTGTTTTAACATCTTAGTACGGAAACAATAATATTTTTTCATCTATCTATCTATCTATAACATCACGCCAGATTCCTTGCGGGGTAGGCAGAGAGTACAGAGTTCCAACAGGTTCTTTCCTTACATACCTCTCTGGCTTCCTCGACTCTCATAGTTCCTCTCACACACGCTCGCCGGTTACGGAGACTCTTGACTTTTCTTTCAGATAATACTCGGTTTATTTGGTCGTGGTAAGATAGTCTAGGTCTTCCCCAGTACCTGCATCCTTCCACTTTCACATTGTATATCTGTTTTGTCATTCTTTCCTTTGGCATTCTTTCTATATGCCCGAACCAACGGAGCATGCCCTTTCTCATCTTTACACCGATACTATCTTTCATACCCACTCGCTTTCTTACTGCGCTGTTGCTAATGCGGTCGGTCAGCTTCACTCCGCACATCTTTCGCAGAGCTCGCATTTCTACCGCATTTATCCTACTTTCATTCTCCTTCTTACATACCCAGCTCTCGCTACCATATAACAGCGTTGGGATAAGAACTCCGTTATGTATGGCCAGCTGCGCCTTATGGCTTAAGTGCCGGCTCCCAAGTAGCTTTCCCATCGCACTCTGTTCCCTGCACTCACTCTTCTCTCTATGTCAGCGGTGTATTTTCCATCCTTACTGAAGGCGCGTCCAAGATATACAAACTCATTCACTTGTTCCAGCACATCGTTACCAACCAAAATCCTTGCATTCGTTCTGGTTTCTTCCCTTTCAAAAACCATATTTTTTCATCTGATGTGTTTTATTTGACTTTTATTGCTAATATACTTTGTCCGGCTCAAAGAAGTAATGTTTGCTTATCATTATTTCTTTGGAAAAGAACAGCCTCGTAACTCACAAAGTCGGGTCTTTAGAAGTTAAATTTGCTTTCAGAGTTCCCGTAACGTTTCTCGCGATACCTTTTGTTGCGTACGACAGGCAGTAAATCGTTTTTTCTTGTCCTTTATTTGCGTTTTTGAGTGTTTTATAAATTGCTATATGGAATGTTGTTTGAATGGATTCAATTCATTTTGGTTTTCTTAGGATACTTTGTTTTTTTTTTTCTTTCTTTATAAGGGAGTAAAATATTGTATTCAAGAGGAAGAAAGACAAACAACGCCATTATATCACCAAACAGTGACATGTCATATCCTAATAGCCCAACGTAGAAAATAATCCAAGGTCCATATATTATGTATATAATAGGATTTGAACCCAGGACTTCGTGAGTCCTGGGTTTAAATCCTAGATCGGACAAAGGTTAGTTTTTCTATCGAAAAAATCTAATAACTGATAAAATAGCAACAGGCTCGCCCCCTATTACATGGGACTTAACATCGTCGATGAAAAGTGGGTGTACACAGTACACTTCTGCCTTTTTCGATTAGGGAATATAGAGGTTACGGTGTTAGAAAATAATGGAAATAAGGACCCTTCTTCTTTATGACCAATTAAATACGTTACACGGCGGGTTACGTTAACTACTTGAAATGATCGTTGAATGCTACTTCAGCGGCATACAGAATACCATTACACGCTCATTTCACGATCATTACACGATGTTATCGTAACGCGCCGCGTTTGATTATAGGACTGAGCACCGGCGGAGGGAAGGATGTAAGCGAAAACAAGACTGGTCGCAAAAGCAGTAACAGAACCACTGTCGGAATAGTAGCGAGTGAAAACTTGATGTAAGATTTGGTTTAATGGTTAGCTTAAGCTACTCCACCCACTGAATCGAATACTCGCTAGTTCGATCCCCGCACGGGACATATCTTTGTGTGACCTATAAATATTTGTTTGGGTCTGGATGTTTGTGTATCCATATACACATGTTGGTAAACGCGTCCACGAAACAGGAATAATTCCTAGTGTATGCCTTTTTATACCTGGGAAAAATCCTGCTTAGGACTTCCGCGAGCCTCGGGGGAAGCTCGCGGGGCGTGTCGGATTCCTACCGACTAAAAACCCCAGGGTGGCCGACATCAGCACTTTGGAGGGGCTACGGGATCTCTGTATGGAACGCACCGGTGCCCCTCTTGTGCCTCGCTCTGACGAGCCCGCCATCGGAGGGAGACTTGATGACATGCTCCGCACCGACGCGGTGCTCACGGCGACGTGGGCCACACCACGCCGCCGTCCTTCTCGGGGTTGCTCGTGAAGGACGCTCAGGGCCCCCGCCCCTTGCGTCCGCGACCCCGAAGCTCCCCTGCTGATGTTGTAGCAGGGGGGGGGGTGTCCCGCGCCATCCTAGTGTATGCCTAAATCAAGGGGTAAGTCCTCCTATTGGAATAATCTCATTTCGAGCGTTTCCATGTTTTAATGTGGTAGTCGTTACTAAATTCGGATGTCTTAAAGGCGAGTTGTTAAGAACCAATAGCAAATGGCCACAAACTTGCTTTTATCGATCCGTATTGTGGTTCGTGTGTTGGAGTATGATTTATATATACTCTCACCTCGATTTGTTAGAGAAGGCCCTTGCCCAGCAGTGGGCAGTATACGCTGATTTGTATCTTCAACATTTTTGGCGGGTGGAACCTGAGGTATGCAGCATTATGTAATAGTTGGGATCCAATATGAAACGCTTCAATAAATAAGCTCATTAATTAAACTCAACTTCCAATAAATCGCTGATTGGTTTGCATTAATTGCATTAATTATTGCTTAATTAACATAATAAATTGACGTAGTTGACAACAGTTTTGTATAATGGTTAGTAGTAATAATATCTGCTAAAACTGCCTGGCGATTACTAGGTCCTGAATTTGTATCTTAAGTTAGGTTAAAATGGCTGGGATTTTTGGTAAATTTAGAATAGCAGTCCAGAGTTTAGAAGAGAACGACCAGTAATGGGCATGACCTATGTATTAGAAGTTAGTTCAGACAGAACAGAACATACATATGTACAGATACCTATATCTAATTCGAGTAAACCGAGACTGTTATTTCGTTACATTCTATGGTACTGACATTTATAGATATCCGTCAAATGAGAGTGCTACGAACTTTTTACCCTTATCAAAGAGAAAAAAGATCAAAAGAAAATCAAATAAAGTATCCTAAGAAAACTCCAAAATGAATTGAATCCATTCAAACAACATTCCATATAGCAATTTATAAAACACTCAAAAACGCAAACAAAGGAGAAGAAAAACGATTTACTGCCTGTCGCACGCAACAAAAGGTATCGCGAGAAACGTTACGGGAACTCTGAAAGCAAATTTAACTTCTAAAGACCCGACTTTGTGAGTTACGAGGCAGTTCTTTTTCAAAGAAATAATGATAAGCAAACATTACTTCTTTAAGCCGGACAAAGTATATTAGCAATAAAAGTCAAATAAAACACGTCAGATGAAAAAATATTATTGTTTCCGTACCAAGATGTTAAAAGGCAGTGTTCGTGTAAGCAGATCAATGTTGTTACGGAAATAAATGACTAGCGAGAACCATTGAATCCGTGAGTGAAGAAAACTAGGCTCGGAGTTACTCTGCGAGATGGCATCAAAAACGAGGAGATCGGCATGAGAAGCAAAGTCATCGATACTGCTTAGAATAACCAAACTTAGACGTTGCTTCTTTGGCTAGGTTAAAAAATACGTGATATTTTTCCTTCCTTTTAACGTATCTGACCTCATAAAAAGGCTCAACTTAACTGAATAGCTACTGCATCAGCAGTGAGTTATGCTCGGAATTTCCCTGCAAGAACAAATCAAAAACAAGGAGATCCGGAGAACCAAAGGTACTGATATAGCACCTAGAATTACCAAATTTAAGTAACAGTAGGCGGAGCATATATCTCGCAGAACTGGCAGCCGCCAAGGCACAAAAGATTTCCGAGTGGCGACCACGTACCTGAAAAAGTAGAATCGACGAACTCTCCACGAGATAGAGCGATGATCTTGTGAAGTTCGCGGGTAGTAGAAGCTAGTTGGCCAAAGCACAAAGCTTTCCAACTTGTGGCGATAATCACTATTCTATATCAGATTTAAGGTTTTATTTAACTAATCCTGGCAACGCCATCTATATCATCACGCCAGATCCCTTGCGCGGTAGGCAGAGAGTACAGAGTTCCAACAGGTTCTTTCCTTACATACCTCTTTGGCTTCTTCCACTCTCATAGTTCGTCATAAGCGCTCGCCGGTTACGGAGACTCTTGACTTGCTTTTCATAGTCTAGGTGATCCCCGGTACCTACATCACCTCCATTTTCGAATTGTATATCTGTTTTGTCATTCTTTCTTTCTATATGCACGAACCAACCGAACATAGTTTTTCTCATCTTTACACCGATACTATCTTTTATACTTATTGGTGAAAAGGTTCATTCATTGGTTTTAAAAAATGGTAGTCATGAATCTATATGATGGCAGTACAAACCTGAAGTTTAGTTTGCAGTTGTCCGCAAATGCAATTTTTAATTTAAGAAACATTGTAATATATCTTTCCACCAGTTGGCGCCGACTTATTTATAGTCCAGTCAAAGTTGAAAACTATTAAATTATTCACGAATAATATCTTATTTCTGCACGGCAAGGCTATAAATATCTGGATCGATGTACGCGGAGCAGCCGAGAATAAATTGTGTTCACAAATATTGAATATTGGCCGGAAACAGGCATAATGTTTATTTTTATGTAGGCCCGTGTTTTATGCTGTTTTGCATGATATTGGGTACAAAATATACATATCATTTATATAAATCAGCCTACACTATCTCAGTTCTAAGCAAATGCCTTCTCTCACAAATACAGATCTACAAATCCTAATGTATGGCTATCTATATATGTACATGTAATAACATATCCTAATGAACTTCGCTTCGCGACTGTTATTCTAGAAAAATTGGTTAAAAGTGTTCGAACCAGTTCAATGTTTCAATTGTACACACTTTTGCAAAACTGCCCACTATTATCTGAGCCATTAGGTACTTTTAATTAGGGCTAATGCAATTTCAGTTGCCGCTGGTCTTTTTTAAACATTGCCCCAATTTTCTTATGATGTAGATGCGTTTAAAAATAATAATTTCCCAAAATGAAAAAGGCATCAAGTCCGAGACAATTATAAATTAGATAGTTTATCATAATAAATAAAATAAATACCGTCACGCCTATATTCCCCAAGCGGGGTAGCAGAGATGTACTGAGTACATCTCTGTACCCAGTACATCTCTTTTTGCCAACGATATTGGGTCCCATGTAATAGGGGGCGAGCCTATTGCCATATGCTGGGCACAATCCCAGATCCGGAGTCTGGGATTGTGCCCACATACTAGGATTTTTCGGTAGAAAAATTACTTTTGTACAACCTAGGATTTGAGCCCAGGACCTCGTGATCAAAGCAATGAGCTCTGCCACTACACCAAAGAGGCAGTCTTACTACTATTCTTTATTATCATCAGCCTAGACACCCAATGCAGTACAATGAAAAGGTGTCCCTAAAAGATAGCCATAGCGACTGGCTTTGTGATCATCGTTCCATTTTGTCGGAGGCCTGTTCCACTCCTCGACTCTTAGTATATAATCAGCACTTGGGGACCTTTCTTTCCCAAGTGCCGTCAATTCTGCGAGCAATTTAGCTATTCTTAAAGTTAACTTTGATTCATCAGCAGATCTCTTCGTTTCTGACTCAATCTCGCCAAGCAATTTCAGACATAGTCCTTTGGGTGACCCTGAACCTTCTTATGAAATCAAACACATTAAGGTTAAAGGAAAAATATCTCGTATTTTCTAACCATGACGACCAAATAGGCATTGCTGCCGTTTCCTTTATTGCGGAAACCATTTGTTAAGTTGAAAGAATTAACGTTATTTCTGTAGGAATCGGCTGCCTCTATAACAGTAAAATTACCTCCTACTTCTATTTCCGATGGAGTCGGTAGTGCTGTAACTAGTACTCCAAAATTTAACAGGTATTTTGGTGCCAATGTAATAGGTGGTTAATCCTTTAAGCATTTTTTGAGAAACATGGTTTAGTCGTCTAAACCTTGAAAATATTCTCATTAAGTTTTTATCATCATAAGCAGTGATTTTATTAAATAGTTTCGGCATAGATAGGCGAACACGTGCACTTACATATATATATATATATACATAAATATACACACAAACTTTGACACTATGCTTAGACACCAACCCAATGTTTGTACTTCTATTTTACTGAGCGAAATAACTACATTTTAAGACACAGGTTCCCACCTAGTTCGAATGCAGGTGTTCCTATTATGTGTCATATTTATAGCATACTATGCTAAATAAATTATTAAAAAATAAGAGATATTTAAGAACTAGAAATGTGTGAGCCGGATTTAACCCTGGTTGAACTCTCTATTACACTAGACTATCACTGTTTTTTTCTAAATGTACAACTTTTAATACATAAATAGACCTATACTATGCTGATCCACGCGGACCCAGTGTAGTGTGGTTTAAGTGAATCAGATACAAAAAATAATCTGATTTAGGAAGATTTGATAAAAACAAACAGCACGGAGCAACTACCACAAGGGCACCAACTACCACGGCGGGTGTGGAAATCACTACATCGGCCCCGCACGCAAGTAGGTCGATGCAGGCAAAATCTGTGCATATGGGGATTCAGGGATGCAAATATAACAGCCTGCGACTGGTGCGACCTCACAGACTATGTCGTACCTGCTGTTCTGTCCATTATGCCCCACCACCTGTACAAGAAAAGAGCTAAGTGCGCCCATATACGCCGCGAAAGAACTGACCACTCACTTAGCGGCATTGTTGAGTATTTTTCAATTGTAGGATCAAGCAATTCAAATTTTATTAGAAATTAAATTTATGCCCCTAGGAGTACCTCCTAACAATGGCTTTTGGACGTCAGACGCCTCAGTCCACTAATAAAGCGCAAAGAAATCCGAAATATTTTAATTGCGACTTCATTTTTTTACAATTAATATTTGCCAAACTCTGCTTAGCGGGACAAATATGAACCATTGGCACGAAAAAAAGAAGAAGAAGTACGATGCTGAAAGTTTTACGTCTGCCATACGATCTATAAACCGCCAATGTTATCCAGTCCAAGCTGTCACGGAACTGATCTATGCAAGAATTGAGAGCAGTGTCATAATATAAATTCCATATTTATTTATTTATTTCCACATATACATCTACTTTTACAGAGTATATACTCCAATACAGTAGTGTTACCAACTATAAAAAAAAATATTTATTTATAACATATAACCATGCTAGCTGTCTTTGTGAATTCACTCAAAGCACAGTGGAATAAGTCTATCTTGGTGTCAATAAGATTAATGGTGCGGAGCGCGCGCGTCAGCGGCGCCTCTTTTAGTAAGTTAGTGCGAGCTCGCGGCACCACCACCAGCGGCGGCCGGCGGCGCCGCCACACGAACCTGTTCGGAACACTTATTCCTATACGTACTAATATTTCCCTATTTTCTATTTTACCCCTTAAAACTTTAAAAATATATGAGACAAGTGCGAGGTCTCTCCTAACACTTAATTCATTGTACCCTATTATATTGTTTAAACTCGGTGATTGCTAAGAGTATCGCAGCTTACGTGCTACGGCGAGTTTTACATACAGATTGTTGTTTTGTATCCTTACAGAAGTTATGATAATAGCTTTAATGAGTAAAATGAGTATTACAAAAAATATAGCCTTAAAACATACCTAACTTTAAGTGGTAAGAATAATTAAGTGCTCTATAAAGTATTCCATAACATCATCGAGAATACAAAACCAAATCTTGTATAACCTACAGACAGCTAAAAGTCACCAGCATCTGTAGGATATTATCTCGTGAAGCGACTTATCGCCGTACGGAGAAAATGATAGATCTAACGATATTGGCTTTTATTGGCAATATTACTTTCCTGTTTTCTGGGACGACGCCGTAGAGGAAAATGGAACGACTAATTCACTCTATTTTTGGACGTGAAAAGCTACGGCAATGCTACCTTTGTACAGGAATATCTGGCACTTGTAAGTTGTCCGCAAATGCAATTTTTAATTTAAGAAACATAGTAATTTATCTTTTCACCAGTTGGTGCCGACTTATCTATAGTCCAGTCAAAGTTGAAAACTATTAAATTATTCACGAATAATATCTTATTTCTGCACGGCAAGGCTATAAATATCTGGATCGATGTCCGCGGAGCAGCCGAGAATAAATTGTGTTCACAAATATTGAATATTGGCCGGAAACAGGCATAATGTTTATTTTCATGTAGGCCCGTGTTTTATGCTGTTTCGCATGATATTGAGTACAAAATATACATATCATTTATATAAATCAGCCTACACTATCTCAGTTCTAAGCAAATGCCTTCTCTCACAAATACAGGCAAGAGAGATGTACAAATCCTAATGTATGGCTATCTATAAATGTACATGTAAAAAAATAACATATCGTAATGTACTTCGCTTCGCGACTGTTATTCGAGAAAAATTGGTTAAAAGTGTTCGAACCAGTTCAATGTTTCAATTGTACACACTTCAGCAAGACTACTATTATCTGAGCTATTAGGTACTTTTATATGGGCCTAATGCCGTTAAAGTTGCCGGCTGGTCTTTTTTAATCATTGTCCCAATTTTCTTATGATGTAGGTGCGTTTACAAATATTATTACATGGGATACTATTACATGGGACCTAACATCGTCGGCGAAACGTGGGTGTACCCAGTACACCTATGCCACCTCCTCTGGGGAATATAGGCGTGACGGTGTATTTTCCCATAATGAAAATGACATCAAGTCCGAGATAATTATAAATTAGATATTGGCAATGATATTGGGTCCCATGTAATAGGGGGCGAGCCTATTACCATATACTGAGCATAATCCCAGATTCCGGACACATACTAGGATTTTAACGTTAGAAAACTTCTTTTGAATATTTGTAATGGTCTGGTTCCTGCGATACAAGCCACGAGCTTAGTGCAGGAATCGTTGTTAGTATAATTGTAACTCTTATGATAATGAATAAATAAATAAATTTGTCCCACCTAGGATTTGAGCCCAGAATCTCGTGATCAAAGCGATGAGCTTTGCCACTAGACCTACGAGGCAGTCATAGTACTATTTTTTATCATCATGAGCCTAAAGACACATAATTCAGGACATAGCAAAGGTGTCCCTAAAAGTTAGCCATAGCGACTGGCTTTTTGATCATCGTTCCATTTTGTAGGAGGCCTGTTCCACTCCTCGCCTCTTAGTATATGATCAGCACTTGAGGACCTTTCTATCCCAAGTGCCGTCAATTCTGCGAGCAATTTAGCTATTCTTAAAGGTAACTTTGATTCATCAACAGATCTCTTCGTTCCTGATTCAGTCTCGCCAAGCAATTTGAGACAGTCCTTTGGGTGACCCTGAACCTTCTTATGAAATCAAAAGTTCAAGGAAAAATATTTCGTATTTTCTAACCGCGACGACCAAATAGGCATTGCTGCCGTTTTCCTTTATTGCGGAAACCATTTGTTAAGTTAAAAGAATTAACGTTATTTCTGTGGGAATCGGCTGCCTCTATAACAGTAAAATTATCTCCTACTTCTATATCCGAAGGAGTCGGTACTAGTACTAGTACTCCAAAGTTTCACATGTATTTTGGTGCCAATGTAATAGGTGATTTATCGTAAAAGATTTTTTAGAAACTTGGTTTGGTCGTCAAAACTTGAAAATATTCTCGTTATGTTTTATCACCATAAGCAGTGATTTTATTAAATAGTTTCGGCATAGATAGGCGAACACGTGCACTTACATATATATACATAAACATAGACACAAACTTACACACTATGCTTAGACACCAACCCAATGTTTGTACTTATATTTTACTGAGCGAAAGAACTACATTTTAAGACACAGGTTCCCACCTAGTTCGAATGCAGGTGTTCCTATTATGTGAACTTGTGTCATATTTATAGCATACTATGCTAAATAAATTATTAAAAAATAAGAGCTATTTAAGAACTAGAAATGTGTGAGCCGGATTTAACCCTGGTTGAACTCTCTATTACACTAGACTACCACTGTTTTTTCTAAATGTACAACTTTTAATACATAAATTGACCTATACTATGCTGATCCACGCGGACCCAGTGTGGTGCGGTTTAAGTGTATCAAATACAAAAAAATAATCTGATTTAGGAAGATTTGATAAAAACAAACAGCACGGAGCAACTACCACAAGGGCACCAACTACCACGGCGGGTGTGGAAATCATTACATCGGCCCCGCACGCAAGTAGGTCGATGAAGGCAAAATCTGTGCATATGGGGATACAGGGATGCAAATATAACAGCCTGCGACTGGTGCGACCTGACAGACTATGTCGTACCTGCTGTTCTGTCCATTATGCCCCACCACCTGTACAAGAAAAGAGCTAAGTGCGCCCATATACGCCGCGAAAGAACTGACCACTCACTTAGCGGCAATGTTAAGAATTTTTCTATTTTAGGATCAATCAATTGAAATTTTATTAGCAATTAAATAAATGCCCCTAGGAGTACCTCCTAACAATGACTTTTGGACGTCAGACGCCTCAGTCCAGTATAAAACCACTAATAAAGCGCAAAGAAATTCGAAATATTTTAATTGCAACTTCATTTTTTCAGAATTAATATTTTCCAAACTCTGCTTAGCGGGATAAATATGAACCAGTGGCACGAAAAAAAGAAGAAGAAGTACGATGCTGAAAGTTTTACGTCTGCCATACGATCTATAAACCGCCAATGTTATCTAGTCCAAGCTGTCACGGAACTGCTCTATGCAAGAATTGAGAGCAGTGTCATAATATAAATTCCATATTATATTGTTTAAACTCGGTGATTGCTAAGAGTATCGCAGCTTACGTGCTACGGCGAGTTTTACATACAGATTGTTGTTTTGTATCCTTACGGAAGTTATGATAATAGCTTTAATGAGTATAATGAGTATTACAAAAATATAGCCTTAAAACATACCCAACTTCAAGTAGTAAGAATAATTAAGTGCTCTATAAAGTATTCCATAACATCATCGAGAATACAAAACCAAATCTTGTATAACCTACAGACAGCTAAAAGTCACCAGCATCTGTAGGATATTATCTCGTGAAGCGACTTATCGCCGTACGGAGAAAATGATAGATCTAACGATATTGGCTTTTATTGGCAATATTACTTTCCTGTTTTCTGGGACGACGCCGTAGAGGAAAATGGAACGACTTATTCACTCTATTTTTGGACGTGAAAAGCTACGGAAATGCTACCTTTGTACAGGAATCTGGCACGTTTTCGTTGGAGCAGAGAGAGCCTTGGAGCAGAAAGAATGTGGAGTGGCGACCTCGTGCCGGAAGACGTAGAAGGGGTAGGCAATAAGATGAACAAGTAGTCATACTCGTGAACCAGGTGTGGCTTGTGGAGACTGGTCCACCCAAAATCCTATAGCTTTTCACTAGTAATAGTGAAAAGCTATGTAGCTATGTAAATATATATAACAATATCTTATATCTCAGTCGTAAGGCATCGCACTGGAGCTGGATCGTATAAATGATTTTGTATAATATAAAAATGTATGTATCTATACAGAGAATGGTGAAAACATTACAATGGAGAATTAGACAAAACAAGATAAGCCCGATGAGTATCTCGCCGGATCTTCTCAGGCCGCGTTCCGATCCGGTGGTAGATTATTAAGTTACAAAATGAAAATATAACCATTGGTAAATACCCCCGCAGGGTTTACACAAAATAAAACACTTGTGTTCGAATTTGAACCGATGACCTGGTAAAGCTGGATGCGAACTCAAAGTCGGCCATTGTGGCGCTCGTTGGAAAGGTCTTGTAGGGTGCGATTTTTGGATGTATAATGATTCTTTTACTATCTTGTGATATGGGCTCATGCCCTCGTAGCAAAAAGTCCGCTTCATCCACTTAGATTCATTAGATAACTCTATTGATGGATCTTAGTACACATTTCGTTTACATTATGCAAAGCAGTTCCAAATAAAGGATTCTAACGAATTCTTATAATGGATTTTAGGAGCCAAAACTGCTTGCGTCCGTAGGATTTACTCTCGATACCCTACACGTGGTCCCTGGGCAGTGCTTAACGAGCAGCATCTTCGCCGGTAATAGACTAGGGCAGTGGCTGGTCACCACCCGCCCAGCAAAATCATACCGCCAATCGATCTAGTTGTATTCCGGGATGTTGCCTGGAGTTGGCGTATAAGGAGGCGGATTTAGCCCAATCATACTGATTCAGAATTCGAACTAGCTTCCTCTCCTCAGATTATATCAGAGTGGATAGGTTATTATCGAGTTAGCAAGCCACGTCTTCGGCTCCGTCGTCACTTTGCAAAGAAGATGTACTTTACTGACTATCATAAAATCAGTCTACCAACTTCCATTCACGTAAATAACTTCATTCATCACCGACAATATACCAATGTGACAAATAATCAATAAATTGCATCGCATTGATAAGATATCGTATTAGCCAATTCTATAATTTGCCAATCAGATTGCGATCAAACGGAAATGGTATATCAAGATAGACATCTTGAATTGTATAAACCGTAATGTGTACCGATGGAAGTTTAGATATCAATGTCAGGTGAGGAAAGTTTTAATGTCAGGTAAGGAAGACAAGGTTGAGAGATATTCTTGGAATTAATTTGAAATGTCAGAGGAAAGAATAACAAAAAAAATATACAATTTGAAAGTGGAAGGATGTAGATAACGGGGAAGATGCGGATAGAATTTTGACATATTGGAAAATCTGTCAAAATCCTACTGACAGTAAGCAAATCTATCCTTGAGTTGAATAGTGGAACCAGTCATAAGACTATTTTACTGCGACCAAGTATTGCAATCCATTGTATAGTGCTACAAGGATATTTTAGGCCTTGGATGACTGACAGGGGGGCGTTGGTGAAATTAGAGTTAACATTTGGTAAAATTTCCCTACTTCCATGGAGATATTGCAACAGGTGGATCTGCGCAGTTACTGAATAAAAAAATTTGGGTAAATTTCATAGCAAATAGCAACTCTGCGACTGTCATGAAGTGACATTTCACTCGATGACAGCGTTAGTTCCGATTTGGGCCGCGGGCCAAAAGGACCTTATTCGACTGTAATCAAAGTCCTCTTTGAATTTTTTTCTTTCTTTCACAAAGGCTAATACAGTTACACAATTAAAATTTCTTTATGAGATATTGGTATAAGCGCTTGGTAAACCTATTCTGTGGTGTATAGATCACCAGGCCAAATAGATCGTGTCTAATCTAAAGGGCAGGTCAAGAGTCTCTGTAACCGGCGAGCGTGTGTGAAAGGAAGAAAAAACCTGTTGGAACTTTCATCCCTCAGCGCGAGATGATATAGATAGATGAATAATTTGAATTTAGCCTGATATCCTCTGAAGCGGAGACGTGCGAAATAAAAAATATTTTGTCAATAGGTGCTCATTGAGGTAATATTACTATAACTCCGAGAAACTCGCTCCTCTTTGCTTAACATCGGTAGCCAGAGTTCTAACTAAGAGAAGCAGAAACTACCAATTACTATTATCCCCCTCCTATCAGCCGCTACCGCCGTCCACGGCATGTTCTCATCGACCCTCCCGATACTCTTATATCCCTTCTTTCGGATACAGATACTGCACACAGGATCAGACACCAACCTCGCGGTGAGGTCGAAGAATCCCTTGCCCGCCGGCCGGTGCAGAGCACCACGGCGAGACTCCTAGTACGAGTATATGCCCTCCCGCATAGCGACTGCCCAACGCGAGCCCGATTCTCTATGAGGCGCCCGTGAGCTAGTTACCCCTTCGCCCTTATGGGTCGAGCGTAGTGGTTGCACGCTCGCCCTGTTTTCCGGGGATTCTGTAAAGGCCCCGCAGCCAACAACGTACATCATTTACACACACACACACGCTAACTATTATCCAAGCAAGATAGCGGAGATGTGTTCTTTATACCCATATTCTGCAGACGATGCCTCAATTTAACAGGGGGCGAAATATGCCCGCATCAGGGGGTTTACAGAGGGTCACATTAAATCTAATGCCAAGCTTCTACGCCATACGGTTTCTCAGAAAAGTAACTATTACTCCAAATTATCGGCTCGGTTTAGAAATCAAAGCGACATCAGCGCCGTCGTGGTCCCTGAGGTACCATATAAATGACATCTTGATTGGACATTTCCGTTCTATAGCTCTTTATAATATGCACCATTTGTCAATGGATGTTTGGATAGTGTCGCCATATGGCCGTATCATTACGGTAATATCTTCAAAGGGTAAATCGTTTAGTGATATCCTGTATGCTACTGGAGTATTATTAAACCATCATTTCACGAAGTTATCGTAACACTCCGCGTTAAATATGTATTTTGTTACAGGTAATAAGGACCCTGAACCAAGGTAAACACTAAGCCGGGATTTAAACGTGAAACATACATACACACACACACACCTAGACCGAAACAAATAGGTATTTGTGGGTTACACAAAGATTTAAGAAAGAGGCGTAGTGCTGTGCGATTGCGGTGTTCTTACTAATTACCAAGGACAAGCAGCGTTTCACTTGGTCGGCCTGAGATGGGTGACCGTTTGTAGCATTTTCATATTTAAGAGTCTCCTTCGAAAGGCACGTTAAGCTGTTGGTCCCGGTTTCTACTTAATGAGGTTGTCATCAAGCCAAGTTGGAAGCCTTATAGGCGGCTTGATATGTTCCAACAGCAGGTGATTACAAGCCTGCCTCCACCGCGTCTCCTGCACTGGGTCCGCGTTTTGTGAGAAAAGGCCTTTGCTGTATAGGCTGATATTATTATTATATACAATGATTTGTCCCGTGCGGGGTTCGAATCGAATCCGCGACTTCTCGTCCAGTGGTCGAAACGGCTTAAACTGGACTGGACCAAGTCGTAATAAAACATCGTTTAAATTGAAGACCAACAAATGATGTTATATTTAACAAATCTAAATAAATGGAAAATGGTCTATGGTAGAACTATAAATTAAAAAAGTACGGCCAAGCCAACGCTTTCAGCCGCGGCCGCGTTGGCTTGCACGGTGGCAATCAGCTCCTGCAGTAATATTTGTATGGAAATGTTCACACCAACTCGTCCTGCGTCCTGCACGCGCTATCTGGGCGGCGTCTGCACGCGCAATCATAGGGAGATACTGATCGCCACCGTGATCGCCGCTGGGGACGCCACCGCGGCCGCTGCTGATTGCGTTGGTTTGGCCGCACCTTTAGGGAATTCCCATCGGGCAAACTGCTAGTTTTATATGGTGTCATTTTAGTCATCGTGGTGTGATAGCTCAGGTGATGTATACCGTACCATATCCTTTGAGGCGGCAACACTCTTGGCGCGCTTTCCACCGCTCGACATCCTGGCGGACATGGACGCGAGGGTCTACGAGGCGGCGTGGTGTAGCCCACGTCGCCGTGAGCATCGCGTCGGTGCGGGGGGGAGCATGTTATCAAATCTCCCTCCGATGGCGGGCTCGTCAGAGTGAGGCACAAGAGGGGCACCGGTGCGTTCCATACGCAGATCCCGGAGACCCTCCAAAGTGCTGATGTCGGCCACCCTGAGGTTTTTAGTCGGTAGGAATCCGACACGCCCCGCGAGCTTCCCCCGAGGCTCACGGAAGTCCTACGCAGGATTTTCCCCAGGTAAAAAAAATAAAAAATAAGGTAATGTATCCAAGGCCTACTGTTCGTAGTTACTAATAAAAATAAATAAAAAAGAATACTTTTATAAGTAACATCTCCATAAAAATACTGATTCAGTGCATTAAAAACACCAACATCAAGCGCAAAATGACATTGAGGGGGGCGCAGCTCGTCAGCTGGCCGGTAGATACCGGCGGTGTTCCGTATTTTCACCCTAGGTATGATATTCGGGTAGATCAGTAGGTAGATTTGACTTATTGAAGTGTTCTTTTTATTCACTTTTTATTACTAGTGAACAGGCGGCATTAGATACATCACTTGTACTTTCCCTCCTTGATAACTAAAATTATACCATGTATGATAACTTTAGAGAGTGACACGCAACTGAACTTAACAGGCAACCTTTAAGTGGAGACATTAAAAAATGCCGATCTTAAGGGGAACTTGTGGTGAGCTGGTTTTGCGATTAAATCCAGTATAGATCAAATAAAGCATACTATATATACGATTTTGATTTGTATCTTCGCGGAATTCACAGAAGTAGAAGTCTATACAAAAAAACTAGATATTAAAATTATGGCATTCGTTCCCGTGCTAAACTATTCCAGCATTTGCCGGCCACCCTCACGATGTCATCGTTCCATATAGCTGATGGTCAGCCAATGGGTCTCCGCCTCGTTCTGGCCTACCACTCTGTCACGGCCTTGGTCCACCTATCATCTTTCCGCTCATCAAATGTCCTGTCCATCTTGGGATAGACAACCTCTCACACACACTTTATTTATTTATTCAGAAAAGCAAAAGCGATATATATAATTATTGCATACTAAGATTATTACATTCAAGTATAGCCAATAACAAGTTTCCCTTACTGTATATTCAGGTAATAGCATTGTTGGGTAAACAAAATAAAATTAAAAAAGAAAAGATGACATATAGTTTCACAAAAGGGTATTAGAAAATTTAATATTTAAGCCATCGTTGATTTAAAACATGCTGTTTAGTGAAATATGATATTAATAATAATTGTATACTTCATTCCTTTCGTTTTAATTTATAATACTAGCTGCGATAATGCTAATGACGTGCTTTTTAAATTTAAGTTTTGAGAAAGCAAAGAGACCAATATGACTTAATAAAGTATTATAAGTACGAGTACGAGAAAAAAAAAAGCAGTGGTAGCCTAGTGGTTAGACCGTTGGACTGTAAAGTCAGAGGTCTCGGGTTGAAACCCAGGCACGCACTTCTGTTTTTTCGAAAGTATGTGCGTATTAAAAATTAACTATCACTTGCTTTAACGGTGAAAGAAAACACCGTGAGGAACCTGCATGCTTAAGAGTTTTTCGAAGGTGTGTGAAGTTCGCCAACCCGCACTGGGCCAGCGTGGTGGACTATGGCCTAAGCCCCCTTAGTTTAAGAGGAGGCCTGTGTCCAACGGTGGGACAGTTTCTTAACAGGGCTTATATTATATTATTATTTATAAGTACGAGTAAGACGCGATAATACAGTGTTTTTAACGTAATTAGAACAATGGAAGGGTTCGTCAAGTAAAGATATGTGCCGTGTGCGATACAAAGGTACACGGAAAGCAATTTTGGATACTAGGTCGGAACAATCTATATTACTGTGAACTATGTCAAACAATAAGCACATATCTAAGATAATGCGCCACTGCTCCAATGGGAACAGATTATGTGTACAGAAGCTTTTTTGGTAAGTATTAAAACTGTTACGTTTACGGTAATTTAAATGGTTAAAAAAGATTTTCTGAATTCTCTCTCCTTAATGTACTGAGGAGACCACACGGGGTTCGCATATTCGAGGATACTTCTCACGCACGCAAAGTAAACTGTTTTTAGAACGGCTATATCAGAGAATGACATACCCTCAGAACAGAGCCAAGGTTCCGGAAAGCTTTATTAGCTACAGAGTGCGTGTGTTCGGACATCAGCATTTTGCTAGAGAGGAGAGGTCTCCACTCAGCAGTGGGTGGATAAAGGGTGATTGATGATGTTGACAATTGCACTCTGACTGGGCACTATGATTTAGTCTGGTGGTTAACACGTAGGTAGCTTCGATCGCTGGATCGAGCCGGTGCTTTGATATAACGAGAGAAAGTTTTGAGGGACCAATCATATTATATCGCATTGCCTCAAGGGAAGAGTGGTATTCTTAAACATAATCAATATTATGCTTATATACAGACTTCAACGCTTGTTAAACTTAGTAACGTAAGTTAAAGAAATATATATATTTATTTCTTTTTCTAAGCTTTTATTTAACTTGCAACGTTCGTATATCTGTCTGTCTTTCCGGTTTAAATCTTGTGATTAATTTTCAAGCACTTGATGTTATTCGATTGAGCTGAAATGTGGCATACGTATGTAAAGTCGATGACAATACAATAATATGGAGTACCATGGAGCTGGTCTGATGATGGAGTCAGAACGTGGCCATAGGAATATGTGAAATACACAACGTAACTTCGTCGTGTTTAAGCTTGTAAGATTGGTATTGACGAGTAGTACTTTATACCGGTATGGTGTTCAAAATCTGATGATGGAGCCGAAAGGAAAACATAGTAACTCTTTAAATAAGCAAGATATTTTCGTTGTGTGTTTGCTATAAATGCTTGTTTTTCTATCTATCTATATCATCACGCCAGATCCCTTGCGGGGTAGGCAAAGAGTACAGAGTTCCAACAGGTTCTTTCCTTACATACCTCTCTGGGTTCTACCACTCTCATAGTTCGTCTCATACACGCTCGCCGGACACTTTTAACTAGTCCTGCAAATAAGACTCGGTCTATTTGGCTATGGTAAGATAGTGTAGGTCTTCCTCCGTACCTACATCCTTTCACTGAAAGGCTTTTTAAATTAAAATTATTTGTAAAAACGTAGCCCCACACTAGGAATTATTCCTGTGTCGTGGGTGCGTTTACAAACATGAAATTCATATGCACAAATACCCAGACCGGAACAAATAATTGTGGATCACACAAACATTTGTCCCGTGCGGGAATCGAACCCGCGACTATTAGACACAGTGGGCGGAGCGACTTAAGCTCTTAACCACTGCGCTAAATCGTCCGTCGAATAGAGAGGAATATATCCTAGTGTGGGAATACGTTTAAAAAAAAAGTCATGGGTTCGAATTTTAGAGAGGACAAGGTAGTGAACAGTGTGATTGGGGTGTTTCTATCTAACAAAATCTCAGTAGCAGTCAGATTTTGGAATCGTCTATCTACCTATATCATCACGCCAGATCCCTTCAGGGTAGGCGGAATTTACGTACGGGTATGCGTTTCCCTATTGCAGTTATACCCGTAATGTCATAGCACACTGCGTACAAAATATACAGGTTGTTATATATTCTCGCGGAATTTATGTAATACATAACAGGCGGAGAACTTAATTATTCTACAATTATAAAAACTGGCTGTGTTTGTTTTAGTCCATATGCTAACTATATCTAGCGACCGGTCCCGGCTTCGCACGATTGAATTAGAATCATAACCCTGCCTCTTGAATCACTCCGTCCATTGTTGGAAACCGTAAGAAAATCCGTTATTATTGAGTTAAACACAGACAGACTCGGTGAAAGGACTTTGTTTGATAATATGTAGTAATATAAGCCTATACTGCCCACTGCTAGACAAAGGCCTTCTCTCACAAATCGGCGTGAGAAAGATTAGGTCATACTCCACCACGGTGACCCAGTGCGGATTAATGGAGGCAGGTTTGTGGCCACCTGCTGTTGAAACTTAACAAGCCGCCTTTAAGGTTTCCAACTCGGCTTAACGACTACCACATTAAGTGGTAGCCGGGACCAACGGCTTAACGTGCCTTCCGAAGCACGGAGACGCTCGTATATTAAAATGCCACAAACAGTCACCCATCTCGGGCCGACCGATTCGAACGCTGCTTAACCTTGGTAATCGGTAAGAACACCGCGGTCGCACAGCGCTACGAGCACCTCATAAGCGAGCACTAATATGTAGTGATAAGGCAATTATATTGTTTTAGAGTCCCGTTTTTATTTTTAATTTCAGACCAGGTTCACCCGTACAGCTACTCCTGCAAATTCCACGAGTATAAAAAAAAGCATTATGTCTAATTTATGGAATTCATTATACCTATCAACCTATCTATCTATATCATTACGCCAGATCCCTTGCGGGGTAGGCAGACTACCAAAACCCATTGTTTTACAATTAAGATTTCTGCGATACACGTCCCGTACCTAATGCAGAAATCACTGACTTATTTTACGTAGTAGCTTTTTAATTTTTACATAAATAAATATCATTTCAAATTTCATATTATTTCATCTACCATTTTCGCATTTTAGAAGAACTTCGATGGAGTGTTGTATGAGGCACAGGGAGGTTTCAGGTCTGGAAGAGGATGTTCGGATCAAGTTTTCTCCCTCCGCAACATCGTAGAAAAGCATCTGGCAGTAGGCCGGAAGGTTTTCTGCGGTTTTGTGGACTTGGAGAAGGCGTTTGATAGAGTCGTGCGAAAGAGACTTTGGGACATTTTGCCAGAGTATGGTATAAACGGCACCCTATTGCGAGCCGTCCAGTCCACCTACGTGGACAGCAAGGCATGCGTACGGGTGGGTGGTAACATGTCACCTTGGTTTGACGTTAAAATCGGCGTCAAGCAGGGTTGCGTGTTGTCCGCTAGACTGTTTATAGTGTATCTGGATAAAAGTCTTCAAAGACTGAATGCGATGACTGAAGGGGTTAAAATGGGTGATCTAGTGATAAACCACCTATTGTATGCAGATGACGCGGTTTTGATAGCGCCAACAGCCACTGATCTGCAAACACTAGTCACAGTTATGAGAGACGACTGCATGAACAATGGCTTACATTTGAATGTGAAGAAAACCAAAATTATGGTTTTTGAACGGGAAGAAACCAGAACGAAAGCAAGGATTGTGGTTGGTAACGATGTGCTGGAGCAAGTGAATGAGTTTGTATATCTTGGATGCGCCTTCAGTAAGGATGGGAAATACACCGCGATGGGAAAGCTACTTGGGAGCCGGCACTTAAGCCAAAAGGCGCAGCTGGCCATGCATAACGGAGTGCTTGTCCCAACCCTGTTATATGGCAGTGAGAGTTGGGTATGTAAGAAGGAGAACGAAAGCAGGACAAATGCGGTCGAAATGCGATCTCTGCGGAAGATGTGCGGAGTCACGCTGACCGACCGTATTCGCAACAGCGTAGTAAGAAAGCGAGTAGGTATGAAAGATAGTATCGGTGTAAAGATGAGAAAGGGTATGCTCCGTTGGTTCGGGCATATAGAAAGAATGCCAGAAGAAAGAATGACAAAACAGATATACAATGCGAAAGTGGAAGGATGTAGGTGCCGGGGAAGACCTAGACTATCTTACCATGACCAAATAGACCGTGTCTTAGCTGAAGGGCAAGTCAAGAGTCTCCGTAACCGGCGAGTGTGTATGAGACGAACTATGAGAGTGTAGGAAGCCAGAGAGGTATGTAAGGAAAGAACCTGTTGGAACTCTGTACTCTCTGCCTACCCCGCGAGGGAGCTGGCGTGATGATATAGATAGATAGACCATTTTCGCTTGAAGACGGACATGACAGTGTCTATTTCAAGGGTGAAATATCCGTTATCAACTTTTTTTTAAATGTAATTAACACTAGGATTTATTCCTGTGTCGAGGGTTCGTTTACAAACATAAAAATGCACATACACAAATACCCAGACAAACAATTGAGGACCGTGCGGGAATCGAACTCGCGACTATTTGACCCAGTCGGCGTAGCGGCATAAGGTCTTAACCCCTGCGCCAACTTGTCCGTCAGCTGAATTAAATCTAGTCTAGAATTCCTCCCCTTTTCCCTTCATTGGAACTAAGAACAGGCTAGCATAAAACGTCAAATGTGTATTGAGCTCTACCTATCTTAAACAAATACTTCTTATCACGTAATGAGATGTTTATTGTGAGTGAAGGCCATCTGATAATTGTTTCCATTCATCAATTGCCTCTCACGGTTGTTATCCTCAAAGAGGTGAGCACTGCAGGACTAGCACAGGTGGTGTGCGTCAAAGTGAAAAATCATTTATTTGTATAGGCCTCGTTAGTCTGGTGGCAAAGCGCATCGCTTTGTGATCACGAGGTCCTGGGTTCAAATCCTAGGTCGGACAAATGAAGATTTTCTAACGAAAAATTCCCAGTATGAGTCCGGAGTCTGGTATTGTGCCCGCTATATTTTAATAGGCTCGCCCCCTATTACATGGGACCTAACATCGTCGGTGAAACGTGGTTACACAGTACACCTCTGCCACCCCTTCTGGGGAATATAGACGTGACGGTGTTTTTTATTTTAACAAGCAGGTCCACGGTTGCTAATTAAAAAAAGGAACTTAGGCAAATTTCATTTCAAACGGTAACTCTGCGACTGTCATAAAGGGACAATTCACTTGATTACAGCGTTAGTTCCGATTTTGGCCGCGGGCCAAAAGATATGTAAAATGTGTGATATATTCAACGTCAGTGTATGTGAATATTCATTAGCGATAAAAAATTGGCGCTTAGTTTAAAAATAAGGTACTGATCTTAGACTAAGACTTCTCCAAACTGAGCATTGCTAACACAAATGGCGCCAAAAAGCGGACACAGTTATGCAATATGTGTGCGTAATGCCAGTGTTATATTTGTTCAAAAGCTATCAATGTGTAAGTGCGTGTGCGTACAGTTTATCCTCTATATGGGTAGACAAAGGACATTGTCAAAAATTGCCCAAGAACGAACAAACATTTGACTCATGCCATCATTACTTATCAAATTTTTTTAAATAATTCCAGATATCCGTATCTAGCGGACATATTGCAATCTAAAACGAATATCTCAAAGTATTGTAAGTACTTATATCGAAGGCGCCGACATCTTTACTGAATGACAACACATACAATATAACCTCATACGTATTAATGGCTAGTAAATTATCATCATCATCATCTCAGCCTATACTTGTCCACTGCTGAACATAGGCCTCCCCAATTGCTTTCCAGCGTAACCGGTCCGATGCCACCTGCATCCAACGACTTCCTGCGATTTTCACAAGATCGTCGGTCCATCTGGCAGGCGGTCGTCCCACGCTGCGCTTGCCAATACGTGGTCTCCACTCTAGAATCTTTCTGCCCCAACGCCCGTCCGATCTACGCGCTATGTGGCCCGCCCATTGCCACTTCAGCTTGCTTATCTTAACGGCTATGTCGGTGACCTTGGTTCTTCTACGAATCTCCTCATTCCTGATTCGATCGCGTAGAGAAACGCCGAGCATAGCTCTCTCCATAGCTCGCTGAGCAACTCTGAGCTTTTTTATGAGACCTATTGTAAGAGACCACGTCTCTGATCCATATATCATCACTGGTAACACACATTGACTAAAAACTTTAGTCTTTAGGCACTGAGGTATTTTGGATGATAAGATGTTGCGCAGTTTCCCGAACGCTGCCCAGCCGAGTTGGATTCGTCGATTGACCTCTCTCTCAAAGTTGGACCTACCTAACCGGACTACCTGTCCCAGGTAAATGTATTCGTCGACAACTTCAAGAGTAGAGTTCCCAACGGTGAGTGCGGTGGGTACGACATGGACGTTACACATTATTTTCGTTTTGTCCATGTTCATTTTAAGACCCACTTGTTGAGATACTCTGTTGAGGTCACCGAGCATTCGTCCTAGATCTTCCAGCGACTCCGCCACGACCACAATGTCGTCGGCAAATCGAAGGTGAGTGATGTATTCGCCATTGATGTTGATGCCAAGTCCTTGCCATTCCAAGAGCTTGAAGGCGTCCTCTAAGGTGGCCGTAAACAGTTTCGGAGAAATGACGTCTCCCTGCCTTACTCCTCTTTTTATGGGGATCGCCTTCGTGCACTGCCCCTGTACTCGGACTGACATGGTGGCGTTATTATAAAAGCACTTCAACACTTCAATGTACCGATAGTCAATGCGGCATCGCTGGAGAGATCTAAGAACCGCCCAAGTCTCGATCGAATCGAAGGCTTTCTCATAGTCCACAAACGCCAAGCATAGTGGCCGATTATACTCCTCGGTCTTCTGTATAATCTGCCGCAGCGTATGTATGTGGTCTATGGTACTAAAGCCTTTCCGGAAACCGGCTTGTTCGGGAGGCTGGAAGTCATCAAGCCTGCGTTCGAGACGATTCGTGATGACTCTCGGAAACAACTTATACACATGGCTCAGCAGTGTGATGGGCCTATAATTCTTCAGTAAAGTATTATCACCTTTCTTGAAAAACAGTACCACCACACCCCTTTTCCATGCTTCTGGCGTTTTCTCTTCGAGCAAGACGGAATTAAACAGCCTCTGAAGGACTTTAAGTACCGGCGTTCCGCCCGCTTTCAGAAGCTCTGCGGTAATTCCGTCTTCGCCTGGCGCTTTGTTATTTCTGAGTTGTTCGAGAGCCATCCTAATCTCGTACAGGCTGATGTCCGGGATATCTTCAGTGTAGTGTCGGGTTAGCTTGGCTCTTGGGTCTTTTTCCAAGTCAACAACAGGTTCAGCTACTGAGGTGTACAACTGCCCATAGAACCTCTCTATCTCCCTGAGCACCTCTGACCTATTTGACGTTACGTTTCCGTCCTCCGTCTTCAGCTTCGTCAACTGGCTTTGCCCAATAGACGCGTCTCTTGCGAACACTTTGGAGACCTTGTTCTGTGCTATGGTCTCCTCAATACGCCTTGTATTGAAGGACCGTAAATCGTGTCGCAAGGACTTCAGTATCTGTCCATTGAGCTGCCTATAGGACTTAGCATCATCGGAGGTTTGGAGCGTCATGGAACGTCGCTCAGCCATGAGGTTTCGGGTGTAGTTGGATAGTTTTTGAGGTCTATTTTTACGGTGGGGCTTAAAATACTTAGACCCGACCGTATGGACAGTCTCTACCAGCCTGTTGTTGATTTCGTCCACTGATGCGCTGCTGTCTAGCAATTCGAAGCGGTTTGCCAATTCGAGTTGAAAGTTCTCGGGGTTTTGGATATGTGTATTAGAAGGTCGGAGCGTAGACTTCATCAGACGCGATCTTTCCATTTTGACATTAATATTTAATGTGCCTCTGACCATTCGGTGATCACTGCCGGTTTTTACCCTGTGAATCACGGAGACATCATTAAATATTTGTCGCTTGGTGCTCATGATGAAGTCTATCTCATTTTTTGTGGAACCATCAGGGCTCATCCAGGTCCATTTCCTATGAGGCGGCTTCCGGAAGAAAGAGTTCATCATAAAGAGTCCCTCCTTCTCCATATATTCGGCCAGCCTCTGACCCCTGGGGTTGCGCTGCCCATATCCAAATTGCCCCACTCTCAATTCATCATCGCCCCGTTTGCCCAGCCGCGCATTGAAGTCACCCATAACCACTGTAAAGTGTGCTTTGGAAGTATGTATGGCTCTACTAATGTCCTCATACATTACTTCGACGTCATCATCTGAGTATGCCGAGGTCGGTGCGTAGACCTGTATGACCTTCAGCGAATATCTTTTGGATATTCTGAGTATCAGGTACGCTACCCTGCTCGACACACTAGTGATGGACACAACGTTGTCTATGAGTGACTTGTGGACGATAAATCCGACACCACCCTGGGACTGCTGTTCGCCCTCCCGATAGTAAAACAAGTTGCCGGACTTTAAGGTTATCGTGTCCTCGCCCTTTCTTCGGACCTCCGATAAACCAACAATATTCCACCGCAACTTGTTTATCTCTTCTTCCAGCTCAACAAGCTTCTCATCTGTCCTTAACGTGCGTGCGTTGTATGTCACCAGGGCCAATTTTCGTAGTTGGTGGTAGCCGAATCTCTGCCGGAGATTCTTAGCACCCCTTGTCCTGTCGTTACCATAGCTGCTACCGTGGCCAGGACGAACAGGACCGCCGGGGACTAGGGGCCTGGTTTTATCTTTTTCTTCCATTTTAATAAATTGGGGGGGTTTGCCATACTCGCCACGCTTGGCAGGCGGGTTGGCGAGCGCAGTTTTTGATGGTAGAAGTGTTAAGGGAACGCTGCTGCCCATTCCCTAGTTTTCCCTTAGTCGCCTTGTACGACACCCGATGGGATGAGATGGGTTGGTCCTATTCTAAGCCGGGAACCACGCACCATTTATATAAGGTTCTCATTCAGAATATCAGAATCGTTTTTTAAATTACAAAATGTAAGATTCCCGGAATGTCCGATTCGAAAAATATCAAAAGCAAAGAAATTTAAGGCTAACAATTATTTAAAACACAAAGGTTTGTCGAATACCAAGAATGACAAATACCTGTGTATTACACAAACCCACAATCCCGCACTCCGTAGCGCAGGAGCTAATAACTTGCATGAGCCGTGATGTACGCTGTGAGATCTGGTTAACTGGTTCCTCCATTCGTCCCAGTTTATATACAAAGCACAATTATACAGATACTTTACACCGTTCTGTCAAAATCTAACCGCATACATGTAGCTATGCATGTATTTATTTAAGCAAGCGAACACTGCGATATGAATAACATTATTACTCAGGACTACCTTGTTCAACTAATGGTAACAATTATCCAATCAATAAAGTCATAAAAACACTTAAAACAAATAGTTTTACAAAAAGATTTCAAAACTGTTCATCCTTATCAATTGCTCAACAGCAACATCAGAGAATTCAACAATTAATTTTCAGCGTTTTAAAAGAGACAGGCTCATCTCTATAAAGGTAGCTTTTCCGAAAGGTATATTGCATTATTCTAGAGTGAAGCATTTACTTTATTTGATCTGCGCACAGAGCGTCCATTTTCCAGGCTCTCGACCCAGAAAACCATGAAGTTTACAAACTCGGTTGCTGCTAATGCATTCACCATTAAACTTGTGAATTGTTGTCCCCGAAATTAGATCATCTTGTAATTCAAACTTTTGGATACGCCGTTCGTGATTATATCACGATAAAAGGCTTAACTGTTTCATTAAAATTTGAGACAAAAAGGATAACTTTATGATTCATATTTGCATGGCAAAACTTTTGATATTAGGTAAACGCTTGGTTACAGAAGGGATCTGAAAAGTAAGAATTGCTGTTATCTTGGGATGTAAACCCCTAGCGTCTAGTTGACAGAGAAATCCCGAGAGAATTGGTGGCGTGAGTGGCTCCACGCCGGTCTGGTCTAGGGGAAGCGATTCTGGTTCTCCAAGATCTGCTCAGAATCAGAATATTTTTTATTTATATAAACCGTTAACGTATTTATGAATTTTCAGAAAAAAAATGACTCTACCATCACTTCGGAATATCATTCCTGTGGAGAAGAATAGCAGGAAACTCCACTATTACTCTTTTAAGAAAACTTACAAATTTTCCATTTACGTAATGTTGTGGGGTATGAGAGAACACTGTAGGCTAGTCTGTCAGGTGGATCTAAATTAATCAACCAAAGTCATGCCACCAAGCGACCCGGTCGTGTTCATGTTGCCTGGAATTGCCTTACGAGGAGACAGGTCTAGCTCGATCATAACGATTAAGAATTCGGTCCTTTCCGTCTCTTCAGCCAATTTAAGAGAGAAAAGGCTATTACTGAGTCTGCGGGGCACATCTTCAGTCCCATCGTTATTGCCCATCATCCCCCATTAAAAAATACTCATGTACGTATGTCATGTGTAAAGTTGCGACTTTGTCCAGATGTCGCCGAATATAGACACGTGACATATATACAACCCCCGATAGTAAAGGTTTCGCCACATAGCTGACGCAGCGCGACGAGAGCGCGACGGTGGCGCGGCTTGGGGAGTTGTTATAATGTACTGAAATCTATGGGAGACGCCACACAGCGCAGATCCGCTCGGCGAGACGACAAAAGTCACAACGGAACTTAGCCGAGCGCTCTTTTCATCGCGCTCCCGTCGCACTCCGTCGTCTACTTGGCCAAACCTCAACTCTCGGGAAGTGGCCCCGCTAGACACATACACCCGTCTGGCTGGAAGATCTTCCGTCAAATTCTGACTCAATGTTCCTGCTGAACTCTTACGCGCGCGTAAAAACTCAGAGAAACTAACTCCACGCCGGCCAAGTCAAATCGGGCGTGTTATAATTTGGACTCCGACACACTCATCCCTCACACCACTAGTGATAAGCAGAGATAAAACACGGAAAACAATGGACGGCGAGACCCGTCAATCATGTATATCTAATCAACCTCTCGAACGTTTCGACATAATAAACACTTCAAAAACTTGTTACTACGACGTGGGACCTTGGGACGAGTAAAACTCGGTTCATGAATTCAAATGGGACTGTAGAAGACATGTATACACCACTTTGGATTGAAAGATGTTAGACTTACCTGATGTCTATCAGGTATATCAATCCCATAACCTAATATCACAGTAAAAATATTTACACTGTGCCAATACTGTATGTTGAAATAATCATAACTTTATCTATCTATGCCATCACGCCAGAACCCTTGCAGGAAAGGCAGAGAGTACACAGTTCCAACAGGCTCTTTCCTTAGATACCTCTCTGGCTTCCTCCACTCTCATAATTAATACATGTTTTCCCTTAACAGGTAAATAATGTGTATGTTTGGATTTCTTTTTAAAGTAGCCCCTCACTAGGATTAATTCCTGTGACGTAGGTGCGTTTACAAACATGAAAATTCACATACACAAATACCCAGACCGGAACAAATAATTGTGGATCACACAAAGATTTGTCCCGTGCGGGATTCGAACCCGCGCCTATTAGATACAGTGGGTGGAGCGGGTTAAGCTCTTAACCACTGCGCTAAATCGTCCGTCAAATTGTACTATGTACACCCGCGTTTTGTATTCTCTTCTTGTCCCCTTAAACCCTTAAAAATTCTTAAACACTCAGATATACGGAACACAGCAGATTAGATAACGTAACACATTTAAACACTGAAGTGTTTAGTTGATTATTTAACTACCACAAAAATATTGCAAACTTCCACATTTTAAGTTATTATTAATTGCAATATTATGTATTCCGAGCATCTCAATTCACTTCTTCCGATATCACTGTGGTCATAAAAGTATGTATCTTTTCTCTACTAATTAAACACTGTAATTCCGAGAATCGATTCAATTCGACTAATTGATAGTTTAGTGACATCACTATCTCATGTCACAGTAAAACTGCTTCTATTGTCTTTATCTGCGAGTTATCTATGACAAATAGGCCGGCCTTGGTGATAACTGTTTGTGTATATCTCGTAAAAATTTTCGTTCATATTTGCGTGTAGGATTGGACCCAGAGTTGGGTCATGCTGGGATTTATGGGGGCCATTTTCAAATAAGATTGGAACTTCTCCCGTGTGATTCGTACAACCTGTATTTAACCAACTTGGTAAATTAGTTAAATTTCCCTACCTTCATATAAAAATTACAATGTTCCGCCGCGTTTTTATATTAGACGACAAACACAGTGAATCATTACATTCGACTTAGTTGTGATCCCTATACGATTCCATTATTATTATAGTAACCAGCTTTTTAAATTATAGCCTACGTGTTATTCTGATGCTATATTACTGAAAGTGTGATTAAAATCCGTTTTTGTGTGAATGAGAAACAAATATCTATAAATCCATCCTCACAAACGTTCGCATATTTAATACTAGTAGCATTGTTAATACAATTGTACTAGTATTGACAATTGTATGAGACAAAATTTAAGTGTAGACTTAAATTTTGTCTTATAAACGCTCGTCAGTTATGGAGACCCTTGACTTGTGTCAGGTAAGCCACGGAAAAGAAGGCCAAATAGTTCTGTAAGGAAAGAACCTGTTGGAACTCTGTACTGAAGAGATCTGGAATGATAATACAGATAGATAGATAAGACACGATCTATTTGGTCATGCTGCATGTAAGCAAACCTGAACAAAAAAGTAATAATTAATATAATAATATTAGCCCTGTTGAGAAACGGTCCCACCGTTGGGCACGGACCTCCTCTGCAACTGAGAGGGTTTTGGCCATAGTCCACCACGCTAGCCCAGTGCGGATTGACGAACTTCACGCACCTACGAGAAACTCTTAGGCATGCAGATTTCCTCACGATATTTTCCTTGACCGTTAAAGCAAGTTATAGTTAATTTTGAATACGCACATATTTTCGAAAAGACAGAGGTGCATGCCTGGGTTTGAGCCCAAAACCTTTGACTTTGCAGTCCAACGGTCTAACCACTAGGCTATCGCTGCTGAACAAAAAAGTTACTAAATAAATTAGTCATTATATTGCCACAATATGGCAGACCGTTTACATTACTATAATCGACTAATAGTAACGAATCGTTTCAACTAGACTAATTATGCGTTATGTTTCAATTGCTATCTCGTATCATCCGACACAATGTAACTGCCTCTATTATCTGTATCTGCGAGTTATCTATGACAAATAGGCCGGCCTTGGTGATAGCTGTTTGTGTACATCTCAACGTTTCTGTACGTATCCACGTGCAGGGTGACCCAGAGTTGGGTCACAGTAAACGTAATTTTGTAAACTGAACAGTTGATCATCTTAGCACTAGGGGTTCGAATCAGAATCCCGCATACAGCCGCGCACTCAACGCGGGGCTTCTCGGCAAATCTTAGATGGTAGTACACACTGAATACTGCCTGATTCCTATTTGGACCGTACTATGATGTTTAACTGTGGTTGGGTTATGTCGGGATTTATCGGGGATCTTTTACTTTTTGGAGGGTGTAGGTATGATTGATTTTTTTCAGCTATTTAGCTCAATTTTTTTTTGTTTGAACATACCATGCGTAGTTTTTATTTGTTTGTTAATATTTATTTCTAAGTACATTTTTTTTTCAAAATTATATTACAAAAGAAGCTTTATTTGAATCACGATACAAGAGTAAAAAAAATCTTGTGTGGTTCCCAGGATACCAGAGAACTAGATTAGTACAACTTTTTTATATATACGATAAAATTAAATACTTAAAGAACGAGTGCTAAATTAAAGTTTATAAAATTCATTATAATATCTGAATAAACCACTAGAGTAAGCTGTCGTGTACCATATTTCTGTTACGCACACAAAGATTTGTCTCGGTCTGATTTGTTTGTAAACAGAAATAATTCGTAGTGAGGTCCTACAATTTACACTCAAAAAAGAGTTTGTATTTATTTCCTAATATCGGCATAATTATCCCTTAATTAAAAAAGTCATTTTGGAATATTTTGTATTCCAAGAATCACTGACCTAACCCTAGTACCTACTTACTTACTATCACATTAACAAAGATGTATGGGTAACATAGGTTCGAATATTCACTCTACCCTCGCGGACAAAATATACTTAGTTTTGAAATATTTTTATTTGTATCCCAAAAGTTGATCATCATCCTTACCTACCCTATTAACAAATCCAAAAAGGTACTATAAGGTCATTAACCCACATGACAATGCCCTTTAGTCTTTCACCCCTCAGTGCGTTGGACAAATTTTTAACTAACTGCGGGTCGTCAACCTTTGAGGGAATACAGAAGTTGGTATGCATATTAAGTTTGGAATGTCTGGAGCACAGCATATTGAAACAGCTAAATCAATCTACAGACATAACCGGGATAAACATAGGTATAAGGTGTAAGGGACAGGTGTGAAATAAAGCAGGTATAGGTACGAACTTATAAATACGAGTGCTTATGATGACATAGAGATAAAATTAGTAATTGGAGATCACGTATTAGCAAGCGCAGGGTCGGACGACTGCCTACCAGATAAATCGACGATCTTGTGAAGATCGCAGCAAGTCATTGGATGCAGGTGGCATTGGACCGGTTACACTGGAAAGCGATTGAGGAGGCTTATGTTCAGCAGTAGACGAGTATAGTCTGAGATGATGATGATGACATAAATCATAATCGTGTAATAATAATAAAAACGTAATAAAATTGTGTAAAATTAAATATTATTTTAAATATTGCTGCAGCCTAAAACCTTGTTCTGACCATAATCTACTTAGTTTATACATCTCTTAAACACTTGAAAGTAATAAATAATTTGGAATAAAAATTTTTAGTGGTTTCGTCTAAAATGTTTATACCTATTCCACTAATGTGCATGAAACTGTTGTTTTTTTTCATTTCTGCAAGAACCCATAAAGCAAAACTTGTCTGTATTGATAGCTACCGTACATGACCCAATCGGCGTCACCGACCGGACTGACTCTAGTCATATTTTGGTCATATTGCACTTGATTGCATGCGCTACAGATTGCGTTGTTCTTAGAAATAAGATTTGTCAGTTGGAAATGGATGATCGATTCAATTCTTTTCCGTTCGAGTCGTGTATTGAATGGTACGTTAGAGTTTTCCAACTATATTTTTAAGAGAACCTGTAATAGGTGAATGTAATCCGATTTATTTGAAAATGTTGTATGCGCTTAGTTACTTAAATGCAGGTTCTTCGAGAAATGGAATGAATGAGCTTTTTTATTTCTATTTCTTTCATTTGTTTTTACTACCGTTATCCATATTTGTAACTAAAACTATATTTGCATGATATTCGGTTACTATGAAGTGAGCTCGCTGTTTATTAAGCTGTATGTTGGGACGACTGTACAATAAGTTACCCTATTTAGGAGCTTTAGAAAATTGTTGCCGACGCGTATAGAAAATATGTTGCAAGAATATACGTATGTTGTAATTTAGCCGTTTCAATAAAGCTTATTTTACGGAGGTTTTGGGGCATATTTGTTATTTTAATTAAAATCTCTACGTTTAATAAAAAAAAAACACCGTCGCGCCTATATTCCCCAGAGGGGGTGGCAGAGGTGTACTGAGTACACCCACGTTTCGCCGACGATGTTAGGTCCCATGTAATAGGGGGGCGAGTCTATTGCCATATACAATTCACAATTCCAGACTGCGGACTCATACTGGGAATTTTTCGTTAGAAAAACTACATTTGTCCGACCTAGGATTTGAACCCAGGACCTCGCGATCACAAAGCGTTGCGCTTTGCCACCAGACCAACGAGGCAGTCAATAGGTATATTTTATATACGAATTTTATTGGTTCTTCAGCGATTATCTAGAGAAGAACTCGCTCGAACATCGCCACTCCTCTGTGTTTATCCAAAAATGCCACTAATATTAGACTATTCATCATCAATGAAGCAGTTTGTCCTTACGTATTTAGTGAAACATGAAGTGATGGTATAGATATTTATTTATTTCTATATTTATACATCTATCATTAAAGATCAGAAACCCAAGGCGATAGTACCGTCCCTTAAATAAATATAACAATACTTTCAAAACTATTTGTAACGTAAATTGTAGAAAACTATATATGTATACGAATAAAAAATATAAATAAATATTTTAGGTACTATAACAAATAATATACAATAAAACCTTTGCGAACTCACTGAACGGACACGTAAATATGCCGACCGTAGTATGGGCCGCATTTATAGTGCCAATTGTCCTTGTCAAAGGCGATTTTGCCACCAAGATAGATATCAATCTATCTAGTCATCGGACCATTCCTAAATCTAGTTTGTTTTGCGTTGGTCCCACACAAAATAATCTGCATTCGGTCCACATTATCTTCATCAACCAAAAGACGTCAACTACAAGACATACGCCTTCCCAAAGATCATCATGACGACCAGCCAGTCGTTGTGCTTTACGTATCTAGATTTTAGCCGCGACTTCCACCAAGTTTGTATAGTAGTATATATCTGTAAGTACATCGTGTAGGGGCCTACTTGTTATATAATAATAATATAATATAATATCAGCCTATACTGCCCACTGCTGGGCAAAGGCCTTCTCTCACAAATCGAAGTGAGAGAGATTAGGTCATACTCCACCACGCGGACCCAGTGCGGTGCGGTGGAGGCAGGTTTGTAGCTACCCGCTGTTGGAACTTATCAAGCCGCCTTTAAGGCTTCCAACTCGACTTAACAACTACCACATTAAGTGGTAACCGGGACCAACGGCTTAACGTGCCTTCCGAAGCACGGAGACGCTCGAATATGAAAATGCCACAAACGGTCACCCATCTCAGGCCGACCGAGTCGAACGCTGCTTAACCTTGGTGATCGGTAAGAACACCGCGGTCGCACAGCGCTACGAGCGCCTCACTACTTGTTATGGCACAAAATATTAAGTCTATCCGTCCACCACTCAAAAATGAAAAAGAAATACACCGTTAAGCCTATATTCCTCAAGCGGAGGTGGCAGAGGTGTACCACGTACATCCAGTTATCCATAATGTAGTAAAACTCATTCAATCAATCAATTAGCCTATCGCAGTCCACTGCTGGACATAGGCCTCTCCTAACACGCGCCATTGCACACGGTCCTCCGCCTTCCGCATCCAGTCTGTCCCAGCGACCCTTTTGAGGTCGTCGGTCCATCTAGCTGGGGGCCGTCTACCTTACGCTTACCAAGTCGCGGTCTCCACTCTAGGACACACTTGCTTCATCGGCCGTCGGTCCTTCTGTAGATGTGACCAGCCCATTGCCACTTTAGCTTACTGAGTCTGCGAGCTATGTCGGTAACTTTGGTTCTTTGTCGGATAACCTCGTTACGAATTTTATCCTTCAAAGAGACGCCGAGCATAGCTCGCTCCACAGCCCGCTGTGCGACTTTGAATTTGTGGACTAGTCCCACTGTGAGTGACCACGTCTCGGCCCCGTAAGTCATACTAACTCATTATAAGCTAATATACACCTTTGTGAAAAGAAAATAAATAAATAATAATTATTATTATAATTCCTAGCACAATTCCGGACATACTGGGAATTTTTCTTTCGAAAATTACATTTTGTCTGACCTAAGATTCGAGCCCAGGACCTCGTTAGAGCAACGCGCTTTATTCGCCACTAGACCAACAAGGCCTTTAAAAATGTAATCATAAAGATCTATCTATCTATATCATCACGCGAGACCCCTACGGGGTAGGCAGAGAGTACAGATTTCCAACAGGTTCTCTACTTACAGACCTCTCAGATTTAAGTACTTATAGGAACAAAAGTTAACATCAGGTTACAATCATGATTAGTTCACCCCTTACCCCTGCTACAAGACAGTCCAATAGTGCAACAAAGGGTAGATAATCCTTACTTACGTCCCCGGAAATGGTCCCCCTCTCTTGCGCCTTTTTCAATGAGAAAGTGGGGCACTAGAGTTCCTTACGCGGACATTTATCAATGCGGCACATGCGAGAGCGAATTGGGTGCTAGTGATGGGCGTTGTTGGGAAAATTTCCGGGGTTAATCAGTTGGAGAAGTTGCGATCACGCGTTTTAAAAGTCAATGCATATGATATGATTTATAGGAAAAGTATTACACGTAATCCAAATAACAAAATTATATGAATCACTTTATAACATAATATACTAGGTGGAACATAATAAACGTTTATTCTGAAAGTAGTTTATTCTTTATCGGTAACTGAATTGATTCCAATAATTTTGATGTACTTTACACTTTTTTTTTTAAATTTGCAAAAAAATGCTGTTACAACTTCCTCCCAGAAAATTACAACCTGCCTGTTCCGGCATATCGCAGCTAGATACCAATGCGGAACTCGATCTAACTTCTGACTCCTCAGCCTGTTTCAGAGTGTATAAGCTATTACTGAGTCAGCAAGCCACGTCTTCGGCCCTATAATCACTTTATATCAGGTCAAAGGCGGATCAAACCTTATAAAAAAACCATGGGTTCACTTTAGGTACCTTGGTGTGTAAAAAGCGGATAATATAGTCAGTGACATAATTTCTTTGACATTCTCAAGTTTATTCGGTAATACTCTTTATTTACAAACGTTGGTTGACATTGTCAATACAAATATTAGCTGTATATTTACATAATAACTTATATCAAAAACAATAACTGATTTGATGAAAAACAAATTATGCAAGCGATTACTTAAATCACTAAAAGTATGTACTGATTTAGGTCGTTAACTTTTATTTATCAATGCATTAATACTATGTTTCTATATCATTACGCCAAATCGAATAATATTGGAACCTGGTTCTAATACTACGAATGATATTTAAAATGTAAAAACAACTGCCCGCTTGATCCTAAAGTTATCCGAAAAAAGTGAACTAAGATTTTTTCCTGACATAAAAAATACTTCGCGTGCCTTTAATCCATCGCATAACGCTAATGGTAGTCGTATTATAATAATTCACAGGTAATATTACTACAATCATGTGCCTATTACATAATTTCAGAACCCATTTGTCATATTAAATTACGCGCAAATGGCATGCTAATGATAAACATCAACTTTTTCATTAACGAGTCATGAGATTTCCATTTTAATGTAACTGTTATAAATAAATACGTTCTTGCAAACATTATATTCGATAGTATCATCGATAAACAGAGATCTATTAATGTCTCACTTACATATAAAACACGATTATAGTGGGAACTGAAAGTTTATTGATGGATATTAAAAGGATATAACACCTTTAGTCACTTTTTGTAGCAAATATCTATTAAAACTAAATGTTTTTGCTTTGTTTGTTTGTTTTGCTTTGTTTGTTGCTTAGAAAAGGCAGCCTGCACAAAATCAGAGTGGCAAAGAAAGAAAGCCATGGAGCAAGCCATGTTGGGCATCTACTTTGTTGGCCAAGCATAGAAATAGGCTAATTTGATTAATGGTGAAGATCAAGAAGTAACAATGGAGATAGGAAGGATATTTGTGGCGGAAAACTAATGGGTGGACTAAGGCCGTGACGGAGTGATGACCCAGAAAGGCATGAAAGCCCAAGGATAGACCATCAGCCAGATGGAGCAATGACATTGTAAAGATGATCGGTAATTGATGAAATATACTAGCACAGGACCGCAACGAATGGCGTGATAGAGGCCTATAGTTGGCAATAGGTAGTATTAGATACAGCTAATTGATGATGTTAATGATGAGGAAGTATTTTCACTACAAAGGTAAATTAACAGCTTCATGACGCAACGTAACTAATTCAAATTAACTCTAGTAATTAAGTCTTGTCTCGTACATCGCTACCATTTCAAATATGAGAAATAAGTAAAAATATTTCAAATCATATTCGACGCTATATTTAAATTAGAAATTCATTTTATAGATTGATGGTTCATTGCTTATCTTTTTCCATGTATGGCATTTGTAATACAGGTGTTGTTAGTTGTAGATCAAACGTTTGATAAGATTGTATTGGTGATATCATTTTATCAAAAGTGGAAAGGTTTACATGCAACAAGCTTACCACCAACTGATCTTCCTTAAAACAGGTAGTAACCGTCAAAATTCAAGGACGGCTTTTTAATAGTGATGTTTATGGTGTAATAAAACTCTGATGGTTGTATACCGATTGACCCATTGTTCATTCATCGAGCAGACTCTATTATGGCGTGGTATCAGACATTTTACGATTCCCAGTTACGTGTTGAAACTATAAAGTTTTGATGGATTTTCTGTGGTTAATGGACTGAAATATAATATTTAAAGCAATGCGTATAACAACGCAGTTATGCTATAGGTATCGTTAATATATAAATAGTGTTTAGGAATATGGATTTATATCAAATCATTTATTTTGTATTGCGGTCTAGTAAGTTGTCAATTTTACATTTAAATCTGTTTAAAACGCGGCCTGCAATGAGAAGATCTGGCGAGAAACTCAGCAAGCTTGGCTTTTTTATTACTTCTTTTTTTATCGTGTGTAACGCGATCTCTATCATCAGGCCAGATCCCTTGCGGCAAGTAAGCAGAGAGTACAGAGTTCCAACAAGTTCTTTCCTGACAGTCCTCACAGATTTAAGTATTTATATATAAATAAATAAATAAATAAATAAGAACTTTTCCACTCTCTAAAACACAGTCGCCGGTTCCCGAGACTCTTGACTTGCCTTTCAAATACTTACCTTATAATAAGATACCTAAAGATAGACACAATATTCAATTTTGTTTCATTTGTACGAAACGTTTCTTTTGGTACCACAAATTTGGTGTGACATAACATTAACATGTAAGGTGCCTCTGCACTATTTTCCGTAACAATTAAGATGAATAATTCATCAAAGTTAAGTAAGTCACCGGCTTCTTTCTTTGTATGTATCTATTGTTCATTTCCTTGGTTTGCAATACTTGTTTTCTCAGGTGCAATAGATACAAAGGATGTGTTACTTAAATTAATAGTAACTATCAATATAGATCTCAAATCAGACTACCAAGATAATGAAGGAAAATAAAGGACATTGTTCTGCGTCCGTACATGATTATCCCCAGAAGCAACACCAATGAAAAATTGTTGTATGATTTTAAGGCACCTATAAATTATCTTCTTTCATTATTTATTAAATGGAAAAGCGGGGGAATTGCATTATTGCAAAAAGAATATCAGATTTTGAGGTGATAATTTAGTAGTCAATATTACATCTGTAAAATCGTTATATTAAAAATATATCAGCAATAGTAAAATCGATTATGGTTGAATGTAGTCGATTGAATATAACCGATTGATATCTGCAACCGTAATTGAATAACAGAGTTGACATTTGGAAAAGATGTCGGCGACTTCGATTTAATTACTTGCAGTACTTTGAAATATTTGTTTTGGATTGCAAATTGTCCGTTAGATACGGATATTTGCAACTACAGAATAAAATAGATAGGGAATAAAGGTATCGGTCATATGTTCGTTGGTTCTGGGGCCATTTTCAACGATGTCCTTGAGCAAGTCACTTACGTAGTAATAAATCGGGCTATTCTATCCAAATACTGGGCAAAGGCCTTTTCTCAAATCATAGTGAAATAGCTACTATTCATAAATATTTATCATACTCCGACATATCGACCCAGTGCGGATTGGTAATGGCAGGTTTGTGGTCACCTGCTATAGGAAATTATCGTCGCCAAAGTGGTCTTCGATTTTAGCTCAAAGAATACAGTAGTTACTTAGATCAAAGACGTTATGTGTCTTTTGAACGACGGCGACGCTCGTAAATGTTTCAGCTACAAATCCTACAAGCTGACCGCTGCTTGAACTCAGATTACTAAAAACACCGTTGCCATACAGCCTTAGAAGCAGCAGTTACTACGAGCGTCACTATACAATTAAAGCATAAGTTATACTACAAAACAAGACATTACTAAAATATAAATTATTTAAATAATCATTCTAATTGAATTCTTAGATTTACGCGAATATTACACCTTAAATAAAACTATTTTACGGATTTTATCGCGGTTTATTTTTTGATTTTTAGTTCCCGACGTTTCGAGTGCTTTGCAGCACCTCTCACAGCAGCAGCAGTCCCTCCCGTGACCATGGGTGCTGCATAGCACTTGAAACGTCGGAAACTAAAATCAAAAATAAACCGCGATAAAATCCGTAAAATAGTTTTATTTAATCATTCTAATACTAATATCTATAAGGCTTAATTTCTCTTCTTCTATTTATCTATTTATCAAGCCAGATTCCTAGCGGAATAAGCAGTTCTCTGCTTTGTTTCTGCTTTCCAACAGGTTCTTTCCTCACATACTACTTTTTTTTCCTCCATTCTCATAGTTCGTCTCATAAACTCTTGCCGGTTATGGAGACATGAAGCCCCTCATCTTTGTTCCTCAGTTTTTAATTATGTCAGTCATCAATTCTGTCATCATTTTTACGTTATTTTCAAGGACTAGGTCGGGAAATCCCAAGATCGGGAATCCCAAAGTCCGGGAAAAATCCCGGATCGCTACATCCCTAGCAATGAATGGCTCTGGATTAACTTATTTGATCCTATTTTTCTTTGATTTATCTCGGGGCGTTCTACGCGCAGACCGAGTGCCAAACTGAGGGAGATAAATAATATCTTAGTATTAGTTACGTAAGGACAATTTGGGAGTTTAACGTCCATATTGTAAACTCTGTCATCATGGCAAACTGCTCCGGGGATGGGTTCAGACTTATGAGGTATGCAGGTTTTAATATTAATATTAGCCCTGTTAAGAAACTGACCCACCGTTGGGCACGGGCCTCTTCTCAAACTGGAGGGTTTAGGCCATAGTCCAGCACATGGCCCGTGCGGCTTGACGAACTTCACACACCTTCGGGAAACTCTCAGGCATGCAGCTGTCCTCACGATGTTTTCCTTCACCGTTAAAGCAAGTGATATTTTTACTACGCACATGCTTCCGAAAACACAGAGGTGCGTGCCTGGATTTGAACCCGAGGCCTCTGACTTTGCAGTCCAACGCTCAAACCACTAGGCTATCACTGCTCCTATGCAGGTAGTTCCAGAAAAATATTTCTTTTTGCAGTCGCAGTCAGTGGCTTGCAAGTGATAGATGATTTTCATGCAGACTTTTTGATCAGCTTTTAGGAATCTGTTCTTATAGACCTCTTTTGCTTTCTCAAATACTAAAAAGCTCGTTTCTTTTTTATTTTACAATAATTATCCATCTCTCTTGACTGACGGCTTGGTTAAGTGGGTAAGAGCTTATGGCGCTCCACGATCGAGTAGTCGTGAGTTCGATTCCCGCGCGAATTTTTGTATGACCTACAAACGTTTATTTCGGTCTGGGTGTTTGTGCATGCGAATTTAAATATCTACATATATAAGTTATCACTCCAGATACCTTTTGGGTTAGGTAAAACTAAATGTTAGCAATATATTTAATTATTATTACTTAGGGCAAGTCAAGAGTCTTTGTAACCGGCGAGCGTGTATGAGATGAACTATGAGAGTGGAGGAAGCCAGAGAGGTATGTAAGGAATGAACCTGTTGGAACTCTGTACTTTCTGTCTACCCCGCAAGGGATCTGGAGTGATGTTATAGATAGATGATTACTTATCTATTTTTTTTTTTTTTTTATTTGTAATTAGACACTGCGGGCCCGGTTTGTCCCGCACCTTTTTTTGTGTAATTTATGTTGTTAGTATTTGCTTTTATATGCACTTGTATGGTACATGCCGCTTATTATTAGCTTATTGTTACAGTGCTTGGTATTTGTTTGTAGCGGTACTTCAGTAGAGGTTTTTTTTTTTTTTTTTTTAATTTATATTAATGATTACTTATCTATTTATCTATCTACATCATCACGCCAGATCCCTTGCGTTTATTACGTAGATTAAGAAAAACAAAGAATTAGACACAAACCAAACTGTACAATCACTTTGTAAAAACTAAGTATTTTAACCAACTAATGTCCCCGACCGTCCCTTGCATTCGTCCGCTCTTGATACGGAAATAATAATTAATTCATAAAACCATTGTTTCTTCACGAGATTAGTCCAACACAATGGATTTAGTATTTAATGACGAATTAACAAGTTTCCTGTACATTTATCCTGGTTGATTGCGTACATTTGCTGTGGTTTTCCTATACGAAGTCCATTGTTCAGAGAAAGGGAATTTTTAATTAGTAATTTAGATGACCTACGGTGCTGATTCTACTCGGACAAAAAGAGACGCTGTTATATGGGTAAAAAAGAGAAGAAAGCTTTATAAACGACACATAACAATATTATTTTGATTAAGATCTTAATGAGAGTGTGAAGATCGCCAACCCGCACTGGGCCAGCGTGGTGGACTATGGCCTAAGCCCTCTCAGTTTGAAAGAAGGCCCGTGCCCAATGATGGGACAGTTTCTTAACAGAGCTAATATTATTATGTATCTCGCTGAGATTCACGGGCTTTACCCGGACCTTTGAAAGGCTTGCATGGGGACATGGGTCCAACACGTAGAGGCCCTTTGCGAGAAGTTAATGTTATGTAAGCCACCTGCTGAGTTCACTTGCTGAAAATGAAGAAACATAACCAGCGAACTGACCCCGGCAGGTGCAAGGACTATCGTAAATTATGGAAAGAAAACAAGGGCTATGTAAATGAGGTTTGATGGACAAAAGCTGGACTATTTTAAAGGGGACGGACACCAGCCATAATTAGTGATACCTAATTACCCGTGGCCGGCGGTGACTCGTCGCTTACTAGATGGGCCCTCAAACGGTCGTCCTAGGACAACTGAGGGCAACACCGGTGTGAGCGGCTCAGGGGTGTAGAGAGGTGTGCTGCGCTTTCTCCAAAGTTACTCGCGGCGTTATGCCCTTTAACACTTCCACCCCTGGAGTACATCGACGAAGGAACGCATTATCTTCCTACGTCGATATAGCTCTCACGGCTCCTCTCTGGACGGCCAATTAAGGCTAGCCAGAGCCGAGAGTCCTGCGGGCACCCTTCGGTTTCCACTCGACCGACGAAGACACGCTGAGTTGGGGGCCCTGACCGACTGTCTGAAGCACTCGGGTCCGTGGTGTCGTTACTCACCAACAGCTCGCCACAAGCTGCCCTGCGTGCTTATTATTATTATGAAGATCGTAATAGTAGTGTCTTATTATTAAGATTTCTGTGATTGAAAATTATCTATTTAAGTTCAAAAAGACGTCGTACAACAAAAAGCATTTTGTTTTTATTTCAATAAATATCTTCTAGTTTTTTAGTCTTGTGTAAATTTATCAAAGTTAATATTAAATTGTGTCATCTAGTTCTGTTTAAATATTTAAGCCTCTAGCTCATTGGGAAGTCAGTTTAAAATCTATTGTATAATTTGTACCAACAGACAGACAAGAAAGAGTTATTAAAAACGCAGTAAAAATGATCCTCGTTACGCCTACATCTACCAAACAGGGTGGCAAAGGTGGACTATGCATCCTCGTTTCGACGACGATATTAGATCCTGTACCTCTGCCACCCTAGCTTGGAAAATATAGGCATGACGGTGTTTTTTTTTGGTTTAACTTGTTTTGCTCGTATGGCTGTCTATCTGTCTGTCTTTCCCGTTCACAATATATAATTCGTTTTGCTAGAAAATTGTGATATTTGATTGAGTTTGGTATAAATATGTGACTGTGCTGACAATTCAATACGGGAACATAGTGCTGGTCTGATGATAGAGCTGGAAAGTGGCCATAGGCAAATTTTAAATACACAATTTACAAGTCCTATATATCCAGGGTCTAATGATGGAGCAGGAAGGTCAACCACCTTCCTGCTCCATCATTCATCAAGAACTCTTAACTAAATGAAATAGCGTCATCTAGTTTGGACTAGTTACATTGGAGCTGAGAAGTGCTACCACCCTAGATAGTGTCCAGAGTCTAATGATGAAATTTTTGGCCTCCTCGTCACTTTCCATATGGTGAAATAGGAGTCAATCGCTGATCAATCCTCAAAAAACAACCCCAAAACAACAAATTAGCCGACATAGGAATTTGATCGACCTTGTGATTCGCCAGCCACAACTTGTAGCACTAGGCTATGGCGAAGATGTAAAGTCCCTGCGGTCAAAAGATCGTTCGCACACCAATAAACGGTAGTTCGTTCCTACTTGTTCTATAAACTAGTACGGGAAAAATAATGGAAAAAAGGCTACTGATTACTCAAGACTCTACCACCCGTTCGGAATGTCATTCCTGTGGGGAAGGGCAAGAAACTTTACGGCTACTGTGTTAAAAATTAGAGTTTTATAATTATATTTGTATACAGGATAACCCAAAGATCATACTTCTAACATATCAAAAAAAATCTGTCTGTATCATTGCTCATAAAGCTACGAAAAAAAATATTTCGAAACCAAGTGGAAAAAAAGGTATGGACGTTCTAGTTTTGAAAACTATAGCTATTAAGTTGAATGGAAGAAGCTTTCTCAGCTAACAGAAATATATGTTTCCAATCTAACTAATCACATTTAATTCCGAGACAGTTTTTTTTCACTCAACCAAATATGTAACATTAAGAATTCTGAATGAAGCCTGCTCGTTGGCCTACTGGCTTATAATTCAGCTGGCGACCACGAGATCCTGAGTTTGTTTCCTGAGTCGGGTAGTATTTCTATCGATTGAAAAATAGTGATGATCAGTAGCAAACCGAAGTCTGAAATTATGCCCGATCTGATGCTATTGTGCACGTCCCTTGTCATATTGGGATGTAACACCGTCGCTGAAATGTGGGTGTACACAGTACACCCCCCTACTCCCCGGTCGAGGAATTAGACGTGTCGATTTTTTTTCAAAGAACATCCCTAAATTACCGGTTTTGCTTTTGACAAATATTGTCATAGATTAAATTTAAAGATAGAAATAACAAAATTAGTTAAATAGGTACAAACAAATTACAATTTATTGATTGCAGAATATTGTAATTAAGAGAAGAATATGTAATATGAAAATTCAAATTTTCATTAATAACAAAGAAGATCGCAATTATTTCAATAATCAATTTAATCAATCAATATTCAATAATAAACGTAAAGATGTGTTTGAAGTAATTAATTTTCTAAGACCGAAGTATGAATTAGACATAATCATTTTATTTTCTTACACAAAAGTAATTCTATCTGACCACAAAACGTAGACGGTCTTTTCAAATCATACAATAACAACTTACTGAAAAATCAACCCTGTGGTATTAAGGTGTCACCCAATCCCTTATCGCCAATGTCACAATATAAAACACGATACACAGATTAGCACAATTAATTTAATTTAATAATTTTGTATATTCAACACGCGGTTAGGTTTCCAAGATGGCATACGTCGCTCATGCGTACTGTAGCGCGACCCGCACTAAACTGAAGGCTCGCTGAGGTACGCCGGGCCGATAGAGCCCCCCTTCTTACCTCACCCCCGCCCGCCCAGGCACGCGTCTATAAAGTACATAGATTAATAAAAACGTAAATACGTTATTAGTATCTGAGGCTTTTCATCGAGAAAATCTTAGAAGCAGTCCCGAGTGCTGAGTAAGTCAAATCTTGCTCCTTATTACATTAGAACTTAACGTCGATGGAATACAGGTGTATGTAGTACTGCTCTGCCTGCCGCTAGGGAAATATAGATACAATGGGATAGCATGGCACAAAACTAAACGGTTAATGTAAAATATGAGATTGGAATAACTCCTAGTTATGTCGGAACGTTGTGTCGGAAAAAAATATGATTTAAAGTGATATGATACTACAACCACGTACATTATTAAACGTCCAAAGTTCATTTCAATCATCACAAAGAATGCTTGTAATAAGGGTATATTACAGTAGGCTGCTTAATCTTTGCTCAATGATTTTTATTTCCTCATTCACCAATTATGATATTCTCAAGAAAGAAAAATCTATTCTAATAACTAGCAACTAATCTGCTCTAAGCCGCCATAAAACAAAATCTATAATTTTGGTACCTACGTAAGTTACACTTATTTTCTAGACACAATATAGTTAGAAGAGATCCCAGTAATACTCAGTAGTAGACCGAGTACAAGAACGATTTTCCCAAATTCCCGTGCACGAGACTACTTACTACACAGGCTTAGATTCATTTACACGGTAATCGGCAATCGGCTGATTGTGAAAATAGTAAGCGATAAGTCCCTTACTCGTGAGTTGTTTTGATAGAGTTCCTCAATATAAAAATATAGTATTTTTCAAACATCACTATAAACCAACACACTAATTACTCCCTCCCTCGCTACGAGTAATTCACTATTTCTTTTATCGCTTTTTCGCAGTATCTCGTCGTGAAACGTTATCCAGTTGACCCTAAAAATGAAAACTATAGGCTAAAATAACTTTATCTATCGTATCTGCATTTTACCCTATCAATGATCACCACCGACTCCCACTGTTTTTGATCAGACTCGAAAGAATGTTTCATTCATGAAACAATTAGGTTTATGTAGTTATTTTGAAGAAAGGCTTTTATCGCGTGTTCAGCAATGTACTATTTTATATGAGACAGTAATATGACTGTCTATTAATAAATATATTCGTCGGTGATTGTGTAAAATTGCGTAACTAACAACAGATAAAACAGCGTAAATTAGGTATGGCAAACTTTACAGGAGAGCCAAAAATCTAATATTTTTCTCTTCTACCTATCAAATATATGTTTGTACTTTTAGATATGAAAAAGGTTTACAATGCACATTATTAAATATCTTAGAGTTCAGACACATATTAAACATTTAATTTAGGCCATATTGTGTATTGTTAGTTACCCAATTTTGCACCATCACCGACAATACAGGGTAACTTGTAAAACATTAATAATAGAAGACTATATTACTAACATCATAAACAATCAGAAGAAAGTGTGTAGGTATAGAAGACAGTATCGGTGTAAAGAAGAGAACGTATGCTCCGGTGGTTCGGACATATAGAAAGAATGTTCGAGGAACAGATATACAATGCGAAAGTAGAAGGATGTATGTACCGGGGAAGAACTAGACTAGCTTACCATGACCAGATAGACAGTGAAGGGCAAGTCAAAGTATGTTCTCACCGACCCTCCCGATGCCCTTACATCCCTTCTTTCAGATACAGATACTGCACACAGGATCAGACACCGACCTCCCCGGCGAGGTCGAAGAATCCCTTGCCACCGGCCGGTGCAGAGCACCACGGCGAGAAACCTGGTATACACCCTCCCCCATAGCGACTGCCGCTGCGACCCCAGGCCGTTCCTCCTTGAGGCGCCCTTGAGCTAGTTGCCCCCTTGCCCTTCTGGTTCGAGCGTAGTGGTTGCACGCTTGCCCTCTTGTCTGGTGAAGCTGTAAAGGCCCGGCGGCCAACAGCCTAGATCATGCACACACACACAAAAGTGTCGCCGGATCCGGCAAGCGTGTATAAACCTAACTATGAGAATAAAAAGAGGTTTATAAAAAAAGAATCTGTCATCATCATCATCAGCCTATAGCAGTCCACTGCTGGACATAGGCCTCTCCAAGTGCACGCCACTGGGTACGATCCTCGGATACTCGCATCCAGTTTCTGCCAGCCGCCCTACGAATGTCATCGCTCCACCTAGCCTGAGGGCGTCCTGCATTACGTTTGCCAGTCCGCGGTCTCCACTCAAGAACTCGTTTGTCCCAGCGGTTATCGGTTGTTCGGCTAATGTGACCGGTCCATTGCCACTTCAGCTTACTAATCCGGTGGGCTATGTCGATAACTTTGGTTCTCTGTCCAATGACTTCGTTCCGGATTCTATCCTTCAGAGAAACTCCGAGCATAGCCCTTTCCATAGCTCGCTGAGTGACTTTAAATTTATGAACCATTCCAACCGTGAGTGTCCACGTCTCGGCTCCATATGTCATAAAGGGCAGGACGCACTGATTAAAGACTTTTGTCTGTAGGCTTTGTGGAATGGGCGATGTAAATACTCGACGTAATTTCCCAAATGCCGCCCAGCTCAGCCGTATTCTTCTGTTGACCTCTTTCTCGAAGTTGTTTTTCCCCAACTGCAGAGATTGCCCTAAGTAAACATATTCTTGAACAACCTCGAGAATAGCGCCATGTATTGCAACAGGTTCCGGTACTACATGTCGGTTAAACATTACCTTGGTCTTGTCCAAATTCATGCGGAGACCTATTTGTTTGGAAGAATCGGCTAGGCTGGTCAGCATCTGTTGTAAATCCTGCAACGTTTCGGCCATAATGACGATGTCGTCTGCAAATCTCAAGTGTGAGATATGACTGCCATTTATGTTTATGCCATGACCTTCCCAGTCCAGCGTCTTAAACATATCCTCCAATGCATTTGTGAACAATTTGGGGGAGATAACATCCCCTTGTCTCACTCCTCGATGCATTGAGATAAGGTTGGTCTGCTGGTTTTGTAACTGGATGGTCATGGTCGCGGCGTTATAGAGACTTCTTAACACTTGGATGTATCGCCAGTCGACTTGGCATCGTTGCAAGGATATCAGAACTGACCAGGTCTCGATCGAGTCAAAGGCCTTCTCATAGTCCACGAATGCTAAGCACAGGGGCCGATTATACTCTTCGGTCTTCTGTATAATCTGCCGTATAGTGTGGATGTGGTCTATGGTTCCATACCCTCTTCGAAACCCGGCCTGTTCCGGGGGTTGAAATTCGTCGAGCCTTCGCGCAAGACGATTTGTGATAACTCTTATAAATGTGGCTCAGGAGCGAAATAGGGTGGTAGTTCTTCAGTTGGGTCTTATCACCCTTTTTGAAAAACAATACGACCACGCTCCTACCCCAAGCCTCTGGAGTGCTCCCATTAAATAGGACAGAGTTAAAGATATTTTGGAGCTCCTTTAGCTCGAGCTTAAAGTTGATATTCAGTGAGCCTCTGACAAGTCGGTGATCGCTTCCGGTATTAAACCTGTTGATCACTGAGTCATCTCTGAATATGTGCTTCTTGTCCGTTATGATAAAGTCAATCTCATTTTTAGTCCTAGTGTCGGGGCTTTGCCATGTCCACTTTATTTGGGGCCGTTTCTTAAAGAAAGAGTTCATCAAGAGAAGCCCCTCTTTCTCAAGAAAGTTGACAAGCATTTGCCCCCTATGATTGCTACCGTACTGCTACCGTAACCGTGAGATCCTACTACCGATTCGCTGCAAATTTGTACTCCCACTTTAGCGTTGAAGTCCCCCATGACAACGTTGTAGTAGGCCTTAGTGGTGGAGTGTAAGGCCTTCGATATGTCCTCGTACATATCTTCAACTTCATTGTCAAAGTGTGCCGAAGTCGGTGCGTAAACCTGCACAACCTTTAGGTTATACCTATCGGTTAACTTAATAACAAGATACGCTACCCTGTTCGACACACTAGACATTTCTACAACGTTGCCAGAGAGGGTTTTATTGACCAAGAACCCTACGCCGCCCTGGGATAGCTGATCGCCCTCTCGGAAGTACAAAAGGTGGCGAATCTGTTAGCACTATCTATTCCCTGCCTACTCCGCAAGGGATCTGGCGTGATGATATCGAAAGATAAATAAGATAAGAAAGGTAAATAAAATGTTACGTGATTTTTTATTATTTTCTAGAAAAATCAGCAGTTTCATACTCGTATTTCCACCCCTTGGGGGATCGGCAGAAAGTACAGAGTTCCATCAGGTTCTTTCCTTACAGAGCCCTTATACACTATTAGAATTCGTCTCATAGACGTACAGTTGTTAATGATCTTAGAATTATAGTCCGGCAGGATAATATTCTTTCAAAAGTAATCTTTTTAAATAACCTATTTGTGTACAACTTATGGAAATAATAATATAATTCGCACCTTCAGAACGGTACAGACTTAACTCAAAAATCTAAGAAATCGAGTTACGGTCATAGAGGGCCATTAAAATGTACCCTCCATCTGGTGCATATTAAAACAGTGGCGTTTTTATGGTATAATTAAGCAATACGATTTTTTGTACTTTCCCTCCTACTCGCAGTACTCGGCTCTAGAAGGGACGCGATTAGTTTCCCAAGAACTTGATTTTTTGAGATAAGTGACTACTGTTCTGAAGGTGCAAATTATATCATCCTATACTGCCAACTGCTGAGCAAAGGCCTTCTCTCACAAATCGGGGTGGGAGAGATTAGGTCATACTCCACCACGCGGCCCAGTGCGGATTGGCGGAGGCAGTGTTGTGGCGTGTATAAGGCTTCCAGCTCGGCTTAACGACTTCGACATTAAGTGTTAACCGGGATCAACGGATTAACGTGGCGACTGAAGCACGGAGACGCTCGAATATGACAATGCCACAAACGGTCATCCATCTCTAACCGACCGAGTCGAACGCTGCTTAACCTTGGTGATACGTAAGAACACCGCAGCACTACGAGTACCTCATATGGAAAGTAAAAGCTAGATGCATACAAAGCCGGTCGTCGCCATCGTGGCGATCTTTAAGCAGACTATTCTGCCGTCCAAATTATAAACGCAGTAACTATGTTCTCTGTATTAGCTGCCTCGTTGATCCAGTGGCAAGGCGCATCGCTTCATGATTACGAGGTCCCGGGTTCAAATCCTAGGTCGGACAAATGTAGTTTTTCTAACAAAAGCGTGACATTGTGGATTGTTTGTCTACACCATAACATATTTTCTGTATTTATAATTTGCACGGCAGTATTGACCTGCAGTGGAGTTTCGGCTGATGATGATAATACTTAGATTTTTCACGCAACAGCAAGGGCTAGGTAACTGTGTGGTTATGACTTGGTCTACTGGTTAGAACTTTTACGGCTAGGGGTATAGGAGCGAGTAATCACAGGTTCTGCATATGGGTAATTTGTTGTAGCAGCGTATACATTGCCCCATAAAAGAGTTGCTAATTCTATGGAGACGTGTAGAATGTACAATAAATGACAAAAACTCCTCCTCAACAGACCTCAACTATGATCAAAGCTCCGAATTTACCCAAAAAATATAGAGTCACTCCAACCTGTTTATTACCACCGCCGATTCCTTGAGCTTCTTTACGTGTTTCTATCATCACCTGAAAGTACCGCGTGTGAACCCACGGCATTTTCATTAATTTTGTCGTAAACGTCAAGTACGTTAATTTATTGTCAGTGTCCTTAAAAATATTTCTAGTCATTTGTAGAGAAGATTGGAGTATATGAGATTTTAGACATCTATGTGGCTCAGAAATGTGAAGTTCAAGTTTGTACAGGTCCTTATGATATAGAAATAAATACTTGTGTGAGTACAATGTATTTATTATAAGGTTGTAGCGCTGTGATACTGTGGTGTTTGAAGCGCTAAGCAGTGTTCTGCTCTATCAGTCTGTGACAGGTGAAAGTCTGAAATAGGTTAAGTAGTATTCAGCTCTATCAGTCTGTGACAGGTGAGAGTCTGAAAAATGTTACGCATTGTTCGACTCTATCAGTCTTTGACAGGTAAAAGTCTGAAATAGGTTAAGTAGTATTCAGCTCTATCAGTCTGTGATAGGTGAGAGTCTGAAATACGTTAAGTATTATTCAGCTCTATCAGTCGGTGATAGGTGAGAATCTGAAATAGTTTAAGTAGTATTCAGCTCTATCAGTCTATGATAGGTGAGAGTGTGATAGAGGTAGGTGATGGTTGATGGCATTTTGATGGTTATTTCGAAGTCCAACCGCAGGTGGCCCGAAGCTTGTCTCTTTCAAACCGCACTGGTTTCGCGTGGTGGACTATAACTGAAACTCTCTCACCTTGAATTCTGAGAAAAGGCTTTTTTCCAGCCGTGACCTTTTTCCAAGCCAGTGGGACAGATCAGGCTGATTAGGGTGCACACACTACACCTCTGCCACCCCCGCTTAGAGAATATAGGCGTGACAGTGTTATTTTTCTGGTTTACCTGGCTCCAGAAAACTTTATTACTCTATAGTTGGGGTATAATCGTGTATGTGAAAAAAAACTCTCTAACAAAACTCCGTCCTAAGTCCATATGATACTAAAAATCTAAAACTATCAATAAGATATCGTCCGATTAGAATCGAGTATTCCGTATCGATTCATGAACACCACTCGGAAGCCTAGATAGTGGTGGGTCATATTTCTGGGTAGAGCTGTATTTGCGTTCTATATTTAGCCCTGTTTTGTCAGCTATACCTTTTTGGAGGCGTGGCGTGACGTCACACGTGGCCTAGTCCACTTCAGGGTCTTCCGTGCTTTTGTGTATCCACCAAAAATATATACAGCCTTGCTTTGTGTCCTTGTTGAAGAGGTAGGAAGGAGTAGCTCTACCTGATAATACTGAACTGAAAAAAATAAGAGACTAAAATAAACTCCTTCACGCCTTTATTCCCCAAGCGGGGGTGGCAGAGGTGTACTGTGTAAACCCACTCTTATTGCTAAACGCCTATTGCCATATACCGGGCACAATTCCAGCCACTGGACTGATACTAAATATAATAATAATATCAGCCTATACTGCCCACAGCTGGGGAAAGACTTCACTCACAAATCGAGGTGAGAGAGTTTAGGTCATACTAAGAATTATTAAAAATATTTGTCTGACCTCAGATTTGAAACTAAGACCTCGTAATCGCGAAGCACATTATTCGCCACTAGACCAACGAAGCAGTGTACTACTGATACTGAGAATCTATCTAAATCATTACGCCAGATCCTTGCGGGGTAGGCAGAGAGCACAAAGTTCCAAAAGATTCTTACCTTACCGACCTCTCGGGTTTCCTCCACTCTCATAGTTATTTAATAATTATTATTTATTATAGTTATTATGTGTGACCACCTCGTTGGTCTAGTGGCGAAGAATGCTCATAGCGACCAGCAGTTTATATCCTAGGTTTACAGTTTATTTTGACGCGAACTTAAACATAACCATTTCACAACACATTTCTGCCCTTAAATAAGCTATAGTTCATAGTTTCTCAGTTTATTGTATGTACCAATGATTTTAATCAATTGTCCAGGTTTGTCCCTATTCACACCTGGATTCCTATTCACCCCTGACATTCTATACACCCCTAGTTAGGATCGGAAGGTTTGAATCGGGCTCAAATGTTGTCCTTTAAATTCATTGGAAGAAAAGGCGCATATCTCTATCCCTCCCTATCTATTTACATCATCCCGCCAGATCCCTTACGGTTTAGGCAGAGAGTACAAAGTTCCAACAGGTTCATTCCTTACAGATCTCTCTGGCTTCCTCTCCTCTCAAAGTTCATCTCATACACGCTCGCCGGTTACGGAGACTCTTGACTTGCCCTTTAGACAAGATACGGTCTATTTGGTCATAGTAAGATAGTCAAGGTCTAATCCGATAAGTATTTCCACTGATCCTATAAAGAGTTGAAACAAATCAGTAATCAATAATGCGAAAACTTACACCCTCAGTCAGGGATGATTATAAATAAACCACCCCCGGCGTTGCATTCATATAAACCTTGAACTATTGCATTCATTTACTCTGTATTCGACGTATAATAAACTTCGATCGCACTTTTCTATTGTTTTTCTAAAGCATTCATAGCAAGAGTCTCCGTATCCGCCAACCAGGTATGGGACGAAATACTTATGAGGGTGGAGGAACCCAGAGAAATTTGGAAGGAAAGAATTTGTTGGAACTCTGTACTTGATAACTGCAAGGGTTCTGGCGTGATGATTTTTATACCTTTATTCCTTCCTTATAGGGTGGTAGAAGTGTATACCCACATTTTCCTGATGATGCTAGGTCCCAATGTAAAGAGCAACTTAAATTAGCCGCTCCTTATTACATAAGGAGCTCGTTGGGCTGTGCGACCGCGGTGTTCTTACTGATCACCAAGGTTAAGCAGCGTTCTACTCGGTCGGCCGGAGATGGGTGAACGTTTGTGGCATTTTCATATTCAAGCATCTCCGTGCTTCGGAAGGCACGCTAAGCTGTTGGTCCCGGTTACCACTTAATGCGGTAGTCGTTAAGCCGAGTTGGAAGCCTTAAAGGCGACTTGATAAGTTTCAAAAGCAGGTGGCCACAAACCTGCCTCCACCAATCCGCACTGGGTCCGCGTGGTGGAGTATGACCTAATCTCTCTCACCTCGATATGTGAGAGAAGGCCTTTGCCCAGCAGTGGGCAGTATAGGCTGATATTATTATATATACTAATGGTCGCCCATAGGTCGATATTCGACCTACTCTTTCATCGCTTGCTGGTTATGTTTGACATTCAGTAATACTATAGACAAATAATATTAAAGACATACATCAATTTGACGTGTATTGTGTCAAATACGAGACATGCCTTTTAAGTTTTTTCGTTTGAAGAAAAAAACACTACTAGAACCTTATAGTACTTTTTATTGTTTTTCAAAGTATTCACCACGTAGCTTAATACACTTTTCCATTCGCTCAAACCAGTTATTATAACATTTATTCCACTCTAAAGTGGGGGTGTTCAAAATGGCTGACTTGAAAGCGTCAACTGCTTCTTCACCGGACTGGAACCTTTGACCACGAAGACTTTTCTTAATTTTAGGAAATGTAAAGAAATCGTGAGGGCTTAGGTCAGGTCTGTATGGAGGATGGTCAAGAATTTCTACTTTTTTCTGCTTCAAATATTCAATCGTTTGACGAGCGCTGTGTGAGCTTGCGTTGTCGTGGTGCAGGATGATGCGTCGCTTTGAGTTAGATTTTCGAAGTTCGGCGATGACTTGTGGTAAACAAACTGTGGTATACCACACTGCGTTAACCGTTCTACGATCTTCAAGTGCAATAGTCGCAACATGGCCGGTTTTTCCAACGAACGTGGCCACCATCTTCTTTGAAGTGCTTCGAGAACGAACAACTTTAGTCGGCTTTGGCTCGTCTTGAAAGGCCCAGATTGTAGATTGTTGTTTGGAATCAGGATCGTAGGCATAGATCCAAGATTCGTCACCACTGATGATGTAGACGTGATTTGACTCTCCTCGGTTGAACCTTTGCAGAGTTTTCTTACACCATCTGACGCGGGCCGCCTTGTGATCGTCGGAAAGCAGATGCGGTATCCAACGGCAAACTAGCTTTCTCACACCAAGCGCTTCATGCAAGATCTTCTGAATGGTTGTCCCTGTGATGCCTAATAGAGCCTCTATCTCTCGATACGTCACATGACGATCTTCGAGAATTAGTTGTCTCACAGCAATGATGCTATCTTCAGTGAAGGCGGATTTTGGGCGTCCTTCGTGAGATTTGTCACTAACACTAGTATGTCCACGCTGGAATTCTAAATACCAGTGTTCGACAGTCCGCAGACATGGGGCTTCATCACTGAACACAGATGTTAGCTCTTCAAAACATTGAAGCCTCTTCTAAAGAAAATTATTGCACGAACATTTTCCTTAGAAAGATTCATTTTCGTACGTAACCTGACAGATTCCAATCGACGCTGTGACTAAACAATAGCATTAATCCTAAAACTTTCAACTGTTGTGAAATTAAAAATTTAAACACATTCGAATATAGAACAGTTTCAAATTCAAAATTGGCGGGAAATATGGAAACGACAGAACTTAAAAGGCATGCCTAGTACATGGTAGTGTGTGTAATGTTTTTTTCATTGATTTAATGTATGTTTTATGTATAATTAAAAAAAAAATATTAGCATTTTGCACTCCTTCTCTATATAAACTATAAGTGTGGGAAATTTCATACTCCTCCGTCCGCGCAATTTTCGTAAAAAGGTGTACAAAGTTATATATATATATATATATATATATATATATATATATATATATATATATATATATATATATATATATATATATATATATATATATATATATATATATATATATATATCCTCCTCCTCCCGAACAAGCCGGTTTCCGGAAAGGCTTTAGTACCATAGACCACATACATACGCTGCGGCAGATTATACAGAAGACCGAGGAGTATAATCGGCCACTATGCTTGGCGTTTGTGGACTATGAGAAAGCCTTCGATTCGATCGAGACTTGGGCGGTTCTTAGATCTCTCCAGCGATGCCGCATTGACTATCGGTACATTGAAGTGTTGAAGTGCTTGTATAATAACGCCACCATGTCAGTCCGAGTACAGGGGCAGTGCACGAAGGCGATCCCCATAAAAAGAGGAGTAAGGCAGGGAGACGTCATTTCTCCGAAACTGTTTACGGCCACCTTAGAGGACGCCTTCAAGCTCTTGGAATGGCAAGGACTTGGCATCAACATCAATGGCGAATACATCACTCACCTTCGATTTGCCGACGACATTGTGGTCGTGGCAGAGTCGCTGAAAGATCTAGGACGAATGCTCGGTGACCTCAACAGAGTATCTCAACAAGTGGGTCTTAAAATGAACATGGACAAAACGAAAATAATGTCTAACGTCCATGTCGTACCCACCGCACTCACCGTTGGGAACTCTACTCTTGAAGTTGTCGACGAATACATTTACCTGGGACAGGTAGACCGGTTAGGTAGGTCCAACTTTGAGAGAGAGGTCAATCGACGAATCCAACTCGGCTGGGCAGCGTTCGGGAAACTGCGCAACATCTTCTCATCCAAAATACCTCAGTGCCTAAAGACTAAAGTTTTTAGTCAATGTGTGTTACCAGTGATGATATATGGATCAGAGACGTGGTCTCTTACAATAGGTCTCATAAAAAAGCTCAGAGTTGCTCAGCGAGCTATGGAGAGAGCTATGCTCGGCGTTTCTCTACGCGATCGAATCAGGAATGAGGAGATTCGTAGAAGAACCAAGGTCACCGACATAGCCGTTAAGATTAGCAAGCTGAAGTGGCAATGGGCGGGCCACATAGCGCGTAGATCGGACGGGCGTTGGGGAAGAAATATTCTAGAGTGGAGACCACGTATTGGCAAGCGCAGCGTGGGACGACCGCCTGCCAGATGGACCGACGATCTTGTGAAAATCGCAGGAAGTCGTTGGATGCAGGTGGCATCGGACCGGTTACGCTGGAAAGCGATTGGGGAGGCCTATGTTCAGCAGTGGACAAGTATAGGCTGAGATGATGATGATGATGATGATATATATATATCTCTTTTTTTTGTTTTTTTAAAAAACGTAGCCCCACACTAGGATTTATTCCTGTGTCGTGGGTGCGTTTAAAAACATGATAATTCACAAACAAATACCCAGACCGGAACAAATAATTGAGGATCACACAAAGATTTGTCCCCTGCGGGAATCGAACCCGCGACTATTCGACACAGTGGGCGGAGCAGCTCAAGCTCTTAACCACTGCGCTAAATCGTCCGTCGAGTATATATATATATATATTGAAATACTATTTCTTATAAAATATATACAAAAATTCAAAATGCAAATATTCTTCTATATATTGAATAAAAAAAAAAGACTGCTCTCCCTGACGGCATGATGGCTCTGTGGTCTGGAGTGCCACAGAGCGATCGTACCAGCATGGGGGTGGGTGAGTAGACTTCTCTGGGACCGTTCAAAACTGGGGGTCACTAGAGTATTTTTGACACCCCAGGACCTTGAGAAGTTTTAGGATAATGTCAAGGAAGTTCTGAATCTGGTTGATACGAATGAAAAGGTGATTTTGCGTGGCGACCTGTACGGATGGGTGGGAACCAGGCCGCAAACTTGCGACGTGGCTCTGGGTCCTTATGGTGACAAGAGAGTGAATGATGCAGGTAAGCTTATTGTAGATGTATGTTTGGAAAGAGGTCTCCTTGTGTCTAATACGATATTCCAACACAAGGATATTCATATGTATACGTGGCGAAGAAACGAACAGAAAAGCACGATAGATTTGATCCTGGTAGATAACCGTCTCCGAAGTAAACTTCAAGATACGCGTGCGTATACAGGCCATACTCTTGAATTGGACCACTATCTCGTAATTGCGCGGTTTAGTGATTTGTTCAGGACGTGACGTGGGACTGGCGTGAGCGTATCCCCTTTGGAGGCCTTGAAAGAATCAAGGTTAAAAAGTTGCAAGATGAGAGCGTGAGGAGAACGTATGAAGACAGAGTCCGGGAAGCTTTTGACAGCTAGTTCTTCGGACTCAAATATAGATGAATGCTGGAATCGCCGGAAAGAGAGTGGTAGAATCAGCGAAAGAAATATGTGGCTGTTCAAAGAAGCATAGCACAGCGAAAGGGGATGCATGGTGGCACGCAGAGTTAAAAAGCTCTGTAGAAAGTAAGAAGAAAGCGTGGCAGAATCAGAATCAGAATCAGAATCCTTTATTTGTTAAACACGGGTAGTACAAAGTTGATAAAAAAATTAAAAATAAGTTTCACCATGTTTTGCCAAAGGCGTACAAATTCAATGGTCATGATTTACATTATTAAATCAAAATATCATGCAATAAAATTAAATATAAAATAACATTATAAATTTGAATATTAAATTATAATTATAATTGATAATAAATTATGTCCTATTAATTTTCACAAAATTGTCATTAAGAAATGTCTCGACAGAATAATAACATTTTTCAATCAATATTGAGCACAGTGTTTTTCTAAATTTGTGAATTTGCATATTTTTTATATATTTTGGTAGTTTATTGTATATTTTGGGCGCCATTCCCAAAACACTTTTTGTTACTAGAGCAGTCTTACATATTTTATTGCATAAAACACTTTGGTATTGCGCTCTTAATTGACCTCTACGTATTTCTGATATTTGTGTGAACAATTTCGGATTTTTTTTGACAAATATCGCAACCTCTAATATATATAATGATGGTACTGTTAGTATTTTTAACGATTTGAATAACGGAACACAGCTATCTGTTATTTTCAGGTTACACATTGCTCTGATACATCTCTTTTGTGCTTTAAATACTAAATCCTTATGCGTCGAATAGCCCCAGAAAATGATACCATACCGTAGGACTGATGCTACTAGACCATGGTAAGCTGTTAGAACCGTTTCACGATTTGCTACTTTAGATAATTTGTATAGTGCATAGGATGATTGGCTTAGTCTTCTGGAAATTTCATCTATCTGAGGTCTCCAAGTAAGTTTTTTATCTAAAGTGATACCCAAGAATTTTGTTGTTTCTACTTCTTCTAAATTTATTCCCTCATAACTTACATTTACTTTTTTTGACGGCGTCCTTTGATAAAATTGCATTATTTTTGTTTTCGTCATATTAATTTTTAGACCGTTTTTGTTTAGCCATGTCACAATATCTATAAGAGTATCATTTATATCTTTCTCGTAGTCATTTTTATTAGTGCGATGTACAAGAGCAGTACTATCATCAGCGAATAAAATCATTGAGTGGCGCACAGATTTTGGTAAGTCGTTAATATATATCAAAAACAATAATGGTCCTAATACTGTTCCTTGGGGGACACCCTTGCGTACGTATCTCAGTTTCGAATAATATTTCACTTCTTTTCTAGTTTTCCAGCATGTTCGAGTAATTTCAGTTTGTTGTTTACGGTTTGTTAGGTATGATTTTAATAATTTATATATATTACCTCTAATACCATAATCATATAATTTATTTAATAATATGTTGTGGTCTACAAAGTCAAAAGCTTTCGTCATGTTGGTATATATTGCACATATAGAATTTCTTTTATCCATATTGGTCATTACCTTGTTCACTAAGTCAAAAATAGCCATATTAATTGTCGTATTTTGTCGGAATCCCTTTTGTTCGTCACATAATATATTAAATTTGTTTAGATATCCGTATATAAATTTACATAGAATTTTTTCAAAAATTTTAGAAAGTACAGAAGTTAGGGCCACTGGTCTATAGTTTTTCATAAACTCTTTATTTTCCCTCTTGTGTAGGGGTTTAACAATCGAGATTTTCAATGCCTCAGGATATATTCCTTCTGATATACTTCTATTTATTATATATGTTAATACAGGAGTTATTAGATCCCCAACATATTTTATGACTTGTGTTGTTATACCGTCATATCCTACACTATTTGTGTTCCGTAAGTTCGTAATTACAAAACTTATATCACTATTTATAACGGGCGACATGAACATTGATTTACAATACCTATCAGGCTTCTGTTTATGTAAGTTACCATTATTATTAGGAATGTCATTATGAATGTCATTATTAAAATTACTATTATATAGTTCATTTTTAGTCGTCTCGTCAATAAAATAATCATTAAACGCATTTGCTATGTCATATGGACGCGTCATTGTCTTTGTATCTGTTTTAATTTTCATAATATTTTCCTTTGGTAAATTATATTTATATCTATTTATGACTTGCCACGTAGCTTTGGATTTAATTCTTGAAGTTTGTATATAGTAGTTATTTTGAGCTCTCTGAGTTAGTCGTATACTTTTTTGTAGATATTACTATATTTTTTGAGGTATGATTTTGTGTTTGTATTACGATTTAGCCTGTATAACCATAGTAACTGTCTTTGTTTTTTACTACAGTTTTTTAAGCCTCGTGAAATCCATTTCACTTTTTTTATCGTGTTAATCATTACTATTTTATAGGGAAAGCATAGTTTATACAGCAAGGAAAATGTTTGAATGAACGTATTGTATGCTTCATTTGAAGTTTTTTGATTATAAACATCTACAAAGGATAGGCTGTTTATGTAGTTCTTAAACATTGTCATATTTTCTATCGAATAATCTCTCTTCCTACTTTTCCATGATTTTAGTTTGCATTCTTTTCTTACAGGCACTTTTATTGTTTGAGATGTATGATCCGATAATGCAAGATCAATAACTTCAGCTTTACATTTGTGTGAGACATTGTGTGCAAAGTTGTCTATGCAAGTATTACTGGCAAGTCTAGTCGGTTGTTTCAGTGCAAGCTTCATATTATAACTAAGGAGGTAATATTCAAATTCTAATGAAATATTGTTATTTTTTAATATATCTATATTAAAATCGCCACATAGAATGATTCTTACGTTGCTCAATGTCACAGCTTTCTTTAAAATTATATCTAGTTTCTCATAAAATACATTTAGATTTTTAGGATTTGGGACTCTGTAAATGCAAATTATTATAATCTGACAGGCAGGACTATTTTTCTTTTTTGAATCTGAATGACAGTATTACAGAGATGAAAAAAGAAATATACCGGCAATGCAAGAATGCCATCAAAACTTTAGTGAAAGAAAAGCGTGAAAGAGCTAGTGTGATTGAGGAGGAGAGACTGGCGAAGAACTTCGAGAACAACACCAAACTCTTTTGGAGTAAGGTGAGAAAGGCTCAAGGTGGTTCTTCACGCTCCAGAATGGTAAAGATAAAATCTTAAGATGGTGACATTTTTGCAGACACAAGCTGTGCCGGTGGAGTGAATACTTTGGAGAAATGTATGAGGATGCCCCGGATGCTGGTGCCACAGACGAGCCGAGAGGCGAGTTTTCGGCACCAGAATCCACAGAGGACCTCTCTATGGAAGAAGTGGAATGGCTGGTAAGAAGTATGAAAAATGGTAAAGCTGCGGTAATAGACATGATATCCGCCGAGATGATCAAATATGGTGAAAATTGCGTCCCGGACGCTTTTTGGGTCCTTGCAAATGATTGCTGGAAGACCGGTAGATTCCCTACAGATTGGCGCCGCGCAGTCATAGTACCCTTGTATAAAGGCAAGGGCTCACAATATGACTGCGCCAATTACAGGGCCATCAGTTTGATCAGCCTGGCAGCTAAGGTGTACGGTAAAATTATTGAACGGAGAATGCGCGAGAAGTCCGATGGAATTTTGTGCGAGGCACAGGGGGGTTTCAAGTCTGGAAGAGGATGTTCAGATCAAGTTTTCTCTCTCCGCAGAATCGTAGAGAAGCATCTGGCAGTAGGCCGGAAGGTATTCTGCGGTTTTGTGGATCTGGAGAAGGCGTTTGATGGAGTCGTTCGAAAGAGACTTTGGGATATTTTGCCAGAGTATGGTATAAACGGCACTCTGTTGCGAGCCGTCCAGTCCACCTATGTGGACAGCAAGGCATGCATACGGGTGGGTGGTAACATTTCACCCTGGTTTGATGTTAAAATCGGCGTCAAGCAGGGTTGCGTGTTGTCCGCTAGACTGCTAATAATATATCTGGATAAAAGTCTTTAAAGATTGAATGCGATGAATGAAGTGGTGAAAATGGGTGATCTAGTGGTAAACCACCTATTATATGCAGATGACGCGGTTTTAATAGCGCCAACAGCCACTGATCTGCAAATACTATTCACAGTAATGAAAAACGACTGCATGAACAATGGCTTACATTTGAATGTGAAGAAAACCAAAATTATGGTTTTTGAACGGGAAGAAACCAGAACGAAAGCAAGTATTATGGTTGGTAACGATGTGCTGGAGCAAGTGAATGAGTTTGTATATCTTGGATGCGCCTTCAGTAAGGATGGGAAATACACCGCTGATATAGAGAGAAGAGTGAATGCAGGGAATAGAATGAGTGGGGCGATGGGAAAGCTACTTGGGAGCCGGCACTTAAGCCAAAAGGCGCAGCTGGCACTAAGCCACGTATGCTCATCTTTTCTAATTTTGAAAGAATCGTCTCACTTTTAAAAAAAATCTGCAGGTCTATCTACTACATAACATGTTGGCGGAATCTTCTAAACGTTAGTAGTTCTTGTTGTTATGTCACACTATCTGGTTCATATATATGTATGTATATAAAATATATTTATGTATATATATATATTTGTGTGCTATTTATGTATTGTATTATATTATATATTGGTATATTACTTTCTTATTGTTTTCCCTTCTTTTTTTTTCTCATTTTTAGCACCTACCACAGTTGTTTCCACACCACCTCAAGGTAGACTGGCAGAAAATGCCTTAGGCATTAAGTCCGCCTATGTACACATGTGCATAAAGACTAAAAAAAAAAAAAGGAGCATAGGAATAGGGACTGTAAATAAGGATTTTAAAAGATCTAACAAAATACATAGGCATCTTTTCCTGGTATCTAATTTTTGTACAATAGTATTCATTAGATCCAGTATGGCATCTTCTGTGGAGACCTCAGAGCGAAATCCATGCACAAACACCTAGACCGAAACAAATATTTATGGGACACACAAAGATTTGTCCCATCCGGGAATTGAACTTGCGACTATTCAATCTAGTGGGCGGAGCGACTGAATCTCTTAACCAAGGACCAAGCCGTCCAGAATCAGAATATTTTTTATTCATGTAAACCATTACAGTATTTATGAATCGTCAGAAAAGTAACAAAGACTCTACCGCCACTTCGGAATGTCATTCCTGTGGAGAAGAAGGGCAAGAAACTCCACGGTTACTCTTTTAAAATAAGAAATTACAAACTTTTTCATCTACATTCTGTTGTGGGGTATGGGAGAACAATGTAGGTTGGTCATCAGGTGAGACTAAGTTAAAAAAGCGAATAATACTATTTATGAGAATGGATACATGGTTCCCACATTTACAAAAAAAAAAAGTACATATTGTGTGAAATAAGTAGAAGGAAGAGAGGAAATGTTAACTAACAACAATTGAATAGGTTGTCATGACTCAAGTGGAGATGGAATAGCATCTATCCAAGCATTTTTATCTTTTAAATAATCTTCTATTGAATAATAAGCTTGCTTACAAAGTGTTCGTTTTACACAAGCTTTTTTCACTAAGTTTAGTGACGTCAATGGGAATTTTGTTATAAAATCTAACACAGTGCCCCATGAAAGACGTGTGAATTTTTGACAGACGAAACTGCGGTTGGTCTAATTTATTTCTATGTCGTGTGTTATAGCAATGCCTATCACCTAGCTGATTTAAAAGATCTAAGTCCGTTAGTATTGTATGAGCCTGTCGGATCTGGCTTGTTAATATACAAGGCGTATCGTAAATAACGCAAGACCTCAGACACCCCGATTAAATATTTGCTTCATAAATTCAATACGAAAACCAAGTTCCAAATTTAAAGATTTTTAAGTACTTCTATACCCCAATTAACAATGAAACTTACCCGTGTAGAAATGCATTTGGAATCTCCGTATTGCCTTAAATCAAGAATAAAATTAGTTCATTATAGCGTACTGAAGTAGTAACAGAATATTTTTTAAATAAAAAAGAAAAACTTTTTGTTGTTCCACTAATGTGTAAGTGTGTCAGTTTATTTTCTTTTCGGTTCGGGACTCTCAAACAAACAATCGTATTTGTCAGCCTTCAAAATATGTAAATTAGGATGACCACTTTAATCTTTGGGCGGCCATCAGAACTCTTGTAATAATCAAGTACAAAGTGGTACTATAATGTTACGACCATCGCCAAAGGAGTTACAAGCCATTTCTCAGGCGAATATAATAAATAAGTGAGATGAAAAAAGCGTAGCGGTGGAGGCAGGTTTATAGCCACCTGGTGTTGAAACGTATCAAGCCACCCATAAGACTTCCGACTTGGCTTTAAGACTACCACATGGAGTGGTAACCGGAACCAACGAATTAAAGTGCCCTGAGATGTGCGGAAAGGGATAATCCACAAACGAGTCACTCATTTCATAGTGACTGAAATGAACTTTGCTATACGTTGATGACTACTCAGAGTATCATAGTTTGATAGCACTAAAAGCACCTCAAATGCAATCACGGACACAAATTTCTAGTAAAGTCACATAAAGATTTGTCTCATACGGAGATCAAACCCTTTACTAAACGATCTAGCCAGCCGAGCGGCCTACGCTGATCCACTAGACCAGGCCATCGTTAGTTAAAATATAAGGTTATTAAAAGTTTTCTAGGTATATCTATCTATCTATATCATTACGCCAGATCCCTTGAGGGGTACAGGATCTTTCCTGACATACCTTTCTGGCCTCCACTCTCATAGTTCGTCTCATATCCGCTTGCCTGTTACGGAGACTCTTAACTTGCCCTTCAGATAAGACACGGTCTATTATCTACATAAAGATTCTTTACGCATCTTAAAGTATAAATACCTAGGTACAGTATAATACTGAGCAATAAATAGATCACCGCTCCGCCATCTAGTTATGCCAAATAAATCTGAACAGATATAAAAGTCAAGTTTTAACGATCGCTATCCCAGCTTTATTCCGGAAAGCCGAATACAAAGGAATTGTAATCAATACGAAAGCTTTGACCAGATAAATAAACAATCTGTCTATTCTGGAAAATGTAGGACTTCGGCTGTAATATTGTCTTAAATCAAATGACATCGCAACAGCGTAGAAACTGTGTAGGTATGAAGGAATAGAGGAAGGAGAAGGAAAGGAAGGAAGGAAGGTATGGAGGATATGCTCAGGTGGTTGTGACATATGGAAATAATGTCGGAAGACAGAATGACAAAATAGATTTATAATGCGAAAGTAGAAGGATGTATGTAACGGAAAAGACTTCGACTTACCATGACCAGATAGACGATGTATTATATGAAGAGAAAATCAAGAGTCTAACACTCGTATCTATAGATATTTAATTACTTAATCGTAAGAATTTACTCAACCGACTAATGTCATATGGTTAAAATTCTATACTTGGCTTAGAAAAGTAACTTTTAGCATTTCTTACTTTTGACAGTTTCTCAACTATAGAAATAAGTATGTACTAAGTAACTACTTGAGTTAAAGTTACTACTTAGACATGTTTATAAATACAGGTGTGAGAATAGTCTCACAAAAGAATAGTCTCTCTCAGAGTGGATGAAGCTAGAGGGGTCTGTATGGAAAGGACCTTTTGTAACTCTGTACTCTTTGCCTACCCCGCAAGGGATCTGTCGTGATGGTATAGATAGAAGTCAAACGAAGTGACTTTCGAAGAAAAAATGTGATTCAGTTTTTAAAAATCACCGTCACGCCTATATTCATTCAAATTTCAAAATAATAGGTATTCTTACGGCGCTATTATGGCGGCTTTGTTTTCGTAAGACCCGGTACTGTTTTGTTCTTTGTTTTATTCCTGCCAAGACAAATTCAACAGACCAAACCTTCTTTTTAATTAAAACCCCAACGAGAGTCGTTACAGGGGTGTGACAAGGCAGGCCGTACCCTTCATATTTTAATATCCAGAGTTACGCAGAAGTTGGCTTTTAAAGAATCTTTTTAAATTTTCTTTGACGTATTAAGAGGAGAGGATACGTACTGCACACAGCCGGTCGTCGTGGCGTTCTTTGAAGGGGGCCTTTGTCAGGTAGTGAACATCTTTATGCTGATGATGATGAGTTTATGGTAAAATTATGGTTTAGCATTCTACATTTATGTATTAGGTATGTCGTATCCTATTATTTGAAGATCGCAGATAATGAAATGTCAATCAGTTATTTTCATTTTAGTAACCTCTTGTTTATAGACATACTCTATGCCTTTAATAATTGCCTCAGCGGGCGTTCGCACGGACGCTTTTTCAACGCACGGTGCTGAAGCGCTGTATGTCCGGTGAAACTATAAATGCCTCGCGGCCAACAGCGTAGATCATTCACATACACGCGCTGTACAGCACTTTAAAAAAAATATACGATCTGCCATTTATTTCATACTAGTCGTTTCGTTTTCGTTACGTCGTATAAAGTCGTCATATTATGTCCGTGCGAACACCCGCTTAGTGTGTTTAGTTTAGTTGTGGAGCGATGACAACTGTCAGATGACGATTAACCGATGACAGATAGTCGATGTAAGATGGCGGACGGCGCTGCGTTCTTATTCGATTGGCAAATAATTGCATCCCAAAATACTACTCCGTTAGGCATTTATTCATGCCATGATGAACTAGCAAATTTAAAAAAAAATCTTTGGAAGGTTTATTGAATGGTTTTCTTTTAATATACGGAGATTTACATGGAACCTATGAGATTATCAAAACAAATGTTATACCTACGAACGGCTACAAAATTGGATATCTAGTACTTTCTAAAAAATATAACTCTTTGGCATGCTCTCGAAGTTTGGAATCGTCACATTTTTTAACCTTTTAAACTGCCTGTCCCGAAAGGAATCTGGCTTGATGATCAAGCTTTCCCACACTGTCACGTTTTCGCATTTCCCAAGCGGGGATGGCAGAGGTACACAGTACACTGTCGACACGCACTTTTCGCCGACGATGTTAGGTCTCTTGTAATAGGGGGCGAGTTTATTCCCATACCATCGTTCTTAAGAGAGTATAAAATGTTATGCTGTAAGTATGTACGAAACACTTTAGAACTTACTACGTTCGTGCTTGACCGTTTTCCCACACTTAAACCTTTTACCGAGCAGCCATTCCGCCTTCCACTGAAATATTAATTTAAATTAAAAGTAATTCCGCTTTTATTCATCCATTCAAGATGAGTCGGGAGCTTTTAAATTATATATTTTCTTAGAAGTATTTACCTTTACCTTCGTTTTTCTTTTTTATAAATATTAAATTGAGATTTGTCAAGGTTGAATAGTGAAGTAGGTTAAATACTCAACTTGTAACCGTAAGGTTTAGGGTTCAAAATCTGGATAATTTTTGAGTAAATTGAAAAGTCTAATAATAATAAGTAGTTAAGTACTAAAACAAAAAATAGCAGCCCGTAGTTGAAGTGACTCCTGTCATTTACATGACGTAAATCAGCCCCACTGCTGGGTAATAGCTATCTCTTCGAAATTGAGGTTAGGTTATGACCTAACCTCAATTTCTGAGAGATCCACCACGCGGACCTAGTGCGTATTGTTGAACGCAGGTTAACCATTTACTGTTAGAACTTTTCAAGCCGTATACAACTTAAATAACGCAAGACCTTAGACTCCCCAATTAGATTATTGCTTTAAGAATTCAATACGAAAATCAAACTACCAATTTTAAGGAGGTTTCTACAATTTTTTAAGCTCTTTGATACCTAAATTAACCTTTAAATTTTATAATTAATTAACTTTTGTATGCGTATTGAAGTGTGTGTAATAGAAAAACATTTAAAATAGCCGTAATGTTTTGACTAATGAATATTTTTTTAATGCAGCGAACAGATCGGCTAACGGTATATTTTGAATATAAAAAAAAACGAACTTTATAAATAGTTGGAATCGAATTAGGTTCCGATTTAGAGCAAAACACTTTCAAGTTTTCGTAATTATGTAACACCTTGTGTAAGGCGTCCAACTCGGCTTAAACCAACTTACGTGCCTTCCGAATCACGACAACGTTCGAAAATTGAATTGCATAGATTGTCAAAAACGGTCACCCATCTCAAACTGACTGAGTCGAACGCTGCTTTAAAGAAAATAGAATACTTGTACAATTATTGTAAACATCTTCCAAATTGCCGCAAGAAAATATGATCAAAATAACGTTTCGTGAGAAGACATTAAAATTTTGTTATTTTCTTAATATTGACTGATTGGCTGACGTCACTATGTCTGATTGGGTATCATAAATTATGCGAAGTTGCTAATAGGTGACGTCACTTTGTCGTTTGACGTCAATTTTTTTGTTGTGACGTATTATCTGTGCTTGTGAAATACTAAGAAATACTCAATAAATACTAGACATATGTGACGGTGGATGACATCGACAGCGGGGGCGGAATTACAACTCTAATTGTAGACCTACTGCCGACTTCACTCGAGTGGTAAAAGAGCCCTAAATAATTATTATTATCTATTTACCTATTCATTAGGCTCGTTAGTCTAGTAGCACATAATGTGGCTAGCGATCACGAAGTCCTAGGTTCGAAAGAACGGACAAAGTATGGTTTCTCTTAAAGAGGCTTAGTATAATCGGGAGATTTGAATAGTGCCCAGTATGAAAATCAAAATTAGAACCCTTGCGGGGCAGGCAGAGTAGTAGACTCAGATCTTTATTTATTACAAGCAGTATTCCGCAATTCATACCCGGTTGACAACAGCGCCACCGACCGGGTCTATGTTATACAGCCTATTTTACTTCTGGATAAGGTAGCTTACTAATGGTGAAAGAATTTTTGAAATCGGTCTCGTAGTTTTTGAGTTTATTCATTACAAACATACAAAAATATAAATCTTTTCTCTTTATAATATTACTATAGAAGACAAAAAGGAGGTGTGAATATTCAATTGTCAAAAAAAGGACTAGGTACTGAAGACTACCACCGCTTCGAAATGACCTATTCCTGTGGAGAAGAAGGGCAAGACACTCCACGGTCACTCTTTCAAAAATATATTTATAACTCTTATCTGACCCAAATTATACAGCTGACGGCTGTAGAATGGTTGCTAAACAGCTGTTTAAAAGCAGCATTGAGGTTGACTAAAGACTGGTTTAGGATTGACAACAACTCTTTAAGTTTTTGCCACATAGCCATCGCAGCTCGACGGGGCGTGTCGGGGGCAGGACGGTGGTGCGAACTGACGAGTTGTAATCTATGTACGTGAGATGTTACACAGCTCCGCCACTCTCCGCACGCACCGCGATGGTGACGACCAGCAATTACAAACGTAGCACGCGGTGGGAGCAGGACGCCGATACGCGTGCGAGCGGGACGCAGTGTAACGTGTACGCCGCGCTGCTAACCGCAGGCCGAGCGCCAGCCGAGCGCCAACGTCGCGAGCAACTAAACCTTTATTGAGTAAGATGCCTCCTTTGTACAGCTCTTAAGCAGCCTCAATAGTAACAAAGCCTGTATAACGAAAGCTAAATTTTTTTTTTCGAATTATTATTGACGCATATGCTCCCCCTTTATGACATTGGGTCCTGACATTACTAAACAATTCCTGATTCTTCTAGATGGACCACAAACTCTTTTATAACCGGTATAAAGTAAATTCGGAGCTGAAACTCTTCATAATCCCCGCGACAATACGCAAACATCCAGCCAAATTGTTCATTTACGAAGTAAATTGCTTACTTTATTGCTTTCCTTGGCATATTCCCTTGGAAGTACGGTCGCCATAATTTTTGTAATCCTGTTTTTGTTTTATTCATGTTTAATAATAACCGCAGAAACTGTCAGTACTTTCCACTTAGGTAACAATAACAAAAAAAAAATGCATATATGCGAATTCTTTGGCGAAAACACGAAAATTCGCCGTAGCAAAACATGCTAGAAGTTAGACGCTTGTAGCGTTGCGGTAGCGCAGTTTTGAAGCAATCAGACTGGACGATTCTAATGCTGCTTAGCATTAGAATCGATTCATTCATCAATCCTGTAGGTACCTTACTGTACAACTCAGCAAAGTAATATAATATCGGTATATAAATATTATTAAGTAATTCACTCGTCACCTAAAATTGTAAAATAAAAATCTTTTTAATAAAGGTAAACCGACATAGCACTTAGAATTGCTAAACTTAAGTGGCAGTGGGCGGGGCACACCGCTCGTAGAACTGACGGCCGTTGGGGCAGAAAGGTTCTCGAATGGCGACCACGTACCGGAAGACGTGGAGTGGTTAGGCCCCCTACAAGATGGACCGATGACCTGGTGAAGGTCGCGGGTAGAAGTTGGATGCATACAGCACAAAGCCGGTCGTTGTGGCGGTCTTTAGGGGAGGCCTTTGTCCTGCAGTGGACGTCTTTCGGCTGAAGAAGAAACCGACTTCAAAAAGCAAAAAATAAATGTTTGAATTAGGTGCCAAGTAACCAACTGCACTAACCGGCACCGACTTCCAATATTAATTTTTTGCTTCTTGAAGTCGGTTTACCTTTTTTAAAAGATTTTTATTTTACAATTTTAACTGACAGTGAAAACATTTTTTGTAAGTCTCTACAGGTAGGTATCATTCCTAAATCAAAAATAAGACCATTAAGCCTGCATTCTACAAGGGCGGCTAGCATGGGTGTTGCTGCATATCATACTTCGCCTTTGGGCTTCAGGTACCTACCTGATATTTTATTTTCTAAACAGGAATAAATTTATTATTTGCGTGTCTTGAAGTCGATCCGTAATACATTTTAGATTTTTACTTACTTAAAACTTTTTCCTGGTCACCCTACAAAGAACAAGCCCTACAACCAATATTACTTGAGCTTTGATAAAACGTCGCATTACGCCGGGAATATCCGTTTCAGAAAGGAAAGGCGGAGGGGGAGGGTGTCTTCGTAGACGGTTATGTAGATTTTAATGTCATAAGACATAGGTAAAATCGTAGCGTGTATTCCTTCATCAACGAAAGATTTCTTAAAAGGTTTTAAAAACATTAACACCATTACGTCCCGAAGGGAGGGTGGCAGAGGTGTACTGTATACCGTATACACCCAAATAGCCGATTCAGTCGGACCCCGCCAATGATGTTCGGTCCCTATTCGATAGGGGACGAGCCTATTTCCATTTTTAACCAGATCTCTTGCGGGGTATACAGAGGACATATACAAACTTGTAATATACAGGTATATGAATATCTATGTTATATAAACGAATTATACATAACTTACACTGCTTCGATTTTTCTGTAGAAATATTCCCATTTGGGCCCGGTGAAATGGCAATACGCTCGTCCCTTAATGTGCCCCCCCTATAAAAAGTGGGTGTTCCCAGTAAAAGAATAACCGTGAAAATAGTAACCGTGGAGTTTTTTTCCCTTCTCTACAGGAATGACATTCTGAAGTGATTTATTACTTTTCTGAGGGTTCATATTCAGCAGTGGACAAGTATAGGTTGAGAAGAAGATGACTCATAAATGGTTTACAAGATTCTAAAATATTCTGATACCGAACATCTTTGCGACCCTCTTTGGGAAATAATTGCGTGACGGTGTTTATTTTTGTTAACACCTTACAGTAGCGCCTCTAACGAAATAAAACCATGGTGTAATTAGATAAAGCTATTGTATGTTTTATGAACCCCATAAGAACGAGGGGATGATGCTTGACGCAGTAATTTACGCCCTCGGATCTTTTGTTTATGCCCGTAATTACTTGAAAGCTCATTAATCTATATAATTACACCAGCTCCGTAGCAATGAAGGCAAAAAGTACAGAGTTCCAGTAGGTTCTTTCCTTACAGATCTCTCTTGCTTCCTCTACACTCAGTTTGCCTCGTAAACGCTCGCCGGTTACGGAGATTCTTGGCCTGCCCTTCAGATAAGACACGGTCTTTGGTCATGATAAGATAAGAGTCGTGGCGATCTTTGGGGGGATGCTTTCGTCCTGTAGTGGAAGCCTTGCGGATGAAGAAGTAGAAGATAAGGAAAGGTGAAAATTTCATTAAGGGAATACTTCATTAACTGAGTCATTGGCACAGGCCGTATGTAGTCATACATAGAACAAAATATTTGTTTTTTACTGACATGACCAAAGCATTTGACTTCATGAATCACGATATATTATTAAATAAATTACATGAGTATGGTATTAGAGGACAAATGCTGAAACTCCTTAAATCTTACTTGGCCAACAGAATTCAATACACAGAAATATCTAGATTTTGTAAAGATACAAAAATGGCATCTTACTATCTATCGAAACCAAGACCTATTAAATACGGTGTACCACAAGGGGGTGTGCTAAGTCCATTGTTATTTTTGATTTACATAAATGATCTTCCAAAAATGGTACAACAACAAATGATTCTCTTCGCAGATGACAACACTGCTATTGTAAAATGCGACAATTCAGATGAATATGTAAATGACATTAATAACACGCTTTCAGACATTATAAACTGGCTTAATAATAATAATTTACTAATTAATCTAAATAAAACAAAAATTGTGCATTTCTATCAAAGAATAACTCATCCGGACTGTAATATTAACCACAAAGGCTTTAATGTAGAACAGATAAATACTACAAAGTTCTTAGGATTGTTTATAGATAGAAAGTTAACATGGAAAACACGTATAGAAGAGACATGCAAGAAACTAAATAAATCGGCATATGCCTTGTTTCAACTTTCAAAGAAAATTAATAGAGAATCTTTATTAATTGCATACCATGGTCTAGTGGGATCAATTTTAAGATACGGTATAATGTATTGAGGTCACTAGACCGATCGAGAATCAATATTTAAATCCCAAAAAAGGTGTATAAGATCGATGTGTGGTCTGAATACGCGAGAGAGTTGTGTATCAGCTTTCAAAGAACTTGGAATTCTTACTGTGCCATCCTTATATATTCTACAAGTTGCGTTGTTTGTAAAAGATAACATTAAACAATTTGAAACCGTGTCTACTTTGCGCACAGTCCCAATTCGAAATCAGTACAAAAATGATATCTGTACCCGTAAATGTAAAACCGCATTGGTACGGAAGAGTATTCTAGGCATGGCAGCAGTTATTTATAATAAATTACCAATCGGATTAAGATCATGGATATAAATAATTTTAAAAAGACCTTGACATTGCTATTAATCAATAAATGCTATTACTAAGTAGATGATTTTATAAATGACAAATGTATAAAGTGAACTATTAGCTAATTAAAATATATTATTGATGATGACATAACACCGATTAACAAGGAATATTTGTGACATTATAATTGTAACTACAGTTAATTATCTTAACCACTGACATTTGTACGCCTCACAGGCAAAGTATAGAGATCTTTATAGTATATATATATATATATATATATATATATATATAACAACAAAATGTATTGTGCCTATACCTGACAAATACAATATTGATTGATTAATTGATTGTTGAGTGTCTTCATGTCAATCTAAGACACTTGTGGTGTGGCATCAAGCGCCATAGAAGTTGTTGACACTGCACTGAAGAGCACTACTGCGAAAAACATAGGATATATAGCCCTCCCCCATAGCGACAGCCCAAGCGAGGCCATTCCTCTCCGACGCGCCCTTGAGCTAGTTGCCCCCTTGCCCCTTCGGATGGTATGTTTTTCGCAGTAGTGTTTTACAGTTCATGACTCCAAACGGTTCAATCCCGTTTCCTCCGCAAAGCGGTCGGAGCCCTGTGGTTCATACGGAACGTCGGTTCCGATCTCGGTCTCGAACCTAATCGCGCCTTTAGCGTAGCATAGCCGCTGCGACTACGAACCTAACTCCCTTCCTATCAGCCGCTACCGTCCCTCCGTCGTCGTCGTCACAGCCGTCCGGGGAATCTCACCGTCCCTCCCTATGCCCTTCCATCTCTTCTTTCGGATACAAATACCGCACACAGGCAAAGACACCGACCTTGCCGATGAGGTCGAAGAATCCCTTGCCCGCCGGCCAGTGCAGAGCACCACGGCGAAACACCTAGTAGATCCCCTACCCCATAGCGACTGCCCAAACCGGGACCGTTCCTCTTTGAGGCATCCTTAGGCATAGTTGCCCCTTTGCCCTTCTGGCTCAATCGTAGTGGTTGCACCCCCGCCCTCTTGTCCGGTAAAGCTGTATAGGCCCCGCGGCCAACCGCGTAGATCATTCAAATGATAAAATACGAAAATACTACTGTAACGAAATGTATTTCGTAGAACATTATTGTATTTATAAGGTAAGCTATTTGATTCTGCGGCCCTTTAATCTATTTGGAAATTAATATTGGCCGGGGATTGTATCTGGTTTGGTCAGGCCTGTATTAATCCAATGAGCTGGTAGCAACAATACAGTATTAGCCTATACTGCCCACTGCTGGGCAAAGGCCTTCTCTTACAAATCAATGTGAGAGAGATCAGGTCACAATCCACCACGCGGATCTAATGCGGATTGTTGGAGACAGGTTTGTGGCCATCTGCTGTTAAGCTGCCTATAAGGCTTCCAACTCGGCTTAACGACTACCACATTAAGTGGTAGCCGGGATCAACGGCTTAACTTCCGAAACACCGAGACGCTCGAATATAAAAATGCCACAACGGCCACCCATCTCAGGCCAATCGAGTCTAACGCTGCCTAAACTTGATCGGTAAGAACACCGCAGTCGCACAGCGCTACGAGCGCTTCTATGAGCTGGTGAAGATCGCGGGGAAAATCTGGATGCATATATTACAAAGCCGATCATCCACCTTAAGGAAAAATTCGCAAGTTAATGTGGAAAAGGAAGGCGCTTACGAGCTCCTTAACGCCCCCTACAGCCTACTAAAGCAATGAGTTCGTGTAATTAAAGGCTATAAAATGCTTTTACGACGCTCTCCGGGCAGAGCGATCAAACACTAGCGACCTATTAAATGGCAACTCAATTGTTTTGTTGATGGCTTGATGTTATTACACGTTATAACCGGCAAACGCGTATGACGGATTATGAGTGATGACGGATGTGAGAGAGGTCTGTAAGGGGAGAATTTGTTGAAACTCTGTGTCAGTACTGCACTATGTATTTGGTAAAATAAATCTTACTGTCGAACAACAAGAACTATTTCAATTCCTTCAGAATACGTAAGTAAAATCATATCTACAATGAAACCAAACCGCGACTTTATTTGTGTGTGGCGCCATCTAGGAAAGATAATATAAATAAAGCCCTCATAACATTACTATATCAGCTAATTAAAAAATGAAATTACGCATCAAAACTACAATTTGAACACTCGGCCTTTCCTGCAAGGGATGTATCCTGAGAGTGATGCGGAGTAAAGGCTCGTAGGTTAGGTGACTTTTTTTCGGAAACAAAAATCGTAGCTCTTCACGCAATAATTCCTATGTCGTGGGTGCGTTTATAAACATAAAATTTACATACGCTGACACCCAGTCCGAAACAAACATTTCACATAAAGATTTGTCTCGTGCGGGACTCGAACACGCTACTACTCGATCCAGTGGACGGATCGGCTTACGCTCTTAACTACTGGTAATCCAGTACGCGTCACGCTAACATAATTTTTTTCATGCTTTCAGTTTACGCGATGTCTTCAGACTTGTTGATGAATAAATATCCCAACAATGCTTCATATAACTAGTGTACTATAAGAGCACGCCGTGCGAGGACAATAGCCGGAATAAACCGGGTTTGTCCTCGGGCGACGTGTAAGTGGAATAGTTGGGGAGAGGGCACGCACACACCGCCGCGCCTGTAGTAGTTTGCTATCGTAGCACGGTTGTATAAAGCTTATCTCTGATGAGATATTAAATCATGTGCTTTTCTGAATCCTACTAATATTATAAACACGAGAGTATGTGAGGATGATTGATGGATGATGATTAACGACATTTTTTTCCGATTTTGATGAAACTTTACAGTAATATAGCCATGAATTTATAACCTAAACGGATTGAGTACTGACAAAATATTGCTAAAGAAAATTAAACTTACTCACAGACAACATTGAATTGTCTATGATTTAAACAATTCGAGAAACCATGATGAGTGAGACCAATAACCTGGAGCCCGGTGTCACGCTCGCACCTATTACGATGCAGTATGGTGACCATAAGGTAGAAATAATACGGACTATACCTGTTAATGATATGGTTTAAATACGCTGTAAAGCATTTATTACTGAGTTCAAAACAATCAAGGTTCTCAATTCGTCCTTATATACAGGATGGATTAAGATGGGACAGTAAGGACAGCTATCTCAACCGCTGTAGATACAGAAAAACGCCCCTAGGAGACATCCCTAATTTTTGCGATAATTGGAGCTGAATTTAAAAAATGTACAGTATAATGTCAGCAAGAAAATGGGCAATTTAATCAAAAACTTTGACTACTACTCATTTAAGATGTGGCATATGCGAAGAAAGAAAGAATTACGGCAATAGTGCCCGAAAATTATATGTCTACAAATCCATAATCGTACCAATGTTTGGTCACCCTACTTAGAAAGTGACTAGGACTCTTAAGTAAGTATCCTTGTCATCACGTTTTTTTCGCAGAGTGCTCAATCCTTTGTAATATATGCATGAATATAACTTATACATCAGAATAACACATATGCTATAATTTATTAAGATATATATGCAGATTATGTCGAAGACGGCCACTAGCCTGTAAATAAAGCAACGGAGTTCGTTTTAAAATAATTTTATTGAAAAGAATTATTCACATCGATAATTCTAATTAAAGAGTCATATTAAATTTTACAATATATTTCTATAACTTACCTCTAAATTATTTCGTACGGGGATTTCTATAATTATGTAATTTTTTATGCGATTATAAATCTAATATCAATTTTTCGGGGACTGTGCATTTTATACATTTTATGTATGTTCCTTACACGCAAACTCACAATAACATTTGATATTTTATTTCTTTTAAAACTATTTTATACATTTTTTACTAATATTATTACGTTATCTACAGGACTTTGACAAATAGGTACACTTGCACGGCTGTAAAGTAATGACCAGTAACGGTGGAAGACGGTACGGCATTTAAACTAAAACTATTTTCAATTCTATTCCAATGCCCTTAGCATTTATATTTCGTCGGCAAAGATGTCTCGCCTGCCATCATGAAACACCATTTAAATAAGATTGCTAAATAAATTGAAATAAGATCAAAAAATTAAACTTAAAAATGCCGTTTCGTCTTTTATTGTTGACGAACACCGGTCACAACCGTTGTATTGTGGGTACTATTATATAACAATAACCTATGGTTACATTATACCCCCTTATGTAGCAATTAATAAAGAAGTGGTCATGAAACTGGGCATCGCGAGTATCTTAACACTGTTTATACAACGCTGCCTTGTTACATGTTTACTGTCCTGCTCAATGTCACAGGCAGAAAGTAAATAATAATGAATACCCCAGTTGCCTCTTACTATACATGAGTTGTTAGTTTTTAATGCACTATTAAAAGTATGATTGTGGTAGATTTTAGTTCCTTAAGCATGGCTGGATGCACTTTGTCGTATGCTGGCCGAATAAAATAGCGTCACAAGTTAAAAGCAATAGAGCCCTATTTAAAAAGTGACAATGACAGGAGACAATTTGACTAATTTGTGAATAATACCTCATACAAAACTGCTTTTTACAACGCTTGTTAGGAAAATTGGACAATTTTGTATTTTCTGACCGTGACAATAAAGCAATTTTGTCATTTTCCGATATACGTGTCGCAATGTCAGCCCCAAAAGAAATTAAGCTTTATAGATATAGAATGACTTGCAAATGAATATTTATATTTTAAAGTTGTAATGTTATCTTCGGCCAGCAATAGAAGTAAAACGTAGACAAGAAATCAAGAATTAACTTTGCATGGTAAATATGCACAGCAAATTACATAATAGACAATTAATTAAACAGCATAAAGTCCCATAGACACAATTCACAATGCATACTACAATTAATTACCAATAAAAAAATACAAATGCTACACAACCTAACTGCCAATAAATATAAATTAAATAATTATAAAAAAAATATTGTGATAGCTTTTACTAGAGTAAAAAGAATAATAGCTACATTAAATATTTACTAAGCGCACTAATCTAATAAAGTATAATTATTTACTTGTATATTTATAAAAGGGGTAAAGACAGGTGTATAGAGCCAGAAGCAATCAATATGATCATTAATTAGTGTTAGCATCCACTGCGATTAACTGTAAGCGTTTTTAAACCGCCGAAAATTGAAAAAGGACGACTTTCTTCACGCACTAGCGATTTTTTCAGCGCCGGCGCGGTTGCAGTTTATATACCTAGTAATGTAAGTTATATGCGTTTCTTAAAAAAAACCGTAGCCCCACACTATCAATAATTCCTGTGTCGTGGGTGTGTTCAGAAAATTGAAATTTACACATTTGTGGGTCGCACAAAGATGTCCCGTGCGGGAATCGAACCCGCGACTAGTCGATCCACTGGGCGGAGCGGGTTAAGCTCTGGACTAAGCCGTTCTTCAATAAACTACCCCTTCCGCCTACCGCAGTGGGTGTACGTGCGCAGTTTGGCGGTTTCAGTTATTCCGCAATAGCTCGCGGTTAGCCGCAGTGCGAGCTAAAACTCTCACCGAAAAAAATAAGCAATGTCATACAAAATGTTGATGACCCCGATTTTTATCATCATGCCAAAGCCCTTGCAGAGCAGGCAGAAAGTACACACAGAGCTTCGACAGGTTATTTCCTTACAGACCTCTCTGTCTTCCTCCACTCACATAGTTCGTGAACGCTTACCGTTTATGGAAATTTGAATTGCCCTTAATATAGACACGGTCTATTTGGTCTTGCTAAGTTAGTCCAGGTAGATGGTTGACGATCTATCCACTAAAATGTATGAAACAATGAAAGTTTTAGGCTCCATGCAGCTGTACTTTACACCTTGTTTGTAAATACTAAATCAATATGATGTTAAGTCTGATCAGAACAAGTTGTGACAATCATTATATACCCTTAGGAAGTCTATTTTGTAAATGAGAGGACTGATACCATGAATCTAAGTACACTTATGTTTGATCTATACTTAAGCACATCTATTTAGCTCGTTCTGCACTGTTCTACCATACTCTCATTTAAAAAAAAAACTCTCATTTAAAAAAAATGGTAACCGTAGTTTCTTGACCTTCTCCACAGGAGTGACTTTCCGAACGGATGCTGGAGTCTTAATTAATCAATAATTTTCTCTTTTTGACTATTCATGAGTGCTGTTTCTACATGAATAGAAACTTTTGATTTTGATAGTGTCAGCCATAGAAATCTCATTTAATATATCAATATTTGACCGCTGCTTTGAAGACACAATCTGACCACCGTCTTTGGGGTTCTGGTTTGGTCATGCTCACTATAATGCCTTTGCTTGCGGTGGCTGTCTGGCGCGGGTCACTCCCTTCCCTCCAATATGGTCGAGGGGAATGATGGCTGTTCCAGTAGTCATACTCGTGAACGGGTGCTGCTTGTAGGGACTGATCCATGTAGTATCCTTTAGACTCTATACAAATAACTTCATTAGTCTCATACGAGTATCTCAAGCGTACGGCATCACACTGGAGCTAGATCGTAAACTTTTTAATTGTAACCTAAACATTGTATCCACACAATTTGATCAAAAAAAATAGTAAGGAAAAATGAGAAAGAGAATTAAAGAAAAAAAAAGACAAGCCCGCTGAGTTTTTTCGCCGGATCGTCTCAGTGGAGGCCGGGTTCCGATCCAGTGGTAAATTAGTAGTTAAATAAGATTTAAAAAAAATATAATATTTAACTGTATTTGTAAGCGCCCCGTAGGGCTTATACAAAATAAATTATTTGAGTTTGAATTAAGTACCAATACAAAAAAAGGTGTACATATTATTATTTTATTTACCTTTAAGAGAAATTACTTTGTCTTTTTCACTCGTACGTTAGCAAGTTGTTGAGTAAGTGCGATAACAACATAATTCTCATCATTTGTGTTCTTCTTAATTTCTGATCAGACTACACAAGTATTGGGTAATCGGTATTAAATGCGAACCTTTATAATTATAGCAGTTGTAGCGTCCCAATATTTTTTAGATTCTAATCAATTAAGAATTTAAGACTTATTTCAGAAGATAATTTGTCATGCAGTAATGCAGCTAGAAGGCAAGAATTTTGTCATTATTGCAATTAATAATAATTAAGTTTAATCAAATATTAATTACAAATTAAATCTTCGACAAATACTTGTCTGGCGAAATACCCATAAAGACAAGTTAAATGCCAGATGTAAAGTGTATGACAAAATCATTGCCTGCTTCAGCCAAGTTTTGGAGAAAAGACTGTTTGATAAGCATTCGCTGTGAGATAAGAGTCTTGTTTGATGTGTGCAAGATGTTTTTCGAGACAAGACAAATGTCTGATACTGTAAAGTTGATTGTGAATATTGGAAACACCAGTGTAGTTGAAAGAATGCGAAATATCTTTCAGGTAGGTAAGTACATCTATACGTTATTAACAAATAGAAGGTACTGTTTGATAATGTGTATTAACTGTGAGACAAGGCTCGTGCCTTTTATATACTAGATGTTTTGAAGACAAGACAAATGTCTTATTATATGAAATTAATTGAGAATATTGGGAACGGGTGTAGATATTTAATACATCGGTGTAGTTGAAAGAATGGGATATATCCTTCAAATAGGTAGGTACAGCTATACGTTAATATTAACTAAAGAAATTAAATAGCATAACATAAGTATAATGTCTAACGAACGCATAATTATACTAAAAAGAGTGATATTACTAAATAATTATTGATAATAAATTCTAGAGGTTACAATGAAATCACTTATAATCAGGGTCGCCAGATAACTCATATCAATTTTTTTTAGAATCATACGAAAAATTGAAATCATGTTGGTTTAAAAAAATGGTAGATAGGTATTGTTGGCAGTTCTTCGGAAACTTACGTTGTAAATGGAAGGATTTCCATTAATATTATTACAGAGGCGTGCATTGCGTGTAGGCAAATAAGCAGTGCCTATCTCAGTATAATATATTGAATGTAGGTATATGTTATTATTTACTATACTTAGGTAAATATGGTGATTGATATTCCTTTATTTATGTAGTAACAATTAAAAGTAGTTAATTGCATTCTTATGAGGTAGGGACTTATATGCAATGCACGCTATTGTATTAGAAACCATATTAGGATTATAAATTGAAGAGCACCGTTGTTTGCTTACGATAAAGGAAAATATCGTAATAAACTGCTATCGCCGAGAAATGTTTCCGAAGAATACCAATAAGTTTACCAGCTATCATCTAAACAAGACAAACCCCAGAACATCTGGCTACCCCACATAACTACGCTACGAACATCCAAGTAACCTCTCTGTACATGGAATAGTTCATTCTGACATCACAATACGGTATCTTAGCTCATGAAGGCTTCATGACAACAATCTTGAAAAGACAAACATTATGGTTCCTTTGCGAGGTAGTATAGAGAAGACATGCTGTACTAAGATTTTTCTTGCTTCCTTGACAAAGCAAGAATAACGGGGCTATAGTCACAGAATATTTTCTAGGGCTTGTGTGGTAGATCCCGGGGGGGACAGCAGTGTGACTAGCTCTTAAGAGATTTTAAGTTCTGCAAGGGTGTGGGGAAGCGATTTTGTTTTCCCAAGATATGCTCAATCGAATGAAGCACAAAAGTGGGGGACAAATGTGATTTTTTTGGAAATCCCGAAACCCCCTTACTGTGTCCAAGCTAACGTCGAGGATTTTTAGGGTGCCAAAGTACCGTACCTCGTACGTCTTCCTCAAAGAGAACTGAGAATCTTCTGATCATTTCCCGCTATGGGACTCATAAAAAGGGCTTGTATTTGTTGCTAAGTTATTATAGGGTATTCCTAAGAGAGATGTGACATGAATTCCGTAAGCGATATTCAAAATCCACTGCAATAAGCGGAATAAACAAATAACATTATAATATATCACATAATTTGTGTTTATTATTAAATAGGTACGTTACTAAATCAATATACAGCCATGTTAGCTTTCTGCCTACCTCGCGAGGGAGCTGGCGTGATGATAAAGATGTATTTAACCATATCTTCTGCACCTTTAATTCGAAACTCGATCAAAACCCGTATGAACTAAGACAAAATGTAATAGCAATTAATTGTTTTAATAATGACATTCATACATACATTAGCAATCTTCTAACAGTGATGATAAAATTATTACGATATCATTATACTATTATATTTTAATATAAATCTGTCGAATTAACCTAGATAACTAAACGTTACTGACTTGGAAATAATACATTCATTATCAGCCGAGAGCCCATTGTGGGACATAGGCCTCGCCTAAATAAGGCCATGGCAACCGGATTCGTGCCACACCAGGTCATCGGCCATCTTATGTGGCCTACCCACTCCTCGTCGTACCGGAGTACAAACACGAAGACGAATCAACTGAAAGTTTAACAGCTATCAGCTTTGTCAGACTGAGATGGGTGACAGTGGGTAACATTTCGATTTTCGGGCCTCCCCTTTCTCCGCAATGCATATTAATCCGCTAGTCCCGGTTTCCACCCAATGAGGACTCTTCAAGCCTTGATAATTTCCAACAGCAGGTGACCATAATGCCTCCACCGATCCGCAATGGGTCAAGTGTACTTATTCTCACTTATCTACATTTGTAAGAGAAGCCCAGGATATCATTATTATTGGCAGTAGCGTCATATATGATACATATGTCGCAGTGATTCATATATTGAACATATTATTTTCTAGTCAGTAATATAAGTCCCTTCACATTAAGCGTTATTTCAGAGAGAAGAATCGCTAGATCGATGCCGTAATGCTGCTGTGTAATCCTGCTAACTTTTAAAGGCGAATAAAAACATCGCAATAACACAAACGGCACACATGTTTTGGGTTATAATTATTGTCCATACTTTACTGTTATGTAGTAAAATTTGGATGGTAGCCTGTTTTATGTTTAATAAAATAAAAAAAGGCGCAACGCAAGAACGACGAATCGCAAAAACGACCCACCGCAATGAGTCTATCGTTTTTACTAAGCCCGTCATTTCATACTGTCACGCCTATAAGGTAGGATTCACAATATCCCTACACATGACATGTAGATATTAATTTTCTCGCTGTCCCAGAAAGCGCTCAATTGTTGAACCGAAAAACAAAAGGAAAGAAAGTAAGACAGAATAATCAAGGGATCTAATATGTAAAATTTTACAATACGTCATGCGTCTTTGTAAATTTTTGCGATGCGTTGTCGCTAGTGTCGTAAAAATGAGCGATGATGTTGAGCGTTTAGCGCTGAGTCGACGCTAAAGAGCGTTAAAGCACGTAGAAGACGCAAACGTTTTTAGCGCCGACTCGAGCGTTTTTACAACACTAGTTGTCGCACCTCATTTGTATAACAACCTTAAACGAAGCTAATAAACACCTATCCTGAACCAACGCCCAATGCAAAAGGCCACTAAGTCTAACAATCCAAGGCTATAAGCCCTCGTCATCACATCCATAACATCTATATAACAATACCTCCGCGAATTGGAAGAACGATTTGGCAAAGGGAGTTCGAATGCTAACCAAATTAAATAAAATCAGTCATTGGAAATGTTTTAAAATTGAGTCAATAAAGTGTGTACTTAGATTTACAATATGATTTAATAATAAAGTGGTACATATTATTATTTCACCTGTTTTATGAGTATACCAACTTGTGTTCACAAATCTACGGACAAAATTACACAATCTACTGTGTCAATAAAAAAATATCGCCAGCTTAAGATGACTAGTGTAGAGCTACAAAAAAATCAATCAACATAATTTATCGACAAATAAAAAAATGTTTTCATTAAATTAAGGCTGAATTTTACGCAGCGTTCATTTTACAAATTGATAGTAGATATATTTATTTTCGAAATAAATAGCAATTTACGAAATTTCAAGTAATTCAGATTTTAAATATAATATTGACGATATCTTTTTTACAAATAATTAAAAATCACGTTTAGTTGTATAAGATTAATCTTTTTTTTAAATTCAATAATCAACAAAAACTATATTGTAGTACATCCCTACTTGTAAACTGCCAAATTCTGGCGACACTGTAAACGTCAATTTGTCCGTGTATATATGAACACAACTATAGACCATCATAGAACTACGGATCCGTATGGTTCTACAACTCTGGTACTTTGTTCTGTGTTACTACTTCAAATGGGTTTGTAAAGACATACATGACCAATGGTATTGGTGGCGAAAAGACATACCACAAACTCATTGCTTTAAGAAAATACACTTTTATGGAGAAAATGTACGAACGAAAAGAACTTGCCGGGTAGGCAGAGAGTACAGAGTCCCTCTCTGGTTTCCGCCACTCTTATAGTTCGTACAGGCTTGCCGTTAGATACTGTGTCCTAAAAAGCCTTTTTAGCATACGACTTTTAGAATTCATAGTGATATTAATTGTTTAACATAAATAACGAAAAACAAATAAAAGGCTGAACTCAAATATTTTCAAAAGCATGTTTTTATAAAAACGTGGCTTATATCTTTTCGCCACTAAGACGATGATAGCGTCTTTACTATAGTTGATGGCCAATCCCTTAGGCTCATTTTAGACCAAACGGGAAAATCTTCAGAATTGATGACTTGATGTCTGCTACGAATTTTATACCTTAAATCAATAAAGGTACAGTTCTTTTTTGAGTGACAACAAATAAACTGCGCAAGGATGTTGCCGTTTGGTCTAAAATGCTTATTCTTTTAATGATAAATTTGTACAGATGATTCTAGAAAGATTCTAATGACAGAATATTAGAAAAACGACAGACGATATAAAAAAACCACACAGTGGTGTCTTACACATATCTACGACTCAATGGAAAAAAATCATAGACAACAAACAGTCTATAATTAAAAACTTTTATGTAGAAAAATGATTTTTAGTTTTTCGAACTTCAGTGCTTGGGTTGGACACTTATTTATACACTTCATCGAATCTATAACATTGTGTCCTTTTCTTGCTTATTGGTTAGATGTAAGCGTGAGAGAGAGAATATCGCGCTGCTCGTATTTGTGTATTGGGCGCGTACTCCAATCTATTTAACAAAGCTGTTAACCTTACTTTGCTGTGTGAAAGAGATATGGATATACGTCCATAGCTGCCTCTTTCACGGCGTAAAAAGATTAAAATATTTTTGCTATGTTGTGGTAAGCCCACTGTACCGCATTTGAAAATTTTGCGTCTTATTTTCGTTGTTAGTTTATTGGCTTATATCGCAGTTAGCCACCGTAAGGTCCTACATTCCGATTCCTCGGTTGGACAAGGTGTTATTAAGGCTTTTCTAGCGAAAAGTTGTCAGCATATTACCATTATATCTAGCAAAAGTCTAGAAGCCTGCCTGTTAGGCTCGCCTCTATTAACACGGTGTTATTTAAGCCGTCGGAGATGTATCCAATGTCTGGTACTAAAAATAAATAAAAAAGAACACCTCGAAATCTCCATAATAATCATAATAATACTAATTTAGTTCAGTAAACACCTACAACAATAGCTAAATTAGCTTTAATGGCGGCGCGAAACGTCAGCTAACCGGTAGATACCTTTAGTATTCCGGATTTCCACCCCAGATATGCTATTCGGATAGGTCAGTAGGTAGATTAGACGCCAAGACGAGCCAAGCGAAGCGCAAGGGCACTACCACCTTTTCTCGAAGCGCTTCGTCGTTTTTTTTGAACCCTCATAACTTGGGTTTGGATTAGACCAGATAAACAAAATTCTCGGGATATGATGTCAATAGTGGACTCTTTAAACATATAAAGTTTCAATTGCATAGCTCTTATTGATATGTAATAAACTCCGATTTCGTCACTGACTCACTGATGATCATCAAAATTCTTAGGATACTTCCTGAGTCCTAGAAATCTGAAATTGGTATGTAAGCTAGTATTAGTACACAAACAACAAAAAATTCTAAAAATTGGAATTTTTACCCCGCCAATCCCTTAAACGAGGGAATGGAAGTTTGTATGAGACTTCCGCAAATTTTGATGCTAGAGGTTTGAAAATTTATATAGGAACTCCATGTTAAAAATAATAATAAAATACATATTTCAGGAGGTTTAGTAAATCACCCCCACCCTTTAAATTAGCAAATGGAATAAAGCGCGCAAAACGCCTTATGTATACCCGCTGTGATTAATGATAATAAATTATAAAAAGTAAACCAACAAAGAAAAAAGGCAAATATGAGTGGGCTATGAACAAAGGCACAGGAACGGCCAAGCCACATATTTTGACTAAGGTTTAGAGTTTGTGAAGTTAGGGCGTGTGGAGTTCGAAGCTTGGATCTACATGAGATCTGATAACTTTTTTGAGCCTCGTCTTGCCAACATTTTTGATGTAAATGTTTTTGGTGGAATGTGACTTACTGAAATGTTCCTTTTATTCATTTTTATTACCAGTAAATAGTAGGCATTAGATACATCACCTGGGTTTTTGCTACATGATGACTAAAATGCATCGTGTGACCTAACCTCGTCTGCAAAATGTACCCACATTTAGGTGGGTACATTTGGTTGGGAACCCGTAGTAGGTCCTGTATATAATCTTACCACAACAACTTAAGAAATGTAGCGGTGACAGTATTTAAAAAAAGTCCATTAAGAACTTACGATTTACTCCTACGAAAGTATAGATTTTCCCAAGCACCGAACATCAAAAAACTTAAAACCAATGTGTTTTTTGTTACATAAAGAACTCCCTGTTCTCTTGCGGTGGTCATGTGTGTCTCATCTGTGCGTTGGTGTTGCCAGTCGGGCTCTGGCAGTTGGGCAGGTCTATGACGGTGATCTCTATCACTCTGAGTCCCCGGAGTATTGGGTCCGTGATGTGGATCCCACGGGGATTGTAAACTCGCTCGTTCTGCGTCGCTATGAACTTCGATACTTTCCGTAAATGCTGGAATGGAAATCAAAATCAGTTTTAAATTTGAATATTTTATTCTACTAATATTATGAATGTGAAAGTTTGTATGTTTGGATGTCTGTTACTCAACCACGCAAAAACGGCTGAACGGATTTGGATGGCACACAGATGTTTTATTACCTGGATTGACATATACGATACTTTTCATTCCGGAAAAATGTTAGGTTCTGGTCCAAAATCCACGCAGATACTAGTTTTGTATAAAACTTATGAGGGTACAATTTAACTTTCTTTTGTAGTATACGTAACCCCACACTAAGAATTATTCCTGTGCTGTGGTTTCGTTTCTAAACTAAATTCATAATAAATTAAATTCATACACAAATGCCCAAAGCGATACGAATATTTGTGGGTCACATAAAGATTTGTCCCGTGCGGGAACTGAACCAGCGACTATTCGATCCAATGGGCGGACCGACTAAAGTTCTTAACCACTGGACCAAGCCGTCCTTCTGTATCTAGTCTACTTATGGCCGGTTTCAATATTCAACCCAAAAATAGATATGGTTACTGTCAGTAGAATTTTGACAGATTTCCCATACAAAATATGTCAAAATTCTATCCGTACTAGGGATACGGACGGATAGACGGACAAAACTATTCTGAAGTTAAATATTAAAACCCTCAGTAATCTACCACCGGATAGGAACACGGATTCCTAATGAGAAACTCAGCGGGCTTGAAATTTTTTAATGTTCCATACCTCAATCGGTAAAACGGCACCCTTATAGGATTTTCTAATACTTACGACGCTATTTCTCAGTTACGGGTAGTGGTATCAAGTTAAAAATAATGTCAAATACAAAGATTTAAGGTCCCTTGACTATGTAAACAAATGAAGATTTTAAATCCATACAATAAAAACATGACCATTTCAACTAATTCATCAAAAGCTATTGGACACTTCCCGTTAACCTAGTATCATGAAATTTGGCAGAAGCAAGGTTTGACAGTACAAATAAAAGAAAAAGTCTAGAAATTGTGATTATTACTGTCATGGCGTAATTGGTGAGTTAGGGTGCTCTTCTCTGACTTCACGTTTCTGTAATTCATGTAAATGAAGTACTGATCTTCATGGTACCATATTTATTTGTGACTGCAACCTCATTAGTTCAAATACCGACTGACTGTCGAGAAAATTGCCTCATACAAAATATTGCGTACCGTAGCTCTTCTATACCTATTATTCACAACCAGTTGCCAAGATAGTATAAAAAAAATCCTTTTACCCAGCTGGTTGCGAATCTCGGTTGCCATGGCGGCCAGGTTTCAGACCAAATATGACGGACGATTTAGCGCAGTTGTTAAGAGCTTAAGCCCCTACGCCCACTGTGTCTAATAATCGCGGGTTCGATTCCCAAATACTTGTGTGACCCAAAATTATTTGTTTCGGTCTGGGTATTTGTGTATGTGAATTTTCATGTTTGTAAACGCACCCGCGACACAGGAATTAATCCTAGTGTGGGGCTACGTTATTATTAAAAAAATATATTTATATCAAGATATTCAACAAATACATCTGCATTTACACTGATAAACGTTTTGTATTGCTATTGCGCACAGTTGCGCTCTCAATTTGAACTGATATACACGGAAGACCAGCGTGTGTGTTTGAGTGATATACGCTGTTGGCCGTGAGGCCTTTACAGCTTCACCGGACATAGGGAAGACCAGCGTCGTGGCACTTGAGTTGTCTCGGCATTATGCTGAGTGTATACCATTTCCGTGCCAAATTAAATTGTTTTTTTTTTTTTTTTATTTGTCATGTATTTTGTGTCGCTGAATAAACGTTTTTCTTTCTTTCTTTTAAATTCAGTTTAGCGAGCCATAATATAAAGGCTCATGATAAAAAATAATAATTTAATGTTTGGGACATCATTATTAAAAATGTGGAGGACTATATAATTAGATAATAATGTACCTTCTCATAATGAGTCTCTGTGCAGATGTATATGAAGTACGCTGTGAGGCAGGCGAGGCAGCCTTCGCAGTAGGTGCTGCAATCAGCAGTCTCTGCCATCTCGAAGTGCTCGTTTAGCCTGTCCATCGTATACTCAAATGTTTGTGTCTCTATCTGGAATTGTTAAGAATATAATGTTATATTAATGGATAGACGAGGCGCTCGTAACGCTGTGCTTTCTTCACGATTGCCAAGGTTAAGCAGCGTTCGACTTGGTCGGTCGAAGATGGGTGACAGTTTGTAGCATTTCCATATTCGAGCGTCTCCTCACTTTGGTTAGGCACGTTAGGCCGTTGGTCCCAGTTACCATGTAATGTAAGTAGTCGATAAACCAAGTTGGAAGCCTTATAGGCGTCTTGAGAAGTTCCGACAGCAGACGGGCACAAACTCGCCTCCAACAATCGGCAGTGGGTCCGCGTGGTAGAGTATGACCTAATCTCTCTCACCTTGATTTATTAGAGAAGACCTTTGCCTAGCAGTGGGCAGTATAGGCTGGTATTATTATTAATGGATGACACATATACAATCCTATAATAGTCTAGCTGTTACCCATCGCTAGGCATGAATTTATTTTTTAATATCTTTATGAATGATTGCCCATATGTTATTCTGATGTGTAAAATATATTACGGTAGAGTTTCATCATTCAGTAGCTTTTGAGTGAAAAAGTAACAAACATCGATCTATCCTCACAAACTTTACATTATTTTTTATTTTTTTTAAACGTAGCCCCACACTTGGATTTATTCCTGTGTCGTGGGTGCGTTTACAAACATGAAATTTCACATATACAAATACCCAGACCGGAACAAATAATTGTGGATCACACAAAGATTTGTCCCGTGCGGGAATCGAACCCGCGACTATTAGAGACAGTGGGCGGAGCGGGTTAAGCTCTTAACCACTGCGCTAAATCGTCCGTCAAGTGATAGAGATAGTCCGTCAAATACATTATTAGTGGGATTTTAAAAAAATAACAAGTTATGTTTAAATATATCGATCAATGAATTTAAGCCTCCTGATATAGCACTTATCACATAATGGGCGAGATAATTATCATTGCGATTATTACCTAAACATTTATAACCTGTGTTAATTAGGCCAAAGCCACAAATAAATACTAATTATATTTTAGCACAGGAGTGTAACACCTGAGGCCTTCTTGTTCAGTGAAGCTAAAGGCTGCACGGCCAACAGCATAGACCACTCAACACACAGACATAAAATAGGTGCAATGTGTACGTCCACATTTAGCTATTAATTTAAGGTCCCTATGTCATAGAGGTCAAGACTATTGCCATCATATTGATTTGAGCCTTATATCCCTTGAATGCCACTCCTCTACGTATTACTAATTTAACAAGCCAGTTAAGCGTAAAAATTAAATATAAATAAGGTAACAATGTCATGACACAGATGATGTTACAAAAATGAGTTTAAAGTAGTTAAATCTTTGACAACTACTCATTAGGATAAATTTTGCATATAATATTGTGTATACAATTTTGTTTCATACAAATAAGGATATACCGAAACATAATCATTTTATCCAAGACCTGTTTAACATAAGTATGATGAAATGAAATAAAACTTATTTCATGGATTTTATCATGGTTTATTTTTGATTTTTAAGTTCCTGACGTTTGGAGGCTTCGTGGCACCCATGGTCATGGTAAGGACTGAGTGTTAGTCATCCAAAAGGCATAGTTGTTCCTGGGTTCCCCCAAACTTCTTATAAAATTCGAAAAATAGTTTTATTTATGTGCAATATTCGCATAAATCTAAAAACTCCATATAAGTATGATGATTTATTGATATAATAAAATTACAACTATTAACCAAGAATATCCCTGACCCTCTGGTTTGAGACTTCAAAATGCATTTAATCTGTAAAGGTGCTTGTTTATTGATCAAAATGACCTCATCATTTTGTATCATCATGTCAGATCCCTTGCATGGTAGGCAGAGTACATGCAACAGGTTCTTTCCTTACAGACTATTTTGCTTCCTCTGCTCTCACAATATATATACATACTCCCCAATTACAGTCTCTTGACTTGCTCATCAGATAAAACAAAGTCTATTTGTTTTCAATTGTACATAATTTAAACTTATGATATCATTGTGCATCCAGTACTAGCATTAATGTATCAGATGAATAACATAAATTAATGACTAACTTAATAGTTTAACAGGTGATTCTGAAGTAATGAATACAACAAACTAGTTATTAACAATAAGCAGGCATGGACGCTTTTTCAATGCGCTATGCTGAAGAGCTGTACAACACTTACAAAAAAATGTCTGGTTAACCATTTATTCTATTCAAGCCCTTTAGTGCCAGAGTGTTGAAAAAACAAGAAGTTAAAATTGATACTTTTTATTTCCTGTGATTTAGGGAAAGTACATTTTTTCTAAGCAAACAAATTTTTGATATCAATTGATCGGGTTCACACAAAATGTTGTAGGTCAGACAATTGAAACACAAATTCTTCCTTAAATTATATTAATTTATTTTCTGTTGTTCAATCTGACTTAAAACATTATTTAAATTGAATAGACTGTATCGTGGAGAGAGTTCCTTCTGTGCCCAGTGGGACAGTGTAGGCTAATTTATTAAGCAAACTTTCTAACACAATATAGAGCATTTTGTTTATCCCTTATTCAATTGCAAAAAAAACTGCACTGATTTTCACTCACTCGTCAAAATTCCAAGGATCATGATGTTAATGTTTAAATCTAGAACGCGCCTACAGAAGATATCTAGAACGCGCCCGTGAAGGTTTCGAAATTATAGATTATACCTAAATGCAACTCTCACTCACCCTATCCTCTAGCTCGGGTGGAAAACGTGTTTGGAACTTCACTGCCGTCCCCTCAGAGTAGTCTCTTTGAATAAATATCTTAATTCCTTGCTGTGTTGGGGTCTGTTGACTCCCGGGCGTATTTGGTCCAGAAGGTATTCGATTGTTTGCCATCGTTATAAACACACAAAACAAAGTCCATTTACACTTGTATAGTCTGAAACGGATGCTGTTTGTTATGAATTTATCATAATTTTAGTCTAATCCTGGATCAAGATAAGAAAACAACGAGTATTCTATATTATTTCTCAGGTTTATTTCGAAAGAACTGTGAGTACAATACTATGACGTGCGTCAATCTATGACAGAAACTGTCATGTCAGCGGACATTTTGTAACCAGAGACTGAAAATTCGTTCTGAAACAGAACTTTTATGTAACTTTATCTTAGTTATGGTAGCCCATAAAAGTTTAAACTTTTATATAGCTAATATCACGTAGTGATAAGTGTTCCCGAAGGCCTGCCAGTTAATTGACAAGAATTTTCATAATATTCTGTTTGATTTTTGTATGTTTCTAACAGTTTGTACATACATTAGTCATTTATTAGTTTTTGCTTTAAGTTTATTGTTGTATCTTTTTCTATCGCATAGTGTTCGGATGCTGAAATCTGCGTCGCAACCGGAGCTTTTATCATGTCGGCAGTGTAGTGATGGAAGACTTTTTAAAGACACAAGAGGACTCAAAATTTACATTGCTCGCAGCCATATTGATCCATTACATCCTCGCTTCCAGCTGCCCAAGTTGTCCCACCAATCCCCACCAGTTCCCCCACTTCGTTCAATTTAGCAACCCAGCCTACATTTCCTTTCGAAATCTTAATATCTCATCTAAATAGATGCACACTGATAGTGAAACGTATTCCTAGAGGAGCAAGAGTTTCGTTAGCAAGATCTCTCTCTTTTACCATAGAAAAATGTTTTGACAATATGAAAAATCCTGTCAAGATCTTTTCACTTAGTCACCTCCATGCCGACAAATCAGTTAATACTACTCTTACCCATCAGTTAAAACAGCACTGTATCACCCATTCCGACCCGGTACTACCTCCATTAGTAAATTGCCCAAGGATATATAATTTTGAACATAAAATTGAATCAAAAGTGCAGGAGGGAGATCTCAGGAACGTTGCTCCCCTTTTATTTTCGAACGAAACTCTTGCTCCCAATAATGACCTAACGGTAGATTCTCTCGGTGACAAGCATCCCTCCGCCTCCAATCTGCCCCAAATGAAAAAGACGTTCTTGAAGCAATTATGCCGTGTTACGACCGCCTGACGGCGGGTACAAATAAAAAAAAAACACAATTATAAAAAAATACAATTGTTTATTGTAAACAAAAAAATATATGTAATTAAACGCAAACAAATAAAAATCGTAATAAGAAGAAACAAGAAAATTGAAATAAGTAATAAAATTTTTTTTTTTTCTCACCCGGGGCGTGAATTCTCGGCACAGGGGAGATTTCGGGTCACACAAAGAAAACCTATGGGCGCTGGGGACTTATCTTTCGGCCATTCGATCCCGTGTCGCGTGGGGGGTCTTCGGTAATCAGCCTCCACCGGCTAGGTGGGGAACTTGGAGGTGCCCTGTAGAAGGCCTTCAGCCGCCGAGGTCAGCGGGAGTCGACGGGCAGAAGTGAGGCCTGCTAGACAGCAGGCCTCACTTCTGCCCGTTTGGGAGACCCCAAACGGTACTTTGGCAACCCGTACGGTAGACCCCCAGTTTTCAAGGGGGTTGAAGAATGTTGCTAATCTAAACTTTTATTTTTTATTTTAATAAAGCACTGTTTGAACTGAACTGAATTGTTGTCGTGCGAGCTCTGGCGTCGAAAAGGGGTTGTTCCTGCGCGAACTCGTTTTTATATACTGCCCCCCCCAGGACGGCCTACTTCCTGCCTGGCAACAGTGCGCTCTCCCCAGATCTCTTGATCCTTCGTCTGAGACGAGGATAGAGATATGGAAAGAACGGCTCAACCGAAGCAAGGCACGCCCCAAACTATTGTCTGTTTTTTATAAAATTCTTGTGTGACTAAGATAGCAATAACCGAACCGAGCGAGATAGGATCATTGTCCCATTGTTCGCTATTGTATTATTTGTAGATCCTTCTATGTTGTGGGCGTTTCTTATTAGGTGTTCTAGAAGGAATTTGATTTCCGGTGCCAACGAATACCTTATATGGTCATTATGATGCTATCACTAGTTAAGGCGCGCGGTTTCCATTCGATGTAACAACTAGTTATTTTGTTTGTTTGTGTGTAAAGATTTTTTATTTTTATTTTATATTGTTATAACTATGTTACGACGTAACAGCCGTTCCCTAGCGGCTCTAGGATGATGGCATCCGTCCTACAGCAATAGGCGCTATGATCCAACGGCTAACCTCCAAAATAGTTTGTAGACACATTATTTGTAGTAGTTAGACACTTAAGTCCAAATTTTAGCCAATTCAGTCAGGGTTTGGCAGCAAAGGGGGCTATGAGGCAGCAGTTCATGCAACCAGAACATTTCGTCTTATAAAATGAGATAGAGAGTCTTCTCAGGGTTGACTTGAGGAATGCTTTCAATTCATTAGATAGGACAGCCTTGCTCAACGAAGTAGCTTCTTACCTTCCCGAAAATTATCCTTATATTTGGCAGTGCTATAGTAATTCTTCTAAACAGATATTTGCCGAAAACACTATAGATTCAGCAGTTGGCGTTTAGCAATGAGACCCGCTCGGCCCTGCTCTATTCAGTCTAGGTATCCATCGACACATCTCATCCTTAACTTCAAAATTGAATGTGTGATACCTAGACGATGGCACTTTAAACGACAAAGCCAATACAGTTTTTAGTGATTTCATCAAATTTAACAGCTACTTTAATAACTTAGCCTTGAAATTAAATCTGTCTAAAAGTAAGATTTTTATCTCGGAAGGTCTTTCTTTAAATTAAAATCAGTTTATTTCCGAAAAGTTTAACAAGTTTGCTGCAGGTGTCAAAATTCTCAGTAGAGATTCGTTTTGCCTTCTTAGTGCCCCTCTATTTGACGACGGAGTCAAACCTTTCTTGGAAACTAAGATTAAACAATTTCAGGATAATTATTTCAGATTGGGAGTTTTAAATCGCCATATTGCATACACTATATTAAAATACTGCCTAATCATTCCAAAATTTACATACGCCACTCGCGCAAGTCCAATCCCCCCTCAAAGATAACATTGAAAATTTTAAAAATTTATCCTTATATGCAATATGGCGATTTAAAACTCATGCATGACAGAGGTGTCCCCAAATATCGCCACAATTACCGGCTTTGTAAAATCAAATATTTTTATTTGTGAATCATAAGGTCATAAAATCTCTACTACTGTGATTTTTGACCTCCACCAATACTATAACATATCTAACAGAATTAAACAGATGTATCTATAATGCGAGAGTGGAAGGATGTAGGTGATGGGGAAGACCTATACTATCTTAGCATGACCAAATAGATAGTGTCTTATTTGATGGACAAGTCATTAGTCTCCGTAATCGGCGATGTGTGAGTGTATGAGAATAACCATCAGAGTAGAGGAAACCAGGGAGGTATGTAGGGAAAGAACCTGTTGGAGCTCTGTACTTTCTGCCTAGCCCGCAGGGGATCTGGCGTGATGATATAGATAGATAGACAAACACTAATTCCCTAATAGGGGTAGAACGTGCAAACCCTTCTTTCAGGCCTATACTTTGAGATTACTTGATTGAAATGTGTATAAATAATTTAAAGCGTCTCACCAACCTTTCTCGGTGTACTCGTTAAGGTGTTCATAATAATATTAAAATCCGCTATTGATTAGTGGTTCGACACAGTGGCAGCTATTCAGGACGATTTCGCTGCCTTTGCCTACAGAATACTAATGGGGTAACAGCTTGACACCTCCGCTATCAATTAGACATCATGTTGATTTATTTTCTATTCTATATTCCGGAAATAATAATTTTTTTATTGGCTGGTTTTTGTATTTAGAGCTTGGATTGACGCTTAAGTGTAGATGGTACTAAATTGAACGTGTACCTTCAAAAGTACTCAAAATAAAAAAAAAACAACAGCAGCAAAGGTGTATCCAAGTGTGTGTCTAAATGTAATACGGGAGGAGCCTATTTGTATTATACCGGCACGATTTTATACTCCTAACTGCTACTGAGTATTTTTCGGTAGATCTATCTATATCACGCCAGATCCTTTGCGGAATAGGCAGAGAGTACAGAGTTCCTACAGGTTCTTTCCTTACAGACCTCTCTCGCTTCCTCTGTCCTCATAGTTCGTCTCAAACGCTCGTCTGTTACGGAGACACTTGATTTGCCCTTCAGATAAGATACGGTCTATTTGGTCATGGTAAGATCATCTAGGTTTTCTCCGGTACCTACGTCCTTCTACTTTTATATTGGATATCTGTTTTGTCATTCAATAAAGAGATATTTCAAAAATGCTTCTACTGACCTATGATTCGAACTAGGGACTCCGTGATCCCACCATGCACTACTAGACCAAAAAGGCAGTTGCGTTGCTTGTAGGCTTTCAGTTTTCCTAATAGTCTATGAGCCTATACTTATTTACTTACTGTAACTCGGTGTAACCGGTGAGCGTGTGTGAGACGAGGTTTGGGGGTGGAGGAGGCAAAAGAAGTCTATCAGGAAAGAACGTGAAGAAGCTGTTATTTACCCCGCAACGAAAAAGACTTGATGTCATAAATAACTATCTATCTATCTATCTATAACCTCACGCCAGATCCCTTGCGGGGTAGGCAGAGAGTACAGAGTTCCAACAGGTTCTTTCCTTACATACCTCTCTGGCTTCCTCGACTCTCATAGTTCGTCTCATACACGCTCGCCGGTTACGGAGACTCTTGACTTTTCCATCAGATAAGATTCGGTTTATTTGGTCGTGGTAAGATAGTCTAGGTCTTCCCCGGTACCTGCATCCTTCCACTTTCACATTGTATATCTGTTTTGTCATTCTTTCCTCTGGCATTCTTTCTATATGCCCGAACCAACGGAGCATGCCCTTTCTCATCTTTACACCGATACTGTCTTTCATACCTATAAATGTCATAAATAACCATAACGATTTACTAGCTATATCAAATCTTAGCTTTAGAGTACTAGAAATGATTTAGGGGGCTTTTTTCCCACTTTGAGTTGCTATACTATAAACAAGTACAAATACTTTATGATCCAAGCTTAATACACAAGCTTAAATCGTTGGTAGACTGCCTCGTTGGTCTAGTGGGAAACCGCATCGCTTTGTGATAACGAGGTCCTGGGTTCGAATCCTAGGTCGAACAAATGTAATTTTTCTATCGAAAAATTCCCAGTATGAGTCCGGAGTCCGGTATTGTGCCCGGTGTATGGCAATAGGCCCCCTATTACATGGGACCTTACATCGCCACCCCCGCTTGGAGAATATAGGCGTGACAGTGTGTGTAAAGCTGAAATATTCCCTGAATATAAATTATTGCAATATGAATATTGTTATCCATATACTATACCAAATTCCAGGCTTCTATATGTTCCATTTTCTATGAAAACGCCAATGATAGACATACAGATAGGCAGATAACATAACATTAGGTCCCGTTTCCTTTATACGTAAGGAACCAAAAACTTGACATTTATCTAACTCTAAGCACCTTCATATTATGAGAAACACCTGGACCTATATACGTATTGTGTAGGACCTATATCAGTATTGCTACAAATACTAATCGTTGCAAATATGTTATTCTTGTCAGAACTCGCGTAATCTACCTCTTAAACGTAAATGTTATCCCACTCTGTTTCCACGTAAGCTAGAATATTATACCTACCAGTAATAAATACAGGTATAATCACCAATATGTATGCAGACGCATTAGTCTGTGCACCGTCTCCGCGTCCAAATAGTTTGACAATGAAAGTGGTAGCCGTCCTTGATTGCTATCTAGGCAATGAATTGTTTTCACGGTCAATTGCATTTCAAAGAAGGACAGAGGCTTACTACGATTGACGTTAGCATAACGCTATCGAGTTAATATGCCATCCCTTTCACACTACAAATCAACTAAATATAGATGAGCATGACAGTATGCTTTCTCAATAACATTACGCTGACGTCAGTCTGCCCGTGCTAAGTCCTCTAAGGACTAAGTAAAAATCATTTGATTTTATTGTAAAGTAGTCGTATCTAGCTGTCATGTATGTATTCACCTATATGTAATAAATTTGTCGTGTGAAAACGATAGCATATTAATGCGACAGAATCACCAGAACGTAAATCTGTCATGCAATAGCTCGTACCTCTGATTCAACCCATGGTTTACATTTATCTCACTCGAATAGCAGTATACAGGTAAAGTACACTTAAAAATGAGCAGGAAGGACATGAAAATATTACGTTCTCACGCTACCCAGTTTCATATTCTGCAAACTGCCGTGGCTTATATTCTCACGCTGACTAGTTTCGTTTACACCCTCCTGTCCTTTTACAGTGGTTTATAGCGCTCGCCAATTTCAGGTCCGTTTCTCTGCCCACTGTCATGCGATTAAGCTGAATATGATCTAGGGATAACGAATCTGAAAAGGATCATTTACTTGAGGTGATGGTAGGTCACGGAGGAAGAATGCAAAATAGAGCAGGACACTAACGGAATAGTGGCCTGGAACTGGCTAAATGGAAACGTGCACACATTGCCGGTAGATAGATTTTATTAGGACTTGGGGTAGACTGACAGACGACTACGATGATTGGTTTAAAACAGTCCTCCATTCACACCATTTGTCCCAGTTCTGACGTCTTCTACCCAATGCTGGGAATAAATGTATTTTATTTTACTAGAACCAACGGTTGAACCCTCTTGTTTTCGAAATACGCGGAATCGCTTTAACGCTGTGACGGAGCGGCCGAGAGGTTATTATGACTCGCATAGTATGATGATGTAGAAAAACAGATCTAATTTACAAATAGAAATCAACACCTTAGATCTAATGATGCAACCATAACCATTTAGTGGCGCTAGAACACACAGCAATAATGTAAGATGGAAATTAACGCTCCGATGGCAAAACGCAAGTGAGCAGATACAAAAGATGGTGATGGATATTGACGGTATGGCGGCAAAAGCAAGTGAGCAGACTGACTCGATATGTAGATGATGTTATGAAGGATATACTTGGCAAGAGTTGGGAACCTGAGGCCTACGATGTGGATGGTATAAAACAGTCCCCCGTTTACATCAGTCGTCTAAGTTCTGACCTCTTCTCCCCAATGCTGAGAATAATCGGCCTTCGTTTTACTAACATCAATGCCGATGTGCATCACGCATCAATGCACGTATAGCATGATGATAATAATTTAATTGAGTCCCATTCACAAACAGAAATCAACACTTCAGATCTAATGATGCAACTACAACCATTTAGTGACGGTAGGCCATAATGAAACATGTTGTTCGACATTAATGGTATTGTGGTAAAAGCAAGTGTGTGGACTATCTAAATCGATAGATAGATGATACTGGAATGATTTCGGAAATTGGGGATTGCGATTGCCGGTATAAAAAGGTCCTCCGTTTACACCATTCGTCCCAGTTCTGACCTCTTTTACCCATTGTTGGCAACCAGCGTATTTCATTACAAACTTTTATTTAACTTGGAATGTTTGTTAGTTTGTTTAGGTCAAATCTTGCAAGCTGTATTAGAATCACTTCCTCTTATCCTACGGAGTTGAAATTGACATGTTGGTTTAGTTTCGATGACAGTGAATTTTAATGGTAAGCATGACTTGATCCTACTTCCAGGATTGGCTCCAGATGAAAGATTTTTTCAACGGCCAACAGCATAGGGACAAACTTTTGTAAATTGCACAATTATTTGGCTGCATAAAATTTTGATTTGAAAATTGTTTTTTTACAATTAAATTATTTTAATAGAATTAATCACGCCCAAGCTGTGATCATATAGAATTAAGCACGTCTATATGATTACAGCTATATGATTGAAGGATCACTATTCATAGATAGATAGGTTCATGAGGTAACTTCATTGACTCCCATTCACAAACAGAAATCAACACCCCAGATCTAATGACGCAACCACAACCATCTGTTCCACGTTTTCCAAATATTCCGGATGACAACACCGAACGCGGCGCACGGCATTAGCAAGCCGGTCACACGCGCACGCATCCGTTTGCACCGACATCTTTCACTACGCGCTACGTGCAGAATGATTAATATAAGAAATGTGTCCTTTTATTACGTAAGGAATGCGAACGCAATGTCGAGTGCTCTTTTTTCTGTTGGTGTCACTTTCTTTTATATTATCTGGTCTTATCTTATTGCATTGTTTATTATCTTATCTGGTCTGCTGGGTAAAGCAAACGTGTAACAAAAATGGCTCTAGGCGCACTAGGTGTCCCCAACCAACAAGCACAACCAACACGCAAGAAAATCAGCCTATGTTGTCGTTATAGACTGATTTGTTAGTTATTTATATTGAAAGTGCCGTATCATAGACCGAGGAAAACCAAGCACATAGTTTTTTATGTTCCGAAAAGCCACACTAATTATGGACAGAATGAATTAGTGTTATATGTTGACGTCAGATGGGTACATCTGACGTCAACATATAACACTAATTTTAGTAATATTGACATATACGCGTTTTCCAAACAGACATCTAAAAGTATAATTTTAAAAGAACACCGTCACGCCTTTATTCGCCAAGCGGGGGTGGCAGAGGTGTACTGAGTACGCCCACGTTTCGCCGACGATGTTAGGCCCCATGTAGTAGGGGGCGAGCCTATTGCCATATACCGTGCACAATTCGAGACTCCGGACTCATACTGGGAAGTTTTTCGTCAGAAAAACTTCATTTGTCTGACCTAGGATTTGAACCCAGGACCTCGTGATCACCAAGCGATGCGCTTTGCCAATACACCAACGAGGCAGGCATTTTAAAAGAAATAGGTTCTTAACCAACTAACTTAACATATATTATTATATTTACGTTCAATTTCAATTATTTATGTACTGTGCCTCTCCTCTAAAGTATTATTTTCATATCTCTTATAATATTATATTAAGCTTGTTACACAAGCATAAATTTATCCATTATTTTCTATTATATGGTTTGAACTAATACTTTAAATGTTAGGAGTATCTCATGGCGCGTCATCTAACGACTTACTTCGTCGTCGTCGACTAGGAAAGATACATGACGGAAACGTTGACTAGCCGTTTGAACTCCTTGAAGCCCGTCTGCCGAACCGAAGGAGGCTGCAATGGTTTTCAAGTGTAGCAAAAGATTTACATACTCCAATTTTCTACAGAAGGAGTAAGGAATCTTTCGAAGATTTTCTCCACGAAATAAAAATATCACCAAAATAGTCTCAAACACGGTATTGAATGTAGTGAATATTTGACATATAATTCAGTGGTATTAGGTGCTTCAAACGTTTAAAGATATTTATAGAAATACGCCAAATGTGCCATGATGATGGTTGTAAAGATCTGAAAGACTTCTAAGAGCCACTGGATTAGATTCAATTGGTAAAACAGGCGTTCACCCTAAAAAGCATATAGTTACGTATAAATATTATAAGATTGTCATAATATTATAAGATTTATACTTAATTTGATTGTAGCGTATATTAGCTACAACGCGCTAGCTACTTATTAATTTCTGAATTTTCTTGATGTTAAAAACAAAGTAACAGGAAAAACGAAAACTATTCTGGGAAAAAATCCTAATGTGTAAAATGCTAAAAATATTCATCGTTCTATTCCTGCGTTAGAGGTTAAAATACTCAAGAAGTAAACAAAAACACATTATATTCCTAAACAAAAGTAACTTACCGTGTTACGAATACTAAACACCATTACGATACATTCACCTGTTTACCGCCACACATCTGCAGATTATTTAATTACCATTCGGATGATAAAGTCCTAAGACTGCAGTAATTTTCTCCACAAAACCAAACCATCGAAAGAACCACGCCTCAAAGCGAAGTGATAGTTTTCCAATACAATGTCACCTCTCTCGCCCAATTAAAATGTACCACGGCCTTACAGCGCCGAAGATAGTACCATTGCGCATTCAATACCACCTCACGTATTAATGCTCGTATATATACCAAGCCCTGAACTACCCTGGCATACATTGTGTTCGTTTAACGGACGGCAGCAAGTCGCCTCTGCCGTCAGATATAAATAATTTAGAAAAATATATGGTGGAAAAGTGCAACATGGCTAAACTAATAGTGCTTCTATGTCTTGTGGCGATCGCCAGTGCCAACACGTACACGGCATCGAAATTAGTTAAGAACATTTACAACGAATGTTTGAGCCAATATTCGGTGGAATGTGTGAAACCGAGGACCCTGCAGTGGATTTCCCAAGTGTCCAACGATGATGAGATCAAGATCACGGAAGATTTGTCTATCGTCAGGACTGGAACGTTTGAAGATGATGAAGAAGCTGACTCTAGGCTGGCAAAGGACCCTGTATACGACGTTGTTGACAAAGTAGACCGTTTCCTGGCTACTCATACGCTTAAAGTGAAAGTTCCAGAAGAGATCACAAAGAGTGCTGCTTCTGAATATGTGCCGAGGTCTTTGCTCACTGACTTGCCTTCTGAATTGGATATGCCTTTGGACGGTGAAGAAGACGGACAGGTCTTCGAAGGCAGGAAGAAGAAGATCAAGCTCCCCAAGCCTTTGAGGATCAAGAGCAGTTAGTAGTACAAACACAGATAGATAATCTGAGCTACCTACTGTTTCTTAAAGATTCTAAATTTATTATTCTTTTTTCAGAACACGGTTTCGTTAAGAAAGTGCTGCTGCCCTTCCTCCTAGGTCTGAAGTTCAAGGCTTCAGTGCTGGTCCCATTGGCTCTCGCTCTCATCGCTCTGAAGACATGGAAGGCCCTGACCCTGGGTCTCATCTCACTGGTTCTGTCTGGTACGATAATCGTTACTAAGTATACTTGAATCAGATTCTAAGTAACTAATTGATTACGGTTTACTTTACATTTATTTGAAACAAAAAACATTGTTATTTAATTTAAAAGATATTATAAACCAAGTTATGGAAATTCTTAGTATTACGCAGTTCTTATAGTAGTAAATGGAGATAAAATTTATCAAGCTTGTATTTACGACATAGAAATATTACTTTGCAAGACTTCCCTTTTTTCGTACCTATATTGAATGAGTTAATTACATCAAGCTTTAATTTATAAAATGTGCTCAAAAATTCCACTACTGATTAAGATAGTCTTAATCTCTTTACTTAGAAGAACCTAAACACCCAGAACTGCATAGAAGCTTAAAATAACTATCGTGTTTCTTTTTGTCACAGGTGCCATGGTCATCTTCAAATTCACGAAGCCCAAGGTTGTGAACTACGAAGTCATCCACTACCCTCAGCACCACGTGGAACACCACGTAGACCACCATGCCCCAGCCTGGGACGCCCACGGTCCCTACCAGGCCAGGTCATTCGAAGACGCCCACGAACTCGCATACTCCGCCCAAATATAAAATGAAAACTCAATAGCTTTAAAACGACAGACCTCTGACTAATTTATTTATTTATTTAATAATTTATTACTACGTTGTAAATAAAGTTTTTGTATAAAATAAGTTTCAAGATTGCCAGCTGTTTGATTACCCTTGGCTTCCTTAACTATTCCTGTACTTTACTGAATGTTATTGGGAATTTAAAAGCATGATATGTATACCAATAACATACCGTAAATCTTCATAGGAAATTTCAAAGCGATTTGTTTTCTTTCGGCTTAGTAATCGAAAGTTAAATAACTATAACATCTGCGTTATTGTAATAATTTATAGCATTCATCTGAATGGCATTGTCAGGATAAACAGGATTCACTATAAAGCTTTTTCTGGCTGGTGTTATATTAATATTTGCAACAGTAATATCAATTGGAACCGATTTCGTAGTTTTAAATTCGTTGTGATTTTCACTACTTTCTAAATGGTCCAGCATCGAAATGAACTTATCATCATCATACCGCTCGATACTTTTATATTTGTCTTTATGGGATTTTACTTTATCCCGTTTCATAGCATCGTTAAACTGAATGTCAACTAAGAATTTTTCTGATGCAACGTTTTCGACGTCGTAATGAGGTTTCTCTATTTTTTGATTCTTATTAGACGTGTTTGTTTGCATTAATTTTTCGATTTCTCTTATGCTCAGTTTGGCTTTCTGTCGCTTTTCCTTACTTTCATTTGAATTTAAATTGATTGTGCTATCTTCCAGTCGATTTGGCAACAATACGTGGTCGGCAAATACTTTGTATACTTTCGAGCTCTTCAAAGGCTGAATTTTGTATAAATTTAAGAGAAAATTGAAAACGTCTTCGCTTCCCCTTTTATTTCTGGCTTCATGACTACTTATTATATCGATTAAGACCTGAAAATGAAAATACAGCTTTATTTTATCATTCAGAAGGCTTGGTCAAGCCCTATTCAAATTACAGCGGTTATATTTTTGATAAAGGTATTGTGGGCTTACTTTATGAGCCCAAAAACCATATGTAATTTAAGTACATTCGTTACATTATAAGATTAAGTAGCTTATAGTGGACGGTTGATGACCATCGACTAATAGCTAAATTTGAGAAATTAGGATATACTATAGAGAAATATAATTATTAGTAGAGTATGATTTAGGTTGAAACAGTGTTTTGTTGGATAGTAACGTTGATTCGTTGAACAATGTAAGGTAAGGCTTAACAATAAAAAACATGACTGTTTTACCGAACAATACTTGATGAAAGTTTTCTTTAATTGAAAATAATCTCCAAGGTGTAGCAGGATCTTTTAACAGCAACTATGATCTCAATCACTTGAGAAAATGTAGTTTCCAATGATTCTATCACTCCCCTCAAGTCCTGCTAACCCTTTTACCAGTGAAACCTAATCGAGAGTCAAATATCGAGGCGTGTGCTGAACGGTTTGCGTATTCAAACTTCGTATGTGTATGCGCATAATTGGACAGGTGAAGCTTCTTGGTATTCTAATTGCGAGGTGATTTTTACTAGCCACTGTCAGCTGTGTGCGTTTGCTTTTATCGTATCACAATATTTTAGAAATTAATCTGTGGTAAAAAAGTGTATATATTCTCATTCAAGATTCATTCGTCAGTCTGGAGTCTCGAATTTTACTCGGTATAACAGCAATAGGCTCACACCGTCACGCCTATATTCCCCAGAGGGGGTGGCAGAGGTGTACTGAGTACACCCACGTTTCGCCGACGATGTTAGTCCCATGTAATAGGGGGTGAGCCTATTGCCATATACCGGGCACAATTCCAGACTCCGGACTCATACTGGGAATTTTTTTTGTTAGAAAAACTACATTTGTCCGACCTAGGATTTGAACCCAGGACCTCGTGATCACAAAGCGATGCGTTTTGCCACCAGACCAACGAGGCAGTCTCTCGCCAATAGGCTCACCTTCTTTAATATGGAACCTAACATCGATCACAATAAGTAGTTGTATACATTAAACACCTGCCACATGCGTTTAGGGAATATAAGCGTGACAGTGTATATTTTTTTACTGCAATCATTAAACTAGGCCTGTGATCTTAGAACTTAAATACCGATAGCTTTACCACAAGCAACCAAATATAAAACACAACATCTTCAAAAACATATAACCCGTTAATATACTTAAACGAAAAGTTGATAAACGTACATACCAATAAAACAGTCGACGTCCAGACCGATTGGTAATGCATTACTTCAGCCTAGCCTGTTATCACCAGATGTGAGCTGTTTACCTTCAAGATGTACAACAAAGCCTATTTTCTGAGCGTTGTTTGAAAATATCGTTGGCTTTATTGTTGCCTACGCCACTACCACGAACTGTTAATACATTTTCACACGTTTTTATTTATTTAATCGGGAAACATACATAAATCTAGTGCTTATTCTAAGAAGTTTTGCATAATCCAATTAAGTTTCGACCGTTAAATAATACGCAATTAGTAAAAAGGAGATAGTGAATAAGGCAAGTTACAGGACTTGCTAAAGGAATAACATATTTTTTTCAAATAAATGCTGATATAGTATCTTTTATTATCTTAACCGTAAAGACACCTATTGAATTTTTATGTAATTTAACTTTTTGTTCGTGAGCATTTAGCGAGCACTTGGCTGGACATTGACCACAAAGTCATTCATTTTTTCACCGATGTGTATTTTAAGCATCTTGCTAGGTATGCCACTCTTTAGTAATTATGTGTTTTAAGCATCCTGTTTCTGAACTATGATGTATCTTAGGCATCCTGATTGCTAACCATGAGACGTTTGTTTTCTGCCTTCAAGGCATTCATCTTTATATCATACGTCAAATAGGAGGAGGTTCTTTGTTGGTGTGTACGCATTTTTACGTATACCCCATTTTAATTTCTATGGTACTGGAATTTGGAATTTGAGGATATACATCAGGGGACTTTTTGATGACAAACTGCACAAATATAATGTACATATTTAAAATGTCATCATCATCTCAGCCTATACTTGTCCACTGCTGAACATAGGCCACCCCAATCGCTTTCCAGGGTAACCGGTCCGATGCCACCTGCATCCAACGACTTTCTGCGATTTTCACAAGATCATCGGTCCATCTGGCAGGCGGCCGTCCTACGCTGCACTTGCCAATACGTGGTCTCCACTCTAGTATCTTTCTGCCCCAACGCCCGTCCGATCTTTGCGCTATGTAGTCCGCCTATTGCCACTTCAGCTTGCTAATCCTAAAGGCTATGTCGGTGACTTTGGTTCTTCCACGTATCTCCTCATTCCTGATTTGATCACGTAGAGAAACGCCGAGCACAGCTCTTTCCGTAGCTCGCTGAGCAACTCTGAGCTTTTTTTATGAGACCTATTGTAAGAGACCACGTCTCAGATCTGGCAACAAAAATTGACTAAAAACTTTAGTCTTGAGGCACTAAGGTATTTTGGATGAGAAGATTTTGCGCAGTTTCCCGAACGCTGCCCAGCCGAGTTGGATTCGTCGATTGAACTCTCTCTCAAAGTTGGACCTACCTAACCGGACTGCCTGTCCCAAACTGTCGACAACTTCAAGAGTAGAGTTCCCAACGGTGAGTGCGGTGGGCACGACATGGACATTAAACATTATTTTCGTTTTGTCCATGTTCATTTTAAGACCCACTTGTTGAGATACTCTGTTGAGGTCACCGAGCATTCGCCCTAGATCTTACTGCGACTCCGCCATGACCACAATGTCGTCGGCAAATCGAAGGTGAGTGATGTATTCGCCATTGATGTTGATGCCAAGTCCTCGCCATTCCAAGAGCTTGAAGGCGTCCTCTAAGGTAGCCGTAAACAGTTTCGGAGAAATGATATCTCCCGGGTTTACTCCTCTTTTTATGGGGATCTCCTTCGTGCACTGCCTCTGTACTCGGACTGACATGGTGGCTTATACAAGCACTTCAACACTTTGATGTACCGATAGTCAATGCGGCATCGCTGGAGAGATCTAAGAACCGCCCAAGTCTCGATCAAATCGAAGGCTTTCTCATAGTCCACAAACGGCAAGCATAGTGGCCGAATATACTCCTCAGTCTTCTGTATAATCTGCCGCAGCGTATATATAGAAAGAAAAAGAAAGAAAAATAATTTATTTTGTGCTCACACAACTAAACACAAAAGAATGAAATGAGTAACATATGTAATTAACATGACAAAAGAGTAACAATAAAAAGGTAGAAATGCAAAGCAGTGATTGTGTGAGACCCAAAATTGGTCCCTGCCTCAGCTAATGCCGCAGCTGTATTATGCTGCAGCGCTGATTTTCCGGCAGCGCCATATTTCGGTAACATCACGGGCGGTCTCTTTCAGATAGATGTATTAAAGTCTAAAACTACTAAGGCATATATATAAAAAGCACTCGAGCAAACGAGGGGTTAACAAACTAGAATAAAATTAAAAATTTGCCCTTTCCTAACCTAATCTTTAAAAAAATCTTTTCAAAAATATATATTTATTGTCTGTGGACATTTTGTAGTTTTTTGTGTTTTTTTTATTATTTGAGAATTGGCAGCACTGTTTCGTTTTGCTGTCAATCAATGTCAATCCAAGGTGTGCCCAAGCAAAATGGCGCGTACGACGTGGCAAATCGATAAATCGTGGCATCTGCAATCGTTTTGACGACTGGACGACTGTGCGACCCGATTTACCTAAAATACCCAAACCAAAATGTTCTTGTTATTAATTGCCGCCGTTAAATAATTATTAAATACAATTAAGCAGCCGCACTGTTTTTTGGGCACAAAAGGGAGGAGGCAGGTATATGTGGTCTATGGTACTAAAGCCTTTCCGGAATCCGGCTTGTTCAGGAGGCTGGAAGTCATCAAGCCTGCGTTCGAGACGATTCGTGATTGACTCTCGAAAACAACTTATAAACATGGCTCAGCAGTGTGATGCGCCTATAGTTCTTTAGTAAGGTGTTATAACCTTTCTTGAAAAACAGTATCACCACGCACCTGTTCCATGGTTCCGGCGTTTTCTCTTCGAGCAAGACGGAATTAAACAGCCTCTAAAGGACTTTAAGTCAGTTCTGGCTGTGCCTCGCGCGCGTTCGGTCGTGTCATTGCGCAGCCCGCCCACTCGCTATTTTCGTATTTTCGCACGTACGTACGTTATCAGTTAATCGACTTGAATAGTTGGTAACGCCTGCGCTTGCGTGGAGTGGTGATTTCGTTGGCTCGTTATACGGGCTTACGCTATTATTTCTCCGCGTCTGGCTCGCGCGTAGCAACTAGGCGAGCCGATAGGTAGACGCGCCGTTCTAACGGCGGTCGGCCTTCCCGCGTTTTTGTAACGGTCGTTTTCCGGGACCTACGTGGTTCGTCGTGGCTGTGCTTACGTGTTTCGTGCTTGTGTGTTTACGTATTTGCATTCGCTGCGCGTATGCTTTTACGTCTCGTGTAGGTACGTTTCGCGTATCGCTCGCGTGTGACCAATTACGTGGGTTGCTAGGCAGCCGCGTCGGCTAACGACGCGGCCGGCCCTCCCGCGGTTTTTTTCATAACGGTTTTTAATTTCGATTACTTAATAGTATTTGTATTGTAAATCCACGTCTGTTGTCCGTTCGTGGTAAGTCCGGTGGACGCCTAGCGGTGTCGTAAGCCGGGCTTGAGCGGGACCCTACCTTTACCCATCCCGCTATCCTATTCTCCGTGCGGCGGTTCTCTTCGCCCCGGAGCAGTTAGGGTTTGGTGCCGCCCGTTCCCCGCCCGGTCGCCCGCGCGCGCGTCGCCCCCCGCCCCCGCGCACCCCGCGCCTTCTGCGCGCCCCGCGACTCCGTTCGCCGCGCCGAGAACGGTAGTTGCGCCGCCCCCGACCCCCGCTGACCGCCCCGTCTCGCCATGCGGGTCCGAGCCGCTCTCGGACTCGGATATGGAGGTCGAGCGTACGTCCGCGCGACGCGCCGCCCCCGCCCGGTCCCCGTCCCCGTCGCTCTCGTCGGAGGACGACTTCATTCCCATTTCAAATGGGAAGCGGGCACGTAAACCGCGCGACTCGCCGCCTCCCAAGATCCAGAGGGCCGGGAACGTCTCCGTTTCTCCCGGCCCCTCCGGCCCCCAGCCGTCTCCGTCTCCCGACGCGGCCGCGAGGGCCTCCCCCCTCGCGCGCCCCGCACGTCCGAACATCACTCCCCCGCCGCTTGTCATTCAGGACAAGAGCGCCTGGGAGCGCATCTCTAAGGCGATTTATAATCGCCAAATAAATTACACGCACGCGCGTTCCACTGCGCATGGCATAGCCGTCAAGGTGGCGTCCTCGGACGACCACCGACGGCTATCCGCGTTCCTGCGATCGAATAAGATCGCATATCACACATACACCCTGGAGGAGGAAAGGGAGCTCAGGGTAGTCATCCGCGGTGTCCCTAGGGAGCTGGACACCGCCGTCATTAAAGCCGACCTCCAGTCCCAGGACCTTCCTGTGCGCCAGGTGCACAGAATGGTCAATGGGCGCTCCAAGGAGGCCTACGACATGGTGCTGGTCGTCCTCGACCGCACCGAGGTCGGCCGTAGGGTCTTCGACCTGAAGGCCGTGTGCCACATCTCTGGCCTCATCCTGGAGGCCCCCCACAAACGTGGCACGCCCGGGCAGTGCCACAACTGCCAGCTATACGGGCACTCTGCCCGGGCGCGCGTGACAGCCCTCGATGCGTGAAGTGCATCGGGGACCCCGCGACGTCCCAGTGCGCCCGTTCGAAGGAGACGGCGGCCGAGCCCCCCAACTGCGTCCTCTGCGGCACTAAGGGGAACACCGCGAACTATCGCTGTTGCCCCAAGGCCCCGAAGGGGAAGCGCGGCCGGACGAGGCGCGGCGGCCGCCGCCGCCCCCGCGCAGTTGCCCCCCCCCCCCCCCGCGCCCTCAGCGCACCCTCGTCCGGTGCCTTCAGCGCCAACGACCTCAGCTCCCCGCGCTCCCGCGCCACAGAAGCTGACCCTCCCTCCCCCGCCGCTCAGGCCATCTCTTGGCGCCAACGCGTGGGTGAAGCCGCTGCCCTACACCGTGGCCTCGCACCCAATAATGGATTTACGACCTCCCCCCCATAAGCCCCACAACCTATTTCTGGCGTTTTTTAACGCCGATGGCCTTCGCTCCCAGCGAGATCAGGTTGCTGATTTCCTCCGAGATCACCAGCTTGATATCCTTCTAGTGCAGGAAGCCTTCCTCAAGCCCGCACAACGCGATCCTAGGATCGCGAACTATAACCTCGTGCGTAATGACAGAATCGGCTCCCGTGGGGGCGGTACTCTCATTTACAGGAGGTCCCTTCACTGCGTCCACCAAGTGCACCGCATCACGGAGCACATCCTCTCCGGTCTTAACAGACCCAAACCCGTCTACACGGGCGCCCTCTTCTTCGATGTCGCTAAGGCATTTGACAAAGTCTGGCACAACGGCTTGATCTACAAGCTCTACCAAATGGGTGTGCCGGACAGACTCGTGCTCATCATACGAGACTTCTTGTCAAATCGCGCCTTCCGATATCGCGTCGAAATGACGCGCTCCACCCCCCACTCCACCCGAGCTGGAGTCCCGCAGGGCTCAGCTGTCTCGCCCCTCCTGTTTAGCCTTTACACGAACGACATTCCTCGTTCGAGTAAGGCGCATCTAGCCCTATTCGCGGATGATACCGCTCTCTACGTCTCGCATAGGAATAAGGGTTTTTATTACCAGAAACCTTCAGGCATCCGCCAATTCCCTAGGGAATTGGTTCAGGAAGTGGCGTATTGAGGTGAACCCGGCCAAGAGCGCTGCGGTGTTCTTCTCCAGAGGTGCCACCCCGCGCCACTCCCTGCGCCGCCCTAGAAGTAATCTCGGCCAAGTGACCATGTTCGACCGACCATGTTCGACCGACCGACAATTGGTAGAGCTTGTAGATCAAGCCGTTGTGCCAGACTTTGTCGAATGCCTTCGCAACATCTAGGAAGAGGGCGCCCGTGTAGATGGGTTTGGGTCTATTGAGACCGGAGAGGATGTACTCCGTGATGCGGTGCACTTGGTGGACGCAGGAGTGTTTGGCTCAAAAGCCGAACTGCTCGTCGATAAGGATACCTCTGGACGTTACGAAGTCTCTGAGCCTCGCCAGAAGTAGGCGCTCGTATATCTTGGCCAGGGAGTTGAGGAGACTGATAGGGCGGTAGCTCGCGGGGAGATTGCGAGGTTTGCCGGGCTTGGGATTGCCTATGACGTCCGCCTCCTTCCACATAGCGGGGATAGTGCAGTTCGTCATGGTGGCGTTCAATATGGCCACCAAGAGGCAGATGAGTTGGGCGGGCAGGCATTTCAGAACGCGATTCGAAATGCCGTCAGAGCCGGGGGCTTTTTTAGTTTTGAGACCCATAATTAGATCTTCGACCTCCGTTTGGGTGATAGGAGGTAAGGAATCGACGAGGGGGATGGATGCCCTGCGCTCGACTTCCCTGTCGACCGCGTCGACGTGGGACTGGTCGACGGACTGAGAGCTGGGGGTGCACTGGCTCTCGAGGGAGTCGGCGAGAAGCTCGGCCTTTTCGTCGTCGTCGAAAGCTGGGGGTGCGCCTGAAGGGCGGGACAGCGGGGGCATGCCAGTCGTGGAGTCAGTTTTGAGGCGTCGCGCCAGCTGCCAGTAGGCCAGGTGCGATGGCGCGATGCCCTCTAGGAGGTCACCCCACCGTTCCTCCCGGACCTCCGCGACACGACGCTTTACCTCTCGTTGTAAAGCGCGCATCCGGGCCCGGCTTCGGTGGGGTAAGAGTCGTACGCTCGGATAGAGGCATTCTTGGAACGAATGAGATCCCTAACATCGTCCGGCAGTCGAAAGCGGTTGAGGCAGAGATCTTCCGCCTCAACTTGCTTGGACGATCGACTGACAGCCGATCGGATGTGTTCGGTGCAGGCATCAACGGCCTGATCGGTGTCTTGAGGGGACGGGATGGAGTCCGAGCTGAGAGGGAGGGGGGAAGGGTTGGCATCCGCCAAGGCCGTGCTTAGCGCATGCCAATCTACCACCGTCTTTTTGGGTCGCTGAGGGGCGGAAGGGGGGGAACCGAGTCTCATGACTACAGGTCTATGGTCAGAGTCGAGTTCCTGGACTACTTCCAAGGAGTGCAGCCGTAAGGTGGCACCCTTAAGAAGCGCCATGTCCAGGACGTCGGGTCGGTGGTTGGGATTGTTGGGATAGTGGGTAGGGTGCATAGGTGCGATGACGTCAAAGTCAAGAACGTCGACCAGGGCGTCATGGCTCCTACCATTAGGGGAAGTGGTGAGACCATTCCAGGCCACGTGCTTACTGTTGAAGCCTCCCGCCAGATGACGGCGCTTCCCAGATTAAGGAGTGCTTCAAAGTCGGACGTACGGAGGCGATCACGATTGGCTGGTGCCCCGTGAGAGAGATGCGACAGACCGAGGCTTCGATGTTGGTGAGCGCAGGGGGATCAAGAGGGATGCAGTGGAGGGACCTCCTGTAGTAAATGAGAGTACCGCCCCCACGGGAGCCGATTCTGTCATTACGCACGAGGTTAAGTTTGCGATCCTAGGATCGCGTTGTGCGGGCTTGAGGAAGGTTTCCTGCACTAGGAGGATATCAAGCTGGTGATCTCGGAGGAAATCAGCAACCTGATCTCGCTGGGAGCGAAGGCCATCGGCGTTAAAAAACGCCAGGGATAGGTTGTGGGGCTTATGGCGGAGAGGTCGTAAATCCATTATTGGGTGCGGGGGGGTTGGGTTCTAAGAGACGCTAGGACGTCGTAGACGTCCCTGTATTCCGCGGCCAGGAGAACCTGGTCCGCCAAGTTGGTGGCGGCGCGGAGTTGGAGGGCGAGTTCTCGGACTCTGGGGATCAACGCGGGGCTTATTACTGCCGAAACGTTCATGATCAGGTTGACGTCCTGACTGACGTTAGTGGGCGGAGGGGGACAAGCCACCGCCGGCGGGATCACCGGCGCGCGCTTTGGGGGGTGGGCAGGGCCTACTGGCGGGTGGGAGGCCGCGGTGTAGGGCAGCGGCTTCACCCACGCGTTGGCGCCAAAAGACGGCCTAAGCGGCGGGGGAGGGGGGAGGTCAGCTTTTGTGGCACGGGAGTGCGGGGAGCTGAGGTCACTGGCGCTGAAGGCACCGGATGGGTGTGCGCTGCGGGCGCGGGGAGGTGTTGCGCTGAGGGCGCAGAGGGGGGGGGGGGGTGCAACCGCGCGGGGGCGGCGGCGGCCGCCGCGCCTCGTCCGGCCGCGCTTCCCCTTCGGGGCCCTAGGGCAACCGCGATAGTTCGCGGTGTGCCCCTTGGCGCCGCAGAGGACGCAGCTGGGGGGCTCGGCCGCCGTCTCCTTCGAACGGGCGCACTGGGACGTCGCGTGGTCCCCGATGCATTTTACGCACCGAGGCCGCGCGTGATAATTACGGGCAGAGTGCCCGTACAACTGACAGTTGTGGCACTGCCCGGGCGTGCCACGTTTGTGGGGAGCCTCTACAGAGAGGCCAGAGATGTGACAGACGGTCGTAAGGTTGAAGACCTTACGACGAAGCCGAATCTCTGCCGGAGATTCTTAGCACTCCGTGTCCTGTCGTGCCTGCTACCGTGGCTAGGACGAACAGGACCGCCGGGGACTAGGGGCCTGGTTTTATATACTTCTTCCTAAATAATTGGGGGGATTTGCCTTACTCGCCACGCTTAGCAGGCGGGTTGGCGAGCGCAGTTTATTGGTCGTGGAAGTATCTAGGAGAAAGCTGCTGCCCATTCCCTAGTTGTCCCTTAGTCGCCTTGTACGACACCCAAAGGGATGAGATGGGTTGGTCCAATTCTAAGCCGGGAAACACACGGCATTTAAAATCTACATATCAGTTATTATGCGTAATATGTAAATCCTGTAAGCACCTTACTTTATAAATTAGTAGAATAATATAAATGTTAATAATTAATGAACTCATTTATTAAAGTTTTAGAAGTCGGTAACAATCGGTCAGCGCAGTTAGTTCCTTGGCACCAACGTCACAATTTTTTTTCTACTTTTTGAAGTGGGTTTCACCTTCGTTTAAAGATTGTTTTGCTAAAGTGGGGTGACGTTTAAGACGTGTGTGTGTATGTGAAACATTTACGCTGTTGGCCGCGGGGCCTTTACAGCTTCACCGGACAAGAAGGCGAGCTTACAACCATTACGCTCGAGCCAGAAGGGCAAGGGTGCAACTAGCTCAGGGGCGCCTCAAGGAGGAATGGCCTCGGCTTGGGTAGTTGTTATGGAGTAAGGCATATACTAGGTGTATCTCCGTGGTGCTCTGCACCGGCCGGCGGGCAAGGGATTCTTCAACCTCACCGACGAGGTCGGTGTCTGATCCTGTGTGCGGTATCTGTATTCGAAAGAAGGGATGAAGGTTATCGGGAAGGTCGGTGCAGGACATGCCGCAGACGGCGGTAACGGCTGATAGGAGGGGTATAGGTTCGTAGTTAGCGACGGCTACGATTAGCGGATTCCTATGATTGAACGCGTTGGTGATATATCGGGTTGTCGCCTTTTCAATAAAAGCGCGAATAGGTTCGAGATCAAGATCGGAATGAATATGTTTCAGACAAAACTAGATAGTTTGTTTCTCGCAAAAAAAAAAATACACCGTACGCTATATTCCCTAAGCAAGGGTGGCAGAGGAGTACTGAGTACACCCAAACTTTTCGCCGACGATGTTAGGTCCTATGTACTAGCGGGCAAGCCTATTGCCATAATCCGGGCACAATTTCAGACTCCGGACTCATACTAAAACTACATTTGTCCTACCTAGGAATCGAACCCAGGCTCCCGTGATAATAAAACAATGCGCTTTGCCACGAGATCAACGAGGCCGTCAAATCTTTTTATTTGGAATGTTTGTTTGTTTCAGGTAAAATTGAATTAAAGCCACTTCCTACGGAGTTGAAAGGACATTGTTCTGCGCCCATACATCATTTGCCCCAGAACCAACAGTAATGAAAAAATACTTGTATAATTTTAAATCACCTATAAATTCTCTTAAGGCATTTATTATTAAACTGACAAGCGGGGGATTTGCAATATTGCATAAAAAGTATAAGATGTTGAAGTTATAATTCAGTAGCCATTAATACATAGAAGGTTATATTGTGTGTGTTGACATTTAGTAAAGATGTCGGCGACTTCGATATAAGTACTTACAATCTCTATCTATATCATCACGCCAGATCTCTTGCGGGGAAGGCAGAGAGTACAGAGTTCCAACAGTTTCTTTCCTTAAATACATCTCTGGCTTCTTCCACTCTCATAGTTCGTCTCATACACGCTCGCGGGTTACGGCGACTCTTGACTTGTCCTTCAGTTAAGACTCGGTCTATTTGGTCATGGTAAGATAGTCCAGGTCTTCCCCGGTACTTACATCCTTCCACTTTCGTATTGTCATACAATACTTAAAAATATTCGTTTTAGATCGTAAATTGTCCATTAGATACGGATATTGCCATTATTTTAATAAAATAGATAAATAATGATGGCGTGGGTCAAATGTTGTCATGTTAATGACAAAGGACATATACATTTTTATGGTAAACAGGACCTGATTGTACACCCAGGATTGGCTCCAGACGAAGGAATTCCTCAACAGACAACAGCACAGACACGTTATTTTGTATACTGTGTCTAATAGTCACGAGTTCGATTCCCGTATGGAACAAATCTTTATGTGACCCACAAATATTTGTTTCGGTGTGGGTATTTGTGTACAGGAATAAATAATAGTGTGGGGCTACGTTTTTAAAAATAAATTGATTGGTCGTATCAAATCCAAGGCTGTGGGTTGTGATAAGATTTGCAGATTCATGATCATATCAGTACTTGACTATCTCCTTCCGGCGATTACTCACCTTGTCAATTTCTCTTTAGAGTCCGGTGTATTCCCATCTCTCTGGCGGAAAGCTTTTGTCCGCCCCCTGCCAAAGATCCCCAATCCCACCCTTCCTAGCCACTACCGTCCAATATCCATTCTCCCTCTTCTTTCAAAAGTGCTCGAGGCCTGCGTTCACAAGCAATTTTCCCATTTTATATATATCAACAATTTAATTAACCCTCTTCAATCTGGATTCAGGCCCGGCCATAGTACCGTTTCTGCCCTTCTTAAAGTGACTGGTGATATCCGATCAGGCATGGAAGATACCAAAGTTATCGTCCTCGTGTTAGTTGATTTCTCGAATGCCTTCAATACCGTTAGTCACGAAATCCTTCTGTCCATTCTCTCCTTCCGTTTGTGCTCACAAAAGTCGCTGGATTGGTTTTCCTCTTATCTTCGAGAACGTCAGCAGTCCGTTTTGAGTGATGACGCATCGTCAGCTTGGTGCTGCCTCGACACTGGCGTTCCCCAAGGCGGTATACTTTCTCCTCTTCTATTTTCCATTTTCATTGATCTGATAACTCAAGAATTTCAGTGCACGTATCATCTATATGCTGACGACTTGCAATTATATTCGCAAAATACGGTTGATAAAATTCCAGACATTATCATCAAACTAAATCAGGATTTAGAGGCTATAAAATACTGGTCCGACAGGTTTGGTGTCACGGTGAATCCCACAAAGTGCCAGGCGATTCTTGTGGGAAGTTCTAGACTTTTGAGCAGAGTGGATACTGATTTATTGCCTACACTTAAATTCAACAGGACAGTTATCCCCCTAAGCTCTAGCGTTAAGGATCTCGGTTTGCACCTTGACACTTCGTTCAGCTGGCAAACACAAGTTATGGCCGTCGGTCAAAAGGTTACTGGTACGTTACGATACTTGTATCGGTTGAAAAACTTGCTTCCTACCAACACATAAGCAATGCTTGTGCAATCCCTGATCTTTCCTATTTTCGACTATGGTGATGTGTGCTATTTCGACCTGAATGCAGATCAACTCAACAAACTGGACCGCCTTCTCAATAACTGCATTCGGTTCGTCTTCAACTTGCGTAAATACGACCACGTGTCGGAGCAGCGATCACTATTAAAGTGGTTGCCCATTCGGCAGCGTAGAACTCTGAGGGCACTGACTACGCTTTTTTCCATCCTTCATTCTCCAGTCTCGCCCGCTTATCTTACTTCCCAATTTCAATATTTATGTTCTAACCACGATAAACATCTTCGTTCTGTAAATAACCGTCTTCTTCAGTGCCCCCCTCATAGTACTGATTTCATTCATTCTTCCTTCTTTGTGCAGTCTATCCTTCTTTGGAATGCTCTGCCTCTGGAACTCAGGATGGCCACTAATCGTTCCTCTTTTAAAAAAAGTCTACAAGACTATCTACACCAAAGGTTGAACCCCTCTCAATGTTAGTCGCTTCACGTTGTTATGTCGCACAGTTTTAGTTTATGTATACATTGTATAATTATTTATATATGTATATATTTGTGGTATATATATAAATATGTATATTATCGTTATATATAATTTGTATATATTAAGTATTATGTATAGTTAATTAGTTGGTATTTACCTTTTTTTTTTTTTTTTTTCTTTACCCTCTCCAATTCGTGTAATTTCACACCTGCCACACTTGTCTCTACACCACCCTAAGGTAGACTGGCAGAAAATGCCTCAGGCATTAAGTCCGCCTATGTACATAAAAGTGCATAAAGAATAAATAAATAAATAAATAAAATAAATTGTGACCTTATCTGTCTGCATAAAAGATTGTTCTTAAAAAGTATTTTTAAATATAAAATTATTTTTAATAAATCTGACTCGTTGGTCTAGTGGCGTATAGGGGTATCATAAAATTTAAATAACAGAATAATCAAGTAGAAATAAAGTCCACCGGTTAGTTTTAATTAAGGACTAGTGAGCGATTCACCCCTATCTCACTTCATGGAAAACGACGATGAGGCCGAAGATGTGGTTCACTGACTGAGTAATAGCATATTTGCTCTGAAATAGGCTGAGGATACTGCTTTTATTCTGTCGGTTACATTTTTCCACCCTGGAATGAACCCGATCCTCTCCTTACAGATCTATTTTGTATCAATCACTGTTATAGCTCATCTCATAGATACACATACGCCGATTTCAAATACGCAATTTATTGTGCACATTGAAGTCATACAAGTTTTTATGGTGTTAGGCAACGGTACAATTTAAAATGGCCGATCAAAATTAAACATGTAGATAGGTGTAAAAGAATTCGTGTATGTTGTTAGCCGTAAAGGCGTTCCTTCGTCTGAAGCCAATCTTGAGTGTAGAAGCAGGTCATACTACCATAAAGATGAATAGTCATCGAAATTGAACCAACATGTCAAATTTCAAATCCGGGGGACAAGAGAAGTGATTTTAATTCATGCGATAAACAAACTAACAAACGTTATAATAATTGATTAGACCAGATACCAATAGGGACGACCTAAGCAACTCAGATATCTGAACAATTAAATGCATGGCACAATTGTTCAAATTGTTGTTGGCAACATCTAATTCATAAATATTATCAATGATTTGCATGAATTTGTCTTGGAGTAGACGTCTTTCTAACCTCTAAAATTACTAAATATTGCTAAAATTCAATTCACAATCCTCGACTATATCCGGCAACATCATATTTGAGAGACCACTAATCCTTGTGGAAAAACACCGATTTCTACTAAAAATGGTTTCCGAGGCTATTGAAACTAAAAATATCCTAATATCAATAGAGGACAAGTCGTCCTTGACTTGTTCTTCCATAGACTTAGGATACTGTAGATAATATAATTAAATCCAAAACCAAGCATAACACAAGATTTTAAGACACCGTGAGCACATTTATTTATTTATTTATAGATACACCAACGACATACTACAAAATGCTTGTAATAAATAAAAGTAACAATATTTCTTAAATTATGTGTAGAATGACTTTACAGGTGTATACAGCATTGCAGCATTCGTACGAAGATCCGACTAACAAGAATAATTAAGAAGTTTGAAGACTATGCGTTTTGGGCGTAAAATACCTAAGTCCCTCCCGTGACCGTGGGTGGTCCAAAGCACTAGAAACGTCGGTAACATAAATCTACAACTAAACAGCGTTAAATCGTAAAAAAATGCTGTTTTATTCTATAAGCATCTTTATTTAAATATAAATTACAATTATAAATACAATGGTACATTCATTTTTTTAAACGTAGCCCTACACTACGATTTATTCCTGTACCGTGGGTGCGTTTACAAACATTTAAATTCACATACAAAAATACCCTGACCGGAACAAATAATTGTGGATCACACAAAGATTTGTCCCGTGCGGGAATCGAACCCGCGACTATTAGACACAGTGGGCGGCTAAATCGTCCGTCATCAACATTAACATACAATAGCGGAAAATTGTGTTATAACAATGTAAAATCTTTAAGTTTCTCAGAATAATAAATGAATTTAAGTTTATTACATAATGTACTGCGTTTTTTTTTCTGTTTAGCCTGATAAAGCCGAGCTCAATCTTACGCCACATCTTATGTTTAAATATTATATATTCTGTAATCATCTTGTAATAACATTAAGTAAAAATAAGTAATATAATATTTATATGACTTGTTTATTATTTATTAGTTTGTAACTGGAAACGACGCAAGAGGGACATTTTTTAGTTGGTAACTGCTTACAAAATATGGTTACGTGGAAGGTTGAAAGGAATAAAAATAATACTTGGATATTTGCAGAAAGATTTTAAATCTTACAATTACATTGCTACAAAAAGCTGTGACTTAACACCCACAGATGGCGCTAAATATAAAATTGACAACGATTCTCAATACATGTTTGAGAGCAGTGTTGGGCACTAATTGTTTAATTGTTCAATTGTAGGATCAAACAATTGAAATTTCAATCGCTGTAAAAATCAATTGCAATTGACGATTGAAAAATTAATTGTTAATTTTCACAATTAACAATTGATCAATGGTAATTTTAAAACGTTGCAATTACCATAGATCAATTGTTAATCGTTTTTGCATGTTTACGATTAAACAAACACACGACAGAATATATTTTAAACACATCCAAGATGGCGGACGTGACTTTTGAAGTAAAATGGGTGTCACTTTTGGGGTTTCGGGAATAATGATTGCGAATAAGGCGTGAATTTTTGGATCTAAGATGTCGGACGCGACTTTTGTGGTCATATCAATATGGGTGTCACATTTGCGATATTAGGGCATGCTGACTACGAATATGACGTTAATTTCTGGATCTAAGATGGCGGTCGTGACTTTTGTAACAATATCAATATGCCTGTCACTTTTATGGTTTTGAGGGGTGTTGATTACAAATATAATGTTAATTTTAAAATCCAAGATGGCGGACGTGACTTTTTTGTGTAAATCAATATGGGTATCGCTTTCGGGGTTTTAGGGGATGCTGATTACGAATATGGCGTTAGTTTCTGGATCCAAGATGGCGGACGCGACTTTTTATGCAAATCTATATGGGTATCGATTTCAGGGTTTAGGGAATGCTGATAACAAACATACCGATAATTTTAAAATCCGAGATGGCGGACGCGACTTTTTATGAAAATCGATATGGGTATCGATTTCGGGGTTTTAGAGGATGTTGATTAAGAATATGGCGTTAGTTTCTGGATTCAGGATGGCGGATGCGACTTTTGAAATAAATCAATATGGGTGTCACTTTTAGGGTTTTAAGGGATGCTGAGTACAAATATAACGTTATTTAAAAATCCAAGACGGCGGACGTGGCTCTTGATGTAAAATCAATATAGGTGTCACTTTTGAGGTTTTAGGATTTGCTGATAACAAATATGGCGTTAACTTTTGGAACCAAGATGGCGGACGCGACTTTTGGAGTTAAATTAATATGGGTTTAATTTTTGGGGTTTATAGTTTATCATATCATATTTTGTGCAAATTTTTCTTGTGTATATGGCTGGACCTCTTCAAGTTTTCTTAAGCCCCTTGTCGGTATTTTTTTTTTGGAATTTTTGCACCTTTTTTATATATCGGATTTCTTCCTTTACTTGTACTTTAAAACCTTGCTTCTTGCCAAAATACCACGATTCTAGGTCAACAGGAAGTGCTATATAATTTCTAATGAGTGACTTTAAATGGCCACATCTTTTGCTTGGGTTTAGTTAGAACCTTCATTTTTTACACTAGTAGGAGACCATAGAGGAATACGAAAGGTATTTGGTATAAATTTCAACTTAATACCTCTAGCCGTTCCTGAGAAGAAAAACAACCTAAAAAACGTGATAGCCGTCGGACAGACGGACAACGAAGTGATCCCATAAGGGTTTCGTTTTAGGTACGAAATCCTAAAAAAGTATATCTCACGTACGGGGAACGGGGGGGATCACCGAATGCCACTAAATCTCATCAAGGGGGATTCGATATAACTTACAAATCAATGGCTGACTTTATTATTCACGCATTTATTTTAAAATAGATTTTTCGTAGTTATGATGGAAGTGAGAGCAAAAGAATTTAAACACAAATAAATAAAAAAATAAACATTGTTACACCTGCATTTACTGTGTACACCCACTTATTGCAAATATTGTTAGGTCTGAATGTACCTTGTTGACGGACTGGTGGCTATTGTCGTCTCGCGGAGCGGCGGCTGTCTGTCCCTAGAGGGCGTACATAGAGGTCGGGGATACGTTTCTGCCCTTGTCCGAGGCATTGTTATTGTTGGCGTTTACTTTTCGCCCAACCGCCGACTCTCTGAATTCGAGGACCTCCTGCTGCGGTTGAGTGCCCTGGTCGCCCGATCTCGCCCTCGTCCTATGCATGTGCTGGGGGATTTTAATGCCATATCCCCGGCTTGGGGTTCTCCCACCGCCAACGCAAGGGGCGAGATGCTGGAGGAGTGGGCCGTAGAACACGGACTGCCTGTCCTTAATAGGGGAGCAACCCCCACCTGAGTCAGGCGAAATGGCGGCTCAATAGTGGACGTGTCGTTCGCCAGTCCTGATTTGGAGCGCCATGTGCAGGGGTGGCGGGTTGTGGACTCGGTGGAGACGCTGTCTGACCACAGATACGTCAGGTTTAGCGTCTCTGCCCGGTCTCGTAACGTGAGACGGGACATCGGGGGTGAGTCTGGCCCTCGATGGTCACTGGCCCGTCTAGATACGGAGGCCCTGCTCGAGGCTGCCGAAGTGCAGTCTTGGCCTTCGGCGCCGGTGGCCCCTTACGATGTGCAGCGGTAGGCTGTGTGGGTTAGGGAGGCGCTGACTGCGGTGTGTGATGCGGCTATACCCCGTGTGCGGCAGAGGGTTTCTGGTAGGCGTCAGGTGTACTGGTGGTCGCCGGATATCGCGCAGCTTCGCCGAGCCTGCGTGGCGGCGCGCTATCATTACACCAGGTATCGAAGGTAGAGGGGACGAAACATACCCGTCGGACCAACTGAGAGGGAGGAGGAGCTCTATGCCGCGTACGGGGCTGCGAGAGGGATCCTGCGGGACGCCATTCTGAGGGCGAAAGTCCAAGCCCGGAAGGAGCTCTTGGCGTCCCTCGATGCCGATCCGTGGGGCCGGCCGTACAGGATGCTGCGAGGCAAACTGCGCCCCTGGGCTACGCCGCTGACCAGCTCCATGGAGCCGCGACTGGTAGAGGAGGTGTTGGCGAGCCTGTTTTCAGGGCAAACGGAACACATCCCGCCTGCCATATTTCGTCTACCGGGATATGCATAATAAAAAAATACTTCACAACAAATTATTGAGTGATTTTTTTTGATAATATAAATTTGACAAGTCATAAAGTTATAGAATATTTTATCAACCATTAGATCATTCTCTTAACTATTTATTTTATTACTACATTTATTATATTATATAATTATGTCGCGATTAATATTATGTTAAGTTACATTATTAATTTGATTCAGGACAAGGCCATTGAACTGACCCAGCTTATTACTAAAGATATCTATGTCTTTAGAGTCACGGGATATTTTATTAAAAGCGTGGGTTAATCGGGCTATTGGTGCATTTTCGCCCAGATTTGTTCGCTGACGGGGAGCCGCTAGTAGTTGAGAGGGATAACGTGGTACCCTGGAAGGAACATTGATGCGAATCATGCTGAGTAGGTCCGGGGAGTCAATCTCGTTGTTAACTAGCTTAAATAAAAATAATAAATCGGATATAGTGCGTCGATTTTTTAAAGAATAAAGCTTAAAATGGCCAAGCCTAGCTTCATAAGACCTTACAGTTCTTGAAATTCCTACTCGGTACGCTAGATGCCGAACTAATCGCCTTTGTACTCCGTCTATTCGTGAAATATGAACGTCGTATGCCGGGTTCCAAACAGTGCTACAGTATTCAAGTTTACTTCTGACTATGGAGTTATATAGAAGCATGGTTGTGTCGAGATTTTTGAAATCTTTTGAACATCGTAGCAAAAATCCTAGGGCTCGATATCCCGCCGCAACCACATTATGGATATGGCAGATGAAACGCAATTGAGTATATAAATAAACACCCAAGTCTCGGACTACCGTTTGCTCCGTTAATGCAACACTATTTATCTTGTATGTAGACTGGATTTTTTTATGTTTACGGGTGAATTTTATATGGACGCATTTGCTGCTGTTGAGATACATTTTATTTGCTTCACAACACTTAGTCAGGTTGTCTAGATCGGTTTGAAGAAATTGAATGTCAGATTGTTGTTGTATTATGCGAGTCAGTTTTAGGTCGTCGGCAAATAGATAGGGTGTCGAAAATCGAAAAATGTCAGATATGTCATTAATGAAAATGTTGAAAAATAGTGGGCCCAAATTTGAGCCTTGAGACACTCCTGAGGTCGCGATAAACGCATCTGACTCTTCACCATCAACTACTACCGTGTTCTTTCTATTATCAAGATAACACCTACACCAATTTAAATCTGTGCCCGATATGCCAAACAATAGTTGCAATTTACGTATCAATATATCATGACTAACCCTATCGAATGCTTTTGAAAAGTCGGTATATATTGCGTCTACTTGTAACCCTTTATCTAGTGCGGAGGTCAGATGTGCTGTATAAGTTACAAGATTGGTGTTCGTAGATTTTTTGACCCTAAATCCGTGTTGATTGCAGGACAAGTACTTGTTCACGTGATTATAGAAGTAAGAGTAAACAAAAGACTCGAAAACCTTAGACAGCGTAGAAAGGATTGAAATTGGAAGATAGTTATAAATATTTTCACGCTTTCCGTTTTTGAAGATGGGAACAATCCTAGCCTGCTTCCATGCACTAGGAAATACACCGGAACTAAGAGACTTATTATATATGATTGATAATGGTTTACTCAGAGCTTTAGCACATCGGGATAAGAAGATTGGCGGTATACTATCGGGCCCCGCACCTTTAGATACATCAAGTTTGGAAAGTTTTTTGGCTACATCTTGTGGTGTTATGGATAAATTGTGCAGCCCAAAAAATTGAGAATTTATTTTTGTTTCAGTTTGTGCGTCATTTGTAGCGCAGGGCAGATCATACACTGAAGAGAATCGTAATGCAAATAGGTTTGCAATATCCTTGGCATTAGTCGCGTTTCTATTGTTGAGCGTCATATTCGAGGGATACGATGAGGATCGTTTTGATAGATTTTTAATATGTGTCCAAAAGCATTTGGGATTGTTATTGATAGATTTTTCAATACTCGCTATGTATTTATTGTAACAGGATTTGGCTAGCATAGTGCAGTCTTTCTTTAAGTAATTAAATTCAATGATGTCAAGCGCGTTTTCGTATTTTTTAATTCGTATGTGTAGTTTTAGTTTCTTAGTGAGTAATTTTTTAAGTTGCGGAGAGTACTATGGCGGATATTTGCCTCTGCGGCACTTGGTTTTAGGCACATACTTCTCAACAACCTCGTCAACCATAACATAAAATTTGTCAACGATCTTGTTTACGTCATTATACATGTTAAATTCGCGAGCCCAGTTTATGCTTGCAAGTGCCTTGTGAATGGAATCGTAGTCTGCTTTATAATAATTTAGTTTACTTATACTCTTAGAAATATTTTTCTCTTTTACAGGAGTCAAGATCGTAATTGTAATAGGTGGATGATGTGTATCAGCATCTCTTATTGAGTGAGGACAGTTAGCGATATTTATATTCTCTATATCGGAAATTACTAAATCAAGAATCCGATTGTGTTTGTTTTTAATATTGTTAAATTGTTTCAAGTTATGGTAGGCAATGAAATCTATGGGGATCGTCCAAGAGCGTGCTCGTCGCGACCCCTGCCAGTCATTATGGCTGCAATCTTGGACCGAACAAGTACCGCAGTGCGGGCTAGGGCGTCCCCCCGAGGCGACGCGTACCGGCCTGCCCCCGTCGGTACGAATATAGGTGGAAGCGGCGATGGGGGCCGCCACCCATCACGCCAGGCCCGAACTGGCGAGTCGTGGGGTGCAGAGTGCCGAATAGGCACTTGGAATGTAAGAGGTGGTATGGAAGATAAGATGCATGAGGTGATTGATGTGATGAAAGAGAGACGCCTGGATGCTCTGTGTGTAACAGAGACTAAGCGGAGGGGCAGTGAAACCTGTGATCTTCCTGATGGAACGATGGCTCTGTGGTCTGGGGTACCGCAGAGCAGTCGTGCCAGCATGTGGGTGGGTATCTTGCTGTCCCGTCGCCTGGCCTCTGGAGTGAGAGATTATGGCCTGTGCGATGCGAGACTTCTCTGGGTCCGTTTAAAACTGGGTGTCACTAGAGTATTTTTGGTCGCAGCATATGCTCCCGTAAGCTCGTCGACACCCAGGACCTTGAGAAGTTTTGGGATAATGTCAGGGAAGTTCTGGATTTGGCTGAGGCTAACGAAAAGGTGATTTTGTGTGGCGATCTGAACGGATGGGTAGGAACCAGGTGGCAAACTTGCGACGCTGCTCTGGGTCCTTATGGTGATAAGAGAGTGAACGATGCAGGTAAGCTCATTGTATATGTTTATTTGGAAAGGGGTCTCCTTGTGTCTAACACGATATTCCAGCACAAGGACATACATTTGTATACGTGGAGAAGGAATGAACAAAAAAGCATGATAGATCTGATCCTGGTTGATAACCGTCTCCGAAGCAAACTACAAGATACGCGTGCGTATAGAGGCCCCACTCTGGAATCAGACCACTATCTCGTAGTTGCGCGGTTTAGTGGTCTGTTCAGGAAGTGGAGGTACTGGCGAGAGCGTATCCCCTTCGGAGACCTTGAAAGATTAAAGGTTGAAAAGTTGCAAGATGAGAGCGTGAGGAAAATGTATGAAGATAGAGTCCGGGACAAGCTTTTGACAGCAGGCTCTTCGGACTCGAATGTAGATGAATGCTGGAATAGCCTGAAAGAGAGTTTGGTGGAATCCGCAAAAGAAATATGTGGTTGCTCAAAGAAGCATATTACAGCAACAGGTGATGCATGGTGGGATGCGGTGTTGCAAAGCTCCGTAGAAAGTAAGAAGAAAGCGTGGCAGGACTATGTATCTTCTTTGAACCTGAATGCCAGTATGACAGAGATGAGGAAAGAAATATACCGGCAATGCAAGAATGCCATTAAAACTTTAGTGAAAGAAAAGCGTGAAAGAGCCAGTATGATTGAGGCGGAGAGGCTGGCGAAGAACTTCGAGAACAACACCAAACTCTTTTGGAGCAAGGTGAGAAAGGCTCGAGGTGATTCGTCAGGCTCCAGAATGGAAAGGATAAAATCTAAAGATGGTGACATTCTTGCAGACACACAAGCTGTGCTAAACCGGTGGAGTGAATATTTTGGAGAAATGTATGGAGATGACCCGGATGCTGATGCCGCAGACGTGCCCAAAGGCGAGATTGCGGCACCAGAATCAACGGAGGACATCACTATGGAAGAAGTTGAATGGGCGATAGGAAGTATGAAAAACGGTAAAGCTGCGGGAGTAGACATGATATCTGCCGAGATGATCAAATATGGTGGAACTTGCGTCCGGGACGCTTTCCGGGCCCTTGCAAACCTTTGCTGGAGGACCGGTAGAGTCCCTACAGATTGGCGCCGCGCAGTCATAGTACCCTTGTATAAAGGCAAGGGTTCACAATATGACTGCGCCAATTACCGAGCCATCAGTTTCATCAGCTTGGCAGCCAAAGTGTATGGTAAAATTATTGAACGGAGAATGCGCGTGAAGTCCGATGGAATGTTGGGCGAGGCACAAGGGGGTTTCAGGTCTGGAAGAGGATGTTCGGATCAAGTCTTCGCACTCCGCAACATCGTAGAGAAGCATCTGGCAGTGGGGCGGAAGGTTTTCTGCGGTTTTGTAGATCTGGAGAAGGCATTTGACAGAGTTGTGCGATAGAGACTTTGGGACATTTTGCCAGAGTATGGTATAGATGGCACTCTGTTGCGAGCCGTCCAGTCCACTTATGTGGACTGCAAGGCATGCGTACGGGTAGGTGGTAACAGGTCACCCTGGTTTGACGTTAAAATCGGCGTCAAGCAGGGTTGCGTGTTGTCCGCTAGACTGTTTATAATATATCTGGACAAAAGTCTTCAAAGACTGAAAGCGATGAATGAAGGTGTACAAATGGGTGACTTAGTGGTAAACCATCTACTTGATGCAGATGACGCGGTTTTAATAGCGCCAACAGCCACTGATCTGCAATTATAGTCACAGTTATGAAAGACGACTGCATGATCAATGGCTTACACTTGAATGTGAAGAAAACCAAGATTATGGTTTTTGAAAGAGAAGAAACCAGAACGAATGTAAGGATTGTGGTTGGTAACGATGTGCTGGAGCAAGTGAATGAGTTTGTATATCTTGCATGCGCCTTCAGTAAGGATGGGAAATACACCGCTGACATAGAGAGAAGAGTGAGTGCAGGGAACAGAGTGAATGGTGCGATGGGAAAGCTACTCGGGAGCCGGCACTTAAGCCATAAGGCGCAGCTGGCCATACATAACGGAGTTCTTGTCCCAACGCTGTTATATGGTAGCGAGAGCTGGGTATGTAAGAAGGAGAATGAAAGTAGGATAAATGCGGTAGAAATGCGAGCTCTGCGGAAGATGTGCGGAGTGAAGCTGACCGACCGCATTAGCAACAGCATAGTAAGACAGCGAGTAGGTATGAAAGATAGTATCGGTGTAAAGATGAGAAAGGGCATGCTCCGTTGGTTCGGGCATATAGAAAGAATGCCAGAGGAAAGAATGACAAAACAGATATACAATGTGAAAGTGGAAGGATGCAGGTACCGGGGAAGACCTAGACTATCTTACCACGACCAAATAAACCGAGTCTTATCTGATGGAAAAGTCAAGAGTCTCCGTAACCGGCGAGCGTGTATGAGACGAACTATGAGAGTCGAGGAAGCCAGAGAAGTATGTAAGGAAAGAACCTGTTGGAACTCTGTGCTCTCTGCCTACCCCGCAAGGGATCTGGCGTGAGGTTATAGATAGATAGAATGAAATCTATTAAAATGCCCCTAATATGGTTACTTTTGCAAGAGGGGGTTATATGACAGGGGCCTTCAGGCTTGTTTTGTGTCCAATCAATAGCGCTTAAGTTAAAATCACCTATTATCAGAGTACGGTCATTGTTGTCACTATTTAGGACCTTACCACAATTATCTACGAAGTGTTCTAATATATCTTTACATACAGGAGGGGGCAGGTAGATGCCGCATAATTTAAGTTTATTTTGATTTGGTTTAAGTTCCACAGTTATCCATAAATCTTCACAGTGACTTTCCCATTCTAATCTGCGGCTCGAGTTAAATTTTTTGGAGACTGCTATTAGTACTCCCCTCCCAACTTCTTATGGTTATATAGACTGGACGTTTCGCGGTTCCTTCTGTACACTACAAATCTATCATCAAATATCTCAGCATCGAATATACCTGCTCAGAGCCAAGTTTCAGTCAAGACATACACATCATAGTCACTATTAAGTATGCGTTGGCGTACTTCTGCTAGATAAGTTCTAAGGCCCCTAGTGTTTTGATAATAGCAATTTAAACTATCGAATATTTTAGTTGTTAATATAAAGAACTTGCATTATAATGAGAGTATCTAAGGTTCAAGTTAAAGCCTTTAGTTTTTCGACACTGTTTATAACAATAGTTTCTGAGAGTTCGTTCTTTTTCATGAAGATTCTTCCCTTGCGCACCCACAGGAACTTATAACCCAGCTCCTTCGACTTAATCCGAGCTGCGGCATGAATTGCTTTATTCTCTGGAGACAAATGTTCGACGACGATTATGGGCACAGGATTATCCCCCCCTATGCCCAGATGACTTGAATGGAGCTTTTCTTTTGGGTTCGCCTTATTAAGTTTAATGGATGCCGCAAGGAAAATGTCACGCATTCGAGGGCTGTTAAATCTTACCAGGATTGATCGCGGTCTCTTGCTTTGCGTGTCCTTCTGCGCAATGCGAGTGCAGTGCAAGATATCTGTGTCTTTGACATTACAATTGATAACTTTACCAAGCTGGATTACGGTAGTTATAATATTCTCAGACCTATGTTCAGGCACACATTGCACTTCAACGTTGTTTGATCGAGCATGTTGTTTCAACAAGTTCATCCGATTCGTAATATCACAAACTGATTTCTGAAGTATTGTATTCTCTTTTTCCAGTTTTTGAATTGCAGCAGATTTTTCTTCCAGTTTAACCTTCATTTCCGCATATTGGTCATTAAAAAATGCAAACGATTTCTGAAAACTAGCCACCAACTCGTTTATCTTACGGAGTTGATCAGCAATCAGATCTCTTACAGTGTCCCGGAGGGCACGGCTAATCTCCTGTTTAATGATTTCTCTAAGAGAATTACTTGTTATTTCCGTTAACGGTTTATCGCAATCTTGATCACCCACTATGTGATCCAATTGTTTACTGGCAGAAGTACCTTTGGTATTAATAGGTGAAGGCTGGTTATTGCATTTAGGACTCTACTGCTTGTTCGTACGCACTGGAGTGTTGGTATTATCAACTTTTGGTTTTAAACAGATACAGCGTGGGCAAATCCATTTTTTTTTACTATCCAAATTCAGCGATTTAATTCGTCTCTCTGGTATATCCGCACAATATAGGTCATACCAATGATGACACTCAGAGCATTGCAGCCCTTCCTTTCATTTAAAAGAATTTCAGCAACCAGCACAGCTTTTCATAATGCTAAAGTTAGTAATTTTGGATTGAATTATTTTGACTGGTAATAGTGTTCCTATATTAGTTAATTGGCGCGCCCTTTATTTGATAATGCCGTGGAAAGAAACAGATATCTTGCCTGGATGTCCTTTGTAATTCCATCCACGGTTCCACTGTTATTAAATTATATTTCATTTGTTTGTAATTATGTCTTTTAACTTAATACGAACAGCATTAAAATTTATATCACTACAAAAAGCAATTGTCCGATTGCTTGGGCTCGAACGTCCATCTAATGTGATGCGAGCTGACGATCGTCGCAATTGCCTCCACGCTATTGTAACATTGAGAGCTAACTCGAAATTTAGGTTTAATTCTGTGCGGTGTCGGGAGTTTGATTGTTGGTTAGTGAGTAGGGGGTCCAAAGGTCGACTTTGACGCCGAGTTAACGGGAATCGAGTGACACGAAAGATGGTTCGTTTTTTTTCAATATTTAAAATTCCACTCACTTGTTTAGCAATTTTTATTGTTCTGGAGCATTATTTTTCCCTTCTGTGTTATTAACTATTCGTAGTGTTGTTTTTCTCAGTTAAAACTTCATCGGTGTGAATTTTTGAACCACAAACTTTTTTCCTTTAGCATCTCCAATAATGTTCGTTATAATATACTACCAACGTTATGTAGCAATTATTAGCACACACTTTATGCAATTTACTATGGATAAAGGCGAAAGACTGGTATAAACTATTTTTGAAGAAATATTTTAACAGAGCTGATGTTTATAGCGGCAGTGGCGCCGCTATAAAACCATTTATAAATTATTATACATCATTTATAAATGTTGCTGATTGAGGAGCTGCTCAAACCCAATCTGTTTTAGCGTCAAGATAATCCGAAATTTTATAATACCCTCTCTCACAGAGTCTAGTTTTAATTGCCTTTTTAAACTTATTGATAGGCATGTTTCGGATATCTATGGATAATTTGTTGTAGAAGCGTATACATTGCCCATGAAAGAATTACTAATTCTGTGGAGACGAGTGGAATGTACAATAAGATCATCTTTGTTCGGTGTATTTACATGACAAATGTCGCTATATTTTTCAAAATTACTGATATTTTTTTTAACATATAGAAGATATATATATCATATATAAATTGTGATGCAACAGCTAAAATATTTATCTCTCTAAACTTTTCCTTAAGAGAAGCTCTCGGGACCAAATTGTAAATTGCTCGAACAGCCCTTTTCTGGAGAACAAAGATGGTATTAAGTTCTGCAGAGCATCCCCAAAGTAGTATGCCATATGACATAATACTATGAAAATAAGCAAAATAAACAAGTCTAGCCATTTCAATATCAGTTAGTAATCTAATTTTCTTATATGCGGCTTATGCCGCTGAGCTTAATTTACCAGATAATTGATCAATATGGGGACCCTATTGTAATCTGGCATCAATAGTGAAATACCTAGAAATACAGTCAACTCTACAAGGTCTAAATCCACGCCATTTATTTGTACGTTAGTTGCAACCTGTCTTACATTTGGCGTTGTGAATTTAATACATTTTGTTTTCTTCTCATTAAGGAGAAGATTATTCGTGTTGAACCAATGAACGACCATTGACAGTGCACTGTTCACATCGTCATAATTAAGCAGCTGTCTTTTTATTTTGAATAATAGAGATGTATTATCCGCAAACAGCACAATGTCCTGATTATCCCCTACATAGTAGGGTAAATCATTTATATATGTGAGGAATAGAAATGGACCGAGAATCGAACTCTGGGGCACGCCCATTGTCACGTTAGAACCGGGAGATCGCTTCCTATTAACATCAACCTTTTGCATTCTATCACAGAGGTAAGATGTCAAGAGGTTGAGAGCCCTGTACCTAATTCCGTAATGGTGTAATTTTCTGAGGAGAGTTTCATGATGCACACAGTCAAACGCCTAAGACAAGTCGCAGAATACACCTAAAGTATCCTGCGAGTTCTCCCAGGCCATAAAAATATTTCTCATTAATTCAACACCTGCATCAGTAGTTGAGCGATTCTTAGTGAATCCAAACTGGTTTTTGTGAAGTAGTTTATGACTACTAAAGTGGCTTATCAACTGATTTAGGATATTTTTTTCAAATATTTTACTTAACGTGGGCAGCACAGAAATAGACCGAAAGCTATTTGGATCCGATGAACTACCCGTTTTAAACAAAGGAATCACTCTACTAAGTTTCATAAGATCAGGAAATACACCACTAGCAACACAACCGTTAAATACAGATGCCAAGTGGGGGGCAATAATATGGATCACAGAACTAACTGTCTTTACAGACAGCCCCCATACATCTGCCGTGGTTTTAATATTAAGATTATTAAAAGTATTTATTATATCTTTCCCACTGACAACCGAAAATTCAAAAGATGTGCTGCATTCTGATACACTTTGTTTAAGAAGCGACTCAGCCGAAGAACAAGACGACGTCAGAGTTTTAGTAGTTAACAAAGGAGTATTAGTAAAAAAAGTCTCAAACTCCGACGCTACTTCCTGATCCGCTCTCACATTTTTATCACCAATTTTCAAATTAAAGTCTCTATTTCGCACTGTTGTCCTACCGGTTTCACTATTAATAACGATCCAAGTCATTTTAATGACATTACCGGATTGTTTAATTTTATTTCTTAAGTAGATAGACTTAGCACAGGAACAGACTACTTTAAAAATTTTAGAATAATTCTTAACATATTCAATAAATTCTGGTTTATGGTTATAAGATTTTTCATCATAAAGTTCATATAACCTTAGTCTACTTTTAAAAATACCACAGGTTGCCCATTCACTAAAACCGGCACGAACACCAACTATGACATTTTTGGGCTTAAAATGTTATTAAATTCATCACTGATAAGGTAGAACAATGAGTTATATAAATCGTTTGGGTCATCCCGAAAGGGCAACTTAGGTACTTTCTTAATTAAATTGCATTTAAAACGCTCTAAGCGGCCTACATTCATTGGGACAAAGCTAACCTTTTTCTTTTGAACCTTACTAGTCCTAGGAAATACAACTAACTGACCGCTATGATCGGATTCTAGTTTGTTTATTATAGAATAATACCTAGGTCTAACATTAGTAAAAATATTATCAGTACATGTTGCACTAGTAGCAGTTATTCTAGTAGGTTCCAAGAAAACATTGTACATATTATACGATTTCATAAGAGTTATAAACTTCCTAGTAAGAATATTGTTTTCTAATAAATTGATATTGAAGTCTCCACAGATAGCAACTGTTTTATTTGAAGTGGAGGTTTTACATAAAATGTCCTTCATTAACCGTTCGAAATCATCATAAGGTGAAGATGGAGGTCTGTATACACACACAATAATAAACTGCTCAGACTCAATACATGCAACTTCTATAACTCTTTTAACAGATAGGCTTACAATATCCTTACGTTCTTTAAATTTAATACTTTTATTTAAGATTATTAGACAGCCACCATGTATCATGTTAACTCTGCTGAAAGAGCTAGCAACCTGGTGATTTGAGAAATTGAACGTGCTCTGGTTACTTTTCAGCCAATGTTCAGTAAGATAGAGAATATCTATCTTGCAACCATTCATAAATAATTCAATTTCCAAATCTTTGCCTGTTATACATTGAATATTTTGATGCACCAGGTTAATGAAATTTGTTTTATTGTTAAATATTTTAATTAAATTAGAGCAAGAGGATGCCTCTATTGTCTTTGCGTGTAATTTAAATTATTTGAAATGTCAAAAGTTTTAATATTAAAAATGTCTGAATTTAAATTACAAATTTCAATATCACATTGCTCAATAGAAGCAATTTTGTTATTAGCCAAGTTTTTGGCTGATGTATATAAAAAATATGATAGCGAACCAGCTGTCTTTTAAAATATTTTGAAAGATAAAAATTATCTTTTGTCAAATAGTGTGAGTTATTAACTGTTAATGTCAATGACATGCATTTTGTCACTATTATTATAGTTATTTTGTGAATTTAAATTGTGCAATGTCATATTCAGCTTATATATAGCATCATTTTCCACCTGTGGCAAGCTTTTGCTATAGGGAAATGTAAACATAACAATCTTCTCTACCTTTAAATTGAGTAACAAGTTATTATATTGTATTAATTGTTTCTTGTTTACATTTGCCCTATTTCCCATAAATATTAACAATGTACTGCCGGGGCTAAATTCAAAATTCAAGATTGTATGCATTAACTTGTGGTTGGTTGCCTGGAAGAGATTGCTGTTAGTAATAAGGCCGCCAATTGTGCTACCATTTGTATGTGTATATTTTATTTTCTTTGTTTGTTGTTCTTGCTTATGTTGGTGTACAATAAAGTGTATTCTATGATAAACCCGGTGAGCAATAATTAATAATAGAGTGTCCCTTATCCGATAAAAGAGTACCCATATCTTTACCAATTTCGTCACTAAACATAATATTTTGATTTTTTGTAATAACACAAGGTTTGGTTTTGACTAAAGGGGTTTCTAGGTCTATGGCGGTCATAAGGGAACTATTTGCAGAAGATGGGATTTAAATTAGACCTTGACCTATGTACTTGTATTTTGATTGGACTAGCGTGAGTAGAAGTCGCACAGAGGGTTACGAGGGCTTTTAGATGACACTATTTTAATTATTCGTAGATTACGAGTAAAAACTTTTATTCTGTGATTAATTTACATATTTACTGGTGATAAAACTAGTTCTACGAGATGTCATACGTTTAATAACTATACAAGTCGGATTGTTTAAAAATAATGATTTTATATTACTCTGAATTGTGAATTGAAATATATCGCTGGCCGAACGTAATACTGGCATTACTTAAATACATAATTATTAACTCTAGTTTTAAAGCAATAAATCCAATTTTTTTCTGTTCTTTTTTTTTAGTTGTGTTCCTATTTAATTACGTTAGCAATATACTCTATTTGTATCATCGAACCGAATCCCTTGTGAAGTAGGCAGAGACTACAGAATTCCAATAAGTTCTTTCCTTACCGACCTCGCTGGCATTCTCAACTTTATTAGTTCAAGTATATATTAAAGAATATCTATCTATCTATCTATCTATATCATTACGCCAGATCCCTTACGGGGTAGGCAGAGAGTACAGAGTTCCAACAGGCTCTTTCCTTAAATACCTCTCTGGCTGCCTCTACTCTCATAGTTCGTCTCATACACGCTCGCCGGTTACGGAGACTCCTGACTTGTCCTTCAGATAATAATTCTTTAAAAATTATCAAAAAATATAAAATGATACAAGTACTCATGAGTACTCATAGAAGTTGGATAATTGTCTTGTAATTTCTACGGTACTCTAACAAAAACACGGTAGGTACGTATATATAATCTGTGATAATGTTTATTTAATTCTTACGTACAAAGTATAAATAATGTGTGTGAAAATTTAAAACCATTCCTTAATTAGACTGCTTTGTGAATATCGTGATGTTAACGATGTATTATTTTCTTCGCTCTTCGTTGCTTGTGCGCTCTTGGTACTGAGGCAGCGCTTGAAGGCGCGTGCGCATAACACCCCCCTAAAATTAAGGGAAAGTTACCGATCATAGATAGGACTGACACACTTGGTGGTGATATATGGCTGGCGTAAGAACAATTAAATATATTTAATCTTGCAAGGCCTAAATTAAATTAAAAAATTAACTCAAGTCAAATTAGTTTCTCTCAAAACGGAAATTAAATCTGTCCCAAAGATTAAATTAGCTAAAATTGCTGTGACTGATTGGAATCATTCATTTTTTCCTTCGAATTTAGATTCAAATTGAGCTTCTTAACATAGTTTCCCAATGGGCTAAGTTTCGTAGTTAATTTGTACGTCAAAGTAACTCTTTCAAAGTGGAAGTTTGATTTTTACATTGAGTTCTTAAAGCAATAATATAATCAGCCACCCGTCTGATGTCTTAAGTTATTTAAATTACACGGTTCGCTTGCCTATGATATTTCGGGGGAACCCAGGCATTCTCTTCTTTCGACGCACGACAGAAATCTGCAATGCAAAATGACGGCTACCATGCCTTCGGAATATACAATATTCAAAGTAAAGTAATTTATTCATTTATTTTTCTTTTTTATCTATATTAAATTGCTTATTTAATTAGCCAACTTATAAAAATTTACCTTCTACCAATTAAAAGTTCCAATATTACGTATAGAACACCAGGAATTGTATCAAACAGGCACACGAATTGATTATTCCGTTAGGGGTTCTACAGGGCTCAATGTTAGGGCCCTGCTTCTTTTTCTTTTTCATTCACAATTTTGCAGCCTATTTTCAAAATACATTTTTCGCCGATTAGGGTATGGTGTTGTAAATACGTGTGGGCGCTTGGTATAGTAAGTCGTTCAGTACTTTTCTGACCCACCGTTTTTGTCGAAAGAAGCCCACAGAGATCGCCACAATGACTGGTTTTGTGCTCTCCGCATGCAGATTTTTCCTATAACTTATCAGGTCGTTTATCCACATTGTATAGAGCTACCCACTCAACATATTCCGGTACGTGGTTGCCTCTCGAAAACTTTCCTGCCCCAATAGCTTTTAATTCTACTAGCGATATGTCGCCCAGTTTGCCAATTCTGAGCTAGGTATTGAAGTATGTCGGTGTCTTCAATTCGCCTGCGGTTCTGCTGATTTCTGATTCGATCCTACGGTAAAACTCTAAACATCGCTCTCTTTTGAGTAATCTAGAGCCGTCTTATGAGAACCATGTCGTTTTGTCTTGTAATTCTGAGATCTTCGTATTATAATACAGATTCACCCATCTTGGGTGATAGTGCTATGTCATCGCTGTTAATACACACTGGTCAAAAATGTTAGTGTATGATACTTAAGCATTTCGGACAAGATGGTGCGTAGCTTCCCAAACCAAACCCAACCGCGATGATTTCGACTCGAATTGGACCGTTTACTCCAGTTATATATAATCCTCTATTACTTCAACTGTAGAGTCTCCAACTGTGATGGTTGAGAAAGGGTACGATATAAACATTTGAGATGATCTTAGTCTTGTCCATGTTCATTTGAAAACTGATTTATATGAACCTACTAAGTTCATACTCTATGATGGTCTAATAGATATGCGTACATGTGTATTTTATTTTTATCTTTCAGGATTGTGTTCCATATTGAAGCTGGCAACTATATACGGTTTAAAAAAAATTATGATATCGTTTATGAATACGTTGGAGCAAATTTATACTATTGTACGTATTAATTAATACAGGAGTGAACAGTAATTAGCAAAGTTAAAGTGGTTCGCACTTACCGCGTCCCTCCGAAATATTTTGGTCCCAATATAATAGTTGATGAGCCTGTTGTTTTTTTTACTTTCTTCTGCTTGTTTTATAATGATCTGATGTGGTTGTCCTTAATCAATAAGTGTAAGTGTCTTACCCCGGTAAATAAATTATAAATGGTATAGAATGATAATTAATCGAAACAATCAAGCGCGCTAAATTCCTCACTGGAGTTACTGAGTGGCGGCTATGTTCGTAGCCGGTGGTTGATTAATAGATATATTAGATTTGAAAACACGCCGCAAGCTGCCATACTTTTGTCATTGTTCGGCTCATAATTATAATAATGATGTTGGTATACACCAGGAAGAAACATAATACAAATTTTATTTTCCGGTAAAATTTTTATATTATGAGTTCCATTTGATGTCCGAAGTCCATTTATGAGACATATGTTTGTCCTCCTATCCTCTGGTGGCTTGCTTAATAGGATGCAACAATGTGATCAAAATTATGTTGTAATACAGTGATATAAAGAAAACAAAAATAATATGACAAACCACTTAGATAATTTGTATCGGATAAATGATCACCAGTGCTTGGTTAGTTATAGATTTACAGATTGTAAATAGAAGAGGTTTGATATGTAATTATTAATTAGTATTACAAAGCATTCAGAAATCGACTTATCTGAAGCAAATGTTATTGTTGTGGACTGTATATCCTTTTATAGAGTTATAGCAGGAACGTTGTGGCAGGATTTGTCAAAGGGAAGATCTTCCAGCCAAACGGGTGGTGTGTCTGGCGGGGCCTCCCACTCTCCCCGAGAGTTGTTGTCGGGGCTCGTATATATGTTACACGTCGTGCGCACACGCTAATATCGCGTTCTAGATATGTATGGCGAATCGTCAGCACCATTGGTAGGTAGTCGCAACTATGTAGCAATGTATAGGGGTCGCTACAGAGTAATACTTTAATTATATTTTTGTGACGCTAGTTGGCCTTCGCTGAAATATTATTTACTGGAATAAGGTAAGAACTGCTGACCAAAATTAACGAATAATCCATCTACCGTCAACATACTGCTACATGTGTAGCTGATTTATATATATATATATACATATTGTATATATATATTGTATGTATATATATATCCTTGGTTTAAATCCAATATAATAATATACAAGCTGTAACATAATAAACGCAAGACCTGAAAGTAGTTTGATCTAAATCGATAACTGGATTGATTCCAACTATTTTTAATGTATCTTAAATTTTTTTTTAATTTGCAAAAAATGCTTTTTCTCCTCCAGTGCGCTATAAAAAACTAAATTTATTCTTGATTCATAGCAATAAGGAGATAACAAATGCATTCCTAACCCGTATTTCTCAAAATGCACACATACACGTACAAGTTTCATTGTTAATTGGGGTATAAAAGTGCTTAAAAAAGGGGTAAAAACCTTTAAATTTGGAAATTTGGTTTTCGTTTTGAATTTATGAAGCAATTCTCTAATTGGGGTGTCTGAGGTCTTGCGTTTATTATGTTACACCTTGTATTGTATTATCTGGTGATAAAATTATACCGACAGGTGCCGGATAAATACGATTTAGGATATTACGATAAAACCACACCACAGTATCCATTTACTTCATAGTGGAAGTAGAAGCTTTGAGAGTGGAGTCCCTTCAACAAATTATATTTCTACTCAGTTGACAAGTTACATGTCAGAGTTCCAGTCAAAATGAGCTAGGCTTCCAACTGTAAACTGGTGTACTTAAAATGGTGAGCTCCCGATCATCTAAGTTAAGCCTTGATCTTGTGGACACTTTCAGATCCTGATATTCATGGAACATGCTAGGCGCGGCTCTTCATATCTGGGTGCCAAAAACTTTCCCTCTACTTGGAAGAACTTACCTTCGTTCTTACCGTGATGAGCTATACGCATAAAGAGCATGGCTGGTGGAGAAAAAAACAACTGGTCAAGCAACTTTCAACTTAATCTGGCTGAAATGGAAGAACATTTGTAGCAATTTTCTTTGAGGTAGTCTCCATGCTTCGAAAGGCACCATCAGCCACGAGTCCAAGTGTCATTTAATAATAATGCTGCCATCTTTAAACTAATTATGTATAATTCCTAAGCATCTTTTTTTTAATTTTCACGAGCTATTATGTAACTTACAATACAACTTGTAAATTTTACATGTTGATTCATTTCCAAGGACAATACATTTTTATGGTAAGCCTTTATTTTGACATACATATTTCGATAATTTAATTAATGATACAAAACTTGTCTGTAAACGATGTTTTTTGTAAAAACTATTTCATCGTTTGACATTCAGTAAGACTATAGACAAATAATATTAAAGACAAACAATATTAATCTATTCTCAATTTGAAGTGTATTGTGTCAAATACATGGTAGTGTGTGTAATGGTTTTTGTATTGATTTAATGTATTTTTTATGTATAATTAAAAAAAATATTAGCATTCTGCACTCCTTTTCTATATAAACCATAAGTGTGGGAAATTTCATACTCCTCCGTCCGCGCAATTTTCGTAAAAAGGGGTACAAAGTTTTTGCTTCACGTAATAATATAATGATATTATTGCTATTTTAACATAGAATACAAACATACGGAAAAACACGATTATTCTATGAATCCTTTTAAAGATCGAAAGCAGAAGGGCATCCGCCTAGGTTGCGATGACTCTCATAATACTAGTAATTCTTGTCGAGTTGCTTTTCTTATGCTACCTAATAGCCTTTGTTGCCGTCCCCATGCGTATAATAACAAAATAAAAATTGTAAAAACACAAAAAGAAAAGATTATGAGTGGGTTCAAACTCGCATCGAATTGCATTACAAATATGATAATTTTTATTGCACCATTCCAACTTAACAAATAGTTGCGAAATTTTGGAATATTATATGCATAGTTCATGCCTTTATGTCATTATGACAGCTTGACATTTAATAATTTTACACGACTAACTTGAAATGTTCATAAGTTACCATGTGCCTGATAAGAAACGAATGCACTTATTATTCAGTTGGTTTATACTACTTCATTTATTATTTACTATTTTCGTAAACGGAAACATACTTCGCATCTGTCATTCATTGACGAACACAGTCTATGGTGCCCGACCAAAAGAAATAAATCCGATGCAACTTCATGGCACGCATCGTATGTCGTTCGTGTATCGTTCATCTCCGAAGTTTCGGATTGAAACTTTCATGGTAGACCTACAGTTTCGGAGAAATGAAGTCTCCCTGTCTTACTCCTCTTTTTATAGGGATCGCCTTCGTACACTGCCCCTGTACTCGGACTGACATGGTGGCGTTATTATACAAGCACTTCAACACTTCGATGTAACGATAGTCAATGCGGCATCGCTGGAGAGATCTAAGAACCGCCCAAGTCTCGATCGAATCGAAGGCTTTCTCATAGTCCACAAACGCCAAGCATAGAGACCGATTATACTCCTCCATCTTCTGTATAATCTGCCGCAGCGTATGTATGTGGTCTATAGTACTAAAGCCTTTCCGGAAATCGGCTTGTTCGCGAGGCTGGAAGTCATCAAGCCTGGGTTCGAGACGATTCGGGTGACTCTAGAAAACAACTTATAAACATGGCTTAGCAGTGTAATGGGCCTATAGTTCTTTAGTAAGGTGTTATCACCTTTCTTGAACAACAATACCACCACACCCCTGTTTCATGCTTCCGGCGTTTTCTCTTTGAGCAAGACGGAACTGAACAGCCTCTGAAGGACTTTATGTACCGGCGTTCCGCCCGCCTTCAAAAGCTCTGCGGTAATTCCGTCTTCGCCTGGCGCTTTGTTGTTTTTAAGTTGTTTGAGAGCCATCCTAATCTCGTACAGGCTGATGTCCGGGATATCTTCAGTGTAGTGTCGGGTTAGCTCGGATCTTGGGTCTTTTACCAAGTCAACAACAGGTTCAGCTTCTAAGGTATGAAACTGCCCATAGAACCTCTCCCTGATTACCTCTCTTCAGCTTCGTCAACTGGCTTTGCCCAAGGGACGCGTCTCTTGCGAACACTTTGGAGGCCTAGGTTCTAACTATGGTGGTGTGTGGTCTCCTCAATTCGTCTTGTATTCAAAGACTGTAAATCGTGTTGCAATGACTTTAATATCTGTTTATTGAACTGCCTATACGACTTAGCATCATCAGAGGTTTGGAGTGTTATGGTACGTCGCTCAGCCATGAGGTTTTGGGTGTAGTCAGATAGTTTTTGAGGCCTATTTTTACGGTGGGGCTTAAAATACTTGGACCCGACCATATGGACAGTCTCTACCAGCCTGTTGTTGATCTCGTTCACTGATGCGCTGCTGTTTAGCAATTCGAAGCGATTTGACAATTTGAATTAAAAGTTTTCGGGGTTTTGGATATGTGCATTACACGGTCGGAGCGTAGACTTCATCAGACGCGATCTCTCCATTTTGACTTTAATATTTAATGTGCCCCTGACCATTCGGTGATCACTGCCGGTTTTTACCCTGTGAATCACGGATACATAATTAAATATTTGTCGCTTGGTGCTCATAATGATGTCTATCTCATTTTTTGTGGAACCATCAAGGCTAATCCAGGTCCATTTCCTATGAGTAGGCTTCTGGAAGAAAGAGTTCACCATAAAGAGTCCCTCTTTTTCCAGAAAATCGGCCAGCCTCTGACCCCTGGGGTTGCGCTGCCCGTATCCAAATTGCCCCACTCTCAACTCATCATCGCCCCGTTTGCCCAGCCGCGCATTGAAGTCACCCATAACCACTGTAAAGTGTGCTTTGGAAGTATGTATGACTGTACTAATGCCCTCATATATAACTTCGACGTCATCATCTGAGTATGCCGAGGTAGGTGCGTAGACCTGTATGACCTTCAGCAAATATCTTTTGGATATTCTGAGTATCAGGTACGCTACCCGGCTCGACACACTAGTGATGGACACAACGTTGTTTATGAGTGACTTGTGGACGATAAATCCGACATCACCTTGGGACTGTTGTTCGCCCTCCCGGTAGTAAAACAAGTTGCCGGATTTTAAGCTTATTGTGTCCTCGCCCTCTCTTCGAACCTCCGATAAACCAACAATACTCCATTGCAACTTGTCTATCGCTTCTTCCAGCTCAACAAGCTTCTCATCTGTCCTCAACGTGCGTACGTTGTATGTCACCAGGACCAATTTTCGTCATTGTTAATGGTAGCCGAATCTCTGCCGGAGATTATTAGCACCCCTTGTACCCCTGCTACCGTGGCCAGGACGAACAGGATCGCCGGGGACTAGGGGCCTGGTTTTATATATTTCTTCCATAGTAATTCGGGGGATTTGCCTTATTCGCCACGCTTGGCAGGCGGGTTGGCGAGCGCAGTTTATTGGTCATGGAAGTATCTAGGAGAACGCTGCTGCCCATTCCCTAGTTGTCCCTTAGTCGCCTTGTACGACACCCAATGGGATGAGATGGGTTGGTCCAATTCTAAGCCGGGACTACACGGCACGGCCGGGAACCACACGGCACTAAATACTAATAGAAAAATATTTTTAAAAAGGTAAACCGACTTCAAAAAGCAAAAAATAAAACTTTAAAGTCGGTGCTGGTTGGTGCAGTCGGTTACTTGGCACCGTCTTCAAATATTTATTTTTTGCTTTTTGAAGTCGGTTTACCTTTTTTTAGAAAGATTTCATTTTACAATTTGAAGTGACGAGAGAAATTTTAAGTGTATTAGTAAATAATATTTTATACACCTATATTATATTATTTCGACTGCCTCATTGGTACAGCGCATCGCTTTGTGATCACGAGGTCCTGGCTTCAAATCCTAGGACGGACAAGTGTAGTTTTTCTAACGGAAACTTCCCAGTACAAGTCCGGAGTCTGGAATTGTGCCCGGTATATGGCAATAGGCTCGCCCCGTACTCAGTATACCTCTGCCACCCCTACTTGGGGAATATAGGCGTGACGATGTGTATTATATTATTTTGTTGAGTTGTACAGTAAGGTACCTACAGGATTAATATAATAACTATAATAACGGAATCTATACATTCGTGCTGTTCGCCGTTAAGGAGTTCCTTGGTGTATCTTCAAAGTCCAAGGTCCAATACCCATAACATTAAAATAAAACCACCTGAAACTATACTGAACCCAATGAATGAAACCCTGAACAAAAAGAATAATCAAAATTGGTTCATAAGCAAAGGAGTTACAATAAAACAGACGAATTATGAACCTCCTTCTTTTTTGAAGTCGGCTAATATACTGCTTAGTTCTGTAGTAGGGCACCTATAGGATTGACGTAATACCCATAATATCTCAATTTACACATTCCTATTGTTTGTCGTTAAGGAGCTCCCTGGCGTATCTTCTAAGTCCAAGGTCCAATACCAATGAAATTAAAATAGGACCACTTTGGAGCTATACAGAACCCGATGCAAAAAAAATTATCATAATCGGTCCCCGATTGGCAGAAATATCATTAAATATACATAAAAAAAAGAAAAAAAAACATACATACAACCGAACATAGAACTTTTTTAAAGTCGGTTAAAAATAAACGCCGCCGCGCCCTGGCCGGTGTGGCAGCCGCAGCGCAGCGGGAAACGCGGCAAGGAAGGAGGACCGAAGTGCGGGACAGGGCGTGCACATATATGAAAAAGCCGCGCGTTCCTTCGCAGTGGACGCAATATCCAGCCGTGCGAAGCCGGGTCGGGCCGCTAGTAGTAAAATAAAGTTATTGATCAACTATAGTTATTGATCAACAAGATAATGAGTTTTCTAATCGCTAATGGTCTTAGCATTTGAACGTTCGCGCGCATATTGTCGCACCATGGGGTCGGACGATATGCGCCGATCGGCAGACGGCGTACGGGTCATTCACGGCACAGTTGCGTCGTCGTATTCGATTCGGCATGGCGGTAAGGTTTTGGATTGCTGTGATTAATAGAAAAGTTTCAAAGTGTTATCAATTTGTGTTGCTTTTCAACATATTCCCTATTATATAAAGATAAAATGAGCAACAATCGATCATCAAAGATTTTAAAATTAGAATGAAATGAACGACCAGAAGCAAACCGAAAAATAACGACCGATGAACATTTTCGAAATAGTAACTTTTGTTTACTATAAGCAATTTAATTATCTATTTACGTTCAATTAAAGATAACTAAAGATAGAATTAATTGACATTTGTTATTATTTTCGCTTAATATAAATTTGAAAATATTAACGCGCATATCATCGGAACATTTATGATACAACTATATGCGTGGATGTTTAAGAGCAGTAGTTAGTTACGACTTTGTATGTGTCATTAATTCTTCATTTGGTGTCGTAACTTAGCCTATGTTACGTATAAACGTTGTTCAAACTTAAAATAGACTAAATGCTTAAAGGCGTATCTCAGTCTTAACACCATATGCATCGTTACGATTGAATTCTGTGATTTTATGCATCCTAATTAATGTTAAAAACATCATCAGGTAACATGTTTATGTCAAGTATGTATTATAATATACACAAAATTATTTAGGCGAACCACTTATGAAAGTTAGTAATTTAAAAAAAAAAAAAATTGAATTTCCGGTGCCACTTGAAGCCAGGTGCTTTTGAAATCTATACATATCTTTATTCGAACATTCCTTTAGAAATACAAGTAGCACTGCGTTTAGTGATTATAATTTATAAGAAGCCTTTAAGAGATAACATAAAATAATAATGTTAAAAGAAATAGAGCTCAGCTGGAATTCCACCAATATCTTTGACATCTCCTCCAAATGAACACCCTAATTAACATCCACAGACAGATGATAGACAGTCTTTTCATGACATAACACCAATTCTTTCCCCATATAATGATTTTTGTGAAAATAATGTCTCTACTCTTACTCCTGAAATTAGAAATGTATTTATGCAGGGTTCCCGTTTGCCTTGTAGCCAGGCCCAGCATACCACTATAACACTTCGAGCCAGGATTCTTCTGCATGTTCGTCGATTGTTATTTCCGTCTAATACATTCAATCACACCGGGACGTCTAAATTCCCCAAGGAGTAGCAGAGGTGTCTTGTGCACATCAAATTATTGCTGAAAATGTTAGGTGCCAATGTAATAGGGGCAAGGCTATTGCCAATGTAATAGGGGCGAGGCTAATGCCATTATACCGGGCACAATTTCGAATCCCAGACTGATACTGGAGAATTTTCGACAGAAAAACTATATTTTGTTCGCCCTACCTACAATTTGAACGAGATCCTCCGCAATCTTTAAAAACGTTATACAGTACCAACTAGACCAACATACGTGGAGGAAGCCAGAAAGGTATGTAAGGAAAGAACATCTTGGAATTCCCTACTCTCTGCATACCTCGCTAGGAATCTGGCTAGATGATATAGATACTAGCCTAACGAGGCAGTTCAAAAAATACCTTTTAAAAAGCCTTCTTTACAAAATTTTTGCCCTAATTAAATAAACTATATTAATTCTTTATTTTAACTATGTAAACATAAATGGAGGTATTGATAATCTGGTTAAATTTACGTCCGACATAGTGCACACATGTCGCCACAGATATTTATTCACCACTAGTCAAAATAGTTCCACTAAATGTCACTAGATAGCACTAATATATCGCTGTAATTGGTAGTGAGGCAAAATAATGATTTTTTATATGATGTAATTATAAATTAACAATGTTTGTATTTTTTCCTTTTTCTCTGTCTTTCTATATATAATCACGCCAGATCCCTTGCGGGGAAGACAAAGAAGCATAGTTCCACAAAATGTCACTAGACGGCGCTATCTTCATTTTTAATCGGATTTGAGGAATATATTTGTTTATATGTTAAAGTCTTTGGTTTGGGTTTACTTAAAACCTTCATTTACAGCAGCAGGGGACCGTAGACTTTCGTATTTGACTAGCCGTTCCTGAGAAAAAGGGTGATAACCGTCGTACATAGATAGATGGACAACGAAATGATTCTATAAGGGTTCCGTTTTACCGATTGTAATACGGAACCCTAAAAGAACTTGAGTACGTTTCATAAACTGTCATAAAGTGACATTTCACTTGATGATAGCGTGAGTTCCGATTCTGGCTGCGGGCTACAAGATCCTTTTATGACTGTAGTGAAATATAAAACTGTAAGCTGTTAACACAGACAAAAGACTAAGTGAAAAAAAAAATGAAAAATGTTTATTTTCTTTAACTTATGGTACAAAGTTTTACAGTTAGTCGGAGTCCCCATTTAAGCATAATATTGCTTGTGTTTGAGGACTCCGCTCTTCCCTTGAGAACCAATACAATATTACCTTGTAGTTTACAATGAAGAGTTACTTAATAAAATAAGCATATAAGTTTATATAACAAAATAAAAATAAAGTAGGTAACAAAAATTTCAACAATAGTTAAGCGCCAATAATGCGTGTTTATGTTATATGTTTGACGTTAAAAAAAAAAGAAGTGTTTGTTTATCATTAAGTGTGTTTTAAGTATGTGTGTGTGTGTGTGTGTGTGTGTGTGTGTGTGTGTGTGTGTGTGTGTGTGTGTGTGTGTGTGTGTGTGTGTGTATGTGTGTGTGTGTGTGTGTGTGTGTGTGTGTGTGAGAGAGAGAGAGAGAGAAATAATGATGCACTCAAGTAAATAAATTCGTATACGAGTTTGCCTGTTAAAGTAGAAACATATAAATTTAACTAAAGTCAATATAAGGACTTAAGCATAGCCTCAATGTCATCATAGCTTTTAGTATTAAGCCAGGTCGTTAGGGTCTTTTTGCAATCGGAGAATGTCAGAGGATATATGTTCAATTGTTTGTTCAAATAATTATATAGGCGGGCTGACTGTTTAGTGTATTGTCTTTCTGCAAAATTTGAGTTTACTGTGATTTCTGGAACCACCCGATAATTAGTTCTTTTTTGAAGGATATTTTTTTCAAAAGGAAGGCTTTTGTGTTTCCTTAAAACTATATGTAAAATATATAGCTTTCTAACAGTAAGCAGACCGGTATTTAAGTAAAGGTTTTCTGTTGAGAATCTGTACGGTTTAAAAGTTATGACCTTAAGTAGCAAACGCTGTGCCCTCTCCAATTCCAGAAACTTTACTTTGGTGGCACCCCCCCCAGACAGGTAGGCAGTACGTTATAATAGACTGTGCAAGCGATATATAAATTTGTTTAAGGACGTCTATTTTAGCTACATAACGTAGGGTTTTAAAAATCCATGTCAGCTTTCGAACCCGGTTCATGATCGTTTCTGTGTGAAAATGCCATGTTATACGCTGATCAATAATTATTCCTAGATATTTGATTTGTGAGACTTTATGTATTACATCACAGGAGCAGTTGACATTATGGGGGTTTTTACATTTGTGTATTTGAAGTTTAAAATGAATAGATGGTTGTGTGCGGTTGTACTTCGAAAAACAAATGTAGCTAGTTTTAAGGGCATTTAACGTTAGTAAATTTACATCTAACCAGGCTGCCACCTTCATCAGTCCAGCTTCGGCAGTTATCCGTACATTGTCCCAAGTATCATCAGAAAAGATTATAGCAGTATCGTCTGCATATGAGATGATATGCCCATTATCGATACTCATATTACATAGATTGTTTAAGTATATAAGAAACAGTGTAGGTCCCAGGACACTCCCTTGAGGGACGCCGTACGTAGCTGTTTCTTCTCTACTGGTATAATCACCTACTTTAACTACTTGTTTACGATCTCTCATATAATCCCTGAGAAGTTTTAGGGGATTTCCTCTGATGCCTATGTCCTCTAACCTGCGCATGAGAATGGAGACGGATACCGAATCGAATGCTTTTTTCAAGTCTAAGAATACCACAAGGCATTTTTTTCCTTTGTCAACTATATCAGTTATTATAGATGTAAGTGCCAAAATAGCGTCTTCGGTAGACTTTCCTTGCTGACTAAGTATAACTTTAAAACCTTGAAAACCTTAACAAACCATTACCATTTTTAGATATTTTAATTGTCAATTCAAAGTATTCAAAATCAAATGAATAATATTAGCCCTGTTAAGACACAGCCCCACCGTTGGGCACGAGTCTACTCTCAAACTGAGAGGGGTTAGGCCATAGGCCACCACGCTGGCCCAGTGCGGGTTGGCGAACTTCACAAACCTTTAAGAAACTTTTAGGCAAGCAGGTTTAGTCACTATGTTTTCCTTCACCGTTAAAGCAAGTGATAGTTAATTTTTAATATGCAGATGTTTTCGAAAAGACAGAGGGTGCCTGGGTTTGAAACCGAGACCTCTGACTCTGCATTCCAACGGTATAACCACTAGGCAGTGTTTTTTTCAAAGCCAATGAAAAAAAAAAAAAAAACGTTACGTAGGTACGTTTCCCTGTTCTATGATTGGAATACTTTGCATGAATCGATTACATTTTAATCGATATTACATGAGATTATTGATAGCATCTATTTTTTAGATTTCTCAGTATCTATAAAAATAAGGACAAGTTTTTGAGTTTTAGCTTAAAAATAAAATTTACTTTTAAACCATATCTGAATTGAATACTACTTGAGCCAAGATATGTTCGTCTCCTATATATAGTTTCATATATTAATCTTTAGCCAGCTGAAAGACGTCCGCTGCAAGCCAAAGGCCTTGCCGAAAGACGGCCTTGACGACTGGCTACGTGTTGTACGCATCCACCTTTTCCCCGTGACCTTTACCAGGTCATCGATACACCTTTTAGGGGGCCTGCCTACTCCATGTCTTTCGGTACGAGGTCGCCACTCGTGAACCTTTCTGCCACAATGGCCGTCAGTTCTACAAGGGAAATGCCCGGCCACTACCACTTAAGCTTAACAATTCTAGGTGCTAAGTCAGCGACGTCACTTATATCCATAGGATGGCTCCATTTATGGGTCTTAGTGCAGTTTTCCTCCACTTGAATCCATCATTCTAATTAATCTAAATAATGATTCCGTCAGAGACTTTGGTCCTCTTTCGGATTTCTTCGTTTCTGATTCAACCAGGGTTTTATTTATTCGAACATTTTTATGGCCTATTATTTTGGTCACATAGCCGACAGATGCTCGGCTGGCGCTCGGCCGGTTGTCGGCAGCGCGGCACGTGTTACACTGCCGGCTGTGTAGTCGCACCCCATTAGCGTCTCGCTCGCACGCGTAATAATGTTTAGCTCCCACCGTGCTTCATTTGTCAGGCGCGACATCAGCAGGTCCTTGGCAATCCTGATGTTTGCCGTCGCGCTAAGTGTAGCGGAGCTGTGTGACGTCAACCGTACATTTCTATTTCTATACATTATTCTATGGTGACATTAAGACAGAATCATGCATTTCAAATGCGCATAACTATAAAAATATTAGTTTTTGATTTTTCAGCTTGTGACGTTTGACGACGTCAGTAAGCTCGTGTTTAGAGTTAGCGGTTTTGATAATAGTTAAGTTACATTTGATTATATATCTCTAATATTTATACTTTATATGCTCCAGCAAAGTTTAGAGTAGACTAAAAGCTGTCTTCTCGCAATAGTTAACGTATTAAATAAAGCATTGTTTTAACACTAGTAAGATGGGAAAAAATAGCTAACCTACGAAGGCGGTAATGGGGTCCTGTGACCTGGTATTTCATTATGTAAATATATGCGATATAATCCAAAAACATGAGCGATACTCATTGGAACAAAGGAAATTTAAATAATTTTATAAACCTTAATTAAAAAAATACCATTTACATTTACGACATACAACCATTTTTGCTTAATTATAACTTCCAAATAAAGGTTCTTTTCCGAGTCACACACTTAATTAGATTTATTTTTGCAAGTGATTTCATAGCGATTACGCCTCTTCCTCGATTCACTAATATATTACCTGCAACAAAAAAACCTCTAAAATTACAATGGAAATAATTTTTTCAAGTTCTTCTAAGGGAATTTTTCATTTATGGCCAAGCTGATGCCTTGCTTCGACTTCAGTGCAATTTTATATATGTAGTAAAATCGTATCATCTATTCCAGGATTCCAGGCTATCATATTTTTTTCTACGGTAAAATTATTGAACGGAGAATGCGCGTGAAGTCCGATGGAATGTTGTGCGAAGCACAAGGGGGTTTCAGGTCTGGAAGAGGATGTTCGGATCAAGTCTTCACACTCCGCAACATCGTAGAGAAGCATCTGGCAGTGGGGCGGAAGGTTTTCTGCGGTTTTGTAGATCTGGAGAAGGCATTTGACAGAGTTGTGCGAAAGAGACTTTGGGACATTTTGCCAGAGTATGGTATAGATGGCACTCTGTTGCGAGCCGTCCAGTCCACTTATGTGGACTGCAAGGCATGCGTACGGGTGGGTGGTAACAGGTCACCCTGGTTTAACGTTAAAATCGGCGTCAAGCAGGGTTGCGTGTTGTCCGCTAGACTGTTTATAATATATCTGGACAAAAGTCTTCAAAGACAGAAAATATCTATCTATCTATCTATCTATTTATCTATCTATAACCTCACGCCAGATCCCTTGCAGGGTAGGCAGAGAGTACAGAGTTCCAACAGGTTCTTTCCTTACATACTTCTCTGGCTTCCTCGACTCTCATAGTTCGTCTCATACACGCTCGCCGGTTACGGAGACTCTTGACTTTTCCATCAGATAAGACTCGGTTTATTTGGTCGTGGTAAGATAGTCTAGGTCTTCCCCGGTACCTGCATCCTTCCACTTTCACATTGTATATCTGTTTTGTCATTCTTTCCTCTGGCATTCTTTCTATATGCCCGAACCAACGGAGCATGCCCTTTCTCATCTTTACACCGATACTATCTTTCATACCTACTCGCTGTCTTACTATGCTGTTGCTAATGCGGTCGGTCAGCTTCACTCCGCACATCTTCCGCAGAGCTCGCATTTCTACCGCATTTATCCTACTTTCATTCTCCTTCTTACATACCCAGCTCTCGCTACCATATAACAGCGTTGGGACAAAAACTCCGTTATGTATGGCCAGCTGCGCCTTATGGCTTAAGTGCCGGCTCCCGAGTAGCTTTCCCATCGCACCATTCACTCTGTTCCTTGCACTCACTCTTCTCTCTATGTCAGCGGTGTATTTCCCATCCTTACTGAAGGCGCATCCAAGATATACAAACTCATTCACTTGCTCCAGCACATCGTTACCAACCACAATCCTTCTGGTTTCTACAGCCATAACCAACTACATTCGTTCTGGTTTCTTCCCTTTCAAAAACCATAATCTTGGTTTTCTTCACATTCAAGTGTAAGCCATTGATCATGCAGTCGTTATACAAATATTACACTGCAAATGCTTTTATTTTACTGAGAAAATTTAACAAAAGTTACGACATAGAAAGTTGAATAAAGAAATACTTACAAAATAATAAACATTGAAAGATTTATTTAGGGCCAAATGACCCCTACCGCCTTGTTAGTGTTAAAATATATGGGAAAATTACATTGTTTTTTTGTAAAAATTCATGTTAATTTCAGCTTAATTAAATGAATAACTAAAATGTGTCTGACGTCAAGTGAAGTGAATCTACCAGTCACAGTCCTTGATTTCTCTGCCACCGTAAAACAAATTGATACAGAAGGTCGACTCTTAATAACTAGCGATAATAAGCACGGAAACATAAACGCGTGCTTACATCGATTTCGGATTGATTTGGTCGAACGACTTTTCCTGTGTGTGAATGATCTGCGCTGCTGGCCGAGGGGCCTTTACAACTTTACCGGGTAAGAGGGCGAACGTGTAACTACTAAACTCCGGCCAGAAGGGCAAGGGGGCAATAAACTTAAAGGCGCCTGAAGTAGGAAGGGCCTTGGATTGGCAGTCTTTTTGAGGGAGGGCATATACTAGCAGTCTCACTACGGTGCTCTGCACCACCCGCCAAGCGATTCTTCGACCTGAGTAAAGTCGAAGGTCAGTGAGAATATGCCACGAGCGGTGATAACGGCTGATAGGAGGGGAGTTGGGTACCTAGTCAGTGGTTTCGGTTAGAGGGTTTGCGTGATTGTAGGCGTTCAGGAAAAAATGGATCGTCGCTTTTTTGATACATGGACGAATAGGTTCAAGACCAAGACCACAATGGAGATCTAGCGGTGGCAGCGATAAGCCGATATATTAGTATTCGCTAAGATATTTCTAATATTAGTAGTATTCATGTATCAGTATTCCGTCGGATACGGATATGCTAATAATCTGATATCAGTCTCGTCGGCTGTTCATATTATATCCGAAGCGAGGGAGATAGGATAATATTAGACTAGTGCGTTTTGGTGCCCTATTAAGGAACACATAACTATGAATTGTGTTACAATTTATGACAAGGGGCCTTTTTTCGGATACGGTAAAGTTGTCTTTGAATTCTTTTAGTTTTTGTGTTCTATATTCATTTATAATAAGTTATTGAGCGTATTATTGTCCTAAATTTTTTTCCATTATCTCTCCATGATATTTTACAACTTTTTAATCGATTACCAATATTATTGTCAAATGATATAGTACGTATAATCTCCATAATAAAATATATCAGTAATATTCAAATATTAGTTTAATTATTTACTTGGCAAATACATTCGTATTAGCTAATACTGTAAAATATCAATATTATCCATCTCTATGTTGTGCACTCGTGGGCGGCGACGGCTTTGTGGAAGACTGATATCCCAAGTACATGTTTATCCGAAGAATGCTGTATGGACCCGGCCTTCTGTACATATTATTTGCGCTGCTGCTTTGTTTTGTTTCTACAACCGATGGATTGATACAGGATGTTAAATTAGGTACTCCGGCATTTCTCTGGAGGAGTGGCGCGCGAGGATCAGTCAAGAGCATACGCGTGCAAGCGCATCGTCCAAGCTATCCTGCCGTCCTTCAAAGCCTGGCACTAGCGGAGGAGAGGGCTAGTCACCTATAGACTTACTCAGATAATCACCGGCCTCGGTTGCTTCGGTGATTATCTCAGGAAGATCGGACGCGAGGCAGAACGACCTATCACCACTGCGGTGAGAACCAGGATTCCGCCCAGTACACGCTCGAAGAAGTGCCCAGCGTGGGCCTCCGAGCGGTGGATCCCGTTCGACTGGATTGGACCGGAACTCTCCCTGCCGGCAGTAGTAGCGGCTATGCTGGCAGAGGAATCGGCGTAGGGGGCCGTATCCTCCTTCTGCGAGACTGATGTCCCAGAAGGAGGAGGCCGAGCGGGATCGGGAGAGGGCCGATCCTGCTCTACGAAGGCGACGGCGCCGGGGTGGAGGCACAGCCCGCCCTGGCCCTCCAGCCCAATAGCCCCGAGGCTTAAGAATACGGGCGAACTCGCCATTCCCACCGTAACATTCGGTGGGGCCCCCCCTACACCAACATCAGCAGGGGGACCTTCGGGGTCGCGGACATTGACTCGCGGGGGCCTTGAGCGTCCTTCACGAGCGAACCCGAGGTGGTCGGCGGCGTGGTGTGGCCCACGTCGCCGTGAGCTCCGCGTTGGTGCGTAGAATATTTTCTTTTCAATTAAAAATATCAACTGTGATTTAGATTTGTTAATGGCAATGGAAAGAGATATTCTCGGAGTGTCCCTACAACATCGAATCAAAAACGAGGAGAACCAAAGTGACGGTCATTGGGGTAGAAAGGTTCTCGAGTGGCGACCTCGTACCGGAAGATATGGACTGGGAAGGCCCCCCCACAAGGTGGTCCAATGACGCGTGATAGCGTCTGTCTAATAAATGCTGAGAGTGATTTTTTAACGTTGTTATAGTGAAATACATCATAAAGTTAACTGGTTTTGATTATTTTTTTTAACGTAGTCCGACACTAAGATTTATTCCTGTGTCGTGGGTACGTTTATAAAGATGAAAAATCACATACACAATTACACACACCGGAACAAATAATTGTGGATCACACAAAGATTTGTCCCGTGTGGGAATCGAACCCGCGACTATTAGACACAGTAGGTGGAGCACCTTAAGCTCTTAACCACTGCGCTAAATCGTCCATGCTAGATTTGTTTACTTTTATGCTATCATTTCATATAATCTTACATGATTCATATTCAACACCTCCGAATGTGAATTTTAATTGATATTGCATTGATACTTTGAATTTTTAGCAAATCTGTACTTTATGAAAGACTTTAAAGGAATTGATTTCACATCTCAATAAGTATAAGATTTTATATACGAGGTGTAACATAATTAACGCAATACTTAAAAGTAGTTTGTTCTTGAGTCACTACAGATTGGCGCCGCGCAGTCATAGTACCCTTATATAAAGGCAAGGGCTCACAATATGACTACATCAATTACAGAGTCATCAGTTTGATCAGCTTGGCAGCCTAGGTGTACGATGAAATTATTGAATGGAGAATGCGCAAGTAGTGCGAGACACAAGGGCGTTTCAGGTCCGGAAGAGGATGTTCGGATCAAGTTTTCTCTCTCCGCTACATCGTAGAGAAGCATCTGGCAGTGGACCGGAAGGTTTTGAAGGTGAAACTGGAGAGTGCGTTTGACAGAGTTGTGCGAAAGAGACTTCAGCACTCTGTTGCGAGAAGTCCAATCCACCTATGTGGACAGCAAGGCATGGGTACGGTTGGGTGGAAACATGTCACCCTGCTTTCATGTTGAAATCGGCGTCAAGCAGGGTTGTATGTTGTTCGTGACTTATTTATAACGGTGCAAGTTTTGCAAAAAATACTCCAGTAACTTTGAAAATATGTATTGTTACCAGAAAAGTTATTATTTTGCTAGATTCCGAAAATGTAGCTGTGACCGTAAGCAGTCAGTTCCTCCTCACAAAATTATGACCAAATCCTCTTTACTTTAAATAAGATCTTATGTTGTTACATTATTATATCGCAGGCTTTTAGAAAACTTGGAACCTTTGCTTAAATAAATGGTTAAACAAATATTTCCCGCGAAACTAAACCACAGCTCAGATGCTTGGTTCTTTAGAAAAAAACAGTAAGCAGAGTATGAATTTTTGTTTTTATCCACAAAAGCTACATTAAAGTTATACAAAAACCATCACAGTATCGTAATAAAAAGTATTGGTATTACGCGATTGTAGTATCGATCTAATGGAATTTAATACATTATTAATAGAATTCGTAGGATTTCCCTTAATTCAATACTTAACTTTGCAATCAAAAGACTTACTATAATCACGTCACCATATCTCTGCTGACAATTTCACACAATTACAAAAACAACGTAAGCCAGAAATGATAGAATTCGCTTTATCGGATCAATAAATAACGAAGAAGCCTGCAACATTAATGAACATAAACATTGGTACAAAATGCAACAACTATTGCTCATAAACCTTTGAAATATTTAATTTTATTTACAAAATATTAACTTCAGATATATGTATTTAATATATATGAGATAACTAATGACGCATATGACTGTTTAATTGAACCCACACATACTTTGTTTTATGAATTGCGACATACTACAAAATGCTTACAATAAATAAAAGTAACAATATTTCTTAAATTCTGTGTAGAATGACTTTACAGGTGTTTACAGCACTTATTTAAGACGTAGATTACAATAAATGTTATAATGTAAAAGGAAATGTCGATTTATAAAAATAGAACAAAATGAACAATAAGAACATAAAGGATTTACATTAATTTTAGTATCGTGGACTTAATAAAATTAGATTATTAGTACAATTCGACGGAATTAAATTGTAAGTTTGAATTATTATTGATTGAGTTATAACATATCTTCTTCTTCTTCTTCTTATTTTAATTAATGGCCGCACACTTTAACAGTGTATTTCGCCAATGTCAAGTAGTAATAGAGTATAACAGTAAATTATAAAAATTGGCTTCTTGTCGCCATTACGGCAAAAAACAAAAAAGCCCATTACATATTTCATCTAGAAAAATAAAGACGTTATAACATAGGTTTTTTATTAAATTGGAAATAAATGTCGTTAATATTATATCATTGAAAATGTCAATGTCACCTTTTGCGCCAATATCGTTATAAGTTAACATAAATCTATTAAGAGGAGAAGTCATTCCCAAGTTAGTTCTTGAGCTACATGGACTGAAAGTGTTTGTGACTGGATATCTCGGCAAAGTACGCGGGACCGTTAGATTAAGACGCAAAAGAGATTTGCTAGAAATCATAGCCACATGAATAATTTTGTGCAGCGTTGTCAAGTCACCAATATTTCGTCTCTTCCCAAGAGAAAGCATTTTAAAGTGATCCATTCTTGTATGTATATCTTGAGAAAAGTATAGTAAGAAAAACTGCAATTGTGGAGCTACAAGGCTAAGCAACACCTGTAATTAAAAATGAAGTACTTCTAAAAGTAATTAGTCCGCATTATTTAACATTATAAAATAGCATCTTCATCATCATCATCATCTCAGCCTATACTTGTCCACTGCTGAACATAGGCCTCCCCAATCGCTTTCCAGCGTAACCGGTCCGATGCCACCTGCATCCAACGACTTCCTGCGATTTTCACAAGATCGTCGGTCCAATAGCATCTTAATAACAAAATAACAGTGTGGGCTATATAATCGAATATAAATCTAAAAAAAAAAACAAAAATCAACTACAACGAAAATAAGATTGCAAGATGAAATATCCTTAAAAAAACGTTGTAACCCGAATTTAAGATATTTTCATTAATAAGATTACTCTGATAATGGTTACTGCACCCACAACAACTTGCATAGAAAATTAATGTTCATGGCTCCACATTTAGGTATCTAGAAAGATTAAAAAAATCTAACTCAGAAGCTAATTACCAGTACAGATCGTGGTGATGTATCTATAAGAGCAGTAAATGCTTACAAGTGTTTTAATATAAGCTCATTGAAATAATTCTTAGGGTATCAAAAAAAATATATCTACTTATCACTTGAAATAAAAATTAAGCAGTTTCCTTCAAATAATCTTATGGACACTTAAGATCATGTGCAGAATTTTATACCAATAATTGAAATTATATTTCTTTCTTTTTGTTTAAATCTGGAAACTCTATATTTTTTTTTGATTTACCTATTTACATTAAAAACATTTCAAAATCTATAATCTATCACTTGGTTTTATCCATTAACTAAACCACTACAGCGTAAAGATACAAGTTTACTGTGATGCCACAGTGACCATTACATTCAGACAGTAAAATTAACAAATGATTCATCGACATATTTTGTTTATTGCGTAGGGGCTAACAGTACTTTTTATAAATTTTGAATGACTTACAAAATAATAGATAGTAATTTCAGAAGGAAAACCCCATCGTTATACCTGGCATGCCTTTTAAGTGCTGTCGTTTCCATATTTCCCGGCAATTTTGAATTTGGAACTGTTCGATATTCGAATGTGTTTAAATTTTTAATCTCAAAACAGTTGAAAGTATTACAATGAATGCTATTGTTTAGTCACAGCGTCGATTGGAATCTGTCAGGTTACGTACGAAAATGAATCTTTCAAAGGAAAATGTTCGTGCAATAACTTTCTTCAACTTGAAGCAGGAAAAAGTAGAAATTCTTGACCATCCACCATACAGTCCTGACCTAAGCCCTAACGATTTCTTTACATTTCCTAAAATTAAGAAAAGTCTTCGTGGTCAAAGATTCCAGTCCGGTGAAGAAGCAGTCGACGCTTTCAAGTCAGCCATTTTGAACACCCCCACTTTAGAGTGGAATATCTATAACCTATAACCTCACGCCAGATCCCTTGCGGGGTAGGCAGAGAGTACAGAGTTCCAACAGGTTCTTTCCTTACATACCTCTCTGGCTTCCTCGACTCTCATAGTTCGTCTCATACACTTTAGAGTGGAATAAATGTTATAATAACTGGTTTGAGCGGATGGAAAAGTGTATTAAGCTACATGGTTAATACTTTGAAAAACAATAAAATGTACTATAAGGTTCTAGTTGTGTTTTTTTCTTCAAACGACAAAACTTAAAATGCATGCCTCGTACCTGTAAAGACAGATGTTTTTAATAAAGTAACCACAATAATAATAATAACCATAACCATGGCAACCGCTGTCAACAAAAATGTCACAACGTTTTTAAAATAAAATTTTATTTAACAAAAACTGGAAATTTAACAATTATAAAATACAGAAGATGCTAAATGATACCCAGAAGCCGTATATGGCCGAATACCCCCGAAGAAACCCAGTCCGGCGGTGTCGGCAGCGGATTGTTCAGGGACATAGCGCACGCCCGTCACATTTGTGCGGTTCGCCTAACTCGCCTCAGTCGTCGGAAAATGAGTTCTACTTCACGCCGCCGACGTCTGGGGCTTCCAGAGATGAAACCGAGCCACCGGCGTCTAAGCATCCGCCAAGACCTGAGAGAAGAGGACGCCCACCGCTGCCGGCATGCATAGGGCCAGCGGAACACTGTGCTCCGCCCACGGCCCCTGCTACCGGTGGTGTAGTGCGCCGCATGAGATGGACTCCAGAGCTGAATATGAGTGTCATGCAGGCCTACTATGGTACTACGGCGGGCGAAACCATCCTCACCGCGTACCGACCGAAATTGCTATCTCTGTTTCAGGAGCTTCACCTGACTGTCGCCGTGACTGCACAACGTCTATCGGATTACGTGCGTGCCATCCAGCGATGCAAGTTGTTGGATGACACAGTACTTGAGCGACTATGCAGCGTAACTTGCCCTGCCCGCACTGAATCCAACCTGCGAAGTGGAACTTTTTTTTTTCCCCGTGGAGGAAATCTTTTAAAGACTAGCCCCCCACCTACCTTTGGGTAGATAGGCGGGGGAGTGTCGGACTCTCTGCTGCGGTCTTCGCCCCACTTTGTGTGACGCGGGGACCGCAGCAGCATACCGACTAAAACCTCCACGTGTTCCGCCTGCCGCTTTTAGGAAGGCTCCAGGTACGGGGACTTCATCCGCAGCCTCTCCAGTGGTTGTCCTTAGTATAGACCCACTAAGTTGCGACCGCGACGCCGCAGAAATTCTCTCTAATATCGGGGACGTGCGTCCGGGAAAATAGGCACACCCCTTCACCTCGAGGGTGCAAGTGTAGAGCAGGCGACGGCCCCCAGTGCCGTCACCCGCGCACCCTCTTTACGGTGGCATGAGGTCGGCATGTCGTCGCCTCCTGCGCCCGCGTCTCCGTCGACGGTTTGAGTCAGCCAGTGGATCGTCCTCCCTGGCTCGCTCCGCCTCCTCCTTGCGTGTCATGACCACCTCAGCAAAGGTGGCCACCGCGTCCCATGATCTCTCGCTGCTGACCATAGAGCGAACAATCGCCGGCAGCGAGAGATCCGTTCCCACAATCGCAATTAGCGAGCTACGCTGTTCCGCCCAAGCAGGGCAAACCTCGAGCGTGTGCTGCGCAGTATCCTCGGCGCAACCACACTCGTGGCACCTCTGGTCGGCCTCTCTCCCGGCCACACGGTGCAGGTAACTTCCGAAGCAACCGTGCCCTGCGCGAAGTGGAACCTTTTTTTTTTTTTTTTTTTTTTTTTTTTTTTTTTTTTTTTTTTTTTTATCGCAGGGAAAACCCTTTATGGGTACCCGTCCGCGTTCGGGGGACGCGGAGGGGTTATGTCGGAGTCCTTGATCCATCAACACTCGGAGCCGTAGCCCCGGCTGTTGATGGACCAAGTGTACCGACTAAAAACCCTGCGGTGACACCGTCTTCGTCGCGAGTGTCGGGGACCACGGGATCGCTGTTAGGCACGCACCGCGGCCCCGACGCGACCTGCCCTGTTGAGGGCCCACCTTGGGAGTCACCTCCCTGGCGTAAAATACGCCCTCCCTCTACGTAGACGCCGCGTTGATGTCACCCAACGCGGCGTCTCCCTCTCGAGCTGGGAGGCAGACTCCCCCGAGTCTGCCACCCAGGTGATTCGGTAGAGACACCCATGTACCCGGACTTTGACATCCGAGGCCATGGGTATCTCCACGCCCCCTCGCGCCACACGCGCGCGAACCGCCCAGCCGCCGCCGCGCCGCCCCTCTGGCGACATGCAGCAGCAGCCGGTCGGCCCGGTTCGGCCGGGCTAGGGACCCGAAGGGGCCCCACCGCCCAGCAGGTGGTCGGGAGATTACGCAAACCTACACCGACCACCGTACCACCAAGCCGATCTGCGCCACACCCCTAAGGGCAGGCGCCCGAACGGCTCCCTACCAGGGGCGGCGCCACCTGCTGCACCCAACTCTCTCTCCCAAGGGAGAGCGAGGGGCCAACCAGGCGCCACACCCACACCCTTGCACCTAAAAGGCGCGTGAGCCTTCCAGCCACCATTGCGCCGCCCCTCTGGCAGCAAGCAGCAGCGGTCGGTCGGCCCAGCACGGCCGGGCTAGGGACCCAAAAGGGCCCCACAGCCCAGCGGGCGGTCGGGAGGTCCTTCCCTCTCTAAAAAATGCACGGCGCACAACAGCGCCGCGCTGACCTCGACCGACCGCCCAAAACGACAGGCGCCACCTGCTGCACCCCACGGAGGGGCGCAACCAGGCGCCACAACCTTCCGGCTAAAGCCGGGGGAAAAAGGAAAGGGGGGGACGGGACCGAGCGGGGAAGGGTAAGCGCATGACTGTTTTTGTTATGTCTGTTCAGAAGGACCAGACCAATAGCAGGCAGCAACCGCGAGCAGGATACAGTCACACTTGCCTTGGGGATCGTCGCGACCGTGCGCTACTCCCAAGACCACGCCAAATTGCTTGCCGGGACAGACGAGCAAAATAGGCGAGAAGCTATGCCACTGCGCCTCGAAGGACGCGTGTGGTGGGATAGCCTTTCGCCCGCCCGCGCGAAGTGGAACCTAACCTAACCCAACCTATCTCTTTGGACAACTTCGCACGATCGGAGGAGGTAAATAGCGGGAAGGTGAGTGTTGATGACCAGCTAAATGCCTTTGCGGACTATCGGTCTGCACCGATTTCTCTAAGACCATGCCTACCCCGTTTGCCCATGCATAGACGTAACATTTCGCTTGTGGGTGTCCTAGACAATGTTTCAAAGTCACACTAGGAAACCAGTGTGGACTTATGTGATACCCACTCTATTTTGTACTGTGGAGCGGTGGCGGTGTGTCGGGTGGCAGGGGTAAGATTTCCTAATCTACATCGAGCCGCCCGACTCATAAATGCTAAGCCGCTTTGGCAGTGCAGAATAGAGCGACGTATAAATATGGCTAGGACACTCATAGCGAAATTGTTGTGCTTCCAGGCCGGAAACAACCGCCCGAGATTTGTGCGTTTCGTGGCTCAAGCCTTTGCAGGCACAGGAGTCGCTCCCGTGTACTATATGACACGGATCACTGAACGCATAGACCACTGGAAGCAGAAAGTTTATGCATGGGCGAATAGGATTCGCAGGTATAGGGAAAGACCAGACCGATACCACGTGAATCGTACCTTCGAAGTGAGTCAAAAAAGTGTATACCAGGTTTGTGAGCGCCCCCAAGAGAGTGACGTGCACTTGCCAGATGCGGCCACGATGGCTGTGTTTTGGCGTAAAATTTGGTCAGTGCCCGTCAGCCACTCCGAGGGCGAATGGTTTGATGTTGTTGTACGATCGTGTGAGCCCATTCAGAAAATGGAGCCCGTAGTCATCACCCGTGACGATATATATATACAGCCTATGCGGTCCGTGCGGCGCCGAACTAGAAAAGTTCGGGGCCGGATGGACTGCACGCATTCTGGCTAAAGAGGCTCCAGAGTTCACATGCTCGTCTAGCAACTCAATTCCAAGAAGCTCTTGAATTGGGATCGCTACCTAGCCTTTTGACAACAGGTGTCACTTATTTGATTCACAAATCTGGCTGTACTTTGGAACCTAAAAATTATAGACTGATTACATGTTTATGCGGTCTATAAACTTACATCCATTCTGAGAATGAAAATCAATTATCACCTTAAGGCACAGCACATTCTATCGCCTACTCAGAATGGGTGTAAGGGGGTTCATTATAAAAACCAATCCTGCACTAGTGTCACTTTATTTCGCATGGGTAAGTACAAAGACATTATAATCAATCAAAAGGACCGACATTAACTTGCACTACGCTGGAGTACGTAAAAGTAGGGAGAGGAGGCCTTGGCCTCCTAGGGCCCATAGGAAAATTTAGATTAACAATAATTATTACTATTATAACCCGACCGCAATACCAAGTGAACGGCCACGGATAATAAGATAACAATAATTATGGCTGGTGTTCGTATCCTCAGAAATAGACAAGCTTCTATCCACGAAAACCTCACTTTCCGTCTGTTGTTTTGTTTTATCCTCCCCATAGTTAATCTGAGCAGGCAACTTATATAATTCTAACTTCTTGCAATGGGCGTCTTTTTCATGACCAGGTAAACTGGCTAATCTCAATTATAAATCGTAAATAAGTAAATAAGCGGGCGTGTAGCAAAGGATAGGTATATAGTCAAATGAATACTAAAACATTGTGGCTTAAAATATTATCATCATAAAATGCGAATAGATCTTCATGTATTTATTTAGTTTTAACAAAAGAAGAGATTTTTTTTTAATAAATATTGCTGAGCTTACCTTGTTGGTTTGTCCCACTTCTGATGTGTGATGAAGCGAATAAAACACGTTAAATATTAACTTTATACATACTTTTAATCTCGATCATTAATTCCGTGTGGGTACGCGATACACATAACAAATCCTGGTCACCCGATTCTTTCGTCTGGTCCGATCGAACTAACTTAAAAATGGCCGGCCTTATCAATTTATACTTTTAGTTGAGTCAAATCAGATACCATTATAATCAGCGCTAACGTTTAATCAACAAATCAAATGAACTATTTATTTTCTTTTATAATTAAAATTCAGAGAAAATACTTTTACAATTCAAAATAAATCATTTGTAACCGGAAATCGTGACACAAGTTAGCTTGACCCCTACCATATTGGTAGTAACCGATATAAACGGGGTACCGTGCCTTCCGAAGCACAGAGACGTTCGAAAATGGAAATGCCACAAACGATCACTCATCTCAGACCAATCTAGTCGAACGCTGCTTAACTTTGATGATCGCCAAGAACACCACAGTTTTGTAGAGTTACTAGCAACCAACGTTCTTCAAATCCTTATACAACAAAATATACTTAAAATTGAAAATCAATGTTAGTTTTGGAACACCCGGTATTATTCAAAGTAAACAGAGTCAATTAATCCAAGTGCGTAAGCAAATTAAGAACGTCATTTGAATTTCAGAATAACACCCGAGCAAAAAGTTTCACATACAAACTAATTAAATGTTTGTATTTTGATGAATTGTCCTATAAATACTTATTTCTCAGTTCAATTGCATCAGTGTCTTGTCTCGCGTTGTTATCGCAGTACTAATGTTGAGTCTCATAATTTTTTCTGTGCTCTGTTGCGCTTGTGCGCTCCTGGTACTCAGGCAGCGTGCGAGGGCGCACAAACTACCCCCTAAAGCCGTGGGCGAGTTGCCCATCATTGGGCTAACACACTTGGCGGTACTTTATAATAACCGTATGTATACGATTCTTTTTACTTGCGGTTGCTGATCTGTGTCTGTAGCCATGCGAAAAAAATACGGGAATGACATTTTGCAACGAAAAGTCACGTGATCAGGAGAATTCGCTATCGATTGCGACAGAAAATCTTCCATTTGTGTAGGTCCTCCGGTAAGGTCATTTATTAGCTATGACTTATGACCAATTGAACAGATAACGCGGTGTATTACGATCACAGCGCGGCATGTGCGTTTTATGACCCTCCAGAGGCCTACAAAATCATCATCATCATCGTCTCAGCCTATACCCGTCCATTGCTGAACATAGGCTTCCCCAATCGCTCTCCAGCACAACCGATCCGATGCCACCGGCATCCAACAACTTCCTGCGATCTTTACAATATCATCGATCCATCTGGTAGACGGCCGTCCCGCGCTGCGCTTGCCAATATATGGTCGCCACTCTAGAATTTTTCTGCCCCAACTTTTGTCCGATCTTTGCGCTGTGTACCTCACCCATTGCCATTTTAGCTTACAAATTCTACGGACTATGTCGGTAACTTTGGTGGTATACAGAATGACATTACACGATTATTTCAAGAAGTCATCTAAGTCACCGCGTGTTGCCATAGTATTTAAGGACCTTGGTTAAATTGTAACACGAGGACGCAACAATCTTGTAGTTTGATGTATCAAACCACGCTGTTCCACCCTCCACCTCTCAACCGTTCACCCCGTTGTGTTTCGCCCATGATAGCCTAAATGAACCCGCTCTCCCTTTTTGTTTTGTTTTGTTTTATTTTAAAAACGTAGCCCCACACTAGGATTTATTCCTGTGTCGTGGGTGCGTTTACAAACATGAAAATTCACACACAAATACCCAGACCGGAACAAATAATTGTGGATCACACAAAGATTTGTCCCGTGCGGGAATCGAACCCGCGACTATTAAACACAGTAGGTGGAGCGACCTAAGCTCTTAACCACTGCGCTAAATCGTCCGTCGTCCTTTAAATCGTCCTTTAAAAGTTTAAATGGTCCCGTTCACCCTTTTTAGTCTTTGCCAAAATACAGTTTTGGAAAAACTTTTAAAGCTATCAACTTCAAATAAATTGTAGTCACAATGAAATAAGCTTGGATACACATTTATTTCAAAAAGTTAATTCTGTTATTGAACCAGAGGCAAAAGGGTATTTCAAAAATTTTAAAAATAAGTTCGCCCTTCAACACGGGGAAACCCGTGTTGAAGGGCGAACGGGTACCATTCTCTTTATAATAAACAGAGCAAAACTCGCTTTTAAATAACAATTGTCGAAAACAGGGTACGAGACCATCCCAAGGTGCTATTCCAGCTGCTTCTAATTCTACTAAACTATATTCTTTAAAACCTCTTAACATGTTAAGACACCAAACGCAAAGGCCCCCAGTTCCCGGTAGTCCCGCTGTCCGCTGCCACGGTAGCGGTCGCGGTAACAGCGGGGCAGGGGGTGCGAAGAATCTCCGGGCTACGACACAAGGCTACCAAAAACACCTGACCCTGGCTACGAACAATGGACGCTCTCTACGGCTGGACCAATACCTCACTGAACTCGAGGTAGAACTAGGTCACATAAACTGGCACATATTGGGGTTATCCGAAGTCTGAAGACAGGGCGAGGACACGATAACCCTTGAGTCAGGCCACCTGTTCTACTTTCGGGAAGGTGATCGGCCCTCTCAGGGCGGTGTCGGTTTCCTGGTCAACAAAGCTCTCACTAACAACGTTGTGGACGTCAGCAGTGTGTCGACACGGGTAGCGTACCTCATAATTAAAATCACGAACAGGTACACCCTGAAGGTGGTACAGGTATATGCGCCGACCTCGACATACTGCGACGACATAGCCGAAGCCATGTATGAAGACATAGCCAAGGCATTACATGGCACCACCAAGGCTCACTACAACGTTGTTATGGGGGACTTCAATGCCAAAGTGGGAGTACAAGAACGCGGTGAAACGATAATCGGACCCCACGGCGTGGGGCGCCGAAACCACAGAGGGCAGATGCTGGTGAACTTTCTAGAGTCGCAGGGGCTCTTCTTGATGAATTCGTTCTTTAAAAAGAAGCCTCATAGAAAGTGGACATGGCGAAGCCCCAACACTGTGACGAGGAACGTGATAGACTTCATCATGACTGACAGGAAGTCTATATTTAGAGACGTCTCCGTGATCAACAGGTTTAATACCGGCAGCGATCACCGACTTGTCCTGACGTGGCTGGCAAAACCGTGACCTCCAAGTTCGAGATACTCGAGGAAATTGAGAGTTTCTACAAAGACCTGTACGCATCACGGATGGCTAAACCCTCGAGACCCAGCGCTGACGACCACAGAGCCCCACTCGCACGCCACGACACGGAAGACATCCGTGATGTCAACCAGGATGAGGTCAGAGTGGCTCTCGAGCAGCTCGAAAATAACAAGTCGCCAGGCGATGACGGAATCACCACTGAGCTCCTAAAAGCAGGCGGGACTCCAATCCTGAAAATGCTAGCGAGTCTCTTTAATTCCGTTATCCTCCAGGGCTTAACACCTCAAGCGTGGAGCGGGAGTGCGGTGGTTCTGTTCTTCAAAAATGGTGACTAAACCTTGCTGAAGAACTACAGACCCATCTCACTCCTGAGCCACGTCTACAAGTTGTTCTCGCGAGTACTCACAAACCGCCTCGCCTGAAGACTTGACGAGTTCCAGCCACCGGAACAAGCCGGGTTTCGAAAACGCTACAGCACCGTAGACCACATCCATACTGTTTGGCAGATTGTACAGAAGACTGAAGAGTACAATCAGCCGCTGTGTATGGCTTTCGTGGACTACGAGAAAGCCTTCGACTCCATCGAAACCTGGGCGGTTTTGGATGCTCTGCAGCGATGTGGCATCGATTGGCGGTATATCGAGGTGTTGAGATGTCTGTATGATACCGCCACAATGACCGTCCAGCTCCAGGACCAAAAGACCAACCCGATCGAGCTGCATCGAGGGGTAAGACAGGGGGATGTAATATCCCCCAAGCTCTTCACCAATACACTCGAAGACGTCTTCAAGACGCTGGACTGGACTGGGCGGGGCATTAACATCAACGGCGAATACATCCTATACAATACCTTCGGTTTGCCGATGATATCGTCATCGTGGCAAAGTCACTGGAACAGTTAAGCGAAATGCTGCATAGCCTAAATGAAGCCTCTCGAGGTGTCGGTCTCGGCATGAACTTGGCTAAAAGCAAGATCATGTTTAATGAGCATGTCACGCCGGGACCGATCTGCATCGATGGTTCGATGCTCGAAGTTGTTCGGGAGTATGTCTACCTTGGACAAGTTGTCCAATTTGGTTTGGAAGTTCTTTCTAACTTCGAGAAAGAAATCAACCGCAGGATCCAATTGGGTTGGGCAGCATTTGGCAAACTACGTCACGTTTTCGCTTCGCCTATACCGCAATGCCTGAAGACTAAAGTCTTTAACCAATGCGTCCTACCTGTTATGACTTACGGGGCCGAGATGTGGACACTCACAGTGGGACAAGTCCACAAATTCAAAGTCGCACAGCGGGCTATGGAGCGAGCTATGCTCGGCGTCTCTTTGAAGTATAAAATTCGTAACGAGGTAATCCGACAAAGAACCAAAGTTACCGACATAGCTCGCAGACTCAGTAAGCTAAAGTGGCAATGGGTTGGTCACATCTGCAGAAGGACCGACCGCCGATGGAGCAAGCGTGTCCTAGAGTGGAGACCGCGACTTGGTAAGCGTAAAGTAGGACGGCCCCCAGCTAGGTGGACCGACTACCTCAAAAAGGTCGCTGGGACAGACTGGATGCGGAAGGCGGAGGACCGTGTGCAATGGAGCGTGTTAGGAGAGGCCTATGTCCAGCAGTGGACTACGGTAGGCTGATTGATTGATTGATATTCTTTCTATATATTTTATTGAAAAGAAAACTCCTGACATATAGATAAAAAATAGCGGAAAAGTACGGGTAGGTCTTGCGCTCTACTCCGGGGAGTCTGCCGAGCTTGCGTGGGAGACGTCGTGGTGCGTGACACCAGCACGACATCTATTCAGGGGGAGAGAGCGAGCGTTTTTTCTCATCGCTCCCAAGAGAGGGTTGAAGAGGGTAGGTTGCGTCGTCGTGCGTGCCTAACGGTTCTCGTAACCCCGACACCCATGACGGTAGGGTATCACCGCAAGGTTTTTAGTCGGTACACTTGGTGCATCAACGGCCGGGTCACTCCAACCGTCGATGCACCAAGGACTCCGACATAACCCTCCGCTTCCCCCGAACGCGGACGCGTAGGTTACCCATAGAGTGTTTTCCCTGCGTCAGAAAAAAAGGTCCTGCGTTCTAAGGGTGATAAAAATATAAATGTTGTTGTTTTGTATTCTGGCGGAATTTATGGAGTTCTTACCAGATGAAGTACGTAATTATTCTTCGTTACTTAAAACTCGCTATGTTTGTTTTTAGCCCACATTAGTAATAGTAAAAACTAATACTCAGTAGACAGTTGATCTTAAATATTAGGGCTTCCTGTTTTGTTTTATATCATTTTGCTTAGAGCTTCCATCTTAATTTCCTTTTTCAGGAGCATGGGACCTATTGAAGATTATTTTTGACGACTGTCTGAAGAAAGGGGGTGTTACATACGGCAGAATAATGGGACATATGTTTTACAGTATGTAATATTTATAATACATTTATTTATGGCCGATTGTTATTTACCCAATCTAATATGGAACATCTATCAAGATAATACTGACAGTAAAAAGATATTTGTATTAGTTAAATACAGGAACCCACTATCAAAGTGGTATTCTGATGCTCAGGTATTACTTGAGTATAATACTATTATATAATATCTATCTACTATATATAATATCTTTCAGTTATCATGATATATTTTTTTGCATCTGTAATTTTTTTAGTAGCTTTTATATAACTTGCTCGTATGTCTGCTTGCCAGTCTGTCTTTCCAGTTCAAATCTTGTGATCCGTTTTTCAAGCACTTGCGGATATCTGATTAAGCTAAAATTTAGCATAGGTACGTATGTAAGTTTGATGGCAATGCAATAATATGGTAATATGGAGCTGGTTTGATGATGTTGTCGGAAGGTGGCCATAGGAACATGTTAATTATACAACGTAACCGCCTCGTGTTTAAACTATTTCTTATCTTTTTTTTTTTTTTTTTTAAATAGCCCCACACTAGGATTTATTCCTGTGTCGTGGGTGCGTTTACAAACATGAAAATTCACAAACAAATACCCAGACCGGAACAAATAATTGTGGATCACACAAAGATTTGTCCCGTGCGGGAATCGAACCCGCGACTATTCGACACAGTGGGCGGAGCAGCTCAAGCTCTTAACCACTGCGCTAAATCGTCCGTTAAATTGATATTGACAACTACTATATAACCTGATGTGTTCAGGGTCTGATGATAAAGACGAAAAGTGGTCAATGGAACCACCAAACAACTCAATATAACCTTGCCGTATTTGGACTCGTTCAATTGTCTTAACGAGTACTTAAGACCCGGATGGTGTCCAGGGTCTGATGATGGAGCCGGAAAGAAGCAATAAGAACTCCTCAACTAAGCAAGATATCTTCGTCGTCTTATTGCTATAAAAAAGTATTTTTAAAAGTTAAAGGCTTTTTAAGATAATTTTTTTTAAATACAACCCAATTGTTCTTACATTCTGTAACTTGCACTCAATTATTTCAGTGGTGACAGATCCCGCCGACGGGCTGAAACTTGTCAACGTATGCCTCGAAAAAGATTACGTCTATGCATCACCCTGGTTCGGTGATGGACTAATTACTAGTACAGGTGAGTAGGACAATGACATTACTTAACATGCTGTCGACATTTTGGGGTTTCGTACCTCAATCCCCAAAACCGAAACACTTTTAGGACCATTTTTTTGTGTGTGTTGTGTGTGTATGGTCTACGCTGTTAGCCGCGGGGCCTTTACAGCTTCACCGGATATGAGGTCGAGCATGCAACCACTACGCTTGAGCCATAAAGACAAGGGCCAACTAGCTCAAGGGCGCCTCAAGGAGGAACTGTCTCGGCTTGGGCAGTCGCTTTTGAGGAGGGCGTATACTAGGTATATACGTGTTGCTCTGTACCGGCCGGCGGGCAAGGGATTCTTCAACCTCGCCGAAGAGGTCGGTGCCTGATTCTGTATTCGGTATCTGTATCCGTAAGAAGGGAAGTAAGGGCATCCGCAGGGTTGGTGAGAAAGCCATTCATTTCTTGTTTTCAGTCATATTTGGGTTCATTTCTATGACTTCGTTTAATCTTTCTTTTGCTTTGACTGTTATCCTTAAATTAGTTACATATTTGTATTTCAGGAGAGATACATAAACGCCATCGAAAGCTGATTGATCCAGCTTTCAGTAACCGAATAGTCTATAGCTTTTTAAAGATTTTCAATAATAAAGCTAGAATGCTCAACCAGGAAATTGCTCCCCACGTCGATAAAGGATTTTTCAATCACGCTGATGTTTTTAGAATTCGTAGCTTGGAAATATTTTGCAGTAAGTAATTTACAACCGCTTTGTTTACAATTATGAAAGGGGATCTAAAAGACTGGATTGCCCTTAGAATCCCAGACACCTGGGGCCATACCTCCAGGGCTCACAGGCCCCTGTAGTCCGTCTATCAGATCGACCTTGAAAGAAGACGGCAGTATGAGTGACTCCGTATTGCTGCGAGCTCGGCGTCGCTGTGAGCAAAGATTGTCACCCAAAGACCTTGTAGCGAATCCAGCAAGGCATAAGGGACGGGCATATCGGTGTGTATGGAGATACCGGGGCCCTTCTGCCATGCCAAAGGAGGCAACCTAGGGGGTTTTTAGTGTCGTCAATATAGTGTTGTCAATTTTCTTGAGTCTAAATAGCCTCTAGAAAATTATCGTCACTATCAGAAATAAACCTTTTATATAACTCTCTGTTTAGTATAGGTTTCTCGAATGAGGGACTTATTTGTGGAATACCTTGCTGAGTTTTACTGGTTTTGCTTAGGCAAAGAAGTTGTTTGTAGGCAGTTATTGGTATGTAAGGCATCTGCTGAAATCAGTTGCTGAATATGAAGAAACTTGAACAGGGATCTAACCCCGAAGTGCAAGGACAAGAGATAAGATTTTGATGATTGAGATAAGGAATCGAATACATGGGACCTAAGATAGTCGGCGAAAATACCCCCGCTTGGGGAATATAGGCGTGACGGTAAATCGATGGCCAGAAACTGATTTTTACTTTAATGCCAATACATTTTAATTTACTTAATAATTGATTTTTTCTTAGCGACCTCTCTAGGGTTGAATAAATTTGAAGATAAAAACTTTATCGAAAAGTATATTAAAGCATCCGACATCTTGTTCTACTTGATATACCAGAGGTTGGCGAAGTTTTGGTTGAAAAACGACCACATATATAAACTATTTGGCTATAAGAAAATAGAAGATGAAGCAGCTAAAACATTAGAAATTATGTATGATCGAGTAAGTTTAATATTTTATCTACACTATAAATATAGTGACGCTCGTAGTTCTGCATGACTTTGGTGCTTCTAGTGATCACCAAAGTTGAACGTCGTTTGGCTCGGTCCGTCTGAGATGGGTCGACGTCTTTGCTTCAAGCGGCTCCGTGCTTCGGAAGGTGCTTTAAGCCGTTGGTACAGGTAATGTTTTCGTGACGGCTGATCAGGCAAGTTAGAAGCCTTATGGGGGGCTTGATAAGTACCTACAGTAGGCCATAAACCTGCCTCCACCACACCACACTGAGGCCGCGTGATGGAGAATACTCCACTACCGAAATAGGTGAGGGACCATAACCTATTATAGTCAACATAACATATTTTGTAGATTGTGGTTGGTAACGATGTGCTGGAGCAAGTGAATGAGTTTGTATATCTTGAATGCGCATTCAGTAAGGATGGGAAATACACCGCTGACATAGAGAAAAGAGTGAGTGCAGGGAATAGAGTGAATGGTGGGAAAAGCTACTTGGGAGCCGGCACTTAAGCCAAAAAGCGCAGCTAGCGATACATAATGGAGTGTTTGTCCCAACGCTGTTATATGGCAGCGAGAGCTGGGTATGTAAGTAGGAGAATGAAAGTGGGATAAAAGCGGAGGAAATGCGAATTCTGCGGAAGATGTGGGGAGTGAAGCTGACCGACCGTATTCGCAACGGCGTAGTAAGGAAGCGAGTAGGTATGAAAGATAGTATCGGTGTAAAGATGAGAAAGGGTATGCTCCGTTGGTTCGGGTATATAGAAAGAATGTCAGAAGAAAGAATGACAAAACAGATATACAATGCGAAAGTGGAAGGATGTAGATACTGGGGTAGACCTAGACTATCTTACCTTGACCAAATAGGCCGAGTCTTATCTGAAGGTCAAGTCAAGAGTCTTCGTACCCGGCGAGCGTGTATGAGACGTACTATGAGAGTGGAGGAAGCCAGAGAGGTATGTAAGGAAAGAACCTGTTGGAACTCTGTACTCTCTGCCTACCCCGCAAGGGATCTGGCGTGATGATATAGAGATAACATATTTTCTCTCACCTCAGTTTGTGGGGCCTTTACTCAGCAATCGGACAGAATTAGGGTGATTTATTACTTTCACGATGTCTCTATCTATCTATCTCTATCATTACGCTAGATCCCTTGCGGTAGGCAGAGAGTACAGAGTTCCAATAGGTTCTTTCCTTACAGCTCTCTGGCTTCCTCCACTCTCATAGTTCGTCTCATACACGCTCGCCGGTTACGGAGACTCTTGTTCGGACTCTTGTACGGATACTCTCTTCAGATAAGACACTCTCTTAGATATCTTAGTCGAATTATACAATTTTAGTAAAAAATATATTGTTACAGGTCATACAAATGAAAAAAACAGAAATGTCAAAGACAAACGAATGCTCAGATAATTCTGAAAAATCTTTAGGTACGTTCCAAACACTTTTTTCTCATATTGACCCTTGAATTCTATAGCCAGGTTAAAAAGTTTTATATCATGTTAGATAGCATCGATATATGATTTGCACTAAATTACGGATAACGAACTTAATAATGGCCAAAAATGCCAGCCTCGAACGTATTGGTTGCACGCTCGCCCTCTTGTGAAGCTGGTGAAGCTGTAAACAGCGTAGATTACTCACTCCCACACACACACACTTACGCATGTGTACCTACTCGTAGCCAACAACTGTAAAAGTAGGTTTTAAAATTATTGATTCCAGATCTTTCTATTATGATAGCTTTAGCAACAAAACAAACAACAAACCGTCAAAATGCAACGGATTTTGACGTGTCCTCACATTGGATAGGGTTGGATCGAACTAATTCGAAATAAGAACACACCCAAATTTTTTGCTAATCCTTTTAATTCCTGGGATGATTTTTAGGACTGTCAGCTTTAATCTAAAACTGTAATTTTAGATCTACGGTGGTACAACGACCTTATAGCCCGTGGCCAAAATCAAGTGGAATGTCACTTTATGACAGTCGCAGAGTTGCCGTTTGCTGTGAAATTTACCTTAGTTCTTTTTTTAATTAGTAACCGTGTCCACCTACCTACCTCTTCAAATATCTCCTTGGAAGTAGGAAAATTTTACTAAATGTTTACACTACGCCTCCCGGTCAATGTTATCTATGGGCCAAAAGATCTTACATATATACATTATTATCAACAGGTAAAGGAGGTCCACTGTAGGGCTTACCTCGAAGATTGCCACCATGTCTGGCCTTGTGATGTACGCATTTAGCTTTCATCAGGTCATCGGTTAAGTTGTTGCCTGCACATCCCGCGTCTTCTGAACGTGGTTGCCACGCGAGAACTTCTCGTTGAGCCAGCAAGAAATCTGCTGTTATGTTATACTTTTTGGTTAGAGTTTGACCTGAAAAGTAGCCATGTCGATGGCATTATCGCTGGTTTTGTTAAGGTCTTTCTGTTCGCTAGTGAATAGAAATTACGATGGTTCAATCCTACTTAATATTATCAATGTGAAAGTTTGTGTGTTTGCATGTTCGTTACTCAATCACGCAAAAAATTCGGCGGACAGACTTATCTTGTTATTGGTTTATCGGACCGAGGAGACCTCAAGCGTACTTCGAACCGATGGGATTTTTTGTGCTGTCCTTGCCCTGATGCTCTTACGTACCTGAAGCACCAAATACTCCCTGTACCAGGCTGTAGATTCTACCAGGGCGGAAGAGCTGAAATTCATATGGATTTGGATAGGCCACTCCCAGTAGCTACATTCGCCGCGCCGCCAGAGCGTCGCACACAGATAGTGTATTGCCTGGATTAGCACATAAGACACGACTTCTTATCCCGAAAAAATATTAGGTTCCTATCTAAACTCAACGCGGACGAAGTCGCAGGCAGAAACTGGTATCATATATTTCTAACTACAAGAATCCAACCATTTTTGGAGCATCTCATGAAGGTTTCTTATGAGGATGCCTTGACTGGAAGCTCTCGTTTAGACAGTTAGGAATATGTTGTTACGTAATATTTCTTCGTTCTTCATCGAGCCGCTGGTACAAGGTTGCGTTTTGCCTAAAAAGTGGCCACACCTATGGCATCATTGTTGGTTTTATGAAGGTCGTTTTGTGTGCTAGAGAATGAGCATTACTGGAAAGTATTATTATACAGTATTGAATAATTCCAGGTTCAAGAGTCAAACCACTTTTGGAGCTACTAATGGAACTTTCTCATGAGGATGCCTTGACTGACAAAGAGATTCGGGAAGAAGTGAACACTGCTATCGTGGCGGGGTTTGACACCACATCTACGACATTAGTTCTTATCACCATGATGCTAGGAGCTCATCTTGATGTACAGGAGAAACTTTACCAAGAGTAAGATCTCATACAAATTAGTTTAACAGATCATCAAGGGGCAAAAAGTATGGTTATTATGAAAGTAGTGGTATCAATTAAAAGCTAGTAAATAGCTTATAAAAATATAGGTATGTGTATATCTATTTATATTATCACGCCACATCCTTTGCGGGATAGGCAGCGAGTACAAAGTTTCAGCAGGTTCTTTCCTCATAGGCCTCCGCTGGCTTCCTCCGCTGTCATAGCCCGTGTCACAATATTTTCCATGTCCTGTTTTAAGTTAATTTATATTTTCCCAGTCGACTGTTTTGTTTCTTTTCATTAATTCGTTATTCTTTAATACCAATATTGTTATACCAAACATATTTTTTTTATCCACTCTCATGTTTGATTCACCGCAGACACCATTTTTAATATTATATCCTATGTCACTTTCATAAGGTAAAAAAACATCTGACAACTTCTCATATCGTTAAAATCTATGAAGCCGTTTAGGCTACAGATCATATACCAAAGGAATAAATATACACACACTCGAAAAATATCCACTTTCTGGGGTAGTGGGGTAATTATTCTAATTTCATGTTGAACTCCAGTTTAAATGTAATTTCTTAGGCAACGGTTGACGAACATCCATATCCAACTTTATTATTTCTTCTATCTATCTATAACCTCACGCCAGATCCCTTGCGGGGTAGGCAGAGAGTACAGAGTTCCAACAGGTATTATTTCTTCAACAGATTATTACGAGTTCTTGGTCCAGAAAGAGATGTAGAAAAAGATGATCTGCCTAAATTGGTATATACAGAAGCAGTTATAAAGGAAACACTACGCTTGTACCCTCCTGTACCTATGGTGTTCAGAAACGTGGACAAGGACGTTAAACTCAGTAATACAAGTTTTATAATGATAATCAAAAGACAATATATGCTAAGCCCTCTAGGGTATTGGGGTATAATGTTTAAAGGCCCATCAGCACTACCTATGCATTATACAGGTTTGCGATTTGTTGTACGGCTACTCATAGTCTACCAATCTCTTCGCGCGTTAGCTTTTTTTTGTGTCTGCGCACTTTCGTCGAAACACACAAGTGTTCACTTGATGCTTGAGACATTACATAGAGGGCTTAGTACAAAAATAGGGCATGGCACGAAGAAATGAGTATCTGAAGGGATGCGAATTTTTCCATTTGCTGTTACCTCATCTAGTAAGCGTGCTGTCACGTTAATCCTTATTAGTCTAGCTGTAGCGTGAAAAGGATGGCAAATCAAGATAAAGTTAAAAAAAAAAAAAAAAACTTTAGCGCAACGCTGTCGACTTGATATCTAATTGTTTTCACACTATAGATTCACTGAATAAAGATGAAGCTGACAGCACGCTTACTCGTCAACGTCACGCTAACGTCAATCTGTTCGTACTAAGCCTTCATGTCTCTGTACTAACGTGATTTAATTTCTGCAGAAAACTACACTCTTCGAGCTGGCAGCAGTTACGTTGTATCCGCGTATGCGATGCATAAGCATCCGCTGTGGGGGCCCGACGCTGACAAGTTCAGGCCGGAAAGATGGCTAGACCCTGCACTGAAGTACAATCCGAAAACCTTCTTTACTTTCAGTCACGGGAAAAGATCTTGTATAGGTGAATAATAAATAACTTTCCAAAAAAAGGGAAACCGACTTCAAAAACTAAAACAGAATAAAATAAATATTTGAAGTCGGTACCAGTCGGTCGGTGCAGTCGGTTATTTGGCCACATAGATACATTACGAAATTATAATTACAAATCGAGTTCATGAAAAACTTCATCAAATCTTTAAAATTATTTATTCATTTTTATTTTAAACTCAATTAAAAACAAAAATTTTCCAAATCTGTTCATCAATGACGAATTTCTGAGGTAACAAACATAAAAAAGATTACAGCCGAATTGAGACCCAACTCCTTTTTTTGAAGTCGGTTTAATTAAAACACCGTCAAGCTTATATTCTTCAAGGTGGCAATAGTATACTGAGTTCATTCACATCTTGCCGATGATGTTAGGTCCTTATGTAATAGGCCTAACACGAGCCTATCATATCATTAGGCCAGGCAAAATTTCAGACTGCGATAAAACAGTGCATTCAACCGACCAACAACAAGTCTGACCTAAAATTCAAACTCAGAACCTCCTGATCCCCACCAATGGACGCATCCACATGATCTCATTGCATGCCATCTATTTTATGCACTAGATAAAATTGGACCTAATATCAGATATTTCCTAGCATGACACTAGCGATAGTGTTATAGAAGCTTTAGATTTTTAGGACTACAAAAATTGTGATTGGTATCCATGTGCAAGATATACAAACTCAATCACTTGCTCCTGCACCTTCAGTAAGAATGGAAAACACAATGCTCACAAAGAGAAAAGAGTGAGTGTAGGAAATAGAGTAAATGGTGCGATGGAAAAGCTACTTGGGAGCCGGCACTTAAGCCAAAAGGCGCAGCTGGCCATGCATAACGGAGTGCTTGTCCTAACGCTATTATATGGTAGTGAGTGCTGAGTAGTAAGAAAACGTGTTGGTATAAAAGATAGTATCTGTGTTAAGATGAGAAAGGGTATGTTCACCTGCTTCGCTGGTTTGGGCATATAGAAAGAATGTCGGATGCCGGCCAGCGTGTATGAGACGAACAATGAGAGTAGAGGAAGCGAGAGAGGTCCTTAAAAGAGGACCTGTTGGATGTCTGTACTCTGCCTACCCCGCAAGAGTTCTGGCGTGATGATATAGATAGATTTATAGATAGGAGTACTGGTAATAAAAGTTGAAAAAAGCTGGTTAAGAATAGCTTTCTTGTTACCCTACCTAGATTGCTATAGGGAATTTAATTTCCCTTGGACCTATGGTTATAATAATAACAGGCTTTGTTATCCTACTGCTGGCCAAAGGCCTTCTCTCATAAATTGAAGTGAGTGTGGATTGATGGAGGCAGGTTTGTGGCCACTTGCCGTAGAATTTGTCAAGCGGCCCTTAAGGCTCCCAGCTTGGTTTACGAATACCATATTAGGTAGTAACGATATTGACGCTCAAATTGTAAAAAATGTCACAAACAATCACCTATCTCAGACCGACCGAGTGAAACGCTGCTTAACCTTGGCGATTGATAAGAACACCGCGGTTACCAAAGCTACGAGCGCCTCTAAACCATCGTGCATCTAAACCATTTCTTTTATAACGCAGAGAATCTCGTTAACTTAAGGAACCTTATTCACCGCTCCCCAAACAACTATTCCTGTTTGAAGGGAAGCATAGATTTTACGAGCAAGTTTTAATCCGAGTGCAAAAGGAGGCGAGCTTGTGACAAAAACGAATGTGCAGGAATCTCGTGATCATAAAGCTACCATCTACCAAATTGACAAACACAGCAATTTTGGATTAGCATCTTTCGTAATAGGTATATATTATTTATATATCTGAACTATTTTTATTCCATTTTCAGGCAAAACTTACGCTATGGTGACTATGAAGGTGACTCTATCACATTTCGTCCGGAATTACAAGATGGTAGCCAAGGATTTGAGTAAACTTCGATTTAATTTGGACATTTTACTGAAACCAGTTGAAGGTCACGAAATTAGCCTAGCGCTAAGAAAATAAATTATTTTGTTCATGTTATCTATTATGCATTTTTATTGAATCACATTAATTTTCTTTAACTATCTATATCATCACGGTAAACCTTTTCGGAGTGGGTAAAGGGTACAGGGTTCTAATACGTTCTCTCATTATTGGGTTTATTCCCACCCTCTCCACCATTTTGTTCCCAGTGTAGATATAATTAATGGTAAACACTTTTACGCCTATATTGTCCCATCGGGGGTGGCGAAGTGCACTGTAAACACCCATTTCACCGACGTTAGTTCCCATGTAATAGGTGAGCCTATTATTTATTTTTTTCAGACACAAAACAGAATACGATCGCTACAAATTATATTCCAAAGCATGTGTCGTAATCTACATTACTAACGTGCAAACTGGTATAATTAATAGATTACCTAATATTGGTAATCTTTACATAATACAAGATCAGCATGAGTTTTAAAGAGAAAAGATGAAACAAAATACAGTAGTAGGCAAGTCACAAAGAAGGATTAAATAGTTTAATAGCGCTGAGTCAAATAGTGATGTTAAATTGGTTAGGTATTCGATTTGAATATTAATTTCCTTAGACCCTTTGAAAATGATTCAAATTTGCCATTCATTATGTCGAGGCATTTATATTTGATTGGCAGGTCATTAAACGAACGACACATTCTTATGACCGGATTGTAGTATGAGGTGGCGTTCTTATAAATTTGCAATACGAAGATGTTTGGATTGCGGATCTTAGAAAGAAAGAAAGAAAAATCATTTATTCAACCACACAAATACAGACAGCCGCTCCACCCACTGTGTCTAATAGTCGCGGGTTCGATTCCCGCACGGGACAAATCTTTGTGTGATCCACAATTATTTGTTCCGGTCTGGGTATTTGTTTGTGAATTTTCATGTTTGTAAACGCACCCACAGGAATAAATCCTAGTGTGGGGCTACGTTAAAAAAAAAAAAAAAAAAAAAACAGACAACAAGATAACAAAATACACATTTGCAAACACCAGATGTTGTGTGGGAGAAAAGGATACTGCCTCAGCATATTGCTGCACCATAACATTGTATCATGATGCAGCGCTGGCATTCTGGCAGCTCCTATAAGAAGAAGTGACGTCAAAGATGGCAAACCTGAACTAAGGGAGGAATAAACAAACAACATAATTGGATAATCAGAGATATAGATACATTATATACATACACAATATATTTGGTCAAAGTCTGTTACGCGGTTTGGTCGGAAAAAGTAACAGTCAGATAATATTAATATGGATTCAAGAACACTCTATTTTTCGTCACTATTTTTTTCTTCTCACCATCAGGATGCCCAAAAAAGCGCTATCCATTTTTCTCGCGCGACATCTTAAAGAACCATATTACACACTTAAAGGGTTTCAAGAGGTACATATACAAATAGCAAGTTACACAAACATATACAACAAAAAGACAAATCAAACCAAGCTAGGGCGAAAAACAAGCTGTACAGCTGTACAGGTTCTTACCTTACAGACCTTTCTGTCTCTTTCCACTTTCATAGTTTGTCTTATACACAGTAATAGTATCTAACGATACATTGCCAGGTCAGTATGTAGCAAAGTGTTGTCAGGACAGTTTATGTTAGTCTTCTCGTAAGATATTCATCGTCATTACAGTTTCGTATCCGGCCCATTCATCGTTAAACTTCTCTCCAGAAGAAACAATCCTTAATGGATCATCGGTTCATGCACAAAACCATTTTTAAGTGTTTAATTCAAACATGTATGAACAATCGAGCGAGTGCTTTTAACCACCGGAATGTTTTTCGTGAGGAGATGAACCTGTGTCCAATATCAATTCATGGACGAATTCATGTATAGACAAAATCACATATTTTACATCTATCGTTACATTGCAGTTGCGGGACAAACAGTAATAAAGTTTTATGGTTTATCTCGCGACAATCTAAGTAAGTTGATTTAGAAACAATGAATGATTTATCAAAATCGACTTTCTTTTTCTGTCCTCAAAAAGTGTTAGATTTTACGAAAATATAAGTATGCAGAGTTGTGATCTTTAGTACAGGCTACAATTACACAAATTTTCATTGAAATCCATTAAACAGGTTTGGAGTAAACTGTGTTTTGAGAAATCCAATGTTTCGCTTATTTCCGTCTTTTCTGAAAAAAACCTTTTAATTTTTCGGGATAAGTACCTATATAACGTGTTAACCAACATTTTAAGGTATCCGAATGCAAAGTTTCATCAAAATCCACCTGGTAGTTTTTACGTGATGATGTTTTATAGCCTTGGACAGACAGACAAACTTACACGAAAGCCAAAAATTGTAGAATTGGCTTATAACCCTGGGTTGTTGTTTCCTAAAAATCTTTCATGTACAGACATGATTTTCTTACAGTTTATTATATGTAATATGTATAGATATAGATACTTTACTTTTCCATACAAACCGTTTGATCTCCTGAAAACTTAAATAATAATTATATTATCTGTCATATAAAATATCTGAGTGCTAAGGTTTACTGACTTCTAAAAAGTAATTTTGGAACAATGAATGATTTATCAAAATCGACTGTTTTGTACTTTCCTCGGAAACTGTTAAATTTTGCGAAAATATAAATAAACAAAGTTGTGATCTTTTGTACAGGCTACAATTACACAAAATTCCATTGAAATCCATTGAACAGATTTAAAGTAAAGTGTCTTTTTAGAAATCCAAAGTTTTGCTTATTTTTGTCTTTTCTGGAGAAACCTTTTAATTTTTCGGAATAAATACTACAAAACATGTTAGCCAAAATTATAAGGAATCCACATGCAACGTTTCAACAAAATCTACCTGGTAGTTTTGGCGTAATGCTGGTTCATACCCTCCGACAGACAGACAAACAGACACGAAAGCCAAAAATTGGAGAACTAACTTCTACATCGATAGTATGACACCCCTGGCTTGTTATTTCCTAAAAATATTCCATGTACAGACACAACTTCCTTACAGTTTTATTATACTCGTATGTATAGATAGATAGTAATTCGGGGGAATCTATGCGGGAGTGAATAATTTTGTGGAGGTATAGTAATTCAATGTAATTACGTCTTAACGAAAGTCTTGGACGTTGAATCTGGTAAGTCTATCTTCATAACAAGATATGGAACGGCCTAATCCCAAACGGTAACATATCATCTTTAGGCATTTATTCTGAATGCTTTCAATGCGATCACTAGGTACAGAGTGAAAAGGAGACCAGATAATAGAGCGATATTCAAGTATTGACCTAACTAAGCTATAGTACAATAGAAGTAAATAATGAAGCATAAGCATAAGCAAGAATACATTATGAAAGACGACTGCATGAAAAATGGCTTACATTTGAATGTGAAGAAAACCAAAATTATGGTTTTTGAACGGGAAGGAACCAAAACGAATGCAAGGATTGTGGTTGGTAACGATGTGCTGGAGCAAGTGGATGAGTTTGTATATCTTGGATGCGCATTCAGTCAGGTTGGGAAATACACCGCTGACAAAGAGAGAAAAGTGAGTGCAAGGAACAGAGTGAATGGCGCGATGGGAATGCTACTTGGGAGCCGGCACTTAAGCCAAAAAGCGCAGCTGGCCATACATAATGGAGCGCTTGTCCCAACGCTGTTATATGGTAGCGAGAGCTGCGTATGTAAGAAGGAGAATGAAAGTAGGATAAATGCGGTGGAAATACGAGCTCTGCGGAAGATGTGCGGAGTGAAGCTGACCGACCGTATTCGCAACAGCGTAGTAAGAAAGCGAATAGGTATGAAAGAGAGTATCGGTGTAAAGATAAAAAAAGGGTATGCTCCGTTGGTTCGGGCATATAGAAAGAATGTCCGAAGAAAGAATGACAAAACTGATATACAATGCGAAATTGGAAGGATGTAGGTACCGGGGAAGACCTAGACTATCTTACCATGACCAAATAGACCAGGTCTTATCTGAAGGACAAGTCAGCAGTCTCCGTAACCGGCGAGCGTGTATGAGACGAATTATGAGAGTAGAGGAAGCCAGAGGGGTATGTAGGCAAAGAACCTGTTGGAACTCTGTACTCTCTGCCTACCCCGTAAGGGATCTGGCGTGATGATACAGAAGTAAATAATGAGGATTTTTAAATGGTTTGGAAGTTTTAAAAATAAACCCGAGTATTTTTGTTGCTTAGCAGCATATATTTAAAGGTCGTATAGACAAAGATAGCGAGATTACGTTTGACGATTTCCTTAAATTCGTGTGCAACCGTACTGATTTAGTAGAGACGCTGGAGTTTTCACGTAATCAGACGTCGCAAATTTATTTTAAATCTAGTCCTAAGCTGAAGGCTATGGTATCAACACACAACCCTAACAATTCCAGTACAGAATCTGCTCCAAAAACTTGTCCTAAATGTAAAGGTGACCATAGTTTAAATAATTGTCAACAGTTACTTGCATTAAGTAACGACGCCCGTCTAATATAATACTATATAATAAGGTGTGTTTTAATTGTTTTCAAACAGGACATTTTGCCAACAATTGTAGGAAGCCAGGCTACAAGTTATGTAAACGCAGAAAAATAATGATGCGTCATCTGATGATATTTTGTCTGTACCGTCTTCTTCTATTGATACGAATAATGTGGCATTGTCTGCAAACATCTTATCGCCTCATAGCAAACCGAGGCAGCGCGGCGTGCTGTTGTCCACCGCCTTAGTCTAAGTACGTGACTGTAATGACCGCAAATATGTTGTGCGTAGTACTGGACAGGGGTAGTACGTCGTCCTTTATAACTGAACGTTAATGCAGACGGTTAAATCTACCTACTAATCAGGTAGACCGACCGATATTTGGAATTAATAACGTGACTTCCCACGTAGGTTAATCATGTTGTGTTAAAATAACGTCTCTCAATAATAGTTTTGAAGGTAAACTTTCTTGTTTTGTATTACCATTCATTACTAATAAAATCACAGATATCAGATAGGGTCTCCACCGAGTCGACGACTCTCCATCCTCGCACCCGACCTGCCAACGCCGAGGTGGCGAAGGACACATCGACCACCGAGCCGCCACCCCGCCTGACACAGGTGAAGGCTGTGCTCCTGTTGAGGACTGACAATCCATGGGCATGCGCCCATTCCTCAAGGGCCTCGCCCCTAACGTCGTCGATGGAGGAACCCCAGGCCGAGGACTTGGCGTTAAGGTCCCCCACGACGAGAGTGGGACTGGGCCGACACCGAATAACAAAGTCACCGAGTCGCGACAAGAGGGCCTCGAACTCGGGTAGCGGTCGGTTTGGCGAGAAGTACACCCCGACCACCACCATGGCCCCCAAACGAGCGGCGACAAAGCCCCTCTGCCTCTCAACGCCTTCGAGAGACAGGGAGCCCCACACCTCGGCAGCAGGATCGCCAGCGTTCCGCCACCGGCCCAGTTGCTGGCGGGCAGCACAAAATACGGTTCGGCGGCCACCGCCACGTCGATCGACCACTCTGCCATACTCTGGAGTAGGAGGTCCTGAGCCCTGGCACAGTGGTTGAGGTTTGTCTGCAGGAAAGTAATGACGGGGGGACGACTACCCATTGGTGGTTTCCATTGTTTCTACCGCCTGGGTCTCTCGCGGCCTGGGCGGCGCTGGTCGCTCGGAGGTACGCGTCGGGGCCTTCTTGCCTGTGGGACGCGACCCACAGGGTTTAGAGCCTGACTGATGATCGGCGGGCTTGCCAGCCTTGCTGCAAACAAGGCAGCGTGCGGCCTCGGCGCAATGCCGCGCCTGGTGCCCCGGCTGCCCGCAGTTATAGCAGCGCTCTCTGTGGTCCGTGATGTCCGCCGGACAGAGAGCGCTGACATGCCTCTCCACCTGGTAACGGAAGCACCGCAGGGGCCTCGCCCGCCGAAGGGCCACGTCCGTGGACACCCAGCCAACCAGCAAACGCCCGGCATCGGCCAGCTTTTTGGCGGCCTCCACGGGGCAGGTCACAACGGCCGAAAACCGGTCTCTGTAACCCGCCCGTATGACACCGCACTTCACCCGCTGCAGGTCGCAGCCTCCCACCTTGGCCACCGCGGCGGTGAGCTCGTCTGGGTCAACCGAGGCGTCGAGCTCACTAATGCGGAGACTCGCCGACTTGGAGGGCCGCGAAATAAAGACATCTTCCGGAGACATCCCTTCGCGGAGCCTCTCCGCTAGTGCGTCTGTCTTCGGGGAGCTGATCGCGCCCGGGACTTCGAGGAGGCGCGCACCTGTTATAGTGCGCTTGGTTCTAAGCCCCTCGATTCCGAGCTCCCCGATGTCTACTGTTGACCTGGCGAGATGGAGTATCGCCGAGTAGGTAATGCCGCGCTTCTCCGCTCCGGGGGCCAGTATCAATACGACCGCCGACGTGTCCGGAGCGCGGAGCCTCCGACGTTCGCGCGCTCTTCCCTTCTTGGCCTTTTTAGCCGCGTTTTTCCATCCCTTTTTAGCCCCGGCGACCTCCCATTGGCCCCCGGCTCCGGCTTTAAGTGGCGGCGGCTGCTGCTGCTGCGCCTTCTTTTTCTGCCCCTTGGCCGTCCCCTTATTTCCCTTGGCTTTTTGGGCCGCGGGAACCCTGGAAGCGGCGGGTGCAACTGGGATCGACGACGGTAACGGCGCGGGCGTTTGCGCTGACGTCAACGGCACGGCTTCCTGCCCCGAGGGACGAATCGGGGCTCTTCGTAGTGCCTTCTGCGCGGCCTTCTGCGCGTACGTCGTCACAGGGGAGGGCGTCGCAGACATCTGGCCGGCTTCGGAGGCTAAGGGAGGGCGCAGGACTTTGCCCTCCAGAAAAGAGAGCCTCTGAAGGACTCTGCCCATCTCCTCCCGGATCACGGTCGCCAGGTCCGTATCTGGTGCCTTGGGAGCCACTTTGGGAGCAGGCTCTTGTGGCCTGTCCTCAGCGGTAAGGACCATCGCCTTGAGCACGTCCAAATCCTTTTTTAGATCCGTCATTTGTCTGTGGAGGCGGGTATTCTCCACCTGCAATCGGCGGACCTCGTCCGAGGCGGTGCGGGAAAACGCCTCCTCCACCACTTCGGCGATGGCATTGGCCGCCAGCTTTAGGGCCTTCTGGGACGTCCCCTAAAGTCCCTTGGATATGCGGGCCAGCTCCGTATGCTCTCGAGGGAGGCAGCCACCCTGCCCTTGAGTCCTTCGAGCAGTAGCTCGTCCGCGTCTAGGTTTGACGAGGCTATAGACGCCGCACGGGAACTCCCGGCGGCCAGTTCGGCTGCAGCGCTTGTCTGGTAGGTCTTCTCCCTACGGTCGAGCCTTCTCTTCGCCTCCCAGCACCCCACATACTGCCCAGTGGTGAGGGGTCGTCCCCTCCCGCGTTTTGACTGGGGTTTCGGCGGGTCGTCAGCGTCCGAGCCCTCGCCTGAGCCCGAACGACTGCCTTCCGGCTTTCTGGGGCACTTTTTGCGCCTCATTGTGGTGCTTCGGGCGAAGCTGGAGTCCGAGGTGTACATATAACTTGCTTCCAGCTCCTCCTTTTCCACCTTTCCCTTATCTGTCGCAGAAGCGACCCGCTCCAACCTCTCCAAGACTACAACCGGCTTGCTGGGCCTCATCACCTGCAAATCGATGTCCGTTGTTGGTTTGAGAACCTTCTCATTCTCCTTCTTCTCGTATTTTTATTTTTATAAATGTTTTCCATAATTGGTCCCACGAGTATGGGGGAAATAAAACGTCGACCCGGGCGGAGCCCCCTGCACCCGGGCAAGCCTATATACACCGAGGGGTCGGCCGGTACCTCGGGTTGCCGCACCTGCAGCTGGTAATTTTTTAAAGTGGTTTTCTTCCACGTGGCCCTGCCGGCGAAGGCAAGGCCCCCGTCCCAGAGTAGAGCCGAAGCTCATCGTTGCCGGTTACGGGTTCGCCATCGGTGGTTTAAGACCGTGTCTGGAGGCGGGGTGAGCGCACACCAGACCCGACGACTAGGAGGGGAAGGGAAAGGATTGGGAAGGAAGATAGGGATGGGGATAGAAAAGGGGAATTTTATTTAATTTTAATTTTTAAAATATAGGACAAAAAGCAGTTACATGTTCTGTGTTACATAAAAAAAACGGGTAGATTGATATTGGATAAACATATAACCCACGGCTTTTTCCACGGAATAAACTAAAATACTGTTAAAAAAAATAATCATGTGCGCTGGCCGACCAGCATGTATTAGTATGAAAAAAAATAAAACATCAACAACTAGAGATTGCCACATCTAGACGAGCTAAGTTTATTATTGATCATCTTTTTAAATTGATACTCCGAGTGGGCAAAGATGTCAACATCAGGAAAGAGCGTGTTATATGTTTCCAAGAGCCGACGTAGCGGGACCCGCACACCAGCATTAGTTCTGCACCTAGGTGTATAGAACAAACAGGGTGCACGAACCCCACGCGCCATCGCAGTTCTAGGTACAACATAACATATGTCATTCGTGAGGTCATTACAGTCGAACCTATTATTACATAAGCCAAAGAGCATCATACTCATAAGCAAACGCATACGCCTAGACTCCAAGCTAAACAAATCATAACGCATTAATAATTGAGAATAGGGGATCCTAGTGAGAAAACATTTATAGTGCATGAAACGCAGAAACTTTTTTTGCACCATTTCAAGCCTGTGAATATATTTGTGATAAAAGGGACTCCAAATTGGTACTGCAAATTCCATCTGAGAACGGATTAAAGCTTTATATAAAAGTAAAAGTGTGGATGTACATTTGAAATCTTTAGTAGACCGTATGACAAAACCGTACATTTTAAAAGCTTTACTGACAATATTATCAATATGGAGATGAAAGTGAAGCTTTGAATCGAGAATAATACCTAGATCACGGATGGAATCCACTTTACTCAGTGAAGTATTATTTAAAGAGTAGTTATAAGTGTAAATATTTTTGTTTTTTTGTGAACGTTATGCAGTGACATTTAGGTACACTGAGTTTGAGCTTGTTAACTAAACAGTAATGCGCAAGTCTATTTAGATCATCTTGGAGAAGCAAGCAATCATGAATGTCTCTGCATTATTTGAACATTTCAATATCATCCGCATACATTAAGAAGTGAGAGTGATGGAAGCAGTTTCTAATGTCGTTGATAAAGAGGGTGAACAGAAGAGGACCTAAAATAGATCCCTGTGGGACGCCAGAAGTAACAACAACTGAATCAGACTCAACCCCATTAATGACGCTATTTGAGTTCTCTTAAATATATAAGATGTGAACCAACGCAAAAGGTTGCCTCTGATACCATTATATGCAATTTTATCTAGTAGTAGTTTATGGTCCACCCGGTCGAACGCCTTCCGAAAATCCGTGTACACGGCATCAACTTGTACGCCACAATCGAATTGATTAAACAAATAATTTGTAAATAGCATTAAATTAGTAGCAGTTGAGCGACGTTTTACAAAACCATACTGTTTAGGTAAAATAAGATGGTGAATATGGGTATATATTTCGCTATGCACCAGGCGTTCAAACAGTTTAGATAAAGTGGACAGTATAGAGATGGGGCTATAATTTTCAATGTTGCTTGCATCGCAATTTTTGAGGACCGGAGTAATAAAAGCTTGCTTCCATATATTAGGAAAGGTACCTTCACGTAAACACATGTTAAAAATAATGAACAAGGGAGTGGTGAGAGTATCAGCTGTGTTTTTAAAAAAATAGGCGGCAAAATATCAGGTCCTGGGCCCTTGCTTACATCTAAGCTGGTCAAGGCATTATGTATAGCGTCACCAGTGAAGACAATATTTGAAATAGTTGTTGAATTTTCAGAAAAAGTGTGTGGAGGTTGCCAGTGAGAGGGATAAAAAAAAGAAGAAGGAAGAAAAATGTAGAAAACATGTTACTAATTTCAGTTGAATTACTAGAGGATACCTCGTTTAAATACATAGTAGCAGGAAAATTTGACTTGCCTTTACGATTTGCAATATACGTCCAAAAATGTTTAACATCAACAGATATATTCTCTTCAACAGTCGTCATATATATTCGGAAGCATTTGTCAGATTCGAGTTTAAAACGTTTACGCTGGATAGAAAAGATTTCATAATCACGGTCTTTAGCTTTAAAGATGCGGACGAGAGCAGGAGAAAACCAAACTGGGAAACGTGGATTTTTGACCCGAGACATAGGAACATGTGATTTAATTACACTATAGATTATTTCGTTAAACCTAAGCACAGCAAATTCAGCAGGCAGATCTGACAGACATGCGTCCTAATCGAACTCATAAAATATGTTGTTTATGTCCTCATAGTTGACTCTGCGGTAATTATGTTTAGAAGTCCGTACTGACTTCATTGGTTTACAAATGGTTGCCAATGACGATGTTACACAAAATGGTGGATGATAACTATCCGAAGGTAATAAAGGAACACAAGAGGCGGCTGCGCAATCCACATTGGACATAAACTAGTCCAGAATACGGCCCAGCTGATTTTTAGAGGTATTATATTGTAAGGAATTGGAAATAGACAAAAAGTCACATAAATATTGACCAGCAACATTGACTGTGTGAGGTATGACATGATTACCGCGATTGAACCAATCAACTTCAGGCAAATTATAGTCACCCACAATGTAAAATGTCATTGTTCCGGGATCGTCAATAATGTCCAATAACGTGTCAAAATGAGCACTGTATACGTCATCTCTAGTACCAGGCGGCATATACGTAGCACTTATTACATGTCTTTTGTTGTGAAGTGCAGCAGGGAGTTGTACTGAGACGTGTTCGATGTACATATTACCGGCAGGGCGCAGATTCTATACGACAGGTCGTAGTATACGCAATATAGCTATTAACACACCACCACCGTTACGCTTACCAGTACGAAAATGGTCACGATCATGCCTAAAAACGATATATCTGTTATCTATAAATTCACTATCCACTATTTCGGGTACAAGCCGGGTTTCTGTTAGAATAATCACATCGTACGAGTGAGACAAAATATTCATGTACAACAAATGCAATTTTGTACGAATCCCCCTACAGTTTTGGTAAAAAAATGATAAATTATAATTATCCAGTAGAAGCAAATATAGTGTAGAATGAAGGGCGCATACAATTTAACTTGGAGTCCATTTTCGACAACGTAACTAGCATACGCATATACAAAACATAAACTTTTGTGTCTATGAAGGTGGAATATATAATGGCTTTATAAGAGTATTTTAATTGATAAAATAAAGGCAACTTAGGGTTCGACCACAACGAGAGACAAATATAAATACATTTGTGACAACTTATTCCAAAAACACTTGTAATATAAATGTGTATGTATCTTAATTATAGTTTAAAAATAACACAAAAAGGTACAAAGGCCCTATAAAAATATAAAAGTAATGAGTGCAAATCTCGTATAAGTAAATATAAAAGTAACATGAAGGTACTTAGAAAAAACATAATTGAACTAAGACATTGGAATGCAAGCGCAGTCACAGGTTCATAGACTAATATAATGTGCAGACACGGCATATGAAAAATTGAACACAATAAACAAAGGTATTTAGTATACGAATAAGGAGGAGGAATAACATGCTTACAACTAAAATTGATTAATATGTAATTAGCAATTATGAGATAGTGGTGCAGATCGTGGTCGAAGCTTCGATAAGTCCGTCTGAAAGTATAGCCAATACCGAGGTGGAGACATCAGCTCGGGCAAGTATGATGCCGTGCTTAACCCACACAAAACGATAGCCAAGCTGTTTGGCAATATCTCGAGCTTGACGAAACAATTTCTTTTTTTTTCAAAGTAAGAAGCTCGTTTACGTAGACTCTTTGTGAAATGCCCTGCATATTTAAGTCCTCAGATATGATGCCCTTTTTTAGACGAGCAGCAGCAAGAAAATTGTCACGTATTATTTGGCTGGCGAATTTCACTACCACATTTTTTGGGCGTTGAGTGCTTAATTGCATCTGTGGAACACGGCTGATACCAATGATGTCTCGAGCAGAAACAGGTTGCTTTATAACATTACCGATATTTACAATCAGGGATATAGATTTTCGCCACGTTTTTCCGGCATGTTACTGATCTCAATATTACAGTTTCGTGACTTCTGTTCTATTTGTTCCAACTTCACCTCGAGCTCAGCCACACGGAGTTCACTCGTTTGGAAAGTAGACAACTTTAATTCAAGCTCAGACACACGGGTATCAACCTCTTGTGTCTTCTTAGTAAGGTCATCACATTTGTCGCCCAAAAAATTAACGGCCGACTTAATGTCTTCAAACTCCTTTAGGAACACGGTAAGTTTTTCATCTTGCTTTGTAAACCATCCCTCGAGCATGATTTAAAGCTTATTTTGAAAGGTTTTAAACTCCACACGAAAATCTGTATCGCTTGTGTTTGGTACACCCTTACGGAAAGTCACATAAGGGGGAGGTGATTCCTTATCAAGGAGTGACACGTCTACGCTCATTTCACCAGCTTTAGGGGAGCCAGCATTGTCTAAAGATTTCTCAAATGTCGCGTCCAAATTGTTAATGGCTCTGTAGTTGATGCACACTGAGTACGATATGTAAAAGTAACACGCAAACGCGTAAGGATTATTGAGCGAGGTGACCGCACGGTACTGATTCGGACGAGCGCGCACGACAGAATGAAAAGGGAAGGAAAGGGTTATGTTAGGGCTTAGCGCACTCTCCCGACTGTCGTTACCGCGGGGTCTCACTGGTCCTCTCTGAAGCCCAGAGAGGTACCTAGAACCCCCGGGCAACGCTTCTCCAGTTTGCCCGCTGCGCTCCACCCTCTCTGAAAGCCAGAGATTGTGAGGGGCAGCATGGCGACTCCCGCCACACGCGCCGGACTATTCGCCGCCACCGGCGGTTCCTCCGGGAAACGAAGGGGACCGCCGACGGCGCCCAGGGTGCACCACGAGGAGGTTGTCCGACCCAGCACCCCTTAGGAAACGGCCCTGGTCTACTCCCATTCAACTTAGGATCCACGCGAATCATTTCTCATTATCATTCATTTCTTAGCTATGTAAACCTCGATATAATTCACTCACAAATTGAATCAGTCAAACTCCAGATAACTAAAGTCAGGCCTGAGATAAACGATGAGACTCAATTTCTCTATGAACCTCATTTAAATTATCTGAACGTTAAATTAGATAAAATTGCAGATCAGTTAAAGACATTTGAGCACCTTCGTAAAAGGAGAGGACTCATCGATGGACTAGATTCCATAATTAAAAGCATATCTGGTAATCTGGACTATACCGACGCGGTTAAATATGATAATGCGTTAAAAGTCCTTCAGACTAATGAGCATAAGCTAGAGACTGAATTTAGCCAACATATAAGTCTGACGAAAGAATGGATTTTACAAGATTCAAACTTACTAACTAACCTAACTAAAAATCAGAATTAGATGCGTGACATTTAACGCAGATTATGGGTACCACGCAAACTAATTATGTCAAATATGCTCATATAGGTCAGCATCTAATGATTTTAAGTGACAATATCGATAGACTATCGCAAGAACTTTATAGATTAGATAATACATTGGGGTTCATTCGTGCATCAAGCACGACCCACTCAATAAATAGTATAGTAAAGCTAAGTAAAATATTAAGTAGGCTAAGGATTTTAGACTCACCGGAGGAAATCCTTGACATAGAGATTAGGGACTACTATGATATCGTTAAGTTAGGCTATTTTTATTCTTGAAATCAGATTATTATAGTGTTAAAGGTGCCGATTGCCAATCCCACATCCTACAACCTTTATAAACTAGCCCTTATCCCCAACAGAAACCACCAAATAATTATACCTACCTTACCATTTATTGCGATATCTAAAACAAATTCTATGTACATGGAGGCTGAATGCCCGAAGGTGAATAAGTTGTACCTCTGTGAAGTCAAACTCCATTTCGAAACTCGTGATGGACCAGACTGTATTCAGCATCTTATCGTCAAGCAAGAAATCCACCCTTCTTGTCAACTAACAACTGTTACATTGAAGAAAGAAGCCGTAGAACAACTAGATGAAAAGCATTACACTTTAAGTTTTCAAAAGCCAACCAAAGTGAAGATATCCTGCGGTCAAGAACAATATAAAATACTGGAGGGCAGCTTTTTGGAAATTATCCCATACAATTGCTATATGTAGACACCTGAATTCACGTTAGCTAACTCTAATGACCACATCAAGGGTTATGCCTTGGAAATTATGGAATTACTAGCCTTTCAAGAACCAGAAGCCACGAGTGTTATGGCTATCACATTAAATACCGTTGATCTGCATACCCTACATTCCATAAACAAGAAGATATCTGAACAGCATCCAATCGAAGTAAAAGAGAGCGGCGATCCGAGTCTTTATCATACCACAATCCCAATATACGTGATTTTGTTAGGATCAAGTGCACTTATTATCGCGCTAATGTACCGGCGGCAACGAACGAAATGCTCTCGGAACATACAGTCTAAAGATGCAAGCGCAGCTGCTTTACAAGAGATATATTCTGAGATTCAAGAAGTTCACCCGAGCCAGATAAAGGTAAATCACGAGAAAATAGCATCAACTCTCTCTCCAAAGATGTCGAAATAGTTGATGATCTACGGGGGAGGTGTTACATATTAACATAGAACGGGAAACGCTGACATGCGTTGCCCTAGATATTGCGCATTGCAACCGCTGATAGCACGAGGCACCTTGTCAGCAATATTGGACACCGGACGTGCGGCCCCTGTGTCGTCGGACACTTTTGGTACATCCATCGACCAACTGTGACATGTTGTAATTCTAATACTTTTGTAATAATTATTCTATTTTGTAATTATTATATTAAATTTTGTAATTTTTTGGAACCTCCGGTTGTGACCGTCGTAATTAGTGGGGTATTTAGTTTTTTGTGTTTGTAGTTAATTTAGAAGAGGGTACTTCCGACGAAAAGTAACTGTGACGAAAATATTAGAAATTATAAACAAAAACGTATCAAGTGCGGTCGATTCGACGCCGCGCGCGCGCTTGAGGTTAAAAGTGAGGTTTATTGAGGGTGGTAGGGATGTACTGTGAACGGCCACATGTCTTAACGTAAAGAAAACAAGCTTATTTTTTACACCGGACGTAATTTCAGAATTAAGGCTGTGACAGAGAATATTTCGATAGGAAAAGAACATTTCGTCTGACTTAGGATGCGAACCGAGTACCTCATGATCATAATCATGTCATGGCATATCATTAAGGATATGTATGGGATGATAATTTGATGGAAGATCAAGTTTACTAGCTCTCCACTGGGCAATACCCCTTGGCGCTATCTAATGATAGTGCTAAGAGCATCAGCTCAAGATTGGCTATTTTTAGATGTTTAGCACTTCTGGTAATGCAATAAGAAAATTGGCCACCCCGTAACCCTGCTCACATTCTAATAGTACCATAGAAAATATTACCCTTACCATTGGACCTATGGTGTATCTACCTTTACTCTCCATAAAACAAAGTTCATATACTTCAGAAATGCTATTTACTGCTTTCTAAACTACCATTTTACTTTGAAGGGAAGCAAATTTTTACAAGGTAGTTTTGGTCCTTTATTTAATAGGGTCAATCTGTTACTATTCCTAGGCACATAATTGCACACGTTTGAGGTTTTTTCTATGTCTTCCATACCGCAAGTTACAGTCTCAAATAGTAGAACTTAGGTTTTCAGAGAACTAAGCATGATCAGATCGACGTTAGTGGGACGCAATCTCGTTGTCGTACCATCCTTTTTACACTACGAATGTTCAATTCTAGCAGAATATAATCAAGTAAAAGGACTGGAATCTCTAGCAGTAATTCGACAACAACATTGACATTCGGAAAAGACGCCGGAGACTTAGATTTAAGTACGTACAGTACTTTGAAATACTATTCGTTTTGGATTGCAAATTGTTCGTTAGATACCGATATTTGTAACAACTAGAACAAAATAGATAAATAATTATGGTATAAGTGACATGTTTGTTGGTTCTGGGGCCATTTTTGACGTCCTTTCCTCTTGTCCTTTCAGCTCAATCCGTTCATCCGTTTTTGCGTGATTGAGTAACAAACATCCGAACATACAAACTTTCACATTTATAATATTAGTAGGTATAAATAAAATATTTATGCCTCTCTATATCTACAAGGTGTAGGTTACATATATAACGCTGGACCTCAAACACTCCAATTAGATTACTTTGCTTTACAAATTCAATACGGAAATCAAACTTCCAATTTTTTAAGCTCTTTGGTACCTAAATTAACCACGAAAGAATAATCTAGATCCCCTATATGATTTTGCCTGATATCGATTGGAAGCGTCAATGTGTGAAAAATATAAAAACTATGGGGTTACCATTACTTAAACAAATAGATAATAGAAATAAAAATAAGAAAATAATATTATAAAAAATATTCTCAGTGTTTAGAGAATTTTGATTTGAGATAGCGAAAAACGAAGATGTTTACATTTTAAGGTTATGTCAATCTAAAAAGACATTGAATAGTTAGAAATCCTGAGCTATTTATAATTTTGAGGCTTCTAAAACACTGAGCGGTAACCATAAGAAATTATAATAGTACCACACCATCACGCCTATTTTCCCCAAGCGGGGGTGGCAGAGGTGTACTGGGTACATCCACGTTTTGCCGACGATGTTAGGTCCCATGTAATAGGGGGCGAGCCTACCGGGCACAATTCCAGACTCCGGACTCGTACTGGAAAGTTTTCGTTGGAAAAACTACACTTGTCTGACCTAGGATTTGAACCCAGGACCTCGTGATCACAAAGCGATGTGCTTTGCCACTGGACCAACGAGGCAGTCAAATATAATAGTACCCATTTAACTTAATGCAGCCATACTAACATTTCATGTCTTGGGGTTATGTAAATATGAAAATGAAATTACCTCTTAATTGTTAGCAATGGGTCATTGGTAATTTGTATTTACGAGTTATCTAAAAAGATGTAATTTGTAACCATTTCAAATTATAATAGTAGGCACTACGTTTAAGTATCTACAAAACTGGTGGACTATGATCTGTCTCTCATCTCGATTTGTGAGACATTTGCCTAGCAGTGCGACAGAATTGATTCATTATTTTTACTATCACCTATTCACCACCCGTACACTGCAGCATTTAGAGGTAAAATAAAAATGGTTATCAAGTTTTAAAAATTATTTATTCTTCGTCACATACAATAGCTAAGAGTCTAGTTGTAAAGCTTGCTCTTGTGTTTTGATCCAAGACTTATATCGCTGAGGATTATTGACGCCAATATACACATTTGCACGCCCGTAATGCATGTAGGCCTGTCACACCTTTCCACCTCCGAGCGAAGCATACCTACACACTTTCTGGAGGTACAATCGAAGTCCGTTTAGAGAAAGCAATTATCAGTTTCGAGTAACTGCAAGGTTTAAAACTAAAAACAAATTAGGTACACTGAGGGGATATTTATTTTTTGCTATTCGAAGTAGGTCCCCTCTTTTTAACCGACTTCAAAAAAGGAGGACGTTCATTATTCGTGTGTTTTTTATAACTATAATTTCTTTGCTGATAAACTGATTTTGATGATTCTTTTTGCATTAGGTTCAGCATAGCTCCGTGATGGTCGAATTTAGATTTTATTGGTATTGGACATTAGGCTTTGAAGATATACCGGGGGTCTTCTTGAAGGCAAACAGTATGAATGTGAAAATTCAGTTATTATGAGTTTTTTATCAATCTTATAGGTACCTCACTGTATGAATAAGTAGAATAAGTTAACAGAGTTATATAAATAATAATAATAAATTCAATTATCACTTAAAACTGTAAGATAAAAACCTTTTAAAAAAAGGAAGCCGTCTTCGAAACGCAAATAATAATTATTTTAAGTCAATGCCAAGTAAACGACTGCACCAACCAGCACTGACTACAAATATTTATTTTTTGCTTTTTAAAGCCGGTTTTCCGTTTTTAATAAGTTTGTTTTTTTAGTATAAAAGTTATATATTTATATAAGATCGACCTTTGCAGTTTTTAAAGACAAGTAGCTGGCCTGTGGTCATTCTGACGGGCGGTCCAGTAATTAAGAGCATAAGCCGCTCGCCCTCTGAATCGAGTTGTCGCGGGTTCGATCCTCGCACGGGATAAATCTTTTTGTTACCTTTAAATACATATTTGTTTCGGCCTGGGAGTTGTGTATGTGAATTTCATGTTTGTAAATGCGCCTTCGATACAGGAATCCTATTGTGGGGCTGCGTTTCAAAATAGCAATCATAATTAACTTAAATTAGTGTACATTTGCTTAGATACTTAGTTTTGATATCCTTTTAATGCGAATTCCCACTATTGTGTGCTAATGTATCATGGCAATAATGAATATGTGTAATTTTAAATGTGGAAATTTCCGCGACTATGAGAATCAGATAATGTGTTGGAGTAATTGCGAGAAACGTGAATTATTAAGGGGCCATCACGAAAGAGAACGTGTTTTTGCAACACTCCTGGACCCCGCTTGGGGAATATAGGAGCGACGGTGTGTAAAAATGAAAGTTAACTTTTTCGTCAATCGCTTATTAATAAGAATTTTAGTTGATAGATGCTAAAAAAACCTCGTTAGTCTCATGTAGTTTGGGTCAATTGCTACACACATTATTATAATAGGCTACTGCTAAATAATAATGATGAGAAGTCTTTGAGTTTGAATTCTAGGTCGGACAAAGCAGCACTTAGAATCGTCAGGTAAAACTAGGTGTTTTGGTGCACAACCCCAGTACTTCCATTGGATCCACTGAGTTTGGAGAACTAGAAAAGTCACAAATCGCAAAAACCTTTGCCACACATTTTGTAGGAAATGGTTTTTTGTATGTGGTCAATATAAGTTTTGTATATCACTCACACTCAAACTCACACTCACACTCGCACTCGCACTCGCACTCGCACTCGCACTCGCACGCGCACTCGCACTCGCACTCGCACCCGCACCCACACCCTCACTCATACCCTCACTCACACCCTCACTCACACCCTCACTCACATCCTCACTCACACACTCACACACACACACACACACACACCCACCCACACACCCACACACACACACACACACACACACACACACACACACACACACACACACACACACACACACACGCTTCACTTTAATCCGTTCAGCTATTTTATTATGCGAAAAACACATTAATTTCCACTATTGTATAGTAATCTACCATACCAATTATAATTGTAATTTATATTTTTATAAAGATGAATAATGAAATTAAACTGCATTATTTACAATTACGCGGTTTTTGTTTAGTTTTGTGTTCTCGACGTCTCGAGTACTTTACAGCACACACTAATGTGGCGGCGATATGGATAAGCACTAAGAAAGTGTACCATAATAAAAATACGGAATATTCATCGTACAACTTTTGCAATCGGCTCGATTACAGATTAATTAAATTATTTGTCGTATCCTATTATTTGAAAATCACAGTCAATAACAAAAAGTTATTTTAATTTTAGTCACCTATTAATCTTGCCTAAAGACATAGTTAGGCCTTTAATAATTCCTTGAGTGTGTTTAGTTCATTGAGGCACTAGTAACATAGAGGGAGCGTTCACAAGATTATATATTTGCACTGCTTACACTTACATCATGTCAGTTATAAGAAAAGGGACAAAGCCATCGTTATCAGTTACACTCTTGTACATTTTATTTTGACGTTTTGAAATTCTTGTCTTAGAATCGTAGAACATACTTGTGTTATCCCATACAAATACGGAAGCTTTACCAATAAAATCATTTTGTATATAACCCAAGAATTAAAATGTTTTTTTGAATACAAAATTTCACTGTATCTCATAGTGCCTAATATAATAAGCATGTATTATAAGAGGCACTATGTATGTTACACATCTATAATTACAGATGTGTAACATACTTTAGTTTTGTAGAAATCAATAATAGTAATTCTATCTAGCTATTGACAATCTGAACCATGTCGACATTCACTATTGATTTGAGGAATAAATAATATTAGGTTGAAAGATCTTTTTAAAAACAAGCTTTTATAGCAAATACATAACGGAGACCGACATGTATGGTACTTGTCAAGACAAATGTAACAAGCCCCAACACGTCGGGGTTATGTTAAGTAGTTGGGTAGTTACATTGGCCACCTTTTACCCTAAACACTATCTGGTTATATAGTACTTCTCCCGATTTAGGACTATATTTAGGATTATAGATCTAGTCAAGTCAAATCCGTCTGTAGAGCCATTGGATCTACAGACGGCGGGGCTATGTTAAGCAGTTGGGTAGTTACTATGATCAATTTCTTGCTCGGCCTGGTATCAAAATTCATACCCGTAATCATAGTTTTTCTTCTGATTTTACGATGACATGTGACTTGATACAACGCATGAAAAACTTAAATACCTTAGCCTCGTTTTAACTTTGAGGGCTTGAACTTTGAGTCTCATATCACTAACCTAGCGTCTAGAGTAAGTAAAGTGATCGGTAACATGAAGATTTCGCGTAATCTTGTTTATTTTGTCGTGTACTAGGCCACAATTTCCTATTGCATCGGTGTCTGAGGATCTGCTGTTAAAACGTCGACTGACTCTCTTTACGAAGGAGTAGACGTCCTCAGAGTACACCAACTTCTAACCGCCTTCTTACACTTTAGGTAAAGATTCCGTTCTCATATTTATCACATAGCTTCTTAAGGAAACCAGTACAATTAACCTTTGCTCTAACATAATCGAAAATTAGCATAATTTAAACGAAAACGTGTTTCAGCTGCATCTATGTGATATTCAATGTCTTATTTTTATTTTACGGTCCCGTATAGCAGAAATAATGTTAATAAGAAGGTACCCATGAATAGTTAGTTAACGTAGCTTTGACATCATACTATACTACTAACTATATCATCACGCCAGATCCCTTGCGGAGTAGGCAGAGAGTACAGAGTTCCAACAGGTTCTTTCCTTACATACCTCTCTGGCTTCCTCCACTCTCATAGTTCGTCTCATACACGCTCGCCGGTTACGGAAACTCTTCACTTTTCCTTCCTTTGACATCATTTTAGTTTAATTTCAATACTCCAGAGACCTTAACAGTAAAAATATCTTTAGAAACACATGTGAGAAACTTCGCCTAAAAATTAGCAGTAGGTCAACCTTTCACTTTCAAACCTTTAAACCTTGGTGAATATGGATGTTTTATCTATGTGGTATAATGAGCCTCGTAAAAAGGCTCAAGGGCAATGAAAGAGCTGTGCGCAGTCTGTCTGCGGTGCACATATTAGATTTACGGGAATGTTAAACATGAAACGCCTTTCGGCTGGAGATGTTTCTACCCAGCGCTTCTGAATTAAAAAGTGTGAAAGGAACCTTATGCTCGCTAACTACCCTGCTAGGGATCTATATATAGATAGACAGAGACTATCGTTTTTCTTCTTTCACAATGGAAAGGTATTCAAAGGTTTCTCAGTCCTCTGTGAGAAAACAGAGGTATATAGGACTGTTATCTCACTATAGCCGCGGTCGCTAAGCTACTAGGCGTTCGTAGCGCTATGTGACCGTGATGCTTTAGCTATCAACAAGTTTAAGTAGCGTTCGGCATGATCGGTCTAAGATGGGCGCCACAAAGGCGTTTCCGAGCGTAGCAAACATATTCGAGCGTCTCCGTCTTTCAAAAGGTACGCTTGGACATTGGTATCGGTTAACACTTAATGTGGTGGTTGTTAACTTTTGCTATGACCAAACGCGGTGCGTTACGATATATTCGTGGCATGATCATGTAATGGATTTCTATAGAGTACCATTAAATGATATTTTAAGAAGTAAGTGTAACGCACCGCGTTATGTGTATCATTGGTTATAGCGAATAAAGGTTCAGGAAAAAACTAGGATATGAAATGAAACATGAACAGTATTAGTTGTATATCTATAGACAAAAACCAGTTGCAGTTCTATAAATGGAAGTAGAAGTAAGTAGTAGACTTGACTCCTTTTTGTGTACGGAACCCTAATTCAATCGAGAGCTATGCAGTTATTATCTGAGTGCTTAGCATGAACACAGTCGTAAGCGCAAGTAATGGTATCGAGAAAACGTGATGTCACGTTCATCTGTATTTAATAAATTTGCTGTATGAAAAGGATAGCATACCAACTCGACAACGTCACCCTAATTTCTGTGTACCAGTTTTTTAAATTAACTGGGCCCCTCTTATAAATACTGCGTTACATGTTTTGAAATCATTTATTGAATAGACTGCAAAGTGGTTCGTGCATCTCGCGATGTTAACTTTGATATTGTATTCTGTGTTCCTCGTGGCTTGTGCGCTCTTGGTACTCCGACAGCGCGTAAGGGAAGGGCGAGCGCACAAACTACCCCCTAAAGCCCTGACTCAGCTGCCCATCATTGGAATGACACATTACCTGGCGTTATATAGCAAAAGTAAGAATAGTTTTATTTAATTCCTTCTTATAAAATACTAATTGTATGTTCTAACTGCAAAAGCACTGCATAGCAAGATAAGTCATTAATAAATAAATCAGGAAAATTAAATGGCCCTAGAATTGAACCCTCTGGCATGCATTACATCTGCAACTCTGATAGCTTTTATACCATTGCCATTTGACGAGTTTTAGTGGTTAGGTTCTTCACTCGCTCTGTCCACTTCATCAAGCAGTCGCGGGTTAATTCCTTGTACCGGACAAATCTTTGTGTGACCCACAAATATTTGTGTCGGTCTGAGTGTTTGTGAATGTGAATTATTTTCTTTTCTTCGTAACTTTACTTTCCTTTCGAAACCAATTATTTTCAGAATAAATACTTTACAAAAACAATAAAAAGTGGATACCACCGGAATCCGTGCTAAGGTTTATCAAGATATGTTCGGTAGTTTTTACGTGATGCACGTACATACCATTGGATACAGACGAAAGCTAAAATTGCGGTTTTGGCCTCTATTATTCCATGTACAGTCTCGACCTTGCTACAAGTTTCTATATTAAAGGCACGTTGAGCCGTTGGTTCCGGTTATTACTGGTTACTCAATTTTGTATGCTAATTTTAAAGGCCATGAGTCTCTTTTTACTAAGCCTGCCACACATACCCACCAATGCAAGTCCCGTAAGTCAGGATCTACAATAGTCTACACTACAAATTACACCAAGGCTTGAATCTCGGGGTGTTGCAACAAGCGCTTTAATTGTATTGAAACTTGCAATAAATTTAATTACATAGAAAAGAAAAACTGGAATAAGAAAAGATAAAATTTCAATTCTCTTCTTTACAAAGTGGGATACAGAATATTAAAATTGAAGGATTAGCCATAGAAAATGAGACTATAGCCAGGATAAGCCTAGTCGTAAAGCGGTGCCTTATAAGGAAAAATCTTAACAGGGTCTATTTGTGAGCCTCATGGCCGTATCTAGTAATAGGTTTTTTTTTGGGACTAAGCCCGCCACACATTCCCACCATTGTAACTCCTGTAAGCCAGGTTTGAACCTTGGGGTGTCCCGGAAGGCGCTTTAATTGTCTTGGAATCCGCAACAAATTTAATTAAAAAAGAAAGAAAATCAGATAATCGGCAAATCAGCCATAGAGTCCGAGACTACAACTAGGTTAAACCCAGTTGTAAAGCACAACGGATTCGAAAAAATATTAACAGGGCCTATTTGTGAGCCTCATGTTTGATGGCAAAAATGCTTGAACGCACGGAATTAATCCCAAGTTCCTACAAGATCCGTGTAGTAGACTACCCCAGACGTATTTTGCAGACTGACCAGAGACTGCTCTCTCAAAGAACGTGGTCGGCTGATTTTTCATACTTGCAGTTAGACATGTAACATTGACATAGCGGTAAAGGAACTACTTTGAATGAAAATAATTTGCTCTTAAAGTTGCCATGCCTTGTGAGGAATTGAGCTACACATCGGTCAACCTCCAGCCATGTTCTCGCCAAACTTTCGCGTACAGTCTAAAAACCAGGAAGAGGTGACGGCCCCTTGGTGATGTACTTTTCCGGTCTTGCCGTTCGTTCAGGAGATCTTCATACGGATTTGTGTTAAAATAATCTTAATAATTTACAATGATCACGTGGCAATAGGATCTCGATATTTAAGTTTTCTCGAGTGGTATAGTACATTCACGCACACCTCTGAACCTCGGGGTCAACTAAAAACACGAACCATCCAACAATCGTTCAGTCTGCCTCGCAAAAAATATTAGTAACAAGCGTTGACTCCGAATCAATTTACACCGTGCAGCCCCTATCGTGGCCTTGTCGGCCTATACAGGTGTACCGTAACACATATCGCCTAAAATGTTGTTTAATATATAATTTGAAAAGTATTTTAAAGCGTAAGCCAATTGACGTTGATGTTATGGTAAGAGTATAGAAGTTTCGTTTTTACTTTTTTGACAATTAACCCGTTTTTATAGAAGCAAACGTAAGGCGGGTACGTGTCTGTGTCTGTACGTGTTAGATTCTATAAGTAGAAGACTATTGTCAATGAAACCGGTTAATGAGCAACCACGCTGCTGGGTTTTCTTGAAGAAATTGTCGAACCGTAAATTCTACAGTGGAGAATCAAAACAGACCCCTGGGGCACCCCATTGTTAGCGTTTTAGTTTAATTTAGAAGTTGAAGTTCCGGGAACATACACCAGCCAGAACATACGTTATCAAATGCGCAAGAAATATCAAAGCCAAAAACGTATTTCAAATCTGATGAATATATTTCTATAGTTCATATTTTTCCCGATGTGAATCCGATCCGTTTTCGAATGAAAGATAGTCCACCCAGTAAGAGGCGAAGGATTCTAAAAGCTTGACATGACTTTGGAATTAGGCGGCTTGTCATCTTTGGAATAAATCTTAACCTCCGCGGATCAACACCTTTAAGTCGTAAGCCTACGTCTACACGGGCGATTTGTCATCACGTAACGCTGAAGCGCTGTAGGCAATGATCAAAGAAATGTACTGTTAGCCGTTTGTTTTGTTCCAGCGCTTTACTAACGCTCGTTCAAAATACGTCCGCGCGGACATAGGGTAATTGTTTCCAATTTGAAAAATAGTTAAGTTGGTGAATACCAAGCGAAACCTGTTGTAAAACTGGAATTTAACATGTAAATGTACGCTATTATTCAAACACCGCCTCTAATATTCGGAACCTTTTATCTATAATTATATATTATAAATAACTTGTTGGATAACATACAATATAATGTATTTTATTTTTCAGGAATATGGGTCTTGATACAGCATATGACTACGGGTATCTTCGACAAAGGAGAAATCGTTTATGCATATTTTTTAACAGATCTGTACTATGGTAAGTATAGTAAATAGTTTATGAGAGAACAGTAATAGCAAAATTAGTTAAACATCAAAGGGCTTAGCATAAACAGACTGACGTTAGCTTAACGCTATAGTGTCGATATGACATCCTTTTTATTTTACAAATTTAATAACAAAAATGAAAGTGACAGCTCGTTTTTTGACAATGTTAAATGTTTTGTACTTTGCCCTTTAGCTCACGAAGCAGAAAGCACCAGCCCACGTCATGACAAAATATTTTGACCTCAACAAGTGGGCGAGCCTGTCGTCAATGTTAGCCCGCATTATTTCACATCTCTTCTGAAAAACTTGTTAGCTTCTCTAGGACATAAAAGTTTTTCTCAGGATCCTATAATAGTAAGTCTTGTCGACACCGTCATTAGGACGGTATGTAAGATCACCGACTGTCGCCTGTCCTTAGCGTGATCAGGCCTACAACCCTTTCAACAGTGTTATTTGATCTTACTTCGCTGTGAAAATAGAAACAGTCATAAACTACGTATTTCTTCTAAGACAACAATCAAATTGCTGACTGTGGTACAGTCAGCAACATAAGTAGCTTAACATTTTTAGTTTTTTAAAATGCTTCCACACTTTTGTTTTGCATCAAATCCATTATTTTTAACCGACTTTAAAAAGGAGGAGGTTCTATGTTCGGTTGTATATATGCTTTTTTTTTATGTATGCTCACCGATATTTCCGTCAGTTGTGGACCGATTTGATGATTCTTTTTGCATTGGATTCAGTATAGCTCCAAGATGGTCCCATTTAAATTTATTGGTATTGGACCTTGGACTTTGAAGATACACCAGGGAACTCCTTAACAACAAACAATAGGAATGAGCAAATTGAGACAATATGGGTATTACGTCAATCCTATACTATACTATAGAACTAAGCAGAATGTTAACAGACTTCAAAAAAGGAGGAGGTTCATAATTCGTCTGTGCTTTTTTATAACTTATTTGCTTGTGAACCGATTTGGATGATTCTTTTTCCGCTGGATTTAATATAGTTTCAAGGTGGTCCCATTTTATTTTATCAGTATTGGATCTTGGACTTTGAAGATACACCAGGAAACCCCATAACGACAAACAATACGAATGCGTAGATTGGGATATCATGAGTATTACGTCAACCCTATAGGTACCCTACCATAGAACTAAGAAGAATGTTAACCGACTTCAAAAAAGGAGGAGGTTCATAATTCTACTTTATTTTTTTGTAATTTCTTTGCTTATAAACTGGCTTTGATGATTCTTTTTACATTAGGTTCGGCATAGCTCCGTGATGGTCGAATTTAATTTTTATTGGTATTGGACAATGGGCTCTGAAGATACACCAGGGGATTCCTATACGGCAAATAGCATGAATGTAAAAATTCCGTTATTATGAGTTTTTTATCAATCTTGTAGGTACCTCACTCTATAATTAAGTAGGATAATATAAAGGAGGTATATAAATAATAATAATTAATTAACTCATCACTAAAAATTGTATAATTAAACCTTAAAAAAAAAAGGAAAACCGACTTTACACCGCAAAAAATATTTGAAGCCAAGAAACCGACTGAACCAACCAGCACCGACTTCAAATATTTATTTTTTGCTTTTTTGAAGTCGGTTTTCCTTTTTTTAAAAAGTTTATTCTTGTTCTAAATACATTTAAACATGTTGCTAATTATTTGGCTTTGACAAAGTTCACTAACCAGCCCTGTTTGTAGAGCCACAATTTTTTCGAAAAACGCAAAAGACCTAGTCAAGATGGACCTAATCTCTTAAAGGTGATGTTTGGTCAACTCCTTACTGATACTATTTTACACTAGTAAAGTTAAAAAAATATTTAATCTAGTTATAGGAGATCCTGACGATGCACTAACAGCCGCCAATGCCTGTCAACGGAAGCACTTCGCGTATAATTTCGCTAATTTCTGGCTTGGCGATGGTTTAGTTACTAGTTCGGGTAAGTCTAGCTAAATATCCAACTTACCCCTATTTCTCAAAGCGGAGACACCTATTACGATTTAGCACTGTGTCTAATGGTCAGGGGTTCGATTCCCGGACGGGACAAATCTTTGATCCATAATTATTTGTTTCAGTCTGGGTATTTGTGTATGTGAGTTTTCATGTTTGTAAATGCAACCACGATACAGAAATGGATCCTAATTTAGGGATACGTTTTAAAAAAAAAAGGAAAAAGATTACACTCGGCGCCCACTTAGTGTTATCAATGGGGTAGGGCACATCGAACCTACAATGGAAGGGGCATAAAAGGTCTTGAGAGGCGACTAAGTTTCGGAAGATTTGAAACCACAAGAGAGACTCAGAGGTCCCCAACTTTATTTCATACACCACTTACCACGTTTTTCGGTTTTGGGTAGACCCGGTGCTTAGCTAATATTGTATTTTTACAAATTCATTACCTTCAAATGTGTTTTTGACTTATTTCTAACTAGTTTTATCTATTTATTAATGAAATTTAAATTAAATCGAATCAAAATTAAGAATAAAATCACCAAGTAAAAAATAAATGCTTTTTAGTGGAAGGAATTAACCGGAATATATGGCATCACAACAACAACACAACAAACAGTTATATGTTATAATATCTTACACTAATGATAGCTATTATATAGTATATGAAAAACATACAACCCACAACATTATCCGCGAATTAATAATGGGGTTATACAGAACGAAAGAAAGAAGGAAACACGCATGGCTGCTAAGCTATGCTTTAAGATTAATCGTTTGCAATAAATAATAATTCACTTGCCTTACGTTTGAATTGTTGTTTGGGTAAGGCAAAAATGTCTATGTCAATGAAGTGTGCGTTACAAGTTTCTACGAGATGACATAGAGGCGCTCGCGCACCGGCATTGGTTCTGCATTTATTCAGAGTGCCCCGTACGAGCCGGTGGTCGCTTCCGGTTTTAAACCTTGCGATCACCGAGACATCTCTGAATATGCGCCTCTTGTCCGCCATGATGAAGTCGATCTCATTTTTTATTTTACCATCGGGGCTTTGCCACGTCGACTTTCTTTGGGGCTGTTTTTAAAAAAAAAGAGTTCATCATAAACAGCCCTTCTCTTTCGAGAAAGTTGACGAGCGTTTGCCTCCTGTCATTTCTGCTGCCATAGCCGTATGGTCCTACTGAGGATTCGCTGTCAGTTTTTACTCCCACTTTGGCGTTGAAATCTCCCATGACAACGTTGTAGTGTGCCCTAGGGGTATTATGAAGGGCCTTAGAGATGTCCTCGTAGAGTACCTCTATGTCCTCGTCCGAGTGTGCCGAAGTCGGTGCATAAACCTGCACGATCTTGAGGGTGTACCTCTCGGTCAGCTTAATTATGAGGTATGCTACCCTTGTCGACACACTGGACATTTCCAAAACGTTGTCAGCGAAGACTCTATGGACCAGAAACCCGACGCCACCCTGGGAAAGTTGGTCTCCCTCTCTAAAGTACAAAAGATGGCCAGATTCTAGGGTTATGGTGTCTTCTCCCTCTCTTCGAACTTCACATAAACCCAGAACGTGCCATCTTATGCACTTCAGTTCTTCTTACAACTGCAGAAGATTCTCATCCAGTCGCAGCGTGCGTCCGTTATACGTAGCCAGGGTCAGTTCATGTTGGCGGCCTACCGTAGCCCGGAGATTCTTCGCACCCCCTGCCCCGCCGGAACCGTGACCGCCGCCGTGGTCAGGAATAGCGGAGCGACCGGGAACTGGGGGCCGTGGTATATTCCGACTTGCCATGGAAGGTTTTGCCCATAATCGCCACGCTGGGCATGCGGGTTGGCGATCGCAGGGCGTAACTTCTCGCTCTAGTGACGCTGCTGCCCGTCACCGGTTTGGTTAAAAATTTAGTTACGCCATATTTGAATGGTTATACCGCCATTGTCGGTCGTCAGTTATTTTTCAAAGTATTCACCACGTAGCTTAATACACTTTTCCATTCGCTCAAACCAGTTATTATAACATTTATTCCACTCTAAAGTGGGGGTGTTCAAAATGGCTGACTTGAAAGCGTCGACTGCTTCTTCACCGGACTGGAACCTTTGACCACGAAGACTTTTCTTAATTTTAGGAAATGTAAAGAAATCGTTAGGGCTTAGGTCAGGACTGTATGGAGGATGGTCAAGAATTTCTACTTTTTACTGCTTCAAATACTCAATCGTTTGACGAGCGCTGTGTGAGCTTGCGTTGTCGTGGTGCAGGATGATGCGTCGCTTTGAGTTAGATTTTCGAAGTTCGGCGATGACTTGTGGTAAACAAACTGTGGTATACCACTCTGCATTAACCGTTCTACGAACTTCAAGTGCAATAGTCGCAACATGGCCGGTTTTTCCAACGAACGTGGCCACCATCTTCTTTGAAGTGCTTCGAGAACGAACAACTTTAGTCGGCTTTGGCTCGTCTTGAAAGACCCAGATTGTAGATTGTTGTTTGGAATTTCGTTGCGTTTATCCGGAAAATTACAAATTTCTATGTTACACATTCGTGCACTCTGCTCCATTGAGTCAATTTTGGCTTCTAGCTTGGCCACCATCGAAACGATACTTTGTATATCTAAGTCACGAAGACGTTCCTCACAGCAGTTTCGATCTTTCTCCATGGTTTTTACCCGGGTTTTCATGTCTTCACATCCCTTGTTTATTTGTAAGATAGAATTTTCAATCTCTGAGTTAGTTTTTTGGAAAGAAAAATTCTGTTGCTTTATCTCGGAAACCTCCGCAACTAATTTGTCTAATATGACATCTCGATCAGCTTTCCAACTCTCCAGCATAATCTTCAGTTTCTCAAATTTGTCAACAGTTAGATCGCTTTCATTACCTCTAAAGCGCTTTCCCGGGATTGTAGTTATATTGCTAGTCTCCGGCGTTGAGTCAGTAACAGAAGAAATATTTGGCTCGGAACGGACCTCAACAAGCGAATGTACATTCGGAAAAAATGAAAGGGGTGATCTTGCTAAACGGGGCATATTTATTGCTCAAGATAAGCAATAAGTTACAGGATATAGCAAAAAAAGCAAATAAGTGCTTATAAGCTTGCGAGTGTCGATTGTTAGTATAGGCTATTTCGCGCCGAGCGGTCACTCAACACTTGGCGTAATGCACAAGCACGGTACGTCCGTCGCCCGCCACATGAGAGGAGCCGGTTTAAACCCCACCCCATTTATAAGCACCACTCAGGTATAAGCTTACAAATATCTGCTATCCCACTCTAACCACGCCCACCAGGCGTCAACCTTGCGTTCACACAGCACGAGTGCGACAAGGAATCAGAGAATGCAGCGTCGACCAATCACTTTCACCTTAGACACTAAGTTGGCAAAGTACACAACAAAACTCACAACACGTCTGCCTCGTTCCAAATGCAAAGCTTAACTGAGCTTTAGTTAGGTTTAATCTTAAATTGTCTCGGTTAGTGTTCAGTTTGTTTCTTTTTTTTTTGTTGGAAGACGAGCAACCGTCCTGAAGCCCTGTTCCAGTAGGTATGTACAGGGCGAAGTAATTAAAAACACTCTCGCGGTGTTCCATAACACGTAAATTTTTTGAAGCTGGGATAACTACTATCTGTTCCTAAACTGTACCTTATTTTTTTGTTAGTGCTTATTCCGATCTATATATGCATAGATGAAGTAAAGCGACGTATGGTGATCACTAGACTGCAATGGACAAGTTGAAAAAGATATGGCGGAATGGTAATATAACCAAAGCCACTAAAAGTAGGCTATTATGAACACTCATATTCCCCATATTCTTATACGCTGCATAGACTTGGACGTTGCGAGAACTAGAAAAGAAGCAAATAGATGATCTGGAAATGTGGTGCTGGAGAAGAATGCTTGGGATTTCGTGAACCAATCTAATAATCGCACAAATGTCTTCATACTCCATGAAGTCGGCATCAAACAGCGTCTATCAGCACTAGTACAGTCTTGCATACTCAATATTTTCGGCCATGTCTCGAGGCGTAACAGCGACTCCATGAAGCGTCTGGTTGTGTAGGGCAAAGTGGAAGGAACTAGACCACGTGGGAGGTTACCAATGAGATGGATAGATTCAATTAAGTCCACAGTGGGAGATCCTTTAATCGAGTGCACCAGAATCTCAAATGATTGAACTGAATGAAGAGATATCGTAAGGCCAGCTACATCAGCCTCCAATGACTTAACCTGATTGTGACCACGACCACTCTGGCAAGATTGAAGCGAATAAGAAGAAGAAGAAAAAATCCGATCAGTTACTCTTGTAATATGACATCTGTTTCTTCAATGTCACCATATGGATTGATTATCCATTACCATATTCAGATTATCCTCAAATCTTATTTCAAAATCTAAATATAATTGTTTATATATTTCCTGGCAGTTCGTCTGTTACAAAGTGGGAAACTGGGAATATTCGCCCAGTCCAATATTTTGCTTCATTTGTTAATTCTGGGAAGAAACACTGAAATGAGCGAATTTTTTTTCGACACATTTAGGTTATCACCTGTAACTCCTAGTTAACCTCATTAACTTTACTGAACCAATTTGTTCAATAGACAATGTCTGGTTTTCGCTTGATAAAATTAAGAAGATTATACAACTCCTCTTCATTTCTAGGAGAGATATGGAAGAGACATCGTAGGCTACTCTCTCCAGCATTCAACCAGCGTGTGGTCAACGGTTTCATAGGAATTTTCAACAATCAAGCTGAACAGTTTATCCAGGAGCTGGCACTTTATGTCGGTAAAGGATATTTTGATCATGTACCCCATGTGAAGTCCTGGGCTTTCCAGACGTTTTACAGTAAGTACACCGTCACGCCTATATTCCCCAGAGGGGGTGGCAGAGGTGTACTGAGTACACCCACGTTTCGCCGACGATGTTAGGTCCCATGTAATAGGGGGCGAGCCTATTGTCATATACCGGGCACAATTCCAGACTCCGGACTCATACTGGGAATTTTTCGTTAGAAAAACTACATTTGTCCGACCTAGGATTTGAACCCAGGACCTCGTGATCACAAAGCGATGCGCTTTGCCACCAGACCAACGAGGCAGTCAACAGTAAGTAAAAAATAATTAAAGAATGAGGTGCTTGAAATGAACAAAAAATGTCAGTAGCATGCATGCAAATAGTTGTAATGGCTTAAAATATAAAGAATTTTAATTCATATTTAATTTATCAAAGTATGTAGATGAAGACGAAATATGGAGATGAAGATACAAGTTGAAGTGGTATGCCGGGAAGATCAGCATCGTGACACTCTTAGCTTTTTCCTTGTCACACAGCATAATGCTTCTATGCCACAATTAATTGGCAATTATTTTTTATTGCACTTTTTCTTTGTAATGAATTCTAAAATACTTAGAAAGTGCACCTGAATTGGATGGCTCCGTAGATAGATCCTAATACGTTTGAATTCTCATCCAGAAAAAATAATACTTCTTTTTCCAGCAACCGCATTAGGTATGGACGTATTCAACGATAAAAAGTCAGTAGAGATATATATGAAAACAGTACAAAGTATGCTGGAAATGCTTTCTTATAGAACTTTTAACTTCTGGCTACATAACGACTTCCTGTATAGACTATTTGGGTACAAGAAGAAAGAAGAAGAAGCAGTAAAAACTATAAATAATATGGTTGATATAGTAAGTTCACTTGTACTGAATTATTTTACATCACGGAAGGCTATGGAGATTGTTTTTGGGCATCCATGCCTCAATCGGCAAAAACGGAACCCTTTATGATCACTTTGTTCGTCTGTCTGTCCGACGGTTATGACCCTTTTTTACAGGACTTAAGGTATCCAGTTGAAATTAATATTAAATAATAAATTCAATGATCCTTTGCTGGTGTAAAAAGATTAAAGCTTTTAAGTCAATTCTATCCAAATGTATGGCAATTTAAACTATATATCAAAAATAAAGGGTACTTCTTGTTGACATAGAATCATGAAATAAGACAGCATACAAGCTATTATATTGCAAACAAAGGAAAAAAAATACATAATTAAAAATCATTAAATTTGTTATTACATCATAAAAAATCTCCAAAATCGATGAAAAATTAATTCATACGGAATCCTCAGAGCGCATATGGAAGGCAATCGTTTATTGAAATTAATATACTGAGGGCCTCTACTTTCAAATAAAGTGCTGGTTGTTAGTTACTTCTCAATTAGCATTAATCGGCAGTTAAAATTGCTAGTTTAGCCATCGGTAAGGTCTACTCAGACGTGGAAAAAGTCGTACATAGACTTACTTGTAGCTTTAATTATCATTTGCGGTTTATTAAGTACTTAAGTTCCAAAATAAATACACTATTAAACCTTACGATAGGCTTTGAATCTTTATTTTATTAAGTACTACATTTGCCCTAATTATCACTGTTTTTGCTGTATCCTAGATCATAAAAAGGAGAAGATTAGAAACCGAAAAGGAAAACGGAAGATCACACATTATTTCAGGTATGTCAAGCTCCCCCCTCTCGATGCCCTTTCTTCCCTTCTTACGGATATATACTGCACAAAAAATTAGACACCGACCTTGCCAGCGGGGTCGAAAAATCCCTTGTCCGCCAGCCGGTGCAAGCACCACGGCGAGACACTTAGTATATGCCCTCCCCATACTAACAGCTCAAGTCAAGGCCGTTCCTCCTTGAGGTGCCCTTAAACCAACCTCCTTTGCCGTTTTGGCGTGAGCGTAGTTGTTGCACGCTCGCCCCCTTGCCCGGTGAAGCTAAAAAGGCCCCACGGCTAACAGCGTAGGCCATTCACCCAGATTATATCGGATTTCAGCTTTGCTATAAACTGCACGGTGATTGGTTCCACCAGATGTTATGTTCGTAAGTCTAGCTATCAAGTAATAACTTAAAATTTGTTTGATGCAGATGTTTTACGAAACAAACTTAAGCCACTCTTAGACCTTCTCCTGGAGCTTTCTGAAGAAGACACTTTTACTGATAAGGACATTCGTGATGAATTGAACACAGCTATAGTAACGGGCTATGATACCATTACCAGTGCGCTAACGGTTATGATAGTAATGATTGGAGGGCATTCTGATGTACAAGAAAAACTCTACGAAGAGTAAGTAGAATACTTTAAATCCCACCTTGATACCTGTATACTTTGCAATCACGCAAAACTTGCTTGGAAGATTATGTCTACAATTCACTATTCACAAGTTTAAATGACAATTCTTCATTTATTGTACCTAAGTAGAACGAACTCGATTAGTAATTTTTTCCTATGTCGTGAGTGCGTTTATAAACAAAAAATTCGCATGCACAAGTATCCAGACCGAAACAAACGGGATGGTCACACATAGACTTTTCTCTTAACTGCTCAACCTTTTCTTGCTTTAACAGGTTAATACGAGTCTTAGGTCCAGACAGAGATTTACATAAAGATGATCTACCAAGATTGGTGTATACAGACGCAGTCATTAAAGAGTCACTACGGCTGTATCCTCCTGCTCCTATCGTGGGCAGACATGTAGATAAGGATGTTAAGCTCAGTAAGATTTTTAACAAATATTTTTGTAGATTAACTGATTTTTCGATGTTAACGCACTTTAAACTTTGCGCTCCATGTGAAAATTTAATTTTAATAACCTTGCTGAAATAAACTTAGTACATTTTAGGCTATTAACTTGATGACTTGACACATGCCAAGCCTGCGGTATTCTTTGCGAGCTACTTGCTTTTTGCAAAGTTAAGCAACGTTCAACTCGATCAGATTGAGATGAATAATCCCTTTTAGCATTTTCAATTTCGAGTATTTTCATGATCTGGATGGCACGTTAAGCTTTCGTTCCAAGTAGTTCATCGGGAAACTAACTTGAAAGCCAAAATGGGGGGCTTGATAACTTCCAAAATCACTAGATTTTGGAAGTTATCAAGCCAAGTGGCCAACAACCGCCCATCTCTATCATGAGAAAATGCCTTTATCCAGTAGCACGACAGTATAGGCTACTTTATTTAACTCGTGACTGCAGTTATCCACCTGTTCATACTGTTATATAACCTGTAATATTTTTACACAATATGACACAATATTTTAGCTGTCACATACGCATGACAATCTCAAATAAGGGCAAAACTATACAGCACATCATTTCCTTCCATTTTACTTCCTCAGAAAACTACACCATGCGAGCTGGTAGCGAATGCATTATAGCCCTATATGCAATACAAAGAAATCCAATGTGGGGGCCGGATGCTAATGAGTTCAAGCCGGAGAGATGGCTGGACCCTGCAACATTGCCTGATAATCCTAGTGCGTTTTCCGCTTTTAGTCTAGGAAATAGATTCTGTATAGGTATGTTGTCCAAATTACCAAACTCGTATATTGCGTTTGTCTCTGTCACACAGTGTTATGTTTTTTTTGTATGTTTTATTACTGTATTAAATCTATGTTTATTTTTCTAATTTATAAATCCCAATCATCGCGTCAGATCCCTGGAGGGGTCGGTAGAGAGCATGGAGTTCATACAGGTTCTTTCCTTACAGACTTCACTGCATTCCTCCACTCTTACCATTCGTCTCATACACGATATCGTTCTTCTTCCTAAGTGAATAAATCATTATTTACCTTGCCTTGCCTTGGGTTTAGGTAAGGTAAATGATTTACGGCTGCTTTGGCAGGTACCTGTGAAAGGTGGCCGGGAGGTCTTCCCAAGGTGTCATTAGTGTGACGCCACTGAGGACACTGCGCAACACACGCTGGAAGTATGCCCAACCTGGGCGGCCAAGCGCAGTGTACTCACGGGCGTAATCGGGAGAGACCTCATGCTGCTCACTGTTGTGCGAGCAATGGTCGGCAGTGAAAAGTCATAGTTGGCGATAGAGGCATTCTGCGAGGAAGCCATCTCACGGAGGTGGCGGAGCAGAGCAGGGAGAGTGATCCCCTCGGCCGGAGCAATATATATATATATATGTATATATATATACGAGGAGGGATGAAAAAGTAGTGAGAATAAGAGATAGCATATAATGACTATTGATAACTTAATAATTTAGTTTTCTACATAGTTTCCGAGTCTCTCTACACACTGAGTCCAGCGCTTTTCCAAGGCTTCAATCCCTTTCACAAAAGAAGTTTTGTCTTGGTCCTGCAAAAAGCTCTCCACGGCATCCATCACCTCATTATCGTCTTCGTACCTGTTTCCCCTTAAGTATTTTTTCAATTTGGGGAACAGATAAAAATCGCTAGCCGCCAGATCCGGTGAATAAGGGGGATGGTCAACCAATTCGAAGCCAGCTTGCTGAATGGCAGCCATCGCAACTGCCGACCTGTGCGCGGGTGCGTTGTCGTGATGAAACAGCACGCCCCTTCGAAGTTTCCCTCGCCTTTTCTCTTTGATGGCATTCCTCAACTTGGGAATTAAAGCTGCATAATATTGACCTGTAATAGTTGTTCCACGCTCCAGGTAATCAATCAACAATATTCCTTCTACGTCCCCAAATATTGAGGCCATAACCTTGCCAGCCGATGCCACGACACGAAACTTCTTCGAGGTCGGTGATGATGGCCGTTTCCATTGCGAAGATTGCTGTTTTGTCTCGGGATCAAAATGATGGACCCATGTTTCGTCCATTGTTACGAAACGAGACAAAAAGTTTTCAGAATCTTCTTAAAACTTGTCCAACAATATCTTCGAAATGTCAAGTCGATTTTGTTTCTGACTGTCGGTTAATATTCTCGGCACCCATCTTGCGGAGACTTTTCTCATATTCAAAGATTGTTTCAATATGGATTGTATACTTCCATATGAAATGCCCGTTTTGTTGAATTAAGTATCGGATGGTAACTCTTCGATCGTTCAATACAATTTTCTCGACTTTCGCAACATTTTCTTGGGTGACTGACGTCGATGGACGGCCGCAACGATGTTCGTCTGCCGTGCTCGTTCTCCCTACTCGAAATTGAGAAGCCCACCTTGCGACAGTGGAATACGGCGGAGCAGACGCTCCTAATGTTGCCTCCAAATCGCAATGAATCTCTTGCGTCGTTAACTTTTTTAAACAGAGGTTTAAATACCTCTGTTTAAAAAAGTGAACGGCTCGCACTTCGTTTTTCTCCATTTTCGAGAACACGTTCCGACACGAAGCAAGCAAATGATTAAATTCAGAAAAAAAAAACAATAGAGAATCGAAGTTTTTTTTTTTATTAATATTACAAATATGTATCTGAGCTATGCCAGCCAGTATTTGTTTTTATTTTTACCAAGGAGTATGTCGTTCTCATACTTTTTGATCCCTCCTAGTATATATATATATATATATATATCTTCATCTATTCTCTTTTTCAGGTAAAAACTACGCCATGATGGGTTTGAAGGTGACTCTAGCACATATGCTCCGCAGATACAAGATTTCGGCAGATCCAAACAAGATTCAGCTTAAATACGATATCCTTATTAAGCTAACTGGAGGTCGCGAAATCAGTCTAGCACTTAGAAGGTAATGAAATACATAACATAATGCCAGATGCCGGAATAGAAAAATAATAGGTGTCTGCAGTCAACTGTTCGGTGCAGCGTGATGTGATAACTTAGCAAAGTGTACAAAACATTTTATTAAATAAATTTTGTAACATAATAATTCGTGTTTGTTTGTTTGTTTGTTTGGAAAGGGGTCTCCTTGTGTCTAATACGATATTCCAGCACAAGGGCATACATATGTATACGTGGAGAAGGAATGAACAAAAAAGCATGATAGATCTGATCCTGGTTGATAACCGTCTCCGAAGCAAACTACAAGATACGCGTGCGTATAGAGGCCCCACTCTGGAATCAGACCACTATCTCGTAGTTGCGCGGTTTAGTGGTCTGTTCAGGAAGTGGAGGCACTGGCGAGAGCGTATCCCCACCGGAGACCTTGAAAGATTAAAGGTTGAAAAGTTGCAAGATGAGAGCGTGAGGAAAATGTATGAAGACAGAGTCCGGGACAAGCTTTTGACAGCAGGCTCTTCGGACTCAAATGTAGATGAATGCTGGAATAGCCTGAAAGAGAGTTTGGTGGAATCCGCGAAAGAAGTATGTGATTGCTCAAAGAAGCATATTACAGCAAAAGGTGATGCATGGTGGGATGCGGAGTTGCAAAGCTCCGTAGAAAGTAAGAAGAAAGCGTGGCACGACTATGTATCTTCTTTGAACCTGAATGCCAGTATGACAGAGATGAGGAAAGAAATATACCGGCAATGCAAGAATGCCACTAAAACTTTATTGAAAGAAAAGCGTGAAAGAGCCAGTATGATTGAGGAGGAGAGGCTGGCGAAGAACTTCGAGAACAACACCAAACTCTTTTGGAGCAAGATGAGAAAGGCTCGAGGTGATTCGTCAGGCTCCAGAATGGAAAGGATAAAATCTAAAGATGGTGACATTCTTGCCGACACACAAGCTGTGGTAAACCGGTGGAGTGAATATTTTGGAGAAATGTATGGAGATGACCCGGATGCTGATGCCGCAGACGTGCCTAAAGGTGAGATTGCGGCACCAGAATCAACGGAGGACATCACTATGGAAGAAGTTGAATGGGCGATAGAAAGTATGAAAAACGGTAAAGCTGCGGGAGTAGACATGATATCTGCCGAGATGATCAAATATGGTGGAACTTGCGTCCGGGACGCTTTCCGGGCCCTTGCAAACCTTTGCTGGAGGACCGGTAGAGTCCCTACAGATTGGCGCCGCGCAGTCATAGTACCCTTGTATAAAGGCAAGGGTTCACAATATGACTGCGCCAATTACTGAGCCATCAGGTTCATCAGCTTGGCAGCCAAAGTGTATGGTAAAATTATTGAACGGAGAATGCGCGTGAAGTCCGATGGAATGTTGTGCGAGGCACAAGGGGGTTTCAGGTCTGGAAGAGGATGTTCGGATCAAGTCTTCACACTCCGCAACATCGTAGAGAAGCATCTGGCAGTGGGGCGGAAGGTTTTCTGCGGTTTTGTAGATCTGGAGAAGGCATTTGACAGAGTTGTGCGAAAGAGACTTTGGGACATTTTGCCAGAGTATAGTATAGATGGCACTCTGTTGCGAGCCGTCCAGTCCACTTATGTGGACTGCAAGGCATGCGTACGGGTAGGTGGTAACAGGACACCCTGGTTTGACGTTAAACTCGGCGTCAAGCAGGGTTGCGTGTTGTCCGCTAGACTATTTATAATATATCTGGACAAAAGTCTTTAAAGACTGAAAGCGATGAATGAAGGTGTACAAATGGGTGACTTAGTGGTAAACCATCTACTTTATGCAGATGACGTGGTTTTAATAGCGCCAACAGCCACTGATCTACAAACACTAGTCACAGTTATGAAAGACGACTGCATGATCAATGGCTTATACTTGATTGTGAAGAAAACCAAGATTATGGTTTTTGAAAGGGAAGAAACCAGAACGAATGTAAGGATTGTGGTTGGTAACGATGTGCTGGAGCAAGTGAATGAGTTTGTATATCTTGGATGCGCCTTCAGTAAGGATGGGAAATACACCGCTGACATAGAGAGAAGAGTGAGTGCAGGGAACAGAGTGAATGGTGCGATGGGAAAGCTACTCGGGAGCCGGCACTTAAGCCATAAGGCGCAGCTGGCCATACATAACGGAGTTCTTGTCCCAACGCTGTTATATGGTAGCGAGAGCTGGGTATGTGAGAAGGAGAATGAAAGTAGGATAAATGCGGTAGAAATGCGAGCTCTGCGGAAGATGTGCGGAGTGAAGTTTACGTTTAAGTTGCGACCGCATTAGCAACAGCATAGTAAGACAGCGAGTAAGTATGAAAGATAGTATTGGTGTAAAGATGAGAAAGGGCATGCTCCGTTGGTTCGGGCATATAGAAAGAATGCTAGAGGAAAGAATGCTAGAGGAAAGAATGACAAAACAGATAAACAATGTGAAAGTGGAAGGATGCAGGTACCGGGGAAGACCTAGACTATCTTACCACGACCAAATAAACCGAGTCTTATCTGATGGAAAAGTCAAGAGTCTCCGTAACCGGCGAGCGTGTATGAGACGAACTATGAGAGTCGAGGAAGCCAGAGAGGTATGTAAGGAAAGAACCTGTTGGAACTCTGTACTCTCTGCCTACCCCGCAAGGGATCTGGCGTGAGGTTATAGATAGATAGATAGATAATAATTCGTGGTATTGCATTTTACTAAGACTTGTGCATTGATTAACTCAATATCTTAAGGTGGTTTACGTGAATGTTTATTGATTTTATTTACATAAACCACTTCCCTAGAAAGATAATACTAAATAAGTGTGCTAAAGTGAAGACCTCAAACTTGTCAGAGACGACCAGCAACGTTAAAGACTGGATGCGGAACGCAAGACCGAAGGGCATAGAGGGACATACATGATACCTACACTCAGCATTGGGTGGTTATGGGTTAACAATGATGATGTAAATATTGACAGATTTTGTGTTTTTTTGCTGACGATGTATTATTACAATACAACATTCAATATGTTTTATACCATACAACAAATTAAATAACAAAAAGGAATCCATAATGAAACATAGTTACCGGTACAGTAAGGCTGTAGAGCAATCTCTAGGTAGAGGACAGTACATGATTGTGACATGAATTTAATTTTAATTCAATAAAAAATAAACAATTTAAGTGATGTATAATGAAAAAACATGTATCCATTTCTATTAAATAGCTGTAGTATCAAAGATCCTACCGATTATCTATACAGACATAATATAAAATATTCGTAAATAGTAGAGTACTTGTGTAGAATTACTGAAAAATATTTTTAAATTTCCTAATCCACTAGAACTCGTAGGCATATTTTGCAATTTGTCTAACAATAGGCGTAATGATACTATTATAAAATTCAACACCACTACAGAAGAGGCACAAGAGTCTTGATCTCTTGACTTCTTTTTTGTGTAATAGATTTAAAAAGGACGATGTGAATGTATTTTTTTCTGAAAAACAAATTTAGCCCCTCATAAAAAACTGTTTCGGTCCGCAGCCTGTTCCGTCGTTAAATGGCTGTGGCAAAAATCTCCTAGAGCTGCAGTGGTAATGAGCATGCCACAGGGTTCAATTCTAAGGCCAATTAAGTGACGAACTGAGTATTTATTCTTTTTACATTGATCACATTTAGATATAAACTCCGCAATGTGTTTGTCCAAACCCGGCAAAAATAATATTTTCTGATATTATTTGTCGTTCGCCTAATGTCTGCGTGGCCACTTGTACGCCAGAGGTGAAAATCGTTTAATATGATTTGTCTGTTGTCAATGTTATTTATTCTTTGCACCTGATTCACGGTACTAATACTGGGACCGGTCCATTTCTCATAACTTTTTATTTGTTCTACTATTATTAATTATTATCGCTTTTTAATATGCACACTTCTTTTATTCCTAATATAATAATAATACAATACATACATATATAATAATACAACACACACACACACACACATATATATATATATATATATATATATAGTATATATAAATACGTACATATATATCCAAGTGTCCTACAATATTTGAAATAGACTGTGCGACATATTGACGTGAAACTAACATTGACTAACATTGAGAGGGCTTCGCCATCAGATATTTAGGGGTTGCCAACAGGGTTTGAGTAGGTACCCCTGTGGTTTTTTTTTAAAAGAGCAACGGTTTTGAAGTGTTTGAGAAGGCTGTCTAGTTTATTGAGGTGGTCTGCATTCAGGTCGAAGTAGCACACATCACCATCAGAAGATCAGGGACTGTACAAGCATTGCTTTTGAATTGGAAGGGAGAAAAATTTTTAATCGATTTAGGTATCGCAAAACACCAGTGATCCATTGACCGAGGGCCGTAACTTGGATTTGCCAAGTGTCGTGTCAATGTGCAGACCAAGATATTTGACACTAGAGCTAAGAGGAATAACTGTCCCGTAGAATTCAATTGGAGGTAAAGTAGCCATGTTCACCCTGCATATCAATCTAGAGCTGCCCACAAGGATCGCTTGATACTTGCTAGGATACACTGTGAGACCAAACTTGTCGGACCAATTCTTAATAGCACCGAGATCCTGATTTACTTTGCTGATAATATCAGTGATTCTATCAGCACTATCTTGTGAGTATAGTTGGAAGTCATCAGCGTACAAATAAAACAGCGTACATGTAAAAGATATTTATATTTTGCAATGAATTCTCCACTTTTCATCAATTTATTTAAATTCTTATTAGAAGAGCAGTATCTAAGAACTGACCAATATTTTTATATACTGGTATAGTCACCAAATCAATAACGTTAGGTGGGATGGAACTTTATCCGAATCCTACACATTGGAGTGCGGAGTAAGGCAAGGTGGTCTCAGCTCTCCAAGACTATTTAATTTATATGTAAATGCACTTATTGTTGCCCTCAGCAACCAACATGTCGGGTGACATATAGATGACGTTTGTGTAAACAATCTTAGCTACCAACCTAGCCACCTAGCCACCTAGCTACCTAGGTCACCTTGTAACTGTGGATCTTAAAGACAACAGGGATATTGAAAGTGAACGTAGGGCACTGTCCGTAAGAGCGAACATGATTGCTCATAGGTTTGCACGATGCTCAAAACAGGTCAAAGTTACACTCTTCAGAGCCTTTTGTACATCTTTATACACTCTTTTTCATTATAAACACTTTATACACTACATTCAATAAATTTACCATGTCGTTTACATCATCCAAGTGACATACCATACTCCATGGAATAGAGTGCAGGTCTTTTTCAAAAAAGTCTAGCAGTATATCTCTAATTGGGCGATATGAGATAGTTCTTTTAGTAGGCTTTTATTTTTTGATAGGCATCTTGCATGTTACAAACGAGTGATTGCCGAGCTCACGTATAAAGCTTACATCCACATCTCGACACGGAGCATCCGTACATACCACATCAATAAGCGTTGCACTATCACCTACAAAATGCGTGAGCTCAGCCACTAATTGGACCATATTGTAATAATTTACAATTTTACCTAAGACGCCTTGCTTTAGAGTCATTGCTATCTAGCAAGTTGACATTGAAATCACCCAGAATTATCACATTATCGTATGGTGCTAGAGCACAAATGCTGTCAGTGATAGCATCCAAAAATATATTTAAGTCTAGCCAGGGCGGTCTATAAGTTGATCCAATCATTATTTTCTTGGTTTTTATGCTTAAGCTGACCCAAATCTGTTCCACCATAGGGTGATGAGGATGAGTCTTTACACGAGTACTTATACCCATTTTAATATAAAAAGCTACACCGCCACCCCGTCCTTCCCGGATGGCTACAGGGCGTGGAATGTGGCACTACAGGTGCCCGGGCCTCCTCACCTTCACGTAACCAGGTTTCGTTAATAGCCATAATATCGACAGAGTGATGATTCATGGCAATGATAAATTCGTCATGATTCGTCGATAAAGAGCCAGCATTCCAAAGACCGAATTTTAGATGCTTATCACCCGGCATTTGCGCATATGTCAAGTTTAATCATACACAGATTGACCCCCACTGACCGAGAAGAATTTTGAGGAGAATTAAAGCTTAAGTACTTAAATCGATACACCACGCATATATACACAAAACACAATATAGGATAATTTATATCAATAGTACAATAGAATAAATAATAGACACATATAACTCCTTCATTCCAATTGGCATTAATACATAATATAGTACTCAACCCGCTCATATTCCATCCTAATTTACATACATGTGTCCAACTAATTTTTAAAACTATTATTATAAATATATATATAAAAATAACCATTACATAGAAAATAAAAACGAAGAAAGACAAATAAACTGCTACTGCTTCTTGTGACGTTTGCCTCGGTGTGAGCTGTGCCGAAAGGCATTGGGCTCAGCATGTGTTGGAGGGGGACAAAGTCTCCCCCAACGCTGGTTTTCAGCCAAAGCCTCCTCAGCTACTATTTATTGTTCATACATTTTTTACCCTTAATGCTGACGCAGTCGCGTATACTGCGTATTACAAATACAGTAAATACCTAATTATGTAATATAAATGTATAAATAAAGAGACATAAATATTGTATACATATATAATGAAAGAAAAAGTTATGATTTACTATAAGATAAAAAGCGTGTTTATATAGTCACAATATAATATATAGTACATTGTGCTACCACAGGTGGCATGGGGTATAAGTTTATTTAATTACTATTGCAAATGTTGCGTTGAGCGAGTGAGAATCGTTTCGATTGCGCGGAACCGGTTTACTTATGGCTTGTGACATACCAAGATACTTATAGGAATCCATTTCAGAGGAGACCTGAGGGATGTTTCTTCGGAGAGTAGTAGATTGGAAGAATCTTCAACTCTCCCTCTTTGTACATGGATGACCGCACACTTGTCTACTCCAAACTCCATTCCGATGTCGTTGCTAAAATTGCTGGTTATTTTGAGCAACTCCATCAGGTCTGTTTTCTTTGAAGCGTACAACCAGAGGTCATCCATGTACAGTAGATGAGATATAGACTCACTCTCCCTCCGCAAATGGAACCTAGCTTTGAATCCTTAAGTATAGCACTTAATGGATTTGCTTATCTTTATCAAGTCCGACGAACCAGAAAGGCCTCCACATCCTGGGTGACGAAGAACTGTAGTCCAGTGCCTCATACACGAACCGAGGAAAGAGCATAGCGCCGGGTGTACTCTGTACAGCTCTAGTACCCTCCCCAGCCATGTATGAGGCACCGAATCATAGGTCTTCTTATAGTCAATCCAGGCCATGGAGACATTCTTTCTGGATCGTCGCACATGTTGGCAAATGGCCATATCAATGAGAAGCAAATGCTTTGTACCCCGGGACCCTCCCTTACACCCATTCTGAGTAGGCGATAGAATATGCTGTGCCTTAAGGTGATTATTCTCAGAATGGATGTAAGGAGTTTATAGACCGTAATCAGTCTATAATTTGTAGGTTCTGAAGTACTGCCAGATTTGTGAATCAAGTGAGTGACACCGAAACCGCACAGGCCAGATCTTCACGGCTTATGACTACGGGCTCCAATTCCTGAATGGGCCCACAGGATCGTCTAACAACATCAAACCATTCGCCCTCGGAGTGACTGACGGGTACTGACCAAATTTTACGCTAAAACTCGGCCATCACGGCCGCATTTGGCACTCACTCTCTCTTGGGAAGGTGCGATTCACGTGGTATCTGTCCGCTCTCGCCTCATACCTGCGAATCCTCTTCGCCTATGCATAAACTTTTTGCTTCCTTGTAGTAGTCTATGCGTTCCGCGACCCCTGCCACATAGTCTACAGGAGCCACTCCTGTGCCTGCAAAAGCTTGGGCCACGAGACGCATAGCTCTCGGGCGGTTGTTTCCAGCCTGGAAGCACAACAATTTCGCTATGAGTGTCCTAGCCATATTTATACGCCGCTCTATTCTGCTCTGCCAGAATAGTTTAGCATTTGTAGGTTGGGTGGCTCGATGTAGATTAGGAAATCTTACACCTGCCTCCCGAAAAACCGCCACCGCTCCACAGTACCAAATAGAATGGTTATCCCATAAGTCCACACTGGTCTCCCAGTGTGGCTTTAAAACATTGTCTAGGGCACTCACAAGCGAAATGTTACGTCTATGCATGGGCAAACGGGGTAGGCATGGTCTTAGGGAAATCGGTGCAGACCGATACTCCGCAAAGGCATCCTCCAGAGCTCTCCTCACCTGCTCCTGTAGCTGGTCACTAACATTTACCTGCTCGCTATTTACCTCCTCCGATCGTGCGAAGTTATTCAAAGAGATAAGTTCTTCGACACTTCGCACGTCGGATTCAGTGCGAGCAGGAAGTGCTTCGCAGCGCAGTCGCTTAAGCACTGTGTTATTCAACAACTTGCACCGCCGGATGGCACGTACTTGATCCGACAGTCGTTGCGCAGTAACGGCGACAATAATTTCGGACGGTAAGCGGTGATATTGGTTCCTCCCTCTGTAGCACCATAGTAGGCCCGCAAGATACTCAGATTTAATTCCGGAGTCCATCTCATGTGGCGCACTACACCACCGGTAGCAAGAGCCGTGGGCGGAGCACAATGTCCCGCTGGTCCTAGGCGTGCTGGCAGCGGTGGGCGTCCTCTCCTCGCAGGTCTTAATAGAGGTGGAGACGCCGATATCCCGGCATCGTCGCTAGAGGCCCCAGATGACGGCGGTGTGAAAAAATCTTCATCCTTCGAAGGCTGAGGCGAGGTGGGCGAGCCGGGCAAGGGTGATGGGCGTGCGCTAGGTGTCCGGGCATCCCGCTGCCGAAACAGCCGCACGGGGTTTCTTCGGCTGGGCTCGGCTATTGATAAATGTGTTCTGTTGTTACTATGAGTTGTTATTATTATTATTAATTAATGTCAGCTTTGTTGAAGCTCCTGATGAAAACGCACTAGCAGCAACAAATGTCCATACAAATTAATATGTTTATTCATTATAAGGATTTTTTAAATCAATCACATTAAAACAGTACATCGGTTCATACCACGTTTCTGTGCCTTTTCAATTAAATTATTCCCAGATCGCCATTTACATGGACCAGGGCCTAGCCAGATGATAAATTTAGGAAGAATCAGCAAGGATTATTGAATATTATTATCGGATAATTATCAAAAAGTTGAATATTAACTCGGACGTTAAGGTTACTTGGAGGTTGGCAACGTGGTTTGTGGAAATACTATACAAATTAAATGGTGTTAAAGTTAGTTTAATGTTTGTATAATATCATCACCCAACACTCGGCTCAAGTATTATTTAGTGTTAATTATTTAATAAAAGATTAGCACACTTTATTACCTATTATAAGAAAATTATGTTAGGTTCAAATATTTCAAAACCTGGTGCATTGTGAATAGATTTTGCGTTGTCTATAATTAGCCTCAACTAGGATTAATTTTAGTACTGCTTGATTTAATTATTTCTTACCAGCAATATCTATTCATTCACATTAAGTGTTCATGCGCGGGTGGCCATAACATAATTATTAATTAGCCAGTGTTAGTTACTTTAGAAAATTATATACAAGTCAATCAATAACCACTGATATGCAGATGTACGCCTGAATAGTAGTTAGGTGTTAATTTTTTGCCTGAGTAGTGTATAATAACTCGTATTCATACAAATAGTCATATTATCGATTGTTAAGGATAAACATATACAGTCCATTGTGAGACTTTACGATTGGCCTATGTTGCTAATAAGTGCTTAAATTATTTTATTAGTTTGTGATTTGTATTTTATAAATTCCAGGTTGATCATACTCGACTCCCAAAATGACCGAACAAAAGGATTTATTGGTAAAGAAGCGAGGAAGCTACAAAGGCCGTCTAACTTCTTGATGCTTTAGGCAGTAACAAGCTAAGCAGTTGCGATATTTCTGAACTGCAGTTGGTACGTACAGGTAAGATGGAGTCGTTGTACGACCAGTATGATGAGGTACAGTTGCAGTTGGAGTGTATCGTTGAAGACATTAAATCTTAGTACATAGAGCGAACGGAGTTTGAGTCACAATATTACGAATCACTATCTCGGTCGCAAACCATTTTAAATCAGTATGCTAAAGATAATGAATCCAATAATAGTGATAAAAGTACTTGAGCCAGTAGACTTAGACCTGTAAAGTTGCCTACTATCGAACTACCGAAGTTTAATGGATTCTACAGTAATTGTTTGGAGTACTGTGACACCTTTAGCAGTCTCATTCAATCTAATGATGAAATTGACCAAATAAATAAATTTCATTATCTACGTGCGTCTCTGGAAGGATCCGCTGCTGTGGTTTTTCAATCCATCGAATTCTGAGCTAACAACTACATTGTGGCGTGGAATTTGTTACGCGATCGATTTGATAATAAACGTTTATTAGTTCAAAATCATGTGTCAGCTTTATTTAGTATAGATACTATTACACGGGAGTCGTCTGTCGCATTAAAGGGCATGATAGACCAGTTAAATAAAAATTTAAAGGCGTTGGAATCGTTAGGTGAGCCAGTAAAGAAATCGGGCCCTTTTGATTTATATAATCACGCGTAAATGAGACACAAAAACATACTGTGAGTGGGAGGAATTGAAAGGTCGTAGGTTCGTCGTTAAAGGATAGTGAGACTACGTTTGATGATTTCCTCAAATTCATATGCAACCGCTCTGATTTAGTCTAGACGCTGGAGTTATCACGTAATCAGACGTCTCAAATTAATTTTAAATCTAGTCCTAAGCTGAAGGCTATGGTATCAACAAACAACCCTAACAATTCCAGTACAGAATCTGCTCCAAAGACTTGTCCTAAATGTAAAGGTGACCATACTTTAAATAATTGTCCACAGTTACTTGCATTGTCTAAAATTAATAACATACAATAAGGTGTGTTTTAATTGTTTTCGAACAGGACATTTTGCCAACAATTGTAGGAAGCCAGGCTACAAGTTTTACATAACGCAGACATAATACGTTACTTCACGTATCCGAAAGGAAGAATAATGATGGGTCATCTGATATATTTTGTCTCCGTCTTTGTCTGTACCGTCTTCTTCTATTGACACGAATAATGTGGCTTTGTCTGCAAGCATCTTATCGCCTCATAGTAAACCGCGGTAGCGCGGCGTGCTGTTTTCCACCGCCTTAGTCAAAGTACGTGACTGTAATGACCGCGAGTATGTGGTGCGCGTAGTACTGGACAGCGGTAGTACGTCGTCCTTTATAACTGAACGTTAATGCAGACGGTTAAATCTACCTACTAATCAGGTAGACCGACCGATATTTGGCATTAATAACGTGACTTCCCACGTAGGTAAAACATGTTGTGTTAAAATAACGTCTCTCAATAATGGTTTTCAAGGTAAACTTTATTGTTTTGTTTTACCATTCATTACAAATAAAATAACTGTTTACTTTCCGTCTCATTTCTGTTTGGGACTTGCTAGGGTCACAGGCAATTAAATTAGGTAGTAAGAGGCCAGTATTGTGTGAAACAAAATTAGGATGAATAGTTTTCGGCCCTATTACATTTCAGAACCTTAAGGTCCCCTCTAATAATATTATTTGTAATTTTGTTCATATTAATTCTTCCTCTGACGGTGAGATAGATCAAATTCGAACCGATATAGCACACTTTTGGAAGCTAGAAGAGGTAAGTTTAGTATCCTCTAATTATTTACCAAGAGGAGAAGTTGTGCGATGAACACTTTGTTAAAAATACGACTCAGTTAAGTGATGGTCGTTTTTGTGTTAATCCAAAGGGCTACACAGTGCCTTTATTCTCTAGAATGTAGACTGAGGGCTTAACCGGATTTTAGTAAGTTGTAACACGACTTCATGATCGAGTATAAGATAGAATAAAAATTTAGATCGTAGTTCTAATTGTTATTTTATACCTACGCAAATCTAGCAGTACTACGAAGCTTCGCGTAGTATTCAATGCTAGTTATCCAACGTCGTCAAGGATTTATTCCAATGATATTCAGATGGTAGGACCATCCGTTTAAGACGATCTCTTGTCTATTCTTATCCGATTTCGGCTACATAAGTATGTCTTGTCAGCGGATGTTGAGAAGATGTATAGACAGGTGATTGTCCATCCATCTGACAGACACTTACAGCAAATATTCTGGAGGGATGAAGTCTATAATCCTGTCAAGGTTTATACTTTAAATTTGCACATGTTTTAATAGTGCACCATTCCTAGCGACTAGGTGCCTTAAGCAAATAGGAATTGACTGTAAAATTGATAGGATAGTAGATATCATCAAACATGATTTTTACGTTGATTTAGATGAAGTGAAGTTCATGCAAAGGGAAGTTACAAACGCACTAGCATCAGCCTGTATGTCACTGAAAAAGTGGAAATCAAATGAACCTCAACTGATTTCTGAAAATATTCAGTCATCGTTAAATTTAAATACTAGATCAAGTAGATTATTAGGTCCCGATTGGTTTTCATGCTCTGATGAACTCTCTTTTTTAACGGATATGCTGTCCAATAATAATAACTCGAAGCGTGACCTGCTTTCCACAATTGCAACCCTCTAGGTCTTTTAGTTCCTTACGTAGTCACCTTAAGATGTTACTCCAAAAAATATAGCTAGACAAACTGTCATGGGATGAGCCATTCAACTCTGAGCTCTTGACAAGTTGGAATACGATCGTTACGTCTTTATCTCTTTAACATAAAGTTCGTATTGCACGCATTGTTCTTTGTGATTCGTACAGGGAAATCGAACTTCATATTTTTACAGATGCTTTTGAGCGCGCGTATAGCTGCGTCTATGTTCGCAGTGTTAGTAGTAAGAATGAATGCATGGGTCGTTTGTTAATAGCCAAAAGTCGAGTTTGGAGTCGAAGATTGGAGTTATGCGGTTCCGTTGTTGGTGCTCGTTTATATGAAGGTATCAAATTCATTTCTAGTACAGGTTAGTCGTGTTTACTGCTGGACTGACTCCGCCATCGTGTTGGGATGGCTGCAAATGTTGTCTTCTAAGCTTCAGCCATTTGTACGCAATCGCGTTGCTGAAGTTTTAGAAAAGGCGGATCATTGTTCATGGCGGCACGTTCCTACCAACGAGAAACCAGCAGATCTAATATCTCGTAGCATGGATATTAGTACTCTGCAATGTTGCAGTTTATGGTGGTGTGGTCCCAATTTTTTTAACAGGATTCAACCAGTTGGCCTTCACAATTTAAACATTTAGGTTTTGAAACTATACCAGAAACTCGACCTGATATCACATTATTATCTACTTATATTAAAACACCAATGAAAAAAATATATATTCATAGACTTCAATCGTTTTTCCAATTATACACGACTTGTTCGATGTGTAGCATATGTTTTACGATTTATAAATTTCTGTAGTAAGCATTATTTTAAAACTAACTATTTATCACAGAACGAAATACAGGACGCATTAAATTTATTAATTATTACAGTTCAGAGTGATTCGTTTCCAGAATACAATTTACTTATTCATAACTGCAGTTTACCAAAAAAGACTGCCCATCTAAAATTTAATGTCTATTTAGATGACAACAACATATTGCGTGTAGGAGGAAGTCCCGACAATTTTAATTTTTGTTACAGTAAAAAGCACACTATTTTATTACAGTCCACAACATAAAAGGTAATGCATGCAGGTCTGCGGTTACTTTTGGCTTCTATAAGAGAATCCTGAATATTTCCTTAGAATGTTTCACTGAATTCGAATCGGTAGTAGAATCCTTATGGTCTGATTATGTACATCACATTATCATGGGCGACTTTAATACTAACCTCCTTGCCCACGATTCCCCTCGTTCCTGCAAGCTCCTATACCTCATTGAGTCAGCCAGCTTGCACATTCTGCCTCTCGAGGCTGCACACCACAATATCAAAGGTGATGACACCTGGCTCGACCTCATACTTACCTCGAATCCTACCCTCGTTTCCTCCCATGGTCAGCACGATGCCCCTGGTTTTTTTCACCATGATCTTATCTTCCTTTCATATATCCTAAAAGCTCCCAAACTTCATCCCTAAATTCTGCATAAGTGTTGCTTCGCTCGCTGCATAACTCAACTCCGGGCACCCCTAACAAAAGCCGAGACCATCGATGACACATCACCTCAAGGTCCTTTTGGGCCGCCAATCGGAGGTCGTAACTTAGCGAAGGCTTGCTATCATAAATGTGTCCGTTATCAGAGATTAATGGGTAATGTAGTTACTCCTTTAATGGGGAATTTATTAATAGGGGAATATATTAATGAGGTTCATAATTCGTCTGTATTTTTTTATAACTTATTTGTTTATAAACCGATTTGGTTGATTCTTTTTCGGCTGAATTCAATATAGATTTAAGGTGGTATTATTTTAATTTCATCAGTATTGGACCTTGGACTTTGAAGGTACACCGGGAAACCCCATAACGCCAAACAATACGAATGCGTAGATAGAGATATGGGTATTACGTTAATCCTATAGGTACCTTACTATAGAACTAAGCAGAAGGGTAACCGACGTCAAAAAAGGAGGAGGTTCATAATTCGTCTGTGTTTTTTTATAATTTATTTGCCTATAAACTGATTTTGATGATTCTCTTTGCATAAGGTTTAAGCATAGCTCCATGATGGCCGAATTTAAATTTTATTGGTAGAGAACATTGGGCTTTAAAGATACACCAGGGGTTTTCTTGACGGCAAACAGCATGAATGTGAAAATTCAGTTATTATGAGTGTTATATCAATCTTGTTGGTACCTCACTGTATAAATAAGTAGCATAATATAAAGGAGGTATATAAATAAAAATAATAAATTTACTCATAACTTAAAATTTTAAAATAGAGGAAGTTTTTAAAAAACGAGAAACCGACTTCTAAGAGCCAAAAATAAATATTTGAAGTGCCAAGTAACCGACTGCAGCAACCAGCACCGACTTCAAATATTTATTTTTTGCTTTTTGAAGTCAGTTCAAAATAAAATTGACAAAGCTATCTTTCAATTCTTTTAGTTGTTATGTACTATATTAATTTATAATAATAAAGTTATTGAGCATATTATTGTCCTAAATATTTCTTTTTCATTAACTCCCCATAATATTAGTATTTAACAACTTATAAATTGATTACCAATATTATTGTTAAATGACCTATAACCTCCATACGTATAACCTAAATAGTACGTATAACCTCTATAATAAAATATATCAGTAATATTTAAATATTAGTTTAATATTACTTGACGAATACATTCATATTAGCTAATACTATAAAACGTCGATATTACCCATCTCTAAGTTGCGCTAGCACCCCTGGGCGGCGACGGATTTGTGGAAGACTGCGATCCCATGCGCAGTACATGTTTATTTCTGCGTGGTCCTGTTAGAGTCGCGCGCTGCGGGGCCTTTACAGCTTCACCGGACTAGAGAGCGAGCGTGCAACTACTACACCAAGGGGGCAACTATCTCAAGGGCGCCTCAAGGAGGAACGGCCTTGGCTTGATTACTCGCCGTGGTGCTCTGCACCGGCCAGCGGGCAAGGGATTTTTCGAACTTGATGGCGAGGTCGGTGTCTGAACCTGTGTGCCGTATCTGTATCCGAAAGAAGGGATGTAAGGAAATCAGGAGGGTCGGTGAGAACATGCCGCGGATGACGGTAGCGCTTCATAGGAAGGGAGTTGGGCTCCTTGTCGGTGGCGGCTACGATTAGCGGATTCCTATGTATGGACGCGTTCGCGAAATATTGGTATGACGCCTTTTTAATAAAGTCGCGATCAGGTTCGAGACCGAGATTGGAATGGAGATCGACATACCGTATGAACCACGGGGCTCCGACGGCTTTGCGGAGGAAGTGGGTTTGAATCGTTTGAAGTATATCGATGTGAGTGCGGGCGGCGTGCCTGAATACCTCACAAGTGTAAGTCATGATAGGCCGTACGCAAGTTTTGTAAAGTATCACCCAATTCCTGAGGGACAATTTACTTCGCTTGCAGATCATCGGGTAAAGGCGACCGAGCACAAAGGCTGCTAGGGTACGGACTCGCTTAACGTGCGGTCCAAAATACATGGTATTGTTTAGGGTGACCCCTAGATATTTGACCTGTTTGACCCAGGGAATAGTTTGGTCGAACATGGTCACTTGACCGAGATTACTTCTGGGGTGGCAGAGAGGGGGCGGAGTAAAACCTCTGGAGAAGAACACCGCAGCGCTCTTGTCCGGGTTCACCTCAATACACCACTTCCTGAACCAATCCCCTAGGGTATTGGCGGCGGTCTGAAGTTTACTGGTAATGAAGGCCTTATTCCTATGCGTACTCCTTATTAGTCCTATGAGAGCGGTATCATCCACGAATAGGGCTAGATGTACCTTACTCGAACGTTGAATATTGTTTGTGTAAAAGCTGAACAGGAGGAGGGAAAGAGCTGAGCCCTGTGGGACTCCAGCTTGTATGGAGTGGGGGGTAGAGCAAGACAGGAAGTCTCGTGAGATGAGCATGAGTCTGTCCGGCACACCCATTTGGTAAAGCTTGTAGATCAAGCCGTTGTGCGAGACTTTGTCGATCGCCTTCGCGACATCGAAGAAAAGGGCAACCTTGTAGACGGGTCTGGGTTTATTGAGACCGGTGAGGATGCACTCCGTGATAAGGTGCACTTGATGGACGCAAGAGTGTTTGGCTCGAAAACCAAACAGTTCATTGATGAGAATACCCCTGGGTATTACAAAGTCTTTGACCTGTGCCAGAACTCGTAGATCTTAGCCAGGGAATTAAGGAGAGTGATGGGGCGGTAACACGTGGGCGGTCACGAGGTTTACCGGTCTTGGGAATTCCTATAGCGTCAGCCTCCTTCCACTTAGTTGGGAAGTTACAGTTCGTCATGGCGGCGTTGAGCGGGCAAGCATTTAAGTACGCGATTAGAAATGCGGGCCTTTTCGGTTTAAGACCTTTAATCAGATCCTCGACTTCGGTCTGGAAAATAGGGGTAAGGCATCGGTGGGGGGAAGAGACGCCCTGCGTTCAACTTCCCTGTCGATCGAATCGACATGAGCCGGGTCAACTGGCAGAGAACCGGAAGTGCACTGGGTCTCGAAGGTGTCGACCAGAAGCTCGGCCTTTTCGTCATCATTAAAGGCTGGAGTTGTGCCTGAGGGGCGGGTCAGCGGGGGTATGTCAGACATGGAGTCGGATTTAAGGTGCTATACTGAATCCAATGCAAAAAAATATCATTAAAATCCGTTTACAAGCAAAGAAGTTACAAAAAAATACAAATGAATTATAAACCTCCGCCTTTTTTGAAGTCGGTTAATATTGAACTTAGTTCTATAGTAGGGTACCTATAGGTTTGAAGTAATACCCATAATATCTTAATCTACGCATTCGTATTATTTATACTTAAGTAGTCCCCCGATGTATTTTCAAAGTCCAAGGTCTAATACCGTTGAAATTAAAATGGGACCACCTTGGAGTTTTGCTGATGACAACGCTAAACAAAAATCAAAATCGGTCCACAATTGACGGAAATATTGGTAAACATGCATTAAAAAAGCATACGCGTAGTAAGAAAGCGAGTAGGTATGAAAGATAGTATCGGTGTAAAGATGAGAAAGAGTATGCTCCGTTGGTTCGGGCATATAGAAAGAATGCCAGAAAAAAGAATGACAAAACAGATATACAATGCGAAAGTGGAAGGATGTAGGTACCGGGGAAGTCCTAGACTATCTTACCATGACCAAATACACCGTGTCTTATCTGAAGGGCAAGTCAAGAGTCTCCGTAACCGGCTAGTGTGTATGAGACGAACTATGAGAGTGGAGGATACCAGAGAGGTATGTTAGGAAAGAACCTGTTGGAACTCTGTACTCTCTGCCTACCCCGCGAGGGAGCTGGCGTGATGATATAGATAGACAGATAGATAGAAAAAAAGCATACATACTGACGAACATAGAACCTTCTCCTTTTGAAGTCGGTTAACTAGGTACTCCGGCGGTTTGACTCCACGAGCTGTTAGTACCACGGGGCGAGTTGACATTACTAAAACCAGTGTTGTCATATGCCTTAAATCTACCTACTTTAAAAAATATTACGTTACCATATTAAATTAGTTTTTTACCAAGGTGCGCCAGGACCCATACATGTGACAGGTCTTTATTGAGACTGACTGAGCGCTGATAGAGATAGCGGCGGACCGTCACCGACATTTAGGTTCCACGGTGTTTTCTGTAGTGGGTATGGTGAGCAGCATAGACGGTTACAGGTTAGAAACTCTACCGCGAAAGTCTAAAAAGGGACACTATAACAAAAAATATGTTTAATACTGGGTGTACGGAGGTTAGCTTCAAGAAAATATAAAAGGTAAGGTGTATTATTCGCAGACGGAACCAGAATTAGGTATATCAGCCGATTTTTGGCTTTTAATCTACCACTACTACTACTACTACTACTGTTCTGACATTGGGATTGGCAGCACTGACCAAAAATACGCTAGGCGTGTTTTAGCCATATTGTTACTAACCACACCGACAAGTCTAATTGACTATTAATAGACATATACCGTATTAATGTCATAGACCGTAACCTGCAAAAGCGCAAAAAATCTATTATGCATAGATGGCGCTGAGTCATACCCTATTAACTTTTAATAATAAAATGAACAATTTAAAAAAAAAGTAAAGTAATATATTTTTTTTCCATTTGAAATATCTTATGTGCTTTGGAAGTGTTGGCGTCAATGGGAAGAGCTATTTTTGGAATGTCCCTGCAAAATTAAATAAAAAACGAGGAGATCAGCAAAAGAACCAAAGTGACGATCAATGGGGTAAACAGGTTCTCGAGTGGCGACCACATACTAGAAAATGTAGACTTAGCCGACCCCCCACAAGGTGGTCCAATGACACCTGATAGAGTCTGTCTAATAAAAGCTGAGAGTGATTTTTTAAAGTTTTCATAAGCTGGCAATACTGCAGCTAATGTCACCTATTGTGACATTAGCTGCAGTATTGCCAGCCCTAGTGAAATACAACATATAGTTAACTGGTTTTCATACATGCTAGATTTATTTAGTTTTATGTTATCATTCCATACATCTTACATGATTCATTTTAACACCTCCAAATGTGAATTTTTATTGGCATTGCATTGATACTTCGAGACTTCAGCAAATTCATACTTTATGAAAGACTTAAAAGGATTTGATTTCATATCTGAATAAGTATTAGATTTTATATACAAGGTGTAATACAATTAACGCAGTACTTGATAGTAGTTCGTTCTTAATCGGAATGTTAATACAAATGTAAAAAATAAAGATAATATTTTATTCGCAATTACACTAGCAGTTTCCCGGGACATCGTACCCGGTCGACAACAGCGCCACCTACCTGATTTATGTTATATAGCCTATGTTAGTTCTAGATAAGATTTCCATAGCTTTCAAATGGTGAAAGAACCATTAAAATCGGATCAGTAGTACCGGAGATTACCCCGAACATCCAAACTCACAAACTTTACCTTTATAATATTGGTACAGATAGAAAATTTTAACTAAGATCGGTATTTATGTCCAAAATAATTTCATTTACTACACTATTTATTGTTTAAATGCACACTGATTAAAATTCAACCTTAACATAATGAATGCAATAAACATTTTTAATTGTGTCGGGAATTTATGTCGATTAGTTTAGTTGTTAGTTCTGTACTAGTCGTCTTAAGTTGGCAACATTTTGTTTTGGTTTTGACATTTGTACCTGTCGAGTTGTTAGTAGATTTGTGAACATGATTATAAAATGAAGACTAGTTCCATTAAAATCAGATTTTTCTTACCTACTTTACCAACTTTTCTTTATTGCCCAAGTTGATTTGTATATTAACTTGTCAACCTTGACATTGGCAGAATCATCGGTTGACAATGAAGCCATAATCTATGGCTCCATTGTTAACCGATGATTATGATCTATAATTAGGATCGGATTGGAATCTATATACATCTAGAAAGGTATAGAATACAAAAATACGTTTTCATTGCTTTAGCCCCTTAAACAGATTTGTTATTTACTAGCAGTTTTCCGCGACTTTGTACCCGGTCGACAGAAGCGCCACCTACCGGGTCTATGTTATATAGCCTATGTTACTTCTGATTAAGGTAGTTTTCCAATAGTGAAAGAATCATTCAAATCGGATCTGTAGTACCGGAGATTACCACGAACATCCAAACTCACAAACTTTACCTCTTAATAACATTATTATAGATTTTCTTCTTCTTCTTCTTCAGCCGAAAGACGTCCACTGCAGGACAAAGGCCTCCAACCGGCTTTGTGCTGTACGCATCCAACTTCTACCCGCGACCTTCACCAGGTCATCGGTCTATCTTGTAGGGGGCCTACCCATTCCACGTCTTCCGGTACGTGGTCGCCATTCGAGAACCTTTCTGCCCCAACGGCCGTCAGTTCCACGAGCGATGTGCCGCGCTTCCACTTAAATTTAGCAATTCTGAGTGCTATGTCAGATATATGTATAGATTTACAGGAAGATAATATTTAATATTTCAACTACACAGAGAACAATTGCACAGAGTATTTACAAAAAATAAATTTGTGCCAAATCGATGTCGAGGCTGGCAGCATTGCTACGTTGAAAGGCAATGCTTAACCTTTGTGCGAGGTATGAGCGAGCCCTCTGGTCAGCTGTTACTTCGACCGGCAATTTGGCCAAATCGCATATTTTGCGCTGAGTGCTAGGATTCTACGAACCCAGAGTCTCTACCCTAAGCGGCAAATATATATTGTAGAGTGCAACTGTCGTAAACGATCAAACTGTAAAATTGTAACTATTTTAAAACTGATTTAGCTATTAATTTTCCATCCTTAACGCAATTAATAGCTATGAAGAATTTAACCGTAAAATTCTATTTCAGAAGGTTTAACGCAAGCAGGTTGACGTTAGCTTAACCCTATCATGAAATAAAACTATTTTTCGGATTTCATGTGTAATATTCGCGTAAATCTAAGAACTCAGTATGTTAACCCTATCAATTTAATATGCCATCCTTTCCATACTCAAAATTTACTTAATAAAGATGAAGGTGAGAACACTTTTTCCCAACAACGGTACTATAACATCTAATTGTTCGTAACTAGCCATCTGAATTGAACTCTTATGTGTGGCTACACTGTAAAGGGCTCTGTAATTATAACCCAATATAACATACATGATGATGACAACGCATAATCTGGCTAAGTAAATAAGCTTGAAGCTGTACTATACCTCTACTGGGCAAAGGCCTCCTTCAATAATCAAGGTGAGAGAGATTACGACTGCCTCGTTGGTCTAGTGGTAAGCGAATCGCTTTGTGATCATGAGGTCCTCCGGTCCGAGGGTTCAAATCCTAGGTCGGACAAATGTGTTTTTTTTAACGATAACTTCCCAGTAGGAGTCCGGAGTCGGGAATTGTGCCCTGTGTATGGCAATAGGCTCGCCCCCTATTACATGGGACCTAACATCGTCGGCGAAACGTGGGTGTATTCAGTACACCCCTGCTTGGGGAAAATAGGCGTGACGGTGAGAGAGATTAGGTTATACTCCACTCAGGACCCAGTGCGATAAGGTGAAAGGAGCTTTGTGGGCAGGTGCGGTTGGCACTCATCAAGCCGCTCATAACTCTTCCAAGTTAGCTTGACTATCTAGCTATCTATCTATATTATCACGCTAGGTCCCTTATGCGGTAAGCAGAGAGTACAGAGTTCCAACCGGTTCTTTTCTTACATACCTCTCTGGCTTCCTCCACTCTCATAGTTCGTCTCATACACGCTCGCCGGTTACGGAGACTCTTGACTTAACCTTCAGATAAGACTGTGTCTTTTTGGTCATGGTAAGATAGTGTAGGTCTTCCCCGGCAACTGCATCCTTTCACTTTCGCATTCCTGTTAGCTGGTGGCACTACCATATTTGGTGACAATCGGGATCAACGGCGTACCGTGCCTTCCGAAGAACAGAGACGTTAGTAAATAGAAATGCCACAAACGATCCCTCATGTCAAACGAATCTGGCCAATCTTGATGATCACTAAGAACACCACAGTTTTGTAAAGTTACTAGATACCCCCGTCCTTAAAATTTTTAAATTCAAAGTCAAACTTTATACTGCAAAATATACTTATTATTAAAAATTAATTTTAGTTTTAGATACAATACCTGTCATTATTCAACACAAATAGAGGTAATTACAAGTGCGTCAATAAATTAAGAATGTCGAATTTCACAAATAACACCCGAGCAAAAAATTTCACACATAAACCAATTAAATATTCCTTAGAGTAAATATGTGAGAACCTTGTCCTTAATTTTGATGAATTTTCTTATAAATACTGATTTCTCAGTTCGATTGCGTCAGTGTCTTGTAGATCTCGCGTTGTTATCGCAGTACTAATGTTTAGTCTCATAATTTTCTCTGTGCTCTGTTGCGCTTGTGCGCTCCTGGTACTCAGGCAGCGTGCGAGGGAGGCGCGGGCGCACAAACTACCCCCTAAAGCCGTGGGCGAGTTGCCCATCATTGGACTAACACACTTGGCGATACTTTATAATAACCGTATGTATACGATTTTTTTTACTTGCGGTTGCTGATCTGTGTCTGTAGCCACAGATCAGCAACCGTGTGGGGTTTTACGATCATTAACGCTAATAGAAAACGAAAATAAAATACGGGAATGACATTTTGCAACGAAAAGTCACGTGGTCAGGAGAACTCGCTATCGATTGCGACAGGAGATTTGCCATTTGTGTAGGTCCTCCGGTAAGGCCATTTATTAGGTATGACTTATGACCAATTGAACAGATACCGCGTTTATGACCAATTGAACAGATACCGCGTCGTATTACGATCACATCGCGGGTGAGCGTTTAATGATCTACCGGAGGCCTAATCATCATCATCATCGTCTCAGCCTATACCCGTCCATTGGTGAACATAGGCTTCCCCAATCGCTGTCCAGCAGAATCGATCCGATGCCACCGGCATCCAACAACTTTCTGCGATCTTTACAATATCATCGATCCATCTGGTAGACGGCCGTCCCGCGCTGCGCTTGCCAATATATGGTCACCACTCTAGAATTTTTCTGCCCCAACTTTTGTCCGATCTTTGCGCTATGTACTCCGCCCATTGCCACTTTAGCTTACAAATTCTATGGACTATGTCGGTAACTTTGATGGTATACAGAATAACATTACACGATTATTTCAAGAAGTCATCTGCGTTACCGCCTGTGGTCATAGTATTTAAGGACCTTGGTTAAATTGTAACACGAGGACGCAACGATCTTGTAGTTTGATGTATCGAACCACGCTGTTTCACCCTCCACCTCTCACCCGTTCGGCCCTTGTGTTTCGCCCATGATAGCCTAAATGAACCCGCTCTTCCTTTAAAAGTTTAAATGGTCCCGTTCACCCCTCCTTTAGTCTTTGCCAAAATACAGATTAGGAAAAACTTTTAAAGCCATCAACTTCAAATAAATTGTAGTCACAGTGAAATAAGTTTGGATTATAATACACATTTATTTCAATTAGATAATGCTGTTATTGAACCAGGGGCAAAAGAGTATTTCAAAAATTTTTGAAATAAGTTTTCCTCGTGTTGAATGGCGAACGGGTACCATTCTTTTTATATTAAACGGAGCAAAACTCGCTTTTAAATAACAATTGTCAGAAACAGGGCACGAACGGGTACGAGACCATCCCAAGGTGCTATTTCAGCTCTAACCTAACATAACCCTCCGTTTCCCCCGAACGCGGACGGGTAGGTTACCCATAGAGTGCTTTCCCTGCGTCAGAAAAAAAGGTCTTGCGTTCTAAGGGTGATAAAAATATAAATGTTGTTGTTTTGTATTCTGGTGGAAATTATGGAGTATTTACCAGATGAAGTACGTAATTATTCTGCGTTAATTAAAACTCGCTATGTTTGTTTTTAGCCCACATTAGTAATGGTAAAAACTAATACTCAGTAGACAGTTGATCGTAAATATTAGTGCTTCCTGTTTTGTTTTATATCATTTTGCTTAAAGCTTCCATCTTAATTTCCTTTTTCAGGAGCATGGGACCTATTGAAGATTATTTTTGACGACTGTCTGAAGAAAGGGGGTGTTACATACGGCAGAATAATGGGACATATGTTTTACAGTATGTAATATTTATAATACATTTATTTATGGCCGACTTCTATATTTAATTTACCGATAGATTTGTCTACTACCAGTAGAATTTTGACAAATCTAATATGGAAAATCTATCAAGATAATACTGACAGTAAAAAGATATTTGTATTATTTAAATACAGGAACCCACTATCAAAGTGGTATTCTGATGCTCAGGTATTGCTTTAGTATAATACTTACATCAATATTAATGAATTTATTACTGAAAAATTACGGATCAAGTCAATATAAATAAATAAATAACATCTCAGCCTATACCACTGCTGAACATAGACCTTTCCAATCGCTCGCCAGCGCAACCGGTCCAATGCCACCTGCATTCAACGACTTCCTGCAATCTTCGGTTCATCTGGCAGGAGGCCGTCCCACGCTGCGCTTGCCAATAGGTGTTCTCCATACTAGAATCTTTCTGCTCCAATGGCTGTTCGATCTTAGCGCTATGTGGCCCGCCCATTGCCCCTTAAATACAGCTTATGCCCTTTAAAACTTTCACCCCTGGCGTAAATCGCCGTAGGAATGCTTTAACTTCCTATGTCGATATAGTTCTTACGGTTTCTTTCTGGATGGCCAATTATGGCAAGCCAAAGCCGAGAATCCCGCGGTTACCTATCGGTTTCCACTGGACTGACGACGACACGCCGAAGTGGGGGCCAAGACCTTGGATCCGTAGTGTCGTTACTAACCAACACCTAACCACTAGCTCGCTCTGTGGATTAATCAAAAATACTTTCCTACGGTTTGGCTAAAATATATTTTATTTGAAAGAACAGATGTGCAGTATATTTAAACAAGTTTGAGTTCACAATCAATATAAAGAATGCTCATGTTAGGTATGCAAACGTACAAATATACCTTAATATGACCTCTCTATCATCGACCTATCTCTCGACCGTACCTCATATGGTAAAATCCATCTAGCCCTTTAGGCTTAAGGCAGAGCAACCCAAAAAAATAAACGTGAATGTTTTATTAACCTCTTTTGTTCCACTGCTGGGCAAAGTTCTCTCCCATTATTCTTTATTTAACACTATCCTTGGCTATATCAGACCATCTCCTCTCGTAGGCATCAAGGTCGTCACGCCAACTTTTTCTAGGTCTTCCCCGGCGTCGGTATCCATCTGGTCGCCATTCGGTAGTGATTTTTGCCCACCTATTCTACTCAAATGACCCGTCCATCCCCACTTGAACTTAGCAGTCTTGTAGCCCACGTCTAAAATAACAGTTTTGGAACGCAGTATAGTGTTACGGACTCAATCAGATATTTTGATTCCTAGACTACTGCGTTCACATACTTTGAGTTTAGATTTTTGCGATTCGGTCAGTGACCAAGTCTGTGAACCGTAGGATAAAACAGGGAAGATACATCCGTCGATGAGTCGGCGCTTGAGTGAGAGAGGAACTTCACCCTTCATAAGTTTCTTTATGGACCAGAAGCTTTTCCATGCATTATCGACGCGGCGATCTATTTCTTTACTTTGCCGGTCGTTGAAAGAAACTATCTGGCCCAGATAAACATACTCCTCCACATAATGTATCTCTTGCCCATCTTCATTGATCCTACGTCTCGAGCTGTTGGTCATAACCTATGTTTTGACCGATTCATTATTAATCCAAACTCAAAGCTTGCCGGGCTTAGTTCTTGGAGCATTTCTTCAAGTTCTTCGGTCGTTGAAGCGAAAAGTACTATATCGTTGGGAAAGCGAACGCGATTTTATTAAAAGCTGGAATATTGTGATTAAATAAATATGTAGTTACGAACATGCCCATGTATATATATATATATATATATATATATATATATATGTGTATATATATATATCTTATACAGAATATCGTAGGCCCTAAACTCCTCTAGATGCTTCTAAGTTCGTGTCTGCCAACGCCTACTAGCATTTTCTTAGCCACCAACCTTATTTGAAAGAGTAGTCATTTTGTTTCATTCAGCTATCATGATATATTTTTTTGCATCTGTAATTTGTTTACAAGCTTTTATGTAACTTGCAATGCTCGTATGTCTGCCTGCCAGTCTGTCTTTCCAGTTCAAATCTTGTGATCCGTTTTTCAAACACTATCCGATTGAGCTAAAATTTAGCATAGGTACGTATGTAAGTTTGATGGCAATGCAATAATATGGTAATATGGAGCTGGTCTGATGATGTTGTCGGAAGGTGGCCATAGGAACATGTTAATTATGCAACGTAACCGCCTCGTGTTTCAACTATTTAAATTGGTATTGACAAGTATTATATAACCTGATGTGTTCAGGGTCTGATGATGAAGCCGAAAAGTGGTCAACGGAACCACCCAACAACTCAATATAACCTTGTCGTATTTGGACTCGTTAAATTTGTCTTAACGAATACTTAATACCCGGATGGTGTCCAGGGTCTGATGATGGAGCTGGAATGAAGCAATAAGAACTCCTCAATTAAGCAAGATATCTTCGTCGTGTTTTTGCTATAAAAAAGTAATTTTAAAAGTTAAAGGCTTTTTAATTTAAAATATTTTAAATACAACCCAATTGTTGTTACATTCTGTAACTTGCACTCAATTATTTCAGTGGTGACAGATCCCGCCGACGGGCTGAAACTTGTCAACGTATGCCTCGAAAAAGATTACGTCTATGCATCACCCTGGTTCGGTGATGGACTAATTACTAGTACAGGTGAGTAGGACAATGACATTACTTAACATGCTGTCGACATTTTGGGGTTTCGTACCTCAATCCCCAAAACCGAAACACTTTTAGGACCATTTTTTTGTGTGTTTGTGTGTGTATGGTCTACGCTGTTGGCCACGGGGCGTTTACAGCTTCACCGGATATGAGGTCGAGCTTGCAACCACTATGCTTGAGCCATAAGAGCAAGGGCCAACTAGCTCAAGGGCGCCTCAAGGAGGAACTGTCTCGGCTTGGGCAGTCGCTTTTGAGGAGGGCTTATACTAGGTATAGCCGTGTTTCTCTGCACCGGCCGGCGGGCAAGGGATTCTTCAACCTCGCCGATGAGGTCGGTGTCTGATTCTGTGTTCGGTATCTGTATCCGTAAGAAGGGAAGTAAGGGCATAGGCAGGGTTGGTGAAAAAGCCATTGATTTTTTGTTTTCAGACATATTTAGGTTTATTTCTATCACAATCAGATATACAATGCGAAAGTGAAAGGATGTAGGTGCCGGGAAGACCTAGACTATCTTACCATGACCAAATAGACCGTGTCGTAGCTGAAGGGCAAGTCAAGAGTCTCCGTAACCGGCGAGTGTGTATGAGACGAACTATGAGAGTGGAGGAAGCCAGAGAGGTATGTAAGGAAAGAACCTGTTAGAACTCTGTACTCTCTGCCTACCCCGCGAGGGAGCTGGCGTGATGTTATAGATAGATAGATTTCTATCACTTCTTTAATCTTCCTTTTGCTTTGACTGTTATTCTTAAATTGTTTACATATTTGTATTTCAGGAGAGATACATAAACGCCATCGAAAGCTGATTGATCCAGCTTTCAGTAACCGAATAGTCTATAGCTTCTTAAAGATTTTCAATGATAAAGCTAGAATGCTCAACCAGGAAATTGCTCCTCATGTCGATAAAGGATTTTTCAATCACGCTGATGTTTTTAGAACCCGCAGCTTGGAAATATTTTGCAGTAAGTAATTTACAACCGCTCTGTTTACAATTATGAAAGGGGATCTAAAAGACCGGATTGCTCCTAGAATCCCAGACACCTGGGGCTATACCTCCAGGGCTCACAGGCTCCTGTAGTCCGTCTGTCGGATCGACCTTGAAAGAAGACGGCAGTATGAGTTACTCCGTATTGCTGCGAGCTCGGCGACGGTATGAGCAAAGATTTTCACCCAAAGACCTTGTAGCGAATCCAGCAAGGCATAAGGGACGGGCATATCGGTGTGTTCAGTATGGAGATCCCGGGGCCCTTCTGCCATGCCGAAGGAGGCAACCTCAGGGGTTTTTAGTGTCGTCAATATATTGTTGTCAATTTTCTTGAGTCTAAATAGCCTCTAGAAAATTATCGTCACTATCAGAAATACACCTTTTATATTACTCTCTGTTTAGTATAGGTTTCTGGAATGAGGGACTAATTTGAGGAATACCTTGCTGAGTTTCACTGGGTTTGCTTAGGCAAAGAAGACCTTTGTAGGCAGTTATTGCTGTGTAAGGCATCTGCAAACTTGAACAGGGATCTAACCCCGAAGTGCAAGGACAAGAGATAAGATTTTGATGATTGAGATAAGGAATCGAATACATGGGACCCACGATAGTCGGCGAAAAGTGGGTGTACTCAGTACACCTTTGCCACCCCCGCTCGGAGAATATAGGCGTGACGGTGAATCGATGGCCAGAAACTGATTTTTACTTTAATGTCAATACATTTTAATTTATTTAATAATTGATTTTCTCTTAGCAACATCTCTAGGCTTGAATAAATTTGAAGATAAAAACTTTATCGAAAAGTACATTAAAGCATCCGACATCTTGTTCTACTTGATATACCAGAGGTTGGCGAAGTTTTGGTTGAAAAACGACCTCATATATAACCTATTTGGCTATAAGAAAATAGAAGATGAAGCAGCTAAAACATTAGAAATTATGTATGATCGAGTAAGTTTAATATTTTATCTACACATAATAAATATAGTGACGCTCGTAGTTCTGCATGACTATGGTGCTCTTAGTGATCACCAAAGTTGAACGGCGTTTGGCTCGGTCCGTCTGAGATGGGTCGACGTCTTTAATTCGAGCGTCTCCGTGCTTCGGAATGTGCTTTAAGCCGTTGGTCCAGGTAATGTTTTCGTGACGACTGATTAGGCAAGTTAGAAGCCTTATGGGGGGCTTGATAAGTACCAACAGTAGGCCATAAACCTGCCTCTGCCACACCACACTGAAGCCGCGTGATAGAGAATACTCCACTACCGAAATAGGTGAGGGACCATAACCTATTATAGTCAACATAACATATTTTGTGGATTGTGGTTGGTATAATGAGTTTGTATATCTTGGTAAGGATGGGCAATACACCGCTGACATAGAGAAAAGAGTGAGTGCAGGGAACAGAGTGAATGGTGGGAAAAGCTACTTGGGAGCCGGCACTTAAGCCAAAAGGCGCAGTTAGCCATACATAACGGAGTGCTTGTCCCAACGCTGTTATATGGCAGCGAGAGCTGGGTATGTAAGTAGGAGGATGAAAGTAGGATAAATGCGTAGGAAATGCGAGCTCTGCGGAAGATTTGCGGAGTGAAGCTGAGCGACCGTATTCGCAACAGCGTAGTAAGAAAGCGAGTAGGTATGATAGTTAGTATCGGTGTAAAGATGAGAAAGGGTATGCTCCGTTGGTTTGGGTATATAGAAAGAATGTCAGAAGAAAGAATGACAAAACAGATATACAATGCAAAAGTGGAAGGATGTAGATACCGGGGTCGACCTAGACTATCTTACCATGACCAAATAGACCGAGTCTTATCTGAACGTCACGTTAAGAGTTTCCGTAACCGGCAAGCGTGTATGAGACGTACTATGAGAATGGAGGAAGCCAGAAAGGTATGTAAGGAAAGAACCTTTTGGAACTCTGTACTCTCTGCCTACCCCGCAAGGGATCTGGCGTGATGACATAGAGAGATAGAGATAATATATTTTCTCTCACCTCGGTTTGTGGGAGAAGGCCTTTACTCAGCAATTGGACAGTATTAGGCTGATTTATTACTTTCACGATATCTCTATCTATCTATATCATTACGCCAAATCCCTTGCGGGGTAGGCAGAGAGTACAGAGTTCCAATACGTTCTTTCCTTACACCTCTCTGGCTTCCTCCACTCCTATAGATCATCTCATACACGCTCACCGGTTACGGAGACACTTGTCTTACTCTTTAGATAAGACCCTGTCTTAGATATCTTAGTCGAGTTATACAATTTAAGTAAACCCTATATTGTTACAGGTCATACAAATGAAAAAAGCAGAAATGTCAAAGAAAAACGAATGCTCAGATAATTCAGAAACATCTTTAGGTACGTTCCAAACATACTTTGTTCTAATATTGACCCATGAATTCTATAGCATGGTTAACATTTTTATATCATGTTAATAACGATCAAAAAATGCCAGCCTCGAACGTATTAGTTGCACGCTCGCCCTCTTGTGAAGCTGGTGAAGCTGTAAAGGCCCCGCGGCCAACAGCGTAGATTACTCACTCCCACACACACACACTTACGCATGTGTATCTACTCGTAGCTAGCAACTGTAAAAGTAGGTTTTAAAATTATTGACTTCAGATCTTTCTATTATGATAGTTTGCCAAACCGTAGCGCACATGAGGTTTGCTAAACCGTAGCATTTTGACGTGTCCTCACATTGGATAGGGTTGGATCGAACTAATTCGAACTAAGAACACACCCAAATTTTTCGCTGATGCTTTTAATTCTTGGGACGATTTTTCGGACTGTCAGCTTTAATCTAGTACTGTAATTTTAGATCTACGGTGGTACAACGATCTTATGGCCCGTAGCAAAAATCAAGTGAAATGTCACTTCATGACAGTAGCAGAGTTGCCGTTTGCTGTGAAATTTACCTAAGTTCTTTTTTTTAATTAGTAACCGTGTCCACCTACCTCTTCAAATATCTCCTTGGAAGTAGGAAAAATTTAATAAATGTTTACACTACGCCTCCCGGTCAATGTTATCTATGGGCCAAAAGATCTTTGTCGCACTGTATGGTACAAATAATATATCGATGTTGACTTCTGACATTGCTCTTACAACAACAAGGAACATCTTGCTACATTATTATCAACAGGTAAAGGAGGTCCACTGTAGGGCTTACCTCGAAGATTGCCACCATGTCTGGCCTTGTGATGTACGCATTTAGCTTTCATCAGGTCATCGGTTAAGTTGTTGCCTGCACATCCCGCGTCTTCTGAATGTGGTTGCCACGCGAGAACTTCTCGCTGAGCCAGCAAGAAATCTGCTGTTATGTTATACTTTTTGGTTAGAGTTTGACCTGAAAAGTAGCCATGTCGATGGCATTATCGCTGGTTTTGTTAAGGTCTTTCTGTTCGCTAGTGAATAGAAATTACGTTGGTTCAATCCTACTTAATATTATCAATGTGAAAGTTTGTGTGTTTGGATGTTCGTTACTCAATCACGCAAATATTTGGCGGACAGACTTATCTTGTTATTGGCTTATCGGAACGAGGAGACCTCAAGCGCACTTCGAACCGATGGGATCTTTTGAAGCACCAAATACTTCCTGTACCAGGCTGTAGATTCTAGCAGGGGGGAAGAGCTGAAATTCATCTGGATTTGGATAGGCCACTCCCAGTAGCTACATTCGCCGCGCCGCCAGAGCGTCGCACACAGATAGTGTATTGACTGGATTAGCACATAAGACACGACTTCTTATCCCGAAAAAATATTAGGTTCCTATCTAAACTCAACGCGGACGAAGTCGCAGGCAGAAACTGGTATCATATATTTCTAAATACAAGAGTCAAACCATTTTTGGAGCTACTCATGAAGCTTTCTCATGAGGATGCCTCGACTGAAACCTCTCGTTTAGACAGTAGGAATATTTTTTTTCTTTTTTTTTTTAAACGTAGCCCCACACTAGGATTTATTCCTGTGTCGTGGGTGCGTTTACAAACATCAAAATTTACATACAGAAATACCCAGACCGGAACAAATAATTGTGGATCTCACAAAGATTTGTCCCGTGCCGGACTCGAACCCGCGACTATTAGACGCAGTAGGCAGAGCGGCTTAAGCTCTTAACCACTGCGCTAAATCGTCCGTATGTTGTTACGTAATATTTCTTCGTTCTTCATCGAGCTGCTGGTACAAGGTTGTGTTTTGGCTAAAAAGTGGCCACACCTAAAGCTTCATCGTTGGTTTTATTAAGGTCGTTTTGTGTGCTAGTGAATAGGCATTACTGGAAAGTATTATTATTATACAGTATTGAATAATTCTAGGTTCAAGAGTCAAACCACTTTTGGAGCTACTAATGGAACTTTCTCACGAGGATGCCTTGACTGACAAAGAGATTCGGGAAGAAGTGAACACTGCTATCGTGGCGGGGTTTGACACCACATCTACGACATTAGTTCTTATCACCATGATGCTAGGAGCTCATCTTGATGTACAGGAGAAACTTTACCAAGAGTAAGATCCAATACAAATTAGTTTAACAGATCATCAAGGGGCAAAAAGTATGGTTATTATGAATCATTCATCTTTTCTGGTATCAATTAAAAGCCAGTAAATAGCTAATAAAAAATATAGGTATGTGTATATCTATTCATATTATCACGCCACATCCTTTGCGGGATAGGCAGAGAGTACAAAGTTTCAGCAGGTTCTTTCCTCATAGGCCTCCGCTGGCTTCCTCCGCTGTCATAGCCCGTGTCACAATATTTTCCATGTCCTGTTTTAAGTTAATTTATATTTTCCCAGTCGACTGTTTTGTTTCTTTTCATTAGTTCGTAATTCTTATATTGATATACCGATATTGTTATACCAAACATATTTTTTATATCCACTCTCATGTTTGATTCACCGCAGATACCATTTTTAAATATTATATCCTCTGTCACTTTCATAAGGTAAAAAACATGTGACAACTTCTCATATCGTTAAAATCTATGAAGCCGTTAAGGCTACAGATCATATACCAAAGGAATAAATATACACACACTCGAAAAATATCCCCTTTCTGGGGTAGTGGGGTAATTATTCTAATTTCATGTTGAACTCCAGTTTAAATGTAATTTCTTAGGCAACGGTTGACAAACATCCATATTTGGATTGATTATGGATTTTATTATTTCTTCAACAGATTATTGCGAGTTCTTGGTCCAGAAAGAGATGTAGAAAAAGATGATCTGCCTAAATTGGTATATACAGAAGCAGTTATAAAGGAAACACTACGCTTGTACCCTCCTGTACCTATGGTGTTCAGAAACGTGGACAAGGACGTTAAACTCAGTAATACAAGTTTTATAATGATAATCAAAAGACAATATATGCTAAGCCCTCTAGCGTATTGGGGTATAATGTTTAAAGGCCCATCAGCTCTACCTATGCATTATACAAGTTTGCGAATTGTTGTACGGCTACTCATAGTCTACCAATCTCTTCGCGCGTTAGCTTTTTTTGTTGTCTGCGCACTTTCGTCGAAACACACAAGTGTTCACTTGATGCTTGAGACATTACACAGAGGGCTTAGTACAAAATAGGGCATGGCACGAAGAAATGAGTATCTGAAGAGATGCGAATTATTCCATTTGCTGTTACCTCATCTAGTAAGCGTGCTGTCACGTTAATCCTTATTAGTCTAGCTGTAGCGTGAAAAGGATGGCAAATCAAGATAAAGTTAAAAAAAAAAAAAAAACTTTAGCGCAACGCTGTCGACTTGATATCTAATTGTTTTCACACTATAGATTCACTGAATAAAGATGAAACTGACAGCACGCTTACTCGTCAACGTCACGCTAACGTCAATCTGTTCGTACTAAGTCTTCATGTCTCTGTACTAACGTCATTTAATTTCTGCAGAAAACTACACTCTTCGAGCTGGCAGCAGTTACGTTGTATCCGCGTATGCGATGCATAAACATCCGTTGTGGGGGCCCGACGCTGACAAGTTCAGGCCGGAAAGATGGCTAGACCCTGCACTGAAGTACAATCCGAAAACCTTCTTTACTTTCAGTCATGGAAAAAGATCTTGTATAGGTGAATAATAAATAACTTTCCAAAAAAAAGGGAAACCGACTTCAAAAACTAAAACAGAATAAAATAAATATTTGAAGTCGGCACCAGTCGGTCGGTGCAGTCTCTTATTTGGCCACATAGATACATTACGAAATTATAAATACAAATCGAGCTCATGAAAAACTTCATCAAATCTTTAAAATTATTCATTCATTTTTATTTTTATATCAAACAAAATAAAAAATTTCGAAATCGGTTCATCAATGACGAATTTCTGAGGTAACAAACATAAAAAAGAATACAGCCGAATTGAGAACCACCTCCTTTTTTTGAAGTCGGTTAAATTAAAACACCGTCAAGCTAATATTCTTCAGGTGGCAATAGTATACTGAGTTCATCCACATCTTGCCGATGATGTTAGGTCCTTATGTAATAGGCCTAACACGAGCCTATCATATCATTAGGCCAGGCAAAATTTCAGACTGCGATAAAACAGTGCATTTTGTTTGACCTAAAATTCTAACTCAGAACCTCCTGATCCCCACCAATGGACGCATCCACATGATCTCATTGCATGCCATCTATTTTATGCACTAGATAAAATTGGACCTAATATCAGATATTTCCTAGCATGACACTAGCGATAGTGTTATAGAAGCTTTAAGATTTTTAGGACTACAAAAATTGTGATTGGTATCCATGTGCAAGATATACAAACTCAATCACTTGCTCCTGCACCTTCAGTAAGAATGGAAAACACAATGCTAACAAAGAGAAAAGAGTGAGTGTAGGGAATAGAGTAAATGGTGCGATGGAAAAGCTACTTGAGAGCCGGCACTTAAGCCAAAAGGCGCAGCTGGCCATGCATAACGGAGTGCTTGTCCCAACGCTATTATATGGTATTGAGTGCTGAGTAGTAAGAAAACGTGTTGGTATAAAAGATAGTATCTGTGTTAAGATGAAAAAGGGTATGTTCACCTGCTTCGCTGGTTTGGGCATATAGAAAGAATGTCGGATGCCGGCAGCGTGTATGAGACGAACAATGAGAGTAGAGGTAGCTAGAGAGGTCTTTAAAAGAGAACCTGTTGGATGTCTGTACTCTGCCTACCCCGCAAGAGTTCGGGCGTGATAGGAGTACTGGTAATAAAAGTTGAAAAAAGCTTGTTAAGAATAGCTTTCTTGTTACCCTACCTAGATTGCTATAGGGACTTTAATTTCCCTTGGACCTATGGTTATAATAATAACAGGCTTTGTTATCCTACTGCTGGCCAAAGGCCTTCTCTCATAAATTGAAGTGAGTGCGGATTGATGGAGGCAGGTTTGTGGCCACCTGCCGTTAAAATTTATCAAGCAGCCCTTAAGGCTCCCAGCTTGGTTTACGAATACCATATTAGGTAGTAACGATATTGACGCTCAAATAGTAAAAATGTCACAAACGGTCACCTATCTCAGACCGACCGAGTCAAACGCTGCTTAACCTTGGCGATTGGTAAGAACACCGCGGTTGCCAAAGCTACGAGCGCCTGTAAACCATCGTGCATCTAAACCATTTCTTTGATAACGCAGAGAATCTCGTTAACTACAGAAACCTTATTCACCGCTCCCCAAACAACTATTCCTGTTTGAAGGGAAGCAAAGATTTTACGAGGAAGTTTTAATCCGAGTGCAACAGGAGGCGAGCTTGTGATAAAAATGAATGTGCAGGAATCTCGTGATCATAAAGATACCATCTACCAAATTGACAAACACAGCAATTTTGGATTAGCATCTTTCGTAATAGGTATATATTATTTATATATCTGAACTATTTTTATTCCATTTTCAGGCAAAACTTACGCTATGGTGACTATGAAGGTGACTCTATCACATTTCGTCCGGAATTACAAGATGGTAGCCAAGGATTTAAGTAAACTTCGATTTAATTTGGACATTTTACTGAAACCAGTTGAAGGTCACGAAATTAGCCTAGCGCTAAGAAAATAAATTATTATGCATTTTTATTGAATCACATTAATTTTCTTTAACTATCTATATCATCACGGTAAACCTTTTCGGAGTGGGTACAGGGTTCTAATATGTTCTCTCATATTGAGTTCTTAGATTTACGCGAATATTACACATGAAATAAAACTATTTTACGGATTTTAAAAAAAAATAAACCGCGATAAAATCCGTAAAATAGTTTTATTTCATGTTCTCTCATTATTGGGTTTATTCCCACCCTCTCCACCATTTTGTTCCCAGTGTAGATATAATTAATGGTAAACACTTTTACGCCTATATTCTCCCATCGGGGGTGGCGAGGTGCACTGTATACACCCATTTCACAGACGATGTTAGTTCCCATGTAATAGGTGAGCCTATTATTTATTTATTTCAGACACAAAACAGAATATGATCGCTACAAATTATATTCCAAAGCATGTGTCCTAATCTACATTACTAACGTGCAAACTGGTATAATTAATAGATTACCTAATATTGGTAATCTTTACATAATACAAGATCGGCATGAGTTTTAAAGAGAAAAGATGAAACAAAATACAGTAGTAGGCAAGTCACAAAGAAGGATTTAAAACTATTTAAGTTTTATAGCGCCGTGTCAAATAGGCATGTTAAATTGGTTAGGTATTCGATTTGAATATTAATTTCCTTAGACCCTTTAAAAAAGATTCAAATTTCCCATTCATTGTGTCGAGGCATTTATATTTGATTGCCAGGTCATTAAACGAAGGATACATTCTTATGACTGGATTGTACTATGAGGTGTTGTTCTTATAAATTTGCAATACGAAGATGTTTGGATTGCGGGTCTTGTATTGGTGTTAAAATTTATTAAAGACTAGCTGTTTCCTGCGGCTTTGCACGCGTTTATTTTGTAATTTGACGTAGGTAGGTAGGACTTTTTGGGATAGCATTATTCCAAGACTTTACAAGAGACACCTTCATATTAAGTTTCTTTTAAATCCGTTCAGCCGTGTTAATATGGAGATATAAAAATAACTATCCCTCATGGATCTTGCATTTCCCGAGCTAAAAAGTAGTCTTAAACAATCTCTGAGAAATCCATTTTCCAGTGATAGTGTATTTAATCAGTTTCGCCGGTCTGGAAATTAACACGGACAATTTTTTATTTTATTTTGCGCATAAAATATCTTCTTTATTTCAGAATCACAAATTCCAAATGAATATTCCCGTGCGCTGTACGGGGATCGTACCTGCGACTATTTGACAAATTAAGTTAAGCAGTCTACCTTTTAACGCCCTTATCAAGTCGTCTTTGTTTTGAAAAATTATTTATACAGTCAACTTAAATATTACTAATTTTTCGTTGTAGAACAATTTCAGCATGAGTCCAGGCTTTCAGTCACCTGTGAAGAGGAAGAGGGAAATCGAAAGATTGCCAGGCTTTTCTTTAGCCAAAATATGATTAATATCTTCGGGCCTTCATGCAGGCCGGTAAAACCCACCAAATGCATATTGGTGTAGTTTTATATAACACTTAGATGGATAATATGGGCATGATCTAGTGTGCAAATAAAGTTACCTATTTCAAATTATTATTTCACGACTTAAGATACTTTAATACTATCTAATAATCTATATCATCATGTCAGATCCCTTGCGGGGTAGGCAGAGGGTACAGAGTTCCAATAGGTTCTTACCTTACAGACCTTTCTGTCTCTTTCCACTCTCATAGTTTGTCTTATACACGCTCGCCGGTTTATGGAGACTCTTGACTTGCTCTTCGGATAAGACATGGTCTATTGGTCATGGCAAGATAGTCTAGTCCCCGATATCTTTGATCTGTTCTAGGTACACTAACATCTGACAGCGGCGTGTAAATATGTATATTTATTTTTTGCTACCGTTTTATTTATTAATAATAGGGGAATATGCGTGTACTTTTTATATTTTTATACAATAGTACATCAATATATATTTGCAAAAAAATTTTAAGCGTCAAAAACCGTAAACGTGAGAGAAGAGGACGCCAGAGAGGTATGTAAGGAACGAGCCTGTTGAAACTCTGTACTCTCTGCCTACCCCGTAAGGGATCTGGCGTGATGATATAGATATATAGGTAGATAGAAAAACAAAATGAAAAGGACAAAAAAAGATGTTGAAGATAACAAACAGATAAGAGCACTTTAAACGCCCGCCATTTTGGCGCGCTTGGCGTGACGTCAAAGTCTATAATAACAATTAATTAGTGAACAGCTGTAGAAGTATATTATTCGGTAATTTATTTTGTATTTTGCGACTATTATACAATGAAACAACACTGTGTTGTGCCTAGGTGTAAAAATACAATAAGAAATGCACCCGATAGGTCCGGACATAAGGAGAAAGTGGTGTAAAATCAGAAAAAGGGACATGGTATCTCCATCAACTTGTTTATATTGCTGTGAAAATCACTTTAACGTAAGAATTAACTGAAATAATTAAAATTAAAATTTTGTCTTTGTGTAAATCGGCAACAAAAAATAACAATAAAACTAACTTAATAGCAAACATCCAACAAATATGCACTTGTTGACATTAGTATTGTAGACTTTGACGTCATATTCGATCTGACCAATAGCGTGGCGTTCCAGCTACTTTGAATTTCCCACTCATTTTTTGTACTTTCAATAATTATTTTCTTAATAAAAAAGTAATGTTATTAAAAAAATATTGGTATAGACATTATTCTAATGGGATAAAGTTTATAAAAAAAAATATTTGACCCTTATTTGAATTACATGCATATTTCCTATTCTTTGCTGTTGTATAATTATAAATATTATATATAATTGTGAAACTATAAATAGTTGTTGTTCTACGTCCTTCCACTTTCACATTGTATACCTGTGTGGATTTTTTCATATTAAGTTTCTTTATAATTATAAATGTTCAGCCGTTTTAATTTGAAGAAATAATAGATAACGGCGAGCGTGTATGAGACGAACTATGAGAGTGGAGAAAGCCAGAAAGGTATGTAAGGAAAGAACCTGTTGGAACTCTGTACTCTCTGCCTACCCCGCAAGGGATCTGGCGTGATGATATAGAAATAGATAGATAGATAAAAATAATAGATGTTGACGCCTAGTCATAAACTAAACGCAATATTGACCTGGGGCAACACCGACAAGGAAGCGAGCGACGGGAAGCGGATAAAATTATCCGCCTTCATAGATACACCTAGCGTGGCCTCATAAGACGGACACTTATTTTGTAATATTATAACCAATAAACGATTTTATTTTATGTACGTATATTATATAGTCCGTGACAGGACCTATAATTATCTAATAACTATTCAATCATTCGGCCTAGTAGACGTAAAACGGGCGAGTCGAGTAGTTCTCTTACCTACCCGTTTGTCGAGTTATCAGTGCAGCGACGTGACGGTGTATCAAACGGGTGCAATTAGGTTATTTTATTTATTTGCCTAGTTCTGTGTTCAGTTAACATTTGCCTATTTTATTGTGTTACCCGTCTATAATTTCTGTCTCATATCAAAATGTTGAAAGATGAATCAAGCAACAGTGCAAGTGTAGTGATAGAACTAAAAGAATTAACAAAAAAAGAGATACAATTATAGGTCTTTTGACACAATTTAAAGAATACATAGATAATTTCCAAAAAATAGAATTTTCTACTTTAACAGATGTTCAAATAAAGGAACTTTCGATGCGTACAAGTACTATGCAAGAATTATTTAAAACATTTGATAATCTTCAATCCGATATTGAGTTACTATGTAGTGAGATGGAAGAACAATTCACAGAGCGTGAAAATACTGAATCTTTTCTATTTTTATCTTTGCACTGCACAACAGTTGATTGATTCATGCACTAGCCACACTAAAGGACAGTTGAAGGATGAAGCAAAGGATGGTACTGAGTCAGTAAGTTTTCAAACTAATTCATAAAAATTACCTACAATAAAACTTCCTAATTTTGATGGGAACTATTTAAAGTGGCTCGAGTTTAAAGACACCTTTGAATCATTAATAAACTCTAATGACTCAATACCAAATATAAACAAATTCCACTATCTACGATCATCATTAGAAGGTGGAGCCAGTGTCGTAATAAAGTCGATTGAGTTTACTTCTGATAACTATATGGGTGCCTGGAAACTTTTATGCGAAAGATTTGATAATAAGAATTTATTGATTAATAATCACTTAAAGGCGTTATTTAGTATAGAACCTTTGTCCAGGGAATCCTATAAAGCATTACGATTTCTCAAAGATCATATTTCTAAAAACTTTAGTTCAACCTACTGATAAATGGAACACCCTAATTATTTTCATGGTATCCGCAAAGTTAGACCATCACACGAGCCGTAAGTGGGAAGAACATAAAAATAGTTTTACCGACTTGCCTACTCTAGAAGACTTCAATATTTTACTTCGCAGTCATGCCAATGTATTGGAGACTACTCAGGGTATAAAGGGAGATCCAATAAACAACAAACATAGTACATCCTCATATCAGTATAATCAAAAGGCATAAGGCATTTGTCATGCCTGCATTAAAAAATAATCATATTTGTCTCATTTGCAAGCAAAGTCATTTAGTATATGAATGTTCCAAATTTAAAGGTATGAACATTGATGACAGAATAATTGTGGTAAATAGATTAGGATTATGTAAGAATTGTCTTTGCAGTGGTCACGCTTCTATTCAATGTCGTCTGCGGGGGGCATTCCGCACCTGTAAAAAGAGACACAACAAATTAGTACATAAAGATAATATAAATACTAACCCTACCGATACTTACCTCAGTACAAATCCTAACGTGTCTGCTCTGCCGGTATCGTTCTCAGCTGTGGGAGCGGGGCACGGTTTTAGTAAATATAGTAAATGAATCGCACACTTACATTGCGCGTGCACATTTAGACTCAGGCAGTCAATCGTCTTTTATTACCGAAGGATGCATCAGTACTAAGCCTATAAAGATAGCAGGTATCAATAATGTAGCTATGAATATTTCTCCCACTAGCCTTTCTTTAATACTTTATTTCTGTTTGGTTTTATACGGATTTCCTTAAAATTGTCATATATTATAATAATGACTGACAGTTATAGCAGACTTATGTGACTTACCGTTGTAAAATATAATAAAAGCGTCTCCGTGCCTTGGGAGGCACGTTAAGTTGTTGGTCCCGGATACCACTTAATGTGGTAGTTATTAAGCCAAGTTGGAAGCCTTATAGGCGGCTTGAAAATTTCCAACAGCTGCTCAGTAAGCTGCCTTCACCAATCCGCACTGGGTCTAGGTGGTCGTAGTCTCTTTCACCTCGATTTGTGGAAGAACGCAATTGCCTAGTAGTAGGCCAGTGTGGGCTTATTTATTATTATTATTTAATAAGTATGTTTTATCTCTTGATCGTGTAATTTCCTAGAACCAAATTTATTTGAATTTACTTCTTTCTGTATTTTTTAAATAAGGAAATCAGCTTGACTTCGGAAACAGAACCTCTTGCATAGCCAGCGCAAGCTTTTTTGTTGTCTGGGAAGGTGTGTTTTATTTGTCAAGCCACTTTTGGAGCTACATCTAGAGCTTTCTGATGAGGATGCCCTGACTAACAAAGAGATTCGGGAGTAAGTAAACACAATACAATTCATCGGAGTTTTCTTTTTACAGCTATATAGTAAGTGTATGTAAGTTTATGTCTATTTTTTTTCAAAGTGTGCATGTATGGTAAAGCGCTGACAGTAGTTTGGAACAAAATCGGGCGCTATTTCCCTTCTATTATTAAATGATAATAATTTGTGTAGTACCTTGTGTGGCAGTGAACAAAGAAATGACAATGAAATTGGCCAGCGCGAGAATGTAAACCACATCAGTAAGCCTGGACATAAAAGCGCGTGTAGTTCACACGTCTGAAATACGTAATAGGCGGAGCGTTTATTTATTTTATGACTAATGCCGGACGTGTTCATTTTAGCTCGTATTTTTAGTATTACCAGTGACTAGTATACGTGAATCCTCCCTGCTCATACCCTTACTTGAAGTGAAAATACCCTGCGGTAGGTATTTCATTTTAGTCACCTATTAATCTTGCCTATAGACATAGTTAGACCTTTAATAATTCCTTGATTGTGTTAAGTTCATTGAGGCACTAGAAACATAGAGGGAGCTTTTACAAGATTATATATTTGCACTGCTTACACTTACGTCATGTCAGTTATAAGAAAAGGGACAAAGCCATCGTTATTAGTTACACTCTTGTACATTTTATTTTTACGTTTTGAAATTCTTCTCTTAGAATCGTAGACCATACTTGGGTTTTCCTTACAAATGCGGAAGCTTTACCAATAAAATTATTTTGTATATAACCCAAAAATTAATGTTTTTCTCAATAAAAAATTTCGCTGTATCTCATAGTGCCTATTATAGATGCGTAACATACTTTAGTTTTGTAGTAATCAATAATAGTAATTCTATCTATCTATTGACAATCTGAACAATCTTGACATTAACTATTAATTTGAGAATTAAATAATTTTAAGTTAAAAAGATCTTTTTAAAAACAAGCTTTTATAGCAAATACACAACGGAGACTGACATGTATGGTACTTGTCAAGACAAATGTAACGAGACGTACTTCTCTCGACGTATTTCATCATCAGCCCTGTGACACCACCTAGGACTATAGATCTATTCAAGTCAAATCCATTGGACCTACAGACGCCAGGGCTATGTTAAGCAGTTGGGTAGTTACTACGACCACTTTCCAGCTCGGCTATGCCTGGTATCAAAATTCATACCCGTATTCATAGTTTTTCTTCTGATTGTACGATGACATGTGACTCGATACAACGCATGAAGAAACTTAAATACCTTAGACTCGTTTTAACGTTGAGGGATTGAACTTTGAGTCTCATATAACTAACCTAGCATCTAGAGTACGTAAAGTGATCGGTGACATGAAGATTTCGCGTAATCTTGTTTATTTTGTCGTGTACTAGGCCACAATTTCCTATTGCATCGGTGTCTGAGAATCTGCTGCTAAAACTTCGACTAACTCTCTTTACGAAGAAGTAGACGTCCTCAGAATACACCAACTTCTAACCGCCAGTTAAATACAGTTTAGGTAAAGATTCCGTTCTCATATTTATCACATAGCTTGTTAAGGAAACCAGTATAATTAACCTTTGCTCTAACATAATTGAACTCCGTCTTTCAAAAGGTACGCTTAGACATTGGTACCGGTTAACACTTAATGTAGTAGTTGTTAACTTTTGCTATGACCAAACGCGGTGCGTTACGATATATTCGTGACATGATCATGTAATGGAATTCTATAGAGTACCATTAAACGATATTTTAAGAAGTAATTGTTTCGCGCCGCGTTATGTGTATCATTGGTTATAGCGAATAAGGGTTCAGGAAAAAACTAGGATATGAAATGAAACATGAACAGTATTAGTAGTATATCTTTAGAGAAAAACCAGTTGCAGTTGTATAAATGTAAGTAGAAGTAAGTAGTAGACTTGACTCCTTTTTGTCTACGGAACCCTAATTCAATCGAGAGCTAAGCAATTATTATCTGAGTGCTTAGCATGAACACAGTCGTTAGCGTAAGTAATGGTATCGAGAAAACGTGATGTCACGTTCATCTGTATTTAATAAATTTGCTGTATGAAAAGGATAGCATACGAACTCGACAGCGTCACCCTGATTTCTCTGTGTACCAGTTTTTTAAATTAACTGAGCCCCTCTTATAAATACCGCGTTACATATTTTGAAATCAGTTATTGAATAGACTGCAAAGTGGTTCGTGAATCTCGCGATGTTATCTTTGCTATTGTATTCTGTGTTCCTCGTAGCTTGTGCGCTCTTGGTACTCCGACAGCGCGTGAGGGAAGGGCGAGCGCACAAACTACCCCCTAAAGCCCTGACTCAGCTGCCCATCATTGGAATGACACATTACCTGGCGTTATATAGCAAAAGTAAGAATAGTTTTACTTAATTCCTTCTTTTAAAATACTAATTGTATGTTCTAACTGCAAAAGCAGTGCATAGCAACATAAGTCATTCATAAATAAATCAGGAAAATTAAATGGCCCTAGAATTGAACCCTCTGGCATGCATTACATCTGCAACTCTGATAGCTTTTATGCCATTGCCATTTGACGAGTTTCAGTGGTTAGGTTCTTCACTCGCTCTGTCCACTTCATCAAGCAGTCGCGGGTTAATTCCTTGTACCGGACAAATCTTTGTGTGACCCACAAATATTTGTGTCGGTCTGAGTGTTTGTGAATGTGAATTATTTTCTTTTCTTCGTACCTTTACTTTCCTTTCGAAACCAATTATTCTCAGAATAAATACTTTACAAAAACAATAAAAAGTGGATACCACCGGAATCCGTGCAAAGGTTTATCAAGATATGTTCGGTAGTTTTTACGTGATGCACGTACATACCATTGGATACAGACAAAAGCTAAAATTGCGGTTTTGGCCTCTATTATTCCATGTACAGTCTAGACCTTGTTACAAGTTTCTATATTAAAGGCGCGTTGAGCCGTTGGTTCCGGTTATTACCGGTTACTTAATTTTTAACCGACTTCAAAAAGGAGGAGGTTCTATGTTCGGTTGTATGTATGCTTTTTTTTTTTTTATGTATGTTCAGCGATATTTCCGTCAATTGTGGACCGATTTTGAAAATTTTTTTTGCATTGATTTCAGTATATCTCCAAGGTGGTCCCATATTAATTTTATTGACATTGGAAATTGGACTTAGAAGATACACCAGGGAACTCCTTAACGACAAACAATAGGCATGTGTAAATTGAGATATTATGGGTATTACGTCAATCCTATAGGTACCCTACTATAGAATAATTCACTGGTCACTTAAAATTGTAAAATAAAAATCTTTTATAAAAAAAAAGGTAAACCGACTTCAAAAAGCAAAAAAATAAATATTTTTTTATAAAAGATTTTTGTATGCTAATTTTAAAGGCCATGAGGCTCTTTTTACTAAGCCTGCCACACATACCCACCAATGCAAATCCCGTAAGTCAGGATCTACAATAGTCTACACTACAAATGACACCAAGGTTTGAACCTCGGGGTGTTGCAACAAGCGCTGTAATAGTATTGTAACTAGCAATAAATTTAATTACATAGAAAAGAAAAACAGGAATAAGAAAAGATTAAATTTCAGTTCTTTTCTTTACAAAGCGGGAGACAGAATATTAAAATTGAAGGATTAGCCATAGAAAATGAGACTTTAGCCAGGATAAGCCTAGTCGTAAAGCGATGCTTTATAAGAAAAATGCTTAACAGGGTATATTTGTGAGCCCTCATGGCCGATTCTAGTAATTGGTTTCTTTTTGGGACTAAGCCCGCCACACATTCCCACCATTGTACTTATTGTAAGCCAGAATCCACCATGGTCTCCTTAGATGACGCCAAGGTTTGAACCTTAGGGCGTCCCGGGACGCGCTTTAATTGTCTTCGAATCCAAAACAAATTTAATTAGAAAGAAAAACAGGAGGAGTAAGAAAAATAAAATTCCACTTCCGTCCTTTGTAAAGCGGGAGACACAAATAATTGGCAGATCAGCCATAGAGAAGGAGAATATAACTAGGTTAAGCCCAGTTGTAAAGCACAACGGATACGAAAAAATATTAACAGAGCCTATTTGTGAGCCTTGAATGCATGAAAATTATCCCAAGTTTCTACAAGATCCGTGTAGTAGACTACCCCAGACGTAATTTGCAGACTGTTTAACATAATGGTAGGCTCATTGCGCCAGAGACAACTCCTAAAGAACGTGGTGTGCTGATTGTTCATACTCGTAGTAAGACGTAGAACACTGACATAGCGGTGAAGGTACCAGTTTAAAAGAGAATAATTTACTTTTAAAGTTACCATGTATAGTGAGAAATTGAGCCACACAATGGTCAACCGCCAGCAATGTTCACGACAAACGCTCACGTACGAACGGAAAGAACAGGTAGAGGTGACGGCCCTTGATTGTAGTATTCCATCTTTCCTGCGTTCGGTCTGGAGATCTTCGTGGGCGATTGATTGCGGTTTCGAGGCATTAGAAAATCGGTGTTTATGTTTTCTCGAGTACATTGGCGCCCGTCTATGAACCACAAGATCGACTAGAAACATACCAAGTACCGGTAGGGTTTCTATACTGACCGTACTATATGCCTTACACAAAAATATTAGTGCCAAGCGTTGACTCTGAAGCAATTTACGCCGTGCCTCCTCTATAGTGGCCCTGTCAACCCATACAGACGCACCGTAACACATACAGGTTAAGTATGTTGCACCGTAGATGATTTTAAGAGTATTAAAGCGAAGGCCCTAAGTTGACCTGGATATTCTGGTGATTGCATAAAAGTTTCGTTTAGCTTTATCACCTACAATTTTTATATGTTCAATGAATGATAAATTTCTCTCCAGAACTAAACCGAGATAAAAAACTATTTTTTTTCTTTTGACTGTTTGATTCTCGAATTTAATGCGCGGTGCTAATTGTAAATTCTCTTTTAATAGGAGTTAAGGACGTTAGGTCTGAAGGACAAGAGTCTCCGTAACCGGCGAGCGTATATGAGACGAACTATGAGAGTGGAGGAAGCTAGAGAGGTATGTAAGGAAAGAACCTGTTAGAACTCTGTACTCTCTGCTTACCCTGCAAGGGATCTGGCGTGATGATATAGATTGATAGGGGAGTTGGTATGTTTTTTGATGAGTGAATGTAAGGCGGTTTCTTTCACCCTATTTAGAAATAAGTTGCAGACATGTGTCCGCTAATTTCTCTAGCCCGTCCCTAGTGTTAGATTCTATGAGTAGAAGTCCGTCGTCAGCGTAACCGGTTAACGTGCAACTACGGGGAAGAGTAATAGGTATAGTAAAAATACTTGAACTTTCGGAAATCTTCTACGGATGTTTTCTACAAAGTCGGTACACGACGCCAGACGTATATTGCAAACTGTCTAACATAGTGGTAGGCTCGTTATGCCAGAGACTGCTCTCTCAAAGAACGTGGTCGGCTAATTTTTTATACTTGCAGATAGACATATAGCGGTAAAGGTACTATTTTAAAAGAAAATAATTTGCTCTTAAAGTTGCCATGCCTTGTGAGGAATTGAGCTACACATCGGTCAACCTCCAGCCATGTTCTCGCCAAACTTTCGCGTACAGTCTAAAAAACAGGAAGAGGTGACGGCCCCTTGGTGATATACCTTTCCGGTCTTGCTGTTCGGTCAGGAGATCTTCATACGGATTTGTGTTAAAATAATCTTAATAATTTACAATGATCACGTGGCAATAGGATCTCGATATTTAAGTTTTCTCGAGTGGTATAGTACATTGACGCACACCTCTGAACCTCGGGGTCAACTAAAAACACGAACCATCCAACAATCGTTCTGTCTGCCTCGCAAAAAATATTAGTACCAAGCGTTGACTCCGAATCAATTTACACCGTGCAGCCCCTATCGTGGCCTTGTCGGCCTATACAGGTGTACCGTAACACATATCGCCTAAAATGTTGTTTAATATATAATTTGAAAAGTATTTTAAAGCGTAAGCCAATTGACGTTGATGTTATGGTAAGAGTATAAAAGTTTCGTTTTTACTTTTTTGACAATTAACCCGTTTTAATAGAAGCAAACGTAAGGTGGGTACGTGTCTGTGTCTGTACGTGTTAGATTTTATCAGTAGAAGACTATTGTCAATGTAACCGGTTAATGAGCAACCACGCTGCTGGGTTTTCTTGAAGAAATTGTCGAACCGTAAATTCTACAGTGGAGACTCAACACAGACCCCTGGGGAACCCCATTGTTAGCGTTTTAGTTTCATTTAGAAGTTGAAGTTCTTGGAACATACACCAGCCAGAACATACGTTATCAAATGCGCATGAAATATCAAAGCCCAAAAACGTATTTCAAATCTGATGAATATTTTTCTATAGTTCATATTTTTCCCGATGTGAATCCGATCCGTTTTCGAATGAAAGATAGTCCACCCAGTAAGAGGCGAAGGATTCTAAAAGCTTGACATGACTTTGGAATTAGGCGGCTTATCACCTTTGGAATAAATCTTAACCTCCGCGGATCAACACCTTTAAGCCGTAAGCCTACGTCTACACGGGCGATTTGTCATCACGTAACGCTGAAGCGCTGTAGGCAATAATCAAAGAAATAATAATAATAATAAATTCCAACAAAAAGCTAGACGCAGTGATTTGCACAAGGCAATAGTTCAAAATGATTTCAAGCATACACCACTAAACCTGACAATAGAGAATGGACCAAGTACCGAAATGCATTCAGAACAGGAAAGAACAGAACAGTGGAAGAAGAAGGTGTTACATGGCAGACACCCACATGACTTAGACCAAGCACACGTAGACTATAGCATCCAACAAATGGCTCACCTAGGATCCCTATTCCCAGAAACTGAAGGCTTTATGGTGGCCATTCAGGACCAAATCATCAATACTAAAAACTACAGAAAACACATAATCAAAGACCCAACACTCACAGATGACAGATGCAGAAAATGTCACAGCCACCCTGAAAATATCCAGCACATAACTGGAGCATGCCCTAATCTTACACAAACTGATTATACACACAGACACAATCTAATAGCAAACATCATACATCAAAATCTCGCAATCAAACATCACCTCATACCCAATACAAACACTCCATACTACAAATACAATCCTAGTCCTATTCTTGAAAATAGCACGCATAAAATTTACTATGATCGCGCAATACTTACCAATAGAACTATTTACTATAACCGCCCAGATATCACCCTGCAAGATAAAAACAGTAAAACCACTTACCTTATTGATATTGCTGTCCCAAACACCCACAACCTCCAACGAACAATAGCTGAAAAAGTACATAAATACACAGACCTTAAAGAAGAAGTAACAAGAATCTGGAAGCAGAATAAAGTGTACATTGTTTCAGTTGTATTATCGACTACCGGGGTAATACCAAAATACCTTCACCACAGTATAAAACTGATTGATCTGAAGCCCACCATCTACATCTTACTACAGAAAGCCGCTATTCTAAACACATGCCGCATTGTGCGGAAGTTTTTGCAAATAGAGGAAGGCACCAACGAGACTGATGGACAGACTGACATAAACACATAAATATTCTACATGTCATTTACTTGGCTTTGCCCGTAAATGGCATGAACATACCGGCGCAAGCTGAGAAAAACAACCAACAAAATAATAATAATAAAATATACTAATAATAATATATAATATATAATTATAATACATCTATCTCACACCTTATGTATATGGACGATATTAAGTTATTTGCAAAGACTGCTAAAGACCTCAATAACCTAATAGACATCACATCACAATACAGTCAAGATATAAATATGACATTTGGTTTAGACAAATGCAGAATCCTCCATATTAACAGAGGCAAAATTGTAGTTGATAGTAATAGAGATGAACCTAATAGATTTGAGCAAATGGAGCCCGCAGATGCATACAAGTATTTAGGAATATATCAGTCAAGTACAATCAACCATATTCAAATTAAAAAACAATTATTTTTAGAGTATACCAGAAGACTAAACTTAATCTGTAAAAGGCAACTCTATTCCAAAAATCTTTTTAAAGCCATAAATACCTTTGCAGTCCCGGTGTTGACATATTCCTTTGGTATAATAAAATGGACGCTAACAGATATTAATAAGTTAGAAATTAAGACAAGAACCACATTAACCAAACACAATTATTTCCACCCTAAATCCGCTATTGAAAGAATTTCGGTAAAGAGGCCAAAAGGAGGAAGAGGGCTTATAGATTTAAAGTTATTATGGCAAGGACAGATACAAAATCTTAGAAATTTCTTTTATGATAAATCGGTCACTAGTAATATACAATATATGCTACAATTATTGAATTAGACACTAATTATACCCCATTAAATTTAGTAAATAAAGACGTAATCCACAAATCTCCAGAATTACACTTAAACGAAAAAATGGCTAGGTGGCGTTCTAAAGAACTCCATGGCCGGCATTTGCATGATCTTGAACATGCTCATGTAGATTTAACAGCGTCAAATGCTTGGCTTAAGCTAGGTTCTCTCTTCCCAGAAACAGAAGATTTTATGATAGCAGTCCAGGATCAAGTAATAAATACTAAAAATTATAAAAAATACATTCTTAAAGACCCTAACACCCAAAACGATAAATGCCGAAAACGTCATCGTGCATCTGAGACTATCCAACACATAACCAGGGCCTGCCCAACTTTAGCCCCCACTGACTACACCCACAGACATAATCAGATAACCCACATAGTTCACCAAAAAATTGCCGTTAAATATAAGCTAATTCCACCTAAACCAGTCCCATACTACCACTACACCCCGAAACCGGTACTGGAGGACGAAAGTCACAAACTATACTATGACAGAGCAATATTAACTGATAAAACTGTGCACAACAACAGACCCGATATAACTTTCATTGATAAACTTAATAAATATACATACCTGATAGACATAGCTGTTCCTAACACGCACAACTTACAAAAAACAATTACCGAGAAAATAAATAAATACACCGAGTTGAAAGGAAGAAATACTTAGGATATGGAAAATGAACAGAGTCTATATCGTGCCTTTGGTACTGTCCAGTACCGGTGTCATTCCCAAACACCTTCTTCATTATCTGCAACAAATTCAGTTGCCTACTAGTTTATTTATGACCATGCAAAAAGTCGCTATCTTAAACACTTGCAGGATCGTGAGAAAGTTTTTGCAGGAAGACGTCTCATCGGAATCTATCGAACAAAATCCTCATAACGAAATCCACTTGGCTTAGGCCCGTGGGTTTTGTTTTAAATACCGAAATTCCTCTAATTTCGAGAAAGAATAAACATTCGAACATAATAATAATAAAAAAATCTTTATTTTCTCAGCATTTACAGTATACCTATATGTTAACAAGTTACAATAATCAAAAGATACTGGTGTCTGAAGTAGGCGTTATAACCTGTTTTACAGATCACCAGGATCTCCACCTCACGGAAAATGACATATTTAATAACAGTAATACTTCTAAATTAATAATAACAAAAAAATTAAAGCAAAAAGATGAAATATAAAAGTAGTATTAATAAAAAGTGTGTGTGTGTGTGTGTGTGTGTGTGTGTGTGTGTGTGTGTGTGTGTGTGTGTGTGTGTGTGTGTTTGCGTGCGCGTGTGTGTATGTGTGTGTGTGTGTGTGTGTAGGAGGTGTGTGAAAATGTGAATAAATGCGTGTATATGTACAAACATATCTTTATTTTTCACAATATAGAATTTAAAATATCATGTTATTAATTCAGGATGACGGTGTTAAAAGGTTTTCAGTTTCGTAATAATCCAGCTTCTTTAACCATGAACTGACCCTCAATTTACATTTACGGAAAGGTAATGGATAAATATTTTTTTTTTATTTATGATGTTGTAGAGATATGTTCCGAGAAAACAGTAGAACCGGTGGGAAAAACTAGTGTTAAATCTTATTGATTCAAAAATAGATGTTGTTCGCCTTCTATCACTCATAATTTGGGAGTCAAAAGGTAAACCTGAATGTTTCTTTAAAATTGTTTGTAAAATAAAGAATTGTCGGACTGTTAAAATATCGCATTGATGATATGGTTCATAAGTAGGATGTAAAATGGGAAGAAAGTAACTTACTTTGAGAATGGTCCTCTGTGCACGCTCTAATTTTAGTAAATGCGATTTAGCAGCTCCACCCCATGAAGTGATGCAATACATCAAAAGGGACTGACATAGTGCAAAGCAAACTTATTTGATGATAGTGGTATCTGCTGCATGACGAAGTGTTTTAAAAATAAAAAATAAGCTTACGCATTCTATTTGTTAATGTAGTAATTTGTTCTTGAAAATTAAGTTGATCATCAATAATAATACCAAGATATTTAATATTTCTTGTTTTTGTTAACTTGGGGCAAGTACAGGTGTTATTTATAGTTAAATCACATGCATGGGCAGTTAAGTCAAGATCGGGTTGGCATTGATTTGATAATGAGTAAGTCATAAATTTTGTCTTATCAGTGTTTAAAACAAGCAGATTATTATTAAGCCAGTTACAAACCAAATTTAAACCCAACTGAGTATGAGAATATACTTGCTCCCACGTTTTACCATCAAAAAGTAAAACAGTATCGTTGGCAAAAGAAACAATTTTTCCATTTTTCGGTCTGATTAGAGAAAGGTCGTTTATATAAACTAAGAATAATGTAGGCCCTAAAATACTACCTTGAGGTACGCCGTGTTCGATAGGAAGTTCTACACTTTTCCAACTGTCTGTTTTAACTATTTGTCTTCTCTCTGAAAGATAGTTGCTGATAAGATTCAAAGGAAGGATGATGATGATGATGATTTTTCAGGAATTATGTCAGTCTGACATTAATAAGGCGTTCTAGAATTTTAGACATGGTTGGCAGTATTGATATAGGCCTATAATTATTAACACTGTACTGTTAGCCGTTTGTTTTGTTTCAGCGCTTTACTAACGCTCGTTGAAATACGTCCGCGCGGACATAGGGTAATTGTTTCCAATTTGAAAAATAGTTGGTGAATACCAAGCAAAACCTGTTGTAAAACTGGAATTTAACATGTAAATGTACGCTATTATTCAAACACGGCCTTTAATATTCGGAACCTTTTATCTATAATTATATATTTTTAAATAGCTTGTTGGATAACATACAATATACTTTATTTTATTTTTCAGGAATATGGGTCTTGATACAGCTTATGACTACGGGTATCTTCGAGAAAGGAGAAATCGTTTATGCATATTTTTTAACAGATCTGTACTATTGTAAGTATAGTAAATAGTTTATGAGAGAACAGTAATAGCAAAATTAGTTAAACATCAAAGGGCTTAGCATAAACAGACTGACGTTAGCGTAACGCTATAGCGTCGATATGACATCCTTTTTATTTAATAACAAAAATGAAAGTGACAGGTCGTTTTTTGACAATGTTAAATGTTTTGTACTTTGCCCTTTAGCTCACGAAGTAGAAAGCACCACCAGCAGCCCACGTCATGACAAAATATTTTGACCTCAACAAGTGGGCGAGCCTGTCGTCACTCTTAGCTCGCATTATTTGACATCTCTTCTGAAAAGCTTGTTAGCTTCTCTAGGACATAAAAGATTTTCTCAGGATTATATAATAGTAAGTCTTGTCGACACCGTCATTGGGACGGTATGTAAGATCACCGACTTTCGCCTGTCCTTAGCGTGATCAGGCCTACAACCCTTTCAACAGTGTTATTTAATCTTACTTCGCTATGAAAATAGAAACAGTCATAAACTACGTATTTCTTCTAAGACAACAATCAAATTGCTGACTGTGGTACAGTCAGCAACATAAGTAGCTTAACATTCTTAGTTTTTTAAAACGCTTCCACACTTTTGTTTTGCATCAAATCCATTATTTTTAACCGACTTTAAAAAGGAGGAGGTTCTATGTTCGGTTGTATATATGCTTTTTTTTATGTATGCTCACCGATATTTCCGTCAGTTGTGGACCGATTTGATGATTCTTTTTGCATTGGATTCAGTATAGCTCCAAGGTGGTCCCATTTAATTTTATTGGTATTGGACCTTGGACTTTGAAGATACACCAGGGAACTCCTTAACAACAAACAATAGGAATGAGCAAATTTAGACAATATGGGTATTACGCCAATCCTATAGGTACCATACTATAGAACTAAGCAGAATGTTAACCGACTTCAAAAAAGGAGGAGGTTCATAATTCGTCTGTGTTTTTTATAACTTATTTACTTGTGAACCGATTTGGATGATTCTTTTTCCACTGGATTCAATATAGTTTCAAGGTGGTCCCATTTTATTTTATCAGTATTGGATCTTGGACTTTGAAGATACACCAGAAAACCCCATAACGACAAACAATACGAATGCAAAGTAAGGAATTATACTTAACATCGCCTAGAAGTACATGTCGCTCCGCGGAAAAAATCATAAAAAATAGAAAAAGTCTAAATTCTAACAAAAACTTTACACCACCAAGTGAAACGGTGTACCAGTGACCGGTGACAGTGTGGGCAAGTCACAGACGCAAAGGGTTCCCGAGGGACAAGCCGGGAACTTTGACAGCGCACACCAACGCCGCAACTAAAGGTACGACCAACCAATTACTTTCGTCTCGAAGCCGTGGAAAAGCTGTGTCTCTTTATTTAAACCGCATTAAAATCGCTTCAGCGAGAACGGAGATACAGCATTCCCAAATGACCACCAAATAACCTCCATAACACGAGATATCAAAGTGCTTTTGTGAGGTTAAGTACGAGCAGGGCGAACCACGCGGTCGCTGTCAAACACACGCGGTCACCACACTGTCACTGCGTCATCCACCCCGAACGTCACCGCCGGAAGCAGCCGCCAAGCACCTGTCGGATTCAACCGACAGTTGCCGAAGAAACGTCACCCACAGTTGACAGGAGCGGATCGAGCATCTGTCACTCTCATCTGACGGACACCGAGTAAACGTCAACCCCAACTGACAGACGCCAGGCATCGACTGAGGTCATCAGCAACATCAACGGGGAAGACGTCACAGCCGCACCACCGGCGGGTACCTTTTCTCCCCCTATCCCGAGGGACTCCTAAACCTAACCCCCCCTTCACCCCCTCACCCCTTCGGAACGCCACACGAGACCTCCCCCCCCCTCAAAGATCCCCCCTTGGGATATCTCGGGAACGGCTCAACCTACAGAGCCGTGCGAGGGGTCATTGGAATCTGAAAGAGGAGCTCTTCAATCTGGCTCCAACAGTTTTCCTGGAAGAAATTTTTTCCTAGGAAAAATCGGGAAAAAATCATTCACAATTAATTCCACTACCCAGCCAATCCATCTGTGGCAAAAATCTCCTTGTGGAGGGAATTTTTTCTAGGAAAAATTGGTTTTTGTTTTTTTTGTAAAATTTTGTTTTCCATTCACAACTCTGTTACTATATCTGGGACCCTGTTAGGCGGTACTCAGTAGAGGGGAAAAAAAGGGAAAACCATGCCTCAAACCAGGAAAGCTGCGAGCGAGACCGCTTCGGTCAAAGACTCTAAGAAACCAACTCGCCTCCGCACCCAGCAGCCAACAAAAGGGGCCAAATCACTCCGGGAGACGGTTCTGCACAGGACGGCGTGCGTAAGTGCAAGATCCTCGATCAGCGAGGACTCAATCACGTCGCCCTGCATTGCCGCCCCCGGCGAAAAACCACCAACCTGGCCCGAGGGGAAAGCACCGCTTCCAATATCAGACGTCGAGACGGTGCTCTCGGAACCCCTCCTGGACAGTGGCAGACCCAGCATCATCCCTGCCACGTCCAGGAGATCGGGAGTGACAATGGACCTCGCCCACAAGCTGGTAAACGACACTTACCAACAAGGGAAAGAAGCGCTGGAGAGTGTGGGCAATCTGAAGCGGGAGATAAAGCAGACCGCAATAGATTGCCTGCAAACTCTCTATGAGACAGCGCTCGCCCTTTGCGACTCCAGGGCAAGACACAAATTCAACCTGGAAAAAGAACGATCCAGGCACGCCCAGGAGTTAGTATATGTGGAGAGGGCCCATACGCGAAGAATAGCCGAGCTGACTACCAACCTCCAAGAAGAGCTAAAGTCTGCCAGAGGCGATATAAAGGAAAACGCCACAAACATAAAAGACATTCGCAGCTGGTTGGGGTACGAGACCCAGGAGCCCTACCGCCAAATCGCAGACCTAACAAAAACCACTAAAAAAATGGACCAAAAACTGCAAGACCTTGTGGTATCGGTGCGGACCATTGGCGACACCGTCGGGGGGGGACACCACAAAGGAGAGGTATACAAAACTCCTCTCCAACGTGGACACCCTCTCGAGGCAAGCCGATGAGATGCGCCGAGATCTTGAAAAAATCTCAAATACCACCAGGCAGGTCCAAGAGTCTGCGAATAGGGCGGTGGGGTTGCTGGAAAATCCACAGCCGCGCGAGGAAATTAATCCACACATTCCTCTCCTGGAGGACAACCTTCAGGAGATCAGCGAGAAACTAACAACACTCGCGCAGAGGGAAAGAGAGGTGCCAGCCCCTCCGGCTCCTATAAACTTAACGGAGCAACTCCAGCCTATCTCCGAACAACTGGAGATAGTTTCGTCAGAAATAAAATCCCTCCGCGACATCAGGCAGAAGACTCCGCCACCGACGCTGAGTCTGCAAGCAGAAATGCAAGCCGCGGAGGGTATCACGCAGACGAAACCATCATACGCAGAGGCAGCAAGGAAGGTTAAGCCAAAGCCGAGCCCCAACCATACCTTGATAGTCTCATCGACGGATCCTAACAAGACAGGGGAAAACGTCGTTGAGACAATCAGAGAAGCCCTGGACACAAAAAAAACCGGGGCCAGGGTGGAAAGGGTCAGAAAGGCTCGTAACCAAAAAGTCGTCCTGAGATGTGAGACAAAGGAGGACCTGGCACTCGTCAAGAGCCGAGTGCTGAAAAACAAAGGACTAAAAGTCGAAGTGGCGAGGGCAAACAACCCTCTCATAATTATAAAAGACGTAATGTCCTATAACACCAATGAGGACATAGTGGAAAACCTCAGGTCTCAGAACCCACAATTGTTCAGGGATCTGAAACCTGAGGAAAGTACACTAAGAGTTCGATACAGGAGACCTGCGAGAAACCCGCACGAATGCCACCCTATCCTGGAGGTTGCACTCCCCCTACACAAAAGACTAATGGAGGTGGAGAAGGTATACATTGGACTCCAAAGGAGACCGGTGGAAGACCAATCTCCATTGGTACAGTGCTCTAAATGCCTTGGGTTTGGGCACACAAAAAATCTATGCCAGGAGAAGGAGAGCCTCTGCAGCTACTGTGGAGGCACTCACACCTGGCAGCAGTGCCCAGACAGGAAGGGGGGAAGACCCCCGACCTGCAAAAACTGCGAGAGAGCACGCGCGGAACGGGGGATCACAACATCAAAGAAACCTCCAACTCCGGCACACATCGCTTCGAGCATGGAGTGTCCGGAAAAACAAAAATGGGATGCTATAGCGAGGTCTCGCATAACATACTGCTAAAGGCGACTCGGAGAACCAAAGCTCTTCCACTCAAGTGGTCGACAAAGGTCTGCGCTTCATCCAGGCAAACCTGCATCGCTCCAAACTGGCGACAGCGGAACTGCTACAACTAGCAGTCCAAAGGGGAATCTCGGTAGCCCTAGTGCAAGAACCCTATGTGGGCCGAGAAGGATACGTGAAATCCTACCCTGGCACGAGAGTCATCCAGTGCACGCTGAACCGCAAAAAACCGGTAAAGGCTGCCGTTCTGGTATTCGAGGACAGACTGGAGGTCATACATGACCCCCAGCTTGTGACCGAGACAGAAGCGGCGGTCCTACTGGTTGCAGGTAGCCAAAAAATTGGAGTGGTGTCGGTCTACTTCGAGGGGGATCAAGACATTGAGCCATACCTGAGTCGCACGAAAGCGGTGTGCGAAAAACTCACCACATCGAACCTACTAGTGGGGGGCGACATTAATGCCTGGAGCCACTGGTGGGGCAGCAGCGACGAGGACCAACGTGGTGCGGCGACCAACAGCTTCCTCAACCAAATGGATCTCCAAGTCCTCAACACGGGCAACACGCCAACCTTCGAAACGGTCAGGAGGGACAGGCTGTACACAAGCATAGTCGATGTGACAGTGTGCAGCCTACCTCTCTTGTCAAAAGTAGAGGACTGGCGCGTAGAGAGAGGTCTAACAACATCAGACCACAACGCCATAACCTTCACTCTGCGCCTGGAGGGAAGACTGGGAAGTCCGGGCCCTACTTCCACGCGCAGATACAATACAAAGAAGGCAAACTGGCAGGAATTCTCAACCCGTCTCGAGACGTCACTGGCGGAAGCCAACCTAACACCCGACGTCATCGAGCAAGTGTCAACATCGGAGGGCCTGGAGACAGTGGTAACAACCTACACGGCGAAAATACAGGATTCCTGTAAAGTAGCCATACCCAGAGTAGGTCAGCGGAAGGTAGACGCCAAACCACCGTGGTGGACACATACCCTCGAGAACCTCAAAAAAGACGCACTGCGTAAAAAAAGGAGGATAAAAAACGCTGCACCCATCCGACTCGAGTATGTCGCCAAGATATACAGAGAGGCCAAAGAGAGGTACGTGGAAGCAGCCTACGAAGCCCAAACCAGGAGTTGGAAGGAGTTCTGCTCAACGCAAGATAGAGAGAGCCTATGGGACGGTGTATACAGAGTCATAAGGAAAACAGCTAGGAGGCAGGAGGATGTGCTCTTGAGAGATACAGAAGGGAACACCTTGTGCCCGGAGAAATCGGCGCACCTCCTAGCAACCACCTTCTATCCAAGTGACTCTGCGACGACAGACACACCTTACCATACTCAAATCCGAGAAGTGACTGACAATAACGAAGCGGCGGTCAAGTAGCCTGTCAAAAGATGACCCTCCATTCACGGGGGCCGAACTGGAAGGTGTACTCAAAGCGCTAAATCCAAAAAAGGCCCCCGGGGCGGATGGGTTAACCGCCGACATATGCACGAAGGCGATTCAAAGCGACAGGGGAGTGTTCTTAGCGATAGCCAATAAGTGCATGTCGCTGGCGCACTTTCCGACGCAATGGAAGACAGCACACGTTGTCATACTCCGGAAGCCAGGCAAGGAAGACTACACCCAACCAAAGTCTTACAGACCAATCGGCCTGCTGTCAGTTCTCGGGAAAATCGTTGAGAAACTCATGATAAGCCGCATTCAGTGGCATATTCTCCCAACACTGAGTGTAAACCAATACGGCTTCATGCCACAGCGTGGCACAGAGGACGCTCTCTATGACCTAGTGAAACATGTGAGGTCGGAAATCGACAAGAAGAAGTTAGTAGTCATAGTTTCGCTGGACATAGAGGGTGCCTTCGACAACGCGTGGTGGCCAGCTTTAAAACATCAGCTATCATTAAGGAAGTGTCCGAAAAACCTGTACGCAATGGTGGCGTCCTACCTCCAAGACCGAAAGATCAAGGTCAATTATGCCAGAGCAACGTGTGAAAGGGTAACCACAAAAGGTTGTGTCCAAGGATCCATAGGAGGACCGACCTTCTGGAACATAATCCTTGATACCCTGTTGCAAAAACTATCTGGCCAGGACGTCCACTGTCAAGCGTTCGCGGACGACGTGGTTCTAGTCTTCTCAGGAAAAACAACACCTGACATGGAGCCGAACATCAACACAGTCCTGGCAGGGGTGGTGGAGTGGGGTAGACAAAACAAACTCAGCTTCGCAGCACACAAAACAAATGCAATGCTGCTAACAAGGAAGCTGAAATACACCACTCCGGCAATCTACATGTCGGGAACAAAAATACAACTGGTCGACGAAATAAAGCTCCTAGGACTCACCATAGACAAAAGACTCACCTTCAAACCACACGTAGCCGCAATTAGTAAGAAAGCTGCGGATATATACAAACAGCTTGCGCGTGCGGCGAAGGTGACGTGGGGTCTAAACGGTGAGATAACTAGAACAATCTACGTCGCGGTAATAGAGCCAATTGTGCTGTACGCTGCGAGCGTGTGGTCCCAATCTACGGAACTGCAGATGATCCAAAACCGTCTGCAAGCAATCCAGAGGGGCTTTGCTCAAAAGATCTGCAAGGCGTATCGCACAGTGTCTCTTACATCGGCATTAGCTCTGTCAGGGCTGCTACCCCTGGATCTAAGGGTACAGGAGGCGGCGGCTCTTTACACAGCCAAGAGAGGGATCAGAAAAGACTATATACCACCAGGAAGGGAACTGGAGCACAGGGTGAGCTTCAGAGAACAGCCTCACCCCTCCAAACTCACAACAACAGAGTATTGGCTCCTGGAGAGCACGGACTCTCAAACCCTGGAAAGCCACAACATAGTCGGGCCACACATCTATACCGACGGCAGTAAAATACTCGGCAGAGTGGGAGCTGCAGTAACGTGGTGGGAGGGGGGAAGGGAGACTGGGTCCTCAACCTTCAGTCTTGACCCCCACTGCACTGTATTCCAGTCGGAACTTTATGCCCTCCATAGAGCGGTGCAAATGATAAAAGCCAGCGGGGTAAAAATAGCAAACGTAATGAGCGACTCGAGATCTTCGCTCGACCTGCTGGCCAATCCAAAAACAACGCACCCTCTAGCCAAAACCATAAAGGGGAGCATAAATGAGATCAGAGCAGCCGGGGGGGAAGTCCGCCTCTTTTTGGATCATAGCGCACGTGGGGACCGCCGGTAATGAGCGCGCCGACCATCTGGCGAAATCGGCGGCCCAGGCATCTGCCACCCACACAGATTACAACAATATACCCCTGTCATATGTCAAGAAAACCATCAGGGAAGAGTCGGTCCGTAAATGGCAGGCCAGGTATGACTCTTCGAGCACAGGGCTGGTCACAAAGACCTTCCTCCCCGATGTTGAGCGAGCTTACTCCATCGTAAGGAAAACAAGGTTGACAGCCAACCAAGTGCAAATCTTGACGGGACATGGAGGAATAGCGGAATACTTGCACCGATTCAGGCTAAAAGACAGCCCCGGGTGTGAGTGCGACCCCAACATCAGTGAGTCTGTGTGGCACGTAATCCTGGATTGCCCGCGCTTTGCGGCTGACAGATTGGACCTGCAACAGAGGTTAAACGAAAACCTCAGCAGGACCAAACTGGCGGCCATCATGGCAGACGACGATGCGAGATCGCACTTCCTGAAGTTTGCAGATAAGGTTATCCGCATCTGCCTCAGAAGGAACAGCACTCTGGCATCAAAAACTTCCCCAAGAGATACAAACACAGCCACCAACAACACTTACACACCAACACAAAACCCTACGTCACCTCTGGCAGTCGCCATTCCCAAAAGCATACATTTTCTTGGGAGAGGCGAACGTGGGAAGCCGGGTATTCAAATAAAATCAGTCGCCCTGTTTATGGACAATAATTCCGAGCGCATTGGCATCGGCTACTGCAACGCAAGCGGCCCCAAACGGGTAACAATTTCGCCTGGGCTTGCCTCCCTTCTTCATGGCAGCTCGTTTAAGAACACAATGAAGCGTAAGAAGTTCAACGAGCTGCAGAACGCGGGGATCGGAAACACAGCGTGCAGAATAGTGCAAACCAAGAACAAGACCACTATTCCAAGCGGGCGAAAACACCTCCCAATTCGCCCAAGCATGCAGTTTTCTGATCAGCCTAGCGGGGAAGGGTGACAAGCCAACAAAAGTAAGCGTAGACGCTATGGTGGTGGAATTTGAGGAAGGTGAGGCCGCCGACCACATCGGGATAGTAGAAGCCTCAAAACACCACGAGGTAGTGGTCTATGAGGATAGAGGACAAAACCTCGACTTCCTACGGCCACGACAGCCAGAAAACCTCATCACAAAAACCCCAACTGACATCTGGGGACACCCCACAGCGACTCAAGACGGGCTCAGCGGGTCTGAACGCCTACAAATGAGGGCAGCTCTCGAGGAGAGCACAGCGAAGCAGAAGCCAAAGGACACTACAGGTGCCAAAAAACTCGCGTCTTTCACAACGGCGCTCGGGAAGGCGGTCCTCGGCATACCAAGTGTGCTGGGGAAAAAATCAGGGGGAACCAACGGGCGGAGGGGGTGGCAGTCGCCGCCGAAGTGTTCTTGAGGGAGCCCCCTCCCAAAAGTCATAAGCAGCCGGAAAAGGCTCGAACAAGAGCCCAGATGGGGCTTGTCGATCCGCCGGAGCTCAGCGAGGCGACGGAGCCGCTGCAACACACAAAAAACGCGTTCCTCGAGTTCAAAGCAATCACCAAAGCAGCAAGAAGGGTCAATAGTGAGACCTGTAGATCCATCCTGCAAACCTATCACCTGGGCAATGAAGGATTGCTAGAGGTGAAGCTCGAGGAGGCAGAAGCGGCGGTGTACGACAACGACAACTCCACCACGTTAAGAGGAGAAATGTCGGGGAGGTACATGGCGGCCTATAGTGGAACCAGCGGTTTCGTCGAATACGATGAGGAGGGGTCCCGGCGGACCGGCAAACACAAGTTCAGAACCCCCCCTAACGACCCAATAGTGATTGCGGCGAAGTGCACGAGGGTGGTGCTCGACGACCGGATACTTGAGATGGCAGAAACTGTCTCAAGTGGCCGGGGTCGGGGGCCTGCAATCGAGCACTGGACCGTACCCAAAATAACATGGGTCAACGGGGTTCCTGGATGCGGAAAAACAACATGGATAATCGCAAATTACAACATCGAAAGCGATATCCTAATAACATCTACAACCGAGGCAGCGAATGACTTAAGGGAGAGACTCGCGCAAAAAGTTAAAAAAAACACCAAGAGGAGGGTCCGCACTATGGCTTCAATGCTGGTCAACGGATTGAAAGAAGGTGAAGAGTGCACACGTATTATCATCGACGAGGCACTCATGAACCAACTTGGAGCCGTAGTGATGGCCATCAAGATAACTGGCGCGAGAGAGGCTCTTCTCGTCGGCGACTGCAACCAACTGCCGTTCATTGATAGGGAGAACCTGTTTCGACTGCGTTACAACCGCCCAGACTCCGTGGCGCGTGTCAACAGGGAGCTGCTCTGCACTCACAGAAACCCAATGGACGTAGCGTATGCCCTCAACGAGATATATGGGGGCATATACTCGTCCAAATCCCTCGTGAGGTCCTTGAGCCTCAGTAAGTACACGGGAGCGCAAATTCCGAAACACCAGGAGAACACCCTGTTTCTGGTGCACACCCAGGCCGAGAAGGAAATCCTCCTCGGCCAGGGCTATGCGTCGGGAAACGGGTCGCGCATCCTCACCGTGCATGAGTCTCAGGGACTAACGAGTGAAAAGGTGGTGATAGTGCGAGCGGTCCCCAAGAGACTGAAGCTCCACGGAAGCTATCCACACGCGGTCGTAGCTATATCTCGCCACACTGGAAGTTGCGTCTACTACACAGACAGCTGTGAAGGGGACGCAACGGCTACACTAATAAGCAGGGCGAGGGCAGCTGCGACCAAAAAAATAAAAGAATACAACATAAAGATGGCTATTCGCAGTCGAGACATGGTAGTTGTTAAAAAGCTGCTGGAGGCGGAGGCCTAAAGGAAACCCTCACAAGCAGCCAAACACCTACACAACTGAGGCATTCTCGCTCAAAGGCAAGCCAAAACAGAAAGCCTCATCACTTACAAAATCATTAATATAAATTTAAAAAAAAAAAAAAAAAAAAAAAAAAACCTCTACTGAAGTACCGCTACAAACAAATACCAAGCACTGTAACAATAAGCTAATAATAAGCGGCATGTACCATACAAGTGCAAATACTAACAACACATAAATTACACAAAAAAAGGTGCGGGACAAACCGGGCCCGCAGTGTCTAATTACAAATAAAAAAAAAAAAAAAAAAAAAAAAACAATACGAATGCGTAGATTGGGATATTATGGGTATTACGTCAATCCTATAGGTACCCTACCATAGAACTAAGAAGAATGTTAACCGACTTCAAAAAAGGAGGAGGTTCATAATTCGTCTGTATTTTTTTGTAATATCTTTGCTTATAAACTGATTTTGATGATTCTTTCTACATTAGGTTCGGCATAGCTCCGACCATCAATTTTAAATTTTATTGGTATTGGACAATGGGCTTTGAAGATACACCATGGGTTTCCTATACGGTAAACAGCATGAATGTGAAAATTCCACTTAAGCCAAAAGGCGCAGCTGGCCATGCATAACGGAGTGCTTGTCCCAACGCTGTTATATGGCAGTGAGAGTTGGGTATGTAAGAAGGAGAACGAAAGCAGGATAAATGCTGTCGAAATGCGATCTCTGCGGAAGATGTGTGGAGTCACGCTGACCCACCGTATTCGCAACAGCGTAGTAAGAAAGCGAGTAGGTATGAAAGATAGTATCGGTGTAAAGATGAGAAAGGGTATGCTCCGTTGGTTCGGGCATATAGAAAGAATGCCAGAAGAAAGAATGACAGAACAGATATACAATGCGAAAGTGGAAGGATGTAGGTGCCGGGGAAGACCTAGACTACCTTACCATGACCAAATAGACCGTGTCTTAGCTGAAGGGCAAGTCAAGAGTCTCCGAAACCGGCGAGTGTGTATGAGACGAACTATGAGAGTGGAGGAAGCCAGAGAGGTATGTAAGGAAAGAACCTGTTGGAACTCTTTACTCTCTGCCTACCCCGCGAGGGAGCTGGAGTGATGATATAGATAGACAATGTTCACTAACCAGCCCTGTTTGTCGAGCCACAATTAATTTCGAAAAACGTAAAAGACCTAGTCAAGATTGACCTAATCTCTTAAAGGCGATGTTTGGTCAACTCCTTACTCATAGTATTTTATTCTAGTAAAGTTAAAAAAATATTTATTCTAGTTATAGGAGATCCCGACGATGGACTAACAGCCGCCAATGCCTGTCAACGGAAGCACTTCATGTATAATTTCGGTAATTTCTGGCTTGGCGATGGTTTAGTTACTAGTTCGGGTAAGTCTAGCTAAATATCCTACTTACCCCTATTTCTCAAAGCGGAGACACCTATTACGATTTGGCATTGTGTCTAATGGTCAGGGGTTCGATTCCCGGACGGGACAAATCTCAAATCAAATCAGTTTATTTGCGAAAGTGGGTTACAGTGGATGTTAAAATTACAATGGTCGTACTCCATATTCTGCCTTTAGGCATGCAAATATCATTAGGAATAATCCAAGAAATTAAAGTACCTAACAATTAAGAAAACATAATAATTGTATCGGACATTATAAGTTATTTAATTAAAAGTTAAATATATAATAAAATATGTACAATTGAATTAATACCAAGTGTCTGTTTTAATGATAACAATTATATTAATGTTATTTATCGTAATTTTAATTATAGTAGTGACAGTTAAAATAATATCAGGACTGATGAATTCAATTTAGATAAGTTGCGTAATTAAAAACATCATATTATATTGTCAACAAGGTATTCGTGAACATTATAGTAAGCTCTTTCTACTAAGAGTCGTTTTAGTCTACATCTAAAAATACTCATATCAGTTACTTCTAGTATATACTTCGGCAGATGGTTGTAGATGCGAAGTCCCATACAAAACATGCTTTTATTAAACATTGCTGTTTTATGAGTTGGGCAGCTGATTTTGTATGCATGTCGTTTACTCCTATAGTGTTCAAATAAGCTAATATTTTTCTTTATAAACATTACAACTTCATGTATGTACAGACAGGGCATAGACAAGATTTTAAAATTTTTAAAGAAAGGTCTGCAACTATCTGTTCTTTGTAGATTGCAAATAGCACGTATGCATTTTTTTGGCATATAAATACACGCTCGTTATAAGTAGAATATCCCCAGAATATAATACCATATCTCAACAAAGAACCTACATTGCTATGGTATGCAGTTACCACTGCTGATCGATCAACAACCTTGGAAAGCCTATAAAGTGCATACGATTGTTGACTTAGTTTTAGGCACAAACTCTCAACATGCAATTTCCAATTTAGTACGTCGTCAATATGTAGTCCCAGGAATTTTGTCGATTGAATTGATGTTCCCATATAGGTAATATTGAGGTTATATTGATGTGAAATTCTATTTTTAAATGTCATAATGTAAGTTTTATCTAAATTAATTTTTAGGTTCATTGAAGTAAGCCATTCAATAATTAGAGAGAGAGTTTCATTTATGTTTTTCTCAAGAGCTACTTTATTTGTACCAGTTATAACTATAGTGCTATCATCTGCAAATAAAAATGTTGGCCGTTTTATCACGTTTGGAAAATCATTGATGTAGATATTAAAGGGAAGTGGCCCAAGTACGCTTTCTTGAGGAACACCAAACCTAACTGACGGACGATTTAGCGCAGTGGTTAAGAGCTTGAGCTGCACCGCCCACTGTGTCGAATAGTCGCGGGTTCGATTCCCGCACGGGACAAATCTTTGTGTGATCCACAATTATTTGTTCCGGTCTGGGTATTTGTTTGTGAATTTTCATGTTTGTAAACGCACCCACGACACAGGAATAAATCCTAGTGTGGGGCTACGTTTTTAAAAAAAAAAAAAAAAAAAAACTACTCTGTAGGCAGATACATAATGTTTTTCTTTTTTTGAAACAGGACAGATTCTCGTTATTTGAGTACATTGTTTCCTATTTGAAAGATAAGATTCAATTAAATTTTTAATAGTTTTATATCACCCCATACACATGTAATATCAGAAATCTGTAGTAGCGCATTTTCCATTACTATTTTCAAGAAGTGATAAGATTGCTAAATTTATTGATTTATTTTTCCGAAACCCGAATTGTTCTTTAGCGAAAAGGTTCATTGTCTCAAAATAATTTTATCATAAACGACCCTTTCAAAAATTTTAGAAATAACAGGGATTTAAGCAATGAGCCTATAGCAAGACATACAGTTTTTGTCAGTTTTCTTAAATAACGGTTTAATTATTGTCAACTTAAGTTTATCTGGATATATTCCATGAATTATTTATAACAAATTATTCACAAATTTATAATATGACTTAATATAGGAGATATCTTTAATGATACGCGTTTTAAAATCACTACAGATATGTGATCGTATTCTGTACTGTTTGTGTTTCTTAGGTCAGTAATAATTCTGTTTATTTCATTAGGAGTGGTAGGGGTCATATACAGTGAGTTTAAAACGCAACTTAACCTCATTAAATTTACTGAACCAATTTGTTAAATAGACAATGTCTGGTTTCCGCTTGATAAAATTTAGATGATTATACAACTCCTCTACATTTCTAGGAGATTTATGGAAGAGACATCGTAGGCTACTCTCTCCAGCATTCAACCAGCGTGTGGTCAACGGTTTTATAGGAATTTTCAACAATCAAGCTGAACAGTTTATCCAGGAGCTGGCACTTTATGTCGATAAAGGATATTTTGATCATGTGCCCCATGTGAAGTCCTGGGCTTTCTAGACGTTTTACAGTAAGTAAAAAATAATTTTCACACCTATTGCCAAACAAGAATAAGGTGCATGAAATGAACAAAAAATTTCAGTAACATGCATGTAAACAGTTATAATATAATGGCTTAAAATATAAAGAATTTTATATTAATATACATATTTAATTTATCAAAGTATGTAGATGAAGACAAAATATGGAGATGAAGGTACAAGTTGAACTGGTATACAGGGAAGATCAGCATCGTGATACTCTTAGCCTTTTCCTTGACACACAGCATAATGCTTTTATGCCACAATTATTTGGCAATTTTTTTTTATTGCCATTTTTCTTTGTAATGAATTCTAAAATACTTAGAAAGTGCACCTGAATTGGATGGCTCCATTGATAGATCCTAATACGCTTGAATCTCATCCAGAAAAAATAATACTTCTAAGTTCTTTTTCCAGCAACCGCATTAGGTATAGATGTATTCAAGGATAAAAAGTCAGCCGAAATATATATGAAAACAGTACAAAGTATGCTGGAAATGATTTCTTATAGAATGTTTAACTTCTGGCTACATAAGGACTTGCTATATAGACTATTTGGGTACAAGAAGAAAGAAGAAGAAGCAGTAAAAACTATAAATAATATGGTTGATATAGTAAGTCCACTTGTACTTAATTGTTTTACATCACGGAAGGCTATGGAGATTGTTTTTAGGCATCCATGCCTCAATCGGCAAAAACAGAACCCTTTATGATCACTTTGTTCGTCTGTCTGTCCGACGGTTATGACCCTTTTTCACAGGACTGGGTTAAGGTATCCAGTTGAAATTAATATTAAATAATAAATTCAATGATCCTTTGCTCGTGTAAAAAAATTAAAGCTTTTAAGTCAATTCTATCCAAATGTATGGCAATTTAAACTATATATTAAAAATAAAAGGTACTTCCTGTTGACATAGAATCATGAAATTAGACAGCATGCAAGCTTTTATACTACAAACAAAAGAAAAAAAATACATAATTAAAAATCATTAATTCTGTCATTACATGATTAAAAAATTTTCAAAATCGATGAAAAAATAATTCATAGGGAATCCTCATAGCGCATATGGAAGGCAATCGTTTATTGAAATTAATATACTGAGGGCCTCTACTTTCAAATAAAGTGCTGGTTGTTAGTTACTTCTCAATTAGCATTTCTCGGCAGTTAAAATTGGCTAGTTAAGCCGTCGGAAAGGTCTACTCAGACGTGGAAAAAGTCATCCATAGACTTACTTGTAGCTTTAATTATTATTTGCGATCTATTTAGTACTTAAGTTCCAAAATAAATGCACTATTAAACCTTACGATAGGCTTTGGAATCTTTATTTATTAAGTACTACATTTGCCCTAATTATCACTGTTTTTCTGTATTCTAGATCATAAAAAGGAGAAGATTAGAAGCCGAAAAGGAAAACGGAAGATCACACATTATTTCAGGTATGTCAAGCTTTTGGCTATCTGGAGAACCGATTCGTTACCATGGAAACCACAAATGACGTAGACCAGGCCCTCACAAATGTAGTTAAAATCCTCAGGGAGGAAGGTACGAGATTTTGTGAAACGCGACGTATAAGTAGGAAAACGAAGCTTTCGGAGGAGATACTGCAGCTTATGAAGGAACGACGTGTAAACCCACCCAACACTTCGTTAGAGCAACGGGCACTCAACAAACGAATTAACAAACTGGTACGACATGATTTCCGATGCGCTAATACACGCGCTATTGAAAAAGCAATCTAGCAAAATCTGCGGTCGAAAGTTTTCGTTCAGTCTTTGGGGAGGAGCCATCTGACGAAGTTGTCCAAAGCCAGTGGGGACGTCATCACTTCTAAGCCGGAGATTCTTTTGGAAGTAGAAGACTTCTACAGCCGACTATACGCCTCGCATACATCTCGTCCTGATCCCGGAAATTAGGATCCTAGAGCTACATTAAGCCGCCACTTTACGGAAGACCTGGCCGAAATCAGCCTAGACGAAATCGTGATGGCTCTTGAGCAGCTAAGGAATGGAAAAGCCCCTGGAGAGGACGGAATTACAACTGAACTATTAAAAGCAGGAAGTAAACCCGTGCTAAAGGAGCTCCAAAATATCTTTAACTCTGTCCTCTTTAACGGGAGACCTCCAGAGGCTTGGGGTAGGAGCGTGGTCGTCGTCCATGCTGCGTTTTAATAAAAGACGCAGTCGAGGGGCACAAGCGCCCCCGTAGAGAACGGCGTTCCTCATCCGCGAGCGACGGAAGCCTGCCGCCACCAAAGGTGACGACTGCAAGACGGGGCCGTACCTGCCCCTCACTGAGGGGAGCGGCCCGCAAGAAGAACGGGCGGTTTGCCAAGCGTGCTGACACGCCCGTACAGTCGTCAGCGGCATGTGATAGCGAGGAATCACAGGGCTCCTGGAAGTCGAAGGATTTGGGAGCGCCACAGAAGGCGGCGCATGAAATGAATCGCCTTGAAGCTGCAAACACCCAAGGGTCGGACGACGATGACATATTTAACTCGTCGTGTCGTCCGACCATGACCAGGGCCAAAAAGACCCTACCCGGACCGGAGGAGTTGGCCCAAGAGATGGTGGCGCGACCGAGCGCGGACCTTGGCAACTGCATAACCGAGGGTCTGGAGCTCATAGAAAAGGTTGCGGACAGGTCGCGCAATCTTAAGGGCAGTTTCGTCCGCGGCCTAAGAATGGCCACACGGTCGGTAAAAGCGGCCGTTGACGAGCTGTCCCGTCGCGCTCCAATAGACCCCCACGTGGACAAACTGGAGCGCGAAAATGCGGAGCTGCGTTCGCAGCTGGCCGGCCTGTCAGCAGAAGTGCGGAGCCTGATGGAGGAGGTCAAACTTCTCCGAGGTGCAAACCCGCAGGTTGGCGAACGCCGGCTGGAGCCGCAGAGTTTACAACCTCCGGCTTCTCAGGGACCGACCTCCCGGCCTGCGGCTCTTCAGTCGCCTGCTGGATCTTCTGGCGCTCCACCGGTTCGTCCCCGGGCCTCGGAGCCGACGACGAGCGAGTCACTGGCGGCCGCAATAATCCGGCAGGTCGGCAACATGCTGGACGCCCGGTTCGCTGGAATCGAGGACCGACTCCTGCCGCCGTCCATAGTCCGGCCGTCGTTGGCTGCGGACCTGCGCAGATCCTTGGCTGCGCCTACCTCTGTCGCTTCGGGGTCTGTGGCTTCAGTGCGGGCCACCAAGCCCAAGCCTAAAAAGGCTAAGAACAGGGGAGCCCCCGCGCATGCACCGGTACTGGAGTTGCCAGCAGTACCCGCCCCTGTTCTTGGGGGCGCTGAATCAACGGTGGCAGACGCGGGGACTTGGGTGGCAGTCGCCAAAAAGCCCAGGAAGACCCCACAGCCAAAACCCACCCAACCGGGGGCAACTGGCCGGCCCTTCGCGACAAACCAAAAAAAGAAGTCGCAAAGGAAAGGCAGAAAGAGACCGCCGAAAGTCCCAAAGACGGCAGCGGTCACCGTCACAGTTCTCGAGGGGACAACGAATGCCGAGGTCATGGGCAGAGCTCGGAAAGAAATTAACCTTGCTGACCTTGGCATTCAGGCGACTGACCTCGGGACACGGAGAACGATGACGGGGGGTCTGCTTCTGACAGTTAATGGCCCCGACTGTCGGGAGAAGGCTGATCGCTTGGCCGGACGCATGCGAGAGGTCTTGAGTGACTTCAAAGTCCGCGTCGCCCGGCCAAGCAAGACAGGCGAGGTAAGGCTGCGAGGCCTCGACGACGCTGTCACTGCCGAAGAGGTCGCATCTGCCGTTGCTGCAGCAGGTGGGTGTTCGGAGGCTGACATCAAAGTCGGTCCAATTAACCGAGCACCCACAGCCCTTGGGACCGTAAGAGTCAAGTGCCCACTTGCCGCCATGAATAAACTCGTGGCGGCAAAGAAGATCCATGTGGGCTGGGGGGCTATAAAGGTCGAGGCATTGGAGGCAAGAGCTTTATACTGCTTCCAATGCCTCGAAAAGGGACATGTTGGGGCTATGTGCCCCAACAACGTTGACCGGGGCGCCCGATGCTTTCGGTGCGCTGACCCTAATCATAGGGCCAGCGAATGCCGTGCGCAAGCGCTACGATGTCCCTTATGTGTGGACAAGGGATGTGCATCGAACCATCGGCTACACGCCAAGAAGTGTAGCCCCCCTAAGGGAAAGAGGAAGCAGGCCTCTTCCCATGCCGGCACCCAGGAGACCACCATGGCACCAAATGCCATGGCTGCGGGCACTAGCAGCTCGTCGGCCGAAATGGAGACGGTATAAAATTCTCTCCCCAAAGAGTTCTCCAGGGTAACTTGAACCACTGCCGCAACGCTCAGGACCTGTTACTGCAGTGCGTTGCGGAATGGTCGGTTGCCTTGGTGGTAGTGGCGGAGCCCTACCGTGTCCCGGACAATCCTCGCTGGTTCGGGGATGATGTGGGCTCCGTCGCCGTGTACTGGGGAGGAGGGGAGGGCGCTCCGCCCTGCTCCCTACTGGAAAGGGGGCAGGGATATGTAGCTGTGCAGTGGGGAAGAATGGCCATAGTGGGCTGCTACGTCTCTCCCAATAGGTCCCTCGCCGACTACGAGGTGTACCTGGACGGGCTGGCTAACTGCATTCGCAGATGCCGGCCTCGTCCATCGATCGTCCTCGGGGACTTTAATGCCCACGCCAGGGCGTGGGGCAACCCTAGGGACGATCCGAAGGGAGGGACGTTGCAAGAGTGGGCGGCTGGGCTAGACCTCCGGCTCGTGAACCGGGGGTCCGTTAGCACATGCGTGCGGTGGCAGGGGGAGTCGGTCGTCGACCTAACGTGGGCGACTCCCTCGGCCATGAGCGCGCTGTCGGGGTGGCGCGTGGCGGAGGAGGTGGTCACATTATCCGACCACCGCCACATTGTCTTCGATGTGGCCCTCCGCCCCCCCGACCGCCCCAGCGGCCGTGCAGGCAGCCCCCCGCGACGCTGGTCTCTCAAGCGGCTTAACCGAGATCTTCTCGAGGCCGCAGCCAGCGTCGCGGCATGGCCAGAAATCGCCGATGAGGTCTGGTCCGATCCGGAAAGGGAGGCGGCCTGGTTCCGGGGCACGATGACGGCGATATGTGACGCCGCCATGCCCCGGGCCAGCTGCCCCAAGCGAACGGCAGTGTACTGGTGGTCGCAGCAGATAGCGCAGTTGCGCGAAGTCTGCTTACGCGCACGACGTCAGTACACTAGAGCCCGAAGGAGAAGGCGAGCCACCGAGGAGGAAAAGGCCGGAGCATACGAGCGCTATCGAGCGGCTACAAAGGCGCTCCAAATTGCCATCGCGAAGGCCAGGTCTCGGTCTTGGAGCGAGCTCCTAGAGGGACTCGACAGGGATCCATGGGGACGCCCCTACAGGGCAGTGCTGGGTAAGCTTCGCCCCTGGGTGCCCCCCCTGACGGAGACCCTAGACCCCGGACTGCTGCGTCGGGTCATCGACGCACTATTCCCGACAGTCCGGGACAGTCCCTCTGTCCCCCCGACGATTTCGTCGGCCTTTTACACCGACGAGTTGGGGGTGACCGAACAGGAGCTGGACCGAGCCATCAGCCGCTTGCGCGCTCGTAATACTGCGCCCGGCCCCGACGGTATACCGGGGCGGGCGTGGGTGATCGCTCTGGCCACCCTGGGGGACAGGCTGAGGCGGCTGTTCAGCAGCTGCCTCCGACATGCCAAGTTCCCCACGGCCTGGAAGGAGGCTCGCCTGGTCCTCTTGATGAAGGAAGGCAGGACCGCAGACTCTCCCTCTGCGTACCGTCCGATATGCCTGCTGGACGAGTGCGGCAAGTTGTTCGAGAGGATTCTTGCCGCCCGTCTCAGCGGGCATCTGTCGCGCGTCGGTCCCGACCTGGCTGATAGCCAGTACGGCTTCCGCCAGGGGCGCTCGACGGTGGACGCGATCATTCGCGTCCGCTCCCTGTCGGCGCAGGCCGTGTCCCGGGGCGGGGTGGCGTTGGCGATAAGTCTCGACATCGTCAACGCCTTTAACTCCCTGCCTTGGGACGCGATCCGGGGGGCGCTAGAACATCATCGCGTTCCTCCGTACCTGCAAGCCGTAGTCGGGGACTACTTGCGTGACAGGTACATCCAGTACATCGGACAGGGCGGTACACTGCACCGGAGGGAGGTGTCTTGCGGGGTTCCGCAGGGGTCCGTGTTGGGCCCCCTCCTATGGAACCTCGCCTACGACGCGGTCCTGCGTGTCGATCTCCCCCCCGGCATCAGTGTCGTCTGTTACGCTGACGACACTCTAATAGTGGCCGAGGGGGACACCTTCGAGAGGACTGTTGGGCTCGCCGAGCTTGGGGCAGAGGTCGTCGTCGCCAAGATCCGCGAGTTGGGCCTGCAGATAGCGCCTCATAAGACCGAGGCGCTATGGTTCCATAAACTGCCTAGGAGCAGGGAACCGCCCGACTCGTGGGTTCGCGTCGGAGATTCGCCAGTCCGGGTGGGGCGGTACCTAAAGTACTTGGGCCTCACCCTGGACAGTCGCTGGGGCTTCGAAGAGCATTTCGAGCGTCTTGTCCCCCGAGTCGAAAGGGTAGTGGGTGCCATGCATAGACTGCTACCCAACCTCGGGGGGCCGTCGGAGGAGGTACGCCGCCTTTACGGGGGGGTCGTGCGATCGGTGGCTCTCTATGGGGCGCCTGTATGGTCACACCGACTGTCGGGCGTCCGGCGCTGCAGGACCAAAATCTATAGCCTGCAGCGCAAGATGGCCATCCGCATCGCACGAGGATACCGGACCGTATCTTTCGAGGCGGCGACCCTCTTGGCACGCTTTCCGCCGCTCGACATCCTGGCGGACATGGACGCGAGGGTCTACGACCGAACTCGCGTCGTCCGCCAAAGCGACGAATGCGTGCCCGCGCTCGAAATCAGACGGCGGGAACGACGACGCGCTCTGGAGGAGTGGCGCGCGAGGCTCAGCCAGGAGCACATCGCGCGCAAGCGCGTCGTCCAAGCCATCCTGCCGTCCTTCGAAGCCTGGCAACAGCGGAGGAGTGGGCGAATCTCCTACAGGCTTGCTCAGATAATCACCGGTCACGGCTGTTTCGGTGATTATCTGAGCAAGATCGGACGCGAGGCGACGGCGATCTGTCACCACTGTGGTGGGGACCGGGATTCCGCAGAGCACACGCTTGTCGAGTGCCCAGCGTGGGCCTCCGAGCGGCTGATCCTGGTCGACCGGATTGGACCGGACCTCTCCTTGCCGGCAATAGTAGCGGCTATGCTGGCAGGGGATTCGGCGTGGGGGGCCGTATCCTCCTTCTGCGAGACTGTGATGTCACAGAAGGAGGAGGCCGAGCGGGATCGGGAGAGGGCCGATCCCGCTCGCCGAAGGCGAAGGCGCCGGGGCGGAGGCACAGCCCGCCCAGGCCCCCCAGCCCAATAGCCCGGGGCTCTATAATACGGGCTAACTTGTGTCCCCTGCCACAAAATCTGGTGGGGGACCCCCCCTGCATCAACATCCGCAGGGGGGCCTTTGGGGTTGTGGGACGCTGGGGCGGGGGCCATAAGCGTCCTTCACGCGCGACCCCGAGGAGGATGGCGGCGTGGTGTGGCCCACGCCACCGTGAGCACCGCGACGGTGCAGGGGGGGAAGCAAGCTACAAGTTTCCCCTCCCGAGGCGGGCTCTACGGAGCGCGGCACAAGGGGGGCACCGGCGTGTTCCACTCGGAGATCCCGGAGCCCCTCTGACACGTGCCAGTGCCGGCCACCGTGGGGTTTTAGTCGGTACGAGTCCGACATGCCCCGCCAGCTTCCCCCGAGGTTGGCGGAAGTCCATGAGGATTTCCCCACGACAAAAAAAAAAAAAAAAAAAAAAAAAGGAGCGTGGTCGTATCAGAAGATAACGTCGGAGGAGATTGCTGCCGCGGTCTGCAAAATGCGGGCCAAGAATACAGCGCCAGGCCCGGACGGTGTGCCCGGTCGAGTTTTAGCCTTGGCCCTCGACTCTTTGGGGGACAGATATTTGGCCCTGCTCAATTCCTGCCTTAGGGCGGGGAAGTTTCCCACGCCATGGAAGAGGGGAAAGCTCGTCCTCCTGCAAAAGGAAGGACGACCTGCAGGGTCGCCGTCGGCGTACAGACCCATAGTCTTGCTGGACGAGGCGAGAAAGGTCTTTGAGCGCGTGCTCGCTGGCCGCGTCATCCAACACCTCCGCACAGTGGGGCCGGACCTCAACAGCAGCCAATTCGGATTTCGAGGGGGCCGATCCACGGTCGATGCAGTGCTTTGTGTGAAGGCCCTCTCCGAGGAAAGTGTGGCGAGACGCGGGGTGATGTTGGCGGTGTCGTTAGACATCGCCAATGCTTTCAACACCCTGCCATTCGAGTGCATTGCGGAGGCCCTGCGGTTTCATAGGATACCAGGGTACCTGCGCCATATCATCGGCGACTACCTAATGGCAAGGTGTGTCGTCTGCGTGACGAGCGACGGGCGGCTCTTAAGCCGTCCCATGAAGTGCGGTGTTCCACAGGGGTCGGTGCTAGGTCCACTCCTGTGGAACATCGGTTTCGATTGGGTTCTGCGCGGCTCCTTGGAGAGGGGTCTGCGCCTGATATGCTACGCAGACGACACACTTGTCACGGCTCAGGGGGCTAGTGTGGAGGAAGCTGTTCGGCTTGCGACGGGAGGAGTAGCGGAAGTGGTCGTTCGTGTCCAGCGTTTGGGCCTGAAGGTGGCCCTCGAGAAGACCCAGGCTATCTGCTTTCACGGGCCACGAAGGCGGCCGCCGCCTGGCACTGCCCTGGTCATAAACGGAGTTGCAGCCGCGGTTGGGGCCCAGATGAAATATCTTGGCCTCGTCCTCGACTCGCGATGGAACTTTGGGCCCCATTTTAAGGCGCTGGCCCCAAAACTGCTCAAGGCGTCAGGAGCTCTCAGTCGGCTCCTACCAAATCAGCGCGGCCCGAGCGCAAGCTGTCGCCGCCTCTATACTGGGGTGGTGCGGTCGATAGCCCTGTACGGCGCGCCGGTGTGGGTGGACTCCCTGACCGCCCAGAACAAGGCCCTGCTGCGACGTCCGCAGCGGGTCATGGCGGTCAGGGTAATACGCGGATACCCCACAATTTCGTGCGAGGCGGCGTGCGTACTTGCGGGAACCCCACCCTGGGACTTGGAAGCAGAGGTGTTAGCCACCGTCTATCGTCGTAGAGCGGAGCTCCGACAGAACGGCGGCAGTCCCATGCCAGACGAGCAGGCAGCATGGCGGCGACAGGCGCAGGAAGGCGCCTTAAGGAAGTGGCGGGAACGGCTGGTCGAGCCAACGGCAGGCCACTTGACCATACGGGCGGTTCGCCCAATCCTCGCGGAATGGGTGAACCGAAAACATGGGGCGCTGACCTTCCGCTTAGTGCAGATCCTGTCGGGGCATGGATGCTTCGGCAGGTACCTTTGGAAGGTTGCCGGGAGAGAGGCTGATGCCTCATGCCATGAGTGCGGTGCCGCCGAGGACACTGCCCAGCACACGCTGGAAGAATGCCCAGCCTGGGCGTCCCAGCGCAGTGTCCTCGTGGGCGTCATAGGGCGAGACCTTGCGCTGCCGACAGTGGTTCGCGCCATGGTCGGCAGCGAGAGATCGTGGCAGGCAGTGGAAGCCTTCTGTGAGGCAACCATTGCACTGAAGGAGGCGGCGGAATGGAGCAGGGAGAGCGATCCCCTCGCTGCTCCGAATTGACGCCGAAGGACTGGGCGGAGAAGACGGGCGGCCGCCGATCTTATGCCGCCGTGAGGGGGGCCTGCGGGCACCAGCAGCGGGGGTTGTTGTTGCCTGCGCAGACCATCTGGCCCCCGAGGTTGGAGGACGCGCTAAGTGTTCCGGCACGTCTTCGCCAAGGAGAGGAACAGGGCGGGGTTACCCTGCATAAGGAGAGTCCGGAAAACGGACAGCCGCTGGCGGGTCGTGGAAGGAGTCTCCGTACCCGTAACTCGTCGTTAAGCGGGCGAAGGAACACGGTGGGGTTTTAGTTGGTAGGACTTGCTCCAGCGACGGCTGGCCGTTTACACCGACCGTCGCTGGAGCAAGGAGTCCAACATAACCCGTTCGCGTCCTCGCTGCGAACGGGTATCCATAAGGATTTCACCACCAAAAAAACTGAAGAACTACCGCCCTATTTCGCTCCTGAACCACATTTATAAGCTGTTTTCAAGAGTTATCACGAATCGTCTTGCGCGAAGGCTCGACGAATTTCAACCCCCGGAACAGGCCGGGTTTCGAAGAGGGTATGGAACCATAGACCACATCCACACTATACGGCAGATTATACAGAAGACCGAAGAGTATAATCGGCCCCTGTGCTTAGCATTCGTGGACTATGAGAAGGCCTTTGACTCGATCGAGACCTGGTCAGTTCTGATATCCTTGCAACGATGCCAAGTCGACTGGCGATACATCCAAGTGTTAAGAAGTCTCTATAACGCCGCGACCATGACCATCCAGTTACAAAACCAGCAGATCAACCCTATCTCAATGCATCGAGGAGTGAGACAAGGGGACGTTATTTCCCCCAAATTGTTCACAAATGCATTGGAGGATATGTTTAAGACGCTGGACTGGACGGTCATGGCAGTCATATCTCACACTTGAGATTTGCAGACGACATCGTCATTATAGCCGAAACGTTGCAGGATTTACAACAGATGCTGACCAGCCTAGCCGATTCTTCCAAACAAATAGGTCTCCGCATGAACTTGGACAAGACCAAGGTAATGTTTAACCAACATGTAGTACCGGAACCTGTTGCAATACATGGCGCTATTCTCGAGGTTGTTCAAGAATATGTTTACCTAGGGCAAACTCTGCAGTTGGGGAAAAACAACTTCGAAAAAGAGGTCAACAGAAGAATACGGCTGGGCTGGGCGGCATTTGGGATATTACGTCGAGTATTTATATCGCCCATTCCACAAAGCCTAAAGACAAAAGTCTTTAATCAGTGCGTCCTGCCCGTTATGACATATGGAGCCGAGACGTGGACACTCACGGTTGGAATGGTTCATAAATTTAAAGTCACTCAGCGAGCTATGGAAAGGGCTATGTTCGGAGTTTCTCTGAAGGATAGAATCTGGAACGAAGTCATTCGACAGAGAACCAAAGTTATCGACATAGCCCACCGGATTAGTAAGCTGAAGTGGCAATGGGCCGGTCACATTAGCCGAACAACCGATAACCGCTGGGACAAACGAGTTCTTGAGTGGAGACCGCGGACTGGCAAACGTAATGCAGGACGCCCTCAGGCTAGGTGGAGCGATGACCTTCGTAGGGCGGCTGGCAGAAACTGGATGCGAGTAGCCGAGGATCGTACCCAGTGGCGTGCACTTGGAGAGGCCTTTGTTCAGCAGTGGAATGCTATAGGCTGATGATTATGATGATGATGAAGCTTTTGCTCCCCCCTCTTGATGCCCTTTCTTCCCCTCTTACGGATATAGATACTGCACAAAGAATTAGATACCGACCTTGCCAGCGGGGTCGAAAAATCCCTTGTTCGCCGGCTGGGGCAAAGCACCACGGCGAGAGACTTAGTATATGCCTTCTCCATAGTAACAGCTCAAGTCAAGGCCGTTCCTCCTTGAGGTGCCCTTAAACCAACCTCCTTTGCCGTTCTGGCGTGAGCGTAGTTGTTGCACGCTCGCCCCCTTGCCCAGTGAAGCTAAAAAGACCCCACGGCCAACAGCGTAGATCATTCACCCAGATTATATCGGATTTCAGCTTTGCTATAAACTGCACGGTGATTGGTTCCAACAGATGCTATGTTCGTGAGTCTAGCCATTAAGTAATAATTTAAAATTTGTTTAATGCAGATGTTTCACAAAACAAACTAAAACCACTCTTAGACCTTCTCCTGGAGCTTTCCGAAGAAGACACTTTTACTGATAAGGAAATTCGTGATGAATTAAACACAGCTATAGTAGCGGGCTATGATACCATTACCAGTGCGCTAACGGTTATGATAGTAATGATTGGAGGGCATTCTGATGTACAAGAAAAACTCTACGAAGAGTAAGTAGAATAATATAAATCCCGCCTGGAGACCTGTATACTTTGCAATCACGCAAAACTTGCTTGGAAGATTATGTCTATAATTCACTATTCACAAGTTTAAATGATAATTCTACATTTATTGTACCTACGTAGAATGAACTCGACTGGTAATTTTTTCCTGTGTCGTGAGTGCGTTTATAAACAAGAAATTCGCATGAACACGTATCCAGACCGAAACAAACGGGATGGTCACACAAACATTTTTCTCTAACTGCTCAACCTTTTCTTGCTTTTACAGGTTAATACGAGTCTTAGGTCCAGACAGAGATTTACATAAAGATGATCTACCAAGATTGGTGTATACAGACGCAGTCATTAAAGAGTCACTACGGCTGTATCCTCCTGCTCCTATCGTGGCCAGACATGTAGATAAGGATGTTAAGCTCAGTAAGATTTCTAACAAACATTTTTGTAGATTAACAGATTTTTCGATGTTAACGCACTTTAAACTTTGCGCTCCATGTGAAAATTTAATTTTAATAATCTTTCTGAAATAAACTTAGTACATTTTAGGCTATTAACTTGATGACTTGACACATGCCAAGCCTGCGGTATTCTTTGCGAGCTACTTGCTTTTTGCAAAGTTAAGCAACGTTCAACTCGATCAGATTGAGATGAATAATCCCTTTTAGCATTTTCAATTTCGATTTTAGCATTTTCAATTTCAAGCTTTGGTTCCAAGTAGTTCATGAGTCGGGAAACTAACTAGAAAGCCAAAATGGGGGGCTTGATAACTTCCAAAATCACTAGATTTTTGGAAGTTATCAAGCCAAGTGGCCAACACCCGCCCATCTCTATCGATCTGGATTGCGTCGGCGTATGACCTAAATTTTGACTCAATTCATGAGAAAATGCCTTTATCCAGTAGCACGACAGTATAGGCTACTTTATTTAACTCGTAACTGCAGTTATCCACCTGTTCATACTGTTATATAACCTGTAATATTTTTACACAATATGACACAATATTTTAGCTGTCACATACGCATGACAATCTCAAATAAGGGCAAAACTATACAGCACATCATTTCCTTCCATTTTAATTCCTCAGAAAACTACACCATGCGAGCTGGTAGCGAATGCATTATAGCCCTATATGCAATACAAAGAAATCCAATGTGGGGGCCGGATGCTAATGAGTTCAAGCCGGAGAGATGGCTGGACCCTGCAACATTGCCTGATAATCCTAGTGCGTTTTCCGCTTTTAGTCTAGGAAATAGATTCTGTATAGGTATGTTGTCCAAATTACCAAACTCGTATATTGCGTTTGTCTCTGTCACACAGAGTGTTATGTTTTTTTGTATGTTTTATTACTGTATTAAATCTATGTTTATTTTTCTAATTTATAAATATCTATCATCGCGTCAGATCCCTGGAGGGGTCGGTAGAGAGCATGGAGTTCATACAGGTTCTTTCCTTACAGACTTCACTGCATTCCTCCACTCTTACCATTCGTCTCATACACGATATCGTTCTTCTTCCTAAGTGAAAAAATCAATATTTGCCTTGCCTTGCTTTGGGTTTAGGCAAGGTAAATGATTTACGGCTGCTTTGGCAGGTACCTGTGAAAGGTGGCCGGGAAGTCTTCCCAAGGTGTCATTAGTGTGACGCCACTGAGGACACTGCGCAACACACGCTGGAAGTATGCCCAACCTGGGCGGCCAAGCGCAGTGTACTCACGGGCGTAATCGGGAGAGACCTCATGCTGCTCACTGTTGTGCGAGCAATGGTCGGCAGTGAAAAGTCATAGTTGCGATAGAGGCATTCTGCGAGGAAGCCATCTCGCGGAGGCGGCGGAGCAGAGCAGGGAGAGTGATCCCCTCGGCCGTAGCAATATATATACGAGGAGGGATGAAAAAGTAGTGAGAATAAGAGATAGAATATAATGACTATTGATAACTTAATAATTTAGTTTTCTACATAGTTTCCGAGTCTCTCTACACACTGAGTCCAGCGCTTTTCCAAGGCTTCAATCCCTTTCACAAAAAAAAAGTTTTGTCTTGGTCCTGCAAAAAGCTCTCCACGGCATCCATCACCTCGTTATCGTCTTCGTACCTGTTTCCCCTTAAGTATTTTTTCAATTTGGGTAACAGATAAAAATCGCTAGCCGCCAGATCTGGTGAATAAGGGGGGTGGTCAACCAATTCGAAGCCAGCTTGCTGAATGGCAGCCATCGCAACTGCCGACCTGTGCGCGGGTGCGTTGTCGTGATGAAACAGCACGCCCCTTCGAAGTGTCCCTCTCCTTTTCTCTTTGATGGCATTCCTCAACTTGGGAATTAAAGCTGAATAATATTTGCAAGTTTTCAGAGTCTTCTTAAAACTTGTCCAACAATATCTTCGAAATGTCAAGTCGATTTTGTTTCTGATTGTCGGTTAACATTCTCGGCACCCATCTTGCGGAGACTTTTCTCATATTCAAAGATTGTTTCAATATGGATTGTATACTTTCATATAAAACGCCCGTTTCTTGAATTAAGTATCGGATGGTAAGTCTTCGATCGTTCAATACAATTTTCTCAACTTTCGCAACATTTTCTTGGGTGACTGACGTCGATGGACGGCCGCAACGATGTTCGTCTTCCGTGCTCGTTCTCCCTACTCGAAATTGAGAAGCCCACCTTGCGACAGTGGAATACGGCGGAGCAGACGCTCCTAATGTTGCCTCCAAATCGCAATGAATCTCTTGCGTCGTTAACTTTTTTAAACAGAGATTTAAATACCTCTGTTTAAAAAAGTTAACGGCTCGCACTTCTTTTTTCTTCATTTTCGAGAACACGTTCCGACACGAAGCAAAAAAATGATTAAATTGAGAAAAAAAACAAAAGAGAATCGAAGATTTTTATTTTTAATATTACAAATATGTATCTGAGCTATGCCAGCCAGTATTTTTTTTTATTTTTACCAACGAGTATGTCGTTCTCACTGCTTTTTGATCCCTCATATATATATATATATATATATATATATATAGATCTTCATCTATTCTCTTTTTCAGGTAAAAACTACGCCATGATGGGTTTGAAGGTGACTCTAGCACATATGCTCCGCAGATACAAGATTTCGGCAGATCCAAACAAGATTCAGCTTAAATACGATATCCTTATTAAGCTAACTGGAGATCGCGAAATCAGTCTAGCACTTAGAAGGTAATGAAATACATAGCATACAAAAATAGTAGGTGTATGCAGTAAACTGTTCGGTGCAGCGTGATGTGATAACTAAGCAAAGTGTACAAAACATTTTATTAAATAAATTTTGTAACATAATAATTCGTGGTATTGCATTTTACTAAGACTTGTGCATTGATTAACTCTATATCTTAAGTTGGTTTACGTGAATGTTTATTGATTTTATTTACATAAACGACTTACCTAGGAACATATTACTAAATAAGTGTGCTAGAGTGAAGACCTCAAACTTGTTAGAGACGACCAGCAAGGTTAAGGACTGGATGCGGAACGCAAGACCGAAGGGAATAGAGGGACATGAATGATACCTACACACAGCATTGGGTGGCTATGGGTTTACAATGATGATGAAAATATTGACAGATTTTGTGTTATTTTGCTGACGATGTATTATTTGACGTTAAATGGCTGTGGCAAAAATCTCCTAGAGCTGCAGTGGTAATGAGCATGCCACAGGGTTCAATTCTAAGGCCAATTAAGTGACATACTGAGTATTTATTCTTTTTACATTGATCACATTTAGATATAAACTCCGCAATGTGTTTGTCCAAACTTGGCCAAAAATAATATTTTCTGATATTATTTGTCGTTCGCCTAATGCCTGCGTAGCCACTTGTAGGCAATAGGTGAAAATCGTTTAATATGATTTGTCTGTTGTCAATGTTATTTATTCTTTGCCAGGTGCAAAGATTCAGGGTACAAATACTGGGACCGGTCCATTTCTCATAACTTTATTTGTTCTACTATTATTAATTATTATCGCTTTTTAATATGCACACTTCTTTTATTCCTAATATAATAATAATACAATACATAAATATATACAGACACACACACACACACACACATATATATATGTATATATATATAGTATATATAAATACGTACATATATATCCAAGTGTCCTACAATATTTGAAATAGACTGTGCGACATATTGACGTGAAACTAACATTGACTAACATTGAGAGGGTTTCGCCATCAGATATTGAGGGGTTGCCAACAGGGTTTGAGTAGGTACTCCTGTAGATTTTTTTTAAAAGAGAAACGGTTTTGAAGTGTTTCACAAGGCTGTCTAGTTTATTGAGGTGATTGATCTGCATTCAGGTCGAAGTAGCACAAATCACCATAATCGAGGATAGGGAAGATCAGGGACTGTACAAGCATTGCTTTTGCATTGGAAGGGAGAAAAATTTTTAATCGATTTAGGTATCGCAAAACAGTTTTCTGATGCCACACACCGATGCACTCAGCAACACCATGTCATCCGCGTAGCTAAAATCGTTTACGCAAACGTCATCTATATGTCACCCGACATGTTGGTTGCTGAGGGCAACAAGAAGTGCATTTACATATAAATTTAATAGTCTTGGAGAGCTGAGACGGTTCGCCCACAGGCTGCACGTGTATAAAGATGTACAAAAGGCTCTGAAGAGTGTAACTTTGACCTGTTTTCAGCATCGTGCAAACCTATGAGCAATCATGTTCGCTCTTACGGACAGTGCCCTACGTTCACTTTCAATATCCCTGTTGTCTTTAAGATCCACAGTTACCAGGTAACCTAGGTAGCTAGGTGGCTAGGTAGGTAGCTAAGATTGTTTACACAAACGTCATCTATATGTCACCCGACATGTTGGTTGCTGAGGGCAACAATAAGTGCATTTACATATAAATTAAATAGTCTTGGAGAGCTGAGACCACCTTGCCTTACTCCGCACTCCAATATGTAGGATTCGGATAAAGTTCCATCCCACCTAACGTTATTGATTTGGTGACTACTCCAATATATCAAAATATTGGTAAGTTCTTAGGTACTGCTCTACTAATAGGAATTTAAATAAATTGATGAAAAGTGGAGAATTCATTGCAAAATATAAATATCTTTTACATGTACGCTGATGGGTCCAACACGTAGAGGCCCTTTGCGAGAAGTTAATGTTATGTAAGCCACCTGCTGAGATCACTTGCTGAAAATGAAGTGCAAGGACTATTGTAAATTATGGAAAGAAAACAAGGGCTATGTAAATGAAGTTTGATGGACAAAACTGAACTATTTCAAAGGAGACGAACACCGGCCATAATTAGTGATAAATAATGACCCGTGGCCGGCGGTGACTCGCCGCTTACTAGATGGGCCCTCAAACGGTCGTCCTCGGACAATTGAGGACAACACCGGTGTGAGCGGCTCAGGGGTGTAGAGAGGTGTGCTGCGCTTTCTCCGAAGTTACTCGCGGCGTTATGCCCTTTAACACTTCCACCCCTGGAGTACATCGACGTAGGAACGCATTATCTTCCTACGTCGATATAGCTCTCACGGCTTCTCTCTGGATGGCAAATAAGGCTAGCTAGAGCCGAGAGTCCTGCGGGCACCCTTCGGTTTCCACTCGACCGACGAAGATACGCCGAGTTGGGGGCTCTGACCGACTCTCTGAAGCACTCGGGTCCGTGGTCGTTACTCACCAACAGCTCACCACAAGCTGCCCTGCGGGCTTATTATTATTATGTATATATTTATTAAGTAAAATTTCTTATAAAATATATATAAAAATACAAAATACAAATATTCTTATATATATTCTATAAAAGAAACGTGCTCTACCGACAGCAAGGTCTACGGCCCAAGCTACCGGCCGTCAGGGCTCCAAAGAGAGGAAGCTCCTTACAATGCACGCCGTGTCCAATATTACTGCCTTCTGTATCAGGCCTTTCACCCAACCGCCTAGCTTCTCGAGTTGTCTATCGAAGCTCTTCGCTATAAGGCCGTTGACTGAAACGACCATCGGAATAATGATAGTTGAATCAACATTCCACATGGCGGTAACCTCATGGGCCAGGTCCAAATATTTAGATATTTTTTTTCTTTTTCGGCCTTCACAAGGTTCTCATCATGCGGAATGGTGACATCAACTAGAATTACGCGTAGCATCGATCGATCTATTATCACGATATCAGGTTTATTAGCTAGCAGGTATAATAGATCGATCCCAGTAGAGCGTGATATGACCACTTTCGAGAACTGGAAAAGGCTGGTACTGGTAGTATGGTACTTCAGAGTCCACAAGGCCGTATTTAAGAGCAAGTTGTTGATGGATAATCCTGGCCACCTGGTTGTGTCTATGCAAGTACTCTCCGTTAGCAAGACGAGAACAACCGGAAACTACATGTCTAATAGACTCGCCGGGATGGTGGCATGCCCGACAAATGTCAACCGTATCGTCCTTTAGTATGTGTTTCCGGTAGTTGTTCGTCATGATAACTTCGTCCATAATTGCAAAGGCGAACCCTTCAGTTTCTCCAAAGAGGTTGCTGAAGCGTAGCCAGGTCACGGAAGCGAGCTGGTCCACATCAGGCCCTGTAAAAGCCCGATAGAACCGTCTGTGTAGCTCCTTGCCCTTCCATATGGTTGTGTGGTCCGAAATACTTAATACCCGAGGCCTTCGCCAGTTCCCGTTTGCCAAGGAAAGCGGAGTTAGGCCTCTATCGATAGCGGCAACATCTCGGTACATCAACACAGACACTCAGAAAGTTCTGTCTGAGATTGTACACCTTGCGGTTGTGTAGTGTCTTAGCGTTTAAAACCCCCGACCAACGCACTTCCGCGGGATGTACAACCTCATAACAGACGACAGCGGGTGATGCATACGATATGCTGTCAGCAATCGACGGACCTTTCTATCCAGGGCATCCAGTTCAGACTGAGTCAACCTTAGTATGCCAAAAGAGTAAGTAAGAACAGGCATGACACAACCATTGAACGCTTGGACCTTATTTCCACCTGATAAACGGCTTTTTAACACTTTTATCAGGCGGCTAAAGAATCGATCTATCAATGATTGCTTCATATCCTGTTCAGCTATACTTAAAGCTTGTGACATACTAAGATACTTATAGGAATCCATTTCAGAGAGACCTGAGGGATATTTCTTCGGAGAGTTGTAGATTGAAAGAATCGTGAACTCTCCCTCTTTGTACATGGATGACCGCAACCTTGTCTACTCCAAACTCCATTCCGATGTCATTGGTAAAGTTTCCAGTTATTTTGAGCAACTCCATCCAGTCTGTTTTCTTTGAAGCGTACAATCAAAGGTCATCCATGTACAGTAGATGAGATATAGGCTCACTCTCCCTCCGCAAACGGTAACCTAGCTTTGAATCCTTAAGTATAGCACTTAATGGATTTGCTTATCTTTATCAAGTCCGACGAACCAGAAAGGCCTCCACATCCTGGGTGACGAAGAACTGTGGTCCACTGCTCCATACACGAACCGAGGAAAAATTATAGCGCCGGGTATACTCTGTACAGCTCTAGTACCCTCCGCAGCCATGTATGAGGCACCGAATCATAGGCCTTCTTATAGTTAATCCAGGCCATGGAGATATTCTTTCTGGATCGTCGCACCTGTTGGCAAATGGCCATAACAATGAGGAGCAAATCCTTTGTACCCCGGGACCCCCCCTACACCCATTCTGAGTAGGCGTTAGAATATGCTGTGCCTCAAGGTGATTATTGGTGATGATGGCACGTACTTGATCCGATAGTCATTGCGCAGTAACGGCGACAGTCGGGTGAAGCCCCGGAAACAGAGACAATAATTTCGGACGGTAAGCGGTTAGGATGGTTCCTCCCTCTGTAGCACCATAGTAGGCCCGCATGATACTCAGATTTAATTCCGGAGTCCATCTCATGCGGCGTACTACACCCCCGGTAGCCGTAGGCGGAGCACAATGTTCCGCTGGTCCTAGGCGTCCCGGCAGCGGTGGGCGTCATCTCCTCGCAGGTCCGTAATAGAGGTGGAGACGCTGATATCCCGGCATCGTCGGTAGAGGCCCCAGATGTCGGCGATATGAAAAAATCTTCATCCTCCGAAGGCTGAGGCGAGGTGGGCGAGCCGGGCAAGGGTGATGGGCGTGCGCTAGGTGACCGGGCATTCCGCTGCCAACACAGCCGCACGGAGTTTCTTCGGCTGGGCTCGGCCACTGATAAATGTGTTCTATTGTTATTATTTGTTGTTATTATTATTATTAGTAATTAATGAAAGCTTTGTTGAAGCTTCTGAAGAAAACGCAATAGCAGCAACAAATATCCATACAAATTAATATGTTTAATACATTATAAGGATTTTTTAAATCAATCACATTAAAACAGTACATCGGTTCACACCACTTTTTTGTGCGTTTTTATTTAAATTATTCCCAGGTCGCCATTTACATGGACCAGGACCGAGCCATATGATAAATTTAGGAAGAATTAGCAAGGATTATTGAAGATTATTATCGGATAATTATCAAAAAGTTGAATATTAACTTTTGACGTTAAGGTTACTTGAAGGTTGGCAACGTGGTTTGTGGAAATACTATACAAATTAAATGGTGTTAAAGTTAGTTTAATGTTTGTATAATAACATCAGCCAACACTCGGCTCAGGTATTATTTAGTGTTAATTATTTAATAAAAGGTTAGTGCAATTTATTACCTATTATGAGAAAATTATGTAATAGAGTGAATGGTGCGATGGGAAGGCTACTTGGGTGCCGGCACTTAAGCTAAAAGGCGCAGCTGGCCATGCATAACGGAGTGCTTGTCCCAACGCTGTTATATGGCAGTGAGAGTTGGGTATGCAAGAAGGAGAACGAACGCAGGATAAATGCGGTCGAAATGCGATATCTGCGGAAGATGTGCGGAGTCATGCTGACCGACCGTATTCGCAACAGCGTAGTAAGAAAGCGAGTAGGTATGAAAGATAGTATCGGTGTAAAGATGAGAAAGGGTATGCTCCGTTGGTTCGGGCATATAGAAAGAATGCCAGAAAAAAGAATGACAAAACAGATATACAATGCAAAAGTGGAAGGATGTAGGTACCGGGGAAGACCTAGTCTATCTTACCATGACCAAATAGACCGTGTCTTATCTGAAGGGCAAGTCAAGAGTCTCCGTAACCGGCGAGTGTGTATGAGACGAACTATGAGAGTGGAGGAAGCCAGAGAGGTATGTAAGGAAAGAACCTGTTGGAACTGTGTACTCTCTGCCTACCCCGCGAGGGAGCTGGCGTGATGATATGTTATGTTCAATTATTTCAAACACTGGTGCATTGTGAATAGATTTTGGGTTGTCTATAATTAGCCTCAAGTAGGATTAATGTTAGTACTGCTTGATTTAATTATTTCTTATCAGCAATATCTATTCATTCACATTAAGTGTTTATGCGCGGGTGGCCATAACATAATTATTAATTAGCCAGTATTAGATATTGTTACAAATTATTTACTGTGATTGTAGTTACTTTAGAAAATTATATACAAGTCAATCAATAACCATTGATATGCAGATGTACGCCTGAATAGTAGTTAGGTGTTAGTTTTTTGGCTGAGTGGTGTATAATAAATCGTATTCATACAAATAGTCATATTATCGATTGTTAAGCATAAACATATACAGTCCATTGTGAGACTTTACAATTGGCCTATGTTTAGCTAATAAGTGCCTAAATTATTTTATTAGTTTGTGATTTGTATTTTATAAATTCCAGGTTGATCATACTCGACTCTCAAAATGACCGAACAAAAGGATTTATTGCTAAAGAAGCGAGGAAGCTACTAAAGCCGTCTAACTTCTTGATGCTTTAGGCAGTAAAATGGAGGGTACAGGTAAGATGGAGTCGTTGTACGACCAGTATGATGAGGTACAGTTGCAGTTGGAGTGTATCGTTGAAGACATTAAATCTCAGTACACAGAGCGAACGGAGTTTAAGTCACAATATTACGAATCACTATCTAGGTCGCAAACCATTTTAAATCAGTATGCTAAATTTAATAAATCCAATAATAGTGGTAAAGTACTCGAGCCAGTAGACTTAGACCTGTCCAGTTGCCTACTATCGAACTTCCGAAGTTTAATAGATCCTACAGTAATTGGTTGGAGTTCCGTGACACCTTTACCAGTCTCATTCATTCTAATGATGAAATTGACCAAATAAATAAATTACATTACCTACGTGCGTCTCTGGAAGGATCCGCTGCTGTGGTTTTCCAGTCCATCGAATTCTCAGCTAACAACTTCACTGTGGCGTGGAATTAGTTACGTGATCGATTTGATAATAAACGTTTATTGGTTCAAAATCATGTGTCAGCTTTATTTAGTATAGATTCTATTACAAGGGAGTCGTCTGTCGCATTAAAGGGCATGATAGACCAGTTAAATACAAATTTAAAGGCGTTGGAATCGTTAGGTGAGCCAGTAAAGAAATCGGGCACTTTTGATTTATATAATCACGCGTAAGTTGGACACAAAAACATACCGTGAGTGGGAGGAGTTTAAAGGTCGTATAAACAAGGATAGCGAGATTACGTTTGATGATTTCCTCAAATTCATGTGCAACCGCGCTGATTTAGTCGAGACGCTGGAGTTATCACGAAATCAGACGTCTCAAATTAATTTTAAATCTAGTCCTAAGCTGAAGGCTATGGTATCAACACAACCCTAATAATTCCAGTACAGAATCTGAGAATGACAGAGATGAGGAAAGAAATATACCGGCAATGCAAGAATGCCACTAAAACTTTAGTGAAAGAAAAGCGTGAAAGAGCCAGTATGATTGAGGAGGAGAGGCTGGCGAAGAACTTCGAGAACAACACCAAACTCTTTTGGAGCAAGTCGAGAAAGGCTCGAGGTGATTCGTCAGGCTCCAGAATGGAAACGATAAAATCTAAAGATGGTGACATTCTTGCAGACACACAAGCTGTGCTAAACCGGTGGAGTGAATATTTTGGAGAAATGTATGGAGATGACCCGGATACTGATGCCGCAGACGTGCCCAAAGGCGAGATTGCGGCACCAGAATCAACGGAGGACATCACTATGGAAGAAGTTGAATGGGCGATAGGAAGTATGAAAAACGGTAAAGCTGCGGGAGTAGACATAATATCTGCCGAGATGATCAAATATGGTGGAACTTGCGTCCGGGACGCTTTCCGGGCCCTTGCAAACCTTTGCTGGAGGACCGGTAGAGTCCCTACAGAATGGCGCCGCGCAGTCATAGTACCCTTGTATAAAGGCAAGGGTTCACAATATGACTGCGCCAATTACAGAGCCATCAGTTCGATCAGCTTGGCAGCCAAGGTGTACGGTAAAATTATTGAACGGAGAATGCGCGTGAAGTCCGATGGAATGTTGTGCGAGGCACAAGAGGGTTTCAGGTCTGGGAGAGGATGTTCGGATCAAGTCTTCTCACTCCGCAACATCGTAGAGAAGCATCTGGCAGTGGGGCGGAAGGTTTTCTGCGGTTTTGTAGATCTGGAGAAGGCATTTGACAGAGTTGTGCGAAAGAGACTTTGGGACATTTTGCCAGAGTATGGTATAGATGGCACTCTGTTGCGAGCCGTCCAGTCCACTTATGTGGACTGCAAGGCATGCGTACGGGTGGGTGGTAACAGGTCACCCTGGTTTGACGTTAAAATCGGCGTCAAGCAGGGTTGCGTGTTGTCCGCTAGACTGTTTATAATATATCTGGACAAAAGTCTTCAAAGACTGAAAGCGATGAATGAAGGTGTACAAATGGGTGACTTAGTGGTAAACCATCTACTTTATGCAGATGACGCGGTTTTAATAGCGCCAACAACCACTGATCTGCAAACGCTTGTCACAGTTATGAAAGACGACTGCATAATCAATGGCTTACACTTGAATGTAAAGAAAACCAAGATTATGGTTTTTGAAAGGGAAGAAACCAGAACGAATGTAAGGATTGTGGTTGGTAACGATGTGCTGGAGCAAGTGAATGAGTTTGTATATCTTGGATGCGCCTTCAGTAAGGATGGGAAATACACCGCTGACATAGAGAGAAGAGTGAGTGCAGGGAACAGAGTGAATGGTGCGATGGGAAAGCTACTCGGGAGCCGGCACTTAAGCCATAAGGCGCAGCTGGCCATACATAACGGAGTTCTTGTCCCAACGCTGTTATATGGTAGCGAGAGCTGGGTATGTAAGAAGGAGAATGAAAGTAGGATAAATGCGGTAGAAATGCGAGCTCTGCGGAAGATGTGCGGAGTGAAGCTGACCGACCGCATTAGCAACAGCGTAGTAAGACAGCGAGTAGGTATGAAAGATAGTATCGGTGTAAAGATGAGAAAGGGCATGCTCCGTTGGTTCGGGCATATAGAAAGAATGCCAGAGGAAAGAATGACAAAACAGATATACAATGTAAAAGTGGAAGGATGCAGGTACCGGGGAAGACCTAGACTATCTTACCACGACCAAATAAACCAAGTGTTATCTGATGGAAAAGTCAAGAGTCTCCGTAACCGGCGAGCGTGTATGAGACGAACTATGAGAGTCGAGGAAGCCAGAGAGGTATGTAAGGAGAGAACCTGTTGGAACTCTGTACTCTCTGCCTACCCCGCAAGGGATCTGGCGTGAGGTTATAGATAGATAGATAGAATCTGCTCCAAGGACTTGCCCTAAATGTAACGGTAACCATAGTTTAAATAATTGTCCACAGTTACTTGCATTAAGCAACGACGCCCGTCTAAAATTAATACCATATAATAAGGTGTGTTTTAATTGTTTTCGAACAGGACATTTTGCCAACAATTGTGGGAAGCCAGGCTACAAGTTATGTAAACGCAGACATAATTCGTTACTTCACGTATCCGAAAGGAAAAATAATGATGCGTCTTCTGATAATATTTTGTCTCCGTCTTTGTCTGTACCGTCTTCTTCTATTGACACGAATAATAAGTCATCAAACGAACTTACCTGAAGTGAAGTTCGACCATTATTATACGAAGTCCTTCGTTCGAAGATATAAACATGCAGCTCTCTCTACTCGCTTGGCAGTCCGCTAAGTTTTTTAGAAACGTCAACGCCTCCTCTATGGTATCTGTGGACATAACCTCTGCGACCAGTCCTTTTAGAAGTAGTAGATTTCAACTTTACCAACGGGCAGGGCGGGTTGGGTACTTATATCTTCGAACGAAGGACTTCGTATAATAATGATCGAACTTCACTTCAGGTAAGTTCGTTTGATCACTTATTATACTGTGTCCTTCGTTCTCGATATAAACATGCAGCTGTTTAGAGCTTTAAGGGTAAAGTTGAAGTATACCACATGAATGTCATTTTTAAGCGTGAGCTCTAAAACATAACATGTCATGAGTACATTTGTATAACACATTCCCGTTGTTTGCATTGCTATACAACACAAATACAAAAGAGATATATATATATATATATATATATATATATATATATATATATATATATATATATATATATACACATTGTTTCTTACAACCAGTGTGTCTTATTCAAAATAAATTTATTTAATCAAATTCTATAACATGTTATGTTATATAGCGTAGATCCATCCCAACAAAAATCTTTAAAGCACCTGTTATAGCACACCTGTTGGCCATAACTCATTACTACCGGGTAATAATAATCAATCATTACTTATCAGATATCAGTGCATTCTCCACCTCTTATGTCTTCTATATACAATTTTTTTTTTTTTTTGGAGATGTCTCTTTATATTACGAGAGTTGAGGAATTACCGATCCAGAACTTTGTTTATATGAAATTAATCCCTTTATAATAATTCTTGTATCATAGAAAACCCTTCCGAAACGAACTATGAGAGTGGTAGTAAGTAAGTAAAGAACCTGTTGGAGCCCCGCACCCCCCGCCTAACCCGCAAGGGGTCTGGCGTGAAGATATAGATAGAGATAGATAGAAAACTCTTACTGTGTACTAGATCTGGAAACAAAGTATGTTAGTACCGAATCTATAACAATATAAGACAAATAAGACAGGGAAACCTGTTTCCCCGCTAAAGTGTCTTCCAAGTCGTATGTGGGGCTTTTTTTTTTGTTTTTTTTTTTTTATTGTCAAATGATCTCTTTTTTGAGTACAGTGCCAGACAAAGGCTACAAATTATATTGGTGATTATAAGGATGCTTTGCTATAATTACTTATTTAATTTATGATAAAGTATTTTCCTTTATGTCAAAGTTCGGTTATATTTAATGTTAGTTATATTTATAATCTTTAAAGATGTACATATACCAAAATTTAACATTTTGTACTAGAGGCCTTTGTACTAATGTCCTTATCTAGAGCTATTCCTCACATAAGGCTATGTTAACATTAACTATATGATCTCGCCCCCCCCCCCCCCGTTACCCATTTTTGGGTTTGGAACGAAGGGCAGTGCTGATGTGTGGTAACCTAATTTAACCTGCCCCACTGTTAAACTATACCACTACTATTATTATATATTTCGAAACTATCCCAGAATCATTTCCATATCCTGAGTGGCCACATAAATATTTATGTATCACTTAACGATTCGTTCTTGCGCAATAAGGCCCGCGAACATTCATTTTTGGCAATACGATCGGGCCACCCCTGACCCATTATATTACTGATGAAAATTACACTCTAATTTACTAACTTAGTTATGACTTAAGTAGCGAATAAGTCACAGGCAACTAGACCAAACCACGGACTATAACTTTATGATATTGGGAATCCTATTCATAACTTAACTTTTTCATACCCTGAAATGCCACACTTCCTCTGCTTCTTTGTATGTGGCTGTTTTTTATGAGTAGCAACTGTAATGAGTAACATTCTAGTTAGTTCTAGATGTCCAACCGTGAGAATTGAGTGTCACTTAACTTATACATGTAGTACCTACGTATCATTCATATTTCGTTTAATATCATTATAATATTTTTTGCGCCCTCGCCTACCCACTTGGGATTTGGCGTGGTCTTATAATTAATAATAAATAAATAATATCAAGTTCCCTAAGACTAAGGTTATTGCTGATACTATATAATATTTATCATACGTGTAATAAAAATATACTTTAGATTATTCTTGTTTAAGATAATCTATACTTTTAAATATTGTAACTCAATATTTCATCAACTATAGCATGTCAACCTAATATCGTTAAATTTTTAAATAGGTATTATTATTAAGTCATTTGCATGACTTTATTTTCTTTTTATATATAGGTATATACATGAATAAGATACATGTAACATGTGGATGTAATAATTTAAATGTAACAATATGTAAATGCAAATTTTTGTATGACATCTCCAAACCAATATTTGACACTGAACCACTTTCAAATAAATTACAGCATGTATAGTTCTCTAAAACCACCTGTTACCATAATGGTAACAGGTTGTGTTTGTGTCATATCTCCGATATCCTAACTGTACCAGAAACATCACTGGTGCTCAATATAATTGTACACATTCAAAACTAAACACAAACCTATTTTTTATAGTTATTAATTTCTTGAATAATTTTATTTGATTATATATTATTTATTGATTATAATATTATCAAACAAAAGTACAATAAAAACATCCAATTCTTCAATTCATGAATTAATGTATAATCTTTCCTCTGTGTGTCTCAAATTTCTAATGTATTAATTACATTATAAATGATGCAGGACGTAACCAAAAACCAAAACCATTGGACTGATTACCCAATAGAAAGCTGAATAGCTCCTAATAAATTTTTATTAGTATATTTAATATGACTCTAATGTCTATTATTAGCATTGAATTTCTTTGTGGGATAAGGATTATAGCACAGTTGTCATCATCTATCTTTAATTAAATTCTAATGAAAATGGCTTTAAATAGTATATCAATTATTAAAAAAATATGTTTCTAATAATAATGTTTCTATACATAATGTTAAATATATGTAGGACCAGATTTTTTAACCTTCACTTGTATGGATTACTTGCAGTATTTGCACAAAACCAATATGTAAAGTTATGTTTGCCGTTGAAGGCAGACAGACACACATTTTTATTAGTCTCATAGATACATTGTTACACACCAAAGTCAGTGAATACCTTTAGCCTCCAATATTATGGTTTATTTGTAACAGCCATGTTGTATTCCTGAATGTTTAACTGATTTTTTCAGTAACATAAAAAAAAAAAAACAAAATTGGCCTTTATGTAAAAAGCCTAGCAAGCTTTTCTTACCTCACATTCTCTGGTAGGAGACTTTCAATGTCCATTGTGATTTGTTTTTGATGGGCTGATAAGTACACTGTGGGTTAATAATTTACACACCGGATGAGGATTGTTGTTCTATATTGGTTACAACACTGGTGGTTTTTGAAATTTAAACTACTGCTTATGAATATATAGTTATAATTCCATATTGTTACTCCACTATATTAAAACTCATTTAATACAAAATATATACTGCTGACCACAAAGGTTCTTATCCCAATCAATGTTTCATAGCTGTATTGTTAGGACTCATCTTCCCTGGCTGCCCTGCAAGGGGCCTGGGCTGATAATATTGATAATTATTAGTTTTATGTTAACTGGATAGACCAGGTATTTTATATTATATTTTAAGGATGTATGTGTGTAACACAAATTATTGCACAACTTGCCTGTCTCAGCATCGGTAGGCTGAGATATTATATTTGGAATATTTCCACAATTCTGTTGCTTGTCAGTTATAACAGGCATTGTTATAAGTAGAGATTACTTTGGCTCATCGGTTTATAAACCCTGTTCAGGGATAAATAGTGCAAGGTTTACCTTTTTTAATACAAGTGCTCATAATATTGCACAATTCTTTGTGTAATAAGCTCCACTTTGGGCTATTTCAGGATTATTGTACAAGTATGTCTAATAATGAAATCAATGCAAAACATTATGTTTCATTGTAGAAATGTGAACTGCACAGGAGCACCTCATGGGTGAAACCTATGAGTAGTATGACCTTCAGCACATATCTCGTATGGGCCCCAAGTCTTGCGGATTACGCCGATGCATCTCGTACACCACTCGTGTCCTTGAATTACCGTTAAGTCTTGCGGACCACGTCGATGCATCTCGTACATCGCCCGTGTCCTTAAATTGGCATCGATCCTTAACAATCTTCATTATTGATTAATGTCCCCCCTAATTTCTCTCATTAGAGGTATTACATTGCCAATTTATAGACGGTTAATAATTGTTTGCAGGTATATTGCGTATTAAACTATTTTTACACGAAGAGGGACATGAGACTTCGTTAGTTTACTTTTGGAGTGAAGACTTTACAAGTCTTAATATGACAAAACTCACGTCTCCAAATATTCGATATTATATACATAAACAAGTTAAGCTGAAAACGCCACAAATAAACAACTAGACGTAAGATATTTCTGAATTTGCCTATACGATGTTTTCAAATTTATTTCACAACATCACTTGAGTATATACAAACCTTTTGTTATATAATTTCACTGCTACGACTATATGATTAAATTAAATGTCGACCAAAACTTTATTACAAGGCATCGGCTGCCGCGCTAAACGAAATAATGGTCGCAGAGGTTATGTCCACAGATACCATAGAGGAGGCGTTGACGTTTCTAAAAAACTTAGCGGACTGCCAAGCGAGTAGAGAGAGCTGCATGTTTATATCGAGAACGAAGGACACAGTATAATGTGGCTTTGTCTGCAATCTTATCGCCTTTGCTATGGCAAAGCGCGGCAGCGCGGCGTGCTGTTGTCCACCGCCTTATAAGTACGTGACTGTAATGACCGCGAGTATGTGGTGCGCGTAGTACTGGACAGCGGTAGTACGTCGTCCTTTATAACTGAACGTTAATGCAGACGGTTAAATCTACCTACTAATCAGATAGACCGACCGATATTTGGCATTAATAACGTGACTTCCCACGTAGGTAAAACATGTTGTGATAAAATAACGTCTCTCAATAATAGTTTTCAAGGTAAACTTTATTGTTTTGTTTTACCATTCATTACTAATAAAACCGCGTGTCGGCAAACGTAGTATAGGGCGCCCTGTAGCTAGGTGGGGCGACGATATTCGTAAGGCAGCGGGCAGGGATTGGAGAAGGAGAGCTGAAGATCGAGCTCAGTGGCGTGCCATGGGAGCGGCCTACGTCTGGACGTAGCCATGTCAGTGTCAGTCCACTGCCAGCAGTGGACTGACACGGGCTGATGATGATGATGATGATGACTAATAAAATAACTGTTGACTTTCCGTCTCATGTCTGTTTGGGATTTACTAGGGTCACAGGCAATTAAATTAAGTAGTAACAAGCCAGTATTGTGTGAAACAAAATTAGGATGGATAGTTTCCGGCCCTATACGTTATAGGGCCGGAACACCGGACACTTTGTTAAAAATACGACTCGGTTAAGTGATGGTCGTTTTTGTTTGCGTATAACGCTTAAACAAAGTCCTTCTGTTCTAGGAGCTTCAGTTCAAAGGGCTACACAGTGCCTTTATTCTCTAGAACGTAGACTGAGGGCTAAAACGGATTTTAGTAAGTTGTACCACGACTTCATGTTCGATTATAAGATAGAATAAAAATTTAGATCGTAGTTCTAATTGTTATTTTATACCTACGCAAATGCAGTAGTACTACGAAGCTTCGCGTAGTATTCAGTTGTCCAACGTCGTCAAGGATTTCTTCCATTGATATTCAGATGGTAGGACCATCCGTTTAAGACGATCTCCTGTCTATTCTTATCCGATTTCGGTTACATAAGTATGTCTTGTCAGCGGATGTTAAGAAGATGTATAGACAGGTGATTGTCCATCCATCTGACAGACATTTACAGCAAATATTGTGGAGGGATGAAGTCTGTAATCCTGTCAAGGTTTATACTTTAAATGTGCACATGTTTTTATAGTGCACCATTCCTAGCGATTAGGTGCCTTAAGCAAATAGGAATTGACTGTAAAATTGATAGGATAGCAGATATCATCAAACATGTTTTTTACGTTGATTTAGATGAAGTGAAGTTCATGCAAAGGGAAGTTACAAACGCACTAGCATCAGCCTGTATGTCACTGAAAAAGTGGAAATCAAATGAACCTCAACTGATTTCTAAAAATGTTCAGTCATCGTTAAATTTAAATACTAGATCAAGTAGATTATTAGGTCCCGATTGGTTTTCATGCTCTGATGAACTCTCTTTTTTAACGGATATGCTGTCCAATAATAATAACTCGAAGCGTGACCTGCTTTCCACAATTGCACCCCTCTAGGTCTTTTAGTTCCTTACGTAGTCACCTTAAGATGTTACTCCAAACAATATAGCTAGACAAACTGTCATGGGATGAGCCATTCAACTTTGAGCTCAAGACAAGTTGGAATACGATCGTTACGTCTTTATCTCTTTAACATAAAGTTCGTATTGCACGCATTGTTCTTTGTGATTCGTACAGGGAAATCGAACTTCATATTTTTACAGATGCTTTTGAGCGCGCGTATAGCTGCGTCTATGTTCGCAGTGTTAGTAGTAAGAATGAATGCATGGGTCGTTTGTTAATAGCCAAAAATCGAGTTTGGAGTCGAAGATTGGAGTTATGCGGTTCCGTTGTTGGTGCTCGTTTATATGAAGGTATCAAATTCATTTCTAGTACAGGTTAGTCGCATGCCGCGTGGTTCCCGGCTTAGAATAGGACCAACCCATCTCATCCCATCGGGTGTCGTACAAGGCGACTAAGGGGAAAACTAGGGAATGGGCAGCAGCGTTCCCTTAGCACTTCGGCGACCAATAACTGCGCTCGCCAACCCGCCTGCCAAGCGTGGCGAGTATGGCAAACACCCCCAATTATGGAAGAATGTAAGAAAACCAGGCCCCTAGTCCCCGGCAGTCCTGTTCGTCCTGGCCACGGTAGCAGCCATGGTAACGACAGGACAAGGGGTGCTAAGAATCTCCGGCAGAGATTCGGCTACCACCAACACCGAAAATTGGCCCTGGTGACATACAACGCACGCACGTTAAGGACAGATGAGAAACTTGTTGAGCTGGAAGAAGAGGTAAACAAGTTGCGGTGGAGTATTGTTGGTTTATCGGAGGTCCGAAGAAAGGGCGAGGACACGATAACCTTAAAATCCGGCAACTTGTTTTACTACCGGGAGGGCGAACAGCAGTCCCAAGGTGGTGTCGGATTTATCGTCCACAAGTCACTCATAGACAACGTTGTGTCCATCACTAGTGTGTCGAGCAGGGTAGCGTACCTGATACTCAGAATATCCAAAAGATATTCGCTGAAGGTCATACAGGTCTACGCACCGACCTCGGCATACTCAGATGATGACGTCGAAGTAATGTATGAGGACATTAGTAGAGCCATACATACTTCCAAAGCACACTTTACAGTGGTTATGGGTGACTTCAATGCGCGGCTGGGCAAACGGGGCGATGATGAATTGAGAGTGGGGCAATTTGGATATGGGCAACGCAACCCCAGGGGTCAGAGGCTGGCCGAATATCTGGAGAAGAAGGGACTCTTTATGATGAACTCTTTCTTCCGGAAGCCGCCTCATAGGAAATGGACCTGGATGAGCCCTGATGGTTTCACAAAAAATGAGATAGACTTCATCATGAGCACCAAGCGACAAATATTTAATGATGTCTCCGTGATTCACAGGGTAAAAACCGGCAGTGATCACCGAATGGTCAGAGGCACATTAAATATTAATGTCAAAATGGAAAGATCGCGTCTGATGAAGTCTACGCTCCGACCTTCTAATGCACATATCCAAAACCCCGAGAACTTTCAACTCGAATTGTCAAACCGCTTCGAATTGCTAGACAGCAGCGCATCAGTGGACGAAATCAACAATAGGTTGGTAGAGACTGTCCATACGGTCGGGTCCAAGCATTTTAAGCCCCACCGTAAAAATAGGCCTCAAAAGCTATCTGACTACACCCGAAACCTTATGGCTGAGCGACGTACCATGACACTCCGAACCTCCGATGATGCTAAGTCCTATAGGCAGCTCAATGGACAGATATTGAAGTCCTTGCGACACCACTTACGGTCCTTCAATGCAAGACGTATTGAGGAGACCATAGAGCAGAACAAGGGCTCCAAAGTGTTTGCAAGAGACGCGTCTATTGGGCAAAGCCAGTTGACGAAGCTGAAGACGGAGGACGGAAACGTAACGTCGAATAGGTCAGAGGTGCTCAGGGAGATAGAGAGGTTCTATGGGCAGCTGTATACCTCAGTAGCTGAACCTGTTGTTGACTTGGTAAAAGACCCAAGAGCCAAGCTAACCCGACACTACACTGAAGATATCCCGGACATCAGCCTGTACGAGATTGGGATGGCTCTCAAACACCTTAAAAACAACAAAGCGCCGAGTGAAGACGGAATTACTGCAGAGCTTCTGAAAGCGGGCGGATCGCCGGTACTTAAAGTCCTTCAGAGGCTGTTTAATTCCGTCTTGCTCGAAGGAAAAACGCCGGAAGCGTGGAACAGGGGTGTGGTGGTACTCTTTTTCAAGAAAGGTGATAACACTTAACTGAAGAATTATAGGCCCATCACACTGCTGAGCCATGTTTATAAGTTGTTTTCGAGAGTCATCACGAATCGTCTCGAACGCAGGCTTGATGACTTCCAGCCTCCCGAACAAGCCGGTTTCCGGAAAGGCTTTAGTACCATAGACCACATACATACGCTGCGGCAGATTATACAGAAGACCGAGGAGTATAATCGGCCACTATGCTTGGCGTTTGTGGACTATGAGAAAGCCTTCGATTCGATCGAGACTTGGGCGGTTCTTAGATCTCTCCAGCGATGCCGCATTGACTATCGGTACATTGAAGTGTTGAAGTGCTTGTATAATAACGCCACCATGTCAGTCCGAGTACAGGGGCAGTGCACGAAGGCGATCCCCATAAAAAGAGGAGTAAGGCAGGGAGACGTCATTTCTCCGAAACTGTTTACGGCCACCTTAGAGGACGCCTTCAAGCTCTTGGAATGGCAAGGACTTGGCATCAACATCAATGGCGAATACATCACTCACCTTCGATTTGCCGACGACATTGTGGTCGTGGCGGAGTCGCTGGAAGATCTAGGACGAATGCTCGGTGACCTCAACAGAGTATCTCAACAAGTGGGTCTTAAAATGAACATGGACAAAACGAAAATAATGTCTAAAGTCCATGTCGTACCCACCGCACTCACCGTTGGGAACTCTACTCTTGAAGTTGTCGACGAATACATTTACCTGGGACAGGTAGTCCGGTTAGGTAGGTCCAACTTTGAGAGAGAGGTCAATCGACGAATCCAACTCGGCTGGGCAGCGTTCGGGAAACTGCGCAACATCTTCTCATCCAAAATACCTCAGTGCCTTAAGACTAAAGTTTTTAGTCAATGTGTGTTACCAGTGATGATATATGGATCAGAGACGTGGTCTCTTACAATAGGTCTCATAAAAAAGCTCAGAGTTGCTCAGCGAGCGATGGAGAGAGCTATGCTCGGCGTTTCTCTACGCGATCGAATCAGGAATGAGGAGATTCGTAGAAGAACCAAGGTCACCGACATAGCCGTTAAGATTAGCAAGCTGAAGTGGCAATGGGCGGGCCACATAGCGCGTAGATCGGACGGGCGTTGGGGCAGAAAGATTCTAGAGTGGAGACCACGTATTGGCAAGCGCAGCGTGGGACGACCGCCTGCCAGATGGACCGACGATCTTGTGAAAATCGCAGGAAGTCGTTGGATGCAGGTGGCATCGGACCGGTTACGCTGGAAAGCGATTGGGGAGGCCTATGTTCAGCAGTGGACAAGTATAGGCTGAGATGATGATGATGATGATGACAGGTTAGTCGTGTTTACTGCTGGACTTACTCCGCCATCGTGTTGGGATGGCTGCAAATGTTGTCTTCTAAGCTTCAGCCATTTGTACGCAATCGCGTTGCTGAAGTTTTAGAAAAGGCGGATCATTGTTCATGGCGGCACGTTCCTACCAACGAGAACCCAGCAGATCTAATATCTCGTAGCATGGATATTAGTACTCTGCAATGTTGCAGTTTATGGTGGTGTGGTCCCAATTTTTTTAACAGGATTCAACCAGTTGGCTTTCACAATTTAAACATTTAGGTTTTGAAACTATACCAGAAACTCGACCTGATATCACATTATTATCTACTTATATTAAAACACAAATGAAAAAAATATATATTCATAGACTTCAATCGTTTTTCCAATTATACACGACTTGTTCGATGTGTAGCATATGTTTTACGATTTATAAATTTCTGTAGTAAGCATTATTTTAAAACTAACTATTTATCACAGAACGAGATACAGGACGCATTAAATTTATTAATTATTACAGTTCAGAGTGATTCGTTTCCAGAATACAATTTACTTATTCATAACTGCAGTTTACCAAAAAAGACTGCCCATCTAAAATTTAATGTCTATTTAGATGACAACAACATATTGCGTGTAGGAGGAAGTCCCGACAATTTTAATTTTTGTTACAGTAAAAAGCACACTATTTTATTACAGTCCACAACATAAAAGGTAATGCATGCAGGTCTGCGGTTACTTTTGGCTTCTATAAGAGAATCCTGAATATTTCCTTAGAATGTTTCACTGAATTCGAATCGGTAGTAGAATCCTTATGGTCTGATTATGTACATCACATTATCATGGGCGACTTTAATACTAACCTCCTTGCCCACGATTCCCCTCGTTCCTGCAAACTCCTATACCTCATTGAGTCAGCCAGCTTGCACATTCTGCCTCTCGAGGCTGCACACCACAATATCAAAGGTGATGACACCTGGCTCGACCTCATACTTACCTCGAATCCTACCCTCGTTTCCTCCCATGGTCAGCACGATGCCCCAGGTTTTTCTCACCATGATCTTATCTTCCTTTCCTATATCCTAAAAACTCCCAAACCTCCTCCCAAAATTCTGCATAAGCGTTGCTTCGCTCGAATGGATATCGATAAATTAACCGAATATACATCCAAACTCAACTCTGGGCACCCCTAACAAAAGCCGAGACTATCTGAAGACGCTGGAGAGGTGTTGGTGAAGATTATAACTTAGTGAGAAATTAAAACACTCTTTTTTGATGTGCAGCACGCGGCGAACCGTTTTATTCGAGAATATATAAAAAAAAATGACATTGTGCGTGACACATGAACGTAGGCTTCTACGCCTGGAAAAATTACATTAGCAATTTATATCATTGCAATGTATTAACATTGCTTTACTTAATTGCCGCTGCAACATACCCCTGGGCGTTGAAAGATCCCTTTCAACCAGAATCCTCAATCAAAGGACACATTTTGGTAAAGTCCCTTCGGATGACTCCTGTGGCAGTCTTGATGTCGGCAACCCTGCAAATGTGATCCTTGCCAGGGTAAAGAGCAACGATGCGACCTATCTTCCACTTCAAAGGCGGCAGGTTATCCTCCTTAATGACCACAAGGGAATTGAGTTTCAAAGCATCCCTGCAGCCGTGCCATTTAATCCTCTGTTGGAGCTCAAAAACGTATTCTTTACTCCACCGTGCCCAAAAGTGCTAACGAAGCTGCTCAATCCTTTGGTGCCGGGTGTGGTGATGTGTGGAGTAATCACGAAGATCCTTGACAGGGAGAGAGGTGAGTGGTCTTCCTATTAAAAAGTGACCTGGAGTGAGAGGCGACAGATCTTCTGCATTCGACGATAAAGGAGTAAGTGGCCGTGAATTTAATATAGCCTCAATCTGAACAAGTGTCGAATTAAGTTCCTCATAAGTTAGATGACAATTGCCCAACACTTTGACTAAATGATGTTTAGTCGATTTGACACCCGCCTCCCATAAACCACCAAAATGCGGTGCATAGGCTGGCATAAAGTGGAAATTAATTCCGTCATGAGCAACGCTTTCAGCTATGGAGTTACAATTGCGCTTTAAAAAATCTGAAATTTAAAAAATCTGAAACAAATGAAGTCCCATTATCGGAGTACATATTAAGAGGTTTCCCTCTTCGCGACATAAATCGACGCAGAGCTTGTATATAAGTACTGCTGGTCAAATCACCCACCAACTCTAAATGTATGGCTTTGGTCGTAAAACATACAAAAAGTACGATGTATACCTTCATCAGCCTACATCCACGACCTTGACGACTGAGGGAAAGTAAAGGACCTGCATAGTCAACACCAACGTTTTGAAAGGGATAGTCTGCTGGTGAAAGTCTGCTTGACGGCAGATGACCCATTTGTGGGACGATAGTCTGTCCCTTTAAACGTTGACAGCGAACACATTGCCTGTAGCAAGCTCTGGCTAAATTGCGACCACCTAAAGGCCAATATGTGTCGCGAATTGTGGCTAATAATAGCTGTGGACCTGCGTGCAATAACCTAATATGCTCAAATTTAAATAAAAGTTTTACAAAATGATTAGTGGACTGTAATAAAATTGGATGTTTTTTGTTATAACAATAGTCAGAATTTTCTAATACCAGGGGGGTATTAGAAAATTCTGCGCGTATAATTTTATCATTATCTAGAAAAATATTTAACTTAACTTAACTTATAAAAGAGGCGATTTTTATGTGGTAATCGTTGATTATGAATTAATAAATTGTACTCAGGAAATGACTCCTTCTGGGATTGAATAATAATCAAATTTAATGAATTTTGCAATTCGTCTGTAGTAAAATGTAAATCGTTCGCAGTGCGCCTTTTACAAAAATTAATGAAACGTAAAACATAACAAATGCTGCATTGCAGTCTCTTAAAATTTGAGAAACGTTCAAAATGAATAAGTTGGTTATCGTGGGGAACAACATGAAGCGATATGTTAGTCTTGATTTCGGGTAATGGAACTGAGCTTTCACAAATTTTAGGCCAAGTAGTGTCGTCTTTGTGTAAAAAAGTTGGACCAAACCACCACAGATTAAGCAACTGCACGGAAGAAGGTTCAACTCCTCGTGATATCAGGTCTGCAGGATTTTCACGTGTTGATACATATCTCCAAGTACATAAATCGCTTGTAATATCAAGGATTTCTGCAACACGATTACGGACAAAAGTGTTTAATTTAATAGGCAGCATCCTCAACCAACCTAACACGATCATGGAGTCAGTCCAAAAGACAACACCTGAAACTTGAATTCGAAGTGACTTGGCAACTCTTCGCTATAAACGTGCTCCAATAAGAGCAGCGCATAGCTCTAGCCCTGGTACGGTCAAAGGTTTAATAGGAGCAACGCGACTCTTTGCCATTAATAAATGTACTTCGACATCACCCTGTTCGTTAAAACTGCGAACATATAGACATGCACCGTAAGCTAATTCCGAAGCGTCGGTAAAAATATGAAATTCTAGCCGTTGATGGCAATTACAGACGACGCGACGAGGGATGCGTAAATTATTAACAGCTGGTAAAGCTTGAATTATGTTGGCCCATGCAGCACCAACATGGGTTGAAAGCTGTTCATCCCATGAAAGCTTTTCAAGCCACAGCCTTTGAAGTAGCATCTTCATGCGTATTACACATGGTGCTAGTAACCCTAAGGGGTCAAATATTCTAGCAATGATTGCTAGCATCTCACGCTTGGTATTTTTTTATTCTTAGGGACGGCAATTGGAAAACACAAATCGTCGGTATGCGTCAGCCAACTCAGACCTAAAGTTTTATTTGTGACGTCACCTTTCATATTAAAATTAAAGGGAGTCTGACTGGTCTGGTCCGCTATTAAGGGTGACGTATTGGACTTCCACTTCCTTAAAGACATGGAAGCAGAAGTAAGAGCATCAGTTACTTTATGGCGCAACATTTTAATATCCTCAAGTTGGTCTGCACCGGTCAAAAGGTCATCGACATAGAAGTCATGAAGGATGATATCCGCGACCCTTTGATCGGTACATTCAAGCCCAATTTGCTTGAGGCACCTGGTAGTAAGAAATGGAGCGCTAGCAGTACCATAAGTGACTGTATTTAATCGGTACTTCTTAATAGGACGAGTGGCATCCGCACGCCATACGACTTGCTGCAAATGTCTATCTGTTGGATGTACTAATATTTGTCGGTACATCTTTTCGACATCTGCTGAGAGTACATATTTGTACAGCCGAAACCTAAGAATAATAGCCGTCAAATCATCTTGGACGGTAGGTCCTACCATCTGGATGTTATTAAAGAGACTCCAGAAGTGGTAGGTGCGCTGGCATTAAAACTACTCTCAACTTAGTGGTAGTGCTACTATCGCGCAATACCCCATGGTGTGGAATAAAATAAGACCGGTCTCCAATAACGTGACACTCGGACATGTGACCTAATTAAATGTACTCAGACATAAAGTCCTTATACAATATGTCAAGTGAGGGCTGACTCTGATTTCTACGCTCTAAAGATAGAAAACACCGTTTTGCACGATGAAATGAATCGCCTAAGATTTCTGGAGACTCCTTTAATGGTATTTTAACTCAAAAACGGCCACCGGCCGGGGTGTACTCAGTACACCTCTGCCACCCCCTCTGGGGAATATAGGCGTGACGGTGTATGTATGTATGTAAAAACGGCCATTATCTAAAGTAGCCATTATCGCGAAGTATTTTTAATAAAATGTTCTTCACACAGCTTTCAGCTGAGGACAGCTGAATAGGTGGATGACTCATGGCAGACTTCTTCCAGCTGCCAAAACCGCGCTAATTGGGTTTGAATGTCATCAAGTTCCTTAAACTGTGAAGAACCTTGGCTGTTAATAATAGTATAATTACACATGAAATAAAACTATTTTACGGATTTTATCGCGGTTTATTTTTTTATTTTTAGTTCCCGACGTTTCGAGTGCTTTGCAGCACCCATGGTCACGGGAGGGACTGAGGTGTTAGATGTCCAATAGGCATAGTTGTTCCGGGGTACCCTCAAACTTCTTAATTATTTTTGTTGTTGTTGGTCCGATCTACGCAGAATGAGCTCACGGTGTCTTGAGGTCTTGCAGTGTTATGCTTGGTTTTAGATTTGATTATATTAATTACCGGATCCCAAGACGATGGAAGCACCCAGCCATCTTCTCTATTGAAATTAGGATGTTTTTTAATTTTAATAGCCTCGCGAACCATCCTTGGTAGGAATCGGTGTTCTTTCACGAGGATTTGTGGTCTATCAAATCTGATGTTATGGCGGGTGCGGTCAAGGACATGTTCACAGACTGCAGACTTCTTTGAGCGACGGTGTTTTAGGTCAGCTATGTGTTCTTTAACCCGAGTTTTTACCGGTCTTTTTGTTTGTCCTATATAAGAGAGACCACATTCACAATCAAGCTTGTAAACTCCTGCATCTTGTAGAGGGATCTGACACTTGACAGATGGTAAAAATTGACTGATCTTCTTCGGCGGCTACTATCGACTGGTTCGCTTAATGTACTTAACGCTCGAATGTTTTTGTTAACCTGGTCTATGATACGTTTTAACAACATTGAGGACTCTTTAGTGATCGGTTCTAGATTAAACAATGCGGAAACGTGATTCTGGATTAATAACCTTTTGTTATCGAACCTTTCACACAAAAGTTCCCATGCCATTGTGTAGTTTTGTGCAGAAAACTCAATTGATTGTATCACAACAGCAGCTGATCCTTCCAATGACGATCTTAGGTAGTGGAATTTGTTAATCTTGTCAATGTCGTCATTGTCATGAATAACGCTAGAAAAGGTGTCGCGGAACTCGAGCCAGTTATCGTATGAGCCAGTGAATTTAGGTAAATTAATAGTATGTAATTTGACCAACTGTCGCTTAGAACTAGATTTTTTATCATCTTGTTCTGATTTAGAGAAGATATTTATCATATTTCTACCTTCAGCTAATGTTCGATAATACTGAGACTCAACAGTAGTTCTGTCAAGTATTTCAGTTTCAATATCATCCGATGAACATTCTATTTGTAACTGAATATCGCTATACTCATCGTATAAACTGTCTAGTTTATCAATACGCAGTTGTAACTCCATTACCTGACAAGAAGGTATTTCGGAAACCCTTAAACTAGTGAGATAATTTCCGAATGCTGTTAATCTACCTTTGTAACTGCCTCGTTTCTTTCTAAGTTCCTTTATGTCAGCCATTATGAGAGACGTGTGTTGAAGACCTGGAAATTTACAATAATAAGCTGACTAATGTTTAAACTAATAATTTTAAATATGTTTATTGTCTAAAATTAGGTTAATTGTACATAGACTATGTAAATAATTTAATTGCGTGGTTCATTTACCTAAGTAAGTCTAAATAATTGTATGATGATTGTAAATAGTATCTAGGTATAATTTATAGTTGTATAATTAAATGCATAAGGTATAAAGTAAAATTTAAGCATATAGGGAGTAATAATTGTAAATAGTAAAAATTGTATGTAATTTAAATCTACACTAAGACAAATTATGTAAATAGGTATGATTTAATAGACCGGGTCTTATCTGAAGGACAAGTCAGGAGTCTCCGTAACCGGCGAGCGTGTATGAGACGAATTATGAGAGTAGAGGAAGCCAGAGAGGTATGTAAGGAAAGAGCCTGTTGGAACTCTGTACTCTCTGCCTACCCCGTAAGGGATCTGGCTTGATGATATAGATATAGATTTAATAAATTAAAATGCCAAAATGATAAAGGTTTGAAATTAAAATAAATTTAGTCAACTAATGTAACTATATTGTTACTGTGCTGTGTAGCTAAGCTAAGCACGTGCTAACTAATTTTCAATTCAACCTAATGCAATGTAAAAAATACCTATTAAAATGTGTAGATCTAATTCTATTAACAATTAGGTAAATGCAAAATCACTATACTGACCTTATAACAACTTGATGATACGAGTATGTACCTAGATATTGAACATTACCTGCCTAAGAGTGCTGGGTGCAAATAATAAATTATTAATTGTAACGCTTTTTATTTATTAATTAAATCACCCTAAAGTCCAAGCCACTGTTCTTCGTAAATCCTTTAATTTTGGTCACAAATATTTACTCATTAATCCAAGCACGTGCTCTCTTGGATTTAACTTTTTGGATTTTCAAATAATTTCGATAATTCTACTTGCTGATTAGCTTCGTCCGCTCGTGAGGACCATGAAGACGCTGGAGAGGTGTTGGTGAAGATTATAACTTGGTGAGAAATTCAACACTCTTTTTTGATGTGCAGCACGCGGCGAATCGTTTTATTCGAGAATATATATAAAAAAATGACATTGTGCGTGACACATGAACGTAGGCTTCTACGCCTGGAAAAACTACATTAGCAATCTATAATATTGCGATGTATTAACATTGCTTTAGTTAATTGCCGCTACAACACCATCGATGACAAAATATGCATCTTTAACGAAACTGTAATTCAGCTTTACGGTACCCATGCTCCTGTAAAAAAGTGAGGTTGAAGCGACCACCCGCTCTGTATTTATATGGCCATAAGGTGTAGAAATCGCAGATTTAAAAAGGATCGCACTGAAGATAACTGGGCCAGTTTTAAGATTGCAAGAAATCGGTGTAATAAGATGATACGTGACGCTAAACGCCGCCATATTCTTAACAATATTGAATCTTCGTTGCCTGCTGATATTTGGAAATTCTTAGGCACTTTAGGTATCGGCAGGTCTCGACGTCAAGACCTACCAAGAACAATAAATTTAGACGATCTTAATTGCCATTTCTACACAGTTGCTCTCGTCGATCGTCTAACTATACAGCAAATTTTTGATTGCCTTGATGGTCTTAGGCATCCGAACATTAATCCTTTTTACTTTTCTCCAGTCGACACTTGTGAGGTTAAGAATATCATAATGTCTATTAAATCCAGGGCTATTGGCTGTGACAAAATATGTCGATTTATGATCGTAACAATTCTGAACTATCTCCTTCCAGGTATCACCCACCTCGTTAATTTCTCCTTGGAGTCTGGTAATTTCCCAATTCTCTGGCGGAAAGCTTTTGTTCGCCCCCTGGCCAAAATTCCTAATCCCTCCCATCCCAGCCATTTCCATCCAATCTCCATTCTTCCTTTTCTTTCAAAAGTGCTTAAGGCCTACGCTCATAAACAATTATCTCATTTTACTTAATCTAATAATTTAATAAATCCTCTTCAATCTGGTTTTAGGCCTGGCCATAGTACCGTTCCTGCCCTCCTTAAAGTGATTGGTGATATTTAAGCAGGCATGGAAGATACCAAAGTCGCGGTGCTTGTATTGGTCGATTTTTCCAATGCCTTTGATACCGCTAATCACGATATCATTTTGTCCATTCTCTCCTGTCGTCTGTGCTCTCAAGAGTCACTGGATTGGTTCTCCTCTTATCTTCGGGAACGTCAGCAGTCAGTTTTGAGTGATGAGGCGTCGTCAGCATGGCGTTACCTCGACTCTGGCGTTCCCCAAGGCGGTATACTCTCTCCTCTTCTGTTTTCCATTTTCATTGACTTGGTAACCTATGAACTTCAGTGTGCGTATCATCTATATGCCGACGACTTTCAATTATACTCGCAAGATAGTGCTGATCGAATTTCTGACTTTATCGGCAAATTAAATCACGATCTGGGGGCAATTAAAAATTGGTCCGACAGTTTCGATGTCATAGTGAATCCAGCAAAGTGTCAAGCAATTCTTGCGGGGAGCTCCAGACTTATTAACAAACTAAACATTGGTTCTCTACCTCCGCTTGAGTTCAATGGTACAGTTATTCCTCTAAGTCCAAGCGTCAAAGATCTCGATTTACACATCGACACTACGCTTAGCTGGCAGACCCAAGTTACGTCGGTTGGTCAAAGAGTCACTGGAACGTTGCGATACCTGTATAAATTAAAAAACTTGCTCCCTTCTAATACCAAAGCAATGCTTGTGCAGTCCTTGATCTTTCCTATTTTCGACTATGGTAATATGTGCTACTTAAACCTGAATGCAGGTCAACTCAATAACATAGACCGCCTACTTAATAACTGCATTCGATTCGTATTCAATATGCGCAAATATGATCATGTGTCGGAGCATCGTTCACAGATGAAATGGTAACCTATTCGTCAACGCAGAGCTCTAAGGGCACGGACTACTTTGTTTTCTATCCTTCATTCTACTGTATCGCCTGCTTATCTTACTTCCCGATTTCGATACCTATGCTCCAATCATAATAAACATCTTCGCTCTTCTAATACTAGGAGGGATCAAAAAGTAGTGAGAACGACATACTCCTAGGAAAAAAAAAATTTGTCAGGCATAGCTCAGATACATATTTGTAATATTAATAAAAAAAAAATCTTCGACTCTCTTTTGTTTTTTTCTGAATGTAGTCATTTGTTTGCTTCGTGTCGGAACGTGTTCTCGAAAATGCAGAAAAACGAAGTGCGAGCCGTTATTAAATGCCGTTATTAATTTAAAAAAGTTAACGACGCAAGAGATTCATTGCGATTTGGAGGCAACATAAGGAGAGTCTGCTCCGCCGTATTCCACTGTCGCAAGGTGGGCTTCTCAATTTCGAGTAGGGAGAACGAGCACGGAAGACGAATATCGTTGCGGCCGTCCATCGACGTCAGTCACCCAAGAAAATGTTGCGAAAGTCGAGAAAATTGTATTGAACGATCGAAGAGTTACCATCCGATACTTAATTTAAGAAACGGGCATTTCATATGGAAGTGTTCAATCCATATTGAAACAATCTTTGAATATGAGAAAAGTCTCCGCAAGATGGGTGCCGAGAATGTTAACCGACAGTCAGAAACAAAATCGACTTGACATTTTGAAGATATTGTTGGACACGTTTCAAGAAGATTCTGAAAACTTTTTGTCTCGTTTCGTAACAATGGACGAAACATGGGTCCATCATTTTGATCCCGAGACAAAACAGCAATCTTCGCAATGGAAACGGCCATCATCACCGACCCCGAAGAAGTTTCGTGTCGTGGCATCGGCTGGCAAGGTTATGGCCTCAATATTTTGGGACTCAGAAGGAATATTGTTGATTGATTACCTGGAGCGTGGAACCACTATTACAGGCCAATATTATGCAGCTTTAATTCCCAAGTTGAGGAATGCCATCAAAGAGAAAAGGAGAGGGAAACTTCGAAGGGGCGTGCTGTTTCATCACGACAACGCACCCGCGCACAGGTCGGCAGTTGCGATGGCTGCCATTCAGCAAGCTGGCTTCGAATTGGTTGACCACCCCCCTAATTCACCAGATCTGGCGGCTAGCGATTTTTAACTGTTCCCCAAATTGAAAAAATACTTAAGGGGAAACAGGCACTAAGACGATAACGAGGTGATGGATGCCGTGGAGAGCTTTTTGTAGGACCAAAACAAAACTTTTTTTGTGAAAGGGATTGAAGCCTTGGAAAAGCGCTGGTCTCGGTGTGTAGAGAGACTTGGAAACTATGTAGAAAAATTATTAAGTTATCAATAGTCATTATATTCTATCTTATTCTCACTACTTTTTGATCCCTCCTCGTAATTGTCTCCTTCAGTGTCCCTCTCACCGTACTGAATTCATTCACTCTTCCTTCTTTGACCAATCAATCCTTCTGTGGGATGCATTACCTCAGGATCTCAGGATGGCTACCAATCGTCTCTCATTTAAATAAAAACTGCAGGACTATGTGTTGAACAAAATGTTGGCGGATTCTTCTAAACGCTAGTTGTTTCATGTCGTTTTCTCAAACTGTCTGTTTCATATATAGTATAGTTATATGTGCATGTATATGCATGCAATACACTTGTATGTATTATATGTTATTTATATATAACTGCTTTTGTTTTTACTTGTAATTGTTTTTTTTAGTATTTTTTTTCCTTTTTTTATTAATCATAATTTTTCGCACCTACCACAGCTGTTTCCACATCACCTCAAGGTCCGCCTATGTGCATAAGTGCATAAAGAATAAATAAATAAATCCTATTGGCCAATAGGAGGTCGTAACTTAGCAAAGGCTTGCTATCATAAATGTGTACGTTATCACAGACTAAAGGGTAATGTAGTTACCCCTTTAATGAGGAATTTACCTCAGCAGCGTCTAGTTTCAGGTGGTCATGCTTTTGAAACAACGGGTATTAATTATGCCCGATCATGTGCGCTAGTCGCCAAGGTCGCGGGTGTAGGCTAGTAAAGGTGTACGTTGCAATTTTTATTTGTTTTACAGCAAAGGCGTACTACGTTTCCATTAGGGTACTTACAAACTAAAAATATGTAGGCAACAGAATCTGTTAATAAAATCATAGTAAATATTATGAACCTTCCCACGACCATAAGGCTTTCGTTTATTAAATAGGTCAAATGACCCTAGCCGCCTTTGTTGGTGACTACTATTTTTAACCGACTTCAAAAAGGAGAAGGTTCTATGTTCGTCTGTATGCATGCTGTTTTTGTGTGTTTATCGATATTTCCGTCAGTTGTGGACCGATTTTGATGATTCTTTTTGCATTGGGTTTGAGTATAGCTCCAAGATGCTCCTATTTTAATTTCATTGGTCAATATCAATGGACTTTGAAGATACACCAGGGAACTCCTTAACGACAAACAATAGGAATGTGCAAATTGAGACAATATGGCTGTTATGTCAATCCTATAGGTACCCTACTATAGAACTAAGCAGAATGTTAACCGACTCCAAAAAAGCAGGAGATTCATAATTTGTCTGTATGTTTTTATAACTTATTTGTTTATAAACCGATTTGGATGATTCTTTTTCCGCTGAATTCAATATAGTTTCAAGGTTTATTTTAATTACATCAGTATTGGACCTTGGACTTTGAAGGTACACCGGGAAACCCCATAACGACAAACAATACGAATGCGTAGATTGAAATATGGGTATTACGTCAATCCTATAGGTACCTTACTATAGAACTAAGCAGAAGGGTAACCGACTGCATAAAAGGAGGAGGTTCATAATTCGTCTGTGTTTTTTTATAACTTATTTGCCTATAAACTGATTTTGATGATTCTTTTTGCATTAGGTCAAGCATAGCTCCATGAAGGCCGAATTTTAATTTTATTAGTATTGAACATTGGGATTTATATATACACGCATTACGGCTATACGCCAGGGGTTTTCTTGACGGAAAACACATACACACGCATGAATGTAAATATAACACAGGCATGAATGTAAAAATTTAGTTATTATGAGTGTTATATTAATACTGTTGCTACCTCACTGTTTAAATAAGTAGAATAATATAAAGGAGGTATATAAATAATAATAATAAATTCACTCATCACTTAAAATTGTAAAATAATAATCTTTTAAAAAAAAGAGAATCCGACTTCTAAGAGCCAAAAATAAATATTTGAAGTGCCAAGTCTGCAGCAACCAGCACCGACTTCAAATATTTATTTTTTGCTTTTTGAAGGCGGTTCCCCTTCGTTTTAAGCTTTTTTTTATTAATATTTAGATAAAAATATTACACTGCAAATGCTTGAGTTTTCACAGTAAAATAAAAGTATTTTACTGTGAAAATTCAACAAAAGTCACGACATACAAAGTTAAATAAAGAAATTATTATAACATAATAAACATTGAAAGATTTATTTAGGGTCAAATGACTCCTCCCGCCTTGTTTGTGTTTAAATGTATGGAAAAGTTACATTGTTTTTTGTAATAAATCATGTTAATTTCAGCTTCATTAAATGAATAAATAAAATGTATCTGAGGTCAAGTGAAGTTAATCTACCAGTCACAGTCCTTGATTTCTCTGCCACCGTAAAACAAAATGATACAGAAGGTCGACTCTTAATAACGAGCGATAATAAGCACGCACTCATAAACGCGTGCTTACAACGATCTCGGATCGATTCGGTCAAACAACTTGACTGACTTATTGTGTGTGTGAATAATCTGCGCTATTGGCCGAGGGGCCTTTACAACTTTACCGGGCAAGACGGCGAGCGTGCCACCAATACACTCCGGCCAGAAGGGCAAGGGAGCAATAAACTCAAGGGCGCCTGAAGGAGGAACGGCCTTGGATTAGCAGTCGCTTTGAGGGAGGGTATATACTAGCTGTCTCGCCACGGTGCTTTGCACCACTGCTACTCTGCAGAGGGTTTGCGTGATTGTACGCGTTCAGGAGAAAACGGGTCGTCGCTTTTTTGATATATGCGCGAATAGGTTCAAGACCGAGTTTGAAATGGAGATCTAGCGGTTGAACTGATAAGCTGATATATTAGTATTTGATAAGATATTTGGCCATTTTACAATAAGTAACTACACTTGGCTATATAATGCAGTTTCACTACCCGACGAGAGATGGCATTACATCATTGTTGTTTAAAACTCACAGCAAGTGTCGTGTCATTTCGGTTCACAAAGTTAATTCGTTATTAGAAAAATTAACAGTCTATAAGTACGAGAAACAGTGAATATTACTAAGGCATAACCCAACAAATGGTACAGTGTTGTGTTATTAAAACAACAACACCAAAAACTTAAATGATTGTGAATAATTGACTCATTGTAATATAAAACTACCGCAATTAAAATTGTGCAAAACACTTGTGAAGCGGGTAACTTTGTGCGATTACATCGGAGGGGCATTTATTAGAGTGCAGTTTTAGTGAGTGGCATTGATTGCGGTGCACTATTGGTGACAGGAATTTATTGCTGTTCGGATTTTTAATACTTTTAAATTTTATTTCTTTTTTTTTATTATCTTTTTATTTTTAATTTTAAAATCTATCGTTGGATTAAATCTAATACGCTGGAATGGGGTTGTTGCGCTTTAGGTCTAGAAGACAATTGTCATAAGTGTAAGAAGGCTTTTCATTTTGGATGTCTCGATATTGAGATTGATAAAATAGAAGAGATAAAACACAATATCCAATGGAATGGTCCCTGCTGTATTGGCTCTGCGCTTGGTGATAAAAATAACCCCCCTGCCAGGTTTAACCCCAATATTACTATAAGAGCTAACAAGAGGCAGGCGCTGTCCTCTCCGCCAGGACATGAAGGCCCAGTTACGCGCACTGAAGTGCGTAATATTATGGAAGAAGTTATGAAGAGACAGATGTTAGAGCTAATGATCCAGATGAACATAAACATGCGTTCTATTCTAGACACGGAACTAAAAACATTCCGTGATGAAATGGCCGACATGAAGCAAGCTATGGATTACATGAATGGGCAATTTGAAGTTGCTAGAAAAGAACATGCCACGTCTCATGAAGAAAACAAAAAAATACTAGATATGAACAACAGATTGCAAAGTAATGTAAAGTAACTTGAGGCTCGTATAAACAATTTAGAACAAAATATTCGCAGCACCAATGTGGAAATTCAGTGTTTACCCGAGAAGAAGTCTGAAAATATTCTCACAATTTTCAACGATATTTGCAGCGTTATTAAATGCGACAATAAGCCAGAATACTTAAATAAAATCACAAGGATTGCCAAACTCAACCCTAAATCAGATCGCCCACGCTCAATTGTAGCAGAATTTAATAACGCGAGAACAAGGGATAACTTTCTGGCAGCTACAATTACATTCAACAAGGCAAATCCGGATAATAGGTTGAATACTTCACATCTTGGATATAATGGACCCAAGTCACCAGTATTTGTGGTGGAACATTTATCTGCTGCTAATAAAATATTGCATTCTGCAGTGAGAAAAACAGCTAAGGATAAGGGATTTAAGTTTGTGTGGGTGAGAGGTGGGCGTATCTTTATGAGAAAAAACGAAAATTCCGGTTTCATACATGTCAAAGATTATGAAACACTTTTGAAACTAGAGTAAAGCAGTAATAAGTTTATATGTTACTTGTTAATTAATGATTTTAATTTAAAATGTCTTGTATCAATATTACTTCGTTAGCTATCTACTACCAAAATATTCGTGGACTCAGAACGAAAACCCATAACTTTTATCGAAATTTAGTTTGTAGTAATCATGACGTTATTGTTCTAACAGAAACTTGGTAGAACAGTTGCGTCTTAAGCTCGGAACTTTTTGATAACCGCTATACAGTCTTTAGAAGAGACAGAGAGTCTACGGGTTTTCATGGTGGTAAGGAAGGAGGTGGGGTATTGATTGCCGTTAAGAAAAACCTAGCGGCTAAATGTAAGACTATCTGGAATAGCTCTTGTGAAGATCTATGGGTAGTGGTCGATATAACCACCTTAGAAAAATCAACAAATCAAATTGCCATTTGTGCTGTTTATCTACCCCCACCAGTACAGCGTAATATACTTGAACATTTCATAAATAATTGTAACTTAGTCTTAGAAAATTATGACGGTAAATTATGTATTCTCGGTGACTTCAACATGAGCAATATAAACTGGGATAATTTGAACCACACCTCTGGTCTTTCTCAAACCTTGCTTGATTTAACTTTTGTCAACAATCTTAAACAATTTAACTGTGTAACGAACTCCAGAAACAAAATACTAGATTTAGTTTTAACTGATGAAAATAATTGTTGTGTATCTCCTACAAATGATATCTTACCTGTAATCGATCCACTGCATCCACCAATATGTGTTTACTTTACTATGGACGTCGTTTCAAAATTAACACCTAATGATTCTAACATAAAGTATAGCTTTTATAAAGCTGATTATAAGGCAATAAATAAGTGTCTGAGTAGTGTGAATTGGGATTCAGTCTTTTCCTTATGTACAGATGTTAACAGTATGGTTGCAAAGTTTTATGACATCGTAAAACAAATCATAAAAAGATTCGTGCCTTCGAAAAAATCCAATAACTTGAGACATTACCCTCCATGGTTTAACAGGTTACTTATCGCTAGACTTAGAGAAAAGAATAACACCCGTATTAGATTTAAAAAATATGGTAATCCGTTGGACGAAATTGAATTACAAATATTAAACATAAGGTGTGAAAAGTTATCTCAAATTTGCTATAACAATTACATAGACAGAATAGAAACAATGATAGCTGGAAATTCAAAATATTTTTGGACATTTATGAAAGCAAAACGTGGAAGTTCAAGTGTTCAAGTGTCCTACATCCATGACAGATGGTACAACCACAGCGAAGAGCGGCGTTGATATTTGTAATATGTTTGCAGCTTCTTTTTCTAAAGTTTATGGTAAAGGTGTGGACAAGGATCCCAACTTTGGTATGGTGGACGAAAGCTCAATTGAGAACGGTACATCCAGTTTTGCAAGTTTGACCGTAAATCAAGACGTCATTTTAAACAAACTTGAAACCCTTGATGTATCGAAAGGAGCAGGTTCAGATGGTCTATCACCAGTATTTCTTAAAGAGTGTGCAGACAATTTGGCATTTCCATTGTATAAAGTTATTAACTATTCATTATTTACTGGAGTTTTCCCTGAAAAGTGGATGTTAGCAAAGGTTGTACCAATTTATAAATCAGGAACTGACACTCACGTTTCCAACTATAGACCAATCTCGATACTCTCTTGTTTGGCTAAGCATACAGAATCAATTATTTGCCCATATATACAAACCTATTTTAAACAGTTCCTGACCAATTATCAACATGAGTTCGTAAAATACAGGTCAACGTCTACCAACCTTGCAAGCTTTGTCGAAGACCTTACTAGTGCGATAGACAAGCATCAACAAGTTGACGTAATTTACACAGATTTTAGTAAGGCCTTTGACAAAGTTTCACACCATATATTGCTTGAGGAATTGAGCATGTACGAATTCTCAGGAAGGATATGGGAATGGCTAAAGTCATATCTGAGTGGTCGCTCTTTTAATGTAGTCTTAGACGGCTATATTTCAGAAATATATAACATATCATCTGGCGTGCCACAAGGGTCTCATCTGGGCCCTATTTTATTTAATATTTTCGTTAATGATGTATCTAGCTGTTCTCTGAATTCAAAGCCATATTTATATGCAGATGATTTAAAGTTTAGTCGAACAATTACAAATAATACAGATACTGAACTCTTACAGAATGATTTAGATAGATTAACCCAATGGTGTACCGTCAATTTAATGAAACTAAATGTTGAGAAATATTTTCATATAAAGTTCACTCGAAAGCAAAATATTATTCTTTCATGGTACAATATAGATGGTGTCATCTTACATGAAGTAGATAGCATTAGGGATCTTGGGGTGATCCTTGACAATAAACTAACTTACATACAACATTATGAGCATGTCGTAGAAAAGGCCTCAAAAATGCTAGGTTTTATCATTAGAAATGGAAGGATTTTTCGCAGGCACCAAACAAAGCAATTACTATATAATGCCCTAGTACGTAGCACTCTCGAGTATTGTAGTGTGGTATGGAGACCACACTACGCTACCCACTCACTGCGCCTTGAGCGGATCCAGAAGCGGTTTCTTTGGCACCTGGCGTTCTCTTCCAAAAAATGTACTAAAGGTCACTCGTATTTGAATAGGCTCAAGCATTTCAAAATGCACTCACTTGAAAAGCGTGGAGATATAAATGATTTGGTTTTCCTATTTAAAATTCTCAGAAACGAAATAGACTGCCCCCAGCTTCTCAGCAGTTTTAGATTTAGAGTTCCTAGAAAATACCCTCGTTTTCCTATACATCCTTTTGTACCACCGTTTCGAAGGACTGTTTTGGGATCCAACTCTCCAGTGGCCAGAATAAGTAAATTATATAACAAATATAGTGCTCGAACCGACATTCACGCGGTATCTGTGCATGGTTTCCGTAAATATTTGTTGGATGCAATATCGAATTAATTTTTTTTTTTTTTTTGTCACTTTCTAGTACCTATTTCATTTTTTTCTGTAAGTTCAATTAAATTTTGATTGGATTGGCGGTGTTTGCCTGTAAGTGATTGTGCAATTAACTGTAAAACCACACTGAACTATCTTCTTGTGAAATTGTATTGTTGTAACAATTGTTGGCAGACCTTTACAATAAATAAATAAATGGCGCTAGTTGTATATAAAATATATCTTGACGTTTTTAGGATTAACAGTTGGATAACACAACTAGAATACCGCTGTGCACACTTTTTTGTTTATATAGTTTAGTTTAAATAGTAATCGTAGTTATTTAGGTACCATTGTTTAGTTTTAATTGCACTTTTTTATGGAAATCGGGCAGGATATCAAAATGTAAACAATCCGTGACGAATTTTTACTGTTTTTGATCAGAAATCGTATACGATTGATGCACTTTATTGTAAAAACACCAGCCACAATAACTGTCTTCTATAGATAATAAAGTTTAATTAATTTAAATGGTATTTCATTTATGATACAGAAAATAAATAAGAATTGCGTCAACATGGGGTCCTTGGCGTATTAGCTGTAGGTAGTTATGTATACCAGACCAGTCCACAACTCAGTGCAAGTACTTTAAAAGATGATGCAATAACAGATATTGCTCATGCAAATTAATTCCAAGTACTGTTTTGCTGAATCAGCTTAACTTGCCTCAGCTGCGTATGTATCATGTAAACAACTATCAGGTTACGTGTTTAGTGCATTAGTATTTTGAGTACTCATTATTAATTTTATATTGTTAAATAAATATATTTTTATAAAGTCACGCCGGCCTTTATATTTGACCAGTTATTCATGTATCTGTAATCCGTCGGATTCAAATATGCTAATATTCTGATAATCTCGATATCAGTCTCGTCGACTATTCATATTATATTTGATACGAGGGAGCTTGATAGGATAATATTAGACTAGTGCGTTTTGATGCTCTATTAAAGAACACATAACTATGAATTTTTGTTACAATTTATGACAAGGGGCTTTAAGGACTTTCTTCGAATACGACAAAGCTATCTTTCAATTCTTTTAGTTGTTATGTTCTATATTAATTTATAATAATAAAGTTATTGAGCATATTATTATCCTAAACGTTTCTTTTTCATCAACTCCCCATAATATTAGTATTTAACAACTTTTAAATCGATTACCAATATTATTGTTAAATCATAGTACGTATAACCTCCATAATAAAATATATCAGTAATATTAAAATATTAGTTTAAGTATTGTAATATTATTTGACGAATACATTCATATTAGCTAAAACTGTAAAACGTCGATATAACCCATCTCTAAGTTGCGCTAGCACCCCTGGGCGGCGACGGATTTGTGGAAGACTGCGATTCCATGCGCAGTACATGTTTATTTCTGCGTGGTCCTGTTAGAGCTCGTTGTATGGATGACCCGGCCTTCTAACCATATTTTTTTGCACTGCTGCTTTGTTTTGTTTCTGCAACCGATGGATTGATACAAGAATTTTAAACGTAAAAAAGAAAGGAAAACCGACTTCAAAAAGCAAAAACTAAATATTTGAAGTCGGTGCCGGTAGGTGCAGTCGATTACTTGGCACCAACTTCAAATATTTCTTTTTTGCTTTTCGAAGTCGCGCGCTGCGGGGCCTTTACAGCTTCACCGGACAAGAGAGCGAGCGTGCAACCACTACAGCAAGGGGGCAACTAGCTCAAGGGCACCTTAAGGAAGAACGGACTTGGCTTGATTACTTGCCGTGGTGCTCTGCACCGGCCAGCGTACAAGGGATTTTTCGAACACACTGGCGAGGTCGGTGTCTGATCCTGTGTGCGGTATCTGTATCCGAAAGAAGGGATGTAAGGAAATCAGAAGGGTCGGTGAGAACATGCCGCGGACGGTAGCGGCTGATAGGAAGGGAGTTGGGGTCCTTGTGGGCTAATCTTAGCCACTACCGATTTAAAAAAAATATTACAAAGAGTTGAAGTCGCTTGTGGTTAACTCAATTAATAATGAAAAACGTGCATACTTTAAGTTCAATATCAACAACAAAATTAAACACCCTAAATCGTTGTGGAATAACATCAAGAGGGATTTAATACCGTCCAAGCAGAAACAGAGTCAAGACCTTTCATCATATTTCACGGACCCAGATCATATAAACAGTGAATTCCTTAAAGTTCCGGGAAATGCAAAGCCCGCTATTTCTTTATTAACTTTTTATGAATATCATCGTTATAGTGCCATAACATTTGAATTGATGCCAGTGGACCAACAAATTGTTGCTCGATATATTCTTGGTCTCAAATCAGAAGCTGTGGGATGTGACAGTATCTCTCGTAAAATGTTGACTCTTTCTTTATCGTATATACTCCCAATTGTTACTCAATTAATCAATTACTCCATACAGACATCAACCTTCCCTGAGACTTGGAAAATGGCATCCGTGAGACCTCTAGCTAAAAAACCTAACCCGTTATCTACTGCAGACCTTCGGCCCATCAGCATTCTGCCATGTCTTTCTAAGATTTTAGAGAGGGTGATGTGTCAGCAACTGACCGACTACCTGGAGAAGAACTCAGTACTACCCATGTTGCAATCAGGGTTTAGGAAACGACATAGTACTTCTACAGTTCTGCTTGATTTTACCAACAACATCTTATCTGCCCAGGACCAAGGAATGTGCACACTTTTGGTGCTACTTGACTTCTCTCGCGCCTTTGATTGCATTGATGTGACTTAGCTTCTATCGAAACTTCACTACTACGGGTTCGATCGAAAGACAGTGCTATGGTTTCATAGTTATCTTAGCCATAGAAAGCAGATGGTTGACTTGCGATTGGATGATGGTAGCACTCGAGTGTCGCAACTAGCTCCTGTCAAAAGGGGAGTCCCTCAGGACTCCATTTTGGGTCCTATCTTATTTATTTTATACTGTGCTGATATGGCAAACTGTATTAAGTCATGCAACTACCATATATATGCAGATGATGTGCAAATCTATATTTCCTTTACACCAGACAAATATGAATCTGCACTAGTAGCTCTAAATAATGACTTAAGGAATATAGCGAAATGGTCAGTAAGTAGTTGTCTAGTAGTTAATCCATCCAAAACCAAATGGATGTTATTCGGAACAAAAAAACAGTTGTCAAAACTACCTGTAACTCTAGATGTAGATATGGCGGGGCACTCTATAGAAAGGGTGTATGAGGCACGTAATTTTGGGTTATATATTGACTGTGATCTTAGGTTTGAAAAACACATAGCGGCTGCAGTTCAGAATTGTTTTTATCGTCTGAGGATTTTATACAGAATAAGATCTTATCTATCCGAAGAAATACGTGTACTATTAGTCGAATCGTTAGTGTTATCAAAGCTCAATTATGCAGACACTGTATATGGCCCACGTTTGCTAGTTTGCAGGACCAACGGCCTTATACAAAGAGTACAGAATGCTTGTGTACGTTTCTGTTTCGGCGTACCCCCTCGACACCATGTCACGCCATTCCTTAACAAACATGCATTCACAAAAATGAATTTGAAATTGCACCTGGCGTGTCTTCTTTTCGGGGTTATTAAATTTAAGGAACCTTCATATTTATTCCAATAACATAACTGGGTTACTATTCAGCGAAGCTGCCTGTCAAGGCAGTGTGCGCAACAGCTATGTATTCCCCGCACAAATCGACAGCCTTCAGGGGGAGTTTTCGTTATGCCGCTTCCAAAATTTGAAATAATCTTCCACCGCCCTTAAGGTTGATCAACAATCTTGACTCATTCCGAAAACGACTGCGTGCCTACCTTTTAGACTCGCAGCGTAATCTGGGCAATGTAAATATAAACCTTTCTATTATTATATAATTAGCGTATATTATGCAAGTATGCATCTAACTCTAATAATGTAAAATATACCTATAATATATGTAAATACATATATTTTCCAGCTCCGCGGCTAGCGGCGTATAAAATTTTGGGGGGGAGCTCTGGCTTACACGTTGGTGGGGGCAAAAGTCTTGCTGTTGGGAGGCCTTTGAACAATAAACCAGAAATATTATATTTATTTATTTATTGTTTTTCTTTGTTTTTTCATTTAACCTTTTCAACCAGGAACTATTTTTGTTCCTGGAACAGTGCTCACCTTCAAATTACGGCTAACGGGCAAATAAAATGTTGTCCCTCTCGGGCGGTCGTGCCGCAGCTCCTCAAGATCACAGTTGTCTCACCGAACAAGCCGGCGGCGGCAACAGCTTTTGCGTTTTGGCACCTACAATATGATTATGTATGTATATTATATAAAAAAAACACAATTACATATACATATTGGACTGGATGTCATGATGCGTCAATGTACTTACAATAACAAATATTCTACACCTTACCTTCTAAATACCGCCCGCAGTCATATTCATCTGATTAATGCGAATTCTTTTTAACTCGTAAGTTTTTATATTTTTTTGTTTTACTAAGATGTTGTCATTGATCATTACGTTGTAATATCTGTTTTATCAAAAAACTTAGCTAACCTTATAATTAGAAAAATATAATATTATCTAAATAATTAAATTCCAAATTAAAATAATATGGGAATGGAATGCGGTTGCCTGTCACTCGCACCGCAGCGTTACTGAGGCCCACCTGGTAGCAGAATCAATGCGAACCCCGTACCTAGACTAATATAAACTGCATAAATAGGATTATATAGAACGATAAGTTATCATTGGTTATTATATTAAAATACACGCTTACACTTATATGACTACGATTCCTGATGACTAGGTATTTATCATTCCTGAAAAATATTATTAATATTGCTATCATATCCTTTCAATTTCTATATTACATATATTATATTATATATTGTATTATATTATCTGTAATATTTACTAAACACATTTAACTTCATTGCACTTGACGAATGCGCACTAATATATAACATTTTAATTTCCGAGCTATATATACAAGCTGTAACATAATAAACGCAAGACCTGAAAGTAGTTTGTTCTTAATCGATAACTGAATTGATTCCAACTATTTTTAATGTATCTTACATTTTTTTTTAAATTTGCAAAAAATGCTTTTACTCCTCCAGTGCGCTATAAAAAAACTAAATTTATTCTTGATTCATAGCAATAAGGAGATTACAAATGCATTCCTAACCAGTATTTCTCAAAATGCACACAAACACGTACAAGTTTCATTGTTAATTGGGGTATAAAAGTGCTTAAAGAAGGGGTAAAAACCTTTAAATTTAGAAATTTGGTTTTCGTTTTGAATTTATGAAGCAATTCTCTAATTGGGGTGTCTGAGGTCTTGCGTTTATTATGTTACACCTTGTATATATATATTTATTTTTTATTAGCAATGGATACGAGTACTGGATTGACATCGGTGAAGACTCTGGAGGGTCCAGATGAAAAACAGCGTCTCGCACTTGTGCCTGACATTAAGCTGATCTGGATACCTATTTGGCTCAGCCGTGAGACACATACTCATGTGTATGACTTACTTTGTTTTGTCCCATTTTTGTAATTTTTTTTTAATTTCTTTCTCTCTCATGTGTATTTTTAGAGACCAATATTAATCGTTTGTACTTTATTTAAATTAATGATTAAATTGCTAAGATGTTGTTATATTAGCTAAATATCTCTGTCTGTGTCTTTCATGCTGTGACAAATAAAACATTTTTCTTTCTTTCTTTCTTTAGCGGATTCCAATGATTGGACGCGTTCGCGAAATATCGGTAAGACGCCTTTTTAATAAAAGCACGATTAGGTTCGAGACCGAGATCGGAATGGAGATCGACATTCCGTATGGACCACGGGGCTCCGACGGCTTTTCGGAGGAAACGGGATTGAATCGTTTGGAGTCCATCGATGTGAGTGCGGGCGGCGTGCCCGAACAACCTCACAAGCGAAAGTCATGATGGGCCGTACGCAAGTTTTGTAAAGTATCACCCAATTTCTAAGGGAAATTTTACTTCGTTTGCAGATCATCGGGTAAAGGCGACCGAGCACAAAGGCTGCTAGGCTACGGACTCGCTTAATGTGCGGTCGAAAGGACATGGTATTGTTTAGGGTGACCCCTAGATATTTGACCTGTTTGACCCAGGGAATAGTTCGGTCGAGCATGGTCACTTAACCGAGATTACTTCTGGGGTGGCAGAGAAGGGGCGGAGTGAAACCTCTGGAGAACCACAGCGTTCTTTTCCGGGTTTACCTCAATACGCCACTTTCTGAACCAATGATGTGATGAAGGCTTTATTCCTATGCGTACTCCTCATTAGTCCTATGAGAGCGGTATCATCCACGAATAGGGCTAGATGTACCTTACTCGAACGGCGAATATTGATCGTGTAAAGGCTGAACAGGAGGAGGGAAAGAGCTGAGCCCTGTGGGACTCCAGCTTGTATGGAGTGGGGGGTCTACCCCCCACTCCATACAAGCTGGAGCGCTCTAGCGCGACAGGCAGTCTCGTAAGATGAGCATGAGTCTGTCCGGCACACCCATTTGGTAAAGCTTGTAGATGAAAAAGTGAATAGAAATAAAAAAAAAATATTTATTCAACACAGCGCACATTTGAAAATCACAAAATGTAGGACAGGTTGCGTTAAAAAAAAATACAGAGAAAGAAAAAAACAAAATAAAATTAAGCTACAATAGGCTGCTGCTGCAGAATTCGCCTTGGTGTGAGCTGTGCCGAAAGGCAATTAGCTCAGCGTGTGCTGGAGGGGAACAGAGCCAGGTCTCCTGGCTCCGGCGCTGGTTTTCAGCCAAAGCCTCCTCATTTACTATTTATTGCACATAAAATTTTTACACTCAATGGTGACGCAATCGCGTACGTTGCATAATACAGATATGACAGATACATACACCTGAATATGTATTATAAATGTGTAAATAAAGGAAAAAGAAAATTGTATACATATATTGTGAGTGGAAAAATTAACATTTACTATAAAATAAAAAGAACTAAAATGGTACAATACATAGTACTCTGTGCCTGCGCAGCGGTATGAGGTATAATTATATATAATTGTTGCGCTGAGCGAGTGAGAATCGTTTCGATTGCACGGAACCGGTTCTCCGCGCGGCATTCACTCCGCTCATAGGCACGATACGCTGCGCTGTGGCGTCAATATGCAATATACAAAACCATTTTTTTTTTTAGGAAGGCTTGCAGTCTAATGTCACAATGACATAAAAAATATAATAACTTAATTGCTAATAACAAGCCTCCAACAATTTGTAACAAATTAATTAACTAAGCACTTTTGATAAAAGCATCTTTTAAATCAGACAAAAGTAATAAACCAGAGCACAAAACCTAAACCAAAAAAAAAGGCAGAAAGGAAAAAGTTAAACAAACTAAAAAAGGAAAAATAAGACAAACAATGAATAATAGCTATTTTTAATTTTAACCAGCGCTTAACTGGTGATTAATTAGAAAAAAAGAAATCCTTGGTTAATTCCTTGGTTAATCCTTGGTTAAAGCTGCCAGAACTTCGCAATAAAAATGCGTTTTGCCTATAATTAGTACTCGCAAACGGCAAATCTAATAAAAATTTCTGTCTAAAGCCTAGGTGATTTGTGCGCAGGTATTTTTGCTAACAAATTAGGAAAGTCTATTGAGCCGTTAGCTAGTTTCATTAAAAAGCATACATCATTTATGTTTCATCTGTTTTCTAATGGCAGAAAATGGTATTTTCGACACCGGTGATAATAGTCAACTGAGGGTTCCCGTGTTTTAAAATCAAGATATTTCAAAAATCTCCTTTGTACTTGTTTAATTCTTAATATATATATTTTAAACTGGGGGTTCCAGACCTGCGATGCATATTCAAGAAGACTACGTACGAATGAGCAATATAACATTTTTATCGGTTTAAGGGATTGAAAGCTGGCACACGTTCTCATTATGAAACCTAATGCTTTGGATGCCCTTTTAACTATATAGTCTATATGCATGTCGAATATTAGTTTATTGTCATGTATTATACCTAAATCATTAATGTTAGAAACTTTTGTTATGATGTGATTGTAGAAACTATAATCAGCGTGAATAGTATTTTTAGCCTAGAAAACGTTATGCTATGACACTTGGAGACGTTCAATTGGAGTTTGTTTGCCATATAATAATCAGAGAACCTATTTAGATCTTGTTGGAGTTTCAGAGTATCCGACACATTACGTATTGTTTATAATATTTTTATATCGTCGGCATATAGCAAAATAGTTGAATATTTGAAACACTTGGTGACGTCCGAAATGAAGATGGTAAATAAGCGCGGATCTAGCAACGAACCTTGCGGTACACCTGATGGTATAGACTTCCAAGTGGAGGTATAACCGTTTAACACGACTGCTTGACTCCGGTTCTCAATGTATGATGCAAACCATCGATATAGATCGCCATGTATTCCAGCAGACATCAGTTTCCGCAGTAACACCCGATGATCTATACGATCAAAGCACTTAATCTTAACTGTAATCAGTATAAATTACGTCTATCTGGGCACGTCGGTCCATGTGTTAGGTGCTTAACGGTAAAGTATTAGATTACACAATATTTGCAAATAAGTAAGGAAATAAGTGCCGAAAATAGTTGTGTCTTAACTAGTGATTAGTTTATTTATACGGACAAAGAAAATATTTATGAGTTTTGGGTGAAGTGTATAAAATACCATGACGCTATTACTTGATGCGCACATGTCGCCGCTCCACCACCACTTATGAATGGACTAATAAACTTAAGAAAACAAGAGGTTAGCACTACGATCTATCTATCTACGACAGTAGTTTGTACAGTAATTTAATAAAGTCGTTAAATTTTAAAATTGTGTTTTTTTTTTAAAGTTATTTTATGTTCTCATGGTTACAGCTTCTACTCTGTCAGGTCTACAGCCCGTATATTGTACAATACACTTCAAATACGACAGATGAAGAAGAGAAGCCTAAACGTGAGTGGACCAGACCCTGAGGTAAGTTATAACTGTTTTATTATTCGATACTCGATCTTCAGCTCTCCTCCTCCAATCCCTGCCTTGCCTTACGAATATCGTTGCCCCACTTAGCTACAGGGCGTCCTACACTACGTTTGCCGACACGCGGTCTCCACTCACCAATCTAATCTGCCCCAACGGCCATCGGTTCTGCGGCATATGTGACCTGCCCACTGCCACTTCAGCTTGCTAATTCGATGAGCTATGTCGGTAACCTTGGTTCTCTGACGAATGACTTCGTTCCGGATTCGATCCCTACGAGAAACTCTGAGCGTAGCTCTTTCCATAGCTCGCTGAGCGACCTTGAACTGGGGGACAAGCCGCACAGTGAGTGGCCACGATTCGGCTCCGTATGTCATTACAGGTAAGACGCACTGATTAAAACACACTACAGTTGAAAGACGTGCAGCGCGCACTTCAACAACTTAAGCCATACAAGTCGTGTGGCCCGGATCGTATTCCACCATTCCTATTTAAGGACTGTTCTGCAACAGTCCTGGCTGAACCGTTACTTCACATGTTTAATTTATGCCTTAAACAAGCAATATATCCGGAGAGATGGAAGCTAACTAAGGTCGTTCCAGTTCCAAAAGAACGTCTGAGCGATAAGGTGGAGGGATACAGATCGGTGGCAATATTATCTACTCCCGCCAAAGTATTTGAGTCAGCTTTGCATAAAAGCATATTAACGCAAGTCAGCGGGCAACTCGCAGATGCTCAACATGGGTTCCGACCGGCCAGGAGTACTACAAGTAATCTTCTCAATTATATGGCGGACATTGTGCCGACCGTGGACAGTGGGGGACAGACTGATGCTCCTTACTTTGATTTCAAAAAAGCATTCGACCTTGTCGACAACGACGTGTTGCTTACAAAGTTAGCAGTAACCGGTTTCACTCCCCATCTGCTGCGTTTTTTTGCAAATTATATGAGACATAGACAACGATACGTAGAATATGCAGGAATCGTGTCGGAACCTTATTTTACGCGATCTGGCGTAAGTCAAGGTAGCAACGTTGGACCTTTGGAATTTATAATAATGGTGAACGATTTGCCAAAGGTTGTTAGAGATGCAAAATGTTTACTGTTTGCTGATGACTTAAAGCTATCTCTCACTATCAAAAGTAGGGATGACTGTGAGAGGTTACTAAAGACATAGATAGAGTGGCAAGTTGGTGTAAATATAATCGATTAAATTTCAACATCTCAAAGTGTGTGACCATGACTTTCTCTCGTTCTCGCGCTCCGGTTATCCGGAATTACAAAATTGACGGGACGCCGATGCTGAGAGTCACAAACGTAAGAGACTTGGGAGTAACTCTCAACACCGAGCTAACATTTCGAGATCAAATCACACAAATTTGTAAAAGAGCATATAGAAATTTAGGATTTGTACTTCGCATGTCTCAAAGCTTAATAAATATCAAAGCCATTACAACCCTATATAATGCACTGCTTAGGAGCCAACTTGAATGCAACGCAGTTATTTGGGCCCCGCATGAGACCAAGTACACTGTCATGTTGGAAAAAGTGCAAAATAAATTTATTAGATATATATACATGAGACAGCACGGGGTGTACCCGTTTTATCCATTAATGTATCCAACTTTATTTATATTAGGTATGGTAGGGTACAACGAATTGAGGGTTAGGAGGGGCCTCGCACTCGTCTCATATATGTTCAAAATTTTGAGAGGCAAGATTGAAAAAGGTTACATGTTGGAAAAAATAAAGCTGTGTGTCCCGGATAGGTATGTGTGGCGACGCCGGCGGCCGCCGCTAGTGGCTGTGCCGCGCGCGCGCACCAACCTGCTGCAGCAGGCTCCGCTGACGCGCGCGCTGCACACTCTCAACCGGGTCGCCGTCGAAACGGACTTATTTAACTGTACTCTGAGTGAATTCACAAGGGTTACAACATATATATTGTGTTACAAATTAAACGTATAATAAAATTAGATGTCGACACTACTGTATTAGGCTAATATCATGTAAAAGTAGCTGTAAGAGTGGAAAATAAATAAATAAATAAAAACTTTCGTTTTTAGGCATTGAGGTATGGGCGATAAGAAGACTCGGCGGAGTTTTCCAAATGCTGCCCAACCCAGCTGTATCCGTCTTTTAACTTCCTTGTCGAAGTTGTTTTGACCTAGTTGGAGCAACTGCCCTAGGTATACATACTCGGAAACAAATTCGAGGGAGGCTCCGTTTACGGCGATCAATCCCGGGTCAACATGCTTGTTGATCATAACTTTGGTTTTATCCAAGTTCATCCGGAGACCGATTCGCTGAGACGAATTAGCAAGGCTGTCCAGCATCTGTTGTAGGTCTTGCAACGTTTCAGCCATGATGACGATGTCGTCTGCAAATGGCAGATGAGAGATGTATGCGCCATTTATATTGATGCTGCAATTTTTTCAGTCCAGCGTCTTGAACATATCCTCCAGTATTTTGATGAACAGTTTTGGTGATATTACATCACCTTGGCGCACACCGCGGCGTAGGTGGATATGTTCAGTCCGCTGGTTCTGTACTTGGACGGTCATCGTTGCGGCTTCAAAAAGGCATCTCATCACCTCGATGTATTGCCAATCGACTTGGCATCGTTGCAAGGAGTCCAGAACTGACCAGGTCCACGAAGGCTAGACATAGGGGCAGATTAAACTCTGCAGTCTTCTGTATAATCTGCCGCGCTCTGTGGATGTGGTCTATGGTGCCGTAACTACTTCGAAACCCGGCCTGCTCCGGGGGTTGAAATTCGTCGAGCCTTCGCGCAGGACGATTCGTGATGACCCTTGAAAACAGCTTGTATACATGGCTCAGAAGCGATATGGGTCGATAGTTTTTCAAAAGAGTTTCGTCACCCTTCTTGAAAAATAGGACGACCACGCTTGGGTTCCATGCCTGGATATATAGATATATTTCTATAGATATATTTCGGTTTTGGTACCCATTTGGTACCCAGCCAGGGTTTCTATTACTAATGTGGTATCCCAAATCGAGTCATATTTAGGTAAAGGTAGGCAAAATGGGTTAATGGATTTTTAAATAGCCCTTAAAAATTGATTGACCCGATCATCGTCACTAATTTGGCTTCCTAAAGTTAAAAAACCAAGGACCTGCAACTATTTAAAATACCATATTATGCTCCTGATTGAAAAAGATATGTTATAATATGTACTCTCTGCCTACCCCGCAAGGGATCTGGTGTGGTGATATACGAGTAGAAAAATAAATAATCACGGGCATTGACGCAGAATGTATGTCTACGTCAGGTCGTTTGCAAAATAGATACAATTTTTTTTCAAACAAGTATTGTATTGTTTGATGGAATATTCCGAAAGAGACGCGGGCATAATGTGGATAGTTGCAGGAGGGGCACTTCTTTTCAGTAAAGATTCCTGCATAATACTCTTGCAACCAAGGTAATCTGACGCTAGATCTGGGAGCAGCTGGAATGATAGAAGATTAAATATATAGAATTATTATTAAAAATTACTGGTTCAGATGCCAGAAGTTTACTAAACAATAGGTAACATGGCTGTGATGGCCACACTGAAACTACTAACATACATTTAGCTTTACCTGTAACAATCTTTCTCAAAGTTTAGAGAATGATTGAAAAGGAAGGGATATATAAATAGATAATGCATTGAAAGTAAGTACCAGGATCCCTGTGCCAGGAAACGTACTTTGTACATTTCGTGTGTTTACGCGACTCGCAAACATATCGATATCAGGTGTACCAGAAGGCAAAATCTGATAGTTTCCACTCAATGTTAGGGTGGACTTCTCTCGATTCACCATCGGCAAAACTGTTCTCGATAGATGGAATATACATAGCAGAAACAAAATATTACGTGGGTGTGTCGCACCACTGCCATGTATCTTTAATAAGCCTAGTTAAATGGGAGAATTATAATTCACCCATGCGATTTATATAAGAAATTGCCATAGTATTTATCATCAATGCGTAGAATTATTTGTGTGCCCGTTAATTCTTTCGCAAATATGTTTAGACCAATGAGAGCTGCGATTAATTCGAAATAATTAATATGTTGATTTCTTTTGTCCTGACTCCAACTACCACTCGCTGTTTTCCCATCACTAGTATTATTATTATTATCTATATCTATATCATCACGCCAGATCCCTTACGGGGTAGGCAGAGAGTATAGAGTTCCAACAGGCTCTTTCCTTACATACCTCTCTGGCTTCCTCTACTCTCATAGTTAGTCTCATACACGCTCGCCGGTTACGGAGACTCCTGACTGGTCCTTCAGATAAGACCCGGTCTATTTGCTCATGGTAAGACAGTCTAGGTCTTCCCCGGTACCTACATCCTTTCACGTTCGCATTGTATATCAGTTTTGTCATTCTTTCTTCGGACATTCTTTCTATATGCCCGAACCAACGGAGCATACCCTTTCTCATCTTTACACCGATACTCTCTTTCATACCTATTTGCTTTCTTACTACGCTGTTGCGAATACGGTCGGTCAGCTTCACTCCGCACATCTTCCGCAGAGCTTCCAAACTTCCTTCCAAATTTTAAACATCGAGTTATCAACGGAATCTATCCGCCATTTAAAATCCGGATCTAAAGTCTTTTAGATTTACAAATTTACATCTGTAGAACTCTTTGCTGTATAGCCAGCCATATTCTATGGCTAGGAAAGCAAATGGTAATAGTCATATTAGTATTGCAAAATCTCTAATACTACCTAAATCTCTAAAGATTTTTAAATTTGAATATTTACATTTTTAAATTTGAATAATTACGTTTTCCTAAAGGTAAGCTAATATTCGTTGTTCTTGAATTTATGATAAATCCCAAAAATCCGTACGAAGTACTCAGAATCTACAGCTTTTAGATGCATCTATTATGAAAACAAGCGCACGCATGAGGTTTTTGCACTTTTAACGTAACTATTAGATATATAAAATATAGAGATATATTGTAGACGGATTACCAGTACAACGTTATAATCTGATGACTGGTCACATCATTTTTGGAAAAATATAGGGTGCCGTATTTAAATTTAAAACATTAAATATGTAAAGTCTATTCTTCCAATTAAACCTTAAATATATTTTGGATTCTTTGTGTATTTTTAATTATAAAATAAATATGTTTGAAGGCAAACTTAGTTTACTCATGGTTCAAAAATCTTTGAGTATGAAATGCTTAATATTTATAAATTTGTTCCTTTTTTTATTTAGAATAAATATAATAGTATTTTGCCGTTCAGTTTGGGCACTAACATATACTAGATAAGAATTGATGATTACGAGGCATTGGTACATTGGTCATAACAAAATAGCCCCGAACGAATAGACAGTAAATCATGAATATTATTATCAAAATTAATTACTTCTGAACGGATATAATTTTGAGAATGCGGTATATTCTCCTGATAAGTAGTTTGTGAATAGGGAATCTCATAACCTTTTATCCATAACAGGATAGGTTGATCTGATGTTATTTGTGACCATTGGTTATGAAAGCCTGTCGGCAAAATTATTTACCGTAATGTCTATTTGTAGCGGCGGTTACGACTGGTGTTCTGCTGCGACGCTCTCGATGAGGGTGCGTGCTGTTGTCTCGTCGGGGGTGCAGACTCCTTCGCTCTCTGTAGCCCCGTCGGTTTGCGACTCTCGGATGGAGCCTTCCAGCTTAAATTCTTGTTGGACGGCGGGGGCTTTGGTCTATTCACAAGAACTTTATGTGATAGTACAGCTGACTTCAGCTCGACTTTTGACTTATTTTACTACTAGCTTTTGCTATTTTAATTTATCTACAACCACAACAAACAATAGGTTGTCAATTTATGTCAGTCAGGTCAGCGCAGCCAGGATAAAATTACGTCTCGTCATAGAATCACTATGCTGAGAGTCACATAGGATACACTCTGTGGAATCTGCTCCCATTATCTCAAGAACCATCTCATTCTGTATCTGCTGATCTTTTTTCTCTACCGGTGCAGCCAGATACCGATCTGGGCGCACGGTGACCGTACTGTAGAAGGGGATACATTTATCGTTTCGGGTACCTCTAATTCTAGCAATTCGTCCAGCCCTGATGCACTAGTTGACAGTCCCGCCTGGCCTAAATCTTTATAGGGGTCCCCGACATTCTCAGATACACCATGCTCATATAGAAATGGTCTTTAATAGGTATAGATTTAGGATATATCCCATATTATTTGTTTGTAATAAGCAACAAAGAATATCTACATAAAATATAATTATTTTGGCTAGGTATTCACTTATAAGCCATTATTAGAATAACATAAACAACATGAAATAAAAACTATTTTACGGATTTTATCGCGGTTTATTTTTTTATTTTTAGTTCCCGACGTTTCGAGTGCTTTGCAGCACTCATGGTCACGGGAGGGACTGAGGTGTTAGACGTCCAATAGGCATAGTTGTTCCGGGGTACCCTCAAACTTCTTAATTATTTTTGTTGTTGTTGGTCCGATCTACGCAGAATGAGCTCACGGTGTCTTGAGGTCTTGCAGTGTTATGCTTGGTTTTGGATTTGATTATATTAATTACCGGATCCCAAGACGATGGAAGCACCCAGCCGTCTTCTCTATTGAAAATAGGATGTTTTTTAATTTCAATAGCCTCGCGAACCATCCTTGGTAGGAATCGGTGTTCTTTCACGAGGATTTGTGGTCTATCAAATCTGATGTTATGGCGGGTGCGGTCAAGGACATGTTCACAGACTGCAGACTTCTTTGAGCGACGGTGTTTTAGGTCAGCTATGTGTTCTTTAACCCGAGTTTTTACCGGTCTTTTTGTTTGTCCTATATAAGAGAGACCACATTCACAAAAAAATAAACCGCGATAAAATCCGTAAAATAGTTTTTATTTCATGTGTAATATTCGCGTAAATCTAAGAACTCAATAACATAAACAAATTACATAAATGAGGAAAAAATAAGTACATGTAAGTAGCTACCGTACAAATAAAGCGGGTAAGAGGAACTCAATCGTTGCATCGTGAACCCGAGTTTGACAGATTAAATTACAACTCGTGCGTTGTAATGTTAATCCACAACAGCATCGGTAAGTAACAACTCGAATCGTTGAAACGTAAACCAATAGTTGCATTATAAATAACACAATTTTTATCGTTATAACCTTTTAGATAATATTTGCTGTAGTAGGTATACCCACAAAACAACCAAAGGTTACACGGATACAGCAGATAGCTCCTATGTGAGTCAATTAATTATAAGGCATTAGGTATTTATCTTATTAAGGTTCGTTTGACAATAGTCTAGAATCCGATGATGATGGTGATTTTTTCCGTTGTCCTTTCAGTCCACTTTCTTTATTTCCTTTTTGATATAACTTAAATATTCCAAGTCGTCTCGTTTGAACTGAGTGCATAGATGGCGACATTGTATGTGGAACTACAAGTGTAATATATCTAATCTCGAGAACGAAACACTAAAGCATAACTGCCCAAAATCTAATAGATTCACCGGACCTTCTCGGAAAATTTATTCTTAAAGTCCCAAATAAAACTTTGCGACTGCCTGTATATTTGGATATTCCTTTAAGTGCATCTAACTACAGGCAAAACTCATTTTTTATAAGATCTGCCAAAGAGTTAAATAAATTGGTCATCTCCCCGGAACTTGATATCTTTAACTCGAAACCGCATCCTTTTAAACAATTATTACTGAAAACGTGGTTTAGTGGTTCTCAAACTGTTAGCTGAACATTTATTTCATTGTTTAACCATACTTTTATCTTTCCATTAATGAACAAGCATGTTGTTAAACATATTTGAAAACATGTTAATGGTGTATAGATTCAATTAAGGCATTACATATGTTATAAATCGCTGTATGTTTTCTAAATAAAATAAAAAATTATAATCAAAATCGGATCATAAGCAAGAAGTTATGAAATCACAGCCGTGTTATGAAAATCCTCCATTTTTTAAAATTCGGCTAACATTCTGCTCAGTTCTATAGCAGGGTACCTATAGATTTGACGTAATACCCATAATATCTCAATTTACACATTCCTATTGTTTTTCGTCAAGGAGTTACCTGGGGTATCTTTTATGTCCAAGGTCTAATACCAATGAAATTAAAATGGGGCCTCCATGGGATACTAAACCCAATAAAAAAAAAACATCAAAATGGGTCGGTTCAAAACCGCGGCCATATCAGACCTGAGGAATAGAAAATGATCCTGTAAGAGTTTACCGATGGAGGTACCTAACCCTAGAAAATGGAATAATTTAAATAAAATCTACGCCAGAAAAACTTGCATGTAATTATAAAATGACCTTTTAACATATTTATTTTGTCTAGATGTCAGAAGTAGTCAAACAAGCTTTAATTTAACCTGTTTTGTTTGTTTTGTCTGTCTATATATATATATATATATATGTATTGTTTGCGTAAATTAAATTTAGTTTATGAACTAGTTCTTAACCAGACCGGTGTTTTTTGAATTTCGTGATGTTAGTTTTGCTGTCGTGTTCTTTGCTCTTCATGTCCTTTGCGCTCCTGGTACTATGGCAGCGCTTGAAAGAGGGGCGTGCTCATAAACTACCTCCTAAAATCAAAGGGGAGTTGCCCATCATAGGACTGACTCATCTGATATACGGCAGAAGTAAGATCAATTAATTTATTTACTCACTAGCATAAAATAGGGTAAAGCAACAAGTAGTCAGCCTTTTAAGGAAAAGTTTGAATTCAATTGCATGTAGTATTTTTATCAAATAGGTTAGAACATAAAATGAAGGATGAAAGAAATAGGTCAAATAGAAAAAACCAAGATTATGGTTTTTGAAAGGGAAGAAACCAGAACGAATGTAAGGATTGTGGTTGGTAACGATGTGCTAGAGCAAGTGAATGAGTTTGTATATCTTGGATGCGCCTTCAGTAAGGATGGGAAATACACCGCTGAAATAGAGAGAAGAGTGAGTGCAGGGAACAGAGTGAATGGTGCGATGGGAAAGCTACTCGGGAGCCGGCACTTAAGCCATAAGGCGCAGCTGGCCATACATAACGGAGTTCTTGTCCCAACGCTGTTATATGGTAGCGAGAGCTGGGTATGTGAGAAGGAGAATGAAAGTAGGATAAATGCGGTAGAAATGCGAGCTCTGCGGAAGATGTGCGGAGTGAAGCTGACCGACCGCATTAGCAACAGCATAGTAAGACAGCGAGTAGGTATGAAAGATAGTACCGGTGTAAAGATGAGAAAGGGCATGCTCCGCTGGTTCGGGCATATAGGAAGAATGCCTGAGGAAAGAATGACAAAACAGATATACAATGTGAAAGTGGAAGGATGCAGGTACCGGGGAAGACCTAGACTATCTTACCACGACCAAATAAACCGAGTCTTATCTGATGGAAAAGTCAAGAGTCTCCGTAACCGGCGAGCGTGTATGAGACGAACTATGAGAGTCGAGGAAGCCAGAGAGGTATGTAAGGAAAGAACCTGTTGGAACTCTGTACTCTCTGCCTACCCCGCAAGGGATCTGGCGTGAGGTTATAGATAGATAGGTTAGAAAAAATTTCAGTTACAAAGCCTTTATCATAACGAGCTTTTATAAAGGCTTTTTGACTTACTATTTACAGAAAATATCTTGATTAGTTGAGGAGTTCCTATGGCTTCCTTCCGGCTCCATAATGAGACCTTGGGCACTATACGGGTCTAAAGTAAACGGTGAGGTTATATTGAGTAGTCGGGTGGTTCCATTGGCGACCTTCCAGCTCCATCAATAGACCATCTCCATGATACCATATTTTTGCAGTTTCATTGACTTTACATACGTATTCCAAATTTTAGCTCATTCAGATAACTGCAAGTGTTCGAAAAATGAATCACAGGATTTGAAACAGAAAAACAGACAAACCGACAGACATAAAAAAGACTGCTGTCAATCGATCAGTCGTTTAATAAATTTTCCAATAAAAATAAATAAAAAAGTAATAATGTAGGAAAAAAATCTTGGTGAGCAAACTAGGGCATCTCTCTCCATCGAGTTAGACAGCCATTCAGAGACGGATTGATTGGCTAAGTAGTCAGCTTTATAAACGCCAGTACTCAGCGGTTCATTATCTATGTAAAATTTAATGATAATGTTGTCATTTGATGTAAGGGAGTCAAATACCACCATAAGGCTCCAAGTCATCCTCACCTGCTCGTGGTACATCCTGCTAATCAACGAACGAGGCTCTGACGACCGAAAAATGGCGGTATAACCATAACAAATAACTGCGTGACTAAATACCGCAGATCGGTGACGGGCAGCAGCGGCACCGATGCGAAGAGTTACGCACTGCGATCGCCAACCCGCCTGCCCAGCGTGGCGATTATGGGCAAACCCTCCAAATGGCAAGCCAAAATAAACCACGGCCCCCAGTTCCCGGCCGCCCTGCTATTCCGGATCACGGCGGCGGTCACGGTAACGGCAGGGCAGGGGGTGCGAAGAATCCCCGGGCTACGAGAGGCCGCCAAAATCAACTGACCTTGGCGACGTTTAATGGACGCACGTTACGGCTTGACGAGCACATGGCGCAACTAGAATCCGAACTCGAAGGGATAAGGTGGCACGTTCTGGGACTGTGTGAAGTCCGAAGAAAGGGAGAGGACACCGTTACCCTAGAATCAGGCCACCTTTTGTACTTCCGAGAGGGCGATCAGCTATCCCAGGGCGGCATAGGGTTCTTGGTCAATAAAACCCTCTCTGACAACGTTGTGGAAATGTCTAGTGTGTCGAACAGGGTAGCGTATCTTATTATTAAGTTAACCGATAGGTATAACCTAAAGGTTGTGCAGGTTTACGCACCGACTTCGGCACACTCTGACAATGAAGTTGAAGATATGTACGAGGACATATCGAAGGCCTTACACTCCACCACTAAGGCCTACTACAACGTTGTCATGGGGGACTTCAACGCTAAAGTGGGAGTACAAATTTGCAGCGAATCGGTAGTAGGATCTCACGGTTACGGTAGCAGGAATCATAGGGGGCAAATGCTTGTTAACTTTCTTGAGAAAGAGGGGCTTTTCTTGATGAACTCTTTCTTTAAGAAACGGCCCCAAAGAAAGTGGACATGGCAAAGTCCCGACACTAGGACTAAAAATGAGATTGACTTCATCATAACGGACAAGAAGCACATATTCAGAGATGTCTCAGTGATCAACAGGTTTAATACCGGAAGAGATCACCGACTTGTCAGAGGCTCACTGAATATCAACTTTAAGCTCGAGCGAGTCCGTTTGATGAAGGCCAGGCTCCGGCCCAACCTCCTCCAAACCGTAGTAGGATCTGAAGCGTTCCAGTCAAATCTGGAGAACCGATTCGTTACCATGGAAACCACAAATGACGTAGACCAGGCCCTCACAAATGTAGTTAAAATCATCAGGGAGGAAGGTACGAGATTTTGTGAAACGCGACGTATAAGTAAGAAAACGAAGCTTTCGGAGGAGACACTGCAGCTTATGAAGGAACGACGTGTAAACCCACCCAACACTTCGTTAGAGCAACGGGCACTCAACAAACGAATTAACAAACTGGTACGACATGACTTCCGATGCGCTAATACACGCGCTATTGAAAAAGCAATCGAGCAAAATCGGGGGGCGAAAGTTTTCGTTCAGTCTTTGGGGAGGAGCCATCTGACGAAGTTGTCCAAAGCCAGTGGGGACGTCATCACTTCTAAGCTGGAGATTATTTTGGAAGTAGAAGACTTCTACAGCCGACTATACGCCTCGCATACATCTCGTCCTGATCCCGGAAACGAGGATCCTAGAGCTACATTAAGCCGCCACTTTACGGAAGACCTGCCCGAAATCAGCCTAGATGAAATCGTGATGGCTCTTGAGCAGCTAAGGAATGGAAAAGCCCCTGGAGAGGACGGAGTTACAACTGAACTATTAAAAGCTGGAGGTAAATCCGTGCTAAAGGAGCTCCAAAATATCTTTAACTCTGTCCTCTTTAATGGGAGAACTCCAGAGGCTTGGGGTAGGAGCGTGGTCGTATTGTTTTTCAAAAAGGGTGATAAGACCCAACTGAAGAACTACCGCCCTATTTCGCTCCTGAGCCACATTTATAAGCTGTTTTCAAGAGTTATCACGAATCGTCTTGCGCGAAGGCTCGACGAATTTCAACCCCCGGAACAGGCCGGGTTTCGAAGAGGGTATGGAACCATAGACCACATCCACACTATACGGCAGATTATACAGAAGACCGAAGAGTATAATCGGCCCCTGTGCTTAGCATTCGTGGACTATGAGAAGGCCTTTGACTCGATCGAGACCTGGTCAGTTCTGATATCCTTGCAACGATGCGAAGTCGACTGGCGATACATCCAAGTGTTAAGAAGTCTCTATAACGCCGCGACCATGACCATCCAGTTACAAAACCAGCAGACCAACCCTATCTCAATGCATCGAGGAGTGAGACAAGGGGACGTTATCTCCCCCAAATTGTTCACAAATGCATTGGAGGATATGTTTAAGACGCTGGACTGGGAAGGTCATGGCATAAACATAAATGGCAGTCATATCTCACACTTGAGATTTGCAGACGACATCGTCATTATGGCCGAAACGTTGCAGGATTTACAACAGATGCTGACCAGCCTAGCCGATTCTTCCAAACAAATAGGTCTCCGCATGAACTTGGACAAGACCAAGGTAATGTTTAACCGACATGTGGTACCGGAACCTGTTGCAATACATGGCGCTATTCTCGAGGTTGTTCAAGAATATGTTTACCTAGGGCAAACTCTGCAGTTGGGGAAAAACAACTTCGAAAAAGAGGTCAACAGAAGAATACGGCTGGGCTGGGCGGCATTTGGGAAATTACGTCGAGTATTTACATCGCCCATTCCACAAAGCCTAAAGACAAAAGTCTTTAATCAGTGCGTCCTGCCCGTTATGACATATGGAGCGGAGACGTGGACACTCACGGTTGGAATGGTTCATAAATTTAAAGTCACTCAGCGAGCTATGGAAAGGGCTATGCTCGGAGTTTCTCTGAAGGATAGAATCCGGAACGAAGTCATTCGACAGAGAACCAAAGTTATCGACATAGCCCACCGGATTAGTAAGCTGAAGTGGCAATGGGCCGGTCACATTAGCCGAACAACCGATAACCGCTGGGACAAACGAGTTCTTGAGTGGAGACCGCGGACTGGCAAACGTAATGCAGGACGCCCTCAGGCTAGGTGGAGCGATGACCTTCGTAGGGCGGCTGGCAGAAACTGGATGCGAGTAGCCGAGGATCGTACCCAGTGGCGTGCACTTGGAGAGGCCTATGTCCAGCAGTGGACTGCTATAGGCTGATGATGATGATGATGTCATTTGATGTTCAGAAAATTATCTGAAATAATAATAAATTATTCAAAAATCAACACTTACAAAAACATTGTAAGACAACTTTTAACTTAAGTATGAGTATCGTTTAGACATATTTATTAACGTTTAAGATCTTCGTAATTTCTGAAATACAGTTCAAAAGAGGAAAGATTTCTATTTTTGTGTGTATTCAACGAATAAACTCAAAAACAATTGGACCGATTTCAGAAATTCTTTCACCATTAGAATGCTACATTCTCCCTGAGTAACATAGGCTATATTTATTAGAACTAGAAAAAATTAGGGATCCCTACTAAAACTTCAATAATGTAACCCAAGGTGTAAAAAAATAGCCAGAGAATGTTTTTCATCGCAGGCGTTGCGGAAACTATGCGTGAAAGAACAAAAAATGTTTTACAACATTAAAGAACATATCAATGTTTACCAAAAACTTCGCAATACCATATGTCCAACTATTGCAGTTACGTCATTATAACTATAACGTATTCAAGACTATTTCAATACCTGTACATTACTTTTTGAATTATTTAAATCGGACATTCCATTCAAAAGACATTACGAATTTAAAAATGTCAATCTAAACAAAATACTAATAGTCGGCGCCGGTTAGTGCACCGACATCAAATATTTATTTTTTTGCTTTTTGAAGTCAGTTTATTTACCTTATTTTATTTTTTATTTTATTTTATTTGGCATGCTTACAGCTACTATAACAAAGTAGGCATTGATAAATAAAGTCAAAGATCCATTTACAAGCCTCCGCATCTAAAAGATTTATTTTTTTTAACAGATTTTAATTTTACTATTTTAAGTGACAAGTGAATTATTTACTAATATATTGTAGTGTTTATATGTGAAATATTTACTTATATACCGATAATATATTATTTTGCTGAGTTGTACAGCAAGGGTGCGATTCGATTCGATTATTTAAATCGAATATCAACATGTTAATTTACAAACCGTCACGCCTATATTCCCCAAGCAAGGGTGGCTGAGGTGTACTGAGTACACCCACGTTTCGCCCACGATGTTAGGGCCCATGTTATAGGGGGCGACCCTATTGCCGTACACCGGGGACAATTCCAGACTCCGGACTCATACTAAGAATTTTTCGTTAGAAAAACTACATTTGTCCAACATAGGATTTGAACCCAGGACCTCGTGATCACAAAGCGCTGTGCTTTGCCACCAGACCAATGAGGCAGTCAATGTTCATTTAAATCGTAAAATAAATAAAACAAAACAAACATCGTCACGCCGGTATCCCCTAAGACGATGTTAGGTCTCATGTGATAGAGGGCGAGCCTAATGTCATTATATCAGGCACAATGCGAGACTCCGGGTTGGTCTGACTGACTCTGAACTCAGGACCTCGTGATCTCTGAAGTGAAGCCTTAATTCTTCAAAATCCAGATACAAAATGATGAATCTGTTCTGCTTCCTAGAATTTTGTTAACATAACACACAAGCAGTGATAGCCTAGTGGTTAGACCGTTGGACTGCAAAGTGAAAGGTCTCGGGTTCAAACCCAGGCACGCACCTCTGTCTTTTCGAAAAGCATGTGCGTATTAAAAATTAATTATCACTTGCTTTAACGGTGAAGGAAAACATCGTGAGGAAACCCGCATGCCTAAGAGTTTCTCGAAGGTGTATGAAGTTCGCCAACCCGCACTAGGCCAGCGTGGTGGACTATGGCGTAAACCCTCTCAGTTTTAGAGGAGGCCCGTGCCCAACAGTGGGAAAGTTTTTTAACAGGACTAATATTATTATATTATTATTATATACCACACTACTAGTCTAGAAATGTGTTTTATATACTGATACGGAACATATTTTTGGATTAGTAGTGTATTTAGTATAGTTAGTATTTAGTACGTCAATCATATTTTTGTGCATGCGGTGTTCATCATCTTAGCCTATACTTATCCACTGCTGAACATAGGCCTCCCCAATCGCTTTCCAGCGTAACCGGTCCGATGCCACCTGCATCCAACGACTTCCTGCGATTTTCGCAAGATCGTCGATCCATCTGGCAGGCGGTCGTCCCACGCTGCGCTTGCCAATACGTGGTCTCCACTCTAGAATCTTTCTGCTCCAACGCCCGTCTGATCTACGCGCTATGTGGCCCGCCCATTGCCACTTCAGCTTGCTAATCTTAAGGGCTATGTCGGTGACCTTGGTTTTTCTACGAATCTCCTCATTCCTGATTCGATCGCGTAGAGAAACGCCAAGCATAGCCCTCTCCATCGCTCGCTGAGCAACTCTGAGCTTTTTTATGAGACCTATTGTAAGAGACCACGTTTCCGATCCATATATCATCACTGGTAACACACATTGACTAAAAACTTTAGTCTTAAGGCACTGAGGTATTTTGGATGAGAAGATATTGCGCAGTTTCCCGAACGCTGCCCAGCCGAGTTGGATTCGTCGATTAACCTCTCTCGCAAAGTTGGACCTACCTAACCGGACTACCTGTCCCAGGTAAATGTATTCGTCGACAACTTCAAGAGTAGAGTTCCCAACGGTGAGTGCGGTGGGTACGACATGGACGTTACACATTATTTTCGTTTTATCCATGTTCATTTTAAGACCCACTTGTTGAGATACTCTGGTGAGGTCACCGAGCGTTCGTCTTAGATCTTCCAGCGACTCCGCCACGACCACAATGTCGTCGGCAAATCGAAGGTGAGTGATGTATTCGCCATTGATGTTGATACCAAGTCCTTGCCATTCTAAGAGCTTGAAGGCGTCCTCTAAGGTGGCCGTAAACAGTTTCGGAGAAATGACGTCTCCCTGTCTTACTCCTCTTTTTATAGGGATCGTCTTCGTGCACTGCCCCTGTACTCGGACTGATATGGTGGCGTTATTATACAAACACCTCAACACTTCAATGTACCGATAGTCAATGCGGCATCGCTGGAGAGATCTAAGAACCGCCCAAGTCTCGATCGAATCGAAGGCTTTCTCATACTCCACAAACGCCAAGCATAGTGGCCGATTATACTCCTCGGTCTTCTGTATAATCTGCCGCAGCGTATGTATGTGGTCTATGGTACTAAAGCCTTTCCGGAAACCGGCTTGTTCGGGGGGCTGGAAGTCATCAAACCTGCGTTCGAGACGATTCGTAATGACTCTCAAAAACAACTTATAAACATGGCTCAGCAGTGTGATGGGCCTATAATTCTTCAGTAAAGTGTTATCACCTTTCTTGAAAAACAGTACCACCACACCCCTGTTCCATGCTTCCGGCGTTTTCCCTTCGAGCAAGACGGAATTAAACAGCCTCTGAAGGACTTTAAGTACCGGTGTTCCGCCCGCTTTCAGAAGCTCTGCGGTAATTCCGTCTTCGCCCGGCGCTCTGTTATTTTTGAGTTGTTTGAGAGACATCCTAATCTCGCACAGGCTGATGTCCGGGATATCTTCAGTGTAGTGTCGGGTCAGCTTGGCTCTTGGGTCTTTTACCAAGTCATCAACATACAACTGCCCATAGAACCTCTCTATCTCCCTGAGCACCTCTGGCCTATTCGACGTTACGTTTCCGTCCTCCGTCTTCAGCTTCGTCAACTGGCTTTGCCCAATAGACGCGTCTCTTGCGAACACTTTGGAGCCCTTGTTCTGTGCTATGGTCTCGTCAATACGCCTTGTATTGAAGGACCGTAAATCGTGTCGCAGGGACTTCAATATCTGTCCATTGAGCTGCCTATAGGACTTAGCATCATCGGAGGTTTGGAGCGTCATGGAACGTCGCTCAGCCATGAGGTTTCGGGTGTAGTTGGATAGTTTTTGAGGTCTATTTTTACGGAGGGGCTTAAAATACTTGGACCCGACCGTATGGACAGTCTCTACCAGCCTGTTGTTGATTTCGTCCACTGATGCGCTGCTGTCTAGCAATTCGAAGCGGTTTGCCAATTCGAGTTGAAAGTTGCGGTGCGGTGTTAGCCTTAAAAAATTGTTACACTTAATAATGTGCTTATATAATAATAATAATTTGAATGTACTTGTGTAAACAATTGTTGGCTGACCTAAATAAAAAAAAAATCTCTACGCGCATTATTCGCTACTAGTAGCGAAGTAGTAGTTAGGCTAGCCCAACGAGGTAACTTTTTTGTTTATGAACCGATTTTGATGATTCTTTTTGCGTTGGGCTTAGTATAGCTCTAAGCTCCGTTTTAATTACACCTGGGAATTCTTTTACGACAAACAATACGCTTCGTTTTTGTCTACGTAAATACGACCACATTTCTGAATACCGAATAAAGCTGAAGTAGCCACCGATTAGACGACGTCGGGACTTACATATTCTCTCTCTTCTGTATTCTGTTCTTCACAACCCTAACTCGCCTGTATATCTCCGCGAAAGTTTTGGTATACTTATACCTAGAGAAAAAACTTGTCGTACGGCTAACCTCGTTTTTCTCCGAGCTCCTGGCTCAAAACGATGCCTTCTTTACTGCACGTGCGGTGAACCTATGGAATTCCCTTCCGCATTCCATACGTGATAGCTGTTCTTTAGATGTTTTTAGAAGAAGAGTTCAGGAGCATTTCCTCTCTGTATGTGATATATATTATTATATATTTATAATACATATAAATATATAAGTATGTATATTTTTATTTATATATGTACTTTATATAATTATATCGTATTAGTATAATGTACGTATGTACGAGTATGTAGTGTTCGTTATTTGTTCATTAATTCTAAGATTGTTGTGCAATTGTCCTCACTTCCATATAACTCGTAGATAACTCAAATTTAGTTAAGTTCAGCTTTGTAGATCATTTGTGTAAATATGCCCACAAATTTGTTATCTTTTTGTACAATAAAGAATAAATAAATAAATGTGTAGATTGAATTATTATGAGTTTATGAGCATCCTAAAGGTAGCTCACTATAGAACTAAATAAAATATTAACAGACGCCAAAAAAAAGGTTCACAATTAATCTATATACATATTTTAATGGATGTTTATAAGCCGATTTTGATGATAATACTATTAGGTAGTGCCAGAACGAAACTATGGTTTTTACAGACGCAACCAACACTAATCCCCCCAGTCTCGACCTAAACCGAATGTTTTAATGTTGCTAGTTTCAAATATTTATGTGTTTATGTTCAAAGAAGCAGTTTTTTTCAGCAATCAATTATATCTAAAATATTGACTGCACAGTATAAAATAAACATCACACGGCAAATGTCGAGTCAATTCGATATTTTTAACCACAATTATCGATGTTTTAAATCGATTAAAAATACTGAATCGATTCAAAAACCACTTATATCAGACTGATTCACGTTACAATGATAAATTAATATAATGATATGAATGAAAAAAATAAAAAAAGGTTTGGTTGCGATACACCAAAAGCGTATAACATTCTATGACCTCCTTCTGTCTCAGACCATGCTCTTCACCTGGGTGTATGGTACACCTGGTTACCTTGTATATTTGGCGAATTCCTATGGGCACTTTCTGTCTCCACCAGCAGAATCTGGAAACTGTAGTCTATAGAACTTTTTCTGTCGAAATTCAAGACGATATGTCGGTCGAATACTAGTATTAAGATTGTATGGAACCCGCAGAGCGCACTCTTTCTCCTCGCACTTGTCCTTATATTATATATTATAATTTGTTTCTATTTTCCAGAACTCTTTTCGGTCTTGCAGCGGGCAACCACGGAGGGTTTCAAAAAAGGGGACATCATTTATGGACATTTTGGAACAGATTTATACTATTGTAAGTGTGTATTATTATATATTAACATTCGGAGTTGATGAGCATCCTATGTTCAGCAGTGGACAAGTATAGGCTGAGATGATGATGATGAACATTCGGAGGAGGGCTTGTCTTCGGAGGAGGGCTTGTCTGGGCTGAGTGTGGTTGAAAGCAGGACATCACTCTTTGGGATGGCGGCATGGCATCCATAGCCCTAGTCAGTTGGGTCTACTGCTGGGAATAACATTAACAATTTCCTGAAAGTATCGTACTAGACACCCAAGGGACACCAGAAAAGAGGGTGACCAGCAGTGTCCTCTCATATCATATTAAACGGCTCCCAGGCCCCGGCGGCCCTACTAGTCTTGGCCAAGGTAGCGGTCATGGTAACGGCGGGGCAGGGGGCGCTAACAAGTTCCGGCAGAGACCTGGCTACCGCAAACGACGACCATTGGGCTTGCGAGACAGGGATACGTTATCTCTCCAAAACTGTTTTCTGCCGCGCTGGAAGACGTTTTTAAGCTTCTAGACTGGAGAGGACATGGCTTCAATATCAACGGTGAGTACATCTCTCACCTTTGATTTGTGAACGATATCATGGTCATGGCTGAGACTCTGAAAGACCTCGGCGCTATGCTCGATGACCTCAGCAGTCTCTCAACAAGTGGGTCTTAAAATGAACATGGACACGACGCAAATCATGTCAAACACCCATGTCGTAACCACTCATGTGAAGATTGGAGACTACACTCAAAGTTGTAGACCATTATGTACACCAGTCCAATTAGGTAGGTCCAACTTCGAGTTCGGGAAGCTACGTAAAATCTTCTCGTCCCAAATACTGCAGTGTCTCAAGACAAAAGTCTTTGACAAGAGTGTGTTGCCAGTGATGACCTACGGCACCGAGACGTGGTCACTCACGATGGGCCACATAAGAAGGCTCAAGGTCACCCAAAGGGCAATGGAAAGAGCTATGCTCGGAGTTTCTTTGCGAGATCGTTGATGTTTTTCGCAACTTATTACAATCCCTCTATACTAAAAATGCCATCTACCGTAACATAATTGAACTTACAACTAACATTGACAACGCTAGATGGCAAATAAAAATGTACGTTGAACGTAACGTTTCTCCCGCCCTGTACCACCTCGCGCAGTGGCACGCCTTAATTGTATAGGAACATCTTATTACGCCACCTTCTCTTCGTATTCGCTTTGTGGGCTTTTCCACGTCTTAATTCTAATGTTTCTGAAAACTTGTTGCATTATCTATATCTTTACAGAAAATAAATATTTTCTTAACTGTCGTTGGTAAGGTGTGTAAGATCACCAATCCCGCATTAAATGCGTTCCTTGATGCTTGTCCTGCTTGTGATCTATTTGCCGATGCATGAAATACGGAATTATTAGAATTCTTGAGGTGCTCGTAGATACTGCGTGGAAAGTGTACGAATGTTGGATTCCGTTTTTTCATCTTCTTCATTACAATGATTTATTGTAGAATTACTTAATAAAGAAGTGTAAGTGGCTTTCAACTTATTTTTCCTGGGTAAATAAATAAGTTCCTAATAAAGTAAGAAAGATGATTAAATAAAAACGGCAAGTGCGTTGAGTTCTTTGTCAGATCTCCTCAGTGGAGGCCGCATTTCGAATCGATGGTACTTCAAAATTAACTCTAAAAAAATGATAAGGCTTTGGAAAACCATGTAAAATTGATAATTTGTGATTATCAAGGGCTTATATAGATGGTTTGATGGAATGATAAAGTCAAGGTTAATTAAATAGATAAAATATTTCTGAGTAAATTGGAATCTCTACATAGCGCTGTTCAATCAACTTCTTTTAATTTATGCCACTAAATTTACAACGCTATTTAATGTAGTTATAGGAGCTGCAGACGATGGCCTTACAGCTTTGAGTGCGTGCCAGCAGAAGCATTTCGGGTTTGATTTCTGGAAGTTCTGGCTTGGCGATGGCCTAGTTACAAGTACAGGTAAGTATAGATAACATGCATACGATTATAGTAATAATAATGCACCATCATGCCTATATTCCCCAAGCGGGGGTGGCAGAGGTGTACTGAGTACACCCACGTTTCGCCGACGATGTTAGGCCCCATGTAATAGGGGGTGAGCCAATTGCCATATACCGGGTACAATTCCAGACTCCGGACTCGTACTGGGAAGTTTTCGTAAGAAAAACTACACTTGTCCGACCTAGGATTTAAACCCAGGACCTCGTGATCACAAAGCGATGCGCTTTGCCACTAGACCAACGAGGCAGTAATAATAATAATAAACATTTATTTTTCTTTTTTACAAGGTAGTCACAAAATTTTTTTAGGCTATTTCTAATTACAATACCAGCATTATTTAAAACTCTGTGAGAGACTGGTATCTACTAGGTGACCCTGTTTCACAGATTACCAGGACCTCGTTCAATGGACTTGAGTTAGCTAGCTATGAGGTAATAATTAGGTATATTTATCTATATGACATTAGTTACTCGAGTTGAAAGAGGAGTAAGATATAATTAATCTACGTACATTCTGTAAAAATGTGCGCGCGCTTGTGTGTGCGTGCGTGTGTGCGCGCGTGTATTTGGGATAGGATATTTAAAAGAACTTCGTTTTTGGTGTAGTTCAAACTTAATAATATAGTTAATAGTATACTCATTTGTGAGTGCATAAGTTACAGGGGCAAGCCTGTGGCCATTATTTTAACATGCTCTCAAAGTGAAGGAAAATTAATGCAGAAAACTTTGGTACGAGTATGTGAAGAGTATCAGATGCTTCAAAAATATACCCAGTAGAAGTATTAGAAGAGGACGCCCAAGGAAATCGTACCTTAAACAAATTTATAGTAAAAAAAGCGCGTAGCTCTGAAAGATAGTATCAGTAGACAAAAATTATGCTGGGGTTGTTCGGATATATGTAAAAATGGAAGGATGTAGGTACCGCGGAAGACCTAGATTATCTTACCATGGCCAAATAGACGGTGTCTTATCTAAAGGGCAAGTCAAGAGTCTCCGTAACCGACAAGACGAACAATGAGAGTGGAGGAAGCCACGGAGGTCTGTAAGGAAAGAACCTGTCGGAACTCTGTACTCTCTACCTACTCCGCAAGGGATCTGGCGTGATCTATACCAGATATAAATAAAACAAATTTATTAGTGTTTGCAAAACAGATCTACGGGCACAAATGATTGAGAGATGTATTTTTGAATGTAACTTAAACCAAACAGGTGGGTCAGAATTGTAGAACGTGAAGAGTTAATGACTCCTCCTAACATTGTTTGACCCAGGTGTGCGTAGTTTGTATAAAACGCTTTACTGAGTAAATTAATATTAATTATTCCGCTGTTGTGTTTGTATACGCTGGGTGCGTTCACACATACAAGTACCCAGACCGAATCAAATATTTGTGAGTCACACAAAGACTTTACCGTGCGAGAATCGAACCCTTGGGTAGAATAGAATAAGCTCTTAACTAAAGGACCAAACAGTCCGTCAGATCGACTACATCCAACAAAAAATTGGTCCTGATGACAGATGAGGATACGATATTTTTTAAATATGACAACTTGTTTTATTAACGGCAGGGCGAACAGCAGTCCCAAGGTGGTGTCGGGTTAATCATCCCCAAGTCGCTCCTAAAGAAAACGCTCTTTCAATCACTAGTATGTCGAGTGGGGTAGCATACCTAATACTTAGAATATTTCAAAGATATTCGCTGGTAAAGATGTTCGATATACAGCTCTCATCCCACTCACTCAACACACTCAGATGATGAAGCCGAAGTTATGTATGAGCACAGCTGTAGAGCCGTACATAATTTGAAAGCAAACTTTACATTGGTTATAGGTAGCAAATGAGGCGATGATGAGCTAGGAGTGGGTTGTGAACCCTAAAATTTACCTGGATGATTCCTGATGGTACCACAACAAAAATGACATAGACTTCATCATGAACACCATACGAAAAATATTTAATTATAATTCCGTGATTCACAAGGTAAAAACCGGTAGTAATCACCGAATGGTCAGAGGCACATTAAATAGTATGTCAAACTGGAAATATCACGTCTGCCGAAGTCTACGCTTCGACCTTCTCATGCACATATCCAAAATCCCGAGATCAAATGAAAATCTTCCAACTTGACTTATCAAACAATTCGAATTTTATTTATTTTTATTTCATTTAACTGGGCAAAACAGAATCTATCTATCTATCTATAACCTCACGCCAGATCCCTTGTGGGGTAGGTAGAGAGTACAGAGTTCCAACAGGTTCTTTCCTTACATACCTCTCTGGCTTCCTCGACTCTCATAGTTCGTCTCATACACGCTCGCCGGTTACGGAGACTCTTGACTTTTCCTTCAGATAAGACTCGGTTTATTTGGTCGTGGTAAGATAGTCTAGGTCTTCCCCGATACCTGCATCCTTCCACTTTCACATTCTATATCTGTTTTGTCATTCTTTCCTCTGGCATTCTTTCTATATGCCCGAACCAACGGAGCATGCCCTTTCTCATCTTTACACCGATACTATCTTTTATACCTACTCGCTTTCTTACTACGCTGTTGCTAATGCGGTCGGTCAGCTTCACTCCGCACATCTTTTGCAGAGTTGGCATTTCTACCGCATTTATCCTACTTTCATTCTCCTTCTTACATACCCAGCTCTCGCTACCATATAACAGCGTTGGGACAAGAACTCCGTTATGTATGGCCAGCTGCGCCTTATGGCTTAAGTGCCGGCTCCCAAGTAGCTTTCCCATCGCACCATTCACTCTGTTGCCTGCACTCACTCTTCTCTCTATGTCAGCGGTGTATTTCCCATCGTTACTGACGGCGCATCCAAGATATACAAACTCATTCACTCCTCCACTCCATCCACAATCCTTACATTCGTTCTGGTTTCTTCCCTTTCAAAAACCATAATCTTGGTTTTCTTTACATTCAAGTGTAAGCCATTGATCATGCAGTCGTCTTTCATAACTGTGACTAGTGTTTGCAGATCAGTGGCTGTTGGCGCTATTAAAACCGCGTCATCTGCATAAAGTAGCTAGTTTACTACTAAGTCACCCATTTGTACACCTTCATTCATCACTTTCAGTTGTTGAAGACTTTTATCCAGATATATTATAAACAGTCTAGCGGACAACACGCAACCCTGCTTGACACCGATTTCAACGTCAAACTAGGGTGACCTGTTACCACCCACCCGTACGCATGCCTTGCAGTCCACATAAGTGGACTGGACGGCTCGCAACAGAGTGCCATCTATACCATACTCTGGCAAAATATCCCAAAGTCACTTTCGCACAACTCTGTCAAATGCCTTCTCCAGATCTACAAAACCGCAGAAAACCTTCCGCCCCACTGCCAGATGCTTCTCTACGATGTTGCGAAGGGAGAACACTTGATCCGAACATCCTCTTCCGGACCTGAAACCCCCTTGTGCCTCGCACAACATTCCATCGGACTTCACGCGCATTCTCCGTTCAATAATTTTACCGTACACCTTGGCTGCCAAGCTGATCAAACTGATGTCTCTGTAATTGGCGCAGTCATATTGTGAACCTTACCTTTATACAAGGGTACTATGACTGCGCGGCGCCAATCTGTAGGGACTCTACCGGTCCTCCAGAAAAGGTTTGCAAGGGCCCGGAAAGCGTCCCGGACGCAAGTTCCACCATATTTGATCATCTCGGCAGATATCATGTCTAGTCCCGCAGCTTTACCGTTTTTCATACTTCCTATCTCCCATTCAACTTCTTCCATAGTGATGTCCTCCGTTGATTCTGGTGCCGCAAACTCGCCTTTGAGCACGTCTGCGGCATCAGCATCCGGGTCATCCCCATACATTTCTCCAAAATATTCACTCCACCGGTTTAGCACAGCTTGTGTGTCTGCAAGAATGTCACCATCTTTAGATTTTATCCTTTTACATTCTGGAGCCTGACGAATCACCCCGAGCCTTTCTCACCTTGCTCCAAAAGAGTTTAGTGTTTTTCTCGAAGTTCTTCGCCAGCCTCTCCTCCTCAATCATACTTGCTCTTTCACGCTTTTCTTTCACTAAACTTTTAGTGGCATTCTTGCATTGCCGGTATATTTCTTTCCTCATCTCTGTCATACTGGCATTTAGGTTCAAAGAAGATACATAGTCCTGCCACGCTTTCTTCTTACTTTCTACGGAGCTTTGCAACTTCGCATCCCACCATGCATCACCTTTTGCTGTACTATGCTTCTTTGAGCAACCACATACTTCTTTCGCGGATTCCACCGAACTCTCTTTCAGGCTATTCCAGCAATCATCTACATTTGAGTCCGAAGAGCCTGCTGTCAAAAGCTTGTCTCGGACTCTGTCTTCATACATTCTCCTCACGCTCTCATCTTGCAACTTTTCAACCTTTATTCTTTCAAGGTCTCCGAAGAGGATACGCTCTCGCCAGTGCCTCCACTTCCTGAACAGACCACTAAACCGCGCAACTACGAGATAGTGGTCTGATGCCAGAGTTGGGCCTCTATACGCACGCGTATCTTGTAGTTTGCTTTGGAGAAGGTTATCAACCAGGATCAGATCTATCATGCTTTTTCATTCCTTCTCCACGTATACGTATGTATGTCCTTGTGCTGAAATATCGTGTTAGAGACAAGGAGACCCCTTTCCAAACAAACATCTACAATGAGCTTACCTGCACGTTCACTCTCTTATCAACATAAGGACCCTGAGCAGCGTCGCAAGTTTGCCGCTTGGTTCCTACCCATCCGTTCAGATCGCCACACAAAATCACCTTTTCGTTAGTCTCAGCCAAATCCAGAACTTCCCTGACATTATCCCAAAACTTCTCAAGGTCCTGGGGTGTTGACGAGCTTACGGGAGCATATGCTGCGACCAAAAATACTCTAGTGACACCCAGTTTTAAACGGACCCAGAGAAGTCTCGCATCGCACAGGCCATAATCTCTCACTTCAGAGGCCAGGCGACGGGACAGCAAGTTACCCACTCCCATGCTGGTACGACTGCTCTGCGGTACCCCAGACCACAGAGCCATCGTTCCATCAGGAAGATCACAGGTTTCACTGCCCCTCCGCTTAGTCTCTGTTACACACAGAGCATCCAGGCGTCTCTCTTTCATCACATCAATCACCTCATACATCTTATCTTCCATACCACCTCTTACATTCCAAGTGCCTATTCGGCACTCTGCACCCCACGACTCGCCAGTTCGGGCCCGGCGTGATGGGTGGCGGCCCCCATCGCCGCTTCCACCTATATTCGTACCGACGATATTCTATCACGGTCCAAACCTTTTAATACATATATCAAAGTCCTTGCGACACGATTTATGGTCCTACAATACAAGCCTTATTAAGGAAAACATTGAGCAGAACAAGGGGCCCATAGTGTTCAATTGGGTCTAACTAGTTGACGAACTTGAAGACGGAGGACGAAAACGTAAAGTAGCATAGGTCAGAGGTGCTCAGGGAGATAGAGAGGTTCTATTGGCAGCTATTTACCTCAGTAGCTGAGCCTATCGTTGACTTGATAAAAGACACAAGAGCCAAGCTAACCCGACAATATACTGATGATATCCCGTACATCAGCCTGCACGACATTAAGATGGCTCTCGAAATTTAAAAATATTAAAGCACCGAGCGAAGACGGACTTACCGCAGAGCTTCTGAAAGCGGGCGCAACACCGGTACTTAATATTTTAATTGAAGAACTACATGCCCATCACACTGCTGAGCCATGTTTAAAAGTTATTTTAGAGAGTCATCATGAATTGTCTCGAATACAGGCTTGATGACTTCCAGCCTCCCGAACAAGTCAATTTCCGAAAAAGGCTTTAGTACCATATACCACACACATAAAATGCGGCAGGTTATTTAGAAGACTAAGAAGTATAGTCGGCCATTATGCTTGTTATAAGAAAGCCTTCGATTTGATCGAAACTTGGGCGGTTTTTAGTCAATGTGTTCATATACGGATCAGAAACGTGGTCTCTTATAATAAATAGGTCTCATAAAAAAGCTCAGAGTCTCTCAGCAATCTATGAAAAGTGCTATGCTCGGCGTTTCTCTACGCAACTGAATCAGGAATGAAGGGATTTGTAGAAGAACCAAGGTCATCTATATAGCATGTAGGATTAGTAAACTGAAATTGCAATGGGCTGGTGGCAAGTCATTGGATGCAGCTGGAATCGGATCGGTTACACTAGAGAGTAATTGGGGAGGGCTATGTTTAGCAGTTGACGGCAGCCCTGCTAAACAAGTTGTTGTCGCCCTGCTGTCTTTCTTAAAACCTATGCATGTTTCGTTACCTGTAAACGGTGTAGCCAATCGTAGGGTAATTTTGTGTCAGAGAGAATGTAAAGATGTGGCGTGCTCTTTGAGCACTCGGTAAAAAAATGGTGTATTTCGTACACCTCAGCCTACTTGTTCGGGGAAACGAACGTGACCTAATGATTAAAGATATCATTTTTATTTTATAAAACTGTCTAAATTTATAATTCCTTTCATTTTAGGAGAGTATTGGAAACGGCATCGTAAACTACTTGCTCCAGCATTCAACCAGCGAGTGGCCAACAACTTTATAGGGATGTTTAATAATCAAGCTAAAATTCTTAACCAGGATTTTGCCCGCCATATCGATAAAGAACCTTTCGATCACATGCACAGTCTGAAGTACTGGGCTTTGCAGACGTTTTGCAGTAAGTAAAGACATCACTTTTAAACTGCTATTGCAACTGTTAGAAAGTAACCCTTTTAAAATTCAAGCGAAAGTTCATAGTGGGGTTTCCCAGGGAGCATTATTGGTTCCTCTACATTTTATAATACATGTAAACAACATCTACTACTCTCTCTTACCGACAACATGAACATTTTCTGTACAATCTGATCTGTAAATAGCTCGATCATATTACAGGGTCATCCTAACCATCTAGAAGTCTATTTAGTGCTAACATAATTGACCGTAACTCTGGGAAATGCTTTGTTGTCATGTTTACTCGTATTACATAGTTATTTGCTCGGGGGTAATACTCTTCGAAAGTCAATATGGATTTGAAAGTTTATCATGACTCCAAGTTAACCGACATTTCAATAATATTTTTGGTAAGGGCTATAAACTCTTGGCCCTTATAATGCGGCTATTAATTATATTTCTTCAAATTAAAACATAAAGAAATAAAATTATTTTTTGGATTTTATCGCGGTTTATTTTGATTTTTAAGTTCCCGACGTTTCGAGTGCTTTCCATCACCCATAGTCACGGGAAGGACTGAGGGGTCAGACGTACCCTCACTTCTTAATTATTTTTGTAGGTCCGATCCACGCAGAATGAGCTCACGGTGTCTTAAGGCCTTGAAGTGGTATACTTGGCTTTGGATTTGATTATATTAATTACCGAATCCCAAGTCGATGAAAGCACCCGGCCATCTTCTTATACCCGTATTTATTGGGTATGCCGTCCGATCTCGCGGAACGTTTTGGCTTTAGCCTCGAGAGAGCGGTCTTCCTCAGTACTCAATCGGGGGATATGCACGCGCATAGCGCCCGCTCTAGCCGCCGCTGCTGCATCCCCCACATTCAGGATAGCCTGGTCCCATCCGTACACAGAATGAAAGTATTTGGCAAACTCGGATGCACATACCGGCATTTTTAGTATTTTTTTGCGATTTATGGAACCCCGTTTTGATCTTACGTAACCCCAAAAGGATCCTGGATCTTCCGACAAACGTCGTTGGAGTCCGTTCTTGTAATCTTCATATGCTCTTTCTAATAAGTCTTTCACTTTTGCTCTAACAATTGAGAAATCCGCGAAATCGTTTTTTGACCCGCTACATTTGTATCGCTTATGTAGTCTAGCCTTAAGTTTTATATTACTAATAATAGCCGGCGTGTACCACTTTGGCACCTATACCGTGAGTTTACCATTCTAAACTTCTTTTTGGGTACCCAACTATTAATTATATTGTTAAGAACTCCGTAAAAAAAAACCAATGCCTTTTCTGGTTCCCGGATACCATATAATAGACTTCAGTCGATGGCTGATATTGAAGGGTACAACAACTCAAGAAAATTCGCTTTAGTAAAATTCCACACTTGCCTTTGTGTAAGATCTTGCTCATGAGTGTCTACCACTTCATCCGAGCAGCCATCGAGCTGGACAGAGACCACAAGCGGCGGGTGGTGCAGGTCGATCGCAACCAATGCTTTGTCCGCCGCGCACACAGACATGCCCCCCTCCAAACTCAATGAGCTTAACACTAAATCTAATTGACGATTATTACAGTTTGATACTTTTTTTAAACAATTTCATAGAAGGCTATAACATATTGAAAATAATTTATGATGTTGTCGTGACTAGAATTTAAATTAAAATCACCTAACACTATAACATTATTGTATTTAGTACAACACTGTTCAGTAATCCTAAATAACTTCATATATTCCATTTTGCTACTCCCAGGAGGAATATAGACAATACAACATAAAAACAAATGTCTGTAGTTCAAATACAGCAAACAATCTCAAACGAACAGTTATCAATGACGACATCGCCCGGTACCGCCACTTTACGCAGTTCAAAACGGTGTGTGGCCACGAGAAACGCCCCGCCTTGCTTACGCCCGTCCGCTCTGTCGCACCGTATTATTTGGTATGCAGGCGGTATTATTTCTGCGTCTCGTACAGAATCATTGCAACCTGTTTCCGTTATTGCAAAAATATCGGCACTAGATACTTCAATATTCTTGTAGAATTTCTGAAATTCTGGTAGAATATTTCTATACTACTATTTTTCTTGTACTGCTTTACTTGTAGATCTCCGAAACTAAATCCATTCCCCGAATTCAACATTTACTGGCCAAATTTCTGGTGAATTCAACTTTTTATATGCTGATTCAGGAACAGAAATAATATAAGAGGCATAATCCCTGTCTGTTTTATGCTTAATCTTTTCAATCTCGACTGTTACTGCCGAACCACAAATAGGTTTGACGTAAGTTGTTAACTTTACTATAGTTGTTTCGAGACTCAGGTGCCAGACATGAAGAGATTTCTTTCGTACTGTACCTTGGATTTCAATTAGATCCTTATTTTGGCCTCTTTTGACATTCTTCGTTTGAAAATTGCCATTCTTTCCTTTATTTGAACTTTGCAAGGCGTCAGACCCTGGTAGTAATTTGTACTCTTATTCGTTTTTTTACTGACAACAACTCATCAAGTTTGACGTATCTCAAGCTCACTAGGAGGGCTCACCTGTTTGGAGATTGTTGTACCTCGCCTTTAGCAAAATCAGTGGTTTTAGTGGCCACATACTCACAACTTTTTCTAGCGGGGGTAGTTGCGATCAGTATTTTTATGTATAATTCATCTTTTGATTGATTTATTTGAAAATTTGTGTCTGTTAAGGCACAAATATTGTCTATTACAACCAGTTCAATCGTTACACTAGTTTTTCCTACATCATTGATCAGTGTTTGGAGGTGCTGGTTACGATTTGTTAGCACTGTGAATTGTTTATCAAGTGATTTTGACTTGCAGTTACTTTCATTAGGTATCGTTATGCTATTTTTCAACTCTAATAAATCTCGTTGAATAGACAAGCATAACTGTAGAATATCTTTTATAGCCTTTGCTTGAGTATCTAAGTGAAACATTACCTCTGAACGTAATGTTTTTAACTCTGCCAACAAGTCGCTATCAGACTCCACTATTGACTCGCGAGTCTTGTTACTGCTGCCGCGCTTGGTATTGACATTGGAGCTGGTCAAGAATGATATCTTTGGCTCTAGAGTGCCACGAACTGGTGTTCTGGTTGAAAGATTTAGGTTTTGAGCAAACACACTCAGGACATATCCATTGCTGTTTATGTTCCACCGTTAACGATTCGAAATGTTGTTTGTTCATACCGAGACACTTTAAATCGTACACTTTCTGGCACTTTCCTTCTGAGCACTGCATTTTTAATTCCTTTGACACTTCTTCCCCACAAGCTTGGCATTTCATGATGGTTAAGAAATAAAGAAAACAACGAACGCAGTAAACACGTCTGCTCGGCACTCAGGTCAACAAAATGATTTATGTTAATATTGTTCATATTTTGTTAAGAGTCTTTTATTATACGTGTAGCATATTTCGAACCCTGTTTAAAAAATGGATATAAGCAGAGCGTGTGGATGGCAGGAACAAAAACGATTCACCAGGTACTAGCGTTTCCATCTAAACTTTCCTGACTAAACTGATCCGATCCAACTGATCTGACTCATTGTGCTAAAATTTTTCAATTGACACTTAATTTTCATTTCATAAATACATTTTCTCATTTAAGTACATATAGACACATTTTTTTTAAACAAAATTACAGTGAATGAGAATAGTCGAGGATTGTACCAAGTGGCGTGCACTTTGAGGGCAGCTATGCTCAGCAGTGGACTGCTATAGACTGATGATGATGATGGTGACAGTGGATCGAACAAACGCACGATATTTAGATATAAACGGCTAGATTGATTTACAAAACTCGTCGAGCACGATGTCCACCTCTCAAAAACTGCTCAAAATTGAACCCAAGCCCTGACTGACACATATTTTTATACCTTCGCCTAGCGCTCCTCACGTATAACTGGCAAACTGGCAATGCAGTGTTTCTATTCCAATAGTATTAATATTATAAAAATAACACCAAGAGAAAATATTTACTGAATGCATCGACATTTTCTTTGCAGTAACCGGCGTCGGCTTAGATGGATACGAAGACAAAAAGTTTATGAAAGTATATACGAACACAGTAGATACTTTATTTAAAATGACTAGTGAGAGAGTAATAAACGTATGGCAGCACAGCGATTTCCTATATAGACTGTTCGGATATCAGAAGAAACTTGGTGAACTCTCAAAAACTTTAGATAGGATGAGTGATGAAGTAAGTAAATTTGTACTCAATAGTTTTATATCCCGGGCAGTCATGATGTTTTTTCTGTACGTATAAATGGCTAAAGATTGAACAGCAATCTTTTATTGTGCTTGACGTGGTTAGGATGTTGCTGCTTTGTAGATATATTGCGTTTTCCAGTGCCTTGGATAGGTAACGTTCATTCGTCTCTGCTTACGCTAGCTATGTAGCTCTGCTACCTGTCACGAATACTAAGAGTCTGTAAAAAACAGAGTAATCGAGTACTCGGTTTTTACAGACTTTTATTTGTTCGTATCAGAACTTACAATGCAACCAAAGACAGTTATTAAATGAGAGCGCCACTATCTTTTAGCGGACCACATTGGTTACTTCAACTACATTTTTTAATACTTAAATGTTACAAGTGCCTAAGAACTTCTTTGGACAAGCTTAAAATGTATGGTTATAGGCTATTAATGTACTTATATGGTAATTCAAATATGGACATATAGTTTGTTACTAAATAAAACGATAATACAGAAGTCTGAATATAAAAACATATTTTGGTATTTCATACATTGCAGGTTTATGTAAGGTTAGGGTTGTCTCGCACTTCCCTTATACATATACAAGTGCAGACAATATTAAAGCGGTAGCAACAAAATATAAAATTGAAACTTATAGAACGGTAAAACAAAGAAAACATAAAAACAAACAAAGGAAAAGGCTCACATGCAAATTTAGTTCTAGTAAGGCCTCGTGCGACCTACTTTCGTAGTTGGCGGATGGTAGTTTCCGAAGCCTCCAATCTGAATTGAACCTCGGCCTGAGTAGACTTCAGGGCGTTTATATCCTTCAGTAGCCTGGTGACATCGACGTGGTCGAATGTGACGGTGGGCAGCTTGTGCCGCTGCTTCACCACGAAGGCGGGCACGTCGTCAGGATCTCTCTCATTCAGCAGGGTGATGATGTCCTGGAGACTTCTCTCGCCCTTTTCGTCCCTCCTGCGGGTCGGCATGCGATCGCTCATCCCGAACGATTGGTACAGCACCACCGTCGCACTGCAGATTTCTTTAAGTTTGAAGTTAGTCTTGCAAATCTGCAAGATGCTAACTTTATCCATGGTGTCGATGGCGTGGTGTAGAAACGCCAACACTTCGTTGGCTATGAGTTTATTACAAAACCATAATTTATTAGTCTTTAATATCGAATTTAACCGGTTAAACTCAGACGCGGCCACGACACTCATAACGGCGCGGCGTCTGTCTTCTATTTTTAAGGACAAATATTCCTATCTCTTTCACACGTGCACTGTGAATTATTACCATATATGTATCAGTGTTGGGCAAAAATCATTTGTTTAGTCAATTAACAATTGATCAATCGTAATTGCAATGTTTTCAATCAATTTTATCAATCGTATGTACGTTTACGATTCACAATTAATCATCTAATCACATCGTCGGTGCAATGTAGGTTTTAAAGGTACACCTATTGTTGGTGAAATGTGGGTGTAGAGTAAAAGTTCCCCTTAAAAACTTGCTGATATGATGCTTATAACGAATATAACGTCAATTTTGAAATCCCTTTTCCTCAGGGGCCCTTTTCTGGAGAACAAAGATGGTATTAAGTTCTGCAGAACATCCCCAAAGTAGTATGCCATATGCGAATAAAATAAGCGAAATAAACAAGTCTAGCTGTTTCAAAATCAGTTATTAATCTAATTTTCTTAACATTATATGCCGCTGAGCTTAATCAACCAGATAATTGATCAATATGGGGGCCCCATTGTAATCTGGCATCAATAGTGATACCTAGAAATACGTCGACTCTACAAAATCTAAATCCAAGCCATTTATTTGTACATTAGTTGTAACCTGTCTTACATTTGGCGTTGTGAAATTAATACATTTTGTCATCTTCTCATTAAGGAGAAGCTTATAGATAGATTATTCGTGTTGAACTAATGAACAACCATTGACGGTGCACTGTTCACATCGTCATAATTAAGCAGCTGTCTTTTAGTTTTGAATAATAGAGATGTATCCCCTGCATAGTAGGGTAAGCCATTTATATATATGAGGAATAGAAATGGACCGAGAATCGATCCCTGGGGCACGCCCATTGCCGCGTTAGAACTGGGAGATCGCTTCTCATTAACATCGACCTTTTGAATTCTATCACAGAGATAAGATGTCAAGAGGTCGAGAGCCCTGTTCATAATTCCATAATGGTGTAATTTCCTGAGGAGAGTTTCACACAGTCAAACGCCTTATCCGTAATCAGCATCCCCTAAAACCCCAAAAGTGACACGCATATTGATTTTACTTCATAAGTCGCGTCCACCGTCTTGGATCCAGAAATTGACGCCATATTCGTAATCAACATCCTCTAAAACCCTAAAAGTAACAGGTACCTTTACTTATCGAAATCGTTTCTGCCATCTTGTGTAAAGAAATTAACGCCATATTCGTACTCAGCGTTCCCTGAAACCCCAAAAGTAACATATAGATGTTACATTTCTTTACTTGTTAAGTAACATATAGATTTTACTATCGATTTTATTTTAACGTCCGCCATCTTAGAAACTTTATCTAAAACAAATACAGAGGGTAAAATTTCAATTTCTTGATCCTAAAATTGGAAAATTAATCGATTAATGCCCATCACTGCTATTTATATACGACAGAGAACTTGAGAAAGTCAACGAGCGAAAGCAATCTCATATTAACCGGTTAATTCAGGTTTCAATATTACTTAAAGTGATGCTAAAAACGGATACTGAAAGTCGAACCGGTTACCTAAATTTTTCAGATTTTGAACGGTAATCTTTAACCTGAAACGAAAATCATTTCGGTTTGGAGTCAATGACCGAAACCAGTTTGAAAAATTAACCGGAGTCCGACGCCGGCTAGTGACTCTTGATATTTAGCTGCTCCTAAGATGCTTTCAACATCTTCGTATGTTAGTGTTTTTTATCTACTCTATTACAGTTCTTTTGCACTTATATAACTTCATTGTGTAAATCTTCAGTTTTTGATATATTTTGTTATAAATAAATGCAGATTGCGTATTGTACTGATGTCTGGCGAAGACAGTTCTATCATTTACGGAACAGGCAACAGTATATTTCCGCCTTCTATTCATATATTTCATATTAAAAGGTAGTGTCTTCTGAAGATTTGAATTTATGTATAGAAGGTACTACTTCTATAGAGGTCATCTGTAAATAATTTGTATGGTTTGAAATATGTGACGCCGGGCCCTCTCAAGATTAAGGAATTTGGTTTTTGTCGCGACATATTAATTAGTCACTATTAAAATATTTAATAATGCTTACTCCGCAAGGAATCTAGCGTGATGATAAAGAGATATATATAGATATTAAAATATTTAAATTATAAATAAAGAAGCAGTGATAGCCTAGTGGTTAGACCGTTGGACTGCAAAGTCAAAGGTCTAGGGTTCAAACCCAGGCACGCAGAGGTGCGTCGGTCTTTTCGAAAGCATGTGCGTATTAAAAATTAATTATCACTTGCTTTAACGGTGAAGGAAAACATCGTGAGGAAACCTGCATGCCTAAGAGTTTCTCGAAGGTGTGTGAAGTTGCCAACCCGCACTGGGCCAGCGTGGTGGACTATGGCCTAAACCCTCTCCGTTTGAGAGGAGGCCCGTGCCCAACAGTGGGACAGTTTCTTAACAGGGTTAATATTATTATATAAAAATAATCAACTCCCATTTCTTTAGAATGATCTGTAGGAATTTATGAAACATTGATATCGTCAAGATATCAATGTTTCATAAATTCCTACAATCCTTCCTAGGATGAACTTTCTGATGTTGGCGTGCTAATTTTCCTCCTATTTTAATACTCTCTAGAATAATTCTTCTTACAATGCTTTCCGATTTACCTGAAACAAGAAAAAATAATTAAATAAACACTGTCGTGCCTATATTCCCCAAGCATAGGTGACAGAGATGTACTGTGTACATAAACTTTTCGTCGACTATTTTAGGTCACATGTAATTGGGGGCAAGCCCATTGCCACATGCCGGGCTCCATTAAACTAGACTACGGATTAATACTGGGCATTCCTCGGTGGAAAAACTACTTTAGTCCGACCTAGGATATGAACCCAGGATTCGTGATCGCAAAGCGCATTGTTCGCGACTAGACTAACGAGGCAGTCTCAGTTTAATATTAAAATAAAGAGTCATTATGTATCAAGATTGATCAAGTCGCCATTTTAATTTAAAATGATATAACCTCAAACGATTAAATATATGCCCACAAAACATGTTAAAATGTATTGCATAATTAACTTTTGGTAGGCAGATATATAACACAAATTGGTTATCATATAAAACACACATGAACGTACCTGTTACCATACGCTATTCTTTCGTAAACACCTTTTGTAGAACTTTTAGGTCAGACGAATCATTGCCAGTCTATAACTCCTTATAAATTTCTTAACGAACACGACCATATATTGCTTTGTTTTTTTTTTCATTTTGAGTACAATATTTCACAAATTTGCTATATATAGGGAATTACACAAAGATTTATCAAGGAAACAGCACCGCGGAAAGAAATGTTAAAATTTTATTGAAGCATCAGTGTTGCCAGGTGGAGGAGAAAAGTTAGTTCTGATTTATTTACCTTCTACTCTTTTAGGTCGCACTGTACAATTGTTATAATTTGTATGCAGGCATTTGTGCTAATTATTTTTTTTGCTTGCTTGCCCACCGCCGGATAAGGCGACGGTGAATTATTTCTTTTTTCTGTAAGAAATAAGTTACCATGATAAGTTCCATAAACTTGTTATATAACAACAATAAAATAATATTACAAATACTGGCAAGCAATTTCTAATTATTTGATCAACATATATATGTGCTTCCGTAACATAAACCCCAATTATGTATGCGGCTCCATAAGCTCGCTACATCAGTATTAATATTAATGATTAATTTACTAGCCTTATTGCAACAGCCCCCGGTTCAAAGCCCCTGGTGCAAACTACCGGTTGTGTTTTTTTTAATATTGTATGCAACAAATTTGTACTAATCACTCGTTGATTTGCCTATTCTAGATTTTACAAAAGAAAAAAATAGATGCGAAGAACAGACACTTAAATACTACTCGAGGTAAGTCAAAGATATTATTATATCATTGCTGCAGTTCTCTTTTATCTACATCAGTGTCTGTTTTATGTTTACACTGAAGTAAGCTGAATATTGTATCTCTATAGAAAAAAATACAGATCCGCTAGGTTTCTCGCCGGATGTCAATTTGTAAGCAAACTTGCAAGGTACAACAGGGTTACTGTGAAATAAATTATTTAAGTGTGAGTTTATTTCTGATTTTAGGTGAAAAAGCCAAACCATTTATGGATCTAATTCTGGAGCTATCTGAAGAAGACGCATTAACTGATAAAGAGATTAGTGATGAAGTGAAGACAGTTATCGTGGCGGGCTACGAAACCGTTTCCAACACGCTAGCAATCATTCTCGTGATGATCGGAAGGCATCCCGATGTACAAGAGAAACTTTACGAAGAGTGAGTAGAATATTGCCAATGTCGGCTGGTGACTTGCATGCTTTACAAACCCCCTAAATTTATCTTTTAATGATAATGTTCTCTGCGATTCAGCTAGTTTTTCTATTAAATCTATATTTTTTTAAACTAAATATTACATATAGCTTTCCCTTAATCCCTATTTGTATGCAAATATATTATAAGTTTGAACTTTTTTTGACTCTTTCAGGCTACTACAAGTCCTAGGTCCAGAGAAAGATGTACTTAAAGATGATCTACCAAGATTGGTTTATACAGAAGCAGTTATAAAGGAGTCAATGCGGCTGTACCCTGTTGCTACTTTTCTGGCCAGATACGTAGATAAGGATGTTAAGCTCAGTAAGATTTCTCACAAACGTTTCACTTTATTGTAAATTCGACTAAAATTTCATATTTCTTAACAAATATTTTAAACGATGTTAATTTCAAACAATATTGAGACATGGTTTAACTGTTTGAATTGTTTGATGTCAAGCAACTTTGAATCTTGCCTGAGAGTTAATTAACAACTAATTTCAGTAATTGTTATGACTTCCAAGTTAAATATATTGTAGGCTACGAAGTGATATACGCCACTTGCAAAAATATGAGGTCGCGATTTTCTTCGCAATCACAAAGTTAAACATCATTCTACTTGGTTAGTCAGAAATAAACTGACTGACTGTAACTTAATGTAGTAGTTATTAAGCTAAGTTGGGAGCTTCATAACTTTTGAAAGGAGATGACCCCGATAGCTGCTCAGCCTCCACCAATCTATATAATCTGCATCTACGTGGTTGTTCTGTGTCCATTTTTTTCACTTCGATTGTCAGTTAAGGTCTTTGACTTTAGCTAGCTAGCTTAGACAGCATAGGATAATGAATTATTTACTAAGCGGTGGTAGCTTCAAATCCATTTATCATATGAAATTATGTAAACATGGTTTTTGAGGATTCTCATTGACTATGACCAAACAGACGCGTTATGATTACTTCGTGAAATGATCGCTCGAAATGGTATTCTGTATGCCACTGAAATAGTCTCTTACAATGGGTCTCATTAAAAAGCTCAGAGTTGTTCAGCGAGCTATGGAAAGAGCTATGTTCAACGTTTCTCTACGTGATCGAAACAGTAATGAGGAGATTCGTAGAAAAACCAAGTTCGCCGACATAGCCCATAGCGTTAGTAGGCTGAAGTGGCAATGGGCAGGTCACAGCGCGAAGATCGGACGGGCGTTGGGGCAGAAAGATTCTAGAGCTGAGACCACGTATTGGTAAGCGCAGCTAAGGACGGCCGCCTACCAGTTAGACCAATAATCTTGTGAGGATCGCAGGAAGTCGTTGGGGGCAGGTGGCATCAGACCGGCTATGGTGAAGAGCGATTGGGGAGGCCTATGTTCAACAGTGGACAAGTATAGGTTGAGATGATGATGATGATGATGATGCCCCTGGAGTATCATTAGCAGTGTGTTGTGTTCCAGTTGTGTTCCAAGTGCGTTTGGTACGCAAAATATTTATGACTATTTGATATATTTTTTGTTATTTTCACTATATTCCTTTTTTTCGTTCACGTTTGTAAAGTTTTCTTACGTAATTTTTATTTTTTATACGTTACTTTGTTACCTTTTTTATTTGCTGTTGTTAGCTGATTCAAATTCAAATTATATATTTGTGAAACGTAGGTAAAAGAGTTAGTATTTTTAAGTAGTAATTTATGAGCGCTATATTTGGCCAAATGGCGTACAAAATATTAGTTAATAACAATAATAATCAATAAACATAAATATTTGAATAATAGTTAAAGAAAATTATATTTTAATTCATTAATAATACATAAGTCATAAAAAAGTTTCAATGTGTCATGAAATAGGTTGAAAGCTATTTCCGAATCAATACTACTATAGATCTGATACTTAGCATTTAGTTATTTTGAAGAGTTTATTTAATTTTTTTATTATTTATTTTATTATGCCTATGATGAGATAAAACTATTTTACGGATTTTATACTAGATATATAGATAGGGACGCCCTCGCGTGACCATGGGTGCTGCAAAGCACTCGAAACGTCGGGAACAAAAAATCAAACATAAGCCGTTATAAAATCCGTAAAATAGTTTTATTTCATGTGTAATATTCGCGTAAATCCAAGAACTCAATATTCATATGATATTGGATAATGATTCCTTTCATTCGGCCAATAAATTTATTACTTCATCGGCATTTGTTGAATGTGTGTTATATCAATGCGCAAAATATCAATATCAGTCATCACAATTAATTGTGAATTATATGACACATTTAATAAGTAATGTGCATGCCATCTTTATTTACGAGAGCTGGTTCAAACCTCACCTCCCATCAACCTCTTACGGCCTCCCAGGCTTTGTTCTTACTCGTAATGACCGCACCGGTAAGAGTAGGGGGTAGACCGGGCTACCAGGGGTAGAGTTGCTATATACCTACATTTGCAGTGACCTTTCTTTCAAAATCGTAGCTAAGTTTCCCTTCCACTATTCAGCTGCAAAGTTTATTTTCCTTGATGTTTGGGTCAAACCATTATTGGTGTCATGTAGTGTCCTCCCACAATTGACAATTTTACCGAATTCGTAGCGGTTCTTCCTTAGGGTCCGACAATGTACATCACATTATCGTGAGTGTTTTTACCACTAATTTCTAATCTTCTCCTCGTTCCTGCAAAATCCTGCACCTCATTGAGTCAGCCATCTTACATATTCTGATTATCAATGGCGTCGACTCCTGGCTCGACTTAAGACTCACATCTAAGCCTTCACTTGTTTCCTCCACCACATGTTCCCTCGCATCGGCAACATGGTTTTTCTTATCTTTCTTTCTTAAATCTTGAAATCCTCTAAGCGCCATACCAAGTTATTGCACAGGCGTTGATTTGCACGTATAAATATAGACAAATTAACAAAATACGCTTCTGAAATAAACTGGGAACTCCTCATGGAGGCCGATAAAATCGAGAACAAGGTACGCCTGTTTAACAAAGAAGTAATCCAGCTGTATAACATCCATGGCCCAAATAAGAAAGTTAGCCTGAAGCGACACCCTACACCATAGATGACATGGGTTATCCTGATGACAAATGGTTCTGTTTTTTTTTTTAAATTGCTAGGATTCAATGCAATAAGATGATACGTGACGCTTATCGCCGCTATATCCTAATTAATATATGTAACTACTTCCTCGCCTGCTAGCATTTGGAGATTCCTCGGAACTCTAGGTACTGGCAAGGCGCGTCATTTTGACCTCACGAAAACAATAAATTTAGACCATCTTAATTGTCATTTCTTCACTGTCTCTCCGGTAGATCGTCTAACTATAGATCACTTGTTATCTTATCTTATCTTGTCATTGGCTTATCGGACCGAGGGGACCTCAGGCGCACTTCGACCCGTTGGGATCTTTTGTGCTGTCCTTGCCCTAACGCTCTTACATACCTGTAGAATCGAATACTCCCTGTACCAGGCTGTAGATTCCAGCAGGGGGGAAGAGCCGAAATTCCTCTGGGTCTGGATAGGCCATTCCCAGTAGCTTCATTCGCCGCGCCGCCAGAGCGTCGCAGTGGCATAGGACGTGCTTCATGGTTTCAGTTTCTGTGCCACAGTTCCTGCATGCCACGTCGCTGCAAAGGTTCATCTTATGTAGATGTTATTTTGTGCCATAGTGGCCAGTATAAGCTCCGATTAGTTGCCTTAATTGTAGTCTGCTATGTTTTAGCAGTCTATCGCTGTCGCTGTCACACCATGTGGAAAGGAAATCCTTGGAGTGTCTCAGCCCTGTTTTAGTTTCCCATTCTCTCCCGTGTTGTTCTTGGGCAAATTTGAACAGCTAGCTAGATCACTTGTTACTTGGATAGTTTCAAACGCCTCAAAATTAAATATTTCCATCTTTCTCTAGTTGATTCTCGTGAGATCAAGAAAATCATTATTTCCATTAAATCCAAAACTGTGGGTTGTGACAAAATATGTAGCTTCATAGTAATAACAGTTCTGGATAATTCCTGATCATGATCACACACCTTATTAACTTTTTCTTATAGCCCGCTACATTCCCATTTCTCTAGCGTAAAGCCCTTGATCGCCCCTTCCTAAAATCTCTAGCCTGGCCCTTTGTAGCCACTTTCGTACTATTTCTGTTCTTCCATTTTTTTTCAAAATTGTTGGTTTGTGTCACCCAACTGTCCCATTTTATCGAGTCTAATAATTTAATTAGTCCTCTTCAATCTGGGTTCTGGCCTGGCCATAGTACCGACTTCACTTTACCCAAAGTGACTGATGATATCCGAAAAAGCATGGAAGTAACTAAAGTTACTGTATTAGTGGATACCTAGTATTAGTGGATTCCCAATGCTTTTGCAACACCGCCAGTCATGATGTCCTACTGTCTATTCTTTCCTACCGTATGTGCCCGCTAGTCGCTAGATTTTTTTTTCCTATCTTCGGGAACGTCAGCAAGCTGTTCTGAATGACGAGTCATCATCGACGTACCACTTCCTAGAAACTGGCGTTCCTCAAGGTAGTATACTTTCTCCTCTTCTATTTTCCATTTTCATCGATCCGATAACCTATGAACTTCAGTGTGTGTATCATCGTTATCGCTTTACTCGCAAGCCAAAGTCGAATAAATTTTTGGCACTTTTGGCATATTAAACCGGGATCTAGCGACAATCAAGGACTGATCTGACAGTTTCGGGTGGCTATGTATTATCATCTTCTTGTAGGTAGTTCTAGAACTATAAACAAAGTAAATATTGCTAGTGGGACTGCCTCGTTGGTCCAGTGGCGAATAATGTGCTTTGCGATCACGAGGTCCTGGGTTCAAATCCTATGTCGGGCCAATGTAGTTTTTCTATCGAAAAACTCCCAGTATCAGTCCGGAGTCAGGAATTATGCCCGGTATATGGCAATATATGGGACCCCCCTAATACATGGGACCGAACATCGTCGGCAAAAAGTGAGTATACACAGTACACCTCTGCCACCCCCGCTAGGGAAATATAGGCGTGACGGTGTAATATTGCAACTCTGCCGGCACTTATGTTCAATTACAATTATACCGTTTACTTCTAGCCTCAAGATCTTAGTTTGCACATTGATTCTACACGCAGCTGGTAAACCCAAATCACAGCCGTCAGTCAAAAGGTCACCGGGAACCGGCAACAAAATATTTGTTTCCCTCTAACACAAAAGCAATAAACATGGCAATTGTGCCCCCCGTGGAGATTCGATCATTAGAATCTGAAACAGTGCAAAGATTCGAATCCCAATATGTCACATTTGGAACATTTGAATCAGCTAAATTCAAGCACTTTCGGCCTACCGACCGCGACATCGCGTTGCGTATTTTTCCGGTTTGTGAGACAAGTTTAGTGAAAGAAAGATCGAGATTAGATTGGAATGAAGTTTGAAGTATTTTATTTCTTCTGTAAGATTAGCGCCTTTGTATACTGACTGGTAAATGTAAGATCCAGATTCAAGTCAGGTCAGACTGGAGATACAAATGAGGCATTTTTTATGTACAACTGTTTCTATTCTTGTAGTTCTCGGTCATGTTTTATGTCACTGTATCATATCAGTAAAGATCGAAACATGTCTAAAAAGCAATGCTCGTGTAGTTCTTAATCTTTCCTATATTCGGCTATAGTGATGTGTACTACTACGACCTGAATGCAAATCACATCAACAAACTTGATCGCTTTCTTAAAAACTGCACTCGATTTCTTTAAGTTACGTAAATTTGACCACGTGTCTGAGTATCGACCCCTTTTAAAGTGATTGCCTATTCGCAAGCCCAGAGTTTTGAGGGCACTGACAATACTATTTAACATTATTGACTCACCTGCTTCGCCTGATTATCTTTCCTCTCATTTTTAATTTCTATGTTCTAATCATTATATAAATTTTCGCTCCTCAAATAATTGTCTTCTCCAATGCTCTGCTCACCGTTGTAATTTTCATCTTTCTCTGTCCAATCCATCTTGCTATGAAATTATGGAATGCACTACCTCAGAATATCCGAATGGCTGCAACCACATAGAGTTCCCCCGCGAGGAGATGAACCAGAGTCCAACATTAGTTCATGGGGTAATATATGTGTTGGTAAAATGACACATTTTAACGTAACATTGCAGCTCGCGACCAATAATAATAATAAAAATAAGCATTTTCAGCAAGTGACCTCAGCAGGTGGCTTACATAACATTAACTTCTCGCAAAGGGCCTCTACGTGTTGGACCCATGTCCCTATGCAAGCCTTTCAAGGGTCCGGGTAAAGTCCGTGAATCTCAGCGAGATACATAAAAAAAGTTTGATTGTTTATCCGATGATAATATTTTTTGCAGGATAAAAATATCAATTTTAATTGAAGGTATAAGTTATTATCATACCAAATTTTATTAAAATCCATTTGGTAATTTTTTTGCTGGTGCAAATGTAAAATATGTATTATTCTACAATTTTCTTCTTGCAGCAAACTACACTATGAGAGCTGGAAGCCAGTGCTTTGTGACCCCATATGCCATACACAGAAATCCGGTATGGGGACCGGATGCTGATGAGTTCAAGCCGGACAGATGGCTGGACCCTGCGAAATTGCCTGATAATCCTAATGCGTTTTCAGGTTTTGGTATTGGAAATAGATCTTGCGTAGGTACGTAATTAAAGAGGGACGAGAGCAACATAGGCACAACATTTTAAGAAAATCACAGTACATCTATCAATATATCATTTTCTTTCGTTGATAATATAATCTTCCTTTTTTTCCTTTTTTTTCAAAACAATCGAAGGCCCCACCAAAAATAATTCCTTGATCATGGATGCGTTTGCAAACATAAAATTTATATACACAAACATCAAGACCGAAACAAATATTTATGGAATACAAAAAAATTATCCCGTTCCAGAATCGAACCCGTGAATATTCGATGTTGCGGAGAGGCTTATGCTCTAACCACTGGACATCCACCATCAACTATAAAATTAAGATTTTTTTTCCAATGTCAGATAGTATAATAATCTATCGAGCTATGTTGTGAAATAACTTCTCATAAAAAAACATGATGATACTGATGATATGTCTCACGTTGAAAAATTAAGACACTTTTGAGTGTCATCCTAAGAGAAACGTGGGACAGAATTGAATTGTGTCATAGATTACCACTGACTTTTTATCGTGTGGCTCCTACAAACCCGATTTCTTTACTTATTCCACCTCTGTAGGCCACAGTCCTAGGTAGAAATTCTTCTATACCCAGGCTCTGTAGATATTTAAATGCTATCAAGTCTATGGTCATCTTCGGAACCTGAATGAATACCTAAATTAGTTTTGATTTTTTGACTTACAGTGTACTTGTGGAATCGCCTAATCTTGGAGCTTTTAAGTTCTTCCCTTATGTTACTCTTTTAATTAATAGTAAAGCACGAGGTCTTCTTCTGCTGTAATTTATTCAGTAACCTCGTAGCGATCACTATTTATTATATTAGCTGTAGATTAATGAATAAATAAACATTAATTTAATGAATTAACTTCTACCACACACACTCAAGCAGTGAAAACTTCACAGGTCCATGATGATAAGTGTCTTAGTATAAATTAATAGTCGTAGGTATTTATTTACTATGTGACTATTTTCGCTCATAAGCATACTTACACGATATATTGGGTACTTCACCAACATAGCACATTACTATTCAAAACAACACGTGTTTTAGGAATTCGAAGAAAATTAACAACACGGCTCATTTCCCCTGTTTTTCAATCTAAAACCTCTCAATAGTACTTCAAAGTTCAGAATTGTGTTCAGTATAATGGTCATAAGCTAACTCGTACTTGGATCCGACACTTTCGACGAAATGTGGATGTACCATTTATACTTTTGCTGCCTTCACTTGGGGAATATAGGCTGAGTTTTCATTCTTTTTTTTTCTTTTCTCCAGGTAAAAACTACGCCATGATGGTTATGAAGGTGACTCTGGCACATTTGTTACGCAGATGCAAAATTTGGGCTCTAAAAACAAAGAAAATCAATTTAACATTCGATATCCTGCTCAAACTGTCTGAAGGTCAAGAAATATCGGTGACAGCAAGAACATGAAGAACAACAATTATATATTTGTGCCGTTTGCCGTAGAAACGTTGGGCCCATGGAGTTCGGCTTAAAAAAAATCAATAAAATAACACCTACGCTGATCACCTCCTCGTGTGACAAGAGGGCTGGCTCATTCCTCGTTCAAACGATTGGTCTGTCCATGTAGCGAGGAAACGCAGCTAGCATTCTTGCCACCATTCCACGCGGATGCGGTCTTTTTGATTAAGGTTTATTTTTTTTGTGTTCTATTTTCTATTTTAATTTAAAGTGAGGGTTTTTATGTATTATAAGTTAACATAATTTAGAATATAAATATTATACAAGTTTTCAATTAGAAAAATAATGTACCAAATTCTAGATTCCAGAATTATTTTTTTGTCACTTAATATCGAAATATTATACACAATAGGACAATAAAGGTTTTATGTACCGAAACTTTCACTATAGTATTATTTTATACCCATATTCGTATTATAAATTATTTTCCACAGTATTATTTTGCTCCCGTGTGTACTCTCGACACGTGAGTTATTAATAGATGCCTCATGATTCATGTAACAATTTTTTTGCTATGAAAACTTTATATAGTCTTTGCTAGGAATTAGTTCGAGGTACACTAGATCTTACGAGCCTTAACCCGCAAAAGATATGTATTTTAAATAGTTGGGTTATTGCCATTGGGCTTATTCGGCTTCATTGACTCTGAATCACATCGGGTTGTACAATACTTGTCAGTACCAATCGAACACGCCTAAACACGAAGGGGTTACATTGTGTAGTTGGCATGTTCCTATGGCCACCTTCCGACTGCAACATCAGTCCAGCTCCGTGGTACTATAATATTGTACTGTCATCGTACTTACATATGTATGCCAAATTTTAGCGCAATCAGATAACCGCAATAGCTTGTAAATTGTATCACAAGATTTAAACCGGAAAGACAGACGGACATACGAACAGTGCAAGTTAAATAAAAGCTTGTAAATGAACTAGGTTCACATACTGAGTTCTTAGATTTACGCGAATATTACACATGAAATAAAACTATTTTTTCGGATTTTATCGCGGTTTATTTTGATCTTTAAGATCCCGACGTTTCGAGTGCTTTGCAGCACCCATGGTCACGGGAAGGACTGAGGTGTTAGACGTCCAAAAGGCATAGTTGTTCCGGGGTACCCTCAAACTTCTTAATTATTTTTGTTTTTGTTGGTCCGATCTACGCAGAATGAGCTCACGGTGTCTTGAGTTCTTGCAGTGTTATGCTTGGTTTTAGATTTGATTATATTAATTACTGGATCCCAAGACGATGGAAGCACCCAGCCATCTTCTCTATTGAAATTAGGATGTCTTTTAATTTCAATAGCCTCGCGAACCATCCTTGGTAGGAATCGGTGTTCTTTCACGAGGATTTGTGGTCTATCAAATCTGATGTTATGGCGGGTGCGGTCAAGGACATGTTCACAGACTGCAGACTTCTTTGAGCGACGGTGTTTTAGGTCAGCTATGTGTTCTTTAACCCGAGTTTTTACTGGTCTTTTTGTTTGTCCTATGTAAGAGAGACCACATTCACAATCAAGCTTGTATACTCCTGCATCTTGAAGAGGGATGTGACACTTGACAGATGGTAAAAACTGACTGATCTTCTTTGGCGGCTTATAAAACATTTTTTTAATTGAAGCACGCTTCAAGATGTAGCCAATCTTGTCTGTGACTCCTCTTATGTAAGGTAGTACAGCAGGGAGACGCTCGACTGTGGCTGGTTTCACTCGGTCACTGTGACGTTGGCGTGGGACTCGAAGCTTATTGTCGTGCAGGACTTGCTTGACATGTTGAAGCTCGGCAGCCAGATGTTTCTTGTCACAGATCCCTTGTGCTCTCTGAAACAAAGATTTACCCACAGTAGCTAACTGTGATGGATGGTGGTGAGATTCACCGTTTAAGTACCTATCAGTATGGGTCTTTTTTCTATAAACCGTATGGCTTAAGGTGTTGTTGGGGTTACGGATTACTGAAACATCTAGGAAAGCTAGGGAATTGTTTGCCTCCAACTCCATTGTAAACTGAATTTTAGGGTTAATGGAGTTAAGATGATTAAGGAATACATTAATTTTGTCAGATGGTAATATTGTGAAAGTATCATCTACGTACCGCTTGTAGAAACTTGGCTTTACAGGTGAGGTACGAAGGGCTGTCTCCTCAAAGTCTTCCATGAATATATCGGCAACAATGGGAGATACAGGGGAGCCCATCGCCACACCATCTACTTGCTTGTAGAACTGCTCCTTCCACAGTAGGTAGCCAGATGTAAGGCAGTGTCTCAATAGTTCTGAGTATTCCGCTGGCATGTTGTTCTCCGCTAGTTTCCTTTCTACAATTTCGACACAGTCTTGTACAGGTAAGCATGTGAATAGTGACTGGACATCGAAACTGACCATAGTTTCATTGTCAGTGAGATGTAGATTTTTGATCTCACTAACAAAATGGTATGAATCCTTAACATGTGCTCTTGTGTGTCCTCTGAGTGGCGAGAGCACTTTCGCTACGTGCTGAGCCAATCTGTAGGTTGGTGTGTCGATTTGGCTAACAATGTACTACCTTACATAAGAGGAGTCACAGACAAGATTGGCTACACCTTGAAGCGTGCTTCAATTAAAACATTTTATAAGCCGCCAAAGAAGATCAGTCAGTTTTTACCATCTGTCAAGTGTCACATCCCTCTTCAAGATGCAGGAGTATACAAGCTTGATTGTGAATGTGGTCTCTCTTACATAGGACAAACAAAAAGACCAGTAAAAACTCGGGTTAAAGAACACATAGCTGACCTAAAACACCGTCGCTCAAAGAAGTCTGCAGTCTGTGAACATGTCCTTGACCGCACCCGCCATAACATCAGATTTGATAGACCACAAATCCTCGTGAAAGAACACCGATTCCTACCAAGGATGGTTCGCGAGGCTATTGAAATTAAAAAACATCCTAATTTCAATAGAGAAGATGGCTGGGTGCTTCCATCGTCTTGGGATCCAGTAATTAATATAATCAAATCTAAAACCAAGCATAACACTGCAAGACCTCAAGACACCGTGAGCTCATTCTGCGTAGATCGGACCAACAAAAACAAAAATAATTAAGAAGTTTGAGGGTACCCCGGAACAACTATGCCTTTTGGACGTCTAACACCTCAGTCCTTCCCGTGACCATGGGTGCTGCAAAGCACTCGAAACGTCGGGATCTTAAAAATCAAAATAAACCGCGATAAAATCCGAAAAAATAGTTTTATTTCATGTGTAATATTCGCGTAAATCTAAGAACTCAGTATGTGAACCAGTACGGACTGGAAATCGCAAATAAAATACGCCGGTTAGAAGATCTCAAGACTAAGCGCGCAAGATTTACAACATCCCTAAATTTCTTGAAGAGATGCAGAGACCACAATCTCATTCCTACGTGTGTCAAGATATCCACCAAGAAAGGCATACGAGGAAGCGCTAAGATCCTAAACCAGGCAAGTAAAAAGTTGTTACGAACGGTGATTCATCAAACGCGTTCCGATCTACACCACCTCAGCAGAAATATAGAGATTTCATCCAATGAATTAAAGACAGTGTTAAGCACATTTGATTTTAATAAATGCATTGATACTTTAAATAAGCGTGAAACATCTAAATATAATGAATGCAAAAATAAACACATAATAAAATATAATAAATTAACAACTAAATCAAATGTCAAGAACAAATCATTACGGTGTAACGAAACGCAACCGTGCACCATAGACAACGAATCACGCGCAGTCATCAATCTGTCAAAACAAACAGTGGATGAAAACATCGTAAAAGTCCTATCTAAAGGTTTAAATTATGCTGTAACACCTCGAAGGATACCATATGAGGAAATTATCAGCGCCGTTGAAGACGTCCTATCCAAAAATAGTATAGGGAGGGAAGATTCGGAGGCAATACGTCAGGATGTCTCATCCATGTTACGTCGAAGTTCAGTGCCCAAACTAAATCTTCCTAAAAATCAATATTTAGCGTTGAAAACCTTACGCAATAGGAAGGATATCACTATTCTCCGCGCGGATAAAGGTAATGCTACGGTCATAATGGATACGTCAGATTACAATATCAAAATACAAGAACTTTTATCGGATGCAAACACATACAAAAAGGTCAAGACAGACCCAACCACCAGTATATTAAAACAATCTAATGATTTAATAAAGAAACACTCCAAAACATTGAATCTGGACGTCAAATCACTAATACCTTCGTGCGCAAAACCACCACAGTTGTATGGGCTCCCAAAAATTCATAAACCGAATGCTCCCCTACGTCCAATTGTTAGTCAAATCGACACACCAACCTACAGATTGGCTCAGCACGTAGCGAAAGTGCTCTCGCCACTCAGAGGACACACAAGAGCACATGTTAAGGATTCATACCATTTTGTTAGTGAGATCAAAAATCTACATCTCACTGACAATGAAACAATGGTCAGTTTCGATGTCCAGTCACTATTCACATGCTTACCTGTACAAGACTGTGTCGAAATTGTAGAAAGGAAACTAGCGGAGAACAACATGCCAGCGGAATACTCAGAACTATTGAGACACTGCCTTACATCTGGCTACCTACTGTGGAAGGAGCAGTTCTACAAGCAAGTAGATGGTGTGGCGATGGGCTCCCCTGTATCTCCCATTGTTGCCGATATATTCATGGAAGACTTTGAGGAGACAGCCCTTCGTACCTCACCTGTAAAGCCAAGTTTCTACAAGCGGTACGTAGATGATACTTTCACAATATTACCATCTGACAAAATTAATGTATTCCTTAATCATTTTAACTCCATTAACCCTAAAATTCAGTTTACAATGGAGTTGGAGGCAAACAATTCCCTAGCTTTCCTAGATGTTTCAGTAATCCGTAACCCCAACAACACCTTAAGCCATACGGTTTATAGAAAAAAGACCCATACTGATAGGTACTTAAACGGTGAATCTCACCACCATCCATCACAGTTAGCTACTTTGGGTAAATCTTTGTTTCAGAGAGCACAAGGGATCTGTGACAAGAAACATCTGGCTGCCGAGCTTCAACATGTCAAGCAAGTCCTGCACGACAATAAGCTTCGAGTCCCACGCCAACGTCACAGTGACCGAGTGAAACCAGCCACAGTCGAGCGTCTCCCTGCTGTACTACCTTACATAAGAGGAGTCACAGACAAGATTGGCTACATCTTGAAGCGTGCTTCAATTAAAACATTTTATAAGCCGCCAAAGAAGATCAGTCAGTTTTTACCATCTGTCAAGTGTCACATCCCTCTTCAAGATGCAGGAGTATACAAGCTTGATTGTGAATGTGGTCTCTCTTACATAGGACAAACAAAAAGACCAGTAAAAACTCGGGTTAAAGAACACATAGCTGACCTAAAACACCGTCGCTCAAAGAAGTCTGCAGTCTGTGAACATGTCCTTGACCGCACCCGCCATAACATCAGATTTGATAGACCACAAATCCTCGTGAAAGAACACCGATTCCTGCCAAGGATGGTTCGCGAGGCTATTGAAATTAAAAAACATCCTAATTTCAATAGAGAAGATGGCTGGGTGCTTCCATCGTCTTGGGATCCAGTAATTAATATAATCAAATCTAAAACCAAGCATAACACTGCAAGACCTCAAGACACCGTGAGCTCATTCTGCGTAGATCGGACCAACAAAAACAAAAATAATTAAGAAGTTTGAGGGTACCCCGGAACAACTATGCCTTTTGGACGTCTAACACCCCAGTCCTTCCCGTGACCATGGGTGCTGCAAAGCATTCGAAACGTCGGGATCTTAAAAATCAAAATAAACCGCGATAAAATCCGAAAAAATAGTTTTATTTTATTTCAAATGAACTAGGTTCTCAATTCGGTCTGTATATATTTTTATTTATTTCATACTGCCTCGCTGGTATAGTGGCGAATAATTCGCATAGCGATCAATAGGTTGGTTCAAATACTATGTCGGACAACTTTCTAGAATCCGTCTGGAGCCCGACAACGCCAACAAGTTCACGCGGCTATACGTTTCAGGGGCTGCTGACAACGAAATGAGGTTAATTTTGGTTTCCAAGGTGGCACATACGACTGTTGAAGTAAAATCAATATCGGTATCATTTTCGGGTTTCAAAAGGAATGCACGGGTTAGAATGTAATCGTACAGCGTGAAGATGATAAATGATACACTTGATATTGTAATAATTAAAAGGTTTACTGATAGTCCAAATTATCACTATTCTATGATTTAATGATAAATGAGAATTGATATATGATATGATAAATGTATGTGAGCACGCGCGATTCTCCTGCTAACCGATTACGAACTGATCGTCATTAATATAATGTGGCGTACAATGCTAATGATGCAAAATGGACGGGCTGGCCCGTACATGCTCCCGGACGAAAAATGAAAGAGATTGATGTTGGATGAATAAATGCAAATAATTACAAGATGATCAACAATATAGTCTTAAATTTAAATACAGGTTTCTTGAATATCACAAACAGAACGAAATACAGTACGCTTGAGCTTACGAACACTAACACTCGGAACACTATACACACTATGATTGGGCGCTTTGATAACACCTTCACAAACTTGAGCACTTACTTGAGAACTTAGCACCCTGTACACTTTCACTACACTGATTGCTGCTGCTGCAGCGGGCGGCTAGCCGCCGGTTGGCAACCGCCTGGCCCACCGCTGAAGACGCGCGGGCGCGGCGCGCGCTGCACACCGTAAACCAATCCAACTGCTACCAGAATACCGAAGATAATTAATATGACGGCATAATGATGTACATCATGATAAGAAACACTCTCTGCTTAGGGTGCACTCTGATTTATAGTGTCCATTTGCTTCTTAATGTTTGTTAAATCTGGGAGCGGACTCTAATGTTGTATTCACTCATATGCTGTTTATGTACCTGTTACATATTAACATAGAACGGGAAATGCTGACATGCGTTGCCCTAGATATTGCGCATTGCAACCGCTGATGGCACGAGGCACCTTGTCAGCAACATTGGACACCGGACGTGCGGCCCCTGTGTCGTCGGACACTTTTGGTACATCCATCGACCAACTGTGACATGTTGTAATTCTAATACTTTTGTAATAATTATTCTTAATAAATAAGTTCTAAAAAATTTTGTATTTTTTTGGAACCTCCGGTTGTGACCGTCGTAATTGGCGCAGTCGGTAGGATAGTTGAGTAGAGTCAGTGAATCAAGCAAGGACTTCAGCTATCCGAATCTACACGGGCTGCAGCCAGAGGAGTATCAAGACATCGATACACCAGAGGTACAAAATTGTTAATGTAAGTACTTTAGAATTGTTCTAGAGTCGCTTCCTTTTTTATAATTATCCCGCTAATCCGCCAAGATTTTCCACCCACGGCAATCTCGGACCCCTAGGTTAGATCATAGCAATAGAAGTCAATTATTAGACTTAAATAGGGACTTAGATATAACCGACGATTTATACATAAGTAGATCAAATATGTCTGACGCGGTAGTGGATCAAATTTACAAGGCCCTACGATTGGTGCCTGAGTTTGATGGGAACTCGAATGTACTAACTCGGTTCATAAAGTTATGCGACCAGTTAGTACTACAATATATGAAAGATGGGCCGGATTATGAATTAAGTAATTTAGCTTTGGTAAATGGTATATTAAATAAAATAGTAGGACCGGCGGCCCGTACCATTAATTCCAATGGTATTCCAGAGAACTGGAGCGGCATTAAAAGTGGATTAATTAACAATTTTGCGGACCAGCGTGATGAGACCTCTCTATATAGCGACTTGTCGTTATTTACACAAGGTTCTATTATAAGAGAGTTCGTTAACGGGTTTTTAAAAAAAAAATATTTAACTGGGAAAGGGTATATTGGAAATAGAAACAGAATAAAATGGATTTGAACCGACCCGTTTGGAGTTTCGTAACAGACTGGCCCATTGTTGGCCTGTGCTTCTACGCTCAGTGTTCCGACCACCCCGAGATGCTGACATAGCAGATCGGGGTTGGTGGTCAACATTTCTACGAATTATTATAGGGTATAACAACCCCCCGCGTAAGACTGAAATTCGGGGATATATGCCGAATTTCAGTAAATACAAGTTAAACGGTTTCTCTTAAACGAGGTGCTGAAGTACTTAGGTCTTCAAGCTGTATGTCTGTGACGTCATTCTCGATAGGGGTCGGTTTTACAATTAATTTCTTAAGTCTAGGAGTAACATGAAATAGTTTAAAAATAATAAGACAAGTTACAATTATAAGAATTAGTATGACCAAAGAATTGAATATAAAATAGTGTGTCCCATATTTTACAAGGACAGGTTCTTTATTAATAATGTCATTTAAATTGGAAAGTAGTCTATCATTTTGATTGTTTAACTTTAAATCGTCCAAATCAATATTCTGAAGTATAATAGGAGACACATTGTTATCGATGGAATCGAACTTATTTTCTAGTTTACAACAGGAATCATTAATAATACTATACTCTAACTTAGGAGCTGGGATATTTATTTCTACAAGATTATCAGACGATATAAGCCTTATACTATTGGTATACACCGTACATTGTCCTGGGGTGTGTAGTATACCCGCACCTAATACTACTACTTCGCGTATTTCTGGAATACCACAATCTATGTATATCTTATTTGAATGAGATTGTATAAAAATCCATTTGTTATTTACGAGTGGTTTCCAAATATCTAGGTTACCGATAATAGTTTTAGTTTTACACTGTTCGGGAATAGCACTGACTGTTTTTACAAGCAGTTCGCTTTCACATGTAGGGCTACTACTCGTTAATAACACTGTGGGTATTTGACATAGAAAGAACTCAGAGTTTATCGTTTTACAGTTATCTAAACTATCTAGATTACAAAAACTAACTTTATCCTTAGAAATAGCAGTATACGTACTGGAAGGTAGAATCATACTAAATGTTTTAGGATTGTCCACTCCGTGAGGGGTGGGCAGTGCTAGATTATGATACAAAATAAATTCGTCATTCGTAACCAATGGAACTTGTAGAACAAATACGAGCTTATTATTAAAATAGTAACATGCTACATTGGATATACTTAAAATTAAATGTATATTATCTATACTAATTAGAACGGGAATTCTGGAGTTCCTTGGAAGGTGCCTATCATTATTAACCAGTTCGCGATAAAGTTGAGCTGGAGTAATTATGTTTGGATGTAAGATATTTTGACTACTCAGTATAATAGCATTTATCAAATCCTCGAGTTGGAACGAGAGGGTCATGAGAGAACTTTCCAAATTGCTGAGTATAGCTAAAGCCTTAGTTTCCAATATCAAAGAATTTGAGACCTTCGTAATATTACTTGTTAAATTTACAAGAATATTTATCTCAACATCAAGCACATTTTGGTTGGTCATTAGTTTATTTATGGTAGTTTTGAATGAGTCTAATGTAGAAGTAGTAATCAAAATACTATCTTTCATCATCTGAGCTAATTTCTTTTCATCGTTTTGAATGGTTTCTATGACTGAGTCATATTTTTGTGCATCGTCTTCAACAAGAGTACCAAAAATATGTTTGAAAGTCGTGCCTATTGCGCCGAACCATGCTGAACGCCGATTTCGGTTAGTAATCAAATGAGATATAGATTCGAATTCACGAGTTATATCATTATAGCGAACTGTTAACGGCGAGAGCGTATTCAGGCACTGGTGAATACCCGATTGTTGACATATAAATCTAACGGTACCAAGTACTTCGTTAAGATTCGCAAGGTGAGGACTTATAAAGGTTATATCAATATGACTTACGACATTTAACTGGCCGTTAATTAAGTCTTCCCAGGCTATCGAAGTAGATACCAGAGTAAGAGGGAAGTGGCTGGACAATATCCGACTCTGCACTGATTGGGACGCTGAAATAAGGTGAAATAGTAATTTATATAGAAATGAACTCTAATTAAAACATAAATAGGATAAGTCATGTATTTAAGTTCCTACAGCCTACGAAGGATATGTGACTTCTGCCGGTTTAAACTGATCGAAATGATGAGTCACATGGCGTCGGTTGATGAGAAGAGTAGCTGTGTGATTTTTATGTACCTTTACTATCTTGTACGGCCCTTTCCAGACGGGTGACAAAGCTTTCCTAAGTCTAAGATGGTTCCTAAGATAGACATAATCGCCGGCTTTATATTGTGGCGGTTGTTTAGCGTGGTTATCATAGTAAGATTTAGAAGATTCCTTGGACCGGATAATATTCTCTAACGCTTTTTCTCTTGAGTATTTTAACTTATGTTGTAGCATTTTAATATAATCTGAATAGGCTTGATACCTAGGTAGATTGATTTAGGAATCCCAAAAAGGGATATAAAATGTATGAGACAATCGCTAGTTTCTTCAGCTGTTGTGCTACGTATGGGGTAAGCGACGGAGTATTTTGTTAAGTCATCTTGTAAGGTAAGGATATATTTCAGTTTAGCAGGTCCAGACTCCGGCAGAGGACCTACGATATCCAACGCTATTCGTTGGAATGGGGCTGTGGAAGTAGTGGTGATTTCCATAGGAGCTCTATTCAATTTTCTTAGGGCTTTGTTTTCCTGACACTGTATACACCTTTTGACATAGTCCTATACATCGCTCCTCATTCCTTTCCAATAAAATTGTTCTTGTATACGGTTATACATACGTGTTGAACCTAAATGTCCAGCGATTGGGACATTATGGTTTTCACGGAGAATTTTAGGTCTTTCGCTCAAGGTAGGATAAATGATTCTATTTAAATAAACATGGATACAGATTTTAGTGTTATGGAAAATATAAGTTAGAATATTAAATATTTTTGTATATGAGTGTTGATCAAAAGGATTCTTAAAATCAGATATTGCAATATCTGTTACTTCTTCAGATTTCATGATTTCCCCTCTCACTTGTTTCAGGGTATTATAAATATCGGGATAAGATGATTCATCAAAGTGATGAACTTTGGTAAATATTAGGTACAAGATTTTATTATCCTGGTTTACTTTCAGAAAGGAATGTAGTTCCTTTTCAGAATTTAAGATTTCGTCTTTATTTTCAGCATTAAGTAAGATTTCTGCGATATAAGGATTCGATTCATCAAGATCTATAGACGCAGGAATAAGGATTATTTTATAAGGAGACTTAAGTAAGTTTTCGTTGTGTTCTTTTAGGACGGTGTTGCATGTGACCTCCTTATCAGAGATGGATTTCAAGAATTTGGAATAATCGTCGTTATTGATTTTGGGTCTGGCGTAATTTTAGAAGGTGAGGGAGTTAATAATGAATCGAAATCAAGGTTGGGTTCTGCACTCCTAGGGCTAGTTTCGAGTTGTCCCAAGTCTATGGGGTTTAATTGAGGAATTGAAGATTGTTGTCGAGCACAGGTTAGCAACTAGCTAACCTGTGCTCTCCTATTGAAATACGACTTATGGGCGAGACTATCGAGCGCTCGTATGAGACTCGCAATTTGGGCCTGTGTATGGACGCCGATTTGCGTTTCGAGAAACATATTACTGAGTGCGCACGTAACTGTTTCTACAGATTAAGGGTGCTATATAAAATTAGAACTTTCCTCTCGGAAGAATTGCGTACACAACTAGTTGAGACACTAGTCTTGTCCAAACTTAACTACGCGGACACGGTATACGGACCAAGGCTACTTGCGCGTACGCAACGGTTGATTCAAAGGGTCCAAAACGCATGTGCAAGATTTTGTTTCACTGTGCCACCGAGAAGCCACATAACCCCCTTTTTAAACCAACACTACTGCCTAAAAATGAAGTCCCGACGCAAACTACACTTAGCGTGTCTTCTTTTCGGTGTTCTTAAGTACAAAACTCCAAAATACTTGTACGAGAAGCTTACTTGGGTAGCAGCCAGAAGAAGTTCCGCCCGCAGGCAGTGTTCACAACAACTTGCCATCGAACAGTACAGTTCTGCCGCGTTCCGGGGTAGTTTCAGGTACGCAGCCTCCAAGTGTTGGAATAATCTGCCGCCGCCAATCAGAAACCTGGAATCTATAAACAAATTTAAGATAAGACTTAAGAATCACATGGTCGAGGTGCAGCGAGAATACAATAATATTAATCTGGATATATCTATAATATAACACAAATTGTAATAAATAAATAATACATACCCTATCAGATGGCAAGCTAAATGTCCCTGTCCACTGTTTCTGATAAGTGGCATATACTCTTTCACTCAGTAACTCGCCTGAATAATGGGGACCTGGAAATTTAAAAATAAATAATTAGATAATTTTAAATAATGTTTATTAGGATATAATAATAATAATAATATAATATTTCAATAATAAATAAATAAATAATAAAATAGTAAAAAATGACTTACCTCAGGGTCTGGTCCACTCACTTTTAGGCTTCTTTCACCCGTCATATTTGCAGTGTATACAATATCAGGGCTGAATCTGAGAGGGAGACCAATGAGAAAATAAAATACTATAAGTAATCTCTATTAAAATACTTTTAAAATACAATTATAAATATATAATTTAACGACCTCATATGTTTATTGATTCTCAGTTAAACCATTTAGTAAATTATTATAGTGGAGAGAGGGATACTAATCCCCACAAGAAAGCTGGCGTGATGATTTTGATAGACAGATTGTAGTGCTGACCTCCTGGTTCCTTTAGCTTCTCTTTTTTTTTTTTTTTTTTCGCGGGTGCATCGAGTCATGGTACTTGTATTCTTTACACTTCACCTATAACTTATAAATATTATATTACTTATATCACTGTAATCTGCGGGTTTATTGTTAAGTACTTAATATTATATTACGTAGTTACGCAACAGCACAGCGCATCGTGCCCGTGAATGGAGTGACGACAACAAAGATGCGCCGGAGTGCCGCGCCGAGAACCGGTTCCGCGCAATCGAAACGATTCTCACTCGCTCAACGCGACATAACAATAGTTAAATATATATCACCCGTGGTAGCACAGCGTACTATTTTTTTTATATTGTGACTATATAAACAAACTTTTTATCTTATAGTAAATTATAACCTTTTCTTTCATTATATATGTATACAATATTTATGTCCTTTATTTACACATTTATATTACATAATTATGTATTTACTGTATTTGTAATATGCAGTATAGGTGACTGCGTCAGCATTAAAGGTAATATTTTATGTATAATAAATAGTAGCTGAGGAGGCTTTGGCTGAAAACCAGCGTTGGGGGAGACTTTGTCCCCCTCCAACACATGCTGAGCCCAATGCCTTTCGGCACAGCTCACACCGAGGCATACGTCACAAGAAGCAGCAGTAGTTTATTTGTCTTTCCTCGTTTTTTATTTTCTTTTGTTACCTTTCATATATTTTCTATGTGTGCTGTGCTGAATAAATATTTTTTCTTTCTTTCTTTCTTTCTTTCTTTTCTTTCTTTCTTTCTTTCTTAACAAAAGATCAGGTAGATTTTCTGGACTTGGGATATTGAAAGGACTAAAATCATTAACCTGTGTTGAAAGGGCTCATATCTAGGGGACCAAGGTCGATTAGGTCAGTATCAGGTAAGTTTGCAGGATTTTCAGGATAAACTGGATTAACAGGGTAACGAGAAAGCGCATCAGCTGCTGAATTTAATTTACCTTTGCGGTATACAATTTCGTATTCATATTCTTGAAGTTGGAGACGCCAACGTTGTAATTTACTACTTGGATCAGTGTGATTAAAAAGCCATTTTAAAGGACGATGGTCTGTTACAATAGTAAATTTGCGGCCAAACAAGTATGGTCTAAAGGCTTTGCAGCCGGAGACTATAGCTAACAGTTCTTTTTCAGTTGTGCTATAGTTGATTTCACATTTGTTTAAGGTTTTGGAGGTAAATGCTATAGGGTGATCTTTTCCAATGGGGCCTTGGGAAAGAATAGCGGAGACCGCATAGTTAGACGCGTCACAAGTAAGGTTAAAGGGTTTGTTAAAAGGTTAAAATCTGGATAGGTAAGGACTGAAGCAGTGACAAGTTTTTCTTTGAGCATTTCGAAAGCTAGTTGTTGTTCGTTGGTCCAAACAAAAGGAACATCCTTTTTCAATAAGCTTGTAAGGGATTTAGATAATTTTGAAAAATCTGGAATAAAACGTCTGTAATAAGATACAAGCCCTTAAAATGATTTAATATCCTTGGGACATTTAGGAACTGGAAATTTTTGTACGACATGAATTTTACTAGGATCGGGTTTTAAGCCATTTTCAGTAATGACGTGTCCTAGGTAACCGACTTCCTTTCGAAGGAATTCACACTTGTCAGGCTGTAGTTTAAGGTTAAATGATCGAAGTTTTTGGAAAACTGCAGTTAGATTTTGGATATGGCTCCGAAGGTCATGAGAATATATGACAATATCATCTAAATAAACGAAACATCGTTCTCCTTGGAGACCGGTAAGGACATTGTTCATTAGGCGTTGAAAAGTAGATGGAGCATTTTTTAGGCCGAAAGGCATGCGAGTAAATTCGAAATGTCCTTGAGGGACGCTAAATGCAGTCTTGCAGGCATCTTGTGGGGCCATTTTAATTTGATGGAATCCTGATGCAAGGTCAAGCGTTGAGAAGTATTTCGAGTTACCTAATTGATCAAGAATTTCGACGATATTGGGAATAGGATAAGTTTCGCCGATGGTAATGTCATTTAATTTTCGGTAGTCTATTACAACGCGCCATTTCTTCTGACCAGAGGCATCAATCTTTTTGGGAACTATCCATATTGGAGAAGACCAGGGAGATAAGGAGGGTTGGATAATTTTTTGATTCAGCATTTTTTGGATTTGGGCATTTACTTCTTGTTTATGTACTTCGGGAAATCGATAGGATTTAACGTTGATAGGCTGATCAGAGGAGGTTCGGATTTCATGCTGGATAGCATCAGTTGAGGTAAGTATATCATCAGGTAAGTGGAATATATCTGAATATTTAGAGCACATATCGTAGAGGGCTTCGCGTTCTTCGTAATTTAAATGTGAAGCGGAGGAGTTGAAGGACTTCGTTAGTTCTGTCTAAACATGTTTTATTAGTATCATATGATTGGTAAGATCCACGATCAACTTGGTGTAAGGTAAGTTGAAGGTTACAATTTAAAGTAACTGGTTTTTCAGATGTATTTAAGATTGTAAGGTTTACTCGATTATTATTTTTTACTTTAACTAAACAGTTAGCTATCAACAATGTTTCACTTAAGTGTTGATCAAGAATGAGACCTTCACCTATTTCAGGATTAGTAACCGAGCATTCTACAGTGATTTCAGAACGAGATGGAATTTGATAAGTTGGGTCAGTAAAATTAAGTTTAATTTTATTTTTGTTTAGATTAAGGATTTGTCGGTTATAGTCAATAGAACATTGAAAGACAGTAAGTAAATCATTTCCTATAATACCATCATAGGGTAGGTCTATGTGTTCTATTATGTGAAACATAAAAGGGATAGATTCTTTCCCGAATATTAGATTCATTTCAAAATCACCTAGAGTGGGCATAGTATCTTCACAACTGTTTATACCTTTTAATTTTATTATGTTGCCCCTTAGTTTCAGATTGGAGTAAGATTGGATGGAAGAGTTTTGGATAAGGCACACAGAAGATCCTGTATCAACGAGAAACCTGAGTGGTTTATTAGATATTAAAGTTTGAACGAGTATATTAGGTAAGGATGTTTTGTTAGGGATACATGATATTTCATATACTTCATTGCATTGAATTGTATTGGATTTTGACTGACTACGGACACTTGTTTGGGGCTGGTTACCCGTGTGGCCCTTGGGCATAGAACTACGGACACTTGTTTGGGGCTGGTTACCCGTGTGGCCCTTGGATATAGTAGAGTGGACACTTGCTTGGGGCTGGTTACCCGTGTGGCCCTTGGATATAGTAGAGTGGACACTTGCTTGGGGCTGGTTACCCGTGTGGCCCTTGGATTTAGTAGAGTGGACACTTGCTTGGGGCTGGTTACCCGTGTGGCCCTTGGATAGAGTAGAGTGGACACTTGCTTGGGGCTGGTTACCCGTGTGGTCCTTGGGTATAGAAAGGGTGTCGTTATCATGTAAGGGTATGGCTAAGGTTAGGAGTTTGGGTACCACGAGACACCTCCGTGGTCCCACTATTCGTTTAAATTGTTTTCATCATAGTTTTGGGTGTTGTCTATGCTGGTAGGTTGCGGCTCAGGGTCATCAGAATCGTTTGCATTACTTACACAGTTAACGCGAGCGGGCTTCGGCATGGCAAAGTGTTAATTTGAATATGGTATTTAAGGAACCTTAAACCTGTTATTGTTATATTCCCGTTTCCGATTAGATAGAAGATATTTTAGAGATTTAGAATCCATGCATAAGTGCCGAAACGTCTAGAAGGTTCCTCCCCTTTAATTATCGCGCGCGGGCGCGGTATACAAGTACCTATTTGTTCAAGTACAAATACGTATGTAATAATAATACCGCTTTGTGGGCCGCGCCGGCTATTGTTTGATGTACTTCTATCGATGTACTTAGAGGGTTCGCGTTTATCCTAGAACGTTCATACGAGTATAAAAGGAACACTAAGCGCGGGGACGGACACAGTCTCGTCTCGGAAGCGATAGTGATCAAACCGGCGACTTTAACAACGATATACGGATACTACTAGTGACTCAGCGACTTGGAAGCAGTATTTGAGTAATAACAAGACTAGTACTAGTGTGTGTGTGTTAGTGCTTGTGTGTATTTGTATTCGACGTACTGTTTGTGCGTACAGCCTAATAAAGTACTTTGCACGTTATTCGGCGTTTATTTGCCCGCAAACGTAACAATGATTTAACTCTAGGTCAAATCATTCTTTGTCTGAAGTGCTACCGCTCGAACAAAGCTGTCGCTGCCGGGGTGTAATTGTACCACTCATCCAAGCATCCATTTTTCGGCAGGGAGATATGCGTCATGTATGGTATGGGTTTGGTCGTCTCTAGTTACATCTTGATGATAACTGATAAGATATTCGTGACGCCGTCGTCTCCAAATATCTCGAATTTTTTTTGGGTTAACATGCACCTTGTTCTCAGGTCTCTTTCGGTTTTATAGATAGTCAACGTAGGACCACTTGACTAAAAATGTAAAGGAGTCAAATAATTTAAATCATGTGGATCTTCTGTAAGTGGACACAGCGGTCTGGAGTTGAGGCACGCTTCTAGCTAAGCACACACTGTGCTGTACTCCTCGTATGCGAGCTTTTGCTGGCCGACAAAACCCTTTTAAGGTGGTATTTAAAGCTTTTGACGGCGGCTTCGCACAGTCCATTTGCAGAAAGCTATGACGGTGCATTAAAATACCAGGCTATTTCCATTTCAATAAGTTCTTGATGAAAGTCTTGAATTAATGTCTGTTGCAATTGTTCGTACTCCTGCTGTAAAACTCGACTGGCTCCAACAAAATTTGTACCGTTGTCACCATATATGTGACTCGGAGTACCTCGTCGAGCCGACATTCTCTTCAGTGCTGCTAACAATATGAGATCCGATATAACTTCGAGGTGCACGGTCTTTGTTGCCATACAAACGAATACCGTGATATAACTCTTGGGCGTACGAACTCCGCGACCCTTGTTAGTTTTTATAAAGACCTGACCCGTAAAATCTACGGTAATTGCTTCAAAGGGTCGGGAAGGATTGCATCTTGCTGATGGTAGATCGCCCATAATCTGATGATGTTTGCTAGGGCTATGTCTCCTACACTTGACGCATAGACACTCCTGATCTCCTAATGTTAGCGAAGATTTTTCTGAAATGTCCTCTATTTCCCAATGATTGTGTATCTCATCTAAGTTGTGCAAAACCACGTTGCATTGATAAATACGAGACGAAAAGACGTCACGTTAGTATCCATCCTAATCTTGTATTTTGCGCTGAAGCCGCTGAACCTAAGGCAGACTCTTCTCGACCCTACAGAGTCCTTTCAGCAACAGTTTAGAATAAGTGCCTCTCCCAAATAATAAGTCCACAGGCATTGAAGTCAGGATCTGCTAATGTAATGTAATCTGTAATGTAATGTACACGAAATAAATGATTTGATTTGATGTAATATTTTCTAAATAAGGCCAATTAGGTTTAGTAAAAGTGTAATATAAATTTAAAATTACTATTGATTGCTTTGCAATTGATATTTATAACACCCTTACAACTGCTGTCTTTTTCTCCTATACCCCATATAATGCATGGGCAGCGTTTTCGCGGTAAACTTAAACTTGTGCCGCGCATTCGCTAATAAGTGATATTTGTGACCCTTGGTCTAAGAGTGCTCGCATTATATGTGCTGACGCATCTGCTCCTTGTACCTTGATTATGGCAGTGGGAAAACGTACTTCAGGTATATTATACCTGCAGTGACACGTGCGAGTTGCCCCGTGCCAGCTGAAATGGGTCCTCTTCTGGTGTCGTCTTGCCGGCTCATTTGAGTTTGATTGTTTTGTTGAGTCGGCACCGGGTGTGTTATTTACTTGCGCAAACGCTTCGTGCATGAGCGTGTTATGTTTCCCATTGCACGTACGGCAAAGATTGTTGAAAAAGCAACCGTTTCCATAATGATTATACAGAAAATGTTGGCATATGTTCAATTTGTGTAAAGTTTTATGTTTTAATGGGGGTGCCATTTCTAAAAATTGTTAGCAATAATATATTCCATGCCCGTTGTTTTTGCATATCGGGCACTTATATTTCATGGAATTGTTATTGTTTGATGCTTGGGAAACCATTTGTCCATGCGCAGTAAATAATTGCTTCATACTGTTGTAATTTTTGTGATGTGTATGAATGATTGTCATACTTCCTACGTGCCGATTCAATCAAGACATCAATGGATGTAAATTTGCTTTCTAAAAACGAAAGAAAATCTTGTAACTTCGGTAAGGCTATTGGGTCCTTGACAGATGCCACATAATCATTAAAAGTATCTGCGTCTAACTTTTGCTGCATAAGATGAACAAGTAATGGATCCCAAGATGCTACTCCGACGCCCAGATTCTTGATGGCACTTAAGTGCTCTTTAGTACTATCATGAAGTCTTTTAATGTGGTTTGGAGAGGAGTGCTAGATAGCTGGGATGATTAGCAACATGTCGATGTGTGAGCTAAAAATAAGCTTGTTGTTATTATAACGGTGATTCAAAATGTTCCAAAAATTGTGTAGTTGTCCGGCGTAATTGCTAAATGTTGAATCAACCTTTCTGCTTCACCTTTTATTTTAGATTATAAAAACGGCACGTTCTGCGCTCCTGACAGCGCATGGTGAGTTACTGTGAATCGATTTTGTAAAGAGATTTTAGAAGAAGACCACTGATAGTAACTTCCACTAAATACTAGAATGTGTCCATCTGCTATGTAAATTGCTCTTTATGCGAGACGGACCATAATTTCTTGTTGATAGCGGTGATAGTATCGTTGTATGTTTTTTTCATTTTTATAGTAGGCTTGATGATATTCTTAATTCATGTCCCCAAGCTCGCAGTCTAAATCCCAATGAAAACTATCTATGGCGGATCAACGAGACTGGACTAACCGTAATATATGCCCAAGTTCCCATTTTTCGGACTTCAGTTCCAAATGAAGGTTAGACACCGTATGTCCAAATGCTTTAAAATTGCTGCTTTATTTTCTCAATATTTCATTTGTCTTCCTACTAATTCCTATAGATTAAGGCCAAGATGGTTGTTGCTGTGACGTTTCAGGCCCTTCTATTGGAGTTGCTGGCTTCAGGATGGGTGTTGATGGCCTTTCTTCCTTTGACTGATAGTTAAAAATAACTGCTCTAATATTTTCATACCTTTCCTTTCAGCCAACCTTTCAGCCTTTTCGTATTGATTGCTAGTGCAATATGTAAGAAATTTAGTATACTCAATGCCTAAAAGCCTAGTATGATTAGACTGAAATTCTTGCTAATACTCATTGAGAGTCTAGCCTTCGCTTGATGTAATCAGACGTAGTTCGGTCAGAGAAATCCTTATTGAAGATGAAAAATATTTATTCGAAAGCATCTAGTAGCTGTTGTTTATTTGCAAGAATGTCTTCTATCTGCAACATTTTGGATTGTAATGTATACCAAAGAATTATTTGATAAATGAAATGATCTTACTTGTCGATCTGATGGCGATGTTGAGTTGAGCCGTGTTGTCCTTGTGGAGTCAGCTCAAATGTGATTATTGACGATTGACAATCCAACAACGGTGCAATCTTGCTAACAACACAGACTCTGCTAGTTCCATCACACGCGAAACCTAGTACCCTTGCTTGACTAGTGCACACACGACGCAAGGTCCTCGAACGACCATAAAAACGGATTTACGGGTTAAAATGTAATCGTACAGCGTTTTTTGAAGATGACAAATTATGTAATAATGTAAAATGTTTATTGATAGTCAAAATTTCCACTATTCTATGATATAATGACAAATTAGAATTGATATACAATTTGATATATGTATGTGAGCACGCGCGATTCTCTTGCTAACCGATTGCGAACTGATCGTAATTATTATAATGTGCATGTGGCGTAAAAATGCTGATGATGCAAAATGGACGGGCTGGCCCGTACAGGGAATATTTTATATATCAATATTACGAATATAAATATAGGGTTTATTTTTAGATCCCAGATGGCGGACGCGCGATTTTATGTAACATCAATATATGTGTCACTTTTGAGGTTTAGGGGAATACTGATATGACGTTAATGTTGAAATCCAAAATGGCGGACGCAACTTTTGAACACTAAAAAATGCACAGATTTAATGCTGGGGGTTCAGGATGATTTTCATTCAACACTTTGACCTCACCCGAACTCTCATTTCAGCCTTCCTGTTAACTGGCTGATTATGTAACCCACTAGCATCAAGGTGGATGCCCTAGTATGTTTGTAAAAAATGTATGTTATGCATTGGGTAATTGCCTATAATTAGTGAGATTTTTGAGCAAAAAGCGAGTTACTTGATTTAGAACTTGAAATAACTGATGATTCTCTTTTCCCTCCGTAATGATGAGAGCTCACCACATAAGTCGGTGTCAGAATCCAGAACAAAGATTTGGACATAGAGAAGAAGCGTATTGTACGGTCAGTGACAAATTATCTACTTTGATGTCGATACGCAGGTTTCCAAAGTGTACACTTTAGTATAAAATCTATGGCGCTAATAGTGTAAAACTAACTTTGTTCAGGGCATTTTGGCAGACATTTTACAACTGCAGACTGTAGATTTACTTTACTGCGAAAGTTTACGGCATCCTGGGTCGGCGTACTGTAATTTTATTAACAAATATGGCATGGAAGCTGATGACACTAAAATTAATTCAATCAATCAATGAATAAATTTCGAACCTTATTAATTTTATTGCCTTTATTTGTTAAAAAAATGGCCACTTAAAAACGGGCCATAATTACGCGTTTCAGGTATTGATCGTTTTGACGCGGTAATTTCAGTACTAGTACAGTCTCGCATACTTAAATTCCTCGGCCATGTCTCGAGGCGCAACAGCCACTCTATAGAGTGTCTGGGTGTGCAGGGCAAAGTGGAAGGAACTAGTCCACGTGGGAGGTCGCCAATGCGGTGGACTGATCAAATTAAGTCCTCAGTGGGAGATTCTTTAATTGAGTGCAAGAAAGAATAATCTCAAATAATCAAACTGAATGGAGAGATATCGTAAGGCGAGCTACATCAGGCTCCAGCAACTCAACCCACTCTGTCAAGAGTGAAGCGAATAAGATCAATTTTTATTAAAGAATATAGGTATACAGACATATACAGACATCGTATTTAGTCCTACCATCGTAATTACTTTGGTGTACGAGAAGAGCAAGGTCCTATCAGTACGTCAGCTGTTCATACTCCACACTATTCTAAGGCAACACACACTGCTGACTTTCTGACGTCCTGCTGTCCTTAGTAAAAGACGCTTTGAACCAGCTGACCATACGTTTGATGGAATTATTACTCGCTTCGCAAGTCGACACTCTTCTCCTCTTCTAAATCTTCTTCCTCGGTTGTTATCTCTACAATAAAATAAATCAGATACTTCCAATATACTCACTAACAAAGCAAAAGTGCAAAATAGAAACCACAAAATGGATTATGTCACTGGACTATGACCGCACAGAGTTTCTTCTCTACGCGCCTCAGTAATTGGCAGACCCGTACACACACACACAAACACACTTACATACAAGTGACATGCCTCTAAAAATGTCGAACTGCGTTGTTCCAGATACGGATTCCCAAATTATTTTGGCCAAGAGACCCCTTTCCCGATATGAACTGATACGTCAGACCTGGGGGTCTGACGTAGCCAAATTACTTTAAAAATCCTATCTCTAGTTTTTTTCCAATTGATACAAAATATTTACCAATTTAAAAACTTTGCGGTTGGTTAAGTGAGTAAACCTGACATCATTTTCTCATCATAATTTAACAAAATGTAATATTCGCGTAAATCTAAGAACTCAGTAAAATAAATAGACATAAAAATCAGTAAATATTAAGTGCAATTAATAACTATTAATACAAATTACGTAAAAATACTTAAGTAGGTAATTATATAAAAAAATAAACATAAAAATTTTAAAGAAAAAAATAAAAAGTAATAAAAAATTCAGTGTGATGGATGAACCTGGCGTCTTTCTACTAATCTAGCTAAATCCGGTTCAATATTGGTGAGCAGCAGCCTTAAATCTTTGCTTCCGTTGATTTTCAAACGGTTTCCCTGTTTTGTAAAAATGTTTGTAACCACACTGAAGCCTTTTTCGACTAGGTATGTTTTGATGATAGAAAAGCAATAAGTTATTTTTCAGCAATGTTCCATAGTGCAGGATACTCTGTTTCAATGTTGCACCTGATATATTTATTAATGACTTATGCTACTATGTAAGGGACACTCAATAAAGATAACATTACATGTACAATTCAGTTTCATAACATCCATATATCTATCTATCTATCTATATCATCACGCCAGCTCCCTCGCGGGGTAGGCAGAGAGTACAGAGTTCCAACAGGTTCTTTCCTTACATACCTCTCTGGCTTCCTCCACATCCATATACATACTATATATCCAATCACCCACACATGTCATAATTTGCACAAACTTGCAAGCTTTCTAATCCTTGTCATTATCATTTTGTATACTATTTTCCGTTAACAGACAACAACACTTTTTTGGGTATGAAAATATTACCAAATTGACTTGGGTCGTGGATGCCATAAATACCGCCAGTAAAATTACCACGGAAATTTACTCGTAATAAATAAATACTTTTTGCTGTATAACCTCTGTATTAGTTCGAATACAGAGGAAGTGTTTTAATATTATACAAGTAGTTGCGTTGTAATATTGAATTTAGGATAATTGGTCTTTACTCTTGTATTTTACAAAAAAAAAAGAAACAATAATAAAATTCAATTTTTAATGTTATCAACAAAAATTATATCCATAATAGTTATCTACAATTAAAATATGCTTAATTAATCTCAGAAACATTTGTTAAGAAAGGGCTATTTTCAGTTTATGGTCGTTCAAAATTTACTTTGAAATGTAAGTAGGATTTTTTACAGGTTTGATCGTAGTTTATTTCAATTTTATGTCAGACTGGATCAAGACCTTAAGACGCCAGAAGGGCTCATCGTATTTTGTCAAACACCCCAGCCCTTCCCGCGACCATGGGTGCTGTTAAGCGTACTAAACTTCTGGAACATAACATCAAAATAAACCGCAATGAACTCCTTAAAAAAGTAATATTTTATTTACAATTCGTAAGATCTCAAAAAAACGTAGATGGGCAAGAGATACATTATATGGAGGAGTATGTTTATCTGGGATCGCCGCGTCGATAATGCATGGAAAAGCTACTGGTCTATAAAGCAACTTATGAAGGGGGAACTCCCTCTCTCACTCAAGCGCCAACTCATTAACGGGTTTATCTTGCCTGTTTTATCCTACGGTTCACAGACTTGGTCACTGACTGAATCGCAAAAATCCAAACTCTAAGTATGTCAAAGGGCAATGGAACGCAGTATTCTAGGAATCAAAATATCTGATCGAGTCCGTAACACTATACTGCGTTCCAAAATTGGCATTTTAGACGGGGGCTACAAGACTGCCAAGCTCAAGTGAGGATGGGCGGGTCATTTGAGCAGAATGAGCCCAGATAGGTGGGCAAAAATCACTACCGAATGGCGACCAGATGGACACCGACGCCGGGGAAGACCTAGAAAGAGATGGCTCGACGACCTTGACGCCTACGAGAGGAGATGGTCTGATATGGCCAAGAATCGGGTTAGGTGGAGAATCATGGGAGAGACCTTTTCCCAGCAGTGGGACGAAAGAGGTTAAAAAAAGGTCTCAAAGTTGATTATCTTTTGACCAAAAGTACTTATTTCCTTAGAAAAAAGTTGCATTATTGTCACTATTCCAATTGTTGAAGCTAATATTGTGATTTTCTTGTAAATAATAATGTTAAATAATTTAGGTGTTCGCAACATACCCCGATAGAGGGCGCTGCACCGAAAATTAATAATTAATAAAGATTTTTTTATATAAATAATTACTACCTACTGGTCAGTTTCGCTCGTCACAGTGAATCAGTTGATTCTACTCCTTAGTACACACGAATGATCTTTGGACCTTTATTCACCATTCAAAAGGCTAAAGCTATATTAGCTTATTGAGTCACATCTACAGCTAAAGGTTTAATTATTACTTTAAGTTCTTAAGTGTGGAAATAGCCCCTTTAAAATAAATGTTGCCCATTTATTTCATAAAATTTGAGCAGTTATGTTAAGAGTAATAATAAAATAATAAATATTAACGTCCTAATGACTTGGTGGTTCTAAATCTACGACAATAAATAATATAAATTAAATTTTTATGATAATAAATTATTGACGACTAACTTCGAGTGATTCATGAGTGACAAATTCAGTTATGATATTAGGACAGAGAGGTCTGTCATTTATATTAGGACAGAGAGGTCTGTAAAGAATATGTTGGGATCCTGTACTCTCTGACTACCCCGCAAGGGATCTGGCGTGATAATAAATGATATTGAAATATTAGGGTTCATTTTTCAATCATAAGATAAAACTTATTCCTAGAATAAAATACTTACAACAAAATACAGTTGTGCGAATAAAATAGTTCATTTTTTCCTTTCTTATTTAGTAAGATTATAATTCATCATATGGATAACTTTTACGTGATAATTGAAAAATCAGCTCTTAAATTGATAATGATTATTTTAATTTCTGGAAAAAATCTATTTATTGTTAATTTTCTCCTCCAATTCTCTTTAAAAAAAACTTGTAAATAGCGCCAAGTCTTACTGAAGTACTGCAATTAACAGTTGTTGTAAATAAGTTAGTCTGTTTACTGATTTACAATAAACGTATGAATCGAATCAAAGTAAGTCTAGAGTACTTAAAATTAAGAATAAATAATATTTAGCTACTAACATAACTTTTGGATGTAGCTGTACCTAAATAAATTAGTAAATGCAATACTTAGGAAATATTAAAAAAAGTTCTATAATAAAACACCTATTAGGTACAAGGAAAATAACAAAAACAAGGTGCCTTATTCAGTCAAATATTTTTACGGAGTCTCTTTCTATTTTGATCACGTGATATCAGTTCTTGGATCTCATCTGCAAAGCTAGCACACTCAGCGGGAAAAGACATAATGTCCCGGATTTTGTGACCCCGGGGCATGAGACAGCGGTTTTTTTCTTACGCACTAACATGGCATTATTATCAGCCGAGAGATATTCTCTTTAGGACAAAGGCTTCCCTCGAAGATCACCACGACGACCGGGTTCGTACTGTACGCATCCAACTTTCACCTGCGATCTTCACCAGGTCGTCGGGCCATCTTGGCCTGCACTTATAAAATTGACACGAGTAAACTCATTTCAACAATTGTATTTTGTTGACGTGTAGAGAAGCCTATCTTGACTTGTGTACAAAACTCCCGAGTCGACAAAATTTTGTGCCGCGCGAGAAAAAGTCTTGCTGTCTATACTAGCCTGTGGTAGGTAAAATAACTTAGGTATTAATGAGAGAATAAAGTGATTAAATGTGTTTTTGTGATTTTCCCATACGTTAAGTCGTTATAAGGCACATACATAGGTTTATATTAAAATATTAAATCAATTAATCATATTTTTCTTGGAAGAAGCCTTGCCAAATTACTCAATATAATTTTATAAATGTTACTTATTCATTTTTATAAGACAGAGTTTTACTCTCTGTCAATCTGAGAGAGATGTAAATGCTCCTCTTCTCTTTTAAATGTCTTAGAGTATTTTACTCGAACTATCATTCGGACTGATCGTGTTACCAAAGTTTAATTTTGAAATTTAATTAAATTATTATTAATAAATGGCTTTTAAGTAGAAATGATGCCATAAAGCAGAAAAAAATACGTTTTTACCTACTTAAAATGACCTCTTGTTAACAAAATATCAATTACAATTTTATGCAAATTACATTAGTAGTTAAGAACATGAAATTAAGTCAGAATCAGTACAATTATATTTTTAGAAATAAATTTGATGAATGCACTTTCATATTATTTATCTAGTTTCTCATGAAGGCGGATAAGTAAATCAAAGTAGATATTTTTGTATATCTCTTAATTTCTTCACGTGTGGTTCCTGGTGTCTACCTGTTGTTGAGGGGTGGAGCTTCCCACATTCGGAGGTCCTTCAGACTTGTCACGAGCCCCTTGAGAGGTGCCAAATGATAAGTCACCGTACCATAGGCGGCGACCATCGCAGCAGATGGACGGAAATCATGAAAAAAGGCCAGCATCGGAGTCACGATGCTGAGCAATGAAGGAATGACTGAAGAGGGAGAGTGCTTCTAAAACTGATTTTACTGGTAAATATATTTGAGAGTCTCTGATACCTTTGGATGCATTATCTCAATATTTCCACAAAAGTGTTGCTATTTCATGACACTGGTAGCACACGTGGTTTTAGTTATGAACATCCTTTGATCATCTAATTTCTATTGAAATCTATGTCGCAGTGAGAGTACAAAGTCAGGCAGTCTTTTTGCTCCTGCCCATCTCTGGCTGCTTGAACGTATCTGTAGTATCGCAGAGCCATTTTGCTGTCTGCCGCTGGAAGAAGCTCACTAGAATCCCTGGAAAATTGAGCAAATTTTAATATACATAATAATAAATCAGACTTTAGTACCCCGCTTATGGGCAAAGGCCTTTTATTATAGATGTAGTTGAAAAATCAGGATGCACTTCACCGCGCGGACCCAGTGCGGATTGGTGTTTATGGGCTGTAGACATCCCCCTTTTGGTATAAGCATCATGCAAGGGAGAATTAGAGATATTCAGATTCCTTGATAAGTTAAACTTTGATATTTCACCAAAATTATCACAAATAACTCTTGTAATAACGAGTGGATTCAGTCAATTCAGTTTGTTAATGGACTGTTGTGTTTTTACTGTCCCGTGTTTAATAGGCAAAGACCATCTATTACAGGGCAAGGTGAGAGATAATAGGTCACACTCCCCCGGATGTAGATTTGTGGCCACCTTCTGTTACAAGTTATCATGGCCATAAGGTTACCATCAGCTTAGGGTGCCTTTCTAAAGCACAGCATACTTGAATATGACAATGCCAGAAAAGGTCACCAAGGTAGCCTGGTCGAATAGAAGTTGAACAAATTTGATGATCGTTAAAAACACCATAGGATTACCAGCACTTTACCCACGAGACTCGTGATGTGATGACTGTACCAATGTACAGTTGAACAATTTACCACTGAAAATGAAATGTAAGGCACAAACACGGTTGCCGTTGCGCTCTTTGGCTTTTAGGTCTTGGCTGAAGATAGATAGATAGATAGATTACTCTTTATTGTACACCAATACATTTACATAGAGAGAAAAAAATAAAATAATCAAAGGCACAATTGGCGGTCTTATCGCTAATAGCGATCTCTTCCAGACTACCAAACCTAAAAGAACAAGGTAAAAAGATATCGGCAAAATAGAGGGCAGTAGGTGGCGTACATTTATTAGTTTGGTTTTACTTTAATAGGTATAGGTATATAAATATACGCTTATAAATATATATGATACATAACAATATACAAATATAATAAAGATAGAAATAAAGAAACGGCATGATGGTAGGTGACTTATTACAGAGTAAAAGTGGTGTTTAACGAAAGAAAGTGGTCCTTAACCATTCTTTTAAAAATGGCCTATGATTTTGCGCGTCTTACTGACACAGGCAATGCATTCCATAGACGAACAGCTTGGACTGAGAATGATTTATCAAGAAATATCTTGGAATGCATTGGTGTTTCCAGTCTGAGATTTTCCGACGACCTTAAGAACCTTGAATGTGACTCACGGAGAAACTCGAATCGTTTTTTGAGGTATAAAGGAGTATTAAGATCAAACATAATGCTGTAAAGAAGTGATAGTATGTGAGCATTCCGGCGAAAGCGAATTGGTAGCCACTTGAGCATAGCACGAAATTCAGACACATGATCATATTTCCGCAAACCAAATATGAATCTTATACAGAAATTTTGAAGTCGCTCAAGTTTATCAAGTTGACTGTCAGTTATATTAAGATAGCTGGCGTCTGCATAATCGAAGTAGAAGGGATTGTGCAAGAGCAATTTTAGTAGCAGTGGGCAGAAAATTTCGCAACCTTCTTAGTGAGCCAGTGGAAGCAAAAATCTTGCGGCTAAGTTCTTGAATCTGCGGGCCCCACGTAAAGTTGGTATCAATATAGATCCCCAAATTTTTTACTGTTTTACTTATAGGTATTGTGACACCGTCAAACATAATTTGGGGAAGTCGTGACCAATCTAGACGTGCAGTAAGTCTACAGCTACCGATGATAATAGATGAAGATGATGAATGAAATCTACTTACTTGCTAAGTTCATTAGATACCAGGTTGCTATATGGTGCATATTTAAACGGATCCCCGTAAAGCGTGCAGATAGCCCTTTCCCTGCAATTGCCATCATTTGCGCCTAACGGACTCAGGATAGCATCAACTTTATCCAGAAGTAAGCCGTAGAAACTCTCCGCAGCTATTGTTTCCTGAAAACAGAGACAGTAGCTTATGTTATAGATACATAAGTATATATAAAAGAATCGTACGTAAAAGCCTTTTTACAAATATACATAAAAATGAAGACATTTATTCAGATTTAATTGAAATAAAACATAAATAGTTCTTTTAAACCTTTAGAACTGACCACATTTACTTAATAACCATAAAACCTATAACTTACAACAAAAATGTAACAACAAATATAAACCAACGTAAAATGGAATAGCGAACTTCAACATCATTTAAACGTAACTACTAACGATACTCATAAATTAAGAAGAATTTAATGATTTATTTCCATAATCACATCAAGGCAATCTGAATAGGATATAGTAACACTGGTAGGGAACCCTCAAAGCGCAAGTCTTATACTTTTTCGAACTTTTTTTCAACTTACCGGATCCTGTGCAGCCAAGATCTCCTGCTGCTGCTTCACCAGGTCTGTCTCAGCTTTGATCCTGTTGGTTTCCTTCAGCTTGACCGCTGATACCCGAAGTATCTCGTCCCTGACCGGTGATGGGGGTGCGCGGGCCGCGAGTGATGCCGCTCGGATCTGCAAACCATATTTTTTTATTCTCCACCTTTATTTTTTTCTCAATTAAAAAAACACTAAATTATTTCTCCGACAACAGACTATTTATTAACACTTTCAAAAACATACAATACTGGGAACTTGGATAATTATTTACAACTTTATACAGACATGTTTTATTTATTTTGTTAGAACCTTCACATAAAACTAGGCCTTTAATAAAAAAAATCTTGTCACAATTCAATTGTGCTTTGATATCAAGGATAAAGTTCAATTATGGGATTTCGTTAACTCAATAGTAAGAATTAGAGAAAAAATATAGGAATTCAATAAGTGCAAGTTAATAAGCTAATATTTTAGCATTAGTTACTTACAGGTTTTTGCCCGCGAGTTGCTCTAATTAGGGTTAGCGCCATCTAGCGGTAAGCAATAGTATTATATTTTTGTTAGGTAGACTCTCACCTGCGGTACCTCAAAATTATACTTTATGTACACACACTAGGGTTTGTTTTCGCAACGACTCGCCAAATATTTGTATAGTTCGTCAATAAACCGGCGGCTTAGGTTGACAGTAAAATATACTTTTTTTTTAATTTTTTACTTCTCTGTTGTTACAAAAAACTTATTGAGTTATTGCGAAAGCTACCATAGACAACTGGAAGTACTTAACACTTAATATGTACATTTAAATTGTGCAGTTTTATACACCAATAAAAAGTTGTAAATAGTGTTAATAATTATAACATTAAATGTAATGTTTCCAAGCAAACTTGATGGAATAATGATAATATTATTTTCTAAGTGAGCAGAAACCGGAGTTAGCAAAAATATTAAAATTTAAAAAACAGCCTTACATTAAGCACTTTAGATATTATAATTATTATTTTAATTACACAAAGCATAATTACTCACCAACGCTTCTTTTTCGGCTTGCAATGGGTCTCTCTGTGATATCTTATTGTTCCGATAATAAGGATTCGAAGGTCCTACTGGTCTGAAAGACAAATTAAATAAAAAATTACATATGAAATAAAACTATTTTTTCGGACTTTATCGCGGTTTATTTTGATTTTTAAGTTCCCGACGTTCGAAATAATTAAGAAGTTTGAGGGTACCCCGGAACAACTATGCCTTTTGGACGTCTACCACCTCAGTCCTTCCCGTGACCATGGGTGACCGCGATAAAATCCGAAAAAATAGTTTTATTTCATGTGTAATATTCGCGTAAATCTAAGAACTCAGTATAAAATATTACATGCCTGTGTAATTCACACCTGTCAGTTTTTTTGAGACAGAAGATTGCCTATGTCCTTGCCCCGGATAAAACCTATGTCCTTGCTAAACTGGTACAGTCATAGATAATTGTCTACCCTAATAAATGAAGGTAAGAGAGAAATACCATACACTATCACAAAAATTCAGTGTCGATTGCTGGAAGTGTTTTGCCAATTGCTGTTGGAACTTACTAAGTTACCCATAAGCAAAGTAAATATTGACGTTTATCAAATTAAATCCCGAAGTTTTCGGGACTGAAATACGACCGGGACCCCGGGATTTGAGACCCCGGTATCAAATCCCCTACCACAGTCCGATAGCACTGAGAACGTCTATTACTTAAAGAAGTAACTTTAAATTAAAAAGTCTTAATGCTTAAGACGTCCACTGTAGGACAAAGACCTTCATCAAACATCGCCACAACGGCCAGCTTTTAACCGGAACCTTCCGGACCGGTCATCAGACTATCTTGTGAAGGCCTGGTCCAATCCACGGGCCCTGCCAATCCCTTATACAATCTCATCTAAAATATCACCAAGAATCTTCAACGTGCCGTGTTACCAGCACCGAGAGAAAAAAAAAATACCTGGTGGTTTGACCGATGCGAATGTTATAAGAGTGATAAAAAGTCTTACCTCCCTCCACTGCTAGTGGAAGGTCGCTGCCCTGGCCCTGATGGAGCCACCACATTTGATACACTATTGCTCGCTTGATATTCCCCAATATTCATCGAAGATCCTGAAAATTAAATAATCATAATATTGAAATAGTCTAGTTTTTGTCAAGTGACTTGATCATCAGCCAAAAGACGTTCATTGTAGGCCAAGGGCCTCCCCAAAGATCGCCATGACAGTGACTTATATATCATTAACATTTCGCAAAGAGTCTTTACGTGTTGGACCTATTTTGCCACGCAAGCTTTCTAAAGGTCCACGTAAAATTCGTGAACCTCAGCGAGATCATGATTAGCGAGCGAGTGAGCGATCAGCGAGAGTATAGGTTAATCAGAGTTCATCAGAAAAAAACTGTTTATTTGTAAAGTGTTACATGTTAAAAATAAATTCAGAAAATAACTAAAAACTACTCCTGGAACTAATCAAGCTGCCCAAAAGGCTTTCAATTTGGTTTTTAAAAAATACTTCAGAGAAACAGGCATAAAATCTGCTAAGCTAAAGCCTTAATCCCTATTTTTATAATGAAGGTGTCCAAAGATCTAATGTACTTCGGATACTTCCTCTAAACGGTCTAAAAATACGTACAAGGTTTAAGAAGTGAAGTGAAGAGAAGGCAGAAGTGAGACAGTATACACCGATTTATAATTAAAAGGGTTGGTTGAAAAGCAAATTTTCTTACCGGGTGGTGCACCAAGCCCCCAAGCATTGATGTCATTTGCGTCGTTCAAAGTCGGTTTAAAGTTCGTTATAGCGTTCCGATGGATATCCGACGTTATGAAGCTGAAATAAAGTAAGATATTGTCATAAAACATGAGCTATCACCTATGTGTATACAACTGGTTAGAAAAATATAATTAGTGGACCGACCAGTTGATCTGATTGGATTCTGCACTACAAGTTGGTCAGTTCAGTCAGGAATGGGACGAGAGAAAGGTACTATCCTTACTCCTCTTCTGAAGTAAATTGTGAAAAGCCATCAAGTAAAATTGAAAATAAACACTGTCAAGCCTGTATCCCCTGGCAATTCTACGCACGTTTATTTCGCCGACGCGGTTAACTGTGTGTACTATACCAAACACAATTACAGACTCGAGATCGCTACTGAGAGCTTTTTGATAGAAAAAAACTTCATAACACTTTGTCAGATCTAGTGAGAGAATTATAAAAAAGCAAGCCAGAGACTTTGAATTGTGACACTATTTTGAGCATGTGTAGCGATATGTAGAACGAGGGCCTATAGTGGAGGGATAAGTTCGCAAGCATTTTTTTTCTATTATCTTTTCACAAACGTATATACAAGGTGTATTATAAATAACGCCAGACCTCAGACACTCCGATCAAATAATTGCTTCGCAAATTCCACGCAATAACCAATTTTAGAAATTTAAAATTTTTACCCCATTTTTAAACACTTTCATACCCCAAGTAACAATGAAACTTGTACGTGTATGTGTGTGAATTTAGAAATACATTTTAAATCTCCGCGATGCTTTGAATCAAGAATAAATTTAGTTTATCATAGCGCACTAAGGGAGCATCAGCATTTTTTGCAAATTCATAAAAATAGTTGGAATCAATTCAGTTATCGATTTAGAACAAACTATTTCCAGGTCTTGCGTTTATTATGTTACACCTTGTATATAGCCCTCTGAAAGTTAACTTGTCTTCATAGTGAATGTGTATCGTAAACATACTCACTAATTTTAGACATTCTTGACTCCGCCAGACTAAACACTCAATAACTTTCGATTAGCTTAGCCAATAGACCTCAAAATCGCTAAGTCATATAATTAGCACCTTAGAAAGTGTTTACTAACACAGCACTATGTAATTTTCTACCGAATGCTACCTTCTACTATTGACATACATTAGTATATGATATTCTTACGAAATTGATACCGTACATACCGTGTCTGTTGAATCGTGAAATTGTTAATTTGGATAATGGTCAAGATTTGTTTGAGGAGCTTTGTCGCACAACCGAAAAAGCATGAACAGGAGAAATCAAACCTTTTTAATTTAATATTAGAGTACTTTCTGAATTGAAAAAAAAAGTTTAGTTATGCTTCTATATTTTTAAATTTTGAGTTTTTTTTTTAAAAAGTAGCTTCTCACTAGGAATTATTTCTGTAATATTTGAGTTGTAACTCTTTTTTTTGTAAACCTAATCCCACATTGGGAATTATTCCTATATCGCGGGTGGTATAAATATTTGTGGGTTACACAAAGATTTGTCCCGAGCGGGGATCGACGACTTCTTGATTAAGTGGGAGGAGCGGCTTACGTTTCTAACCACAGGACCAATCCATCAATAATAAGTTATAAGCCGTTTTTGAACTCACTCGGTCCCAAGTCCAGCACCAGACTGCTCCCAGTTATCCTGAGGGTAGTGCTCGAAGGATGGTGGCGGACCGAGGTTGTGGGGTCGCACCACCACTGTTGATGGCCCGTGTGACGAGTGGCCATATGACGGCTGGTGAAACGAAAATGATAACAATGGTTAAATGATATATAAGTAAGGTGCTTGTACCATATCGAAACTTAGTCTAACTTTCCTCTCCTCAACCTATTTACTCCCAAAAATTATAAATTCAGAGTGAATAGGGTATTACTTAGTTAGCGAGCTATATTTTCGGCTTCATCGTCACTTTTAATCGGTGACCGGATCATTCGCTGACCAGTCTTAAAGTCTCGATTTATTTACATTCAAAAGTTTCCCTATATATATTTTTTAAGTCTACATGTGGCTTTTTATTAGATCCCAAAGGGCAGAGTTTGATAGAGTTTAAATGTTCATACATTTATCTATATTTCATGTCTTACACTGTTAGCAATGGATGAGAGTAGTGCACATAGATGAGATTAGTGCAGTTAGACACATAGATTATTTTACTTGGATCTTCTGATAACAAAGTGAGTGTTTAACCTCTTTGCTGTTTTGTCACGACCACTGCATTTTGACGCAATTTCACGTGTTTTCTTAAGCTAAGAGTTAAATCGTCTCGAAGATAACATAAAAAAACAGTGAATTTGGAATTTCTTCCACTATTACAAACCGACTTATTTTTAGTTTTTACCTTGTGATGATGAGTAATCAAATGATGATGATGGTGATACTTCGTGGTGTGATAGTTCTGGTGGTACCAGGAGCACAGTTTGAAGATGTGACTGAGCGCAGGGAATACGAAAAGAAGGAGCTTGAGGAACATCTTCTTGGCTGTGGTTACCCCCATTATAAGTGGGAGAACAAACACCAGTTTTAGAACTATCAGTTTGATAACTAGGATGATAGCTATGGCTGCTGTGACAAGTTTTTTCTTGATATATTTTTCTGTAAAATCAAGAAGAATACTTATTAGTTATGTAACAAAAATTATTTAAGTCACTAACATATAGTATTGCTATTGTTTTTCCAGGATTAATTAATTAAAACTATTGCTTGCTGTTTAAGTTTATAGAAATTATCACAAATGTTACTTACAGATAAATAACACTCAGCTTACCCAAGTCGTTTGACTACCATTAACGTCAGCTTGTTTTAGTGGCCTAGTGTAAGCTGCTTAGCTCACTGAATCGAGTGGTTGTGGGTTCGATCCTCACACAGATTAAGTAGCTATTTTTGCAGAAGTTACAGTCTGGATTTTTATGCTTCTGAAATATGTATTTATAATTCCTAGTATGGGATACCTCTTTTTCAAAAGATAGATAAAATGGGCAAATTTTTAGCCGGTAGCTGGCGAGTATGTTTGAGACAAACTATGAGAACGGAGGAAGCGAGAGAGGTCTATAAGGCAATAACCTTTTGCAACTCTGTACTCTCTGTCTACCCTGCAAGGGAACAAGCGTGAAGATATAGATAGAACGAAAACATGCTATGAAAACTTCTAATACTTACTAATCTTATGGAAAAATAGTCTGCCTTCCCCATTTTCTTGTCTAGGTTCCAGGTCTAAATGTACCAGGGCACCAGTCTTGGTGAGAGCTCTCGGAGATACCTTTAGGGTGGCTCCTTGGAAGAAGAACTCTGGTAGTGTGAGCTTCATGTCGTGTGTGACCAGAAACTTGATGCCTTTGTCGTAGAGTGCGTTTGTTACTTCTTCTAAAGGAGATTCTGGTAAGGAATGAATATTATGGTTAAAAATGAGCACACATATTTTTATAAATGGTCTTGACCATATTCCTACTTTTAGATATCTATACGTAAGAATACTATAATCGTTTATACAGGTGATCAGGAATTGGAGTATACTGCCAAAAAAATAATCTTAATGACTTGATCGGTTCAAAAACTTTAAATTAATAACGCCACGTCCATATTTCCCAAGCGGGCAAGGCCCTGGTGTACTGGGTACACCCACTTTTTGCCTACAATGTTAGGCTCCTGTAACAGGGAACGAGTCTATTGCAGTGAATTCCCAGTATCAAGCATAATTCCAGACTGACTGATACTGGGAATTTCTCCATCGATAAATTACGTTATGATTGCTATGGGCATTTTTCGCTACTAGACCAACGAGGCAAATTTATACATTAGAGATAAGCTTAAAGCTTTGGAACAATTTGAGAATAATATTGTGAGTAAAATAATACTGTCACTATATAACTATACGTTTATTATTACAAACGTTTGCTCAGTTTTCAACGAAGGGAAATTTATTTTATATTCTTCTTCCGGTAAGTTCTCATGGTTAATAACAACGTTCGTCTGCGCAAAGCTTTCCCTTTTTAAGCGATTAATCTCTATATTGTTATTACCAATACTTTCTACCGGGAAGTATACACGCTCCAGATTTAATGATCATTGTTAAAGTATTCTTATATTTATCAAAATTATGGATAAATATTGCACATCGACAAAACAGTATGCCACATCAGAAATATATACTTACTACTTACCCAGGGGCCTTTAGTGTCACTCCAAGTTCATTTTTTAAATTAGAATTATATAAACACTTGTGACAGTTTACAGATAAAAACAGATAAAGTCATTAATATTATAATTATAAATAGCTTATAGGAATTTAGTGATTATAAATTAACATCTAACATCACTATAGATTTACAAATGAATTGGGTTATAGTTTGAAACTTAAGTTAAGTCTCATGTTTGTTGATTTTATTAAAAATGACTAGTCAGCTTTTGACCCCTATCTCACCTTATGGAGAGTTAAGATAAGGCCGTTAATGTACCCTGCTGAAAAGATATCAGCAATAAGGAGGCACAAACTTGGATTGATTTGGTAAATTTGGCCGTAGACAGTAGTCTTACGCATATTTTTCTAGTAAGTGACAGCCTGTTAGGCAATAATGAACCTTGCATAATAGCTAAAAATCGTGGTTTCATACAATTGAATCCCATATCATTATGTACATAATTCAAAATTTTGTTATTTTAGCAACTAGTGAAATTATGAATAGTAAGGGCCCAAAAATTGATCCTTGTGGCAGGCCAAATAATACAAATGCATTTGAATTTACTGATTGCTCAATATAATACTTATTAAGACTTTATAGATCCTATTTATCTAAACCTTTGGATTCTCTCTTCTCTACTTAAGTATTTTTTTTTTAAATCAATTATTGTGATTTTTGTGAAATGATCCAACCCAAAAAAAGATTTACAGAAATTTGTAAACATTGTGACTACGTGTATGTCACAGTCCATGCTATTGGATAAGTAATTTACAAATTTCACAAATACGAACACCCTGACGCAATGTTTACATCGGATAGACCTGTCTCGATCAGAGATCGAACCCGCAACTATTGTAAGCTAGGTGATTACCGCTAAAACTACTCGATTAAGTATTTTTTTATTTGAGATTTCATTTCTTTCTCACAATTCTTTTTAGGGTAGGTTAGGTATATGGTTTTGATAGTGGTTATATATTTTGAAATATATCTGAAATTTATGGCAATAATGTTTTTGTCCGACTGTCACAGAAGGATTTTTTTATGACACTCCCTAACTAGACCATAAGTTAACGATCTAAATATTTGTGTTCTGGTTGTGGTATGCACAAACGTGGATCTGAATTTCATGTTTGCAAACGCATCCATGAATACTATTACTAGTGGCTTTTTAAGTAAAGAAGATGGCAGAGGTGGTGGGACGAGCTGGAATCTTTCTCGAAAGATTGGTTTTAAATGCCTAAAGTAGAACCGAATGGAGCCGATGGAAAGCTTTGGCCAACGATGGGATGGTTGTATAAGACAAATATGCAACGTTTCTAGCCGTTAAAGTCTCTATTTACCTTTGTGAAAGTAATTTCTTTTCACATATCTGAGTATTACAGGCAGTCACGTCAATTTTCCATTACAAAATAAAACTGCATTGTCCGCAGTGTTTCTCATCGCATGATTGCTGTGTTATACGGAAATAATATAGACACGATCGAATGCCGTGAGATGGTATGATGAATAAGAATTCACTTAGTTATGCAACATTGTATCAAAAATGATCTACGAGTAACACATTTAAACTCGTGCTGCTTGTGGAGACTGGCCCGTCCAGAAACTTTTGAAATTCTACTCTTTAAGAATCTCATTAGTCTTATATCTTAGTTGTAAGGAATCACACTGGAGTGAGATAGTAAACCTAATTTTGTAAAATAACATTTTTATATCTAATGAAGTTAGATAAAAGACCGCCGCTGAGTTTCTCGCTGGATCCTCTCAGTGGATAGATTAGTAAGTCAAATAAAAATGTAACCTTGACGACTCGTAAGTTCGCCGTACGGTTTCTGCAAAATAAATTATTAGAGTTTGGGTTTCAATAGCTCAGCGTGATTTTCTAGCATGGTGACGCTTAAAATTAGAAATTCCACAAACGGTCATCTATACAAAACTGACTGAGTTGAACGTTGCTTAACCTTGGTGATAGCAAAGTATTTAGTCCCGCAGTGCTATGAGCGCTTCAGTTATATCCATATAGTGCTACAAGGATCTTTTGATCCGTAGATGGCATTGACAGGGGGATTGGTGTGAATTAAGAGTTATCATTTAGTAAAGCACTCCTATTTCCAAGGAAATATTTCAAAAGGTATGTCCACACGGCTGCTAATAATTTCAAAATCAAATAGATTTTTTGTGGTACATAGGTAGAAGTATGATGTTACAATACAAAATATTGTGAATATGATGGTACAGCTATGGCCCGCCTTTTTGGCATATTATAATTTATTATGAAAATTATATAAACTATTACAATTATATACTAATTGAATTAAAAATAAACTTGGCTAAATTTCATAGCAAACGGCAACTCTGCGAATGTTTTGAAGTGACACTTTTCTTGATGACAGCGATGGTTCCGATTATGCCCGCGGGCTAAAAGATCCTTGTAGTACTGTAGAAATGGCATAGAAATGGTAATAATAAGAAGCTATAGTCTTTTTCACGAGACGTGGGTACGGTGACGTTTTTTCATATTCCATTACACGCATATTGTATTTAAGAATACTCAAAAATATAGAATCCAAAAATTAAACAGGAATATAAAAATATATCAACAAATTACTTTACTTTTCATTTAAATTATATACGGTTCCTAATTTTGCGTAATTATTTAAGAAACTTAAAACTTAATAAAACTCTATTACTCAATTATATATATTGCAACGGTTTGCGTTTTAGGGACCGACATAATGAAATTATTATAATCGATGTTGATTTTTAAAACATACAAAATCAATTGCCGTTTTTACGAATATATTATTCTACTAGCGGCCCGTCCCGGCTTCGCACGGGTGGATATTGCATCCGCTGCGTAGGGACGCGCGGCTACTTATTTCATAGATGTGCACGCCCCTCTCCCGCACTTCGGTCCCCCCTCCCTCGCTGCGTTGCCTGCTGCGCTGCGTTGGGCCACACCGGCCACGGCGCGGCGGCGTTTTTTTTTCTATTAGTATATTGTGTTTAGATTGGCATTTTTAAATTCGTAATATCTTTTGAATGGAATGTCCGATTCGAATAATTCAAAAATTAATCTACAGGTATTGAAACAATCTTGAATACGATATGTTATTTATTTGGATAAGGATTAATACGTAGGTATGGATAACATGGTCTGATTTTGGCCCGCATTTCTATCAACTTTTAAAATGAAAAAAGTAGTTATAGTGACGTAACTACAATAGTTGGATAAATGGTGTCTTGAATTTTTTTGTAGATATTGATATGTTCTTTAATATTGTATAACATTTTTTTTTCTATCCTCAATAGTTTCCGCAGCGCATGCGATGAAAGACTTTTATGGCTAATTTTTTTACACCTTGGGTTACGTTATTGAAGTTTTAGTAGGGATCTCTATTTTTTTCTAGTAATAAATATAGCGTATATTACTCAGAGCACTGTAACATTCTAATAGTGAAAGAAGTTCTGAAATCGGTCCTGTAGCTTTTAAGTTTATTCGTTACATACTTACAAAAATACAAATCTTTCCTCTTTATAATATTGGTATAAATGTATCTGCCTGAAATATTTAGTGTTCTTATGGTCAATAAATTATAAATAAACGTGGATGCGCTATCATGACCTATTAAAACAGAGAGTTTTATCTATTTTTAATAATAATATACGTAAGGGACGAATCAAGCGATGTGTCAGACAATTTTTCTGAGCAATGTCTTGATTCGTAAATAAATAATGAGATTATTTTATTTTGTTTCTTTTTGTTCCTAGTTTTTTTAATAATATTGATCGTTACTAATCTCCTCGATACGATATTCAATCGTTCTATTTTAAATTCACCACAAACGTCAAATTCTAAACGTCAGCGTACCCATAACTGGTGAAAAGGGCTACAGCAGTCGTACAGCCACGTAAACCCATCGCAACACATGTGTAAAAATGATCACAATATGCTTTAGTACTGCGAGAACTAATGTATAGTCTATTTCAATCAAACCTTAAAATTTTGTAAACAAGCCATCATCATATTTAGATGTTTTAGTCATGATTGTAATCTATAACAATTGTAATATGAAGGCGACAGTATTTCCGACGACATCAAAGTGAAAATGCTGTTAGCAAGAAATCGACGTTTTTATGTTGAGTGAATATGTATTACAGTGGCTATTAAAATTGTACAATAAAAATCTCTATCTATTTCTATCTATATCATCACGCCAGATCCCTTGCGGGGTAGGCAGAGAGTACAGAGTTCCAACAGTTTCTTTCCTTACATACCTCTGGCTTATAAAATAAAAATCTTTTTAAATAAAGGTAGACCGACTTCAAAAAGCAAAAAATAAATATTTGAAGTCGGTGCCGGTTAATGCAGTCGGTTACTTGGCATCGACTTCAAATATTTATTTTTATTTTACAATTTTAATTGACGAATGAATTATTTACTAATATACCCATATTATATTAATTTGCTGAGTCGTACAGTAAGGTACAGGATTGATATAATAACCATAATAACGGAATCTATACATTCGTACTGCTCGCCGTTAAGGAGTCCCCTGGTGTATTTTCAAAGTCCAAAGTTCAATACCGATTTCATTAAAATGGAACTACCTAGAAACTATACTTAACCCAACGCAAAAAGAATCATCAAAATCAGCTCATAAAAGTCGGTTCAAAATTTGTATTTTATATCCAACAGCTAAAATTCTTCCAAAAATCTATAACTGTGATTATAAGGTATAAAAATAATAATAATTTCTTTTATTCAGGCTACAGAAATTGACAATAATATTTAAATACAACTTACTGGCCCATAGAATATATACATTACAGACTAACATACATATAATTACATGTATATCAATGCATATAATGTATATATAAACTCTTAGGCATGCAGGTTTCCTTACGATGTTTTCCTTCACCGTTAACGCAAGTGGGTTTTTTAATACGCACATGCTTTCGAAAAGACGTGCCTGTGTTTGAACCTGAGACTTCCGACTTTGCAGTCCAATGGCTAATATTTTTACAGTCGTTTGTATTGTTTTCGACAAAATCGTTCTCTATTTCTCTTCCAGTATTTTATTATTACCATTTCTATGTTATATCTGTAGATAAACTACCACAGATACATTTTGATCAAATTGTTTAGATTCACTTGAAATCCGACTCAAATATTATTTATCGCGCTTCAAATATAATATTGTACGCGAAATTATAATATTGTACGCCACTTTAACTATCTTTCTCACAATCAGAAGCAAGCCAAGCATATAAATAATTATGAAATCATCCAAATTTCGTCTTGTTGAAAAATTCGTTTTGTGTTGTTGCGGAAATATGAACGTTAACTGGATAAGATAAAAGTTTGAATTCAGATGTATTAAAAGTACAGTAAATATTTTATGCTAAAAGACTAACGATACGCACAGAAATTATACAAAATAAAACAAATGCAGTTAACTATTTCCCGACTAAGCTTAAACAGTATCTAGTCTAGATCAACTTAATGCCAGTCACAAAAGTTTCAGGGGCTAATAAATAATCAGTTAACCAATATTAATTTAGTGGCGGGAAGAACTAAACAGTTCCCAATAAATCTAAGCTTAACGTATGGAAATGAGCAAAGGAAGCCATGCCCAACCGTCGGACACTGAATGTTTACAATTATAATATGCCTATAAACCAGTTTATACTGTCCTATTGCTGGGCAAAGGCTATGACTCACTTCAACACGCGGACCCAGTGCGGGTTGGTGGAGGCACGTTTGTGGCCACCTGCTGTTGGACTTATCAAGCCGTCTATAATGCTTGTAACTAGCGTTGAAAATTCTGATAGAAACCAATTATTTCTTTCGCGAAAAAAAACGAAATATTCGTTTATATTAATTTTTTTTTGTATATTTGTTGAAAAACTCAAACCATGTTTAAAAAAAAAACAAGATTTTTCTAAAAAGAACGGGTTTTATAGAAAAATACGGTTTAAAACGATGTTTGAAACATTTACTATGTTGATTTGTCGTCGGTGAAATGTGGGTGTACAAAGTTCACCTCTGCAATTGCCGCTTGGGGAAACATAGTTTAGGACCTAATTTCTTTGACGAAATGTAGACGTACAAAGAACACCTATCGTGGGTGTACCTAGTACACTGCTGCCACCTGCGCTCAAGGAAATATATTTTTTAAGACCGAACTAACATCGTCGGCGAAATGTGGACGTACAAAGTACACCTATCGTCGGAGAAATATGAGTACAAAGTACATCCACAATTCTCAACACCTTGCGTCGGTCTCACTGTAGCAAATTTTAGCCAATCATGCTGACAGCTCGGTATTTAAATGGAAGAAACCATTGTTTTTTCTGACACATTCGTTTTTTGCAGTTTTATTAGGAAAAATCATGTTTTATTCCATCAGCAGCATTATCAGCTGTCATTGGTTTTTTCGAATGAAACATGAAAAATGGATGGATTTTGGAAGAAACGGGAATGTTTTAAACCTTTTTTAACTTGGTTTAACGTTCTTTCCGAAGCATAGAGCCGCTCAAATATGAAAATGCCACAAACGGTCACCGATCTCAGGTCGACTGACCCGAACGTTGCATACGGGCTACGAGCGCCTCAATATGTATGCCTATGGTAAAGATTTCACATGTTCACACCACAAGCTAAATAGAGTAATGGTCGTCACAAATAGGCATGCTTTCAAACGCATTGTAACAATTTGTAGTTCTGCGGTTTTCATCTCCGTGACCCCTCGCGGTTAGCTGTCAGGTGCGGGCAAGTGTATTGTAAAGATTAGGGCCCACAAGTCGTGTGGTGAATTTCCATTAACACAATAAATAAAGTGTAGCGATGGTGAGTGTTATATGGAATATTGGCGGGGAGCGATGGCTGTTCCACTAGACATACTCGTGAACGGGTGCTGCTTGTGGGGACTGGTCTATCTGGAATCTTTTAGACGCTCTTTATAAATAACATCATTAGTCTCATATCTCGGTTGTAAGGCATCGCACTTAAGCTAGATCGTAAACTATTCCATTGTAACCTAAACATTATATCCACACAATATGATTGAATAGACCGAGTCTTATCTGAAGGACAAGTCAAGAGTTTCTGTAACTGGCGAGAGTGTATGAGACGAGCTATGAGAGTGGAGGAAGCCAGAGAGGTATGTAAGGAGAGAACCTGTTGGAACTCTGTACCCTCTATCTACCCGAAAGGGGCCTGGCGTGTTAATAAAGATGATTTAATAAAAGAAAAGACAAAGAGAATTTATTAAAAAACACAACAAACATGCTACCTTTATTCTCCAGATCTTCTCAGTGGAAGCCGCGTTCTGAGCCGTGATAGATTAGTAGTTAAATTAGATTCAAAGAATGCAAATTAGTCATAATTGTAAGCTCCCCCGCAGGGCTTATTTTTTTAGAAATCCAGGGCCCCACACGCAAGTTACAAAATATTATTAATTGAGAAAAACCTTAATTTTATCTTCGCTTACTCATATTATACAATAACTCATTTTCTTATCTCGTATTCATTTTGAGAAACTCGCTACACAGAGCAAATAATTGTTTTATTTATATTAAGTTTTAAGTTATTATAGTACTTTTGAAATGGTAAATTACTCAAGAATCTGCCAACATTTCAGGTAATTATTGAAAAATTAAACGCCATCAGACCTACATTCTCTAAGCAGAAGTGATGAAATAGTACTGTGTCTGCCGATACTTCCCTGATTATTATACGTCCCAACGATTACAGAAGACACATTCCAGATTCTCGATTGGTTCTGAGGATTGTCCAATAGAAGCCTAGATTTTTTCGACTTACGATTGCCAGGAAGTCCTGATTGCCAGGAGCACCATAAGTCACTAGACTAAAAAGGCAGGCAGTATTTATAAAATCTTTTAAGGTTTAGGCATATTTAATAATTTAGAAATTAAATTTCTATGGAGAAGTTATTAGATGTTTCAATTAAGCCGGACGCGCTAATATGTGTTATGCAAATGTCAGGGACCAGCTGAAAATCAGTGTTGTGCATATATGCACAGCGAATTCTGAGCTGGCTACCTTGCCACACTTTATCGACTTCAAGTCTTCTTTTTATGTGTACTTTTTTATTTATTATTTATTTTAATTGTAATGTGTGTATGGCAAAATAAATGGTTTAAATGGTTTAGTACTCAGGGCTGCATTCCAGGTCCTATAATATATCTTATATGACACGTCTAATATTGTTAAGGCTATATAATAATATTAGCCCTGTTAAGAAACTGTCCCACTGTTGGGCACGGGCCTCCTCTGAAACTGAGAGGGTTTAGGCCGTAGTTCACCACGCTGGCCCAGTGCGGGTTGGCATGCAGGTTTCCTTACGATGTTTTCCTTCACCGTTAAAGCAAGTGATAATTAATTTTTAATACGCACATGCTTTCGAAAAGACAGAGGTGCGTGCCTGGGTTTGAACCCGAGACCTTTGACTTTGCAGTCCAACGGTCTAACTACTAGGCTATCACTGCTTATTATAATTTTTACGGCTATCAAACTCTAAAAAAACTAAACGTGAATATTACATTATCATTCATGCGTGTCTCTTATAAACATTGTGTCCAAAATTTCTGATCGATGCTCACGATTTCACATTTGGTCATTTGGAATTATGGCCTCATATTATGAGCCTTATCATCTTGTCTGCGCGCGGCTTTACTTTGATCCAATGGCCTACTCAATGCAATGGCCTTTTGTTTCCAAGTTTTTCCTTAATATACATAAATCTTCGGGCAAAACGGAGTTTTTATAAATGAATTTGTATAGTGTACTAGAAAATAACGTATAACTCTGCCCTTTAGGTCAAGTGTTACAAAGCATATTCTTTCACAAATCGGATTTGACACTTATAACCATTAATCAGATAAAGAATCGATCTGGAGAAAGTCTCACTTGTGTATTTTGAAGTTGTGCAATTCAAATTCAAAAGTTTTTTATTCATATAGAACAAAATAGTACTTTTGAATAGTCAAGAGATATACTTTTACTTTATGGTCATGGTTTAAAAAACGCCGACGGAATTTCGCTAATCAAAAAGTGAAGCGGAAAAGTAAGGCAGTTCACCAGTACGTAGGAGCTAAAACGCTGTATACATTTTAGCATCTAAGCTATGAAAATAAAACACTACTATTGGGTTCATAAAATTAAAATCAAAAGTTTTTTTTATGGATGAAGAGAGAAGAAGTACTCATGAAAAGTCAAGAAAGGAAAAAGTAAGTGATTACTTAAGACTACCACCCGTTTGAATTCATTCTTGTGGAGAAGAAGGGCAACAAACTCCACGGATCTCTTTTAAAATGAGAGTTGTACAATTATTTTTGTATACATTGCGTTCATGGGGTATTGGAGAACAATTCAGAACGAGTTAAGTGGATGGGCTTAAGTATAGATTAAACGTAAAAGTACTTATACTCATGGTATCAATCAGTGTCTACACAGTCCTCTCATTTACAAAATGAAGACTTTGTAAATACTAATTTAAAAAAATTTGACAATAAAAACACGCAAAATAAAACTGCTTAATATAAAGTATGTGCTGAGTGCGAACAAAATACTTAGTTATAGCTCTAGTGTGATGCCAAGGGAGCCAAAGTTTAACAGGACTAAATGTTTAATCAGTCACAGGATAAAGAACGGACCAGTTTCCACAAGCAGCAGGAATAAACAGACCTACAGTCTTCTGTAGGAAAGGCTGAGGTATTTGGAACCTTTATCCTTCTAAAACCTAAGCAGTAGTCTTCGACACAGTAGATACCTAAATCCTAAATTGCTTTTGAATTATTTGCTAGAAGTGCTCGTAGTGCTGTGGGACCGCGATGTTCTTAGGGATCACCGAGGTCAAGTAACGTTCGACTTGGTCGGTCTAAGATAGGTGACCATTTGTGGCATTTCATATTCGACCATTCCCGTGCTTCGCACGTAAAGCAGTTGGTCTCGGTTACTACTTAATGTGGTAGTCGTTAAGTCAAGTTGAAAGCCTTACAGGCGGCTTGATAAGTTCTAACAGCAGATGGCCACAAACCTGCCTCCACCAATCCGCATTGGGTCCGTGTGGTGGCGTATGACCTAATCTCTCTCACTTTGTTAGAAAAGGCTTTTGCCCAGCAGTGGGACAGTAAATGCTGTCCATTGTATTTTATCCAGTCACGATACAAAACGTAATAAAAAGACCATTATGAGACTTCAAATAGTTTTTTTGCATCGATCATGATTCATAGTTTCATGACAACATTCAAAACAATATTAGCAACGCAATTACGCAATGGAATGTTATCTCTATCACTAACATAATAAGATTTATACCGCCCGCACTGGTTTACTGTGTGCCGACGCCTCGATTGTTGTTCGATATTGAATCTTACGAAGGTTGAGATAAGAGTCAAGAGTTGTTAGTTTATTTTGCTTTCACTGAGGAATGCGAGGTGCTTTCGAAATCACGCGCCGAAGGAATTAATTCACAGATGTTTACGATATTCGAAGTTACAAAAAAAATGAAAGTGTTAAAGGAAAATTGTGCTGACGCTATTGGGTAGAATACATATCGCACCTTCACTCGAATAATGTCACAACTCAAAATATTACGAGTACATTCTTGTTATTTCATGTTACTTAATAAACCATAATTTATCTATCTATATTATCACGCCATATCCCTTGTTTTTAACCGACTTCAAAAAGGAGGAGGTTCTATGTTCGGTTGTATGTATGCTTTTTTTTCTTTATGTATGTTCGGGATTGACGGAAATATCAATTTCCGTCAATTGTGGACCGATTTTGATAATTTTTTTGCATTAGGTTCAGTATAGCTCCAAGGTGTTCCCATTTTAATTTCATTGGCATTGGACCTTGGACTTTGAAGATACAAGAGGGAACTCTTTAACGGCGAACAGTACGAATGTATAGATTCAGTTATTATAGTCATTATATTAATCCTGTAGGTACCTTACTGTACAACTCAGCAAAATAATATAATATCGGTACATAAATATTACTAAATAATTCACACGTCACTTAAAATTGTAAAATAAAAATCTTTAAAAAAAAAGGTAAACCGATAGAAATAAATATTTGAAGTCTGTGCTGGTTGGTGCAGTTACTTGGCACCGACTTCAAATATTTATTTTTTGCTTTTTGAAGTCGGTTTATTAATTGCACATACGTTGGTGAATATGAATGCCTCGTTAGTCTAGTGGTAAAGCGCATCGTTTTGTGATCACGAGGTCCTGGGTTCAAATCCTAGGTCGAAGTATAGTTTTTCTAACGAAAACTTCCCAGTACGAGTCTGGAGTCTGAAATTGTGCCCTAACATCCTCGGCGAAACGTGGGTGTACTCAGTACACCTCTGCCACCCTCGCTTGGAAAATATAGGCGTGACGGTGTGTATGTGTATCTATGGAATTCTTCAATTCTCCAAAAGTATTACATTTCAAACTGGAGTCCTAAGGAAATAATATCCTTTAATTTTTTGACTAGTCATAATTCAATTACATTAGTAGCAAGATTAGAAATCGACCTGGCTGGTAAGATCGAAGAATCCGTTGCTCGCCGGCCGAGACAGCACACTACGATGAGACAGTATACGTCTTCTCCTAAAACGACAACCAAGCCAAGGCCGTTCTCCTTGAAGCGCCTTTGAACTAGTACCCTTGCCTTTACGGCTTGAGCGTAGTTAATGCACTCTTACCAGATGAAGCTGTAAAGGCCCCTCGGTCAGTGTAGATTTACTCACTCAAAGAAAATACTATTTTGGTAGATTCCAATAAATAAACTTACGATTTTAAAACATCAGTGATAGCTAGTGGTTTGACCGTTGGACTGCAAAGTCAGAGTTCTTGGATGTAAACTTAGGCACGCACCTCTGTCGTTACGAAAGCATGTGCGTATTAAAAATAAACTATCACTTGCTTTAACGGTGAAGGAAAACATCGTGAGGAAACCTGCATGCCTAAGAGTTTCTCGAAGGTGTGTGAAGTTCGCCAACCCGCACTGGGCCACCGCGGTGGACTATGGCCTAAATTCTTTCAGTTTGAGAGGAGGGCCGTGCCCAACGGTGGGACAGTTTCTTAACAGGGCTATTATTATTTAAAACATCTAAAACCACCTTAGGAAATCGTATAACCGTTAGATTGTGCTGGTAATTGTATGTGTTTTAAACGGGAGTGCTTTCTACACCTTCCTCGGTTTCTACACGTGACATGAATGGCGTATTGTCTAAGTGTGCTAATGTTGCTTTGTTTGACGGTTTTGCTAAACGGATCTTGAAGCTTAACTTAGAACGTCGAAGTTTGTTTGGAGAAAACATTATTTATCTAGCATTTACTTATCTGAAGATGGATGACTATATTTCACAGAATAAGCTAATACATATTTCTTGCTTGTTATTCCTCATTAGGCTAGTAGCTTATAATAATAATAATATGAGCCTATACTGCCCACTGCTGGGCAAAGGCCATCTCTCACAAATCGAGGTGAGAGAGATTAGGTCGTACTCCACCAGGAGGCAGGTTTGTGGCCACCTGCTGTTGGAACTTATCAAGCCGCCTTTAAGGCTTCCAAATCGGCTTAACGAATACCACATTAAGTGGTAGCCAGCACCAACGGCTTAACGTGCCTTCCGAAGCACGAAGGGGTTCGAATATGAAAATGCCACAAACGATCACTCATCTCACTAGTGGCTTAGGGTGACTGTTATCTCAAAACTCTGGGTTTATATCCTAGATCTGACAATGTCATGTATAAAAATTTTCAGGAACAGGTGCAGGCGTGAGTCTTGAACTGTGCCCGAATTTGAGTCTTATATTGTAGGAATAGGCTTACCCTCCCTCACATTGAGGACGAATAAAGTCTGCGAAATGTGGGTGTACAGAGTTCACCCATATTACATACTTTTATTAAATTTAAATCGGTGATAAATTATACTTAATTATTTTTTTTTAAATTTGGTATAGTCCATATTATCTATCTATCTATCTATAACCTCACGCCAGATCCCCTGCGGGGTAGGCAGAGAGTACAGAGTTCCAACAGGTTCTTTCCTTACATACCTCTCTGGCTTCCTCGACTCTCATAGTTCGTCTCATACACGCTCGCCGGTTACGGAGACTCTTGACTTTTCCATCAGATAAGACTCGGTTTATTTGGTCGTGGTAAGATAGTCTAGGTCTTCCCCGGTACCTGCATCCTTCCACTTTCACATTGTATATCTGTTTTGTCATTCTTTCCTCTGGCATTCTTTCTATATGCCCGAACCAACGGAGCATGCCCTTTCTCATCTTTACACCGATACTATCTTTCATACCTACTCGCTGTCTTACTATGCTGTTGCTAATGCGGTCGGTCAGCTTCACTCCGCACATCTTCCGCAGAGCTCGCATTTCTACCGCATTTATCCTACTTTCATTCTCCTTCTTACATACCCAGCTCTCGCTACCATATAACAGCGTTGGGACAAGAACTCCGTTATGTATGGCCAGCTGCGCCTTATGGCTTAAGTGCCGGCTCCCGAGTAGCTTTCTCATCGCACCATTCACTCTGTTCCCTGCACTCACTCTTCTCTCTATGTCAGCGGTGTATTTCCCATCCTTACTGAAGGCGCATCCAAGATATACAAACTCATTCACTTGCTCCAGCACATCGTTACCAACCACAATCCTTACATTCGTTCTGGTTTCTTCCCTTTCAAAAACCATAATCTTGGTTTTCTTCACATTCAAGTGTAAGCCATTGATCATGCAGTCGTCTTTCATAACTGTGACTAGTGTTTGCAGATCAGTGGCTTTTGGCGCTATTAAAACCGCGTCATCTGCATAAAGTAGATGGTTTACCACTAAGTCACCCATTTGTACACCTTCATTCATCGCTTTCAGTCTTTGAAGACTTTTGTCCAGATATATTATAAACAGTCTAGCGGACAACACGCAACCCTGCTTGACGCCGATTTTAACGTCAAACCAGGGTGACCTGTTACCACCCACCCGTACGCATGCCTTGCAGTCCACATAAGTGGACTGGACGGCTCGCAACAGAGTGCCATCTATACCATACTCTGGCAAAATGTCCCAAAGTCTCTTTCGCACAACTCTGTCAAATGCCTTCTCCAGATCTACAAAACCGCAGAAAACCTTCCGGCCCACTGCCAGATGCTTCTCTACGATGTTGCGGAGTGAGAAGACTTGATCCGAACATCCTCTTCCAGACCTGAAACCCCCTTGTGCCTCGCACAACATTCCATCGGACTTCACGCGCATTCTCCGTTCAATAATTTCCATATTATTTAATGTAATTTGTAATATTTATCCAAAAAATTATCTTTACTTGACTTTTATATTGTAATCTTTAATAAAAAGGACACCATCACGCCTGTATTACCTAAGCCGGGGTGGCAGAGATATACAGAGTACATCCACTTTTCGCCGACGATTTTTGGTCCCATGTTTAAGACTCCGGGAATTTCCGTCAGAAAAACTACATTTGTCCGACCTATAATTTAAACCCAGACCCTCGTGATTACAAAACGATGCGCTTTGCCACTAGACCAACAAGACAGTGGACATCTTAAGGATAACACGATAAATGTTAAATTTTTAGTGAATGCTATTTGGAATGATATCAGCATCCATATTTGTGAAGTTTCGCGATCTTTAATCGAGTTTCAAGAATAGAAAAGGATTTATTTCGTACTAGTTTCTGCCCGCGATTTTGTCCGCGTGGAATTTAGACCGAAACTCCTAGACCAACGAGGCAGTCCTGAAAATTAAGTCCTTTAGCTTTAAATTAATGAATTTTTAACGTTATGTTTTTTATGTCAACGCTGTTGAAACGGTACATACTGTATAGGACATCAAAGCCTACCATTGTTTTAACGATTCCTGTAACTGTTCTTGATGTGTCTTATAACTAAATACACCTCGGACAACCGTGCTTGGAGAATACAGGCGGAACTGCATTTCTCTTTTCTAACAGATCAGATTTTATATATACTTGTTGTTGTTATATATATACAGAAAATAAGATAAAATCTTGTAATATACAAGGTGTAACACAATACACCCAAGACCTGAAAGTAGTTTGTTCTATGTCGATAACTGAATTGATTCCAACAATTAATAATGTATATTACATTTCTTTTAATTGTAAAAATGCTTTTGCTCCTTTAGTGTGCTATAATAAACTAAAGGACATTGTTCTACGACCTACATGATTTGCCTCAGAACCAACAGCAATGAAAAAATACTTGTATGATTTCAAATCACCTAAAAATTATCTTCATGCATTTATTATTAAACAGACAAGCGGCCGAATTGCAATATTGCAAAAAAGTGTTAGATTTTGAGGTTATAAGGTAGCCAACAATACATCTGTATAATTGTTATGTAAAAATATATTAGCAATAATCAAATTGATTATAGTACAGATATCGGCGACTTCGATTTAAGTACTTACAATACTTTGAAATATTCGTTTTGGATTACAATTTGCCTGTCAGATATTTGCCATTACTAGAATAAAATACATGATTAATTAAGGTATAGGTCACATGTTTGTTGCTTCTGGGGCTATTTTCGATGCAGTCCTTTATTCTTGATTTAAAGCAATACGGAGATTTCAAATGCATCTCTAAGACGTTTTTCTTAAAACGCATACATACATGTACAAGTTTCATTACAATTGGTATAAAAATGCTTAAAAAACGGGTTAAACATTTTAAAATTGGAAAATCGTTTTTGTATTGAATTTGTGAAGCAATTATCTAATCGGGGTGTTTGAGGTCTTGCGTTATTTACGATACACCTTGTATACGCTTACATAAAAATGTAGAACAGTACGGTTCGTTGGTTACGACGAGGCTTAAAACGGTTTGAAATAACAAACCGTGAAACAAAACTGGAAATTAATAAATATCTTTCAACCACGTGTCTTCACAAAGGCGAAGCCAGAGGTGTATATTATACACACATGTTTTAAGAGGTAGGTATTTCGGTCCCTATAGTAGGTGATCCTATTATCATAAAGGAATTAACTCCTTGGAAACCTTGGCATTATTGACGCCGTAGCGTATTGGGTACGATTCCAGACTTCGGATTCCTATCGAGAATTTGTTTGTACAAAAACTACAACAACCCGAGTCCTCATGATTGCCACACCGTACTACGCACATTGGACCAAAGAGACATTTTAATACGTGTTATTTGGTTTTAATTGATGACCTGATATCATGGATGAAATTTGATTTTACATACTACCTTTGCTAATCCCTGCCTTTATTATTTTTACTGTGCGTATTGCGAAAATGTTAATAGACATGAGGACGTGACTATAGTGCTGGATTGGCTGTTCAGTCTACGTAAATTGGTGTCACTTCTTTTACAGTAGATATGCACAAATATATTTTGAAGCATAATAACAACCACACAATGTGTTGGAAAATACACAAACAAAACCAAACGACCAAATAATGTTGTTCACAAGTCAAGGGTAAAGACTTCGATAGCTTGGCCACATTCAAAGAATGGGAGAAGATCGTAAAGTAAAGAAGGCCTATCTGGGCCAACCAATCGGATGCTGACCGATTGGTCGTCCCAGGTATCGCTGGAAGGACGTGGTTGAGGCTGAGGGATCTGCGTGAGCTCGAAGCCGGAGACTGCCAGGGAATCGCGCAGAACCGTGAGAAGTAGCGGAATCTCGTTTCACTAGCCAAGATTCACTTTGGGTAGCTGAGCTAACGGAATAAGTAAGTAAAATTAAGGAGTATCTTCAGGTACTGATTCAAAAAGTGCTATTTCCATTGTATGATCATTGAACATTTTTTTAAACAGTCTTCTATTCTACAAACGCTTAAGCTAAATTAGCTTTATGTTGAATTTTTGTTTTGATATATGAAATTGATCAACTTATTTATTAGCGTACTGATTCATTGAGTTAAATAAGTTTTTATTTGTTCTCTTATTTGGTTCTCTATTTATTGTTTGATAATAAATCTAAAACACAACTCACCTGGTTCCTCATCTTCTTTAATTTCATTATCCTCATCCAAAAACCGTTCCTTGGCATCCTTAGATCCAGTGAGGTAGATCACATTAGCTTCCTTAGTATACTTATTAATATCCACATTGTTCTTTTTAAAGCACACACCATTAATCACTTCTACATCACCGTCATAATTTAATTTATCATCTATGTACGAATAAACGTTATTTTGTAAACAACTTACAGTTGGAGAAACACTACACTTATTCAATATATTATCCCAAAGCACATTCCCAGTCCTAAAAGTTCCATTCTGATAGACATCATTGAAATATCTACCAGAAACATTTTGGATTACTTCCATTTCTTTAGCTATACCATTGTTTTCAGATTCTACAATGTTAACACTGATTAGAATTATTATAAAACACTTGAATTTAGCTTCCATTTTGATTTCTCCCCTTTCTTCATTACGCCGTGTTCCACCCATGGTCAGAGCATTACTGGGTGATCTTTTGAAATTTAATGCAAATGCTTCAGTGTGAGTTCAGTCGCGTGGATCCTCATTTCCATTCTCTCGTCAGCGTGAATTTTGGATTTTGGAAAGTTGTATCTCGTTGACAAGTAGACGGGTCGGAAAACTGTCTGGATGCTGCGATTTGGGTGTGTCATCTGCGAACAATGAAGATAGTTATCAGTGCGTGAATTTTTATTGGTTGCAATTTTGGGAGGTTAACATCTTGGATTGTAGGAGCACGATAAGTGTTATGGAGAAAGTGTTGATGTAGTAACAAGATTTTGTTTAATTTCACTTTCTGTGAATGTTGTGTATTTGTAGCGGAAAAGTTAAAGATTATTGCTATACAGTGGTGTGCATTGCATATGGGCAATTAAACAGTGCCTAGCACAGTATATTATACTGAATGTAGCTGTACGTTATTATTTACTAGCTTTTGCCCGCCACTTTGTCCGCGTTGACTTTGACTTGAACCTAACATTTTTCTGGGATAAAAATCCTGTGTGTAAGTTCAGGTAAGTAAATCAGTAATAAACTATCTGTGTACCAAGTTTTACCTAAATCCGTTTTGCCGTTTTTGCGTGATTGAGTAACAAACATCTAAACATATAAACTTTTACATTTATAATATTAGAATTCTTTCCGCAAGTAAACATAACTATTTGCTAACGATCAATTACATAGTACCATACTTATATACCGATACAAACTTACATATCTTATCATCAATAAATCTTATAAGATCTATATAACGAGGTAAGACAGCTGATTTCGCTAACGAGCCGTGACCAATTTACGTACAATGACAATACCGTATATTTTTGATGACATCAAGTGACTTTCACTCATTTTTTATGATAACGACTCAGGCCTTTCTTAAGTGTGACTTGAATTTGTAATGATTATGAACTGCTTTTGTTTTCGAAATGCTTGAGATAGTAAAACAGAGACTTGACTTGAATGAAGATGAGGTGACAGGGATATTGCGAAATCAATTATAGTTTTGTTGGTTCATTGTAAAGTCATAGGTTTAAACTTTGTCTCACACTTGAAAACCGTCACGCCTGTTATCCCAAGCAAGGGTAAAGAGGTGCATTGAGTGTACATAGTACATTTCATCAACGTCTTCAGGTCCCAATATAATAAGGGACGAGCCTTTTTTCATGGAACTAAGCCTGCCACACATTCCCATCATTGTAACACCTGTAACCTGGGTACCTGGCTCCATATTTCACTGACGATGTCAAGTTTCAATGTAGTAGAAAACGAGCTTACTGATATTATACCGGGATCAATTCCAGGCTGAGGATTACTACTGACAATATTTGGGTAGGAAAACTCCATACTTGGGCTAGTAGATAGAACGTCATTAGATGGAGAAGTCACGATTTTGATACCCGCACAAGACACATTTTTGAGTGACCCAAAATATTTGTTAAAGTCTGGTAATTTAAAAAGAACGCCGTTCTTTTCGACCTATGATGTTTTATACTCAAATACACACAATTTTTTAAATGCTTTATCGTAATGAATTATGTGCGACAAATTATCTTCTTATGGAATGAGCCCAAACTATCAAAGTTGACATCAATTTGGTCAGTGATTCAGAACCCTGTCAAAAAGATTTTGAATCCAGAATCCCGCAATCTTTAGTCACAAGTAACTAAAGGCAGTCATTTACTCACAAATATCTATATACAAGGTGTAACATAATAAACGCAAGACCTCAGACACCCCGATTAGGGAATTGCTTCATAAATTCAAAACGAAAACCAAATTTCCAAATTTAAAGGTTTTTACCCCTTTTTTAAGCACTTTTATACCCCAATTAACAATGAAACTTGTATGTGTATGTGTGCATTTTGAGAAATACGGGTTAGGAATGCATTTGCAATCTCCTTATTGCTATGAATCAATAATAAATTTAGTTTTTTATAGCGCACTGAAGGAGTAAAAGCATTTTTTGCAAATTTAAAAAAAAATGTAACGTACATTAAAAATAGTTGGAATCAATTCAGTTATCGATTTAGAACAAACTACTTTCAACTACTTTCGTGATCGAATAACCATGTAAGTAATTATAAAGTCAAAGTCAACGTCAAAAATTATTTATTTGTTTAGGCCAATACATAGGCACTTACAAACGTCAACATTATTCCATTTTTTACATCTACCACCGGATCGGATCGCGGCCTCCACTAAGAAGATCCGGCGAGAAACTCAGCGGGCTAGTCTTTTAATTTCATTTGTTTGGTCTTTCTGATAACCATTATTTTTTCAAAATTGCAGTTCAACAATTTCATTCTGTTTATTATACAGCGTTGTTTAATTTTGCTGATTGAGGATCTGCTCAAACCCAATCTGTTTTATCGTCAAGATAATCCGAAATTTTGGAATACCCTTTCTATAGTGTAGTACTAAGCACCTAAACTTTATTGTATTAATTAAGTATTTTTTGCCAATAAAATTGATTATTATTATCATCTTTAAATTATTATTGTTCATGACTGTCAAATGAAAAAGTCTATTTAATTAAATGTAGCGTGAAAATATGTCCAGTTACATAATCAGAATTAGAGATATCGTCGTTGACGATACCAATTATTCTTGCGTGATGTTGTCTAATTAATAACGCCTTCTAATATTATTTATCTCGATGGACGATTTAGCGCAGTGGCTAAGAGCTTAAGCCTCTCCGCCCGCTGTGTCTAATAGTCGCGGGTTCGACTCCCGCACGAGACAAATCTTTGTGTGACCCACAATTATTTGTTTCCGTCTGGGTATTTGTGTATGTGAATTTTCATGTTTGTAAACGCACCCACGACACAGGAATAAATCCTAGTGTGGAGCTACGTTATTTTAAAGAAATTAATAGAGAAATAAAAATACAAATAATTTTCAGAAATCTATATCATCATACCATATTCCTTGCGGGGTAGGCAGAGAGTACGGACTTCCAAATGGTTCTTTCCTTACAGACTTATTAAGGCATATACGCCTCATAATTCAATTACAATAATTGAATTATGAGGCGTTCGTAGCGTTCCGAAATAGCAGTGTCAAAGTAGTGCTGGAGTTCAAATAGAGTTGGGAGATCTTTGGTGGCATTTTCATATACGATCATCTCCGTACTTCGGAAGGTACGTCAAGCCATAGTTTTGCTAAGCCAAGTTAGAAGCGGCCAATGAAACCTTAATTAATAACACGTTCTGTCAAGCAGTGATAGCCTAGTGGTTAGACCGTTGGACTGCAAAGTCAGAGGTCTCGGGTTCAAACCCAGGCACGCTTCCTCTGTCTTTTCGAAAGCATGTGCGTATAAAAAAATAACTATGACTTGCTTTAACAGTAAACGAAAACATCGTGAGAAAACCTGCATACCTAGAGTTTCTCGAAGATGTGTAAAGTTTGCCAACCCGCATTGGGCCAACGCGATGGACTGTGGCCTAAAACCTCTCAGTTTAAGAAGAGGCCCGTGGCCAATGGTGGGACAGTTTCTTAACAGGGCTAATTTTATTACTATTATTACTTTCTAATATATCGACGGCGGCAAATTAAACCTTATAAGCGGCTTGATGAGACCCTACAGCAGGTGACCTCAAAGCTGCCTCCACCAATATGCATTATATGTACGCTCTGGATCCATGCTGAGGAACACGAGCATTTGTCTAAAATTAAATTTCTTCAGTGATAGCAAGTGATAACGTACGGTACAAATCTTTAGTGCCCCAGAATAATTTTTTTCGATCTTGGTAATTGTTTATGTGAATTTTCATATTTGTAAACGCACCCACGACACAGGAATAAATCCTAGTGTAGGACTACGATTAAAAAAAAGAATTCAATATGTCATAGGCTTGCGCCCAATTACATTGAGATCTACAATCGTAGGTAAAGTGGGTGTATATAGGGGTAGAGCCACCCCCGTTTGGGTATAATATAATAGTTTATTTTTTGTTCTACGAAATGGGATGCCACAATTTCCGGTACACGCTTTATATGTCACCCTTTTACTTGTTTACAAACCAGTTGCGCTTGAGCTGATTCTACAAACATTGAATTAAACGAGTTTTGATGCGTGAAGCTTCTTTATAAGGAGTCTAAAATGGATGCAGTAAAATTCGGAGAAGGTATTTTTTTTACCCTAGGAATTATTTATGTACCGCAGATGTGTTGACAAACATAAGTTTTAAATGCACAAAGATAAGTAATGGCAGTTGTAATTTGAATGCTTTTTTGATTACGAGTTTAAGAAGTAGGTATACGGCGTAAAACAAGAAGTAATGTAGTTGACACCTAGACCAAAGATCGGACGCATTATCCAAAAATAAGATCAGCGACATAGTCACAAACGCTGGAGAAACATGGTGATGTTCTTGATCGTGACATATAGTTTTAAAAATTAGAAGGATAATGTAACCGGCAATAAATAAAACGACGGACGGCTGTATCATCATTCTGTAATTATTTTACTATTCCTAACCTTTTTTTTTTTTTTTAAACGTAGCCCCACACTAGGATTTATTCCTGTGTCGTGGGTGCGTATACAAACATGAAAATTCACAAACAAATACCCAGACCGGAACAAATAATTGTGGATCACACAAAGATTTGTCCCGTGCGGGAATCGAACCCGCGACTATTCGACACAGTGGGCGGAGCAGCTCAAGCTCTTAACCACTGCGCTAAATCGTCCGTCAAAAATATAAAATTATTACATTTAAGGACCAAACAGTTGTTGGTCCTTCGATCCGGATGCACCAAAGTCTAGACCGTGTAATTCAGATATACTACATAATCTATCTTTAATGTGTTGTTCTTCATATGTAATAAAGATTAAAAAGTAACTAGAGTAGAACGTTAATCGCGAATCAATCGGGTTATAATCATAACAGGATTGTAACAGTATTGTTACTCAAAGAAGCCATAATTGTGTGTACAATTTGTATTTGGTTTTCATCTGATTAACTGCACTTAATTGTGCAAGTAATGAGCATTTTTGTACAAGTTTGTTGTTTGTTTGATCTAGTTGCGTATGCCACTTGCAATCCGTTGGGTTCCAATCTTGATCAGATAAAGTGACTTTTGGTTCATAAAAAAATGGCATCTGGGACCCATATGCCTTTCGAAGCACGGAGATTCACGAAAATTCATCCGTCCCAGACTGACCGTGTCAAACGCTGCTTGGCGTTGGTGACCTCATAGACACTCGTAGGCCTCATTAAATAATAAAGGTATATCTCTATCAGATGTAAGTTTAAATATATTGGTTCTTAATGGACGGCTAATGCTACGCATTATCTTAATGTCTGATTCTTATTACTTTATATAAAAATAATGTCGGAAAAAAGAATGACTAAACTGATATACAAGACGAAAGTGGAAGCTAGCGTGGGACGAACTATGGCAGTCGAGAAAGTCTGAGAGGCTTCTAAGGAAAGACCTTGTTGGAACTCTGTACTCTTTGCGTACCTCGTAAAGGATCTGGCGTGATAATATAGATAGAGATATTATTAGTTAATTTTCATGTTCTTTTCAACGATAATGTTTCCATTTTATTATTTGCATGCTCTTTTGTATACCTTTAGGGTTGAATAAAGTGAGATTATTCCTGTAACAATACCCATTTCCACATTTAGTTTTTTACCAATAAATCATCTATAAATTCATTCACGCCTTTTGGTTAACAATACAGTTTTAAAAAGTAAGTTTCAGAACATATTTTAGGCCATACACTGATACATATCACTCTCTACTTTTGAAAATTTATTTTGAAAAAAGTGAAACCTCATGAATTCTGAAACGCTTTATGATTAGGTAAACTGGGTTAAACTATAAATTAAATTATGGTTTCAAGTACAAAAACTGAGCAATAAAGAAACGTTATTATGTTTATTATTAATACAGAAAACCAAAATTTACAGAAACCGGTTTAAGTAGACATAAATAAAATAAGTAATTTTATATTTTACCAAGATGCATTTAAATCTTGATTGTCTCGTTGGTACAGGGCGACATAGTGCTGGTAGCGATCACGAGGTCCTGGGTTTTCTATATGTCGTATCCTATTATTTGAAAATCATAGTTTATGGAATGACAAGCAGTTATTTTCATTTAAATAACCTTTTAATCTTGTCATAGACATACTCTATGCCTTTAATTATTGCATCAAATTTTTAATTTTCTGTTTAGTTCCTTGGTATAGTAGTGAAGCGATGACAGATGACAACTGACAGAAGACGAATCAACGATGTCAGATAGTCGATGTAAAATGGCGGTCGGCACTGCGTTGTTATTTAGATTGGCAACGGGGCAAGCGGTCAGACGTGCGTGTGCGTGCGCATATGCGTGTGCGTGTGAATGATCTACGCTGTTGGCCGCGGGGCCTTTACAGCTTCACGTTCCCGGTAGGTGCAATGGTAATTTGAATTAAATCTCTGTATAAACGGTCACCCTCTTCTGACTGAGCCGAATACTACAAGCACCTGCGAATAGTTACTTGAAAGTTAGAGATTATTCAATAAATGAATAAACATAAAAAGGTCCTGGGTTCAAATCCTAGGTCGGACAAATGTAGTTTTTCTAACGAAAACTTCCCAGTGTGTCTGGGATTGTGCCCGGTATATGGCAATAGGCTCGTCCCCTATTGTTTTGTATATATCAAAATTTTATGTTAGGTTTATAAATTTGACTAATACTAAAAAAAAAAAAATAACTTGGCGGAATAATTATTAAATGTACGTCATTACAATGTCTTTAGTTAACAAAAAATATCTTTTTTTAAGATTACAAAATAACTTTCAAAATTGATGTGTATGAGAAAAACTATTCTATTTATTTTATTTATTTATTTAAATGTACTCTTTGCCTACCCGCAAGAGAATTGACGTGTTATTATAGATAGATATATAGGCAAACTATCAGAGTGGAGGAAGCCAGAGGGGCCTATAATGAAAAATCTATTGGAACTCTGTACTCTCCGTCTACCGTGCAAGTAATTTGGCTTGATGATATGGAAGGATATATAAAAAATTATTAAAAAGTAGTTAATGGGGGCATAACATAGAAACTTATTTTCCTTTTATTTTAAACTCTTGAACTTTAACATAAAAGAATAAGAATACTTATAAACACTGTTACGCCTATATTCCCTAACCGGGGTTGGCAGAGGTGTACTGAGTACACCCACCTTTTGCTATTGCCATATACCGGGCAGAACTCCAGACTCATACTGCGAAGTTTTCATTCGAATGAATCCAGGATCTCGTGATCCTCAAGCGATGCGCTTTGCCACTAGACCAACGAGGCAGTCAAGAATATTTTATTACCAAAATAGCTTAAAAATTAGACGTTCTACAGCAGTCTCCACACTAAGCACAGCTTGTATCGTGGGATACCAAGAAATACATTTATCTATCACAGTTCGGTCCTTAGCCTTCACTGTCCGGTGTAATATGTTGGCCCGCAGGTTCACACACTGCAATAGGCCTGTTAAGACCACAATTTTTACTATGTGCTAATTAAAAATTAATTATTATTTGCCAACAGCCACTGATCTGCAAACACTAGTCACAGTTATGAGAGACGACTGCATGAACAATGGCTTACATTTGAATGTGAAGAAAACCAAAATTATGGTTTTTGAACGGGAAGAAACCAGAACGAATGCAAGGATTGTGGTTGGTAACGATGTGCTGGAGCAAGTGAATGAGTTTGTATATCTTGGATGCGCCTTCAGTAAGGATGGGAAATACACCGCTGATATAAAGAGAAGAGTGAATGCAGGTAATAGAGTGAATGGTGCGATGGGAAGGCTACTTGGGAGCCGGCACTTAAGCCAAAAGGCGCAGCTGGCCATGCATAACGGAGTGCTTGTCCCAACGGTGTTATATGGCAGTGAGAGTTGGGTATGTAAGAAGGAGAACGAAAGCAGGATAAATGCGGTCGAAATGCGATCTCTGCGGAAGATGTGCGGAGTCACGCTGACCGACCGTATTCGCAACAGCGTAGTAAGAAAGCGAGTAGGTATGAAAGATAGTATCGGTGTAAAGATGAGAAAGAGTATGCTCCGTTGGTTCGGGCATATAGAAAGGATGCCAGAAGAAAGAATGACAAAACAGATATACAATGCGAAAGTGGAAGAATGTAGGTGTCGGGGAAGACCTAGACTATCTTACCATGACCAAATAGACCGTGTCTTAGCTGAAGGGCAAGTCAAGAGTCTCCGTAACCGGCGAGTGTGTATGAGACGAACTATGAGAGTGGAGGAAGCCAGAGAGGTATGTAAGGAAAGAACCTGTTGGAACTCTGTACTCTCTGCCTACCCCGCGAGGGAGCTGGCGTGATGATATAGATAGATAGATAGAGATAATTATTATTTGCTTTTACGCTGTTTGTCGCCAACCCGCACTAGGCCAGTGTGGTGGACTATGGCCTAAACCCTATTAGTTTGAGAGAAGGCCCGTGCCCAACGGTGGGACAGTTTCTTAACAGGGCTAATATCATATTATATAATAATATATGTACTGTTAGAGTTCCTTTTTAATAAATAAAATAAATAAATTACTTAAAACAAAGAAAAAAAAAATAAAAAAAATTAAACTTTACTTATTAAAGTTTATCCACGGTTTGTAACTTCGTGTAAGTATTTAAGTCTGGGACAGGTTTGCCCTGTCTACTTATACGACCAGAAGACACACTTTTTAATAAAATCACTGGTTTTCCTGCCCAATAACTCACACTCGCACACATTATTAACTTTTATATGTATAAATGCAAGGCATTGCGAAAGTGGATATATATATACCTAGATACATTCAACAACATAAGTCATTTACCATTCTCAGTTTATTGAAATCATATAATTAATACTCTTTATCGTGCCAAATCTGGTAAATATTGTCTAAATAAAATTATTAGCAAACATATTCAAATGAAGGAAAAACCTATGTAAGGAAAGAACCTGTTGGAAATCTGTACTCTCTGCCTACCCCGCAAGGGATCTGGCGTAATGATATATATAGATATTTAAATAAACGAAACAAAACGTATTGTATATATATTTTTTAAACATATTGATATGCATGTTTATGCATATCACTATGTTTAAAAAGGATATCAAAACAAGACTGTGTAAGAAAGGATATTATTTTCTTTGGATTAAGATAAAAAATCAATTGTTAAATACAATATTGTATAATACAATATTCAAAAAACAAAGCATGATAAAAATGGCTATCAGAACGACCAGTCGAAAGAAACAAATTAAGTCAAAAGACTCCGCTGAGTTTCTTGCCGGTTCTTCTCAGTGGAGGTCGCGTTTCGATCCGGTGGTAGATGTAAAAAATACGAATTTTGACGTTTTTAGTTGCTGTTTACTGGCCTAATTTTTTTTTTGAAAACTATGTATATGATGCAAGGCAGAGTGTGCGAGCAGAAATTTAAAAAACTAAGAATGTTAAAATAGTTGTGTGGCAGCCTAACTCACGCTAGCGAGTAATCGTGCTGTCCCGTTTATGATTATTAAGTGAATTTGAAATGTGACAAGTATAGCATATCAACTCGCTAGCATCGCTTAACGTCAATCTTTTCGTCCTAAGCATAGATCTAAGCTCTCTGTTCAGCTCGTCGTCGTACGTCTCGTATAAAATGTTATGTTCGTTACTTTAACTAGTCATTTTATAAATATAGGAACACTAGTTTCTGCCCGCCGCTTCGTCCGCGTTGACTTTAGATAGAAACTTAACATTTTTCCGGGATAAAAAGTATTCTACGTGTTAATCTAGGTAATAAACTAACTGTGTGCCAAATTTCATATAAATCCGTTCAGCCGTTTTTGTTTTATTGAGTAACAAACATCTAAACATATAAATTTTACATTTATAATAATAACAAATTGTTGCAAAATAAACTTTTTCTTTCTTTCTGAAAGATCCATAATTAAATCATTGTATCATTACATAAAAAAAATAGGTACAAAGCTTATATTTAGTACTTTGTGGTACAAATAGGTAGGACAAGCCTGTTTAGTTTATTGCCGAATCTTCTCAATGAAGAACGCGTTCCGATCCGGTGGTAGATTAATAGATAGAAATGTTATGTTGACAATTTGTAAGTGTCCTCACATGGTTTATCCAACTAATATTATAAATGTGAAAGTTTGTATTATGTTAAGATGTGTGGATGTTTGTTAGTCATGGAAAAATGGCAGAACGGATTTGGAGGAAATTTGGCACACAGTTAATTACTTTTTTTGGATTGGGGGAAATCCTACATAGGATACCTGCTCGCTGGGGGGAAGCGAGGGGTTATGCCGAGACTCCTACCGGTTAAAACCCCTAACGTGCTCCAACTTGTCGCTGTGGCTGGGTCGGGTTATGGGAACGCGTAAGCAACCATCCGCGACCCTCCAGCAACCGTCCACCTTTGTGGACATCCACTTATAGAGGAATCCGTTTCTGCACACTACTTTTGAGGCGCGTATCGGGAGCACATGACACGCACTATCCTCTCAAGGGCCGGCTGTTTTGCGTAGGCAACAGGTAGTCCCCCTTCCCATCGCCTGCAGACCCTTATCAAGGTGGCGTAAGGTTGGCATAGACACGCTGACGCCGCCTTGGTCTGCGACGGCGGAGCGGATCAGCTAGAGGGTCAGCCTGCCTCATTCGCTCCGCCTTTTCCGAGTAATTACCTCCTTACAAAAGGTCACTCCCGCTGCCCAGGACCTGTCACTGTTGACTACAGCTTGGACTAAGGCCGGCAGCGTCAGGTCCCTCCCAGATAGTTTATTACCCGGATTAACTGGACTACTGACGGACACATAGGATACTTTTTATCCCGGAAAAGTCTTAGGTTCCTGTCTTAATTTAACGCGGACGGAGTGGCGGGCAGAAACTAGTACAAAATAAATTATTTGAGCAAGGGATCTGGTGTCCATATAGATATATAGAAATGATTCCATTTAATTATGACTAAACTATGATGAATCATTCTCCACCCATTTACCTAATTTAGGGCCTAATAGAAAACTGACACTAATTTCTCTATTTACGTTCTGATGATAATAAATGAACATGCGACTTCCAAATGTTTGTACAAACCGGAGGTGGTCAGTGAAAGTCAAGCTCTTAAACTGTAAACTGTCTTAAGTAAAAATAGTGTTGTAGTCAAATTTTAACCGTATATGCTTGGTATACGGTCCAATTTTCTTTGAAAATGGTTAAAGTTTGATATGTTAATGCGTTTTAAGTATTTTGAAATCGCCTTTTGCGGTATCATACTGGTTTTTTATCAATGGAGTTATGTGAAAACAAAAGTTCATAATTGTAAGGTAAACTTCTATCGTACAAAGACGATGATGTTATTTGTTTGATTCAAAAGCCGTGTCGGGGACTTGATTTTAAGACATGTGCCTGTACATGTACAGGAACATATTTTGTAGATAACGTGACTTTCCATTCGTTCGCGTTTGTTATTCTACATTAAAAATCCCGAAAGATATTTAAAAAAAGTTCGGCAATTTAGGAACCATTAACTAAGTTTGACGGGACTTACCTAAACAATATATATAGAAAATATGGTCTTAAGCAGTGATGGGCAATACTCAATAATTTTTTTAATTGTAAAATCAATACATAGGTAGACCATCGGCTAGATGGAGCGATGACATCGTAAGAGTGGCTGGCAAATGGTGGAATAGATTTTCTTTCTTCTTTTAAAAAACGTAGCCCCACACTAGGATGTATTCCTGTGTCGTGGGTGCGTTTACAAACATGATAATTCACATACACAAATACTCAGACCGAAACAAATAATTGTGGCTCACGTAAAGATTTGTCCCGTGCGGGATCGAACCCGCGACAGACACAGTGGGTGGAGCAGCTTAAGCTCTTAACCACCGCGCTAAATCGTCCGTCAATAGCAGTCAGTCAATTTGGACAATTCAAGGACCGGAACGAATGGTGATAGAGCTTACACCCAGCGCTAGGATACAGGCTGATTGATGAGGATCAATCAATTGCAATGAAGTTAATCCCCTATGGTACTCCGGAATAATAATAATAATATTAGCCCTGTTAAGAAACTGTCCCACTGCTGGGCACGGGCCTCCTCTCAAACTGAGAGGGTTTAGGCCATAGTCCACCACCCTGGCCCAGTGCGGGTTGGCGAACTCCACACACCTTGGAGAAACTCTTAGGCATACAGGTTTCCTCACGATGTTTTCCTTTATCGTTAAAGTAAGTGATAGTTATGTTTTTTTACTCCTGAATAACAATGACTTTTAGGCCATCATCGCCTCAGACCCTCTCGAGGGTACTGTAGAGCACTGAAAATATTAGGAACTTAAAATCAAAAAATAAACCGCAATAAAATCGGTAATATTATAATTTGAATATCTATCAAATAGACCGAGTCTTATCTGAAGAACAAGTTAAGAGTCTCCGTAACCGGCGAGCGTATATGACACGAACTATGAGGGTGGAGGAAGCTAGAGAGGTATGTAAGAAAAGAACCTGTTGGAACTCTGTATTCTCTGCCTACCCCGCAAAGGATCTGGCGTGATAATATGATGATGATAGATAGACAGATTATAATTTCAATTTATTTTTTTTCAAAATTAATATTGTCTCTCTCTGGTCCAAAGTTTTTTTTCTTTTGGTTATTATATACATGCTTTGTTGCTAGTTTTACTGGTTTTGGCTATATGTAATTGTACTCATTATTAATTTATAAAAAGGTCCTTAGGTGTAATTGTCTGTAAATAATAATAATAATAGTAGCCCTGTTAAGAAACTGTCCCACCGTTGGACACGGGCCTTATCTCAAACTGAGAGGATTTAGGCCATAGTCCACCACGCTGGCTCAGTGCGGCTTGGCGAACTTCATACACCTCCGAGAAACTTAGGCTTGCAAGTTTCCTCACGACGTTTTCCTTCACCTTTGTTCTGCGTGATTACCCATTGTTTTTTTTTAAACTTAGCCCCACATGTATTTATTCCGTGTCGTGGAAGGGTTTACAAAAACATGAAAATTCACATAAACAGATACTTAAACCGGTACAAATAATTGTGGCTCACACAAAGGTTTGTCCCGTGCGGGAATCGAAGCCGCGACTATTAGACACAGTGGGCGGAGCGGCTTAACCTCTTAACCACTGCGCTAAATCGTCCGCCAAAAATTGACTCAAACCACTGTTTAAATCTCTATAAATGGTCAGCTCGTTATTGTTGTGATTTTTTTGGGATTAAACCCGCCACACTTTCCCACAATTGTAACTCTAAGCCATGCCAGAACTGTAATTCTATCTATCTATATCATCCAGTACAGAGTTCCAACAGGTCCTGGTAACATATTATAGGTCTTCCCCAGTACCTACATCCTTTCACTTTCGCATTGTATATCTGTTTTTTCATCTTTCTTCTGACATTCTTTCTATATGCCTGAACTGCTCCGTTGAGCATACCCTTTCTCATCTTTACACCGATACTATCTTACATACCTACTCGCTTTCTTACTACCCTGTTGCAAATATAGTCGGTCAGTTTCACTCCGCACATCTTCCGCAGAGCTCGCATTTCGACCGCCTTTATCCTACTTTCATTCTCCTTCTTACATATCCAGCTCTTGCTTCCATATAATAGCGTTGGGATAGGCACTCCGTTAAGTATGGCCAACTGCGCCTTTTGGCTTAAATGCCGGCTCCCAAGTAGCTTTAGCCTCAACTGTGATACTTAAAAAAACGTAGTACCATGCTAAGAAATATACCTGTCGTCAAAGAATACATCAAACCTAGGATTTAAACCGTGAATGTTATAATTACAAAACGTGCGAAAAGATAAGCCACTGCTATTTTTAAAAAATAACCACGACAAAATCTATACAATAGGTATTATTTCTAAGTAAATTCACTATTCGAGATTTTTTTTGTTTATTTTTGTGAGAAATGTGGAACAGGAAGTGTTGTATCAAATGAATAAGCAAACAAACCATAATCTTCTCGTCAATAGTCAATGTTTATAAAGAATTAATGAAAATAAGCACTGTCACGCCTACATTCCCTGAGAGAGGGCGGCAGAGGTGTACTGTGTACACCCCCATTTCGCTGATGATTCAAGGTCCTAATATTACGTCGTACGTAAGTACATACGACATATAAAATCGGTGCAGAGCACCACGGCAAGATACCTAGTATATGCCCTGCCCCAAAGCGACTGCCCAAGCCGAGGCCGTTCCTCCTGGATGTGCCCTTAAGCTACTTGCCCCTTTACCCTTCTGGCTCGAGCGTAGCGGTTGCACAAACCCCCTTTTGTCCGGTACAGCTATAAAGGCCCCGTGGCCAACAGCGTAAACCATTTACACACACACACACAAAGTATATAATTAGGTATAATTACCTTACACACAAAAATATATACAATAGATTTCGTTTCCGATTCAAAAGTGGGTCTATTTGACCAGAGAAAAATAATGAAGATTAATTAGGTAAACTAAATAAATAACATTAATGAATTACTGAAGTCACCTTCATCAGCAAGAGCGAGTCCTGTTTGGAGTGGGTCTAAAAACCCCTAAACTATGATATTTCGTGGTTATGGGACACAAAAATAAGGTATAACGTAGACACAATCATTATCGTCATCAATGAGCCAAAAGCCAACGCCTTAAAGAGCAGCTGAAGGACGATTCATTAAACAACTTAAGAACTAGCGCAAGTATTTGTCTTAAACTATTAAAACTAAGCTACAATTTTCAAAATTATTTCTCGTCAATCAAATCTCAAAAATAAATCTCCATCCTAATCGCTTCATGTCAAAATCAAAATTAAAAATATTGAAGCTCAAACTCATGTACCCTAATTGCACAAAATGTTTTTTTTTTTTGTTCCTAAGCCACAACTCTTCGGCAAGAAAGTTATCATTTAATACTGATGTATCAAGTCAAAATACACTGAGTAATGCTGTCAAAAACTAAACTCAAAATATTTTCACATCATTCCATTTCAGAAATTACGACGATAAAATCGGTCACTTTTTGTCAGCAAAGAGTAACTTCGAAAAATTTTTTGATTAATGATTTCAGAATATATTTTAATGAAATAAATTTTAAATTGGCTATTCATTTTGAATCCCAAGTAATGATCCATACTTTCTATTTGTCGATTTGTTGTTTTTTTTTTGGAAGATTTTGACATACTTATATTTGACACGATTTGAAACGTCAAAAGTTTTTATAAGTGGTCATTAATCAAAAATGGTGTGATAGGGTGTTTTTTGTAATACAAGAAATTTTTGATTCTGGCTCTCACGATAGTTCAGTGCAGATTATAAGGAGTGACATGCAAAATATTAGATGACAGTGCACTATTATCGTATCATTCATAAATATCATTGGTTTTAAAATAATGATAGTATTTTCTTTTTGAATGATAAATACTTTTGATAATAGAGTTGGTACTCCGTGTAATTGCTGGGAAATTTTTAAAATAACAACTACTTTACTTAGGAGACAACTAATGGACTAAAAAACTTATATTCTCACCACTATAGTTCGCGACAATGCGAAAGTGGAAGGATGTAGGTACCGGGGAAGACCTAAACTATCTTACCATGACCATATATACCGCGTCTTATATGAAGGGCAAGCCAAGAGTCACCATAACCACCGAGCGTGTAACGAACTATGAGCGTGGAGGAAGTCAGAGAGGTATGTTGAGAAAGAACCCGTTAGAACCCTGTACTCTCTGCCTAAAACGCAAAGGATCTGGCATGATGATATATATAGATAGCTAGAGACGAACGATCGCTTTAGTTTTTCTTTTAAGTCTTCTTGCCCTAGCCATAGGTATTGTTAAGCACATCCTAATCATGCAAAATTCACCCAAAAAGTTTCATCCTCAAGACTTTTGGTAGAAAATACAGCAGTCGAGAAAGTCGGAAGAAAGTTAACAGTTTTGCGCATAAAACAAGCAAGTTATGTGTGACATGGAACTGCCGAAGTACCGACCCATTGTCGGGTCGTTTGTATATTGCCATTGTATATTTTAAGCCGCAACTCCATTTCGGCTTACGGACAAGTTTTGCACGTGTAAGAATACGTCAGTTATGAGTCATCATCATCATCAGTTTTCTATAATTGCCCAATTCTATACTTACATCCTGTGGGCTAGATATACACTGAAGTCATACAGCGACCTCCAAATTTAATATAACAATGTGTTTAAAAACTGTGCTTCTGTAGCGTATCTGGGATGTTCTTCGATGCCCAGGCAGGCTGTTTTTACACAACAATGCGAATAGATTATGCATCCTTAGTGCGCAGGGTGCGGGCCAGCTTTAACAGCATATTACTAGTAGGTTGAAGTGCGAGTATGTGAGTCGCTGCTGTGCTATCTCACACGGGATATAGTCAATAGCAATTAAGAATAGGTAATACGGACGGACGGCAGACGATAGACGGACGATTTGGTTAAGACCTTAATCTGCTCCGCCCACTGGGTCGAATAGTCGCAGGTTCGATTCTCGCACGGATAAATCTTTGCGTGACCCACAATTATTTGTTTCGGTCTGGGTATTTGTGTATGTGAAATTTCATGTTTGTAAACGCACCCACGATATAGGAATAAATCCTAGTGCGTGGCCACGTTTTTTTAAAGAAATAAACACACTCACATTAGTCGTAAGTCTACTTATCCATGTGTGCGTGTTTGTTACTTGAATAAAAGTTTCTATTCTATTCTATACTAGCAGTTTCCCGCGACTTCGTACCCGGTCGACAACAGCGCCACCTACCGGTTCTATGTTATATAGCCTTTGTTACTTCTGGATAAGGTAGAAAGAGGTAAGGTTTCCAATGGTGAAAGAATGATTAAAATCGGATCAGTAGTACCGGAGATTACCACGAACATCCAAACTCACAAACCTTACCCCTTTATAATATTAATATAGATAACCCACTGCAGGGCATAACCCTCTTCTCTTTTGTGTAATTCTTCGCGTTCCTGTGCTAATCTACCTCAAGGTCTTTCTCCAACTCTCGATATGTTATCTACCCACTGAGTCATTGGTCTGCCCACTCGTCGTTTACCAGTTTTAGGCCGCCATCTTACTCCGTCTGCTGTCATCGCTAAAAATCAATTACCTACCTAAGTCAAAATCTATATAGATATATCATCATGCTAGGTCTTTTGAGGAATAGGCGAGGAGTACAGAGTCTAACAGGTTCTTCAGAAGGCAGAATAATATGTATAATAATAAATCGAAATTTGAGGTGAAAGAGATTTGCTCATACTCCACCACGCGGACCCAGTGGGGATTGATGGAGGCAGGTTTGTGGCCTGCTGTTGGAACTTATCAAGCCACCTGTTGGAACAAGCTGTTGGAACCTATAAGGCTTCCAACTTCGCTGAACGACTACCACAGTGAGTGAAGATTTCCCCTTTCAAAATATTTCAAATTAAATTTTGAAAGGAATGCGGGGTATTGTACCCAAATAATGACAACTATGACAAGCAGCTTAGTCCATTGGCTTAAGAGCTTAAGCCGTTTTGCTATACTAACTGAATGGTGCAGTCGCGGGTTCGATTCCCGCAAGAGACACATCTTTGTGTAACCCACAAATGTTTGTGTATGTGAATTTCATGTTTGTAAACGTATCCACGACACAAGAATGATTCCTAGTATCGCGCTACGTTTTTTATTTTATTTTAAAGAAAGAAAGAATTGTCTCTATCTAAATCTTCTAATGTTCTAAATGTGAAAATTTTAATGTTTAGATGCTCAATTAATTACTCAATCACGCAAAAACGGCTGAACGGATTTGGATGAGATTTGAAGCACAGATTTACCAGATAGGATACTTTTTATCCCGTAAAAATGTAAGCTTCCTGTCTAAAGTCAACGCGGACAAAGTCACGGACACAAACTAGTAGATAAATGTATGGACTAAAGATATTTAACTACTAAAATTGTTTGGCCCCGCCCATTTCAGCTGGCTACTCTCCCCATTAGTGCACAGCCAAACTCGATATTACTGCAATTTACACTTTGACTCATGACTACTAAAGTTGAATTTACAAAAACTACTGCTGATTCATAGGTCATTGTCGATTAGAGGTCATGGACAAAAAGTAGCTTCCAGTTGGTATTGCTGTATACTTTTATTTTCGTTTGATCGTGTAATAAAAATGTGATTTGGAGCACTTTCACCGTTTCTTATGACGATTTACTGAGAAATAATCAGATAAAGATAGTGTTTATATCTAGATAGATAGGAATTCAGTCGGGAAAGTTATTAGTGCATTCAAATTTCAGGCGGAGGATTCTTTTCTTCTCGAAATAAATTATAATTATTTAAACACTAGAATGAATAAATGTATCTGCCTATACAAGGTGTATCGTAAATAGCGCAAGACCTCAGACACCCCGATTAGATAATTGCTTCACAAATTCTATGCGAAAACCAATTTTCCAGCTTCAAAATTTTTAACCAATTTTTACGCACTTTTATACCCCAAATAACAATAAAACTTGAACGTGTATGTGTGCGAATTGAGAAATACTTTTAAGAAATATATTTGAAATCTCCGGTATTTCTTTGAATCAAGAATAAATTTAGTTTATTATAGTTAAAATTTAAAAAAAACATATAATTTACATTAAAAATTCCAACAGGAATCAATTCAATCAATCAGTTATCGATTTAGAAAAAACTACTTTCAGGTCTTGCGTTTATTATGTTAAACGTTGTATCGATAGATGCGCGAAGGAAAATATTATAGACGACATTATTTAAGACCAGTAATTTAAGAAGACGCCCGATCCCATAGTGTTATAATTTGACAGGTAGAATTCGTAGCATAACAAACACAAAATTGTTACGAGACGTTCGGTTCCGTCCGGCGTAATTCGAATGTTATTGAAAGCGTTGGCCGCCATACTTGCTTAGGTCACGTGTTAATTTGTGCTTGATGTGCTCGATGGTCCGAGTATACTCCCGTTAAATAAAATCGTTTTTCAATAACTAACACACACCGCCACGCCTATATTCCCCAAGCGGGGGTGGCAGAGGCGTACTGAGTACACCCACTTTTCGCCGACGATGTTAGTTCTCATGCAATTGGGGGCGCGCCTATTGCCATATACTGGGCACAATTTGAGACTCCGGACTCATATTGGGAAGTTTTTCGTTAGAAAAACTTCATTTGTCCGACCTAGGGTTTGAACCCAGGACCTCGTGGACCAATAACTATATTATATTATACAACTGAATTTTATTAACAGTGAGTTACATAGCCCGATTAGATCTTCGTTCCTGACTGGGGTCTCCCGACCGCACATTTTATTTTGGTTTTGATTGTAGAACCATTATTATCAAAGGCTTGTTTCCTGAATCTAGACCTGGTCCAAAACAAATTCATTCAAGATTTTTTTTTGATATGCCTAATTATATTTGATATATATGCGTGTGTTAGATATTTAATATTTTACTAGTATTGATTACTAAGATAATACCATAATATTAAGTATAAAATTGATTGAAGACTTTTGAGTAAAGACTTTATGATGTATTTTGGTTAAATACCCAATACATAATTAGAAAAAGTATTTATAAACTTCCGTTGTTTTTGAATTTATTTAAATATGTGATTGTATTGACAACTTGATAATTTTATAAGATGTTTGAGAATTGTAAATAATTATTGTGAGTATTATTTAATGATTATTTAAATAATACAGAGCTATTTTTGGTATCACTATATTCATTGCCGTTCTTTTAGTTCTCGTTAAAAAGACTCTAAATTGTAACTGTGCTCTGATTGGCTTATATTGAAATTGTATTGGCTTATTTTCAAATTATAACCTTTTAACGTTCTCATCTATATTTAAAAAACTGATGGGTATAAAAGGCCACGTAATTTGAGAAACAGTTCAGTTTTTAATCGAGAGCGGATAAGCAAGTTAAGTACCTTTTTATGGTGACTACTGTTATATATTGTTACTATGCCCGTGTTGGCATCTGATCCTATGATGTCCGTATATATTGTATTTTATTGTGTGTGCCATTTGACTTAAGTAATAAACTATGTTTCATGTCGATAATCTGGGTTTCTTTAACTTCTAAATTGCTGTCCCTTTTATTTCCTTATAACATAATTTAGTATAATCAGTAAATAACAATACTAGTGACTTAACATAAAACATTAAATAACTTAGCCGATATCTTAATTCTACCATTTCTAACATCAGAAGTGGGATTCACCTCATGTGCCTAGATTTAATTTATATTTTTGTTTTTAGTATTCTCAACGACGTTACGGCAACCATGGACGCTGATCAGTTGGCGGGACTTTTCACTTCCATCCGCGATGCCGTGTCTACCCACCATAGCCATGACAACATAGCTTTGGCAGTCTTCGATCCAGAGAAATGTGACTGCGGTGCGGCGACATGGTGCGCTGAAATCGAGAAGCTACGAAAAGACCTCTGATGGAGCAGTATCAAGACGGCTGCTAAAGCCGGTAAAGCCCGACGGGGCTCTTCTTTAACATGGTTCGAGACCTGGGAACCTGAGTCTGGGCGGTCTTGGTACATTTTTGCAAGGACATCATTTCTTAGTATCCGAAAAAAAACTTTAAGAAAAGACCTTTTGATAATATTCGTAAACCGTTGATCCGTGTTTCCGTGAGAATGTTAATTTGGTTAATAATTGTGATTCTGGCTCTAGTTTTTCCGATCTTATAAGTCACCTTGATTCTGACGTGCGAAATTATAAATATATTTTCCAAATATCCATCTGTAATACCCTCTGAAAATAATGTTGGTTTTGTAGGAATAGGTCAGTCTGGCCGAGCGTTTTGTGGAAAGTCCAACAATCTTTTAACACTGCGGTACAACAATCAAACTGGGTTTTCGCCTATAGGCTTACTAATAGGTCGCGATGCTTACAACCCTGCAGTACAGGCTACATTAAATAATGTGTTAAGAAATAATACCACGAATATTATTGATGTACATACTGATAGGCAAATAGCAGTGGAACAATTAAAAATATTGCTGACGAGTTTAAAACTCATTCTGATGCTACTAGGCGTGATAACATTATATATAACATTTGTGATACGGTTAACTGTAATAAGGATCATTGTAGACACAATAAATTAAAACCAAAGTTTAAGGGTCCGTATGAAATAATTGATACTTTAGACAACGGCTTAGGAGCAGAGGAAATCTAAGAAATATAATTGTAGGAAAGGAGAAACTAAGGCTTTGGCCTTGAGACTGGGTAGAGGAAAATTCTATGTTTGACAATAACTTAGAAAATGACACTGACTAATATGTAAATTTACTGCTGATTAAGTTTTTGTAATTACAGTTGACAGCTTGGTCTTCACCTTGAATGGGTGATGGAGCTGATAATAAGTAAATAGTGAGCAAGACAGCTTGGTCTTCACCTCGAATGGGTGATGGAGCTGGTAATGATAAGGAGATAGTTATCAGGACAGCTTGGTCTTCACCTTGAATGGGTGATGGAGCTGGTAATAAGTAAATAGTTAGCAGGACAGCTTGGTCTTCACCTTGAATGGGTGATGGAGCTGGTAATAAGTAAATAGTTAGCAAGACAGCTTGGTCTTCACCTTGAATGGGTGATGGAGCTGGTAGTAAGTAAATAGTTAGCAAGACAGCTTGGTCTTCACCTTGAATGGGTGATGGAGCTGGTAATGATAAGTAGATAGTTAGCAAGACAGCTTGGGCTTCACCTTGAATGGGTGATGGAGCTGGTAATGATAAGTAAATAGTTAGCAAGACAGCTTGGTCTTCACCTATAAATGGTGATGGAGCTTGTTCTTAGTTTTATAACTGCTGGTTGTAATCTGTTAAGCTTGGTCTTCACGCACAGCAGGTGATGGAGCTAAACAGCAAACTTAAATGGGGTTTATCGTATGTACATACGAACTAGAATAGCCAATACTTATATGTACTTCAGGGAACGAAGTACATGTCAGTATGGCCGTGTTAGATATTTAATATTTTACTAGTATTGATTACTAAGATAATACCATAATATTAAGTATAAAATTGATTGAAGACTTTTGAGTAAAGACTTTATGATGTATTTTGGTTAAATACCCAATACATAATTAGAAAAAGTATTTATAAACTTCCGTTGTTTTTGAATTTATTTAAATATGTGATTGTATTGACAACTTGATAATTTTATAAGATGTTTTAGAATTGTAAATAATTATTGTGAGTATTATTTAATGATTATTTAAATAATACAGAGCTATTTTTGGTATCACTATATTCATTGCCGTTCTTTTAGTTCTCGTTAAAAAGACTCTAAATTGTAACTGTGCTCTGATTGGCTTATATTGAAATTGTATTGGCTTATTTTCAAATTATAACCTTTTAACGTTCTCATCTATATTTAAAAAACTGATGGGTATAAAAGGCCACGTAATTTGAGAAACAGTTCAGTTTTTAATCGAGAGCGGATAAGCAAGTTAAGTACCTTTTTATTGTGACTACTGTTATATATTGTTACTATGCCCGTGTTGGCATCTGATCCTATGATGTCCGTATATATTGTATTTTATTGTGTGTGCCATATGACTTAAGTAATAAACTATGTTTCATGTCGATAATCTGGGTTTCTTTAACTTCTAAATTGCTGTCCCTTTTATTTCCTTATAACATAATTTAGTATAATCAGTAAATAACAATACTAGTGACTTAACATAAAACATTAAATAACTTAGCCGATATCTTAATTCTACCATTTCTAACACGTGTATGAGACGAACTATGAGAGTCGAGGAAGCCAGAGAGGTATGTAAGGAAAGAACCTGTTGGAACTCTGTACTCTCTGCCTACCCCGCAAGGGATCTGGCGTGAGGTTATAGATAGATAGATAGATATTTGAAATATTCTACACCGTCCTCAAATCATCTAAAAAAGGGTGGTTAGGGTGGGTTTGGCATATTTATAGAATTGATTGATGACAATCCTTTTGATCAACTACGAACATCTATTTAATCTAAAAAAAATATAGGAAGTGTGACTAATTCAACTAAATTGAGATGTAACAGAATAATTTTAATTCAAAAAGATCTTTTTAAATACAAGCTTTTCTAACAAGCACACGACGAAGATATCTTGCTTACTTAAGAAATTGCTATGGCTTCTTTTCGACTCCATCATCAGACTCTGGAACATCCGGATCTAAAGTACTTATCCAGACAAATCCAAGGAGCCCAAACACAGCGGGGTTAGTTTGAATAGCTGAAGTGGCAATGGGCGAGCCACATAACGCGAAGATCGGACGGGCGTTGGGGCAGAAAGATTCTTGAGTGGAGACCACGTATTGGCAAGCGCAGCTTAAGACGACCGCCTGCCAGATGTAACGACGATCTTGTAAAAATCGCAGGAAGTCGTTGGATGCAGGTGGCATCAGACCGGTTACGCTGGAAAGCGATTGGGGAGGTCTATGTTCAGCAGTGGACAAGTATAGGCTGAGATGATGATGATGATGGGTGGTTCCATTGGCCACCTTTTGGCTTCGTCACTAGACCCTGAACACTAAGTCGTTGTATTGTACTTGTCAATGCCAATCTAACAAGCTTAAACACGAAGGGATTACGTTGTATATTTAACATGTCCCTATGGCTACCTTCCGACTCCATCATCAGACCAGCTCCATGGTACCATATTACTGTATCATCGCCGAATTTACATACGTATGTCAAATTTCAGCTCAATCGAATATCCGCAAGTGCTTGAAAAATGCATCATACACAGACATACGAACATTGCAAGTTAAACAAAAGCTTGTAAAAACAGGTACTACTCATCATTATCATTAAACCATAAAATGTTCAACGATTAGTCCGTAATTGCCATCGTTGACATAAAAATTTATGATGCGAGTAAACTTCACATGGAATCATTATCATCACGATATCATTACACGAAACATTAGCCACTTGTAGAGTCCGAGGCAAAAACAACTGAACATTTTCTATGTGACATTGGTACTCTTTATGTTACATAAGTTGGTGAACATTATTGCAATCAGTTTCTGAGTTATATTTTTTTTTTAATTCTGTTGTTAAATTGTGTGTTTATATTAACAAAATAATGTGTTTCTTTGTCAAATAAAGACATTTGACTGCCCCGTTGGTCTAGTGCCAAAGCGCATCACTTTATGATAACGAGGTCCTGGGTTCAAATCCTAGGTCGGCCAGATGTAGTTTTTCTAACGAAAACTTCCCTGTATGAGTCCGGAGTCTGCAGTTGTGCCCGGGTAATGGCAATAGGCTCGCCCCCTATTACATGGGATCTAACATCGTTGGCGAAACGTGGGTGTAATAAGAAAACCTCTGCCACCCCCGCTTGGGAAATATAGGCGTGACGGTGCGTGTGTGTGTGTGTTTTCTTTCTTTCTTTTAAACGAAATATTAATAATAATATTTACTTATTTATTTATTTTCACACATAGGTCTCTGCTTCTTTTACAAAGGGTATATTCAAATACAACATATATTTCGAGTAATTATATTAATTGAATAATTGTTACCTCTTATTTTACTGACACCTAATATTGTAGACACATGTCTATGGGTGTTCACAGCACACCTATACTACTCCCGCTTGAAATTATTAAATAATGAATTCGATACAACACTAAAGAATGCAAGTCATTTGAAATACTAAGAATTTACAGCGACTTATTTTGCAGAAAGTATCTTCAATGTGCCGATGTTATTTTAATAAATAGAGAACATAAATCGTTGACAAATAGAGTAATGATACAACTAAAAAACTAAGTACAAGAGAAATCAAACTTTTTAGATATTTACAATACGGTGTTTATTCAAATTTTTAGACGGACGATTTAGCGCAGTGGTTAAGAGCTTAAGCCGCTCTGCCCACTGTGTCTAACAGTCGCGGGTTCGATTCCCGCACGGGACAATTCTTTGTGTGATCCACAATTATTTGTTCCGGTCTGGGTATTTATGTATGTGAATTTTCATGTTTGTAAACGCACCCACGATACAGGAATAAATCCTAGTGTGGGGATACGTTTAAAAAAAAAAAAAAAATTAAGAAAAAAAATTAAAAGTTTGTTTTGCGTCATTATTTTATTAATCAGAAAATTGCTAAATTTGTCACACAATATATAATTGTAGAGAATAAGGATTGTCTCTTAATAAACCACCGTAACCACCGTCACGTATATTGCCTAAGCGAAGGTGGCAGAGGTATACAGTACACCCACTCTTTGCCGAATATTTTAAGACCCATGAAATAGGGGGCGAGCCTATTGTCATATACCAGGCACAATTTCGGAATCCGGAGTGATACTGGGAATTTTTAGATAGAAAAATTGCTTTATCCGACCTAGGATTGGAACCCAGGACCTCGTGATCGCAAAGCACATTATTCGCCCTTGACCAACGAGACAGTCTCCTCATTACTATTATAAATAAATAAACACATTAATATTATAATTCTGAAGGACAAGTCAAGAGTCTCCGTAACCGGCCAGCGTGTAAGAGAGTGGAGGAAGCCAGAGAGGTATGTAAGGAAAGAACCTGTTCTAACTCTGTAGTCTCTGCCTACCCTGCAAAGGATCTGGCGTAATAATATAGATAGATAGATAGAACTTTAGAATTCTAATTCAAATGATATTTTTTTAAGTTATGTTTTATTATGGCCAGCAAAATGGAATAAATAATAGTAGAGAGGTAACACATTATTTGCTCAATAGAATTTTACAAGTTTTTCTTTAACTTGCATCCTTCCTATTATCTTCACCGGGTCATCGGTCCATTTAGTATGGGCCCGCCCATTTCACGTCTTCCAGTACGAAGTTGCCACTACAGAACCTTATCTACACATTATCTGTGCAAGCATTTTTTTTCATTATTTTAAGTAAGGGCTGGCAATTAGGGCAATTTCACTTGACACACAAGGAACGGTAAACTGGTCATGTTAAATGCATGCCGGCGAAATTCGATTACAAAAAGGCCACTGACGCTGACTTTCGGTTTCCAAAACTGGTTTTTGATTTGTTTACTTACGAAGTTTCCATTGCATCGAAATAAAAACATGTTTAAAGTACTATTTTTTTCTAATTTTATTGATTGTTCTGGCGATCTTTAGGGGTAGCCTTTTTCTTGCAGTGAAAGAAAAGAGGTATTATATGTTTGTTTATATGTGTAATTTTTAGATATTAACAATTCATTTTGTAGTTGGATGGCAATTACAGAACGTTCGAATGATTACCATTGTCTGTAAAATATATAGGAACACACAGTATGTGTCTTACGGCTGATCTCAATACATATCAGCTGAATAGCTGAAAAGTCAGTGGAGGTCCTTTGGCTGATATTTTACATATTAATGGCTTAAATTAATTAACTTTATTTAATGGGTGGTATCTGGCTGAGTGACCTGAGCGAAAAATTCGTAGCCGCAGCCGGAGTCACGAATTTTGCTGGGGATAAACTCAATAGTTACTTTCCCAATTTTTTCTTTTACTCTGAGACCTAACGTTGTCAGCGATATAAGGGTGTACGTAGACGGTAGACTCTGTACTTGGCTTGGGGAACACTTTGTGACCAGAATTTGCTGAAAGTTAATGCATTATTATAATAATATCAGCCTTTGCTATCCTACTACTGGACTGCCTTCTCTCACAAATCGAGGTGAATGATATTAGGTCATAATCCACCACATGAGCCCAGTGCCGTGCGATGGAAGCAGTATTACGGCGACCTGCTGTTGGAATTTATCAAGCCGTTTTAAGGCTTCCAACTTGGCTTTCTTACTACCAAAATAAATGCTAACTGGGACTAACGGTTTAACGTACCTTACAAAGCATGAAGGCGCTCGAATATGAAAGTACCATAAACGGTTACCCATCTCAGACCGACCGAGTCTAATGGTTCCTTAACATTGGTTATTGTTAAGAACACCGCGGTCGCATAATGCTACGAACGCCTTAGCCTAGACTATCTTACCATAACCAAATAGACCGTGTCTTATCTGAACGGCAAGTCAAGACTCTTCGTAACGGGCGAACTTATATAAGACGAACTATGTGGGTGGAAACGCGGTCCCAGTGCGGATTGGCGAAGGCAGGTTTATGGCCACCTGCTGTTGGAACTTATCAAGCCACGTATAAGGCTCCCAACTTGGCTTAACGACAACACATTACGTAGTAGATGGGAATAACTGCTGGCAACAGCAGGCTTAATGTGCCTTCCGAAGCATGGAAGAAACGTTAAGCCGTGTACGGAAGTAACGATTTTACGTCAGTCTAAACACCTTTTGCACTACAATTGTTTTTTAACGGCTTGTTTATTGTTTAGTTTTATACAATATGTTTAGTTGATCGGGTGAACTTGTAAGTTTAAGAACTAAGGTCGACTTTAGACTGACATATCACTAAATCTACATCTATTAGCATAATAACTCGATTCTGGGTCGGTCTGTATAGGCGTGATAGTGCCTTTTAAAGGAAGGTAGATAGGAGGATTTACAGTAGGATCGTGCCGTATAGATGCGTTTGCGCACGTCGTAACAATGTCACACACATTAACACACTTTTTGGCGTCAGTTCTTGTGTAGTTTATTCTTAGTTTATTTTTATTGTTGGCATAGAATACATTTCTTTCAATCATAAAAATATTAATATGATTAATCTATCTGTCTTTATCATCTTTTGCAGGGTAGACAAAGAGTTAAGAGTTACCACAGGATGTTTTCAAACAGCCCTCTCTCGCTTCCACTCTCATAGTTCGTCTTATACGAGGTGTAACATAATAAACGCAAGATCTGAAAGTAGCTTGTTGTAAATCGGATACTGAATTGATTCCAAAAACTGTATCTTAAATTTTTGCCAAAAAAGGTTTTACTCCTTCAGTATTTCAAAACACACAAATATACGTACAAGTTTCATTGTTAATTGGGGGATAAAAGTGCTGAAAAAAGGGTAAAAACCTTTAAATTTGGAAATTTGGGGTGCCTGAGGTCTTGCTTTTATTATTATTACACGTTGTATAAGCTCGCCGGTTACGGAGACTCTTAAATTGCCCTTCAGATAAGAGACGGTCTATTTGGTCATGGTAAGAAAACCAAGATTATGGTTTTTGAAAGGGAAGAAACCAGAACGAATGTATGGATTGTGGTTGGTAACGATGTGCTGGAGCAAGTGAATGAGTTTGTATATCTTGGATGCGCCTTCAGTAAGGATGGGAAATACACCGCTGACATAGAGAGAAGAGTGAGTGCAGGGAACAGAGTGAATGGTGCGATGGGAAAGCTACTCGGGAGCCGGCACTTAAGCCATAAGGCGCAGCTGGCCATACATAACGGAGTTCTTGTCCCAACGCTGTTATATGGTAGCGAGAGCTGGGTATGTAAGAAGGAGAATGAAAGTAGGATAAATGCGGTAGAAATGCGAGCTCTGCGGAAGATGTGCGGAGTGAAGCTGACCGACCGCATTAGCAACAGCATAGTAAGACAGCGAGTAGGTATGAAAGATAGTATCGGTGTAAAGATGAGAAAGGGCATGCTCCGTTGGTTCGGGCATATAGAAAGAATGCCAGAGGAAAGAATGACAAAACAGATATACAATGTGAAAGTGGAAGGATGCAGGTACCGGGGAAGACCTAGACTATCTTACCACGACCAAATAAACCGAGTCTTGTCAGATGGAAAAGTCAAGAGTCTCCGTAACCGGCGAGCGTGTATGAGACGAACTATGAGAGTCGAGGAAGCCAGAGAGGTATGTAAGGAAAGAACCTGTTGGAACTCTGTACTCTCTGCCTACCCCGCAAGGGATCTGGCGTGAGGTTATAGATAGATAGATAGATAGTAAGATGGTCTAGGCTAAGGCGTTCGTAGCAATATGCGACCGCGGTGTTCTTAACAATAATCAATGTTCAGGAATCGTTAAGCTCGGTCGGTCTGAGATGGGTAACCGTTTATGGTACTTTCATTTACAAGCGTCTCCGTGCTTTGGACGGCACACTAAAACGATGGTCCATGTTACCATTTAATTTGGTAGTCAGAAAGTCAAGTTGGAAGCCTTATAGACAGCTTGATAATTTCCAACAGCAGATCGCCATAATACTGCCTCCATCGCATCGCACTGGGTCCGCGTGGTGAAGTATGACCTAATATCTCTCACCTCGATTTGTGAGAGAAGGCTTTTGCGCAGAAGTAGCACAGCATGAACTAATTTATAAGATAGTCTAGGTCTTCTCTGGACTAAGGACCTGTATATGCCAAAACTACCATTAATCTCACACCAAGTAAAAATTTCATTTGGAAATCAGAAAATTCCTATTCTTCAACCAACAGACATAACAGCACCATGTCTTAACATAACAAAATGACATTTACTATACCTGGCATAGAGTTTAAAAAATTATATACAACTTTCCACCAATACGGATATTCGTTTAAGTTTGTATGTCACAGAATAATATTAAAACTGGTCTGGTCAGGTGCGCTTGATTTTATATTAAAGCCTCTACCACATACGTGCGTTGTAACGGATAACATTAATATTTCTTTTCCACCAGATTTGTGGAGGGAGTAAAGAGCAAGGAATACAAGTAATTTATATACAATAATAATAATATTAGCCCTGTTAAGAAACTGTCCCACCGTCGGGCACGGGCCTCCTCTCAAACTGAAAGTGCTTAGGCCATAATCCATCACGCTGGCCCAGTGCGGGTTGGCGAACTTCACACACCTTCGAGAAACTCTAAGGCATGCAGGTTTCCTCGAGATGTTTTCCTTCACCGTTAAAACAAGTGATAGTTAATTTTTTAAACGAACATGACTTTCGAAAAGACAGAGGTGCGTGTCTGGGTGTGAACCCGAGACCTCTGACTTTGCAGTCCAATGGTCCAACCACTAGGCTATCACTGCTGCTAATGCTATCTCTCACATGTAATTTAAAAAATAAAAAACCTAGCACCATACTAAGAATTATTCCTGTGTCATGGATGCACTTACAAGCATGAAATTCACAAACACACCCAGACCGAAATAAATATTATGGGTCACAAAAAGATTAGTTCTGTCATGGATCGAACTCGTGAAGGCTCGATCCAGTGATCGGAGTGACTCAAGCTTTTATCCAGTGGTCTAGACCGTCCGTAAACTATCTAGTTAATAAAACTTTAACTCTAAGGGTGGAGGAGGCGTTGATAGTTTTAGTAGTCTCAAGAATCTCAGGTGGTGATAGAGTATTACTTTTCTGGTGATACATAAATACTATAATGGTTTACATGAGTTATATATACTGAGTTCTTAGATTTACGCGAATATTACACATGAAATAAAACTATTTTTTCGGATTTTATCGCGGTTTATTTTGATTTTTAAGTATTTTATTTTATAATATTCTTCTAGCTACATTTTATATAAAAATTTGGTACTAAGATGTGCTAAAGTGCCATATGAAGAGGTGCAGAATAAAACCCTCTCAGTGGGAAAAACAACCCGCTAACTGATCGGAGTGGAGGACTTTGGTTAAATCTAAAGTCTGGAACTTTGAAGCTCAGCGATGCGGTGACCTTGGCGCTAAGCGTGATTAATTGAAAGCCCGACCACCCGTGGCGATCAGTTATTCCTATACTAACGGTGTGCTCATATGCCGGCAATGTAGGAGGATCGTTACCAAGAAGATTGGCTACATAAGCCACATGCGAGCGCACGATCATCAACAATAACGGAGTTGATGCAGTCGCCATGGCCGAAATCGATCTGCATCACATTTTCATCAGAATTTGTACAATTTTACGTGTGTAAAATGAAAAATCATGATAATATCTTCACAGATATCGCAAATACAACACAATTCATTATAATGCATTATGTGGTAGGAGCTTAAAAGGAACGGAAAAATGGACTACGTGCTATTGCTTTCTTTTAATAAAATATGCATAAATTTTTCCTATGAATAAATTATGTATATCATTGAATCATGTGGAGTGGACACAAGATGGACCCGATGACCTTAAGAGCAGGCTAAGGCTGAATGCATACAGTACAACGTCACACGGGGTGCATCTTTGTGAGATCCACACACATTTTTTTTTGGTCTGTATATATAAAATCCGTGTTTTTAAACGCGCCCACGACACTAGAATTATTTTAAGATTGGTCGAAAATTTTTATACGAAGAATAAAAATCATGCAAAATGCATCTATTCTCTCTTACTCTTATTTATAAGTGAAGGTGTTTGCCTTCAATTAATACGAATACTTGTATTACATAGATGAAATATAGGGTTGTTAGATTAAACCTGTCCGGCATTTTTATAAAAAAACTTATTAATCATAGTTGTTAGTTATGTGTTTTTATTTTTGTAAGAAATGTGATTCATTTGTTCATTAATAGAGAAATAATATATGTAATCGAGTTTGTTTATTATAAAAATTACATTTAGCTTTAAAAAAGTACTGGCCTACATTCTTCTCCCATACCTTAGGGTATGAAATGAAATAAACGAAAATTGTAAAAATTTTATTTCAAAAGAGGAACCGTGGAGTTTCTTGCCCTCCTTCTCCACTTGTGTGACATTCCGAAGTGGTGGTAGAGTCTTTGTTCTGACGATTCATAAATACAATAATGATTTACATGAATAAATTATTTTATTTTAACAAATGCTTTTTACTAACAAGCTTTTATTCAGCAGGTAATGATTAAAAAATGTAAAACGACCAATCAATATTAAACGTGTATACCAATATTCGTGTCTATGCTGTTGACCGTTGAGGTATTCCTTCGTCTGGAACCGAATTTAAACTTTGTAGGATAAGAAAAAGTGGTTCTAATTCTGCTTTATTTGACCTAAACCAAGAAACTAACATACTAACTTACAAACATTGCAAGCTAAATAAAAGCTTGTAAAAATATTCTGATTCTGATCCCAGGCCCATCTCTAAGTAGGTATGTATATTTGGCTAATATATTAAAACATATATTTTTACATAGTATATAATATCAGCCTATACTGCCCACTGCTGGGCAAAGGCCTTCTCTCACAAATTGAGGTGAGAGAGATTAGGTCATACTCCACCACGCGGACCTAGTGCGGATTGGTGGAGGCAGGTTTGTGGCCACCTGCTGTTGGAACTTATCAAGCCGCCTTTAAGGCTTCCAACTCGGCTTAACGACTACCACACTAAGTGGTAGCCGGGACCAACGGCTTAACGTGCCTTCCGAAGCACGGAAATATAGTATACTATATAATATATATCTCACATATATTTTTATATAGTAGGCATGTATAAAAATATATGTGAGAGCCGTATGTGTGAACGATCTACGCTGGTGGCCGAATGGTCTTTAGAGCTTCAGCAAGAGGACGGCGTGCAGGAAATGCACTCTAACCAGAATGGGAAGCCGTGTCCGGCTTTTATATTATTGTTTCCGGCAACCCTAATTGAATATCTTTCCATAGTTTTCCTCAACGCTTCAAACAATTTGTCGTGACTTCGATGACTAAACTATCATGGAATTTGAGTGGTCGCGTAAAGGAAAGTTGTTGTGCATGAACGGCGACATGCCACCACGTCATGTGAATGACGGTGAGGCATGTTCACGGATGGGCGGTTTCTGGTATCGTAGAGTAAGTAAAGAATGCGAGATTTTAACTGACATGTGTGATTGGGCTGTTTGTGGATGTTATGTTATATGGTGTTCCAAAAGTTTCTGACCTTGCATCAAAGTAATAATTGAACAAAAAAAGACTATCATATCAGTTTAATTTTTGTGTGTGAGTGATCTACACTGTTGGCTGCGGGGCTTTACAGATTTAAAGGACAAGAGAGCGAGCGTGTAACCACTACACTCCAGCCAGAAAATCAAGGGAGCAAATAGCTTAAGTGCGCCTCAAGGAGGAACGGCCTCGGCTTGGGCAGTCTCTACGGGGGCCAATATGCTTTAAGAAAACGGAGCAAATACTTTGTACACCCACGTATCGCTGACGATGTTAAGTCCCAAAATAATAGGGGACGAGCATTTTGCTATTAAAGGGCAAAATTCCAGTCTATTGCGGCAACAAACTGGATGCGAATAGTACACAAGCAGTCGTCGTGGCTAGCTTTGAGGCAGGCCTATATATAATAATAATATTTTATTTGCAAATATGGTACAAGAGTTTGTAACAAACAGTGGTAAGTAATTTAGATATACAGTATTACAATAATTGGTTGTACAGTGGCCTTTAACAATAGCACCATTGACTCCTAAATTGAGTTAATACTCGTACTATAGGAGTCGTCTCTCTATGCCGTCCAGTGGACATTTTTCGACTGAAGTAGTATGCGTTTACTGAGTTCTTAGATTAACCCGAAATTACGCATGAAATAAAAGTATTTTTCGGATTTAATCGCGGTTTATTTTTGATTTTTAAGTTCCCGACGTTTTGAGTGCAGCAGCCATGGTCCCGGGAAGGACTCCCTGTCCTTCGATGAGAACTTAAAAATCAATAATAAGCCGCGATAAGATCCGAAAAATAGTTATAGTAGTACGCACTTTTCGTTTTAAATTATTTTATACTTTTTAATCCGGTTTAAGAACAGTTTGTTTGTAATGATACAATTCCTGGAGTAAATCTTTTTATCGGATTAAGTGTATGTATATTTAGATAAGTATTTTACGGAGTATGTTCGTTTAAGTAATTTATTTTGAGGGAGAAAAGTGTGTTTAGAAACAGTTAGTTTAAAATACAATTTCTGAAGTAAATCTTTTTAGCGGGTTTAGTGTATATATATTTTTTTACGATGTAATGTTTAAGTTATTTATCACAGGGAGAAAGGAAGTGTCAGAAATATTAAAAAAAACTATATTTTACGCTAATGTGTGTGATTAAGAGCATGATATATTTGTGGTAAGTATTAGTGCATGACATACTAGTGTATTACGACTATATATCTTATGCGGTGATAAGAGGTGTTAAGAGCATTGTAAAAATTCGATAGAAAATTATTTATTTTCAACAGTGTACGTAATAAAGAGTTTATAATATGATTTTTAGCCTCTAGTAAAAAGTAATGCAAATAATTCATCATTATGTTTAACCATGGAGACCGCGACTTGGTAAGCGTAAGGTAGGACGGCCGCCAGCTAGATGGACTGACGACCTCAAAAAGGTCGCTGGGACAGACTGGATGCGGAAGGCGGAGGACCGTGTGCAATGGCGCGTGTTAGGAGAGGCCTATGTCCAGCAGTGGACTACGATAGGCTGATTGATTGATTGATTGATGTTTAACCATTAAGTTTGTACTTAAACTTAATACACTAAGTTATGGCGCTAATTAAATTTACTAGTACCTCTAATTATCTAATTATTTGCATGATCTATGGCGAAATATGCAGAACCTATTCTAAAATTATGTCATCATTGTAATATTCATATTTATCTATCTATCTATCTATTTATAACCTCACGCCAGATCCCTTGCGGGGTAGGCAGAGAGTACAGAGTTCCAACAGGTTCTTTCCTTACATACCTCTCTGGCTTCCTCGACTCTCATAGTTCGTCTCATACACGCTCGCCGGTTACGGAGACTCTTGACTTTTCCATCAGATAAGACTCGGTTTATTCATATATATTCATATTTATAGATGAATAAATTATTATGATTATGATAAAATATTTTTTTTATTCTTGAACAAATGTTTTAATTTAACTTACTTTGGTCATGTGTCTTTATGTGATTTCAGTTCAAATTTTTTTATCCATTTTTCGAGTCGTTGCAGGCATCCGATAGAACTGATATGTGGCATACTTATTATGTAATTTGGTGGCGATCTTATAATATTTTACGTAGGAACTTTTTAACTAACCAAGATAGCGTTGCCGTGTTTTGACGCATTAGATTTGTCTAAGTGTTAATTAAAGGCCTAAATGGTGTCTAGAAAGCAGTTAGGTGACGATAGGAACTCAATTAAATAACATAATATTTGTAGTGTTGTCATATATATAAAAAATGCTATATTGTAATTTTGTTCCTTTGTTTTAAGGCTTGAAATAAAATATTATTTTTTGTGATTATTGGCAGATACTTTCAAACCTACGCCATCATCATCATCAGCCCGTATTAGTCCACTGCTGGACGTAGGCCTCTCCCATGGCACGCCACTGAGCTCGATCTTCAGCTCTTCTCCTCCAACCCCTGCCCGCTGCCTTACTAATATCGTCGCCTACACCATACGACAGATCAATCCCTTGAGATCTACAAAAGTGCACTCAACAAAAAAAGGGTTACACTCAAATAGTACTTCTTATAGGTGGACTTTATTACAAGCTGTGTCTCTGTCTTTCGGTTAATATGTCCAACCCATTGTCACGTCAACTTGCTAATATGGTGGGCTATGTCGTTAAATCTAGTTCTCCGTTAAATGACCTCGTTTCGGATGCTATCCTTTAAAGAAACTCCGAGCATAGTCCTTTCCACAGCTCGCTAGGTGACTTTAAATTTATAGATTAGTCCAACCTTAAGTGTTAACCTTTTGGCTCTGTTCGTCGTAACAAGCAGGACGCACGCACGATTATAGAATGTTGTCTTTAGGCTTTGTGAAAATATTTATTTATTTATTAATTTATTTTTCAAAAATAACACCATCATTACAGAATAACCTAATTCGATAGTGTATAAACTTAATTTGGAAGTTATTGTTACTAAGAAGTTGGCTTATTTTTATAACATATAGTAAATAACGCTATCCTTGTGAATTCACTCAAAGTACTGTTAAACAAGTCCGTCTCCGTAGCGATCAGGTTAAGGGTGCAAAAGGCACGCGTCAGCGGCGCCTCCCTCAGCAGGTTAGTGCGCGCGCGTGGCTCCGCCAGCAGCCGCGGCCGCCGCCGCCGCCACACGTACCGATCCGGCACGCATAAACAAATTAGCCCCAGTACGCCTGGGCTATAGACCTTACCTCTCAGTACCTTAAACAAGTATGAAACAACTGAGAGTTCCCTTCTGACTCCCAGCTCGTTATATCCTACCATGCCTAGGATAAACAAGGTTGGATACATAAGCGGATAAAACGGGTAAACTCCATATAGCCTCATGTATAAGTACCTAACAAACTTATTCTGTACTCTTTCCAACATGAGGCTGTATTTAGCTTCATGAGGAGACCATATACTAGCATTACATTCCAGTTGACTTCTTACTAAAGCATTATATAACGCGACTATCGCTTGAATGTTTGTAAAGCCACTAACCGTACGCAATGTAAAACCTAAATTCCTATAAGCCTTTTTTCAAATTCTTCTGATATGATCCCGGAACGTTAACCCCGTGGTGAGACCCACCCCCAAGTCCCTAACCTCTGTGACCCTTTCCATTGGGACCTTTTCGACGGTATAATTATATTGTATAGGAGATCGACTCCGTGTGAAGGTGATCGTCACACATTTTGAGGCATTAAACTGTAGTCGGTTGTCCTTACTCCAAGCCACTACATTATCTATATCTTTCTGTTATCTATCGCAATCCTCTGTATTTCTTATTGCCAAAGAAAGCTTAAGATCATCTGCGAAGAGCAAGCACTTAGCACTTTTCACAATTTTAGGCAAATCATTTATCATTAATATAAATTGTAACGGCCCAAGATTGCTGCTTTGGCTTACCCCCGACCAGGTAACATACGGATTTGACCTATATCCAGCGTATTCTACGTATTGTTTCCTGTCCCTTAAGTAGCTGGCAAAGAATCTGAGCAAATGGGGAGTAAAACCGACCCCCGCTAACTTTTTGAGCAATGTGTGCTATAAATACTCGATGTAATTTCTCAAATGCCGCGTAGCCCAGCCGTTTTCTTTTATTGACCTATTGATTGGTCAAGTTCGATAAATATTATCCAATTCACCAACTGCGAGTTTGATCCAAGTTAACATATCCTCGGCAATCAATCCATCAAATAATCAATCAGCCTATTGCAGTCCACTGCTGGACATAGGCCTTTCCCAACACGCGCCATTGCACACGGTCCTCCGCCTTCCGCATCCAGTCTGTCCCTGCGATCTTTTTGAGGTCGTCGGCCATCTACCTTACGCTTACCAAGTCGCGGTCGCCACTGTAGGACACGCTTGCTCCATCAGCCGTCGGCAGTCCTTCTGCAGATGTGACCAGCCCATTGCCACTTTAGCTTACTGAGTCAGGGAGCTATGTCGGTAATTTTGGTTCTTTGTCGGATTACCTCGTTACGAATTTTATCTTTCACAGAGACGCCGAGCATAGCTCGCTCCATAGCTCGCTGTGCGACTTTGAATTTATACCACGCTGGCCAGACGGATTGGTATTGGGTTTGTTTCAAATTTTCCGTTTCTGGTCGTTGATCGGATGACGTTTTACCTTTGGTGGACTCTTACCACCAACCTAGCAAAAGTAAGGCTAGTGGGGCATTCTTAGTTTTTCTTTCGCTTCCAGCCCAGTAAGAAAGAAGGATAAATCCTTGTCCAGTATCCTTGAACAACCTCTAGAATTTCGCCATGTATTGCAACAGGTTCCGGTATGACATGTCGCTTGAACATTACTTAGACAATGTCGTCTGCAAATCTAAGTTAAAGGTTCTGGCTGCCATTTATGTTTTTGCCATGGATATTCCAGTCCAGTGTCTTTAACATGTCCTATAGGAATATAAGTGGTGTCGAAGATATCAATCCACTTAATATCACTTTAATAATTTAGTTGTTAAAGCCGATCATCGTGGTGATCTATGGGGGAGGAGCTTTGTCCTTCATTGAACGTCTTTCGGTTGGTAATAGAATATATCCTATAGTTCTAAACTATAGTTTGTTTACGTGACGCTTTTGGAATTATAGTAGGTACTGCCACAGTCTCTAAACACCTCTATGGAAAAATTGTTGTAAAGGTATGCAAGTTAAGTAAGGTCAATATTGCTATAAACTGACACACCTCTTTTATCTCATTCATATTCATAAAAAATAGAAAGCGAAATCAAATTGCCTTAATAATATAACTAGGTAATTTGCATAAAATAAAAATAATAAATTATCGATTACCTGTGTCCCATCACTCAGAATCCGATTCACAAAATGCACCGAACCACTGAATATTTAAAAAAAGTTTTGTTTACGTTGTCGAAGCAGGTCAAGTTAATATTAACACGTGCGTATAGGTGGCTATCACTCAGCTTACTAAGACTAAAATCATCTGGAGTAAATGCCCAGGCGAGAGGAGAGGTGCGGCTCTCTTTCGCACGTTGTGTATAGTGATGAGTGATGGGTGTATCGATGTGCAAAATTTGGTATATTTAATATTAAGATTTGTGGTCTAGTGGCTTGATCTCGTTACCTCTGACCTACTTCTAGTGTTGTTTCTCTAGGTGCGAGTGATAAATACGAGTTTTTGTGTTCGAATCTTAGATCAGCAACGCGTTACTGGGGTTTTTCTATCGAAAGTTTCTTAGTATTGCATCAGAAAACGGAATTGTGTACACCATAGCAGCAAGTAAAATTTGAGTGTACTTGTATACAGTTCATATAAATGTGTTGGACTTCGTTTGTGTTTATTGTTTTTCGATTTTGGATTTGGACCAGTTTTTGGATTGAAATTTAATGGCAGTTTCGGTTTAGTTAAATTAATATAATCTATCTATCTATCTATATCATCACGCCAGATCCCTTACGGGGTAGGCAGAATATAATATAATCGCCATACATACTTGGGTCGGACTTCTCGGCCCTTATGCACTATAAACAACCGTACGGCCTCACGATAAATTTGTGAAATGATCATGTAACGGTATTCTGTGTCACGGGAGTACCATAAAATTATAATTTTACCAAGTTTTCGTAACGCGTCATAGCGAATAAGGGCCTTGAAAGCTATATTTCATTATTTGAGTTTCTTGTAACAATTATAACTTTAAGGATAAGTTACGCTGTTGTTCTATTCCGGTAGGGTTCCAAATAATCACATCAGAATTAGAATCCCCAAATAGTATTATAGTTTTGATATTAATTAAAATTTAATGCATTATTACTTGGTTATTGCAAAAAATATATATTTTTAAGAACGAATGATGTTATTTATTACTCACTATTTATCACATATTCATGATACGGTCAAATAGTATCGATATCGATATTAGAAAGTGTTAGTTACAACACTACAAATGTCAAACCAAGTCTCAAGAGCAAGGTGAAGATCTGGGTCTTTGACCGCATATAGTGGTCGACGAGAGAGGCTGGTTACACCGTCTTGACGATTGTAAGTTAACTTTCAGTTACGATGGTTTGATTTGGTAGTAAGCGTAAGTCGTCTCGCTCAATTGATCGAATAGATGCGGGTTCGATCATCGTATGTGATATCTAATTGTGATCCACAATTTTTTTTTATAAGGCCGGAGTTTTTTTAATTACAATTCCATGTATATGTCAAGTCAAATAATTAAGACTGTATAAACGCACCCGCGATACAGGAATGATTTCTTGTGTTTGTCTGTGTCTTTTACATAAAAAAAAGACTTGTTGCGACCGACACGTCTTCGACTATAGGCAAGTTTTTGGCTTTTGGACTTTAAGGTTAGCTGTATTTTAAGCAAAAAACTGTCAAAATATTATGGTGGGCTGAAACAAGATGACTTTAGTTAAAGAGGAGTTTTTGAATTTAGAACATCTAGATAATTTTAAAATATTGTTTAGTTTTTGACTTAAATATAAAAATACTATTAATAATAATATTATCATTATTTTCAATGTTAAGATCTTAAATTTCGAAAACTAACTAAAAAATAAACCACGATAAAAGTCGTATTCACGTTAATCAAAGAAGTCGAATTGTCGTTCGTATTTTCTAATAATTAGTTATGTATTTTATTTCGTTAGCATTTATTAAATCTTATTAATCCGCACTGGGTCCGCGTGGTGGAGTATGACCTAATCTCTCTCACCTCGATTTGTGAGAGAAGGCCTTTGCCCAGCAGTGGGCAGTATAGGCTGATATTATTATTATTATATTAAGTCTTATTACAACAGAGTAAAGAATTCTTATGAAATACTTAACTACAGTTACAGACAGTGCTACAGGCCCACAAGTTTTGGAAAGCGACAGCTGCGGCGGGTGCCGCGGCGCGGGCAAGCGGGTGACCGCCAACTTCGCACTAGCTCATTGAATACTAATGGTGGCTTACCTACAAAGTAGCCCAAATTAATTGATGTAATTCGATTAGTTACTATTCTATCTATATCGCCACGCCAGATCCTTTGCGTGGTAGGCAGAGAGTACAGAATTCCAATAGGTTCTTTCCAGACGTCTCATACACGCTTGCCGGTTGCAGAGATTTTTGATTTGACAGAGTTGACCTTTAGATAATTACTTTCTTTTCTTAGAGGCGGTGGCAGAGGTGTACTGAGTACACCCACGTTTCGCCGACGATGTTAGGTCCCATGTAATAGGGGCGAGCCTATTGCCATATACCGGGCACAATTCCAGACTCCGGACTCGTACTTGGAAAACTACATTTGACGACCTAGGATTTGAACCCAAGACCACGAGCTCACAAAGCGATGCGCTTTGCCACCAGCCCAACGAAGCAGTCAACAAACTTATACTTTCTCAAATATATAATTAATAAAATTATAATTAAAAAATAAACCTGTCCTCTCTGGCTGCCCCGCAAGGGTTCTGGCGTAAAAGTGTGGTATACATAGATAGAGATAATTTAAAAAGAACTTTTTAAAAACAAGCTTTTATAGCGAAAAATGAGGACGGAGATATATCGCTTGGTGAAGGAGTTCCTATAGCTACTTTCCGGTTCTATCATCAGACCTTGGTGTCAACCATTCGAATGTACAGTACTTATTAAGTCCAGTCTAGTCCAACGAGCTTAAATACGGGGGTAATGTTGCGTAATTGACATATTCCTATGGCCACCTTCCGGCTACATCACCAGACAGCTACATGGTACCAAATTATTGCATTACTCGTATCATCAAACTTACATACCAAATTTCAGCGCCGATATAGGCACGCTCCGCGACCCTGACGCGACCTGCCCTGTTGAGGGCTAACCCTGGGAGTTTGGCTGCTCCCTAGCGCACTTTAGTATGCCCTCCCCGACGCCGTAGACGCCGCGTTGATGTCACCCAACGTGGCGTCTCCCTTTCGAGCTGGGAGGCAGACTCGGGGAAGTCTGCCTAGATGATTAGGTAGAGACACCCATGTACCCGGACTTTGACATCCGAGGCCATAGGTATCTCCACATGGAGGACCCGCCTAGCCGCCGCCGCGCCACCCCTCTGGCTTCATGCAGCAGCAGCCGGTCGGGCCGGTTCGGCCGGGCTAGGGACCCGAGGGACCCCGCTGCCCATTAGGTGGTCGGGAGATTACGCAAACCTCAACCGACCACCGTACCACCGAGCCGATCTGCGCAACACCCCTAGAGGCGAGCGCCAGAACGGCTCCCTAATAGGAGCGGCGCCACTTGCTGCACCCAACTCTCTCTCCAAAGGGAGAATGAGGGAGCAACCAGGCGCCACACCTACACCATTGGCGCCACAAAGGCGCGTGAGCCTTCCAGCCACCGCCGCGCCACCTCTCTGGCAGCAAGCAACAGCAGCTAGTCCCCCACCTAGGCTAGGCTAGGGCCCCACCGCCCAGCGGGCGGTCGGGAGGTCCTACCCTCTGCAAAAATGCACGGCGCACAACAGCACCGCGCTGACCTCGACCGACCCAAACGACAAATGCCACCTGCTGCACCCCACTGAGGGACGCAGCCTGGCACCACAACCTTCCGGCTAAAGCTGGGGAAAAGGAGACGGTGTAGGAATAAGGAAAGGGAGGGAGGGGACCGAGTGGGGAAGGGTAAGCGCATGACTATTTCTGTTATGTCGGTTCAGAAGGACCAGACCAACAGCAGGCAGCAACCACGAGCAGGATACAGTCACACTTGCTTTGGGGATCGTTCTGACCGTGCGTTACTCCCAAGACTATGCCAAATTGCTTGCCGGGACAGACGAACAAAATAGGCAAGAAGCTCTATGACACTGCGCCTCGAAGGACGCGTGTGGTGGGATAGCCTTTCGCCCGCCCAACGGTCTAACCCCTAGGCTATCACTGGTTGTAAAAATAAGTAATAATTTTTGTTCAATCCCGGTTATACATAACCCATTCATATTTCGCTGGGGTATTTTATTTACAAACATATAACAAAATTGTCCTTACAAATATGCTTTTTTAATCGACTTCAAAAAGGAGGAGGTTCTATGTTCATCTGTATATATGCTTTTTTATGTATGTTTAGCGATTTTTCCGTCAATTGTTCACCGATTTTGATGATCCTTTGTGCATTGGGCTCAGTATAGCTCCAAGGTGGTCCCACTTTTATTGCATTGGTATTGGACCTTGGATTTAGAAGATACACCAGGGAACTCTGTATGTATAAATTAATTTTTCATTATACCCATGATTACGTCTCAATCCTATAGGTACCTTGCTATAAAACAAACAGTATGTTAGCCGACTTTAAAAATGGAGGAGGTTTATAATTCATCTGCTTTTTTTTTAAATTCTTTGCTTATAAACCGATTTCGATGATTCTTGTTGCATTGGGTTCAGTGTAACTCTAAGGTAGTAATTTTAATTTTATTGGTATTGGACCGTGGACTTTGAAGATACACCACGGAACTCCTTAACGACAAACAACACAAATATTTAGATTGAGATATTATGAGTATTATGTCAATCCTATAGGTACCCTTCTATAGAACTAAGCAAAATATTAACCGTCTTCAAAAAAGGCAGAGGTTCATAATTCGTGTGTTTTTTTTATAACTTCTTTGCTTATAAACCGATTTTAATGATTCTTTTTGAATTGGGTATAATATAGCTCCGAAATAGTCCCATTTTGTTTTATCGGTACCGGACCTTGGACTTTGGAGATACACCAGGGTATTCCTTGATGGCAAACATCACGAATGTGTAAATTTAGTTATTATGAGTTTTATATCAAACCTGTAGGTACCTTACTGTAGAACTAAGTAGAATAATATAATATAGGTATATAAATATTAATAAATTTATCAACTTGTCACTTAAAACAGTAAAATAAAAATCTTTTTTTTTTTCCTTCTGATGTCGGTTTCCCTTTTTTAAAAATATGTTTTCCTAGCTATCTATGTACATCATCACGCCAGATCCCTTACGGGGCATGCAGAGAGCACAGACCTCTCTGGCTTCCTCCACTCTCATAGTTCGTCTCATACACGCTCGCCGGTTACAGAGACTCTTGACTTGCCCTTCATATAAAACACTATCTATTTGGTCATGGTATATGCTTTTTAAGTTTTATCATGCAGTTTAAGAGATATGTGTGCTTATAAATAGTATGTAGGTGTAATTTGAAAATCAGTGTGTCAAATAATGTTACTATCAAGTTATACATTGAAACCAGTACTATCAAGATTATTACAATACACAAATTTAAATTTTTAATTAAGCTATGGTAACCAGTGGGTCACGTGCTGGGCAATCTCCCTCTGCTCCTTCCATACAATTCTATCCATAGTCACTGAAGGTCATTTAGGTCGAATTTAAAGCTTAAAAAACAATAATTGTGAATCAACTGCCTCGTTGATCTAGTGGCAAAGCGCATCGCTTTGTGATCACGAGGTCCTGGGTTCAAATCCTAGGTCGGACAAATGTAGTTTTTCTAACAAAGAATTCCCAGTATGACTCCGGAATTGTGCCCGGTATATGACAATAAGCTCGCCTCTATTACATGGGACCTAACAACGTCGGCGAAAAGTGGGCCTACTCAGTACACCTCTGCCACTCTCGCTTGAGGAATATAGGCGTGACGGTGACTGATAATTGTTAATTAAGAGAAGAAATAGAATAAAATTAATTTATAGAATATAATAGGTCAGCACTCAAATAAGTGCTGTAGAAAAAGTTATTTTGAAAGAAGAGAAATTACAGAGCCATCAGTTTGATCAGCTTGGCAGCCAAGGTGTACGGTAAAATTATTGAACGGAGAATGCGCGTGAAGTCCGATGGAATGTTGTGCGAGGCACAAGGGGGTTTCAGGTCTGGAAGAGGATGTTCGGATCAAGTCTTCTCACTCCGCAACATCGTAGAGAAGCATCTGGCAGTGGGCCGGAAGGTTTTCTGCGGTTTTGTAGATCTGGAGAAGGCATTTGACAGAGTTGTGCGAAAGAGACTTTGGGACATTTTGCCAGAGTATGGTATAGATGGCACTCTGTTGCGAGCCGTCCAGTCCACTTATGTGGACTGCAAGGCATGCGTACGGGTGGGTGGTAACAGGTCACCCTGGTTTGACGTTAAAATCGGCGTCAAGCAGGGTTGCGTGTTGTCCGCTAGACTGTTTATAATATATCTGGACAAAAGTCTTCAAAGACTGAAAGCGATGAATGAAGGTGTACAAATGGGTGACTTAGTGGTAAACCATCTACTTTATGCAGATGACGCGGTTTTAATAGCGCCAACAGCCACTGATCTGCAAACACTAGTCACAGTTATGAAAGACGACTGCATGATCAATGGCTTACACTTGAATGTGAAAAAAACCAAGATTATGGTTTTTGAAAGGGAAGAAACCAGAACGAATGTAAGGATTGTGGTTGGTAACGATGTGCTGGAGCAAGTGAATGAGTTTGTATATCTTGGATGCGCCTTCAGTAAGGATGGGAAATACACCGCTGACATAGAGAGAAGAGTGAGTGCAGGGAACAGAGTGAATGGTGCGATGGGAAAGCTACTCGGGAGCCGGCACTTAAGCCATAAGGCGCAGCTGGCCATACATAACGGAGTTCTTGTCCCAACGCTGTTATATGGTAGCGAGAGCTGGGTATGTAAGAAGGAGAATGAAAGTAGGATAAATGCGGTAGAAATGCGAGCTCTGCGGAAGATGTGCGGAGTGAAGCTGACCGACCGCATTAGCAACAGCATAGTAAGACAACGAGTAGGTATGAAAGATAGTATCGGTGTAAAGATGAGAAAGGGCATGCTCCGTTGGTTCGGGCATATAGAAAGAATGCCAGAGGAAAGAATGACAAAACAGATATACAATGTGAAAGTGGAAGGATGCAGGTACCGGGGAAGACCTAGACTATCTTACCACGACCAAATAAACCGAGTCTTATCTGATGGAAAAGTCAAGAGTCTCCGTAACCGGCGAGCGTGTATGAGACGAACTATGAGAGTCGAGGAAGCCAGAGAGGTATGTAAGGAAAGAACCTGTTGGAACTCTGTACTCTCTGCCTACCCCGCAAGGGATCTGGCGTGAGGTTATAGATAGAGATAGATAGAAATTTTAAACTCTATTTTCATATATTATTATAGAGACACCTTTCATTGAAAGTACCAAAAGGGATGAGTGATATAAAACATTCAAAAAGTAATTTCCGATACCGGGAATCGAACCCGAGCCTCCTGGGTGAGAGCCAGGTATCCTAGCCACTAGACCATATCGGATGCTGAGAGAGCTTACCAAATATTAAAACATATTTTTGACAAAACCAATTCTTGTACAATTTATACTACAATACTATTCTTGCGTCACGATGACGTCAGTCCCCCTAAAGTATAAGTAAAGAGTAAACACGATATTCGGGGATTGAAATAAAAAAATGTTTTTTTTTTATCCGCTATCTACGAAATGATATCGTATCTTATCTGAGACAAGAGACAGTCAGTCGCACAAGACTGAACAGGGAATTGGCATTAACAAATCCCAGTAACAGTCCAGAGTAAGCCAGCGCCCTGTAAAATTAAAAGCTAACATCGTCGGCGTACACAGAACTGCCGATCCCGCTTGGGGAATAGAGGCGTGATGATGTTTACTTTTTTAGTAAACATGTGCGAAGCCGCTAGACGCAGCTCTACATTATGTCTCTCTTTTCGCTTTAATATAAAATTGTAAACTTGTTTTAGTTCCATCTGTAAATTGTAGAGCCCATTACACTGTTATCTTGTCCCCCATTCATTTCTTTAGCATTCGTCTCTATGTAATCTTCTAGTAAGAAATAAAACCAATAGATGGCGCTTAGTGAGTATATTTTTAACAATGGATTTCCGTACAATTTTTCATAATCGTTTTTGGTTTAAGTGTCGTAATACATTTTTAAAATTAAATTCTACGCAAATTCATATTTATAGTAAACGAAATTTAGTTACATATTTGATAAAAAATATCCTTGGATTTATCTGTCTGCCCAGAGTTTATTCTAATTAAATCAACTTTTTATTTTTAAATCATAAACTTAATTTATGATAGGGTAGATTATGGATAGATAATGTTTCGAGAAATGAGCTATAAAAATTATTTCTCAGTACCTTTCCCCATCTGTAGAAAATATACCATGAAAATGCCAGTGTGAATATGTACACCACGGCATTAAGAACAGTGGACTAAACACGTCACTCTTTTAACAATTTTTATTATTTACTTTAGTACTCTATTATATAGAGCATAATTACAAATAATAAAAAAATAATTAGCGTAAAATAAATATAAAGGTAAAATTAAGACAATATTTTATTGAAATTATGTAGATAGGTACAATATTCAGGTTTCGAGCTTATCATCTCTATTTAGTTCGTAAGCTTACTCATAGAGAGCGCAGTATTGAAAATTAATAGCGTTTAGTTACAACGCACAATAATTATATAAAACAATATAATTTATAACAAAATAATAAAATATACTTTACTATTCTGTAAATAGGCGAGTGTAGGGCCACAGTCAGAACCATAACATATCTTACAAGCGATCGTTATAATAGTGATAAAATAATTATAACTCAACACATTATTAAAGCAGGCCTATGTCTAGGAGAAAATTATTGAATACTTGAGACTCTACCACCCGTTCAGAAAGACATTTCTGTGGAGAAGAAGGCCAAGACACTCCACGGTTACTCTTTGTAAAAATGAGAGTTTTACAATTCTTTTTGCATTCATGGAGTATGGGAGAACAGTGCAGAACGAGCTAAATAGATGTGCTTAAGAATTTATGGTATCAGTCAGTGTCTACATAGTCCTATCATTTACAAAATAGGGACTTTGTAAAGGTATATAATAAAAAGTATAATAATAATAGTAAGAGATAGGATTAATATAAAATATGTAAAGAGTGCGTACAAAATATGGTATATGGTTATAGCTTCAGTGTAATTTCGACCGACACAAAATTCAACAGTACAACAGTACATGTTTAGTCAGTCAAACCAGCAGTGGACTGCTATAGTGTTCTATAGGTTGATGATGACGATGATCACGTTAATGGAACTGTTTAAAAGTGAGATAATCTACTAATCATTGTAATTATAATCATAGAAAAAATGCAGAAAACCTTTAGCCTATAAGTATAATATACTGAAACACAAGTCATAGGTACAAATGTGACAAAATTAAGGATAAATATAAATATAAGGGCAGGAAATGTATAAAAGTCTTCTATCATTAGTCTAAGAGGGTGAACATACTCCACCACGCGGACCCAACGTGGTTGGGTCGACACAAGCCATTTGCTGTCCAAACATATCAAGTAGTCCATAAAATTTCCAACTTGACTTAATGACTACCCCATTGAATGGTAAGCACAATCAATGGCTTAATGTTCCAAGGCATGGCTTAATACCAAGCACAGTGATGCTCATAAATGAATGTGTTACAAATTATCTGCTATACCAGATTAACATCGATGAATGCTGCTTAACCTTAATAAATGTTACAACACCGCGATTACAAAGTTCTACAGCGTTATTAAGCCTAAGATAGAACATAACTCAGAGATAGATGTAATATCTATGGCTTCCTAATTCTTATACCTCGTCTTTGTTTACAACGGTGAAAAACCTACTGCTTTCGCTTATTCTAAGCAATTGCTAATAAAGTATTATTTCTATTACAATTGTGTAAACTTAAATTTTGTTATTGATTATTCTTCCTATTACCTACTTCTTCATTTTTGTCAGTGTTAACCTATTTAAAACTATAAAAACAAAAATGATCGAATGTCCGGTTCTACAATATTATCAAGCACGTAGAACTTCATCAAATAATATAGTCATTCCCACGGATTATCATCTATAGTGTCATTCATAGAATCCTTCATCTTATTAAACTTCTTTCTGTTCATCCTGCTCTCAACTCCACCTTCCATAATCTCTCCTTTATTGAAATCATCTGCTGTTATTATAGTCTTCATACCTTCATCGACGAGTTTTACTTTATTGCTATTAATATCTTTGGGAGCTTTCGGTTTTGGTCGAAAAGGATAATAGATATATTTTACTCCATTAATAGTTTTATATTTAGGAGCACTATTTGTTCTTCTATTACCAATACCTAGAATTTTATTTACCCAGTATATATACGAGTTTTGGAGAACGTCAATTAGACTTCGCTTTTTTCGGACTACTTGATCAACATCATCTTTTCTAGAAGAATCATATGATTCTGTTTTTGCATCTAAATCTCTCTTCTTTCTTAAATTGGGTTTCTCATTATCTATTGCCCCAATAATATTCATGCTATTTTGTCTAGTCATGTCGCTTTTCATTTTCTGTTCTATTGGCCTCAAATTTCTTATAAGCCTTAATTTTGAGCAATCATTATCAAGTGCTTTTGGGATTCTTATGTGTTTATTATTTTTATTTGTTTTAAAATTATTATGCGATATTACTTTATTGTAAACATCCCTTTTAGATCTAAATTTTAGCTTGTTATCTTCCTTTATTACATGTTTGATACTAAATAACTTATGTTTCTTATTGTCATCGTAATGTGTATTATCTTTATCCGAATCTAAATTCTTATTCAAGTTTCTCCTAACTCTTAACTTCCCTTTATCTCCAACTTTACTGAGTCCATTAGTCCTCTTAATATCATAATACAGTGTTCTATCATCAATATTGTTACTGTATCTGACTATAGGATCCACGTACTTTATTATAGGTTTATTTAATACTTTTTCTTTCTCAAGTATAGATCTGCTCTGCCATTGTCCATTTGCATCGTAACCACCACCGCTGTAGTCTTGTCCACCTGTTGCAGAAGATTTATTTTTTATTTATCTGGAGTTTAAGATCATTGTTACAGGTATTATATGGGAAATATACCTGCTGGCATCCAGGCACCAGCTCCACCGCCACCAGCTGCCCAACCCTAGAATTAAATTGTTTGTATTAGCTTTATTTTTTAGGAATAGAGTAATTTGGATCCGTGAAAACAGAAATTATATGAAAGTGCAATGAAATTGTTACTATCTACTTAATAAAATGCTGAAATTATGGTTACAGATGGTTATGTATAAATTATTTCTACCCTATTTTTGGAAAGGCCTTTGTCTATCAGTGGTATAATATAGACTCCTTTATATACAATATAAGCGCGTATTGCTTTACTTCTTCATCGGTATCATGAATATCGTTATACCCTTAAAGTTTTACGACAGTTGATTGAACAGTATTATTATTTGCTCCCACATTTATTCAAGGAGCTAACATTTTTCTCAACTTTTTTTTTCGTTTTCAAAATGTTACTCTTTAAGTCTTACTTGTTTAAGTCGTTATGCTCATAAAATGCTTTATAATTGAAAAATGTTTTTACTTATCTTTTTAAGTTTGTCTAGTTTATTCTTTCTGCCTAGCTAGTATAAATAATACAGCTTCATAGTTACCCCATCACCTCCTCCGCCTACACCTCCAATACCTGCCCCTCCTTTTTTCTCCAATATTTTCATTAGCAGCATCATCTGAAACATTAAGATGTCAGTTTCAATTTCCCATATATTCTGGATCCACTAACTAATGTAAATTAGTTATCTTACCTTGGATACCATAAACGACATCATGCTGAACATCATTCCTTTGAAAGACATCATTCCCATCATACCCATCATTGCTGGTACCATCTGAAATATTAATATTGATTTACAATTATGGATTTTTGACTGGCTCTTTGGTCTAGACTAGGTAAACAAAATGTTCTTAGGGTTCTATCGATCACAATTAAGAATGTTCGTTGTGCCCGGTATAATGGTAATAGGCTGTTACAGAGATGGGAACAGAAGGTATGATGGTTTTAATATTACTCTCTTCTTTCATTAAGTTAGTGGCTTACAAGTTCTTTGAGTAATTTGGTTCGCTTGATAATATAATAAGACACTTTATCAATTAGACTTTGGTTGTTTGCGCTATCTACATCTGGAAAAGATATAAAGTAGGTACCTTTTTGTTTTTATAGCTAACCGGTTTTAATTTGCTTGACATTTATCACAATAAATTGTATTGATGTCCGATAAGAAAATCTACATGCTTCAGGGAGCATGTTAAATTATTGGTTTGGATATGCAAATCTCTAACACTTGCAACTCTCTCATTGTTACCATCTGAAGTCATAAGACTGTAATAACCCTAGTTGCAGGCGTTCACCTTGCAAACCACCTGGCTCGAATAATTTAGGACACCTAATCAAGCAATAAATTAATAAAAAGGTAAAAAAAAAATTGCCTGTAATATTAAGACATTACATAAAAAAAGGTTCATAATTGTGATAGTCTCCAACTATTTTGCTATAATACAGGTAATGTCTGGTGCCAGTCAATACAGCTTACCATCATCAGCTTCATCTTCATGCACATCATAGCCATCATCATCATCTTCTTCTTCCCCCCATCATCACCACCATGGCCTCCTCCTCCACCACCCCCTTTCCGTTTCTTTCGACCGATAAACTCTTCTACTGAAATAAATACACTTTTATGATTAATGACTATCATTATCATGAGTTTTCGACTCTTGAAGCATAGGAAATAAAGATGATATTGTAGTGGGTCGTTTTGCGGCTTTGGTTGCTTAAATCTTTTACTAATAAAATGGGTAATACTGACGATCCTTACTTCTGAATAAATGGACAAAATAATAAAGCCTACAAACTGGCGATTTATTATGTTAAATACTTCTCTTAAGAGAAAGATTTATTCGTAAATTGGTTTATTAATATAATTTTAAATGATTGTGACTGTAATACCATTATTTGACATAGATATCTCTCTTCTCAGCCCAGTGAACTTGATGACGTGGTTGTCAAAGAAATGATCAATAGCTTTATCTATCATAAATGCTAATTCATCGGAACTCTTTCCTGGTGAGTATTCTTCTTCAGTGTCTTCAGTTTTGGTCGCATTTAATTTCACTGTAAAAATAATTAAGTTTGGTGTTAATATTATCATCATCAGCCTATATCAGTCCAATATTAAACATAGACTTCCCCAATGGCACGCCACTAGGTATAATTTTATGGTACTCTCGTCCAATTTATTAATATCAGTATTGAAAAATCCATTTTAAACTAAACGTCTATGAAAGATTTGTGTAGCGCCTTCGGATTTGTATTAGCAATATCTTAAGTTGTTTCGTTTTTATATGCTATTTGTTGTGTTTATAAGATCACGCTTTGAGTAACGTATGTAAAAAATACTAATCAAATTAATTTGTTCGAGAACAAAAAAAGTGTTTTAATTTATCATGAAACGTACCATTAACATTAGGTAATTAACTCTAGTTACTGTAAGTTTTAGTCTTTTAAATAACAGGAGTTACTTTGTTTGATCGCTTATTGTTTGTGGATCTGTTTTATTTTAACAAGTGAACTAACTCATATACTTGCAGCTGGCGATGTGAGCAATATTGTATAAATTGCAACTTCAAGCACAAACAACCTTACGTCAGGCGCTTAATTAAGGATGTTAAATCATTATAAAACGTGAAAACTACAAAATAGATTACAGGGATTATATGTTTTAATCGGTTAAATAGTAAATAAAGTGTACTTACCAAACTTAACATAATCACCAATCACCGAAACTTCACTCAAATTATTCAACTCTTTCAAGTAAATCAACGTTTTATTTTGCAAACACAAATAAGACAGGTGCAAGAAACACTCAGAATAAACACCGTTAAAGACATCATCTAGATTTTTAACTACTTTCTCAATATCATCTCTTTCTGTAGCTATTTTAGTTTCTTCATTAATATTATTAGCTACTTCATTTTTAATAACTATAGCATCTATGACAGCAAAACAAAGTATTACAATGATTAGTTTGTTTATCTCCATTGTTGATATGCAAATGAGAACTTCATTACCTGCTTCTGCTTATTTATTTTCTTTATGTTTATGGGATTTAAGGTCAGGTGTCATAGTGTTATTGTGAAAACGTTTCATTTTGTCACCGAGTGCTTGATTGTTGTGGTTACTTTGGGAGGCACTAGAGAAAAAGCTTTTTGAATATATAATTTTAGCTTGGTTAACAATTTTGATAAAAGTTGATTGAGGATGTATGTAATGGGAATAAGGTTTATTTTTGTTAGATTCAGGTTAAGATAAGTATGTTTTGTATCTCTATGTAGTTTCATGTGTGTGGCATAGGTATCCCGTATTCTCCGTCTGTAAATTATTGTCAACATGTTGATACATTTCAAACAAAATGTTTTCAATATCCCTGTTTGTGACCACACCGTTCAGAGCGTCAAACGGCTTAAGCTCAAATTACGTGGCCACTAAATAAATAATTCCTGAATCGTCTTCATCTGGGCTATTTTGTAATATATTCCAACCTGAATAGAATGGCATAATATCCCCTAAAACGATTACAGCGCTACTCGTGGTGTTACTGGTATAAGACCTCAATTTATCTAGCAATTACTAAGGTGAAGCAACATTTGTCTCGGTCAGTCTAATCTAGTCTGAGATGGATCCATTTGTATCATTTCTATTTTTGAGTATCTCCGTCTTGTCTCCGTCCTTCAGACGGCAAGTTAAGCTAATAAAATAGATCCTGGCTTACAGGAGTTACTATGGTGGGAATCTGTGGCAGGCTATAATAAAGTAAATTAAAAGACTTAAAAAACATTTGATAAGTCTCAGCAGAAGGTGGCTATAAATCTACCTAAACTAATCCGCACTAGGTTCACATAGTGGAGTGTAATCTGTTTTTATCAATTCAATTTGTGAGAGAAGGCTTTACTCAGCATTGGGAAAATTTGACTGTTTTAAAAAATACACACACAAAACCTCGTCAAACCTATATTTTCCGAGTGGTGGTGGCAAATACATACCATCTACACCCATATTTCTTCGATGATATTAGGTGCCGATGTAACCGAGGGCCAGTCTATTGATTTTATACTGGAAAGAATTGCAGGCTTCGGAATGCAGACATTTGGATAGGAATAACCCCAAAAACACTTTCCAACAGAGTTATAACTTAAGGTCTGGAAACCATCAACTATGTATCCTGGAGACGAGCAAAGAAAAAAGAAATTTTATTTGTTACACCATGAGAGACATAATATTTAGCTGATAAATATCAATACAAACATATCAAAAATTCAACCATTCAATTACGTTCGAACGATTAACATTATCTGAAAAATATATAGAAACAACAAACAAATACACATTATTATGTATCTCATGGTTGAGCCAAATAGGTTTCCAGATTAGCTTAATGCCAGGCATAAGTGCTAGGCGCTGATTTTTATATGGACCTTCCTGAGTCTTTGCAGTCTTGGAAATTTACTATTAATTAATAATAATAAAAAATATACTTATAAATCTGGAAAAATCAAGTGTACTATTGGAAATAGTACTGGTCTCAAGGAGCATTGTCTTTTGTCTGAAGATAGAAATAAGCAATAAAACATCTACTGCAGGACAAAGGTCTTCAAAGACCGTCACTACGAACAGCTTTGTGCTGTGCGCATTCAACTTTTACTCTTTATGTAATCATTAGTTTTTACCCACGAGCTCGTTTGTGAGTTTCTCATCAAACATTCTCCGGGATAAAAAGTATCCTATGTGCTAATCCAGGACCAAATCCTATGTGCCAAATTTCATTAATCTCCGTTTAGGCGTTTTAGCGTGATTGAGTAACAAATATCTAACCATACGAACTTTCTAATTTATAATATTAGTAGGATATTAGTAAAATTACAATTAATTATTAGATTTGCTCTCTGCCTACCCCGAAAGGGATCTGGCGTAATGATATAGATAGATAGACACTAAATGCGTGAGTCTTTCCATAATTAATAAAACGTCGGTGTACTTATAGTGGTATATAACGCACACTTAATGTACTTAAATGTGATTTAAGGGTGATGTGTACTTATAATTTAATTACTCTGTCGGTAATTTTGCATGTCAGGTTACCTCTTGGGTTTGATGTTCATAATATTTCGAGCCAGGGCAGACACGAAAGTAAAATAAAAAGGCAAAAAAAGAAACAATGTAGTTTTATTTTTGTACTGAATTTAATGAAGGTAAACATGACATAAATAATGAAATCATTACATAACAAACATCTTTTTAAAAGAAATGAAATCAATTATATTATCTCCAAATTATAATAGGAAATTGGGGGTAAATTCTTCAAGCGAGAAAACCTTACGTTTTTCAAACTAGAAGCCATTAGAAAACACTTTGTAATCTAGCAAAGATCACTTGAGTAGTGCATCTAATAGTTTTTGTAAAAGTGGCAGTACAAATTAAGGTAAAAAACATATTGATTCACTTAAAAGATGAGGTGTAATTGAAAGAAATACATAAAAATACATAATGCAAAGTAATTTAAAAATAGTATTTGGCATATAAAAGTATTTTGTAGTATGTGAGGCAATAAATAATAATATCACAGTTATATATACCGCTTATGAACAAAAAAAACCATCATAAAAATAATAAACATCATAATGTTAAAAAAAATAATTAAAAGCGTTTAAAAATGCGGTGGGGAAACCAAAAATTATATAATAATTATATAATAAAATAAATAAAATACTTAAAGTAGAGATAAACTTTAACACGCCTAACGTGAAACTGCAATAACTTAACAAAGTGACAACAATATTTAAGTAATACCTATTGAAATAAATAACTTAAAAATAATCTTAAAATAATTTCACTAATAAATAAATTTTAACTAATATTACATTTTAGTTCACTAACATAATGCTAATGAACCAATATTAAAAACAAGGAACAACGTTATTGCTTTATAAAATATTAAAACTACTGCTTCAGAAATGGAAATTTAACTGACTGAGAGTGAGTATGAGGTAGCAAGGGGCAGTCAATCGAAAAAGCACACCACCAAAACATTAAATATAAAAGCGAAGTAAGCTGAAGAAATAGGGTGAAATAATGCGATGAATATGAAAAGTGAGAGTGAAAAATTTATAACAAGTGGAAGAATTGAGAAAAGCGTGGAAAGATTTTACATAGAACCGATGGAGAAGCCACAAAGTATGAATATTAGCCAGGAGAAGATGAAAGGGATTCTAATAAATACTTGTAAGAAAGGAGCCATTTGACACTAAGCTACTAAGTATTAAGTTTCGAGCATTTTAAACTCTCTTTGAATGATGAAAGTCTGTCATTCTGATTCCATAGAACTTATAATGATTGCTGAATTAGAAATAATAGTAGATTATGTTATGCTGCAAAACTCTGTTTGAATACTTAAAATATCATCCTTATGGCATAAAATTGAAAAAAAACTGAATAAGCAATGATAGTAATTTACAATACACTGCATATTTAATAGGCCGTAGAGATACAACTAGATAAACCTACTGTAAAATAAACTAAACCATTTAATACAAATACTGTTTTAACTAGTAGTAGTATCATACGGCATATAACTATTATAATTCATGTCGTACGCCCTTCTATACCCTCCATGGTGACCATGCTCATGTTCATGGTGTTCTTCATGACTATGGGAATGATGGTGTGATACTTCAGGCTTGGTGATGATCTCGTACGTTGTGGACTTATGTTCCCCGTGTCCTTTGAGACCGACTAACGCAGATAGTAAAAGAGACATCAAAGCAGTCATCAAAGCTTTTCCAGCGAGAAGTGCTAAAGCTCCTAAAGCAGCCGCTGCCAGGGTACCTGAAAATTAGAAAATAAAGCATTGATTATTTGTAATCGTGATACAAATAACTATATGAAATAATATGAAAATATATCATCGTTTTAGCCGTCTCTTCTTTTGCATATCATCTTGGGGACTTTTTTCTATACTTATATTATAATTGCTGACTCAGACTGAGAAGCTTAATTGATAATTGATTTAAGTTTTTTACAATAATTGAGTTAAATTTTTATATTGTAGTATTGTATCTTGATATAACAAAGCCCAGTTACAAGTGACGCGTTAAATTAAATTAAAGTTTGACCAAAACAAGGTTAACGAATCTAATCATTTTTAGAATACGATCGTATATAATAATATAATTAAATTTCTATATTATCAAACAGATATTGTATATTGTTTGTTTATTGCAAATGTCAGATTTTTTAATAGCTGTTATAGTTTAAGTTTTTTATCACCTTTCATCATTAGAGCAGCAGCAAGCAAGGCTCCACCACCACCGCCTTTGCCGCCACCACCCAGTCCACCTCCGCCAGACTTCCTCCCAACGGACTCTCTATCTCCTTTCGCCATATCCATAGCTTCCTTTGAAGTCTGAGGATCCAGAAGTCTGTACCTCAAAGAATGTCCATCCAAGTAATCTTGGAGACGATACAAAAGAAACCTATTCAACTTTTCTTCAGGTTTTCCAGGGAATTGACGTGTTAATTCCGCTGCCATTTCTTCCGGACTGGGAGTGTTAGTTTGATTCTCCTTCACGATACTCAATCCAGGCAGAAGATTTAGCTCATCCCGAGAGCTCAAATCTTCCAGGAAAGATAGTACATGAACTTTCAAGCACTTAGGACTTAATAAACCGGTGCATTCTTTATGCAAAGATCTGCTATTCCTCTCTGTATTATTAACCACTTTATCATTATCTACAATAGCATTCGGTTCAGAGCCATCTATAGCTCCTGCACATTCGCTCACTAAACACACAGTAATAACTGCTATAGACACAACATATTTGCTATACATTTTCAACACTTTATCACTGACACTTATTGCAGTCCTTGATTATTAGTATATCATCTCTTTAGGCGTGCTGCAGCAGACTGATACTGCCAATTGGATAGCAATTTGTTTTATACCATTCAAGTTGGCAAAAAGTACTCCATGATACAAGAAAAATGTTAAAAAGAACAAATGCAACTATTTGGAGCGTTATTGTTGGATGCCGATGCGGCGGCACTTTCAAACTGTAAATAGTACGATGTTGATAATGGAAAAGTCGAAAGTTGCTCTGAGATAATTTAGCTTAAAATTGTTGATAGTCTGAGAGCATTTGTCTAATTGAATTATGGTGACAATGGGCTTGTGATTTGTTGACTTTAGATAGAAATTAGATCTTGCTTTTACGTTTTATGGAGGAGTTTTCGTTGAAAAGTATATGTTATTGAACTGGTGTCATTGATAACTGTGTCGTTGGTTTAGTGACGCAGGTTGCGGCTGATGATTGCTAATTGCTCGGATCAAATCCTAAGTGGGAAAATATGTTGTTGAGGTAAACTATCTAATTTTTTAGCAGCAGTTTGGAGTTTATATTTGTGCAATACTAAGGTCTTAATATAATAACGAACGGCCATATTGCCATTATGCCGGAATGTTAGATATTTTTTTTAAATAATTGATGACTTCATTAAGATTATCGGCATAACGTGGGTGTTCAAGTGGTGTGTGGCAGAACGCGTGCTCGTTAAAACCAAACTATAGTTGTTACTAGCATTCTTTCTGGCTAGTTTTATTGTACCAATACATAATCTGCGGAAATTTATTTTGGGTAGTTAGTTAAGTATATTTATTTGTCCAAACATGTGTAAGTACATAGGAAGTAAACATCGATAATAGAATCAACATGTTTTTTCCCAATCAGGCGTACATATATAAAATGATTTTTTTTTTAAACCGTCCCAATAAAGTCAATTAATCCAGTAAAATAAAATAAATGTCAATGAGATCAAAGTTGGTACACACATAAAATATGAGTTATTATTTATTATAATTGTTGTTTAGACAAAAGTGCGCTAGATAAATCAATAATTATTACTTTATTTATCAGGGAGAAAAAAAAATACGTTTAATAATACTTAATTCAACTACACAGATGAAGTTGAAAAATTCATGTAAACCCTACCTACCTACCTGTAGACCTACGTTGACTACGTACGCTATGGGATCTACGTTGTCATGAGCTTGAATCTCCAAAATATTTTTCCAGTTTGATTTATTTGTGCATTTAAAGGCACCATATGACACATATCATCATGAAAAATCTTTTAAAAAAAAAGGTAAACCGACTTCAAAAAGCAAAAAATAAATATTTGAAGTCGGTGCTGGTTGGTGCAGTCGGTTACTTGGCACCGTCTTCAAATATTTATTTTTTGCTTTTTGAAGTCGGTTTACCTTTTTTTTAAAAGATTTTTATTTTACAATTTTAAGTGACGAGTGAATTATTTAGTAATATTTATACACCGATATTATATTATTTTGCTGAGTTGTACAGTAAGGTACCTACAGGATTAATATAATGACTATAATAACGGAATCTATACATTCGTGCTGTTCGCCGTTAAGGAGTTCCCTCTTGTATATTCAAAGTCCAAGGTCCAATACCAATAACATTAAAATAGGACCACCTCAAAACTATACTGAACCCAATGCAAAAAGAATCATTAAAATCGGTTCATAAGCAAAGTGCTTATAAAAAAGGACGAATTATGAACCTCCTTTTTTGAAGTCGGCTAATATACTGCTTAGTTCTATAGTAAGGTACCTATAGGATTGACGTAATACCCATAATATCTCAATTTACACATGCCTATTGTTTGTCGTTAAGGAGTTCCCGGTGTATCTTCTAAGTCCAAGGTCCAATGAAAATGAAATTAAAATGGGACCACCTTGGAGCTATACTGAACCCAATGCAAAAAAAAAAACATCAGTTCACAATTGACGGAAATATCGCTGAACATACATAAAAAAAAGCATTCATACAACCGAACATAGAACCTCCTCCTTTTTGAAGTCGGTTAAAAATAACAAGTGTAGAGGAATTTTTTTAAGTCGTGGTTCGACTTTGATAATTTAAATGTCAAATTGAATGTAAACAACTTTTGTATCCCGAACTACAGCCAACTTAGTAGAACACGTATCTTAAGCCAACTTTTTTCCGCGACAAAGTATGATGAAAATAGTTTAAAAAAATAGTGGTCTAGTGTAGTAGTTTAAGGAACAATATAAATACTGTTGCAACTCATACTATAAATTAGAATAAACTTATGCACTGAACACTAAACATCTTTTTTTGCATACACCGAACCTTAAGCCGTGATTATACTTTGCGACCACGATTCCGATCTGACAGCCTTAAGACGCCATTACAAGGTCGGAGTCAGAGTTGGATCCAACTTCACCCGACCGCGACTGCGACCAAGGACATTTAGTGATGCAGTCATCCTTATGATAAATATCAATGTATCGATATAATATGATACTGTTGTCGTGTAAAAAAAAATGTGAGAATGAAAGTGATTAATGATGTATGGAAACATCGACGTTTTTTTACAAAACCTCAAATTATACATCAATAAATCGCCAATAAAGAAATCTTAATAAAGAATTTCCTTAAAAATACTAATTGATTAATTTGTACCATTGCGCTGAATGTGGTGAAAATTAAAAAATAAAGAATAGAAAATAGTAAATAAAAAATAGAAAGGAAATTCATAGAATATGTGTATTAAAAACAAATATTAAGCTATCATATTTAAATTAAATGTAGATTACATTTACAATAAATAAAAAAGACAAAAATAAAGCTTTCTCTTTTTGCTACTCAAGAAAAAATAAAGAAAAAACTATTGCGATAGGCCTCGTCAGCGGACGAAAGTAACGTTTCCTTTTTTTTATTATTTAAGTCACTATTTAAGGGTCTTGATATAATACTGACAATAAATGATTTTAAAAGTCATGAGCAATAATAAGTATAGTCATAGAAAGATCTTGACCTACGGCAAAAATCTGTACTTAAGCTTTCATCAAGTAAAATGTCACTTCATGACAGGCGCAGAGTTACCGTTTGTTATGAAATTTACCCAAGTTCTTTTTTTTTAGATTAAGTGGCCGTGCTGTTAAAATATTTCCCTAGGAGTACGAAAATTTTGAAATGATAACCTAATTTCACATTATGTCAATCCAATGTCATCCACGGTCAAAAATATCCTTGTCGCAAGTTGGTAACACTTTAATAAACTACAAATTTTGAGGGTAATTATTAAACGTAGGCCCACACTATGCTTTCTTCCTGTGTCGAGGGTGCATTTACAAACATGAAATTTCACATACACAAATACCCAGATTGAAACAAATAATTGTGGATCACACAAAGATTTGTCCCGTGCGGGAATCGAACTCGCGACTATCAGACACGACACAGTGGGCGGAGCGTCTTTAGCTCTTAACCACTGCGCTCAATCATCCTTACCTCTCCCTCTTTCTCAAGTTGCTTTGAGTAAGAGGGAGTTCTTACTTTGCCGTTCAGAAGTTATCTGATGAATTGTAAAATGGATGGGTGGAATATGTAGTCTCTACAAAAGGTTTCCTGGAAGAGATCACTATTAGTGATAAAAACGCCCATTGTTACACTACGTTGTTCAATCCGTCAACTCTCTCTTACCTCAAAGGAAGATTTGAATTCCTTCATGAAACACATTCAAGGTTGCTGAGGTCATCGGCATCATCATACGATAAATCCTTTACTAATCAAGCCGTTCGTTTGTGGAATGCATTGCCTGTGACAGTCCGACGCGCACAATCGTTAGCGTCCTTTAAAAAACTGTTTTATAATCGCTTTCTGCATCTATGAACTTTCCAAGCACTGTTACTCTTAGACTAAGACTTATCTATTACGATATATTAGTTATGTGTGAAATGTGTATGTGTATATAATATATACGTAATATGTATGTAATGTGACTATAATGTATCATCTAAGTTTTTAGTGTACGCCACCAACTGCGCTCTTTTACTATTACTGTTAATGTTGTTTCTTCCATTGTATTGGTTGTCTGGAAGAAATTGGTTTCAGCAATAAGACCGCTAATTGTACATATTAGTCTGTAATTAATTGTTTATAAATTATAATTTTACTGGTATACAATAAAGAGTACTTTATCTACCTACCTTTTAAATTCATAAATTGTATTTTAACGTTGTGTATCTTTGGTGGAACAAATTATTATCTATCTATCAATGTCTGTTCTTTTAGATGTTAAATATTTCTTTTGAATAGTTGTCACAGACAAGGAATTCGCCCTGTATATAGGGGTGTGTAATAAACATGAATATTACATTGACTGCCTCGTTAGCCTAGTGGCAAAGCACATCACTCTGTGATCACGAGGTCCTGGGTTCAAATCCTAAGTCGGCCAAATTTTTTCTAACAGAAACTTTCTAGTATGAGTCCGGAGTCTGGAAATGTGCCCGGTATATGCCAATAGGCTCGCCCCCTATTACATGAGACCTAACATCGTCGGCGAAACGTGCGTGTACTTAGTACACCTCTGCCACCCCCGTTTGGAGAATATAGGCGTGACGGTGTTTATTTTTAATACATACACATTCACATGGAGTTGTATTCCAGTCCAAGCAACCAAAGGGAGTCATTATTATTCTGTTTTGTTTGTATTATTAAGGGTAAGACCTAGGATGCAGAGAAAGAACGCCCAACGCCCGAAAATCTTCGCGCTATGTGGCCCGCCCATTGCCACTTCAGCTTGCTAATCCTATGGGCTATGTCAGTGACCTTAGTTCTTCTACAAATCACCTCATCTCTGATCCGGTCACATAGAGAAACGCCGAGATATAGTAATAAAACAATATAATATAAAACAAAGTTCGTTTATTTTTACGTGCGCAGAAGATTGAAAACATAGCAGTTATAAATAACATATATACATACGTTTAGGAACATAAAATATATCATTATATATTATTAAAATATCTATACATATTATATTTGTAAGTTAATTACTGATATAAACAGTCTTTAAGATACATATTCAAAATCATAAATGAATTATTATAAATTATATAAATCACATTTGTTACATATTTATAACGTTTTATACAAATACATCTTAATATACAAGAGTAATTTCATAATATTAAATAATAAACAATGCAATAAACATATAAAAATAATTATCAAAAATAAAACATTTATTTAAAAAATAACAAATAGAATAGCAATAATAGGTAGCTTTAGTAACACTGGTGCTTTCTTAACCTAAAAATAAATAATTTCAATAAATAGTAATTATTCGATACAATCTTCGTCGCTTAACTATTTACATTGTTAATGGAGAAATGTCAATATTTCATCATATTGAAGTCAATATTTAAATAGTTAAATAAAATGCATAAAATAAAATATGTTTGAGAAGTACCTACTAATAAAAAATAAATTGATCACCACATCATGTACGAAAATCAAAAAATATACAATAAAATAAATAAAATAATACTGTAACTCTGACCAATAGATAAAAACTACATAAATTAAAAATAGATATCACAATTAAAATTCCACAATTAAATAAATACGTTACATATAATTAAAACATTTAAAAACAATAACCTGACTTAATACTACCAAAATAAATTACATTTCTCAAATAACATTGGAGCCCTGGTATGACAGAACTCCTCAACCCAGATTTTATTTTAAAAGTATTTTTTCTTAAGAGTCTCCGTGTAAGGCGAGCGCGTATGAGACGAACTATGAGAGGGGCAGAAGCCAGGAAGGTCTATAAGGAAAAAACCTGTTGGGACTCTGCACTATCTGCCTACAAGAGATCTGTCGTGATGATATAGATGGACAGTTTTTCTGTTAACTTAACAAACAGGTTGAAGAGATGTGTCATAACAAGGCCAAGTATAGACTTTTGGAGTATTTAAATACTCCATTTTAGCTGGTGGTCTTAACGTCTTCGTACATTCAAATTCCTTCCGTACCCTGAATGCCCATATCCTCCAACGTCTTCATGAGCCGTAGAGTGAGAATGAGAATGACTGTATACAGGCTTGGAGACGATTTCGTAGGTGGTAGACTTCTGGCCTCCAGTAAGAGACTTGAGTCCCACAATCGCTGATAGAAGTAACGACATCATGGCAGTCATGAGGGCTTTTCCAGCGAGGAGAGCTAGAGCTCCAAGTCCCATGGACATGAGAGTACCTGAAAAGAAGAGTATAATGAAATATAAACCATATATGTTTATACCACCTATGAAAGTGGAGGAAGCCAAAGACGTTGTAGGAAAGAACTTGTTGGATTTCTGTACTCTGTGAATACTGTAAGGGGTCTGGCGTGATGATATTCATAAATAGGTAAATCACTGTTTTTATTGCATCACTACCCGTACCCGTGACTTGGTTCGTGTTATTTTCAGGCATTTATAGGTATTTTGTAGATAACGTTAATTTTCGTGCAAGAGAAGAACGATGTTTGAAAGAATGAAGATTTAAGTTTCTTTGGTTGATAAACATTTGTTTATATTTGGAAATTAAAATGTGAAGCGAAGTATCACATTAACCCTGTTCGGGGTTAGGTAAGTAAATACTCTAACTTAAAATACGTAAAATATTGGTAGATAGATAGATAAATCATTTATTTCTTGAAACATGGAATTATACAGAGGTTTTTGTTATTATAATATTTTTATAGTGTTATATGTTTCGCCAAGAACACGGTATGCAAATTTTTCATACTTATAAAATCTAACATTAATTACTGTCCATTATAATTATTATAAAAATGTCATATCATATGCTGATCACGACGTCCTGGGTTCAAATCCTAGGTCGGACAAATGAAGTTTTTCTAACGAAAACTTCTCAGTATGAGTCCGGAGTCTGGAACTGTGCCCGATATGTCCCAGCAAAAGTCTCGCCCCCTATTACATGGGACCTTACATCGTCGGCGAAAAGTGGGTGCACACAGTAAACGGTGACGGTGTGTGTGTTTTTTTTAATAAAATTATACACCCAATATCCAAAATAACATGTCAAGAGTAGATGCAATTATTAATAATTAATAATGGAGTATTGCTATCAAATTCGCAGTTACAGTCTGGAGTTCGGCATTGTTCTTAGTATAACGGCTCTTACAACATTAGGACCGGCTGATTTGATGATCGGCGAAATGTGAGTGTATACTACACCTCTGCCACCCGCGGTCGAGGAATATAGGCAAGACTGTGTTAATCCGTCAAGACCTTGGTTTCTTTTCACATAGCGTTTTTGTCGTATTTTTAAATGTAAATAATATGCAACATCACGCCTTCACTCTCAAAAAGGACAGAAATGTCCCGTGTATATCCACATATGGCTCGCTGACGACGTGAGCCGTAATACCATAGGAAGTGAATCTATTGCCATTATCACTCTCATCATCAGCCCGTAACAGATAATTGCCACCAAGTCCTCCATTATATCCTATTCCACAAAATTCCAGACTGCAGACCGCAATATTTTTTACATATAATGTATCTATATTATCACGCCAGATCCCTTGCGAGGAATGCGGAGAATACAGAGTGTAAGTTCATAGAATGCTGCAATAATCCTTTGTTTAACCTGGCATTCGAAGCCGGGAAAGCGTAATCAAGAGTTCCGTTGTACGCCAGCAGTTGGCATTAATAAAAATGTCACGAAAAGTAATTAAAGTAAGAGTATTTTGAACAAGCGTTGCTAATCAGACCGTGATAATGATAGAGAAAAAACAATGCCGTCTTAATATACGCAGCAATTTCACTTTTACTACCCATTTTGATAGGACGTGAGGTATAATTTGGTTTAAAGTACTTATTTACTAAGTACACTGACATTTTATCAGAGTTATAAAGAATTAACCATCCTGTACTGTCTCACTTTTGGGAAAAGCCTTCCTTTCATAAATCGAGATGAAAGAGAACAGGTCATACTCCACCACGCCGATTGAGTACGGAAAAGCGACATTCATAGATATAAAAAAATATAGTAACATCGCATAGTAAAAAAGCTTTGTGGCGCTTTCTGATCAACAAAGTTATTATACGGTCTAGAAATATTAAAGTATTACAATTGCTTGCTGTCAAAAACTTAATAATAAATAATAATATTAGCCGTGTTAAGAAACTCTCCCACCGTTGAGCACTGGCCTCCTCTCAAATTGAGGTTTAAGCCATAGTCCCCCACGCTGGTCTAGTGCGGGTCGGCGAACATCACACACCTTCGAGAAACTCAACATGCAGGTTTCCTCTCGATGTTTTTCTTCACCGTTAAAGTAACTGATAGTTAATGTTTAATACGCACATGTTTTCGAAAAGGTGCGTGCCTGGGTTTCAACCGGAGACCTCTGACTTTGCAGTTCAACGGTCTAACCACTAGGATATCACTACTTCTTTTTCAAAAACTTAGTGCTTTAAAAAGTTTTTTTTTTAAGACTTTAGTATATTTTTAGCTAAATATATTTATTTAAGTTTATTAATCTACGAATGTTACTTAGGATTACCAAGGCATTTCATAAGGTGGTCTTTACACAAGAGATGGGCAAGTATGCAAAGCTTGTTAAGTTTTGTCCTCGTTTTTTATTTAAAAGACGTAGGAAACGTGGCTGTGTCATAGGTGCGTAAACAAACACAAAATTCACATACACAAACACCCAGACCGAATTATCTCGTGCAGGGATCGAACTCGCAACTACTCGATCAAGCAGGCGGAGCGGCTTAAGCTCTTAACCACTAGACCAAGCCATCCGTCTAAAAGTAACAACATACAATAACATCACAATAAAGTTCTCCAATATAATCGACTCATTCTGAACGCTTAGCTTCTCTTAGTTTTGATAGAAAAGCTCATTCACTCCAAATTATGGAAATAAATAATAATAATATTAGCCCTGTTAAGAAACTGTCCCACCGTTGGGCACGGGCCTCATCTCAAACTGACAAGGTTTAGGCCATAGTCCACCACGCTGGCCCAGTGCGGGTTGGCGAACTTCACACACCTTCGAGAAAATCTTAGGCATGCACGTTACCACACGGTGTTTTCCTTCACCGTTAAAGCAGGTGATAGTTGATGTTTAAGAGGTGCTTGCCTGGTTTGAGCCCGAGACCTCTGACTTTGCAGTCCAACGGTCTAACCACTAGGCTATCACTGCTTTTTGTAGTTAGTTTTGTATAACTATGGCAATGAAGAGATTCCATTGACGATTTCCTCATACATCCTGCTATTCATTATCAATAAATAAACCCGGGTATAAAGATAGCTTTACTCGTAGATTATATTGAGCTACATACGCATTAATAAGTAGAGAAATAGACATCGAGAGCGAAAATGTAAACCGCGGCATTGAGAAATACAGTGGGACATATGACATGTGTAGGCATGACTGCCTCGTTGGTCTAGTGGCAAAGCGCATCCCTTTGTGATCACGAGGTTCAAATCCTAGGTCGGTCAAGTGTAGTTTTTCTAACGAAAACTTCCCAGCACGAGTCCGGAGTCTGGAATTGAGCCCGGTATACGGCAATAGGCTCGCACCCTATAACATGGGACCTAATATCGTCGGCGAAACGTGGGTGTACTCAGTACACCTCTGCCACCTTCGCTTGGGGCATATAGGCATTACGGTGTTAGGCATGATACTTTTCACAACAACAACAATGAACAATATATATAAATTTTTCATTTGTCGCAACGCTGCTACTTTTCTTGACGATGGCTGCTAGAATCACACTTAATATGAAATCGCATGTTATTCCGATGTGATCGTTTAGCAGATCAATCAGGCGTGTATATGAACTTTTCAAGTCATAAACCTTCACACATAATATTGTTGTTAAGCCGAAAAATAACGTAGGACCACAACAGGAATTATTCATGTATCGTGGTGAGTTTAAAAATACGAAATTCACATAAAGAATTACTTAGACCGAACAAATTGCGGGTAACCCAAAGACTTGTCCGGTGGGGTCGTCCAAGCCGTCCGTCAATACTAGGTATAACAAAATTTAGTTTTTCTTAGTTTGATGTTTTATATGGGACTCTGTTTATTTATTTACAGCGCCATTATCTATATCTTTTTCATATGCGCTATAAACGGAGTATCTTTCAAGTTAACATCTCTTGTGATCCAGGTGCACCACAAATTAGCGGGAAGCTGTTTCAAGCGAGGAATCCATACTGAGTTGTATTTAGCCTCTTCACTGCTGCGGCAAACAAACGAATATAACATTTAATTTAAGTTGTAACAATGTTGTCGTAACAATGTGCCTTTGTATGAGACGAACTATAAAAGTCGAGGAAGCCAGAGAGGTATGCAAGGAAAGAACCTGTTGGAACTCTGTACTCTCTGCCTACCCCGTAAGGGATCTGGCGTGAGGTTATAGATAGATAGATAGATTATAGATGTGCCTTTGGTCGCTATATTTTTTTCCTTTCTTCTATCATATTCACTCTTCACTTCAGTAGCAAACATTAGCAAGTGCGACGCTATTAACACTAGTTTTAGCAAAAAAAAATCATTGCCTGTGAAATTTCAATCACTGTAAAATACAATTTTAATTTCATACATTGAAATAATGCAAAAGTAGCAATATCATTCATTGAGTATGTAAATTTTGAGGCGCTCGTAGCGCTGTGCGACCGCGGTGTTCTTACCGATCACCAAGGTTAAGCAGCGTTCGACTCGGTCGGCCTGAGATGGCTGACCGTTTGTAGCATTTTCATATTCGAGCGTCTCCGTGCTTCGGAAGGCACGTTAAGCCGTTGGTCCCTGTTACCACTTAATGTGATAGTTGTTAAGCCGAGTTGGAAGCCTTAAAGGCGGCTTGATAAGTTCCAACAACGGGTGGCCACAAACCTGCCTCCACCAATCCGCACTGGGTCCGCGTGGTGGAGTATGACCTAATCTCTCTCACCTCGATTTGTGAGAGAAGGCCTTTGCCCACCAGTGGGCAGTATAGGCTGATATTATTATTATTAATATTATGTAAATTTGACATGTCCGTACTTCATTTTCACCTACGTGATTTCTTAATGTTAGTAAGGAGAGAGAACGAACTGAAAATTGCCATAATTCCCCGAATTGCTTAAACTTTGCTTTAAACTCTATGCAAATCTATCAGCTGTATGTCTATTGTAACTATAGTTTAGTACCAGTATTAGTGTTGTACGCATCAGCAAAATACTTCAAACGGTGTATAATGATAATTGGTATGCTATATTTGTATTTACGGAAAGGTGTGGCTTTAAAAAAAAAATCCATTATACTATGCAAAATGTCGAATATTTAATTGAAATTCGATAATCTAATAGTATAGTACCGTATAATGCAGGGGCAAGGCCCCAGGTTCCAACCTTCGGGCAAAGTGCTAATCGAATTTTTCTATGAAAAAACAAACTCATTGGCAGTATGGGGATGTGACATGTATAATGAAAATAGGCTTGGACTCTATTATTCGGAACCTAAGATCTTTGGTAAAATATGAATAGGTACGATACACCTCTAATTGGAGACTACAGGCAGACCAGTGTTTGTGATTAAATAAAGAAGTATTTTAGTTTCGGTGGTCTGTGAGTTTAATGCTTTAGTTATTGCAAAAATAAGATTTTTATCAGTTTTTTTAATATCTATCTATCTATTTATCTATAACCTCACGCCAGATCCCTTGCGGGGTAGGCAGAGAGTACAGAGTTCCAACAGGTTCGTTCCTTACATACCTCTCTGGCTTCCTCGACTCTCATAGTTCGTCTCATACACGCTCGCCGGTTACGGAGACTCTTGACTTTTCCATCAGATAAGATTCGGTTTTTTCAATATATTTTTACTTTCACTGTTCAAAGTATCCGCCTCTGGGACTCGTTACCTGAATCTATAAGACGCTAAATACTTAGAAATATTTAAGCGTGACCTTAAAGCACATTTTCTACAAACTTAATACTTCTAGGTTCTTTTTCTAATTTTTACACCGTTTTTTTCATGAGTTTCTTCTTAACTATTATACTTATTGCGTCATTTATTTATATTATGTATCAATCCATATATCTGTCTATCTATATCATCACGCCAGATCCTTTGCGGGGTAGGCAGAGAGTACAGAGTTCCAACAAGTACTTTCCTTACATACCTCTCTGGTTTCCTCCACTCCCATAGTTCGTCTCATACACGCTCGCCGGTTACGGAGACTCTTGACTTATCCTTCAGATAAGACTCGGTCTATTTGGTCGTGGTAAGATAGTCTAGGTCTTCCCCGGTACCTTACATTCTTCCACTATATGTATAATAGGTAAAACTGGCTTTATCATTAATATCTATTGAATTGTTTATTATTTTAATTTTTTTCATTTACTGAAATTCTGTTAAATTGTTGCACTCTACACATTTTTATCATAACTAAGGTTACTACCTAAAGGTTGCCTGGAAGAAATCGCTATAAGCGATAAGGCCGCCTTACTGTGCCTATAAGAATGTCAATACTTTTATTTCTTTTTTGTCATTTTTCAGGTTGTTGTATTGTATTGTATATTTTTTTGCTGATATTCTGATGTCCGTTTTTACAAAGCATGAATTACTTTGAAGTTATGCGATACTTAACGAAGTACTTCTCTTATACAATGGTCTTATTATTGTATAATTTATAGCTTTTATTAGACAATCGGTGATTGTAAATAAAAAGAAATCGCCAAATAAAATGCTTTCTCAAACAAATGTAATTACTTTTGTTAATAGTTGGTTCTTCATCTATTGTATTTGTCATTTTAAAATAATCTAGATATGACAATACTGTTATTTATGGGTGATATGACAATACTGTATTTACTGTCGTGGGTGCGTTGACATATATTAAATTCACATACATTTACACCCAGACCTGAGCGAAAATGTGTTCACAAAAAATATTGTCCCGTGCTGTCTCAAACCCGCCATTATTCGATTCAGGGCGCTAAATCGTCCGTCATTGTACTTATTGAGATTGTAATAAAAACAATCTAGATTTGAATTTATCTTATTTATATCTTTGACCTTTGCCCAGCAGTGGGATAAAAAGGTTAAGAAAATAAAATATCTATACTTTATCACATAAACTAAAGTCGGCTGCCTTTTCTATATACACGCTGTAATTTTAGTCGTAAAGCCGAAATAATGTATCTCATGCCTATAGTTCAATGAATAAAAAGAACACTTCAATATGACGGACGTAACTGACGGACGATGCAGTAAATGAGTGTAGTGGTTAAGAGCTTAAGTAATGACGGACGATTTAGTGCAGCGGTTAAGAGTTTAAGTCACTCCACCCACTGTAACTAATAGTCGTGCGTTCGATTCCCGCACGAGACAAATCTTTGTGTGATCCACAATTATTTGTTTCGGGCTAGGTATTTGTGTATCTGAATTTTTTAAGTTTGTAAACGCACCCACGACACTGGAATAAATCCTAGTGTGGGGTTCACACACATTCATTCTATGGATCTATCCAAATATCCTAGTCAGGGTGAAAATCTGGCACACCAAAGATACGAGTATCTACCGGTCCGCTGACAAGTCACGCCGTCCTTTAATGTCATTTTGCGCTTGGTATATATAGTGTAATAATTCAGGTTTCAGGTCTGGAAGGGGATGTTCGGATCAAGTCTTCTCACTCCGCAACATCGTAGAGAAGCATCTGGCAGTGGGCCGGAAGGTTTTCTGCGGTTTTGTAGATCTGGAGAAGGCATTTGACAGAGTTGTGCGAAAGAGACTTTGGGACATTTTGCCAGAGTATGGTATAGATGGCACTCTGTTGCGAGCCGTCCAGTCCACTTATGTGGACTGCAAGGCATGCGTACGGGTGGGTGGTAACAGGTCACCCTGGTTTGACGTTAAAATCGGCGTCAAGCAGGGTTGCGTGTTGTCCGCTAGACTGTTTATAATATATCTGGACAAAAGTCTTCAAAGACTGAAAGCGATGAATGAAGGTGTACAAATGGGTGACTTAGTGGTAAAACATCTACTTTATGCAGATGACGCGGTTTTAATAGCGCCAACAGCCACTGATCTGCAAACACTAGTCACAGTTATGAAAAACGACTGCATGATCAATGGCTTACACTTGAATGTGAAGAAAACCAAGATTATGGTTTTTGAAAGGGAAGAAACCAGAACGAATGTAAGGATTGTGGTTGGTAACGATGTCCTGGAGCAAGTGAATGAGTTTATATATCTTGGATGCGCCTTCAGTAAGGATGGGAAATACACCGCTGACATAGAGAGAAGAGTGAGTGCAGGGAACAGAGTGAATGGTGCGATGGGAAAGCTACTCGGGAGCTGGCACTTAAGCCATAAGGCGCAGCTGGCCATACATAACGGAGTTCTTGTCCCAACGCTGTTATATGGTAGCGAGAGCTGGGTATATAAGAAGGAGAATGAAAGTAGGATAAATGCGGTAGAAATGCGAGCTCTGCGGAAGATGTGCGGAGTGAAGCTGACCGACCGCATTAGCAACAGCATAGTAAGACAGCGAGTAGGTATGAAAGATAGTATCGGTGTAAAGATGAGAAAGGGCATGCTCCGTTGGTTCGGGCATATAGAAAGAATGCCAGAGGAAAGAATGACAAAACAGATATACAATGTGAAAGTGGAAGGATGCAGGTACCGGGGAAGACCTAGACTATCTTACCACGACCAAATAAACCGAGTCTTATCTGATGGAAAAGTCAAGAGTCTCCGTAACCGGCGGGCGTGTATGAGACGAACTATGAGAGTCGAGGAAGCCAGAGAGGTATGTAAGGAAAGAACCTGTTGGAACTCTGTACTCTCTGCCTACCCCGCAAGGGATCTGGCGTGAGGTTATAGAATAATTCAGGCTAAGAGAAGAGCGCTGATGTCTGAAATACAGATAATACCAGATGTCTTTATGAAAATTGTTTTTAGTGTCATTGTTGATGTATAACTTCTTGTTTTAATAATGTAATACAAACTTGAAATAAATAAATTATTATTGTTTTAATGCAATTAATTAGTGTTTAATCATTAAAGCGTTCCTCTCGTAGTAGACATTGAATACATTACCTAGGCTTTCGGTCCAGAACGACTAAAGTTACATCGTGTATTACTTTTAATAAAGTTTATTTTAGTGATTGTAGCCCCACATTAGGATAAGATATGTAGTGTGTGCGTTTACATATGTACCTAAAATGTACAGATCAAGGACTAAGCTTATGTCAAAAGTACTGTCATTTACGGATTAATTGTAGAACCTAATATACGTGCTTCATTAGGTTTTCACCAGTTAATAATCTGATTTATGATAAAACTTTAGCTAAATCTACACAATTTATGAATAGATATTTTGCGAAAATTATAATTAAAATTAAATAATATTGATTTATGAATTTATGAAGAAACTTTATACGAAGATTTAGCGCAGTGTCGAATAGTCGCGGGTTCGATTCCCGCACGAAAAAAATCTTTGTGTGACCCACAATTATTTGGTTCAGTCTGGGTATTTTTGTGTGTGAATTTTTCATATTTGTAAACGCGCCAACGACACTGGAATTAATCCAAGTGAGGGGCTAGGTTTCTTTAAAAAAAAATATCACGATTGATATATATGTTAACACAAATTACTGCTAAAAATACGAAGATTTGTATCGGACTGTAAATTAAATAATAAAACCTGGTTTCAAATTTAATGTCTAAAAAGACCCTTGGGGCGGCGGGGTCCGATAGAGTGATCGATTATACTATATATTTATATATAGTTAGACTATACTATATATTTATATATAGCTCTAAATATTGAAATGGTTTATTAAAAAACAATAATAAGTAACTTAGCTTTCCTACAGCAGTACTCATTTTAGATTATACTCCAATTTAAGACATACCTTTCATCAAAAGTCCAGCGGCCATCAAACCACCCATCCCTCCCTTCTTTCCACCAAGTCCACCTTTAGCCCTAGCTTCTCCAACTAACGCCCTCGCTTCCTCAGCAGCATTCTCATCAAGCAACTTCAATTTCACCGTATGCGTGTCCAAGTAATTTCCAAGACGATACAATAAGTATTTGTCCAGCCTTTCATCAGGTTTTGACGGCAAAGACCTGGCTAGTTCCGCAGCAAATTCTTCAACTTTACTCCCATTATCTTTACTAGCTTCTTTTACTAAGCTTACACCTGGTAGAAGCCGTAATTCGTCTTTCCCGTTCAATTTTTCAAGCATCGATATAGCTTCTATTTTCAAGCACGTAGGACTGAAAATTCCACTCGTACAATCTTTTCCCATAGCTCTAGCTGCATTAACCACTGTTGGTTCCAATATGTTTTGAGTTGTATCACTGATTTCTGGATTCGGGAGTGCAGTCACAGCAGTAACTAGTACTAATGTTGATATAAGATTCATATTTGCAACTCGCGTCTGCATCGCAACGAACACTGCTATACTTTGATAAGCAATTGTCTGGTCCACCTTTTATATATCTCACATAGTATGATTAGTAGCAAGTACTCTGCTACCCATTATATTTTCATACAAGGCTGGTTGCAAAAAGTCGTTTGAATCTCATTGTGAATCAAACTCTAGTGGTTCAAGTTTAAGGTTTAGATTATTTTGTGCGTTTCGTAGATATAAGGTTTTAGTTTATTATCGCATGCAGTCATCGGAGTAGAGGCGACTAACGTAAATGTATAGTAATTTTATAAATTTTAATATGTTTAGCAATTTTCATTTTTTCCTTCAAAGAAATTTTGAAGATGTCATAGAGAAGTACTATATCTTCAGCGGTTTTTATTCCATACATAAGTCGTAATAATTTATAATTCAAAATTAATCAATAATGACTTTTGACGAGTTCTTATAGAGATTTTTTTTAGGAAATACTGGTAGGTTTATGTATGTATATCATCAATGAGTCATTATTAGATTTATTTGATATTTTAGCCCGGTATAAAAAGTAGCCTCAATAATATAGCATTTTGTGATACTTCTAAGCCATTTTTAATCAATTAAAATTTTTCTGTATTTGACGGTACAAAATAAATTGTTAAGATACCAGCACAAAGCTAAGCTCCCAGACTAAAGCTAAGTCTAGTTCTTAGTCTTATACCAGTTTTCGTTGATGTCAAGCAGCTGAAGACAGTGACTCATGTTTCTAGATTATATTGTTACTTTAATGTGTTACGAAGCAAAAAGTTCAATGAAAAACTTGTTACGGAAACTTTGTCGAGGCAAGTGCTTTGCACCTCAGTTTTTATGAAGAGCTCTTTTTGCCGCCTTCTCTTTGATAAATATATTTGCAATTGGATTTGTATTCGAATAGCAGCGGAAGCTGACCGCCTCAGTATTGGATTATAAGGAAAATGTTTTTAAAAAGTTCATCTACTGGTAACACCTTTGATTATTTTCTTTTAAAAAGGATCGGCGATGATTTTCGATCTTTAATATATTTTTATTGAATGGTTAAAACTTGATATGTACACTACACAAAATTCTACTAAAAAGATACTTGAATTACCATTAATTACACAAAGTTTCAATACAGAAAAATTGAATTAGAGAATCCTCCTTGCGTCAATATCCTCAATGTTGAGCGTCGTCACCTCCAGGAAAAATGATATTGCGGATTATGTTTCATCAGCTCAGTTCTCAGCCGTGGGTATCGTATCCAAAATTGTGGTGTCCAGGACGGATCGGATCTGATCGGACCAGCACATAGGGTTATGACCTTTTGGTCTCTTTCCTTCTACTTTGCCAGTGACCAGTAGCTTTAGTAGAATAAATTAACATTTTATATAATTTTCTTATCTAATCGCCACAGAAAGTAGATTTTTGTTAGCATACAATCATCCTTCTTCATCAATCCTTCTTATAATAAAATTAATAATCTGAAATATATAACCGTTTGTGGCATTTGTATATCTAAGCGTTTCCGTGTTTTGGAATGCCCGTTAAGTCCTTCCCACACATCTAACTTCACCAATTTGCACTGGGTTAAATAGTAGCAAGCTTTATCCCCATAATGGAAAAAAATATATGCCCTACAAATATTTGATTTGATTTGAGTGTTTGTTCCTGTGTTATCCAATTTTTTCTACATTTTTGTTTTACTCGTAGAGCAGTTTGGAATTCATATTCTACAATGTTCTATTATTGTCATGTTGTTTCTTTCGCTGTGATTTATTAACTTTTTCATAGGAAATATTCATATTAATGAAGCCGTAAAATGAATTTACTAGTAGCACAAAATGGAAAAAAAACCGAATCATCAACTGATAGAAAAAAAAACATATTCCAAAAATGTAAATACCAATTTGTTCTATTAAATTTATCAGTAGAACAAAGTGAAAAAATATTCCAATAAGATCGACTAGTTGAACGAAATCCTAGAACAAATTGAAATACACCGTAGGTTCCTGGTGTGAGACTCTCTTTTTTTTGAAATGGAGATAAACATCTCACTGGAGATAAAATTAACATAAAAAAGCATGTTAAATTACATATCATGCTCGTGTGTTGTGCTTTCAAATATTAGAAAGAGAGCTCAATTATAAAAATTGCATTTGTAATTCGTTCCGTTACTCTGTTAGACAATGGAAAATTTATTTACATTATTTTCTAATCACCGATAGAAAACAGGGGTAATGACTTGAAAAGTAAAACAGAAAAGATTTTTATAATAACTAATGAAATCGGTGTTTCTAAACACCGTCACGCCTATATTCCCCAAGCGGGAGTGGCAGAGGTGCACTGATTACACCCACGTTTCGCCGACGATGTTAGGTCCCATGTAATAGGGGGCGAGCCTATTGACATATACCGGGCACAATTCCAGACTCCGGAGTCGTACTAAGAAGTTTTTGTTAGAAAAACTACACTTGTCCGACCTAGAATTTGAACCCAGGACCTTGTGATCACAAAGCGATGCGCTTTGCCACTCGACCAACGAGGTGTTTCTACTATTGTAGTTATAGTAAAAATTGTAATTATAGTTGTAATTAGTGGTCCGATTGAACTTCTTTTATCTGAGACGCATTAATCATCAATATTACTCAGTATTTGTGTACGTGAATTTTCATATTTATAAACGCATCCACGGCACAGGAATAAATCCTAGTGTCAATACGTTTTTTTTTTTAAATATAAAGTATAGTATATCAGTCAGAAAATTGAGTTCTTTAACGCGCTTGTAGCCCAGCCCTGCGGGCTGCTTTTAGCGAGCACTGGAACTAAGTTTGAGATAGGTGACCGTTTGTGGCAATTCAATTTTTAAACGCGTTTGGGCTTCAGAAGGCCGGTGAAGCCGTGTTGAATTTAGATTATTATGATCATCTCTATGACCTCGATTTACGCAATTAAGCCTGGTATTATTAATTGAGTTATGGTTGTACTATTTGATTTAAAAAAAACTTTAGAATTATTACCTCTTTTAAAGCTTAAAGCGATATTAAGGAAATTATTTTAAAAAAATCTTGATATAAGGATATAGTAAATAGGTATTATGGTTCAGATAATATACTAAAAGTAGGTAGATGGTTCCAATAATATTATTAAACTAATTGTAATCATTTATTTTTCGCGTACATACAAGTAGAGTGTAATAAGTATTATAAATTGGAACTCCATACTTTTCCATAGAGCGCGGAAAATTTGGCAACTATCTCATCATACCAGCCTATATTTGTCCACTGCTGAACATAGGCCTCCCCAATCGCTCTCCAGCGCAGCCGGTCCGATGCCACCTGCATCCAACGACTTCCTGCGATCCTCACAATATCGTCAGTCCATCTGGTAGGTGGCCGTCCCACGCTGCGCTTGCCAATACGTGGTCTCCACTCTAGAATCTTTCTGCCCCAACGCCCGTCCGATCTTCGCGCTATGTGGCCCGCCCATTACCACTTCAGCTTACTAATCCTATAGGCTATGTCGGTGACCTTGGTTCTTCTACGAATCTCCTCATTTCTGATTCGATCACGTAGGGAAACGCCGAGCATAGCTCGCTGAGCAACTCTGAGCTTTTTTATGAGACCTATTGTAAGAGACCACGTCTCTGATTCATATGTCATCACTGGCAACACACATGGCAACTATCTATTTATAGTTATTTAAATGACCAAGACGTGCACTAACATATTTTTTCAATTATTATTAATAGATACCGATATTAGTTAATCCCATCTTGTCTCTTTGTAAAGTATAAATCAAATATCCTATTACTAATTATATAAATATTTTTTTAATTATGTCATCTATTTTTTAATAACTTAATTATAATTTATTTAGTTTTATCATATTTCCTTAATAATTATCCTTATGTTTTAAACTAGCCATGCAAAATTATAAGTTTAAGTATATAAGTATTCATAGAATGTTTATGAAAAAATATAATGGCATCTTAATTTAAATTTAATTTGATCGTAGTTCGAAAAAGTATCAAGTGTAAAGAAATATAAAAATATCAAATACCTTTCATCATCATAGCCATCGCCATAAGACCTCCCATGCCACCCTTTTTTCCACCACCAAGCCCAATCCCGCCTTTGCCTCTTCCTTCTTCAATCACATTCTTAGCGTCTTCGACAGCAGAATCATCAAGCAGCCTCAACTTCACCGAATGAGTATCCAAGAAACTTCCAAGATGGTACAGCAGGAACTTATCCAGCCTTTCATCAGGCTCTGAAGACATTGATCTTGCTAAATCCTCAGCCACTGTATCGTATTTAGATTTAGCACTATCCTTAACTAGACTTATTCCAGGTATCAAAGGCACTTCATCTTTGCCGTTAAGCTTTTCTATCAAAGTCAATGCTCCAATTTTCAAGCAAGCAGGACTTAAAATTCCATTTGTACAGTCTTTTTTTAATACACGAACTTTATTTTCCACTTCAGGGTTAGGCAAGGCCGCGACATAAGTTAAAAAAGTGATCAAAACTATTTGATACATTTTTGGCAACACGTCTGACTTGGTTCCGGTAAATTTAGAACTGTGTGCGTCTAGTATATTGTCACCCTTTTATATTTCATGTTTTGTGGTCAAATGATTACTCCCGAGTAACGTGTTCTAGTCTCTGTTTCTGTATCAAACGATATTCATCTGCAGTTCTGATATCAGTATCAAAATTTTCATCAACTTTATTTGCAACGGCATTAGATTCAAATCTGTTTGTATGTTTAGTGTTCATAGAATGTTTAAGAGCAAAGTTATTATGGTTTTTGTCAGCGTTTTCATAGGATCGTTAGTAAATGAGTGTGCAAGTGTAGAGGTTTTTCATGCGGATTAGTTCTTTAATATTAATGGGTTATAGACGAGTTTGGCGTGACCATTTCTATTATTGGTTTTTGTTTTATTTCGTTAGATGTACGAGAGAACGCATCATAATGCTCGTGAATAATTTCGTTGTGGTTATTTTTGTTTTTTTACTTATCTTACAAATTGATCTGAATGCATTATGAATAATTAGAGGTGTATTTCTGCTATCATTGTTTAGCACCACTGACATTCTGAGTAGTAAGTAGCACCAGTTAATTTTGAGGTCTGAAGGTGATTTTGATATGTAATATTGCAATTATTTATTCTTGATTGTGGGTCGGAAAAATATCATAAGATCGAGAACTTGCTTATTTATTTTAAAGATTTCATGTCTAAAACTTGCGACTGTGTATCAGACAAGCAACAATTATATAACGTGTTTGTACATTCTGACCCACCCTACGAAGAACCAAAAATACTCTATGACATCTACTTATCCTACGAAGAAAGTGGCGTACAAGTTGAGTCTTAATATATCGACTAGAATTTGTAGAACTAGATCGGGCTTATATTGTTATAGGATCATAATTCAGTAAAAAACATTAAAAAAAATAATACATATGTTATATTTTATTCGTAGTGATTACGTTGTAAAGTTAGTGTGTTCGCTAAAATTCCTAAAAAAGTACTAGAGACAGAAAAAATCGCTACGCTTACATTCCCGAAGCAGGCGTGACAGGGTTTACTACAGACACAAAAATTTGACACGATTTTAGCCTATTGACATTATATTGGAAACAGACTTTGGATTACTATTGCCAATTTTAAATAGGAAACTCTAATAACAGTTTGTGAGACCTAGGATTCAAATTCAGGACCACTTAAAGTAAACCACCAGTAGATCAATAAGGCAGTCTAATATTCTTTTATCGAAAAAAACACCGTCTCGCGTATATTCTCCAAGGGCGGGTGGCATGTATATTGTGTACACCCACTATTCGCCGATGATGTTAGGTACATCACAATTCCGGACAGAATCTGGGAATTTTCTGATAAAAAACTACATCACAAAGCACGTTATACGCCACTAGACCAACGATGCCGTCTTTCATTCGTTTCTTTATGGATATCATTACTGCTAAGTGCTTAAATAAGTGAAAGGTTACATTCAGTCCATTTTTGGTTTCATATTATCGATCTTCAAATATTCTTATTGCTCAGAAACGCGTAGAAACCATGATTTATTAAGATGATTTAGCAGTTATACAACTTTGAGTGGAGAAATGTTTGTTCATACCTAAATGGAGGTAACTGCAGAATCTCATGATAGAGCTTGAGGAGAATAGTTCAAAAACTATCTATCTATCTATAACATCACGCCAGATTTCTTGCGGGGTAGGCAGAGAGTACAGAGTTCCAACAGGTTCTTTCCTTATTGGCGGGAGCGGCTGGTCGAGCCAATGGCTGGCCTTGACCATACGGGCGGTTCGCCCAGTCCTTGCGGAGTGGGTGAACCGAAAGCACGGGGTGCTTACCTTCCGGCTGGTCCAGATCCTGTCGGGGCACTGCTGCTTCGGCAGGTATCTGTGCAAGGTGGCCGGAAGGGAAGCGAATCCCTCATGCCACGAGTGCGACGCCGGTGAGGACACTGCGCAACACACGCTGGAAGTATGCCCAGCCTGGGCGGCGCAGCGCAGTATACTCACACGTGTAATTGGGAGGGACCTCACACTGCCTACCGTAGTAAGAACAATGGTCGGCAGTGAAAGGTCGTGGCAGGCGATGGAGGCCTTCTGCGAGGAAGTCATCTCGCAGAAGGAGGCGACGGAGCGGAGCAGGGACAATGATCCCCTCGCTGCTCTGAACCGGCGTCAGAGAGTCGGGCGAAGGAGGCGGGCGGCCACCGACTTAATGCCGCCGTGAAGGGGGCCTGCGGGTGACAGTAACGGGGGTTGCTGTCGCCTGCGCAGAACACTAAGCCCCCGAGGTTGGAGGACGCGCCAAGTGTTTCGGCGCGTCCTCAACACGTAGGAGAACCAGGGCGGGGCTACCCTGGAGGAGAGGGGTCTGAAAAACAGACAGCCGCTGACAGGCCGCGGAAGTATGTCCGCGTCCCCGTGACCCGCCGTCTTAGCGGGCGATGGAACACGGTGGGGTTTTAGTGGGTAGGACTTGCTCCAGCGACGGCCGGAGTAACGCCGACCGCCGCTGGAGCAAGGAGTCCCACATAACCCGTTCACGTCCCCGTCGTGATACCCATCCATGAGGATTTCCCCACCTAAAAAAAAAGGTTCTTTCCTTACATACCTCTCTGGCTTCCTCCACTCTCATAGTTCGTCTCATACACGCTCGCTGGTTACGACGACTCTTGACTTGTCCTTTAGATAAGACTCGGTCTATTTGGTCATGGTAAGATAGTCTAGGTCTTCCCCGGTACCTACATTCCACTTTCGCATTGTATGTCTATTTTGTCATTCTTTCTTTCGACATTTTTTGTATATGCCCGAACCAACGAAGAATACTCTTTCTCATCTTTACACCGATACTATCTTTCATAGGTACTCGCTTTCTTACTAGTTTTTGATATTGTCCAGGCAAAGGATGTAGGTAAATGCTGGATGCGTATATGACAAATCCGGTCATCATGACGATCTTGACGGAAGCCTTTGATCTACAGTGATCGTCTTTCGGTGTGTGTTGTGCGTGTGTGTGTGTTTGCGTGTGTGAGTGTGTGTGAGTGTGTGAGTGTGTGTGTGTGTGTATGTATGTGTGTGTGTGAGTGTGTGTAAATGATCTACGCTGTTGGACGCGGGGCCTTTACAGCTTCACCGGACAATAGGGCGATAATTTAAAATTTTGTATATCTGTCTGTCTGTTTGTTCCAGCTAATCTAAGAAATGGCTAGACCGATTTTGACGGGATTTTCATTGGCAGATAGCTGATATTATAAAGAGTAACGTAGGCTAGTTTTATTTAAAAAAAGTTTTTTTGTTAAATAACACCCGGGCAAAGACTTAAAATAAAATATCATTTTCTATTACTTACATTCAAAAAGTTTAGACTCTGTACTCTTTACCTATCCCCCAAGGGATTTGGCGTGATGATATAGATATATAGATGGCTTCATACTTTTTGTTGGGTTTTAATTCTAAATTGTAACTTTAATTCACATTAATTACCTTTTACGAACGATAGAAAGAAAGACATGTTTTGATTGGTAGAGTTGCCTAGTTGGGCCGTCTAAAGAAACAAGCATTTTGGAAATAGGCCAGAAGTATAATGACAATAGCATCATCTTTACTACATAGAGAAATATTGGTGTACGCAATACACCTTTGCTACTCCCTCTTGGCTTAATGTAGGCTCAGTGGGTTTTTTTTGATAGAGTCAGTGTTTCGCTTATATTTTCAAGCAAAAGTATCTAAAGACTTAAAATGATTTCTTGATATAAAAATTGTCAAGAAAGCGACAACTGGTGTGTATCTAATAATCGGCTGTCAAAGATCCACAGAAAGAACTACCATTTTACTTACTCGGCTATTGCAAACTATAATTGTCCAAATGATTCTTACACTATTATACCGTAAAACCGCTGACGCGTGGCTTACCGAAACTGTTTTGTTTTAAACCGCAGAAACTACATTTTTCTGTGTGACTTTATCGTCATGGCCAAATCAAAAAATGAAATGTAAATATTAAGTTTTGTTTTCAGACCCCCAAAACCCCTTTTTTATATGTGTTACAATTTTAGTTGATTTCAATGTGCATATATCTTTGTTGTCAGTTGAAATGAAGTCAAAATTTTGCTATTAAAATAAGTTACAATTCTTGTATATGTACAATTAAATAAATCTCTCAGTCAGAAAAAGCCTTATTTTGAAATTGTTTAAGACATAGTTTTTGGATAATCATTATATTTAATGGATAAAGAGGAGAAGGTTTCTTCCTTGCAATGGGTTTTGGAAAGTTTATATTTATTGTGTTATTTTATATTATACTTTATCTATCTATATCATTATCTATTTATATATCATTTAACCCAATCGCTTGCGGGATAGACAGAGAGCATATAGCCATTTACTTCAGTTTAATTATTTAATTACAAACAACTTTTATAAAAATGAATTTGTCGCTTTTGGACACGCTTTTGGATAATATTGCTTCATTGTTATGTTCAGGCGTCTATTACTAAAAGTAAATTTATTAACTTGAAGAACAAAATTAATATAGAGTTTCAGTTTAGTACATAGGCTATTGTTGCCTTATACATTTATATCCTAGGTCGGTTACCAAATACTAGCAAGTAGGTATGTCTATTAAATTATTACCAACGTTGAAAGTTGCATTTAATTATACTTAATCCTTACTTTCAATTTTATCTGATATTCACATAACCGACACTGAAATTACAAGGCATATATTCTATAAACCAATATCAAAGGAATTTAATAGTTATACCACCTACATAACGATTATTTTCATCTATCAAAACTTCGCGAAAAATAAAATAAAAAAAGAACAAAACAACTCTCTCTAGCGGTTCACTTTGATTACGTTTTGCTTTTTTACATTTTTGTTGGAAGCCTTTCATTTGGTTGTATCATTAGTGTCAATAGATGACGTTAGCTTCGCTTCAAAAAGTTGCCATCAGTGTGTCGATAGATGGCAGTAGTAGTATGCATTTGCCAGCAAAAAGAAAAAAGTTTTTTTAAAAAGTAGCACTGTAGCATTTGATTTAGATATGTTTAAACTTTTTAATTTTAATTTATGTAACCATCTAGATAATTTAGGTACTTTTAATGGCTAATTATGCATTTGACTAGTTTATTGTTAGTTTGTTTTTTTCGTATTTCGATGACGCAATGTACGCTGATTTCGAAATAGGCGATAGAAACCGATAATTTATTCGAGTAGTAACAGGAAAAGTATACAGCATTGTATTGTACCAGAGTAATGGAATATTATTGTCTTTTAAACAAAATTTTAATAAATCACACCGTCACGCCTATATGCACCAAGCTCAATATATTAATGTTGGTCTCTGGGCGTCGACATTTTACTGATAAAATCTTACCTATAATTATGTATGTTTATCATATTGTAATTAAGTACTTTCTAAGCAGTGTCAATAAATGTTAATACTTTATTCGACTTTCGCAAGCTATTTAAGAAAAATGAGTGCTGTAAGTATTCTTTTCCCCAGCACCACAGATAAATAGATGTCTTTATAGGCTATACTACTATTGACGGACGGGTAGTTCCAGTACTTAGGAAAATAAGTCGCTCTGCCCATTAGATCAGATGATGTTGACCCGCGACTAGATAGTCGCGGGTTCGATCACCGCACGCGACAAATTATGTGTGACCCACAAATATTTGTTTCGGTATGGGTGTTTGTGTATGTAAATTTCATGTTTGTAAATGCACTCACGACACCGGAATAAACACTAGTGTGAAGCTACGTTTTTAATATAAAAATATTGGCCCTGTTAAGAAACTGTCCCACTGTTGGGCACGAGCCTCCTCTCAAACTGAGAGGGTTTAGCCCATAGTCTACCACGCTGGCCCAGTGCGGGTTGGTGAACTTCACACACCTTCGATAAACCTCAGGCATGCAGGTTTCCTCACGATGTTTTCCTTCACCGTTACAGCGTGATAATTAATTTTTAATACGCACATGCTTTCGAAAAGACAGAGGTGTGTGCCTGGGTTTGAACCCGAGACCTCTGACTTTACAGTCCAACAGTCTAACCACTAGGCTATCACTGCTTGCAGCACATTATATACGACCTAGGATTCGGACTCAAGACTTCGCTAAAAGCTCTATACTCTAGTAGACCAAAGCCTTGTTATAGTTTGTAAAGGAGCTAGGGTACATAATACTTGGTAAGGCGATTTCTATATAGGTGTGCCTGGCTTACAACATGAAATTAAAATAATTATTTTTGCAGAGGTGGTAAATAGGGGTGTACAATGCAATCCAAATTTCACTAAGGTAGAAATAACGACTGGCTCGTTTGTTATCTAGTAGCGTGCAGTTCGTGAGCATGAGGTTCTGGGAACGAATCTTAGGTTAGACATGGCGTGCTTTGGGCATTTTCCGTAGCAGTCTGAAATCTATTGTGCCTATGATAATGGTAATAGGTCCCTATTACATTGTTACCTAACATCCATCTATATAATTACGCCAGTCCCCTTGCGGAAGAAGCAGAGATCAGAGTTCCAACAGGTTCTTTTCTTACAGAATAATAATAATAACTTTTATTGAGTTCAAAAGAGGATGTACAGTTGCTTTATTGTACGTATAAATAAAGTTACACAGTATCTTAAATTTAAAGAAAATTAATGTGTTTCTGTACCTGAACTAGGAGAAATCCGGTATCTCAAACCACAGAGCTCTTGCTACTTTATCAGACGATACAGAGATAAAATGAAAAGATATAATAGCCAGCCATTTCGTAAAAGTAGCAATCAAGAATTGAAATTACACCTAAAGCGTGTTGGTGCGTGTGTGTGTGTGAATCTAACATCGTCAGCAATATGCAGGTGTATAGTACACCTCTAGCACTCCCTTTGCTGTCCCTTATTTGAAGGGCAAGGCAAGCGACATCGTAATCGGCGAGCGTGTATGTGACTGACTATGACTGTGGAGGTAGCGTGCATGGTCTGTAGGCAATGAACCTGCTAAAACTATGTACTCCTTGCCTACTCCACAAGGGCCTTTGCCTTATGAGCCCGATCATACCGATTTGAAACTTGGTCTAACTTCCGTCTCCTCAGCTTATTTCATAGTAAATTGGCTATTACTGAGTTAGCGAGTCACATCTTCGGTTCCATCATCACTTTCTATTAGGTGAGATTGGGGTCAATCGCTGACTAGTCCTGATTAAAAAAAAAGTAGTAAAATCAATTCTCAAAATCAAGTTTCATAATAGAAAAAATGAAGACTGTAAATTGTTACGTATCTGTTACAGCCGCTTTCATTTACAATAGTTACAGCTTGGGGTCATCAACACCAGTTCAGATGGACACTTGCGTAACTCTGAAAGCTTCATTCATCATTAAGTACCAGTACATACATCTACTACATCAAAAAATGAACCTTACTCCTTGAATTACAAAGTACAATTTCCTTCTTCCATCATTCAGACTCGATACATAAATCTTTAATTTAAAGATAATAAATCTTATCTTATGGAGAATAAAGTGATATTTTGTTTGTCGTCCTCTTTTATAGACTGTCGAAAAATGAAAGTCGGTGAAAGTTACCACCTGTGTCTTGTGTGTTATATAATTGTGTGTTTGTGTGCGTTCTCTTGATTTATCATTGTTTGTGTGTGTTGTACTTTGGTAGTTTCTGGAATTGATGTCTATTAGTTTTTTTTATGTTAGAACTGGATGCGTACAGTACAGTTCTTTGTCCTGCGTTGGACCTCTTTCGGCTGAAGATTTATCATCATCATCATGATGATGAATCATCTTAATGATTATGATGAAGTTTCTCATGTGAATTGTAGATTAGTAAAATATTGCCCTGTTTTTCATTGCATGCTTCCCTCACAAAGATATCTAATCGAGTGTAAACTATCAAATATCAAATCAAATATAAGTATCTGTAGTATTTGGTTCTCAGAAAAGTTAGGCTTTAGGAAAATACTCTAGTCCCGTTGGTCTAGTAGAGAGTAATATGCTTTACGATCACGAGGTCCTGGATTAAAATTCTGGGTCGAACATATGTATTTTTTCTTATGAAAAATTCCCAGTATCAATCTGGAGTTGGGAAATGTGCCCGGTATATGCAATGTAATAGGTTCGCCCCCTATTACATGGAACTTAACATCTTCGGTGAAAAGTGGATGTACACAGTACATCTCTGCCACCTCCGCTCGGTGAATATAGGCGTGACGGTGAGAATACCCTATAAATTAGGTAGATACTAAATTATAATATGATTAAAAAATTAAAAAAAATATCGTCACGTTAATTTCTCCAAGCAGAGGTGTAATTTGTACACCCACATCATACCAATTACATATATGAGGTGCCAATGTCATGGATGGTGAGCGAAGTACTGTTATAACGTATAATGTTGTAGACACCACTCTGGTACCAACATTTTCTGATACATAAACCTTAATAATTCTTTTTCTGATAAATTATTGAACCTCGAGGTGAAATGCTCATAGTGAGTTAACTAAGACTATACTCATCAATACTGTTTAAGTGTCTATTTACTACCATTATAGACAGGAAATGAAATTGAAAGAAAAACACGACAAGTCTGTTGAGTTTCTTTCCGGACCTTCTCGATGAGTCCGCGTTCCAATCTAATAAGTAAATAATTATAGCGTCTTTAAAAATAAACAAAGAAATAAAAAGTAGTGGGCATTATTGACAGGGCATAGAAATCTTTGGAGGAAAGAGGAGACAACCTTTGCCCAATAGCAGAATACGTTAGGTTATTAAAAAAGGAAGTTGGTATTCATTTACAATAAATATGAAAGCTTTAAAAATATCATTTCAAAACTGAACCGGATAGCCAATTGCTCATAACTTTGACGGTACAAAAGACTTCAACGCGCGTTATTTTTGTAGTTAATTTTTTTAATAATATTATGAAAACGTTAATTATAATTTAAAACATAATATTGCTAGATGTTCTTTTTGAAAAATCGTATAGGATTCAAATGTGTGTAAAATATATATAAAGGATCGTAACTTTCAAAGGAATGAATTTTATTCCCCAAGCGTTGATAAAAGAGGTATTCTATTAACACCCACATATTATAATAGGCATGCCAATTGGCATTATACCGGACACAATCCCAGGAACCAGACGCCGACTAACATTTTTTTTTTTTGCGATATTTTATCCATGTAGACTTTTTTCTTTTGCCCCACGTGTTTATATATAAAATTCCAGTATGCATGTATTCGTAATTCTTTCCTTCCTAAATGGATTGACAGATTTTAATATTTTGTTTGTACTTATAGAGTCACCTCGATGATTTTTAGCTATGGCTGGAGCTGGTATATGGCGCTGTTTTCAAACCGGTACGAAGCTGTGGGAAATTGCTAGAGTATGATTAAAATCCATGCCAACATAATTAAAACCAAAAGACCTACATAACCACTCATATACTTAACATACAATCCACCTAGCTGGCGGCCCTATCGACATACAAATACCGCATTCCGAAGCACATCCTAAAACATGCGCGTACGCATCGGATGGAAAACGAGGCCGGCACGCACACAAACACACGTGTTAATGCCAATGCCACGCACACATAGACAACGAGAAAGTGTGTGTGCATACATTTGAGTGGTTTGAATGAACTTGAGTACATATTTGTGTGGAAACTTGAAAAAAATGCTATCAAGCCTATATTCCTAAAGCAGGAGTGGCAGAGGTGTATAATGTACTCCCACATTATGCTAATTACGGTTCTAGTAGTTAAATTCTGAGATGTTAACTTGTGTGGTGCATATTCGGCACTACCATTTAAGGAAAGGAAAAACTAAGTGTAAATAGAAAAAAGCCTATACTTCCTAAGCGGAAGTGGCAACAGTGTACTTTGTAGACCTGCATTTCACCAAAGACCTTTGTTGATGCTAACTTTCGAGACATAAACTTAAGTATATATCCGGCTATCTCAGTACCATGCGAGGGAAGGAAAAATTATGAGCAAATAGAAAATAAACATCATGCCTATATTTTCCAAGCTGGCAGAGATGTATGCACACCCACATTTCAACGACGATGTTGAATAAGGCGAGCTTGTTGCCTTATACTAGACAAATTTCCAGATCTGAGTCTGGAATATTGTTTAGTATAAGGCAATGTAAATAGGAATTTACAACATAATTTTTCAACAGTGAATCCTCAATAGCACTTTTCCCGACCTAGGAATCGGACCCAGGACCTCATAATCACCCTTAAAGTCATACTCATATCTAGTCATTAGAAAGTCGATTCTAAATATACTCATATTTCTTAAAATGACATAACATTCTTTTATGTTTAATTTTGCGTGGTAACACTCAGTCCGACTTCAAGTGTGTCGGCCCGGGTTCAACGAACGACTTTCACGGCGGCCATCTTGATTTGAGATCGATGATATAACCAGTATAAGGATGCTGTGATGTCATATTTGAAATGAAAGTCTGTTTTTTGTTTGTTTTTGAAAGGACATGTTATGTAATTGGGTATTTCGGAGTTTGTGACTTTTGGAACATTAAGGTTTGTGGTTTTGATTGCGAGGTTAAAGTTAGTGTATGGAGCTTCCGTTTAAAATGGGCTGCTTAAAATTATGTTTCTGTTATAGGAGTGATTTCTTGTTGCACAAATTGAATATTAACCTGCAAGAGATTTGGCGTTATTAGGCAGATAAATGAAATATTATCTACCCAACTTTGAAAACTAGCTCCTCTATTTTTTTATTATTGTCTTAATATTATTATAAATCCTTGCATGGATCATTTGGTATGTATATTACGCAAAATTTTGAACACCATTTAAAGAAAACTTTATATTAATAAAAAAGTTAGGATTTATTAGTTAAAGTTAAGATTAATAGATTTAAGTTACAGGCAATAGAAACAAACAAGAATTTTAAACTGCAATAAAATTCAAATAAATGTTTTTCAAATTATTTACAAAGCTAATGTGCATCATTTTTATTTGATCAAATAGTTAAATGTTCACTAACGTCTGTAGAAAGTTTTTTTAAGGAAAAACGTAGCCCCACACAAGGATTTATTCCTGTGTGGTGATGTTTACAAACATAAAAAATCACATACACAAATACCCAGTAACAATTGTGGATCACACAAAGATTTGTCCCTCCGGGAATCGAACCCATGATATACACACAGTAGGCGGAACCGCTTCAGCTTTGAACAACTGTTTGAAGTTTGAAGAAACCCTGAAATTTTTATGACTTTAGGACTTCAAATACATCAGTTCTACCCGTGATCATAGGTGCTGTAAGGCACTCGAGATATCAGGAATGTAATATTAAAATAAACGGTGATAAATGCTTTAAAATGTTGTTATTGTTATGCGCAGTTGCATTCGTTTATGAAAAAAGATAATATAAAGGTATATCGCTGGCTGTATCTTTTTTGTAATAACCAATAAATAACTAAACCTAAATATAAAACATAACTCTACGCATTGCCCATCGCACACCCATCATGAATTACCAAAACACCGGCGAGCCAGTTCACTTTCACGAAACTTTCGAAGTGTGTACCATTTAATACACTTTCACATTAGGTGGGGTACACAACATCCGGCTGCGCACGCGTTGCGAAACCCAACGGCACCTGATTCGAGAGGTTTCGATCGTGTAATAATGTGTAATGGCGGTAAGGCGCAGCTGGCGATTTAGTCGTACATTTATTAGGCATATTATATTAAATTAATGAAAACAAAGGTTAAGCAGCGATTGTCTCGGTCAGTTTTAGATGGGTGTTATTTATAATTTTGAGTTGTTTATTTGGAAGGCATGTTATGTTTATGAGATGCATTATGTCAGTGGAGGAAGCGAGACAGATGGAAAGAACCTGTTGAAACTGTCTCATCTGTCTACCCCGCAAGGCATCTGGCATTGAATGATGAGGAGGTGCTCGTGTCGGTTTGCAGTCACCAAGGTTAAGCAGGGGGCGACTCAGCCCGCTTCTAGATGAGAGAACCTTTGTAGCATTTCCTATCAAGCGTTTATCTAAAGCCATTTTAAACGGTTCAAAACGGCTTTAATTTAAAAGCTCTTAAGCAAAGCCTTATTAGCGGCTTTATATGTTCCAACAACAGGTAGCCACAAACCTGCCTCCACTAATCCGCACTGGGTGCGCGTGGTGGAGTATGACGTATTATTACCGCGATTTATGAGTGAAGTCCTTTGCGCGGCAGTGGCATAGAAAAGGCTGATTGATTATTAATATATTGACAAGACGGAATTGGAGATGTCCAGAATTATCATCGGATCACATTATTCCAGTGTGATTATCAAAGATTAATTAACCAAAAACTCTCTATGATGATAATAGTTTGCTTAATCCATCATCATAAAACGCTTATACTCCCCAAGTGAGTATAACAGAAGTGTACTATGCACATCCATATTTCGACAACAATGATAATCCTCAAGATTGAAAAGGCGAGCCACACGAGTCCTGGATTTTAATTCGAAATTATTTTATTTTAAAGAAAAAATATCAGATGTAGTCTGAAGCCTGGAAATCCTTCCAGCATGATGACGACACGCTCGTCTTATATAACATTGGCACTTACCATCGTTGGTGATATGTGGTTGAACACAGTATTACTCTGGCAATCGATAAATATAGGCGTGACGGTGCTTATTATTGTATTTGTAATAGGCATTATCTATCTACATTATCAAGCCAGATTCTTTGCTGAGTAGGTAGAGAATACAGAGTTCCAACAGGTCATTTCCTTACAGACCACTCTGGCTTCCTACAATATCATAGTTCGCATCATACACGCTCGCCGGTTACGGAGACTCTTGACTTGGGAATTATGCTTTCCTTCAAGCTTCTACTTCGCCTGCGGTGGCATTAACGATAACGGTTACATCAACATGGAATATTAATCATCATAATCTATCTATCTATCTATCTATAACCTCACGCCAGATCCCTTGCGGGGTAGGCAGAGAGTACAGATCACCAGATTTCTATAACCGCAGACACTGCAGAGCATAAGCCTCCCACCTTTTGTACCATTCTTTGCGGTCTTGTGCTAATCTACTCCAAGTTCTTTTCTTTAAATAAAGCTAAACACAACAACAAGAGATAGATAGAGGTAAACAGAGTACTCTTTATAAAGTTTCCAAACTAAGGTTGATATATAGGGGACGTATAATTTCTCTATACTACTGTACCATATCCTCAAACAATGTAACAAACTTCTCAACTCTTAAGAAATAAAGAATTTGGATTTTGTATGCCAGTGAAATTAAAATCAAAACAACCAACAAATTGCAATAAGATGCCACATGATCTATCTATATGATTACGCCAGATCTCTTGCGGGGTTGGCAGCGAGTACAGAGTTCCATTACAGGTTCTTTCCTTACATACCTCTATGGCTTCATAGTTCGTCTCATACACGCTCGCCGGTTACGGATACTTTTAAATTGTCCTTAAGATAAGAGTTGGTCTATTTGGTCGTGGTAAGATAGTCTAGGGCTCTCCCGGTATCTACATCCTTCCACTTTCGCATTGTATATCTGTTTTTCGCATTGTATATTAGTTAGCGTGTCAATTAACACATCACCATGCAGATAAGGCAAGAATATGACCAATCTAACGCAACAACCTGTAAATATTTCATCAAAATTTCCCATACCAAGCCTTAGAAAACGTACAAATAAATCATGATCTTACAACACACATAGGTATCTAATCTCGGCTAAAATAAAAAAAAGTTGAATTAACACCTGTTCATATTATTTTTCTTTACACCTAACACAACTCCTGGAAATGTATTAGGGAAAACTAAACTTTAGGAGCGGAAATATTCAGATTGTTTTTAGATGTTCATGATGGTGATATGTGTTGTTTTGCTATGATGCTTGTGATCATTGAGGGCACTATGTTTGCTTGGTGTCAGCGTGAAAGTTAAGAGAAAGGTAAGCGGTTGGGCCCCGAATTCCACGATCGGTGAAAGACGGATTTTTTTCTCTTGTTAATAGTCCGAAACAGGTGGCTTGAATTTTCTCATCATAGTAATTGATAATAATGATGATTTTCACTAATGACTGCCTCGTTGGTCTAGTGGCAAAGCACATCGCTTTGTGATCATGAGATCCTGTGTTGAAATCCTAGGTCGGACAAATGTAGTTTCTGACGAAAAATTCTCAGTATGAGGCCGGAGTCTGGGATTGTCCCCGGCATATGGCAATAGGCTCGTCCCCATTTAAATTAAACATCGACGGTGAAAAGTGAGTGTACTCAGTACACTTCTGCCACCCCTGTTTGGAGAATAAAGGCGTGACGGTGTTTATTTTGACTAACTTTCTAACTATTTATATATTTGTATTATCACGCCAGATCCCTTAAAAAGCGGAGAGTAAAAATATTAGTAAGTATTAGATGGACGATTTGGTGCAGTGGTTAAGAGCTTAAGCTATTCCACCCACTGGATCGAGTATTCGCGGGTTCGATTCCCGCGCGAGACAAATCGTTGTGTGAACCACAAATGTCTGTTTCCGTCTGGGGTTCGTTAACGTGAATTTTGTATTTTTAAACGCACCTACGGGAATATTTCCTAGTGTGGGGCTGTATTTATTAATTAAACAATTTCTAACCGTAGTTGTAGCAAATGAAAATTTTCTTCAGATAAATGATATCAACAAGGTTCCGAGTTAGGATCGTAGATCCGAAAAAAAATCAAGCAATTTGGTATCTGGAATTATGCCTGTGTAATAAAGTAGATACATTGTTATGCAGTGTCCATACTCAGGCTATGAACAATTTCAAGAAGGATTTCAAGAAGCGAAGAATATGATGGTAATAATAAGTAATGAAGGCAAGGAATCCAGTGATGTTAAAGATATGTAGAATGATTTATAAAGAATAATTTATCATATTATTTGAGAGGAGTAAGCCAGAGAGGTCTGTAAGGAAAGAACCTGTTGGAACTGTGTACTCTCTGCCTACCCTGCAAGTTACCGCGCGTGATAATGGATAGATAGACATAATTACAGATAAGTTTCCTACAGAAGCAGTGATAGCCTAAATGGCCCTCATCTTGTATGCACAAATCCCAAATTTCAAATCCAGGTATGTGTGATTATCACTTCTTAACGGTGAAGGAAATTATGATGAAGAGACCATTTTGTATTACTTCTTGTAAATTGATGCTACTTAGAACGTTTTATCTATGTAGGGTGCAATTGGCTGGGACAGAATCCTGGGCTATACAAAATGTTGCTGAAGTTTTTCCAACGAAAAATAATCTCAGTCAGCATTGTAATACAACCGTTATTTTAATTATTCTAATAACATTGATATTTGTATAATAAATTATAGCCAGTGTTGTAATTGTGTGTCAAAATTATATTTTCATTTATATTCTTGTTTATAAATTGTTTGTGTCATGACACAAATAGCCGATGTGGGCCAAAAACCTGCCAAGCTGAAATGGGATTGGGCTGGTCATGTCTGTCGCATGCATCTTGGGCAAAAATAATCACTAACTGGGTTCCTCCCAATTTTAAATGGCATCGCGGCAGGCCCAGGAGGAGATGGCGGGACGAACTGGACTCCTTTAAAAGCGATTGACGCTCAGTAGCCCTAAATAGAGTAGAGTGGAGGAGATGGAGGGAGGCCTTTTTTTTTTTTTTTTTTTTTTTTTTGAGCCCCACACTAGGATTTATTCCTGTGACGTGGGTGCGTTTACAAACATGAAAATTCACAAACAAATACCCAGACCGGAACAAATAATTGTGGATCACACAAAGATTTGTCCCGTGCGGGAATCGAACCCGCGACTATTAGACACAGTGGGTGGAGCAGCTCAAGCTCTTAACAACTGCGCTAAATCGTCGTCCAGCATTGGGACACTGTAGGCTAACTAATAATGATAAATATTAATTTATTTTAAATTTGCATGTTACGAAATATGACTGAAGTAAGGAAACATCTATATATTAAGAACCATTATACCACATTAACGCAAATGAAGGAAATCTGAAATCAGTAGCGGCCCGAAGTCAGGAATTATGTCTAGTATAGGCTTGCTCTCTGGTACATTGGAACCTATTTCTGTTACATTTGGGTGTAAAAAGTACACCTCTGCTACCCCTGTGGAAGAATATAGGCATTTGTTCGAACTCTGTACTTTCAACTACTTGCAAAGGATCTCGCGTGATGATAGAGTTTTAAAAGTGAATTGGTTAAAAACAGCAGCAGCAGTGGCATAGTTTTACTTTTCTAATAACTTTATAAAGAACATTTAATTAATACATGAATCTATCTATCTATATTATCACGCCAAATCCTTTATAGGGTAAGCAAAGAACAGGGTTCCAACAGGTTCTTTCCTTACAGATTTCTCTGGTTATCATAATCTTACAACAAATTTTAATTTACTTCTTTAATATTACTGCCCCTTTACTTAGCTTTAAAGTATTATTATTAAGACTAATATCACACTTATTTTATCTCTTACATTTATAGAAACGTCATAATCATTATAAGTATAAGAAAACGGAACGAAAATAAAATAAAAATGTGGTCGAGTGAAAGTGTCACTCACACAGATGTAAATTGTGTTTGTAATAGTAGAGAAAGTTAGTCTTCTACATAATAAGGATTGGGATGGCATGGAGTCGTTTAGATACCTTCAAATATTTGTGTTAGTCGCGAATAATAACATAATTTGAAAATTAATACTCTAAACTTAAAATGAAATAAAATAGATTATTAAAAAAGTTTCTTAAATAAATTATTAAAAGAAACGCCACACTAAGTATGGTTGAACATTAAAATTAAATGTATGTTTTGTGGCCGCAAAATTAGTAACATTCCTAATTGATATGTATAACATTTAAATGTGTTTATTTAGAAAATTGTCAAGTAAGTACAGTAACATGAATAAGGTAAAATTTACGTATTCGATATTCATACAGGTTGAATCCGATATCTATAAAAGTATTACTGGGGATTTTCTATAGCTAGTAATACACAATAGCTGGCCGAAGTCTGCATTCGTGCTTCGTATAACACCAATAGGTTGACGTCACCTATTACATTGATACTTACCTAATCGGCGGCAAAATGTGGGTCACAAAACAAAACACTTCGCCTCTTCAACCCCCGCTTGGGGATGTAGGTGTGAAGGGTTTTTTTTATTAAGTTAAAATACTATTACCAGAAATACTTCACCATATTGATATTTCTCACTGTTTAGGGAAAAAAGGCCGTTACCCAGCAGTAAGACAGTTTAGGCTGATTTATTAATGCACTAGAAGGTATTTTTTTAATAAATTTAAAAACACCGTGACGCTTATTATCTTGAAGAGTGTTGGTGTATACTGGGTACAAATACTTATAATGTACAATATTATGTTCCAATGTAAAAGGAAGTAAGCCTATTCCTACAGCATAAGACACAATTCCAGAGTCCGGACATCCTTATTAAGAATTAATCAAGTCACAATATCTACTCCACGCCATTCCTACTTCTGTTATATCTACAAATGTATGTGAGTGAAAGGCGTGTCCATACACTGTCGTACCCACGCAACAAGTCAATGTGTGCGTGAAGATGGCATGTCATTTTTTACGCATTCTATCTATATTGAAACCTAGTATAAATGTAGGTTTGTCCGTGTTTACGGCTTAGTTTCTAAACAACACAGTCACCGTTGTGGCGTTCATGATTTTCAGCTATTTTAAGAAGAAAATATATTTCTTAAAAAGATTTTAAATAATGGAGTATTAGACTCTTTAGTTTTAGGATTGCTTCATTGGGTAATGATTAAATGCGCTTTAGTTTTGATTTGTTAGATGAATGAATGTGAGGAAAACTCTCTTTTTTAATTGCGCATTTATCTAGTATGATATGAGTCCTGAAATGTTGAAATAGTATTATTTAAAACGCTCCAGGATTCACGTTTTGACAATATTTATATACTACGTATAGTGTAGTGTATATAAATTATAATATAGTTTTATTTTTGAAAAGTTCCATTACACATATATTTCATATATAAGTCTCTCTGTAAGTCACATATCTGTAAGAAAATAACTAAAAACCCCGTATTGTCAAACACATTGTCGTCTGTAAATGTTGATTGTGGAGGAAGCCAGAAAGGTGTGTAAGGAAAAAAACTGTTGGAACTCTGTTCTCTCTGTTAAAGGATCTGGTAGTATAGTGAGAGAAAGTTGTATTTGCGGGTAGTAAACGTGTATAGAGATGCAAAAATACAGCAAATCCATACCTTTAGGAGATATTTTGGCCTGTAAGTAAAAATTAGAAAATTTATTAAACATAATATTAATAATATATAATGGTAATATTTGATTTATTATATTATAGATGTTATTTCTGCAGTTTGTTTTAGTTGTTATACAAAAACAGACTACACGTTGTTTATGTATGATGCTTGAATTATAATTATCAGATGATTGTATTTTAGGTTTTTTTCTTTACGTATAGATGGCACTAGTATGCATTCAATAGGAAACAGCAAACATCTATAGAGTACTTTTAGTATACTTCATATATATACTATAAAATCTCAAAAAAATATACATCCTTACGCCTACATTCCCCAAGTTGGAGTGGCAGAAATACAAAGGGCATACCCACACTTTACCGTCGACATTAAGTCCTAATATTATACGATGCGAGTTTATTTCCATTCCACAATTCCAGACTCTTGACTGCTCTGAAATTTTTTCATTAAATTAACTTTAATAACCCTTTTCAACCTAGGATTCGAAATCAATACTTCGTGATGATTATTATAATTCGCAAATTTTGTCAACAGATGTCGCAAGCAGTCTAAAATGAAACAGTAAATGTCAGCAAAGATGGTTTCTATTTTACTTTAGTCGTGTGTAAAAGAAAAGAATACTTAATATTACAAATAAAAAATACCTTGACGCCTATATTCCACAGGCGGAGGTGGCAGAGGTGTATAATGTGCATCCATATATCGCGACGATGTAAGGTTTTAATAAAATAGGGGGCAGGACTATTGCCATTAAGCCGGGCATATTCTAGTCTATGGACAGGTTCTAAGATATCCGATATAGGATTCAAACCCATGACCTCATGATCGACACCTTTTGGCACTAATCAATTATTTTCGTGTTTCTCGACAACTTTCTCTTAAATACCAATATGGGGTTAAAATTATAAGGCACGTGATCACTTCTTTGAAAACATTTTTATTTAATATCCGTACTACTATCTTATTACTAATCATACAGTCTTATTATTTCTTATTACCATAAATACATAGTTTGGTTTTATGACACATAAACCCGTAAAGATATAATTAAAAAAAATATTACATGTAAAATTATCTACTTTTTTAAATAGAATAAAATAAAACTTTATTAATTTGATCGAAAGGATCTTTTATGTATCTACCCTGTACCATCCCATCTTGCTAATAATTTACAGTTAGTTTTTAAATAAAAGAGCGACTAAAACAATAAGGTAGACATAATTATAATTGTGCTAAGTGACAGCTAATTAAATAAATAAACAATCTCTAATCGGCTTCGTAAACTTCGTCTATCTAAATATTTTAGTCTTAAAAATAAATTACAAAAATTTATCCAAATAAAATAAATCTTAAAAATAAAACTTGATAACTTTATAAAAGTTTCATGCACCATTCCATTCAGCATTTTAATAATAAATATTTTTTAATATTAAAGCTTACAAACACATAAATTGAAAATAAAGCATCTACTAAAATTAATAGTAATAAAAATAAAAAGATCATTGGAAATCTTTAAACTTTAAAATACAGTTTATAAAATTTATTTTCATTAATTCATATGTTCTGAAACGACCAATTTTGAGCAAAACAATATCGTGTCCAAGCTGTTTAACTGTATTACCATACGTAAAAGATGGCGTATTTAAATATTCTACGGTACAATACGCAGGCTATGTATATTTTTTAATTATATTTTTATTAATACTTATTAGACAGTAAATCTGAATAAGGAGTTCCTCACTTTGACTAAGCTTCAGCTCCTTTTGATCAAGCAGTCGAAGTAAGAAGCAGTTGAAGTTTGTAAATTGTATATCGTTCTACACGAATGTGCGGATGGGCCACCACACACGAGTAGCAAGAGATACGTGAAATGTACCTTTTTTAAATATTTTGAATATTTAAAATAAAATCACAAATTTGAATCGTTTGTTTTTTATGAATGTGTTCAGTATTACCAGTGCAATTAATTTTTGATGCAAAATTAGTAATAATAGTTACCTAAAAAAATACTTGAATTGAATAGAAATACCTACGTGTCACAGCTAATAAATTTAATGACTGCTGTTGCATAAAAATTATGTTCCTAAATGTTACTTTAATATTATAAAAAATAATCTGCTTTTGTAGCATAAAGCGATGGAAAATGTCTCAAATAGGAAGTATTTTTGTATAAGCCATTGATTCCTAATGTGATAGTCGTTAGACCATATTGAAAGACTTATGGGCGGCTTGATAAGTTCCAACAGCATGTGGTGACAAGGCACGGACACGACACGAGGGTACTTGTAATCCAGTAAAAGCTATTATTTATAGGAACGGCCATTGTCCAGTTGTGAGATAGTACCTGGGCTAATTTAACACATTTTGAAGTACAGTATGAAAATATAGCATATTCTAATTGTTACGCGGTTAAAAATGCTTCAAAATGTCTACTACATATTTCTTAATTTATTTGCCAACAATAGACTACTTAGTTATTCAGCCACTGAAAATTAAAGGTTTCGCCACATAGCCGACGGAGCGCGATGGAGGCGCGACGTCGGCGGACAGTAGCGTGGCGCGGACGTCACACTAAAGGTGCGACATAACGCCAGCCAGGCGACCGCCATGTTTCTGTCAACGTCTTAAATACAAACAATAACACTAGCGTCCCGCTTTGCACGCGTATTGGCGTCTCGCTCCCGCCGTGCTTCCTTGGTAATCGCGCCGAGCGAGGCGGACTTGTGTGGCGTCTCCCGTACATTTCAGTACATCACAACACCCCAGGTCGCGCCACCGTCACGCCCCCGTCGCGCTGCGTCGGTTACGTAGCGAAAGCTGTCATGTGAATTGTCTCGTCGATTTTGATTATCCGTTGTATTGGACGTACTGTCATTTTGGACGTAAAGTCAAGAATAATATTCTGGAAAGTTTCAGCGTCTGGTCAATGTTGTCATTTCGCCATATTTGATGTGTAGTAATTTTGATGTGATGTACCGTAATTTTTCACGAACCGTCTCCCGTCTTTTTTGACGTTCAGTTACTTTTGGCAGTCTTTTTATAAATGCGGGTACTGATTGTTCGTGCTAGCATCTCCATATATTTATGACGTTAGTTGAGCTTTGTAAGCTAAATCGTTGGCATCGTTCGCGATATTGGATGATCTTGCGTAGGGATAGGACGAAGCCGGAGCCGTGGGCGATGACCACGGCTGGGTCGATTGGATGCCAGCGAGCTATGGGCATAAGAAAATTCTCAATTAAATCATAACTTACTGCAAGTCTAAATAGTTTTACAGACTCCCTCATCGGTTTTATGGTGTAAGGTGGCTAGCAATTATGAAAGCCGCTCCGCTTGACAGAATTTGGATACGGCACTTCGGATAATAGGTTCCAAGGTGGTAAAATTGTAACTTGGTATTTATATTAGTTTTTACAATAGATCACTAGGAAAATTAAGATATTATAATCAACAGTTTTTTTTAATTCAAGTAGACCAAAAAGTATTTATGAATAGTCAAGAAAAAATCTCAGATTTAGCCTATTTTTTTTTGAAATAGGCTGAGGAGATGAAAATTAGACCAAGTCCAGAATCGGTATGACCCGCCCGGGTGACATTGGGCTAGACCCGCTTCCTCGGATGGCAACTCCGGGTAACATGCCGCGATACGTATGGGACGCTTGGCGGCATGACTTTACCGAGAGAGTGGTGACCAGCCACGGCCGTAGCCTACCATCCCTGAAAACTGTTTTCCTTTATTTTGCGAATCTATTTTATTTCACTGCTGGGCAAAAGTCTCGCCCATAATCTTCCACATGGACTTGTGCCACAACATCTTTGACCAATGATTTTAAAAAGTATTAAATTTTTTCCTTACCTTCCCACTAATGTTGTTAAGTCCACCTCCACTCAGAAGCTTCTGGATGCCTAAAGCCGCAGCAACCACGAAGGCCAGTTTAGCTACTACTAGGGCCTTCGTCACCAAGAGAGTAAGGCCACCGAAGAGCAAACCAGCTACTGCCAAGACCTTGACTCCGATACCAGCTAACAGGGGTGTGTATTTCTTGATTTTACCACGCGCTGAGGAAGAGAGAGATTTTGATTTAAATGTTGGCAACCAGTATTGTATATACCCCCTTAGCTCAAGTTTATTGCGATACGTTTGACATACCTACTATTCATAAGAAAAAAATAAATAAAACAGAAATGTATCTCTGTCACCCCCGCTTGGGGAATAAAGATAACATTTGTGTTTTTTTTAACATAGAGAACTGGAGTTGGTAGGAGTTCTTGGGAGTTCCGGAAACCAAAAATTATTGAAGTAAAAAATAAATTAACTTAACGAAAGAACCGTATTCGCAACAGCGTAGTAAGAAAGCGAGTAGGTATAAAAGATAGTATCGGTGTAAAGATGAGAAAGGGTATGCCTTGTTGGTTCGGGCATATAGAAAGAATGTCAGAAGAAAGAATGACAAAACAGATATACAATGCAAAAGTGGATGGGTGTAGGTAAAGAAGAAAACCTAGACTATCTTACCACGACCAAATAGACCGCGTCTTATCTGAAGGACAAGTCAAGGGTCTCCATAACCGGCGAGCGTGTATGACACGAACTAAGAGAGTGGAGGAAGCCAGAGAGGTATGTAAGGAAAGAACCTGTCGGAACTCTGTACTCTCTGCCTACCCCGCAAGTGAACTGCCGTGATGATATAGATAGATAGATAGAAATGTAACTAAACGTTAACTCTGACAATTTGCATTCAAACTACGAACGCAATAAAACCATCCGACGTAACCTTGACCAAGCGGCCAGTTACATTCACTGACGTAAGAGTTCATTGTCCTAGAGCAACTACTTTCTTTTCGACGCTATGATCCCTGACTTCGCGGCAGTGAGTAGGGAAGGGGGAGCATGGAACTGGCCAGCGCGAGAATGTGAACTGCGGTGGTGAGGAGAGAGAGACGTGCCCGCACTCGTCATTTTCATATATATTTCCCTGCACATTACTGCAATATTAAAATACGTATAGTTCCTTGTTAGTCTGTCATTGTGCCTCTGGGTATCACGAGGTCGATTTAAATTCGAGGTAGATTCAAATCTTAGGTTGGCAGTCAGGCAATAGACAACTGCCTATTACATTGGGACCTATCATCGTCGCCGATATAGCAATACTGGGTGTACGTACACCTTTATCACCACTGCTTGGATAATATTATAATTATCTTCATCAATCAGCCTGTAATCTACCTACTGCTGAGTGTAGGCCTCTTCTCTATCATGCCATTAACATTATGATTTAAATTTAACCACCCTGACTAAAAGAATACGGAATATTATACAAACCACAAAAAATGCTTCGAAAAAAAATAAAAAAAAAGCAAAGAGTGCAGAGTTCTAACAGGTTCTTTCCTTAAAATCATAAATAAGGTCCAATTCTACACTATTTTTATAAAGAGGAAATATGTTCGTTTATTTGTAATGGATAAATTGTAAAACTACTATACCGATTTTAATAATTCTTTCACCATTAGAAAGCTACACTATCTAGACGCAACATAGACCTGGCAGATGGCGCTGTTATCGACCGGGTGAGAAAATGCTAGTATTTTAGAAATACAGTGTGTCAAGCATCTTTTAGCCCGCGGTCAAAATCGGAATTAACGCTGGCATCAGAAGAAATATCACTTCATGACAGTCGCATAGTTGCCGTTTGCTTTGAAATTTACCAAGTTCTTTTTAATTAGTAGTAATGTCTTAAAAGATTTTTTTTTACTATGTTCTATATTTTGATTTGGTTTACTGCGTCAACTTGGTGCAGCTCGATTGAATTCTTTGAATTGATAAAAGCGTCAATTCTCTTGTGACGACCCAGTTGTTGAAATATTTCCCTGGAAGTAGAAAAAATTTACTAAAGTAGCTGTTACCCGCTGGTAACGCGTTGATTTTGTAATTTGACATAGGTAGACCGGCATTTCTGGGATGATACAGATCCTGTACTGACTTAAGACACGTTCATACTAAGTATCACATTATTATTATATACCTCTACAACATCTCTATTTTGTAAATGAGAGGACTATGTAGACACTGACCAATACCTATCTTAGTACTAATCTATACTTAAGAACATCTATTTAGCTCGTTCTGCATTGTTCTCCCATACTCCATGAATGTAATGTACTCGTATACAAAATGAATTGTAAAACTCTCATTTTTAAAAACAGTAACCGTGGAGATTCTTGCCCTTCTTCTCCACAGGTATAACTTTCCGAACGGGTGGTAGAGTCTTAAGTAATTTATAATTTTCTCTTTTTGACTATTCATAAGTGCTTTTGGGTCTACATGAATAAAAAACTTTTGATCTTGATAGATTTTGATTTTATCCTCAAAATCCGTTCGGCCGTGATAGTATGGAGAAATAAAAACTATCCCGCAAAAATCGTGCATTTTTTCTTTAAACAAACAAATATGCAAAGTTTTGCGTCCGGGTCATTCATCGTTAAAAAGTGCACCTTCGAAGAAACAATCTTGACTACCTCATCGGTTCATGCAAGAAATCATATCTGAGTATCTAAATTTAATATGTATAAACAATTTCGGACGCGTGCTATTAACCACTGAAGAGTTTCTTCATGAGGAGAAGAACCTGATTACATTATCATTTCATGGAGGAATAATTTTTAACAAAAGCACATGTTTTAACGTAAAAATCCAGCTTACGACTAAGAATAATAGAAATAATAAAGTTTTATAGTTTATCCCGCGATTATCCCAGATTGCTTCATTTTTCCGGAATTAAAAAGTATTTAATATTTCAAGTTAGGGTATGGTTCGGTAGTTTTTGCGTGAAACACAAAAATACAGACGGCGAGACAGACAGACAGAAAATAATTCCAAAACAGAAATGTTTCAGCCACTATAATGATAAGGAAGTGTACCCCAATTAAATTTTAAAGTAATATACTATGTACAGATTTGGCTCGCTTACAGTTTTTATATTATATGTATAGATAGATAATAACCCTAATTTCACACCAACGTCAGTCTCATCCACGCGCCAAAAGATCATTGTCGGAGTATACATTATTACGAGGATACGGAATATTTCACACTATCTTCTTTTAATGAAGTTCAAATTCAAAGTTTAACACATTACAAAGTTACCATGCCATGAAACCGCGCGACGTAACCTTGACCGAGCGGCCGATGGCGTCCAACACGTAACAGTTCAATGGCCCAATACCGGTACTTTCATTTATACGCTAAGATATTGTCATACGCGAGAGTGCAATTGATGCTTAAATTGCCTTGAAATAAGGTTTGATTTACATAAATAACATTTACGAATGGATTGGATAATTAAAACGTTTGAAAATAAGGTTCTATTTAAGAAAATCAGATTTATGAATGGAATTGACATTTAAATTGTTTTGCTATATGATTCTATTTTAGCAAATATGATTGATGAATGAAACTGATACTTAGCATGTTTTGTAATAAGGTTCTATTTAGTTAATCAACATTTATGAATGCAATTTAAACCCAAAATGTTTTACAATAAGAAACTTATAACTGAATGATTCTGCCAAAACATTATTTCTCGCAAAAAAAAAAAAAAAAGTAAAAATACTTTTCCTTGACTCCTTGGTCTAGTGGAAAATAACGCGCTTTGCGATCACGAAGTCCTTGGTTCACATCCTAGGTCGGACAAATGTAGTTTTTCTATCGAAAACTTCCCAGTATCGCTCTGGAGTCTGTAATAGTGCCTGGTATATGTCAATCGGCTCGCCCTATTACATGGGACCTAACATCGTCGGCGAAAAGGGGGTGTACTCAGTACACCTTTGCCACCCCCTCTAGGGAGATATATTTGTCAATCCTTTGCACAGTAGGGGGACATTAATATACAAATTTTTTATAGTTGTGAACATATTGAAGAATGATTAGAACATTCGTAAGTTGAATTATATACCATATGACTGCTCTTTAAAAAATATGCTTATTTTGCAGATATCTATCTATCTATCTATCGTAGTTTTTGCCCACGGCTTCGTCCCAGTTGAGTTTAGACCAGGTCCTAACATTTTTCCGCGATAAAAGTATGCTAAAATAAGCAGTCATAGCCTAGTGGTTAGACCGTTGGACTGCAAAGTCAGAGGTCTCGGGCTCAAACCCAGGCACGCACCTCGTGTCTTTTCTTGCTTGCTTCAACGGTGAAGGAAAACATCGTGAGGAAACCTGCATGCCTAAGAGCATTTCGAAGGTGTGTGAAGTTCGTCAACCCGCACTGGGCCAGCGTGGTGGACTATAGCCTAAACCCTCTCAGTTTGAGAGGAGGCCCGTGCCCAACGGTGGGACAGTTTCTTAACAGGGCTAGTATTATTATGTATGCTTATAAAAGTGTCCTATATATTAACCAGGTAATAGAATATCTGTGTCCCAAATTTAATCCAAATACCTTCAGCCATGTTTGGGTATTTTTTATTTTTTTTATTTAATAAAAACGCAGCCCCACACTTGGATTTATTCCTGTGTCGTGGGTGCGTTTACAAACATGAAAATTGACATACACAAATACCCAGACCGGAGCAAATAATTGTGGATCACACAAAGATTTGTCCCGTGCGGGAATCGAACCCGCGACTATTAGACACAGTGGGCGTAGAGGCTTAAGCTCTTAACCACTGCGCTAAATCGTCCGTCAAAAAACTGAGTAGCAAACATCCAAAATTTATAATATTAGTAGGATTTATACACGACTGTCCGACTGACTAGTCCGAGTAATCGGACCTCGCGAACTTTTTTCCTATTAGTCCGATTTGGCGTAGTGGTTGAGAGCTTAAGCCGCTCCGCCTACTGGGTCCCTTACTTTATTATTTCACGGGACAAATATTTGTGTTTTACCACAATTAATTGTTTCGGTCGGGTATTTCTCTATGTGAAACTCGATGTTTGTAGACGCACCCACGATATAGGAATAAATCGTAGTGTGGGGATACGTTTTACAAAAAAAAAGGAAAGGATTGAAGAATCGTACTGTGAGAATTTTCATGTTTTTTTTTTAAGAAAAAGTAGTCCAATCTCTTGGAACATGATAGATAGATAAACCCTTTATTGTGGCACAATAATATTATTTTTATTATTATGAGCCATTTGTGTACCTGCTGGGCAAAGGCCTCCCTCCACTTTTTCTACTTCTTTTCTGTGCGTTGCCAGGTCAGGCCAGTCTTACAAAATGTTGTAATAACCAATATTATAGCAAATAGTGATTGAACATAAATATCATTCGTGTTAACAAAGGGCGGCCTTATCGCTAATGGGTGATCTCTTCCAGGAAACCTTAGGATGGAGATTTTTAAAGTAATAGGAATGGGGCTGCACTAAATTAGTATGATCTTAACAAGAATTCTTTATCATCACGCCAGATCCCTTGCAGGGTAGGCAGGGAGTACAGAGCTCCAACAGGTTCTTTCATTACATACGTCTCTGGCTTCCTCCACTCTCATAGTTCGTCTCATACATACTCACCAGCATACAATAGCAGTACCTATACCTTCTTCGAAGCATAGTACGCATACAACTTTTATCAGCGACCTTTACCAGGTCGTCGGACCATCTCGTAGGGGGGCCTGCCAACTTCACGTCTTCAGTATGTGGTTGTCACTCCAGAACCTTACAGTCCAATCGACCGTCAGTTCTACGAGCGATGTGCTCTGCCCATTGCCGCTTAAGTTTACCAATTCTGAGGGTGATCTCAGTGACTTTGGTCAGCAGGAGGACCAATGTCTCTGGCAGTAAAGAGTATAATAGTAAATAATCTATACCTTCTTCAAAAGTCCTCGCAGCCTCCCTTAGCTCGCCAGGTTCAAATTTGACATTCAATTTCTCTTCTCCAGATGGATCCCTGTAAATAAAAAATTAAAAAAGTTGCAAGACATATTATTTCAACTGCGACTACTTCTAGCGGTCTAGTGGCGCATAATTCGGCAGGTAATCGCGAGGTCCTGAGTTTGATCCTAAATCGGGCAGTCTGCTTTTATTTGGACTCAGTTCTTTGTAAATATTTATTAAAATATAAAATACTAACTTACTCTTTGGTTTAGTGGTAAATAATGCGCGTAGCGATCATCAAGTTTAGTGTAGTGATTTAGCGCAGTGGTTAAAAGCTTAAGCCGCTCTGCCCACTGCGTCCAATAGTCGCGGGTTCGATTCCCGCACGGGACAAATCCTTGTGTGATCCACAATTATTTGTTCCGGTCTGGGTATTTGTGTATGTGAATTTTCATGTTTGTAAACGCACCCACGACACAGGAATAAATCCTAGTGTGGGGCTACGTTTTTAAAAAAAAAAAAAAGGAAAGAAGTTGTCGCTTCGAATCTTTGGTCGGACAAAATGTAATTTTAAGATAAAAAAAAAAATCATTTAAATAAAAAAAATATATAATAGGCTCGCCACCTTATTAGATAGGACCTAATATCCTTTGACGAAAAGTAGGTGGACACAGTGCCCCTCTCCCATCCCCGCTTCTATATTCACACGTTATTTTTAAGTTTGGAGAGTTTCACCATGTTCAGTTTCATGGTTCGATCTTTTAATCGAACCCAGGACCTCGTGATCTTCAGCTGTACTATACACTACTAGACTGGCCAGTCAAAAAAATCACGGATGTTATGACTTCTTGCAAAAAATTGGAACCCAATTGTAATGCAAATGAAGTGAAAACATGCGTTAAGTACTTTGTTATATGCTGGCGTTAACTTGATATTTGCATAATTATGCGACATTTTCCTAGTCGTTTTACTTTCCACTGACTTCTTGGTTTAGTACCAGAGTCCGGAGTCTAAAATTGTGCTTCTATAAAGGCAATTTAAAGACAAATCAGGCTACTCTAAGTTTGTGCTGGGTTTGTCTCGACTGCCTCGTGCGAGAAATGAGTTCTTGTTTTTTAACTTTAGCACTCATTGCTGTGCAATTAGCTTGTCAAGAAACTGAACTTCATGCGCGGCGCACGTCACTTGGGGTAACACTGAAATTCAGTGCTGTGTTGTGGTTACGCTGCAACACAGATTTACGCTGAGTGTTACCCCATTAGTGCGGATACGTAGTATGTACCTTTTGTAATTTTTGTATTTTTTTGTTTTTATCGTTATATCATATAATCTGTAATGTACTAAACTGTTAGCTGTACTAATAAATATACTTTTCTTTCTTCTTTTCTTCTTTCTATACCTTCTTACTGTAGGGGACAAAGCCTTCTCGCACAAAAACGAGGTGCGAGGGATTTAGTTGTACTCTTTAAGTTATATATTTGTGCCCACCTCCTGTTAGAACTTATTAAGCTGTCCGACTCGGCTTAACGACCATCACATGATGTAGTAACCGGGGCCAACAGTTTAACGTGCCTACCGAAGCATAGAGTCACTTAAAAATGAAAATGCCATCAACGGTCTTTCGTCTTAAAATGATTGAGCATTTTGTGATCGCTACGAATATCGTAGGCTCACAGCGCTACGGGCGCCTTGAATGGCAGTGCGCTCATACCCTATTCAGAGCTCTAGTCATCTAAGCATCTGCTACCCTGAGAAGGGTAGATGTCTGGTAGGAAACAGGTCTTAAAACAATGACAGATGACTAATACACCTTACAATAATTGGTAATATGTGATCTTTAGTGATGATAAATTCTTTTAAATTTAATTAGCATCTTGTAATAACCGACTTTTCGACTCATAACTGACGGGGAGGGACGGCACCGGGACGTATACGACATACTGAGAGCGCGAATGTACCGTCTCGGTGTCGTCGCACCGGCCTACACACAACATAAAACTAACCTTCCGCTCTCACCTTGTATCACCTAGCACCTCGAATGAACACGGTGATGACGGTTACCATCGTGTCGAACTGTGTGCCATCCCTAATGACGTACTATAATATATGGACATGAATTGTTTCTCTGGGAATAATCGGTTTACGGCCGGCGCATCATTTAAATGTCCAGCTATAACCAGTACATCTTCTATCAAACGATATGTATATCGTGGGCTGCACTATGACCCCAAGCTATTTTAATGTCGTGGCCCTAGCACGCTGTTTGCGTAGCTATGGCATGTACATATATCATCATAATAGATGATGTCCAGTATATTTCAGAACATTACAACTCGAACAGTACATTACACGTCGGGGTCGCGTCACCGTCCCGCCTCGTCGGATATGTGACGAAACTTTAAAAAATGATGACCTCATAACATTGCCAATTGACAGTGAAACGAAATAAGCGAAAGTGGCTTGTATGGAAATATCATTTCATATTTGAGTGACTCAATGGGCGGGATTAACATTTGTGAAGTGCGAATTTAAACGTACATTGAAAATACTTTTATAAATCGCTAGTCCTTCCTAATCTTACTTATTATAATATATACGAAGGAACGGGTGTTTGGTACTTAGCATCTCCAAAAGCGATATACGGATTTGATTAAAATTAGGCAGAGGGAGATTTTTGAATAGCGGTGAGAGTAGAGAGGACGAATAAAATCGACGCTGATAAAATCGCGGATAAATGAAAGTATAAAATTAAATGAACACCAGAGGGCTTAGCACGAAAAGATTGACTTTAGCGCGACGCTAGCGAGTAAGCGTCCTGTCACGATCATGTTTATTTAAGGCCGGTTTCAATATTCAACTAATGGATAGATTTGCCTACTGTCAGTAGAAGTTTGACAGATTTTCCATACAAAATATGTCAAAATTCTATTCGTAGTAGGCAAATCTATCCTCGAGTTAAATATTGAAACCGGCCGTAAGTAACTGTATAGTGGTATATCAACTCGTTAGCGTTACGCTGACGTCATTTTTTTCGTGCTTAACCCTCAATTCGTCAGATCATATCTCAGATCTAATTCTTTGCTCTTTGCTCTATATCAAGAAAACAAGCCGAAGAAATAACGCTTTACCCAAAGGTTTAGCACGAACAGATTGACGTTAGCGCAATGCTATCAAGTTATTATGCCATCCCTTTTACACTGCGAATTAGCTATATCACGATAAGTGTGACAACACGCTTTCTCGTTAACGTTATTGTAATGTCAAATTATTCGTGCTAACCCCTCTTTTTAAGTAGAATTAGCGTAACTAACAATCTTTAATAATAGTTTCCGCCGCTAGTTAAATATGGGAAAGTTTGTTGTTTTAGCCAACGACTCGGAAAATTTATCGTTGTAAAAAAAAGAAAACCTATTATTAGGCATGCGTTAAATATTTTAACTTAAAGAAGTTTGGGCGTAGCATTTTATTTCTTTTTAACCGACTTCAAAAAGAAGTAGGTTCTATGTACGTCTGTATGTATGCTTTTTTATGTATGTTCACCGTTATTTCCGTCAATTGTGGACCGATTTTGAAGATTCTTTTTGCATTGGGTTCACTCTAGCTCTAAGAAAGTCCCATTCTAATTTCATTGGTATTGGACTTTGAAGATACACTAGGGAATTCCTCAACGACAAACGATGCGAATGAGTAGATTAAGATATGGGTATTACGTCATTTACCCGTTCCTATTGTTTGTCTTTAAGGAGTTCCCTGGTGTATCTTCTAAGTATATAAACCGATGAAATTAAAATGGGACCACCTTGGAGCTATACTGAACTCAATGCAAAAAGAATCATCAAAATCGGTCCACAATTGACGGAAATATCGTTGAACATACACAAAAAAAGCATACAGACAGACGAACATGGAATCTCCTCCTTTTTGAAGTCGGGTTAAAAAAGGTGAACCGACTTCAAAAAGCAAAAAATAATAATTTGAAGTGGGTGCTAAGTAGCCAACTGACTGCACAAACCGGTACCGACTTCAAATCTTTATTTTTTGCTTTTGGAAGTTGGTATACTCGTACGTTTATTTAAAAAGTTATGGAATATCTCTTTGTAGAAGTCCAATGTGCAGTTATAGATATGTTAATTATTTTAAACTATCTTATAATATATGACTTATAATAGTCTCTAAAACTGGACGTAACGTAATTAAAAACGATGTACCATCACATTTACATTCCCAAAGCGGAGATGGCAGGGAGGTACTGTGTACACCCAAATGTCGACGACAATTATGGCTCCCAAGGGGGCAAGCCTATAGCCATCATATCAGGCATGATTTCAGGACCTAGAGAATTTTTCGCTAGTAAACTGCGGGCATCGAACCTTAGAAATTGGGAGTATATATAGTAGTCTACCTTACTCGTATGGGATCCAGCGTAATAATATAGACAGAATAGTATAATAAACAAAATAAACTTACTTTTCAATAGCCACGCCGGAAAACAGTTCAATTCTTCCATCTTCGTTTGGCGTCCCAGGAGCGGCTCTGCACGCCACCACAGCAAGAACCAGAACCAAACACGGCACACGCATTTCTACCAAATTACCGACCAAATTCTATTAAACCTACCAACTTCTACCAAATTCTACCAGGTCCTACAACAACCTATTAAATTCTACCCCGAGCTACAAAATGCTCCTAAAATACTTGTGGTTAGGATGTTAGTCCTTGCAAGTTCGGTGTAATAGTGAGATGCGGCCGGGATAGCGTTCGCCTTTATATGGGCGGCGGGAAATTTGTGAAGTAAGGTTACTATGGTTTAAAAAGTATTCAATCGAGCATGTTTTGATACTTCAGGATTTTTAATTGTTCTTATGTGTAAATAATTGACAAATGTTACTTTTTTGTAGTATTTGGACAATGTGTATATAATTGTATGTTATTGATATTACTACTATTTATTTAGTTTGTTACAGAAATACGCGTAATCACGTTTAATTATCATGACAAAGTGGCAGAGAGATTAAGTCCATTTTTGTCACAATATATAGAATTTTAATTTATGTTCATCTTATCCGGATATATTTTGTAATTAATCAACTATTATAGTCGCAGACTACTTACCTTATAGGCACTTAATTTGCTGGCATCGCTGGGGACTTGATTTTTGCAGTGTTTGCTGAATATGTCTATGTATGTATGTATGTACCCGTAACACAAGTATTCCTATACCTATCTCGGGCACCAGTCTCTCACAAATGTCCTATTATTCTATTATATTAAGCTCGTACTGTACTAATGATACACATTTGTGATGAGAAAATACTTGTTTTTATGTATGAGCCAACTATTTTTTCCCTTGTCAAATAAACATAAGAACTAATATTTTGAAATTTTAGCTGACTGTCGTCCTGTTTATACACAGGCCTCCTTCAAACATCGCCATAATGGCTTTATGTTACGACAGTGTAACCTAATTTTATTCAGCAAGTATCTACATCATTCCGTTATACTACAACGCTTAACATCCATTCAAACGCCATGTTCCTGAGTCAAACAAAAGAAGATCGTCAACAACTAAACACACATTATTTAAATACAGAAAATACAACCTTATCACTAAACGAAATTAGGTTCTGGGTCTTTGGAGACTGCCTTTTTGGTCTAGTGGCAGAGCGCATGTGATCACGTGGTCCTGGGTTCAAATCTTAAAAAAACTTCCCATTATGAGTCCGGAGTCTGGAATTGTGTCCGGTGTATGGCAATAGGCAATAGGCTCTTATTACATCGTCGGCGGAAAGTAGGTGTATACAGTACACCTCCACCACCCCCGCTTGGGGAATATAGGCGTGACGGTGTTTATTAATAATAATAAATTCAGCCTATACTGTCCCACAGTTGGGCTAGCCTTCTCTTACAAATCGAGGAGAGAGAGATTAGGTCATACTCCACCATACAAACCCAGTTTATATTGGCGGAGGTACTTTTGTGGCCTGCTGTTGGAACTTATCAAGCCGCCTATAAGGCTTCCAATTCGGATTTACGAGTATGGCAGTGTTTATTTTATTATTTTACTAGGACAAGTCAAGAGTCTCCGTAACCGGTGAGCGTGTATGAGACGAACTCTGAGTGGAAGAAGCCAGAGAGGTATGTAAGTAACGAACCTGTTGGGAATCTGTACTCTCTGCCTACCCCGCAAGGAAACTGGCGTGATGATATAGATAGACAGATTATTTCACTAAAATAAAATCATTTATATGATTTCAAATAAATGATTTATTATTATTATTATTATGTATATATTTATTAAGTATAATTTCTTATAAAATATAAAATACAAATATTCATATAATAAAAATATATATTATAATTTTTTTATAATATAAATAATATAATAAAAATATAAAATACAAATATTCTTATATATATTGTATAAAAAAAATGTGCTCCACCGACAGCAAGGTCTACGACCCAAGCTACCGGTGGTCAGGGCTCCAAAGAGAGGAGCCTTCTCACAATGCGTGCCGTGTCCAACATTACTGCCTTCTGTATCAGGCCCTTCACCCAACTGCCTAGCGAGAGCTTCTCAAGGTGTTTCTCGAAGCTCTTCGCTATAAGGCCGTCGACTGAAACGACCATCGGAATAATGATAGTTGAATCAACATTCCACATGGCGGTAACCTCATGGGCCAGGCCCAAATATTTAGATAATTTTTCTTTTTCGGCCTGCACAAGGTTCTCATCATGCGGAATGGTGACATCAACGAGCATTACACGACGCATCGATCGATCTATTATCACGATATCAGGTTTATTGGCTACAATAGTCCTGTCCGTGATAATAGATCGATCCCAGTAGAGCGTGATATGACCACTTTCGAGAACTGGAAGAGGCTGGTACTGGTAGTACGGTACTTCAGAGTCCACAAGGCCATATTTAAGAGCTAGTTGCTGATGGATAATCCTAGCCACTTGGTTGTGTCTGTGCAAGTACTCTCCGTTAGCAAGATGAGATCAACCGGAAACTACATGTCTAATAGACTCACCGAGACGGTGGCATGCCCGACAAATGTCAACCGTGCCGTCCTTTAGGATGTGCTTCCGGTAGTTGTTCATCATGATAACTTCGTCCATAATTGCATTACATATTATTATTATTTATGTATCTCGCTGAGATTCACGGGCTTTACCCGGACCTTTGAAAGGCTTGCATGGGGACATGGGGCCAACACGTAGAGGCCCTTTCCGAGAAGTTAATGTTATGTAAGCCACCTGCTGAGATCATTTGCTGAAAATGAAGAAACATAACCAGCGAACTGACCCCGGCACGTGCAAGGACTATTGTAAATTATGGAAAGAAAACAAGGGCTATATAAATGAGGTTTGATGGACATAAACTGGACTATTTCAAAGGGGACGGACACCGGCCATAATTAGTGATACCTAATTACCCGTGGCCGGCGGTGACTCGCCGCTTACTAGATGGGCCCTCAAACGGTCGTCCTAGGACAACTGAGGGCAACACCGGTGTGAACGGCTCAGGGGTGTAGAGGTGTGCTGTGCTTTTTCCGAAGTTACTCGCGGCGTTATGCCCTTTAACACTTCTACCCCTGGAGTACATCGACGTTGGAACGCATTATCTTCCTACGTCGATATAGCTCTCACGGCTCCTCTCTGGACGGCCAATTAAAGCTAGCCAGAGCCGAGGGTCCTGCGGGCACCCTTCGGCTTCCACTCGACCGACGAAGACACGCCGAGTTGGGGGCCCTGACCGACTCTCTGAAGCACTCGGGTCCGTGGTGTCGTTACTCACCAACAGCTCGCCACAAGCTGCCCTGCGGGCTTATTACTATTATTATTATAATATTTATAATTCATTCACCATAAGAAAGCTATTGTAGCTTTAGCTTCCATAAGTAACATAGATCCGGTAGGTGGTGTTGTTGTCGACTGGATGCGAAACCGCGGGAAACTGCTAGTGCTTTTTAATATCACCTTGCCTCGCTGATCTAGTTGCGAATAATATACGTAAATATCACGTGGTCGTGGATTCGAATCCTAGATCGAACCGAATGCTATTAGAAATTCTCAGTAGCTGAAGTCTAAATTGAACCCGATATTATGGCAATATGCTTGCTCTCCCTTACATTTGAACGTACCATCTTCAGTGAAATGTCATATTTACATTATACCGCGCACAATTCCAGACTCCGGGCTGAAAACTGGAAATTTTCCCAAAGAAAACGTTCACTTTGTCCAACCTGGGATTTGAACCTAGGACCTCGTGATCTAGGATTTGTGTGTGTGTGTGTGTGTGTGTGTGTATGTTAATGATCTACGGTGTTGGCCGCGCGGTCTTTCCAGCTTCACCGAACAAGAGGGCAAGCGTGCAACCACTAAGCTCGAGCCAGGGCAAGAGGGCAACTAGTTCAAGGGCGCCTCAAGAAGGAACGGCCTCGGTTTGGGCAGTTGCTATGGGGGAACGCATATACTAGGTGTCTCGCCGTAGTGCTCTGCACCGGCTGGCGGGCAAGGGGTTCTTCGAGCTCGCCGGCGAGGTCGGTGTCTGATTCTGTGTGCGGTATCTGTATCCAAAAGAAAGAATGTAAGAGCATCGGGAGGGTCAGTGAGAACCTGCCGCGGACGGCGGTAGTGACTGATAGGAAGGCAGCGTGCATTACACGTCACCAGATCAATAAGTCAGTAAAATAAATTGTTTTAATGAATATTTTGCAGATTTGTAATGCGTGTTTGCCCCTTTTCCTTAAAAAAATGGGTTGATTTGAAGGATCTACCTTAGAGGAGAGTATGTTCGATAGAGTATATTTCTATCTTATATATCTATATCATTACGCTAGTTCCCTTGTGGAGTTGGTACACAGAGAGTACAGAGTACCAACAGGTTCTTTGCTTACAGACTGACGATTTAACGCAGTGGTTAACAGCTTAAGCCGCTTCACCCACTGGGTGGAATAGTCGTGGGTTCGATTCCCGCACGGGACAAATCTTTGTGTGACCCACAATTATTTGTTCTGTCTGAGTATGTGTGTGAGTGATTTTTCTTGTTTGTAAACGCACCTACGGCACGGTAATAAATCCAAGGGCTACGTTTAAAAAAAACCCCTCTGGCTTTTACCACTCTCATACTTCATCTCATATACGCTTGCCGGTTTTTATATTATCATCACGCCAGAACCCTTACAGGGTAGGCAGAGAATACAGAGTTTCAACAGACTCTTTCCTTACACACCTCTCTGGCTTCCTCTGCTCTCATAGTTCGTCTCATACACGCTTATATTATGAATAGTTAGTTAGTTTTTATATTATGATTCATGATTTTATATCTCGTTCCATTGTAAACCCATAAACCAGTCCCTCTGCCATCATTCTCACTGTTACAATCAAAAGGTGTTATATTATCTTAAGTTCTTAGGTTTATGTGAATATAAAGGAGTTTGAAGTTCCGGGGTACCCCTCGGAACAACTATGCCTATTGGACGTCTAACACCTCAGTCCTTCCCGTGACCATGGGTGCTGCAAAGCAAGCGAAACGTCGAAAACTTAAAAATTAAAAATACACCGCGATTAAATTAGAAAAAATACTTTTTTTAATGTGCTATATTAGCTTATTGCCTCAAAAAATAAACATGTTTTATCTATTTTAACAAGCTTTTATTTAACTTGCAATGTTCGTATGTATGTCTGTCTGTGTTTTTGGCCTAAATCTTGTGATTAATTTTTCAAGCACTTGTGGGTATTCAATTGAGCTGAAATTTGTCATACGTATGTAAAGTCGGTGACAATGCAACAATATGGTATGGAAGGTGGCCATAGTAACATGTGAACAACGTAATATCCTCGTTTTAGGATTGTTAGATTGTTATTAACAAGTACTATATAATCAGATAGTGTTCAGGATCTGATGAAGCCGAAAGGTAGCCAATGGAACCACCCAACTACTCAATATAACCCCGGGGTATTTAGGTTCGTTGAATTTTTGTTTTGACTAGTCGATACTTTAGTCTCGGATGGTGTCCTGTGTGATAATGCAGCCGAAAGGAAACCATAGAAATTCCTCATCTAAGTAAGATAACTTCGTTGTATTTTTGCTATTAAAAACTTGTTTTAAATTAAAATTATCATGTTTTGTAAAGTGTAACTCCACATTACAAAATTATTCCTGTGTCGTTCGTGCGTTTACAAATATGTAATTCACATGCAAAGACACCCGGACCGGACCGGGAACAAAAATATTTGTGTAATAATCATCATCAACAGAATGACGTTTTGGCCCCTTTTAAAGAAGCTGTCCTCTTTTTTAACCAACTTAAAAAAGGAGGAGGTTCTTAGTTCGTTTGTATGTATGCTTTTTTATGTATGTTCACTGGTATTTCCGTCAATCTGGACCGATTTTGATTATTATTTTTACATTGGATTCAGTATAGCTCCAAAATGGCCCCATTTTAATTTCATCGGTATTGGACTTTGGACTTTGAAAATACACCAGGGAACTCCTTAACAACAAATTATTCAAATCTGTAGATTGAGTTATTATAAGTATTGTGTTTATCCTATAGGTACCCTTACATAGAACCAATAAAATTATTAACCGACTCCAAGAAAGGAGAAGGTTTACAATTCTCCTGTGTTTTTTTATAATATCTTTATTTATGAACTGATTTTGATGATTCTTTTTGCGTTAGGTTATGGGGTTCTTTATCTATATATTCCGAAATTATGGGTATTATATCAACTCGGTACTCTCTGCCTACCCCGAAAGGGATCTGGCGTGATGATATAGATAGATAGATATCAATCTTGTAGGTACCTTACTGCAGAACTCAGCAAAATAATATAATATAGGTATATAAATAATAATAATTTTGAAAAAAGCCAAGTAGCCGACTGCACTAACCAGCACCGACTTCAAATATTCATTATTTGCGTCTTAAAGTTAGTTTCACTTTTTACCCTTTCGATCGCGTTTTGACCAATACACTTAAGTGAAACTTTTACGATACTTACGAGTTGGCAGAAGAAGTGTCATTCATACATTCCAAAGGACTTCGTCAAAATATTGGTTTATACTTACACGAGTATGTCCGGTATGGGTCCGGTAAACATCCGAAGAACTTGATGAGAGCAGAAATGTTAACCGTACTTTTGTACTAATATTATGAATTCGAAAGTAACTCTGTCTGTTACCTTATCGCGCCTAAACCACTGAACAGATTTTGATCAAAGGACATTGTCGAAGATTACCCCAGAACCAACTAACATTTGACATGTGCCATCATTATTTAAATATTTTATTAAAATAATGGCAAATATCTGTATCTAACGGACAATTTGCAATCTAAAACGAATTTTTTCAAGGGGTTGTAAGTATTTATATCGAAGTCGAAGAATGTCAACACATTTGGGTGGGTGATTTGATTAGTCAAGTATTTTTTCATTGTTGTTGGTTCTGTGGCAAATCATGTACCTATGGGCGCAGAACAATGTCCTTTGGCATGAAGATACATTTTAGCCAGGAGATGGATATAGCCTACTTTTTATTTCAAAAAAACATTTGAGGGTGTGAAATAGGGGATTAAAGTTTATTTAAGGGACCCATTATTATTCAAGTTAGGCAAATGAATATTCACATATAGACTTTTGGTAAGAAATAAAGAACTACATGTTTCGGCGTTTTTTACGAAATAATCGCGTGCGCAGCCGCGGGTAACACCTAAAATTAGATAATTGGAAACCAGCTGATCTATAAAAAAAGTAAACACCGTCACGCTTATATTCCCCAAGACAGAGGTGTACTGAGTACACCCACTTTTCGCCGACGATGTTAGGGCCCATGTAAGGCCCATGGCGAGCCTATTACCATATACCGGACAGAATTCCAGACTCCGGACTTATACTGGGAAGTTTTAGTTAGAAAAACTATACTTGTCTGACCTAGGATTTGAACCCGAGACCTCGTGATTACATAGCGATGCGCCTTACCACTAGACCATCGTGGCAGCTAATCTATCTTTAGCTAAAAGACATCCCCTGCAGGCTAAATGCCTCTCCCTACGATCGCCAGGGTGACCGGCTTTGTTCTCGCATCCAACTTTTTAACCGCAAACTTACTGTGACCAGGTCATCGATACATCATAATTTGTAATCGACTGATATCATGTATTTTTCTAGCTAGATCTTAGTTCTTGCCGGGTGAAGTTGTAAAGGCCCATCGGCCGCCGTTTGTAATTTACACACACATAAAAAGAAACGATGTTTTGTGTATGGGTGCAGCTGGTGGAGAGTGGTCCACCCTTTAGTCTTTAATGTCTATAATAATAAATATGGTTGAGCATGGTGGTTTATGGCGAGCTTTTGGTGAGTAACAACACCACGGACCCGAGTGCTCCAGAGAGTCTGTCAGGGGCCCCAATTCAGCGTGTCTTCGTCCGTCGTGTTGAAATCAAAGGGTGGCCGCAGGCCTCTCGGCTCTGGCTTGCCTTAATTAGCCGCCCAGAGAGGAGCCATGAGAGCTATATTGACGTAGGAAGATAATGCTTTCCTACGTCGATGTACTCCAGGGGTGGAAGTATTAAAGAGAATAACGCCGCGAGTAACTTCGGAGAAAGCGCTGCACACCTCTCTACACCCTGAGCCGCTCACACCGGAGTTGCTCTCAATTGTCTTAGGACGACCGTTTGAGAGCCCATCCAGTAAACGACGAGTCACCTAATTATGGCCGTTGTCCGTCCCCTTTGAAATAGTCCAGTTTATGTCCATCAAACCTCATTTATATAGCCTTTGTTTTCTTTCCATAATTTACAATAGTCCCTGTACCTGCCGGGGTCAATTCGGTGGTTCTTACATAATATTAACTTCTCGCAAAGGCCCTCTACGTGTTGAACCCATGTCCCCATGCAAACTTTTCAAAGGTCCGGGTAAATCCCGTGAATCTCAGTGAGATAAATATGGTTATACTGACCAACTGTTGGAAAAGGCCTTCTCACACAAATCTAGTTGAGAGAGATTAACTCATATTCCACCACGCGATCCCAATGCGGATTTTTGAAGGTAGGTTTCTGACCACCTGCTGTTGAAACTTATTTAGCCGCCCATAAGGCTTCTAACTTGAGCTAACCACATTGATTGGCAGCTGAGAACAACTTAACTAGCCTTTCAGACCTCGGGACGTCAAAACTATAAATGTCACGAACCCGATCCCGGACCAAGGAACTTAACAAGTGACTTGTGCATCCAAATTGACTTAACAACTAGTATGTATTAGCATTGACACAACCTAACGTGCCTCCCACGATATGGCGAAAAATATAAATCCATTATCATCAATTCCACCCATCTCAGTTAGTCCTGAGTCCTCAGTTAGTTCTTAGCTTACAACTTTGCTGTAAGCTAAGAACACCCAAAGTCCCGGCACTCTACGAGTGGTTCTATGATATAATATGTATTAGAAATGTAGGCAGCTTTCAAAAGGGTCAAGGTTTTTAACTTTCACCGAGTTCCTAACGAACTTCGATGGGCGGTTGCATCATTCTGTCCAAGGACATGCCAATGAACTTTGATGCTTACTTTCTATTTGAACTGATGCTGTAGGAAGTAAAGCTGTGTAGCTTGACGATTACTTATATTTGGGAGTACGCTCAGAGATGTTTAAAAATAAAATGATCTATCTATATATCGCCACGCCAGATCCCTTGTGTAAATACAATATATTAAAATCTAAAAAAAAAGGAAAACCGACTTCAAAAATATATGAAGTCGGTGCCGGTTGGTGCAGTCGGTTACTTGGCACCGATGACTTGAACCGTGATGAGTGAATACTTCATTTTATATATTTATATACCTATATTATATTATTCTACTTAGTTTTACAGTAAGGTACCTACAGGATTGATATACTCGTATTACTAATAATACCTGAATTTACACATTCGTGCTGTTTGCCGTCAAGGAGCCCCGTGGTTTATCTTCGAAATCCAAGGTCCAACACCGTCACGCCTATATTCCCCAGAGGGGGTGGCAGAGGTGTACTGAGTACACCCACGTTTCGCTGACGATGTTAGGTCCCATGTAGTAGGGGGCGAGCCCATTGCCATATACCGGGCACAATTCCAGACACCGGACTCATACTGCGAAGTTTTCGTTAGAAAAACTACACTTGTCCGACCTAGGATTTGAACCCAGGACCTCGTGATCACAAAGCGATGCGCTTTGCCACCAGACCAACGAGGCAGTCAGTCCAAGGTCCAAAAGCGATAAACCAAATTGGAACCACCTCGGAGGTATACTGAATCCAATGCAAAAAGAATTATCAAACTCAGTTTATAAGCAAAGAAGTTATAAAAAAACACTGATGAATTATGAACCTCCTCTTTTTTGAAGTCGGTTAATATTTTACTTAGTTCTATAGAAGGGGACCTATAGGATTGACGTAATACCCATAATATCTCAATCTACGCATTCGTATATTTTTGTCGTTAAGGATTTCCCTGGTGTAACTCACTGCCACATCACCAAAGCCCGCGATGTGGCAGTGTGCTAGAAAATTAAATGTTTTAACTACCTTAATGAAAATGAAAATTCTTGATGGAATATGCCACTGGTTTATTCTATTAAGAATTTTCCATAGCAGTTTGCAGTCGGAAATTATGCTCGGTATAGTCAAACTCAAAAATCATTTATTTGTATATACTAATATAATAGAACTCACAAACATCAAAATTATTACATTTTTTACATCTACCACCAGATCGGAACACGGCCTCCACTAAGAAGATCCGGAGAGAAACTCAGCGGGCTGGTCTTTTCATTTAATTTGTTTGGCCTTTCTGATAACCATTTTTATTTGTTTTTTAAAATTATATTATACATCATTGATTAATGTTGCTGATTGAGGAGCTGCTCAAATCCAATCTGTTTTTTCGTTAAGATAATCCGAAATTTTTTAATACCCTTTCTTACAGAGTCTAGTTTGAATTGCCTTATTAAACTTATTGATAGGCATGTTTCGGATATCTATGGGTAATTTGTTGTAGAAGCGTATACGTTGCCCCATGAAAGGATTACTAATTCTGTGGAGATGAGTGGAATGTATAAAAAGATCATCTTTGTGCCGTGTATTTCCATGATGAATGTCGCTATATTTTTCAAAATTACTGATATAATGGCAATATACCCTAACATCATCGGCGAAAAGTGGCCGTACATATTCCCGAAGTGGGAGTGGCACACCTCTGCCACTCCCACTTCGGGAATATAGTCGTGACGTATTTCCATAGAACTTGATTCAAGGACACGACAATGAACTTTTCGGGCTGTACTTTCTCTTCGGTTATAGAACAATTTTGATTTTTAGATAAATTACAGTACAGGTGCAGCTTGCTAAATAGGTGTTTTAAATAGGAGATTTCTGTTTATAAAAAGATAATATTAAACGCCTTCAATCCGTAAGTGGGGGAAGCAAAGTTATAGAAGGTGGTCGGTTGGTAACAAATTTATTGTGCACGTGATGTAATTAACTATGGCTATATAATATACATAAATAATAATATCTAAATATTTGGACCTGGCCCATGAGGTTACCTCCATGTGGAATGTTAGACAACGGCTTCATAGCGAAAAGCTTCGATAGGAATCTCGAGAAGCTCTAGCTAGACAGTTGGGTGAAGGGCTTGCTACAGAACACGGCGCGCATTGTCTTTACAAATAAACAAAAATATTTATTTTAAACAAATTATTACTAAATTGCCTTGTTGGTCTGGTGGCAAAGCACATCGCTTTGTGATCACGAGATCCTGGGTTCAAATCCTAGGTCGGACAAATGTAGTTTTTCTAACGAAAAATTCCCAGTATGAGTCCGGAGTCTGGAATTGTGCCCGGTATATGGCAATAGGCTCGCCCCCTATTACATGGGACCTAACATCGTCGGCGAAACGTGGGTGTACTCAGTACACCTCTGCCACCCCCTCTGGGGAATATAGGCGTGACGGTGTGTGTGTGTATTACTAAATTTTATATCAAATTAGCTTAGCTGCTCAGGGAGGCAATGCAGCCAGCGCTTTTGCCACCACACCTAGCAGGCTAGATTTAGATTTATGATTAATGTTAGTGTTTCGTGCTGCTTTTTTATGTAGAAAAAAATGTATTTATCTTTTTATATATATATTTGATTATTACTTCAATTGCATCTAATAAACCACAATATACTATACCTATAAGAGTAATTGCCTCTTTTTCAATCCACGTGAGATGTATTATTAGATAAAACATTTTTTTACTCATCAAAGAAGGTTATAAAAACGCTGGCCACAAAACAAAAGCTACCTCACACCCTGACAATACCGATTTGACAACTCCGCAAAACGCAAAAATGTAAAAAAATCCAAAGCAAAATAATTTTTTAAAATCCACCCATAGTAAACCAAAACCAAGAAGAAAATGACAGCAACACAGAAGGAAAGATAAAACAGAATCATCATGGGTAAGAGGCGTAGAAGAATTTTCCCCAAAAAGAAGAGATCTGTGTTCAGCAGACCCCATCCTATGAGAAGAAAAATGATGCTAAGACACAAGAGAATGAAGGCGTTCTTACATAGGCACAACCCTAAAATGTACTTCGCTAAAGGAATGAGAAAAGTCGTTGGAAGAATTTACACGGTTTCCGACAGGGTAAGGGATAAGATCGCGGAGAGTACCATGGCTTTGGACAATCCATTCAGCGCTCAATTTTACGAAGATAGGTGTGCCATACAATAGCTGTTGTATATGACTGGTATTTGCAATAAATGGTAAAGTTGCCTCTTTGTTTTTGTTTGACTGCCTCGTTGGTCTAGTGGCAAAGCGCTTTGTGATCACGAGGTCCTGGGTTCTAATCCTAGGTAGGACAAATATAGGTTTTTTTTTAACGAAAACGCATGGGACACATGACAAACACGACGACATGGGATCTAACCTCGTTAGTGAGAAGTGGATGTACTCTGTACATCTATGCCACCCTCGCTTGGGGAATATAGACGTGACGCTGTTTTATTTTTCTTTTTGTGAGGAAACAGCCTTGTTTTTGTGGTATGATTATCATCTGTATAAATCACAGAGAGGTATAGGCCTTTCAAAAATCAAGGTGTGAAAGTCGTACTCTATGAAGACCCAGTGCAGATTGGTGTGGTTGATGGAGCTTATCAAGTTGCCTATTCAGCATCCGTATGTATATAAGTTCATGACTAATGATTACAAAGATTGGAGAAACCGCGACCAAATGCTAAGCTTCTCTTCTCAAGTACAGATATGGTCAAAAATTTAAATGCCACAAACTCCAGACTGCCGAGTCAAACGATGTTTGAATTTTTGTTGATTGCGATAAATATTGCAATACCTATCTATCTATAACCTCACGCCTGATCCCTTGCGGGGTAGGCAGAGAGTACAGAGTTCCAACAGGTTCTTTCCTTACATACTTCTCTGGCTTCCTCGACTCTCATAGTTCGTCTCATACACGCTCGCCGGTTACGGAGACTCTTGACTCTTTTCCATCAGATAAGACTCGATTTATTTGGTCGTGGTAAGATAGTCTAGGTCTTCCCCGGTACCTGCATCCTTCCACTTTCACATTGTATATCTACTATATTGCAATACCATTGATTATAACTTTCTGACGGTAAATATGAGAGGCTCGTACTGATTACCAAGGTGAAGCAGCGTTCGACTCGGTCGGCCTGAGCTGGGTGACTGTTTGTGGCATTTTATATACTAGTCTCGATGCTTTGAAAGGCACGTTAAGTATCACTGTATGTGGTAGTCGTTAAGCGCAGTTGGAAGCATTATAATCGGCGTGATAAGTTCCAACAGCAGGTGGCCACAAACCTACCTCCATCAATCTGCACTGAGTCCGCGTGGTGGAGTATGACCTAATCTCTCTCACCTCGATTTGTGAGAGAAGGCCTTTGCCTCGCAGTGGGACAGTATAGGCTGAGATTATTATATTATTAACGGTAAAGTATCCTTATCTGAAGGACAGGCCAAGAGCCTCCGTAACCGGCGAGCGTGTATGAGACGAACTATGAGAGTGGAGGAAGCCAGAGAGGTATGTAAGGAAAGAGCTTGTTGGGACTTTGGCGTGATGATATAGATAGATTGATAGTAAATGTACATAAATCCATTCTTAATTGTACATAAATTACACGTAAAGTACTTTTACTGCACTGCCTCGTTGCTCTAGTGGCTAATAATGCACGCAGTGATCACGAAGGTGATGGTAGGTGATGTTAGGTTCAAATCCTAGGTTGCACAAAAATGTGCTTTTTGCGATATATTTTTCCTATCGAAAAATGTTTCATTATTAATCTAAAGTTTGACATTGTGCTTGGTATAAGCAATAGGGTTGCCCCCTATTACAAGTGACCCAACATCATTAGCAAAAAATGGTTGTATGCAGTAAAATTCTGCTAACAAAATTTATTCACGCCTATATTACCCAATGGGGGTCCATTGGGGAATATAGGCGTGACGAAATTTTTTATTATTAAGATATAAAACAAACACATTGGTTAAGTAATTTGAATTTAAATTTTAAATTTTATGACAATTAATTCAACAAGTCCAAATTTGCTGTAGCTTTTATTTTTGTACTTATATTCCATAGAAATAAATATCATTTAAGGGAATTACTAACGTAATAGACCTTGAGAATTATTGTCTGAAAGTGTGCTGGGAGGACCCGAAATGCAGGTTTTTTTTTTTAAATATTTTCAGACACAGATGATTAAAATAAAAAAGTCATCCATACAAGTTAAGAGCATATCCTAAGCTTGTTTTTGTGTATATTTTATACTTATCCAATTTACTTGAATAGAACATTTGCCATATACATAGTGTAACATAGTAAACGCAAGACCTGAAAGTAGTTTGTTCTAAATCGATAGCTGAATTGATTCCAACAATTTTTATTGTATCTTTTTCTTTCTTTAAATATGCAAAAAAATATTGTTACTCCTTTAGTGCGCTATAATAAACTAAATTTATTCGTGGTTCATAGCAACACGGAGATTTCAAATGCATTTCTTAATCATATTTTTCAATTCACATACACGTACAAGTTTTATTGTTAAATAGGGTATAAAAGTGCTTAAAAAAAGGGGGAAAAATGTTAAATTTGGAAACTTGGTTTTAGTATTAAATTTGTGAACCAATTACCTAATCGGGGTTTCTGAGGACTTGCTTTATTTACGATACATCTTGTATATTCAAGATAGAGTTTTTACAAGTATTATTTTAGAAAATTGAATTCTTAAGATTAAATTTAGCTCCATACATTAAATACACGACCTTTTTATCTACATTTTTATATATATTGCTTATAGCAAATACGCAGTACATTAATTAACAATCTTCTGTAAATAGAGTCTATTTTTGGGAGTTAGGGTTAGGTTCCCCCTTAATTAGTTCATCGTCACCGGCACAAAATCACCCCTTTTATAATGTTCATCGTAGTACACATGGTCTTCGCTCTTCGAGGGTACTTGGATGATCTCCACCTGGGTCTTGGTGTCGTCCTTTCTATTCTGGTAGCTGTGCTGGTGGTCGAACATCCCTTTTAGGCTTAGGACTGACGCCATTACAGTGGAGAAGAAACCCATCATCAGACCTGGTGAAAAATTGTTTATTGATAAGTTTTTTTTTGTTAGTCTGGACGAGGATAGTGAAGCTAGGGATTAAGAGGTCTTGGTTTGGAATGTTGGGTTTGATAAACCGTTGTGAAGGTTTTTCTATGGAAAATTCTGATTAATAATCTGGAATTTGGAAGTGCCATTGCCATCATTATGATGCATGAATATAGACATTGTATTTTTTATAAAATATTATTAAATAAAGGTCATGTACGAAAAGAGTAAAAATCTTTGGCCGTTGATCAACCAGTCTATTAATGGCTTAGTCTTAATTAAATGGGCCGTTTCAGATAATTTTGAAGAAATCCTCTGGCGTATCATGCAGTTGTCAATTTCTATACCTATCCTAACAAAATATTTGGAGTATTTTGTATCGAAAATAATTAGCGACTAATACGGTATCTAGAATTTGGCTTAGTATATAACAATCTAGACGGACGATTTGGTGCAGTGGTCAAGAGCTTAAGCCGCTTCCCCTATGAATCGTTGAGTCGCGAGTTCGATCCTCGCACGGGATAAATCTTTGTGTGACCCACAAATATTTGTTCCAGTCTGGATGTTTGTGTATGTGAATTTCATGTTTGTAAACGCAACCACCATACAGGAATAAATCCTAGTGTGGGGATAAGATATATTTTTTTAAGAAGAAGTAATCAGCTCTCAATTACAATTAAAACCTAACATTGTTGTTAAAATCTGAGTATCTACAGTACAAAATAAACACTTAGCGAATGGTGGTGTGTTAAGTTTGACTTCTTACCTTTTGCAGAGAGAAAAGCTAGCGCCTTTAAAGCAATTGGTATCAACAGACTTTTCGCAGCTAACAACCCCAGTATCAAAGGCATCATATATTTTTTATGCATTTTTGGAAACTTATTGTTGCTTCCCCTATTCTTCTTATTTGACTTCTTTATAACCTTAAAGATGCACTTCTTGCCTTTCCCTTTACCTTTTCGATTATGCAATTTCAAGTGTTTCTTTTTGGTCTTCTTGCTGTGTTGTTTTGTTGATGATTTTGTTACCGATGTTTTTTGTTCTCTTGGCGCTTCTGGGTCTGTAATTTAATTAATTAAATTAGACTATACTATTCCACAAATGGGGAAAGGTCATCTTTCATAAATCGAGTGGAGAGAAAATAGATCATACTCCACCACGTGGACTCATTGTGAATTGGTGGAGACAGGTTTGTAACCATCTTCTGTTGGTATTTAGGTATTAATATTCATTAGCCTGCCAACTTTACTTATCGACTAAAACGTGAAGAAGCAACCAAGAGTAATCGCTTAATTACACGGTTGTTACAGCTACTGCTGTAGCATCTCCATGTTACAGCCGTAGCTGTAACATGGAGATGCTCAAAAATGAAAAAATCATAAATGCCTACCCATTTCAGATTGATCCTGCCGAAGCCTGCTTAATCTTGGTCATCGCTACGAACATGTTCCACAGTCCTATCAGTACTTCTGTTATGTAAATAACAATTGATAAATACTGCTATACTATGATTACATGTTCTAGCGTGAGCCACAAGTAACTTAAAATCGTCAAACACTACATAAATCGACTCCATCAACACAATCAAATTTTGATTTCCATCAAGTCTGTTGACTTTAAATTATATTGGCACTCACCTTGCAACGATCTCGGCGTAAAATTTCCTCTCGTAATAATCCACTTTAAAGGTTCTGTAGCATTAAAATCACCATCAAAATCTTCATTAGATGGCCTAAACCCAAATACAGTTTCAGTCTTAACTATTCCGTAATTACTGGTGTTGTCTAATATAAGACCTTGGGAATATGGTAACATTTTGCCAAATTCTTTAAAAGTATTAAAACCACATAGTTTCAGGTGGATGTTTTGTAAATGCCAGCTATAAATGAAGTGACTATTGGAAGCCAATGTCTTTTATAGTCAAAGTAAAAATGAGTTCATACCCTATGAAGCGTGGTCATTAATGTCACTGCGTACGGTTTTCTAATTGCTTGTTATGAGTTAATTTCAGTGTTAGGGAAAGCTAAATAGGTTGTTGGTTTTGCTTAAATGAACTTTGGTACTGAGTACATAGGATATATTTTTGGATTTCAGTCAATGTTAGGAAGGGTTTGAGTTATATCTCTATCCCTTTATCATTACATTAGATGTCTTGAGGGGTAGGCAGAGAATACAGAGTTTCAACAGGTTCTTTCCCTACAAACCTCTCTGGTCAAATGGACCTCTCTGGTAGATTATCAGCTACAATGATGTAAATAAGATACATTATAGGATAAAGGACAGCGACTAAAAAGCCTACACTATATCTTTCTTGACTGCTTTGTTGGTCGAATAGCGAATGATGCTCGTAGTAATCTCAAGGCCCTGGGTTCGAATCCTAGGTTGGACGAAAAGGTAATATTTAGGTAGAAAATTTCCAGCATCAGTCCGGATTTAGATTTAGACATGTACCCGGTTTGGTCCCTATTGCACGGGATCTAACATTGACGTCGAAAAACGGGTGTACACTCTACACTACCGCCACCCTTTAAGGAATATGGACGTGACGGTTTTTTTTTTATCTCCCTCTTCACTTGTTCCCTTACTGCTAAAGATCGTGATTTCGTTGCTGATCTTTTTTTATTACTTTACTCCATTAACTGCGGTCGCTTGCGACATGGAACTGCGTTCTGACTGGTATTTCCGATGGTTAGGATATCTGGTCTGACTGGCTCTTAATCTCTTTTCCTCTATTGTACATGTCACCAGCAGGACTAGTATGAGTGGCAAGACTTTCGCGCATGACAAGATCTTGTCGGGTCGTAATTAAAGTAATTTTTCCAAGTCAAAATAGTCTAATCTATATGTCAACACAATTCTTGAATCGAGTTATCTTGTGTTTAACTTAAGCCCTGGCACGCCATCCTATCATGTAAGACAAAACTGTTATGTCACGCTTAGAGCGACAAAATCCGTAATATATGATTTGTCGTGTTGCCTGCAATAGTCTCTCATCATTAGAGAGACTGTTGATGATAAAAGTCTCTTTAGTAGACTACTTATTAGAACATAAAATGACAATAACGGCAATGCCTGGTACTAAATATTTATTATTGCGAATATACGACGGAGATACCTTGTTTATTTGAATTGGAATGCTTATGGGCATATTCCGCCTCCATAATTAGGCTCTGTCTTCATCAAGGTTTATAGTACTTACATAGACAAATCAAACAAGCCCAAACCCGACGGGATGTGTTGTGCAGTTGACATGTTTCTATTACCACCGTGTACTGTGGAGCCGATATGATGATGGAGTCAGGTGACTCCATCATCATATCAGCTCCACGGTACTGTATTATTGCATTGTCACCAAAGTAAGATGTGTACGTATACCAAACTTCAACACAATCGGATATCAGCAAGTGTTTGAAAAATGGATCACGAAGTTTGAACCGTAAAGACAGACATGCACATGAAGTTAAGAAAAAGCTTGTAATAAATCCTGACGTTCTTGTTTGTTATGGTCGTGACGATGCTTAAATCAGTAAGTAGTTATCAGAAGTACCAAAACGGGTCTCTCTCCTAAAGACGTTGGAAGTAATAAATAGTTGTTTTCCTTTCTGTAGAGGTCAATATATGAAGTAAAACCCATCTTCGATAATTTGGGTGCATTTGTGGCCAGTTTTTGATTCAAGCATTTAAAGATAAATTCAGGTGAAATGTCTTAGCCTATCCCAAAGCCGAAAAAATACACTGAAATGTACTTACCATCATACTTCTTAAATTTAAGCCAAGCTTGGAACAGCATATTTGGTAAAAACATGATTATCATCACGCGTATACTTCGCAAGTGAGGGTGGCAGAAGTATACTATGTATACCCATTCTGCTGATGATGGTAAATCGCAATATAATAAACCAGCTAATTGTACCAGGTAAGTATGAATTTCAAATTCCAGACTCTCATTGGGATTTTTTTGATAGAAATTAACCACTTTGTCCGATTTAAGATGTCAACCCAGGATGTTGTGATCGCCAGTCGCACTATTCACCACTACATCAACGAAACAGTCTTGGATATCTATAAAATAAACGCTATAAGCCCAACGAATACCATTATCGCGCAACGCTCCAGTTGCTCTCACGATGGGCTTTTCTAAACAATCTTCGTGGTTACGAACAGTACCTTATATATCTTCATAATCATACTTTTAAAGTAGACAGAGACCTAATACTACAATATTCGCACGATTTAAATAAAAAAGTAATAGAAACGAAGAGGTTTTTGTTGTCACACCAGTGTGACGACTTAGTGTGATAATTCTATCGAAAAAATCTCAGTAAATAGTCCGGGACCTAGTGTTCAGGGTTATAGCAATATGCTCTTCCGCTTAAAAATATATGCGTAACGTTTAATTTCTAAAAATATATCACTGCAGCTCTCGTAGTATGTGGTAAATATAATTTCTAATCAGTTTAGTAAAATGTTTTAAAACATCAGGAAAAGAAAAAAGCACCAGGCTTTATTCTCTTGGACGATGTTAGTTTTAAATTAAATATGTGTCCAGCCTGTCGACATCATAGACTACTAGCATAATTCCAGACTAAGAGATTTTAGATACAAAAGTCTCTTTAGTGTTTGTTTTTAACATCGATATGTGTGACTAGTGCTAAGGTGCTAGTGTTAAGGCTTCTTTAATTTTTGTGTTTCCACAATGTACAAGTTAAGATTTTTTTTTATATTGCCAGCCTAAAAAAAATTCAGACCTCGTTGAGCGCAAACGCAAAAAGTGTTATCATCATCATCATTTCAGCCTATACTTGTCCACTGCTGAACATAGGCCTCCCCAATCGCTTTCCAGCGTAACCGGTCCGATGCCACCTGCATCCAACGACTTCCTGCGATTTTCACAAGATCGTCGGTCCATCTGGCAGGCGGTCGTCCTACGCTGCACTTGCCAATACGTGGTCTCCACTCTAGAATCTTTCTGCCCCAACGCCCGTCCGATCTTCGCGCTATGTGGCCAGCCCATTGCCACTTCAGCATGCTAATCCTGAGGGCTATGTCGGTGACCTTGGTTCTTCTACGAATCTCCTCATTCCTGATTTGATCACGTAGAGAAACGCCGAGCATAGCTCTTTCCATAGCTCGCTGAGCAACTTTGAGCTTTTTTATGAGACCTATTGTAAGAGACCACGTCTCTGATCCATATGTCATCACTGGTAACACACATTGACTAAAAACTTTAGTCTTTAGGCACTGAGGTATTTTGGATGAGAAGATGTTGCGCAGTTTCCCGAACGCTGCCCAGCCGAGTTGGATTCGTCGATTGACCTCTCTCTCAAAGTGGACCTACCTAACCGGACTGCCTGTCCCAGGTAAATGTATTCGTCGACAACTTCAAGAGTAGAGTTCCCAACGGTGAGTGCGGTGGGTACGACATGGACATTAAACATTATTTTTGTTTTGTCCATATTCATTTTAAGACCAACTTGTTGGGATACTCTATTGAGGTCACCGAGCATTCGTCCTAGATCTTCCAGCGACTCCGCCATGACCACAATGTCGTCGGCAAATCGAAGGTGAGTGATGTATTCGCCATTGATGTTGATGCCAAGTCCTTGCCATTCCAAGAGCTTGAAGGCGCCCTCTAAGGTGGCCGTAAACAGTGTTATGGGACTCATTAAATATAAAAACACGCTAATTTGTATGAAATGTCTAAGAAATGTTCTACAATTATAAAGTTGGATTGATATTATAATAATATTAGCCTTGTTAAGAATCTTTCCAACCGTTTTAGGTTTTAGGCCATAGCCCACCACGCGGCCACCAGTGCGGGTTGATAAACTTCACACACCTTCGACAAACTTTTAGGCATGCAGGTTTCCTCACGATGTTTTCCTTCACCGTTAAAGTAAGTGATAATTAATTTTTAACACGCACATGCTTTCGAATAGACAAGGGTGCGTGCCTGAGTTTGAACCCGAGAACTCTGACTTTGCAGTCCAACGGTTTAACCACTAGGATATCGCTGCTCTTGGTATTATGATTGGATTGGTATTATGAAACCAATATTTAGATCTAAAAAGTTTAAGTAACTTGTTAATACATATTTCCTTATAATAAGTTTCCGTGAGCTCATTCGCGCGGTAGTGAACATAAAAGTGCCCATAAAATAGGTGCAAGAGTGTAAACAGGATTTAAAAAATGATGATGCAACCCAGTTTTTTGTTGACTTTTCTACTCACTACCACGGAAGCGGGAATAATGTAAACTCAGTCACCTTGAGTTTCCTAATAGTGAAGATGTAAGAAAAGACAAATCAAATAAAGCACATATAATATAATTGTGTGATAATAACTATAATGATACAACTGGTAACTACATTACTCGATCATCTAAATTTATAAATTATTTGATTAAATAACTTAAGAGTAACTTAAACTAAGAAATAACTTATCACTTGAGACTATTTACAAAAATGCGCGAGCACTTAACAATTATGGTGGTGGAAATAGGTTAACATAAAGTTATGTAAGTAATGTTCATAAGTTTATAAACTTATGAACATTAGCTTTCAGCTATTCACTGTACTCTAAGGCAATCATTTCACTATTATTTGAAGATAAAACTGCCTACATATATAAAGGCTCCTGTAGCTCCTTAGTATTAATTAAGTTAACGGTTAACAGGAGAACGGTCGCTTCAGTAACTAATACTGCAATAACTCCAGTACTAGCTGGTTTTTCTTAAGAGTCAGATTTTTGTTAATCAAGATTTTGATTGATTACTAATTGATCATTAGTTACCTTACTAGCAGTTATTGTTATTTTATTGCCATTCTCGTATAAACTGTTTTAGGATGTCTGTTTGCCAACTGTTTTAGGATTCATATAACCCTCATTGCAAGTACTTAGTGCAATTTTATCAGTAATTTTTCACCTATTATAGTTACCTATCTTTGAGCTCCAGCCTTTCAGACAGTGAAGTCAAATCGGTGGAAAAAATAGTCCGACGAAAATCAGACTAGCAAAGAATACCACTTAATTAATTTTGCATGGCAACTGCGAGTTCGTCGACTTTATATTATTTGTTCATTAATAAGTTCCTTTCTGTAGGCCCATAACTGCGGCGAATAATGCAAAGAAGAATCCAGCTAGTCCAGTCGCTCCAAGCAGCAGTATTAATCCTGATATCATTACTGGTACTAAGGCGAAATACTTCATTTTGTAGGCCAGTAGGAGTGGTAGCATGTACTTCTTTAATTTTTTAGGTTTTAGCTTCTTCTTCTTCTTCTTTGATTTCTTTCTCTCCAGTTCCCCGTTTCCGAGATCTTCGACTTCATATTCACCGTCGTCGTCATCAAAGTCGTCTTGGTCATCATCATCCTCGCTGAAGATATCTAGAATGAGAGAATTTTCAGTGTTAATTTTATTCTTTGCAGTTTGTATACCGATATAAATATTTCACCCTATAATTTCATTGGACTGTATCATAGTCAGATATTTGATTAGGTTAAACAACAGTTTGGTCTAGAGGTCTGAGTTAAGGCCGGTCGGTCGGTCGCAGATCTAGATCTCAGTCTTCAGTCTGGATGTTTGTGTATGTGAAATTTGTGTATATAAATATACATACAACAAAGCGAATTAATTTTCTACGTCACTAACTACCATGGTCATAAAAAATCGTAGGTATAGAAATCATTGAATACTCTCCGCACCTAAATGCGGTAGGTAAATGCCGAATTTTCATGTACACATAGGGGAACGAAGACCTATATTTATCATTATGCAATTATGTGTGACCTCACATAATATGTCACACTGATTTTCCGCTTATGCCCCTACTTACTACCCTCCATTATGCAGAACGGAGAAGGTAAACGCGGCTACAGAACGAATACTTAGAAGAAGACATAATATTATGAATCATTGATGTTAAAAGAAGACCAGGGGAATAATATCTTGCGTGTGCAATAAAAGTGTGAATATTTGAAATGATCAACATTCAAAATTTATCATCAATCATTTCAAAATGTACAGCCACCGGTTAGGCATCAATATCAACAATAATAATATTGACAATGAACTCGATATCATGAACCAGTACATTGCAGTCAAAAGAAACAACACCAATTAGTCTCAATAGCATCGCATGCGCGGTAATGCGATTGGTAAAACTGACATATAACTGATGTGAGAGTATAATTATGATTATCTGACAGCTGATACAAACGTTGTTAGCATGAAAGTTAAACAATTAGGAGTAGAAAAGAAAAATAAACTCCGTCACGCATATATGGCCTAAGTGTACTATATAGTATTTCTTTTTGAGATTAAACGTTGGGGTTTCTGGGGAAGGGCTTTAATTGTCATGAAACTCGCAACAAACTTAATTAGAAAGAAAAAGCAAAAGCTCCTTTGCAAAGCGGGAGGCACAAATAAATGGCTGATCAGCCATAGAGAAGAAGACTACAACTAGGATAAGCCCAGTTGTAAAAGACTACGGATCCGAAAAAATAATAACAGGGCCTATTTGTGAGCCTCATGTTTGATTCCAGTAATCGGTATGGGAAAAACGCTTGGAGGCATGGAAATTATTCCGAGTTCCTACAGGATCCGTGTAGTAGATTACCCCAGATATATTTCGCAGACGCTTTAATATAATGGTACGCTCGTTGTGCCAGAGACTGTACTCCCAAAGAACGTGGTGTGCTGATTGTTCCTACTCGTAGCTAGACGTGGAACACTGATATAGCGGTGAAGGTACCGGTTTAAAAGAGATAATAATTAATATACTCTTAAAGTGCTATAAAAACTCAATCGCCGATGATTAGGGATAAGGTAGGTAGGGTAAGCCTATTGCCATTACAGTTGCCAATCTGCGACTTGCCAGTTGTCAGTCTCCGGACGCCTACTATAAATTTTTCGATAGGAAACCTTCTAACTTTCCGATCTATGATGCGAACTCATGATCCCGTGATCGAGATAGAAATACAATCTATTGCATTTATAATGATGCTAATAGCTTCACCCCAGGTTATAACCCTACGGTTTTAGAAAATCCTCAAGAATATCCCTCCTCAAATGCACTTGGGCTCATTAAATATGACCAAAATGACATCACAGATATTATAAAAAGATATTATAAAAAGGTGCAAGTGGGAGTAAAACTTGCGCTCTCAGAGTTCCGCTCACGTACATCTAGATTGACAAAAACTTTATATAGCGACCTATATAACGTTTTTGTCCACAAAAAGGTCTGATAAAATTATTGAAATGTAGAAATGAAATAGTGTACCTGAAGAATAACTACTATAAGCTCTCTACCTCTGGCACCGAAAATAACTAACATGATTTAGGTACATGGTACACCTATTAATAGAGTATTGTGAAATATCTTTATTGTTTCTCTGTCTGTACAATATTCAGTTGCTATTGCCACTGCAACAATCGGTCCTGTTATAATAGATATTTAAATTTATAGTCGCCAAGCGGAAATGATTGTAAGCTATCGAAATTCAGGGTTCGAGTGCCAGCCGGGCAGTCGACAGTGAAGCCATAACGGAATCTAATAACAGGGGAAGATACAATGATTTGAAATTACCTTACTTTCTAGACCTTATTGAAATGATAAGTTTTGTTTATGCTGCAAAATTGCCTCGTTTGTTTAGTAGTGAATAATGCTAGTTGCGATCATCGGCCTAGGTTCAAATTCTTGGTCGAAATAGTATAGTTTTTCTATCGATTCCCGGTATCAGTTCGGAATTGTGTACAATATAGGGCAACAGGCTTTCCCCATATTACACAGGACCTAACTCCGTCGGCGAAAAGTGGGTGTACACAGCACACCTCTGCCACAGTCGACCACCACCGCAAAAAGACCACGTTAACGCCTTTATTTCCCAAGCTGGGAAATGCAGACGTGACGGTTGATTACCAAGACGTATTGTTGCTTTTTAATAAAAAAAAAACTTGCGCTACTAGGAATTATAACTGTATTGTGGGTGCATTTACAAACATGTTATAAACATACACAAACATCCAGATCAAAATAAATATTTCGTGGGTAACACTGAGATTTGATTTGTGATCGAACGATCAAAGTAGTTGCGCTATTTGATTCGGTGGGCGGGGCAGATTCAGCAGTTAAACACTGGAGCAAGCTGTCCGTTTAAAGATTTTTTGAGGCCATTAGAAGTGTTAACGTAGACCATTTTGGTTCTCCGCTTTTTTGGCTATTGGGGTGGGGCACATCGCTCAGCCGTTGAGTCAGAAAGTTTCTCGAATGTATACAACTTCGTACTGATAGAACTGGTATGGGCAGAGCCTCCGAAATTCTTCACCTTTCAACTTTGGACAAATTGTGCATGTAAAGCGCTCGGTGCCATACGGGTGACCTACAAAAACTTATATAGACACCTAATGGATTAAAGCGTTGTTGTAGTGCCTCCGGCATGTTCGCTGAGGCCCGCGTGGACTCTTTTACTGCTATTCTGCGGAAACGTATAGCTTCTTTTATGACCAGGGTTGACTCGTGTAGCAACAAAATAATTAGAAGCCCGGCAGACAGACTACAGCTGACTGCAACGTACAGAAAATGGATTGAAATTGCGACGTAAGAGAAAAAAATAGTCATTATTTTTCTGTAATTTTTCTCAATTTCTTTAATTTGAGTTTTAAAAAAAATATCTTATTATATCTTATTCTGTGTCTGCAATAAAGATTTATTAATATTAAGAGTGAATCGGCAAAAGTCTGGATGCACACAGCATAAAACTGGCTACGTAGAGATCTCTGAGAAAGTCCTTTTTCCTGCAGTGGACGTTCTTCAGCTGCTGATGTGATTCTAGTTTTAGAAACACTAAACCACAATGCGTTTCACGCATATACAGAACATTACCCGTCTGAAATGGGCTATTTATTATTAGTTAGTATTTTTTACCCAAATGGGTACATAGATTTGGGTATGCTCGGGTGGTTCGGGAATGACAAAACAGATATACAATGTGAAAGTGAAAGGATGTGGGTACCGAAGAAGACCTACCTGACCGAATAGACCGTGTCTTATCTTAAGGGCAAGTCAAGAGTGTCCATCACTGGCGAGCGTGTATGAGACGAACTATGAGAGTGGAGGAAGCCAGAGAGTAAGGGAAGAACCTGTTGATGCTCTGTACTCTTTCCCAGGCAAGGCATTCGGCGTGGTGATAAGAAAGATAGATTAAATCTAAAAATATTAAGAAATCATGCGCAAAAAGGCTGCGTATTTAAAACCCAAATACCTTTATGTCTGTATATTCATTTAAATCGATATTAAAGGTTTAATAGCTGACTAATTTATTCCTTGTCAACAGCGCGCGTTTGCGTGACTGAGATACATCAATAAAATTCAAAGCGTTTCGATTATCAATCATTACGATTATTTCGAAATCATATCGATTGCGTGACTTGATTTTCGTATATCAAACTTTATTTGAAAAGGGGTTAAAAAAAACCTTGCAAAGTTAAAACAAATAAAATTTAAGGAAACAATGATAATGAGTGGTCTGATGGTTCAGATGTATGCCGTTTGGTGTATTGTTGCGTGTTCAATTCTTGCACCTAGGAAATTGCAGAAGCGACTTTGAAATATGCTTGAATATGCTACTTAGAGGTCATAGAATTTGGTAGCTCATACACATATTGGTATATGAGCCACCTGATTATTGACGATTGGTATATAATATTGCTAAAAAGCAGGAATGAAGGGAAATAGATGACGGATGGCGTGGTACAGTGGTTAAGAGCTTGAGTCGCTCCGCCCACTAGTTTGAGTAGTAGCGGGTTTGATTCCCGCGCGGTAATAATCTTAGTGTGATCCACAAATATTTGTTTCGGTCTGGGTATTTGTGTATGTGAATTTCATATTTGTAAACGAACCCACGACACAGGAATAATTCTTAATGTGGGGCCACGTTTTCTAAGAAGTTAATCTCTTCTGTCTCATTTTTATATTATTTTAGCAATTATAGATATTTAGCGTTTACTATGGCCTGAATATTTCTTCTTAATTTTGAAACAGTTATTCATGGGTCTCTTATGAATGTTGGATCCAGATTACTAAGATATGGGACCGTATTATGCAGCCATGAAGTTGTAGTTATGTATGTGGATTGATATTCTGCCAGTAGTTTGCTTGTAGAGATAAATAGGAATTATTGGGGGCAATACTATCAAAAGAATACCAAACCCTTTTAAAATTTTGCAGTTCTATTAAGTATTTCAAATACCTATATTTCCAAAACATATAATTATAGAAAAAAGTCTAATATTATCATTAGGTGATTAATTTTTTGCAGTTATTATTCCTTAACCGAATACATATAAATAGGAAGCAAGATTAGTATATACGCAAGTATTTATATCTAGAATTAATTATCTTGTCATATTATAATTGTATATAATTTACCCGACAATGATCTCCTCGACGCAACTTCCGAGAAGCCTTCTGGCTTCTCAATAATTGGCTCATCTTGAACATCCAAAGACCTCTTCTGGAACTCCTCACTCCTCCACAACGGGATCGCCTTCGGATGGAAATCCAAGTTCAGTTGCTTCCCACTTTTCTCTTTGGCAATTGGCACATAATTACCAGGGAAAAGTATCTCAGATTTATTCTTAATATCATCCACGTAATAATTCCTCTCAACTTGCGAAGGTTCTCTTCTGAGTGGAATAGCTCGAGGCTTAAAATAAGTTCTATGAGGGAACCTGGAGTTATCAGGATACGCTGAACTAGACTGCCTTACAACCGATGCACTTGTTACACCTATCACTGAACCATCTTTACCAAACCATAGCTTCTTCAACGCATCCTCATATGCAGAAACGGCGACAACACACACAATTATAGTTTGTACTTTCAACATTTTGATTTCGCAATTAACACTTATTGCACAATTGTCACCACACTTTCTTGCTTCTGTTAATTCATCTTTGTCACCATGATTGTGTTACAAGCGATCGACTTATACTGAATTGCAATCGTTTGCGCTCGTTATATTTATACATGTGTTTTAAAGTTGCGTTTTGCTGGGTTCACGGTTGGATGACTGCAGTTGCTTCCTTGGGCTCGGTGGAGCAAATGCGATAGATACTGGAGTACCCGAAATAAAAACTTATAGTGTACTATGCGTGGATACTTCCGTTAACGATGGGTTTTGGTTTTCTCTGTCGCTGCAAGTAATTTGTGATCGTTATCGTGTCATTATTGGATGCTATTTTCATGTCGGAAGCTGGTCTTCCTTGCGTGTCGTTTGGGTTTAATTTGGATTGTTTTGAAATCTGTTTCTGTCAGTTTTGGGAAGTATATATAATTATGTAGTAATTGATATATGTGAATAATTGAAATAATGGAGAGTATTATGTGCTCTGACAAATATAAAGGATGCCTTTAAAAAAATGCAGTAGCGGCCTTAAAAACGACGAACGCTTTTGGTATAGTTTTTAGAATCATGCCTGGATTATGGTAAGTCTTGCATTGAAGCATTATATCCTGGGCGATATACGGGGGATATAGGCGTGAGAGGTTGTTTTTTTATTATTCCAGAACGAATATCAAATATCATGTCCTCGAATAAATATTATTATAATAACCTAAAAGGGCGCAAGTAAAGGACCTGTTGGAACTCTGTACTCTCTGACTACCCCGCAAGGGATCTGGCGTGATGATATAGATAGATAGATTTTAAAACTCTTACTCTTGACCATAGGTACGAAAAATGCCGTGCCGTGGTGATATACATAGACAGAAAAAGGCCGTAATTTATCTAGTGGGTAAGTCAAGATTGTCCATAACCGGTCAGTGGGTATGAAACGAACTATAAGAATGAAGGAAGTGAGATAAATCTGTTAGGAAAGTACCTGTTTGAATTCTGCACTCTCTGCCTACCCCATAAGGCTTAAGCGTTCTATCTATATAATAGCTTGATAATCTATTATATAGATAGAACGCTTAAAAACTAGAAGATTGGGCTCCTATTTTATTTTTTTAAACGAAGCCCCACAATATTATTTATTCCTGTGTCGTGGGTGCGTTTACAAACATGAAAATCCACACACACAAATACCAGACCAAAAAAAAAATTGTGGATCACACTAAGATTTGTCCCGTGCGGGAGTCTAACCCGCGACTACAAGGCACAGTGGGTGGAGCGGCTTAAGCTCTTAACCACTGCGCTAATTCGTCCGTATGATTTTGATTTTTGATTTAAATCTATAATTTGATCATATTAATTGAGGTCTTAGGTGTTGTTTTAAGCTTTAATCCAAGAATGATTAATTCTGTAATATAATAAAATAATTTATTTATTTTAAAACTCAGTAATCTCTAAAAGAGTAAACTCAGTAATGAGACGAACTATGACAGTGGAGGAAGCCAGAGGTATGTAAGGAAAGAACCTGTTGGAACTCGTACTCTCTGCCTACCCCGCGAGGGATCTGGCGTGATGATATAGATAGATAGATTTTATAACCCCTACTCTTGACTACAGGTACCAAAAAAGGTTGGGTGATCCGATCGGAAATGCAAAATACATTAACGGCAGAAACCCTTTTTCCAGGCAGGAATTAAATAATAATAATAAAAAGTAGGGATCCCTTTTCGGGATCGGACTGGAATAATTCAAATATTTAATGAAAACGTATGAACTTGGGTGAAAAATAAACCTAGCCACTCTGCTAAAATTACGAGTGGTCCAAATAATATTATGCATACATTAAACTTTTTTTTAAATTGCAGTGGTTTAATCGCAAGAATGCCATCGCAAACAAAACGGCTTATGTACATAATGCGACATTCAATTATTGTGAACGTTTGCCCGCCCCCCCTGTGGTTAGGTTAGTAATTAAAAACAACACCTAGTTCCAATGGCCAGTTAATTAGATATATATGTATGAGTAATTTTGCTCGTAGAACTGGTTAAAAGGTGATGCGTACACAAAGCTGGTCATTTTGGCATCTTTTGGGGCGATTCAATTCTTATATTTCAGTCGTAAGGCATCACACTGGAGCTGGATCGCATTATTGATTTTTTATGATATAAAAATGCATGTATCTATACAAAAAATTATGAAACAAATGAAAAAAGACAAGCCCGCTGAGTTTCTCGCCAGATCTTCTTAGTGGTGGCCGCGTTCCGATCCGGTAGTAGTAAGTTAAAAAAATGTATATATGACACTTTGTAAACACCCCCACAGGGTTTATGCAAAATAAACGGTTTGAGTTTGATCTTTGTCCAGCAGTGGACATCTCAAAGCTATTGGTGATAATGAGTAGTTTAGTGTAGTTTTGTTGGAAATTGATAAACTTGAAATGACTATAAATAAAATAAAAAAATAAACGACAGATAATTTAGCGCAGTGGTTAAGAGCTTAAGCAGCTCCGCCCACTGTGTCGAAAAGTCGCGGGTTCGATTCCCGTACGGGACAAATCTTTATGTGACCCACAATTATTTGTTTTGGTCTGGGTATTTGTGTACGTGAATTTTCATGTTTTTAAACGTACCCACAAGGAGAATTAAATGGTAGTGTAGGGCCACGTTTTATTTAAAAAGGAACCGTTATGCCTATATACTCCGTGGGGTTGGCAGAGGTGTACTGTGTACAACTGATTTTCGCCGCTGATGTTAGGTCCCATGTAATTGGAGTAACTGATATTGCCATATACCGGGCACACTTCCAGACCCTGGCCTCATACTGCGAGTTTTACGGTAGAAAACTACATTTGTCCGACCTAGGATTTGAACCCAGAACATCGTGATCACAAAGCGATGCGCTCTGCCACTAGACCAACGAGGCAGTATATTTAAATATAAAATATATCTTTGGAAATACTAGAGATGTATTTTAAACATGAAATAAAACTATTTTTCGGATATTATCGCGGCTTATTTTTGATTTTTAAGTTCGAGTTTTGAGTGCTTTGTAACACCCATGGTCACGGGAAGGAGTACTTCCCGTGACCATGCCGTGACCAGGAATAGTTTTATTTCATGTGTAATATTCGCGTAAATCTCAGGATGTATCTTAAGTCGTAGTTATACTCTGGAGTCTGAAACATAGTTGTACATAGTTTGATGGAAATACTCTGGACCAAACAGACCAGGTACAAATCTGGTGAACAGGCCAGGTACAACCTGGTGGTGGAGTGGCAGATATGTATGTATACAAATACAGAACATATCTGCCACCCCCTGTTTTTTATTTTATTCTTTTAAAGACGTAGTATTCTACTAAGTATTGTTCCTATGTCGTAGATGCGTTTACAAATATAAAATTCACACACACAAACACCCAGACCGTAACAAATATTTGTGGGTCACACAAACATTTGTCTCGTGTGGGAATCGCTAAAAGGTGCTAACGGAAGATCAGCGCTGGCTGTCCTCAGTCAGCAAAATTGCTGAGTTAGGACCCTTTTTGTAATACACGTCCTACTTTTATCTAAAATTGTTGCCTTAGGTCATGTCATCTTGTTAGGTACACTGTATAGTCATACTGCCTCGTTGATCTAGTGGCAAAGCCCATCGCTTTGTGATCACGAGGTCCTAGGTTCAAATCCTAGGTCAGACAAGTGTAGTTTTTCTAACGAAAACTTCCTAGGACGAGTCCGGAGTCTGGAATTGTGCCCGGTATATGGCAATAGGCTCGCCTCCTATTACATGGGACCTAACATCGTCGGCAAAACGTGGGTATACTCAGTACATCTCTGCCACCCCCGCTTGGGGAATATAGGCGTGACGGTGTTTCTTTCTTTCTATAGTCATAAGCTTTTCTGGAACTACTTGTGCGTTACAAAATAAACTTTGTTATTATTATATTATTATGAATCGAACCCGCACGTCGACGGACGATTTAGCGCAGTGGTTAAGAGCTTAAGTCGCTCCGCCCACTGTGTCTAATAGTCGCGGGTTCGATTCCCGCACGGAACAAATCTTTGTGTGATCCACAATTATTTGTTTCGGTCTGGGTATTTGTGTGTGTGAACTTTCATGTTTGTAAACGCACCCACGACACAGGAATAAATCCTAGTGTAGGGCTACGTTTTTTAAAGAAGAAGAGAAGAAGAACCCGCGACTACTCGATCTGGTTAACGGAGCGGTTTAAGTTTCAACCGCTGGATCAAGCCGTCGGTCAAATCTCAAAATATAATAATCTTTACTACATATTATAAAACCAAGTCCCCCGCCGCGTCTGTCTGCCTGAACGCGATAAACTCAATAACTACCGAACGGATTTTCATACGGTTTTCAGCAATAGACGGAGAGATTCAAGAGGAAGAATGTCTGAAGAAAGAATGACAAAACAGACATACAATACGAAAGTGGAAGGATGTCGGTACCGGGGAAGACTTAGACTATCTTACCATGACCAAATAGACCGAGTCCTATCTGAAGGACATGTCAAGGGTCTCCGTAACCGGCGAGCGTGTATGAGACGTACTATGAAAGTGGAGGAAGCCAGAGAGGTATGTAAGGAATAAACCTGTTGGAACTGTGTACTCTTTGCCTACCCCGCAAGGGATATGGCGTGATGATCTAGATAGATAGAATTATTAATTTATGTAACATTTTTTTAATTAGCAATAAATGCTGTCACTACTTTAATATATAATAATAATATCAGCCTGTACTGCCCACTGCTGGGCAAAGGCCTTCTCTCACAAATCGAGGTGAGAGAGATTAGGTCATACTCCACCACGCGGACCCAGTGCGGATTGGTGGAGGCAGGTTTGTGGCCACCTGCTTTTGGAACTTATTAAGCCGCCTTTAAGGCTTCCAACTCGGCTTAACGACTACCACATTAAGTGGTAACCGGGACCAACGGCTTAACGTGCCTTCCGAAGCACGGAGACGCTCGAATATGAAAATGCCACAAACGGTCACTACTTTAGTAAAATGTATTTCTCAAAAGGCACACATACACGTATAAGTTTCATTGTTGTTCGGGGTACAAAAGTGTTTAAAAAAGGAGTAAAGAATTTAAAATTTGGAAAATTGCTTTACGTTTTGAGATTTTAAAGCAATCATCTAATCGGGGTGCCTGTGGTCTTGCGTTATTTCCGGTAAACATTGTAGAGAATAATTATTAAAATCATCTAATCATGGACGTTGTTTTTTTTATCTAATCATATTCAAAGTAATTTTAATTCTACTGCCACATTTCCAAATAACGTGGAAACTAATTGTTAATGCAAGGAAACGTATTCAACATTAGCTGATAAAGGCGAATGCACACGTTCCAATTATTTTTTTAATTACAGAAACTTGGGTTCGTTTAATGTAAATTCGTGCAATTCAATAACATTAAGCCGTGGTAAGAGAAAAAAAGCTACTCAACCTGACTAAGGATATCAAGCCTAATGAAGAAAAACTTTAATTTAAAAAGATTCTTCATTTTAAAAAGAAGCTTTTATAGCAAAATCATGTTTATTTTATTTATTTTATAAAGACACACCAACAGAGTACATATATACATACATTGAAAAAAACTTGTTTTGAATATTTTCAACTCTATTTATATGTATACTATTTAGGGTTCCAAACTTGTGAGGTATATTCCAGATGACTGCGGACAAAATCGTAAAAAAGGAGTTTAGAATCAAATTTGACACCCAGATCTCTGATACTGTTTACTCGAGCTATCGTGGTATTAGCTAAGTTATAGCTGTGGGTTATTGTCATATGTTTACGTGTGTATGAACAGACATAACATTTTTCAATAATGAGGTCCAATTTGTTACCAAGACAATGCTGAAACCTGTCAAGGTCTTCTTAAAGATAGGTGGTGTCCTCAGTGTTTTTTATAGGGCAGAGTATTTTCATGTCATCATCGAGTATTTCAGATTTTTTAAAGCAAGTACATATGTAATTTAAAAATATCTATCTATCTATCTATAACCTCACGCCAGATCCCTTGCGGGGTAGGCAGAGAGTACAGAGTTCCAACAGGTTCTTTCCTTACATACCTCTCTGGCTTCCTCGACTCTCATAGTTCGTCTCATACACGCTCGCCGGTTACGGAGACTCTTGACTTTTCCATCAGATAAGACTCGGGTTAAAAATATCGTATACAGAAACGGGTCTAATAAAGATCCCTGTGGTACGCCTGAGGAGACAGTCATTGGTCTGGATGAAAAACCATTGAGGACGACGGTCTGGCACCTGTTTTAGACATAAGATGAAAACTATCTATACAGATTACCTCTTATACCCATGGACAGCAGTTTGCGTAGTAGTATTATATGATCGATTCGATCAAATGCTTTACTGTAATCTGTATAGATGACATCCACATGACTACGTTGAGAGATATAGTATGTTAAAAAATCACTGCACACAATAAGATTAGAGGTTGTTGACCTTCCCATTAAGAAACCATGTTGATACTCGCTAAAACTGAGTTTAAGTGCATCGTAAACGTTAATAAACATTTTTTTCTAAAACTTTCTGCCTAACTAATATATATATATATATATATATATATATATATATATATATATATATATATATATATATATATATATATATATATATATATATAACCAATAACAGATGAGTACATCATTTACCATAAGTAGAACATAATAAAATTATAATTATAACCTAAAAACTAAAAAGATAGCAAAAATATGTCAAATAATAATCTACTTATAGCAAAATTATATACACATTCTGACTAATGGTGAACTGAGGCCAATGTTAGTTCTTGTAGGCTGAACATGAAAAGTGTTAGTTAGAGGTTTTCGCGGGATACAGTATGGAACGTTATTTAACACATTATCACGATTTGTATTATAACTAAGAGTATTATTTACCATATCATCATGTTGGAGATTTGAAGGTAGTATCTAGCTTACTTAAGAAGTTCATATGACCTCCTTCCAGCTCCATCATCAGACCCTGGATACCGTTTGAGTTCATAATACTTATCAAGATAAATCTAAAGAGATTAAACACGACGGGGCTATGTTGAGTAGTTGAATAGGCGCCCTAAGGATTGACATTGCAGGATGCAGAGGTAGAGTGATGATCTATCACTCTACCTCTGCATCCTGCAATGTGTGTCTATTCTCCACTCAAGAATCTATTTGTGGATTTAGTTTAACAGAATGCAAGATACGGTCTTCTTTTCGTGTCAATGGATCATATTTGTCCCAGTAAGTGACTGGCTTGGTCAATCACACCATGCGTAACCGCACTCAGATCTTCCCTTGTACAGGTGGGGAAAAACCAGCAGGTGTGACATAGTCTGTGAGACATCGTATCATCGTATCCTCCATATGACTGCTTCGTTGGTCTAGTAGTGAGTAATGCTATTTGCGATCACAATTTTTTTAAAACGTAGCCCCACTTTAGAATTTATTCCTGTAACGTGGGTGCGTTTACAAACATGAAAATGAACATACACAAATACCCAGACCGAAATAAATAATTGTGGGTAACACAAAGATTTGTCCCGTGCGGGAATCAAACCCGCGACTATTAGACACAGTGGGCGGAGCGGCTTAAGCTCTTAACCGCTGCGCTAAATCATCCGTAGTATGTAGTTTTCTATCGAAAAAATCCCAGTATCAGTTTGAAGTCTGGAATTGTATCCGGTATATGTCAGTAGGCTCGCTCCCTATTACATGAGACCTAACATCGTCGCTGAAAAGTGGGTGTACACGGTATAGCTCTGCCACCCCCTCTTGGGGAATATAGGGGTGATGGTGTTTTCGTGCTACATATGTCGACCGTTCAGGTCAACTTGTGCCTGTTCGTGCACGACGCCGAACACTCGGAAGCATGTTTGACTTCCATAGTTATTTGTTAATTACCAGACCGGCGATGCGTGGACGTATGAATTTAGGAAAGTGAGCGTGACCGAAATATACGGGAGTCGAATGTTTGGGCGAGAATGCGTCGGTTGTTCGATGAAATGAAAAACACACGTTTCTCAGGTCCTAATGTTAAAGAGAATTTGCCCATTGCCATGTACATGAACATTTCACCGAATATGCCAGGTCCTTATGTTATTACGCCGTGTTACGAGGGCCATAACACTTGCCATAACACATTGCCATAACACTGGTCATAATTCCAGACTGTGATATAATTTATTCACAGCACTCATGTAGGAAGTTAAAAATGATTTTAAAGTAAGTATTACGAATTTATTTAAACACACTTCAAATAGAGGTGTTTACAACTATCGTAGTTCTGTATGGCCGCGGTGTTTATAGCGATCCTCAAGGCTAAAAAGTGATCGGTTTGGTCATACTGAGATGAGTGATAGTTTGCAAAATTTCTGTATTACTTTGAAAGACAGACTGAGCTTCCAGGTCCTTTTAGTTTGCTTGTCGTTACAGTAAGTTAAAAGGCTTATGAGCGGTTTAATTATTTCCAATAGCAGATTCGAATTGCCATGAATCTGTCTCACTAATCCGGACTGGGCCCACGTGTTGGAATATAACTTTTTTTCTCTCCTCTGAAGACAATTTTTGCCCTTCAAAGAGATAGTATATGCTCATAGATTAATTAATTAATATTTCTTTGAGTGTATTTTAGCTGACACGGACCTACTTCTATGCCGTATGTTTCTAGTATATCGTGTAAACGTAGTATTCGTTTTATGTCCTTCTAATGAATGCGATACTTTCGTCGTAACAGTAAACAAATACAGTTAGATTTGATTAGTTTTTTTATTACTTGACTGCATTTCCGTCTTTGTTATTTTTGAGTTATGTTCCTATTTCCGCATTACCTTTCTCGTACTCTTATCTGTTTATTTTCTTCAGTATGAGAACTATAAGAATGGAGAAAGCCGGAGAGGACTGAAGGAAAGAGCCTGTTGGAACTCCACTCTCTACCTGCCCCGCAAGGAATCTTGAGTGATGATTTAATATTAGTTTATCCACAGGGTCACCTATTTTAATTATTTTATTGAATGTGAATCCAATATTAGGATTGCTTGTTTTATTGGTTAGAGTGTTAACCGCTGCGCAAACTGGATCGAGTAGTCGCGGGTTCGATTCCCGTCTAAAATTAGAGTCTGCCCAATTGATGTAGAATTTATTTTACATCAATTCGGCAGTCTTTTGTAATATTCTCAGGATACGCAGATACTTTGGCACTTTCCTCAGTTTACAATAGTCAATTTATGTTAAACTTCATAAGAATTCAAACGTCAAAAGTGCCATCCAGTTCTACGTTATTAATGTCGCTAGTGTACACCCGTAGAGCTGCGTGGACACGATGTTCTTAGCAATCAACAAGTTTAAGTAGCATACGGCTTGGTCGGTTTGAGATGGGTAACCGTTCATGGCATTTCCATATTTAAACCGGTATCTGACCTTCGGCAGGCTATGTGTTTGGTTGTTGATTCATTTCTAGCGACAAAATAAATAAACAATTTTTATCAAACTGGGGTAGCAGAGGTGTACTGTGTACGGGTGCATTAACGATCGAATTAACTGCCTACAAAAGTACAGATAGACTTAATTATGGACTAATATTAACAACGATAAGTAACTTATCCTTATTAATTTTAGTCTCAATAAGAGGCGAGCCTATTGCCATTATATCGGGTATAATTTTAGATTCTGAATTAATATATTTTTTTTAGTACGAAAATCTACACTTTTCGACCTTGGTTTCGAATTCAGGACCTCGTGATCGCCTCGCGCACTACGCGCCAGTAGACTGATGAGGTGGTCTTGATTTTATTAGTCCCACACAAAAGTAGATGTCGCTACCTGTATTTTTGTAGTTCCAATAGATCTTCACAGATGTCGCTTTCTTAAATTATTATACAGTAATAATAAGAGATGTATTATCGTTAATTTATGCGTTTGACGGGTCAAGGACCGCTTGCAGTCTGTAATGAGGCTGATAATTACTATGTACGTAGTACGTTGAGTTGATATCAATTTTGTGCTAGATAAGAGTGTATTTATTTTCTGTCTGTAATGCTATCTCTTATTTATTACTGTGCTTATGATAGTCGGTGTTTCATAGTTTTCATATAAAATTACAATTTAACCTAGCATTACAGCATAATATCTGAATACGTCATATGTTAACCAGGACGTAGAAGGACTATGAAAATTATATCATACTCGTTCCATATAAAATAATAAACTCTTTGAATTTCAGAAAAAAATATAATGATAAGGAATTTTATAACATAAATGTAGCTAATGCTTCGTGCATAATAGAGCCTTTAAGAAAAAATAATAATAGCAGTCCCCGTCACGCCTACATTCCCCAAGCGGGGATGGCAGAGATGTACTGTGTACTCCAACATATTTCTGACAATGTTAGGCCTCAATATAATAGGGGGCAAGCCATTTTCTATTATAGTACCGCACACAATTCTGACTGAGTACCGGAGAACGCGTTCAATGAAAAAACCATACTGGTCCGACCTAGGATTCGAACCCAAGACCTCAACGGATGACGCTTGTGGAGACTGCTCCACCCAGAGTCCTTTAGCTTACCCCTGCAGGGCTTACACCAAATAAATAATTTGAATTTGAGTATATTTTCAATGAAAATTTAAAGCAAATTACTTCAATCGGTTTTTATGAACATTTGCCGTAATACAAATAAATTAAATAAACAACAATATAAATAATATATTATTTATTGTAAATACAAACCGCTAATAACACTTTCAGGTCTGAAAATCGGTTTATTAGTAACTTAAGTTACTAATACCTGCGCTCAACTTAAAATTAAAATAAATAAATTATAATTACTGAGTATTCAGGCACAAAACTGTATTGAATAAATAGGTCATTAATAAATTAATTAATAATAACAACTTAAAACTATAAAAAATAAATAAAACTTTTAATAAAAAGTACTGAAAATTGTTTTTCAATTGACATAAAACAATTGTGCTTAAATTATTTTATCAGCTTAAAAAGACAAATAAATAACTTAATAATTATTTGATGCTACACACATTGGGCTGAAAATGATGGGCAAATAAATAAATATTTATTAAATTTACCCAAATTGCCCAATTTTGGGAGTGTTAAGAGAGAAGAAGCGTCAAAACAAAAATATTTATATCCAGCTATGAACTTCTCTAATTTAATAATGATATCTTTTCAAAATGTCAACAACATTGTGACAATATTACTTTGATCATTTAATTTTAACGCTTCCCGGCTTAAGTAGTTTCAGGTTCAATCCCCACACGTGTTCAATCTTTGTGTGACATCACCAACTTTTGGTTGGTCTGAGTGTCTGTCACGTTTTTTTAAACGTTGTATCCACACTAGTATCAATTCCTGTATCGTGGGTGCGTTTACAAACATGAAAATTCACATACACAAATACCCGGACCGGAACAAATAATTGTGGATCACCCAAAGATTTGTCTCGTGCGGGAATCGAACCCGCGACTATTAGACAGTGGGTGGAGCGGCTTAAGCTCTTAACCACTGTGCTAAATCATCAGTCCAGAATACCTACTATGGGGTTCCGCTTATTTCAAAAAGAGAACACAAGTTTACCTACCCCACAAGGTATCTGACATGATGATCCAGAGAGATAGAATATAAAATAGAATTCTATATTTTTTACGTACAGAGTGCTTTTCAAAACAGATAATCGATTTATGTATACGATTATCTCTACAAAACTTGTAATAACGACGACGGTGACGCACGATTTAGCGCAGTGGTTAAGAGCCTAAGCCGCTCCACCCACTCTGTCTAATAGTCGCGGGTTCGATTCCCGCACGGGACAAATCTTAGTGTGATCCACAATTATTACAAGTATTTGTGTATGTGAATTTTCAAGTTTGTAAACGCACCCACTACACAGGAATAAATCCTAGTGTGGGGCTACGTTTTATATATAAAAAAAATATTAGCAACTGACCAAACACGCACTATGCTTAAATCGCTTGTTTCGAAAATTTAAAGGTTAACAGTCAACACCATATATATATATATAAAAACAACATTGGTATTTTTGAATCAATTCTGTTCCACATAGAAGTTTCACTGGCCATTTAATTAAACTATTTTACACCCATTTTATTTAGATACTATGCACATGGCGAGTTTTTCACGCACTGTTAACGTGCAGGAAGCACTGCAAAACTTGCAAAAACGAGAGCGCGACGAATTGGCTCGGCTGCGTTCGGTTGTGACGTTTGCCTTCGCGCCGAACGTGTCTGCGCTATGGCGTGTCCAGTACATTTCAGTACATCTCCCCGAACCGCGCCACAGACGCGCTCCCGTCGCGCTGCGTCGGCTATGTGGCTAAACTTTTATTCTCTATGACTAATATTTTACTGTTTCTTTAAAAACGTAGCCCTTAGGACTTATTCTTGTGTCGTAGGTGCGATTAAAAACACGTTTTTAACGATGCAATCGCAGGGCTTAATCTATAAATATATGTACAGATCTCAATCTGTTGAGATCTGTGCATACTTTAGTATGTACGAATATGTACAGATCTCAATTTCACAACATCATTGCGTTTACAGCACGTTTATGTTGCGGTTTGGGTGCGTCGACCGCGCGTTAAAAAATCGTCGTGTGCAAAAACCTTTCAGTTTCTAAATTCGTATATCTTTTTACAAATAAAAGGGTTTTTAGTTATAAAGATCCCATTAAACTAATATTTTGTTAGCACATTCGGTACTATTCTTTCTTATACGCTGAATATGCCAAATCTGATGAGTCGTATGATCTGCGGTCATAACCACCTCCTGATGACCAGCCGTGGCTCTCGTGACCTCCGCCGTTTCCTCCTCCACTCTTCTGGGACATAAGCTTCTTTAGGATCATGATGCCAGAGAGTAGGAGTGCGATCTGGAAAGAGGAAAAAAGAAAAATGAGTTTTGAGACACAACATCTGTTTCTTTTAGAATCTGTGTATGGTTCATCTTTTATCTGATTATGGCACCAAAAGGAAGTGTAATGTTTTTAGCAGTCTATGTATGTATGTGTATTCATCCGTAGCGTTTTAACTGCTGATCCGATTCTGAGGAATGAGATGGCAATCGGTTTGTATTTACAGTTCGAGTGATATAGACTATATTTTATATAAACAAAATCACTATTACGGATGTTACATCCAAAAAAGTAGGGGTTTCTGATTTGTTATTACTTTCGTATCGAATGAGATGTCTGATGAAAGAGGAAAAAAATGCCTGATTTCATAAATATAGATATAGTACAATATATATAGTAAAATATATCAAGCGACAGAAAAATCATTTTATTATATTTTAGCGCTTTTTTCTTTATTGTATACAGTGGGAAGTGAATAAAAGTTTACATAACAAAGCTTTTTTCGTAGTTGGGTTACAGCTTCTTAAAATTTTTAATTCCTGTTTCGTCAACCTTCGTCCAATCTTAAAAAAACGTTGTCCCACATTCCATCAGTCATGTATCACATTTATGATGTTGACTAATATCAACCTTGAGTTTACAAAACAAATACCCAGAATGAAAAAAATGTCTGTCGGTTATGTTGAAACGTAGGTAAATAACAGAAGACCGTAATTTGTTCTAAATTGGCGAATGAATAGACGTCAACTATTTCTAGTATGATGTTGCATTTCGCTTAATAATAAATTAGCTAAAATTGTTATCACTTATGCGAATCTTTCTTCTGTCGATTGCTGTCGCTCTTTCAACTCTTCCTTAGTCATGTTAAATTAAATTTCATAATTAAAAGCAAAATTGTGTTATCGATTGCAATTCTAAACATTATTTCTCAAGGGGTAGTCAAAGTTTTTACGCTAATGTTAATAAATGAACTCTTAATAATAATTTTAATTTAAAAAAGAACTTTTTAAAACTAGCTTTTAAAGCAGAAACATGTGTGGATTTCCTATGGCTTTTCATCATCAGACTCTGGACAACATTTGGGTCTAAAGTACAAGCCAAATCTAACGAGCCCAGACACGGCGGGGTTATATTGAGTAGTTAGGTGGTTCCATTGGCCACCTTTTAGCTCCATCATTAGACCCTGAACACCATCTCGTTATGTAGTACTTGCCAATACCAATCTAACCAGCCTAAACAGAGGGGGTTACGTTGTATATTTCTCATGTTCCTATGGCCACTTACGGACTCCATCATCAGACCAGCTCCATGGTACCGTATTATTGCATTGTCACCAAATTTACATATGCATGCCAAATTTCAGTCCAATCTTGAAAAACGGGTCACAAGAATTGAACCGACAAGACACAGACGTATAGACATAAAAACATTGTGAGTTAAATAAAAGCTTGTCAAAACTGACAGTTTGGATTTTGGAATAACGGTCGAGGTAGCACCTATTTATATATATTTAATTCTATTTTCCTGTTGTTGAAGTTTTTATATTTGCATGTATTTTCCTGTTCTTATCTCTCTTAATTTCCTACAAAAACTAAAATTATTATCTATGCCGACTTATAAACAGTGGTAACATTTTAAAATTCAAATCTGATAGTTCTATGTACTAGAGCAGTGATAGCCTAGTGGTTAGACCGCTGGACTGCAAAGTCAAAGGTCTCAGGTTGAAACCCAGGCACGCACCTCTGCCTTTTCAAAGCATGTGCGTATTAAAAATTAATTATCACTTGCTTTAACGGTGACATCGTGAGGAAACCCGCATGCCTAAGAGTTTCTCGAAGGTGTGTGAAGTTCGCCAACCCGCACTGGGCCAGCGTGGTGGACTATGGCCTAAACCCTCTCAGTTTGAGAGGAGGCCCGTGCCTAACAGTGAGACAGTTTCTTAACAGGGCTAATATTATTATTATTTTATGTATAGTACATAATATTAACAATTTTGGTTAAAAACGAAACATATGTGATCATATTTAATATTCTCGGTCAGGGTCGCATGCTGATCCTGTGGTATATTTAAAATCGTTATACATCCAGTGGTTAATGAAAAAAGAAAAGAAATATTTGTGTATCTCATAATTATTTGTTATGGTCTGGGTATTTATGTATGTGAAATGTCATGTTTGTAAACGAACCTACGGCACAGGAATAAATCCTCGTGTAAGGCTACGTTTCTTTTTAAAAAGAAAAACATATATAAAATTTCAGGGTGGGTGTGTACGTAATTCTTCTCCGCCTAAACAGCTTGACTGATTTTGATGATTTTTGTACTTATGAGGTCATCGGGATAGTTCTTAGCTATAATTGGACCCGGTAGGTGGTGCTTTGGTCGACCGGGTCTACTACCGGGATCTACGGAAAACTGCTAGTCTTACTATACACACACACCGTCACGCCTATATTCCCCAAGCGGGGGTGGCAGAGGTGTACTGAGTCCACCCACGTTTCGCCGACGATGTTAGGTCCCATGTAATAGGGGCGAGCCTATTGCCATATACCGGCCACAATTCCAGACTCCGGACTCATAATGGGAACTTTTCATTAGAAAAACTACATTTGTCCGACCTAGGATTTGAACGCATGACCTCGTGATCACAAAGCAATGTGCTTTGTCACCAGACCAACGAGGCAGTCTTACTAATATGTGTGTATGGATGTTTGTTACTCAATCACTCAAAAACGGCTGTACGGTTTTCGATCAATTTTGGCACACAGATAGTTTATTATCTGCATTAACACATACGATCTTTTTTATTTCGGAAAAATTTTAGGTTCCTCGCCGTCGCGAGCATAAACTAGTATGTTATAATTTTGACGTTTGTATTTTTGTTAGGAACCAGAAATAAATATTTTTTATGATACTTGATGACCTGTTGGAAGTTTGCACTCTCAGCATACCCCGCAAGGGATCTGGCGTAATGATATATTTAGATAGACTTAGAGACTTTATGATAGTTGCTGTGGATAAAATGTTGTCGTTGTCAATACCAAAATGGGTTAAATTTGATACTATAATATGTGAAAAAAAAAAAAATTAACAATAAAAAATAAACACAGCACGGCTACGTCTCCTATGCGGGGGTGGCAGCGGTATACTGTATAGAAAAAATTTTTGCGAAAGATGTTAGGTCCTAACAAGGTAGTTCTACCGAGTCCGAGGTAACAAGAGGCCAGTCTATAGCCATTACACCGGGCACAGTTACAGACTCCGGAATGCTGAAACTTGTAATTTAAAGGAATCTCAATATGATTTCCGACTGATCCAATATTCGAACTCGAGATCGCCAATAACATTGTACGCTAGATACCGCTTAAATTTGATTTAATAATCGAATCGATTTAATAACAAGATAACATGTCATCACGCCATATATCCTGCAAAGCAGGCTGAACATACAACACCAACAAGATTAAGTCGCCAAAAGAGGTATGTAAAGGACAGACCTATCCTATTTTGGCTTGTTCTCTTTTATACCTAATTCCTCCAGAGAGCCTATTGCTATAGTCTATATAGCCTATAGTCAGGTATAATACCTGACACAATTCCAGTAGATAATTATTAAGTATTTTTCGACAGATAAACCACAATATGTCCGGGGTCCCAGGTCCCAGGACCTTGTGATCACTACTCGCACTTTACGTCACTTAAACAACGAGGCAGTCGCGAAAATACTATCCATAACATCACGCCAGATCCCTTGCGGGTCAGGCAAATAATTTCAACAGACTCCTTCCTTACGGATACTGGCTAAAATAGTACTAAAATATAAAATACTTCAAAATATACATACATAAATACCAAAATATAGAAACGAATTATCTCAAACGGTTAAAATTTGAATATAGCACAATTTATACCACGGCTTCCAAACTCGATGAAAAATCACAGTCGATTTAAATAAATCTCGAACGGCTTGCATTGGACAAGCCGCACGAGATTTACTTGAGTCGACTGTGATTGACCGGCTTCTTTTTTCTCAAACAAACGGCTTGAAAATCGACTTGAAATGCGGCCGGTGCCGCTCGCTGCATTGAGAGGACTGGCACCCAATTGTTTTTGTGTTGCCATGTTCAAATTTATGTTACCCTTTGCCGATTATTTAATTGGTAGATTTGTTGATCTGTGATACGGGTAAACGGTTGTTTATTTGGGTTGGTTTACTTGCGTGGTTCTTGATGCTTATATTAACAGATAATGTTTGATATTCCTTGTAGATATTTTTATTTGGAACATTAGTTTGTATGAATAAAGTTTTGAAACGGTCTGTTTGTAACCTTCCGCAGTGTAAGGACTAAAATGTGTGTCTTTACATTCTTTGTAACGATAATTTGGTCTAGTGTATAAATATAAGTGACCGTTCTGCTTACTGCAGTGGTCGGGAGTTTGATTCCCGTGCGGGGGACAAATTTGTAAGCGACCCATAAATATTGAGTTGTGTTTGGATATTTGTGTTTGTGGCTCCCAATGTATTGTGATTGTATTTTATTCCTGTAGGAATAACTCCTAGTGTAGGACGATGTAAATTTCACTAAAATCCCCATTCGAGTTACACCAAGTAACCGTGAACCCCCAGGGATCCTAATGAAGGGTTCAAGTGTTCGGAAAAGTTTAATTTACACATTTTTTAAGTAACAATAAATGTCAAAAATCCACTAGAACGACCGAATTATTTCCTAAAACATTTTTCCCTAACACAATGGAGATTTTTAAATATAACAACACGACAATTTATTATAATGCGTTGGAACGAAACAAATGGAGTGGGAATGGTCTATCGAAGGCCAACTGCCATATGTACCGCAAAATGATTAAATTCCTTCATAATACGCTTTGTGCATAGGATCTTAAACAATAATACGATGAATATAGAGGCTAAAATTCTGCATAGTAAGGGTAAACTTAAGTTAATTATGAAAATAATTGTAGCGATGACGGAATTGGTGAAATATTTTTTTTATAGAATTATTTTAATATCATGAATTCCTTTATTTTAATTTGACGAGGCGTTGTTGGTGTAGTGGCTTATGTTACGTCTGGTGATCCTAAGATCCTAAATTCGAATTTCAAGTCTGACATAGTGCAATTTTTGTAAAAGAAAATATAGATGCAATTTTACAGTTATATATATTCAATTGAGGGTTCCAAAGATGTGTACAGTGGAAGGATGTAGGCACCGGGAAAGACCTAGACTATCTTACCATGACCAAATAGACCGAGTCTTATCTGAAGGAAAAGTCAAGAGTCTCCGTAACCGGCGAGCGTGTATGAAACGAACTATGAGAGTGAAGGAAGCCAGAGAGGTGTGTAAAGAAAAAACCTGTTGGAACTCGCTGCCTACAAAGGATCTGGCATTATGATATAGATAGAGATAGATAGATACTGTGTATACTTATATTTCGCCAGCAATCCCAATGTAATGGCTTTACAGTTCCTGATTCCGGATGCTACCGACAAATCTTCAATAGAAAAACTTTAATAACACTTTGTCGGTAGATAAGAACCCGGGACCTCGTGCTACCATAAGTTACTATATCAGCAAGGCAGATCGAAATATAGTCCTGATGACTAAATACCTTATGATTACGTAATCTAGTTGTTTATTCAAACTACACGCCGACTATAGCAACTAACGTCAATGAACTTTCAATGTTTTTAGTCGGTGCCTTATACAAAGCTTGTACGGGGCACTCCTGGCACTGGGATTCAATTCTGCTATTTTAAATTTTAACGTAATTTGTCATTATTACACCGTCACGCCTATATTCCCCAAGCGGGGGTGGCAGAGGTGTACTGAGTACACCCACTTTTTGTCGATAATGTTAGATTCCATGTAATAGGAGGCCAGCCTATTGCGATATACGGGGCACTATTCCAGACTCCGGACTCATACTGGGAAGTTTTTCGTTTGAACTTCATTTGTCCGATCGAGGATTTGAACCTGAACATATCGTAATCGTTTAATAATACTATTGATAATGTAATAATACTTTTGGTACAATATCAATTGAATGGTTATCGTAATAATGACATGACTGCCTCGTTGGTCTGGTGGCAAAGCGCATCGCTTTGTGATCACGAGGTCCTGGGTTCAAATCCTAGGTCGGACAAATGTAGTTTTTCTAACGATAAATTCTCAGTACGAGTCCGGAGTCTGGAATTGTGCCCGGTATATGCCAATACGCTCGCCCCCTATTACATGGGAGCTAACATCGTCGGCGAAACGTGGGTACCAGGGGGTGTACTCAGTATACCTCCGCCACCCCCGCTTGGGGAATAAGGCATGACAGTGTGTTTTTTAAGTTGTCAAAAAAAATCCGTGAAAACAGTACACAGTACCGAATAACAAACAATTAAATTCTCGTCATTGTGTACCAGATTACCAAATAACAACACTTTATGAGAGTAGACGAAGCTAGAGAGGTATGTAAGGAAAGAGCCTGTTGGAACTCTGTACTCTCTGCTTACCCCGTAAGGGATCTGGCGTGATGATATAGATTATAGAAGTATGCCTATGGAAACCCATAGTGACTCCATTTAGTAATAGGATGATCAAAACCGTCAAAAATGATCAATATTAATATCAATGAACTGAATTTTCTTTAAGTTTAGTTAGTTAAACAATATTAGCGCGTACTAAGGTTAAGCGGTGCTCGGCGTGGTCGGTCTTGTTTTTGTCTTATTTATTTATTTAATTGCACAGTAGACATTATAATCATTAATATACTACTTAAATACTCTTTAGTGAGAAGAGTGAGTGCAGGGAACAGGGTGAATGGTGCGATGGGAAAGCTACTTGGGAGCCGGCACTTAAGCCATAAGGCGCAGCTGTCCATACATAACGGAGTTCTTGTCCCAACGCTGTTATATAGCGAGAGCTGGGTATGCAAGAAGGAGAATGAAAGTAGGATAAATGCGGTAGAAATGCGAGCTCTAAAGAAGATGTGCGGAGTGAAGCTGACAGACCGTATTAGCAACACGTAGTAAGAAAGCGAGTAGGTATGAAAGATAGTATCGGTGTAAAGATGAGAAAGGGCATGCTCCGTTGGTTCGGGCATATAGAAAGAATACCAGATGAAAGAATGAAAAAACAGATATACAATGTGAAAGTGGAAGTATGCAGGTACCGGGGAAGACCTAGACCAAATAAACCGAGTCTTATCTAAAGGAAAAAAAATGTAAATTGACTATTTGTAAGCGCCCCCGCAGGGCTTATACAAATAAATTATTTGAGTTTGATATTGAGTTCATGTGTAAACAGCAAAATCAAAACAACAATCAAACGATTATAAGGTGTGTAGTAAAAAAATATGTAAAGATTACAATAAGGACAAATAATGGGTAGTGTTAAGTACCTTTAAGAACAAGTTTATTCTTGAAATGTTACATAAAAAAATGAGTTGACACACGCACTGTCACGCCTATATTCCCCAAGCGAGGGTGGCAGAAGTGTACTGAGTACACCCACGTTTCGCCGACGATGTTAGGTCCCATGTAATAGGGGCGAGCCTATTGCCGCCAGGTACAATTCCAGACTTCGGACTCGTACTGGGAAATTTTCGTTAGAAAACCTACACTTGTCCGACCTAGGATTTAAACCCAGGAGCTCGTGATCACAAAGCGATGCGCTTTGCCAATAGGCCAACGAGGCAGTCAATAAAAAAGTTACTAAATAAAAAGTTTACTTAATATATTATTGACCGAAATTCGCCCGTCGTTACCCTGACAATGTCTTATTAGTATCAGAAAATAACGGTAAGTGACAAAAAGTGCTTGTTTGAGATTCGCAACTGAAAAAGTAACCTTATATAATATAATTTCGTAAAATAAACATTTATTTTTATGTATTTATGTGTATACTGTTAAGTTTAGATGTATTCTTTCTATTTTTAACTTTACATTATTGTAAAAACTGTTTCGTTTTTCACGGCATACCTAGGTCGAAATCTGGACATTTTTTATGGTAGCTTACGAGATATTTTTAAGTGTTTTATCTTTTTAGATGACGTTATTTATTGAATATTAGAATTTATTTATTAGTTATTTGCGACTAGAAAGTATTATAAATTATTTACAAAAAGTTTTCCGAAAAATATTTTTTTACGTGAAAACGGATTTTATTTTTACATTTTCCGGATGTGTATATACGAGGTAGGAATTTTAATATTATTAGTTAATAAACTTTATAAAGTTGTGCTAAAATAAAACACGACATCATTAACAATTCGTTTACTTTATATTTAGTTCTTAGTTCTAGTTTACTTTATATTTCAAGTGATAATTCGCTTAGTTTTCTAATTATCAGTTTTTTTTTGCAAACGTCGACAAAAATAGACACCCCGGCAATTATCTTCCCGAATTTATTGGTATAAACAGTTTCCAATTTCTCTGAGCCAAAGGGTTAAATCAAAAGTGATACTTGAGTGACATTCTTCCGTTGACTACTCATTAGTATCAAGTACTAATTGAGTATAATGTAAATCATTAATCCGTTAGTACTTAATTAAGTCCAATCGAAAAGTTTACCAAAAGAGAGAAGAGAAAGTGAAGAGTCTACTTAAAACTGACATTTTACAGAAAATCACCCGTAATTAACCTGTCAACATCCTATTACTGTCAGAAAATAATTAAGTGCAATATGAGTCGTCAATTCCGTAAATCCTTAAGTTAGTCTAATTGTTAGAAAGTTAAGTACCTTTAGTATTTTGTGCTGGGGATATCGGTAATGGTTCTCACCTAAAGTCTAGTTATTTCTAGACCTTGAATTGTTATTAAGTAGGCGGATGAAAATGTAGATGAGGCGTTGTGACCGCGGTGTTCTAAGCGATTACTAAGGTTAAGCAGCGTCCGACTCGGTAAGCCTGAGATGGGTGACCGTTTGTTGCATTTTCATATTCGAGCGTCTCTGTGCTTTAGACGGCATTTTAAACCGTTGGTCCCGGTTAGCACGTAATGTGGTAGTCGTTAAAGCCAACTTAGAATCCATAGGTCTTAACCTTAGGCTTGATAAGTTGCAAAAGCAGGCGGCCAAACTTGCCTCCACCACACCGAGCTAGGTCTGCATAGTGTAGTATGATTTAATCTCTCTTACCTCAGTTTGTGAGAGAAGGCCTTTCCCTAGTAATAAGACAGTATTGGCTGATATTATTATAGATATGAGATGACTAAACACAATACATTTCTCGTTATCGTAATATCGTCGAGAAAATATGCTGTCACGTTCATATTTATTAAGAATATATCGAGCGAAAGGGATGGCAGAACAACATAAAAATGTCACGCCAACGACAATCTGTTTATGCTAAGCATTAAAACTTGCATTAAAAAATTCTCATGTTATATTTAGATTCAGCCCAGTCTCGTGGCAGTGAGCAGGGAATTAGAAATTAAACTGGACAATGCGATTATGTAAATAGAGTTAAACGATGATATACATAAATAAAAAAATAACCGTGTCTTATCTGAATGGCAAGTCAAGAGTCTCCGTAACGGGCGAGCGTGTATGAGACGAAGACTAAGTCGAACAGAGGTGTACTATATACACTCACTTTTCAACGACCGTGTTAGGTCCGGTGTACTGGGGGGCGAGCCTATTACCATATAGAGGGCACAATTCCAAATTCAGGATTAATAATTGGATTTTTTTCACAGAAAAACCACATTTGTCCTAGCTAAGATTTTAGCCTTGTGGACGCATTATTTGCCACTATAAAACGAGGCAGTCAGTTAATATGTCAAGTATTAGTTATTTCGCGGTTTTGTGTCACATTGTGTGGTATTACCTCGAAAAACCATAAAAAAAGAAAGTCAGTCACAATGACTTAAGCTTAACTAACCATAAAAGTGTCACACCATAGTCTGCTGGTCACCACACAATAGGGATCAAATAATGATGATAGGATAGGCGTATCCAATTAGATGTAATACGAATTTCTCGGATTCTCTACAATTTCATTTTTATAAAAAAAGCACATAGCATATTATATTATTATTAACCCTGTTAAGAAACTGTCCCACTGCTGGGCACGGGTCTCCTCTCTAACTGAGAGGGTTTAGACCATAGTCCACCACGCTGGCCCAGTGCGGGTTGGCGAACTTCAGACACCTTCGAGAAACTCTTAGGCATGCAGGTTTCCTCACGATGTTTTCCTTCACCGTTAAAGCAAGTGATAATTAATTTTAAATACGCACATGCTTTCGAAAAGACAGAGGTGCGTGCCTGGGTTTGAACCCGAGACCTCTGACTTTGCAGTCCAACGGTCTAACCACTAGGCTATTACTGCTTGCAGCACATTATATACGACCTAGGATTCGGACTCAAGACTTCGCTATAAGCTCTATACTCTAGTAGACCCAAGCCTTGTTATAGTTTGTAAAGGAGTTAGGGTACATAATACTTGGTAAGGCGATTTCTATTTAGGAAAACTATATTTTGTCTAATCTAGAATCCGAACCTTGGACTTTGCGGTAACCACTCGCCATTAGACTAATAAGGCGGAGGGCACAATGGGTGTAGAATAAACACATCGACCTGATGTGAAAATAATTTTAATTTAAAAAGAACTTTATAAAACCAAACTTTTGTAGAACAACACTATCTATATCATCACGCCAGCTACCTCGCGGGGTAGGCAGAGAGTACAGAGTTCCAACAGGTTCTTTCCTTACATACCTCTCTGGCTTCCTCCACTCTCATAGTTCGTCGCATACACACTCGCCGGTTACGGAGACTCTTGACTTGCCCTTCAGATAAGACACGGTCTATTTGGCAATGGTAAGATAGTCTAGGCTTTCCCCGGTACCTACATCCTTCTACTTTCATAGAACAAATAAAACGAAAATATTTTACTTAGATAAGGAATTCATCATCAAACCCTGATCACTATCCGAGTCTAAAGTACTTCGAGTCAAGACAAATCCAACGAGCCCAAACACGGCGGGGTTTTATTGAGTAGTTAGGTGGTTCTGTTTGCCACCTTTCGTCTTCATCATCAGACCCTGCACTCTATCTGGTTGTATAGTACTTGTCAATACCAATTAAACAAGTCGAAACACGAAAGGATTGCGTTGTATAGTTCACATGTTCCTATGGCCACCTTCCGAATCCATCATCAAACCAGCTCTGTGATACAATATTATTACATTGTCACCGACTCAACATGCGGATGCCAAATATTAGTTCAATCGGATACACACAAGTGCTTGAAAAAGGATCAGATGATTGAAATCGGATGCAGAGAACCACACAGACAAACATGTATTCGAACATTGAAAATTTAAAAAAAGGTTGTACAAATATGAACAAGGCCCTCGTAATAAAGTAGACCAACAAGGCAATTAAATATAAATAGGAAGAATTCAGCCTTAACAAACAAACATATATTTAATAGGTCGAAAGTTTTTAAGTGTCCATTTTGACAACAGTGAAAGTAGCAATCTACAAAGCAATTACCTTTGGGGGACCCTTCAAAATATTGAGGCCTTCATTGTAAAGATGGTGTAAAACAAGTGCGTGATGTTGAAAAATGTACACCATTCGGTTAGTTTAGTGGAGTATAGTGGGACTGGCGATCATCAATTCATGTATTCAAATCCTAAGTCGGACAATGTGTGCTTTTCTATAGAAAACATCTAAGTAGGACTTCAGGAGCTGGGGTACCCAGTCTCAAAGCAATAGACTCGACTCCTATTAGAGTGCCAACTAAAATAGTCAGTGAAATTAGATGTAAACAGTACGCCTCTACCTTATCCGCTTAGGAAGTGTAGCCAGAACAGTGTTTATTTTCTATTCTATATATCTACCTGTATCACGCCTGATCCCTACAGGGTAGGCACTGAGTATAGAGTTCCAACACGTTCATTCGAACTTCTCTAGATTTTTTCCATATTTATTGTTCAATCTATCTATCAATTGCCGAATGTATGTAAGCGCATCACTTCAAAACAGCTGCACCATTTTGACTAATGCTTGTTTTGTTGTGTTTGTTATCATCATGATAAGGTTTGTATGAAAGAAATTAAAGAAAAAAATATGGAAGAAATTGGGTTAAAAAATCTCCAGATAAAAAAGTGAGCGAGTAAGTGAACCAGAAGACAGTAGGGAAACCTTCAAAAATATTGACAGAATATCTTATTTTCTTTATTAGTACACTTGTGTGAAACTGGGCAGCTAGTTTTATATATATAAAAAAACCGTAATTTTTTCCATATTCCATAAGCGAAGGTGGCAGAGGTTTGCTATGTACACCCAGTTTTTGCCGACGATGTTAGGTCCCATGTAACAAGGGGTGTGCCTATTGCCATTACCCCAGGCACAATACCAGAATCCAGACTGATACTGGAAATTTTACGAACGAAAAATTAAATGTTTGTTCATCCTAAGATTTGATCCCCTCGTGATCGTTACGCGCATTATTCGCCACTAGATCAACGAGGTAGACTTATTTTATCTAGCACAAATTTCTAAGGATCTTAATAATCTTATTTCCTAGACATTCAAGATATAATTGCAAAGCTTCCGACATCGTTTACGGTGCGTCCTCAATGATCGCGGCTTCGATTCCGCGACACAATTTACACGAATCACACAATAATGTGAGTTTAACCGACATTGATATGTAATGACAGTTTTTATTGCCATTGATTCTATTGAATATGTACTGGATACATTAATGATTATGATTGTAGAACGTACTAATGAAAAAGCGTGTAGGTATGAAAGATAGTGTCGGTATAAAGATGAGAAAGGGTATGCTCCGTTGAATGACAAAACAGATATACAATGCGAAAGTGGAAGGATGTAGATACCGGGCAAGACCTAGACTATATTCATCATCATCATCATTTCAGCCTATACTTGTCCACTGCTGAACATAGGCCTCCCCAATCGCTTTCCAGCGTAACCGGTCCGATGCCACCTGCATCCAACGATTTCCTGCGATTTTCACAAGATCGTCGGTCCATCTGGCAGGCGGTCGTCCTACGCTGCGCTTGCCAATACGTGGTCTCCACTCTAGAATCTTTCTGCCCCAACGCCCGTCCGATCTTCGCGCTATGTGGCCCGCCCATTGCCACTTCAGCTTGCTAATCTTAACGGCTATGTCGGTGACCTTGGTTCTTCTACGAATCTCTTCATTCCTGATTCGATCACGTAGAGAAACGCCGAGCATAGATCTCTCCATAGCTCGCTGAGCAACTTTGAGCTTTTTTATGAGACCTATTGTAAGAGACCACGTCTCTGATCCATATGTCATCACTGGTAACACACATTGACTAAAAACTTTAGTCTTTAGGCACTGAGGTATTTTGGATGAGAAGATGTTGCGCAGTTTCCCGAACGCTGCCCAGCCGAGTTGAGACTATCTTACCATGACCAAATAGACCGGGTCTTATCTGAAGGGCAAGTCAAGAGCCTCCGTAACCAGCGAGCGTGTATGAGACGAACTATGAGAGTGGAGGAAGCCAGAGAGGTCTGTAAGAAAAGAACCTGTTAGAACTCTTCACTCTCTGCCTACCCTGCAAAGGAACTGGCGTGATGATATAGCAGAGAGACAAATAGATAATTAAAAAAAAAAATAGACCTTTTTATAAACAAGCTTTTATAGCAAAAACACAACGCAGATATCTTACTTAGTTGAGGAGTTCCTTTTGGCTCCTGGTCTCCACATTGGTGTTTTCTATATTTCTGTATGGGTCTGAAACCTGGACTCTTAGAAAAGCAGACCGCTTGCGCATAGATGCTGTTGAAATGTGGTGCTGGAGAAGACTGCTCCGAGTACCATGGACCGCGCTTAGGATCAATGCATCTATATTGGCTGAGCTCAAGATCACCATGAGACTCTTCTGCACTCGAAGTATTTTTGAGATTTTTGGCCACATAGCCAGGAAAAAGGGCGACAACCTCGAAAAGCTACTGGCCTCTGGCAAAGTAGAAAGAAAGACACCAATAGGTCTTGGCCCTATGCGCTGGACCGATCAGATCCGATCCGTCCTGGGCACCACAATTTCTGATGCGATACACACGGCTGAGAACCGAGCTGGTTGGCGGAACATAATCCGCGATATCGTTGTTCCTGGAGGTCACGACCTTCTACATTTAGCATATCGACGCAAGGAGGAGGATCAGACCTTGTACTCTACACACCGGGTCTAAAGTACTTGTCAAGACAAATCCAACGAGTCCAACCACGGCGGGGCTATATTGAGTAGTTGGGTGGTTCCATTGGCCACCTTTTGGCTTCATCATCAGACCCTTATCACTCTCTAGCTGTATAGTACTTGTATTGTTAGGCTTACTTTACATACGTATGCAAAATTTCAGTTTAATTGAATACCCGTAAGTACTTGAAAAATGGACTACAAGATTTGAACCAAAAAGACAGACAGACAGACAGACAGACATGCGAACATTGCTAGTTAAATAAAAGCTTAAAAAACTTGTTACTATATCAGAATCAGAATATGTTTTATTCATGTAAACCATAATATTTATATAAGTATCAAGGTCAGCGACATAGCCCATAGGATTAGTAAGCTGAAGTAGCAATGGGCGGGCCACATAGCGCGAAGATCGGACTGGCGTTGGGGCAGAAAGATTCTAGACTGGAGAACACGTATTGGCAAGTGCAACGTGGAACGGCCGTAAGATTGACCGAAGAATTTATGAAGATCACACGAAGGCCGTTGAATATAGATGGCATCGGATCGGTTACACTGGAGAGCGATTGGGGACGCCTATGTTCAGTGGTGGACGAGTATAGGCTGAGATAATGATGATATTTATGAATCGTCAGAAAAGTAATCTTTTCGGAATGTCATTCCTGTGGAGAAGAAGGACAAGAACCTCCGTAATTACTCTTTTAAAATAGTATATTTAATTTTTTTTCATCTACGTTTTGTTGAGGGGTATGGGAGAATAATGCAGGTGGGTCTAAGTTCAATATATTAAGCATTTTTTTCTGTATTCCGGTAATTGTTTTTTTTTATTATTATTATAGGACGGCTTGGTCCGGTGGTAAAGAGGTTGAGCCGCTCCGATTACTGGATTGAGTAGTCGCGGATTCGATTCCCGCACGGGATAAATCGTTGTGAGATTTACAAATATTTGTTTCGGTTTGAGTGTTTGTGCATGTGAATTACGTGCTTGTAGACACACGCACGACAGAGATTATTTCTAGTGGTGGGCTAGTGTTTTTTTTTAATATATGAAACATTTTTTTCGTATTCCGTTAACTATTTTTTAATTCAGTCGGGTTTCTATTCATAGCTAGCAAGTGAAAATTGCATAGAGCATAAGAAAACAAAATCTTCAAAATACACTCTGCCAAAGAATCGAATCCGTCTTCACAGACTTTACAGTCCATAAGAAGAAGGGCATACATTCTCTGTACTCTCTGCCTACCCTGCAACGGACCTGGCATGATGATATAGATAAATAGCAGAAAGGTTGCCTGTGTCTTTTCTGATGATAGTCTAAAGTGCTACTTTAATTGAAAATAGATACTTCGTGACTTCAAAGTACTAGAAATAATACAGAACATTTTCCTTTGTATTTGTGGTGGAATAACTGAGGGATAGAAGTACAGACAGCATGTTCATAGCAATAAAAAAACATGGGAAATTATAATTATTAAGTAGATTTGGCTCAGAATATACATATTTCTGCAGCATCCGGCTCGGCCGGACTATGATGAGTGACCGTTTGTCATTTTCATATTTAAGGAACTTTTTGCTGCGCGTTAAGCCACGGGCCACGTTTACCATGAATTTTGTTGTTAGCTTTTTGGACTGAGAGGACCGCAAGCGCACTTCGACCTGATGGGATATTTTGTGCTTATCACGTAAGTCGTTAAACTGATTTGAAAGCTTTATGGGCGGCTTGAGAAATTTCAGCAAGTGGCCATATCACCAATTGACACACTGGGTCCGCGTGGTCGAAGGATGATCTATTCTCTCTCACCTAAATTTGTGTGAGAAGGCCTTAGCATCAAGGATAATATACTGAGATACGGCTCAATAGCCTATAAACTGATTAATTATTATTATTCACTTTTCTGAAGTATCTAGAAGGAGAATGAAGGTAGAGAAAATGCGGTCGAAATGCGAACTCTGTGGAAGATGTGCGGAGTCAAGCTGACCGACCGCGTTCGCAACAGCGTAGTAAAAAAAGCATGAAAGATAGTATCGGTGTAAAGAAAGGTTATGCTCCGTTGGTTAAGGCATGTAGAAAGAATGTCTGAAGAAAGAATGCCAAAACAGACCAAATAGTCCGTGTCTTATCTAAAGGGCAAGTCAAGAGTCTTCGTAATCGGTGAGCGTGCATGAAACGAACTATGAGAACGGAGGAGGCCAGAGGTCTATAAGGAAAGAACCTGATGAAACTATGTACGCTCTGCCTACCCCGCAAGGGATCTGACGTGATGACATAAATAGATAGATGGAAGAATCTATGCCGGGTTTTGTAGGATTTTTAGACAGTAGGAGTCGGTCATGCTCCGCAGGCATCCCGCATGGATTGTAGAATTCCTATGCAGGATTTTCTCTACGCTAAAATGTGGTCAAGGTGAGAGAGATTAGGTCATACTCCACCACGCGGACTCAGTGCAGGTTGGTGGAGGCAGGTTTGTGGCCACCTGCTGTTGGAACTTATTAAGCCTTCCAACTTGGCTACCACATTAATTGGTAATCGGGACCAACAGCTTAACGTGTCTTCCGAAGCACGGATACGCTTAAATATGAAAATCTCATTAATGTTCACCCATCTCAGACCGACCGAGTCGAAGGCTGCTTAACCTTGGCGATCGGTAAGAACACTGCGGATGGTCAGCGCTACGAGCGCTTTTTGTCATCTAATCTGAAGGGTAAGTCAAAAGTCTCCGTAACCAGCGAGCGTGTATGAGATGAACTATGAGAGTGAAAGAAGAGAGAGCCTGTTGGAACTTTATAATCTCTGCCTACCCCGCAAGCCTTCTGGCGTAATGATATAGATGGAGATAGAGATAGGGAGAAGAATAGTCATCAAAGAATGCAAATATTACAAGTTTTAAATGTTTTATTTTACAGTCATCGATTTTGGAATAACTAAGTGGAGGAAGCCAGAGAGGTATGTAAGTAATATGAACCTGTTGCAGCTCTGTACTCTCTGCCTACCCTGCAAGGGATCTGGCGTGATGATATGTATTTATGTATGTAATTTGCCGATTTATGCCACGGGTAATATTCCATAATTCTACCTTGGTGTGTGTGTGTGTGAATGATGTACGCTGTTGGCTGCGAGGCCTTTACAGCTTCACCGGACTTAAAGGCGAGCGTGCAACCACTACGCTCTAGCCAGCCAGAAGGGCAAGAGGCGACATACTCGGTTGGGACAGTCGCTGTAGGGGGACGGGTGTACTACTAAGTGCACCGGTCAACCGCCGGCTATGGGAGAGGATCTACTACTACGTCGTCGTCGTCGCCCGTATTCTGAGCGGAAAGAAGGGATGACAAAGCATCGGGGGGGTCGGTGAGAACATGTCGCGGCCGGCGGTGGCGGCAGGGGTCGGGGGGGAGATCGTAGTCGGCGGTGGCTACGATTAACGGATTCGCATAGGTAGATGCGTTCGCGAAGTGACGTGTTGACGCCTTTTTAATAAAGGCGCGAATAGGTTCGAGACCTAGATCGGAGTGGAGGTCGACGTTCCGTACGAACCAGGGGGCTCCTACGGCTTTACGGAGGAAGCGGTTTTGAACCACTTGGAGTTTATCGATGTGAGAGGGGGCCGAATGCCCGAACACAACACACGCATAAGTCATGATGGGTCGAACGCAAGTTTTGTAAAGTGTCACCTTATTTCTAAGGGACATTTTACTCCGCTTGCAGATTAACGAATGGAGACGACCGAGCACAAATGATGCTCGGTGACGGACACGCTTGATGTGTGGGCCGAAGGACATGGTACTGTTCAGGGTGACCCCTAGATATTTGACCTCTTTGACCCAGGGAATGGGTCGGTTGAACACGGTCAATTGGCCGAGATTACTTCTAGGGCGGCGCAGGGAGTGGCGCGGGGTGGCACCTCTGGAGAAGAATACCGCAGCGCTCTTGTCCGGGTTCACCTCAATACGCCACTTCCTGAACCAATTCCCTAGGGAATTGGCGGATGCCTGAAGATTTCTGGTAACGAAATCCTTATTCCTATGCGAGACGTAGAGGGCGGTATCATCCGCGAATAGGGCTAGATGCGCCTTACTCGAACGAGGAATGTCGTTCGTGTAATGGCTAAACAGGAGCGGAGAGAGAACTGAGCCCTGTGGGATTCCAGCACTGATGGAGTGGGAAGTGGAGCGCGTCATTTCGACGCGATAACGGAAAGCGCGATTCGACAAGAAGTCTCGTAAGATGAGCACGAGTCTGTCCGGCACACCCAATTGGTAGAGCTTGTAGATCAAGCCGTTGTGCCAGACTTTGTCGAATGCCTTCGCGACATCTAGGAAGAGGGCGCCCGTGTAGATGGGTTTGGGTCTATTGAGACCAGAGAGGATGTGCTCCGTGATGCGGTGCACTTGGTGGACGCAAGAGTGTTTGGCTCGAAAGCCGAACTGCTCGTCGATAAGGATACCTCTGGACGTTACGAAGTCTTTGAGCCTCGCCAGAAGTAGGCGCTCGAATATCTTGGCCAGGGAGTTGAGGAGACTGATAGGGCGGTAGCTCGCGGGGAGATTGCGAGGTTTGCCGGGCTTGGGAATGCCTATGACGTCCGCCTCCTTCCACTTAGCGGGGAAGGTGCAGTTCGCCATGGCGGCGTTCAATATGGCCACTAAGAGGCAGATGAGTTGGGCGGGCAAGCATTTCAGAACGCGATTTGAAATGCAGTCAGAGCCGGGGGCTTTTTTAGTTTTCTATCTATCTATCTATCTATCTATCTATCTATCTATCCATATCATCACGCCAGCTCCCTCGCGGGGTAGGCAGAGAGTACAGAGTTCCAACAGGTTCTTTCCTTACATACCTCTCTGGCTTTCTCCACTCTCATAGTTCGTCTCATACACACTCGCCGGTTACGGAGACTCTTGACTTGCCCTTCAGCTAAGACACGGTCTATTTGGTCATTTTTAGTTTTGAGACTCATAATTAGATCTTCGACCTCCGTTTGGGTGATAGGAGGTAAGGAATCGACGGGGGGGGAGGGATGCCCTGCGCTCGACTTCCCTGTCGACCGCGTCGACGTGGGACTGGTCGACGGACTGAGAGCTGGGGGCGCACTGGCTCTCGAGGGAGTCGGCGAAAAGCTCGGCCTTTTCGTCGTCGTCGAAGGCTGGGGGTGCGCCTGAAGGGCGGGACAGCGAGGGCATGTCAGTCGTGGAGTCGGATTTGAGGCTACCTGCCAGCTGCCAGTAGGCCAGATGCGATGGCGCGATGCCCTCTAGGAAGCCATCGTCCTCCCGGACCTCCGCGACACGACGCTTTACCTCTCGTTGTAAAGCGCGCATCCGGGCCCGATTGGCTTCGTTGGGGTAGGAGTCGTACGCTCGGATAGAAGCATTCTTGTAACGAATGAGATCCCTAACATCGTCCGGCAGTCGAAAGCGGTTGAGGTAGAAGTCTTCCGCTTCGACTTGCTTGGACGATCGACTGACAGCCGATCGGATGTGTTCGGTGAAGGCATCTACGGCCTGATCGGTGTCCTGAGGGGACGGGATGGAGTCCGAGCTGAGAGGGAGGGGGGGAGGGTCGGCATCCGCCAAGGCCGTGCTTAGCGCATGCCAATCCACCACCGTCTTTTTGGGTCGCTGAGGGGCGGAAGGGGGGGAACCGAGTCTCATGACTACAGGTCGATGGTCAGAGTTGAGTTCCTGGACTACTTCCAAGGAGTGCAGCCGTAAGGTGACACCCTTCAGAAGCGCCATGTCCAGGACGTCGGGTCGGTGGTTGGGATTGATAGGATAGTGGGTAGGGTGCATAGGTGCGATGACGTCAAAGTCGAGAACGTCAACCAGGGCGTCAAGGCTCCTACCGTTAGGGGAAGTGGTAAGACCGTTCCAGGCCACGTGCTTACTGTTGAAGTCGCCCGCCAGAATGACGGCGCTTCCCAGATTAAGGAGTGTTTCAAAGTCACTCCTGAGAACGGATTTAGTGGGGGAAAGGTATACGGAGGCGATCACGATGGGCTGGTGCCCCGTGAGAGAGATGCGACAGATCGAGGCTTCAATGTTGGTGAGCGCGGGGGGATCGAGAGGGATGCAGTGAAGGGACCTCCTGTAGTAAATGAGAGTACCGCCTCCGAGGTCTACCTTGGAATGAGCGTGTTCTTTTGCTGTTGACCAAACGTTTTATATATTCAACGAAATATCTTGTTTTACTTGACTACCGTAGTAGTATTTCAAGGGTAATAATTTTGATGAATGGCAATCGGGTACAAAATTACTATATTTAGTTTTAACAATATCTTTATTATATATTATAGTTTTAATTTGCCGTGAGAAAATATATAGAAAATCACATTTTATAGCTTTGCCTCTTTGTCACGATAAATCAATATTACAATAATACTGCCAAAGCTGGAACCATCCACCTGATTTTATAAAAAAACACTTATTACACAGATATTTTTGCGTTTAAGTCACTTTTTGATTTAGGTTTTTATTTTTTTCTGAGCACCGTACGTAACCGCTACCTCGGCATTAACCACAGTTTATAAGCGTAGCTTTAAGCTACTCGTGGAAATAATCAGGTATTATTTTACAAGTGTGTCAGAATGTCTAGTTTTAAGGCGTTGTCTATCTTTTTTTTATTAAGAGAGTCGTAGTCCCACACTAGGATATATTTCTGTGTCGTAGGTACATTTACAAACATGAAAAATTACATACACAAATACCCAGACCGAAACAAATAATGGTGGGTTACACAAAGGTTTGTTCCGAGCGGGAATCGAATCCGCGACTTTTAGGCACAGTGGGCGGAACAGCTTAAGCTCGTAACTACTGCGCTAAATCGTCCGTCGATCTATCTATCTATAAACATTACGTCAGATCCACTGCACAACAGAAAGTGGGCTTCCAACAGTTTCTTTCGCTTCCTCAACTCTTAAAGTTGTTTTTGAAACATGCCCACGATTTAAGGAAACAGAATATAAAAAACCTCAGTATTACAGCATTATATCCGATCGAATATTTGAACGCAAGACCTAATGATTGCTGGTCGTATTATGCCCCAAACCAGGCAGTCGCCTTATTAAAAAACATTTAAAATAGCTGACATGAAATATCTCATGGAAAATAAAAAGACATATTTAGAAATAGTAACACAATAGAAATAACATAGAATGTGGAACGTAGGAAAATTGATCAATTGAAAATGATGAGTTCGCATTAAAGAGAGATTCTTTTTCAAGAATGAAATCTTCTGATGATGATTTGGGAAAGGAAATTGCTTTTAAATAGAACGGATGGCGTAGCAAGAAGGTTAATGTTTAATTAACGCTATCAATATGCCGTCCTTTCTATACTACAAATTTACTAAATAAAGATGAACGTGACAGCACGCTTTCTCGACTATGTTACTGTAATGACAAAGTGTTTGTGCTAAATTCTCAAGGGGCTTTGACGATCAAAATTTCGCAGAAACCAAATCTTTCTCACACCGAATAACGTCGTTCAGTTGTTGTCATTTTTTAGTAGAGATACGAAAACATTTATGGGTTAAAGTCACGATTTGATTTTTGTGTTTTTTTTTTTATAATTGGTACCTCTGTACAATTAGAGTGTAGTTGCTTCGTAGTAAATAAGTTGAGAGTGAATAGGTTCGTCCCGGACTCCGGAGAGGTAGGTTTGTGGCTGCTATATGCAGTAATCAAGCTACTTATAAAGCTTCCAACTTGAGCTTAATCATATTAAGTGGTAACTTAGACGAAAAGCTTAATGTGCCTTTTGAAGTATGGAGATGCTCGAAAATAGAAATCTACAAAAGGTTACCCATCTTAAGTAGACCCAGCAGAACTGTTTTATATTGATGATGGGTATAATATCCGTGGTACTGGAACACTATAAGCGCTCCTTGATTAATTAAACAGTAATTATAATAATTTTAATTCTATATGACCTTTATAACAAAAAAATGACGAAGATATCATACTTAGTTGGGGATTCCTATGGCTTTTTTCAGCTTCATCATCAAACCCCGGACACCGTATTCCGCCTACTGGTTGGAGCATTCGCGAGTTTGTTCCCCTTATGGGACAAATCTTTATGTGAGCCATAAATATTTGTTTCGGTCTGGGTGTTTGTGTATGTGAATGTCACGTTTGTTAACACACTCACGATATAGGAAATATTCCTAGTGCGGGGCTATGTTAAAAAAAAATTGCTAATTGTCGCTTTCATTTCTCTGAACTAAAACCCAATCAACTGTCGATAAAATAAGTGGCACAGATTGCATAGTTATTAATAAAGTTGTACATTTCCCATTGAGAGAAAATCGTGAAGTTAATTCATACCGTTTACATTCTTACTATTGTGTGCAGTTCCCATAGTTATGGGAAAGGCCACGGTAATGTGACCCTTGTTGACATGAAAGTGCGTTGTGTTGATCGGAACGAAGCTACGTATAAAATTAATTGGATATGCAAATGGCCCTTATAACAAGCATGATACAGGGAAATTATCTGATTAGTCTAGTAGATTTGAGTCCTACGTCGAAAAGTGTTATTGTATTTTTTTTTATCGAAAACTTGTCAGTTACTCCTTTTATATTGGGACCTAATCTCGTTGATGTCTCCTCAACAAACCGAATGATCTTAACCGGAAGAAATATATATGCAGAAAACAAAGGTTTATGCTGAAGAGAAATGAACGGACGATTAAGCGCAGTGGTTAAGAGCTTAAGACGCTCCGCCCACTGTGTCTAATAGTCGCGGGTTCGATTCCCTCACGGAACAAATCTTTGTGTGAGCCACAATTATTCGTTTTGGTTTGGGTATTTGTATATGTAAATTGTTTGTAAACGCACCCACGACACAGGAATCCTAGTGTGGGGCTACGTTTTTTAAAAAGAAAAAAAAGTCATAATCGCAAGTTCGATTCAAATGGAAAAAACAACAAAAATGAACACCAATTCAACTTTATCTCCAAGCGGGGGTGGGAGAGGTGTACTGTGTACACCCACTCTTAGCTGACTGTTTTAGTTTCCATCATAATAAAGGCCTATGAGCCTATGGTCATTTCACAGGACACAATTCCTGACCCCAGGCTGCTTTTTAGAGTTATTCGATAAAAAACACTATACTATATTTGACCTAACATTTAAACCTAAGTGCTCGTGATTGCTACGTAATAGATCAACGAGACAGGCGCATATAAAACTGTCTATAACATCACGCCAGATCTCTTGTGTAGGTAGAGAATACAAAGTTCCAACGGTTCTCTCCTTACAGACCTCTTAGGCTACCTCCACTCTCATTAATTGTCGTGTCATACACGCTCGCCGGTTACGGAGCCTCTTCACTTACCCATCATATAAGGCACTGTATATTAGGTCAATACAAGCTGTAACATAATAAACGCAAGACCTGAAAGTAGTTTGTTCTAAATCGGTAACTGAATTGATTCCAACAATTTTTAATTTATCTTAAATTTTTTTCTTCTTCAGTGCGCTATAACAAACTAATTTTATTCTTGATAAAAACAATATACCTAGACTATCGTACCATGACCAAATAGACCGTGTCTTATGTGAAGGGCAAGACAAGAGTCTTCGTAACTGGCGAGTGTGTATGAGACGAACTATGAGAGTGGAGGAAGCCAGAGAGGTATGTAAGGAAAGAACCTGTTGGAACTCTGTACTCCCTGGCTACCCCGCGAGGGAGCTGGCGTGATGATATAGATAGATAGATAAATAAAAACAATATGGAGATTTTAAATGCATTTCTACAAGTATTTCTCTATACGTATACATTCAGATACAAGTTTCATTGTTAATTAAGGTATAAAAGTACTGCCTCGGTGGTCTAGTGGCAAAGCGTATCACTTTGTGATCACGAAGTCCTGGGTTCAAATCCTAGGTCGGACAAGTGTAGTTTTTATTTTTTTATCTATTATAATATGGAAATCTTCCAGCAAATCAAAACATAATAGCATCGAAACAGAAGACTGAGAGCCAGTAACAAGTTTTCACTTATAGAAGTAAGTATTACGTGAGCAAATAAGTACTAATCTTACAAAATCATAATTAAATTATAGAAAATAAAACGAAAACAAAATAGAGGTAATATGTAAATTTAACTGTGTAGTCTGCATATTATATTTATTTAAAGAAGTTAAGGCTAACACACCTTCTTACCGAGGACACGCTCAATGTGTAGGGATCAAGATCGTGTTGTTTACATAATTTATTAAAATTTCTCCTCGTACGTATAATGTAGCTATTTTGCCTATAATTAGTAGAAGAATTAGGTATATATAACGGTGGGTTGAAGCGAGTTGATTTGCATAGGACATTCAAATAGATTTTTTCTAAAAGTTCTGGACAGTCAATCTCATTATTTAAGATTTTTAAGGGAAATACATAGTCCGCTTTTTCACGGCGAATTGTTAGTGGTAACAGATGGTATCTTTTACAAAGTTAAATAGATTTATTGGGATGATAAGGATTTTTCTGGTGAAAACATAGGTACTTAATAAAACGTTTTTGAATATTGTCGATACGATCAATATATTTATGATAGCGGGGGTTCCATATTTGTGACGCATATTCTTTATAACGAAAACTTCGCAGTACGAGTTCGGAGTCCGGAATTGTGCCCGTTATATTGCAATAGGATCGCCCCCTATTACATGGGCCCTTACATCGTCGGCGAAACGTGGCTGTACTCAGTACACCTCTGTCACCCGCTTGGGGAATATAGGCGTGACCGTGATTTTTTAAAAGTACTTCAAAAGAGGTAAAAACTTTAAATTTGAAATTTGGTTTTTGTATTGAATTCGTAAAGAAATTATCTAATCGGGATGTCTGAGGTCTTGCATTGTTTACGATACACTTTGTATATTTAAATAAAGATTAAAATTAACCTCGAATCTTAACCGTACCATATTTCTACAGTATTCCAAAGAGAAAGCTAACCATTTTGTTATACACACTTATAGAGTCGGCAACATTTTAATTGTAACATTAACGCGTTTTAATTGTTGCATCTACTTTCTTAAGCACGCAGAGATACAACAAAAATGATATATTATTTGATGAGACAACTATGTTGAGTTATTAAATTTGTCTATTGCTTACAATTTATAATTGTTTTATGGAAATATATGAGAATTTATCTACTTTTCTCGATGAGCTCTGTATGAAAATAATGCAATTTAATAGTGTTGAAAGGTTAAATATTAAAATTTTAATTAAGATGTGATGACGGGCGAGTGTGTATGAGACGAACTATGACAGTGGAGGAAGCCAGAGAGGTATGTAAGGAAAAAAACCTGTTGGAACTTTGTACTCACTGCCTACTCAGCAAGGGATCTGGCGTGATGATATAGAATGTGATGACTGCCTCTTTGGTCTAGCAGCAAAGCGCTTTCTGATCACGAGGTCCTGGGTTCAAATCCAAAATCGGACAAATGTAGTTTTTCTAAAGAAAACTTTCCAGCATGTGTCCGGAGTCTGGAATTGTGACCGGTATATGGCAATAGGCTCGCCCTCTATTACATTGGACCTAACATCACCGGTGACATCTCTGCCACCCCTGCTTGAGGCATATAGGCGTGATGGTGCTTATTTTTGGTAAGATGTTTTTCATAGTTTTATGAACTCGCCACTTTCATCCAGGTTATTGGCTGCAAACCCGATTAGTAGATAAGAGCATTGTATATTTTTGATTTTGAATCAAGCAATATACAGGATAGTATTTATATACAGGATTAGTATTTATATGTTAGTCTGATCGACGTTCGTTTTTTTATTTTTGACGAACTGTCTTTTTAGTTTTAAATATAAATTGCTCAGCTAATTGAAATAACTTATACGGGGAAGTGAAAGAGAAATTGCGAAAATATAGGAGACTAGCTGTGCCCGCGACTTCGCTCGTGTGGAATAGTGTCTTTGGGTAGCATTTTTAATTATTTAGGCTAATTATTTTACAAATAAGACACATACGTATAAATACTTTAATGAGCTATTTGCAGTATAGCACACTTAGGCATATTTTTATTTACAAACTTTGAATGTCATATTTATTTATATCGAATCAACAGCCTAAAAAATAAGTTTCAAGCTTCTAGCTCTAACGATACTTCCATACAACTTTTCATCCCCCCCTTTCAACCCGTTACAACCCTTTTTCGCATTAAAAAGTAGCCTATGTCCTTTCTCAGGCTCTAGGCTATCTGTGTACCAAATTTCATTTAAATCAGTTCAGTAGTTATGGCGGGAAAGCGCGACAGACAGACAGACAGAGTTACTTTCGCATTTACAATATTAGTAAAGATTGTTTGCCTGAAAAAAAATAGATTGGCTTATAAATGAAAGTTTTTTAAGACGATAACATTTTAGCACGATATCCTTTTTTGTATCACTCAGTATACATATCATTGTTTAAGAAGTATATTTATGCGATAATTTAAATTCTATATTTAAACCTTTTAATTTTAATCCAGTCAAAATTATGATTAATTTCATTATCAAACAAGTAAGATATTTAATTGTGCTTGTTCTTCAAATCCTTTCCTACATCAGTCTAATCAAGATTAATATATATTTCACAAGCAATCACGTAAAATTTACCTTGGCAACTATCAACGCTTTGCCGGCCAGCACGAACAGCCCCGCCATCCCAAGAGGCAGCATCGCCATCATCTTCATGGCTCCTCCCATCATCATCATGCCCATCATCTTCTTCATCTTTCCTCGACCTGTAATTTGTGGGAAGTAGAATTAGGTAAAATTCTTGCCTTATCTGTAAGTAAGAAAAGAATTTATTTATTTATTTATTAAAAAAGACACACCAACAGTATACACATTACACAATTCATGATAAAAATTGCTAAAGTAGGTAGTCTGATGTGTACACCAATGACAGGTATGTACAACATTCGCATTTTATTCTAATTTGGTACATAAGTAAATTCAAAGTAATATTTAAAACTAAATGACTATAATGACATCAATTTAAAATTTTGAAATCTAACATTTTGAAATTTAACATAAAGAAGACGCAAATGCATTCTTAAATTTAAATTAAGTTTTAATCTAATATATATATATATATATATTTTCTTATTAACTATGGAAGAATTTCAGTAACTTATTTCTAAATGTCGGTAATGAATCGTGGAATATGTCGATATCAAGAGCGCCGTTTCCATTAAGCGTGTTGTAATGGCTGCACATCCTAACTATTGGCGAATTGAAACCAAGGTTGGTTTTAACCAACGGGGTATGAAAAATTTTAGTCATAGAATAACGAGGGATATTTCGAGGAACATTGATGGCTATTTTGTTTCGGATATCGTCACAATTGATGCTGTTATTCATTACTTTGTGGAGAAAGACAAGGTCGTGTAACTTTCGTCGATCGCGTAATGAGATCATTTTGAAGAATTTTAAACGTTGTTCATAGCTGCATCGATGGCTTATACCTTCAGAGATAAAAGCTAAATATCTTGTAAATACACGCTGAATACTCTCAATGCGTTGTGAGTGAGCACTATAAAACGGACTCCAAACTATAGAACCATATTCAAGACAACTTCGAACTAACGCATTGTATAAAATTATTCTCGTGTATGTTTGCGTGAATCCCTTAGAGTTGCGTTTTAAGAATCCGAACATCTGAGCGGCTTTAGTGACCATCAAATCGACGTGAGTTTTAAACCGAAGTTCACTATCCATAGTAATGCCGAGATCTCTCACAAAGTTAACCCTTAATATAGGTGCACCATTGATACTATATGCTGACTCAAGTGGTTTCTTTTTCCGTGTGAACCTCATATGGAAGCATTTGTTAACATTGAGCTCCATTTGGTTCCGATCGCACCACTCCTTGATATTAGACAGGTCGTCCTGGACATATTTGATATCATCGGTGGAGTTCATAGTTCTAAAAAGCTTCAGATCATCTGCAAATAACAATACTTTACAGTAGCGTACTGTGGATGTAATGTCATTGATGAATATAGAAAATAAAATAGGTCCAAGATGTGAGCCCTGCGGAACACCAGATGCAACAAAATACGGGTGCGAGTTATGTCCGCTTACAGATACAATTTGAAGTCTTTTTGATAGGTACGACTGAAACCAGTGAAGTAAAGAACCCATTATGCCGACGCTCTTTAACTTATGCATTAATATGGAATGATTAACCCTATCAAAGGCACTGGCAAAGTCTGTATAAATTGCGTCCACCTCGAACCCTTTGTCGAGCTCATCAGTCAGCTTAGAAACAAATGAGGTAAGATTCGTTACAGTTGAGCGACCAGATCGAAATCCATGTTGATTTGGTGATAGAACCGCGTCGACATGACTTGTTAGGATGGGGCATATCAAGGCCTCAAACAGCTTAGAGAAGCAAGACAAAATCGCAATGGGACGATAGTTCTTCGTATTGCTCTGAGGGCCTTTTTTGTACAACGGTATTATTTTGGCTTTCTTCCATTCGTCTGGAAAGCAGCCATCCTTTAAAGAACGATTATAAATAATAGCTAATGGTAAAGCCAACGCTACACAACAACGCTTAACAAAAACGGCGGGAATGCCATCAAGGCCGGAGCCCTTAGATACATCAAGATCCTTGATTTTATTGAGTACCTCGCGTTCACTAAAGGAGACATTACTTAAGCAATTGTCAGGAAAAGGCTTGTCCAACTCGCTGAAGTGATTAATGTATGTTTGAAAGCTACCAAAAGTAGAAGAAAATTGGCTAGCAAAGAGATTAGCTATTTCAGGACCGGTATTAGCGTTTACATTCTGATCATTGTGCATTTTAGCTGGGATGGACGTTGTAGTGCATTTTTTACTTTTTATATAATGCCAAAAATCTTTTGGGTTTTTCTTGATGTTTGCTTCAATGCCTTGTTTATAGTGAGAGTAACACGTTTGGTATAATTTGTGACAGTGCTCACGAAGAGCTTCGTATGATATCAAATCAAGAGGATTTTTGTATCTACGATACCTGCGTCTGATTTTTTCCTTTTCAGCTAGTCTCTTTATTAAAGCCATGTTAAACCATGGGGGAAATTTGGCTTTAACTGAATTACGCGTAGGCACATGTTTTTTTACCACCTCTTTTATTACACTATAAAGCACTGAAACCATTCCATTTACATCATTGAGCTCTAAAAATTCCGCCAACCAGTCTTTTGATTTTAATTCGCTATTAATTAACTCGTAATTGGCTTTGAAATAATTTAAGGTGGTATTATTTGAAGGAATAAGAATTTGATCAGCAATTACATTGGGTATGGTAACTAGTAAACCGGGATGTTTGGTATCCAACTTACAAATCAAATCCAAGGATTCCTCTACTATTACATTTGGTCGATTGCTAAGAACCAGATCCAGAGTTCGATTATCCGCATTCAAAACATGGTTAAACTGATATAGATTATTAATAGACATGAAGTCAACAAATGAATGGCCTAATGAATTGTCGTAGTTATCGGGTTTTAAGTGATAACCGTCATCATGCTTCGACCACTTCAAAAAAGGGAGATTAAAATCTCCTAGAATTATCACATCATCTACGACACTCAATATACCACTAACGCTATCGATATATTCGTTGAGGGTCTCTAAACGTAGAGGAGGGGGTAAGTACACAACGCCAATTGCAAGTTTTTTTATTTTATTACTCGAATTGAGTGTGACAGTGACCCACAGATCTTCACAAGCACTCTGCCAAGAATCCATTCGAGTGGACTTGACGTTGCGCGAAACGGCAATAAGTACTCCACCTCCATCTTTTTTAGAACCACCTGCGCATAACCGATCTCTACGGTACGTACAATATCTAGGATCAATAATTTCATTAGTATATACGTTAGAGTTCAGCCATGTTTCGGTAAGAACAATAATACCATAGTTCGATTGCAATATAGTCGAGTACATATTATTCGTCTTAGTTCGGATACCCCTAACATTCTGATAATATATGTCTATGGAATCGAATTTTAACATTTATACACCAAAACATTGACTACATTATTTATAAGATACACATAAAAATAATTTAAGAAATGAGTTTTAGACTATCATGGCTACGAATAATCCGAGCTTGGCAGGATTCGTCTTTGCGCATATATATTCGACCATTGCGAACCCACACGAATTTATAGTTATTCTCCTTGGCTTTCTTGCGAGTGGCCGCGTGCAGAGCCTTATTAGTTGGTGTGAGGTGTTCAGCGACAAAGATAGGAACTCGGCTGCCCCCTAGCCCTAGATGTTGAGAGCTAAGTTTATTATTAACTGTGATGTTTAAACTAAGTCACAAAGTACCAGTAACTGACGGCTTAGCATAAAAAGATCGACCCTAGCGTGACGTCATCGAGTAAGCGTGCTGTCGCATTCGTGTTTATTTAGTAAATTTGTAGTCTGACAAGGATGGCATATAAACTCGCTAGCGTCACGCTAACATCATTCTTTTCCTGCTAAGCACTCTAATTTAAATCAAAAAATTTTTTTTAGATTAATTTTCTCGTCAGTCAGGTGGTGGCGACGGCATGATGCTGAGGGTTTTGAAAAAGTGTAGATAAGTATGGTTTGCCTGTCGAAAAATTTTAGTAGCTAACAATTTTTTTTATCTTTTTTAATGACCTTGCCCCACACTAGGATTTATTCCTGTGTCGTGGGTGCATTTACAAACATGTAAATTCACATTCACGAATACCCAGACCGAAACAAATAATTGTCGTTCTAACAAAGATTTGTCCCGAGCAGGGTGGCAGATTGAAACCGCGACTATTAGCCACAGCGGGTGGAGCGATTTAAGCTCTTAACCACTGCGCTAATCATCGTTAATGGCAATAAGCTCGCTCCTTTTACATTGGGACCCAACATTGTAGGCGAAAAGTGGGTGTACTCAGTATACCTCTGCCACCCCCGCTTGTGCCATATTGGCTTGAGGTTGTAGTTTTTTTTTTGTATTAGGTAGGATCCATCAATGGAGCAATCTAATGAATTCAAGCGCACTTTTATCAACGCTGTTGGCCGAGAGGGCCTTACAGCTTTACCGGGCAAGAGGGCAAGCGTGCAGCAAACACGCTCGAGCCAAAAGAGCAAAGGGGCAACTAGCGCAAGGGCGCCTCAAGAAGGAACGGTGTCAGGTACGATACTAGGTGCCTCTCTGTGGTGGTCTGCACATTATTAACAGAAGTCGAGTAGACAAACAGCTTATAGATTTATACATAGCATACCAAGTAACCCAGACGCTGAGTTTCAGGTGATTATCACTTTTCTAATAGTCGCAAGAAGCTGAAATGTACTACTCTTTTCCCTCTAATATGGCTGAGGAGAGTGATGGCTGCTTCGCGTAAATCTAAGAAGTCAATAATAATTCAGAAGAAGTTAGGTGTAGACGTCCATAAATCAATGTATTCCGGGGTAACTACAAAACTAATAGTCAAGTTAATATGAAAGTACCTAATTATCTAAGCAATTTTCTATTGCAATGAAACTGCAGGGAAAATCAGGAAATATTAAAATGGCGTGTGAAATGCGATAATGAGAGAGACATGACTAAATATTACTGACATTGTTGAATGCACGCGATCGGTACAGAATAGCGAAAATGTAGGAAAAGATTAGGAATATTTGATTTGTTTATTGCCATAAGTGTGTTAATTATTAGCTTTATATACAACCTGAAAGTAGTTTGTTCTAAATCGGTAACTGAATTGATTCCAACAATTTTTAATGCATTTTTTTATTTTTGCAAAAAATGCTTTTACTTCTTCAGTGATTTCAAATACATTCCTAAAACGTATTTCTCAAACTGGACACATACACGTGCAAGTTTCATTGATAATTAGGGTAGAAAAAAGCTTAAAAAAAGGGTAAAACCGTTAATTTTGGAAATTTGGTTATTGTTTTGAACTGATGAAGCATTTCTCTAACTGGGGTGTCTGAGGTACAGCTTGTATACCTGATTGCGCACAGCTTATATCGTCATCATACCTTTAAAAGAGTAGGCCGAGAATACGGAAGGAAGTTCCCTTACAAAATTCTGTATACTTGCTGGAACGAAAGTATGCAGATGTTTTTTTAATTTTTACACGTGTTTCAATCGTATTCACATACACATATACCCATACCGAAACAAATAATTGCACATCATACATGGATTTGTACATCTCGTGCGGGAATCGAACCCGCGACTGTTAGACACAGTGGGCGGAGCAGCTTAAGCTCTTGACCATTGCGCTAGATTATCTAATTAAAATTCTGTAAGGAATACGTTTTTATTTTATTAACTTTGAAAATGAGATGTAATATTGGAATATTACATTTCATTTTCAAAGTAAATTAAAGAAAAACGTAGCCCCAAAATAGGAATTCTTTCTGTGCAGTGAGTGCGTTCATGAACATGAAATTCACATAAATAAACACACAGACCAAATATTTGTAGGTTAAATAAATATTTGTCTCGTGCGGCGATCGAATTTGTGACTACCTAATCCAGGGGGCGAGGAGGATTAAGCTCTTAACCACTGCGCCAACTCGTCCGTCGAATAAGTATTAATCCGGTGTCTCAAACTGTACCCGTTATTATGGCAATAGGCTGACCCTTATTAGATTTGAACTTCACTAACCCCAGTCGTACCCATTCAGTAAATTTGTTTATTTTATTTATAAAGTATTAACCATTGAACCTAATCTTCAATTAACGGACGGCTTGGTCTTGTGGTTAAGAGCTTAAGTAGCTGCGCTCTCTGAGTGGGTTCGATCCCCGCACGGGACAAATCTTTGTGTGACTCACAAATGTTTGTTTCGGTCTGGGTGTCACCCACGACACAGGAATAATTCCTAGCGTGGGGCTACGTGTTATTAAAGTTATTTTAAGCTTATAAATAAATTATTTTATGACGGTTTGCGTAAAAGATGGTCATAAAAAAGACCGTAAACATAATAGCCAAACATAACAATGAACATCACGAATAGATGTTTTGTTATACTGTATTTGTTTGAGCATAAGACTTTCACTGTTAATTCGTGATTATAGATTTTCGTCAGATATCTTACCATGACCAAATAGATCGAGTCTTACCTGAAGGACAAGTCAAGAGTCTCTCCGTAACGAGCGTGTCGTTACGGAGACTCTTGATACGAACTTGATATGATACGAACTATGAGAGTGGAGGAATCCAGAGAAGTATGTAAGGAAAGAACCTGTTGGAACTCTGCACTCTCTGCCTACCCCGCAAGGAATCTGGCGTGGTGATATAGTTAGATAGATTTTCGTGATTATAGATTAGAGTTTTCTTGGTCAAGTGGCAAAGCGCATCGCTTTGTGATCACGAGGTTCTGGGTTCAAATGCTAGGTCGAACAAGTGTGGTTTTCCTAACGAAAACTTCCCATTACGTGTCCAGAGTCTGGATTGTGCCCGGTATATGGCAATAGGCTCGTCTCCTATTACATGGGACCTAACATCCTCGGCGAAACGTGGGTGTACTCAGTACACCTCTGCCACCACCGCTTGGGGAATATAGACGTAACGGTGTGTGTATGTGTGAGATATTACACGAACTGGCAGGGATTTTTCTGTAAATGTGTATTTATAGTCACTGAATTATTTTCATTAGAAATACATCCGAAACTAATATTACAGATAGCCTAGTTAATTTAGTATCGCGTGACGTGGCTAGTATTTTGAATTCTAAGTCGGACAAAATACTCAATAGAAATCCTGACTCTAGAGTTGTGTCCGATATAATGGCAATTTGATCGCCCCCTATTACATTGGGACCTTAAAGCATTGGCGAAATGTGGGTGTACACAGAACGCCTACTCTTGCTTGAGTAAAATAAAATACACCTCACAGTACCTCTCTGCCGTCCCCGTTACAGTACTTAATATAAGCAAGACGCTGTTTATTTTTGTATTTTTTTAAACATCATTTTATATCATTGTAAATTCGAAAGCACGTACAATATATTTAAATACTTTATTACTAATCACTCAATCAATCTATTTATTTATACGAGTATATCTACCGACTCAGTTCGGACAAATATGAAACTTAATTTAGGCGTACTTCAGACGTCAGCTGAGTCTTCGTAAATTCAAAACTCGGGATATCATGACAATCAAAATATCATCATGCACATAACGGCTAACTGCAAAACTATACAATATTACCCATTCTAGTTTAAGAGTCTGAGGTTTACAAAGAAAATGACCACCATTAAAATGAATGAGGTAATTTAAGAGTATCTTTATGTTATGATCACATACTCTCGTTTTATAGGTGAAAACTTTGAGAATTATTTTGTACTAGTTTTTTGTAAAATGCTTTATGTATAGTCAGTAGCAGTCTGAAATCTGCGAATGTCTTGCTATAAATCTATTCATACTATCAAGTCAGATTTCTTTGTGGGATAGGCAGAAAGTACAGAGTTCCAACAGCTTCTTTCCTTACAGACTTCATTGGTTTCCTCCATTCTCGTAGTTTATCTCATACACGCTCGCCCGCGCCCTTCGCTCGACTTGCCTTTCAGATAAGACATGGTCTAGTTGCTCATGTGATAAACGTATTATTATGTTAATTAGGGTATAAATCCAAACGCACCCTCGATACAAGAATATTTTTTCCACCTTCAATAAACTCTCAGGCATGCAGGTTTCCTCACGATGTTTTCTTTCACCGTTCTAGCAAGTGATAGTTAATTTTTAATATGCACATGTTTTCGAAAAGACAGATGTGCGTGCCTGGGTTTGAACCCGAGACGACTGACTTTGCAGTCCAACGGTCTTACCACTAGGATATCATTGCAGACGTTTTATTAAAAAAAAATACAAAAAAAGCAATGAAAACCAATATTTTTTTTACTACACGAATGTTAGTACATTACCATTCGTTACTTTTTTGGGTTTTTTGGGTCAATTTAACACATTTTACACTAAATTTACCAAGCATTCGAATGAAATTGTATCTAATAGAAAGTAAACCACATATCTATGTATATGATCATATTTAAAAAAAAAACACCGTCACGCCTATATTCCCCAGAGGGGGTGGCAGAGGTGTACTGGGTACACCTACGTTTCGCCGACGATGTTAGGTCCCATGTAATAAGGGGCGAGCCTATTGCCATATACCGGGGACAATTCCAGACTCCGGACGCATACTGGGAATTTTTCGTTAGAAAAACTACATTTGTCCGACCTAGGATTTGAACCCAGGACCTCGTGATCACAAAGCGATGCGCTTTGCCACCAGACCAACGAGGCAGTCATATTTTAACACACACATATAAACACACATACATACATACCACATACATTAATCATTTTTTACATGTTAATTTTTTATACAGACTGTTATTTAACAACCACAGAAGAAGCTGGCACTGATACTGAAAGTAAATTAATTTCAAAATGTTATAAACTTAAATTGGAATTTTTATTTTTTAATTATACAATCTTAAAAAATATTCTGTTTTGTTGGCCCACGTGTATGTTGTAGCCCCGCAGTCGGGCCGAAGAAAGCATACAATACTATCTATATACCTACCGCTGGCTAGGCTACCGTGGTATAATTTACTATAAATAAGGTTATTCTTGCCGCGTGGTTCCCGGCTTAGAATAGGACCAACCCATCTCATCCCATCGGGTGTCGTACAAGGCGACTAAGGGAAAACTAGGGAATGGGCAGCAGCGTTCCCTTAACACTTCGACGACCAATAACTGCGCTCGCCAACCCGCCTGCCAAGCGTGGCGAGTATGGCAAACACCCCCAATTATGGAAGAAAGTAGGAAAACCAGGCCCCTAGTCCCCGGCGGTCCTGTTCGTCCTGGCCACGGTAGCAGCCATGGTAACGACAGGACAAGGGGTGCTAAGAATCTCCGGCAGAGATTCGGCTACCACCAAAACCGAAAATTGGCCCTGGTGACATACAACGCACGCACATTGAGGGCAGATGAGAAGCTAGTTGAGCTGGAAGAAGAGTTAAACAAGTTGCGGTGGAGTATTGTTGGTTTATCGGAGGTCCGAAGAGAGGGCGAGGACACGATAACCTTAAAATCCGGCAACTTGTTTTACTACCGGGAGGGCGAACAGCAGTCCCAAGGTGGTGTCGGATTTATCGTCCACAAGTCACTCATAAACAACGTTGTGTCCATTACTAGTGTGTCGAGCAAGGTAGCGTACCTGATACTCAGAATATCCAAAAGATATTCGCTGAAGGTCATACAGGTCTACGCACCGACCTCGGCATACTCAGATGATGACGTCGAAGTTATGTATGAGGACATTAGTAGAGCCATACATACTTCCAAAACACACTTTACAGTGGTTATGGGTGACTTCAATGCGCGGCTGGGCAAACGGGGCGATGATGAGTTGAGAGTGGGGCAATTTGGATATGGGCAGCGCAACCCCAGGGGTCAGAGGCTGGCCGAATTTCTGGAGAAAGAGGGACTCTTTATGATGAACTCTTTCTTCCAGAAGCCGCCTCATAGGAAATGGACCTGGATGAGCCCTGATGGTTCCACAAAAAATGAGATAGACTTCATCATGAGCACCAAGCGACAAATATTTAATGATGTCTCCGTGATTCATAGGGTAAAAACCGGCAGTGATCACCGAATGGTCAGAGGCACATTAAATATTAATGTCAAAATGGAAAGATCGCGTCTGATGAAGTCTACGCTCCGACCTACTCATGCATATATCCAAAACCCCGAGAACTTTCAACTCGAATTGTCAAACCGCTTCGAATTGCTAGACAGCAGCGCATCAGTGGACGAAATCAACAACAGGCTGGTAGAGACTGTTCATACGGTCGGGTCCAAGTATTTTAAGACCCACCGTAAAAATAGGCCTCAAAAACTATCTGACTACACCCGAAACCTCATGGCTGAGCGACGTTCCATGACGCTCCAAACCTCCGATGATGCTAAGTCCTATAGGCAGCTTAATGGACAGATATTGAAGTCCTTGCGACACGACTTACGGTCCTTCAATGCAAGGCGTATTGAGGAGACCATAGAGCAGAACAAGGGCTCTAAAGTGTTCGCAAGAGACGCGTCTATTGGGCAGAGCCAGTTGACGAAGCTGAAGACGGAGGACGGAAACGTAACGTCAAATAGGTCAGAGGTGCTCAGGGAGATAGAGAGGTTCTATGGAAAGTTATATACCTCAGTAGCTAAACCTGTTGTTGACTTGGTAAAAGACCCAAGAGCCAAGCTAACCCGACACTGCACTGAAGATATCCCGGACATCAGCCTGTGCGAAATTAGGATGGCTCTCAAACAACTTAAAAACAACAAAGCGCCGGGTGAAGACGGAATTACTGCAGAACTTCTGAAGGCGGGCGGATCGCCGGTACTTAAAGTCCTTCAGAGGCTATTTAATTCCGTCTTGCTTGAAGGGAAAACGCCGGAAGCATGGAACAGGGGTGTGGTGGTGCTGTTTTTCAAGAAAGGTGATAACACCTTATTGAAGAACTATAGGCCCATCACACTGCTGAGCCATGTTTATAAGTTGTTTACGAGAGTCATTACGAATCGTCTCGAACGAAGGCTTGATGACTTCCAGCCTCCCGAACAAGCCGGTTTCCGGAAAGGTTTTAGTACCATAGACCACATACATACGCTGCGGCAGGTTATACAGAAGACTGAGGAGTATAATCGGCCACTATGCTTGGCGTTTGTGGACTATGAGAAAGCCTTTGATTCGATCGAGACTTGGGCGGTTCTTAGATCTCTCCAGCGATGCCGCATTGACTATAGGTACATCGAAGTGTTGAAGTGCTTGTATAATAACGCCACCATGTCAGTCCGAGTACAGGGGCAGTGCACGAAGGTGATCCCCATAAAAAGAGGAGTAAGACAGGGAGACGTCATTTCTCCGAAACTGTTTACGGCCACCTTAGAGGACGCCTTCAAGCTCTTGGAATGGCAAGGACTTGGCATCAACATCAATGGCGAATACATCACTCACCTTCGATTTGCCGACGACATTGTGGTCGTGGCGGAGTCGCTGGAAGATCTAGGACGAATATTCGGTGACCTCAACAGAGTATCTCAACAAGTGGGTCTTAAAATGAACATGGACAAATCGAAAATAATGTGTAACGTCCATGTCGTACCCACCGCACTCACCGTTGGGAACTCTACTCTTGAAGTTGTCGACGAATACATTTACCTGGGACAGGTAGTCCGGTTAGGTAGGTCCAACTTTGAGAGAGAGGTCAATCGACGAATCCAACTCGGCTGGGCAGCGTTCGGAAAACTGCGCAACATCTTCTCATCCAAAATACCTCAGTGCCTAAAGACTAAAGTTTTTAGTCAATGTGTGTTACCAGTGATGACATATGGATCAGAGACGTGGTCTCTTACAATAGGTCTCATAAAAAAGCTCAAAGTTGCTCAGCGAGCTATGGAAAGAGCTATGCTCGGCGTTTCTCTACGTGATCGAATCAGGAATGAGGAGATTCGTAGAAGAACCAAGGTCACCGACATAGCCCTCAGGATTAGCATGCTGAAGTGGCAATGGGCTGGCCACATAGCGCGAAGATCGGACGGGCGTTGGGGCAGAAAGATTCTAGAGTGGAGACCACGTATTGGCAAGCGCAGCGTAGGACGACCGCCTGCCAGATGGACCGACGATCTTGTGAAAATCGCAGGAAATCGTTGGATGCAGGTGGCATCGGACCGGTTACGCTGGAAAGCGATTGGGGAGGCCTATGTTCAGCAGTGGACAAGTATAGGCTGAAATGATGATGATGATGATGAAGGTTATTCTCATTGAGTATTAAATGGTATTAAGTGGTAGTGTTTAAATTAGTGTTAGTAAATATACAGGCTAAAACAAACACAGCTAGCTTTAAATGAAAAAAAAAACTAATAAATAGCGTTTCGCCTATATTCTTGAAGCAAGGGTGACAAAGGTGTACTGTGTACACCCACTTTTCGCCGACGATACTAAGTCCTAATGTAATTGAGAGCAAGCATGTTGCTATTATACCGAGCACAAGCCATGGACTGTCCTACCTTAGATTCGAAGCCAGGACCTCCACATTGCTTCGCAAATTATTCACCACTAGACCAACGAGGTAGTTCTATACGGACGATGTAGCGCAGTGGTGTAGAGCTTAAGCCGCTCCGCAAACTGTTTAATAGCCGCGGGTTCGATTCCCGCACCTAACAAATCTTTGTATGACCACAATTAAATGTTTCGGTATGGGTATTTGTGTATGTGAATTTTCATGTGATGATATAGATATAGTATAAAAATCATTCTGTATACAAACGTACGAACAAAGTTTTATACTAATAAAAACAATTAAAACTGACTTACTTTTGTTTTTAACAATTAAATCAAGTTTAATTGAAGATCTACAACAGATACATAAATTATTTCATTAGTGGCTCTCGAAGCCATTATTAATGTTCTATAAAAAAAATAAACTTACAAAGGTGTACTGAATACATCCACATATTTATGATAATGTTAGGACTCAATGTAATATGGGGCAAAGCTATCATTATATCAGACACAATTCCAGATTCTTAGACATTTTTTTTTTGATAAAAAAATCAAGCTTTGTCCGAACTAGGATTGGAACCAACGATATTGTGATCACCACTGTGTATATACTATCCGTCATTAAATAACCAGGCAGTCAACTATTATAATCTATGACTAATCTTCAAAGAAAGTATCTATATAAGTGCTTAAATTGTTAGTATTTTGATCATGTTTCTTATAAAATCAGCTTCTACTGACCCAATGCTCAGCAAAGGTCTTCTCTTACAGGTAAGTGAGATTAGGGCATCCTCCACCACGCGGACTCAATTTGGATTGGCGGAGTCAGGTTTGTGGCCACCTGCTTTTGGAACTTTCAAGCCGCCTATAAGGCTTCCAACTAGGCTTAACAACTATCACACTAACTGGTAACCTTAAAAGCCTTCCAAAGCACGGAGACGCTCTAATATGAAAATGTCACAAACGGTCACCCATCTCAGACCGACCGTGCCGAACGCTGCTTAACCTTGGTGATTGCTAAGAACACCACGGTTGCACAGCGCTTTACTATCACGTTTCTAGGTCATGAGAAAACTGATGACACGGTGATAGGAAGGTCAAAGTTCAAAGAGTGTGTGGATTTTGAGCACTTTGGGGCTTTTAGCAAAAGTTGTTAGTCTATCTCTCTATCTTTATTATCACGCCAGATCCCTTGTGGGGTAAGCAGAAAGTACAGAGTTCCAACAGGTTCTTTCCTTAGAGACCTCTCTGTCTTCCTCCAGTTTCATAGTTCATCTCATACACGCTCAACCCTTGACTTGCCCTTAGGATAAGACGGGTCTATTTAGTCATGGTTAGATAGTCTATATCTTCCCTGGTACCTAAATCCTTCCGCTTTCGCATTGTATATCTGTTTTGTCATTCTTTCTTCCGACATTCTTTTAAAGATGTCTGTTGAAAAAGGGGCTGAGTTGGTTATAAAATTATATATAATCACACCAGATCCCTTGCGGGATAGGCAGATCTGGCGTGATGATATAGATAGATAGAAATTATAAGTTTGATGAGAGGTTAATTTCAAAAATAACATGAAAAGACATGGTAAATTTTAGTTATTGAAGTGTAATTGTATAACGAGTAAAATAAACAAACTGTGATTTGCATAATAGTTTTAAACAAAAACACGTATTTTAAAACAAAAGTCAACTATTATGTAACATTATGTAAAGGATGTTGGTACCAGGGAAGACCTAGACTATCTCATCATGACCAGATAGACCGTGTCTTATCTCAAGGGTATGTCAAGAGTCTGTAACCGGCGAGCGCGTATGAGACGAACTATGAGAGTGGAGGAAGCCAGAGAGATCTGTAAGAATGGAACCTGTTGGAATTCTGTTTTCTCTGCCTACCTCGCAAGCAATCTGGCGCGATAATATAGATAGATAAAATAAAATTAATATTATATAATATAAAATTATGAACGTTCAGAGTATAGAAAACATGAGAAGTTAAGCAAATAACCTGTTGGAAATCTTTACTCTCCTCCTACCTCGTAAGGGATCTGGCTTGATGATATAGATTCGAATACACCTATCAATCATACTGAAGGAGTGGCTACAAATAATTACGTAATCAAACTATATTTGATTGATGATTTGACCTTTAACTATCGGCGTTAAAGTCTAATTTCCGACCGAAAAATATATAGATGGGCTTTTAGGGTCATTTGTTATGGTGTCATTAGGCTTTGATTGATAATGCGTTAGGCGTATTATGCGGATGATGACCTTGTTTTAAAACTCATCTATATATATCATCACGGTAGATCCTTTGCAGGGTTGGCAGAGAGTACAGAGTTCCAACAGGTTCTTTCCTTGCAGACATCTCTGGCTTTCTCCACTCTCATAGTTCGTCTCATAATCCCTCGCTAGTTACGGAGACTGTCAACTTACCCTTCAGAAAACACACGGTCTATTTCGTCATAGTAAGATAGTCTAGGTCTTCCATTTTTGCAATGTATATCTGTATTGACATTCTTTCTATATGCCCGAACGAAGCATACCCTTTCTCATCTTTACACCGATACTATCTTTCATTCTTACATGCTTTCTTACTACGCTGTTGTGAATATCTCTGTGCTTACTGCCTATGCCGCAAGGGATCTGGCGTGATGATATAGATAGATGATAACAATTTGGGTGCACACAAAGGTTGTTCCGCTGCTGAAATCGAACCCGCGACTACTCAATCTAGTGAACTGCCTAATTACTAGACCAAGTCGTCATTATAAATTAATTAATTAACTAGACACTACTTTTTAAGATCCAGTCATTCCAATAAACAAGACTGTTTTACAATCCACGCGATTTTTATCTACTAAACTTTTTCAGAGGCAATTATCTTCAGTTTAGTTCAGCAGGCCGAATAGCTGAACCAATTGTTGAGTTGCTTGTATGATACGAGTTATGAATCATACGTGAATGTTGGTTGTATTTTGTACACCTACCTACGCTTTGAGGATAACAAATGTTATTTAAAATCTAATGTGGATCATAAAAAAATTTACCGTCTTTCGTATTTATATAAAGCAGTAATAGCTTAGCGATTGAACACTCGCCCTATATTCACGACGATTCAAATCTTGGCTTCTACCTCAAGGTTTTGCAAAAATCCCTGTGCAATGATCACTAAAGAATATTATAAGAAAGCCTCCGTATCAGAGAGAAGCTAATAAATCGTCAGACCCACAATGATTTGCCCTAAGAGTGGCAGCTCACCTGGTATCAGATTTGAGCCAAAAATAACATCAGCGAAATGTTACTATAATATGTATGCATCTGTCGACCCATTCAGGGAAAATATATATGAGAGGCATGTAGAGTTATGTATATTTTCATAATGATATTAATTTTATATTATAATGTGCTTGTAAAAAGGCTGCACGATATTATAAACTATGTCATAGGTGTCTTATCTGAAGGGCAAGTCAAGAGTCACCGTAACCGGCGAGCGTGTATGAGTCAAAATATGAGAGTGGAGGAAGTCAGAGAGGTCTGTAAGGAAAGAACCTGTTGGAACTCGGTACTCTCTGCCTTCCCCGCAAGGGATCTGGCGTGATGATATAGATAGACAGATGACATACGTTTTAAAATAACTTGGTAAATATTAGTGTAGTTTATACACCCCTACCTACACTTCAAGCAATAACATTTATCTGATATGATTTTTACAAAGGACTTCGGGATACATGGCAAATATAACGAAATTGAGTATTGCAATAATTTACCTATCTAAAAATTTAATTAATTTTGATATAAATAATAACGTTTCTCTGCATATTTAAACTACCAGCTAAGCTAGACTTTCTACCGTAACTAACTTGGGTCAAACAGGGTTATAACTTAAACCTTAGTGTAACTACTTGGAATAAAATAATATTGCAATCATTGGCAGGGTAATTAAAATACTGATGATTGCATTGGGACCAAACCTTGTTGGCGAAAAGTGGGTGTTCATAGTACACCTCTGCCACCCATGTATGGTAAATACATGTATGTTTGTGTGAACATTAACAAAAATGTCAGATTCAAAACTGTCTGATATTGAAATGTTTAACATATACAAAAACATAGTATCAAAAATGTATCTCTATACAAGTATTCAGGAATATTCAAATGTACTATTATGTCATTCAATTATTCTAAAAAAATATCACTGTAATAGACTTCGCATTAATTTATAACCCTAATCAATTCCATAAATCACTATAAAATATGCACAAGTATAATGAAAACCACGTGGTCACGAATAAAAACAATCCAAGCTACGCATGTATTAAAAAAATTAATATTTATAATTACCTTCTTCAATCCCTTTATTCAGTTCCTGTCCAGAGATCTTCGGTAATGATAGCTGTATCGTCCTGGAGTTGGCAAACGACGCAACCCGATCCCATAGCATATCATTCAACGCCTCATCCTTCCCCAAATTCCTTGGCAAGATCGCATCTATATCATTCTCACTCATCGCCGGAATTTCTGGAGCTCCAGACCTAACAACATCAATACCATCTATCACCGGTATCACTTCCATCCGCGCTGCTCTGTCGAAGAACAAAATCGCCTTCTTTTTCAAGCAACTGCCGAATCCATCACTCCTGTTACAGTCTTCGTAAATCTTCATCATGAATTTAAGGCCGAAATCATCTCGTGCTGATGTTAATGATAAGATGGTGATGAGAAATAGCACTTTGGTAAACATTTTTGTTGTTATCTGTACGATTGTGTGGCGTGCACTGTGGGCCCGCGGTGGAGTGATTGCGTATTTATAGTTTTAGTTAGAATGGATACTGTTAGGTAGTGTTTAGATTGTACGCTTGTTGAGTTTTGTTTAGGGGGATGGTTTCTGAGTTTGGGAATGATGGAAAATATAAAAAGAGGTAAATAATAGTGAAAACCATGGATGAATTGGTTGAGTTTGTTTTTGAAGAAGTTAACTATTTTTTTTGTTATGTTGTACGCAATTAGGTACTGACTGCTTTGTTGGTCTAGTGGCATATAGTTTCGCCAGGTCCTGAATTTGAATTCGCAGTAGCAGTTTAGGATTTTGACAGTATAATGGTTTCCCCCTATTTCTTTCTATATAAGAGTGGAGATCTTCAGTCACATCTGCTTGTGGAATAAAGTAGATGTTATTTCATTTTTTCTTTTAAAACTTATATAAAATAGACAAACAGAAAGGGTCTCACGTGGTCACTACGTAAGGTGTAAAGTTGGCAGGCCCATCCTATAGGAGTATAGGGTGTACCGATGAGCTGGTGATTGTGGTTAAAAGCGGAATGATCTAATCGCGGCGTTCTTTGAAAGTGGATTTTGAACTGCACTTTAAGCTTATGATTGTAAAAGTTGTAAAAATCATTTAATTATGCTTACGAGTATTATGAAGGTTTTTAAATACCTAACAATATTATTAATAAGTACCTCACTCATTTTCTAATTTTATTTTAGGCTAATTTAGTTTATTAAATTGGAGCAAATGTTTCTTTTATGATATTTCCTTTCTTCTATTTTTGCAACAGTCTCTGTAAAATATTTGTATTTTGTTAAAACCAAAAACAGTTCCCCACGGGACAGGCCATGTCTAGTGTGGGGATCAATGAAGATGTTAAAACTTTGAATTTTTGAAAATTTTTGAATTTAAGTAACTTTTCATATTTTGATATCGACAAAACAGCCACTTAGCTTTATATATCATTCTCATGAAGAGTGGAAGCTTAGAACACGGAAATGTTCTGAACGTTTAAAGCTACCCCTTTTAGATTAACGGTCGTGTTGATATTTACGTAAAAAATACCGTAAGTCTATATTCCCCAAGTAGAGAAGGTGTACTCTGTACACCCAGATATTGTCGACGATGTTAGGTTTCAATGCAATAGGAAGCGAATCATTGTCACGGGCACACCAACCTTAGCAAGAACAAATGTACGTCATCGTAAAGCTATCTATTAGAAGATCCGCAGGAGTACCAAAGTCAACGATATAGCTCTCAGAATTGCCAAACTTAAGTGGCAGTGGGCGGGGCACATCGCTCGTAGAAGTGACGGCCGTTGGGGCAGAAAGGTTCTCGAGTGGCGACGTCATACCGGAAGACTCGGAGTGGGCAGGCCCCCCACAAGGTGAAGCGATGACCTGGTGAAGGTCGCAGGTAGAATCTGGATGCGTATAGCACAAAGCCGGTCGTTGTGGCGATCTTTGGGGGAGGCCTTTGTCCTTTAGTGGACGTCTTTTGGCTGATGATAAAGATAAAAGCTATTGAGTTGATATGCTATCCTTTTCACAATACAAATTTACTTAAACATAAACGGGACAGCATGCTTTATCAATATAGTTACGCTTACGTTAAAGTTTTAGTGCTAAGCCCTATGTTCGTATTAAGAAGCCTGAAATACTTTTTGTTGCAGTGTTTAGCAGCTTAGGACGCTTAACTCTCTGAAGCAAGTAGTCGGAGGTTCGATTCCTAGATGGAATAAATCTGTTTGACTTAGAAAAAATTGATTCTGGCTGTGTTTATTTTTATTTATTACAAGGATCTTTAACGTGTGATGTGTACTCTCACACTTACAGAAGAACACAATTTGTAATCTTAAAAAGCAACATACCAAGTAGATGTTAGTTCAAATCCTAGGTCGGACAAATGTAGTGTTTCTGACGAAAAATTCCCAGTATCAGTCCGGAGTCTGGAATGTGCCTGGTATATGGCAATAGGCTCGCCCCCTATTACACCGTCGCCGACCTTACATCGTTGGCGAACAGTGGGTGTACTCCGTACACCTGTGCTACCCCCGCTTGAAGAAAATAGGCGTGACGGTGTGTTTAAAAGCACCCACGACACAGGAACAATCCCGTAAAAACTACGTTAAAAAAAATAGCTAGTACACGTACAGTAAATATTAATTAGACCTTGAAGTTACAAGATCGTTTACACTCCGCAATTAACTCGGGCTAGCGCCTCAACTTGCGGCAGTTACTTGCATTTTGTACACGCCCCATAGAATACTCATTATGGTACACATTATGAAGCCTACATATTAACATATATGTGTACTTACATATGTAAAGCAACTGCATTAGAAATTAAAAAAAGGTCATAAAGAAATATTCTTTGTCTTCATGCATATCTTCAACAAAGATTGTATTTGATTGTGAGGCATACTTACGTTAGGTTGCTACAAAATAATCCATCTTAGATTGATTGGAACAAACACTGCTTAACTTTGATGAAAAGATCTCAGCCCCGCAGTATCACCGAGGGTCATAAAGAAGTAAAAAAAAATATCATTACAGCTTGTCATTACGGCGATACGCCCACATTTATAATTTTACGCGAATGATTTTTTGAAATACCCAAGTTTCTGCCCAAATAAACCACATTTCTGTAATCCCAAATCTCTTCCCCTAATTAACAGTAGACCTTGCAACTGATGAGGTCAGTTTATGTTACTTCATTTTAAGCAATAATCTCAGCGAATAATTTAGATAGCTTTAACTTCTCGGCAAAAGCTTCAACTTGCTAGACTTATGACCTCGCGCAAGCTTTCCGAAAGTCCAGGCAAAACCCGCAAATTAAGTACTCAATGCAAATAATGTTTCCCTAATGATACCATCCCTGCAAGTTTAATCAGATATTAGTCAAAAAGAAAAGACAATTCTGCTAATTGGTACAAATTCATTATCGAGAAATGAAATTGAAATGAAAAATTAACCGTAACTCTCTGTCTTAACATAAGCTAAGTATGTCTCGTGAATATTCTAATTTCTTTAGTAAAAGTTACCAAATGTCTTATTAAATAGCTTGTAAAAAAATTGCTTTCTCTCGACTTCTGCATTTGATGTTATTTACGTTTTAAGTATAACTAAATTGTTATTAATTACTGTGTTATTGTCGGTTGTATGGTCTCGTAGTCTGAGCGTCTAGCTCGGTCTAACAGACTTATTTGTTGACGTCTGGATGTTACTAAGATTGCATATTATATGTTTTCATTTGAACGTAATTTTTGTTAAGAATTGGGTATCATAATTGTATTTTTCAATTGAATAGATAAGTGTTTGTTTCAAATGTAAGTTAAAACTTCAAGGCTAACTTATTACATTACTTGCTCAATTAAATATTTAATTTTGACAAAAGACCGCCAATATTAACAAAGTTAAGCAGTATTTTACAGCATATAGACCGAAACTTTCCAACCGTTGGGCACGGGCCTCCTCTCAGACTGAGAGGGTTTAGGCCATAGTCCACCACGCTGGCCTAGTGCGAGTTGGGGAACTTCACACACCTTCGAGAAACTCTAAGGCATGCAGGTTTCCTCAGGTTGTTTTCCTTCACCGTTAAAGCAAGTGATAGTTCATTTTTAATAAGCATATGCCTTCGAAAAGACGTGCGAGACGAGGTGCGTGCCTGGGTTTGAACCTTTGACTTTGCAGTCCAACGGCCTAACCACTAGGCCATCACTGCTATTATAAAGGATATTATATTGGTTTTCATATAAAGACAAAAAAAATTAACCGTCATAAAAATTTATAATATGGTTTAGAAACTTAAATCTAATACTCGTATTGATTGAAATAATAAATTTTTTTAAAACGCTGTAAATTTGAGCATCTCTCCTTGAAATGCCTTGCAATGTCGGACTAGCAAATATATTACTATTTTTTTTACATTTTACCACCATCATTGCACATGGTCACGTTGGTATATCGAATAATAAAAGAAAAGCCATAAGTAAAAAATATTTTATAAGGCATCTTAAAAGTTATAGGCATATATATCATCCCAGAACATAGGCCTCCCCAATCGAGTGGGTGTCCTAATGGCGAATACGCATGCGTAAAAACCATAACAATATCAATATTAGCCCTGTTAAGAAACTATCCCATCGTTGGGCATGGACCTCCTCTCAAACTGAGAGGGTTTGAGGCCATAGTTCACCACGCTGGCCCAGTGCGGGTTGGCAGACTTCACATACCATCAAGAAACCCTTAGGCATGCAGGTTTCCTCAAGATGTTTCCCTTCACCTTTAAAGCAAGTGATACTTAATTTTAATTCGCATATGTTTTCCAAAAAGACAGAGGTGCATGCCTGGGTTTGAAACCCAAGACCTCTGACTTTGCAGTCTAACGGTCTAACCACTAGGGTATCACTGACACCAACCACTGAGTAAAAACCATAGACAAGTAATATTTCTTTTTTAGTGTGCATCTTTCCCTAATTTATCCTATATGTGGACATTTGTAGCATTCTCTTACATATTTGAGAGCCTCCATGCTTCGAAAGGCACGTTTAGTTCTTAGTCCCAGTTACTAGTTAATGTAGAAATCGTTTTGCCAAGTTGAAAACCTTGCGGCTTCATTAGCTCCAACAGCGGTTGTCCAACCTGCCTCCAACAATCCAGCACTAGGTTCGGGTGGTGGAGTATGGCCTATACCCTTTCACCTCGATTTGCGAGAGAATGCCTATAAGTTGATTTATTATTATTATTTACTGACTTGTAGATCTCGTGGCACATGATGAGGCCTCACGAGGTCCTCAGTTTGAATCCTTGGTCAGATAGTATCATTAAGGTTTATTTGGTAGTAGGCCGGAGTCAGGAATTGAGCACAGTATAATGATAGCATGATTGCCTTCTATCACTTGAAGATCTCTGCCACCCTCATTTAGGGAATGTGACAATTTAGACTATTTTTATTTATTATTAAACCTGTTTGAACTATATACACTCTGCCGCCCACAAAGGGAACTGGCGTGCTGATATAAATAGGTAGATTATTAAACTTGTCTCGTAAACGACAGTTAGCAACTAAGAAATGAATAAATACCTTTCAATACAACATCAATTTAGCAGCTTTTGAAACAATTTGTTTACTTAAGCAATCAAAATTAACAATACTTTTTCTACGATAATCATAAAAAGATGTACAGCATCTTGTATGTGCTTTTGAGTGAAAGTATAATTTCGTTGACCTGTCACATTATGGCGTGTCTAAATTGCTGGTTATGTGTGTGTGTGTGTGTGTGTGTGGGTCACGTTAATGCCCTTATTGCTTTGAGCGGCATCATGACCATGACAGGTAATGATCATAATTATACTCTGCTATATATAACCTTCTCCAATGTTGGATCCTCGAAACAGAAACTGGACAAATGCGCAACGACAGGACGAGATACTGCTGTGTTTGTACCTCAATTATTATTTTGAACTATCTTGTAATACTATTCCGTGACTACCTTGTTGGTCTAGTGGCAAAGCGTGTCGCTTTGTGATCACGAAATCCTGTTCAAATCCTAGGTTGGACACATGTAGTTTTTCTAACGTAAAATCCCCAGTATGAGTCCGGAGTCTGGAATTGTAATCAGTATATGGCAATAAGCTCGCTCCCTATTACATGGGACCTACCATCGTCGGGTAAAAGTGCGTTTACTCTGTACACCTCTGCAACCCCCGCTTGGAGAATATAGGCGTCACGGTATTTTTTTAAATTAATAAACTTAAAAACATATTTAAAAACACTGATTCAGTGTGCTAATTATTTAATTTATTTCGATATCCTGAACAATTCGATATCGAAGTTTGCAGACTAGCTAGTTTTCATTTAGAACGTGGAAATAAAATTCTTGTTTAATTCAAGTTTAAAAATATATAATAGAAAAGAAAACTACAAAATATAATCTGTAAAAAATAAGCATACTGTATTTTAGGATAGTGAACTATCCCAAGAATATAATAATATCCCGAATAGAATATTAATGTACAAGATCCTTCGAATACCGCAAAAACTTTCTTGAGATGTAGTCTGCAGGATATTATAGGAAAATAGAGAGACATTCCGAGCGGGCATCTCCCTATCTCCTTCAAAATAGCCTAACTGTGACCTTTTCAAGTAAAAGTAGCTAAGAAAAACGATCTCTAACCCAGTTTCAAGAACAAAAGTACCATCTCAATTCGCACTAATGAAGTTTCCAAGCAATAAATCACGGAGTTATTCGTATAATCCCTACGAGTCGTATTCAATTACCGTATCACACTTTCGTGGGAATTACTTGGTACACTTGCTGGAGGAACTGACATGGATGCTTACCACAATCTCTTTAGTAGTATTATTGTAACCATACTTCTCCGTAAGAAAGAGACGTGTATACAATGTAACATAACAGCAGTAATAGCTTCGTCTTTTTATCATGGCAAGGAAACGTTACAATAACATTGCTAATGAAGTTGTGGTATCCCGGTACTTAGAAGGATTTAATGGATTGGTCTGGTCGTCTGAACGTAGGCCACAAAGTTCAGTATTCATAATAAAAAAAGCGCTAGTGGTTCTGCGTGGCCATGTCGATCACAAAGATTAAACAGCATTCGCTTTCTCCAGTTTAAGAGTGGTACCCGTTGATAGAAATTTAAATTCCAAGCGTTTTCGTAATTCAGGAGACACGTTATGCAGGTAGTCCCAGCTGTCACTTATATTTATAATGTGGTAGTCATACGCCGAGGATGGCATTTGGCTGATCAATAAGTTGCAGTGGTATGTAGCAAATATACTGCCTTCATCAATCTACAGTAGCCAGGGTAGGAAAATATAGGTTAATTTATTATTAAGTATTGAGGATAGCAACAAAATCAATAGTAAACATATAAGGCTAAATAGTAAAAAACTGAAAAATAGCAAAATTTTAAGGACAAGTAACAAAGAATAGGAACCATTACAGAAAGCTATATTATCCATACTGCCTCATTGGTCTACTGACGTATAGAATGATTGGCGTTTACCAAAACATAGCTCGGTCAAACTGTTTTACAAAGATTTTCTATCAAAGAAATCTTAGTGGCATGCGAAGTCCAGAATTTTACTCGATATAATAATACCGCTTGCTCGTTTAAAGATACAGAGAACAACTATATTTATAACATTATTCTAGCTAAATTATTTCTTTGGAAACGGAACGTGCAACGTACGTCTTCGGAAGGCAAGTTAATCTTGGTTACCAGGTTGCATTAAATACTTGCAAAATCCGGTGGTAACAACTGGAAATAAATGCCTTGCAACTACACTCATATTACTTTTGAAAGAACTCACAAATATTAAATAATAATCTCAAATCCACATTAGCCAGCAGGTGTGCACCGTTACGTTGGCGTGCGTGCGCGCAGCTATATAAGCGCCGTTGGCTTCCACTTGACACCACTGTACTACAACTAATAGCAGAACGTGCCTTCACCTTTACTTCACTACCATTGTCGATGTCACGTCTTATAATCACTTAAATGATTTAATAAGCACGGTGTTTAGAAACTTTCATTTAACTATGCACTGTTCGTATGTCTGTCTGTCTTTCCGGTTCAAATCGTGTGATCCATTTTACAGTCAATTGCGGGTGTCTGATTGTACTGAAATTTACTATTGGTAACAATGTAATAATATGGTTCCATAGGAAATCATAGCATGGTGGTTATAGGAAGATCTCAACTACACAATAACAACACAAACAATATTAACCCTGTTAAGACACTGTCCCACCGTTGGGCATGAGCCTTCTTCCTAACTGAGAGGGTTAGGCCATAGTTCCCCACGCTGGCCCAGTGTGGGTCGGCGACCTTCACACAACTTCAAGAAACTAGGCATGCAGGTTTCCTCACGATGTTTTCCTTCATCGTTAAAGAAAGTGATAATTAATTTTTAACGTACATGTTTTTTGAAAAGATAGAGGTGCGTGCCTGGATTTCAACCGGAGACCTCCGACTTTGCAGTCTAACGGTATAACCTAGAGGTTATACCACCATATAGTTGAAGCAGTGGTAGCCTAGTGACTATCACTGCTTTAACTACACAATTCCCTATTTAGTATTGTTAGACTAGCACTCATATGGCGGACAGGGTCTGATTCTGAAGCCTAAAGGTGACCATGGAACCACCCAACTGTTAACATAACCCCACCGTGTTTAGGCTCGTTGGATTTGTCATGACGAGTACATTACTGTATACCCGTATAGTGTCCAAGGTTTGATAATGGAGTCAGAAGGAGGCCATAAGTTCTCCTTAATTAAGCAAGCTTTCTGTTTTGCTATAAAATTTGTTTTTAAAAAGATCTTTTTAGATTAAAATTATTTATTGTCATGTGTGTAATTATGAATGCCTCGTTGGTCTAGTGGCAAAGCGCATCGCTTTGTGATGACGATGTCCTGGGTTCAAATCCTAGGTCGGCTTTAAGTTTTGTAACTGCTCTTTCTGTCTGTCTATACAATTTAACACCGTCACGCCTATATTCCCCAAACGGGGGTGGCAGAGGTGTACTAAGTACACCCACGTTTTGCCGACGATATTAGGTCCCATGTAATAGGGGGCGAGCCTATTGCCATATACCGGGCACAATGCTAGACTCCGGACTCGTACTGTGAAGTTTTCGTTAGAAAAACTACACTTGTCCGACCCAGGATTTGAACACAGGACATCGTCATCACAAAGCGATGCGCTTTGCCACTAGACTAACGAGGCAGTCAGAGAATTTTTTTGACTTCGACTTTAAATGGTTTATAATTAACCTCGTAAAGAATGTGGTGTGATGATAAACAATGATGAAATAGGCAGGCCCTATCTGAAGGGTAAGTCTAGAGTCTCCGTAACCAACGATCGTGTCTTAGACAAACTATGAGAGTAGAGGAATCTAGAGAGGTTTGTAAGGAAGAATGTATTGGAACTCTGCAATTATTATTAATTGCGTCTAATAGTCGCTGGTTCGAGTCCCGCACGGGGCGAATCTTTGTGTGATCCACAATTATTTGTTCCGGTCTGGGTATTTGTGTATGTGAATTTTCATGTTTGTAAACGCACCCATAACACAGGAATAAATCCTAGGGTGGGGCTACGCTTTTTTACAATAAGAATATTGCCTAAATGCCACGCCACTGCTGGTAACGTAGGTAAAGGGAACAGTATCTCCACCTGCAAATGTGCCTGGCATAATACTAATATTCTCACCCCTGACCTGACTTGACCAGTGAAATATGAGTGTACCTAGGAGTGTTCACAGTTCCACCATCTCCGCTTGGTGACAAAAACGTATTTTGTTTTCACCGTCACACCGGTATTCCCCAAGAGCGGGTGGCAGAGGTGTATTCAGTGCACCCAATTTTCGCCCATGATGTTAGGTCTCATGTAACAGAGGCGAGCCTATTGATATACCGGGCACAGTTCCAGACTCCGGACTCATACTAGAAATTAAGAATACCTCGCCATCACAAAGCCATGCGCTTTGACACTAGACTAGCGCAAGGCAGTCGAGGTATTTTTTATACTAAAATATAAATATAAAACACATATTTTAACATATAATATAATATACGTTTTTCTTACATATTTTTACACGGTTCCCCTAATAAGATCAAAAGACATTGTAAACACCGAATTATAGATAATTAATTATTACCGAACAAATTACATAACAAAAGACACGCGATCACGAACAATGAGTCATTAACCTTCGGTAATTAAAAATGAGTATATTTGTCTTCGCCAAATACACATTTATTTTTAGAAAGATGAAGCGTTACACTAAGAATCGTTTCTAAGAGCTTAGCACGAATAGTTTTTCGGTAGCGTGACACTAGCGAGTTGGCATGAACGTGACAGCACGATTATTAGCTAGCGACACGCTAACGTCAAAGTTTCCATGCTAGGCCCTCTGAATTGGGGTTATTTACAAATATGAATTTCACATACACAAAAACCCAGGCGGAAACAAATATTTGTGGTTAACACAAACCCGTGCGTGGATTGAACCCTTACTCGATTCTGTAGCGGAGCAGCTTAACCTCTTAACCACTGTTATAAGACAAAAGTAACGAAGACTCTAATAAAAATAAGCAGTGATAGCTTAGTGGTTAGACCGTTGGACTGCAAAGTCAGAGGTCTCGGGTTCAAACCCAGGAACGCACTTCTGTCTTTCCGAAAGCATGCGCGTAATAAAAATTAATTTCCACTTGCTTTAACGGTGAAGGAAAACATCGTGAGGAAACCTGCATGTCTAAAAGTTTCTCGAAGGTGTGTGAAGTTTGCCAACCCGCACTGGGCCAGCGTGATGGATTATGGCCTAAACCCTCTCAGTTTGAGAGGAGGCCCGTGCCCAACGGTGGGACAGTTTCTTAACAGAGCTAATATTATAATAGCGGCCCGTCCCGGCTTTGCACGGGTGGATATTTATTTTTAAACATAGCATATGTTACTGAGGGATAATATAGCATTCTATTGGTGAAAGAATTTTTGTAATCGGTCCAGTAATTTTTGAGTTTATTCGTTACATACATACAAAAATACAAATCTTTCCTTTTTATAATATTAGTATAGATTATTATAACAAAGACTCTACCCCCACTTCGGAAAGTCATTTCTGTGAAGAAAAAGGGGGAAAAACTCCACGGTTACTTTCTTATATTACATACCATCATCTTTATGATAACTCTGTAGTAGTGAAAAAAACAGAATGAACGCATGTAGGACTCGTGCTTTGAGGGTTCGGATAAATGCCACTAGATGACGTTATCTTGATTTTTTGTAGATATCAAGAAAAACTAAATTTTCATGTGATAGAATATGTTTTGGAGTACAATCCAGATCAGTGCTACTATTTAAAAACATAATTTTAAACACTTTTTCATTATAATCTGCAGTGTAAATAACCAAAAAAAATTCCAATTTTCGAATTCTGTAACTAGTACGTCTTAATAAATATCATGATTCTAGGTCAACGCGAAGTACCCTATAGGTTTTTATGAGTGAACTTTAATAGCTATATTTTTTTTTAACTATCACTGTTCGTATGTCTGTCTGTCTTTGAAGCACTTGGGAGCATTCGATTGAGCTGAAATTTCGAATACGTCTTAGTTCTATGACAATGCATTAAATATGGTACCATGGATCTAGACTGATGATGGAGCCGCAAGTGGGTCATAGGAACATGTCAACTACACAATATAGCCCCTTCGTGTTTAGGCTTGTCGAACTGATCTTGACAAGCGCTATACATCTGGATAGTGTTGATACTAGAGTGTCTGATAATAAAGCTGGAAGCCCCCAACTAAGCCCCTCCGTCCTGCTATCGCTATAAAAGCTAGTTTTTAAAAATATCCTTTTGACTGCCTCGTTGGTCTAGTGGCAAAGCGCATCGCTTTGTGATCACGAGGTCCTGGGTTCAAATCCTAGGTCGGACAAGTGTAGTTTATTGCAATAGGCTCGCCCCCTATTACATGGGCCCTAACATCGTTGGCGAAATGTGGGTGTACTCAGTACACCTCTGCCACCCCCGCTTGGGGAATATAGGCGGGATGGCGTTCTTTTTTCTATTTAAATTATAGTTATTTGATTCCATTGAATTATACTCGTGTTCACATAATCACGGACAAATTGAAGTTGACAGTATTATCAGAATGTGGCAATTTATATATGATGTATCACAATATATTTTTGACCGTAACAGAAATATAACTATCCTTATACAATTAGAACTTACTTATTGTCAATTAGTTTCAAATGTTAAGACTTGTACAAAAGATATCGTCAGTTTTCATTCCGAATCTGAAAATCTTAAGTAAATTCGTTATTGGTTGCCAAAATAAATAATTTAATTATTCAATGTTTAAATGCACACTGAATAAAATTAATCTATCTATCTTTATCGTCACGCCAGATCCCTTGCGGGGTAGGCAGAGAGTACAGAGTTCCAACAGGTTTTTTCCTTATATACCTAGAGAGGTCTCTCTCTAGCTTCCTCTACTCTCATAGTTTGTCTCGTACACGCTTGCCGGTTACGGAGACTCATGACTTGTCCTTATAATTCATCATTAAGTAAAAAAATAAAACAATTAATGTTTTTAAATAAGTCGATAATTTGTGTCGATTGTTTAGTCGCCTTAAGCTGGCAACACTTTTATTTAATTCACATTTGGAACTGTCATGTCCTTGACTTCACTAGGTCCTCAGGATCTAGTTGGTAAATCTTGGGCCCCGTCCGAAACTCAGATGGAAGTTGGAGAATCCGCAATAACGCCGAAATCGAAGAACTCATAGCTGGCCCCAATATCATAGGAGAGTCCAAACTTTACAGACTCCGATAGCTTGGCCACATTCAAAGAATGGGGGAAGATCGCAGTGAAAAGAAGGCCTATCTGGGCCGACCAATCAGATGCTGACCGGTAGGTCGTTCCAGGTATCGCTGGACTGACGTGGTTGAGCTGGATCTGCGTGAGCTCCTAGTCTAAGACTGGCAGGGAATCGCGAAGAACCGTGAGAAATGGCGGAATTTCATTTCGGAGGCCAAGACTCACTTTGGGTCGCTGAGTCAACGTAGCGAGAGTAAGTAAGTAAAGTTCTCAGGACTTGGACAGCTATTTAACGAGTCAGTATTCTATAGTTCGGAACTAGTCTAATTGGAAGAAGGATGTGGGTTATTGGAACCAGCTGTCACCATAGAGCAATTGAGAACAGATTACGCGGCGCATCCCGTACGTGTTGCGGATTGTAAGACAAGGTCGGTATTTATATGAAATGTCTAATTAATTTATATAAAAATATTATATATACAAGCTGTAACATAATAAACGCAAGACCTGAAAGTATTTTGTTCTAAATCGATAACTGAATTGATTCCAACTATTTTTAATGTACGTTACATTATCTTTTAAAATTTGCAAAAAATGCTTTTACTCCTTCAGTGTGCTATAAAAACTAAATTTATTCTTGATTCATAGCAAAAAGGGATTCCTAGCCCGTATTTCTCAAAATGCACACATACACATACAAGTTTTATTGTTAATTGGGGTATAAAAGTGCTTAAAAAAACGGGGTAAAAACCATTAAATTTGGAAATTTGGTTTTCGTTTTGAATTTATGAAGCAATTCTCTAATCGGGGTGTCTTGCGTTTATTATGTTACACCTTGTATAAAAAATAGGACGTAACATAGGCGGACGATTTGTTAAGAGCTTGAGCCACTCTGCTCACTGCCTCAAATAGTCAGGGGTTCGATTCCCGTACGGGATAAATCTTTGTGTGACCTACAATTATTTGTTCAGATCTGGGTATTTGTGTATGTAAAATTTCATGTTTGTAAACGCACCCATGTCACGGGAATAAATACAAGTGCGGGGCTACGTTTAAAAATATATATATTAATACTAATTTTGTGCGTCGATCCAGAAGAGCAAGAGGGCAACTAGCTCAAGGGTGCCTCAAAGAGGAACGGCCTCGGCTTGAGACATGTCTCTATGGGGGTAGGCATATACTAGGTGTCTCACTTCCGTTTTTAAATTGTCAGCGAAATGTTAGTGTACTTAGTACATCTTTGCCGCTCCGAAAACAGGACACAATTTTTTCCACAGAAACTACAAATTGGTGGTGAAAGCTTACGATTTGATATCTAGTAACAGTTACTATTTTATGCCAGTCCTGATATCTATATCTGTCATAATGGGATGAATCACGCGTATAATTTATAGTCATAAGTAATATAAAAGTAAGATGAGAAAGTGTATGCTCCGTTGGTTCGGAGATATAGAAAGAATGTCAGAAGAAAGAATGACAAATCAGATATACAATGCGAAAGTGGAAGGATGTATGCACCGGGGAACAACTAAGCTATCTTACCACGACCAAATAGACCGAGTCTTATCTGAAGGACAAGTCTCCGTAATAAAAAGAGGAAGAGGAAAAGTCTAGTAAGAGTCTCCGTAACCGGCGAGCGTGTATGAGACGAACTATGAGAGTGGAGGAAGTCAGAGAGGTCTGTACGGAAAGAACCTGTTGGTAATCTGTACTCTCTACCTACCCCTAAGGGATTTGGCGTGATGATATAGATAGATAGATAGAACATATAAGTATTTTAATACTTTTAAGTAACGTCTATAAAAATGCAAGTCTTCATAAACATGATGTTACTGTCAGAACGATGCTAATGCAAGACACCAGTCGCAAACTATACGCTGCAGCAAGTTCTGTTAGAAGACTGCAAAACTTTCTACCTATTACCACTAAAATTGCTCTAGCACAATCTCTGTTGCTTCCTATTCTCAACTATGCTGACATCTGCTATCTAGATCTTACTGAAGACCACTTAAATAAACTTGAGCGTCTTCAAGACTTTTGTATAAGATTTATATTTGACTTGCGCAAATATCAACATGTATCTCAGTTTCGTTCTAAGCTCAAGTGGCTTCCTATACGTCTTCGCCAGAATACTCATATCCTCTGTCTTCTGTACAATATTTTGTTCAGTCTGTCTTCCCCGCGTTACCTTAAGGAACGATTCAATTTCCTTCACTTTTCTAACTCGTATTCTTTAAGGTCATCAGAAAACTTGGCTCTCGTAATGCCTCTACACTTTAACACCTTTTACGATAACTCTTTTACGGTCAAAGCCGTACGACTTTGGAACTCACTACCTGTTTCTATAAGGAGTGCTCCATCTATTCATATATTCAGAGGTCAGGTGAAAAAGTTCTACATCACCGATTAACTAAATTAAATTTGCTGGATATTTTCTATATGCTGTTGCTAGTTGCTTTATATTGTGAACTTATCTTTGACGCGTATGTATTATTTTTAGTTGTGGATATATAGGTATATTATTTAAGTAGTTTATGATAAATTTATTTGTGTATTGTTATGTTCTGTTATCTAAGTACACCCCTAAATTTTGTGTTTTCTTTAGATCCTCTTCATCCAAAGGTTGCCTGGAAGATATCACTATTAGTGATAAGGCCGCCCATTGTTACACTATCTTTCAATTGAAATATTGTATCTTTTTATTTCCTTCTCGTATTTCTGGTGGAACAATAAAGTATTATCTATCTATCTAATGCTTACATATTATTGCTCGTGACTATACATTATAACATATTCCAATATTCATAAACGTGATAATATTTATCCGAAACTATAGTAAAAACCGAAAATAAGTTCAATTTCAAAGAAAAAGATAGTTCTTTTTCTACGTAATTAAACTATTTTTCACTTTTTATTGCGGTTTATTTTAGATTTTTAGCTTTCCGACTTTAAGAAGTTTGAGGGTACCCCGGAACAACTATCCCTTTTGGACGTCTAACACCTCAGTACTTCCTGTGACCATGGGTGCTGCAAAGCACTACCAATTAAAGTAATTGCAATTAAAAATAAACTGCGATAACCTCCGAAAAATAGTTTGATTTTATGAGTGATACTCACGTAAATCTAAGAACTCAATATCTTCTTTCTTTCTTCTTCTTTTTTTTGGAGATCAACTGTAAGTGTGGAGGAGGCGAGAGGAATCAATAACGAAATACCTTGTTTGTAGCTCTGTATTTTCTGCCTACCCCCAGGGGATATGCAATGGTGACAGAGATATATAATATTTTGACTACGGAGGGTGTAAACTGAATGCTTTGTGCCCCTTTAGGTCTACTGATAACAAGTTTCCGGGATTTGATAACAGCCCGGCTAGCTCAGTCGGTAGAGCATGAGACTCTTAATCTCAGGGTCGTGGGTTCGAGCCCCACGTTGGGCGATATAATTTTTTTAAAATAAAAACACATTAAAAAGTTATATGGTTAAAGGTTGTTTGAGCAAATTTCCGGAATAATAGTAAATAAAAGGATAATCAAATTAAGTTAGATACTTATGAGAATCAAAACGTGGTCACTGTTGTACGGTACATTCAATGAAGCTAAAATAAAGTCCGCCTTATTAGATTTAGAGCGACGTCATTTTATTTTTCGAGTTATTCTCAGCAAGCCCTTTCATTTGATACCCATATTGTAGGAGTGCATCAAAAAAATAACTAGTCTACCATCTTGGGTGTTCCGCCATGTTGGGTCTAGAATGACGTCACACAGTTAACCATGCATTGTCATCCCAACTAAACGTGTATACAAAATTTGAGCTCAATCGGTTGAAGATATCTGCTTCAAAATTAAGTTGCAAGTTCCACCCGAACAAACATACATTGCTAGTTAAATAAAAGCTTGTAAAAAAAACAGTAAGCATGCGAATTATATTCCCTTAACAACGTTACCGGAGGTGTGCTGTGTACACCAATTACTACTACTATTAAAAAAATCCTAGCCATTATACCAGAAATACTTTCAGTATTCGGATTGTTATTGAATTTTTTCGATAGGCAAGGCCTAACATATGACCTAACCTGCGTTTCGAAACCAGAATATTGTAATCGCCCGTCTCACTATTTTTACAAAACCAATAAAACAATTGATATTCAGTACTTTTAACATAAAAATGCTAACCTTACTTTTTATTACAAAAAGTTGGCAATTTCCCAAAACCACCAACTCCCACAAACTGACCTTGACATTGATCCAATACGCTTCGTCAGCACGAGATCAATGACTGACCGCACACATACATACTTCCACTCACACACCCACCCATCTACGTATACATGCATGCCTCAGTGCACTACCATACGATGCAACGATTGCACGCTCTAAAAGATTTATAGATAAGTGCAGTTCCCGGTGAAAATGGATAAATGCTTGTGCGCATAGAAACGCTCTACATTTCAATAGACGCAACCGAGAAGGACGGACAATAGTCCATTTCTGGACAGCCCGCGGTTTCCAAACAAAATGCAGTGCCGTGGTTTCATCCTCTTGTGCTTATGTGCGATCGTAACAGCCGACACATTCGGTGCCGGCTTGAAGCTCCTTGGAAAAGTCTACGAGAACTGCGAGAAGTCGCAGGAGATAGTAAAATGCCTGAAGATCCAAGCCGCGAAGCTGGCAGACCGAGCAGCTAGGATGGACAAATTGCCGATCATAGAAGGAATCACGTTAGTGAGAAGACCAGAAGTGGGGAGGGCGTCACCCAACGCGCTGCCAGAAGACGATGATTTAGATACGAAGTCTTCGGATCAAGTGGACAAATATCTGCAACTAGCGACCAGCAAGCTTATGCAGACACACCGGCTCTCCATATCTCCTGTGAATTTGGGTGAAGACGTCGGAAGATCACTGAACGAAGCTAGAAGTAAACTGAAGAAGATGATAGGCCCGATCATGGCTGGAGTCGCGATCAAAGGTGGGTTCTTAGCTATTGCATTTCAAACAATCGCTCTGATCGCTGGCAAGGCGTTGTTGATAGGGAAGATAGCTCTGCTGCTATCAGCAATTATTGGCTTGAAAAAACTGGTGTCTGGAAACGAATCACATGAAAAGACGACTTATGAGATTGTGAAGCATCCCCAGGTATCCCAAAGTCATACATACTCCTCGTCTCATTACGGTGGCGACTTTGACGCGACCGGTCCTGGGGGTCACTACAGAAGAAGCGTGGAAGACGAAGCGGCTGCCCAGGATCGGGCCTATAAAGCCTATGCGAAGAAGCAATAGGCTTTAACGAGATAAGGCTTACGACTCCATAGGTTTACAAAATTTACAACGACTCGGCATTATTGCACTGCTATATAATCAAAGCTTTTTATCCTTTTAACGAAAAGGTATTAAGGTATTAACCAAAAAAAATATTATTCATTTGTGCTTACTCAAAACGACACTAGATAATTTATTTAATGGAGTTATTTTTAGCTAAATGAATGTTTTTATTTTAATGTGTAGTTTAGTGTTATTTTATTATATGTAAATAAGTTTGCGTACGCGATTTCGCATGTGTGTATGTATGTTTAGTACAGTTATTTAATCAAATGCACCAAATAATAAATGTAACGGTTATTTAATTATACAAATAATTTATTTTGTTATAAATTTAATTTATTCAATAAATTATTGGTAGGTATTAGGCTAGTCGACGGGTACTGTGCATTGTCTGTTTTTCGTCCAATTTTGTGTAAAATAATTGTTTCTATTATGTTTACTTTTAAGCGATCATGTTATTTTATTTATACGGTGCTGTTTAGAATAAGTAGATAATTTATTTATTTCACAATTATACTCAACATCTTTAAGCCGATAATTCGGCGAGGTGGTTACGCGAGTACCTTTATTATGAATTAATGAGTACTTTTTAACCATGTTTTTTTAGATTAATGATATATGTAATGATATATTTTTAAGGGAATGATGATGAAAAATATATTTAAATGATGAGACCAACGATTGATGAATGATAAAAGTATAAAAACTGATTTTTCGTTTTAATTCAAAAGATGAATAAAATAAACTTAATTTCGCGAGGGGGGATGGCAGAGATTGTGCACACCCACATATCACCGACGACGGTAAGTTCAAATGTAATACGGCTGAGCCTATTTTCATTATAACTGGTACAATTCGAGACACCGGATTACTACTAATAATATCAGCCTATAATGTCTCACTGCTGAGCAAAGGCCTTCTCTCACAAATCGAGGTGAGAGAGATTATGTCATACTCCTCCACCAGGTTTGTGGCCACCTGCTGTTGGAGCTTATCAAGCATCGCACACTTGGCTTCCAACTTGGTTTAACAACTACCATATTTAGTGGTAATCGGGACTAACGGCTTAGCGTGCCTTCTGAAGCACGGAGACGCTCGAATATATAATTGCCGCAAACGGTCACCAATCTCAGGCCGACCGAGTCGAACGCTGCTTAACCTTGGTAATCACTAAGAACACCGCCCGCGCACAGCTCTACGAGCGCCTTATTACTTATAGGTTATACCAAAGGAACCCTATTGTAATAATACTGAACACTTTTCTCTATATTATCACCCCATCCATGACGCGATTCTTGTAAAAAAGTCTACTAAAACTAAATCATTATTGTCACCGGTCGTTTTTGTGTACTAGTAGGATCACTAAGCTCTCACTTATATTCACAAAATATTAAAAGTAAAATAAGCACCGTCACGCCTATATATAAACGGGGGTGGCAGAGGTGTACTGAGTTCACCCACTTTTCCTAATGCTATATACCGGGCACAATTCCAGTCTCCGGTCTCAAACTGGGAAGCTTATTAACTCATACAAAAAATAAATTACAACCCTGTCTTATCTGTAGGGCAAGTCAAGAGTCTCCGTAACCGGCGAGCGTATATGAGGCGAACTATGAGAGTGGAGGAAGCCAAGGAGGTATGTAAGGAGGAACCTGTTGGAACTCGGTACTCTCTGCCTACCCCGCAAGGGATCTGGAATGATGATATAGAGAATAGAATAGAATAAATAAGAAATACCTTTAGCACAGTGAGATAGGCAAAGGTGCACGTAATACACTCAGTTTTCTAAGGTAACTTTGATCCCAAACTTTGCTTCTGTCGACTTGGGATCCAGTAAATAATAAAATTAAATCCAAGATGAAGACGACTAAAAAACTACCACATTGGTCTAGTGGCAAAGCCCATCGCTTTGTGATCACGAGGTCCAGGGTTCAAATCCTAGGTCGGACAAATGTAGCTTTTCTTATGAAAAACTCCCAGTATGGGTCCAGAGTCTGGAATTGTGCCCGGTATATGGCAATAGGCCTCCTATTACATGTGACTTAACATCGTCGGCGAAAGGAGGGTGTACCCAGTACACCTCTGCCGTCCCCGCTTCGGGAATATAAGAGTGACGGTGTTTATTTATTTTTTAAATTTTAATCAAGCGTAACACTGCAGGACCTGCGTAGATGAGACCAACAAAAATAATTTAGTATTTATGAATCGTCAGAAAAGTAAACAACTCTACGGAATGTCATTTCTGTGGAGAAGAAGGTTAGGAAACTCCACGGTCATTCATAGGTACTCATAGGTTTCCTGGGTGGTGTCCTGGTTTGAATCTCCTTATTACAAAGTGCGTTCAATAAATGAATGGAAGAAGTCAGAGAGGTCTGTGAAGAAAGACATTGTTGGAACCCTGTACTCTGCCTACCCCGCCAGGGATCTGGCATGATGTTATAGATAGAATAAAAATCAGCCTATACTGCCCACTGTTGGACAAAGGCCTCTCAAAAATCGAAATAAGAGAATAAGTCATACTCCACCACGCGGACCCAGTGCGGATTGGTGGAGGCAGGTTTGTGGACACCTGCTTTTATAACTTCGAATCAAGGCGCCTATAAGGCTTCCAGATGGGCTTAACGATTACCACATAGGATAACAAGGACCGCCTTAGCGTGCCTCCCGAAGCACGCAGATGCTCGAATACGAAAATGCTTCAAACGGTCACCCATCTTAGACCGACCGAGTCGAACGCTGCTTAATCTTGGTAAACGCTATGAAAACCACTGTCGCGCAGCCCTGAGAGCGGTTCTATAATTAATTTGTTACTTCTTTTTGAATCTGATTTAAGTGTAAATTAGACCCGTTTTAGATCAAACTAGTGTTCATTATAAGTGTTACAGTAACGGATACTGATAACCAATTATAATCAATCCTGAAAATAGTTGGAGCAGATCTCATCCGCTATGTAACTGTATATATACTGCGGGGTTTGTCTGTATAAATTATATGTACATGTTTGTCTATACAAAAATATTAAATAAGGGTGTGTCTGTATGTTGAACGTGTAAAAATAGGTTCGTTTTAGGGACCTCTGAACATATAACAATGTTAAAATTTATGTTTATTTGTTTGATCGGACATTATACGAAACCGCTAAATCCATTTTGACGAGCTAATAATAATAAGAAAGCACACTGTTTGATTCTAAAACGGTATAAAAAACATCAAAGTAAGTAACGATAATTTAAAGGCGATATTTTTTTTTGATAAACTTTATCACAATGCATATAATCAACATAAGGGTTAAGTAGAACCGGATAATATTATTTTAGAATCAAAATTCAAGATCAGAAGGAAAATACAACAATATAACGACAATAGTTTAATTATTATAAAAATAAATTAGGTTAGCTTCGTACAACTCAAACTTAATTTTAATTCGTTTTAAGTTAAGATACCTGTGAAAAAAGATATATTTTATTTAGAATCTGAATTACTTCTTCCTAAGTAGATTAGTGTTAAATTTTTCAAATTAATTTGTCTTATACGCCATCCTTTTTTTAAATACATACTGAGTCAAACTTAAATTTCATCGCCATCATCATCATCGGCCCGTGTCAGTCCACTGCTGGACGTAGGCCTCTCCCATGGTACGGCACTGAGATCGATCTTCAGCTCTCCTCCTACAATCCCTGCCCGCTGCCTTATGAATATCAAACTCAAATTTAAATGTCAAAAGTCAAAGTCAAAGTCAAAAATCATTTATTTGTATAGGCCAATGTATAAGCACTTACAAACGTCAAAATTATTACATTTTTTACATCTACCACCGGATCGGAACGCGGCCTCCACTGAGAAGAAGAAGAAACTCCGGCGACAAACTCAGCGGGCTAGTCTTTTAATTTAATTTGTTTGGCCTTTCCGATAACCATTATTTTGTTTTTTAAAAATATTATTATACATCATTGATAAATGTTGCTGATTGAGGAGCTGCTCAAACCCAATCTGTTTTATCGTCAAGATAATCCGAAATTTTGTAATACCCTTTCTTACAGAGTCTAGTTTTAATTGCCTTTTTAAACTTATTGATAGGCATGTTTCGGATATCTATGGGTAATTTGTTGTAGTACTAGTAATAAATGGGTAATTTGGTGTAGTATTAGTTGTAGTAGTGTAGTTGCGTATACATTGCCCCATGAAAGAATTACTAATTCTGTGGAGACGAGTGGAATGTACATGTGTGTGTGTGTGAATGATGTACGCTGTTGGCCGCGAGGCCTTTACAGCTTCACCGGACTTAAAGGCGAGCGTGCAACCACTACGCTCTAGCCAGCCAGAAGGGCAAGAGGCGACATACTCGAGTATGTCGCCTCTTGAGCGCCTCGTAGAGGCGCCCTCGGTTGGGACAGTCGCTGTAGGGGGACGGGTGCACTACTAAGTGCACCGGTCAACCGCCGGCTATGGGAGGGGATCTACTACTACGTCGTCGTCGTCGCCCGTATTCTGAGCGGAAAGAAGGGATGACAAAGCATCGGGGGGGACGGTGAGAACATGTCGCGGCCGGCGGTGGCGGCAGGGGTCGGGGGGGAGATCGTAGTCGGCGGTGGCTACGATTAACGGATTCGCATGGGTAGATGCGTTCGCGAAGTGACGTGTTGACGCCTTTTTAATAAAGGCGCGAATAGGTTCGAGACCTAGATCGGAGTGGAGGTCGACGTTCCGTACGAACCAGGGGGCTCCTACGGCTTTACGGAGGAAGCGGTTTTGAACCGCTTGGAGTTTATCGATGTGAGAGGGGGCCGAATGCCCGAACACAACACACGCATAAGTCATGATGGGTCGAACGCAAGTTTTGTAAAGTGTCACCTTATTTCTAAGGGACATTTTACTCCGCTTGCAGATTAACGAATGGAGACGACCGAGCACAAATGATGCTCGGTGACGGACCCGCTTGATGTGCGGGCCGAAGGACATGGTACTGTTTAGGGTGACCCCTAGATATTTGACCTCTTTGACCCAGGGAATGGGTCGGTCGAACATGGTCACTTGGCCGAGATTACTTCTAGGGCGGCGCAGGGAGTGGCGCGGGGTGGCACCTCTGGAGAAGAACACCGCAGCGCTCTTGTCCGGGTTCACTCCAATACGCCACTTCCTGAACCAATTCCCTAGGGAATTGGCGGATGCCTGAAGGTTTCTGGTAATGAAACCCTTATTCCTATGCGAGACGTAGAGAGCGGTATCATCCGCGAATAGGGCTAGATGCGCCTTACTCGAACGAGGAATGTCGTTCGTGTAAAGGATAAACAGGAGCGGAGAGAGAACTGAGCCCTGTGGGACTCCAGCACTGATGGAGTGCGAAGTGGAGCGCGTCATTTCGACGCGATAACGGAAGGCTGGAATGTACAATAAGATCATCTTTGTTCCGTGTATTTACAAGATGAATGTCGCTATATTTTTCAATATTACTGATATTTTTTTTAACATATAGAAGATTTTCATATATAAATTGTGATGCAACAGTTAGAATATTTATCTCTTTAAACTTTTCCTTAAGAGAAGCTCTCGGGGCCAAATTGTAAATTGCTCGAACAGCCCTTTTCTGGAGAACAAAGGTGGTATTAAGTTCTGCAGAACATCCCCAAAGTAGTAGTGTCGATAATTGTTGTCGTTAGATTTTGTTGTTAATTCACTCGCTATCTTAAGCTGACGAACTTTTATTTTCGTTTTGACAGTACAGTCACGCCTATATTCCCCAGAGGGGGTGGCAGAAGTGTACCGAGTACACCTACGTTTCGCCGACGATGTTAGGTCCCATGTAATAGGGGGCATTCTGGGAATTTTTCGTTAGAAAAACTACATTTGTCCGACCTAGTATTTGAACCTAGGACCTCGTGATCACAAAGCGATGCGCTTTGCCACCAGACCAACGAGGCAGATCGATCACTGCTGTATAATAAATAACTTAATTTTCACGAAAACCAGACAAATCCAAAGGAAAACCCATAGCGTGCCAGCAAAGAATTCTGTCAAAGAAAACCGAGAAAGCATCACTTCACGCAAACTGCATAAGAGAGGACCGCACGCAATTCTAACGCGACGCACTGGCATTCGCATGAAAAACTATGAAAGTGCTAATGCACGTATAGACTTGTATATATAAAGTCTTCACACCACTCACACACATTTGTCCTAAAATAATCACTGGCCACGGCCAAAAATATGTAAGCATTTTAAATTGTGGCATATAAACTTCGACCATTGAGCGCATTAAAACACTTATAACAAGCCCAAAATTAAATTGAGGGGCGGCACAACACCTCTGCAGCCGGTAGTTACCTTCGCTGTTCCGGATTTTCACCCTAGCTATGATTTGCGAATATGACAAAGCGAATTTGTTCAGTAGATGGATGTTACTCATTGAAGTGTTCTTTTTCGTAATTTTTATTACCGGTGATACATTGGATACATTAACTAGGCTTTTGCTCTAGAATGACAGAAATAACTATTCCCAGAAGAATCAGATAGACACGGCAAAAATGAAAAAGGACTTTATAATTTTGGCATAGAAACGCGACGTCAATTTGGTTACAAAGCGGAATAAGTGCCTAAGATGACTCTATTATCCTCTCATTCTTAGGGGACCAATCTTCAAAAGACTCTCAGTTTTCTATCGAGAACCAGATCTATTTTTGGTTGAGAGAATACTTTTTTTTATTATTAAGGATTGTTTAAGGAATGACCCCTATCTCACCTGATGGTAAATTACCATGAGGCCGATGATAGCTCACTGACTCACTAATAGCATGTTTACTCTGAAAAAGGCTGTAGAGACGGAAGTTAGACCCAGTTTCAAATCGGTATCGTTGGGCTGGACATGACTGCTGGGATGGCAACTCCATGCAAGATGCCGGATCACGACTGGGTCGCGTGGTGGCATGACTTTGCTGAGAGGATGGTGACCAGCCACGGCCGTAATTTACCACCAGTAAAAGTGCTGTTCGTCGAGCACTGCCCACTGCGTGGACGACGACTTTACTTAAAGTCTAAATTCAAACTCAAATAATTTATTTTATATAATCACTGCGGCGGTACTTACAAATCTTCTCTACTTATCAAGTTACATTTTCTTTTTACTTAATCTAGCTACTGACTGATCTACCAAAGGATCGGAAAGATCCGGCGTAGAAATTCAGTGGGCTTGTCTTTTTTATTCAATTTTCTTTTTTTTTTCTATATTTTTTAATGTGTAGGTAATCGAGAATAAATCCTTCGGATACGAGCAGCTTTGGCCCCCAAATACTTCATAGACTACCCGACGTAGGATTTGAACCCAGGATCTTATGATCTCCAGCCACACTACTCCCTAATTAACCAACAATTTACTCATTTAAGTTGTACGACACGAATATAATCCAATTAACAAGCAACTTAATGATTACTAAAATGATTTATTACCTAAATACGTTTGTATCGGAAACGCTTCCTACATGCGCGGACGCAGAAGTTATTTGGAGCGTGTAATAACACGGATAGGATGCAGTTAAACGTGTCACGTGAAAACGTAGTAGGGGGCAGTAGTAATAATTACCTATGGTAAGTGCCAATGATTTCATTTTCACCTTCTTGTCACTTCAATAGTAGACATGTTGAATTTATATAGAAGCACTCGTGAATGGGGCGCAGTGCGGTATTCTATGCGATCACCAAGGTTAAGCAGCGTTCGACACGGTCGGTTTGAGATGGGTGACCGTTTGTGGCAATTTTCATATTCGAGCGCCTCCGTGTTTTGGAAAGCAAGTTAAGCCGTTGGTCCTGGTTACTATTTAATGTGGTAGTCGTTAAGCCATGTTGGAAGCTTTATAGACGACTGATAAGTTCCATCAGCAGGTGGCCATAAACCTGACTCCACTAATATCATACATATTAGTGGAGTGGATTACATCATACACATGACCTAATTTCTCATCTTGATTTGTGAGAGGGGGCATTTGGCCAGCAGTGGAGCAGTGTAGGCTATTATTATTATATTCTTATGTAGAAGGGACCCAGAACGCAGCCGGGGAGGCAGCTATAAGTCCTCCTGCGTACAGGTGTTGGGGCAGGGCTCGATGTAAGCTGGGCCATCGTTTAGGTTACACCACATAAATATCTCAAAGTGGTGATGTCTGTGAATCTCCTGATTTTCATGCTCACTATAATGTCTTTGCTTGCGGTGGCGGTGGTGTCTGGCGCGGGCCACTCTCTTCCCTCGAATATGGTCGAGGGGAGTAATGGCTGTTCCAGTAGTCATACTCGTGAATGGTTGATACGGGGGATTGATCCATCTGGAATACTTTAGACACTCTTTATAAATAACATCAGTACACTGGAGCTAGATCGTACACTATTAAATTGTGACCTAAACATCCACAGAAGAAAAAGAGAATTAAAGAAGACAAGCCCGCTAAGTTTATTTGCCGGATCTTCTCAGTGGTTCGTTCCGAACTGGTGGTAGATTAGCAGTTCGACCGTGTAGTTCAGTGGTTAAGAGCTTAAGCTGCACCGTCTGCTGGATCGAGTGATCGCGGATTCAATCCTCTCACGGTACAAATGCGTGACATACAAATATTTCGCTCTGTGTGTTTGTGTATGTATGTTTAATTTTTGTAAACGCCCCACGACACAGGAATAATTCCGAGAGTGTGTGAGTTAAAAAAGAGGTCTAAATATATATACACACACGCCTTAACTTACCCCCTTAACCCACTAGGGTAGGAAGAGATTACTGTTTGCCATATACTACGATTCTGACGCACCTCTTCACTTTATCTACATTACTTCTTCTTCTGACACTTTCACTCAAATATTGCAATGTTTTTACAAGCTTTATTCAACTTACTTTGTTTCTATGTATGTCTGTCTTTCCAGCTTAAAATTAATAATCCGTTTTTCAAGCACTTTTTGGCATCTAATTAAGCTGATATTAGGCAAGCTAATATGCCTTGCATCATTATAATAATATTGAACAATGGGCTCGGTATGATGATGGAGTTGGAAGGCGGTCATAGGAACTCCTAAACTGAACGAGATGGCTCCTCCTTGTTTGGGTTCGTTTGATTTGTCTTTATAAGTACTATAGCTCTAGGTGGTGATGGTGATCTGATTTTCATTTGATTAGTTATTAAAACAAAAGTAGTAATAGCCTAGTGGTTAGACCGTTGGACTGCAAAGTCAGAGGTCTCGGGTTTCTTTGAACGCATTTCTGTCTTTTGGAAACCATGTGCGTGTTAAAAATTAACTATCACTTGTTTTAACGGTGAAGGAAAACATCATGAGGAAACCTGCATGCCTAAAAGTTTCTCGAAGCTGTGTGAAGTTCGCCAACCTGCACTGTGCCAGCGTGGTGGACTATGGCCTAAACCCTCTCAGTTGGAAAGGAGGCCCGTGCCCAACAGTGGGACAGTTTCTTAACAGGGCTAATATATTATTAAAAAAATAACTCTGTCACGCCTGTATTACCCAAGCGGAGGCAGATGTGTACTGAGTACACCAACGTTTCGCCGACGATGTTAGGTCCCATGTAATAGGGGGCGAGCCTATTGCCGTATACCGGGCACAATTCCAGACTCTGGACTCGTACTGGTAAGTTTTCGTTAGATAAACTACACTTGATACTACCTAGGATTTGAATACGGGACCTCGATATGACAAAGCGATGCGCTATTATTATTATAGCGCGCGATATTATTATTAAAATAAAAGCTTGTTTTCAAAAAGTCATTTACTCAATATTATTTTTTTTATTAGAACATATTACGAATATATAAAAACAATATACGAATATAACTTTTATTAACTTAATCATAAATAACATGATGTGAAATATTTTCGTGTTGCTTTTGTAAAACAATAGTGTGATTGGGCTGTCTAGGGCCTAGCGTTATTTTCGTTATGTGTTGTACAAATACAAACTTCTCTATTTCGTCACTAGATTTTGTTTCATTAGTATTTACGTATTGAAATAATTAAAGATGTTGACTAGAAGGAACGTCCAATGTACAAATATAATAACTAATCCATGGGTTGACGGCAGTGGAGTAAGGGTTGTTTGGGAAAGTGAATGTAGGATTTTAAAACCGTATTTTTTATTTAATATCTTCATCAATATTATTATATGTATTATATGCTAGTTAAGTCAATTACTTGTTGACTGTTAAGTTTATACGAATAAACAAAAATTATCCTATCGAATAAACACCTAATATGATTCCACTTGTTATTTTAGTCATTCTAAGATCACGGGTGTTGCAAAGCATTCGAAACATCAACAAATTAAATGTGCTAAAATACAAAATATTATTTCCTATATTATATTTTTTTTAATTCTCGTACCTATTCACCCCGTATTAATAGGGGTCCAAGCAAAATGTCTAGCATTTCTGACTCTATCTTCTTCTCTATGGTCATTAGGGCTCTCTTTTTTCGTGACAAAGAGTCTTTCTAACCGATCTCTCAATTCGTCAGGTGTGATTGGCGAAGCGGTGGAAGTTTCAGCTGATTTCTCTCTGTAGTAATAGTCGGGGTTATGTGGTCGACGGTAATAACCTGAAAATAATTTAAATATAGTATAGACAAAAATAATACTCTAGTATTAGTAAATATTAAACTCTACACTCAGGTGGCTAGTTATTGTGTAAGTCAAGCTCCAGAAATCAAAGTTTATTTTTGGCATGCGATTACAATGATCCACCAAAATTATATTAATATATTTTTTTATTAAATGTGGCCCCACACTAGGGATTATTCCTGTAACGTGGATGCGTTTACAAACATGGAAATTCACAAACACAAATACATAGACCGAAACAAATAATTGTGAGTCACACAAAAAATTGTCCCGTGCAGGAATCGGACCTGCGACTATTAGACACAGTGGTTGGAGCGGCTTAAGCTCTTAACCACTGCGCTATATCGTTGTTTCTAATAATCAACTATTTGTAAAAAAACGTACCATGAGATGGCCAAGTCCAGAGTAAGACTTTAAGGATGCCAAAAGAAAAGTAAAAATAGTTTTCTACACGACTGCCGGACAACGAGAGTAGTATTCTTTTTTAAATCATTTATTTACACACTTTTGCTTCTTCAATAATAATCAAAATAACTTGATAAGCCAAATATGTCAATGCTGGTTTAGTGAACTGGTTTAGTAAGTATAATCTTTTAAAAAAACATACATTACGAACTTCTGTTTTGTCTTTTATTTATAACAAGCCCATTCACCCATCTGTCGAAATTCGACCATAATTAATTTAAATTATAAGTTTGAACATTATTAAGGTTCTATTGTCAAAGACTATACTTCTATAATCTTTCGCCAAGGCTACACTGTTAATTTTCCTATTTTTTTCAAACAAATTATAAGTAATTTAAATAAAAAAAAATGATTTAAATAAAGAAGACTTTTTTTAATTTTTTTATTAAAACAAAAAACTAATAAGAAAATGCTGTCCTTTGAACTTGACATACACATTTCGATAATTTAATTAATGATACAAAATTTTCTCTGTAAACGATGTTTTTTGTAAAAACTCTTTCATCGTTTGCTGGTTATGTTTGACATTCAGTAAGACTATAGACAAATAATATTAAAAACAAACAATTTATTAATCTATTCTCTATTTGAAGTGTATTGTGTCAAATACATGGTAGTGTGTGTTATGTGGTTTTTATTGATTTAATGTATTTTTTATGCATAATTATAAAAAAAATATTAGCATTCTGCACTCCTTCTCGATATAAACTATAAGTGTGGGAAATTTTATACTCCTCCGTCCGCTCAATTTTGGTAAAAAGGGGTACAAAGTTTTTGCTTCACGTATTAATATAATGATATCTGTTATATTTATGTTTTACAAATAAATAGATTCGATTTGACTTATTTACACCCGTGTGTTCTATTCGCCACATTTTCAAATTTCTTAAAAAAAGCTGATGTAAACTGTGAAAATTTTTTCGCGATTGAATTTAAAAAATAACCTTTAAAAATAAGCCTTTATTGCAAAAATTCAACGAAGGCACCTTGGCACCATATTATTGTATTGTCACCTTTAGTAAGCCAAACTTCAGCTCAATCGGATACCTGCAATTGCTTGAAAAATGGATCACAAGATTTAAACCAGAAAGACAGACAGACAGACATACGAACATTGCAAGTTAAATAAAAGCTTGTAGTATCATATATTAAAAATATCAGTATTTTACCATATTTAAAAATAAGTAATAATAAAGTATAAAAATAAATAAATAATTAAATACTACAAACATTACGGACTCTATAAAAATAAATTTATCACGAAAATAATCACGCATCTACGTTATGAGTATGAAGATACTCACATATTTTCAGCTACGAGTATTTATCCTAAACTTTAAGTACAGGGAGCTAAGGTCCATTATATTTGAAATCATAGTAGTCATGCGAAGGTTTTGAGACAGTGCATCGGCAAGAGGTCAGTGCACCTACCGGAAACGGAAATTTATAAATATCTCCAAAACTACACTATTGCAGTACTTTTTAAATTTGTATATTTATACACATAAAATTAAACACAAAAAAAAATGAAAAGATTCGGATTTGAATCTGATATGAACAGAGAAAAAATAAAAATTGTCATTTGTTCATTCTCCAAGCATGTATGTTCTTGTCCTTAACAACCTCTATAGCTTCTCAAAATATCAAACAACCAAAGTGTGCATAATCGATGCTAAATCTTTTGTCTTATCTACCTATATCATCACGCCAGATCCCTTAGGGTAGCCAGGGAGTACAGAGTTCCTACAAGGACTCTGTGTATTATTTATCAAATTTTTGGGTGCAACTGAAGTAATAATAACTATCATATAAAAATGAAGAGATTTCATACTAACCTGAAGAACTGTGATGATCATGATCATGGTATTGTCCAGGATGTTCATACGAAGTATATGATGACAACCCTGGACTTCCAAGTCCAAAAGAACTCGACCCGCCAACTCCAGAACTGAATACCGTTATAGCTAGGAGTGCTAGCTTGGCCAAAAGGAAGGCTTTTTTACTGGCGATCAATAATAGACCAAGTAATAAGGGTAGGAGAGTCGATAATTGAAATTTAAAGCCGAGGAGGAAGGGTACTAGAAGATTTCTTGCTAAAAGACGACCTGAAAATAATAAGGTACAATGGTTAGAGCATAAACCGCTCCGCCCACCGAATTCAAAAGTTTCTGGTTTGATCACATCATAGAAAAAATCTATGTTTGACTTACAAATGTGTTTTTATGTGTGAATTTTATGTTTAACGTAAACACAGCCACAACACAAAAATTCCTAGAGAATAAATTTCTATTCTTATTGTCTTCTAGAAGAAAATATAAAAGACCAGTGCAATTCATTTAATCAAAACCTAAAGAAATGCAATGCAATATGTTTTTAAGCATTACGTTATGACCTCAAAGATTGATTCATTCATAAAAGTTCACAAGATGATCGGCAGGTGGCGTTACAATGTCAAGTTCAATGCCAATCAGACCTTGAGTCACAAGCTATTGTAGTTTTTGAACCAACGTATAGATGGCGCTGTTTTAAAAATATATTGCTCAAGAAAATTTTTAGAAGCATGGAAGTTAGAAAGAAATACATAGGTAAACGTTATCACAGAGGCGTTAAGAGAAGTGTACTATCTACACCCATATTTTCCTCATGATGTTAGGTTCCAGTAGAACAGTAGGGAGCGAGCTTGTTGCTATTGTACAGGGCACATTTTCAAATGCGGTGCTACGAGTACCTACTGAGAATTTTTTGATAGAAATATTGTTACAACACTAACATTGAAAACTATGACCTGGTAATCGCCTGTTGCACCATGCACCATGCAATAAGGCAGTCTAGTAAAATTTTACTTTATTGAAAATTTTTGATTTGCTCGTTTCTAAAAAAAAAGTAACTATTTGAACCCTTAGGAAAGTGAAACTTCTCCATGAAATAGGACACAGAATATTATGGCCATGGTAAGATCTAGAGTTTAGGTGTTACCCGGTACCTACATCCTTCCACTTAATTATTGACAACTTATCTACCTGTACTGACTTCTCCCTGCTGGTTATACGTCCGGTCCTTCATCTTCGGATCCATCACAAACTCCAGAACTCCATTAGCCAATGTTGGACCTATCCTCATGACTAGGCCAGGGTAGAAGCCGCTGAGGTCCCAGTGGAGAGAACGTTTAGAAATAAGATGACTTGCATCTTCTAGAATTGAACTGAAAATAAAACATAAGAGGACATTTAAACATAGTCTTTGCAAGTCATCGATATATCATTTGTACTAGACTAAAGGTGATAGCTCGAAAAATAACAGCTCAAACTCAAACTGCAATCATTTATAATTATATAAACCCTGCAGGAGTAGGTACTTGGAAATTCTCACTTAACATTTTTTTATTTTATCTAACTAGCTACCACGGGATCGGAACGCGGGCTCCACTGAGAAGATATGGCGAGAAACTCAGCGGGTTTGTCTTTTTATTTAATCTTCTTATTCCTTTTTCTAACTATTTTTTTAATTATATGTTATATGTATTAGACACCTATGTCTACAGTGTGTAGTAAATTACATTAAATAGTTTACGATATAGCTCCAGTTTGCACAGGTAGAGGTGTGGTCTTATTACGAATTAGTGAAATTCCTATCAAAGCCAACGGGGGGTCGTGTGGAAGTATTACATTTTGATATTGCTGCGAGTAGGAATACCCAATCGCGGGCGTTTTTCGACTGCCATTTTATTCGTGATCTAAAATCTCGGACGTATAATATATGGATGTTGAAAGCTAATGATAGACCCTTAGTTAGTAAACACCTCCTGGGCATGTTATTCGAAACACGACGCGTTTCGACAATTTCGTAAAATGATCGTGTATTATTCTGATTGACTCTGGATTACCACCAAACGATCATTTCACAATGTTATCTTGACACTCCACCTTACTTGTTTAATTGCTTATACTGAGAAAGGGTCCTGTAGCCAAGTTTTTACTAACTCTCTAAAATCGTTAACGCTAATAGAAAACGGAAAAATGTGCGGGAAAGACATTAACAAGGAAGAATGAAGTGAAGAGAATAATATGCTGTTGATAGCGGAAAGAGAATAGACACAAAATGCTTAAACGTAGCTAGACCCAAAGATGTCTTCCGTTAGAAGTGACGAAATAAAGTAAATATGTAAAATTTACTATTTCGAATAAGCATACATTATGATATGAAAGTTGTGGTGTTTACTTTCTTTGTGTTAATATTAATTTTCATAATCTCCCAATTCCATATTCATTACTTTCCGGTCTCGTCTATATTCCTCAAGCGGGGGCAAAAATTTGTACACTCTCATTTCACCGACGCTATGAAATCCCAATTTAATAGAAGGCAAGTTTAGGCAAGCTTAAGCACAGTTTAGGGCTCTGATTTTGACTTCTGACTCTGGGAATTATTCGATCAATAATATTTCATTCAGGTAAGGTTCCGAACTAAAGTCATCGTTATCGCTAGCCACGTCACTCGATCAACAAGGCAACATTAATTACTATTAATCAAAATATGGTTTATTAAAATAGTAACCAATTACCGAAAATCCATAGGATCTTTATCCAGAAAGCTTCCAATATCCCTCGGTGTTTTATCATCTCTGACAAATGAAATACCAGTCGCTAAGCTAAAGGAATCAGTTTCATCATACTTATTCAAATTATTGAGTAACTCTTTGCCAAAACAAACACCTACATCTGTACCTCTATGGGCTATACATTGATTCAATTGAGACTCCACATTATTCTCTTGTAGTTCTTCTCCTTCTTGCAGTTCTAATTGGATCGATATCACACTTGTTAGAATAGTTATTAGAATAAAATTTACACAAATCATTTTCGCTTTCATTTATACTTCGTCACTTTGTCTATTTGTTAGCAATTACACTTTTGCTGTTGATCATTCTCATATCAATCTTAAGTCAATCATTGAAAATGTTTAGTATCACAAATACATTCGTAATAATGTTAACACTTGAGAATGACGTAACTATAATTTCAATTCCTAGAATCGATGTTCAATTGCTGTTTCAAATCACGAATAACGTTATTTATTTAAATAACATTAATAATCACTCTGAAGCACTTCTGTTGCCTATGAAAGAACTGTAACATGTAACAAAACGATATTAAAAGTTCGCCCGTTATATAGACTTTCGTTGTTATGTTTGGTTGAACTTTGCCATTGTTTTGTCAAGGAACGTCGGTCCCGTTCCGGAGGCTTCCCACAGACGGACAATAAGGTGAAAATTCGTTGGAGGTAAATTGCTATAGTATCTTGTGAGAGACATCTATAGTACCGGGTTTTGTTATGTAAAATTATGTAATGGTGTGTAATTTTAGGCTTTGTATGTGTGTGTGTGTGTAATTCTTGATTAGAAGCCTAGTTTGAGAGTTAGTTATAAAATATTCGGTAGAGAAGAATAGCTTATGCCTCTATTTAAAACAGAAGATACACACAGAACAAAATTAGAAGCGTGTTTAAGGGGTATAATATACGATTAAGCAGCATAGTTTACACACAGAATAAAACAATCAAACAGGTTTAAAAAGTAAATTATTAGATTAAATGAATATAGATATTATGTCAGAATCGTAGCATGTGGCTGACTGTAGTCCTTAGCTAACTCACTGGAATATAGACGTTAGTGTATGTATGTATTTATATATAAAGAAGGGCAAACACTGTAGAAAACAGCAAAACTTGTAATAAATTATAAATTTTTGGAGGAACAGAGTCTACTTAGACTTTCGACCATAAAATACTTCAATAGAAAAACCCCTTACTAACAAATATAAACAGGCCTTTTAATGTGTAAACTCTACAAAAGATTATCATATTGTTTCTCCAGACAGTTCAATTACAAACAAAGTAACGTTTAGAGTAACTTTTCCTTTCCAACTATCGTAACATAGAAAATATCTATATTCTATACTAAAAGCACAACTTACGGAGCCTTTGACCCCACATTGTCTAAGAACCTGCTATATTGTTTACTCAATACGGCTTACATGTCATCAACTTAGATATTATTTTGAGCTTTAAACTTAGTACATTTAAGTCTATCTTTCTATATACTAATAATGGCAGTTGCATCATTTCAAAAATTAATATTCTCGAGTAGTGAAAGTGTTTTTTCTTCTTATAATGTCCGGTCTCTCTTTGGTAAAACTTTCGTCTGATGTAATATATAAGCTTCTTGGTTTTACAATGACAATGTAGGTTCATGAGTATCGCGTTTTATTTCAGATTTATTAGCTGTGGCTATTTATGTGGCGTTTAATAGCCTTAGAAATTTTCACTTTCTGACGTATTAGTTATGTTAAAATCAGTTTATTTGTAAGTTATACTGAATAATGGTTTATTCAATGTATTCCTGCGTAGTTAGTTACGCACTTTTGTTGTATCTTAATATGTTCTTTAAATGACACTAAAATATTACTAAGTAAAAGTACGAGTTATATCAAAATTTAGTTTAATTCAGATGTTGTTTTGGCTCTTGACCATGTTAAATGTCATGATATTTTTTAAAATGAAATCTTACTTGTATATTTCAAGATCACTGTCAACATCAATAAAACGCTTAGTCAAAATGGAAACTATAGACATAACTCAAAGCATTCAGATGTTTCATACATTTTTTTTTGTGTCTGACCTCATTCATAACCTATGAGAGTTCCGTACATTAGTCATCGACAAGTTGCTTTCGCTGCTGTCCCCGGAGGGCCATCGGCTTTCTGTATCTCACGTATTTTATGTAACCTGCCCCCCCTTTAATCTCCCACATATCTTTACCAAGTTTATTTTGCCACTATTATAAAGTTTTACATCCTTTAAAATACTTTATTTCAACGGATTAGAGCCCATTATCAGTTAAGTTGGAATATATTCAACTATTACAATAAATATGCCGTGGTAAACCTCGTCTACAGTTCACGTACACCTTTATATGCGTGCTCGATTCATTCGTCATCGTCAGACCTTATACCTTAGCTATAAAGTTCATTATCAAACAACAAGTTCCACAGAAAACAGGTATTTGCCTTGTCCATCACGCAATCTTAAACTTGCAGTTGCTCAAATCAAAATTCAACAATCATCGTTGTTATGTCTCCGATTATAAGAACTATATCCACTTATCGTGTATTATCAAGACATCTGTTTACGATTTAAAGGAAAAGCGTCGGATGTAAACCGGACACAGGAACGCGTGTGAAGTGAAATTTCTTTTTTTCTCTCTGTCTTTTCGAAAAAGGATGCCGTAGGTGCGTCTGCCCTAAATATCTTTATGACGTGTTGATGTGTAATAGCGGAATGTGGTTCTGTAACTTCAGGCTCGTCAATCTAGCGTTTATTATTTCGGATGCTTACTTTGGTCATTGGGTTAGCAGGTTTAAGCGGTTCCGTACGTTTTAAGTATGCCATCAACGGGATCATGATATATCCGTTTCTGAAGCGTTCTGGTGGTAAATAGAGTGTATCGTCTGCTTGTCTTACGTTGTGATGCTTTAGTTAATTTGTTATAGTAGATTGAGCGTTTCTTCTGATTTATTACGTACGGTATTCTTGCCGTTATTAAGTAGAAGTTCGTTGGAGCATTGATGTACGGTAAATCAATGGTTAGAGATTTATTAAGCGAGCTGTAAATATTAGTTCTTGAACATCATTAAGTTGGTTTGGTAATGAATAGATTGTTCATGTTAGAAATATACATAGAAGATTATGTTTTAAGCCTGGTCAAGCTGTTAATATATTACCTTATCTAAATATGTTGGTTTAGTTTGTTTAGTGCATAATTTAAGTTTTATTCCTTATTGATTTTTAATTATGTTCTCAAAAAAGCCAAACATCTTTGTTTATTAACTTATGTGGCTATTTAAGTCTAAATTATAAGATCTATGAACAAACAATACGATAGTTTGGTCAAGTGGTTTGAGTGTAGGATGTTCGCTCCATTGATTCAATTAGTCTCTTTGTGGCCCACAAATATTTGTTGCAATCTGGGAGTTTATTGCTAAAGTCATGTTTGCAAATGCTTCGAAGATACTGGAATCCTTCTCAGTTCATGAGTACGTTTTGATAACAAAACTATAGATTCAAACCATAACTATTAGTCCGATAAAGTGATATTAAGATTTTTCTATCTATCTATATCATCACGCCAGATCCCTTGCGGGGTAAGCAGAGAGTACAAAGTTCCAACAGGTGTTTTCCTTACATAGCTCTTTGGCTTCCTCCACTCTCATAAAGTTAGGTTAGGTTAGATTCGTGTCATCAAGTCTCCCCCTGATGGCGGGCTCTTCAGAGCGCGACACAAGAGGGACATCGGTGCGTTCCATATGCAGATCCCAGAGCCCCTCTAAAGTCATTATGTCATAGTATATTCCCCCTGGGGTTTTTAGTCGGTAGGAATCCAACACGCCCCGCGAGCTGCCCCCGAGGCTCGCGGAAGTCCGTTTATGCTGAAATAATCAGTATTTTTTGACCCCATGATACAGACTTGCCATGTGTGGGGATCATGGATACATTGTAATCAGTAATTCCTACAATCCACAAATAATATTATCATATGCGGTCGGACGATTTATCGCAATGGTTAAGAGCTTAAGCCGCTCCGCCCACTGTGTCTTACAGTCGCGGGTTCGATTCTCGCACGGGACGAATCCTTGTGTGACCCACAATTATTTGTTTTGGTCTGGATATTTGTGTATATGATTTTTCATGTTTCTTAACGCATCCACGACATAGGAATAAATCCTAGTGTGGGGCTACGTTACAAAAATATTGTGATCTCAATGACAAGCCTGAACATTATTTTTATGTGGATTTTTTATGTCTTACAAGATAATTTAAAGCTGTTTAACTGTACAATATGCCCCAGTACCCTACCAACTAATAGCTGTAAATCTTATCGCGCGAAGTAAAACCGCTACTGATCCCATATTTATAATTATGTATGCAGATATATACTGACATGCATATCTCTCATGTGTACTTCATGAAGTTTTGAAAAGCACGCTGTCTCCTTCCCTTTTATTTTTTATTCGACAGACGACTTGATTCAGTGGTTAAGAGATTAAGCCGATTTGTCTACTGGATCAAGTATTTGCAGGTTTGTTCCCCAGTCACCTCAAAATTACATTATAACTTAAATAAACGTTCAATTCTTCATTTCCTCGAGTTTTTTCAGTATTTATACTTTTACACAATATTTATTATACTTGAACTATGAGAGTGAAGGAAGCCAAAGAGGTATGTAAGCAAAGAACCTGTTGGAACTCTGTACTCTCTGCCTACCCTGCAAGGGATCTGGCGTGATGATATCGATAGATTATATTTGAGAAAAAAATGGTATATTAAACTTATCCCCTTATACCTAATGTCACTACGAACGGCCAGTTTCAATATTAGTTTTGACATATTTTGTAAGGAAAATCTATTAAAATTCTTCTGACAGTAAGCAAAGTTAGTAAGTTGAATATTGAAATCGGCCGTTAGTCGCTTTTCGATAGATTTTTTTTTTGAAAGAAAAAAGCAGTTGGTTGCCTCGTTGTTCTAGTGCAAAGAGGTCTTAGGTTCATATTCTTGGTAGGACAAATGTAGTTTTTCTAACTAAAACATCCCAGTATAAGTCCGGATTCTGGAATTGTGCCTGGTATATAACAGTAGGCTCGCCCCTTATTACATAGGACCTCTGCCACCTCCACTTGGGGAATATAGGCGTCACGGTGTGTCTAATATAGCAGTTTGAAGTGAAGAGTGGAGATAGGCTTGACCTATATTACCTTCATTTATACCTGAGGAAGTATTAATGTACAAAGTACACCTCCATTACACATACCCAAATGATATATGCTTGAGAAATTTAGACCTTACGGTATTTTTATAGCTAATTAGATATCTCCCAAAAATTTTACATACATAATGTATAATAATTTCCAAAAACTTTCACTCTGTTCTCGTTTTAAAGGAAATAAGTTATACAACGAATGTTCTAATTAATTACACAACTCTACATCCGTGTCGGAGGTAGCGATGTACTGCAAATTGACGCTAACTCGTCATTCGTTCATTCATATTGTTTTATAGTAGTTTTACGAGTGTGAGTCGACTTGTTGAGTTCCATCACTTCGCTATTTAGAGGTGTTTAAAAAATAGACATAATTTTTGAGCTATTTAAGACTGTAATGTAGAAGGTATGTTTAAGAAGGAATCGAAGAGGAGATTTTGGGTTTTTAATTTGAAAAATTAAACATCTTACTTTTTATTTGAAGGGATAGGTAGAAATGTATATAATACATCCAAATTTTGCAAACTTAAGGTATTTCTTAAGAATATGAGTTTATCTTCTTTGGACATGTCATGTCATATGTATTTTATTTTTTTTAGATTCTATCGGACTCGGTAGCTTGCTCACGATGTTTAGCTACATCTTTTCCTGTGATAACCGCAAAAATTGTAAATAGAGGCGATTTGATGTTTGGACTTTATGGGGACATACATAAAGGGGAATTTCTACCGTTAGGCAATTATTGCTTATCTTACTAGTTATCTTTTGATTTATGACATAACAATTAGAATTCATCGACACATTTACATAAAAATCCCATTTGTGACGTGGTATTGAATCCGCATTCAGTCAAGCGATCTACTCTTAGATCGCTAGACTAAGGTGTAAGTGATCTTCTATGTCTAAAAAACTTTTCAAAAGCGACGATGAATGTGAAGACTGAGATTACTCTTGACACTGAAATACCTTGGTAAAATGTGGATATCATTTGGTGCAAAATGTAGGCTTTTTTCCCTCTTGCCGCCTACATCGCGTACTTCTCTCCATGCCTTACTTGAGAAGCAGGGTGACGTAACTGCATCAGAAGTGTTACACTATACAGTACGAATGGGAAAGTGTGATTGCTACAGGATGCGTTACGTAAACACATTGTACGAACTTTATTTGCACACTCGATCGACTATTTTCAATGTAAATAGAAGTATTGGGGACACGATGACTTTTAACATATCAACTAAAAGAAGTCCATAGCAGGATAAAGGCCTGTCCCAAACATCATCATGACAAATAGCTGTTGTATGCATTCACATTCGATCCAAGAGCTTTATTAGGTCATCGGTGCCATTGTATGAGCTTTATTTACATACTCGTTTTATATAATAAAAATAAATAAACACCGTCACACTTATATTCCCCAAGTGGCTGAGGTATACTGGGTACACCCACTTTTCGCCGACGATGTTAGGTCCCATGTAATAGTGGGCGAGCCTATTGCCATATACCGAGCACAATTTCAGACTCCGGATTGATACTGTTAGTTTTTCTATCAAAGTTCCTCCTAGAATTCTTAGTTCAAACTCAGGATTTGATCGCAAGGTACATTATCCGCCATTAGACCAACGAGGCAGGCAGAGCAACTCGTTTTACTCGTCAATGTACATATATTAGGAATACGGCGGCTTCAGTATCATCTAAAAGACGTCCATTGCAGGAGAACGATATACCTAAAGATTTACAATGACCGATTTTATGCTGTACCCATCCAGTTTTTGCTTATGACCTTCACCAGGTCATTGTTCCATCTTGTAGGGAGCCCTGCCCTCACCACATCTCCAGGACACTTGGCGACACACTTACGTAATTTTATCATAAAATAATTGTTATTATAAATTGTGTCCCATAAAAATAAACGACATTACAACTGACACAGGTAAAGGCAATAATGGCAAGTAGAACTGGACTCTATTCTTTAAAAACTAATCTTTAATGGTCAAAATTAGATAAGAATAAATAAGTGGAAGCAGACCTTTACCCAATGATGGGACAGTGGCTAAATATTAAATCAACCTATACTGTCTCATTGCTGGTTACTGAAAGGCCATCTCTCACAGGTCGAGAAAGAAAATAGGTATTCAACCACCCCCTGCGCATTGGAGCTAATTTTATTGTTACCTGCTGATGGAACTTATAGGTGGATAGGTGGATGGAATGGCTTGATAAGTTCCATTGCCTGGGGTGATAATTTATCTTACGATAAGCGACAAAGTTTTTTTTATTTAGAATCAGTGGTTTACATAAGCAAATGAGACATGCATTAAATTGAAATACTCGTAATACCAAACAGTATCATGTAGAGTTTTATAAAAATAAAGGGTGTATATTTATTATAATGGTAGATAATTACCACTGGAAATATTCTTACAGGTGTACATTTTTAAGCCTTATAAGGCTTGCAACTTGGCCTAACGGCAACTGGGACCAACATCTTGGCATGCTTTTTAAAGCATAGATATGCTTAAAACACCGTGCCACAAACACCCAACCACCTCAGACGGAACCCTCCGCAAATATCTTAATGCCAATAATGCAGTACCAAAGCGTTTATGAGCTAAAATTAACATTAATTATTAAGAAAAAAACACCATCAACACGCAATTGCCCGCAGTAATGACTGATGTCCACGAAGCGTGGTCATGCGTCAACATGGGAGAAACAGGTGTCACGAAAGCTTGGCTTTCATCGGATGTCCGCCCATACGCGTTGATTAATTGGCAATAATTACCAACTGTGTGCCTTAAAACTATAAACACAAAATAGACGCTATATTAAATAACTGGTCTTTAAAGGCCAAAAATAGTATGGAAGCAGTGGCAGAAATCATTCGCTCAACTGTAGGATGATAATAACTGAATAATAAATCAGCTGACACTGTCCCGTTGTTTTGCAAAGGCTTTCATTCTCTCATAAATCTCTACCCTGCAAGGGATCTGGCGTGATGATATAGATTGATAGAAGATAGATAAATCTGTTTGGATTAGCTTATACGCGGACCCAGTGTGAAATGTTTGAAGATTGTTTGTAACCACCCTTAGTAGGAACTTATGAAGCCGCTTGTAAGGCTTTTAACTTGTCTTCACACTTCCAACGGGTCCAACCGCGGCCGTGCCTACTAAAGCTCGGAAATACTTAATAATGAAAACGCCGGAAACGGTCACGCAACTCAAACAGATCGCGCTAAACGCTCCTTAAAATCGTTAATACCAAGAAATACTACGCTTATGATCTAAAATTAACGTTAATTTATTAGAAAAAAAATCAGCACGCAATTGCCTGCAGTAATGACTGATGTCCACGAAGCGTGGTCATGCGTCAACACGAGAGAAACAGGTGTCATGAAAGCTTGACTTTCATCGGATGTCCGCCCATTCGCGTTGATTGATTGGCAATAATGATTTAATTAGACGACGATTTACTGCAGTGGTATGGAGCGTAGGTGGCTCCAATTGCTGGATATTAGTCGCGAGTTCTATCAGGACAAATCTTTTGTATGTGAATTTCATATTTGTAAACACATCTAATATAACGCTCAGAATTGCCAAACTTTACTGGCAAGGGCAAATAAAAAAAATATTATATAAAACGACGTCAGGCGGCTGAGGCGGCTGAGACGTATGCATGCACCCACATTTCGCCGATGATGTTAAATAAAATTATAGTAAAAAGAAATTTCGAAGTTAGTATCGCTGTTAAGATGAGAAAGGGTATGCTCTGTTTGTTAGGACATATAGAAAGAATGTCGGAAGAAAGAATGACAAAACATATTACAATGCGAAAGTAGAAGGATGTAGGTACCGGGGAAGACCTAGACTACCTTACCATAAGAAAACAGACCGTGTCTTATTTGAAGGGTAAGCCAAGAGACTCCGTAACCGGCGAGCGTGTATGATATGAATTATAAGAGTGAAGGAAACATAGGTCTGTAAGGAAAGAACCTTTTGGAACTCTGTACTCTCTCCTTACACCACAAGGGATCTGGCGTGATGATATAGATTCAAAAACTATAAATAAATTATTTTACGATGGTGTTGCGTTATTGCGTCTTTACAAAATTTCGTGTCAATGCTGACGGCTGTTGAGGAATTTCTTTGTCTCCAGCCAATCCTGGGTGTAAATCAAATCATGCTTACCATAAAAATACATTGCCATCGGACTTGAATCAACGTAATTTCAACCCTCTAGAATAAAAGGAAGTCGTCCTAATTTAGCTTGCAAAATTGCAAGTTAAATAAAAGCTTGTAAAAATATTTTAAGAATATACTCGGTAATTATTACTATTCGTCTGTCTATCCCTATAGTTTGTCGAATCAAAAACCATGGTAGACTATCCTCATAGTTTTTTTCTTCTCTATATCATCACGTCAGATCTCTTGCGGGGTAGGCAGAGAGTACAGAGTTCCAACAGTTTCCTGACAGACTTCTCCGACTTCATCCACTCATATAGTTTGTCTCATCCATGCTTGCTGGTCACGAAGACTCTTGACTTGCTCTTCAGATAAGACTGTCAAAATATATTAAAAATAACAACCAAAATATATTGTAATAACATTCATGCATACACACACTCGAAAAACATTACCCTTCATTTGGAACATTCGGAAAAAAAGCCGTGGAAGACAACACTAATAGTTTTCATGTTCGTGCAAATTTTAAACATACGTTTTGCATAATATCTAGGCGAATTTACATAGTAAAGTTATTTTTAGCGTTTCGTGACTATTACAATGTTTATTCGATTGTGAATTGATGGATGTTCGTGTTTGAAACTGAATTCCATTTTTTAGTGAGAGGTAGCACAGTATAATGCTCGTCTAGTCAGAAGATCAAAGATACAACTCCAAATTTTAAACTTCTGTGTTTTACCAAAATAAATTTATTAAGTTGTTGCAAAACAAAGTATAAATTTTATATTGCCTACGTGAGGGGCATTCGTAGCACTGTGGTAACGCCGCGTTACGTGACTGCTAGAAACGCCTTCTGAGCGGTCGTCAATGTTACGCAATGCTTGGCTCAGTCAGTTTGGGATGGGTGACCGTTTGTGGAATTTCCATTTTCGAGCGTCTCTATGCTAAAGAGGGTACACAAAGCCGTTGGTTACCACTTTCTGGAGTTAAGACATGCTGGAAGTCATAGACTGCTTCATAAGTTCCAACGACAGGTGGCCACAAATCTGCCTCCATCAATCCGCACTGGGTCCTCGTGCAAGGGTGTATATAGTACAATTCCCAAAGTAAGGGTGCCAAAGCGTTCTATGTACACCCACATATCGGTCTCAATGAGGGGTGAATCTATTGCAAAAGCAATGCCTACTAAAAAACTACTACCAAGAAATTTTTGAGAGAAGAACCCCAATAACATTGTTTCCAATTTAGGATAGGAACCCAAGACCATGTAATGCTCACTATAATGTCTTTGCTTGCGGTGGCTGTCTGGCGCGGGTTCCCTTCCCTCCAATATTTTCGGGGGAAATGATGGTTGTTCCAGTAGTCATACTTGTTAACGCGTGCTGTTTGTGGGGTCTGGTCCATTTAGAATCCTTTAGGCACTCGTTCATAAGGCATCACACTGGAGTGAGATCGTAAACTACTTAATTGTATCCACACGATATGATATGATTGAAAAACAAGAAAAGGGAAAGAGAAGTAAATAAAAAAGACAAGCCCGCTGAGTTTCTTCGCCGGATCGGTGGTAGAGAATTTATATATAAAAATATTTATATATATTACATTTTTTTGAGTTTGAGTTTGACCTCGTCATCATCAGCTGCACCATATAAAAGTATTCTTCTTATCTTTTGAAAAAAAACCCAGTCTGCCTATATAACCCAAGTGGGGATGCCAGAGGTGTATTGTGTACACCCTCTTCGTTGCTGATAGTAGGTCTCAATGTAATATGCTATTACTGTCAGACTCTGGTTTAATAGCGTTCCCGTAGCGAGTTTCTGGGATTTTTTCTAAAGAAAAAACACATTGTCCGACTTAGGATCCAAACCCAGGACCCTGTGAGTGCTACGCGCGTTATACGCAATTTGACCAATGAAGCAGTATATATCACTTTCTTTTCATTTACAACTAAAGCTGTTTATTTTAGACGAGATTTTAACTTGTAACACCTCATATTAAAGAGTAATCGTAGAGTTTTTTGCCCTTCTTTTCCACGTAGTAGAGTATTTGTTACTTTTCTGACGATGCATAAATACTATAATGGTTTACATAAATAAAAAATTGTCTGCTTCTGAATCTGATATTTTTAAGCCAAAAATTTCTACTGCAGAATAAAGATCGCTAACGATCGCTAATCGCTACAGAAAAAGAAGATATTGCCGTTTGAACTTGATAAGGCATCAAAGTTAAGAATATGTTATTTGGTGTTACATTATTATCAATAGAACAGAAGTTAGGGACTATTTTAGTACAGTTATAAGCCACGATAACAAACTGCTTAGCTTGTCTACTGAAGTACACTGAGGCCGAACATTCTTATTTTCTTTGGACTTACTGCAATTCTACTAATATGTTAAATGGGAAAGTTTGTCTGTTAAGATGATTGTTACTCAATGAAACGGTTGAACAGATTTACCTGGATTTGACCTGGATTAACACACATAACATACTTTTCATCCTAGAAAAAAAATGTTAGGTTTGTGGCTAAGGTTGCTGTCTATATTAGGTTCCTGTCTCCTCCTGTCCAGTCACGGGCAGAAACTTGTTATAAATAAAACATCCAGACATTAATATTTCATGAGCCTATGCAGATATTATCCTGTAAAAAAACTAAAACTGATAGATAATAGTATCATAATGATTATTTACATAAACACTTCCTGTGTCTGGGGTCTGCTGAAGTCTTTTTTGCCAATTATAAGAGAGAATTGTGCCTCGACCCCTCTCGATGTTTAGCAGTAGCTTGACTCACTGAGGCATCTAATAATTTAGATGCCGCCATTTCCAAAGTATGTTCTTACCTTTAAGCGAGTTCTCTTTTAATGTTGCATTGGAGCACTACTTACCTCGTTGGTAGATGATTTAGGATTCACGACCAGCTGCTTATTAAATACATCGTTCAAAAGTTAAATATCGACCTAAATAATAGCCAGATTGGCAAAAAAATTATAGACAGCAATCAAATAAATAATTAACACCTGAAATTCATAACGTAAACCCCCTCGGCTACCTCCATCTCTATGTAGGATCTAGGGACACATGATGCTGCTGGGAATTTTGAGGTCCGGGGTTTTAATGCCTAAGTCGCCAAACTCGTTAGTGGGGATTTTCTATCAAAACATCTCAGTAGTAGTTGAACTCGAATGACAATAACCTCGCCGCCGATTACAATAAGACTTAACTGTATAACTTCATCTGCTATCGCTGATTAATGCTCTTGGTCTCATGGTATATTTATATTGTATTTTCTTAAAAATTTTACCTCAACTGTACTTAATCGCATAAATGCATCGGTGCATCCCTCTCGGCAAAACCGCTGTACCGTGACACAAAGAGCATATAAACGCTGACAATGCTCTAGTTTTATCTACAGTGCCTATATCGACAACGGAGTGAGCAAGAACCATGGTAAAATACCTCCTAATATTGACCTTGGCTGTCGCCGTGACAGCAAGAACGGCCACGACAACACAGAACAAATTAGAAGGCAGGAGTTCTGATGATACGTTGCTTGGGGACCTGAAGTTGGCGTATGAAACGTATAAAGATTGTAGTGGGTCTGATATTGGTCATTGCTTGAAGAAGAAACTTGCGAAGACTTTAACGAAGTTCTCTAAGAGCGATGAATTGGTTCTTTTAAGCGGTGTGACGGTGAAGAAGGATAAAGATGCGAAGGTCGTGGAAGTTGAGGAGGCAATTGCGAGGGGTCTTGATGAAAGTTCGCTGGACAACCTCATTCTGGACAAGATCATTGGATTCATGCAGACTCATACGATCCAGGTAAAATCATTTATTGTTATACATGATACGCTGATGGTAAAATAGCCGGTTATTGTGGCGATCTTTGAGGAGGCCTTTGTCCAGCAGTCGACATCTTCCAAATGATGATGATAGAAGAAGGGTTGGCAAGTTTACGAAATCAAATTGGATGTGGGTGGTGGAGCATTGATGAGATTTATAGCTTCTGATAAGACAGGCTTATTCATATTGAAGACTTTTGAGTTAGACTATTCTTTTTATTTTAATTATATCCATACATAAGTTTACACGTTCGTTCATATGTTGGGAACATTATAAGTAATCCGGATTTTGGGTACTAGTCTTAATTATAAACAAAATATTAGATAGCCTATGCTTATGAGATAGAAGTTGTTACAATTTTAGGACTATTGAATTTCTAAAATTAGCAGGACAGACAAACAATCGCGCATAGATTGTTGAAATCGCAGAGGTGCGGGCCGAGATTTGAACCTTGAACTATATAATTATAAGGCAATCGTTCTACCGTCTAGTCTATTCGTTATTTTAAAAGATAATATGGTTATTTATGATAGACATCATAATCATAAAGAAAGTACCACCAAACATGACAATAGGTGCGGTAGTAGCTGAAACATTAGATGATAAAACCAGTCCTACACTTGATACTATACCAGCCATTCAAAATCAATCAAACTTCAAATTGAATGATGCATAACAACATAATTTACATACAATGCATGATATAATAATTGAGCTAATACAGACGTTCCCAACACAGACGCTATGCTGTGAAAAGAACATAAATACTGACACCCACACGTCGCTAATAGGGCTTGTAATAGGGTCAAGACTGTTGCCATGATACCGACCACAATTCCTAATTACAACCAAGGACCCAGAATCTATCTATAGCAGTCGCTAGCGGATTATTGGATACAAAAAAACAAACTTGTCTCGACCTAGGATGCAATTGGAGAAATTCATGTTCGCCACCCGCACTTTGCTCTTTTAGACCAACGGAGTTCGAAGTTTGGAATTGTTTTGTGTCAGCTTGGGCCTTACATCTTCCAGGGTATTTGGGTGTACAGGTGTTTACACCTCCGTCATCTCCGATTGGGAAACCATGTGCGTGATCTATTCCTTTTATTAAAGTATAAGCGATGTTATACAAAATATTTTGGCGGTATTGAACCACCAAAATATATAAAACTGTTAGTTTTGTGTTCAAGTCCACTACGAATCGCTATATCAAAAGTTGTTCGTATTAATGGGTACTATATCTTTCTTTCTTTTTTTGTAAAGGTTAGTGGACGTCTTTTGGCTGATATGATACCAAATAGACTGTGTCTTGTCTGAAGGGCAAGTCAAGAGTATCTGTAACTGACGAGCGTGTATAAGACGATCCTTGGTTTCTCTCTGCCTGAGATTATGATACTATCTATCTATCTATAACCTCACGCCAGATCCCTTGCGGGGTAGGCAGAGAGTACAGAGAGTTCCAACAGGTTATTATGATACTGATCATGAAAATAACTTTTCTCAGGTTTTGCGCCTCTATTCCTTACATTCTGTATATTTGCTAATATATTATTCTATTGACGTTACAATAACTTGCAATTTCTCAAATACTAATGAAATAGTATAATTTCTAACCGGCGATCTTTTTGGGAAGCCCTTGGGAAGTCCGGTAGTGGACTTCTATCTCTAACGGTGGTAATAAATTATATATAATAATATTAGCCCTGTTAAGAAACTGTCCCACCGTTGGGCACGGGCCTCCTCTCAAACTGAGAGTTGAGCTGTTTTCCTTCACCGTTAAAGCAAGTGATGATTAAAATTAAATTTAATACGCACATGCTTTCCAAATACAGGTGCGTGCCTGGGTTCGAACCCGAGACCTCTGACTTTGCAGTCTAATGGTCTAACCACTAGGCTATCACTGCTTTGATCTATATATCATCATGCCAGATCCCTTTCGGGATCAAGAGTCACCAGCGAGCTTGTATAAGACGAACTATGAGTGTAGAGGAAGCCCAAGAAGTCTGTGAGGAAAGAACCTGTTGGAATTTTGTTCTCTGCCTACGCTGCAACAGATGGTAATGATAATGATAGCTCTAGAATCTAATATACTAAAAATGATGCTAGTATAACGTTATTAATACTTAACTTTATTTACTCGTTTAAAAAAGGAATTTAAACCAAGTTATAGATAAAATGATCGGAATTAAAACATGCCCTAAATATTTTTGAATTCAACAGCATACTACGCAGTAAATAACGTTACGTTCAAGGAAATAAAGTTAATTTCATTGTTATTTTGTCCAATACTGCGCATACCGGAGTGTACTGTGTACATCCAAATATTTCTGAAATTGTTAGGTCCAAAAGTGATAGGAGGTGGGCCTATTTATTATTTATTATTATCCCGCTTAGAACTGGCTCATCTGTCCCCTCTTCTTCTCGTCTCCGCCCAGTTCGAAGTGCTTGCACCGCTTCCGCTACCTGTGATCGCACCTTGCAGTCTGCTATTGCTAATCAAATATCGCAGACGATAAAAAAAATCCCGCTGCAATAGGTGCTATCCTGTTACATACTATTATACCGGGAATATACATTATACAGAATTCTAAAGTCTAACCCTGCCTTTTGACCATTTTTTTAGTAGAAAAATCACACTTTAAATTTGAACCTAGGACTAAGTGGTTGCCATCTGTACTACCCGCCGCTAGCCAACGAGGTGGTTACTAAACAATTCTAAATCATTCTTTAATTCTTTATTGTATACACAGAAAATGTTACAAAATAAAAATAATAATAAAATAAAATGTACAAAGGCGAGCTTAACTCAAAATTGAGTTCTCTGACAGCAAACCTTTGAGTGACAAAGAGACAAAACATTAAAACAAGGATAGAAATGAGTGTACAACACGAAGGGAATAGTTTTAGATAATAAAATGATAGAATACATATAGATAGAAAATATACTACACACTATACGATAACATAAAATATACTACTTGATATAATACATACATACATAAAACTTACATAGATAGGAAATGTTCTTTAATTCCTTTCTTGAAAATCTGCGGAGTGGAACTATCGCGTATGGAGTGTGGAAGAGAATTCCACAAGCACACTGCACGTACAGTGAATGAGCTATGATACCGGCTCGATGTATGCCGAGGAGTACTAAGAAGAAGAGAAGATAAAGAGCGACAGGGTTTTTCCCTGGGAACCAAATACTCAAAGCGTTCCCGAAGATATGCAGGGGAGTTAGGATTGTGAAGCACAGAGAAAAGTAAAGAAAGAATGTGAGTGTCCCGATGCTGCCGAATAGGGAGCCACTTCAATTTAGTCCGAAAATCTGACACATGATCATACTTTACAAATCATACCATTTAACAGTAAAAAGAAATGCAATTACAAAAAGTCCGCATACCGCGCGCCGACGCACCGTGACAGGCTTTCCAAGTGCATCTCTGTTATAATTGTTGGAACACGCTATTAATTCATCTTCACTTTTTTAACTTAGTCACACTCTATTAAACAGTCTAACTTGGGCCTACTTAGGAACACAGACTAGTTCAATTTAATATACTGTATCATTGACTTCATTATCTGTGTTGGCTAAATGCGATGATGCATGGTGTAATATTTTGTCGGAATATCTGTACTATTGCGAGGGACTGGAGAGAGCCTTCTTTATTGATCTTCCTTACTTTTTTTATAGTAACACCCTCACGCCTATATTCTCCAAGCAGTAGCAGTAGAGGTGTACTGAGTACACCCAGGTAGTAGTAGTAGAGGTGTACTGAGTACACCCACTTTTCGCCAACGATGTTAGAGCCCATGTAATAGGGGGCATGCCTATTGCTATATACCAGTCACAATTCCAGACTTCGGACTCACACTGGGAAGTTTCCGTTAAAAAAACTACATTTGTTTCACCTAGGAACTGAACCCAGGACCTCGTGATATTAAAGCGATGCGCTTTGCCACTAGACCAGCGAGGCAGTCGATTTTTTTACACTCACGGAAATAGAGTACCTACCGTGTTAGTTACCTAATAATAATTATTATTATTATTATGAGGACGATGGTAATGATTCTTATTAGTTTTATAATTCAAATTTCTGCAATACAAGTCCAGCACTTATGCAAAAGGCACTGGGTAAACTACTTTATAAATTTGTAAAATACTTCATAAATACTAAATACCACGTTACATAAAATATTAAGTTAAATTTTTATATACATTTTGGTAACTTCGAAAGGACCATGAAAAAAAATTAATAAGGTTTCTTCTTAGTATAAATGGTACAGTAACGTACTCACATTATCGACATGGATCTTTAGACGTTTTTAAACAAATATTTTGTTTTTTCAAATTATTTTATGTAAGGTTAGGGATTCACAGTTAGGTAAATAATCGACAGAATTTTTAGTTTCTCTTAAATAATTTGGCTCACGGTATAACAAATCGTAACCTGTAACAAATCCTGTATTATATTTAGATGGTGCGGCTTCATGACCTGAAAACTTTAGGAAAATCAATCGAAACCAAGCAATTTAAATTATTAATTTTAGTTAAAATTACTAAAAAATAATATTTTTTTAAAAAGCAATTTATTTAAAAATAATAAAATTTGATTTACAGATTTTATTTGACGTTGATTTATGCGATCTTTATGTGTATATCAACAGATGGCGTTGTAAAAACGAATGACGATATTTTGTAGACCATTGTTAGTCTATTTTTTTGTACTAGTCTCGGATAGGAGTAACAGTTTCTTTTGCTAATTGAGCTGTGCGTGTGCAATAGTTATAATGCTTTCGTTCGATGGTGATCAATGTTTTTTTTTTTATCAAAGATTTGGTGTAGTGGTTGGAGAGTCGGCTTAGTGCATCTGGCAGTCGCAGGTTCGATACGGAACTCATTTTTTTGCAAAAAAATCCGAAAAATAATTTCATTTCACGTATAATATTCGCGTACATCTTAAAGCTTAGTATATGTATCCTATTTTAATTAATATTTAGTTTTCAAACCGTTTTATACAAAAGATTTATTATTTCCTTTATTAAAGTAAAAAAAAATCATGTGGTATCATTCCTTTCGGCCGCCGCGTCATGGCGACTGATTTTTTTTTTAACAACGTAGCCCCATACTAGGACTTATTCCTGTGTCGTGGGTGCGTTTACAAACATGTAAATTTACATACACAAATATCCAGACTGAAACAAATAATTGTGGGTTACACAGAGATTTTTCCCGTGCGAGAATCGAACCCGCGACTATTAGATACAGTGGGCGGAGCGGCTTAAGCTCTTAACAACTGCGCTAAATCTTCCGTCATCCTATATATACCCGCATTTCGGCAATAATTTTAGATCAATTAATATGATAAAGAAAACTGTTATAAAGGACGAGCCTCTTATCATTATACTGGTAGTTCCCGATTCGGGACTGTTATCAACAATATTTCTAACTTAAAATCATACTTGGTCTGACCTAAGATGCGAACCCAGGACCTTGCGATTGCCAGCTGCCCTATGCCAGTATAACAACAAGAAAATCCAGTCAGGATTTAAATATTTATTTTAAAATTTTCAACCATTCTCTATCCCACTTCCAGGTCAAATTCCCAGCTGAAGACGTGCAAGATGCGCTGGAAGAAGGTCGTGGTAGGAGGAAAAAGCTCGCCCCCCTCCTGGCAATCCCACTGCTCATTGGCGGGATGATGGTGCCACTGGCATTTGGCGCTCTGGCACTGCTAGCTGGCAAGGCCTTGATAGTTTCTAAGCTGGCTTTGGTCCTGGCTGGCATTATTGGCCTGAAGAAACTCCTGTCTTCCAGCGGTGGAGGAAATGAGGCTCACGAAGTTGTGGTATCGGCGTCTCATGGTGGACCAGGGTGGAGCAGGTGAGATGGGTTTTGAAATGAATGAGTCAGCTTATCCTCTCCCTCTGCTAGGCAATGGCTTTGCCCAGTATGAGACTGTTGGAGGATGACCTAATCTTTCTCACATTGTAAGACCTCGATTTGTGACACTTCTCACACCGATCGAGGTGAGAGAGATTAAGATGGATTTTGGTTTGTGTGAATCAGTTCAGACTATCTTACTGCTTGGCAACAGCGAAAGGCTTTACCCAGCTGTGGGGCAGTTGAAGAATTACCTAATAGAGACTTCTCTGACAAATCGAGGTAAGAGAGATTAGGTCATACTCTATCACATAGACCCAGTGCGTATAGGAGGTTTTTGAAATCATAATCAGCTTCAGCCTCCCTCTTACGCCACAAATCCCTATTCTAAGCCAATTTTAGACAGGTCCTACCTACTCACTCAACCGTATCATCACCCATTTTGGTACTGACCGTCCACGATTTCGATATTCCTTCCTTGGCCACTATTCGGTCAAAGATCTACTCCACCTACCATCACCATATCTTGCGATGTGTTCTGCCCAATGGAGTGGACATTCCACTTGATTTGAAATACGGGATCTGACGACTTATGAAATACTATCGTTCTGATGAGATAGATACTTGACACTTTAAGTATAGTTAAGTAATGTATGACAGTACATTATTTTATTTTATTATACTTACACCAGATTAGAAGAACAAAATAGGGATTTTAAAAAACATATATTTTTAGTACCTATATCACCTTTTTAAAAGGTATTAAAAGTATAGATTTTTTTTTAATCGTAGCCCCAATCTAGGATTTATTCCTGAGCCGTGGGTGTGTTCACAAACATCAAAAATTCACATTCACGAAGCTTTGTCCCGTGCGGGAATCGAACCCGCGACTATCAGACACAGTGGGCAGATCGGCTTAAGCTCTGCCACTGCCACTGCGCTAAATCGTCTGTCATAATTATTATCGTCCGTAATGCTTTAAAACAAAAACTGTATTCCTTAAGCGGGGGTAGTAGAGATATTTGTGTATTTAACATTATATCAGACTTTATACACCGTATTTTCTCCGACAATATTAGTTACCGATATATAAGGGCGAACACCCGACATCATATTCATTAGCATAAGCCGGTATCAGTCCACTGCCGGACGTAGGCCTCTCCCATCGCATGCCATGAGCTCGATCTTTTGCTCACCTCCTCTAATCCCTGCCCGCTGCCTTACGAATATCGTCGCTCCATCTAGCCACAGGGCGCCCTAGATTACGTTTGCCGACACGCGGTCTCTACTCTAGAACCATTCTGCCCCAACGGCCACCAGTTCTGCTGCAGATGTGACCTGCCCACCGCCATTTCTCTAATTCGCTGAGCTATGTCGGCAACTTTGGTTCTCTGACGAATAACTTCACATCTGATTAAATAAATTTATTAAAACAAATTAAATGATAGGTAGAGTCTATTTTTGTGTCGGACCCCACACTATTGAAGAGCAGTGATAGCCTAGTGGTTAGACCGTTGGACCGTTTGTCTTTTTGAAAGCATGTGCGTATTAAAAATTAACTATTACTTGCTTTAACGGTGAAGGAAAACATCGTGAGGAAACTTGCATACCTAAGAGTTTCTTAAAAGTGTGTGAAGTTCGCCAACCCGCACTGGGCCAGCGTGGTGGACTATGGCCTAAACCCTCTCAGTTTGAGAGGAGGCCCGTGACCAGCGGTGGGGCAGTTTCTTAACAGGGCTAATACTACTACTACACTATTATAGGCGAATCGGGGTACATACATCTCTAACATAGATATGTGTCTACTTATCTTACCATGCCGTGTGAAAGAGACACGGATATACGCAGTTTATGCATCTCTTTCTTAAAGTAATATTAAAATAATACTGCTAAAGTATCTGTAGAGACCGTTATAGTACTGTGCGACCGCAGTGTTCTTACCGATCACCAAGGTTAAGCAGCGTTCGAGTCGATCAGCAAGAGATGGGTGAACTTTTGTGGTATTTCATATTCGAGCGTCTCCATGCTTTGGAAGGCACGTTAAGGCGTTGATCCCAAGTACCACTTAATGTGGTAATGGTTAAGCCGAGTTGGAAGACTTATAGGTGGCTAGATAAGTTCAAACACCAGATGGTCACAAACCTGCCTTGACCAATCTGCACTGGGTCTGCGTGGCCCTAATCTCTCTCATTTGAGAGAAAAGGCATTTGCCCAGGAGTGGGACAGTAAGGCTGATATTATTTAAGTATCTGACGTAATCCCGATACAGGTATCATTGGTGTCGTTGAATATATAGGTAATGTATCCTTTTTTTACAGGTCGCTCGAGAAGTCCCAAGACTTAGCGTACAACGCGTACACCCAATAACCAACGAAACCCACCAATTAACACAATGTTATAAAACAAACAAGCGAATGACAAGGAACAAACGTGCATGTTTCACATAATTATTTAAATAGATGAAGCGCATAATTTAATTTAATTTATCATGGAGTACGTGGTTACGCAACATTTGAAGTTCTGTATTTAAATTTATTTATTGAAGGTTTAATTTAATTTTGTTGTGAATGTTCTTTAATTGAGCTTGCATTCCAATTTCGATTTTCGTTTGTTTTATTGAATTTGTATTTATTTATATATTTACGATACATACTGATTTATTTTTTAAATTCCTAATAAATTAGCTTATTATGTATTGTTAATGTTGATGTATTTTTATTAAGCTGGGTAGTTGTAACTCGAAGGGCAATGAATAACTTAATCCATTTATTCCTATTTATGAAGTCATAATAACTATCTATCTATCTATATCATCACGCCAGATCCCTTGCGGGTTAGGGACCATTATATGAAAATTTAAAATATGAAACGGATTATTTATGTAATTAATTTTTAGTACCTCAAATACTCTGAACGCATATTAAATCTATGATAGATTTTGAAAATATATGTCATATTATTTATTTTATTTTTTAAGTTTAGGCATTGCTTATTAAAAACTATATGAATTAAAGACTTTGGAATTTGCTTTAATTAATTTATTTATTTGACGCAGAGTACCACCAATTATTTTTTTATTATTATGTATTATAATACATTTTGTATTATTTATTAGATATATTTTAATGAATGGGCATATTTTTTGTAATAATTTTGTACATATCATATTTTTGTATTGATAAAATACATTATTTTTTACTTCGTAAGACTGATTTGATAGTAATTTTAAATAATATACGTCTTCTTTATATATTTTATGTGTTATAATAATATATACATAAACGTTTACAATATACATGTACATATGTAAATAAATTATTGCATTTACTTATTATATCAATAATATTTATAAAAATAACAAGTATTATGATTGCCAAATAGTATACATAATATTTATTTAACTATATAAATAATATATCTCATAGTTATTTATTTATTTCTTATTTAAATATGGTGCTCAATTTATCGAAAATTTAATGTAAATATTGTTATTTATTTATTTTGTTGATAATAATTATTTCAGTCAGTTCATTAATTTATTAAACTAACTTATTTTTTATCAAATGTTATCAATAAAACTGTTAGTACTCAAGTTTTGTTTATTGCAACTTACCCGTTATATTGTACCCATAGATCGTAGACTTGATATCTTTTGCAGAATATTTCGATGGCAGTGGCCTATTTCTAGAATGATTTATGTCTTGTCCCTTATTTTCAAAAACAAGCCTCTTTTTCTAAATCAGATATAATTCTGCTTCTTACGATACGCTCCTGTATTCGAATCCGAGGATGAACAAAACACTATAGAGCTATTCTATCGTAAAAAATATTTAGTACCAGCCCGGAGTCTAAAATTAAGACCGGTATGATAGCAATAGGTTCATCCCCTAGAACCTAAACATCATCGACGAACCACTTCTACCACTCTTTCTTGGGGAACGTAAGGGTGACTGAATATTTTTCTTAGTATGGGAAGCGCTGCGAACCGCGGTGTTCATAGGAATCAGCAAGGTTAAGCAGCGTTCGGCCCAGACAAAATAAGATGGGTGATCGTTAGTGGCATTACTAATTCAGAACGTCTCCGTACTTTGAAATTGGAAGCCGTATTGAGCTGTTTATCCCTGTAATCATTTAATATGGCAGTCGTTAAAATAAATAAATGGTAGTCGTTGGCTATTTGCCGAATGCCTTGATAAGTTCCAATAGCAAGTGGCCAAAAACCTGCCCCTACTGACGGAAACTGGCATAGACGGCAAGGCTTTTTTTACGCAGAAAGAAATTGCATTTTGAGACCTATTGTTCAGAGTTCAGAGTTGCTCAGCGAGCTATGAAAAGACCTATGTTTGACGTTTCTCTACGTGATTGAAGCAGGAATGAGGAGATTCGTGGAAGAACCAAGACATCAAAATCAAAATCAAAATCAAAAGCTTTTTATTCATGTAGACCAAAAGGCACTTATGAATAGTCAAAAAGAGAAAATTATTAATTACTTAAGACTCTACCACCCGTTCGGTAAGTCATTCCTGTGGAGAAGAAGGGCAAGAAACTCCACGGTTACTCTTTTTTAAAAATGAGGTTTACAATTCTTTTTGTATACATTGTATTTATGGAGTATGGGAGAACAATGCAGAACGAGCTAAATAGATGTGCTTAAGTATAGATTAATCATAAGTGTACTTAGATTCATGATATTGGTCAGTGTCTACATAGTCCTCTCATTTACAAAATAGAGATGTTGTAGAGGTATATAATAAAAAGCATAATAATAATAGTAAGAGAAAGTGTTACTATAAAATATGTAAAGAGCGCGTACAAAACAACTGGTCATAGCTCCAGTGTGATGCCGAACGAGACAAAATTCAACAACATTATGGTACACGTTCAGTCAGACAAAGGGCAGGGGACGGACCAGTCCCCACTAGCAGCACCCGTTCACGAGTATGACCTGAGAAGCAGCCATCACTCTCCTCAACCATTTTAGAGGGAAAAGAATGACCCGCTCCACAGAGCCGCCACTAGCAAAGACATTTTAGTGAGCATGACCAATCCACGACCCTGTCGACATCGTTCGAGAATAATATTTAAAATCAATGAACGCTCGCTAGGCAGGACACGCTGCACTTAACATTATATTCTTCTAGATTTCAGTTAATTTGTGTAAAGGCATTTTTATCATTTAAAAAATCATTTAGTGTATAATATCCTTTACTCATTAGCGAAGATTTAATATACTTTTTAAATCTGTCAAGTGGCAACTCAAACATGGGCTTTGGTATCTTATTGAAGCAGCGAATACCGACTCCTACGAAGGAAGTAAATACTTTTTTAAGCCTAACAATTGGTAATACCAGTTTATGTTTATTCCTAGTATTTAATTTATGAACGTCACTCACTTTATTAAATAAATGGATATTCCTACGTATGTACACTATGTTGTCGTATATATACTGTGAAGCGACCGTGAGAATGTTGATCTCTTTAAAAAGTTCTCTGAGGGAAGCCCTAGGTCCAAGATTATAAATGGCACGGATAGCTCTTTTTTGCAGTATGAATACATTTTCCACGTCAGCAGCGTTACCCCACAGTAGGATACCATAAGACATAATGCTATGGAAGTAACTAAAATAAACTAGACGTGCTGTATCCACATCCGTAAGTTGCCGTACTTTCCACACTGCATAAGCAGCGGAGCTAAGTTTACCCGCAAGTGATGAGATATGGGCCCCCCATTGGAGTTTGGAGTCTAGGGTAATGCCTAGAAAGACAGTGGAGTTCACGAGGTCCAGCTTTGTGCCATTAATAAGAATATTCGTAGCATTAACTTTTACATTGGGCATAGTAAATTTAATACACTTTGTCTTGAGTGAATTAAGCAATAGATTGTTTATTTCGAACCAATTTGATATCCGTGAAAGAACACCATTCACATCGTCAAAATTAAGCTTAGCTCTGTCAACTTTGAAGATCAATGAGGTATCATCTGCGAATAGTACAATGTCACAGACATCACGGACAAAGTTCGGCAGGTCATTAATATATACTAAAAAAAGAAAGGGTCCTAAGATGGAGTCCTGTGGAACACCAATTGAAATATTAACTTCCTGAGACTTGACCCCGTTAATCTCAACACATTGAGACCTTTCACCTAAGTATGAAGCTAATAAATTAAGGGCAGTGTTTTTAATACCGTAATGCCTTAGCTTTTTAATAAGGGTTGCATGCTCAACACAGTCGAATGCCTTAGAGAGATCACAGAATACACCAATTGCATTCTGCGATGCCTCCCAGGCACCGTAAATTTGCTGAAGCAGACCTACTCCCGCGTCTGTGGTTGAACGTCCCTTAGTAAAACCATATTGATCACCGTGTAACAGCTTATTCTCATTAAAGTGGTTAAGCAATTGATTGAGTAGGATCTTTTCATAAATTTTACTCAAGGCCGGCAAGATGGAAATCGGTCTAAAATTGGAAGGCTCGCTTTTTATCCCTGATTTAAAAATCGGTACAACTTTACTAAGTTTCATTAAGTCGGGGAACCTACCCTTCTCTACACATTTATTAAATATCGTCGCCAGCGCAGGTGCTATAGCCATTACTATGCTATCTAGTATTTTTAATGATATACCCCAGAAGTCGACAGTGTTTTTAATGTTTAACGACTTAAAGGTTAAGATTATGTCTGTCGGGGTCACATATTTAAATTCAAACAAGACATTGCATTCTTTTACACTGCTTTTTAATATTAGTTCAGCTTTTCGGGAAGAGGAGTTCAAAGAGCCAGTAGTATGAACTGGAATTTCACTAAAAAATTTATTAAAAGCCTGCGCAATATCGAAATCATCTGTTAAGATGTTATCATTAATAACAAGTTCAATAAGATCATCGCGTGGTTGAGTTCTCCCAGATACACTGTTAATTATACCCCTATGTGGTTTTGATCTTATTTGATGACCTTTTGATCATATTGCTATAATATAAAGACTTTGCTGCAGTACACACCTTCCTAAAAGTCTTCGAGTAGTTTTTAACATATTCCAAGAAAGCTGGGTTTTGATTATATGTTTTCGTATCATACAGTTCATACATCTTAGCTCTACTTTTATGAATTCCTACAGTAGCCCAATCACTAAACTTTGCTTTCTTGGCCGTTGAAAATGATTTTATTTTAAATATATTATCGAATTCTGATTTCATGGTATCAAAAAGGTTTTGATATAGGTAATTGGGATCATTATGTAACCAATCCATATTAGATATGCGATTGTAAACTTTATCCCTAAAACAGTTTATGCGTCGATCTGATATCGGCCTACAAGTAACTTTACATAACTTAGGTATAAGGTGGCTGGGTACTGACACCAACAAACCACTATGATCTGAGGGCAAAGCGTTTATAATTAATTTATCAAACACTTCACAGTCGCAAAACACATTATCTAAACAGGTAGCAGACGTAGCAGTGATTCTAGTCGGTTCATTAAACAAGCATACTAGATTAAAAGATTTAAAAAGATTAATTAGTCTACAGCTAATGGATGACTTTTCGATTAGATTGACATTGAAGTCACCACATATAATGCTTTGCTTTTTAATACCAGAATTTTTTTTTAACACCTCTTCCATAACGTTTTCAAATGTATTAAAATCACCTGAGGGCGGTCGGTAAACGCATGCTACAACATAACTATCCAGTTCGATACAAGATATCTCAACAATGCGTTCAATAAAAAGACCCATAATGTCCTTGCGCTCTTTACACTTGATGTCGTTGGCGACTAATATTAGAGACCCTCCGCGTATGGCTGTTTTTCTTGTGAACGCACTCAACACTGTGTACTGACTTTGATATTTGATTATTTCATGAGATTTCAGCCAATGTTCAGTAACACAGAATAAATGGACGTTGTATTTCCTAAGAAATAATTCTATCTCGAGATCTTTGCCAGCTAAACCTTGCATATTCTGATGAAAAATATTTAATTCTATTGACTTAGCTGTTGTCGCATTTACTAGTTTAAACTATGGTCACACAACCTAATGTTGCTGCCAGTATCAATCATTTTATTTTGGTTTATATTGCATATAACCGCGTCATTTTTTTGTATATTAAATGCTAACAATGTAGCCAACTGTCGTTTAGTTGTAAAGGGCAGATACATAGTATCTTCTGTCAGCCTAAACTTGCTAATGAATTTATTTATATCAAAATAAAAAATGGCGTCACTATGACGGTGTGTTATGTTGTAAATATATAAATTCATGTCATAAATGTGCCTGTTTTGCTGAATGGTTAAGTTACTGGCATATGGCAAGGCACAGAATACAAATTTACAATTTAATTTAGAATGCAGCTCTAATAATTTTTCAATACCCCTAGTCAGGTCCTTCCTCTTAACTGATAAACTATCACCATAAAATATAACAGTGGTTGTGTCCTTGTCTAAATTAGCTTGACTAATATTATCAATCAAGTGATTTAAACTGGCCCCAGGTGAACAGAAATTAGTTACTTTCTGATCTAAATGACTAGATAATAAGGAACCGAAGTCTTGGCCTATTTTATCTGAATAAACAATTACAGACTTTTGTGGATATGTAGGTTTTTTGCATGTTTTTGTGGCCGGTTGGCTAACAGGGTTATTTAGGTAAGAGGTAGCACTATTATTTACTTGCATTACATTAATAGAGCAATCAGATAATAATGTGTCCAATGAGGGGGTATCGATTGGGGTGGGTGGGATAGCACAGCTTGCTGTAAGAGATTCAAACCGCTCAAGGTTGTATGTCCCCATTTTTAGGATCTCATCAGTAGCTCTGATATGCTCTTTGATCTGCTTTTGAGCATCTTCATACCTTGAGGTCATTTTCCTAAGTTCAGACTGCAGATGAAAGATTTCAGTCTGCAATTCATTTACCTCAGTGTCATACACACAGTGACTATGAGCAAGCTCAGAGTCTAATGCCTTAAGGTTACCTAGGATATTCACTCTATCTTTTCTAAAAACATTGAGTTTTTGGCAAGAATTTTGTACCTTTAAAAGCCTTTTAGTTTTCTTTATTATATTGCTTAATTTTAAGTATTTTTTTATTTTTCTACGACTGCTCAGTTTTATATGGTTTATTTTATAATTATTTTCAGATGTCAAGTCAATAACAGTACAACTCTCACTATTGGGCTGAGTTTTACAACCTAATAATTCATTGAAAAGACTCTGAGTGGAAAGGGCCTCGTGAGACTCTTTTAGTTGTTCTAAGTTATTTATTGATTTCTGAGCCTCACAGAGGCTACTTTCCAGCTCAGAAATGCGATTCAGAGCCCTTACATGGGTGTAGGTACATTCATTAAAACTAGAAACAACAGTTTGTAGTTGATCCCGTTGGTCAAGCACATCCATGTACTGAATATGAAGTTCAGATAGCTCGCTTTTTAATTGTGAGTTTTTGGTAACGATTTTTTGAATTTCAATTTCACTCTCGTCGCGTTCCCTTAACAGTTGATCGCAGAAGTCCTTTGACGACTTCAATTCCTCCAGAGCCCTCCTCAGTTTACTTTCAACATCATTGGCAACAGCTCTGCGGGTCAGCATGTTGTCGGTGAAAGTTCTCTGGAAAAGTGATATAAAGTGAATAAATACAACTGTAGCAGGAAAAAAAGGCACACAAGAGAATTAATAATGCTTTGTATTATGTAAACTAATAATAGGTAACTTCTGAAATAAGAATTTTTATCTTTTTATCAAAAAAATTGATTCGTGGGGTAGATTAAAATAAAATAAAATTATCCAAAATTGATATGAGTAAAAATTTGATTCAATCTGTTATTTTCTGTACCTACTAGTCTATGTAATGTACTTGATTTCCTTAATAAGCAGTGATCATTTGTGTAATCATACTTTACTAGTAAAGGAAAAGAAAAAAATAAAAAAATATTAAGAATGCTAATTTTCTTATATCAATTTTACAGTAAATAACAAGTAAGGAGGTTGTAAAATAGGTCTGATATGGCCAGTTACAATGGCTTAGGTGTAAATTAGGATTAATTATAAAAGAATACGATACTCCCCGGTAAAATTGAGAAATCCAAACAGCTCGACCGTTGACAGACACCAGTTCCTTCAATATTTGTTATTTGTTTGGACGAATCTCTCACAAACACTTGTAATGGATATTTACATTAAGTAGAAACGTTTACACTACTTTTAATAATAAGTTTACGTAGTTAATTAATTATTTTACAAATTCAAACTTTAACATATGATTTTGGCATGTCACTCAGCCAGTGTTGCCAGCAAAAAAGCCCATAGGATAAGTAGGCTTAGGTGGCAATGGTGGGTCACATAACTCGAAGATCGGGCGTTGGGGCAGAAAGGTTCTAGAGTGGAGACCACGGATTGGCAAGCGCAGCGTGGGACGCCGCCTTCCAGATGTCGATCTTGTGAGGATCGCGGGAAGTCGTTGAATGCAGGTGACATCGGACTGGCTGCGCTGGAGAGTGATTGGGGAGACCTATGTTCAGCAGTGGACAAGTATAGACTAAGATGATGAAGAATTTTGTATTATTTGTATTTATGTGATTTTAATCTTGTACGCAAGTCAAAGTAGTCTAGTCTATACAATTATTAAAAAAGTTTTCACGTGTCAATCTTTTGTCACAGTACGCTAGTACGTAAGATAAAACGGTTATCTCACGCCTTGGGCGTTAAAACCCGTCACATATTTCTTTCCGTATCGATTTTAGTCCTGCTGGAGTCAGGTGTTTTGACATATACTCTCTCTCCCCGATTTGTGAGAAGATTTAGCACAGCAGTAGAAGAGTATAGGCGGATTAATTATTTACTAGCTGTTACCCGTGGCTGCACACCCGTTTTGTTTTGTAATACCTATATTAATAACAGCCTATGTTTTATTCTGATGTATGAAGAATATGTTAATATTTTTTTTAACGTAGGTCAACACTAGGATTTATCCCGCGTCGTGGGTGCGTTAATAAACATGAATATTCACAACCACAAATACCCAGACCGAAACAAATGATTGTGTGTCTCACAGATTTATCCAGTGCGGGAATCGAACCCGCGACTATTAGACACAGTGGGTGGAGCGGCTGAAGTAATAAAGAAACTATATTACTGTAAAGTTACATCAAAATCCGTTCAGTAGTTTTTGCGTACAAGAGTAACAAACATCCATACATCCATAAGGATGGATGGACTTGTAAGGACAAACTTTCGCGTTTATAATATTTGCAGTTGTTATGACACATATACCGCCCACATTACGTATTCATTGACACAATTTCCTATAACCAAACTGCGCAGAAGTTTTGGCGACATCATTGCATTATGCATGAGGTGTGACCACCCTCCATTGTGTCGCCATGAATGTATGTTGTACGTAAAAACGCGAATTGAGTAATAATTTTTACGTTTTGGTGAAAGTATTGTAGTATAGTGGACTTTGACCGTGGCCCCGCCAGTGTGAAGGTATTTTAATAGGCTATACTGTTTCCCAATGCTGGGCTAAGATCAGCTGCGCCTGTTGGCTTGATTGCTGCCTCCCAAGTAGCTTTCCCATCGCACCATTCATTCTATTCCCTGCACTCAATATTCTTGACTTCGGTCGGCTTGACTCCGCACATATGTTCAATAACAAGAAAACTAAATGTATAAGGTTTTCTTTGCCAAATGTAAAAAGTACTGTACATGATATTATACTGAACAATGAGAAACTTGAGTTCATAAATGATACATCTTTTTTAGGGATTACGCTTGACTCCAAGTTACAATGGGGTCCTCATATTGAGAATTTAGGTAAGCGGCTTAGCTCCGCTGCCTATGCCGTAAGGAAGATCAGACAACTAACTGATGTGGACACCGCGAAGATAGTCTATTTTAGCTACTTTCATAGTGTCATGTCTTACGGTATATTATTGTGGGGTAGGGCAGCGGACATTGAGTCTGTTTTTATCTTGCAAAAAAGGGCTATTAGGGCCATCTATAACTTGAGTAGTCGCGACTCTTTAAGAGAACTGTTCAAAGTAGCTAATATCATGACGGTCCCATGTCAATATATTTATGAAAACATTATGTATACTAGAAAAAAATTAGATCTTTTTAATCAGCTAGGTGATAGACATTGCTATAACACACGACATAGAAATAAATTAGACCAACCGCAGTTTCGTCTGTCAAAAATTCACACGTCTTTCATGGGGCACTGTGTTAGATTTTATAACAAAATTCCCATTGACGTCACTAAACTTAGTGAAAATAAGTTCAAAGCTTGTGTAAAACGAACACTTTGTAAGCAAGCTTATTATTCAATAGAAGATTATTTAAAAGATAAAAATGCTTGGATAGATGCTATTCCAGCTCCACTTGAGTCATAACAACCTATTCAACTGTTGTTAGTTAACATTACCTCTCTTCCTTCTATTAATTTAACACAATATGTACTTTTTTTGTAAATGAGGGAACCATGTAGCCATTCTTATAAATAGTATTATTCGCTTTTTTAACTTAGACTCACCTGATGACCAACCTACATTGTTCTCCCATACCCCACAACAGAATGTAGATGAAAAAGTTTGTAATTTCTTATTTTAAAAGAGTAACCGTGGAGTTTCTTGCCCTTCTTCTCCACAGGAATGACATTCCGAAGTGGCGGTAGAGTCTTTGTTACTTTTCTGACGATTCATAAATACTGTAATGGTTTACATGAATAAAAAATATTCTGATTCTGATTCTGATTCACATTTTCCGCAGAGCTCGCATTTTGACCGCATTTATCCTGTTTTCATTCTTCTCCCTACATACCCGACTCTCACTGCTGTATAACACGTTGGGACAAGCACTCCGTCATACATAGCCAGCTATGCCTTTTAGCTTAAGTACCTGCTCCCAAGTAGCTTTCCCATCGCACCATTCACTCTATTCCCTGCACTCAATCTTGTCTCTATGTCAGCGGTGTATTTCCCATCCTTACTGAAGGAACATCCTCGTTCACTTGCTCCAGCACATCGTCACCAACCACAACCCTTGCATTCGTTCCGTATTCTTCCCGCTCAAAAACCATAGTCTTGGTTTTCTTTACATTCAAATGTAAGCCATTGTTCACGCAGTCGTCTTTCATAACTGTGACTAGTATTTGCAAATCAGCGGATGTTGGTTTTTAAAACCGCGTCATCTGCATATAATACACAAATCCTTATCATTAATCACGTTTGTATATTATATTAGCTACGCAGTCTAGAAGGTCGCTGGAATTCCAATTGCGAAGTGATGAAGCGCTGCTTTTTATAGAATTTTTTGTAGAATTCCTCATCCTTACTCTTCTCAAGCGAGGGTCGCAGAATTATACTATGTGCACCGGCATATTGAGGACAATTTTAGGTCTCAGTCTAATAAGGGCCGTTATTCTGGTCAATTGGGGGGTCTGTCCAAGAGCGTGCTCGTCGCGACCCCTGCCAGTCATTATGGCTGCAATATTGGACCGAAGACGTACCGCAGTGCGGGCTAGGGCGTCCCCCCGAGGCGACGCGTACCGGCCCGGCCCCGTCGGTACGAATATAGGTGGAAGCGGCGATGGGGGCCGCCACCCATCACGCCGGGCCCGAACTGGCGAGTCGTGGGGTGCAGAGTGCCAAATAGGCACTTGGAATGTAAGAGGTAGTATGGAAGATAAGATGCATGAGGTGATTGATGTGATGAAAGAGAGACGCCTGGATGCTCTGTGTGTAACAGAGACTAAGCGGAGGGGCAGTGAAACCTGTGATCTTCCTGATGGAACGATGGCTCTGTGGTCTGGGGTACCGTAGAGCAGTCGTGCCAGCATGGGGGTGGGTATCTTGCTGTCCCGTCGCCTGGCCTCTGGAGTGAGAGATTATGGCCTGTGCGATGCGAGACTTCTCTGGGTCCGTTTAAAACTGGGTGTCACTAGAGTATTTTTGGTCGCAGCATATGCTCTCGTAAGCACGTCGACACCCCAGGACCTTGAGAAGTTTTGGGATAATGTCAGAGAAGTTCTGGATTTGGCTGAGGCTAACGAAAAGATGATTTTGTGTGGCGATCTGAACGGATGGGTAGGAACCAGGCGGCAAACATGCGACGCTGCTCTGGGTCCTTATAAGAGAGTGAACGATGCAGGTAAGCTCATTGTAGATGTTTGTTTGGAAAGGGGTCTCCTTGTGTCTAACACGATATTCCAGCACAAGGACATACATATGTATACGTGGAGAAGGAATGAACAAAAAAGCATGATAGATCTGATCCTGGCTGATAACCGTCTCTGAAGCAAACTACAAGATACGCGTGCGTATAGAGGCCCCACTCTGGAATCAGACCACTATCTCGTAGTTGCGCGATTTAGTGGTCTGTTCAGGAAGTGGAGGCACTGGCGAGAGCGTATCCCCTTCGGAGACCTTGAGATGTAGATGAATGCTGGAATAGCCTGAAAGAGAGTTTGGTGGAATCCGCGAAAGAAGTATGTGGTTGCTCAAAGAAGCATATTACAGAAAAAGGTGATGCATGGTGGGGTGCCGAGTTGCAAAGCTCCGTAGAAAGTAAAAAGAAAGCGTGGCAGGACTATGTATCTTCTTTGAACCTGAATGCCAGTATGACAGATATGAGGAAAGAAATATACCGGCAATGCAAGAATGCCACTAAAACTTTAGTGAAAGAAAAGCGTGAAAGAGCCAGTATGATTGAGGAGGAGAGGCTGGCGAAGAACTTCGAGAACAACACCAAACTCTTTTGGAGCAAGGTGAGAAAGGCTCGAGGTGATACGTCAGGCTCCAGAATGGAAAGGATAAAATCTAAAGATGGTGACATTCTTGCAGACACACAAGCTGTGCTAAACCGGTGGAGTGGATATTTTGGAGAAATGTATGGAGATGACCCGGATGCTGATGCCGCAGACGTGCCCAAAGGCGAGATTGCGGCACCAGAATCAACGGAGGACATCACTATGGAAGAAGTTGAATGGGCGATAGGAAGTATGAAAAACGGTAAAGCTGCGGGAGTAGACATGATATCTGCCGAGATGATCAAATATGGTGCAACTTGCGTCCGGGACGCTTTCCGGGCCCTTGCAAACCTTTGCTGGAGGACCAGTAGAGTCCCTACAGATTGGCGCCGCGCAGCCATAGTACCCTTGTATAAAGGCAAGGGTTCACAATATGACTGCGCCAATTACAGAGCCATCAGTTTGATCAGCTTGGCAGCCAAGGTGTACGGTAAAATTATTGAACGGAGAATGCGCGTGAAGTTCTATGAAATGTTGTGCGAGGCACAAGGGGGTTTCAGGTCTGGAAGAGGATGTTCGGATCAAGTCTTCTCACTCCGCAACATCGTAGAGAAGCATATGGCAGTGGGCCGGAAGGTTTTCTGCGGTTTTGTAGATCTGGAGAAGGCATTTGATAGAGTTGTGGGAAAGAGACTTTGGGACATTTTGCCAGAGTATGGTATAGATGGCACTCTGTTGCGAGCCGTCCAGTCCACTTATGTGGACTGCAAGGCATGCGTACGGGTGGGTGGTAACAGGTCACCCTGGTTTGACGTTAAAATCGGCGTCAAGCAGGGTTGCGTGTTGTCCGCTAGACTGTTTATAATATATCTGGACAAAAGTCTTCAAAGACTGAAAGCGATGAATGAAGGTGTACAAATGGGTGACTTAGTGGTAAACCATCTACATTATGCAGATGACGCGGTTTTAATAGCGCCAACAGCCACTGATCTGCAAACACTAGTCACAGTTATGAAAGACGACTGCATGATCAATGGCTTACACTTGAATGTAAAGAAAACCAAGATTATGGTTTTTGAAAGGGAAGAAACCAGAACGAATGTAAGGATTGTGGTTGGTAACGATGTCCTGGAGCAAGTGAATGAGTTTGTATATCTTGGATGCGCCTTCAGTAAGGATGGGAAATACACCGCTGACATAGTGAGAAGAGTGAGTGCAGAGAACAGAGTGAATGGTGCGATGGGAAAGCTACTCGGGAGCCGGCACTTAAGCCATAAGGCGCAGCTGGCCATACATAACGGAGTTCTTGTCCCAACTGTGTTATATGGTAGCGAGAGCTAGGTATGTAAGAAGGAGAATGAAAGTAGGATAAATGCGGTAGAAATGCGAGCTCTGCGGAAGATGTGCGGAGTGAAGCTGACCGACCGCATTAGCAACAGCATAGTAAGACAGCGAGTAGGTATGAAAAATAGTATCGGTGTAAAGATGAGAAAGGGCATGCTCCGTTGGTTCGGCCATATAGAAAGAATGCCAGAGGAAAGAATGACAAAACAGATATACAATGTGAAAGTGGAAGGATGCAGATACCGGGGAAGACCTAGACTATATTACCACGACCAAATAAACCGAGTCTTATCTGATGGAAAATTCAAAAGTCTCCGTAACCGGCGAGCGTGTATGAGACGAACTATGAGAGTCGAGGAAGCCAGAGAGGTATGTAAGGAAAGAACCTGTTGGAACTGTGTACTCTCTGCCTACCCCGCAAGGAATCTGGCGTGAGGTTATAGATAGATAGATAGATTCTGGTCAAATTTCTAGACTCCTGTGAGCCTTTGAAAATAATTTGATGAAACATGGACATGGACCTCGTGATTACGAACTGTGTCTTATATAAACCAGTAGTCAATTAATATTAATGTCTACATAATTCTGTTATGTAGACACTAACGTTGATTGACTGTTAGTAGTCTCCACTTAACCTGCAAGACATCTTTCGTTATGATAAAAATAGATAGACAGTTAATTCTGTTATTTGAGAGAGAAACCTGTAAGGAAAGTACCTGTTAGAACTGTGTATACTCTGCCTACCCCGCAGTAGATCTAACTTAGTGGTATCTAAGTGATTAGTATTTGGATGTATTACCATATTGTTCAACTAAAAAAATATTACTTCAGCATCTTTTACAAGAAAAAGTAAGCCAGTTCTACAGTCTATTACCCATAGCGTCTTCTCACCGGAAAATCGAATCGTTATGATTATGAAATCGATCGGAAAAGAGATATTTAATTTTATTCGTTTTCATTATACTCCAGGCTTGCCAAAGAGCGACGGAACGTACTATGTTGGGTATTAAGGTACCAGACAGAGTCCGTAACACCACAACATTCTCAAAAACGGGAATCACTTATGTGGGTAATAAGTCTGCAAAGATCAAATGGGACTGGGCGAGGCATGTTTGTCGAATGCAACTGAGAGATGGGCTAGAGTCGTAACGCAATGGGTGCCTGCAGATGGGCATCGACGTCGGGACAGGTTGGGATGGCCGGAGATAGCTGGAAGCAGATCTGTCTGGAAGATTATAGGGGAGATCTTTGCCCAGAAATGGGTCAATATAGGTTAAAAAAAAGTTGTCATAGAGTGCCATAGAGCCTCAAGTATAGAAAAAAAAGACATAAAGAAATATATGCTTCAAATTTTTTTAAGTTAAATACTTTTTTACTTAAAAACAAATTTATGGGCTGGGATGGAGGGGATAGGATGGGATTGATTGGGCTACAGCCCTACCCTATGAATTCCTGTGTCATGGGTGCATTTACAAATATGAAATTCACATGCACAAATACCCAGACCAAAACAAATATTTATGGGTCACACAAAGATTTGTCCCCTGCGAGAATCGAACCCGTGACTACTCAATTCAAACCACCAAGGATGAAGCCATCAAAGCAAACATAACACACTTTTTGGATGATATTGAAGTTTATTTTTTAATTTTAACCAAAAGTATTACGAGTATTGGAGATAATCTGCAATAAAAATTACATATGGATATGAAACAACTCTATCTATCCCGTGACTTTGTGTGCTGTAAATCACTCGAAACATCGGTCGCTTAATTAAAAATCATTTATAATTTAAGGGGCAAGTACACACTCAACCAACGCACATCCAATTTACACCCTTTTACACCCAATCCTATTATATCATCACGCCAGATCCCTTGCGGGGTAGACGGAGAGTACAGAGTTTCAACAGGTTCTTTACCTTTCTGGCTTCCTCCGCTCTCATAGTTCGTCTCATACACGCTCACCGGTTACGAAGACACTTGACTTGTCCTTTAGATAAGATAAGATTCATAGAAGATTATTTAAAAGATAAAAATGCTTGGATAGATGCTATTCCAGCTCTACTTAAGTAATGATAACCTATTCAAATGTTATTAGTTAACATTCCCTCTCTTCCTTCTATTAATTTAACACAATGAAATTTTTTTTGTACTTTTTTTTTGTAAATGAGGGAACCATGTAGCCATTCTCATAAATAGTATAATTTGTTTTTTTTTTTAACTTAGTCCTAATGACCAACCTACATTGTTCTCCCATTCCCCACAACAAGATGTAGATTAAAAACTTTGTACATTTTCTATTTTAAAAGAGTAACCGTGGAGTTCCCTGCCCTTCTTCTCCACAGGAATGACATTCCCAAGTGGCGGTAGAGTCTTTGTTAGTTTCTGTTCCTTTCGTAAATACTGTAATGGTTTACATGAATACAAATATTCTGATTCAGATTCTATTATAAGATGGTCGTAATAAAATTTTAACTTGGTTTACAGCGGGTTTCAATGTTTAACCCATGGTTAGATTTACTTACAGGCAGTAGAATTTTAACAGATTTTCTGTACAAAACATGCCAAAATTCTATCCGTAGTAGGCAAATCTATCCTTAAGTTAAATATATAAGCTGGCCGTTAGTCGTTAGAGCTTAGACCACTCCGCTCACAAGACCGAGAAGTTACGGGTTCGATCCCCGCTCGATACAAACAGACTGCCTCGTCGGTCTAGTGGCATAGCGCATCGCTTTGTGATCACGAGGTCCTGTGTTCAAATCCTAGGTCGGACAAATGTAGATTTTTTTATGAAAAATTCCCAGTACTAGTCCGGAGTCTGAATTTGTGCCCGGTATATGGATCGCCCCCTATTACATGGAACCTAACATCGTCGGCAAAAAGTGGGTATACTCAGTACACCTCTGCAACCTCAGCTTGGGGCATATAAGCGTGACGGTGTATAATACAAAAAAAATATATTGTCTAACGTATTTTCCTCCTTTGCAATTTGGAGAGTTGATTATTATATTATCATCTTAACTTTTTAAGTTTTAAACTATCCTCCAATATTTGAACTTGGTTCTATTAACGTGATACTAATACTGACCTAAAACGTTACACAACACCAACAAAAGAATAGTTAAAGTATAACAGAAAAAAAAAGACGAGTCGTTCCACTAACGGACGGTTAAATTTAATGAGGTTACATAACAAAAGTATCTCTTTGGTTAACGTGATTCATTTTTTTCTATGGAAAAGAAAGCGGTGCGGTCAAGATGAATGAATGAATCTCTTTAAAATTCCGAGTTGTTTTGACGCGTCTGATCTTTATGGAGTAGTGGAGCAATTTGAACACAAATAAGCAACAGCACGTCAAGCAAATACAACGTGGCATTTAAATTAAAACTCTAACTGTATAGCAACATAATTCGATTTTCAAAAGCACATTGTTAATGTATGACATATTATTGCTTACTCTTAAGCACTGGTACCCGATTTTTAGACGACCGTGGCTCGATCGGTAAAAACTGAACCTTTATAGGATGACTTTGTTGTCTGTCTGTCTGTCTATCCGACGGTTAAGATGATTTTTTTTGTTAGGGATGGTTAAAGATCTATTTGGCAGATGGACCGAAAATCTGGTGAACATCGCAAGGAGTCGAAGTATTGGCATCGGACCGGTTGCGCTGATGAGTGTTTGGGGAGGCCTATGGTCCTGTATCGTGGGTGCATTTTCTGCTGAGCAGTGGACGAGTGTAGACTGAGATGATGATGATAATGAATGGGTCAAGGTGTCAAGTTGAAATGAATGTCACAATTAAGGTATACGATTGGGTGATCTAGTGGCATTTGTAGGTAACCGTCATAGCGCGAGTCCTTTTCAATAGTAAAGAAAGAGACCCAGTTAAGATAACTGAATATATTTTTTTTTAACTTTTGGAGCTAATTCGACTCATCAATTCAGATTTTATAACAAAATTCCCATTGACGTCACTAAACTTAGTGAAAATAAGTTCAAAGCTTGTGTAAAACGAAAACTTTGTAAGCAAGCTTATTATTCAATAGGAGATTATTTAAAAGATAAAAATGCTTGGATAGATGCTATTCCAGCTCCACTTGAGTCATGAGAACCTATTGTTAGTTAGTTAGTATAACTGGTGTTAGTGAACATTACCTCTCTTCCTTCTATTAATTTAACACAATACGTACTTTTTTTGTAAATGAGGGAACCATGTAGCCGTTCTCATATTTATGAGAATGGCTACATGGTATATGGCTAAAAGCGAATAATACTATTTAGTATTATTCGCTTTTTTAACTTAGACTCACCTGATGACCAACCTACATTGTTCTCCCATACCCCACAACAGAATGTAGATGAAAAAGTTTGTAATTTCTTATTTTAAAAGAGTAACCGTGGAGTTTCTTGCCCTTCTTCTCCACAGGAATGACATTCCGAAGTGGCGGTAGAGTCTTTGTTACTTTTCTGACGATTCATAAATAATGTAATGGTTTACATGAATAAAAAATATTCTGATTCTGATTCTGATTCTAAATCAATGGTTTAATATTAAAGTGAAGCAACTTAAATATTAGATATTTGAGTTTTAAAAAACGTAGCCCCACACTAGGCATTACTCCTGTGTCGTGGGTGCATTTACACACCCCCAGACCGATACAAACATTTGTGGGTCATACAAAGATTTGTCCGGTGCAGGAATCGAACCCGCGACTACTCGATCAAGAGAGCGGTGCGTCCTTAACTACTGGATCAAGTTGTCGCAATGACATTCTAATTTGAAAGCTATAAACACGATAACGCCTATTATCCCCAAGAGGAGTTGCAGAGGTGTACTGTGTACGCCCACATATCACCAATGATGTTAAGTGCTAATATAATAAAGAGGAGCCTAATGCTGTTATAGCGGAAACAATACCAGACTCGGGCATGCGACTGAAGATTTTAAAAGAAAAAGCACACTCTCTGACCTAGGATTTCAATCCAGGACTTCGCCTCGCGCATTATACGCCACTAGACCAACGAGGTATTGAGAGGCAATATCCCTGATAAAATATCACTTTAAACGTTCTAAAGACGATCAAAAACCGTCTAGATTTTAACTGCACTTGTGTTACCCGATAGAATGGGAAAGTGCAATAACTAAATAGAAAACAATAAGAATATCCAAAAATCACTCGTAAGACTTACTTTTAACACCAACTAAAAGTAGGTCACCCATCCAAAACCCGACCTCGACATATGACGCTTAACTTTATATGAAAGTTTATTGCCCTGACATTCACTTAACAAGTATGAAGAGATCAATGCACGTAAGCACCGCAGTTAAGAATACAAGTGAAAACTTATTTGCCGGCTTTTCTAAAAGACTTAACTTTCATGTTTCAACTGTTATTTAGTATAGTTTTCTTTAGTTACGCTTTGGGTTAAATTAACTTATAAGTAACAAGATAAGCAGCGCTCTTAGTGCTATACGACCACGGTGTTCTAAGCGATCACCAAGGTTAAGGAGCGTTTGACTCGGTCGATCTAAGATGGGTGACCGTTTGTGGAATTTTCATATTCGAGAGGCTCTATACTTCGGAAGACATGGTAAGCCGGTCAAGGTAACCATTTCATATGGCACTCGTTAAGCCAAGTTAGAAGCCTAATAGGTAGCTTGATAAGTTCCAACAGCAGGTGGTCACATATCGGCTTGCACCAATCCGCACTGGATCTGCTTGGTGGAGTATAATAATATTAGCCCTGTTAAGAAACTGTCCTACCATTGGGCACGGGCCTCCTCTCAACTGAGAGGGTTTAGACCACAGTCCACCACGCTGGCGCACTTCGGCTTGGCGAACTTCACACACCTTCGAGAAACTCTTAGGCGTGCAAGTTTCCTAACGATGTTTTCCTTCACCGTTAAAGCAAGTGATAGTTCATTTTTAATACGCACATGCTTTCGAAAAGACAGAGGTGCGTGCCTGGGTTTGAACCTGTGACCCCTGACTTTGCAGTTCAACGGTCTAACCACTAGGCTATCACTGCTTATGGTGAAGTATAAAATATGCTATTTAAATTTCTCTCACTTTGATTTGAGAAATTAGGCCTGCGCCCAGAAGTGGGTCAATATAGGCTGATTCGTTCATTTAACAAGAGGCACATGGTCCTCATAAGAAGGCTCAAGGTCCCCAATGGGCATTATAGAGATACTCAGAGTTTCTTTCAAACCCAAACTCAAGTAATTTATTTTGTTTAAAACCTGTGAGGGAACGTACAAATTGTCCAGTTTACATTCTTTTTTTATTTTACTAATCTACCACCGGATCGGAACGTAGCCTCCATTGAGAAGATCCGGCGAGGAATTCAGCGGACTTGTCCTTTTTCTTATTCTCTGTTCAATTTTGTCATCATTATTATATTAAACATGACGATACGATCTAGCTCCAGTGTGATGGCTTACGACTTAGATAAATAAATAATGATAATATTTATAAAGAATGAAAATCGAAAGGATTCTTAATGGACCAGTCTCCACAAGCAGTAACTGTTCACGAGTATGATCACGTGAGCAGCCATAACCTGGTAAAATCGAATAAGTAACAAGGAGATCCAAGAGAGCAAGAGAACCAAAGTCACCGATATAGCGTTCAGATTTGCTAAACTTGAGTAGCAGTGGGCCATTCACATCGCTTATAGAATGGACAGCTATTAGGGCAGAAATTTTAAGTAAAAGTGGTAAATAATCGGTATTGTTTGAAGCACGGAGACAAAATTGTCAAAAAGGGCATATCATGACAGATAACTTGGGAAGTAGGTAAAATTACTGACTATTATCCTATAGCTTTCTAGTACTGTTTAAAAACAATTAATTGTTTTTAAGCTTTCCAATTTTGTCTCTTCACTACTCGTGATCATACCACGCCCATTGGAGCCTTTTTTGTCTAAAAATGTCCACTGCCATAACAAAATGTCAAAAAAGATCTTCTCAAAGATCCAAGGTCCCCAAAGACAACCAAAACGGCCGGCTTTGTGCTGTATGCAACCAAATCTTACCCACGACCTTTGGTCAATCATCGGTCTATCATATGTGGAGCCTGACCTTCTTACATCTACCGATACGCGGTCGTCACTCGAGAACATCTCTACCCTAACGGCTGTCAGCTCAAAAGTAATTGGCATCTTCACCAAAGGAATGGCTAAATATAAATCGATCCAATGCCGGTTAAACCCGATTTAAGTGGTATTTTCTAGTCACAAATCTTCCTATCTAATTGTTATTCCGGTCGAAATATCCACTTTCTATGTCTCTCACTTTTATTTACTCTATATTACGTGTACCCTAGATAGCATAACTGCACGTTTCGGAGATAGTAAAGACATATAGTTGTCTCTTTTTTATTTTAAATATCCTGCGTGAGGAAGACAGATATATATCTATATTTATCGTTAAAGGATCTGAAGGCTTAGTACAAATGGATTGACGTTATCGTAACGCCATTGATTTGATATCCCATCCATTTCGCCCATACTGTAGGGATTAATTTCTATGAATAATATATTAATCTATTTTCTGCTCGCGACTCCGTCCGCGTTGAATTTAGACAGAACCTTACATTTTTTCGGGATAAAAAGTATACTATATTAACACATGTATGTTAACATTATCCAGGCAATAAACTCTGCGTGCCAAATTTCATTCAAATCCGTTTAGCCGTTTTTGCGTGATTGATGTGGTTTGATTGATTGATTGATCCAATCATCTAACACATACAAACATACAAACAAACATACAAACTTTCACATTTATAATATTAGTAGCATTAAAAGTTAAATACAAACGGCAAGTAAATTATGTTTAAATAAGCTGTTTTGCATTTTTATGATAGCAGAAAGGGTAGCACAGATGTACTGAGAACCAAAATTTTTCAGAAGATATTAGGTCCCAATATAATAGGGAGCCTATGGCCCTTATACCAAACGCAATCCTAAACTCAGGAATATTTAATTCGTATACTCTTACTAAAACACATTTTTAAATTAACGAATTTCGCACTTCTACAACGATAAGGTAAGAATGAAAGTAAAAAAATAACGAAAACAGCTATTTATCTTCTAATGTTGCTTCCATTGTTCCCAGCAGTGGGAGTGGGAAAGTGTTTTTGGGTTAATGTCACTTTGTTTGATATTTTGATAACATCACTTTTTGTGTAGCTGAGAATTTGTAAAAAAATTCTTTAGGAGTAAAAATTTATTCAATGTTAAAAAAATTAACTCAGTAAAAATTGAAAGAATTTAGCAACAATTTAAGCAATAATGTTTAGGCGCTGCAACCTTCACCATGCGTCGCTTATTAAATAAAGTTATTTTTTTATGTTCGAACTGAAGAGATTTTTTTTTATTTTGTTCTTTCTTTCGACCGACATGTACATAATTCTTGTTTTCTATTAAATATTTTATAAGAAAACTGATTCTGCCTAAATATTTGCACCTCGCCCGTACTGATAATTCTATTATATGGTAATAATCTTCTATATGTGGTCAGTAGTCTATCCCGCAAGGGATCTGGCGTGGTGATATGGATATATAGATAAATGTAGTTAGTAGTAAAGTGTCTTTTCTTCTGTTATAAGCCCTATATTAGGTAAAATATAAGACAATGGAGTCCAAACCACCAAAAATAGCTACGTTAGACAACGGCTTTATTTATTGTAGAGCGTAGGTACCTCAGTAGTCGCGGGTTCGAACACCTTACGGGACAAATGATTGAGTGATCCAAAAAAAATTCTGTGTTCGTGTATCTATGTGAATTGATTCTTTGTATAAATGCAAACAGGACACATATATTTTTCAGTAGGACTTTTCAAATTAAATATTTTGAAGAATGGTGATCGAGTTTTAACTGTCATTTTGAGTTGAATTCCAATCTATTAGGGAGAAACATAGGTAAACTATACAAACCTCTACCTACCCCTTCAAAAAAGAATAGACCTATGAACTATTCTAAATAAATCATACCAAAAATTCCGGTCAAATAACCTGACCAGCGTATCAAGATCAATCGCTACGTGTTTCCTATGCGCCGACGTATCTATCCCACTATCGCCGTATCCATTGCTTTGTAACCTACTCCACACATACACACTCGCATATATCCACACACACAAACAGAAACATAAGTCTGACCAAAGTGAATGAACCCCAAAAACGTACACTGCTCGAATTAACATAAAATAATTTCGTTGGTACCTGTTTAATCGTTCTTATTCGGTCTCACTTTTCTTGTGCGCACGCGCATTGGTGGGGTAAGATGCTTAAAACAGGCCGCATTTAACACGATCGCCACACTTTGTGCTAAACTTTCTATAGGGGTAGATACCATGATACGGTTCGGTTTGATACTCGTTCTTGCGTCCGCGCAGGCTATGCCTGCAGTCGAAAAGGACGCAAACGACGTAGGCGTTTTTGGCTCAATTTTGGGCGTTATTAAAGAGTGTGTTGATGGTGATACGGCGTTGTGCATCAAGGTTGTTATAGTGCAGTGTTGTGAAGTGTTATATAGTGTATGTGATACTAAGTATGATGTTTTGGTTGCAGGAGAAAACGTTGAAATATGTTGATGCTGTTAACTCGGCGAGGGAGTTGAGCGTGGCTGAAGGTGTTTCGATACTCAGCAATGGGTCTCCAAGGTCGGCTAGGGCTCTGGAGCCGTTGGCAGAGGAACCCAAAGCGAGAGAAGCGCAGATAGAGTCAAGACTTGTAGATTCGGCTGCTGATTTCTTGGAGAATCATGTTATCCAGTTCAAACTGCCGTCTTCTACTATTGAAGGGATGAAGAGGTCTCTTGAAGAAGGTTAGTCCATAAATTTCATTATCTATCTATACCAGATCCCTTGTGGAATAGGCAGAGGGTACCGAGTTCCAACAGATTATTTTCTTACAGACCTTCCTTTATTGTTCATCTTATTTTAACTCAAATTATAACACAAATAGATCCAGGTTTTTGTTGAAAAGGTATAAGTGTATATAGAAGAAGTATTGGTGTATATAAAATACCAGTGTTTTGCTATACTGTTCTAGTTTAAACGTAACAAAGAATGTTAACATACTATCGACCTGCTTTGGACAAAAATCGTCACAGTTCGAAAAGTTTGCATTGAATATTCATAAATTAGCTATCTGAATTTTTCAGGTATATCAATTTATATATTAATGAAAACCGAATGAAAATCTATCTAGAAGTTACTGAGATAACCGCGTTTATGTGTTCGTAGAATAGACGGATTGGGCAACTTTAATTTATATATAGCAGTACAGAAGATGATAATTAAAATTATCATTTTAGTTAAACTACTTCGTGTCGTATATCATCAAGTCATCAACCTTGAGAGAGTAGGCAGAAAGTATATTAATTTTATCGTTAAATGAAATACGATAGTACTTCGATAGTACTAATGTAAATTGACTAATGTGCCTAGAATATACATTCAAAACCGCATCAAACAACAAAAAAGACCAACACGCCTATGTTCTCCCTATATCCAAGGTGCAGCGACTGTGGTGTAATGTATATACTCACATATCGCCGACAATTTCAGGACCCAATATAATAAGCTTCGGTAGAAAAAACCTTCATAACACCTTGTCAGAACCGACAATCAGACTCAGGACCCGATGATTGCTAGCCATGTCATGCTCCACTAAACCATGGAGGCAACAGTATCGTTCACACATTAATAAATAACGTGTTAACACGTTTTTTAAACTTATGCAAATGTAATGGCCATTTACACAAAGCGTTTTGTGTTTGTATAACTTACGGTTTAGTAAGAATTGTGTAAAGTTTGTTTCGAGCAAACATGCTATTATAAACTGTCTAAATAGCCACTGCATAGCGTAAAGTATAGCAATCACGAGTTTCAGAGTTCAAATCCTCGGTCGGAAAAAATTTGTTAGGTGTTTTTTATTGAATTGTCCGTTGCCGTCCAGTCTGGATATGAGCCAAAGACAATAAACTCGCCCATATTACATTGACACTTAGAATCGCTGGTAAAATGTGGGTGTACATAAAACTCCTCTTATATCCCCGCTTGGAGATTTCTTTGTTGATAGTAAGTAAGCCGTTGATGTTATAAAGACTGTGTATCGTAAGACAATTTATGTATAGTCTATTGCAATCAAACCTTAAAACTTTTTCACTCAACATAAAAACGTGAATTTCCTGCTAACAGCATTTTAATTGGAAATACTATTGCCTTATTAAAGATATGTTATTATATATTGATTATATTACACTTATTAAAGATTGCAATCACAACTAAAACATCTAAAAATGGTGATAGTATATTTAAAAAGTTTTAAAGATTGATTAGAGTACATTATATCTACATCATCTCGCCAGATCTTTTGCGAGGTAGGCACAGAGTACAGTGTAATTTACCTAATTTATAATCTATCAATTAATATTATATATGCCACTGAGTATTGAAAGGGTGTGTGCACCCGAGAATACATAGAGTACCTAACCAGGAATAGTCTAGTGGTTAGACCGTTGGACTGCAAAGTCAGAGGTCTCAGGTTCAAACCCAGGCACGCACCTCTGACTTTTCGAAAGCATGTACGTATTAAAAATTAATTATCACTTGCTTTAACGATGAAGGAAAACATCGTGGGGAAACTTGCAGGCCTAAGAGTTTCTCGAAGGTGTGTGAAGTTCGACAACCCGCACTGGGCCAGCGTGGTGGACTATGGCCTAAACCCTCTCAGTTTGAAAGGAGGCCCTTGCCCAACTGTGGGGCTAACTTAACAGGGCTAATATTATTATATTATTATTTTACCTAAGCATGACCAAATACCGTATCTTATCTGAAGGGCAAGTCTCTGTAACCTCCGTGCGTGTATAAGATGAACTATGATTAGAAGCTAGAGAGGTCTGAAAGGAAAGATACGGTCAGAACACTGACCACACTGTCAGGCACAGGAGCTAGTATGCTAGGAATCTGGCGTGATGGTATAGATAGAAAGATAAAGATCAGTTTATAGTAGTTTTTATTTAAACCGCAAGAGATCGGGCGTGATGATATAGATAGTTAATAGATACAATTTATAATGTTTAATAAACCAAGAAAATAGATCGTTGTGGTTACGATTAATGTGGAACAAAGATTTCTCTTGTTTTGTTATCGATCCGGTAAGGAAGTAACACTTTTACTTTTTAATTATGCAATATTATGCGGATTTTAATTACGCTTTCTCGGTTGGGCATAATTTAAATGATTAAGTATATCGAATGACCTTAATGTTAAGTATCCTGTGTTAAAATAAAAAGTGACGGACAAATTGGCGCAGTGATTAAGAGCTTAAGCTGATCCGCCCACTGGGTCGAATAGTCGTGCGTTCGATTCCCGCACGGGCCAAATCTTTGTGTGACCCACAATTATGTGTTTCGGTATTTGTGTATGTGAACTTTTATGTTTGTCAATGCTCTCAAGATATGGGAATAAATATTACGTTGGGGCTACGTATAAAAAATTAAACCTTATAAATCGGAATTATAGTCCTATCATCACCCACTTCAGGACATAGACTACCGTGAGGAGAGGAGGTCTTACCCGCGACCTTTACCGGGTCATCGGTCTCTTTGAATTCGTCTTACTCTGCGCACAAAAAAAAATTTCAAATAAGGCTTCAAAGCAACCCAGAGTAATTTACGTTCGAATTTTCAGAATAATCAATTACTCTCTTTTTCAATTCAATTTCAAAAGTTAATAAATTAAAATAAATGTGTTTTAGTTTATTTACATATATAATACTGAAAATCTACGTTCTACGTAAAGACCAAAAATAAGACAACTTCATAGTAGGTAGTCCGGTTAGGTAGGTCCAACTTTGAGAGAGAGGTCAATCGACGAATCCAACTCGGCTGGGCAGCGTTCGGGAAACTGCGCAACATCTTCTCATCCAAAATACCTCAGTGCCTAAAGACTAAAGTTTTTAGTCAATGTGTGTTACCAGTGATGATATATGGATCAGAGACGTGGTCTCTTACAATAGGTCTCATAAAAAAGCTCAGAGTTGCTCAGCGAGCTATGGAGAGAGCTATGCTCGGCGTTTCTCTACGCGATCGAATCAGGAATGAGGAGATTCGTAGAAGAACCAAGGTCACCGACATAGCCGTTAAGATTAGCAAGCTGAAGTGGCAATGGGCGGGCCACATAGCGCGTAGATCGGACGGGCGTTGGGGCAGAAAGATTCTAGAGTGGAGACCACGTATTGGCAAGCGCAGCGTGGGACGACCGCCTGCCAGATGGACCGACGATCTTGTGAAAATCGCAGGAAGTCGTTGGATGCAGGTGGCATCGGACCGGTTACGCTGGAAAGCGATTGGGGAGGCCTATGTTCAGCAGTGGACAAGTATAGGCTGAGATGATGATGATGATGAAGACAACTTCATAATATAATATGAGCAATATGGACGCGAAGTCTTTTTTTTAACAAAAGGAAACTTGCAGTAGGTTATAGAATGCTGATGATGATAATGCTGAATATATATTACGTTGATAATGAGTCAATTTGAGTGAAAAAAAGAAAATCCGTCCAATAATACCACAAAAATTATATTTTTTTTATTTAAAAAAAAACGTAGCCACACTAGGATTTATTCCTGTGCTGTGGGTGCGTTTATAAACATGAAAATTTACATACACAAATACCCAGAGCGGAACAAATAATTATGGATCCCACAAAGATTTTTCCAATGCGGGACTTGAACCCGCGGCTATTAGACACAGTGGGTGGAGCGGCTTAAGCTCTTAACCACTGCGCTGAATCGTCTGTCCGTCCATATTGTGTGTAGTTCAAATTAAGAACTTACTTATATTTTAAACTCACTTAAGCGCCAAAAATCATCCATTACAATCGATCGCCACACTTCAAATCGATTTATTTTAAAGCTCATAAAGTCACGAACGATCGCTAACACCTAAATTTAGATTTCGCCTTTCGCCCATACATCGATTCATTATTCAAATCATCCGTGAAACTAGTTTAAAACAAGTTCACGTGACTAGCACTTGTTTAAGTATGTTGGTGAACAATAAAGTAGGACAGACATAGATACCTACATACATACAGGCATATTTATTTATTACTAGTTTCTTCCCACGACTTCGTCTGCCTTGAATTTATTTTATTTTTGTTTTATATAAAAAAAAACGTAGACCCACTCTAGGATTTATTCCTGTGTCGTGGGTGCGTTTACAAACATGAAAATTCACATACACAAATACCCAGACCGAAACAAATAATTGTGGATCACACAAAGATTTGTCCCGTGCGGGAATCGAACCCGCGATTATTAGACACAGTGGGCGGAAAGGCTTAAGCTCTTAACCACTGCGATAACTCGTCCGTCCTTAACCACTGCGCTAAATTTTTACGGGAAAAAATATAGACGGGATAAAATTTAGACGGGAGCCTTACACTCTTCCGGGATAAAAGTATTCTGTGTGTTAATACAGGTACTAAACTATCTGTGTTACAAATTTTATCCATTTAACTGTTTTTCCGTGATTGAGTAAAAAAAACATTCAAACTTTCACATTTAAAATATTAGTAAGATAAGGAATACCACACATTATTTTGATAATAAAACACACTAAAGTTAAAAATATCTTGCAGCTGATGTGTACACTTATGATATGTGCGTACAACAATTACTCTCAGGTGCTTTAAAATTAAAAACAAAATTTATAACCAAAGAAGAACCAAAATAAAGAAAAATAAAAACGGCTGCTAACTTGTTTTATCGCAGAATTTATTGATTATGTAGCTAATACGACGAGTACTTAATTATTCTACATTACTTAAAGCAATGTTTGTATACCCCATATTTTAACTAAAACGTATTAAATTATTAATCAGAATAGCCGTAGACGGAGTAAAGAATACTCTACCACGCGATTGGTATCTAGGTAGTATTCTGGGCTTCAGACCTGCACCAATAGCCATCAGTCAGTTTTAAGAACTATATCGCACCTCCGCTCAAATAGTGCCATAACTCAAAAATCTATTTCGTTTTCTCTCCTCCTCACTTAAAAATTATATTTTATTATGCTATTTTATAGAAATTAAAAAACCGTATGTTTTAAATTCTATAAAATAGCACATATTAGTCTCGGCCGCTTTGTTAGGGCGTGTTTAAAATCAATACGCGTGTTTAAGGAACTTGCAGGTTAAGTTACTTGAAATGATAGAAAAAAGTACAATTTTGAGTTGTAACACTATTTGAGCGAAGGTGCGGTATGCTCGACCCTCTGCCACAGACTTTGGCAATTCGAAGGGCTGTATTGGTGACTTCTCCTGGAGGTCTCTTCGTTTCCGATTTAATACTGCAGGGAACCTCCGAGAATAGCTCTTTCCATTGCCTGTTGGATGACCTTAAGCCTTCTTATAAGGTTCATCGAGAGATAACATCTAGTCAGAGGCTCATAGAAACATGTTATTACTGTTGGGGTCAGATGTGGGTCAGATATAATTATTTTATGAAATAAAATCAAGCACATTGAAGCACGTATTACGGATCTCAATGTTATTTATATCGTGATTATCAATTTTATTTGCATTCAAAATTTTATAATATAGTTATTTTCTGTAGCATTTCATAACAAAATATCACGATATAAGTTAAGACCAATATAAATATACAAAGGCTCAGTTTAGTAAACTGATAATTATGATAGTCTCAAATTGTAAAACTTTTCTCCACAGGTGGCTAACATAACATTCATTTCTCGTAAATGCCCTCTACGTGTTGGGTTCACATGACCTTGTGTAAGCCTTTCATTCAAGGTACTGCTTGAAAAACATTAATCAGAACGAGACATAGATAAATTAGAAGATATTATAAAGGATTCCTACTAAGCCAATCGTCAAAACTGTATAAAATAGTGTAATAGTGTATGTAAAAAATCCACGTGCCATAAACACCCACATTCTAATTCCCATCATACTACCTGCCATGAAAGTAGTACTTACATTCCTGTTGTAGCCATTAGACTTGTACCACGGTCCTGGCACGGCGTAAAGACAGCGAGTTCACTGCAAATAAACATCGACGCTAGAAATAAAACTATTTTACGGATTTTATCGCGGTTTATTTTTTATTTTTATTTTTAGTTCCCGACGTTTCGAGTGCATTGCAGCACCCATGGTCACGGGAGGGAAAAATAAAAATAAAAAATAAACCGCGATAAAATCCGTAAAATAGTTTTATTTCATGTGTAATATTCGCGTAAATCTAAGAACTCAATATCGACGCTAGAAGCTTAAACCGAATCTCGCGTGTATTTTCGTAAGCGTACATCCATGATACCGATTGGTTCAGTTGTTGCACTGTAGGTTTGACGATGTCTTGATTTATTGCTTCGAACGTCAATCATTGCGCTTATTAAATCCATTCGTCACGGGTTTCATCCCTGCATAGAATAAATTTTTGTTTGATCTATAACTTTTTTTTGCCGCTCTGCTTATGTAATCCTCCTAGGAAAAATGCTTGTCTAATCCTCAAATTTTTGGGTGCTTGTGCATGTAAATTTCATATTTGTTAACAGATCCATAATAGGTTCAAGTGTAACATATTTCATTATAAATAATGAGAAGGAGAAATACTTATTTAAAAAGAGAGGAAATAAATATTGCGTTATTTCTTATACGGTCGTGTGTGCACTGGGATACGTAGTTACATAGTAGTAGAAAAACCTCTTCTATTTCTTGTAAATATCATTAAAAGCTACTAAACATTGACAGTTAGTATGATAAAGTGCTAGAGTGCTAATAAATTATTGCTCGTCCGTTGAGAGCCAGCTGGTTTAATAAGCTGTGGTTCTATGTCGAAACCAGTTTGTCCACGAGACAACTCACCGAGAAATCGTCGCCACTCCCTTGTGTCTTCTACGAAGAAAGTTGCCTTGCCTTTCCAATATGGTTGCCACAACACGGTTGGTGAGGTCTTTTTGTAAAATAATTTTTTGTCAAATTCCTCCATTAATTTATATTGCTTAAGAACACAATTATCTGTGGATATGGATAGGAAAAATATTGAATGGAGACGTTAAAATATGGTAACATTGTCTGCATGGTTTTTGAACAGGAAAAATAAACAAGTGATTTATTAAGAAAGTACAAAAAAACTATAGAAATGGTTATGCAGAGCTTTATTTTTGATACAGTATAATAATTATGCGACGTTATTATGAGACCAACGTTAATGCCCCATATAACAGTGTTGTCATTTTACTGTTAAAACTTCAAGTTTTCTTTTTTTAACCATGATGGAGAACACAGTTCTAATAAGTTCTCTTCTTACAGACATCTCTAGCCTTTTCCATTCTCATAATTCTTATTGACTCGTCCATGACATAAAATACAATTGGTCAAGACTTTTGGTTCATAATGTAGATAGTGCAGCTCTTTCCCAATATCTAGATGGTTCCTTATATCTGTTTCGTCATGTAGTAGAAACGCTACAGTCCTTTTATATATATTTATACATCTAAATCAATGTCCTTATCCAAAGTTTTTGACTGGTGTCTCAGGTATGGATTTACCGAGGAGGCTTTGAATTCATTAATTTAAGATTTCTTAGGAGCGACAGCCCTAGCCGCAAATAGTGTTATGATCTGTTCTCGAATGACAGTCGCTTGTTATTACCTTATTAGTAAGATCTTGATTGTAGAAACGGCCTATAATATTTAATGCTATTACATTCACTTGGCTTTACCCGGGTTATTTAATTTAACATCTGATTTACAATGCGAAAGTGTAGCAGGTACCAGGAAAGACTTAGATGAAATCGATCATGTCTTATAAGCAAATCAAACATCTTCGTAAGCGTTTATAAGACGAATTATGATAATTGAGGAGACGAAAGATGGAATTAATGAAGTTGGACCTCAGTAAACTATGCCTACGCCGCCGCAAAGGATCTGACTTGACAATATGACAGATAAATAAACAAGTCATTGCCCCTAGTAACAATAGAATTATAAATATGGCTGCGAAATATGAGTGAACTTTGTAAGACTCCGCTAAAACTGGCTTTGTGAAAACAAAAGATCCGTGGGCTGCACATTTCTTTTTTCTCATACGGCATACCTAGGTTCATATTACTAAAACTATGCGCCGGTATTTATGACAATAATCAAATTTCACTAAATAAAATCTTAAAACCCACATTATAACCTATAAATTTCACATGAAATATACAGAATTAGCACCTATCTACTAATTGATAGCGATCATAAATTAAAAGAACTTTATCTCTTAATATTCGACATCCATTAATCTGCAAGTTTCTTTGAACTCGCAGTATAGTAGAAGTTATGTAACTATTAAAAAGTATGTATGTATTAGAAGAGGTACAAATTGGACATTCAATTAATATCAATAAAAAACCTTAAATATATAAGACTGTGATAAATAGAGAAACAACTAACCAAAACCTGAGCCAGTATCGTGAAGATAAAGTTAAAATAAAAGATATTTACAATGACAGTGCACATAACAACATTAAGATGAAACAAAGAATGAAATCATGATTAGATATTATAAAACAGACGGAAGAGGAAAATTAATAATTGAATAGATTCAAATTTTTATTTCGAAGATAATCAATTTCGTCTATTGAATTATTTCTGTTTTGGTGGTCGTTATGCTAACAGATTGAAAAATAGATTTTGTTTTGCTTCTAGAAATAAGTAAAATAGTTTTAGAAATTTACACATATCAGAAAGAACACAAATGTTCGCATTCATATAGCACAAACAACCATAAACCACTTGAGAATATCTAGGTAATCATCAAAACAATGCTGACATCAATTCTAGTGATTAATTTAGAAATTTTGGACGTGAAAGTGCAGATCAAATTGTTTAATTATTTAGTAAAAGTGTTGTTAATGAAGAAATCATTGTGAACTTTCTATTTGAGAAAAGACCAAGTTTTCAGTTTTTGAAAATTGAAGATTATCCTCATATCTAACAATAATTATCTTTACAACTGTAATACTAAAAGAGATATCCACAAAAGTTTGTTCGTGACATTGGAAATAGGTGAAACAAAGAAAAATAACTTAGAAAAATATACCCAGGATTAATATAAAGAAAATATTTAATTCTTAGATTTGATTAACGATAGTGATATCAATTATGAATTTAAAAATAAGTTGGTATATATATTTAATCAAAATTTTAAAATTTGATTAATTACTGCCTCGTTGGTCTGGTGGCAAAACGCATCGCTTTGTGATCACGAGGTCCTGGGTTCAAATCCTAGGTCGGACAAATGTAGTTTTTCTAACGAAAATTCCCAGTATGAGTCCGGACTCTGGAATTGTGCCCGGTATATGGCAATAGGCTCGCCCCTTATTACATGGGACCTACCATCGTCGGCGAAATGTGGGTGTACTCAATACACCTCTGCCACCCCCGCTGGCGTGACGGCGTTTTTTTTTTGATTAATTATAATGATATTTAAAAGTGAAAGGATTTCTTCATTACGTAGTATATAAATAAATTAATTAAGTTATTTTAGTAAAGTACTATTAAAGAAATGTGTTGTTTTGATTGATTTTTATTTTATTAAATATAAGTGTCATAATAAACTATTTATAATAAACTTCTTTTACTCCAGAGCGTGATGAATTAGATAGGCTTATCTCTTAATACTTTTATTTTTATTTTAATTGAAACTCAACTCTGAATCAAAACCTGAACTAAATCATTCCTTCTCTTCCACAGCCCGTGGCAAAAAAAAGAAGATCAAGCAGCTCTTGCCCCTCCTCGCTCTCGCCAAACTGAAGATTATGTCTCTCATCCCCCTCTTCCTTGCAATCATCGCCTTCGCCGCCGCCAAGGCAGTCATGCTCGCTAAGATTTCTCTTCTTGTCGCCGGTATCATTGCCTTGAAGAAGCTTTTGGCTAGCAAAAATCATGAGACCAGTTACGAAGTCGTTGCCCATCCCCACCATGAGGAGCATTACGCAAGCAGTGGTCACGGCTGGGGCAGATCTATCGATGACGCCCAAGACTTAGCTTACTCGAGCCATATCAAATCAGACTAAGTTAAGGTATCCTTCATGGTTACATTTTGAGTCCCATAAGTTATATTATTGATGCATGTGTGAATTTGGAATGTATGACTACGTATTGAGTCTATTTATTGGTAGTTTTAAGTGATGTTTATTTAATTATTTATTAATCCCTTTGTAAGGGAGCGACACGACGTGTTGTTTGTTATTGTTTTCCCAAAAATAATTGTTCGTTTGTTTGTATGTCCTTGTACTATATTAGTATATTTTTCACACCCTGTACGGTATCCGTATTTTGTGTATATTTTCATCTTGAAAAAATCTTTAATTACTTTTTTATTATTTTTATCTAGTCTCTTGCTAAGTCTTAATTATAATTTTACTTTATCGTATCTTCCTATTGATTAAAATACACATTGTGTTTAGTGTTTTATATAATTACGTTTAAATAAGCACGTTTCTGTTATTTACGTATCTTTTGTGATAATAGTTATTATTTTATTGTCTTTATTATATATATGTACATATATTGCGTCTGCATATAATATCATGTTTTATACATAATTTTCTTTATAAATAATTTAATGTAATATTTTCTATTTATTTTTTCACATTTTTGTAATTATGTATGTGTAATACGTGTATATATTATATTTTTATTTCTATTCCGCCTTCTAGTACAAAGTATAATTTTCAATATGTTTTTTTATTTTATGTATTTGTGTGTCATATCATCGTACAAATAAAGAACTGAATTTGTTTTCGTCTTTTTCTTATAACTTTCAACCTTATATCCATTTCCGAGTTCCAGTATTTCTTGTTTGAAAACGTAACCTCAAAATTACAATCAGCCATATCGCCTGGTAATGTGCAGGGAAGGGGAAGTCAAGATGAGTAATGCGAGCATATGAAGCTAAGATCAGTCTGGTTGTCAGTAGACCAATGACGCATTTACGGGCACAAGCTAGGCGATCAACCCCAAATTATATTTACGAGCTTTTATTTAACTTATAATAGTAAGTCAACCTATACTATCCTAATACTAGGCAAAGGCATACTCTATAAATCGAGTCCCTGTCCCAGTACGGTCTAGTGGAGGCAATGTTGTGGCCACTTGCTCTTGGAACTAATCAAGCCACCTACAATGCTTCCAACGAAGAACTCGACTCTCTCACATTCACAGACTTCGAACGGTTCCTACTCATTACGTATATTGTATTCAATTAAACTTTAAAACTTTCATGTTTTAGTTGTGATTGCAATCTTATAACAAGTGTAATATAAAGGCGACAGTATTTCCGAAGACATCGAAATAAAATTCTTGTTAGCAAGAGATTTTTATGTTGAGAGAAAAAAGTTTTAAAGTTTGATTGGCATAGACTTATAGTTCGTGTTGTGAGAGTCAAGATCGAGTTAGTTGAGTGAGTCATGTTCTTGTTTTTTTATTGAGGACTGGTCAGCAACCCCTATCTCACCTGATAGAACGTGACGATGAAGTCGGAGATGTATCTCGCTGACTGAGTAATATTTACTCTGAAATAGGGTGTGTGTGTGAATGATCTACGCTGTTGGCCGCGGGGCCTTTCCAGCTTCACCGGACAATCTCTGAAATAGGGTAAGGAGATGGAAGTTAGACCGAGTTACGAATTGGTAAGATCAGGGTAGACCCACCTCCTTGTGTGGTAACTCCGGGCAACATGCCGGAACACGACTGGGTCGCTTGGTGACATGACGCTTGTAGGGGGCGGCAGCCACGGCGGTAGCCTACCACCGGTGACGATGCTGCTCGTTTAGTACTGCCCATGGACCACGTGTAGAGAATCGAGACTAAATCCTACGAATGCGAGCGGCTTTGTCCCCCAAGTGTGAAATGAAGAATATCCAATTATATGTTAGATATGTACATAGATATTATCAGTAAGGGTGGCCGCACATAAATATCATGCTCAAATGTTATAACTTTCGCTTCACAACCAGACCGTTTTATCATTATCATTCACAAAATCAATGTGTGTGAACTCAATAAAGTACGTATTTTACTGTCATTCTATCTTATAATTTCAATCAAGGTTGCGTAGTCAGCACATCATACACTATCGAAAGCTTCGTTCGGATCCACCTTGTGGGCGAGCCAACACACACAGGGGATAAAATAAAACACGAACTTTTTCACACCGTCACGCCTATAATCTCCATGCGGAGGTGGCAGAGGTGTACTGTGTACGCCCACTTTTCGCCGACGATGTAAAGTCTCATGTTATAAGGGCGAGCCTATTGCTACGAGTATGTACCACATGTAGTATGCGCACAATTCCAGACTCCGAACTGATACTGGGAATTTTTCAATAGATAAAATACATTTGTCCAATCTAGGATTTGAGACTCAAGTTTTTAGTCAATGTGTGTTGCCACTGATAACATACAGATCAGAAACTTGGTCTCTTACAATAGGTCTCATAAAAAAGCTCAAAGTTGGTCAGCGAGCTTTAGAAAGTACTATGTTCGGCGTTTTTCTACGTGATCGAAAATAGGAATGAGGAGATTCGTAGAAGAACCAAGGTCACCGACATAGCCCATAGGATTAGCAAGCTGAGTGGCAATGGGCGGGCCACAAAGAAGATCGGACGGGTGTTGAGGTAGAAAGATTCTAGAATGGAGACCACGTATTGGCAAGCGCAGTGTGTGACGGCCTCCTGCCAGATAGACTGACGATCTTGTGAAGGTTGCAGGAAGTCGTTGGATGTAAGTGGCATCGGACTGGTTACGCTGGAAAGCGATTGGGGAGGCCTATGTTCAGCAGTACACAAGTATAGGATGAAGGATTTAAACCCAGGACCTCGTGATTGTAAAGTGCATTATTCTAGACGAAAGAAACGTTTAAAAAATATAATTAAACACTATTTAGTTACTTCTTGATTAGCGTTACTCTATAAAACTGGTTAGTTATACTTCGGATAGGCCCTCTCAGAGATGGAGAAATTAGTGCATAGACTTATTTGTAACTTTGATTATCGATTAGACTTTACACAAACAAAAAAACAAAATAATAAACACCGTCACGCATATATTCCCCAAGCAGGGGTGGCAGAGGTGTACTGTGTACACCCACTTTTTGCCGACGATGTTCCGACCTAGGATTTGGACCTCGTGATCGCAGAGCACATCATTCGCCACTAGACCAACGAGGCAGTCCAATGTTTTATCTTAGGAAAAAATCTGTTGAACCTCTATACTCTCTACCTACTCCACAAGGAATTTGGCGTAATGATATAGAAAGTTAGTTTAACTTTATTTTTTTGATCTATTTCTTTTTTCTATCTTTACCACCACGCCAGATCCATTGCAGTGTAGATAGAGAGTAAAGATCCTTGTCACTCTGTAACGACTACTTCATAAATAACAATTCAAAATTAATATGTTCTATCAAGTTGCTAACACAATGTGCTAGTATGGTCCGACTTATGCCCTCTTGTTCAAAATTTCGCCATGACGAATAACAATATACAATGATATACTAGGTCAGAAGTTCATCTATAGAATAATTTTCCTCAGTGACTGGCTATAATATTTTATAAGCCAATATTATTGATTATTTTCCTTGTAATCACTATACGAAATTCGACAGACGGCTTGGACCAGTGGTTAAGCCGTTCCATCCATCGAGTAGTAGCATGTGTTTCACAAATACCTGTTTCGGTATTTGTGTATACGAATTTCGTGTTTGAAAACACAGCTACGGTACAGGAATCATTTCTAGTGTTAGATCATGGTTTTTTAAATAAGAAAAAGCTACTTCATAAGGCGAAAAAGGTCTGATGAAACTGAAAAGTGGTTATGGAAATTCTTCAACTATATAAGATAGCCCTATCGTGATTGCATTGGTTGGATTTGTCTTAACAAATAGTATAGGTTTAGGTTGAGACTGATCTGAGAAGATTCATAGAAGAACCAGAGTCGCCTACATAGCCCTCAGGATTAGCAAGCTGACGTGGCAATGGGCGGGCCACATAGCCCGAAGTTCGGACGGGCGTTGGGGTCGAAAGATTCTTGAGTAGAGACCACGGGCAAGCCAAGCGTGGGACGACCGCCTGCCAGATGGACCGACGATTTTGTGAAGAAAAGTCATTGGATGCAGGCGGTATATGACCAATTAGGCTGGAAAGTGGTTGGGAATGCATATGATCAGCAGTGCACAAGTATAGGCTTAATTGATAATGAGATTGAGTCTGAGCAAAGGTGGCTGAGGTGTACTATACACATGCATATTTCTCGACAATATTATTTGTCAATGTAATACAGGTTGTTCTTGATACCACTTTACTAAGCACAACTTAGACTCCCGACTGCTCCTGGGAATTTTCCAATAGAAAAATCTGAATAACATTTTATCTGACCTGAAATTCGAACCTAGGACTTACTAGTTTCTACTATAGGCCACTTGACCATCGAGGCAGTATTTATAAATAAATTAATTGGAAAAATACTCTTCCACCACTGTGGAGAAGATACAAGCAAAAATATCCAGGGTAACTTCTAAAATATTTTTTATTTAAGTTATTAATTGTAGAACCAATTATTACTTTGTACTCTCTGCCTACCCCGCACGAGATCTGGCTATGACTTAGCTAGATAGATAGAATTACTATTATGTTCATTGTGTCTTCATTAAAAAAACTGCCTCGTTGGTCTGGTGGCAAAGCGCATCGCTTTGTGATCACGAGGTCCTGGGTTCAAATCCTAGGTCGGACAAATGTAGTTTTTCTAACGAAAAATTTCCAGTACGAGTCCGGAGTCTGGAATTGTGCCCGGTATATGGCAATAGGCTCGCCCCCTATTACATGGGACCTAACATCGTTGGCGAAACGTGGGTGTATTCAGTACACCTCTGCCACCCCCTCTGGGGAATATAGGCGTGACGGATTAAAAAAACAGTCAATCTTGATGCTACTTTTTTTAGACAAACTACAAAACTTAAAAAACCATAAAGTCTTTTATCATAGGATATTAGATAATATATCTCAGTTTTTATTATGTTTTCTCATCTCATGCTTTAAATAGGTAGAAGTATTAATAAAAAAATACTTATGAAATGATGTGCTGAAGAATGACGACAATCACGCCCCCTATGACTATGAGACTACAAATACATCGGTGAAGAAGTGTACGATGCACACCTCTCCTTACTCCATCTATTAATTGAGGAGTTTCTAAATATTGAATGAAATTACACTTTTACCGTCGTATCGTAATATGTTAATATTGTTAAATAACAGTATCTTTTTCAATGAAATTTATGCGCGAAACGTATGGAGGAAACGTGGTAATATGACGCAAGATAGATGCGACATGCCGACTGGACGATAAGCGGCAGATGATGTAAGTTAAATGCGGCATGTACAGACTTTTAGGTCGTGATGGTTATACTGATTCTTTTGTACTGTCTTGAAGAGTGGAATATGAATTCATATAAAACAAGAAACAAAGATAAAAAATAAGTTATTTTATAATATTATTCAGCCAGCCAGCATTTTGCTCGCCATGTCCGCCGTATGAATAGCATCGTGGGCCGTATGAATAGCATAATCACCAACATCGCGACAGGCTCAGGAGATGGCGGGATGAACTGGATGCCTTTATAAAGGATTAGCCCTCAAAAGCTTCAAATAGAATAGAAAGGATACGATGGAGGGGGCCCTTTACCCAACAGTGGGACGTATGGACAAGTGGATGGTTTGTTTATTTATTTAGTATCTAAAAGACGGTCAAAGGTGCGGTCGTGGTCGACCGACGAAGATGGCGTGACGACTTGGACACTTTTGCGGGAAAGATCGCCCAGAATCGATCTATGTGGAGACGTCAAGGGGAGGCCTTTGCCCAGCAGCGGGACACAGGCCATTAAAAAAAACAAAACAAAAATAATATATTTAGTAAATAAAAAAAAATCATGAGCTGCCCCGCATGGGTGGTGCAAAGCACTATATACATTCTACCGCGTGGTAAGGTATTCTTCACTTACCTACATCAAAGATTATTCCGATTTACTCTCATATCGGTGTTATGGTCTTCTAAAAGACGTCAATTGTTCTGCAGTTGACGTCTTTTGGGGTTGACCAAAGGCCGTATCAAAGGCGTCCTCCAAAGATCGCTATTACGACCGGCTTTATGCTGTGCGAATCCAGCTTTTACCTGTGACCTTCTTTAGGTCATCCACCATGTGCTGGGCCTGCCCACTCCACTTCCAGTACAAGATCTCCACTCGAGAACCTTACTGCTCCAACGGCCATAAGTTCTACTAACAATGTGCTCGCCCACTGCCACTTAAGCAAATGCCCAACGCAAATTATTATTTGTTAGTGATTGTATTTAAAATAAGTGGAAGTATGTAATCAGCAACTTTTTTACCTATGATATGATATTTAAAATTTGTTATTAGTCTGTAAGCTTTCTATATAAAATGAATACATATATTTTTATAGTAGTATTTACTCTTGTTGGTGGATGTATAAATAGATCGACTCACCAGACATTAAGGCGTCAGAATGCAACATCTACCTTACGTCGTGCTGTAACAAGTTTTAAACTGGTCCTATTAAGTATAATTATCAAATATCCACAGCAACAGTTGAGTAACGATGGTTACGATTAAGGCCGGTAGTACACCGCAGAATACGTCGGTCTTGTGATGTATTATTTGCCTCATGATTTCCAGACACTGCCTTGTTAGTCTATGATGCACATAGCGTTTACGAGGTCTGGCGTTCGATCTTATATTAGACAAAGTGTAACTAATTTTTCTATGGAAGAATCCCAGTATCAGTAGAGAGAGAGAGAAAGCGAGCTTTTGGATAGGCTTACTAACGTTTCGCCACATAACCGATGCACCGCGACAGGAGCGCGACAGTGGCGCAGTTTGAGAAGCTGTAATGTACTGAAATGTACCATTCCCTACGTTTGCCATCGCGCTCGACGCGATTAGAAACGAAGCACGGGGCGAGCGAGACGCCAATACGCGTGCGAGCGTATCGTTAGTGTCGGACGGCTGCCCGGCCGGCGAGACGTAGCTCCCGCATGGTGTGACGTGCACCGCTATGTCGACCGTTTACCGAGCGTAGCCGAGAGCTTCCGTCGTACTATTTGACCAAAACTTTATTGATGTCATTAATGTTTTTTTCATAAAGCGTATACAATTTTACAGCTACGCTCCGTCCACTTGGATTCATTTATGGAACCTAGTTTTATTTTTCTTGGGCCCGTCGAGCTACTCGAACGAATTGTTGACCTTTCAACTATCGTCTTGATTTCGAGTGGAAAGAAACATCACAGTAAGACTATTTTAAGATATGAAATATTAAGAAGTCCGATGGAATGTTGTGCGAGGCACAAGGGGGTTTCAGGTCTGGAAGAGGATGTTCGGATCAAGTCTTCTCACTCCGCAACATCGTAGAGAAGCATCTGGCAGTGGGCCGGAAGGTTTTCTGCGGTTTTGTAGATCTGGAGAAGGCATTTGACAGAGTTGTGCGAAAGAGACTTTGGGACATTTTGCCAGAGTATGGTATAGATGGCACTCTGTTGCGAGCCGTCCAGTCCACTTATGTGGACTGCAAGGCATGCGTACGGGTGGGTGGTAACAGGTCACCCTGGTTTGACGTTAAAATCGGCGTCAAGCAGGGTTGCGTGTTGTCCGCTAGACTGTTTATAATATATCTGGACAAAAGTCTTCAAAGACTGAAAGCGATGAATGAAGGTGTACAAATGGGTGACTTAGTGGTAAACCATCTACTTTATGCAGATGACGCGGTTTTAATAGCGCCAACAGCCACTGATCTGCAAACACTAGTCACAGTTATGAAAGACGACTGCATGATCAATGGCTTACACTTGAATGTGAAGAAAACCAAGATTATGGTTTTTGAAAGGGAAGAAACCAGAACGAATGTAAGGATTGTGGTTGGTAACGATGTGCTGGAGCAAGTGAATGAGTTTGTATATCTTGGATGCGCCTTCAGTAAGGATGGGAAATACACCGCTGACATAGAGAGAAGAGTGAGTGCAGGGAACAGAGTGAATGGTGCGATGGGAAAGCTACTCGGGAGCCGGCACTTAAGCCATAAGGCGCAGCTGGCCATACATAACGGAGTTCTTGTCCCAACGCTGTTATATGGTAGCGAGAGCTGGGTATGTAAGAAGGAGAATGAAAGTAGGATAAATGCGGTAGAAATGCGAGCTCTGCGGAAGATGTGCGGAGTGAAGCTGACCGACCGCATTAGCAACAGCATAGTAAGACAGCGAGTAGGTATGAAAGATAGTATCGGTGTAAAGATGAGAAAGGGCATGCTCCGTTGGTTCGGGCATATAGAAAGAATGCCAGAGGAAAGAATGACAAAACAGATATACAATGTGAAAGTGAAAGGATGCAGGTACCGGGGAAGACCTAGACTATCTTACCACGACCAAATAAACCGAGTCTTATCTGATGGAAAAGTCAAGAGTCTCCGTAACCGGCGAGCGTGTATGAGACGAACTATGAGAGTCGAGGAAGCCAGAGAGGTATGTAAGGAAAGAACCTGTTGGAACTCTGTACTCTCTGCCTACCCCTCAAGGGATCTGGCGTGAGGTTATAGATAGATAGATAGATAGAAATATTAAGCATATTGCATCGATATCAACGTCCGCTCAGTGTGTCTTAAACCTACCTCCAGCCTGCGGCATCGCTCAGTTTACACATAAAAATTTATTTATTAAGGTGCAGCGGTACAAACGATTTATTAGGAAGAAAGTTTTATGCCAACCTGTTTATGAAATGACTCAAAACACGTGGAGTCTTGGAGCGCCTACAATGCAGCTGCCCGCAGGGCAGCTAGTGGCGAGCTATTTCTGAGTTATGACACCACGCGCCTAAGTCCTCCAGAGAGTCCATCAGGGCCCTCACTTCAGAATGTTTTCGTCAGTCGAGTGGATATCGAGGGGGGGGGGGCGTAGGACTCTTGGAAGAAAGGAGGCCTTAGAACTATATGCTCCAAGAGTAATTATGTTAGTAAAAAGAACACCGTCACGCCAATATTCCCCAAGCAGGGGTGACAGAGGTGTAATGGGTATACCCACTTTTTGTCGACGATGTTAGGTGCCATGTAATAGGGGGCGAGCCTAATACCATATACCGGACACAATTCCAGACTCCGGACTCATATATTGTGTATTACAAAGCAAAGCACGAACCCCACCCACTAGACCAACGAGGCAGCTAATAAAAAAATAATAGTAAACCTATATTTTTTTACAAAAAAACGTAGATCTATATAAGGAATTGTTCCTATGTCGTGGGTAGGTTAACAAACACGAAATTCTAATACATAAACACCCAGACAGATACAAACATTTGCGGGTCACAGAAATATTTTTCCATGCGAGAATCTAACGCGTGCCTACTCTTAAGTTCTTAACCGTCGGACTAAACAGTCGTCAAAATAAAAGTAAGCAAATAATTTAAAAAACCGGGAAACTTTGTCAGGATTAGGCGTGATCATATAAATAGGTAGGCAGATAAGGAAGGGAAGATCTTCCAGCTAGACGGGTGTATCTGGCGGGGCAGGCCCCGCCAGATACAAGCAACTCTCCCTGAGAGTTGTTGTCGGGGGCTTGTGTTACACGTTGTGCGCACTCTAATATCGCGTTCTAGACATGAATGGCGAATCGTCAGCACCATCTATTGGTAGGTAGTCGCAACTGTGTAGTGATGTATAGGGGTCGCTACACTATCAATTGATAACCAATCCCCTATAAACATAATCCCACGTTACACAAACCTCACTACATCGGGAATCGAAGCCACACCACTTCATAATCACATGTCTAATTGGTGACATGCCACCGGATCTTCCTCTGCCGATCCCACAAACAATGGGCGTGACAATAAAAACGATGTAGTGAAAACTTTTTTTTTATAACGTGTGAAACTAAAGACTATTAGACTAGCCTATTCATGATTTTCACACAGCCTGACTTCTAGAGATCTGTATAGAAGATTAAAAAAACCATTAGAATATAAAGACATCCCTGCTGAACCGCGGTGGTTTAGCGATCACCAAGATTTAGTAGCTTTCGGCTCGGTCGAACTGAGATGGGTGACCGTTTGTAGCAATTCATCTTTTAAGCGTCTTCGTGCTTAAAAAGACGCTTTTAGGTGTTGTTTCTGGATGCTACCTACCGTGGGAGACGTTAAGCTAAGTTGGATGTGTTATAGGAAGCTTAATAAGTTCCAACAGCAGATAGCCACAAACCTGCCTCCACCAATACGTACTGGGTCCGTGTGCTGCTATATGATCTAATTTCTTTATCCTCAGTTTATAAGAAAGAAAATTGCCTAGTAGCGAGAAATGAGAAAACATGTTTATTTATTAGTCTCCAATTCAGCTAGTAGGAGTTTGATGCAAGAACGAAGATCATACCCAATGGAGCCCTAGTTGGAGAGCTTTATCTGGACAAAGCTCTGCTAAACTAGGGCTCAGCAGTTCACTGCTGGAAGTGAATTGCTGAAGACTAAATGAAGATGATAATAATTAATTACATCTGATAAATTACACACTAGTTTGATAAATATCTGAAAAATTCTGGCCTACAGAATCAGAAATTATGCCCAATATAATAGCAATAGGCTTCACCCTATTAGTTAGAGATTCTAATATCATTTGGAGCAGAATGGAATTATGGTATATTATAAAGTCAAAGTCAAAGTCAAAAATCATTTATTTGTTCAGGCCAATACAATATCGCTCACAAAGACTAGACTAGAATCTTTTATTTAAGAATCTAATATACACAATAAACCACTAGCCCGTTTCAGAAATACATGCGTGACGGACGCTTATAATATAATCAGAACCCGTTCATTGATATCCTAATCACACTTCACAGAAAACCTCACTAGAATAGCACTACATTCTCACAATCAAGCAACTTTACTGCCAATAAAGTCATTTAGTAGCCATGCATTTTTTGAAGCGGTACTTTTATATGTACAAAGAAGAGAAAATTTGCGGTGATCAAGTTTATGATGATGACAGTAACATGGTCGTAAAATGTAATGATATTTAAGATTATAGTAAATAAAATGACTCGTTGGACTGTGGTGAATGCTCATCGATCATGAATCTCTCGGCATGAATTCTAGTTTAGACAAAGTAAATATGTTATTTTCTATATATTGAAAAAAAATTGGTCCGTTGGTCCAAATTTATTAATTATTCTAGTATCGCGAGTGCATTTACAAACATTTTTTTTCTTTTTTAATATTTAGTTACACACTAGGATTTATTCCTGTATAGAGAGTGCGTTTACAAACATAAAAAATCACATACACAAATACCCAGCCCGAAACAAATAACTGTGGGTCCCACAAAGATTTGTCCCGCGCGGGAATCGAACCCGCGACTATTAGACACAGTGGGCGGAGCGACTTAACCTCTAAACCACTGCGCTAAATCGTCCGTTGAAAATTAAGACCTAAACAACGTTAAAACCAAAAGTGTTTTATTCATGTCGAAATACCTATAAATAGTGAAGAAAGAAAACGCTAGTAATTACTTTAAATTCTACCACCCGTACGAAATATCATTTCTGTGAAGAAGAAGGGAAAACGACTCAATTTTACAATTATTATTGTGTATACTGTCATTACTATTGATTGATTGATTGATACTGTCATTATAAGGTTTGGGAGAACAAAATGCGCGCGCGCGAACGACTGTCTCGTTAGCCTAGTGGCAAAGCGCATCGCTTTGTGATCACGAGTGGTTCAAATACTATGTCGGGCAAATGAAGTTTATCTAACGAAAACTTCCGGTACGAGTACGGAGTCTGCATTGTGCTGGGTATATGGCAATAGGCTCGCCCCTGACATGGGAAACTTAGGTGTACTCAATACACCTTTGCCACCCCCGCTTGGGGAATATAGGCGTGACGGAGAACATAACAAAACGAGCCGTATGGACAGACTTAAGTATGATTAAAACATAAACTTACACTCAGTGATGTCAATCAGTGCCTACATAGTCATCGCATTTATAAAATACCAAGCTGTACCGGATAGCGGATGTACAGAACACCTGACTCAATATTACATCATCTTTAGAAAACCTGGAAACGGGAAGTCGTTTAATCGACACGCACCTCATAAATCATTAACGAAGAACGCCTCAAGAGAAATTTTCCCTTCGCTTACACATTCAGTATGTGACCAGAAACGACTCAATGATTCGTCCTACCAGCCAACTTTGTACCTAGAAAACGGTCAACCCATCTCCGTGAAGCTACAATCAATTTGGAACTTAACCTTCTCAAAGATAGAAGTTGTTTTTGGGATATTCAACATTTGTTGAATATACAATGACTCTCTCTTCGATTTAAATGTAATTGTTTGAATAGTGTTGTCAATAGTTAAGAATAGGATGAGAGACAATTAATGGATTTTAAAATGAATGAATATGGAAAAATGGTTATTGCAGTATTAAAATTGAGTGAAACTAAAATATTAATTTGCTAAGAAATGTCCAATGGACGATATTGAATTATTTATTTTCATAAAATAAAACAATTTTAAGGATAAGTAAGATACGTTCTCGTCATTTCGGGTGCCTTAGTGCACCCACCCTGCAAGGCGCTCGTAGCACTGTGCGAACGCGGTGTTCGTAACGATTACCAAGGTTAAGCAGCATTGGACTCGGTCGGCCTGAGATGGGTGACCGTTTGTGGCATTTTCATATTTGAGCGTCTCCGTGCTTTGTGAGGCACGCTAAGCTGTTGGTCTCGGTTACTGCGTAATGTGGTAGTCATTTAGCCGAGTTGGAAGCCTTAAAAGGCGGCTTGAAAAGTTCCAACAGCAGGTGGCCACAATCCTGCCTCCACCAATCCGCACTGGGTCTGCGTGGTGAAGTATGACCTAATCTCTCTCATCTCAATTTGTGAGACCTTTGCCCAGCTGTGGGCAGTATAGGCTGATATACAAATGCAAATAGTATATTATATTTGCAGGGGTGCTTACAAACTGTCATGTTTTCATTAGGATTTTTTAACTTAATATTTTACCACCGGATTGAAACCACCACTGAGAAGATCCAGCGAAAAAATCAGTGGACTTGTTTTTTTTTTGTCTAATTCTCTATTATTACTTTTTTCCTCATTTTCTGTATAGGACCAGTATTATATTATGTCTGTGATGGGTGACCGCTTGTAGCATTTTAATTTTCGAGCGTCTCCAGGCTTCGAAAGGCATGTTAAGTCGTTGGTCCCAGTTAACAGTCGTTAAGCCGAGTTGGAAGCCTTAAAAGGCGGCTGGATAAGTTCCAACAGCAGGTGGCCACAAACCTGCCTCTATCAACCCGCATTGGGTTCGCGTATTTGGAGTATAACCTTATCTTATCTCTCTCACCTCGATTTGTGAGAGAAGGGCTTTGCCCAGCACTGAGACAGCAATGCTGTTTTATTATTACTTCGCCCATTATTCTGGGTTTGACTGAGGTGTGTATAATCTATATCTCATGTTAATTCCTGCTTTTTAATTATCTTTCTTGGTTGTCTACGCAGAATGTTTTCTAAAAGTGTGATCAAAAATGTTAATATCATCGAAGATATAATTGCCTATTTAAAAACAGTTATGTATATACACAGAGAAATGAAGTATTTTCTTGTCACCATTTTAAGCGGATAATATATAATAAGTGTTTTACTTATAATATTTTGTAGATAATTCCTACATATTATGCATTATTTTAATTATAATTTATTAAAACTGATTCCTAATTTGATTTTCAGTTAAATGAAATTTTTTACTATGTGAAATTGAAATCGAATAAACGTTTGAATCCACTAAATAAATTGAGAGTTCATCGTTAATATCACTACATAGATTAAAGCACATAAATTTATCAAAATAATCGCTAACATTTTTATCACATAAAATTAACAAAAAAACTGCTACTGCCTATCACGTCTTAACTAAGTATGTCAAAAAAAAATGAAAGGAAGAACGAATTAGTAATGAATTTACAGAAAAAAAATGCGTATTATGTAATAATTATTCACGAATCAAAGAAAGTTATTACGTGACCGCTGAAGTATGGTTTACTTAACCGATGAAATCAAAAGTGATTAAACATGAACAGGTGTTGGCAATAACTATGAATAAATAACATAATAATGTAGTTTATATTCCAAATAGCCGTTTCGCTGTTGTCTTATGTACTGGAAGAACTTTCGCTCTGTACAAACAACTGTGCCTATAAATGGGTGATTAGACAATTTACTTTTGAATACAAATGGTCAAAAATTCAGGTGATGATATAAGACTATTGATGGGATATAGAAAGCGTTTTGCGAAACCCTCACGGATTGTATGGAACCGGAAATATGCATGGTATTCAAAATACTCCGGTTGGTGTGACGGATTTTGTAAGATTTCCTTGATTGACTCGAAATTGTCTGCGTAAGTGTCACCTACTTAGTGAATTAACTAAGTCTTATGTTAAAAAAAATATTTTGATAATAAGTCATGAAAGTCTTTGGAAAGTGCCTTTTCTTATTTATAAAATCTTAAAAAATGAAATGTGACTGCCTCGTTGGTCTGGTGGCAAAGCGCATCGCTTTGTGATCAAGAGGTCCTGGGTTCAAATCCTAGGTCGGACAAATGTAGTTTTTCTAACGAAAAATTCCCAGTACGAGTCCGAAGTCTGGAATTGTGCCCGGTATATGTCAATAGGCTCGCCCCCCTATTACGTGGGACCTAACATCGTCGGCGAAACGTGGGTGTACTCAGTACACCTCTGCCACCCCCTCTGGGGAATATAGGCGTGACGGTTAAAAAATGAATCTTTTGAAAAAGAAATTTTCATTTGTTTATTAAATATAAATTATATATTAAGACAACTAGTTGGAAAAATGTATGTTACATTTAATAATATTATTAATATAATTATATGCAATTTTTTATTGATTTCAAACATGAAAAACAATACAATATTGTATTCTAGATGAACAATTGATTCTATATTAAAACTGATGTCATTCTAATTCCTTATATACATTAAAAAAATAAGAAATAAATATATCAATATTAAAAAAAACCCCACAAGTAATACTCAAGCCCATTGAAATGATCACTGTTTTACCTCCACATTTATAAATAGAAAAAATAATCATCAATATACTAAATAAAAAAAAGAACAAAAAATAACACGCAACAAAATAAAATAAAAAACAATACAACTAAACCACTGGCCCCATTTGAATATTGACTATAACACATAAAGCATACTGAAATGAACCTGTCGAACGCACCACCGTAGGACACCTACACATTATTTGAATTTCATCATAGGCCTCACGCACACACCGCCCGTACGTGACATATGGAACTACTCGGAGGGGGGACACGAAATAAAACTGAACCGCATACAATGATCTTTAACAATTTGAGTTTAGCCATCGAGAAAGATGAGAGCTGTGGTGCTATTGTGTGCTGTTGCGGTGGCTGTGGCTTTGCCGATGCCCAAGGAGGATGGAGCTGCCGAGAGATTCATCTCGACTCTCAAGGATTGCCTGGAAACCGACACCACGTTGTGTCTGAAGGTGTGTGAAGTGATAGTGAAGTGAAGTGACTGATAAAAGTGAATTTAGGATTAGTTCTGTGGGTTCGATTCCCGATTTGTTAAATATTATTGGGGATGTGCTTTAAAATATTGGACTTTTGAGGGGATTGATAAATAGTGTATTAGAGTTTTTCTTGGTTTTTAAATACAGAATTAAAATTTGACAAATCAAATTTAGTGGATAATTTTGAATACACAATAGGTGTAAATGAACTAGAAACTTTAAAAAAAACGTAGAGTAAATTGATACAACATTTAATAGTTCATTCAGACAAAATGATTAAGACATGAACTTGTTAATTATTAAAGCATTTTAATTAACAATGAATCTAAGATATCTACAAAATGTCCTCAATTTTTAATTAATAAAAAAAATGATATCACTAAATAATATTTCAAATTTAACAAAGAACTTATACAAAAATTTCTTTTACAGGAAAAAGCAATGCGGTTTACCGATAAGCTGGCATCTTCTACCAGCCTTGAAATCCTTGATGGAGTGAGCTTCAAGAACAATGGTAACTACCGTTCAGCCAGGAGTTACGAGCCTCTACCTGATGAACCTAAAGCTAGGGAACTGAGGGTTGAAGAAAGAATCATGGAGAATGTTGTGGACTTCCTAGATAGCCACGTCCTGCAGCTGAGAATGCCGAAAGCTTTTGAAGAAGATAACTCTGTTGAAGAGGAAGGTATGTAAATTTGTAGGACATGATTTTAGAAAAGCATTGCTTGTATTATTATTTATTTATGTATTAAATAGCTACAATGTTAACTTAAATAAAGCACAAAATAGAAACGAGACAAAGTGCTTAATCTCTATAGGCTTACATAAAATATTGAGGTACCAAATAGACTTGGCCAAACATAACAAAATTCATATAAGAATAGCGTTTATATGGTTTTGAAAATAATTTAAAGGATAGAGTAAACAATAGATACAAATTATAATAAAAAAAAACTCAAAGCTTAGAAAATCACAGGACAATTAATTAAATTAGACTTTTATGAAAGATTATGTCCTTGTCAACCATATGTTAAACCTGATGTGATAAAAATATCTATCTAGCGTAAACTTTTACTACGCGCTTTTAAGTCGTTTTTATTTACAATAGATTATCATAAAAACTAACTATACTAAAATAAAACTTCACCACTTTAAACCATACAGACAGCGATAATATAAACATAATTACTAACAAATCAAACGCTACGAAAGTTTCGTTTAAAAATAAGCAATTAAAAATTAAACTTTTATAGTTTGCAATAGAAATAAATTTAATAGTCTTATATTTTTTACTACATCATTTGTCAGTCTTCAAGTCATCAACACTAGATATAAAGATGGTATTATAAAAAAATTGAATTTATTTTCGATAGTATCACGTAAACAATACTTTTCACAAACTGAAATTAAAACGAAAAAATTAAAGTTACAGAGGAGAAGATATTCGTGCTTATGAAAGTAGGTTTCCAAATAATTTTATAACTTTTAGCAAACCAATGACGCAATATTATGCAACTTACAAAACAGTTACTAGGATAGGTGATAAATATTAGAACAAATTTAAATAATATGACCAAGTAACTAGCTTTTAGGGGTCATAACAAAATGATAAAACTCATATAAAGCCAAATCCGAACCACAACTGTGATTTTACAATTTAAAAAATTCATATTCTTCGTTTCTATTGCTAAATAGCTTCTATAGTAATGAAGCTAAATCATTAATTTTAAATTCTAACAATAATATTGTTTCAACTACTGTCGCAACAACTCTAAAAAACAAGACTGGACTAGATAAGTCAAGTGATTTGTGTAGATACTGATTCTATTCTAAGAGAAAAAGGTACTTAAGCTTTTAATTCTTCCATGTTTAAAGTTTGGTGAAGCTTAAGTTTGTTCTCATGGACGGGTCCATCAATAGGCTTTTGTGTCAATAGGTACCATTCATTTGCACCTACAAGCGAGAGATCGTCAAACATTTCACACTTTCTTGCGGTCTGTGTCGGTTAAAAACCGGATCCTTTCGCTTTAAGTCCAATGTGGGTATATAATGTCTTTTTCGAAAACAAAAAAGAGGTTTGCGGTTTTAGTTATGTAGATACTTAGCAGAATAATTTGGTTTACTACCCAAAGTATGGAAATAAATATTTTATGATTCCCTTCTCAAATTTAGGAAATATGATATTATTTGTATATTTACATCATCATAGTAGATCCGAGGTAGGCAGGCAATACTTTAAATTTTGGCCTTAATCGTCCCGCCCACTGGACCCAGCTGGTTTGATTCCCGCACTATTCTTTGTATAATTCAAAAATATTTGTTTTAGTTTGGGTGTTAGAGTATGTAAATGTCTTGTTTGTGAAAGCACCCATGACCCGAGAATAAATCCTAGTATGGAGCAAAAAAGACTACGGAAAAAGAAATTGTCGGAAGTTATAATTTCAACAGTTTCTTACTTGTACAAATTTTTAATAAACTTTGCCATATCGAGGCTTCAATATCTAGATTTCGATTTTCACTACCAACAAATAAATTATAATTCGCATCTCAATGATCCACTAATTTATTAGACAGGCTACCCAAATGAGAGCAGTGCGTGATGATATAATAAAACTGGAAGTTTCTTTTCACCAGTACCTGTTTTAATTTATGCAACAGATAGCATTCCAGTTAGTTATGTAACATCAAAAGTTCAAAATCTTTTTCAATGAAATCTTAATCGCAAACGTGCTCCACATATAATTTCTCTTTCCTCTTCTTGCATTTTAATGTTGTTACTACGTTATGTGAGTACCAAGAATCGGGGACGACTTGTGTTTGCTTTTATAACAGTTTATCGATGACTGCTTAGTTTTTTACAAGAGTTTCATATCTAGTCAAAATAGCTGATTCATAGTGTTAAAAGTTGTTGGTCAATTGGTTTATTTTGATTTTTTTTTCTGTTGAGAACTGGTCGGCGAGTTCAGTAATTTTAATATTAGCAATATTAGGTAACTAATAGATACATAATGAGTCTGCAAAGATCAAATTTAAGTGGGCGGGGCATGATTGTCGAATGCAACCTGAAAGATAGGCTAGAGTCTTTACGCAATGGGTGCCTGCAGATGCGCATCGACGTCGGGGCAGACCCAGGGAGCATTGGCGTGACGACTTGGAAGGATTTCGGAAGGATTGGCTGGAGATAGCTGAAATCAGATCAGTCTGAAAGGTTATGGGGAGGCCTTTGCCGAGCAGTGGGTCAATATAGGTTAAAAAAAATACATATGGTACTTACGTAATCGAAGTTTATTTATATACTTTTCGTACTTTTCCTGAAACTTGCAAGATCTCATAATGAGGATATTGCCATAAACAGGAGAATATGAAGATGAGTAGCAGATGTTATACAAAATAAATGATTTGATATAAGATAAACACTTTTTAACCAAGTCAGAAGCAACACAATAAAAACATTTAGCTATTAACAACAGCCCTCAGTATTAAGCAAAAGATGAAATCATAAACATAAAATCGAGAACAACAGTAATCACAGATCAATTAATAAGCCACAAGTCATGGTATGAAACATCATTTCACACGAACGCAACAAATGAAACTCAAAAATCTTCCCACGATTGTCACTAATCTCGAAACGTGAATCATTGTTCAGTTAACAAAGTTCAACAATTAAAGAAAGCTACAGAATGTAGTCACGAGAAACGAAATTAAATTTTAGCATTCATAGTTGTATAAAGTTTTAATTTTTTTTGAAGAAAGTAACAGAAGTTTGTTTCTTGCTAAAGGTCATTTGCGGTGAGTGTGATGGGAACTGCGACCATTTTTCGGTGTGGTCGAGACTTATAAATCGTTTACGATTAATTTTTATATCTTGTGAGTTTTCACTACATTCATTACCTTAACCACAACCGTCGGGTGTCGAAAATTATTATTGGTTAGGTCTTTGGAATTATTTGGTAAATTAAATTTGTATTGCTTTATTTACATAATAAGGTTTTTAAAAACAAATCAGCAATTCATTAATATAATTCTAAAGTATGTAATCAGATATTTTTCAAGATGGTGGTTGACCATTATCTAGATAGTAGAGATGCTAATTGTCGGAGTTAGTAATAGTGTGATTTATTGCAAAATGTATGTCAAGTAGTTGCATGATATATTATTCAGCATTTGCGATTACCTTTCAATCCATTGCTCATTAAATGTCATAATTTGAAGTTCTTCAAGTATGATCATACATATTAAAACCAGACTACCTCAATAATCTATTTGTACGTAGTATCACAATTAACAAGTCCTAAACTAGAATACTAGGACGGCTAAAAAATTGGTTTCTGTGCCGAAAAATTCCCAGTCTGAAGCCATTACATTTAAGTTTGTTACCTATTCATCACATCGTCGGCGATTTGCGAATGTGCACAGTACACCTCTGACGCCTTTCCTTGAAGAATATAGGCATGACCGTGTTAATTATTTTTATTTTGAAAATGCTAGGCTATGATTTCGAGTACCTCATTGAAGTATTGGCGTAGTCCTAAACTTAAAACTCAAATCAATGAAAGTATAGTTTCTTTATCGAAAGATGTGTTTTTGGTCATCTTTATTTAATTATCTTCTTCTTCCAGGCCGTGGCAAGAAGAAGAAGAAGCTCAAGAAGCTCCTTCCCATCCTCGCCCTTATCAAACTGAAGCTGGCAGCTCTCATTCCACTCTTCCTCGGCATCATTGCCTTCGCTGTCTTCAAGGCCTACATCCTCGGCAAGATTGCCTTCATCGCTGCCGCCTTCGGTGCCTTGAAGAAACTCCTCGAATCCAAGAACAAGAGCAGTGGCTGGTCTGAACCAGCCCACGAGGAACAGCACGGCTGGGAAAGTAGTGGTGGTTGGGGCAGATCCCAAGATGCTCAGGAGTTGGCGTATGGAGGCCACATGAAGCAAGCGTAGAAATAAATAAGTTATTTATTTATTTATTTCCTAGTGTTAAGTACGTTAATTTATTGAAACGCGTCGATTTTTAAAACTTATTTTTTACTTTGTATATCTTTGTGTACATAATACCTACTTGTGTTTTATGTGTATTATGTTTGTGTATATTCTATGTATCCCTAACCACCGCATGTACAGTTTTTGCTAATTCGTATGAATATTTTTATGTATTTACATATATATTCTATTTTTCTTATTTTCTTGACTGATTTATCTTTAGTGTATTTTTCATATTTTATATAATTTATTTATTTTATTTTATTTGTTTTAAATACTTTATTTTCTTAGTGAAAACACCGAGTTAAAGCTAGTATATTTTTACTTATTTTAAGTTTTGGTTCCAAAGATAATTGTTATTATTTTTTAATTTTTATTATTTTATTTTTTTATTACTTTTTTTTAGTCATGTTTTATGCTGTATGGGTATGTTTCGAGTCATGTATTTATAACCGAACAATGTATAACCGATAAGTAAGGTTGTTTGTCGATATATAATTTATTTTATGATGGATCCACGTAAAAACGATAATAAAGAAGTGTTTTTTTACAAAAAAACCTTTTCTTGCTTTCCCACAATCTAAATACAAATATTTCACTATCCGTAAAGTACTGGATTGATTGTTGGTACTGGATAGTAAATATTACAGTGACACTTAAACGTTCTCACAAAAGAAACAAGTTAACACTGTACACTCTATTCCTCAAGCGGGTTGGCAGTAGTGTACTATGTACAATGTGAGGTCCTGAGGTAAGAATTATTATTCACGCCGTCACGCCTATATTGCCCAAGTAGGGGTGGCAGAGGTGTACTGAGTACACCCACGTGTCGCCGACGATGTTAGGTCCCATGTAATGGGGGGCGCGCCTATTGCCATATACCGAGCACAATTCCAGACTCCGGACTCGTACTGGGAAGTTTTGTTTAGAAAAACTACACTTGTTCGACCTAGGATTTGAATCCAGGACCTCATGATCACAAAGCGATGCGCTTTGCCACTAGACCAACGAGGCAGTCAGAATATATTATATGAGTAAGAATGTATTATCCTAATTTAACTGGGAAAAATCTACTAAAAATATATTTCAATAATAACTCCAGAGCTAGGATTTGAACCAGGACTTCATGATTACCAGCCAAAATATCCGCTACTGGAATAACGAAGCAGTATTGTTGATTTTAGACTCTAAACCCATTTTTCAATACAATACGAGTTCCTTTTTCAAGGAAATCAGTAGCAACTAATTGGTTATAAAAGAAAGTAATTACTTCCTATTAGTGTAAAAAAAATTAAAACAAGTGAAAATTATTGGATAATAATATTTTAATTACACATATACGTACACTAATAATATGTAGCCGTACTTACTAAGTAACGTGTTGCTTGTGAAAAATATATAAATAAGCCTATAATACCTTATAGCTAGACAGAACCCCTTTCTTACAAGTCGAGGTGATAGAGAATAGGTTACACTCAACCGTTCGAACACAGTATGAATTGGTGGAAACATGTTTGTGGCCACCTGTTGTTGGTTTCTTTAAAGTCTATGGCTTTCAAGTTTGACTTCAAAATACTACAAGCAGCGGTAGCTAGGATGGACTTAACGTGAATTCTATTTTTCTTTTTTTTTTTAGAAACGTAGCCCCACACTAGGATTTATTCCTGTATCGTGGGTGTGTTCACAAACATGAAAATTTATATACGCAAATACCCAGGCCGAAACAAATAATTATGGGTCACACAAAGATTTGTCCCGTGCGGAAATCGAACCCGCGACTATTAGACACATTGCGCGGAGCAGTTTAAGGTCTTAACAAAACCGTTCTAAAATGTAATCTCGTCTCCCAAACGGTCACCTATCTCGGACTGACCGAGCTGGACCACGGAGTAACTGAATAGCCGAACTCATTCCGCTGATGTCAGCGATATCTATTTTTGGTGTTTTAATTATTTAAGTAGTCTTATCTTTGTTCATCTAATGTATCGAGAAGTCTTGGATTCGAATCCTCCTTTGGATTAAATCTATCTATCTATATCATTACGCCAGATCCCTTGCGGGGTAGGCAGAGAGTACAGAGTTCCAACAGGTTCTTTCCTTACATACCTCTCTGGCTTCCTCCACTCTCATAGTTCGTCTCATACACGCTCGCCGGTTACGGAGACTTGACTTTTCCATCAGATAAGACTCGGTTTATTTGGTCGTGGTAAGATAGTCTAGGTCTTCCTCGGTACCTGCATCCTTCCACTTGCACATTATATATCTGTTTTGTCATTCTTTCATCTGGCATTCTTTCAATTTGGATTTAATATAATGAGATTTACTATCGAAAACATCCCAAGACCAGTCGTGAGTCTAAAATGATCTCGGTGTGATGGAAACAAGGCCGACCCCAGCTCATTTGGATTTAACAACGCCGGCGAATTGTAGGTGTACATATTGCATCTATCTACCACTCACATTCGTTTTTAAAGTATTTTATCAAACTTGAAACAGACATAACAAGTATATTTACAGAATCCACATTTCACCACACGACAAACCGCTGCATATTTCAAAAGACCCATGACCTCACCTTTCCAAAGTTGAGGGACATTTGGCAATATCATTGTCAAGGAAATGGATTTCATTCTCTGCTTTTGGTCAATGATGTAATTCGGCTCTTAAGAAATGTCTTACAGTATAATGACGTCTAATGGTTTAGTCATAAGAATAACACAGTCACGCCTGTATTCTCCAAAAGAAAGTGGCGGAGATGTAAATACTGTGTGCTTCTACATTTAGCCTAAGGTCTCGATGTAATTAAAGGCGAGGCGGTTTTCATTATGCTGGTTACAATTTTGGACTTCGGTTAACCATTGATTGAAAAAAAAAAGTTGTAACAGGGCAGTCCCACCCAGGCTTCGAATCCAAAAGCTTGTTACTGCACTATGTACAATTAGACTATCAAGACTTAATAATCATTATTATCATATTAATTCGAGTCTCCGTAACCGGCGAGCGTGTATGAGACGAACTATGAGAGTCGAGGAAGCCAGAGAGGTATGTAAGGAAAGAACCTGTTGGAACTCTGTACTCTCTGCCTACCCCGCAAGGGATCTGGCGTGAGGTTATAGATAGATAGATAGATCATATTAATTTACAATCGCGAGTAATCTTTAAAAGTAATTTCAGAGGAATAGACATCAACGACAGCAAATTTTCGACGTCCTATTTATTATAATAATAAATAAAATATATTTTTCAATAACTACGTCTATAGTTTAAGTAGAAACATATTCCATAATACTGGTAATACTAAAATATGCTATAATATTGACGCAAGTTGTAATTGTAATTAATTAATCTATGCCGAACGTAATCGTGAGGAATTCTTCATTCAAACGATTTGAACCAAAAACTGGAGGTATTTTTGTGAAAAGTATCTACAATAGAAAGTCATTTAAAATTAATTATTTAATTTTAACTTTATATTAAACACGGTAAGTGTACAATTATAAGAAACTTTCTAAAATATAATTATAAGTGTTACGAGAAAACGGCGATTGAAACTGTGTGAGAATTTCTTATAAACGTTATTGGAACAAAACATGATCTTAATTAAGGGATAGTTGAATACAATAATGGTACTCAATACGCTTGTGAATATTGTTCGCGTGAGAACTAATTGCTTACTAAAACATTAATTTTTATAAAAATTAGAAAAAGCTTCAAAAAAAGCCACGGATTAGGAAAAAAAAGAACACCGCGCTGCTCATGTTGCAAAATAATGCCATCTTCTGTTTTACAATGGTGTAAAAATAATTTAACAAACCCACCAACTTGACGGATGATTTAGCGCAGTGGTTAAGAGCTAAGGCCGCTCCGCCCACTGTGTCTAATAGTCGTGAGTTCGATTATCGCACAGGACAAATCTTTGTGCGGTCCATAATTATTTTTTCCGGTCTGGGTATTTGATTATGTGAATTTTCTATCCATCTATCTATATCATCACGCCTGAATTTTTAAGTTTATAAACGCACCCACGATACAGAAATTAATCCTAGTGTGGAGATACATTAAAAAAACAAGCTCAAGGAATGACAAGCACCACAGGTACTTAATCTGCTAGTTTAATAAATTATTCAAGCCACGTACTCATAGTTTGGTACTTACGCACGTAGCGCTGTGAGAGACGCACGTAGCGCAGTGAGAGACGCTCGTAGCACTGTGAGATACGCTCGTAGCCCTATGGGAGACGTTCATAGCGCTGTGAGAGACGCACGTAGCGCTGTGATAGGAGCTCGTAGCTCTGTGAGAGCAATTTCGACACGAGCAATGGAGAGTCCATCTTTTTTCCTAGTCCGTGAAATCAGGCTACGCTAACCCACTGGTAACCTAAGGCCTTTTCTCACAAAACACGGTGAAAGAGATAACATCATATTCCACCAGTCGAGCTTATACTGGACTAATGGAGGCAAATTTGTGACCATCTGCTTACAGAACTTATCAAGCCACCTATAAGGCTCCCAAACTTGCCATAATTTCAAATCTTAAATCCTTGAATGTACAGTGTTGGTAGGGTTTCTTTGTAGAATTTGGAATAGTACTCTAGTTTGAAATCGTGGTTATTATAATGGAAATAGGTTCACCCCCTGTTACACTGGGACTTAAAATGGGTGTCAATAACATGACACTTAAGCAACTTGAACTTGGAGAATGTAGAAAAGACAGTGTTCATTTTTATAAATTTATTACATAGTTTCTAATAAATCAATCAAAAACCATATGCTTTCTTCCTAGGCTTGACAAAGTGTTATTGAAGATATTCTACTAAAAATTGCAGTAGCAGTTTGTTCACCTCCTATTACATCGAAACCTTTAGTTCTTCATAAAATTTGGGTGTATATTATATACCTCTGCTACCTCTACTTGGGAAATGTGGGCGTGATAAGGTTTATTTTTTTGATATACATCTACACCGCGAGCAAATTAACGCAACCATTTTTTCAGAATTCTTTAAGTGGTAACCAATTTTCCGTAAATTTTTATTCCCTGGCCATAACGTTACCAACTGCTTACGTAATTATTAGACTGTACTTATCTAAAATAATATTAAATAACAGATAAATTTACAAATAATAATATTCTTATGTATTATAGCATTTGTGATAATTAATGTCCTTGATTAATATAATGATTCATCATCATCATCATCATTTCAGCCTATACTTGTCCACTGCTGAACATAGGCCTAGGCCGTTAGCAACTGCTAACGTATCTAAAATGCTTTAGAAGAATACATAAAAGAATACAAACATATTTCACAGTAAAAGTTATATTAAATCAAATCTTCAATTGTCTTAAATAGTTTTGAAGACAACGAAAGTGCCTTTTAAAGATATTAGAGCAATTATTATCTTAAAGAAGATTTTGCCCGAGAATTCATTCATGGTATGCACAAGCTAAATATGAACGAAATATTTAAACAGAGAACTATAAAATGAATATAAATTAAATAGATATTTATGCAATGCGTAAGTATAAAGATATTAATGCCTAGGAAGGCCTAAAGTGTTTTACTATGACAAAATAGGCCGCGTTTGATGTAAATAGCAAGTCAGGCGTATCCGTAACCAACGAACATGCATTACACGAACTATGAGATGAGAATAGAGGAAGCCGCAGAGGTGTGTAAGGAAAGAACCTGTTGGAACTTTATGCTCTTTTCCTAACCCGACAAAAACATAGTGATAGATACATTAATAGTACATCTATCTATTTATTACTGCGGAACCATTTTAGAAATCAACCAACCTAATAGTTTTAAAGGCGGCTGTTTTAATAATATTACCTCAAAACACTTTCACTTTTAAAAAGTCATATATTATTTTAATAATTGTATGTAATTATGCGAATGCTCAAGTTTTAATAATACAATATAATTGACAATTAAGGCTTTATTAAAATTTATTAGATGGATCGAAATTCGGTAGGAATTTGAGAAAGGTGGTTTCGAAAAGTTAATTATTAATGCCTGGTTCTTAATTAGATCTAGGTATTTACGAAACAATATATATGCGTCCACTGAATTTCGAGACAAGACTGACATCGATCTGTCTTCGCTCTCGAGTACCTACTTCATTCACATCGCACAAAAAACCCTCCTCCTCGGATCGTTTTCTACATTACTGAGGGCCGTGATCCTGGGAACAGTTTTCTATGGATGACGTGTCGCCATGTATTCCTATATGCAGCCGAGTGTAGAGCAACTTGAACCATGGTACAAAGAGCTAAGCGAATCTGATCCGTCCAGCGTGTTGGGGTCCTTCCTTGTGGTCGTTTGCCTTTAATTTAACCAGTGACCATCAGTTTTTGCAGGTTGTCACTGTCTTTTCTAGCAATGTGACCTAAATACTCCAGAAACCTGCGTAGGCAAGTACTGGACAGTCGAGTTTGAATATTTAGTTCAGATAGGATTGACAAATTGGTGCGGTGTACTGTCCATGGTATACCTAGCATCCTTCTACGGTGTGCTCACTTGCCCGCAATGTGCGAGAATCTTTACCAAGAAGATTGGCTACATGAGCCACATGCGAGCGCACGATCGTCAACAATAACGGAGTTGATGCAGTTGCCATGGTCGAAATCGGTCTGGATCACATCATCATCAGCATCAGCATCCTTCTCCAGCACCAAATTTCAACGGCATCAATGCGGTCACGGTCAGCCTTCTTGAGGGTCCATGTCGCAATTTAAACATAAAAATAGACTAAAAAGACTCCTAGTCACAGAAAAGGTTGGAGGAAAGCGTCATATTGGACTAATCCATAGAAATCCTAATAATAAGACACAAGAAATTGTATAACCGCATGCACTTGTCGCCACACCCGTGAGAAAATTATCATAAAATGCTTCAGGACTGCGTCGACCAATGCTTGTGATACAGTGCTTAAAGATAGTGTAAAAATTGTTCAAAACTTGTGATTCTACTTAAAGGGTCATCATCATCATCTCAGCTTATACTTGTCCACTGCTGAACATAGGCCTCCCCAATGGCTCTCCAGCGCAGCTGGTTGGTAGCCACGCTGCGCTTGCCAATACGTGGTCCCCACTCTAGAATATGTCTGCCCCAAAGCAAGAATATATACAAGGTGTAACATAATAAACGCACGAACTGGAAGTAATTCGGTCCAAATCGATAACTGAATTGATTTAACAGCTTAATTCAATAACAACAACATTTTTTAATGCATGCTCCATTTTTATTTTTAATTCGCAAAAAATGGCTGTTGCTCCTTTAGTGCGGTATAATAAATCATACTTATTATTGATTCAAATTAATACGGAGATTATTTTTCATCTCTTCAACGTATTTCTCAATACACACACACATACAAGTTTCGTTGTTAATTGGGTTATAAAAGTGACTAAAAAAAGTTTAAAAAACTATAAATTTGGAAATTTGGTTTTCGTATTGAATTTATGAAGTAATTATCTAATCGGGGTGTCCGAAGTCTTGCGTTATTTACGATACATCTTATATACTTATAAGGTGATACAATTTATAGGAAAACATTTTCTACAGTACATGATAGTCGGTATCTATATTTTCACTGTGCCTATATGGCAAAGCGACGACAGTGGTTCCTAACAAAATAGTGTACTGTATATTTTTTTAAAACGTAGCCCCCACTAGGTACGTAGGTAACGTAACACTAGGATTTATTCCTGTGGCGCGGGTGAATTTATAAAAATGAAAATTCACATACACCACCCAGACTGAAACAAATAATTGTGGAACAAAAGATTTATCGAGCGACTTAAGCATTTACCCACTGCGCCAAATCGCAGTAAATATTATTTCTATTATTTTTATGATTTCTGTGGGTTAAACAGTTCTCCTAAACAGTAGAAACTCCAGTCCATGAAGCTCTTCACGCTGCCATAAATAGGTCAAGGTGGAAAGACGTCGTGCTAAAGACGCAGACAATGTTCGTCTGCGTCTCGTGTCGGAGATCACGACCCTTGGTATGGAGGTATAATAAGATTAGGTATTATATACTTAGCTATTTTGCTCCGTTTGCTTTCATAAAAATAAACACCGCCACGCCTATATTCTCTAAGCGGGAATGGCAGAGGTTTACTGAGCACATTCACTTTTCACCGACGATGTTAGATACCATGTTACAGGGGGTCTATTGCCATATACCGGGCAAAATTCTAGACTGATACTACGATTTTTTCGATAAAAAAACTACATTTTCCGCCCTAGAATGTGAACCCAGGACCTCGTGATCGCAAAGCGTAGTATTTGCCACCAGACCAACGAGGCAGTAATTTTACAAGCATTTATTTAACTTGCCAATTTAGCTGAATAAGAACGACATCCTTTTATCTTACGGAGTTGAAATTTGACATGTTGGTTCAAGCCCGAAGACACCTTTTTATGGTAAGCATGACCTGATTTAAATCCCAGAATTGGCTCCAGACGAAGAAATTGACCAAATAGACCGAGTCTTATCTGAAGGGCAAGTCAAGAAGTCTCCGTAACCGGCAAGCGTGCATGAGACGAACTATGAGAGTGAAGGAAGCCAGAGAGGTATGTAAGGAAAGAACCTGTTACAACTCTGTACTCTCTGCCTACCCCGTAAAGGATCTGGCGTGATGATATAGATTAATCGATGGAGACGAAGGAGTTCTTCATGGGCCAACAGCATAGACATAACATTTTGTATAGACGTATAATTGTTATTGGCTGTTTTAATTTTCCCCATTATCTGTCTACATTAAAAGCTTGTTTTTAAAAATATTTTCCATCCTGCGTTGGACAAATGTAGTTTTTCTAACGAAAAATTGTTAGTATGATTCCGAAATCTGGAATTGTGCCCGGTATATGGCAATAGTTTCGCACCCTATTCTTGCCATAATCTACATGATTACGCCAGATCCCTTGCAGTGTAGGCAGAAAGTATAGACTCCAACAGGTTCTTTCCTTACGGACCTCTGTGACTTTTTCCACTGTAATAGTTTTTCTCATACACGCTCGTTGGTTACAAAGACTCTTGTTAAAAATGTCGTCTAACTTTTAGTTAGTTTGACGGACGATTTGGCGCAGTAGTTAAAAGCTTAAGCCGCTCCGCCCACTGGGTCGAATAGTCGCAGTTTTGATGCGCACGGGACAAATCTTTGTGTGTTTATTGTTTAATTATTTATTTTGTTCTGGGTATCTGTGCAAGTGAATTTTCTTGTTTGTAAATGCACCCACGAAATAGAATTGAATCCTAGTGTGGGGCTACGTTTTCTTATAAAAGAAAAATAAAAGCTCCCTCAAAGCTTGGGAAGTACCAAAGAAAGCCATTGGTACCGATTTCTACTTAATCCAGTAGTCGTTGCGCTATGTTTAAAGCCTAGTTTGATTAGTTCAAACTTAAAAGTGTACTTTTAAATAAAAAATGACAGGCGATAGACAACAACCTGACAATTTAACAAATTTGTCATCTTCTGCCAGTTATGTCGTTTTATTAAATAAGAGCCGGGACTTTGTTTAATAAAACTGATAAAGTGACTTATTTGTAAAAAAATACACATTGTAGTGACAAGCGTTGCTTAATAAAGCAGAATTTGATGGCGTATTAGTATCAAATATGTCAAATTGTCACATTTATTCAGTGGTCTACATTGCATATAGGCAAATAAGCAATTCCCATCTCAGTATAATACACTGAATGTAGGTATATGTTATTAATTTTTATACTTGTATATGGTGATTGATATATAAGACAATATCAATCATCATACTCATCATATTAAGTGTATAATATTTAAAGAAAGTTCGATTAAATCCTGCCTAAAGGCACTGTTTAATTGCCTATATACAATTTACGCCAATCCTGGAAATTACACTGAAAATTTTAAGTGGGTCAGGTTTCTTTAAAGCGTGGGACTAGAAACCAAAAATGTGACGCAGCGAGAAGAAAGATTACGCAAAAGCATCATCGCATGTCCGCACGTGAGTAGATAGGTTTCCGCGACGTGCGCCGACGCAACGGGTGCGGCCGCGAAAGTGCCTCGCCTGGCCCGCTAAATGCACGTCGGTGTACACTAGGTGAAATATTTTCATTCGAGCTTATTCCAAAATGTTTTGGAATAATAATTATGACATTATTCAAGAGTAGCAATATATTAGCTTCCTATTATATTGGGACCTAATATCGTCATCACGTCAGGTGTGATTAGTAAACCTCTGCCATCCCCGCTTGGAGAAAGGCAGTCGTTACGGTGTCTATTTCTTTTTGTTTTATTAGTTAAAACTACATCTTGGTCTAGTCCCGTATAATATACAATTGCGTACTCATTCGAGTTTATTCGAAAATGTTCCTTTTTCTATAAAACGTTGCCCCACACTAGAATTTATTCCTGTGTCTTGGGTGGGTGCGTGAGTCACACAGATATTCGTCCCGTGCGGGGATCGATTCCGGGAATACTTTTTTTTAAATTTATTTATCACCTACAAAAATGTTGCAATTTGTCGGTCACATAGCATTGAAAAACCACGGAGGTTTGTGTTAATGCTACATTGACACACATTTATTGGTCTTCAATTTAAATTCTTTGCTGGACAATTTTTTTTCTACCAACAAAATCGTTCGTCGTATTTATTTACAGAAAGTGATGAATTCAGTAGTTGCAATCAACTCTACTATCTGTTTTCAACCATTTGTTTAAAAGTGTCTGATAATAAATGTTAATACACCTATCAAAAAGTTGATTTCTACTGGTACTGACTCAAGGTCCACTTTCATTTTGATAGCGTTTCATAAATATTTGTAAAGTGTTGTTACGTTGCTTTAATTCATTTACGTGATTCTGATTTAGGCCTTAGGGTTATGTCAGTATCACATAAATCCTAATCTATTTACTAATAGGATTATAAACAGGAAAGATTTGTATGTTTGTAACGAAAAAGCTCAAAATCTACTGGACCGCTTTCACCATTAGAAAGCTACCTTATTCAGAAGTAACATAGGTTATGTAACATAGACCCGGTAGATGATGCTGTTGTCGACCGGGTACGAAGTCGCGGGAAATTGCTAGTATACTTATAAAACTTTGAGAGTCGAGGAAGCCAAAGAGATAAGGAAAAAACCTGATATAACTCAGTCCACAAAGTATCTAGCGTGATGATATAAAGAGTTTATTACCCGTAATTTTAGCAACCCACAAAATATTTCGAATAAATTTTTATTCCAAACGCCGACGCCGTACAAACTCGACCGGTGTGTTCCCACGCATACCAAACCAAAGTACCGTTTGTTTCAAGGTCGCGAGCCTTCTCGGCCGCAAGTGGCACTGACTCAACCACCACTTTCATTTTGATAGCCCCTAATAAGTACTTGTAAGATGTTACGTTGGTTCCATTGATTTACGTGAATCGGATGTCCCAAATACAATCCGAATGACTGCGGAGAACACCTGGGTATTTTCTTAAAGGATTTGTAGTATTTCCAGTTTCGACCTCGGAAGGCGTCTTTAGTTGTTGTCCCGGATGTTACTCAATGTAATGTGGTCAAATTGAATCCTTTCTGGCAACTCTTTAAGTTCCAACAGCGGATCACTCATTTCACAAAATCCGCACTGGGTACCGTGGTGGAATATGACCTCTCTCTCACCTAGAGTAACAAGCGACGGCATCTGTTCAGTAGTGCGATAGTTAAGGCCGATTTATTATTACAGTATATCAAGTACCGCAGGCATAGGTATATCATCTGAAACACCGAGATATTCTTGTGATATTTTTCTACTTATCTCTCATCTAAGTTCTGACTGCGTCTTATGCAGTTAAACGCCACATTTATATTTCATTTTTGATAAGATTCTTCATGAATTTTCCCAACAAAATTTTTGATTTAAAATCACCTAATATGATTCACTCTTATCTCTTTATGCCTACATTCACTATTATCTTTAAATTTGTATTTCGAGCATTCCCTGGAATAGCAAATGCTTTTATCTATTTATATCATCACGACAGATCCCTTGCGGGGTAGGCAGAGAGTACACAGTTGTAACAGGTTCTTTCCTTACATACCGCTTGCTTCCTCCACTCTCATAGTTCGTCTCATACACGCTCGCCGGTTTCGGAGACTCTTGACTTGCCCTGCAAATGCGCTTCCATAAGCAAATAATCTTGTAAAAGAGAGCGCGATGGGTATTTCATGGGCCAATATAGCAAGAAATTAATATTTTTGGAAACATAAAGATTAATGGAGGAGTGGAACAGTAAAACAGGCCTTAAAAAGCCTTTGGGAAGGTTAACTAAAAAGGCTTTCATGATAAGCTACTTGAGTTATAGCAGAATTCTATTAACCACTTTTAACTATATATCCAAAAACGGCACGTGTCATTATTCTACAAACCTAGTTACCAAACAAGTTCCAGCTACTTTACAAATCATTGAAAGTGTTATGTGTAAACAAATTTTAATGTGTCTCCGTAACCGGTGATTTTGTATGAGACGAACTATGGGAGTGGAGGAAGCCAGAGAGGTATGTAAGAAAAGAACCTGGTCCATCTAGTCAGTCGTCATCAATTGGCAAACATGGGACAAAAGAACTATTAAGTAAGGTCGCCGAAAAAATATTTATATCCTTATAAGGATATCTCGAAGGGTACGCTTTGAGAAGGGTTGAATGAAGAAATATGCATATCAACTGCACCGACAAGAGTTCAACTCTTAAATTAGAATAAATGAATCCAAAAGACTGTCTCGTTGGTCTAGTGGCAAAGCGCCGCGCTTTGTGATCAGAAGGTCCTGGTTTCGAATCCTAGGTCGGACAAATGTAGTTTCTCTAACGAAAAATTCCCAGTATGAGTCCGGAGTCTGGAATTGTGCCCGGTATATGGCAATAGGCTCGCCCCTCACCTTAACCCCACATCAGCGGCGAAACGTGGGTGTACTCAGTACTCCTCTGCCACCTCCGCTTGGGGAATGTAGGCGTGTCGGTGTGAATCCAAAAAATTGAAAAATAAACAATTAGACTGTATTAACGTCCCACTAATGGGCTAAGGTCTCCATTTAGTACGATTCTTAGGTAATTTAGACGATTCCTCTGCATAGGCCCTGGTCGTCACACCACCTTTTTCTGGGTCATTTTTAAGGTTTGCATTATTTATCTCAGCTCAGCAAGCTATGGAAAGAGCTAACATAGCGCTTTCACTACGTGATCGAATCAGGAATTTGGAGATTTGTAGAAGAAACAAGGTCACCAACATAGCCCATAGGATTATGAAGCTGAAGTGGCAATGGGCGGACCAAACAGCGTGAAGATCGGACGGGCGTTGTGACAGAAAGATTCTAGAGTGGAGACCATGTATTAGCAAGCGCAGCGTGGGACGACCACCTAACAGATAGACCGGCGATCTTGTTAAGATCGCAGGAAGTCATTGGATGCAGGTAACATCAGACCGGTTACGCTGAAAGGCGATTGGGGCGGCCTATGTATAGCAATAGACGAATACAGGCTGAAATGGTGATGATTATTGATTTGAAAAACTTCTCTGGAGAAAACAAAATGTTCCGTAATTCATCAGTAAAATATGCACTCATAAAACCAGCGCACAGATAACTAATAATATAGAAAGCAACACACCTTCAGAAGCTTATAAAACTAAGAAGGGCATTGGCATACTTTAAACTTTTCTTAACCAGAAAAAACCTCAAAAAGTATTGTGACGTTTTTACGACTTTGACGAATTTCGGTCACTTAAAAATACAAAATTTGAATGATACTATGGCTGAGAAATAGGTTTACATGTCACAGTATTGAAACTCTTGTACAAGTAGCTTTTGTATGAGTATGCGTTTGTGCATGAAAGACAGTAGTGTCTTTGAGATGGCATAATGGAATATTTTCATTGTTTCGTTGTAGAAAAATATTGCATTTGCAAATGAATATATGGTTGATTGTCAGATAACATAATTTAATTGATTTTGTGATATAAAAATATTTCTAAAAATAAAGATATGGTAAGATGTTGGATGACCTAATATTTTTTTAGTAAGGTTATTTTTTTACAATGCAATTATCCACTTGTTTGTACATAATCTCTTTTATCGAAGTTTCCCCAAAACATGAGAAGTAGAAAAATTATTACTTTTATGACAATCATAAAGCCTGTTATATCAAAAAAAAATATCCAATTTTATAAGATCTGCATTTTTTCGTAATTAACCTTAATTCGTTTGTTTAAATAAAAAAATGAATATATTAATATTTCACTTGTTTCTTTTATTTAAAAGCCAGAAACGAGACAATTAAAATAAAAATCAAAGATTCAATCACAGTTTTATTTTAACTAGTGGTCGCCCATTGATCGAAATTCGACCATAATTAATTTAAATTATAATTATAACATTATTAAGGTTCTATTGTCAAAGACTATACTTCTATAATCACAGATTTCGCCAAGGCTACACTATTAATTTGCCTATTTTTTTTCAAACAAATTGTATATAATTTAAATTAAAAAAAAAACAGAAAATAATTAAAATAAAGAATACCTTTTTCTTAATTTTTTTTATTGATTAAAATACCAAAAAGAAATTTCTGTCCATTGAACCTGACATACTTATTTTGATAATTTAATAAATGATACAAAACTTCTCTGTATACGATGTTTTTTGTAAAAACTCTTTCATCGTTTGCTGGTTATGTTTGACATTCAGTAAGACTATAGCCAAATAATATTAAAAACAAACAATATTAATCTATTCTCAATTTGAAGTGTATTGTGTTAAATACATGGTAGAGTATGTAATGTGGTTTTTTTTTATTTAATGTATTTTTTATGCATAATTTAAACATATATTAGCATTCTGCACTCCTTCTCGATATAAACTATAAGTGTGGAAAATTTCCTACTCCTCCGTCCGCGCAATGTTCGTAAAAAGGGGTACAAAGTTTTTGCTTTACGTATGAATATAATGATTTATAACTTGCGATAGTTTCAATACTTCACTATACCAATTTATATGTAGCCAAATGACCATAAAATTAAACAAAGAAAAACAAGATATAAATAAATCATAAAGAAATAAAAATAACAAATTTCGAATTCAATAAATGCCGAATAATAAGACATCCGCTAACGCATCGACACACGGCCACAGTGATTCCGTCACTGGCGTGGTATCTGCTCGTCTGCGTTTGCGCACTTTCACCCAACCGCACAGTAATGTAACGTTACATCAGACCCATTGTACAGACACTTGTGCTCAATTATTTAATCGTTTTATAATTGTGACCTAGACACCGGTGTTGCTATGTCCTTGTTGCTTGTTCATAATTTAATTTTTTTGTGATTTATTTTTTAGTTTTTTATTTTTTATACGAAGACGTACACGTTCACATCTAATAAATGTGAACGCGTACGAGAACTATGAGGTTTGAGGAAGCTAGAGAGGTTTGTAAGAACCTGTTGGTACACTGTGCTTTCTGCTTACCCTGCAAGAGATCTGCCATGATGATACTCGTATAAATAGAGATATGTGTTAGGTTGTTATTGTATAAGTAAAAAAGAATTCGGTATGAATACAAAACTATATTTTTAGCATTATATTTTAGCGCATATACGCGCACTAACTTGAATAATTTTGTATTGGTATAAAATATAAAAAATAAATGATTAGGTAATTCAAAAAAAAAGAACTCCGTCGTGTATATATTTCCTAAGCGAGGATGACAGAAATATACTATGTACATCCACTTTTTGCCGACGATATTAGTTCCTAATGTTATACATAACAACAACTATTATTTTATTTTATTGTTAAGGCTTTATGCATACCAAAATACTTAATATTCATATTGGAATTGCACAATATTTTATAGAAATATAGTAAACATTTATGCGGCATAAATATATATGCATAATGCATTGAATTCAATGAAATTAATAATAGAAAACACTCGAAACAATTAAAACATATAACCCATGATTTACTTCTAACACTTCATATTAACATACAAAAGCAAGCAATATGCTTAGACAAAAAAAGATTTAACACGAAAAATAATTACGTACATAAGTCCAATTTTTATTACAACCACTTTTATAACTGCATTATTAAAACTTAAATCGTTATAAATAATGCGTAAATATTGTTCTACCATAAACATACGACACAAGAGAAAATTTTAGAAAATACATAAAAAAATGTAAACACCAAATACGAGTAATGAGACAGAAAGTTCGGCTTTGAGGCGGAGACGTTAAGCCGTCCGGTTTCCGACCCGACCTCGAAACTTGAAGAATTAAAAAATAGTTACATATAAAATTAGAAAGAGTTCATGCGAGAACGAACAATGACATTCGCATTTTAAAATAAAGAAATAAAAATTATAAAATGTTATTTTTTGCAATAAAATTTTTAATGTAGCACATAAAAATTTAGAAACAACATTATAACACCAATTTTCACGCCGACCGTTTATGGGCTTACGAAAAATCAAACATTCGCACTTTTTCTTTCTTCTCATTGGCACTGTGCTCACAAATGCCGTAAGAGTTAGTGTTTGCGATGTCGTAAAAACAAACTGCGCTTTCTATCATTCAATATTTATTTTTCTACTTATCCTAACTTGCGGGGCTTAAGCGATCTTCGGGTGATCAGTTAGCATGCGACATCAAACAGCACGCTCGCACTTTACGTCATATTGTCAAAATATCGTAGTGGGGATTCGAAGGATAAAATCCATCAGTTTTTTTGAAAATTATCATAAGTCTGCCAGCTTCGGTGGTCGGAGTACAAGCATCCAGTGGATTTTGTGTAGTACTTTATTAAAATGTGGAAGAATATAGCTTTGTTAGCTATTTTGATGACTGTGAAGTGTAGTCCAGTGCAAGAGCATGGTGTTGCGGAAAATTTTGTGGGTGCAGTTTCTGAGTGCGTTGAGAACGATACTTCTTTGTGTTTGAAGGTGAATACCGTTAAGGATTTAATAAGTGCCGGGTGACGTGATAGTGATATTACTACTGAATTACATTCATGGCAGTCTATGCATGAATATATATGGCATGGACATCGATGGGAGCAGTTCAATTTTGAGCGGACCGCATTTATAATTGTTATTAGTGACATAGGTTTTGAAATACAAATATTTCATTTCGTCCCTGTCAATATGATAAAATTAAAATATGCTTCCATTAATTAAATATTTTTGCATAAAATATAGGTAATGCTTCGTTGCAAAGGATTTATAACTTACACAATATCTTGAATAACTATCCTTAAAAATTGTTCTCCAATCTCATATTTATTTCAAAAGATTGGAAAGTTTCCCTCTCCAAAATAGTTAGTTTTCCAAAACTTAAGTTCCTAAAAATTTGTCCACAGGAAAAAGCTCTGAAACTAACCGAAAGGCTGGCTTTCATGAGAGACTTGGACGTCTTCGAGGGTGTAACCCTGGTGAACACAGGTTCAGCTCGGTCTGCTCGCAGCTACGAGCCACTGGCTGAAGACCCGAAGACCAGGGAGTACCAGATCAACGAGAGGATAGCTGATAATGTTGGTGATTTCCTAGACAACCACGTACTGCAGTTACGTTTGTCTGAACCTGATAATGAATCGCGAGACTTGGACGAGGAAGGTAATGATACTTTTTATCGTCCCATTTCTGAGTAAAGTTTAATCCCATAACTCGTTGCTTCAATGATAAATAGAAGCATCTAAGTAATGTTTAATTCTTCTTTACTTTATTTAAAATTGTTGAAAGAAAATCCAGTACGCTTGAATAGTCAAACTACTCAAAAAATAACTCTAACAAATATACTAACTGATTAGACTAAATACCAAATGGTAATTACACAAAACCAAAATGCATGTTAAAAATATTGTCGTCAAAAATAATTTCAATTGAATTCCACACATATTTACGTGAATATTTACGACTTTTAATGGAAACGCAATCTTAAAGCATCCTATAATTTTTCTCCTGATTACAAATAACAACGAAATTAATAAATCTCCAAAACGATTTGTCATTTAAATTGATAAAAATCCAGCAAAATAACTACTTGTCCAAGAGTCATGCTTCTATACATAACAGGATTCATAAAACTGTTGACAAAACAATGCATCAACCAACCCAAGCTTTCTCTTGCGTGCCATATTAACATACATCGCCTTGAGAGCTCAAACAAAAGCCCTTAGCGGGTTTTCTTAGGTGCTAAAGAAATGTTTTGAAAGGTATTCAAACGACGCATTGTCAACAAATCATTGAGTTAAGTAACGAGACATGTGTGACATCTAAAGAGAGTTTGTCAGTAACTCGTACAATAATGGCTTACTCTGGTTATTTAACTTGACGAAGAAAGGCCTCGTTTAAAAAAGCTTTTGACATTGAATATTGCTCAATTTGTCCGTCCTATTATTTGCTGGTGACTTTTTCATAACAAGTTTGTTAGATGTCAAAAAATATTTATGGCTAGACCTCGGAGCTCAATATTAAATAGCTTTTAACTATCTATATAATAACGCCAGATCCCTTGCGGGTAGGCAGAGAGTACAGAGTTCCAACAGGTTATTTCTTTACATACCTGTCTGGCTTTCTCCACTCTCATAGTTCGTCTCATACATGCTCGCCGGTCTCGGAGACTCTTGACTTGTCCTTAAGACAAGACTCGGTCTATTTCGTAGCTTTTGACTAAATTCTCAATAGTTGAATCATTTATTAAAATTAATTATTATTGATTTAAATTTATGATTCATGCATGCATGAATCAAAACATTATCAATATCTAGATAATTATAATTAAAGCAACTACTTCAATGAGAGGCAACTCATTTTAGTAGTTCACTGTAATAAAATACAGCTGATTTGTTAATAAATTAGCCTAAACTGTCTTACTGCTGGGCGAAGACCTGAGTGGAAGAGAACATAACTTACGAACTAGTCTGAAACAATATCCAATATAACACGTCGATTCAAACTCGGTTGATTCAGGAATATATTTTACAGATTTAATAATAATCAACATAATTCTTCCGTCCCCAGCTCGTGGCAAGAAGAAGAAGAAGATCAAGAAGCTGCTTCCTCTTCTGCTCCTCTTGAAACTGAAGATGGCTGCTCTCATTCCTCTCTTCCTTGGCATCATCGCCTTCGTCGCTATCAAGGCTGTCTTCTTGGGCAAGATTGCTTTCGCCATGAATGCTTTCAGCCTGATTAGAAAGCTCCTGGCTAAGAGGAACTCCTCTTCTGGAGTTGTCTCCTATGCAGCTCCTCAACACCATGAGGAACATCCAGGGTACTCCTATGAGCCTGCCCAAGGTTGGAGCCGGCAAGCCAGCGATGGTGCCTCTCTGGCGTATTCAGGCCAAATCAATTAGGAACTAATATAGTATGAGTGTAATTTATGTGTGAATGTGTGCTATTTATTCAGTCTGATGCCATGTACAAGTACCTCAATTTAATTAATTTATTTAAATAAAAAATATGTATGAATTGTTCTTAAATTATTTTTTTTCTTTTGATATTTACTCAATATCGATGAACTAATAAATAAAATTGAAATGCCAAAGTATCTACCCTTAACATAAGTGCTACAAGAAGAATAGGTAATAAAAGCAATTATCAGAAACATTCATAATACTATTTTAACAATACACTAAATACTTTACCCAATTTGTGCACCATGCACACCTCTAAAAACGTGAAAATTAACATAACATAAGTCTGCGGCTATAATTTGCCTTTAATTACCAGCATAGTCATACACAAAATATGCCACAGTCTATTTGCACGATTCTATAATACAAACAACAAATAAACATGAACACACAAGGGAAAAAAATATTCCATTATCATGATCATCAGAAAGACATCCCCTGCAGGAAAAAGGCCTCCCCTTGATATTCACAGAGAGAATAATGACCTCGCTCTTAGTCGGTAAAAATAATAACAATATCCCTGTTAAGAAACTGTCCCACCGTTGGACACGGGCTTCCTCTCAAACTGAGATGGTTTAGGCCATAGTCCACCACGGCCACGGCGGCATGGCCAAGTGCGGGTTGGCGAACTTTACACACCTTCGAGAAACTCTTAGGCATGAAGGTTTCCTCACGATGTTTTCCTTAACCGTTAAAGCAAGTAACACATGAATACTGAAAAATCTATATTCACTTCTCGGCCGCTTTGTCACGGTGTTTTGAAACGATTTTGTGTGTTTCCACAACGTACAAATTAGGATTTTTTTTATAGTGCTGGCCTAAAAGAAATTCGGAACTTGATCATAGCAAAAGCGGGTTATTGATTAGAAAAAGTATTATGGGCCTCAATAAATATAAAGAAACGCTAATTTGTATAAAATAAGATGTCTAAGAAATGTTCTAGAATTATCAACCTGTATTGTTATTTTTTTTTTTTTTTTTTAAACGTAGCTTTACACTAGGATTTATTCCTGTATCGTGGGTGCGTTTACAAACATGAAAATTCACAAACAAATACCCAGACCAGAACAAATAATTGTGGATCACACAAAGATTTGTCCCGTGCGGGAATCGAACCCGCAACTATTAGACACAATCGTATATTAGCACTTTTAGGAAACTGTCCCAACGTCGGGCACGGCCCTCCTCTCAACCTGAAAGGTTTTAAGTCATAGTCCACCACGCTGGCCCAGTGCGGGTTGGTGAACTTCACATACCTTCCAGAAACTGTTAGGCATGCAGGTTTCCTTACGATATTTTCTTTCACGGTAATGGTTAATTTTTAAAACGCAGTTGCCTTCGAAAAGTCAGAGGTTCGTGCCTAGATTTGAACCTCGCACCTCGGACTTTGCAGTCCAAGGGTCTAATCACTAGGATATCACTGCTTTTTGTGAGGTCTGCGTTTTATAAGCTAGTTCTTAGTTGGTAAGGTATCTAAAATGGTAGCAGCATTGGAATACTAAATGGTAATACTTTTATGTTACCTAAAACAGTTGCCAGCGACTTCAGAAAAAAAAAGCATTGTCATTAATCATCTAGACACCAGAGGAATGTTATTAGTGCAATACTTAATTCAGAGAATTTGTTTTTTTTTTAGAATTTAATATTATTAGCTGAGGTTTCATTATTAGTTATATTTATATTCTTTCTGTATCAAACCGGCAAAATTCTTCTTCTTACTTCCACGAACCTTGAGTAAGCTTGTCCAGTGAAGCTGTAAAGGTCCCGTGGCCAACATCGTAGATTGTGATCTAAAAAAAAACCTAGGGTAAGCTAGCAGGGCATTTTAGACTTCTACCGAATAAAAAACCTTTGTCTAGTAGCCGGTATTGCTAATGCGAATGTAGGGATATATAGGAGGAACGCACTGGTCTCTGAAGATTCCAACATTGGGAGGAGTAAATTAGAGTCACTACCAGTGGAGCAAGGGCTGCTGTGTTTCTTCCCGAGGAGATCTGCTACGATACGCTAGACTATCGCAGCAACCAATCCGAACCTACAGATACTATTACTAGCCGAGTGTAGGAGCAAATTATTAATACAGTGCTCCTACAATATTGCAACTATTTAAAAGACGTATTGTGGATATTAGATCAAATGGTTGACAAAGATAATGCTTGTAATATATATATATATATATATATATATATATATATATATATATATATATATATATATATATTATTTCGTTAACTTACTAATAAGTATGTTTGGTATGCTATTCATAATCATGTTCCTTAAAAATCAGGTTAAGATTGCCTATTTGTCATAAAAGCTACGACATCTCATTAGATACCACAATATTGATTAATTAAATGAAATTTTCCATGGAGAAAGTAGATCAAAGTTCAAATTAACATATCTCACATAAACCCTTCCATATCAGAAAAAAAGTTAAAGAAAAATTGGATAGAAAAAGCCGTGACTTAAAATATGAATATTAATGAATGAAAATATCTATGCCACGCACTTTTGCATACTGTCGTTTAAGTTTCTTTATGGTTGAAATGACATAAAAATGTAAATTTTTAAAAACTTCAGAGTAGGGGGAATGCCGATAAAATAGTGGTGCCAATGAACTGGTGATCACAGTTCGATCGATCTCAGATTAGTTTGGTCCACAGTAAAGATGAAGATCTATTTGGTGGTACTCAGTGTGTTGACGGTGGTGTCATGTGGACCGGTGTCTACGGAAGATTCAGTGATACGCACAGTTGTCGAGAATTTTGTTAATTGCGTGAACAGTGATTTGGGATTGTGTTTAAAGGTACGTGAAGTGAAGTGTTGTGGATTGTGTTAGTGTGTAGTTACTTGTACGTTAAGGATCCTGCCGATACCTGGATTGGCAATCTCTAGTGGTTTATATTTAGAATGATTTAGTGCATCTAAAAACAGTTAGTTTCAACTGCTGGTATTGCAGTCTTCAAATCTTTTAAGATTTTAGATTAGACGACTTTATTAACTCAGAATTAAACATGATCTAACATTGTAGGACAGATTGATAGAGTTAGACAGATAGGGTAGTACAGAGTTGCGTAATTCTGAAATTAAGTTAGTAAAAATTATTGGAGTCAAAACCCTCTCAGTTGGAGAGGAGGCCCGTGCCCAGCAGTGGGACAGTTTCTTAACAGGACTAACATTATTTATATTTTAAATTATTAGATAGTGCACCTATTATAAAATGCACAATTATGATTGTTTTAGTTATTACTTTGATTTCAGAAGGATAAGCAGTCAAAGTATACTTGCTTTTTAATTATATCGATTATATTGCCACTACTATATATTAGTTTTGTCAAGTTTTATACAAGTCAAATACCATCAAAAACTGATGTGCTATGTATTTTTTTGGTAAATTATTAGGGAGCCAATCCAAAGTTTGACCAGCCTATGTGCTTAAACGATTATATTAGTATAGAGTAGTGATATAAAGATTTCGTGAAAATTATAATAAACAAAATCTTGACTTTTAGGTAGGACTATTTTAAATTAAACTTTATACCTTATACTGTTAACACATCTAATAAATTCGCAACAAATAGTCTTATGAGTAGTTACAACTTGAATTAACAAAGTGAGGGACTGAAATAAATTAATGAATGAATAAAACTGAAATTAAAATGATCCGACGTTATTCTAACAAATTAGATACGTTACACTGATAGGTATTTGAAATGAACGTAAACACATTATATTTGCAAGTAATTAATCAAATATAGGTGTAAAATAGAATCCTAACGAATGTTATATTTTTGTCTCAACAGGAACACGCGCTTAAAGCAACTGAAAGACTGGGCGCTGCCAGAAAACTAAAGATCATCGATGGAGTCACACTTCTAAACAATAATCCGAAGGAACCGAAGAGTCTTGAGCCTCTCTCCACAGAACCAGCTCTGAGAAGCAAGCAAGTCTCCGAGAGACTTTGGAAAAGCACTTCAGACTTGTTGCAGTCAAGTGAACTGGAGTTAAGCTATGGTGGTAACGATGATGACGAATCCAGGTCAATCGAGGATGATGGTAATGATCAGAGAAATTTCACTTTTAAAATAGTAAGAGAAAGTTTATCGATTTTATAAATAAAATATTAGAATTTCACTTTCGATTGTGATGACTAAAGGACTAGGTGAAATTAATGAATGAAATTTAAATTTCTTGAAAAAAGCTAACCTTTGAATAAAATTATCTTACAGGTGAAGGTTAAGATAAATTATATGAAATCAAAATATGCAATATCTAGTTAAATAGCGGCATTGTGAAAACAAAAAATCAGAGAACTTATATGTTTCAGTATATCTGGTTCATTTTTTTCACATTATTTCATTGGTCGTAGTACTTATTATTATTTCAATCGAAATTAAGAAGCTTTCTCATAATATTCGTACATTATCAACCTCTGAATATTTATCATTGTTCACATATTTATATATATTTCAAAAGTTTTTATTACGCTTTCATTTCAAATACTACATCATCAGCACTATCTTCATAAGCGGTTATGCAATCCATCTTTTTAACAAATTTATTAAACTTAGTACGATTTATCGTAACCTGCTTCGTTTGTTTAGTGGAATATAATGCGTGTGGCCATCACGTGGCGCTGGGCGAGGTTATTGGACCGACATAATCTCAGTAGTAGTCTAAAGTCCAGAAATTTTCAATAAGCTCGCTACTATTATATTGGGTCCTAACATCATTTATTTATTTATTTAAACACAAAACAGATTACAATCATGACATGATATAACTTATGATTATTGATGCTGAATATAATTGTAATCCAACAACTTGTGTTACGGAAAGCGCTATGAATATGTACGAGAAAAGTTACATGCCAAAAATATTGTTAACTAACTATCACCTAAAACATTAAAGTACCAAGTAACCAAATTAACTCAGTTTAAAAACTGAGCGAGAGAAACGAATCTAATGCAAGTTACGCATACGATTCTTGAAATGGGGCTGTACCCAATACACCTCGCTACCTACGATTTAGGAACAAGCATGATGCGGTTATATTTAATTATTTACGATTTCTCGGTAGCAGTATTGTTTCGTAAAGCGTAATCAATCTTAATAAATTGTATTTTTTAAATTACAGTATTTTTTTTCAAAATTGAAATCAGTCAAATCGACTATCACAACTGTTTTTAATTTCCAGTCCAAGAGGGCCGTGGCAAGAAGAAAAAGGAGATTAAGAAGAAGCTCAAACTCCTAATCCCTCTCCTGATCCTTGCTAAGGCCAAAGCCGTCGCCATCGTGGTTCTTGCTCTGGTCGTGATCGCTGCTTCTCTGTTCAAGCTCGCTCTTCTTGCCAAGATCGCTTTTATCATCAAACTTATCGCCATCATCAAGGCACTACTTTCAAAGAAGCACGGTCAAGAGGAGGTCTCATGGGAGCCTCATGGTTGGGAGCCAAATGTTGAACATGCTCATGTGGAACATGGTCACGGTTGGGAAGGTGGTTGGTCCCGCTCCAGGAAGGAGGCAAACAACCTAGCCTACTCAGCTTATAACAACTGAATGCTTACAACCAAATATTTTATATTCTAATCCGTATTTTGAACGGTCAGCGTGAATGTATTTAAGTATGAATGATTGTGCAGTCATTTTTCGGAATTTATCGCGGTTTATTTTTTATTTTTATGTTCCCGATGTTTCGAGTGCTTTGCAGCATCTTAACAGGGAAGACCGCGTTAAATCCGACAAATAGTTTTATTTCATGTGTAATATTTGCGTATATATGAAAACTCAATATGTGTTGCCCTTTTGTTTTTTTCTGTTTTCTTTTCCGTCATTTTATTATGTGTGTTAATCTGACTGAAAAGGATTTTTATTTTTATGACTTATGTGATAGTATTATTTAAATTATTAATTATTTTTGAATATTGTATATATTTACGTATTTATTTATCAAGGATGTATAACAAAACAAAAACACAACAAAATATTAACTTTTTTAGACATATAATATTTGACATTTATTTCATGTTCTATTTAAAATATTGTATATGTATATGTATACCAAAAGATATTAATAATATGTAAATATAAAAATTTATTTCTGTATATATTTATTTTAGAAAAATGTATATTTTAATTTATCAATTTATTTTGTATATTTTCATTTTATATTTTTTACATTATATTTTATAATTTATGATCTCTCTAGTTGAATTTTATTGTTTAGACATTTTTAAACTTATTTATGTTTCGAGCTATTTCTAGTATCGTGTATCACGAACGTCCATTTTATTGTTTTGTTTCGTTTTGTTTTTTGATGATTGAATGTATGAAAATGTTAATTTATTTATCATTATTTATAATCGTTATTAAATAAACCAAACAGCATATTATAACATATATTTCTTTTTATTTTAAATTCCTACAAAAATAAATCAAATGAATATTACTGTCTCACTACTGGGCAAAGCTTTCTTTCCTATTTTTTTATTAGAGAGAATGGATTTGACGGACGATATAGCGCAGTGGTTAAGAGCTTAAGCCGTTTCGCCCACTGTGTCTAATAGTCGCGGGTTCGATTCCCGCACAGGACAAATCTTTGTGTGATCCACAATTATTTGTTTCGGTCTGGATATTTGTGTATGTGCATTATCATGTTTGTAAATGCACCTATGGTACAGAAATAAATCCAGGGGTGGGGCTACGTATGAAAAAAAAATGGATCCGTACTTGATCAAGCAAATGCAGTGTAGATTAGTAAAGTTTATGGCCATCTGCCATACTCATTAAGCTGCCCATAAGAATGGACACTAGTCCAGTAGGTACTAACTGATTAACGTGTTTTCAGAAGCACAGAGACGTTCTAAACTGGTAATGCCAGAATTGCATTGAAATGCCAGTATAATTATATGGCATGATGGCAAACTCAGTACCGATACTGAGAATATTTCGATAGAAAATTCGTAACAGTACCGGATCTCTTGATCGCTAACTAAGCCCTACAACCCAATATTTTTTTATAATAAAATGTTGCCCCACACTCTGATTTATTCGTGTGTCGTGGGTGCGTTTACAAACATGAAAATTCACATACACAAATGCCCAGGCCGAAACGAATAATTGTGGGTCACACAAACATATAACATATTTTAATTTAAAACATCTTTCTACAAACAAGCTTTCATAGCAAAAACACAACGAAGATATCTTGCTTAGTTAAAGGTTTCCTTCCGGCTCCATCATCAGTCTCTCGACATATCCAGACTTGAAGTCCTCCTCAAGACAAATCCGATGACGTCAAACACGGCAGGGTTATATTGAGTAGTTGGGTGGTCCCATTGGCCACCTTTCGGCTTCATCATCAGACCCTAAACATTTGGTTGTATAGTACTTTTCAATACAAATGTAACAAACCTAAATACGAGGTGGGTACGTTGCATTGATCACAAGTTGCTATGGCCACCCTCTGACTCCATCATCTGTCCAGCTCCATCTTGCATTGTCACTGAACTTATATACGTATCCCAAATTTCAGGTCAGTTAGATACCCGCATGTGCTGGAAAAATGGGTCACAAGATTTGAATCGGAAAGACAGACAGACATACGAGCATTGCAAGTTAAATAAAAGCTTGTAAAAATACAAAAATAAATGTAACACTCCCTAGTGGTCATGGTATGGTTGCCACGAGTTCCTGTATACGAAATCTGGGCCAGACAAAGCTTTGCTAAGTGTTGTTTTTTATTAAAATACAAGTAATTATTTATTTTCTGTATTAATTAACTTAGCGTTTCTTTATTGCTATTGTATATAGTAATGTTTATAAAAAAATGCACGAATGCACTTTGATTATGATTTATATGCCAGGATTATGATTTATATTAATTATGTTTCAATCTTAAAATTTATTTTCGTTTTGCATTTAATTGTATTATAGTTATTAATTGTTGTTAGCTAATTAATTTAAATCTAAAATTTATAAATTTAATTCTCCTTGTGATGTTGACGTTATTTTCTTCCACTATGTTTCTTTTTTTTTTGTTTGCATTACTCGTACTGACTATTGTCTTTAAATATTGTATACGCCTATAAAGGCTTGTCACCTTGACTCAGACTGTATCTGTATGTTGCGTGTTAAGTCGATGGTGTATCTTTCATAAATAAATAAATGTTAATAATTATCGTTACTATCACACTCATTTAGTGCACCCCCGTACATCGTATTACTTGAAAATTCTCCATACTATACAAGGTGTAACATAATAAACGCAAGACCTCAGACACCCCGATTAGAGAATTGCTTCATAAAGTCAAAACGAAAACCAAATTTTTAAATTTAAAGGTTTTTACCCTTTTTTGAAGCACTTTTATACCCCAATTAACAATGAAACTTGTACGTATATGTGTGCGTTTAGAATCTTCTTCTTGCTATGAATCAAGAATAAATTTAATTTTTTATAGCGCACTGAAGGAGTAAAAGCATTTTTTACAAATTTAAAAAAAAATGTAAAATACATTAAAAGTTGTTGGAATCGATTTAGTTATCGATTTAGAACAAACTACTTTCAGATCTTGCGTTTATTATGTTACAGCTTGTATATACGAGTAGTTAGTCTGGAATGAGATCGCTTATTAGCGATAAGGCCGCCCTTTGTGTTACTCGTGAAGTTGGTTATGTCCGATCACTATTTGTTACATTATTGGTGTACAATAAAGAGTTTATCTATGTATCTAATAACCAACGGAGTCTGTCTTTTTCCTGCATGATGGCAATAGGTTACCCCTCTCTTACACTGGGACTTTGACTTGTCGGCGGAATGATAGTACATAGTTGCTTTTTAAGTTAGAATCATAAAAGAAGTATTAAAATTCTTTGTCACAAATAAAGAATTAGGTATTTCAGAAAAGCTACTTCTAAAAGTATGAATCAGTGCGTCAAAATTTGTTTGTTGGTTTCTTTAAGTTTGGAAGTAAGAATCATAAAAATTGGTATTTAAGTTTCGGACACAAATTAAGAAACACGTATTTAAGTGTTTTTGAAAATTTTACCGCTAAGGAAATGAGACGGTTTGTGAATATGTATATGGTGGTTTTGTTAAGTTTTGAACAAAGAATCGTGAAATTTGTTATTTCAGTTTTTTTGATACAAATGAAGAGACACGTGTTTCAATGTTTTTGGAATTTCTACCCCTAAAGGCGTAAAATGGGTAGTTATAATTTGTATGACGATTCAGTTTGTAGATCGAAATTGGTGTTTGGGTTCTTCTTCTCAAATAAAGAAATATCTACATGGTTCAGGGTTTTTAGCAATTCGACATTAACACTGGTATTCTCCCCCTACCAAGGGATTTGGAGTGCTGCTATAATAGATAGAAAGCTGGTGAAACGATGACTGAGAGTTTTTATATACGGTTCTTCTTTTCAAAAAACTGAACACATTTTTAGCGATTTTGAAAACTTAAACATAAGACCATGAAATTGCCGTTAATTTTTAAGTAACGATCATAAAAACGGTATCTTGGATTTTTATTATATTTGATGAAATACGGTGTTACAGTGTTTTCAGAAATGCTACCCTTAAGGGAGTTAATTAGTTCGTCAAATATTAAGTCGCCTTTTCGTAAATTGTAAGGATAAAATCTTCGTCTCAATATATAAAATTCTTTATCCTGACTGCCTAATTCATCATAGCAGAGAAGAAACCGCTTTAGGTTTGAAACTTGAAATTTGAAGAATAGGTCCTGTTTACACCCCAACAATTCACTCTTTTTGGAAATACGACCTCGAGAGCCAAAAAAACTGCTGTGTGGAAATTTTTCTGCTCAGGGTTGTGACGGTAATATCTTTCATTGCAGTTAGGTTAGGTGCTGATTACGGGGGTTATTAATATTTTGTCTAAATCTTGCAATAATTTAAAATTGGTTTTGTATTTTCAATACACTGTATGACAAACTAATTTAGTTCCTTCAGCTGTTAGTGCCACCTGCACGTAAATATAAAATTAACGCGTGCAAAGCGGCAGGAAATTGCTAATAGTTATGATATAAACACAATATGGGGCATATACCTTACCCGTATCACTTAAAGTTGTATTTGCAAAAAATCCTGTTAATTTTTTTGCCCGGGTAGCTTGTAGCGAGCTGTTGGTGAGTAACGACACCACGGACCCGAGTGCTTCAGAGAGTCGGTCAGGGCCCCCTACTCGGCGTGTCTTCGTCAGTCGAGTGGAAACCGAAGGGTGCCCGCAGGACTCTCGGCTCTGGCTTGCCTTAATTGGTCGTCCAGAGAGGAGCCGTAAGAGCTATATCGACGTAGGAAGATAATGCGATCCTGCGTCGATGTACTCCAGGGGTGGAAGTGTTAAAGGGCATAACGCCGCGAGTAACTTTGGAGAGAGCGCAGCACACCTCTCTACACCCCTGAGCCGCTCACACCGGTGTTGCCCTCAGTTGTCCTAGAACGACCGTTTGAGGGCCCATCTAGTAAGCGGCGAGTCACCGCCGGCCACGGGTAATTAAGTATCACTTATTAGGGCCGGTGTCCGTCCCCTTTGAAAGAGTCCAGTTTTTGTTCATCAAACTCATTTATATAGACCTTGTTTTCTTTCCATAATTTACAATAGTCCTTGCACCTGCCGGGATCAGTTCGCTGGTTATGTTTCATCATTTTCAGCAGGTGATTTCAGTAGGTGACTTACATAATATTAACTTCTCGCAAAGGGCCTCTGCGTGTTGGACCCATGTCCCCATGCAAGCTTTTCAAAGGTTCAGGTAAAGCCCGTGAATCTCAGCGAGATACATAATAATAATTATTATTAGAAAAATATAACAATTGTTTATTTCGGAAAAATAATCCATCATATTTAGTTACAACAAAATATTCAGAAGAAGAATGTTTATCCCGTTTATTAGGTGACGCATTGGGTGGAGATAATGAAGTCCTGGCTTCAAGCCCCAAGTCGGACAAGGTATGTTTCTACAGACATATTCCTAGTAAAATAAAACAACACCGTCACGCCTATATTTCCCAAATTGGAATGGCAGAGGTGTACGGAGAACACCCACTTTTCGCCGAGGATGCTAGCTCCCATGTAATAGGGGGCGAGCATATTGCCATAAACTAGGCACAATTTCAGACTCCGGACTGATACTAAAAATTTTTTTATAGAGTTACTAGACCAACGAGGCTGTCAGAAAATTCTTAATTGCTGTTCGACGTCAGGAGTTATACCTAATATAATAACAATGGCCTCGTTCCTTACTGAATAAGAATTTGACATCGTCGGCGATGGGTGGGCATAGAAATTCCGCCTTTGAAACCCTTTGGAAAATAAGCGTGATGATATTTTTCTAGCTCTACAACTACGCGTGTAAAAACGCCTACAAGATTTGATTTAGCTTCAATTTTCATTCGAACTCAAGTGAAAGATTTTCACCTCTCTCATTCTATACGCAACCGACTCAAACGCATCTTTGCTGCGAATTAACACTCAGGCATCTTCTTGCGTTTGTTTTTAGGGGCACTGATTCTAAGTATAAGCACCACCGTCACGCCTATATTCCCCAAGCGGGGTGGCAGAGGTGTACTGAGTACACCCACGTTTCGCCGCTGATGTTAGGTCCCATGTAATAGAGGGCGAGCTTATTGCCATATACCGGGCACAATTCCAGACTCCGGACTTGTACTGGGAAGTTTTAGTTAGAAAAACTACATTTGTCCGACCTAGGATTTGAACCCAGGACCTTGTGATCACAAAGCGATGCGCTTTGCCACTAGACGAACGAGGCAGTCAACTAATAATAAGCTTGCCCCCTATGCAAGTGTTGAAATAATCCACTAAAATATAGATAACTAATTTATTGTTACAAAAGTAATATAGGTTATGGAAAGAATGTCGGAAAAAAATGTCAAAACAGATGTATAATGCGAAAGTGGAAAGATGTAGCTACCGGGGAAGACCTAGTCTATCTTACCATGACCAAATAGACCGTGTCTAATCCGAAAGGCAAGTCTCCGTAACCGGCGAGCGTGTATAAGAAGAACTATGAGAGTGGAGGAAGCCAGAGAGGTATGTAAGAAAAGAATCTGTTGGAACTCTGTACTCTCTGCGTTCTCTGCAAGATTTCTGGCGTGATCATATAGATAGATAGACAGATATATGGGTACTTACATTTTATGTTAATGCCGAATTATTATAGAGTTTATTTATTTAAATATAAAAGAAATAAACACCGTCACGCTTATATTCCCAAAGAGGGAGAGGCAGAGGTGTAGTGTGTATGCCCACTTTTTGCTTTTTTTAAAATAAACTGAATTAATTCACAATTGGCAGTCAAATAGCTGTTATTATTATAGGCGTAAAATAACTACGAACACATAAGTACCATGTATTTAAATAACAATTACTGTTAATACAGTAATATCTTGAATTATAGTCAAGATGTTACTTGACTCTAAGAATAGCACGCCCAGGTATTAAAATGATTGTCTGAAGTTATTAGAGTGAATTCGACGGGAATTGGCGTACATGTTATTTCTCCGTTTGCCACACCCATTTGTATATTAATACAAGATCTATATTTGTATATACAGGGGTACTTGTAAAACACCAACAACCTCGCAAGACTAGATAGCTAACATCATAAGCTACAACTTTTGTTCTACGAGTTCGGACATAACAGATGAAAAAAAAAAATGTTTTTACAAGTTTTTGTTGTACCGACGTGATATTTGTAGGTCTATGTTTCATTCATAAACGAAAGGATGACGCGACGCATGCGCGCTTGCGCTGCTCATAATTATAACACTTTCTTTGCCAGATCTAGTTAATTTTAATTGCTCGTGGGGTTTGTAGCCAGTATGTGTGTAGGTAACACTGAGTCCACAATCCCTTCATACTTTACCAGGCTTAGGACTGGCTACATTAAACAATTAAAAACAAATATTGTATGTAGATTAGGCATCTAAACATCCAAAATATGTGATACTCGTAACAAAAATTGTTTTTATCGTTTTCTAAAGTTAAACTAATAGTTTTTTCTAAACCAATTTAATATTAGTAGTTAGGTTTTCTTTACTTTTTATTGTTTAAGGGGGCGTATTTACAATAATTAAACAATTGACTATTAAAATAATATTTATAAATTATTACCCCTGAGGTTCGCGTCTCGCGCATGGTGGTGAGTATCGTGCACATAGCGCAAAAAGTCACCTTCACAACCAACACAAAGACCACACCTACATATCAACTGTTCATTAACTCGAGATAATACTTCCGAATTTGTTTTTATTTGATTAAAGGCCCAAATTATTTTATCAATGAGCATGTCTCGGCTTGTTATTTCACCACCACTGTACACCATTGTTTTTACGTGGAAACCTTGTTGCATATTGGCGGCAGGCTTCCGACACATTGTCATCATACCTAGCAAGCATCCTCACAAGCCATGGTAATAAAATTACACTGTAGGTACCTACCCACAATCCTGGAAAGGATGAAATGGAAAGATCGCGTCTGATGAAGTCTACGCTCCGACCTACTCATGCATATATCCAAAACCCCGAGAACTTTCAACTCGAATTGTCAAACCGCTTCGAATTGCTAGACAGCAGCGCATCAGTGGACGAAATCAACAACAGGCTGGTAGAGACTGTTCATACGGTCGGGTCCAAGTATTTTAAGACCCACCGTAAAAATAGACCTCAAAAACTATCCAACTACACCCGAAACCTCATGGCTGAGCGACGTTCCATGACGCTCCAAACCTCCGATGATGCTAAGTCCTATAGGCAGCTAAATGGACAGATATTAAAGTCCTTGCGACACGACTTACGGTCCTTCAATGCAAAGCGTATCGAGGAGACCATAGAGCAGAACAAGGGCTCTAAAGTGTTCGCAAGAGACGCGTCTATTGGGCAGAGCCAGTTGACGAAACTGAAGATGGAGGACGGAAACGTAACGTCAAATAGGTCAGAGGTGCTCAGGGAGATAGAGAGGTTCTATGGACAGTTATATACCTCAGTAGCTAAACCTGTTGTTGACTTGGTAGAAGACCCAAGAGCCAAGCTAACCCGACACTGCACTGAAGATATCCCGGACATCAGCCTGTGCGAGATTAAGATGGCTCTCAAACAACTAAAAAACAACAAAGCGCCGCGTGAAGATGGAATTACTGCAGAACTTCTGAAGGCGGGTGGATCACCGGTACTTAAAGTCCTTCAGAGGCTATTTAATTCCGTCTTGCTTGAAGGGAAAACGCCGGAAGCATGGAACAGGGGTGTGGTGGTCCTGTTTTTCAAGAAAGTTGATAACACCTTATTGAAGAAATATAGGCCCATCACACTGCTGAGCCATGTTTATAAGTTGTTTTCGAGAGTCATTACGAATCGTCTCGAACGAAGGCTTGATGACTTCCAGCCTCCCGAACAAGCCGGTTTCCGAAAAGGTTTTAGTACCATAGACCACATACATACGCTGCGGCAGGTTATACAGAAGACTGAGGAGTATAATCGACCACTATGCTTGGCGTTTGTGGACTATGAGAAAGCCATTGATTCGATCGAGACTTGGGCGGTTCTTAGATCTCTCCAGCGATGCCGCATTGACTATAGGTACATCGAAGTGTTGAAGTGATTGTATAATAACGCCACCATGTCAGTCCGAGTACAGGGGCAGTGCACGAAGACGATCCCCATAAAAAGAGGAGTAAGACAGGGAGACATCATTTCTCCGAAACTGTTTACGGCCACCTTAGAGGACGCCTTCAAGCTCTTGGAATGGCAAGGACTTGGCATCAACATCAATGGCGAATACATCACTCACCTTCGATTTGCCGACGACATTGTGGTCATGGCGGAGTCGCTGGAAGATCTAGGACGAATGCTCGGTGACCTCAATAGAGTATCCCAACAAGTGGGTCTTAAAATGAACATGGACAAAACAAAAATAATGTTTAATGTCCATGTCGTACCCACCGCACTCACCGTTGGGAACTCTACTCTTGAAGTTGTCGACGAACACATTTACCTGGGACAGGCAGTCCGGTTAGGTAGGTCCAACTTTGAGAGAGAGGTCAATCGACGAATCCAACTCGGCTTGGCAGCGTTCGGGAAACTGCGCAACATCTTCTCATCCAAAATACCTCAGTGCCTAAAGACTAAAGTGTTTAGTCAATGTGTGTTACCAGTGATGACATATGGATCAGAGACGTGGTCTCTTACAATAGGTCTCATAAAAAAGCTCAAAGTTGCTCAGCGAGCTATGGAAAGAGCTATGCTCGGCGTTTCTCTACGTGATCGAATCAGGAATGAGGAGATTCGTAGAAGAACCAAGGTCACCGACATAGCCCTCAGGATTAGCATGCTGAAGTGGCAATGGGCTGGCCACATAGCGCGAAGATCGGACGGGCGTTGGGGTAGAAAGATTCTAGAGTGGAGACCACGTATTGGCAAGCGCAGCGTAGGACGACCGCCTGTCAGATGGACCGACGATCTTGTGAAAATCGCAGGAAATCGTTGGATGCAGGTGGCATCGGACCGGTTACGCTGGAAAGCGATTGGGAAGGCCTATGTTCAGCAGTGGACAAGTATAGGCTGAAATGATGACCTACCCACAATCCGCATAATAAATCGATCGATACGGCGTGGCGGAGGCGAAAAATCGTGGCACTCGAGCGCATGCAAAACCGACGGATGACTGGCGGCTAGATAAATGGGTCAAGTTCACCGCTTCACCCCCTTCCCCGCGCTTCGCAGGGGTTTGTTTACGTAATCTTTGCGATGCGCGCAGAGTTCGGAGCGAGACAGCGGGAAATTAAATTAATACTTATTTTTGTATGAAAATAAAATCTAACAAATTGTCAAAAGTCGTAGAACAAAAGTTGTTGTTTATGATGTTAGCTATCTAGTCCTGCGAGGTTGTTGGTGTTTTACAAGTACCCCTGTATACGCTATATTACTTACGTTGTTAGCGAGAGTGGAGAGTTCAAACGGACGATTTAGCGCAGTGGTTAGGAGCTTAAGCCGCTCTGCCCACTGCGTCTAATAGTCGCGGGTTCGAGTCCCGCACGGGACAAATCTTTGTGTGATCCACAATTGTTTGTTCCGGTCTGGGTATTTGTGTATGTGAATTTTCATGTTTGTAAACGCACCCACGACACAGGAATAAATCCTAGTGTGGGGCTACGTTTTTAAAAAAAAAGAAAAGAAAGAAAGAAAGAAGAAACAGGTTGGTTTCAGACAGATCTTCCTTTCTTCCTTCACTCTTATAAAGACTAAGAAACTATAATTTTATAAATCCAAGAGTAATTGCGGAAGTATAGCGTAAAATTATGTGTTTTGTTTTTTAATTGAATCACACAAACAGCATCCAATACAATAACATGATCCACCATCAGATATAAGATAAGCATAGTCACGTTAGCCTATCACATTTATAACACCGTGGGTAAAGAGAGCGTGGGATGAGATAGGGTAATCTATATTAATATTATAAAGAGGTAAGATTTATATTTTTCTATGTTTGTGACGAACAAACCCAAAAACTGCTGGACCGATTTCAAAAATTCTTTCATAATTAGAAAGCTACCTTATTCAGAAGTAACATAGGCTATATAACATAGACCCGGTAGGTGGCGCTGTTGTCGACCGGGTACGAAGTCGCGGGAAACTGCTAGTATTATATACAAATGCATATATATTAGATATATCTGGACAAAAGTCTTCAAAGACTGAAAGCGATGAATGAAGGTGTACAAATGGGTGACTTAGTGGTAAACCATCTACTTTATGCAGATGACGCGGTTTTAATAGCGCAAACAGCCACTGATCTGCAAACACTAGTCACAGTTATGAAAGACGACTGCATGATCAATGGCTTACACTTGAATGTGAAGAAAACCAAGATTATGGTTTTTGAAAGGGAAGAAACCAGAACGAATGTAAGGATTGTGGTTGGTAACGATGTGCTGGAGCAAGTGAATGAGTTTGTATATCTTGGATGCGCCTTCAGTAAGGATGGGAAATACACCGCTGACATAGAGAGAAGAGTGAGTGCAGGGAACAGAGTGAATGGTGCGATGGGAAAGCTACTCGGGAGCCGGCACTTAAGCCATAAGGCGCAGCTGGCCATACATAACGGAGTTCTTGTCCCAACGCTGTTATATGGTAGCGAGAGCTGGGTATGTAAGAAGGAGAATGAAAATAGGATAAATGCGGTAGAAATGCGAGCTCTGCGGAAGATGTGCGGAGTGAAGCTGACCGACCGCATTAGCAACAGCATAGTAAGACAGCGAGTAGGTATGAAAGATAGTATCGGTGTAAAGATGAGAAAGGGCATGCTCCGTTGGTTCGGGCATATAGAAAGAATGCCAGAGGAAAGAATGACAAAACAGATATACAATGTGAAAGTGGAAGGATGCAGGTACCGGGGAAGACCTAGACTATCTTACCACGACCAAATAAACCGAGTCTTATCTGATGGAAAAGTCAAGAGTCTCCGTAACCGGCGAGCGTGTATGAGACGAACTATGAGAGTCGAGGAAGCCAGAGAGGTATGTAAGGAAAGAACCTGTTGGAACTCTGTACTCTCTGCCTACCCCGCAAGGGATCTGGCGTGAGGTTATAGATAGATAGATAGATAGATATATATTAGATTTTTAAACCCAGGCTTTTAATGTAAATGGTAAAGCTCAAATCGTTTCACTTCAGGGTAAGGGCCACTTACAGTTATCTCAATTTCAGACCCAGCAAAAGTTAGCAAGGCGAACTAGAGTCCTTTCAAAAGAAATCAAAAGCTTAGCATGAGCTAATTTTTTGTCTGTCAACGTACTAGAAATTATTCCTGTATCAAAGGAGCATTACCAAAAAAAAAATCCACATTCACAAACATCCAAACTGCAACATTGACGGACGATTTAGTGCAGTGGTTAAGAGCTTAAGCCGCTCCGCCCACTGTGTCTAATAGTCGCGGGTTCGATTCCCGCAAGGGACAAATCTTTGTGTGATCCACAATTATTTGTTCCGGTCTGGGTATTTGTGTATGTGAATTTTATGTTTGTAAACGCACCCACGACACAGGCATAAACCCCAGTGTGGGGCTACGTTTAAAAAAAAAAAAAAAAACATATTTTTGGGTCACACTAAGATTTGCAGGAATAGACCCGTGGTTGCTTGATCCAGTGGGTGTAGTGGCTGGGGCTTTTAATCAGCTACATCTAAACGTTATCTGCTTAAACCTATTCTAAACTTGGCACATCATATTCTTATTATGACATTTCTGACAGATTGAAATCGTCAATATTTATGAACCTCCATACATATATTTATAGAACTTTGATTAATGGCCGGTTTCAGTATTCAACTCAAGGATAGACTTACTTACTGTCAGTGGAATTTTGTCAGAATTTCTATACAAAATATGTCAACATTCCGTCCGTAGTAGGCACATCTATCCTTGAGTTATATATTAAAAGCGGCTGCAAGTGTATATTGCCAAACTGTGAGTGTAGTAGTATACCTCCATAACCATTTTGTAAGATGCAAGTATGATAATACATTTGATGAATTATGTAAGTTTGTTCAATTATGTATCAAAACTTTTGAAATAATTTATTATGTCCACAACGGCCAACTTGAACCACTCCCACTGTACCAACTTCACTTTTGCGAAGTTTGCGCCGTGATTGTAACAAAAACAATTAATTTAATCTCTTTCACGCTTCACGCATCGGTTGCCTGACCAGGAAAGTGTTTCTATTTATTTATATCCACATAAATAAAGTAAGATCTCCATCACGTATTGTGATAATACCATAATATGTTGTAAAAATTCAGTGACTTTGAGTTTAAAAATGAATTTTTACTGAACTTGGAAAATATCTGACTCCTATATTCTATTCGCAGAGCTGACAAAGGTGTGCTTTGTATAAAAATCAGTCTATTCTGTACTACGCTCAGCAAAGGCCTTCTCTCACAAATCAAGGTGAGAGAGATTAGGTAATATTCCAACACGCGGACCCAGTGACGACTTGTGGCGGCAAGTTTGCGGCCACCTGCAGGTGGGACTTATCAAGCATTTTCAGACATCTATAAGGCTCTCACTTGGCTTTACAACTACCACAGTAAGTGATAACCGGGATCAACGGCTTAGCATGCCTTGTGAAATATGAAGAAACTCGAATATTACCACAAACGTTCACCCATCTCACACCGACCAAGTAGAACTCTACTTAAACTTGGTTATTGCTAAGTACACCGCAGTTTCACAGCGCTATGAGCGCCTCGTACTGACGATAAAAGCTCCCAATTTATTAGTAGGAGAACCTTTTGACATTTGAAATTCAAATCTTCACTTACTTCTATAAGTTTAAATTTTATTTTTTGTTTAATACTACTACCCCCTTCATCTTGTCTGTATTAGTATACGTATAAGGGAAGTGCGAGACAACCCCAACACAAGTATTCATATTACTTACTGGGGCTGCCTCAATTTTACATTAACTTATAATGTATGAGATACCAATAAACCATTTATTTTAAATCATTTATTTGTTTGAATATAGGTTACAATATGGGTCTAATTTATATTCTATCTATATCATCACGCCAGATCGTTGCGGGGTAGGCAGAGAGCACAAAGTTCCAACAGGTTCTTTCCTTACATACCTCTCTGGCTTCTTCTCTCGTTCTCACTCTCATCGTTCGTCTCATATAGGCTCGCCGGTTACGGAGACCCTTGGCTTGTCCTTCACATAAGACTCGGTCTATTTGGTTATGGTAATAATTATAATTTATTTTCTTAAGCTATATTCTACTAATAGATACTACTTCGTTAGGTAAGCAAATATTATTAGTTAAGAGGATAAATGTACTTATAAGATGTATCTATGTCATTGGCTTTAGAGGGTATAACGGGCAAGGTTCCAAATTCTAAACAGCAGTTCATAATTATACAAAATTTATATATCTATTTATCTATATCATAACGCCAGATCCCTTACGGGGTAGGCAGAGAGTACAGAGTTCCAACGGGCTCTTTCCTTACATACCTGTCTGGCTTCCTCTACTCTCATAGTTGGTATCATACACGCTGGCTGGTTACGGAACAAAATTTATCAACAGCAATTAAGTCTCCAGATGGAGCAAACGTGTCCTAGAGTGGAGACCGCGACTTGGTAAGCGTAAGGTAGGACGGCCCCCAGCTAGATGGACCGACGACCTCAGACAGGTCGCTGGGACAGATTGGATGCGGAAGGCGGAGGACCGTGTTCAATGGCGCGTGTTAGGAGAGGCCTATGTCCAGCAGTGGACTGCGATAGGCTGATTGATTGATTGAATTAAGTCTTATTCAGATTGTAATTCTTATATCTGAATGTTAAGTCATGTTGTAAGTATGTTGTCGTAGTAATATAATTCTGTAATATTTGTAGCGATCACCAAGGTTAAGCAGCGTTTGTCTCGGTGACCGTTTGACTCGGTGACCATTTGACTCGGTGACCGTTTGACTCGGTGACCGTTTGTGACATATCAAATTTCAAGCGTCTCCGTGCTTTAGAAGGCACGTGAAGCCAATTGTTCAAGGTTACCACTTCATGTGCTAGTCGTTAAGACTAGTGGGAAGCTGGGCGGCTTGATAACTTCCAACAGCAGGTGGCCACAAAACTGCGTTCATAAATCTGAGCGTGCCGGAGAATTACTGTATTTCTCTTACCTCGATTTGTGACCCTTATCTTTGCCCAGCAGTGGAACAGATTTATTTTGTGTGTTGAATAGAATTAAGAAGCAATATTTTAACAACTTTCCTTAAGTGGTCATTCAGTAAAAGGTTATTAAGTGTTTTTAGGGAAACTGTTAACTTTCAAATACAAGTAACACGATTCTAAGTTATATTATGTACGTCCGGTCAGCCGTTTCCACTTGCTCTCCAGCTGTATGCAGACGAGCAACTAAAAAGTTGGCGGCAACTTGTTTAATATAATATTTACTATTCTACTGAACAAAATATGAATATACATACTACATTATATGCACATGCATTTTCAAAAAAAAACACTTTCCAACTTTTCCCAAGCGGGGATCGCAGAGGTGTACTGAGTACACACACTTTTCGCCGATAACGTTAGCTCCCATGTAATATGGGGTGAGCCTATTAGCATTGTTCCGGGCACAATACCATACGTCCGACTGATACTGGATTTTTTTCTATCAAAATATACATTTTTGTCCGACCTTGGATTTGAACGCAGGACCTCGTGATCCCTACGCGCATTATTCGCCACTGGACTAATTCCTCATTAGGTAGTGTATAAAGTAAAATTTTAATAATCTCTATTCACCCCATATAAAAGGAACAAAAAACTGTGAGGCTACACAGTTACTTCATTGTCTGGCTACTTGTTTCCATTTATAGTGAAATTAACACATAAAGTTATTATCATACTTGTAAAGGCTCCATTTATAAAACACACAGTAATTTTTATTTGTACGGTCGGCACAATGAAAATTATTATTAAAATTTACCTAATATTTAAAATTTACCATATAAAATAATGCAACTTAATGAATAATTCCACTCTTGATATAAAAAAATATGAACAACCAGTAAAATAATTCATTAGACAGCGCAATTTACAATACCAAATTGTTAGAGCTTGGCAGAGAACCCAGGCAACTGGCAGCATTTCTTTTATATTGGAATTTGTATCTTATCATAACCATCGTTTTTTGTTTATAGCAATCAACTTAAATTTTATGGCCAATCTAGATTTTTTCTAAATGGTGTTTCAAAGGTATTCTTTTTATAAATCTGCTAGACTAACTAATATTTAATTTATAAAGTTTACTCCAGTTTGGATGCCGATCAATATTTCTTTGTATAAAGTATTTTGGTATATAGATAAGTTAAAAATGTGTATAACCAGACAAAGGCACTTATTTTATTTTTCAAGATAATGTATATTTTGGAAAATAATTACTACCCCATATTTCAGTAATCAAATAAAAATAAACACAACTTCCAAAAGACAGCTGGAACGTCGAATTTTGGATCATCAACCAGAGTGCAAAAATATTTATTTTTATTTCAAGTCAGTTATACAAGGTGTAACATAATAAACGCAAGACCTAAAAGTACTTTGTTCTAAATCGGTAACTAAAATGATTCCAACAATTTTTAATGTGTCTTACATTTTTTTAAATATGCATTTACTCCTTCAGTGTGCTATAAAAAAACCAAAATTATTCTTGATTCATAGCAATAGGGAGATTATAAATTTATTCTTAAAACGTATTTCTCAAAACGCACACATTCACACACAAGTTTCAGTTAATTGGGATATAAAAGTCATTGTTAATTGGGATCTAAAAGTGCTTAAAAAAGGGTAAAAACCTTCAAATTAGGAAATTTGGTTTTCGTCTTGAATTTATGAAGCAATTCTCTAATTGAGGTGTCGGAGGTCTTGCGTTTATTATGTTACACCTTGTATATGATTTTTTTTAATTGTTGTAAAATATTTACCTCATTTTTTGCTAACCGTACAATAAAGTACCGATTTGTATGAGAATAATGCTGTGTCACGTCGGTTATCGCACAGTCATATATCAAACATTTTATAATTTCACAACACTAACTTTCTACGTTAGAAGTATTTTACGACGGCCACAGATCTTGCTTAAAAAATAATGATCATTATGTATTTACATTAATAATTATAAATATCGGTAAGCTTATTAGTAAAGGCACTGCCGTATTGTTTGTGAATCTTACTTTTTTGGTACAAAGCTTTTTGAATGATTTTTTTTCTAGTCTTATTTTTTTTTGTTTTTAACCTTTAGTGTTGCGCTGCTGGTCAAATTTCTCACTCATCAACTTCCTTAAATAATCTGTAATCAGTGATAAAAATAATATTAGTAGCCTGCAGTGCAGTTACTGACGAGCTGTTAGTGGGTAACAACATCACGGACGATAGTGCTCCAAAGAGTCAGTCAAACTTCCACTTCTGTGTATCTTCGTTGATCGATTGGAAACCGAAGGGGTTCCAGAGAACACGATTCTGGCTTACATTAATTGATCATTGAGAAATGAGCTATATGCTTAAGCGGTAGAATTATTAAAAAATGAAATGTATAGAATGGATATTAAAAGACATAGCGCTGTGAATAGCTTCGGAGAAAGCAAAACACACCTCTTGGCACACCTGAGATATTCATTTCGATATTGCCTTCAGTTATCTTATAACGATCATTTAGAAGGCCTATTTAGCGAGCGGCGAGTGCTGCTGCCGGCGGATAATATTAGACGAATGCAAATTATGATGCCTACCGATATTAGTTCATAGTCAATTTTGTTGCTGTAACGTTACCTATCCTCACGCCACATATCCCTATCCAGTTCAAGATTAGATCAGGATAGGGATATTGTGTTGTATGAAGTGAATAAGGTTACAATTTAATGTTCGATTTGAATATTTTTACTCAGTTTTTGAAATTAAAATCACATAACAGATTATTTAATTTCACAAGCTCTTCCTTTCCTATGATAATCGAATTTTAAGTAAAATTTTGTCTTTGACCACATCTCGTAAATTATTGGCTAAATCTCTAAGTAAAAGTCGCAACTGCGTCAAAATAATCGCTCGTCGAGACGACCCCGCCTCTGGAACCGGCTTCACTCTCAATGAAGATGAAATTGGACTAAAACACGTGAAACTCCATCTAAAGAAAGCGGATACGGCGATGTATACCCACAACCAGTTTATGCTCACCAGTTTTCGAGAAACGCCGTTTGTGATTATAATGAAATCCTACTTAACATAATAAATGTGAAGTCTAATGGTTGTAACTCAATTGCGCTTAAACAACTTCAAAAATTCTGGTATATTTTGGCAGAGAATAAACTGGAACAAAATTAGGTTCTATAAATTAAGTCTGGGCTTCCAGTAAAGTTAGGATTAAATCATCTAATAGATATGAGTATCATTGTCTTTGTTTTCAAGGTTTTTGATGACGAAATGACATCCGTTTTGAAATTTAAGATAGACGATACGAACATTTAGTTTTCACGCTGAAGCCGTAGTGAAAAATTTATTTATAAAGAAATATATTGTTAGAGAGTTACTAATGATTTCGGATATTTGAATTGATGTGATTAACGTTTTATATATGTTTATTTAAAAAGCTTTGATAATTCCAATATAGAGAACGTCATTATATAAGTAGATCATTATATAACTTTGCTAGTAGATTCTGAAATGATAATTTGTGTGATACTTATACAGGAAGTAAATATTTAAATGCTGCAGAAGACGTTAATGAATATACGTAATCATTTAAACCCATAGTGGAACTAAGATTTTATATAGATATTTCGTGAGTATTCAAAATAATAGAAATAAAAATATTATACAGACGTAGAAATAAGACTATACGAAATTCTTGAGACATTCTAAAATATGTATGTAGTCATTACAAGATCGATCTAAATAGAAACGAGATTACTACAGAATAAAAACACTATTCTTTCATACATGTTACTTTGAGAAGTTAATCCACTGGGAGCATTAAACCTATTGTTTTGAACAACACGTCTTTTGTCAGACAAACAAAAATATCAATCATCGAATGAAAGTAACACGTAATAAACCAGTTTATCCACTTGTTCGTGGTTTTAAATCGATACATACCTTCAAGCCATTCCGATTGTAATCGATAGGCTACTTTCATTTTTCGGAATAAAGAAAACGTTTATAATAACAATATTTTTTATTTAAAATAAATTAATGGCAATAAATTAATAAATAAATAAGTCTTTGTACAACAGAGGTTTGTGTCGCAATATACAAATAGATACACAATTAGATCATTGAAATCAAAAGGTTATGTTAGAGCCAAATCTTACTTGTCCTAAATTTCTAGTCTAAAAGATAATTCTTGTCAACTTTTTCTTTCTTTCCATCATCATCTAATTCTGTATCTTAAAGAAGTATATCAAATACAAGTTATCTTAATTTTCAAGTCATTTGGTGTATCTATTTCGAGTGGGAGTAACCACCATAAGCTAGGTTCTGAGCGTCATCCAAGTTTTTGTTCCAATCAGATCCATAACCAGAGTATCCACCACCGTGGCCGCTGACGTCATGGGAGAGATGTTCCACATGAACTGGGTGGTGAGTCTCATGATGATGAGCATGAGGGACAACCTCATAAGTTGTCTTAGTATGTTCTTGCTTCAAGCACCAAGCTACGAAGAGGATCGCACCAAGGACTAAGGCTATTTTGGCAGTGGCGAGGGCCTTGAGAGCGATCAGCTTCACGATGAAGAGTTTTCCCATGAGCATCTTCGCTGCAAGAAGTCCTATAATACCAGCAATACCGCTACCGCCTTTCTTCTTACCACGCCCTGTGAAATTGATACAATTTTTTATGTCAAACTATTTTTAGTTATATTTGTGTTGTGCTTGATAGACAAGTGTCAGTTACGTTTTGGATTAAATTGATGTTATCTATAGCAATACAGATATCATGTCTGTTTTCTAACAAGGTGTTTAATGATTTTACAACATCTCAGTATGTATTAAAAGATGTGGCTTGATATTTGATGAAAATTTTGATCTAAATTAGAATGTCTTATCTATGAGACATCGTATTACTGTTTTTGTGTAATTTTTGCTACAGGAAAACTATATATTTCATTAAAATTCAGCATATAACTTAAAAATTCTTAAATCTAGTATTTAAGAAGCTATTTTGCATTATTACAACTCTTACCTTCTTCAAGTGACCTCTGCAGGGTTTCCTTATCAGCTTGATTCATCTTCACCTCAAGAGCATGACTTTCAAAGAGGTCTACGACTCTATCCATCAATCTGTAGTTGACCTCAGCATCCCTAGCCGAAGGGTCAACAGGCAGTGCGTCGAACTTTTTAGAAGACCTTAATTCAGGTTCTCCTTTAAAGGTTACACCGTCAACAATCGTTATACTTCTGGTTGCCCTCAAGTTGTCAACAATCCTCAACATTTTCTCCTGTAAAACAAAAACATCATTAAGTTTATTTTCCCTTACAAAATTAAAGATCCTATATTTAAGTTTCCGTGCTTTCGTAACGGGAGTAATTGTAGAAATTTAGATCGTATGCACTTGAGTGAAACTTGTATATCTCATTATAGCCACCGTGAAACCCGATGCACTCACAATATCACTTTCACTTATTAAAATTAATCACCTTAACACATAATATATAGTCTCCTTTGCAGTCCTTGATGAAATTGATTGCCGTTTCAAAGGTATTGTCACTGTCTTCTGCTGTTATCACGGCTGTGATAGCCAACACAACGATTAAAAGTTTCATTTCGATTTTTACTTTTCAAAAATTTACTCTATCAAAATTTTCTGACATCGAGTGATGTCAAGTTATGTTTGGCCAGGCAGCCGTTCTGCTAAACAGTTTTATCACATTCCCCCCCTACTAGTCTTCTATCTACAGCATGTTTAGTCCCATGTAGGTTAAGATCAATTTTCGCTGATTTCAACTCTAGTTCGTCATTGCTAAGGTCGGGTTTCCTGTGTTAGTAATATTAGAGGGTTTGCCGTGAATTCTTAGGGTCAGGTTCGTGTTTACATATTTCGTATAAATATTATTCACAATGATTAAATCTAGAAAGAGATAGTAATATATTTTATTTTTATTTTATTTATTGAACAAAATCATATATACAAATTTATAAGGAAATAAATAGAAGAAAGTTATATTTGTATGAATCTGATGAATAATTAAAGATTAATTTTAGTAATATGATTTGGTCTTAAAGTAGCTCTCGAATAGCTACTTTGAACGAAGAATTTGAAACTACGAGAGGAATGGCAGGAATATTAGAAAGGGTATATTTTTTTTTGCCCATCATTTCTTTTATTTTACTTCATAAAAGTTTTCTAGACCTACTTTTATGATTGAATTTTAGAAATTATACCTACACCTAATTTTTGTAAATATTTGCCTGTGGAGAAAATTTTATACGCGCTAGTTTTAGAGACCCCGTTGCGCAGTGGTCAGAATTTCGGCTGCCCTGCCTTTCTTACGATGACTTTGATTCTATATGAAATTTAAAAAAGATGATTTTACAAGATATTGAAAAATGCCTTCATTATCGAATAATTTCATTTAATTATTTTTAAAAACTAACAAAGCTTTTTGTGTGATTCTTATTAATGATCAATTTAAGTTTAATTTAAGTTTTTAAGCTAATGGTTGTGTATGATACAAGCCATGACAATAGCTAAGGTCTGAATGTGAAATTGAGAGGCTCGACCCGAACAATGTGATGCATAGTAAAGTTGTTAAAAGATGTTGTCTCGATCCTCTTTATTTTAATTTTACCAACGTCCGCTCTATTAGTAATATTCGACGGACGATTTAGCGCAGTGGTTAAGAGCTTGAGCGGTTCCGCCCACTGTGTCGAATAGTTGCGGGTTCGATTCCCGCACGGGACAAATCTTTGTGTGATCCACAATTATTTGTTCCGGTCAGGGTATTTGTTTGTGAATTTTCATGTTTGTAAACGCACCCCCGACACAGGAATAAATCCTAGTGTGGGGCTACGTTTATTAAAGAAAAAAGAAAAAAAATATTCCCCAAGCAGGAATACTCTTCGTTTACAGTCAGTACTCACATTTCCCCGACGATTTTAGGGGCGAACATATTGCTATAACACCGGGAATAATTTCGATGGCATGCCATCTTCAGATGACTACTGCAGTTTTTTTCTATAGAAAAAAAAAACTTTGCCCGTCTTAGAGTTCAAAACTCTGACTTCATGATCGCCAGATGTACTATGCATTATTAGACCAACGAGGTACTTTCTATAATTATTACGATTAGCATTACATTGGAGGAAAGTATCCTAAAGAAACCTGTACAATTACATTCTGGCTAAACTATATTAAATTTCTAAACACATGATAAAAATTATGAGAAAATGTCCTCAACATTTGTATACATGTAACATACAATAAATCAACCTTTCACAAGATCGTTGGTCCATTTCGCAGGCAGCCGTCCCACGCTGCGCTCGCCAATACGTGGTCTCCACTCTAAAATCTTTCTGCCCTAACGCCAGTCCGATCTTCGGCCTATGTGCTACGCCCATTGCCATTTCAGCTTGCTAATCCTATGGGCTATATCGGTGAACTTGGTTCTTCTACGAATTTCCTCATTCCTGATTCAATCACATAGAGAAATGTCGAGCATATCTCTTACAATATAACTATGAGCTTTTTATAAGATCTATAGTAAGAGACCACGTCTCTGATCCATATGTCATCACTGGCAAAACACGTTGACTAAAATCTCTTAAGGCACTAAGGTATTTTGGATGAAAAATAAAAATGAAAATATATTTATTGCAGATACAAATAATGTGGAAACTGAATAATGAGATCACAAAATGATAATACTATTTGTACATTGTAGGAATTACAAGTGAAAATCTATTCATGGTCCCTACACTAGGCAAGCCTGTATCGTGGGGTCCGATACACTGATTTATCTAGCACACGCTAACTCCAGTACTACACACACACACAAAGCATAAAGTAACTTAAAAAGAACATAAAATATAATATGCCACTAATCTTATATATTAAAAAATATAACAAAAATCGTACCATTGCGAAATAAAGTAAATAATTAAAACTTAACATAACTAAAATTACTGTAACTTTTTTGTTTTGGTTTAAAGTAATTATAACTAGTGCGGATGAGAAGACGTTTACTTTCCCACTACCGGGCTCTTATCTCACAAATTAATGTGAGAGAGATTAAGCCATACTTCACGCGGACACAGTGCCAATTGGTGGAGGCAGCTTTGTGGCCACCTGCTATTGAAACTTCTTAAGCCTGCCTATATAATCAAAATCAAAAGTTTCTTTTTTCATGTAGACCAAAAGGCACACATGCATAGTCAAAAAGAGAAAGAGTCATTCCTGTGGAGAAGAAGGGCAAGAAACTCCACGGTTACTCTTTTTAAAAATGAGAGTTTTACGATTCTTTTTGTATACATTGCATTCATGGGGTATGGGAGAACAATGCAGAACGAGCTAAATAGATGTGCTTAAGTATAGATTAATCATAAGTGTATTTATATATAAGGCTTTTAACTTAGCTTAACGAATATCACATGAAGTGATAACCAGAGTTAACAGCTCACTGTGTCATTCGAACAGATGTGCAGATGAGAGAGAAAGCGGAGATGAAAATGCCACAAACGGACACCCAACTAAGGCCGACCGAGTCGAACGCTGCTTAACTTTGATGATTGCTACATCGCATCGTCAACCCGCAGCGCTATGAGCACCCCAATATATGTGACCGTGGTGTTCTTACCGATTATCAAGGTTAAGAAGCGTTCGACTCGGTCGGCCTAAGATGGGTGACCGTTTTTGGCATTTTCATATTTGAGCGTCTTCGTGTTTCGGAAGGCATGTTAAGCCGGTGGTCCCGGCTACCACGAGAGAAGGCCTTTGTCCAGCAGTGGGCAGTATGGGCTGATATTATATATGTCTCTGCCAGGTGTAAATTGTCAAATAGCGTAAAATAAATTTTTGAACGACAATTTAGTCCAGTGGTCAAGAACTTAAGCCGCTCCGCCTACTGCGTCTAATAGTCGCGGGTTCGATTCCCGCACGGAACAAATCTTTATGTGACTCACAATTATTTGTCTCGGTCTGGGTATTTGTGTATGTGAATTTTCATGTTTGTAAACGCACCCACGACACAGAAATAGATCCTAGTGTGGGGCTACGTTTAAAAAATCATCGTGTTTTTAAAATGTCTGGATATTGCAATACAAGCCATGTCACGGGCTTAATGCAGAAATCGTTGAATAAAATAAATACAATAAAATAAGAAAATAACATTAATAATAACAAGACCGATAATATTCCGATTAGATAAATGCTTCACAAATTAAATGCGGAAACCAAATTTCCAAATTTAATTTTTTTTACCCCTTTTTAAACACTTTTATACCCCAACTAGTTGACCCGGCGAACTTCTGCCAATAAAAGTATTCTGAACTTATCTATTATTATTACTTTTTTCCTAGCAATTAGTCGCAAAAATAATACGAACAGTTTGTTTTTACTACTTCCCTTTGCAATTTCTTTATATTTTCTCACCTCTTAAACCTTTCTTGGACTTCTACAAATATTTCAAAACCAAAATAAGCCAAATCAGGCCAGCTGTTCTCGAGTTTTTGTGAGACTAACAAACGCCAATTCATTTTTATATTTACATAGAAGATATAGAAGATTAACAACGAAACTTGTACGTGTACAGGTGCGTATAGAGAAATGCATTTGAAATCTCCGTATTGCTTTGAATCAAGAATATATTTGGTTTATTATAGCGCAATAAAGGAATAACAGCATATTTTGCAAATAAAAAACAAGTCGGACAAATGTTGTTTTTCTAATGAAAAATTCCCAGTCTGAGTCCGGAGTCTGGAATTGTGCCCGGTATATGGCAATAGGCTCGCCCCCTATTACATGGGACCTAACATCGTCGGCGAAACGTGGGTTTACTCAGTACACCTCTGCCACCCCGCTTGGGGAATATAGGCGTGACGGTGTTTTTTTTTCTTTTTTTTTAATACAATAAAAATAGTTGGAATCAATTTAGTTATCGATTTAGAACAAACTACTTTTAGGTCTTGCGTTTATTATGTTACACCTTGTATATAACTAATATTGGAACTGATAAAATTTCCATAAAAATAAATTAAAACGATGCAATTTTATACACACTCACATAATTAATAAAACACAGCTTAAACATTTGTATGTTAGTTATAAAAAGATTATTAACTTAATAAATAATACATAATAAGATTACAATTACTATGCAATCTACATATAATTCACTTTGACGGACGATTTAGCGCAGTGGTTAAGAGCTTAAGCCGCACCGCCCGCTTTGATTCCCGCACGGGACAAATCTTTGTGTGACCCACAATTATTTGTTCCAGTCTGGGTATTTGTCTATGTGAATTTTCATGTTTGTAAATGCGCCAAACGACACTGGAATAAATCCTAGTGTGAGGCCACGTTAAAATAAAAATAATAACCATCAGTCATATTGCGACGTATTATTTAACTTTTTTTTCTTCCATCTATATCATCACGCCAGATTCCTTGCGGGGTAGGCAGAGGGTACAGGGTTCCAGCAGGTTATTTCCCCACAGTCCACTTTGGATTCCTCCACCCTCATAGTTCGTTTTACACTCGCCGGTAAGGGAGACTCTTGACTTGCCCTTCGGATAAGGCACGGTTTACTTGCTCATGGTAAGATAGTCTAATTTTTATCCTCTTTATAAATAACATAGGCCCGCACTATAAATTATGTGTCGTGGTTGCGTTTGTAAACTGGAAAATTTCACATACACAAACGCCCAGACCGAAAAAAATTATTTGTCACACAACGATTTATCCCGTGCGCTGATCAAATCCGCGGCTACTTGATCTGTTGGGCGGAACGACTTTAATTTTTTTGACGACGGCTTTGTCTATTAAGACAAAAAAAATTGTCCTCAAAAAACGTCTAAAATAAACCGAATCAAAACCCGAAAACAGATTTTTTTTTCATAAGAATTACCGATGCGCCTATATTCCCCAATCGTCGACATACACAGATTTTTTCTATGGAAAAACTACATTTGTCCAACATAGGATTTAAACGCAAGACCTCGTAATCGGATCGTGCATTATTCGCTAGACCAAAAAGGCAGACATGTGTAAAATTCGTTAATGATAGTTCTATCCTCGTTCTTACGTTAAGGGTAGCCCAACGCTAAAAGCGAGCGATTTTAAAATTCATAGCACGCATTCCGACTGCTATCAAATCTTGATGAAATGCAAAGGAATTTGCACCGCTTCGTTAAGTTAATGAGGTCGCTTTCGCTTAATTTTGATCAAGAAACCAACGTTTAATATCTTAACATACAACACTCACCATTCTTATTCAAAAATGACACAGTTCTCAATATAAGCGGTGAGCTTTTATCAGTATGTAATGCTTGATTACTTAAATGGTTTTCTTCTTACATAGCCTACTTTGAAATTTTATGTAAAAGCATCTACCCACTGTTTCAGACTCGGTAAAGACGTTCTCTCACAAATAGAGGTATATAGAGAATTGATAAATTAGCACTACAGTCCAGACAAGACTAGACTAAAATATACTATATCTTAAAGACCCACACATTTGCAAGCAGAACATTCGAGCAGAACCTAATATTTTTTTACGAGATGAGAGAGTTCATATTATAATTCCATCACACAAACCTAGTGCAGATACCATTCTGCAAGAGGCAGGTTTGTATTCCGTTGTTGGAACTTTATCAAGCCGCCTATAAAACTTCCAACCACATGAATTGGTAACCGGGACCAACCCTTGATTTGCCTTCTGCAGCAAGGAGACGCTCCGATGTGGAAATGCCACAAACAGTCGCCTTTTTAGGCCGTCTAAACATAAAATTTTAAATTATGTCCGTAGGTATGTCCAATATGCTCGCTACTGAACGGGTGCTGCTTGCAGACTGGTCCACTCAGAAACCTCTAAAAAAACACCGTCTCGCCTATATTCCCCAGAAGGGGTGGCAGAGGTGTACTGAGTACATCCACGTTTCGCCGACGATGTAAGGTCCCATGTAATAGGAGGCGAGCCTATTGCCATATACCGGGCACAATACCAGACTCCGGACTCATACTGGGAATTTTTTGTTAGAAAAACTACATTTGCCCGACCCAGGATTTGAACCCAGGACTTCGTGATCACAAAGCGATGCGCTTTGCCACCAGACCAACGAGGCAGTCAAAACCTCTAGCTTTTCATTATAACATATATTTAAAAATAGTGGTATATCTTAGTCGTAAGGTATCACACTGGAGCTGGATTGCATTAATGTTTTTGTATAATATAAAAATGTATGTATCTATACAAAAAATGATGAAAAAATAAAATGAATGGAGAATTAGACAAAAAAGACAAGTCCGCTGAGTTTCTCGCCAGATCTTCTCAGTAGACGCCGAGTTCCGATCCGGTGGTAGATTAGTAAGTTAAAAAATTGTAAATATGACATTCTTTAAATACCCCGCAGGGGTTATGCAAAATAAACGGTTTGAGTTTACTAATTATATTAGGAGCTAAATTTTTTGGGAAATAAGAATGTACATAACATAGCCTTCTTTTCTAGGGAAGTAGTGATAAGTCTGAGACCGTGTTTTTTATAAATTAATATACTACAATTAGCCTACTAGAAAGAGCCTAATTAAAGTAATCAGATGACACGTGGTATGTCGCCTAGTGAATGGAACGAAATACTTTGTGTTAGAAAGAGAGGAGAAACGATTTTAATCGATCGATATCGAAAGTTATGTAGACGTCAGAGACCGTTAAGAGTGTTTTTATATCATCCGATTTGTCGCATAGGAACGATTTTTAACACAAGAGATATTTCATGAAAAATGCAAGTTAAGCTAAAATTAAACTTAATAAAGCTATTACACAATGTATTTTAGTTCGTATTAAAATCGTGATATATAAATAATGTATTTTTATCCGAAAATGGGCATTGTCTGCTTTTTAGCTTTGTGTATGTATATGAGAGTGTATGTATATGAGAGTGTATGTGTGTGTTTTATTACATTGGATTTAATTTTTGAAGTTTATTTAGATTTAAGTCAATTCAAGCTCACTTATAATTCCCAAATCAATTACATTTTTACCAAACAATCAAATAGATAGACAAGAAAGCAAATTTATAAAAGCTACATGAATAAAAGCGCGAGCTATATAGTTTAATTTCGAGAACTTTCATTAACACGACATATTGTAGGGGCAGCTGGGACTTTCGGCTTCTTTTGCACAACTAATAAAACAACCACTACCATGCTGACTTTTAAAATTCTTAGTTGTTGTTCGGAGTCTACAATTGGACCCGGTATACTGAAAATAGGTTGACTACTTATCAAACTGGGATGTAACATCGTCGATGATCGTGTAAACAGTACACCTTAGTCACTCTCGCTTGGGGTGCTTAGGCGAAATAGAGATGTGAACGAATGGGTAAAAACATTTTTTTTCAATGTCATATGTCGTGGTGTATAAAAACACCGAGCTATATGAATAGTTTTTTGAGATTACCCTGATTTATATATTGAACTAGTTTCTGCCCGCGACTTCGTCCGCGTTGACTTTAGACAGAAACATAACATTTTTTCGGGATAAAAAAATTCTATCATATGTGTCAATCCAGATAATAAACTATCTATGTGCCAAATTGCATCTAAATCCGTTCAACCGTTTTTCCGTGATTGAGTAACAAACATCCAAACAAATAAACTTTCACATTTAAAATATTAGAAGGAAGTAGAATTATTTAGTCATAATTTGACGATATTAACAGGATTTTGAATTAGAGGTGTGAACCAATGTATAATTTTTTGTTTATCGTCGAATATCATGCCGTATAAAAGCGCTGAGCAATATGGTTAATTTTTCGAGACTCATCGTTAACACGACGTATCATGGCTGGGACTGTCATTTTCCTAAGTAATAGGCTTTCCAAAAAAGACAAGCCCGCTGAGTTTTTCACCAGTTCTACAATCAATATTGTATTTGTTGAGTATGGTTCCTGAACAAAGAGTCAAAAAAACGGCCGCGTTTGGATAAACATAAGCATCTACTTTCTACGTGTAGCTAGCAGCAATTGCAAATGGCCTTATTGGTGTAAAAGCTAGGCCCATGGAATAATTGCGCCAAAGTTTTAAAAAATTGTAACATTCAGATTGATTGCCTCTACAGGTGAGAAGAGGGCTGGCTTATTTCTTGCGCAGAAAATTAGCTAAGCTGTTCAGCGAGGCAATACAGCCAGCGCTGTTGCCAGCATACCACGCGGACAAGATTTAGATTTATGATTAGTGTTAGTTTTTCGTGCTGCTCTTTATTATGTAAGTATTAATGAATAGTTTTAGCAAACTGTAGAATTTTAAGGCTTCGTCACGTAAGCTGTGGTTAGATCGAATAATTTATAAATAAATTTTAAATAGGGATACTGACTTCAAATACAGCAAATAAATATTTTCTGTTGGTGCCAGTTGGTGCAGTCGGTAGTAACCGAAAAATAAATATTTGAAGCCCGTGCCAAGTATGGCACGGACTTCAAATATTTATTTTTGGAAATTTGAAGTCGGCTTCCCTTTTTTTAAGTTATTTGTTTTACAATTTTAAGTGAATAGTCTATCTATCTATCTATATCATCACGCCAGCTCCCTCGCGGGGTAGGCAGAGAGTACAGAGTTCCAACAGGTTCTTTCCTTACATAACTCTCTGGATTCCTCCACTCTCATAGTTCGTCTCATACACACTCGCCGGTTACGGAGACTCTTGACTTGCCCTTCAGCTAAGACACGGTCTATTTGGTCATGGTAAGATAGTCTAGGTCTTCCCCGGCACCTACATCCTTCCACTTTCGCATTGTATATCTGTTTTGTCATTCTTTCTTCTGGCATCCTTTCTATATGCCCGAACCAACGGAGCATGCCCTTTCTCATCTTTACACCGATACTATGTTTCATACCTACTCGCTTTCTTACTACGCTGTTGCGAATACGGTCGGTCAGCGTGACTCCGCACATCTTCCGCAGAGATCGCATTACGACCGCATTTATCCTGCTTTCGTTCTCCTTCTTACATACCCAACTCTCACTGCCATATAACAGCGTTGGGACAAGCACTCCGTTATGCATGGCCAGCTGCGCCTTTTGGCTTAAGTGCCGGCTCCCAAGTAGCCTTCCCATCGCACCATTCACTTTATTACCTGCATTCACTCTTCTCTCTATATCAGCGGTGTATTTCCCATCCTTACTGAAGGCGCATCCAAGATATACAAACTCATTCACTTTCTCCAGCACATCGTTACCAACCACAATCCTTGCATTCGTTCTGGTTTCTTCCCGTTCAAAAACCATAATTTTGGTTTTCTTCACATTCAAATGTAAGCCATTGTTCACGCAGTCGTCTCTCATAACTGTGACTAGTGTTTGCAGATCAGTGGCTGTTGGCGCTATCAAAACCGCGTTATCTGCATACAATAGGTGGTTTATCACTAGATCACCCATTTTTACCCCTTCAGTCATCGCATACAGTCTTTGAAGACTTTTATCCAGATACACTATAAACACGCGGACAACACGCAACCCTGCTTGACGCCAATTTTAACGTCAAACCAAGGTGACATGTTACCACCCACCCGTACGCATGCCTTACTGTCCACGTAGGTGGACTGGACGGCTCGCAACAGGGTGCCGTTTATACCATACTCTGGCAAAATGTCCCAAAGTCTCTTTCGCACGACTATCAAACGCCTTCTCCAGGTCCACAAAACCGCAGAAAACCTTCCGGCCTACTGCCAGATGCTTTTCTACGATGTTGCGGAGGGAGAAAACTTGATCCGAACATCCTCTTCCAGACCTGAAACCTCCCTGTGCCTCACACAACACTCCATCGGACTTCTCGCGCATTCTCCGTTTAATAATTTTACCATACACCTTAGCTGCCAAGCTGATCAAACTGATGGCCCTGTAATTGACGCAGTCATATTGTGAGCCCTTGCCTTTATACAAGGGTACTATGACTGCGCGGCGCCAATCTGTAGGGACCGGTCTTCCAGCAAAGATTTGCGAGGACCCAAAAAGCGTCCCGGATGCAAGTTCCACCATATTTAATCATCTCGGCAGATATCATGTCAATTCCCGCAGCTTTACCATTTTTCATACTTCGTATCGCCCATTCAACTTCTTCCATAGTGTTGTCCTCTGTGGATTCTGGTGCCGCAAACTCGCCTCTGGGCTCGTCTGTGGCACCAGCATCCGGGGCATTCTCATACATTTCTCCAAAGTATTCACTCCACCGGTTTAGCACAGCTTGTGTGTCTGCAAGAATGTCACCATCCTTAGATTTTATCTTTTCCATTCTGGTCAAGTGAATAGTGAATTGATTAATAATATTTGTATACCTATATTATATTATTCTGCTTAGTTCTATAGCAAGATACCTCAGGATTAATATAATACTCATAATAACTGAATTAACACATTCGTGCTATTTCCCGGTAAGGAGTCTCCTGGTATATCTTCAAGTCCAAGGTCCAAAACCAATAAAATTTGGACCACCTCAGAGCTATACTGATCCTTATGCAAAAAGAATAATCAAGATTGGTTTATAAGCAAAAAAGTTATGATCTATTATCCTCCTGTGCATACTTCTATGCATAGTTCTAAAGTACGGTGCCTCTTATTAAATTGATATGTTATGGGTATTACTATAATTGACGTAATACCCATAATATCTCAATTAATACATTCGAATTGTTAATCGTAAAGGAGTTCCTTGGTGGAGCTTCAAATTCTAAAGTCCAATAAAATTAAAATGCCACCACCTTGAATCTATACTGAATCCATTTCAAAAAGAATCATCAAACTCCACTATTGATGGAAATATCGGTAAAAATAGATAAAAAAGCGTACATACAGACGAACATAGAACCTCCTCCATTTTGAAGTCATTTAATAAATAAGACCACACCCATATACGTGCTTTTATTTTTAGGCTGCTTTTTGAATTGTCACTTTTAATATGTTACAAATAATGTATCTATGGGTTCTACAAATAAATGATTATGTTTGATATGTAATTCATTCCTCCACCAATATACACTGCTTCGTGTCCGCAAGTCTTGACTCGATCGTATACATTAGTTTATGAGAGAAGGCATTTGCACAGTAGTGGATATAGGTTTTTTCTAAATATATTTTATTTTTAGACTGCCTCATTGGTTTAGTGGCAAAGCGCATCGCTTGGTGATCACGAGGTCCTTGGTTTTAACCAAGGACCTCTAACGTTTATCTAACAAAACCTTCCCAGTTTGAGTCCCGAGTCTGGAATTGTGTCCAGTATTTGGGAATAGGCTCGCCTCCAATAACATGGAACCTAACATCGTCGGCGAAAAGTGGGTGTACTTGGTGTGACAGTGTTTATTTTGTATTAATTATTTTATTTTTTATCGTCAAATGTCGAAACGTATAAAAGCGCCGAGCAATATGATCATTTTTTCGAGGCTCATCGTTAATGTGACATATCATAGACGCGACTTTCGTTTTCCTACGTAACTTCCTCTTAAAAAAATACAAGCCCGCTGAATTGTTCGTCGGACGTACAAATAAATTATTGTGGTTGATATTTAATTAATTAGTCGCGATTTTATAACATTAAAAAAATATAGGATTTCGTTGCATGTATAAAAGAGAAAAATATTTTTTTTTATTTTACCGTCAAATGTCGTGACGTGTAAAAGCGCAGAGCAATATGGTTAATTTTTCGAGACTCATCGTTAACACGACATATCATAGAGTTGGCTGGGACTTTCATTTTCCTACGCAACTCACTTTCAACGGTTTTCAATGAATACTTTGAATAATCCGCTTTCCAAACTATTTTGGGGCAATGGTAGAAATAAATATTTTTACGCCCACATTCTCTAAGCAGGAGTGGTAGAGGTGTACACCTGGATTTTATCGAAGATACTGATTTTTAGAGGCATTCATAGCGCTGTGCGACCGCGATGTTCTGACCGATCACCAAGGTTAAGCAGCGTTCGACTCAGTCGGCCTGAGATGGGTGACCGTCGTGGCATTTTCATATTCGAGCGTCTCCGTGCTTCGGAAGGCACGCTAAGCCATTGGTCCCGGTTACCATTTAATGCCGTTAAGCCGAGTTGAAAGCTTTATAGGCGGCTTGATAAGTTTTGTGGTTTGTGGTCACCTGGTGTTAAAGCAGGTGACTACAAACCTCCCTCCACTAATCTGCACTGGGTCCGCGTGGTGGAGTATGACCTAATCACTCTCATCTCGATCTGCGAGAGAAGGCATTTGCCCAGCAGTGGGAAATATAGGCTGATATTATTATATTTTTACTGATTATAATCTCTGTCTAACTTCCATCTCCTCAGCTTATTTTAGAGTGAGTAGTATGCTACCGGATCAGCCAGCCCGTCCTATCGTTACTTTCAATCATGAGAGTGTGTGTGTGTGTGTTTGAGTGATATACGCTGTTGGCCGCGAGTCCTTTACAGCTTCACCGGACATAAGGGCGAGCGTGCAACCACTACGCTCGAGCCAGAAGAGCAAGGGGCGACATACTCGAGGGCGCCTCAAAGAGGAACGGCCTCGGTTGGGACAGTCGCTACGGGGGGAGGGGGAATACTAAGTGCACCGGTCGGCGGGCTAGGCTAGGGATCTACGACTTCGTCGTCATCGTCCGTATCTGGAGCGGAAAGGAGCGATGTCAGAGCATCGGGGGGATCGGTGAGAACATGTCACGGCCGGCGGTAGCGGCAGGGGTCGGGTTCGTAGTCGGCGGCGGCTACGATTAGCGGATTCGCATGGGAAGATGCGTTCGCGAAGTGTCGAGTTGTCGCCATTTTAATATAGGCAATCATGAGAGATGAGATAGGGCCGATTTGATGATCAGTGTTTAATAAACAAAAAATATATGGGGTCTCAATTTGACACGAGGTATAATAAGTTAGGCCATCATATAATTCTGGCAGTGCCTAGTGTTTAGACCGTTGGACTGCAAAGTCAGAGGTCTCTGGTTCAAACCCAGGCACGCACTTATATCTTTTAGAAAACATGTGCGTTTAAAAAAAAAATATCACTTGCTTTAACGGCGAAGGATAACACCGTGAGGAAACCTGCATGCCTAAAAGTCTTTCGAAGGTGTGTGAAGTTCGCCAACCCGCACTAGGCCAGCGTAGTGAACTATGGCCTAAAACCTCTCAGTTTAATAGTGGGCAAGTCTATTTGTCATCACACTGGCAAAAGGAACTGCTGCTGAGAACTTTTATTTTTCGATAGAAACCCAAATAACGCTCTATCTAGAATTCGAATACAAGACTTCGTAAGGGAGGAATTTTGTAGTCACCCCCGCTTGGGAAATATAGATGTGACGGTGTTTACACACACCGTCACGCCTATATTTGCAGAGGTGTACTGAGTACACCCACTTTTCGCCGACGATGTTCATCATCATCATCTCAGCCTATACTTGTCCACTGCTGAACATAGGCCTCCCCAATCGCTTTCCAGCGTAACCGGTCCGATGCCACCTGCATCCAACGACTTCCTGCGATTTTCACAAGATCGTCGGTCCATCTGGCAGGTGGTCGTCCCACGCTGCGCTTGCCAATACGTGGTCTCCACTCTAGAATCTTTCTGCCCCAACGCCCGTCCGATCTTCGCGCTATGTGGCCCGCCCATTGCCACTTCAGCTTGCTTATCTTAAGGGCTATGTCAGTGACCTTGGTTCTTCTACGAATCTCCTCATTCCTGATTCGATCACGTAGAGAAACGCCGAGCATAGCTCTCTCCATAGCTCGCTGAGCAACTCTGAGCTTTTTTATGAGACCTAAGAGACCACGTCTCTGATCCATATATCATCACTGGTAAGACACATTGACTAAAAACTTTAGTCTTAAGGCACTGAGGTATTTTGGATGAGAAGATGTTGCGCAGTTTCCCGAACGCTGCCCAGCCGAGTTGGATTCGTCGATTGATCTCTCTCTCAAAGTTGGACCTACCTAACCGAACTACCTGTCCCAGGTAAATGTATTCGTCGACAATTTCAAGAGTAGAGTTCCCAACGGTGAGTGCGGTGGGTACGACATGGACGTTACACATTATTTTCGTTTTGTCCATGTTCATTTTAAGACCCACTTGTTGAGATAATCTGTTGAGGTCACCGAGCATTCGTCCTAGATCTTCCAGCGACTCCGCCATGACCACAATGTCGTCGGCAAATCGAAGGTGAGTGATGTATTCGCCATTGATATTGATGCCAAGTCCTCGCCATTCCAAGAGCTTGAAGGCGTCCTCTATGGTGGTCGTAAACAGTTTCGGAGAAATGACGTCTCCCTGTCTTACTCCTCTTTTTATGGAGATCGCCTTCGTGCACTGCCCTTGTACTCGAACTGACATGGTGGCGTTATTATACAAGCACTTCAACACTTCGATGTACCGATAGTCAATGCGGCATCGCTGGAGAGATCTAAGAACCGCCCAAGTCTCGATCGAATCGAAGGCTTTCTCATAGTCCACAAACGCCAAGCATAGTGGCCGATTATACTTCTCGGTCTTTTGTATAATCTGCCGTAGCGTATGTATGTGGTCTATGGTACTAAAGCCTTTCCGGAAACCGGCTTGTTCGGGAGGCTGGAAATCATCAAGCCTGCGTTCGATACGATTCGTGATGACTCTCGAAAACAATTTGTAAACATGGCTCAGCAGTGTGATGGGCCTATAGTTCTTTAATAAAGTGTTATTACCTTTCTTGAAAAAGAGTACCACCACACCCCTGTTCCATGCTTCCGGCGTTTTTTCTTCGAGCAAGACGGAATTAAACAGCCTCTGAAGGACTTTAAGTACCGACGATCCGCCCGCTTTCAGAAGCTCTGCGGTAATTCCGTCTTCACCCGGCGCTTTGTTGTTTTTAAGTTGTTTGAGAGCCTACAGGCTGATGTCCGGGATATCTTCAGTGTAGTGTCGGGTTAGCTTGGCTCTTGGGTCTTTTACCAAGTCAACAACAGGTTCAGCTACTGAGGTATACAACTGCCCGTGTAACCTCTCTATCTCCCTGAGCACCTCTGACCTATTCGACGTTACGTTTCCGTCCTCCGTCTTCAGCTTCGTCAACTGGCTTTGCCCAATAGACGCGTCTCTTGCGAACATTTTAGAGCCCTTGTTCTGCTCTATGGTCTCCTCAATACATCTTGTATTGAAGGACCGTACATCGTGTCGCAAGGACTTCAATATCTGTCCATTGAGCTGCCTATAGGACTTAGCATCATCGGAGGTTTGAAGTCTCATGGTACGTCGCTCAGCCATAAGGTTTCGGGTGTGGTCAGATAGCTTTTAAGGCCTATTTTTACGGTGGGGCTTAAAATGCTTGGACCTGACCGTATGGACAGTCTCTACCAACCTATTGTTGATTTCGTCCACTGATTCGCTGCTGTCTAGCAATTCGAAGCGGTTTGCCAATTCGAGTTGAAAGTTCTCGGGATTTTGGATGTGTGCATAAGAAGGTCGGAGCGTAGACTTCATCAGACGCGATCTTTCCATTTTGACATTAATATTTAATGTGCCTCTGACCATTCGGTGATCACTGCCGATTTTTACCCTGTGAATCACGGAGACATCATTAAATATTTGTCGCTTGGTGCTCATGATGAAGTCTATCTCATTTTTTGTGGAACCATCAGGGCTCATCCAGGTCCATTTTCTATGAGGCGGCTTCCGGAAGAAAGAGTTCATCATAAAGAGTCCCTCCTTCTCCAGATATTCGGCCAGCCTCTGACCCCTGGGGTTGCGCTGCCCATATCCAAATTGCCCTACTCTCAACTCATCATCGCCCCGTTTGCCCAGCCGCGCATTGAAGTCACCCATAACCACTGTAAAGTGTGCTTTGGAAGTATGTATGGCTCTACTAATGTCCTCATACATTACTTCGACGTCATCATCTGAGTATGCCGAGGTCGGTGCGTAGACCTGTATGACCTTCAGCGAATATCTTTTGGATATTCTGAGTATCAGGTACGCTACCCTGCTCGACACACTAGTGATGGACACAATGTTGTCTATGAGTGACTTGTGGACGATAAATCCGACACCACCTTGGGACTGCTGTTCACCCTCCCGGTAGTAAAACAAGTTGCCGGATTTTAAGGTTATCGTGTCCTCGCCCTTTCTTCGGACCTCCGATAAACCAACAATATTCCACCGCAACTTGTTTATCTCTTCTTCCAGTTCAACAAGCTTCTCATCTGTCCTTAACGTGCGTGCATTGTATGTCACCAGGGCCAATTTTCGATGTTGGTGGTAGCCGAATCTCTGCCGGAGATTCTTAGCACCCCTTGTCCTGTCGTTACCATAGCTGCTACCGTGGCCAGGACGAACAGGACCGCCGGGGACTAGGGGCCTGGTTTTATTCTTATCTTCCATTTTAATAAATTGGGGGTGTTTGCCATACTCGCCACGCTTGGCAGGCGGGTTGGCGAGCGCAGTTTTTGATGGTAGAAGTGTTAAGGGAACGCTGCTGCCCATTCCCTAGTTTTCCCTTAGTCGCCTTGTACGACACCCGATGGGATGAGATGGGTTGGTCCTATTCTAAGCCGGGAACCACGCGGCCAAGCGAATATCTTTTGGATATTCTGAGTATCAGGTACGCTACCCTGCTCGACACACTAGTGATGGACACAATGTTGTCTATGAGTGACTTGCGGACGATAAATCCGACACCACCTTGGGACTGCTGTTCGCCCTCCCGGTAGTAAAACAAGTTGCCGGATTTTAAGGTTATCGTGTCCTCGCCCTCTCTTCGGACCTCCGATAAACCAACAATACTCCACCGCAACTTGTTTAACTCTTCTTCCAGCTCAACTAGCTTCTCATCTGTCCTCAATGTGCGTGCGTTGTATGTCACCAGGGCCAATTTTCGGTTTTGGTGGTAGCCGAATCTCTGCCGGAGATTCTTAGCACCCCTTGTCCTGTCGTTACCATGGCTGCTACCGTGGCCAGGACGAACAGGACCGCCGGGGACTAGGGGCCTGGTTTTCTTGCTTTCTTCCATAATATTGGTTGGGGGTGTTTGCCATACTCGCCACGCTTGGCAGGCGGGTTGGCGAGCGCAGTTTTTGGTCGTAGAAGTGTTAAGGGAACGCTGCTGCCCATTCCCTAGTTTTCCCTTAGTCGCCTTGTACGACACCCGATGGGATGAGATGGGTTAGTCCTATTCTAAGCCGGGAACCACGCGGCCACGCGACGATGTTAGGACCCATGTAATAGGGGCCGAGCCGTTTTCCATATACCGGGCACAATCGGATCAAATCAAAAAGGAAGTTTCCGATAGAAAACCTTCATTTGTCCGACCTAGGTTTTGAACCCAGGACGTGATCACCAAGCGATGTCAACGGTGTGTTTAAGTAATAAAAATAACTTGGACCTTCACGACCACCTTAGTTAGATTAATATTAATAAGTGTAGTATTAGTAAGATTAATATTAGTGGATAGCAGTGATAGCCTAGTGGATAGACTGTTGGACTGCAAAGTCAGAGGTCTCGGGTTCAAACCCAAGCACGCACCTCTGTGTTTTCGAAAGCATGTGCGTATTAAAAATTAATTTTCACTTGCTTTAACGGTAAAGGAAAACATCGTGGGGAAACCTACATCCCTATGAGTTTCTCGAAGGTGTGTGAAGTTCGCCAACCCACACTGGGCAGCGTGGTGGACTATGGCCTAAGCCCTCTCAGGATGAGAGGAGGCCCGTGCCCAACGGTGGGACAGTTTCTTAGCAGGGCTAATACTATTATTATTATAAGTGTAGTGGAGCGGCCTCTCACAAGGGGGATGAATGACCTGAAGACGGTCACAGGTAAAAACTGTATGCCAACAATGCAAAGTAGATCGTCATAGCAGTCTTAAAGGAGATCTTCGTTTAGCATTGGACGTCTTTTTGCTGATGAAACGTACAATTCCACTTTCGAGCATCCCCGTGTATCAGGTAGCCTATGAAGCATAGTATAAAAATATACGAAGGTGTACGATCTGAAGAGTCTATCGGTGTGGCCACTCCCTTTCATGAATAGTTTATTGATAATTTAGGTGAAATGTAGATGGTTGGAATGCGTATAATGTCTCCGAAGTTATTATAATGTGACCTGGAATTTGAAACAAGTTGTTAAACCGGTAGCATTAATATATTCATAAAATAGTAACGCGCTAGGGCCCGTGTAGGGTAGGTAGAGATCATTGGGTATCAAACATTGCGATTCTGACATATAACGAGTTTTTTTTCTGGATTTAATGTTCATCGCGGTCGTAGCGCTCTGTGACTGCGGTTTTCTTAGCGAGCACTAAGGTTATGCAACATTCGAGTAGGTTGGCCTGAGATGGGTGACCGTTTATGACATTCTTATATTCAGAAGATACGGTAAGCGGTAACCGGGACTATTGGTCCCGGTTACCACACGTAATCTGATAGACGTTAAGCCAACAGCAGTTGGCCACAAACCTGCCTCCGCTTATCTGCATTGGGTCGGCGTGGCGGAATATGACCTAAAAAGGCGTTTGCCCACTAATATAGGCTGATATTATTAATATTATATTTTTAAAGACCTAACTACGACGCAAAAAGCTGTGATAACCTAGTGGTTAGGCCGTTGGACTACAAAGTCAGAGGTCTCGGGTTCAAACCCAGGCACGCACCTCTGCATGCTGTATATTGGTTTAAATTTGGAATAGGTAACGGCTTAAAGTGCTTTCTGAAGAACGGAAACGGAAATGCCACCAACGATCTTCCATCTTTATGTGTGTATGTGCTGTGTACACCACATTTTATCTCTGCCTCACCCGCTTCGGGAATATGGGAGCGACGGTGTAATGGAATACGATGATACGTAGGCATCTCTGACGTCACCCTTAAGTCCAGGTTGGCATCTCTGACGTAACCCTTATTGGTGCTGCCAGAATACCAGCGCTGCACCATGATCCATCGTTATGGTGTAGCAATATGCTGAGGCAGTATCCTATTCAACCCCAAACAACATCTGGTGTCTGTAAATGTTTAGGCTAGCTTTTTTGTTTTTTGTTTTTGTTATTATTTTAAGTTATTATTTTCATTATGAATTATAGTATCTCAATTACTATGTGAGTCTGGTTGAATAAATGTCTTTTCTTTCTTTCTTTATACGTAAGCTGGTCATCTTAGCCATATTTGGGGAAGATCTATGCTCGGTAGTCGACGTCTTTTAGTTATCTCAAACTTAAGCTTCAATAATCTATTTTATATAAACTCTGCGGGATCGCTTACAAATAGTCTATGTTATAATTTATTTTAAATATAATTTAACTACTAATCTACCACCGGATCGGAACGCGGCCTCCACTGAGAAAATCCGGCAAAGAAACTCAGCGGTCTTGTCTTTTTGTATTTAATTCTCTTTCTTTTTTTTCCATTCTACTTTTTTCAATCATATTGTGTGGACACAACGTTTAGGTTACAATTAAATAGCTTTCAATCTAGCCTTACGACCGAGACGCGAAACTAATAATGATATTTATAAATAGTGTCTAAAGGATACCTGATGAACCAGTCACCACAAGCAGCACCCGTTCACGAGTATGACTACTCGAAATCAAAATCAAATCAAAAGCCCAGCTATGGGACAGTAAAAAACTGATTTACGAACGAAATATGATCACCGGAAATCAAAATTTCGTTTTCTAATAGACGAGTTTTCGATTCACATAAGTGCCTTCACCATTATATAACGATGCGTAATGATGAGAGTATATACTAAATACACCATCAAAGAAACTAATAATCATATAATTTCACTTATTACAACGAAAGATAACACTTTTTCTTACGCGCAAACAATAGAGGTGTGTGAAAAACTAACTATGATTATGGTAAAGAAAATGTAATAATGTTCTATGATTAAGCTTAATAGCTCGTGGCGTTGTGCGACCACAGTGTTCTTAGCGATCAATAAGGTTAAGCAGACTTCGGCTCGGTCGGTCTGTGATGGGTGACCGTTTGTGGCACTTTCATATTCGAGCGTCTCCGTACTTGAGACAGCACACTAAGCCGTTTACCAGTTAATATGGTAGTCGTTAAGCCAAACTGGAAGACTTCTAGGCGGCTTGATAAGTTGCAAGAGTAGGTGCCCTCAAACCTCCTCCGCATTAAGCCCGCGTTATAGAATCTCGCTCAATTCGGGCCTAATCTCTTTCAACACTCCATCCACCATTCGGACCCAGTGCGGATTAGTAGAGGCAGGTTAGTGACCACCTGCTGTTGGAACTTATCAAGCCGCCTATAAGACGATTTAGCGCAGTGGTTAAGAGCTTGAGCTGCTCCGCCCACTGTGTCGAATAGTCGCGGATTTGATTCCCGCACGGGACAAATCTTTGTGTGATCCACAATTATTTGTTCCGGTCTGGGTATTTGTTTGTTAATTTTCATGTTTGTAAACGCACCCATGTTTGTGCCGCGTGGTTCCCGGCTTAGAATAGGACCAACCCATCTCATCCCATCGGGTGTCGTACAAGGCGACTAAGGGAAAACTAGGGAATGGGCAGCAGCGTTCCCTTAACACTTCGACGACCAATAACTGCGCTCGCCAACCCGCCTGCCAAGCGTGGCGAGTATGGCAAACACCCCCAATTATGGAAGAATGTAAGAAAACCAGGCCCCTAGTCCCCGGCGGTCCTGTTCGTCCTGGCCACGGTAGCCGCCATGGTAACGACAGGACAAGGGGTGCTAAGAATCTCCGGCAGAGATTCGGCTACCACCAAAACCGAAAATTGGCCCTGGTGACATACAACGCACGCACGTTAAGGACAGATGAGAAGCTTGTTGAGCTGGAAGAAGAGATAAACAAGTTGCGGTGGAATATTGTTGGTTTATCGGAGGTCCGAAGAAAGGGCGAGGACACGATAACCTTAAAATCCGGCAACTTGTTTTACTACCGGGAGGGCGAACAGCAGTCCCAAGGTGGTGTCGGATTTATCGTCCACAAGTCACTCATAGACAACGTTGTGTCCATCACTAGTGTGTCGAGCAGGGTAGCGTACCTGATACTCAGAATATCCAAAAGATATTCGCTGAAGGTCATACAGGTCTACGCACCGACCTCGGCATACTCAGATGATGACGTCGAAGTAATGTATGAGGACATTAGTAGAGCCATACATACTTCCAAAGCACACTTTACAGTGGTTATGGGTGACTTCAATGCGCGGCTGGGCAAACGGGGCGATGATGAATTGAGAGTGGGGCAATTTGGATATGGGCAACGCAACCCCAGGGGTCAGAGGCTGGCCGAATATCTGGAGAAGGAGGGACTCTTTATGATGAACTCTTTCTTCCGGAAGCCGCCTCATAGGAAATGGACCTGGATGAGCCCTGATGGTTCCACAAAAAATGAGATAGACTTCATCATGAGCACCAAGCGACAAATATTTAATGATGTCTCCGTGATTCACAGGGTAAAAACCGGCAGTGATCACCGAATGGTCAGAGGCACATTAAATATTAATGTCAAAATGGAAAGATCGCGTCTGATGAAGTCTACGCTCCGACCTTCTAATGCACATATCCAAAACCCCGAGAACTTTCAACTCGAATTATCAAACCGCTTCGAATTGCTAGACAGCAGCGCATCAGTGGACGAAATCAACAATAGGTTGGTAGAGACTGTCCATACGGTCGGGTCCAAGCATTTTAAGCCCCACCGTAAAAATAGGCCTCAAAAGCTATCTGACTACACCCGAAACCTTATGGCTGAGCGACGTACCATGACACTCCAAACCTCCGATGATGCTAAGTCCTATAGGCAGCTCAATGGACAGATATTGAAGTCCTTGCGACACGATTTACGGTCCTTCAATACAAGACGTATTGAGGAGACCATAGAGCAGAACAAGGGCTCCAAAGTGTTTGCAAGAGACGCGTCTATTGGGCAAAGCCAGTTGACGAAGCTGAAGACGGAGGACGGAAATGTAACGTCGAATAGGTCAGAGGTTCTCAGGGAGATAGAGAGGTTCTATGGGCAGTTGTATACCTCAGTAGCTGAACCTGTTGTTGACTTGGTAAAAGACCCAAGAGCCAAGCTAACCCGACACTACACTGAAGATATCCCGGACATCAGCCTGTACGAGATTGGGATGGCTCTCAAACACCTTAAAAACAACAAAGCGCCGGGTGAAGACGGAATTACCGCAGAGCTTCTGAAAGCGGGCGGATCGCCGGTACTTAAAGTCCTTCAGAGGCTGTTTAATTCCGTCTTGGTCGAAGGAAAAACGCCGGAAGCGTGGAACAGGGGTGTGGTGGTACTCTTTTTCAAGAAAGGTGATAACACTTTACTGAAGAATTATAGGCCCATCACACTGCTGAGCCATGTTTATAAGTTGTTTTCGAGAGTCATCACGAATCGTCTCGAACGCAGGCTTGATGACTTCCAGCCTCCCGAACAAGCCGGTTTCCGGAAAGGCTTTAGTACCATAGACCACATACATACGCTGCGGCCGATTATACAGAAGACCGAGGAGTATAATCGGCCACTATGCTTGGCGTTTGTGGACTATGAGAAAGCCTTCGATTCGATCGAGACTTGGGCGGTTCTTAGATCTCTCCAGCGATGCCGCATTGACTATCGGTACATTGAAGTGTTGAAGTGCTTGTATAATAACGCCACCATGTCAGTTCGAGTACAGGGGCAGTGCACGAAGGCGATCCCCATAAAAAGAGGAGTAAGGCAGGGAGACGTCATTTCTCCGAAACTGTTTACGGCCACCTTAGAGGACGCCTTCAAGCTCTTGGAATGGCAAGGACTTGGCATCAACATCAATGGCGAATACATCACTCACCTTCAATTTGCCGACGACATTGTGGTCGTGGCGGAGTCGCTGGAAGATCTAGGACGAATGCTCGGTGACCTCAACAGAGTATCTCAACAAGTGGGTCTTAAAATGAACATGGACAAAACGAAAATAATGTGTAACGTCCATGTAGTACCCACCGCACTCACCGTTGGGAACTCTACTCTTGAAGTTGTCGACGAATACATTTACCTGGGACAGGTAGTCCGGTTAGGTAGGTCCAACTTTGAGAGAGAGGTCAATCGACGAATCCAACTCGGCTGGGCAGCGTTCGGGAAACTGCGCAACATCTTCTCATCCAAAATACCTCAGTGCCTTAAGACTAAAGTTTTTAGTCAATGTGTGTTACCAGTGATGATATATGGATCAGAGACGTGGTCTCTTACAATAGGTCTCATAAAAAAGCTCAGAGTTGCTCAGCGAGCTATGGAGAGAGCTATGCTCGGCGTTTCTCTACGCGATCGAATCAGGAATGAGGAGATTCGTAGAAGAACCAAGGTCACCGACATAGCCGTTAAGATTAGCAAGCTGAAGTGGCAATGGGCGGGCCACATAGCGCGTAGATCGGACGGGCGTTGGGGCAGAAAGATTCTAGAGTGGAGACCACGTATTGGCAAGCGCAGCGTGGGACGACCGCCTGCCAGATGGACCGACGATCTTGTGAAAATCGCAGGAAGTCGTTGGATGCAGGTGGCATCGGACCGGTTACGCTGGAAAGCGATTGGGGAGGCCTATGTTCAGCAGTGGACAAGTATAGGCTGAGATGATGATGATGATGATGAAACGCACCCACGACACAGGAATAAATACTGGTGTAGGGCTAAGTTTAAAAAAAGAAAAAAGGTTTCCAAATTGGCTTTCAGACTACCGCATTCAGTGGTAATCGGAACAGCTTAACGTGCCTTTCGAAGCCGGGAGACGCTTGATTATGAAAATATCACTCACGGTCACCCATCTCAGACCGACCAAGGCAAACGCTGCTTAACCTGAGACCACCATGGTACAGCGATAAAGGCTCATTATACATTTTTTTGCAAACAAACTTTATTAGTATACCTTATCACGTACATAACACCATTTTATTCACGTATACTATGATATAACACGGTGCTACAATGAAATTTGAATATTCATGGCACACGAAATTATACGGCGAGAGTCGAACCCGCACTTATTTCGGTGCGTACTGTTTTTTTATGAATAATTAATGTTGTTATACGGATGCGAGCCAAAATGTGTAGCTTGTACTTTCGGTTGAAAATAAAAGTGGCCTATTTGACTTTAATTTTGCAAGTGAAATAAAATTACTTTCGTTACGGCAAATAGTAGAACTAAGCAGAATAATTCTTACTATCTATCTATATTATCACGCCAGATCCCTTGCAGGGTAGGCAGAGAGTACAGAGTTCCAACAGGTTCTTTCCTTACATACCTGTCTGGCTTCCTCCACTCTCATAGTTCGTCAAATACACTTTCGCCGGTTACAGAGACTCTTGACTTACCCTTCAGATAAGATTCGGTCTATTTGGTTATAGTAAGATAGTCTAGGTCTAATTCGTACTAATATTATAAATTTGGAAGTGACTCTGTCTGTCTGTTTTTCCGTTACCCTTTCATGCCTAAACCACTGAACAGACTGAACGAATTTGGCATGGAGATAAATTTTAGCCGAGAGAAAGACATAGGCAATAAAAAAATACTTAAGGGAAATATGGGATGAAAGTTTGTATGGGGAACCCATGATTTTATAAGTTTGGCAAATAAAAATTCATATACTTTTGGAAAGAAATAAAAAAAGAACTACGTATTCGGCGGTTTTGATAAATCATCCTGAGAGAGATAAAACAAAACTTTACCTATTTCAAATTACATAATAACCGCGTGCGCAGGCGCTGGTAATAGCTAGTATATAAATATAAGTACTTAAATATTAATAATTGCCTGCCTCGTTGGTGTAGTGGCAAAGCGCATCGCTTGGTGATCACGAAGTTGGTGATTATTTTAAAATAGTGTACTGCGCTCCATGACACAAATAGCCGATGTGGGCCAAAAAGCTGCCAAGCTCAAATGGGATTGGGCTGGTCATGTCTGTCGCATGCCTGACACATCTTGGAATCCTTTAGACACTGTTTATAAATAACATCATTAATTTCATATCTCGGTCGTAAGGCATCATAATAAAATAGATAGTTCGTAAACTATTTAAGTGTAACCTAAATTAAATCCATACAATATGATAGAAAAAAAATTAAAAAAGAGGTAGTGAGTTAATTAAAAAACACAAGCCCGGATCTTCTCAGTTGAGGCCGCGTTCCGATCCAGTGGTACACTAATAGTTAAATTAAGCACTCCCTAAAAATAAATTATTTGATTTTGAGTTTACTCTCTGCCTACCCCGCAAGTGATATGGCGTGATGATATTGATAGATAAGTAAAAAGTCAAGAGTCTCCGTAACCGGCGAGCGTGTATGAGACGAACTATGAGAGTCGAGGAAGCCAGAGAGGTATGTAAGGAAAGAACCTGTTGGAACTCTGTACTCTCTGCCTACCCCGCAAGGGATCTGGCGTGAGGTTATAGATAGATAGATAGATAGATAAGTAAAAAATTTTAGGTTTCTGTCTAATATCAGCGTGGAGGAAGCCATAGGCAGAAGCTAGTTGAGGAATTAATTTTGATTACACATTTGAACGCAGTGTATTAATTTGCATCAAGTTATGTTAGTTTTATTTAACAGACTGAAGAAGTAACAGTATATTTTACAAGTCTAATAAAAAAGTAAGATTCTTTAAAAATAGTCGGAATTAATTTAGTTAACGATACAGAACTAATTGCTTTTAGGTGCATTTTTTATGTTACACCTTTTATATCTTCCTATATCATCGCGTAGTATTCCTTACAGGGTAGGCAGAGAGTACAGAGTTCCAACAGGTTCTTATCCGAACCGACCGTGTCTTATCTGAAGGGCAAATCAAGAGTATCCGTAACCGGCAAACGTGTATTGAACGAACTATGAGAGTGGAAAACCATTTATATCGTAACCAATTTGTAAGGATATAATTCTTTGTTTGAAAGTCACATTCTTAAGAATGATGGAAACCTCTTATTATGTTTTAAAAAACGTCATATGAAATAACGTGCCCAAAGTATGGTTACAGACGCAGCCCATTATATTCACACGAAAAATACTTACGTATGTTTGTAAATTCCTTTTATTAGTAATTCGTTGTAAATTTAAAAATTGTACCCACTGTAGTCGGTGATGATTCGCAGCGAAGGTATACCAAGACCCATAGTAGACTTGGCTAGGCAGATATCTTAGAAGTTGTTCCGTTTACCCCTAGATGGCGTTGTTTTGAACTCTACCGTTATATGTAATTGTAGAGCATATGTATTATTTTCTGGTTATAATAATAAAATTAGACTCCTCTCTGCCACTGCTGAGCTTTAAAATCAATACGTAACACACACATATGTCTTTTAGTCTAGATGGTGATGTAAATAGCTATGATATAATTATGGAAATCAAACACTTTGGTCCTTTCCGTGTCCGTTAAACTCAGGGAACTTAAGGTGAGTAACTCCACGGTTACTATTTTAAAATGAGAGTTTTACAATTCTTTTTGTACATTGCGTTCATGGGATATGGGACAACAATGCAGAACGAGTTAAGTAGGTGGGCTTAAGTATAGATTAAAAGTTAACGTACTTCGACTCATGGTATCAACCAGTGTCTACACAGTCCTCTCATTTACAAAATAAAGACTTTGTAAAGGTATATATTAAAAAATAAAAGAAAATAATGGTAACAAAAATAATATGAAAAAAACGACTTTCTATAAAATATATTATGAGTGCGAACAAAATATTTGATTATAGCTCCAGTGTGATGCCGAACGAGACAAAGTTTAACAGAACTACAAGTTTAATCAGTCAAAGGATAGAGGACGGACCAGTCTCAACGAGCAGCACCCGTTCACGAGTATAACTTGAGAAGCAGCCCTCACTTTCCACGACCGTATTGAAGGGAAGAGAGTGACCCGCTTCAAAGAGCCGCCACTAGCAAAGACGTTTTAGTAAGCATGATCTAAGACTCGATTGCCTTCTGATGATATAATCTGAAAAAACAAGCATGTTCAGTATTCATGAAAATCTAAGAAGTCTTTATATGTTCTAACAAAAGTTTTTTATTCACGGTGTAATTTTAGCTGTCCTGGAACGGAAACGGAGTTTATGTATCCAATGCCTACTGTTTACTGGTAATAAAAACGAATGGAAAGAATTGACCTGACTTCTGACCTATTCGAAATTTAATGGAAAAATTTGTAAAAAAATTGTTTTAAACATTAACTGCGGAGTTTCTTGCCCTTTTTCTCCACAGGAATATCAATTAAAAGTGGTGGTGGAGTCTTTGTTACGATTTGACGATTCATAAACGCTATATAATTTACGTGAATAAAAATATTCTGATTCTTGATAAGGTCCAACTGCAAGTGCCCTCAAATAACTACCAATGGAGACTTGGCTCACATGGTGGAGTATGATATATTTCTGTCTCACCTCAATTAGAGAGAAAAGGTCTTTGCCCCCCAATAGGACAGTAAAGAATTTATATTACTCCCCCCTCAATTTGTGAGACGAGGCCTTAGCCTAGCAGTGGGGCCACAGAAGTCATAATGGTCATACCATTATGACTTCTGTGGCAACATGACACTAGACATGAAATAGTGCACGATATCGTCTGAAACCACTGTCACCGCTTCTTCACATATGCACAGTTTGAACGATAAATACACAGCCTCGCACACACACATTACTGTTGTAAAAAATCTTTTCTATAAATAATATTACCTGTACAAGTTTAGTTAGAACTTTTGGAAGACTTTTTGCAATTGGACATGCTGCAAAATATCAATTTTATCCACTGTATCACATACAAAGGCCGACGCAGTACTGAATCATCTTATGATACTTTTATTACGTGTGGTACCAAGGTCACAAGGTCGTATGACTTCTAGCGCCTTATGGTACGATTTTTGCGAGTGGGACAGTATCTATGTATCTATATCATAACGCCAGATCCCTTAAGGGATAGCCAAAGATTACGGCAAGCGGCAGTAAAAAATAAACATCGGCTAAAGAGGCAGATAACCGGATACTTTTGGCTTCGTAGAGCGTCGTCTCTATCACTCAGTACTTTACGTAACGTTTTGTCGCTTTTGCCAGTCGTTGTTATTACGATGCTTTACAAAGCTGAAAGTACCCGATTATCATCCTCTTTAGCACATAGTTCCAACAGGTTCTTCCCTTACGGACCTTTCTGGCTTCCTTCACTATCATAGGACAGTGGGATAGTATAAAATGATTTATTTATATTACCATCACTAGGAAATCCGGCAGAAGTCGGAAGTCCCAAATACATTATCGAATATATAATGTATTCCAATCGTTATATAATAGTTGCATAACCGTGACACTTGTGTCGATAAAAAGTGTTTTATCTGTTACATCCCGTCTGTCGGTCGGTGACTTTAAACCAGTCAATATGTTCGCGACGGAGGAATATACTGATATGTATTCGGTCGAGCTTGTACGGTGTACGGTTCGATGTGAGAAAGCGGAAAAATAATTTTGGATATTCAAAAAAAATACGTGACGCGTTTGTGCTACATCATGTGGCTAATCGTGAGTCGTCATTCTTTGTGATATTAAGATCATTTGTTTGTTACTGTTCTGTCATCACGCTGTTTGTTTACGGGTGTATAAACATTCACAGAAACTTATTTTTGCTTAGATCGTCAGAAATTTATAACCAAATATTATACGACTGTTCGGGCTTACGAAACCAAACACTACAAAGTATGCTTATGCTGATGAATTTTGGTTCGGCGCCCTTACCCATCAATTAAAACAGCACTGTATCACCCATTCCCACCCTGTACTCCCTCCTTTAGTAAATTGCTCCAGGATATATAATTTTAAACATAAGATTGAATAAAAAGTACAGGAAGGAGATCTCAAGAACGCTGCTCGCCTCTTATTATCGAAACGACACGCTTGCTCCCAATAATGACCTAATGCTAGATTCTCTCCGTGAAAAGCATCCCTCAGCAAACTCAGTCTCTCATCTGTCAAATGTACCCCAAATTAACATTAAAAAATTACAGATTAATGAAAAAGACGTTCTTTAAGCAACTATGTCGTTCCCAAGCGCCTCTATCGGCGGAATCTATGGCATAACCCCACATCATGTGAAAGACTTGGTTAGTGTATCTACTGTTGATGCCGGCGGAGTACTTTTAAGCTCTTTAACAAAACTGTGTAATGTTATGCTCGCCGGCCATGTTAATCGATCATTTCTTCCATACCTCTACGGCGCTAGACTATGTGTTTTCAATAAGAAGGATAGTGGCATCTTATAGCAATAGGCGCTACGATCCGGTAGCTAACCTCCAAAACAGTTTACAGACACATAGCTTTGACGCTCAAGTCCAAATTTCAGCCAATTCAATTAGGATTTGGCAGCAAAAGGGGCTGTGAGGCAGCAGTTCATGCAACCAGAACCTTCGTCTTATTAAAGGAGACGGAGGTTGTTCTCAAGGTTGACGTGAGAAATGCTTTTAATTCATTAGATAGAGCAAACTTGCAGAACGAAGTAGCTTCTCACCTTCCGAAGTTTATCATTATATTTGGCAGAGACATAGTGATTTTTCTAAACTGCTATTTGGCAAAAACACTATAGATTAAGCAGTTAGCGTTCAGCAAGGAGACCCTCTCGGCCCTGCTCTATTCAATCTAGGTATTCACGACACATCTTATTCTTCGATTCAAAATTGAATGTGTGGTACCTAGACGATGGCACTTTAGGCGGCAAAGCCAATACAGTTTTTATTGATTTAATTAAAATTAACAGCAACTTTAACAACTTAGCCTTGGAATTAAATCTGTCTAAATGTGATCTCTCAATTTTTAACTCGAAGAGTTTAACAAGTTTTCTTCAGGCGTCAAAATTCTCAGTAGAAATTCGCTTTGCCTTCTCGGTGCCCCTTATTTGCCGATGGAGTCAAACCCTTCTTGGAAATTAAGATTTAAAAAATTCAGGATATTTTTTTCAGATTCTAAATCGTTATATTGCATACATTATATTAAAATACTGTCTATTCGTTCCAAAGTTAACATACACCACTCGCGCAAGCCCAATCTGGAAATTCTCGGCCTTTATTGACCAAACGGATATCGCCGTCAAAGCTACCCTTAAAAAAATTGAAAATGTTGTCCTTAAATTAAGCATCTTGAACCCAAGCAATGTTACCTATTAAACATGGTGGTATAGGCGTCCGAAAAATTAGTAGTATTAGTACTAAGGCGGGTCAATAAGTCCGTGACTTTTTGAATTTCCCACCTTTTAATTGAAATGGCAACACTGCTCCTGTCAATAAGCAACTGTCAGTTGACTCCTGTCAAAATTTGAACAAGCTGCGTCATTTCGTTTGAGTTTGGCAGCCGTTGTTAGCAGACTACCGCGCGTTTTTTGGGATGCACGCGGTGTAATCCACATTGACTACCTTCAAAAGGGGAAAACAATCAATGGGAAATATTATACCAAGTTACTGGGTCGATTCAATGAGGAATTGACCGTATTTGGCCAAGAAAAAAGTTCTTTTCCACCAGGACAATGCAAGGGTGCACACATGTGCAGTTTCCATGGCAAAAATCCATGAATTGGCCTACGAATTGCTCCCTCATCTGCCCTATTCTCCAGATTTAGCCCCGAGTGACTATTTCTTGTTCCCAAACTTGAAGAAATAGCTCGGCGGAAAGAGATTTGACTGTAACGACGAAATCATCTCACAAACAAATGCCTATTTTGATGACCGCGACAAATCAAATTTTTCGAAAGTGATAAAAAAATTGGAGAAACGTTGGACTAAGTGTATAAAACTCGAATGAGACTACTTTGAAAAATAAAATATTTTTTTATCTAAAAACCTGTGTTTTATTAAAAAAGTCACGGACTTGACCCGCCCTCTCATCATCATCATCATCAATCAGCCTGTATCTACCCACTGCTGCATGTAGGCCTCTCCTCTATTATGCCATTCGTTTCAATCCTGTGCTAATCTATTCCACCATTTGCCAGCCACTCTTACGATGTCATCGCTCCATCTAGCCGATGGTCTGCCTATGGGTCGGCGTCCTGTTCTGGGCCACCAGTCTGTTACGGCCTTGGTCCACCTGCCATCTTCACGCCTCATCAATTGTCCTGCCCATCTCCACTTTAACCTTGTGGTCCGTTTACCAACATCTTCAACTTTAGTCCGCCTTCGGATTTCTATGTTTGGTATTCGGTCGTCAAGGGAGATGCCCAACATGGCTCGCTCCATCGCTCTCTGTGCCACTTTGATTTTATAAAGGCTATCTTTTGTAAGCGACCAGGTCTCGGCACAGTAAGTAAGGATGGGCAAGACACATTTATTGAATGCCTTGGTTTTCAGGCACTGTGGGATGTCAGCGTCAATAGACTATCAAGTTTTCCATATGCAGCCCAACCCAATTGGATACGTCTAGCGATCTCTTTGCTAAAAGACTCTGATCCAAAGGATAAACAGTGCCCAAGATAAATGTAATCGTCTACTACTTCTATTTGGGAGTTACCTATAATGATGTTACCTTGACTGGTGTGGCAATTTGACATTATTTTTGTCTTGGACAAGTTTATCCTGAGGCCAACCCTTAGAGATGCTTCTTGCAATTTAAAAAGCATAGTCTTGAGATCTGTATCGTTCTCTGCTATGAGGACCAGATTGTCGGCAAAACGCAAATGCGACATAAATTTACCATTGATATTGACGCCTCTTATACACCAGTCTAAAGTCTTCATTATAACCTCTAAGGCATTGGTGAAGAGCTTGGGAGAAAGGGTATCACCTTGTCGCACGCCCCTTTTTAATTGTATTGGTTGAGTTAGTTCATGCATGTGCATTGTGGCTGATTCATATAGCTCCCGGAAGATATCAACGTTTCTTTTATCGACATTGCAACGATGGAGAGAATGAAAGAGGGCCCAATGTTCGACAATGTCGAAAGCTTTCTCATAATCGACAAAAGCTATCCACAGTGGTCGAACATATTCCCTGCATTTCTCCATCACTTGCTTGATGGTATGGATATGATCTATTGTTGAGTAATCTCTCCGGAAGCCAGCCTGCTCAACCGGCTGATATTCGTCTAAGGGTAGAGTTAGTCTGTTACATAGGACTTTAGCGAATAGCTTGTATACTTGTGAAAGTAAACTGATGGGTTGACAATTGGAAAGTTTCGATTTATCTCCTTTTTTGTACAAAATTGTAACTATTGCTTTTTTCCATGCTGAAGGTGTCATTGAATTGGTTAACACATTGTTGCAGAGCTTCTTGAGAACTATTAGTATAGGTTGTCCTCCAGCTTGCAGCGTTTCTATAGATATGCCATCGTCTGCAGAAACTTTTCCACGCTTCATACTTTTTAAGGTAAAACTAATCTCGCCTTCCATGATAGGCGGTAGATGGGCATCACCCAAACGTTCTACTAGTTTCGCTCTAGGGTCTAAGTCTTCTGTAGTCGACGGCTCCACTGTTTTTGATTTCTATAGTTCTTTATAAAACTCCTCAACAACGCGCAATATCATATCACGACCGGTAATGATATTTCCGGTTTTATCTGTGAGTTTGTTAATTTGCGATTTTCCACTATTTATTTTTCGTTTAAATACCTTTGGGCCTCTATTATTTTTTATAGTTTCTGTAATAATTTTTGTTCTGTGTGTTCTTAAATCTTTTCTTATTACTTTTTGGATTTTCTTATTCAGGCTCTGTAACTCTTTTAGATCATCTCTGGTGTTGATTTTCAGTTCTCTTCTTTGATTAAGTAGGGACAGTGTACTCGGTGATAGTTTGTTTTCTTTCGGCTGCTTACACCCTGTCAGTTTTTTGGTAGCGTTAATAATTGTGTTGCAAATGTCGTCATTTAGTGAGTCCATGCTCTGATCTACATCAAGTTCTTCAAAACGGTTATTCAACTCTAACTGGAACTCCTTCCGAAGAGGTACAAAATCTATTTCACATTTATGGCACCGGGATTTTACCAATTTTGATCTTTCTTTTTGCACATTGTAGCTAAACGTGGCTCTCACTAAACGATAATCACTGCTAGTTTTAAAGTAGTTTAATACGTTAACATTGGTTATGCAATGTTTCTGAGGGCATATAATGTAATTTATAAGATTTTTAGTTCGTCCGTCTGGGCTTACCCAAGACCATTTCCTAGTATGACGCTTTTTGAAAAACGTATTCATTGCGTAAAGATGGTTTTTCTTCAAAAGGTTAACCAGAACCTGACCTCGAGGATTACGAACTCCTAGCCCATGCGTTCCTACAGACTTGTCTCCATCTAATGGCAGACCAATTTTGGCATTAAAATCTACCAGTATGACCGTATAGTAACAAGAATTTTCATGGTACGTTTTCTCTATATCTTCATAAAAAGACTCTATTTCATTGTCGGCGTGGTCTGTGGTAGGTGCATAAACCTGTATTAGTTTTAGTGTTTATCTCTTGTTAAATTTTAATATCATGTAACACACCCGAGTTGATACACTTGATACATTCTTTAGAGCTGAATATAATCTTTCATGTATAATAAATCCGACTCCTCCGTAAGTTGACTCTTCGTTGCCTTTGTAGTAGAATAAATGGCCATCGGGGAGCTTAATTAGATCCTCGCCTTGCGTCTTACTTCAGCCAGACCTATTACATACCATTTTATGCAATTTAGTTCCTGTATTAATTCATTCCGCCGCCGCGGAGGCTTTGGAGGCCTGAAAAAGGATTTGCCCCGATTACGATATTTCAAAGAGAGTTGCGTGCAATAAAAAAAATAACTGGTGCAAATAACAAAGAACTATTTGGCAAAAAGTATCGGGTCATTGGCTTCATTAAATCCCTGCAGCCAACCTTGGCACACTGCTGGATAGTGAAAATTTTCGGATCGCGATGGGTATTCGCTTAGGGGCACCGATTTGCGAAGTACACAGGTGTCCGTGTGGAGCGAAGGTGGATCGGTCCGGACTCTATGGGCTCTCCTGCCACAAAAGTTCCGGCAGATTTTCTTGCCATGGCTCGCTTAATGACATAATCAAAAAGACTCTTGCTACCATCAACGTTCCTTCGGTGTTATTTTCCATGATGATATCAGGAGACCCGATGGGATGTCGTTGATCCCTTGGGAACAGGGGCGGGACCTTGTATCGAACGCCACGTGCGTTGATACATTGGACCCGTCCCATCTCAGGGAGTTAATATCAAGAGCGGGAGCAGCGGCTGAGAAGGCAAACCTGGGAAAACGGCGCAAATATGCCTCTATTAGCAACAATTATATATTTGTGCCGTTTGCCGTAGAAACGTAGGGCCCATAAAGCTCGGCTTCAAAAAACTTTATCAATAACATAATACCTACGCTGATTCTCCGGTGAGAAGAGGGCTGGCTCATTCCTTGCTCAAAACATTGGCCTGTCTATTCAGCGAGGAAACGCAGCCAGCATTCTTGCCACCATTTCACGCGGATAGGGTCTTTTTGATTAAGGTTTCTTTTTGTGTTTTATTTTCTATTTTAAAGTGAGTATTTTTATTAAAAGTTACCATAATTTACAATGTAAATATATGTAAATAAATAATTTTGTTATCATATTATATCAGATTTTATCAATAAATTCCCATATCAACCCCATGCAACAAATCATGTATCTCTTTGTGTCTGGCAATCAACTCTTTATGACTTTATACTTATTGCTAAATTGTACAGCCATGCTCTTGGAAAACGACAATCCCAATTATCTCTGGGTACTTAGGTTTTAATAAAGGAGAAAGACATGTATAAAACATATAACTTTATATGTTATGGAAACATTGTGTTCAAAAAAAGGTAAAATAAAACCAGAAATGCAATTATTATTTATTAAAAAAGGCTGACAACAATATTCAACACCGTGACGCCAAGCGGGGGTGGCAGAGGTATACTGAGTACACCCACGTTGCGCCGACGATGTAAGGTTCCGAACCTATTGACATATATCGGGCACAATTCCAGACTCCGGACTTATATTGGGAAGTTTTTTCGTTAGAAAAACTTCATTTGTCCGACCTAGGATTTGAACCCAGGATCTCGTGATCACCAAGCGATGCGATTTGCCACTAGACCAACTAGGCAGTAAATTTTGAACACAATACCCAATAAAAAAATTCATATTTAACAAAACTCAAACTAAACCACCAACTTAAATTATTAATCATACATACTGTATTATGATAATGTTTCATGTATTCTCATTTTTAGTCCTACCTAGTGGAACGTATCTTGTCTCTCACACACCACAATTGACAGTGTATACAGAACAGCTTTTGTTTTAAAGGAGTGGCTGTGGAGTTTTTTACCCTTCTCCGTTCGAGTGTCTATTTATTTTATTGACGACTATTGGTCATAAAGCACGTCTTTAGTGTAAACAAAAATGTCAAAGCGTAGCGTGCTGTGGCAAACGAGCTCGTACTTCGAACTCCTTTTGTAGACATTTTCTGACTGCACTCTGGCGTCTGGGATTGGTCATGCTCACTAAAAAGTCTATGCTTGCAGTGTCCATTTGGTGCGGGTCACTTCCTTCTCTCTAATATGGTCGAGGGAGGTGATGTGTGCTCAAGTAGTCGTACTCGTGAACGGGTGCTGCTTAAGGAGACTAGTCCACCCAGAATCCTCTAGCTTTTCGTTATAGCATATATTTAGAAATGGTCTTATATCTCAGTCGTAAGGCATAACACTGAAGTTAGATCGCATTAATGATTTTGTATAATATAAAAAAGTAAATTATATATCTATACAAAAAATGACGAAAATGAAATGAATGGAGAATTAAACAAAAGATACAAGCCCGCAAAATTTTTCGCCAGATCTTCTCAGTGGAGGCCGCGTTCCGACTCGGTGGTAGATTAGTAAGTTAAAAAAATGTAAATATGACACTTTGTAAGCACCCTGCAGGGTTTATGCAAAATAAACGATTTGAGTTTAAATTTAAGTTTAGTATACCATTTAGTTAAAACTGCTACAATATTTTCATATACAATATATCAAATAAGCTCGCCAGCAAAATCTCCAATAAGCTCGACGCAATTGAACGCCGTGTGTTCTCAACCACAGCCGGCGCGCCCGCGCACCCAAATCGTGATCACTTTCACAGACTAAACGCATAACTAACATTATTTTACCTTGGATAATAACAATGGCCGCACATTTGGGTTACTTGATGAATAAGAGATATCTTTAGCGGAACATTTTCTTTAATTAGTGGATAGTATTTGCTTTTACGGTTTCTTGCCCTTTACGAATCCACGGGTAAGATTAAGAACGTTTTCTAAAAATTAAAACAGAAAAAACTACATCACATTTAATTAAAAATGTATTATTTATTAATTTTCTAAAATATAAAAAGATAATAAAGATCGTCAAATTTATTAAAAGATCTTTTTAAAACAAAGCTTTTATGGAAAAAACACAACGAAAATATTTTCGTTGTGTTTTGGCCTATGGCTTTTCCGCCTCTATCATCAGACCCTAGAAATTATACAGGTCTAGAGTGCTCGTCAAGACCAATTTAACAAGCCCTAATATGGCAAGTTAATGTTGAGTAGTTGGGTATTTCCATTGGCCACCTTCCTCCTTCATCATTAGACCCAGAATGCCATCTGGTTGTATTGTACTTTTCAATACCAAGCCTAAATTATCGTATATAGTTGACATGTACCTATAGCTACTTTCCGGCTCCCGTACTAGATTAGCTCCATGCCAAATTTTAACTCCATCGGATATTGATCAGTGCTTGCAAAATGGCTCTCAATGCTTGAACCGGAAGACAGATTTACGAGCAAATACAAGTCAAATAAAAACTTGTAAAAATAGTTGTCCTTTTTTCGCAAAAACGTAGCCCCACACTAGGATTTATTTCTGAATCGAGGGTGCGTTTACAAATATGAAAATTCACATACCCAGACCGGAACAAATAATTGTGGATCACACAAAGATTTGTCCCGAGCGGGAATCGAACCCGCGACTATTACACACAGTGGGCGGGGTAGCTTAAGCTCTTAACTACTACGCTGAATCGTCCGTCCGTAAATTTCGTTCAAAAGACCAAATGTGGTCAATATATTTATCGTTCAAAGTCTACTAGTAGTAACTACATTGCGGCGGGAGATTTTGAGAACATAGTAAATACTTCGAGTTCTGATGTGGGATATTTTTTGCGAAATAGAATCGGAAAAGACGAGCACAAGCTGATTCGTGGCCATCTTTACGAAGGCCTATATATTGGAGTGGAGGTCTTTTGGCTGATGATACTAGATCTAGTGACTTAAACGATCTACGCCCACACTTCTAGATACCAAGTTGTCTTCATTCTTCTTCTTAGCGTAGCTAAGCTTGCTATGGTATCTATTCCAATCTCGATCTCGAACCTATTCGCTCCTATTCTTTTCGCTCCTACCCTCTACTTTGCGAACGCGTCCAACCATCAGAACCCACTAATTGTAGCCGCCGCCGACTACGCACCTGACTTCCCTCCTATCAGCCGCTACCGCCGCCCGCGGCATATTCTCCTAGACCCTCCCGATGCTCTTACTTCCTTTTTTCGAATCCAGATCAGACACCGACCTCGCTGGCGAAGTCGAAGAATCCCTTGTCGACCGGCCGGTGCAGAGCACCACGGCGAGATACCTAGTATACGCCCTCCCCCATAGCGACTGCCCAAGCCGAGGCCGTTCCTCTTTGAGGCACCCTTGAGCTAGTTGCCATTTTAGCGTAGTGGCGTACCAGGACAATGGTTGCACGTTCACCATCTTATCCTGTGAAGCTATAAAGGCCCCGTGGCCAAAAGCGTACATCACTCACACACACACACACGCACAAAGGCATACTGTGGTTATATATTAGCGGCCCAGATGAAACCTAAAACCGTCGGCGAAATGTAGGTGTAGACAGTAAACCTTTGCCATCTCGCTTGGGGCATATATTGACTGTGTTATCGGAGGCAGCTATCAAGTCCTGCTGTGTGCAGGTGTTACGGCATGCAGAGTGGTATAAGGTGGGACATCTTGAGTTGCACCACGCACACTCTTGATTGCTACTGTCTGTAAATTCACCAAGTTTTCGATACTATTTTTTTATCTTAAAAAGCGTAGCCCATACGCTGTGAATTATTTTTGTGTCGTGGGTGCGTTCACAGTCATAAAATTCATATACACAAGCACTCATATGAAAACAAACACTTGTGGGTTACATGAATATTAGTCCGTGAATAGTTTGAATTCGTGACTCGAGACTGTGCGCGGCCCACGCTCTTACCACTAGACCATATCGTCGATAATCTAGATTGGTAATGAATCTAGATCACCGTTATACAATATTTGAAAGAACCGGTTTGAAATGGTACTAACTACTTAATATCGATATAACATTGCGCTCGTAGCGCTAGTACCGCGGTGTTCTTAGCGATCACTAATGTTAAGCTACGTTCGACTCGGTCGGTCTGAAATGGGTGACCGTGAGGCATTTTCACACTCGAGCGTCTCAGTGCTTCGGAAGGCACGTTAAGCCGTTGATTCCGGTTTCCAAAGAATGTGCTAGTCTTTAAGTTACGTTGGTAGTCATATAGGTGTCGTGATAAATTCCAATAGCAGGTGGCCAAAAACCTGCCTCCACCAATCCGCACTGGGTCCAAGTGGTAGAGTGATACCTGATCTCTCTCACCTACATTTGTGGGGGAGGCCTTTTCCCAACAGTGGGACTAGCCAGTAGTAACAGTAGAACAGCCTATACGGCTGATATTATAACATTATCTGATTATGAAGTAATGTTATGAATACGTTCCCGGTATCGCGGAGTGACTTTAAGTGTGAATATTAAATTTATATTATCAAAAATGATACCTACACGCTTATTCTTCAAGCAAGGGTGACAGACACAGGACAGAGATGTGCGACATATAGAAACACTGTCGATGTCTCGTAATGAATACGATGCTTGAATGTTATAAAGCTTTTTTATGTAGACATGTACTAAACTAAATACAATAATAACAAATAACTCCTCCACTTGACCAAGATGACATCATAATGGACAGACACCTCAAATCGATTTAAATTCAATTCGATTACCATCAAAAAGGTAATATCGTTAGCACGCTCCGAAAGTCGTACAAACGAGTAATCGAATAATAAGTATTCGGACGACAATCGAAATAAACGTGAGAGAAAATTGTGTTAGCGATGCAATAGGGCATTTTAACTATTTGGGCCTTCCGGATATGGGACCACACATGAATTCATTTGGATATATTGTATTCTTCCAGCAGATATTCTGGTCTGTTTCGTCGTTCTTTCTACCGGCATTCTTTCTATATGCCCGAACCACCGGAGCATTTCCTCATCTTTACACCGATATTATCTATGATCTATACGCGTAAGATGAAAGATATAGGTATCAGAATCAGAATATTTTTTATTCATGTAAACCATTACAGTATTTATGAATCGTCTATATGAGTAGCAGTATTTATGAGTAGCGCGGAAGACTTAGATTATTTTACTATGACCAAATAAACTGTGTCTTATCTGAAGGGCAAGTCAAGGGTCAAGAGTGTATGAAGTAAGAAAGGTCCGTAAGGAAGGATCCTCTGTAACCTCTGCTTACCAAGGGATCTGGCGTTATTATATAGATAGATAGATCGTCTGAAATAAACAATCTGACCACCGTCTTTGGGGTTCTGTATTGGTTATGCTCACTATAATGTCTTTGCTGACTGTGCTAGGCTTTTGGTGGCTGTGTGGCGCGGGTCACTTCCTTCCAATATGGCCGAGGGGAGTGATGACTGTTCCAGTAGTCATATCGTAAACGGGTGCTGCTTGTAGGGACTGACTGGTCCATCTAGAATCCTTTAGACACTCTTTATAAACAACATCATTAGTCTCATATCTCGGTCATACGGCAACACACTGGAGCTAAATCGCAAACTATTTAATTGTAACCTAAACATTGTATCCACACAATATGATTAAAAAAAGAGATACAGAGAAATAAATAAAAAAATACAAGCCCGCTGAGTTTCTTCGCCGGATCTTCTCGGTGGAGGCCACGTTCCGATCCGATGGTAGGTAAGTAGTTAAAATAGATTAATTATTTGAGTTTGAGTTTAAAACGAGAAATACGAAATGAGGACCTTTGGTTAATCTTAATTATTTTGTGTAGGCTGTTTATTAAAGTAAAACGTGAAAACAAAATATATCGTTGACCCAAAAATTCCTAAGCGAAGGTGTACTTCGTACACCCATTTATGACCTACGATTTTAAGTTCCAATTAAATAAGCCTATTGTCATTATAAGGGACACAATTGTAGACTCTGGACTGCTTGTATTATTTTTTCTCAATTTGTCGACCCTAGGATTCAAACACAGAACCTTGTGCCAGCCGCAATATTTACCATAGACCAACGAGACGATCCAAAAAAATACCCACATCTAGTCTTTAAAATCTCTGACCACTTTAATATACACTAATTTGTATAACATCCATCCAATATTATGACAACCCACATGATATAAGATGCAAAAAAGAAAAATCGTATAATAATAATACATGATTCATGTATTCCGAATGCAATTGCATAACAAATTATTCGAATAATCGTTTTTAATATCGATGAAAGTTTTTTATGACTGCGGAACGAATATCGATATAATATCGATGCGACTCGCGGTTCGCGCCGCGGGTGTAATTTGTCACACGTGTGTTTGTTGCGGGACGTGCCAAGCTTTCGGTTTTTTTTGGATGCGGTAGTACAGTACATACATTGTTATCAGAGATGGGCAAAATGTAATCAAATTAATGATTACAATTGCATTTTATAATATTCAATCATAATTTAAGATTAAAAGTGTAATCGTAATCGTTGAATTTAACATAATGTAATTGTAATCGTTAATCATTAATACACCATCACGCCTATATTTCCCAAGCCGGGGAGGTCAATCATTAATCAGATTACATTTTACCCATCTCTGTGAAATATTATTAGTTGTGGAATACCGTAGAATCTGCATGATATAAATTGAGGGTGTATTTTTTTTTATCCTATCAATATTTGTACGAATACTGATAAAAGTTTGAGGATGTCCAATATAATAAGCCTTTTTTATTTCCTTAACATGCTAGCATGCTATGCTACACTTTATAATGAAATATATCAAAATTATATTTATTAATTAGTTAAGGCCCCTTTCGGGTATAGGCCTCCGCCAATATTCCCCAGGTTGTGCGGTTTTGTTTATCCAGTTTTGTCCTCCGAATTTTATAATTTCGACGGTCCAGTGCTCACACAGGCGTCCGTGGTTCTATTGCCACTTGGTCCCACCCATGTCGTTACCTGTTTAGTCCATCTTGTATCTGGAGGGCGTGCTACATGATCTGCCCATTTCCAGAGGTCCAATATAATAGGAACCAAATTAGTTTTGTCTTTTATTGTAAAAGTTTTCATTAAATGAAAAATTATCAAAACCCCGCCTACATACTACCAGTTTGGGGCAGAGGTCTACTGTTCACATCCAAAATTCGACGATGTTCGTTACAATTTTATAAACCCCGACTATATTCCGCAGGAGTGAATGACAGGGGTGTACTGTGTACACCTAAAAAACCTCAAGACTTACACTAATTATGAATAACATAAATATAAGTAGTAACTCATAAGTATAAATGTAGCTCAAGCAAAAGATGCGTGCGAAAATTGCATGGTTTGCTCTATAGTCTCTGATTGCCTCATTTTAATTCAGGCGATATTTTGTGTATGTAGATATAGATATCTACATACGCAAACTTTCGCTTGTATTCTACATAATACATATACCTACTACTATCTACTACTATCTACTATCTTCCTTACTGGGCTGGAAGCGAAAGAAAAACTTAGAATGCCCCAGTAGCCGTACTTTTGCTAGGCTGGTGGTAAGAGTTCACCAAAGGTAGTAACGTCATCCGATCAACGACCAGAAAAGGAAAATTTGAAACAAACCCTATACCAACCCGTCTGGCCAGCGTGGTATAGTAGGCCAAAAACCTCTTAACATGTTAAGACACCAAACGCAAAGGCCCTCAGTTCCCGGTAGTCCCGCTGTCCGCTGCCACGGTTGCGGTCGCGGTAACAGCGGGGCAGGGGGTGCGAAGAATCTCCGGGCTACGACACAAGGCTACCAAAAACACCTGACCCTGGCTACGTACAATGGACGCTCTCTACGGCTGGACCAACACCTCACTGAACTCGAGGTAGAACTAGGTCGCATAAACTGGCACATATTGGGGTTATCCGAAGTCTGAAGACAGGGCGAGGACACGATAACCCTTGAGTCAGGCCACCTGTTCTACTTTCGGGAAGGTGATCGACCCTCTCAGGGCGGTGTCGGTTTCCTGGTCAACAAAGCTCTCACTAACAATGTTGTGGAAGTCAGCAGTGTGTCGACACGGGTAGCGTACCTCATAATTAAAATCACCAACAGGTACACCCTGAAGGTGGTACAGGTATATGCGCCGACCTCGACATACTGCGACGAAATAGCCGAAGCCATGTATGAAGACATAGCCAAGTCATTACATGGCACCACCAAGGCTCACTACAACGTTGTTATGGGAGAGTAATAAAAAAATGGGAGTACAAGAACGCGGCGAAACAATAATCGGACCCCATGGCGTGGGGCTTGAAACCACAGGGGGCAGATGCTGATCAACTTTCTGGAGTCGCAGGGGCTCTTCTTGATGAATTCGTTCTTTAAGAAGAAGCCTCATAGAAAGTGGACATGGCGAAGCCCCGACACTATGATGAGGAACGAGATAGACTTCATCATGACTGACAGGAAGTCTATATTTAGAGACGTCTCCGTGATCAACAGGTTTAATACCGGCAGCGATCACCGACTTGTCCGAGGCGCTCTAAATATAAACTTCAAGAAGACGTCGCATGATGATGTCTACTCTCAGACCTGCTGCGCCTCAAATAGCTTTAGGGACCGAAAAGTTCCAACTGGAGCTTCAAAATCGTCAAGGCAAAGTTGACGAGAAAACCGACACAGTGGTCAAAACGCTACAGGATGTGTCTCGAAGGCTGTTTCCCGGCAAAAGCGGTAACAGAGAGTCTAAACTCTCGCTCGAGACTCTCGAACTTATGAGGCAGAGACGAGAAATGTCATCCACGCAGGCGTCTATGCCGGATGGGAGAAACCTCAACCGGAAGATCCGGAAGCTGGTGCGACGTGACCTCCGATGTTCCCACACCCGCACCATCGCGGCTGCGATTGAACAGAACAGAGGCACCAAAGTCTTCGCTCGCCAGCTAGGTAGATCCCATCTGACGAAACTTAATACAGCGGATGGCAAAACCGTGACCTCCAAGTTCGTGATACTCGAGGAAATTGAGAGTTTCTACAAAGACCTGTACGCATCACGGATGGCTAAACCCTCGAGACCCAGCGCTGACAACCACAGAGCCCCACTAGCACGCCACGATACGGAAGACATCCCTGATGTCAACCAGGACGAGGTCAGAGTGGCTCTCGAGCAGCTCAAAAATAACAAGTCGCCAGGCGATGACGGAATCACCACTGAGCTCCTAAAAGCAGGCGGGACTCCAATCCTCAAAAAGCTAGCGAGTCTCTTTAATTCCGTCATCCACCAGGGCTTAACACCTCAAGCGTAGAGCGGGAGTGCGGTGGTTCTGTTCTTCAAAAAAGGTGACAAAACCTTGCTGAAGAACTACGGACCCATCTCACTCCTGAGCCACATCTACAAGTTGTTCTCGAGAGTACTCACAAACCTCCTCGCCAGAAGACTTGACGAATTCCAGCCACCGGAACAAGCCGGGTTTAGAAAAGGCTACAGCACCGTAGACCACATCCATACTGGCTTTCGTGGACTACGAGAAAGCCTTCGACTCCATCGAAACCTGGGCGATTTTGGATGCTCTGCAGCGATGTGGCATCGATTGGCGCTATATCGAGGTGTTGAGATGTCTGTATGATACCGCCACAATGACCGTCCAGCTCCAGGACCAAAAGACCAACCCGATCGAGCTGCATCGAGGGGTAAGACAGTGGGATGTAATATCCCCTAAGCTCTTCACTAATGCACTTGAAGACGTCTTCAAGACGCTGGACTGGACTGGGCGGGGCATTAACATCAACGGCGAATACATCTCACACCTTCGGTTTGCCGATGATATCGTCATCGTGGCAGAGTCACTGGAACAGTTAAGCGAAATGCTGCATAGTCTAAATGGAGCCTCTCAAGGTGTCGATCTCGGGCTAAACTTGGATAAAACCAAGATCATGTTTAACGAGAATGTCACGCCGGGACCGATCTTCGTCGATGGTTCGATGCTCGAAGTTGTTCGGTAGTATATCTACCTTGGACAAGTTGTCCAATTTGGTAGAAACAACTTCAAGAAAGAAATCAACGGCAGGATCCAATTGGGTTGGGCAGCATTTGGCAAACTACGTCACGTTTTTGCTTTGCCTATACCGCAATGCCTGAAGACTAAAGTCTATATCCAATGCGCCCTACTTACGGGGCTGAGACGTGGCCCCGCACAGTGGGACTAGTCCACAAATTCAAAGTCGCACAGCGGGCTATGGAGCGACCTATGCTCGGCCTCTCTTTGAAGAATAAAATTCGTAACGAGGTAATCCGACAAATAACCAAAGTTATCGACATAGCTCGCAGACTCAGTAAGCTAAAGTGGTAATGGGCTGGTCACATCTGCAGAAGGACCGACGGCCGATGGAGCAAGCGTGTCCTAGAGCGGAGACCGCGACTTGGTAAGCGTAAGGTAGGACGGCCCCTGGCTAGATGGACCGACGACCTCAAAAAGGTCGCTGGGACAGACTGGATGCGGAAGGCGGAGGACCGTGTGCAATGGCGCGTGTTAGGAGAGGCCTATGTCCAGCAGTGGACTACGATAGGCTGATTGATTGATTGATGTACCTACTCTTTTGTACATTATATATGTGTGTATCTTTTACTTTACTAATCCAAGACACAAAAATATTTATTCGGCTAACTCACTTTTGACATCGGGAAAATTTTATATGCCGTATCCATTCAATTGAATAGCGCAGTTTTATGAGTTCATGTACCACAATAAAATTACCGTAACATGAAACATAGTGATAGAGTTTTCTAGACTTACCTATTTTCTTTATAATATTTAACTAAATTAAAATATACTACACGTATTTCACTACTTTGTTGGTTGAGTAGCGAATAACGAGTGTAGCGATCACGAGGTCTTCGGTTCACGAGGTTCGAATCTTCGGTTGGGTAAAAATGTAATTTTTCAATAGAAAAAAATCCAGTATTAGTTCGAAGTCTGGCATGTTGCCCGATAAAGTCAAAGTCAAAGTTAAAATATTTTATTCGTATAGGCCAACAAGAGCGCTTACAAACGACAAAAAGTATTACATTTTTACAACTACCACCGGATCGGGACAATAGTAATAGATTTGGCATCACATTACATGGGTCCAAACATCGTCGGCGAATAGTAGGTGTTCATAATACACCTCCGCCACCCCCGCGAAGTATAGCCGTGATGGTGCTGATTATTTATTTTTATTATTAAATAACATTTATACAGGCAGTGACAGCCTAGTGGCTAGACCGTTGGACTGCAAAGTCAGAGGTCTCGGGTTTAAGCCCAGGCACGCACCTCTGTCTTTTCGAAGGCATGTGCGTATTAAAAAAAATTATCACTTGCTTTAACGGTGAAGGAAAACATCGTGAGGAAACCTGCATGCCTGAGAGTTTCTCGAAGGTGTGTGAAGTTCGCTAACCCGCACTGGGTCAGCGTGGTGAACTATGGCCTTAACCCTCTCAGTTTGAGAGGAGGCCCGTGCCCAACGGTGGGACAGTTTCTTAACAGGGCTCATATTATAATTTATTATTTATTTTAACATTTATTAATTACACTTATCTGAAAAGCAAGTCTGGAAAAGCAAACAGAATGGTCTGTAGGAAAAAACCCTGATGGAACTCTGTATTTCTGCCTATTCTTCAAGGGATCTAGCGTGATGATAAAGACAGATGGATTTTTATTCTGCTTCACCATTCTAAACTGACAGAGGTGTTCTGTGTGCACCCACGTTTCGCGTACGAAGATAGATACCAATTAAAGCAAGCGTTTTCCCATTATACTGGGCACAAATTCAGACTGCTACAATCCAATTTTTCAATAGAAAATCCTCTATTATACTTTTTTCATACTAGGATGTGAACCCAGGACCTCGAGATTTCCACTCGCACTAAACTTTTTCGTCATAAAAATTGAAACCGTTTAAAATATAAACGTACATTTTACGAATTGTTAATTTTTGAGATAGAATTAAGTGGCAATTTAAAAACTTAATTAAAGTTAAAAAATATCATGATAATGTATACTTATCTATGTACATCTTTCTACAATTTGTATATTATATAGATGTAACAAAAACGCGTGACCACAATTAAGTATGGGTGAAAGTGTCCATAATTTAGATTAACTTTTACCATAATATTAATTAAAAAGGCACAAAAAAGATATACAATGCGAAAGTGGAAGGATGTAGGTACCGGGGAAGACTTAGACTATCTTCTTCTTCACCCGAAAGACGTCCACTGCAAGAAAAGGCCTCCCCTAAAGACCGCCACAACGACCGGCTTTGTGCTGTACTCATCCAACTTCTACCCGCGACCTACCTATTATCTTACCATGACCAAATAGGCCGAGTCTTATCTGAAGGACAAGTCAAGAGTCTCCGTAACCGGCGAGCGTGTATTAGATGAACTATGAGAGTAGAGAAAGCCAGAGAGTCATGTAAGGAAAGAACCTGTTGGAATTATGTACTCTATGCCTACCCTGCAAGGGATCTGGCGTGATGTTATAGATAGATAGATAGAAAAAGGCATATAGAATAGTGACTATGTACCGGAAGACGTGGAGTTTTCATGGAAGATCAAATAAAAAACAAAGAGATCCGAAGAAGAACTAAAATAACTGATATAGTCCTCAGAATTGCCAAACTGCCTCGTTGGAATAGTGTCCCACCACCACAAGGTCCTGTGTTCGAATCCTTGTTCGGACAAAGTGCAATTTTCTATCAGTAGTAGCAATTAGTTGCTACATTCAATGAACTCACCTTAAAGCGTAAAGCCTATATTCCCTAAAGATGTGGCAGCGAAGTCCTGTGTACAACCACTTTTCGCCGACGATGTTAAGTCCAGTGTAATAGGGCGAGCCTTTTGCCATTATACCGTATGGCGACATTGAAAAGCTACTCTTTATCCAACCTTCGAACCCATGACCTCGTGGTCATCACGCGCATTATCCACTGCAAGACCGACAAGGCTGTCAAAATATTTACATCACAAATTTATAAGTAATAATCACCGCAATATCTAAAGGATAAGTCAAGAGTCTCCGTAACGATCGTGTATGAGACAAACTATGAGAGTGGAGGAAGCCAGAGAGGTATGTAAGGAATGTACTTGTTGAAACTTTGTACACTACGCCTACCCCGCAATCTGGCGTGATGATGATATAGAATTAGTTAAGAAACTCGTCTATAACACGTACATTTCCGGATGTTACGTGAATCCGATAAAACAATATAAAACACGCGAAATAAATCGATTAAACAGAAAATTAATCGAATCGCACGCGATGACAGCTGTTCGTTATACAATGTTAGAAATCGTGTTATACTAGGTGCTTTGAAGAAGGAATATTAATACTTATGATATGGACAGACGGCTTGGTCCATTAGTTAAGAGCTTAAGCCTTTCAACCGCAGTTTCGTCTGACAAAAATTCACACGTCTTTCATGGGGCACTGTGTTAGATTTTATAACAAAATTCCAATTGACGTCACTAAACGTAGTAAAAATAAGTTCAAAGCTTGTGTAAAACGAACACTTTGTAAGCAAATTTATTATTCAATAGAAGATTATTTAAAAGATAAAAATACTTGGATAGATGCTATTCCAGCTCTACTTGAGTCATGACAACCTATTCAACTGTTGTTAGTTAACATTCCCTCTCTTTCTTCTATTAATTTAACATAATGTCATTTATTTGTTTACTTTTGTTTTGTAAATGAGGGAACCATGTAGCCATTCTCATAAATAGTTTAATTCGCTTTTTTTAAATTAGACTCACCTGATGACCAACCTACATTGTTCTCCCATACCCCACAACAAAATGTAGATGAAAATGTTTGTAATTTTTTATTTTAAAATAGTAACCGTAGTTTAAATAGTAATTGTGGGGTTTCTTGCCCTTCTTCTCCACAGGAATGACATTCCGAAGTGGCGGGAGACTCTTTGTTACTTTTCTGACGATTCATAAATACTGTAATGGTTACATGTTTACATGAATAAAAAATATTCTGATTCTGATTCTTTCCGCCCACTAAATCGAAAAGTTGCGGGTTCTTTTGTGTGGCCCACATATATTTGTTTCGGTCTGGGTGTTTGTGGGAGTTTCGTTTTTGTAAACGCACTGCACGCACAGAAATAATTCCTAGTGTGGAGCTTTCAAAAAATAGAATCAACCTGTATTTATGTGTATGTAGGTCTATGTATGCAGATTAGTATGTATCTATCTATCTATAACCTCACGCCAGATCCCTTGCGGGGTAGGCAGAGAGTACAGAGTTCCAACAGGTTCTTTCCTTACATACCTCTCTGGCTTCCTCGACTCTCATAGTTCGTCTCATACACGCTCGCCGGTTACGGAGACTCTTGACTTTTCCATCAGATAAGACTCGGTTTATTTGGTCGTGGTAATAAAGTCTAGGTCTTCCCCGGTACCTGCATTCTTCCACTTTCACATTGTATATCTGTTTTGTCATTCTTTCCTCTGGCATTCTTTCTATATGCCCGAACCAACGGAGCATGCCCTTTCTCATCTTAACACCGATACTATCTTTCATACCTACTCGCTGTCTTACTATGCTGTTGCTCATGCGGTCGGTCAGCTTCACTCCGCACATCTTCCGCAGAGCTCGCATTTCTACCGCATTTATCCTACTTTCATTCTCCTTCTTACATACCCAGCTCTCGCTACCATATAACAGCGTAGGAACAAGAACTCCGTTATGTAGTATGTAGATGTAAATATTAGTATGTAGTTTAATTTAATGTAAATAATTCAACGATAGTGTTTGCCACCAACTGTCCTATTTCTCTCTTCAGCTCTCTAGGTATGTTGGTTGTCTGGAAAAGATTGCTGTTAGTAATAAGACCGCCAATTGTACTACCATTTAATACATGTATTTTATTTTCTTTGTTTGTTGTTCTGTACTTATGTTGGTGTATAATAAAGTGTATCTATGTATCTTTCCAAATGCTGGACAAAGGATTTTGCTATTAAATCAGGGTGAGAGAGAATAGGCCATACTCCTCCACGCGGACCTAGCGCGGATTGGCGGAGACAGGTTTTATGGTCTCCTGTTTTTGGCATAACGACTACCCACGAAGTGGTTACGTGGTTTATTGTTTGTTAAGCCGATGATACGTTAGTGTCTTCTGCAGCATGGAACTGTTCGAATATGAAAATGTCATAAACGGTCACCCATCTCATACTGACCGAGCTGAACGTCGCTTAATCTCAGTAATCGCTAAGAAACCTGCGGTCGCACATCACTACGAAAACCACGCTATATTGTATACACTGTGTAATTTCATTCGTCCTGGAGTAAAAGCCCAGGTGACGTATCCAGTGCCTTATATCCACTGGTAATAAAAAAAATACATTTTATTATGTAACCTTTACCTACTGACCTATCCGAATGTCATATCTAGGGTGACAATCTGGAACACCGAAGGTATCTACCGGTTATCTGACAAGCCGCGCCACCCTTCAATGTCATTTTGCGCTTGGTATTGGTTTAATGAAAATTTGTGTATTATTATTGGTAATGGAGATCTTACTTATTGGTGTTCTTTTCTTAATTTTCTTAAAGTAAAACAAACACCGTCTATATTCCCCAAGCGGGACTAGCAGAGGTGAACTTTGTACACCCACTTTTCGCCGACGATGTTAGGTCCTATGTAATAGGGGCGAGCCTATTGCCATATACCGGGCACAATTCTAGACTCCGGTATGTTACTGGGAGTTTTTCTATAGAAAAAATACATTTGAACCCAGAACCTCGTGATTGCAAAGCACATTATTCGCCCCTAGATCAACGAATAGGCATTGGATAAATCACCAGGGCTTTTGCTTCACGACGTCTAAAATAACACCGTGTATATTTAAACTCGGTCGAATTATATTGTAACCTTAATCGTCTATGGAACGTGGTTGTACTCAGTCTTTATATTACTGCCAGTCCCGTTTGAGGAATATATGTAGGACAGTGGTTATGTTTTTGTGATCGTATATGGCAATCCTATTGTCGAGAGACTCTGTGTTCAAATGCTAGTGGAGTATGACCTAATCTCTCTCCCCTCGATTTGTGAGAGGACTTTGCCAAAAATTGGTATTACCTAATATAAACATGTTTATTATTATGATAATCTAACTTCTGTCCGCGACTTCATCTGCGTTGTCTGACAGGAACCTGACTTTTATCCGGGATAACAAGTATCTTATGTTATTCCAGATAAAAAATATCGGTGTACCAAATTTTAACCAAATCAGCGGATTTTGCGTGATTGAATAACAAACATACAAACTTTCACATTTATAATCTATCTATCTATCTATATCATCACGCCAGATCCCTTGCGGGGTAGGCAGAGAGTACAGAGTTCCAACAGGTTCTTTCCTTACATACCTCTCTCGCTTCCTCGACGTTTATAATATATAGAATATAGAAGTAGGATTATAAAACAGGCATTATTCCAGAATCCATACTAAGATATTGACGATAAAAAAAAACCTCAACAACCCCTTGGGACCTCGTTAATTCCAGCCGCTCTCCGCGGCATTAGACCAAAGCATTTAAAATTAAGTAAACTAATAAATATTTCTCTAGAAAATGGCCATCAATTGAGTGGTCCATTCAGAAAGCAATCGACCAATAGGAGAGCTTCCAGTTCACTTGAATTACAAGTAGGTGTGTACACGCACCGGTTACGAACGTTTAGACTTGGCGGCGGCCTACTTTGTTAGTTTTTTTTTATAGTTACGCATAGTGCATGATGGCCATTTGGCTTAATTGATATGGGTCTGTAAAGGAAATCTATCTATATCATCACACCAGATCCCTTGCGGGGTAGACAGAGAGTTCAGAATTGTTTAAGTGTTATTTTATTTAGAAAGAAAGAAAATAAATTTAATCTATCTATCTGTCTATCTATAACCTCACGCCAGATCCCTTGCGGGGTAGGCAGAGAGTACAGAGTTCCAACAGGTTCTTTCCTTACATACCTCTCTGGCTTCCTCAACTCTCATAGTTCGTCTCATACACGCTCGCCGGTTACGGAGACGCTTGACTTTTCCATCAGATAAGACTCGGTTTATTTGGTCGTGGTAAGATAGTCCAGGTCTTCCCTGGTACCTGCATCCTTCCACTTTCACATTGTATATCTGTTTTGTCATTCTTTCCTCTGGCATTCTTTCTATATGCCCGAACCAACGGAGCATGCCCTTTCTCATCTTTACACCGATACTATCTTTCATACCTACTCGCTGTCTTACTATGCTGTTGCTAATGCGGTCGGTCAGCTTCACTCCGCACATCTTCCGCAGAGCTCGCATTTCTACCGCATTTATCCTACTTTCATTCTCCTTCTTACATACCCAGCTCTCGCTACCATATAACAGCGTTGGGACAAGAACTCCGTTATGTATGGCCAGCTGCGCCTTATGGCTTAAGTGCCGGCTCCCGAGTAGCTTTCCCATCGCACCATTCACTCTGTTCCCTGCACTCACTCTTCTCTCTATGTCAGCGGTGTATTTCCCATCCTTACTGAAGGCGCATCCAAGATATACAAACTCATTCACTTGCTCCAGCACATCGTAAATTTAATCGCAACAAAAAATAAAAAATATAGCAATGCACTAAAATAACAAAAATAACTGATATTGTTGCGAATCGGTCCCAACTCAGCATTGTGCTGACTGCAAGCAATTAGCGCCGGTCTTCCGTTGGAGCCGTTCGTTGAGGTCGCGGTATGGCCACACACATGGTAACTTATCTAAATACATATCTAAATTATCATTACATTATCTAAATACATAAATCTTGCTTATTGACTAATAACATTAACACACATAAGTGAACAAGGAGAAAAAGAAGTCTATAATTTCAGAAAGGCTAATTCTAATTAAGAGCTAAGTTGTAACGGGTTACAAACACAATTAGTTGGTAATATTGGATAATTTTGAACTAAAAATATTAGTATATAGCACTAGTGTCATGTCTTAACGTTTCCTGATCCAGCTGATGTTGGTAAATAAATACTTTTTTTTTTCTGAAACTCTAAATATTTTGTAAGTTCCGTATCGGTGCAGCGGTAGCAGCGTAGCGGAAACTACCTCTAAATGCGGTTGACCTATGCCTTTGTGTAGCGAGCGGCCTCATGCACTGCCGGTACCCATGTGATTTCCGACTCGCCACCCAACTCAGTCATCAGTTCATGGGCTATCATCACAATTAGCCAAAAGACGTCCACTACAGAGACTTGTTCCAGTGGTTAAGGGCTTCATCCGCTTCGCCCACTGGATCAAGTCACGGGTTTGAACCCCGCACGGGAGAAATGTTCTTGTGATCCACATATAATTGTTTCAGTATTTGTATGTGTGAATTTCTGAAATGTAAACGCATCCACAAATAATTGCCTGGTGTAAGGCTAGCTTAAAAAAAAAGAAGAACAGGATTAAATCCTTCCTAAGGATAGCCATGAATGACGACCGGCTTTCTTCTGTATGCAGGCAGGTTTCACCTGCGATCTTCACCAGGTCACTATTTATTAAGACTTCAAGTAACTCAAAGATTACTGATTCCCTTACTAACATATTCCTGAAGCGTGGGTACTGAAAAGATGTACTATGTACACTGAATTTAATAGGGGATGAGCATATTGCCATTATAATGGCACAATTCCAGGCTCCGGATATCCGGACTTATACCGTTTTGATAGTAAAACTTTATTTTATACGCATTATACGCCACGAAACCAACAACTCAATATGCTACTTATAGTTAATAGTAGTCTAATTGGTGAATATTTTTTTTATCATTTTCATTGTTTCATTCACTTTAAACTTTTTAATGCCAATTGATCTATCTGTTGATAGAATGACTAAACAGATATACAATGCGAAAGTGGAAGGATGTAGGTACCGGGGAAGACCTAGACTATCTTACCATGACCAAATAGACCAGGTCTTATCTGAATGACATGTCAAGAGTCTCTGTAACCGGCGAGCGTGTATGAGACGAACTATGAGAGTGGAAGAAGCCAGAGAGGTATGTAAGGAAAGAACCTGTTGGAACTCTATACTCTTCGCCTACTGTCTGCCTAGATAGATAGATAGATCTATCTGTTACATGTATGATGTAATCCATAATTGTACACTATATTTGGTGAAACAAAGTATTTATTTATTAATCAACAGGTGCTGTATTTGATCCCCTCCCATAGCCGGCGGTTGACCGGTGCACTTAGTAGTGCACCCCGTCCCCCCACAGCGACTGTCCCAACCGAGGGCGCCTCTTCAAGGCGCCCTCGAGTATGTCGCCTCTTGCCCTTCTGGCTCGAGCGTAGTGGTTGCACGCTCGCCCTTAAGTCCGGTAAAGCTGTAAAGGCCTCGCGGCCAACAGCGTTCATCACTCACACACACACGCTTTGACTACCTGTCTATATCATCTCGTCAGATCCCTTGCAGGGTTTCAGCAGGCTATAACTTATTGACTAATACAATTAAATAAGAATTTTTATCTAGTTTTTTCGCTTTCTAGACAGAGAGTGCAGGCTTATAATATAAATATATATGGATGTAAGGCGTAATTTTACGCCACAACCTGATAATTTATAAAGAAATTTTTATTAATTTTTTTTAAATTAAAAATTGTACTAGCCTTACCTAACTATTAAGCTTCGCCCTTTTCAACACGAACAATATTCTGAAGTGGTAGAGTCTTCCTGACGATTAATTCCTGGCAATTACATAAATAAAAAATATTCCAATTCCGAATTTAGATTTGAATTCACGATCTCTAGACTACAAGCATCCAACAAATAGACTATCATTGCAGATCAGACACGTAATTAACTGCAAAAAAATTGTCAGGCTTTTATTCCGCTAACGGGGGTGGCAGTGGTATACTGAGTACACTCACGTTTCGCTGTCGAGGTTAAGTCCTATGTAATGCGAGCTTATTGCCATATACCGAACACAATTACAGACTCCGGACCCATACTGGGGAGTTTTTGTTAGGAAAACTTTGAGAAGATGAAAGATTTGAACCCCGGACCGCGTGATCACAAAGCGATGCGCTTTGCCACAAGACCAACGACCAACCAATTGCAGTTATTTATATTTTAGCTTTACTGCCGTAAAGCAATCAAGTTGCTAGGAGTATCAAGTACCAGAAGTATATTGATTTACATGTATCAGTAAGCTATTCTTAAAATTCATGGGACGTCCTAGGACATAGTAATAAGAATGCCCGTTAGCGCCTGGGTCAGTGGGCCGAATCATGATGAAGTGTTGGTCCCATTCCTGTACTCAGTGCAGTCCTACGATTAATATATACCTTCTTGTACTGAGGGGAAAAATCTTCTAACGATCCTTAGTTATCTGTGGAACAGTATGAAGTGTGTGTGTGATTTTTATCACGCTAAAAATATTTGCAGTGACCTTTAACATAGCAGCGAGCTGTAGGATCTCGAAGTTGAATGCTCCTGTGTGTTTTGCTCTATTGGGCATATGCACCTTTAGAACACCTAAATGTGATCCCTGGGCAGTGCTAAACAAGCAGTACTTTGACCGATGGTAGGGCCGTGGCTGGTCACCTCCTAGCAAAGTCATGCCGCCAAGTTACCTAGTCGTATTCCGGCATGTTGCCCGGAGTTACGAGTAGGTCTTACTTCTGTCCCCTCAGCCTATAAATAATAAATAGGCTATTACTGAGTCAGCGAGATTCATCTTCGGTCCCATCACTTTCCATATGGGGAGATAAGGGTCAATTAGTGACCAGTTCACAGTAAGCAAATAATTTTAATTTACAAAGATCTCTTTAAAATAGACTTCTTTATCAAAAAATAAAAACAAAAATAAAACGAATATATCTTACTTAGTTAAGGAGTTCCTATGGCTTCTTTCCAGCTCCATCATCAGACCCTGGACACCATCCGGGTCTAAAGTACTCGTCAACACAAAAGACTAACACGGCGAAGTTATATTGAATAGTTATGTAGTTCTATTGGCGACCTTTCGGCTTCATCATCAGACCCTAAATTCTATTTGTTTGTATAGTACTTCCTTATACCAATTTATCATGCCTTAGTACCAGAGGGTTACGTTGTATAGTTCACAGCTTCCAATAGCTACCTTCCTACTCCATCATTAGACCAGCTATAGAGCTGGCCATAGGGCCATGACCATATTATAGCATTGTCGTCGGATTTACATACATACGCCAATCTTCAGCTCAGTTGGATACCCGCAAGTGCTTAAAAAGTGAATCACAAGATTTGAATCGGTAAGACAGAGAGACAGACATACAAACATTCCAAGTTAAATAAAAGCTTGTAAAAATATAGCATCAAACTGCTAGGCAAAGGTCTTCTCTCACAAATGCAAGTAAGAGTAGTAATATATCACACTCAGACTGCAGACCAAGTGCGGATTGGTGGGGGCAGGCTTCTGACCACCTGCTGTTGAAATTTACCCAGCCGCTTATAAAGTTTCTAATTTGACTTAACGAATACCACAAGAAGTGTTAACCCGGACCGACATCTTAGGGGGCCTTCCAAAGTACGGGCGGTTCGAAAATGAAAATGCTACAAATGTTCACCCATCTCAGATTAACCGAGTCGAACGCTGCTTAACTTTAGTGATTGTCATAAATACCGCGGTTTACAATTACAGCACTACGAGCGTCTTTAAGGAGTTCTTAAAATGCTAAAAACCGTCATGCCTACATTCTTCAGTAAGTGACAGAAGTGTACTAACTGTCCGACTAAGCAATTAATTGGTCAGTCTTAAAATGGTGTAAAAAATGTATTTGATATCCAATTTTGGATGTTTAAACATGATTTTGCACAATTTATTAGTACGTTAGGAGTTCGTAGCACTGTGCGACTGTGGTGTTCTTAGCGATCACCTAAGCAGGGTTTGGTTCGGTCGATCTGAGATGGTTGACCGTTTGTGGAAATGTCATATTCAAGCGTATCCGTGCTTCAATACCTTACGTTAAGTTGTTGGCCCCAGTTATCACTTATTGTGGTGGTCGTTAAGCTTAGTTGGAAACCCTAAATACGGCTTGAAAAGTTCCAATAGCAGATAGCCGTAAATCTGCCTCATTGCCGCACTGAGTCCGCGTAGTGAAGTATGACCCAATCTCTCTAATTTTGATTTGTGAGAGGAGAGCCTTACCCAGCACTAGAACAGTATAAGCTATTTTATTATTTTCAAATGTCAGAATAAATAATGACAAAACAGATATACAATGCGAAAGTGGAAGGATGTAGGTACCGGGGAAGACCCAGGCTATCTTACCATGACCAAATAGACCGAGTCATATCTGAAGGTCAAGTCAAGAGTCTCCGTAACCGGCGAGCATGTATGAGACGAACTATGAGAGTGTAGGAAGCCAGAGAGGTATGTAAGGAAAGAACCTGTTGGAACTCTGTACTCTCTACCTACCCAGCCAGGAGTCTAGCGTGATTATATAGATAGATAATAACAATGTCTCGTTGGTTTAGTGGCAACTAATGTGCGCGGTGATCACGAGGTCTTAGATTCAAATCCTAAGTCAGACGAATGTAGTTTTTCTGTCGAAAATGTATCAGTATCAGACCGGAGCCTGGAATTGTGCCCGGTATACGGCAATAGACTGGCCCCCTATTACATGGGACCTAACATCGTTGGCGACAAGGGGGTGTATTCAGTACACTCCCTGGGGAATATAGGCGTGCCGGTGTGTTTGATGTACTCTTCTGGATTTTTTTTCTATCTCTATCGATCTATATTATCACGCCAGATCCCTTGCGGGGTAGGCGGAGAGTACAGAAATTCAACAGGTTCTTTCCTTATAGACTTCCCTGATCTTGGAGGATTTAAACATTTATTTGTATTTGCACCTAATTAAAATTTATTAAGAAATTAGTAATACGTAAGAAATAAAGCAAAAAATTAATTATACATTTGGATACATTAAAACTCTGCATGGATGTAGGTAAATTTCACTTTTGAAATTAAATAATCTCGTTATGTTATTATTCGTATATTTTAAAACAACAGTTACAGTTTCTCCATCATTCTCTGTTAATAAATTTCTTTTAAATATCACAATTTCACACATTTCACATAATTAATAAAATAAATAAACAAGATTCGTTCAATTCTGCACTGAGGTCTAATGTCATCCTTCTCTTAAATTGAGACGTAACATTGGTGGTGGTATATAAGTACACCTCTGCCATCTCTGATTAGGGAATATAGGCGTGACGGTATATTTATCTTTTAAGAGTTTTGCAGAAAGTACAGAGTTCCAACAGGTTCTTTCCTTACCTCTCTGGCTTCCTTCACTCTCATAGTTCGTCTCATACACGCTCGCTGGTTACGGAGACTCTTGAAACTCGACTCTGCTTACCCCGAAGGGATCTGGTGTGAGATAGATATTTTTTTATTTCCATTTTGCTTTACACGTTATAATGATGGAAAACAAATTTATATCAACAGTAATTTCAAATATAATTACACTAGGCTTTACCAAAGGATAATTGGCGGATTCTTGGCTTTTTTACAGAAAATGTCATGCTCATATTCTTCTCAAGTGGGGGTACAGGAGGTGTACTGTGTACACCCACATATCGCCGAAAATGCGAGGTCTGTTTCCATTATATCGGACACAGTTCTAGATTCCAGATTGTGACTATTATTTTTTATAGGATTAGCATACTTTGTTCAATCTAGGACTCCTCCCCAAGACCTCGTGATCGCTGCCATGCCCGGCTACACCATCGAGGCAGGTTACATATATGTAATAAAGAACAGAACAATTAATTAAAAGATCTAACTTTAAATTCGACTGCCTCGTTGGTCTAGTGGCAAAGCGCATCGCTTTGTGATCACGAGGTCCTGGGTTCAAATCCTAGGTCGGACAAGTGTAGTTTTTCTAACGAAAACTTCCCAGTACGATTCTGGAGTCTGGAATTGTGCTCGGTATATGGCAATAGAATCGCTCCTTACTACATGGCACCTAACATCGTCGGCGAAACGTGGGTGCACTCAGTACACCTCTGCCACCCCTGCTTGGGGAATATAGGCCTGTGTAAATTTAAATTATATAGTACACCGAGATAGTGATGGACGATTTAGCGCAGAGGTTAAGAGCTTAAGCCGCTCCGCCTACTTTGTCTAATAGTCGCGGGTTCGATTCCCTAAGATTTTGAATTTGAGAACTCCAGTCCCAGTCGAAGTTTTTATTTCATTTGGATGTAATTTATCCTCTTCTTTTAAATACATGAATCTGTAGGAATTGTTGAACAACTAAATACCACCCAAATACTTGTTCATAACCAAATGTGGTCCTTGAAAATATAGATCATATTTCAGTACACTTTTTTTTAATAAAAAAAGCGTAGCCCCACACTAGGATTTATTCTTATCTCATGGATGCCTTCACAAACATGAAATTTCACATACACAAATACCTAGACTGAAACAAATAATTGTGAATTACACAAAGATTTGTCCCGTGCGGGAATTGAACCCGCAACTATTAGACACAGTGGGCGAAGCGGCTTAAACTCTGAACCACTGCGCTAAATCGTCCGTCCAACACGTTAAATGTTAAAACACCTGGAATATTTTAACGATTTGCTTGAAGTTCAAATGGACTATTGAAGAAATAGAACTGAACCACAGAGTCTAAATGGAGAATTGAACGGTTTTTATCTTATCTGTTAACTAACTTAGACTTTAATGTTTTGTGCATAACATACAAATGCTTACTTTGACAAGGTAATTACTTTTAGTTGCGTCTTAAACTGGTCTCATACTTGGACATCTATCAATACTTAACCATGGGCATATCTCTAAGGAATAAATAGAGGTTCACAAAGTATACTCACATTTAGACAGTAAGAAAATTTAGTTGTTACAGCATGAGAGACACAATATTTAGCTGATATTTCACATATCAACAATTCAACCATTCAATTACGAGTACAGAAAGTTCGAACGATTAACATTGTCTGAAAAATATGGACATAACAAACAAATACACACGAGTATGTGTCTCACGGCTGAGCCAAATAGGTATCTAGATCAGGTTAGTGGCAGGCACAAGTGCTAGGCACTAATTTTCATCTGGACCCTCCTGAGTTATTTTGTTGAGGTATTCTTGATACTTTGTCACACTGGATAGAGCGCCAGCGTGACACCATCCAACATTTAGTTTGAAAAAATCTATTGGTGCGAGACGAGACTTTAATCTAGGACTTTACAAGTATGAGGCAGGCGTTATATTCCTAGAAAATCACTGCGTTTTTTTACATGGACTGACACTATACATAAAACAGGTTTATGAAAATCTAAATGCCATCTACAAAATACGTTAACAACAATTAGACAGTAAAACAATTTTACACCACCTAAATATCAAAATATTCTAGCCTTATCCATATCATAAAACACAGGAAATTAATTAAATACATTTTTAAGATATTAAGAAACTTTTTCAGAAACGTCCCTAATTTTTACACCTTAAAAATCCTAAAACTATTTTCACTTAAACACCACTCCATCACACGTATCGAACTTAAAACTGAATCTCAAAAACTTAAACAAAGCAACACGAAAATCCCCAAAAACTTATTCCTTAAATCCAATTAAAAAAATACAAATAACAGAAACAAAACTATTTCCACACCAGAAACACGTTCAAATGCCGTATCTATATCATTCATAACACGCTCATAGTACGTAGCTTGCGCGTACGCACATTTTGGCGAGAACCAACCGACCGCAGTGGGGGTACCAAGAATAAAACGGCTTACATACCCTCAACACGATACATTCGGTTAACAAGTAGTAGAGCCGTAGGACCAAAATGAAGATCCTTATATTGTTAGTGAGTGTCGCGATCGTGAACTGCAAGCCGACAGGAGACGATGACGTCGTTGGATCGGTTGTCAGCGTTGTCAAGGGCTGTGCTGAAGAAGATGTCTGGTTGTGCATGAAGGTGTGTGAAGTGCTGTGTAATAATCAGTTTTGAAACTTCAATGGAGTCTATACTAAGTCTAGTCTCATTTGTAGCTATATTTATAGTTGGAGTCTGAACTTAAATCCCATTTAATCCAAAATCTTTTCAATCTTTGTTAACAGTTCTAGTCAAATTACTAAATTCAATTTCATCTATTCATCCAGTTTCATTTCTATTTCTGAAAATAATTTCAATTCTTTTACTGAGATTCCAGTTTTTAGACTTCATTAAAGTTATTTTAAATTGATATTGTCTCTGCGAATTTTATTTGCAAGTACATCATATTACAATCACTTGATATGTTTGCTGTCTGTTACTGGTTGGTGGTACGCCTTTAAGTTTATCGTTACATAATTATTGATATTAGTTGAAAGAAGTTGAACGACTTAGACTTGAAGTTTATGCGCCCTAACTCATATTATGTGGTAAATTGTTATTTCACTTGAGGTATGCATTAGATTGAATGACTATACAATATTTTGATAGTCAAAGAGGACTAAATCAATGGAGGACAAGTTATATTTCATTAAAACGCTAGATCAATTTGAAGCATATAACTACTTAAACTTCAAATTACTAAAAGTAATACTATAAGTACTCATAACAATAAAAATAAATCCATTCTCAAAACATAAATCTAACTTTATGATTATCACCATGACTCTTCCAAAATTGATTGACTGTTTGAGTAACAAAATGTCTATTATCATCGTTGAATAAAGTATTTACAGATATGACTATACATTTTACATTCAAATAACTATAATAGCAATCTTATTTAAGTATTAGGTACCATAGAACTAATTTTCTGACTTGCTAGTTTGATATATGAAACAAATATTCTGTAAGTTTTTTTTATATTGACGTTGGGATTTTTCATGGTAGTTATAAACACAGTTTTAATTTTCATTCTTGAATCTGACGCCCTAAGTGGGTTGAGAAAACCAAGCATTCAGTCAGAGCTATACTTAAAACTTCTTCAGTCCTAAATAAAATCAAACCATTTTTTTTATAGGAGAAATCTCTGAAGTTCTTTGAAAACGCAGCCACAGCTAGAGAGCTAAATATCGCCGATGGTGTCAGCATCTACAATGTTGGAAGCACAAGATCTGCTAGGTCCTACGAGCCACTTCCAGAAGAGCCCCAGGCTAGAGAGAACCAGGTTGAATCCAGGCTGATTGATGCCGCAGCTGATTTTATGGAGAACCATGTCATCCAGCTTCGCATGCCTAAAAACACTGTTGATGATATGAAGAGGTCTCTTGAAGAAGGTAAGATTTCTTGAGCACCAATCTTAAATTAATTCTTAAATGAGTATTTTTTGTCAAGTTTTAATTATTTAGCAGTAATTAATTAGGTGAATGTAATAGGTATCATATTTGAGAAATTTCATATTGCGAAAACTTGAGATCTAAAAACATTTGTTTAATTAAGTAAAATCGTTTAGTAATAATAAAGAAATGCATGAGACCAAATCAATTTTTGAAAGCTACGATAAAGCTTACCTCTATAATCACATCAACTGATATATCTTGAGTTAAGTGACCAATTAATTCAAAGCAATTATACGTATCATAAAACGCTACGGCCTGTACGAAACCTATGATTTACAACCGAGTAACCAGTCCCATAACCATATCATTAACGCAATTACCGTAAGCGATCAAATTGTTCTTAAGAAAACAAGTGAAAGTTTATGAGAACAGTAATTATTTTTGGTTCCCAAAACATGCACAATTGTTTCTTGTTAAAAGGGCAGATGATTTTCCCTCAGAGATAAATCAAAAAGTCATCATCATCGGTAAAAACAATGGGTTCTTAGTTGGAAGCATAAAGCCGCATTTTGTTCCAACGAAAGCTTGTAAAGTTTTACGGTCTATTGTTATTGCAGTTTTGCTCGGCGATTGGTTACAGCAAATTATGACACCTTATAGTATTTGTTAGATAACGAAAAATAAATATTCCCACGAATTTGTATAACAGGTTCCCATTCATTGATGTAGAAAATTCGATGGTGTCAAAGAAAGACTGGTTTTCATTCTCAGCGTACCGCTGTTGAGAGAAAATAAGGATTGTACGACCCAATTGCACTGAAACAAGTTACGATGTTAATAGATCCACATGATGCAAAAGTAAAAAGTTGCTTTAATAATAATATTTTATTTCGTCCACGTTCATATAATTGTTTGGATAACTCTCGCCAAATTATAAATTAAAACACGCTGAAACCTGTAAGGCGACATGCTTGAGAACTTTAAAATAGAAAGTCAGATAAACGTATATTAATCAGATGCCGCTTATGATGTGAGAGACAAAAATTAATAAGAATGCTAATAACAGGTTGGTTACGAAACGCCTATAAAAAATTGTCAAAACGAACATCCGTAACCAACTTACGCTCAAGAAGAGGCTAGAAATCGTTATGACCAAACGAGTCAGGTGGGAGTTTCTCTAACCTCTTAACAAGGTTGATTATCTTGGAAAGCGGACAAACTGAGTCTAGTTTTTGCTAGATTTCCATAGCATACTCGCGACTATGTGGGACCGACTGGTTTACAGTTCCGCTATTCAGTCCGCGATCGAAATCTCTATCGAGAATCGAGTAAAAGTAACGCTCCAGGCGTAATCTTGTTAACGAAATATGGAAGTAGGCTTGAAGCTTTCGAATTGGTACCAAACGTCCGGTAATCAAAACACTTTCTATATGAATGAGGCTGTTATGCAAACCGGGTAACATGAAGAATTTCAATTTCAGTTGACAGCGCGAATGCAAACGCATTGAATTAGAATGAGATTTCTAACTTTAGCCATCGAACGATTAACATCTGAACTAAAAATGGTGAATTAACAAAACAACGCACGGTTTTCATTTAAATTACAAAGTCAACAAACACCCTTTACTAAGAACAGTATAGTGAAATTGCAAGTTGTAGAAATATGAATGAGCAAGTTAATATAATTGGAAGCTAGAAAGCTGTTATGCTAGATACTGGCTATATAACTTTTATATGTTTATAAAAGTAGTAAGCATATTTTTTTTTTCTTTGAATATCAAAAATATTGATCAGGTAATATAAAAGACTCAATTAAAATTAATATTGCAGTAGTATTCGGTTTGAAATTGCTCAAAACGTGTTGAAGATAAATGCTAACAAAGTACTCTTCAAAGCTTCGACAGTCTAATTGACATAGGAAGTTAAATTCCTCTCAATTTGTTTCGCGTTCTACATACATCGATATCGTAGATAGTTTCAACATAGATATCGATGGTGGATGGTAGATATAAGTTTTATATCCTCCGATATCTTTGATTCATATTATTTTTCAACGAAGTAACATGAGGACAAATCACTAAAAAAAATTCTAAAGGTTTAGTCTATTTTTATTTAGTTAATTCGTGATGGTCATTCTCAGTTCTTTTTGTATCTTACAAAAAAATATCATGACCATGACCAGCTTTCAATTGTTAAGATTTATAATTTTCCTTTCAGGCCGTGGCAAGAAGAAGAAGCTGAAGCAGCTCCTCCCCATCCTCGCCCTTCTCCAGCTCAAGATCCAATCCCTCATTCCTCTCTTCCTCGGCATCATCGCCTTCGCTGCCGTCAAGGGTCTTATGCTCGCCAAGGCCGCCCTACTCGCCTCAGCTCTAGTTCTCCTGAAGAAACTCCTCTCGAAAAATGAGCACCATGAAAGCTACGAGGTTGTAGCTCATCCCCATCACGAAGAACACTTCAGCCACGGTGGTGCTCACGGCGGCTGGGGCAGATCCACCCAGGATGCCCAAAACCTGGCCTACAGCGCCTACGCTAACTAATACCTAAAACAATTAAGTCCTTAGGGGCGATAGAATATTAAGTCTAGTTCGGACCTCAGAGTAACGAGATTTTAATTTATTATTAATTTATTTTAAATTATTAAAAAGACGTCTTTAAATGTAATGAACGAGTGAATCTTGTCTAAAGTTTTCCGTTGCATCGCCAGCTATTATATTTTACAATGTACCTGTTTTTGTTTTAAGTATTCTTACTATCGAAGTACAAATAGTATTTTTATTAATATTTTTTACATTTACAATAGCTTTAATTTTTGTTTCTATAGTATCGACTATTATGTGTTCATTTCTGACTAGTCGTTGTATTTTTTTATTATCTTTTTTTTATTATTATATCGCTTTTGTAAATATGCTTCGTATTGGTATATAAGTAAAATGTTATTGTTTGCATCTTCGTTTGTTGTTATATTATGTATTGTATAGTAAATATTTATACTTAGGTGATGCCCTTGTTGTGTGAACAAATCTTTGTTTTCCTCTTCTATTTATTATAATTTATTAAGAACCACCCAAATAAATTAAATTATAATAAAATATAACAGTCAATAATGATGTTTTGTGTTATTTTTATGCCATCTTCTTTTCCCAATTCAGTGGCCATCTCAAGCTGCCCATTGAGTTATGATAAAGTTATGAATTTACCTCATGAGTTACTAAAAATATCTATACAAGTATAATTAAAAACTTATCCTCGAGTTTTTACTAGTACAATGTTTAAAGAACTAATGGATTCAACGAGCCTGTTCGAGAATTCTAGTGTAAATTAATAAAAATATTTATAGCTTCTTAAAACGAAGCAGTTATTGCTGGTCATACCCAAAGCAAACAAATTTACTACACGATAATAGACTTTTAATAATGATATCCATACGGTAAATAACAAGTCCAAGAATTCTATTTAATAACTTGAGTAATAAATGATTATAATAACAGGTCGATAATCATATAATAGAATATACCAAACTTTACCCGAGACATAATACATTCTTTTAAGCAGTGTTATATAATCTTACTATGCCGTGAGAAATAAACATGGATATACAAAATTAATAGCTTCATCTCTTTGTCACGGCTAAATAAAGTTACAATAATACTACTAAAAAATAAACAGATATTACAAAAAAATGTCAAAATTTTATGCAAAGATGCTTAGATTGATCAATTAGCCCTGAATTTTGGTTTTTTGATTCTCAAATATGACAAACATGGTCTTTATATAGCTTCGCCCGTCTTAATATTACTCTGATAATACATAGATTAGTTTAATGACTTACGTCATGTGTTCAATCATGCTTGATATTACGACCACACTTAATCAAAAATCGTAATCTTTACATCCAGTAGCAGGGCAAATATTGCTGATATTAAGACTTGTTATGACGTTCAGGTTTCAAATACTTTGTAGTCAAGATGTGGTTATCACGAGGTCTTGACGGACTGGTTTGGACGCCTAACACCTCAGTCCCTCTCGTGACCATGGGTGCTGCAAAGCACTCGAAATATCGGAAACTTAAATATCAAAAATAAACCGCGATAAAATCCGAAAAATAGTTTTATTTCAGGTCCTGAGTTCGAATTCAAATTTAGATCAAACGTTATTAGAATTCTACTATCAGAAAATTCCCACTAGCAAATTGAATCAGTATAATGACCAAACGCTCACTCCTTTTTATAATGGAATCTAATTTGGTCGATATATAGGTGTTACACTCTGTCATTCCCGCTTGAGGAATATAGATGAAAATTTTCATTTTGGATATAGACCTTGATTTAAAAGTTGGTTAGTTTTCTTTGAGATTCAAATTTCTGTTTATCCTATGTATTACATTGATTTTACAGAAAGGTCAAGATAAGTGATGCTCAATATCCAAGTCATACTCGCATCAGTCGATTATATTAAACGGTTATTTACAACATTTTGGTCAAGTCTCATTTATTATCATTATGATTTGTCGGAAGACGTTCACTGCAGGACAAATCATTACGAGTAATGAAATGCCCTTTTTTAATAAATTAAAATCTAAAGAAATAATCTTATTCATCATCATCTCAGCCTATACTTGTCCACTGCTGAACATAGGCCTCCCCAATCGCTTTCCAGCGTAACCGGTCCGATGCCACCTGCATCCAACGACTTCCTGCGATTTTCACAAGATCGTCGGTCCATCTGGCAGGCGGTCGTCCCACACTGCGCTTGCCAATACGTGGTCTCCACTCTAGAATCTTTCTGCCCCAACGCCCGTCCGATCTACGCGCTATGTGGCCCGCCCATTGCCACTTCAGCTTGCTAATCTTAACGGCTATGTCGGTGACCTTGGTTCTTCTACGAATCTCCTCATTCCTGATTCGATCGCGTAGAGAAACGCCGAGCATAGCTCTCTCCATAGCTCGCTGAGCAACTCTGAGCTTTTTTATGAGACCTATAGTAAGAGACCACGTCTCTGATCCATATATCATCACTGGTAACACACACTGACTAAAAACTTTAGTCTTAAGGCACTGAGGTATTTTGGATGAGAAGATGTTGCGCAGTTTCCCGAACGCTGCCCAGCCGAGTTGGATTCGTCGATTGACCTCTCTCTCAAAGTTGGACCTACCTAACCGGACTACCTGTCCCAGGTAAATGTATTCGTCGACAACTTCAAGAGTAGAGTTCCCAACGGTGAGTGCGGTGGGTACGACATGGACGTTACACATTATTTTCGTTTTGTCCATGTTCATTTTAAGACCCACTTGTTGAGATACTCTGTTGAGGTCACCGAGCATTCGTCCTAGATCTTCCAGCGACTCCGCCACGACCACAATGTCGTCGGCAAATCGAAGGTGAGTGATGTATTCGCCATTGATGTTGATGCCAAGTCCTTGCCATTCCAAGAAATCTTATTACCTGTAAGAAAACAAATCTTTTGACAGTGGCCTCTAAGTTTTAGGTTTATATCGAAAAAACCAGGCGAATAAGTTAACTCATAATATTAGTAACGAAATCGATATGAACGCGTATGTAATAGCTCTGAGAAATTAATTTTTTAGTTTTTTTAGGCGAATCCAATTCAGTCAACACAGATATTTTTCTAGATTTAATAGATTTACGTAGGCATTTTTCTTATGCTTTCGTTGCTTTTAAAATTATAACTTAAATAATTTTAATTAGATCATATAATATGGTGGGATCTATTATTGCCGTACCATTTTTTTTCATGATCATTAAATGATTTCACTCTTTGCTTTTGTAGTAGAACACACACAGCGCAAGATATATAATTCCATGTGAGCTTCTGTCAACAGAAAGTGGTATAACAATGGGAAAAACAATGCCTTTCAATTTCTAATACCCCCCATGCTTGTGCATTCATGGTAGTGACAATGGAACACAAATACCTACATAATGAGCTGGTAGGTCAGGCGTGTTTGACCAATGGTATGTTTAAAGGCAAACTGATGGAATATCGATTAATGTTATGGCTCCTTTCCCCAAAGGAGTAGCTACAGGTGATTATACCCGTGCTTAGGCGAAGTATTTTTGGTTTCATCATACTCTCACGCCCACTTTATTCTCACGACATAGGTATTCGAAATTAGACCTATCGCTTTTTTAAAAAACGTAGCCCCACGTTTGGTATTATTCCAGTGTCGTTAGTGAGTTTACAAACATGAAATTCACATACACAAACACCCAGACCAGAACAAATATATGCAAGTGACACAAATATTTTTTCCGCAACAACTCCCTCCAGTGGGAGAAGCTATCGTCGTGTAGATTTGAGCAAAAATTCTTGACACTCGGAACATATTAGTAACTCATATTTTGCCAAATTATCTTCCAAGAACCCATGTATTAGGGGTTGAGCCTATTACTATAGCGCGCTATTCTTATGCTTCATTCTATTCATTTTTATGCTTCAGAAGCTACATCAATACGGTACCTGTTGCGTCAAGTTGAAAACCAATTGCTTGAAGAGTTCAAAGAGCTGGTAGGCCCGTAGTTATGTCCACCAATTTACTCTACATCCTTGTGGCGAAGTATGATCTACACTCTACCTTTTGTTGGCACCAAACTATTCTCCACCAATTCGTTTTGAGTCCTTCTGGTGGATAATGACTTATTTCCTCTTAGAGGAATTTTATTGACTTTGATCCTAGCACCATACCAGCAAAGAATATTTAATGTAATTGTATTTTCAGATTGCGGATGCAGTCAATTAATACCATACTTTCTAATGCAGACCAATTACAATTTTGTTTCCTCCGTTCGTTTCCTATTGATTAATCGGTCGGTCTAACACGAAACGTTACATGCTTCTTCTACGCTTCAGTTCTTTGGAAATTTACTATGTTTAATTCTCAACAAACATAAATCCGTAAGTCGTGACATGTGTGGCGCTGGATGCGTGCAGAACAAAGCAAATATAAATACATCGGTACAATTAGCGATGTTATTACTGATGATGTCCTCTTCAAGACAACAAAAATTGAAAGTTACAATACCGGGCACAGTTCCAAACTCCAGGTAGCTACGGATAATTTTTCGATAGAAAAACGTCAATAAATTGGCATAAGGCCAAAGAGGCACTTAATATCATAGTCGTATAAAATGGTACTATTGCAATAAAAACGACTTAGGCAAAAGGTACATCATCCAAATAGTTGATCAAATAATTAAACAGGTATTTTTATTATTAGCGTATACTATCCCGAATGTTGGGATAACATGATAAAAAATTAGCTCATATTCCACCACGCAGACCCAGTGTGAATAAGTGGATGCAATTTTGTGGCCAACTGTTATTGGAATTTATCGAGCCGCTCATAAAGCTTCAAACTTAGCTAGTGCTAGACATATCTTATGGAAAAGAAAAACGTCAGAAACAGTCACCCTATCTCAAAGCGATCAAGCCGAATACCGCTTAGCCCTGATGATCACTAAGTACCTTGTAATAAATATTCATAGTATTGCAAATAAATTGGACCACCCAATCAGCATAAAAGGCGAGAGTTATGTATGTTATAGATGAGTGCTTCTTAACCTAAATCAACGAACCTTATTTACCGACAGGTTGTCAAGTAACTGGGTTGTATGGAATCGGTTTTTACTGCGGTTAGACAAAAACAAATTAATAAAAAGAAATCTCACTCTTGATTTATATTCAGCTGAATCTCACGGCAATGAGCAGAGAAAAGGACGTGAAGTGATTTTTAAAAGTAGACCCGCGCTAGGAAGTAGCTTATTCCTGCATCGTGGGTGCGTTTATGAGTATAAAATTCAAATACACAAACAGTCAGACCGAAACAAACATTTATTTGTCTCGCCAAGATTTGCCCTATACGGGAATCGGACTACTCGGTCCACTGGGTGTAGCGGCTTCCTTTTATCCAGTGGACCAAGCGGTTGTCAAATTTTCATGTCTGCTTCATTAATCACAATCATTTATAATCTTGCACTGACCAGTTGTTTGGCCTTATGACTACATAAGGTCTTACAACTGGTTAGTGCAAGATTGTATGATAGCCCCTTCACTAACAGGGGCTATTATATGGACCAACATTTGGTTACTTGTTGTAAAAATTAGTGTTACAACACTAATTTTAAACTTTAGACTTCTGAAAAGTTCATTCATGAGCTAACTTTAATATTGGCTTCAAAACAGTGTATAAAATAATATATCACTGGCAAGAAAGATCTTATGCACAATTTTCCAAGTCCATGCCAATGATCATTGAGGAGTTATCAAGAGGACATGAACCTATTTGTTATTATAATAGGTATAAGTTATTTTGTAAAATGCTGGTCTATTATAGCTATAAAACAACAAACATTACAAGACGCTTTTGTTCTTCAGCGAGACACGAGGTTTGCCAAAAATAGCTGATCTAAGTTCAACAACAAGGTATCTAAACAGAATAATAAATTAAGAAAAAAACATAACTATTACGATAAATCAATATCAAAATAGAAATCAGCGCCATCTAAGAAATAATGCAACGACTAAAAAGAAATCAATACTTTCTTTTTTGTGCAACTATGAACTGGTTCAGCAAGTTATTTGCTTTATTTTTAAGTATACCTTTTTATATAACATTTATAATAAATTGCTGGTGAACCATTTTAATTGCAAATAATCAAATACTTTTAGAGATTTCGTGTGTTTGTATTTTATCTTTGTATGTAAAATAGGACGAGCTGATTTTTAGTTCCTACATTAAACCATCTATCTAGACACTAATTTTAAATTGTTCATGGCAAATTAAAATCTTGAATTTTACATAATGATTCGACCACAATTTACTCAGTAAGTTACGAGTGTTCTTTAAGAAATGAGTTCTTGATTATTTATTATAGCGCCATCTATAGAAAATATGTTGAACTATTTCCATGGCCATGTTTGTTTACAATAAGAACAAAAGTTCAAGGCAACGTAGCAATAACGAGCTTAAAGTCGATGAACTATTAAATAAGAAAAGGTTTTGTAATCTCCATTGTTTGTATATTTATACAGACCGTCATTTGGAATATTGTTACGTATAACCTTCTATAATATATCGTGTCATCTCTAAATACTTATTATAAGTATTACATTAAGTTATAGTTTAAAGATACCACTATAGCTGCTTAAATTGATACTTAACAATTTAAGAAGTGTTGTAGAAAAACCAGCAAAATATCGATTTTTGTGAGTGTAAAGAAAACAATACAACATCAGCAAAAAAAAGTGTTAAAATTTGACATTTTTAACACAATTTGATCCATCGATTTGATCTCAGGTTAATTACAAGCATCACTTGACATTTTATGTCATCAAAAAGCCTTGAATTTTCCCGAAAATATCATCTACAACTCTATAATCTCAATACATTATTCTATAACAATTTCATTCATAAACAGTTTTACTACGAACTCGTTTTATTTCCCAGACATTGCCAAGGTTACGTTGGCGAGTAATGGTTCAAGTCTTAGTCATTTTGTTCTCCGCTTTGTGGAACAGATGGCGTTGTTTATTTGGTCTTATTGCGCTTATGTCGGTTACTGTGTCGATGCAATTACGTTTAACCAGTTGAAACTAAAGAGTTGTTATTTAGTAATTGCTCTTTAATACATGTCCTCAAGGTTGAAATTAGAATGTGCAAGAGTTATTGGTTAATACATTTTTGCTAGTTTGTCTGTAACTGTTACAATATAGTTGAAATTCTTTTTATTTGTCGTTTTTAACTGTGGTTCGTAATGGATTATGATGAATACGTGAAAAAGTGGTTGTGGTAATCTACTGTGGTTAAATGGTGTTATCGCATAAATAGATAGACTCCAACCGAGTAGTGTCCAGAATAACTAGTTAGAATAGCGGATGGAGTAAGAAGTAATTAAAAGGCGGACATGGCAGCTTTTGTTGGTCTAGGAGCCCATGGTGCAACTGACGTTTTCGTGGTTCTAGAGTAGAATAAAATATGATTGCGGTTTATCAACTAAACAATTCTAAATAGAAGTCTTGAGTCTAGAATTATGCCTGATGATAAAATAGGCTTGCTAAACTGCTGACTTGTACCTCTATACTTTGCATATCATGTACTGTGAGGATATAGATAGATGAATAGAGACTTTCAAAATTTCTCCTGTTATTCTAACCTTCACATCATTTAAGAACTGCAGGGTCTAAACGAGGTGCAACTGATTTATTTATATTCACTTTCCAAAATCGATAGCGCCTTGTCCTAACTATGTAAGTTTTCGTTATTAATTGTAATTCCCTTGCATTTTTCCGTTTTCTATTAGCGTTAACGACTGCAGAAAGTCAACTTGTCTACAAGCCCAGTTAGCTTTAGTATCCATATGCGAAGTGAAGTCTGCAGTTCCCGGTTTTCCGCCCTCCTTTTACGAATATCGTATATTTTCTATTTTGTACGAGATTAAATTGTTTGTACATAGCATCACAATGTAATTGATCAGCTTCATATTATGGAATATTATTGCTTGTTTTATATTCTTTTTCTTTATTACCAGTCAGATGTCTATTACATAAGCTGTGTTCGTCTGTAATTTGGACTTTTTTTGTTATTTGAGTGATCTACGGCGTTGGCTTAAAGGCGTCCTCCGTATGCGTTAATTAACAAATTAACGCATTGTTACGCATGTGTATGAGCTACAATGTGATACCGTAGCATCATACTGGAGCTCACACACGTGATAAAATCAGCTCTGTCACTGTAAGCTAGATCGTAAACTATTTAATTGTGACCTATACATTGTATCCACATAATATGATATAAAAATAGAAAGGAAAAAAGAAAAAGCGAATTAAATAAAAAAAGAACAGCCCGCTGAGTTTTTTCGCCGGATCTCCTCAGTGGAGGCCGCGTTCCGATCCGGTGGTAGATTTATAGTTAAATTACATTTAAAAAAATGTAAATTGACTATTTGTAAGCGACCCTGCAGGGCTTATACAAAATAAATAGTTTGAGTTTGAAGGATTCCCCTGAGGGAGCCCTTCGAATGAAATAAATATGTTCTGAGAAATAGTTTAAATAATAAATTAACATCTTCACCAATCAAGACTGAGTCTGCGAGTATGACCTAATCTCACCTAGATTTATCACAAGAACTTTGCCCAGCAATAGGCCTGAAAAGGCCCATTGCTGGGATGTACAAGTCCAAAAGCAAAGAATTTGAAAAATTTGATTCCTGCGGTCATGTTGCGGTCCGAATCACGTTAACGTCGATATTAGCGCTTACGTAAGTCTCCTCAAAACGACGTAGGTGCACCCAGTGGTTGGCACACCTGTAGTCTTTTTCTACTTGTTTCAGAGTCACATCCCTACATTTACCACTGACTATACTCTTTAAATCCATAGAGGTACTATCCTACTATCCAGGTAGGATAGAGTAGTCTCTATCCTACCTGAGGTGTTCGGCGGGAAATCGAAGAGTCATGTCAATTTCTTTTAATATTCAAAACTTTTGTTATTTCGAATTATAATGTGTAATGTTGATGGAATATTAACCATTATGCATTCTTATATGTGCACGAGTGAAGGTAATTGTAACAAAGTGATAAAACTTGCCTTTTCGATTTCCCTCAAAACGGCCGTCGCAAATTGGTATGTAAAATATCCATCGCTTTACTATCCAAGGTGGGTTCATCAATTTTATAACCATAGTTGTCATCAATAATTTTAAAATGGATATTTGTAATACTTCACATTGGCAAAATACGCATTGTTGTGTCAAAACCACACTGATAAGTGTTGCGGCGATAGTGATAGTCTATCGATAGTATCGTGACCGCGAAAACTATTCATAAAATCGATTGTTCTAAACACGTGGCAATTAAATCAATATTATCGATAGTATTGATGGTACAGAATGAGCAATACTATTGATAAATTATGTACAATATATTATTATTGTAATGCCCATTACAAGCTGAATAGCTAAATTTTACTTTTAAGACTACGATAGCTAAAGAGTGATTTCACCTTGCTTACCTTTCTCCGGTGTTAGAGGGCAAGTGGCCGACCTGGATCTAAGGAAAGCTGCTTAGAGTCACAGGTACAAGTGATGGGAGGCGGCTGGAGATGTAGCGACAGCGTTTTATTTACAAAACTCTGTAAAGTTGGAGCTATAGCATTTTGATTTCAAAGTGCTCTTATCCATCTAATATGTCTATATCATCACGCTAGATCCCTTGCAAAGTATACAGAGAGTATAAAAGTACAACAGGTTATTTCAACTTTTTTATCAAAAATAACTAATAACTGCCTCGTTGGCTTAGTGGCTTACTAGGTTTTGGCTGTAAATTCTAGGTTGGACCGTTGTTAGGGTTTTTTTTGGGAAAATCTCAGTAATCGTCTGGAGTCTGGATTTGTGACTGCTATATTCCACAAGTGGAGGTGGCAGTGGTGTATTAATTAAATTCAAATTGTATGACGATGTTCAGTTCTAATGTAATAGCGGGAACCTTGTATGGTTTTGCATAAATTTTAACTAGATGCAGTGAAAATTGTTGGAAATCTTAAACTCTTGAGTGAAAATCACTGTAGTAGTTTGAAGTAGGTATTTATTACCTCTAAAAGGATAATTATTCTATACCCACCACTAATAACTTAGTGGTTAAATAAATAAAGGGCAGCTCGTCAAAAACCAGTTATATTAAAAATAAATTAATAGTTCTCTGTCCTTTCATAACTTGCACCACACATATTTATATGCACACATGATATTTATACAAGGAAATAATTGTATGTTATCTTTGTCACGTGAGAGCATAGCTGGGAAAAGTTTGTACTTGAAAACCACTTAAACAAGCTTAGCTAGTATTGTCAGAATAAAAATATTTTTTTTTAAAGAAATTCAATTAAATGTTGTGTCCGACCGAAGCTTCGGCTTTGGCTATGGCCACTTTCGGCCAAAAATACCACCTTCTGCCAAGTTCCCAGCAAGCACCGAAATTGAACGATCGACTACGATTTATGACTTACGAATGCTTTTAAGTAAATAAATACCATAAATAATATTATGAACGAACTATGAGAGTCGAGGAAGCCAGAGAGGTATGTAAGGAAAGAACCTGTTGGAACTCTGTACTCTCTGCCTACCCCGCAAGGGATCTGGCGTGAGGTTATAGATAGATAGATAGATAGAATAATATTATTTTAGTAGTATTATTACAGAGTAGAGTACAGAGTTCCAACAGGTTCTTTCCTTACATACCTCTCTGGCTTCCTCCGCTCTCATAGTTCGTCTCATACACGCTCGCCGGTTACGGAGACTCATGACTTGGTAATTTCAATCATCTCGCTAAGTTAATACAGTCAAGATAACTTAAAAAAAAAACAATCATGAACCATATTTCTTAGGGTTATTAAACTTTTGGCTTGGTCCTCGGCCAAAAATGGACCTTCGGTCGGACACTAATAAAATGCTTAATCAAAAAACAATGTCTCTACCACAATTTTAGAATGTCATTCCAATGGAGAAGAATTTAGTTATCTATGAACGAACCCAGAGTACAACTGGAATGGTGAGAATAATTTGAGCTTGTATAGTACGTTTTCGACTACCTCGTTGGTTTAGTGGAGATAAATGCACGTAGAGATCATGAGGTTCTATGTTCGAGTCTATAGATCTAGGTCTGAGTTTGGAACTGAATGCGATATAATGACATAAGACTTTTCCTAACCTAACCTAACCTAACCTAACATCGTCGGCGGTAATTGGGTATACACATCACCTACACTTCTGCGACTTGCGTCTCGGGAATATAGGCGTGACGGTGTTTACGATTTATTTATTTTATAGTTTTCTTCAAGTAAATCATCAATGTATGCGATTGATTTAGATTCTCTCCATCCAAAGGTTGCCTGGAAGAGATCATTATTAGTGATAAGGCCACCCATTATTGCACTATCTTTTGCACAAAGGGCATTGTCGAAAATTGCTCCAGAACCAACAAACATTTGACCAATGCCATCATTATTTATCTATTTTATTAAAATAATAGAAAATATCCTATGATAATTTGCAATCTTAAACTATATTTCTAAGTATTGTAAGTACTTATATCGAAATTGCCGACAAGTTTACTAAATGTCAACACACACAATATAACCTCATAAGTATTAATGGCTAATGAATTATAACCTCAAAATATAATACTCTTTGTGCAATATTGCGATTCCTCCGCTTGACCATTTAATAATAAGTGCCTTAGCAGAATTTATGGGTGATTTGAAATCATACAAGTATTTTTTCATTGCTGTTGGTTGAGGCAAATCATGTATGGGCGCAGAACAATGTCCTTTATAAACTGTTTTTCCATGTTATATGGAATAATAAAGTGTTATCTGTCTATCGTGAATCTATAGTGAATACAAAAGTAGTTAGTAAAAAATAAATTACCGCCATTTTAGAATTTCATTCCCATGGAAATGAAGTTGTGCATGAAACGAACTTATAGTGGAGTAACGCTGGAATCTGTTCTATGTTCTGAAGTGACATAACCGAGCACTCTTGAATAGGGACAGCCCAAATTACAGGTTACAGGTATTACGAAATATAGCTTACATTGTTATCAATGAAAAGGGCTATAATAATAACCAATTTAAGTTGCTCACTCCTAAGTGTGTTATTTTCAACCAACGAAGCTTTTACTGTATACTTAAGGGATACGTCTTCTTTTGATATTTTTTTCTTAATAAGTCGTCTAGTTTGAAACTAAATTATGTGGCGAAGCTCTATATATTTTTTATTTGAAAAAATGTTTCTCCAAGCTAGAATGCATTCCTGTGTTGTGTGTGTGTTTACGAAATTGAATCTCACATACATGATTTTTTTTACATATCATTGTCCTGTGTAAGTGTCAAACCTGCGACTGTTAAAGCACCTTAGAAAAGCTGTCTACTCTCCAACCAAAAGATCAAGTTGTAGTCAATTATTTGGTTTCTATTGATTAAACCTCAAAATTTTGGTTGTGCGGATGCCATTTTTGATAAGATCAGAGCATCTCAACAGTAATAGATAAATTTTATTAATTTTCGTCAGTCCTGCATAGAATATGCATACGTCGTTTTGTATATTAGTTGATCGAGGATTAAGTAACATAAAATAAAACAATAATAACGTATTTATTCTGTAATAGTCATAACATTAAATGCCAGTAACGTTATTTATTACAAAACAGTAACATACAAAAATGAGTCACAAAATAGTTCAAAAAATAAATTATTTAATAAATAATATCAGTACAACTTTGACCACAAACTATAATACTCGTGGGGATAGAGTCTCAACTTATAAATAAAAATAAGTAATAAAATAAATAATAACATCTTACATAATACTTAAACATATTAAAGCCAGGTACATTAACAATAATACTAAAACAAAAAATATATATACAACGAAACAGAAAAACATAATACATAATTGACTCGAAGCGACTAAGAAAGAACTGAATGGCATAATCAATAAATAATAACGGCGTAACATCTAAAACGAATCATTCAAATAAATACTCTCATCTCACTCACACAAAATAAATAATAGGCTGTTAAATACATTGGCAGAGAAATCGTTCGAAAGAGGTCGCGAAAGGAGAACGGATCCGCTAAGGTTTCTGTGCAGAGTACGCTAAGCTCTGAGCGTCAATCGAACGCCCCCACCCTCCGCCGTGTCCCCCCGCACTCCCGCTGCTGCTATAACCACCTGAATCACCTCCGTATCCACTTGTGCCTCCATACTCATGACTCGAAGTATGACTGGACGTGTGGTGAGGATGCGCTACCACTTCATACGTCACATGTTTCTGCTGCGACAGTAATTTCTTCAATCCAATTATCGCAGATAGCACCAAAGCTAACTTCCCTATCAACAACGCCTTTCCAGCTATCAAAGCGATTGCTCCCATCGCCAGCGGCATCAATGCCATCATCTTCAATGCAATCGCAGCAATCAACGGTCCAAGAATCTTCGCAGCTTTCTTCTTTTTCCCTCTACCTTCGATCTCATTATCTTCCGTAAACGACGACACTGTATCTTCCAAAGCTCGGCCAGCACTTGAAACCGCGTCAATCACATCCGATCCTTTCACTTCAACTCTCAGGGAATGCGTCTCGAAATAATTCTTCATTCTCGAAACTGGATCCAGTGACCTAGGCGCTCCAGTTTCCGTCGGGACGTCCGCTGATTTCACAACAGTAACTCCATCGGTTAGGGAGAACGATTCCTTCTGTCCGATCATTTTGTCGACGAACGAGAAGAATTTGTATTTCAGGCATGTTGTTGATTCTTTTCTGAGGCAGTCTCCTAAAGCTTCGATGTCGTTGTCGGAATGCGAGGTGTCTTGAGCGGGGAGGGCATTGCACACCGCGAAAAGTAGCACTATGAACGTCCGCCTCATGTTGTGGCGTAGATACATCTGAGTGCCGTCGCTGCGGTTCAAGCTTTAAATAGTTGCACTCCGCACCCCTCGATGTGAAAAAAGTGCACCGAAATGTGGACTTTCTCAGCTAAGGAGTAAAAGTAAAGTCCCTGTTTCGTAATGTTGCGACAGCAAGTTCAATGCAAAGGACAAGTGTTGGTATGATAAAGTTTATTTTCTGATGTAAGGAGGTCGGATGATAGAGGTGTGGATACATTTGCGGTTTGCTGGGTCGAGTTCAATGACTTTTAGGTCTTTTTAAGTTGACTTTGTGTTGATTAATTGATTTTATTGTTATGTGAATTGTGTGAATGTGTGATTATGATGATCCAATGTTATATTGTAGTGAGCTTTTAATTTACTTTTCTTGGAATAAAAGCCGTAATTGTATAGTTGGTAATTAGATTTGTATTATTTGGGACACTTTAAGGTAAACAGGCATTATATTAATATTGTGTAGTTATAACGATATGTATGTAAAAGACCATAGTTTATGATCGGTATACAAAACCTCCACAAACAACAACAAATAACTTGTATAATATCACTTTTTAAGCTAGTAAATAGCTTTGTATTACCTTAATGGTCTAAAAGCTAATAGTGTAACAATTGATTAAGAAGTACTAAGTTTCAATGCTAGATCTAACAAAGCGTTTCGGGCTTCTTATAAAAAAGCTCAGTAATAATTTGGTCTTTAATTGTCTCCAATATAATGGCAATAAGCTAACCCCCTTGTTTATTGGCACGTATCATTGTCGGAAAAATGTGGATGTACACACTACACCTCTGCCACACCCAGAAATAGACATGACGTTTTTTTATATCTTGTATCACATTCACCGATGTTCACGGTCATTTCTACCCATTCAGAGCGCTCTGCACTTGCCCTTTTCAAGCGAGGTCATTCTTTATGTCAAGGATACTCTGTAGTCAAGGTCAGTTTTCCTTTCGTGCCCTCGTTCAAGGCTATGAAGGCTATATATATATAATGACAAGTTATCTTTTATGGAATTAGTTGGAGATATCTTAGTCTGTTGACCGTATAAAATAATTTTAGATAAAATTGCCTCGTTAATCTAGTAGAGAATAGTTCGGCTGACGACCACGAGGTCCGAGGTTCGAATCTTAGGTTGTACAGTCGTATTAAAGTCTTACTAAATAACAGTCCGATGTCGGCACTGGGTCTGCGTGGTGGAGTAAAATCCATTTTTAACCGATTTAAAAAAGAGAGACTTTCATGTCCGTCTGTATGGTTTTTTATGTATGTTTACAAGTATTTTATTAAATTATGACCAAATTTTTATGATTCTTTTTGTTAAACCTTAATTTTTGAGAGAAAGTATCTTTGCCTATCAGTATAGTGTATAGGCTAAGTTATATTTATATAATTTATAGTTAGTTATTTCATAACCCTTGCCTGGAAAATTAGAAAGTATATTCTCACGTTACTACATAATATATCATTTATCCATACTTCCAAAATTATTAAAAACAAAACTTATCTTCAGGTGTTCTTCAGGTGTTCGTAGCGCCGTGTAACCGTGGTGTTTTTACCGATTTAGGTTAAGTAGGGTTCAACTGGGTCGGTCGGAGATGAGTGACCGTTTGCGGCATTTTCATGTTCGAGCGTCTCCTTGCTTTAAAAGGCACGTTAAGCCGTTGGTTCCGGTTACCACTTAATGTGGCAGTCGTTAAGCCGAGTTGGAAGCCTTGATTTGGCTTGATAAGTTCCAACAGCTGGTGGCCACAAATTAATCCGCACTGGGTCCGCGTGGTGGAGTATGACCAAATCTCTCTCACCTCGATTTGGTAAGAGAAGGTCTTTGCCCAGCAGTGGGACGGTATTAACTAATATAATTTATATACTAGCGACCCGCCCCGGATACGCACTGATAAATTATACATACAAACCTTCCTTGAATCACTCCGTCTATTGGCAAAAACTGTATAAAGATCCGTTCGGTAGTTATTGAGTTTATCGCGTTCAGACAAACAGACAGACGCGGCAGGGGGACTTTGTTTTGTAATATGTAGTGATAAATAAATAAAAATAATACTACCTCGTTGGTCTAGTGGCAACGCACATCGCGTTGTGATCACGAGGTCTTGAGTTCAAATTCTAGCTCGGAAAAATGTTTCTTTTCAGTATGAGCCTGGAGTCTGGAATTGTGTCCGAGAAATATAGGCGTGACGGTGTTTATTTAAATAAAAATGAATAAACTCCGTCACGCCTATATTCCCCAAGCGGGGGTGGCACTGAGTACACCCACTTTTCGCCGACGATGTTAAATCCCATATACCGGGCACAATTGCAGACTGCGGACTAATACTGGAAAGCTTTTCGTGAGATAAACTACATTTGTCCGATCTAGGATTTGAACCCAGGCCCTCGCTTTGCCACTAGACGAACGAAACAGTATGTAGTGATAGTGAATATTATTATTATATTTTTTCAATGATCTATACCCTTGTAAGGTGTAAGCCCCTCACAAGGAAGACAGATGACCTAGTGAAGGTCCTGGGACCTGGATGCGTAAAGCACAGTTTGTCATCATGGTGGTTTAAGAGGCGACCTTCATCCTGTTAAGAAACTGTCCCACCGTAGGGCACTAGCCTCCTCTCAAACTGAGTGGGTTTAGGCCATAGTCCATCACGCTGGCCCAGTGCGGGTTGGCGAACTTCGCACACCTTCGAGAAACTCTTAGGCATGCAGGTTTCCTCACGATGTTTTCCATCACCGTTAAAGCAAGTGATAGTTAATTTTTAACACGCAGATACCTCCAAAAAGGCAGAGTTGCGTGCCTAGATTTGAGACCTCTGACTTTGCAGTCCAACGGTCTAACCATGATCTGATTTTTCCTGCAATAGACCTCAAGCTCAATCCCACTTCAGCTTTGCCGACTTGAATCCGACATCCCTAAATTGCGTAATGGAACGCAGCGTAGTGTTTCTGAGGCGGTCCGTCCGCTTAACACCTAAAGTGGTGCCTTCCATTGCTCTTTGGCAAACCTTAAGTCTAGGTTAGGAGCTATGGAGAGAGCTATGCTCGGCGTTTCTCTACGCGATCGAATCAGGAATGAGGAGATTCGTAGAAGAACCAAGGTCACCGACATAGCCGTTAAGATTAGCAAGCTGAAGTGGCAATGGGCGGGCCACATAGCGCGTAGATCGGACGGGCGTTGGGGCAGAAAGATTCTAGAGTGGAGACCACGTATTGGCAAGCGCAGTGTGGGACGAACGCCTGCCAGATTGACCGACGATCTTGTGAAAATCGAAGGAAGTCGTTGGATGCAGGTGGCATCGGACCGGTTACGCTGGAAAGCGATTGGGGAGGCCTATGTTCAGCAGTGGACAAGTATAGGCTGAGATGATGATGATGATGATGATGAAGTCTAGGTTTCTGTTGTTCAGTCAGTGACCTACTTATATTATAAATGTGAAAGTTTGTATGTTTGGAAGTTTAAGTGTTTGGATGGTAGTTACTCAATCACTCAAAAACAGCTAAATGGAATTGGATGAAATTTGTCACACAGATAGCTTATTAGCTAGAATAACACATAGGATACTTTTTATCCTGAAACAATGTAAGGCTCCTATCTAAAGTCAACGCGGATGAATTCGCGGGCAAAAACTAGTAGATAATTTTAATAATAACTGACATTCAACAATTAGGCTGGCAATTTTTAACCCCACTTATCTATCTTCAGCCGAAAGAGGTCCACGGCTGGGCAAAAATCTTTTTCAAAGACCGCCACGACGACAGGCTTTCTGCTGATGTATCTAGCTTTTACCTGCGACCTTTAACAGGTCATCGGTAACCCCAATATTGATTCAAAAAACCATAACACCTTAATGTTCTAAGTACAGTCGCCTGCACTAAGATGTATACAACGAATATTAAAAAAAATGTTTCTATACCTACCTATATCATCACGCGTTTTGTCAACTGTGCGTGAGTAGTGTATATCATTTTAATAAAATTAAAATAAATACACACCGTCACCCTATATTCAGTAAGCAGGGATAGAATACGTGGCTAACCAAATTCAAATTTTGCTGACCATATTTTAATAATCGTCATCATATTAAACAATAATATAAAATCTGTCGAAATCATTCGCATGAAAATTATATTGATATTCTGTATGATAAAATTGTGAGTGCCTTGAGTGAATCCGCCGTGGCGGCTAAACGCACTAATGAGTGTAAAAAAATAAGAAAGTAACAGGTTGGAATAGATATGTAAGTGAAGCGCACGGGGAGGCCAGGCTGAGGTTTTTAATATGGAAAGAACTCGGCAAACCTTCTACTGGTCACGATTATCATGAAATGTGTAAGGCTAGAAAGATCTTTAAGTCGCGCTTAAAATGGTGTCAAGATCATGAAGAGTAAATAAAAATGGATATCCTAGCCACGCATTACTTACGTAATGACTTTCGTTCTTTCTGGAAGCATACGAAAAGACTAAGCTGTAAGCCTGACCTCCCCGTGTCTGTTGAGGGTGTCAGTGATCCTGTGTCTATTGCAAATCTCTTCAAAGATCATTTTAAAGTAACGCCACACCTGGCTCCCTCGTTGTCGGTGCCTAATGATTTTGACCAGTGTGGCCGGAGTAACCTGAGATTCACTGCCAAAGAAGTAGAACACGTCATTAACACAATGTCTAGGGGCAAGTCTCCGGGTCACGATGGTCTGAGCTTTGAGCATCTGAAATTTGCTGGCCCCCATCTCCCGAGATTGTTGGCAATACTTTTTAATGTGTATGTCAGTCACGCGTACTTACCCAGCAATATGACCAAAACTATAGTAGTTCCTATAGTAAAAAACAAAACAGGTGATATGACAAGCAAAACCAACTACAGGCCCATTTCTCTTGCTACTGTGGTTGCCAAGGTGTTTGACAGCCAGCTTAATAAGTACGTAGATGTGGTGGTACTCTTTTTCAAGAAAGGTGATAACACTTTATTAAAGAACTATAGGCCCATCACACTGCTGAGCCATGTTTACAAATTGTTTTCGAGAGTCATCACGAATCATCTCGAACGCAGGCTTGATGATTTCCAGCCTCCCGAACAAGCCGGTTTCCGGAAAGGCTTTAGTACCATAGACCACATACATACGCTGCGGCAGATTATACAGAAGACCGAGGAGTATAATCGGCCACTTTGCTTGGCGTTTGTGAACTATGAGAAAGCCTTCGATTCGATCGAGACTTGGGCGGTTCTTAGATCTCTCCAGCGATGCCGCATTGACTATCGGTACATCGAAGTGTTGAAGTGCCTGTATAATAACGCCACCATGTCAGTCCGAGTACAAGGGCAGTGCACGAAGGCGATCTCCATAAAAAGAGGAGTAAGACAGGGAGACGTCATTTCTCCGAAACTGTTTACGACCACCATAGAGGACGCCTTCAAGTTCTTGGAATGGCGAGGACTTGGCATCAACATCAATGGCGAATACATCACTCACCTTCGATTTGCCGACGACATTGTGGTCATGGCGGAGTCGCTGGAAGATCTAGGACGAATGCTCGGCGACCTCAGCAGAGTATCTCAACAAGTGGGTCTTAAAATGAACATGGACAAAACGAAAGTAATGTGTAACGTCCATGTCGTACCCACCGCACTCACCGTTGGGAACTCTACTCTTGAAGTTGTCGACGAATACATTTACCTGGGACAGGTAGTCCGGTTAGGTAGGTCCAACTTTGAGAGAGAGGTCAATCGACGAATCCAACTCGGCTGGGCAGCGTTCGGGAAACTGCGCAACATCTTCTCATCCAAAATACCTCAGTGCCTAAAGACTAAAGTTTTTAGTCAATGTGTGTTACCAGTGATGATATATGGATCAGAGACGTGGTCTCTTACTATAGGTATCATAAAAAAGCTCAGAGTTGCTATGGAGAGAGCTATGCTCGGCGTTTCTCTACGTGATCGAATCAGGAATGAGGAGATTCGTAGAAGAACCAAGGTCACCGACATACCCCTTAAGATAAGCAAGCTGAAGTGGCAATGGGCGGGCCACATAGCGCGAAGATCGGACAGGCGTTGGGGCGGAAAGATTCTAGAGTGGAGACCACGTATTGGCAAGCGCAGCGTGGGACAACCACCTGCCAGATGGACCGACGATCTTGTGAAAATCGCAGAAAGTCGTTGGATGCAGGTGGCATCGGACCGGTTACGCTGGAAAGCGATTGGGGAGGCCTATGTTCAGCAGTGGACAAGTATAGGCTGAGATGATGAGATCTACACCATAATCAATTCGGATTTCGATCTGGGCTATCTACTGAAAGTGCCATCTTGTGTCTTAAGTGGGCTGTTAAATATTATAAGGATCGAAAAACGCCTTCTTATGCTTGCTTTCTAGACTTGTCCAAAGCATTTGATTTGGTCTCCTACGATATTCTCTGGAGGAAATTGGTGAAAGCTGGAGTACCTCCAGAACTAATAAATGTTTTGAAATATTGGTATGGAGGCCAGATCAATCAAGTACGATGGGCTGGCGTTTTGTCTGAGCCATATGGGGTGGAGTGCGGTGTGAGACAGGGAGGTTAGAGATCACCTTTGCTCTTCAACATTTATGTTAATGAGCTGATTGAGGCACTCAGCAAAGAACGAGTCGGCTGTCACATTGATGGAGTTTGCGTCAACAATATCAGCTACGCCGATGATATGGCTCTGCTGAGTGCCTCGGTGTGTGGTCTTAGGAGGTTGGTGGCCATTTGTGAAGAATACTAAATTCGACACGGACTGGTCTACAACGTCACTAAAAGCGAGATCATGGTTTTTGAGGCTGGCGGCCGTTGCCCTGAAAATATTTCTCCTATAATTCTGAATGGAGTACCATTAGTGAGGGTTTTTAACTTTAAATACCTAGGGCACATCTTGACCGCCAACCTCAAGGACGATGAAGACATTGAAAGGGAACGCAGGGCGCTGTCGGTTAGAGCTAATATGATAGCTCACAGGTTCGCACGGTGTTCTATGGAAGTTAAAATAACGTTATTCCGTGCGTACTGCACTTCATTTTACACGTGCAGCCTGTGGGCGACTTATACTCAAAAGTCGTACAGCGCTATTCGAGTCCAATTCAACAATGCGTTCCGGGTTCTGATAGGGCTGCCCCGTTTCTGCAGTGCATCGGGGATGTTTGCTGATGCCCGTGTCGATTGTTTCTTTGCAACGATGTGTAAGAAATGCGCTTCCCTGGTGCGCCGTGTGCGGGCCAGCCCCAACAGCATCCTAAGCTGTATAGCGAGCAGACTAGACTGCTTGTATGTGAACCGCAGCGGCTGGCTTTCAACATCTAGAATGAGGGGTGGTTCACATACCTGTACATAGATAATAAGAATACTAACATAGTTTATAAGTGAAATATTACTAACAAATATGAGTCTTGAACTTGAAATATAAATAAATTATTATTATTATTATTATTTAACTGAAAATGTTTACTAGTTCATTATGGAAGAAATTAGTTAAATTATTTTGAAATTTTATCTTTGTAAATATTAAAACAAATATTATATGTGACAGAGAGTGTTAACTCTTATTATATTATAGAATAGTGACACTTAATAAATAAGAATCACTTCGGGCGGGAATCAAACTTACGTCCTCGATGTCTCCACCACTTTTTAACCGTTAAGAATCAATCTATACTAGTCTATACTAATATTATAAAAAGAAAAAATTCAGAAGTTGGTTCGTAATCGATAAATTCTGAAATTACTGAGCCCAATTTGACTGACGATGTAGCGCAGTTTTTAAGAGCTTAAGTAGCTCCACCCACTGTATCTAATAGTCGCGGGTTCGATTCCCTCACGGGACAAATCTTTGTGTGACCCACAATTATTTGTTTCGGTCTGGGTATTTGTATGTGAATATTCATGTTTGTAAACGCACCCACGACACAGGAATAAATCCTAGTTATGGGCTACGTTTTTTTTTTTAAATAATATTTTTTTCACCATTAAAAATCAACATTACCCAAAAGTAACAGGTTATATAACATAGACCTGGTAGGTGGCGCTGTAGTCGACCGAATTGTATAAAATCAATACAGCTTTTTTTACAATATTTTACTGTAATCAACTGTATTGTACGATTAAGTTAACTAACCAAATAACGAGTTGAAAAAAGTAAAAATAATCAGTGTGTCGTTGACCCCACGCAAAAGTGAAAGGATTATGATGGCTACACTTGAGATCTGCTTATATACGTGAATGCAGAATTCATGAATCGTTTAATACAACTTTTCAAGACGGAAGTAAGTGGAATATTTTAATGTGACTGACTGTATTCATTAGATTATGATCGGAAATTATTGATTTCTTATATTTATGTAAATATTAATAAAAAAATACTTAAAAAAAATCATATATTACAATTATAACAATTAATAAAACCAAATAGAACGTGTCTTATCTGAAGGACAAGTCAAGAGTCTCCGTAACCGGCGAGCGTGTATGAGACGAAATTTGAGATTGGGGAAAGAGGCCAGAGAGGTATGTAAGGAACGAACCTGTTGGAACTCTGTACTCTCTGCCTAACCTACAAGGGATCTGGCATGATGATATAGATAGATAGACAAAAAACAATAACCTGTTGGAACTTTGTACTCTCTGCCTACCCTACAAGGGATCTGGCGTGATGATATTAGATAGATCAATAGCGAATTGTGTATATAGTATCTAGCGTGATAATAGATATAGACTATTAAAAGACAAATAACGTCACGCCTATATTCCCCAAGCGAAGGTGGCAGACATGTACTGTGTGCATCCACATTTGATAACCTATTGATGTTAGGTCCCATGTGATAGGGGGTGAGCCTATTGCCATTATACCGGCCATTTTAGACTCCGGACTGATAGTGAATTTTTTTTATCAATATATTACATTTTGTTCGACCTAGGATTTGAACCCAGGACCTAGTGATCGCTACACGCATTATACGCCACTAGAATAATTAGGCAGAATACTTTGAAGTGTCTGTATAAATATATTAATGAAAGTTATTCATAACTTACATTTACGAAAATATCATAATTTTAATTTAAAAACGTATTTTCAAAAACAAGCTTTTTATAGCAAAAACATTATCATCTTGTTTGGTTGAGGAGATTCAATAGCTTCCTTCCGGCTACATCATCAGACCCTGGACACCATCCTAGTCTATAGTTATCGTCAAGACGAATCCGAAACTATGCAGGGTTATATTGAATAATCAGGTGGCTTCTTCATCAGACCCTGAACACTATCAGGTTGTATAGTACTTGCCAATACCAATCTAACAAGCCTAAACACGAGTGGGTAACGTTGTATAGTTCACATTTTCCTATGGCCACCTTCCGACCCCATCAGCAATCCAGCCCCATTGTACCATATGATTGCATTGTCACCAAACTTACATATGTCTGTCAAATTTCAGCTCAATCGGATACCTGCAAGTGCTTGAAAAATGGATTACGAAATTTAAACCAGAAAGATAGACGAACAGACATATGAACATTGCAAGTTAAATAAAAGCTTGCCAAAATAGAACGTGTCTTATCATAAGGGCAAGTCAAGAGTTTCCGTAACCGGCGAGCGTGTATGAGACGAACTATGAGAGTGGAGGAACCCAGAGAAGAATGTAAGGAAAGAACTTGTCGGAACGCTGTTCACTAAAGTCATAAACCTGCCTCCACCACAGAAATCGCAATAATAATAACATAATATTATATCCGAAACATGACTATCAATAAGTTTAAAAAGGCAATTCAAACTAGACTCTGTAAGAAAGGGTATTACAAAATTTCGGATTATCTTGACAATAAAACAGAATGGCGTTAGAGCAGCTTCTCTATCAGCAACATTAATCAATGATGCTTATTACAATTTTGAAAGAAAAAAATGGTTATCAGAAAAGCCTGACAAATTAAATTAAAATACTAGCCCGCTGAGTCTCGCCGAATGTTTTCAGTGGAGGCCGCGTTCCGATACGGTGGTAGATGTAAAAAATGTATTAATTTTGAGTTTGTGAGTGCTGTTGTATTGGCCTATACAAATACATGTTTTTTGACTTTCACTTTGAAATAATATTTATTCATTTAAAATAAGTACAAATGTGTTACAGATTTTAGCTAAAATAAATTACACGGTAGGTAAATTTAGGAATATACCTGAACTAGGTCGAGACCTGTACTTCATACGGACCATAATAAGAGCCGACCATAATTATGTTATTAGGTGTTTTTTGCCTTCACCAATTTGCACAACACCTCAATTTGTGAGAGAAGGTTTTTGCCCAGCTATGGGACATTGCTGATTTCTTATTTATGCGTGTATGTTAAAAATACCTCGGACTTTATCCGTGTCAAATTTAACGAGACTGCTTTTAATTATACTTTCACTGTTACACTTCTAAGAAACGCTAAATTTAAACAAGAAAATACGTTAATTAACATCTTAAAATGGAAATAATTAGTGTTGTTTGTGGTTTATACAATAATCCATCATAGCGCTTCAAGTTGAAATTATCAATATCGAGTTCTTAGATTGACGTGAATATTACACATGAAATAAAACTATTTTCTGTATTTTATCGCGGTTTGTTTTTGATTTTTAATTTCCCGACGTTTCGAATGCTTTACGGTACCAAACCGTGTGGTAAAGGACAAAAAATATACGGTCAAGTGCGAATAGAACTCGAATTTTGGGGGTGCCAATAAGGGCCAATACAAGGCGGATTTTAAGGAAAAAGCTCTGATGTAATTACAAATTCACAGTTGTCGGATTTTTCCTTCACTTGTACTATAAATACTTGCCTTTTGCAAAATTTCATGATTCTAGCTCCACAGGAACTAGCGTATAGGTTTTAAAGAGTGAGTTTATTGCATTGATTTCAAAGCGTCAACTGTTTTACACCAGTAAGCATTATCGCATCGCATTAAAAGCAAGCATCGAATATTAAGGATATTTGACATAAATTTCAACTTGATATCTTTACCCGTTACCGAAGAAAGGACACACGAATAAAAAAGTAATGCCATAAGGGTTTCGTTTTTACCGAATAAGGTACGGAATCCTAAGAACTTTATTTTGGAGTTATTAAATAGGTACTAATGTGTCTAGATATAACTGTTACTATACTAATGAATATACATAAAATCTCCACAAGTAAGAATATCATAATAAAAGCATTCACAATCCACGACTTAGAAAAATTAATTTCCATCGGAGAAAGTTGTTTTTATGTTTTGTGCATGATCGAATGTTGTGATGGATGCACGGATGTGGAGCCGGGTTATAGTGTAACTGATAGCGTGGTGATACGACTGAGGAGGCAGCTGAGGTGTATATAGTACACCAAAGATATTGTTGAGATAAAAGCGCGGCACAAAAGAGGCACCGGTGTGTTCCGTACGGAGATCCCGGAGCCCCTCCAGAGTGCTGATGTTTGCCATCCTTGGGTTTTTAGTTAGTAGGAATCTTACACGCCCCCCGAGTTTCCCTCGAGGCTCGTAGAAGTCCTATGCAGGATTTTTCTCCAGCAAATAAAACAAATGTCACTATAGCCAATAGGATTAGTAAGCTGAAGTTGCAATGGCGGGCCACATAGCGCGAAGATCGGACGGCCGTCCGGATAGAAAGATTCTAGGGTGGAGACCACATATTGGCAAGCGCAGCGTGGGACATCCGCCTACCAGATGGAGCGACGATCTTGAGAAGAAATCGTTGGCAACGGACCGGTTGCGCTGGAGAGCAATTGGGGAGGCCTATGTTCAGAAGTGGACAAGTATAGGCTGAGATGATGATGATGATTAAGATAAAACTAAAGCCATTGCTATTTTAGGGTACTTAAAAATAGTAAAGTTATCATGGACTCTAGACTTGAAAAAAAGAACAATTTATAGGAAAGCCTGTCTCGTTCATCTAATCGGTCATGTTACGACTGACAGTCGCGAGGTCCCTACCTAACCTAATATCGCTAGCACTATACGGGTGCACTAGGTACACCTTTGCCACACCTGCTAAAGAATATAGGCGTCACAGTGGTTAAAAATAGTTATAGATGGGTAAGACAAAAGTCTATGTCTAAAGACGAACTATGTCTTTGCTTATGGTTGCTGTTTGGCGCGGGTCACTCCCTTTCCTCCAATATGGTTAAGGGGAGTGATAGCTGTTCCAGTAGTACTACTCGTGAATAGGTGCTGCTTGTGGGGACCGGTATATCTGGAATCCTTTATACACTTACTCTTTAGAAATAGATACAGACTTCAGTGATCTTTGCTTATTTGTTCGCTAATTCGATACAAGACGTATAAAATCCCATGTTATACGAACTATCACGTAAATTCATGTAACACGCTAATCGCTAGCAATGGCACTCAACTTCAATAGAATTCATCTTTATTATATTTACTTGCTCCTACCAAATCATAGCTTTCAGATACCCAATAAAATTTGATTGTTATGTTATTTAAACTATAGCTTTGATGGCGATTAACAAACATTCGAATGTTTTCTGTTTTGGAAATGAATATTCTACTTTCTTTGTATATTTTAATGAGAGACAAACATTCTAATTTATTGTAATTTAACTTACACTCAAAGTCCTATTGAGAGGAGGTGAGGTTTCTACTTGAGGTATTTCTAATTGAAGTTTTTACCATCTATAATGTATTTCTTTATAATTTAAATATAAACAAAAATAAACACTTGAAATAAAATAATCTTTTGGATTTTATCGAGGTTTATTTTTGATTTTTAAGTTCCCGATGTTTCAAGTGTTTTGCAGCACCCATGATCACGGTAAAGACTAAGGTGTTAGACGACTAAAAGGCATAGTTATTCCGGGGTACTCTCAAACTTCTTAATTATTTTTGTTGGTCCGATCTACGCAGAATGAGCTCTCGGTGTCTTGAGGTCTTGCAGTGTTATGCATGCATATTCAATTATATTAATTACCAGATCCAAAGTTGATGGAAGCACCCCGCCGTCTTCTCTAATGAAATTAGGATGTTCTTTCATTTCAATAGACTCGCGAAACATCCTTGCTAGACATCGGTTTTCTTCCACGAGGATTTGAGAATGTTTACAGTGTTTTAGGTCAGCCATGTATTCTTTTACCCGAGTTATTACCGGTCTTTTTGTCTGTCCTATGTAAGACATATTCGCAATCAAAAATAAACCGCGATAAAATCCGAAAAGTAGTTTTATTTCATGTAACATTCGCGTAAGTCTAAGAACTTAAAAATAAACACTGTCTATCTATCTTTATCATCTCGCCAGGTTCCTGGCGGGGTAGGCAGATAGTACAGAGTTCCATCAGGCTCTTTCCTTAAATATCTCTCTGAATCCCTCCACTCTCAAACACTGGCACGCACTAAATGAGAGTGGCAGAAATGTATTTTGTTTATCCACTTATTGGTGACGATATTGGGTCTGAATGTAAGGAGAAGCGAGCCTGTTGCCGTTATAACCCGAAACATTCCAGATTACGGATTAAACAGTTTTTTTTTTTCTAATCGAACAATTATATTTTGTCTGACTTATGATTCGAAACTAGGACTAGGTTCTAGCTCCTACTCCTACTCATAAACTAACCTCGTTCATTAGTGTTTATTACAATGATTTTATGAAAAAATCTCAATATTAGGTAGTTTCAATCTGAAACTGAATCTAGAACTGGGCTTGCGCAACTCTTTTGTTTATTTATAAAGATATGTACATCAAAACTATAATGCCCGTTTCTTATGTGACGAGCAAGTCGAGAGTCTCCGTAACCGGCTAGCGTGTAGCATGAGATGAACTATGAGAGTAGAGGAAGCCAGAGAGAACCTGTTGAAACTTTGTGACCTCTGCCTTCGCGCAGGAGATGGTGATAATTTATAGAAATAAATAAAAAAACAATATCGATCTGCAAGCTAAACAAAATAATTTTTTTTTGTCTGATCGAGATAAATCTGCCAGGAAGTGTTAGAAAAATGGATTACAAAATTTGTAACGAAAAGACAGAGACAAATATACGAACAAAACAAGTTTATAAAAATAACATTTATCACATTTAGAGATAGCCCCGCGGCGCATGCATATGATTCGAATTCAAGTTTTAGTAAACTCATTTTGTTCAAAAACCTCAAACTCGAATAGTTGAGTGGGATTGTCAAAACTTGTTTTTATAAATCATTTGCATATTGCGTATTTATGCGTAATAGGCTATTCATGTCGAGGTCGACGCGCTAAATATTTAGGCAAAACATCTAATATTTTTACAAGCTTTTATTTACCTAGCACCGTTCGTGTGTCTGTCCGTCTTTCCGGTTCAAATTTTGTCTATCCGATGGAGGTGATATTTGGCATATTTGGCTCGTTGAATTTGTCTTGACATGAACTACAACCAGGTGTTGTCCAAGGTCAGATGATGAAGCCAAAAGTAGTCTAAGGCACTTCTTAACTATACACAATAAAGCGTGTTTGGAGTAGTTAATTAAGTGTTTACAACTTCTATGGATTCAAATAGTGTATAGAGTCAGGGTTTGTTAAATATGTTTTAGCAAGTACAGTAGATCTAGCGCCTTTAAGTGTTTTTAAAAAATGTATCCCTGAAGAGATGAAATGGCGTATGAAAGTTTGTATGGTAATTCTGTACCTCTATATAAATAAAAAAATAACGCATTCGAATCTACGGGAAACTGCTAGTCAAGTATAAGTATGAACGTGATAAATGCAGCCTTTTTTATTATAGTAAATCACTCTACATAGCATCTCTACCATGATGTCCTACTAACATACACTGCAATTAAGACCATTCTATATTGTTGTCGTGCGAACTCTACATAGAGTTTAGTAGAGTTGTAGAACACGTATCTGTTTTTATGGGAAACACTTTATTAACATAATTATCCCGTTGGTCTTGTATAATTGCCTATCCCGAAGTTTTGAATTCGAATCGGGCAAAGTGTTACTGGACTTTCTTTTTAACCGACTTCAAAAAGGAAGAGGTTCTATGTTTAACCGAACACGGTTGTATGTATGCTTGTTTTTTTTATCTATGTTCAGCGATATTTCCGTCAAGTGTAGACCGCATTTGATGATTGTTTTGTATTGGGTTCAGAGTAGCTCCAAGGTGGTCCCATTTTAATTTCATTGGCATTGGACCTTGGACTTAGAAGATACACCAGGGAACTCCTTTACGACAAACAATAGGCATGTGTAAATTGAGATATTATGGGTATTACGTCAATCCTATAGGTACCCTACTATAGAACTGAGGAGTATATTAGTCAACGTCAAAAAAGGAGGTTCATATTTCGTCCTTTTTTATAACTCCTTTGCTTATGAATCGATTTTGATGATTCTTTTTGCATTGGGTTCAGTGTAGTTTTGAGGTGGTCCTATTTTAATGTTATTGGTATTGGACCTTGGACTTTAAAGATACAAGAGGGAACTCCTTAACGGCGAACAGCACGAATGTATAGATTCCGTTATTATAGTCATCATATTAATCCTGTAGGTAACTTATTGTACAACTCAGCAAAATAATATAATATCGGTATATAAATATTACTAAATAATTCACTCGTCACTTAAAATAGTAAAATAAAAATCTTTTTAAAAAAAGGTAAACCGACTTCAAAAAGAAAAAAATAAATATTTGAAGTCGGTGCCGGTTGGTGCAGTCGGTTACTTGGCACCGACTTCAAATATTTATTTTTTGCTTTTGAAGACGGTGTACCTTTTTTTTAAAAAGATTTTGATTTAAATAAATTCTTGGTTGGAATATACAATGGAATCAGAAGGTGGCCAGAAGAACATGTCAACTACACATAATAACCACGTTGTGCTTGACCTCGTTGGATTTCTATTACCAAGTACTAAACACCCATATGATGATCAGGGTCTGATGATGAAACCGAATGATGGCTAATGGTAGGTGGCTACCTAAACGTAACCTCGCCTTGTTTGGGTTCATTGGATTTTACATTGACGAGTACTGTACGACCCAGATCGTGTCTAGGGTTTGATGATAGGGCCGGAAGTAGGCCAAAGGAACTCCTCAACAAAGCAAGAAATCTCCGCTCTGCTTTGGCTATTAAAGCTTGTTTTTAAAAATATCTTTTTAAATAAATAAAAATAATTTGTTCTTAATTGCTGTCGGGAATGAGCTTAAGCCGCTCCGCCCACGTTTGTTTCCTGCACGGTACAAATCTTTGTGTGGCCCATAATTATTTGTTTCGGTCTGAGTATTTGTGTATGTGAATTTTCATGTCTGTAAATGCACCCACGACACAGAAATAAATCCTGGTGAGGAGTTGCGTTCTTTTTTTTAAATATCCAACTTGGCTTAAAGACTACATTAATTGGTAACTGGGATCAACGGCTAAATGGCCCTTCCGAAAGATGGACATACTCGAGTCTGCCACAAACGGCCACCCATCACAGTCTGAACGAGCCGCAATTGTATATTTTATTTTCTTTTTTATTTTTTGTTTTACTGTGTCATCGGCGTCGGTGTAAAAAGCATGACGAATATCACACAGCGAGTGTCCACTGACATTTGATTCTTCACCTGCGTTCACTGAGTTTAGTAATTGAGTAAGTATTTTTACACCATATGAACAGACAACGTACCGAAACATTTGTGAGTAGTGAAAGTGAGAGAAAGTTTTGAGTATGAGACCCCTACTTGTTTCTAATGGCCTGGTAAAAGCCCTTAAAATTCCTTGGCGGTTTTAATTTCAAACAAATCTTTGTTTGACCCGCAAATCGACGAGTCCAATAAACAAAGTCCTGTAATTCAGTAATTATATTTAGCATAAATAACGTTATCGACGGACACGAAATTAGCATATGCTATTTATTAAGTTTGGCAAATGTAACTTTGTTCTATAGGACCGTTATTTCGATCTAGGCGTCTGTATATGTGCTTGAGCGACTTCAAAATTTTTGCATTAGATTCATATTTGGCCTTCGCAAATATGATCACATTTCTGAATTTTGTTTAAGACTCAAGTGGTCACCAGTTCGCCTTCGCCGGAATACTCACATATTATCTCTTCTTTATAATATCTTATTTAATCCAACATCTCCCACTTACGATTTAAATTCCTTCACGACACACATTCAAGGTTCACAAATATTTGTGTGACCGACAAATGTTTATTTCGATCTGGGTGTCGGTATATGTGACTTTTATCTTTGTGAATGCATTCACGACGTGGGAATAATTTTTAGGCTACGTTATTTAAACAAAAAATTAACAATCTTGACGTGCGAACGATATGAATCCTGAAGCACGTGGTTAATCATCGTCTGTAAAAACTCAGCGGGGTCCAGATGATTTCTATTAAGTCGGAGACCTATTCGACTCAGCCGTAAGACACAAACTCATGAAACGGCTTTCTTCTTTCTTCTTCTTTCATTAGTTAACAGAACAAAAGTAAGCCTACTGCAGAACAAAAGCCTCCTCAAATATTATCAAAATAACCGGTTTTATTACAGACGCATCCAGCTTAACCCATGATTTTTTTTTTAAATTAAATTATTTAAAAAAAAAAATATAGGAAAAAAAAACCTCTACTGAAGTACCGCAACAAACAAATACCAATCACTGTAACAACAAAACCAAAAAAAAATAAAAATATAAGCGGCATGTACCATACGAGTGCATATAAAAGCATCTACTAACAACACATAAATTAAACAAAAAAAGGTGCGGGACAAACCGGGCCCGCAGTGTCTAATTATAAAAAAAAAACCCATGATTTTTACCAGGCCATGGATCCACCTAGTGATGTGGTTATAAACCAAGTAAATCTACCTACCAACCTGTTACTTTAAAAAAAACGTAGCCCCACACTAGGAATTATTACTGTGTAGTGAATGCGTTTAGAAACATGAAATTCATATGCACAAACACTCAGACCAAACTAATATTTGTGGATCATACAAAGATTTTTCGCGTGCGGGAATCGAACCCGCGACTACTCAATCCAATGGGTGGAGCGACTCAAGCACTGGACCAAGCTTTATTTCCTTGAAGATGGCGGACTCAAAACTTGAATAAAAAATAGAAATGTGCAAATAGCACCAGATCACGGATTACCAACAAAATAACAACCAAAAACTCTCTCTGATGGGCGATTTAGCGCAGTGGTTTAGAGCTTAAGCCACTCCGCTCACTGTGTCTAATAGCCGCGGCTTCGATTCCCGCACGGAACAAATCTTTGTGTGATCCACAATTATTTGTTTCGGTCTGGGTATTCGTGTGTGTGAATTTTCATGTTTGCAAATGCATCCACGATACAGAAATAAACCTTAGTGAGGGGCTAGGATTTTTTTAAGTAAAAAACACAGACGGCCGCCTTAGCTACAAACTGCAGAAATTAGTTTTAAATTATAATCAACACAGAAGGGCAATTCTCGTATTTAATAAACACTAAAACTGAATCTTGACTGAATTGAGATTTAATTATGAATGGCCTCACATTTCGTATTCTGCTCCACTAAAGTATCGATCCGATTTCAGTATCATCTTAGTCTGATTTCGATATAGTATAAAGTTGTATAATTTAAAAGACATTAACAATATAGATCGTTTGTTGATCACATGTTAATCTCAGCTGCCATAGTCTAAATGAAAAATATCTAACTGAAATCTTCAATTCGACGATGTTTCGTATATTTGTTGTTCACGTCTGTTCAACATTATATGTTCAACTTTCGGTCCGATCTCGATTGGTTCGACGTCAATATTTTACGTGAATACCACTTGTGAGATTAGATCGAGACTGCATTTTGAACACTTTTGATTACGAGAATTGGGCTTCAGATATTTTTGTTGCAGTAGCTTTAGAAAACTCTAACAATTCAACGCGTCCGCACGATTACTATTGTTAGATCTTCTATTCTGAACTCCAAGAAGGTAAGCGAAAGAGCGGCGGTTAATTCCTCAGATACAAGGACGTTTAGAAAAGGCACATGAGAAGATGCAACATAGAACCTTCTTGTTGGGAGATACTAGTGTAAAATCGTTTGGAGTGGCGGCGTTTGGTGCAACGAAGTGTTTACTCATTTGAAGATGCCAGACAACGGGACCTGGACTTCAAGCGTAATGAGCAAAAGAATAGGCCGCCATCTAATCTGGAATATAACTGTATTAATGGTATCCTGATGAGCTGCATATGTTTGCGAACCTTTAAGGTCAAGATAGGTTCCCATAGTCATATGAAGGCACACGAACGACGCCTTGCAAACAATTAAGTAAAACAGTGGTCGCTGTGGCCAAAACGGCTAGGAAGAGTGATGACGCTGATGATTTTTGGATCAAATTTATTCGAACTAAGACCGCCCGCAAGGATTTCACGTATTAATATAGGAGAATGAAATTAGGATAAATGCGGTGGAAATGCAAGCTCTGCGGAAGATGTGCAGAGTGAAGCTGACCGACCGTATTCGTAACAGCGTAGTAAGAAAGCAAATAGGTATGAAAGAGAGTATCGGTGTAAAGATGAGAAAGGGTATGCTCCGGTGGTTCGGGCATATAGAAAGAATGTCCGAAAAAAGAATGACAAAACTGATATACAATGCGAAAGTGGAAGGAAGTAGGTACCGGGGAAGACCTAGACTATCTTACGATGACCAAATAGATCGGGTCTTATCTGAAGGACAAGTCAGGAGTCTCCGTAACCGGTGAACGTGTATGAGACGAACTATGAGAGTAGAGGAAGCCAGAGAGGTATGTAGGGAAAGAGCCTGTTGGAACTCTGTACTCTCTGCCTACCCCGTAAGGGATCTGGCGTGATGATATAGAATATAGATAAATAAACCACAGCTATTCTTATTATAAGCCTATGCTGTCCCACTACAAGGTGAAGGCCTCCCCTCCCTTCTCCCACCTGTCCCGGTCCAGTGCAAGCTGATGCCAGTCTTTATCGTAGGAGTCCAGCTCGTCTCGCCACCTTTTTCTGGGCCTGCTACGCTGTCGTTTTCCGCCTGGCAGGACCCCCTCAGTGGTAGTTTGCTCAAAACGCATCTGGCATGTGGCAGATATGTCCGGCCTAGCTCCATTTAAATCTTACAGCTGAGTGGGCTACGCCAGTGGTTTGTGTTTTGGAGCGCAGAACAGAGTTTCTTACACAATCTTTAAGCTTTACTCCAAGAAAGCTACTTGTGTTTTAATTTTTTTGGCCGTTTTTCGGACGACAATTCTCCTTCTCTCTCTCCCTTTCTATCTGCTTTCTTCAGACAGACTTTCTATTATCAGTCGAAACACGCCCACTGCTGGACTAAGGCCTTCCCCTAAGATCGCAACTATGACTGGCTTAGCTGCTAGCATCCAACTGTAACCCGCGAACTTCACCATATCATGGGTCCACCTAATGATGCGGTACCTACGAACTTCTCAAACTCAAATAGTTTATTTTGTAAAAGCCCTGCGGGGGTGCGTGCAAATAGTCAATTTGCATTTTTTTTAATCTAATTTAACCTACCACCGGATCGGGACGCGGCCTCCACTTAGATTATCCGGCAAAAAAAAACAGCGGGTTTGTATTTTTATTTACTTCTCTTTCTATTTTTCCTTTTCTACTTTTTCCAATCATATTGTGTAGATACAATGTTTAGGTCACAATTAAATAGTTTAGGACTTACCTCCAGTGTGATGCCTTACAATCGAGATATGAATGTAATGATGTTATCTGTAGAGTTTATAAAGGATGCCAGATGGACCAGTCCTCACAAGCAGCCCCCATTTACGAGTATGACTGCTGGAACAACTATCACTCCCCTTGACCATATTTCTCTTACATAGGGTTAAAAAGTATTAAGTTTATCGCTTCCACTTAAACCGAGCTTTTTCTATCTATCTATATCATTACGTCAGTTCCCTTGCGGGGTAGGCAGAAAGTACAGAGTTCCGACAGGTTCTTTTAAGACTATCAAAATCAAGATTACATAGCGTTACGAACGTAATAGAAAGCTTACGCTTTTACAACACAAATTCACACGAAACGATTGTGCGGAAGTACGGACCGATGAAATTGTATGATTTGTGAGAAGATTTGACCTTTGATAGGGGGTCGAGATTGTTCTAGGTGACATGGAGAAATTTCTTTTAACATCATGTCTTTTATAATGTGGAAGACAGAGATATACATTTGTATAAGGTAAACCCACATTTTACCAAAGTATTTTTGGGGAAATGATCTATCTATCTTTATCATCACGCCAGATCCCTTGCTGGGTAGGCAGAAAGTACAGAGTTCCAACAGGCTCTTTCCTTACACATCTCTCTGGCTTCCTCCACTCTCATAGTTCGTCTCATACACGCTCGCCGGTAACGGAGACTCTTGACTTGTCTTTCAGATAAGACTCGGTCTAATTGGGAAATGAAGTTGTTATTTTTTGAAAACAAAACATAGCCTCATATTAAAAATTATTCCTGTGTCGTGAATGGGTTTACGAACATTATTGTGCTAAAGTATTTTTTGGATACTGATTATTAAAAAAAACGTAGCCCATACTTGTGCGTGTCTTAGTTGCGTTCACGAACACGAAATATTACATAAACACCTAAACCGAAGCTAATATTTTTAATTCACACAAAGATTTGTTCCTTGCGGGGATCGAACCTACGACTATTCGATCTAGTGGGCAGAGCGGCTTAGGCTATTAACCACTGGACCTAGTGATCATATGGTCGACGTGGTCATGCGGCGGGGAGCGAGCCTGTTACCATTACATATTTATATTCATGTTCCAAAATGTCTACAATTATTAGTTTCGAACTGACTGTTTGTATACGTCAAATTTGTGTTTTTAAATGCACATAACAGGGATTGATTGATTGAAACATTAAAAATGTATAATAATATTAGCCTTATTAAGAAACTGTACCACAGTTGGGCATGAGCCTCCTATCAAACTGAGAGGGTTTAGGCCATAGTCCACCACGCTGGCCCAGAGCGGGTAGGCGAACTTAACATACCTCCGATAAACTTTGAGGCATGCAGGTTTCCTCACACTGTTTTTCTTCACCGTTAAAGCAAGTGATAGTTAACTATAAAAAAAAATATTTAATATTGATTTCTGCTGATCTAAAGCATCAAAATCAAAATCAAAGGGTTTTTTATTTATGTAGACCAAAAAGCACTTATGAATAGTCAAAAAGAGAAAATAATTGTTACCTTAAGACTCTACCACCCGTTTGGAAAGTAATTTCTGTGGAGAAGAAGGGCAAGAAACTCCACGGTTACTCTTTTAAAAAAATGAGAGTTTTAAAATTATTTTTGTATAGGACATTGCATTCATAGGGTATGGTATAACAATGCAGAATGACCTAAATAGATGTGCTTATATTACGTATCGGTCAGTGTCTACATAGTCCTCTCATTCACAAAATAGAGATATTGTAGAGGTATATAATAAAGAGTATAATAAGAGAAAATAAGGGTTACTATAAAATATGTAAAGAGTGAACAGTAGAAGTGCGTACAAAATAATTGGTTATGGTGTGGTTCTAAGGTAAGAACCTGTTGGAACACTGTACTCGCTGCCTGCCCTGCCAGGAATCTGGCGTGATGATATCGATAGAGAGATAGGTTGTTGGTAAATATCACAACCAGTGACAGCAACCAATAAAACAATAGTAAAAGTGGTATCTATTATGTTGTTTTTTTCCACTTTCGCGTAATTCAAACCATGATTTATTGAATCATCTGTTAATGAGAGTATTGTTATTGGAATAAGAAAATAATTATATGTGTGGGAAAACAAGAAAGCAATACCCTCACGCGGAGGCGCTCGTAGCGCTGTGCGACCGCGGTGTTCTTACCGATCACCAAGGTTAAGCAGCGTTCGACTCGGTCGGCCTGAGATGGGTGACCGTTTGTGGTATTTTCATATTCGAGCGTCTCCGTTCTTTGGAAGGCACGTTAAACCATTGGTCCCGGTTACCATTTAATGTGGTAGTCGTTAAGCCGATTTGGAAGCCTTAAAGGCGGCTTGATAAGTTCCAACAGCAGGTGGCCACAAACCTGCCTCCACCAATCCGCACTGGGTCCGCGTGGTGGAGAATGACCCAATCTCTCTCACCTCGATTTGTGAGAGTAGGCCTTTGCCCAGCAGTGGGCAGTATAGGCTGATATTATTATTATAATACCCTCACGCCTATATTCCCGAAACGGGGGTGGCAGACTGTGGACTGTGTACTCACTATTTGCCTACGATATTAGGTCCCATATAATAGGGAGTAAATCTATGGCCATTGTACCGGGCAGAATTATAAAATAGCCAACGGCTTAGTCTAGTGGTTAAGTGCATACTGGGATAGCGAGATAGTCGCGGCTTCGATTCCGGCACGGGACAAATGCATGTGAATTTCGTGTTTGTAAACGCACCCACGACACAAGAATTGTTCATAGCGTGGGACTACATTTTAAAAAGAATCATACTCCGGACTGTTATTTCAAAAATTACATTTTGTCCAACCTTTGATTACTGGATCCTATCCTGAAATTGTTCAGGGCTTCCTGATCGCTACGCGCAATATTTATCACTGGGACAACGATGCAGTACGATATGCAGATGTTAATGAAATGTGCATCATCAAAAAAATTTAATTAGGAAAATTGGTTTTCGTATTGAATTTGTTAAGTAATTATCTAATCGGGGTGTCTAAGGTCTTGCGTTATTTATGATACACCTCGTATAACATCATGCTAGGTCCCTTGCAATTTACACAGAGAGTACAGAGCTCTAGCAAAGTTATTTCCTAACAGATCCCGCTAGTTTCTTCCACTCTTTTTTCATTTTTCGTTTACCTGTTACGAAAGATTTATCGATAGAAAATTTACACTCTATCCAACCCAGGATTCGACTTAGTACAAACCAAAAAGGCAGTTAACATCAGCTATGTATAATGGTAACAGAAATAGCGGTTCCAATAATATAGGGTGTCGTGAAGAACAGTAAAACAGCTGTGTCGTGGGAATGAAGCTTCTATGTTAGTAGAAAACTGTGTTGCTTCATCATTTGTGGGGTTCATCATTGCATCAAATTCCTCCTCTTGTGGATTTCCTAATTCTGGATTTGATTTCCGAATCAGAATCAGAATACTTTTTATTCATGTAAACCATTACAGTATTTGTGAATCGCCAGATATGTAACAAAGACTCTACCACCGCTTTGGAATATTACTCCAGTGAAGGAGAAGGGAAAGAAACTCCACGATTACTCTTTTAAAATAGTCAAAATCAAAAGTGTTATATGTATGTAGACCAAAAGGAACTTATGAATAGTCAAAAAGAATAAAATATTGATTAGTTAAGACTCTACCACCTGTTCGGAAAGTAATTCCTGTGCAGAAGAAGGGCAAGAAACTCCACGGTTACTCCTTTTAAAAATGAGAGTTTTACAATTCTTTTTGTATACATTGCATTCATGGAGTTTGGGAGAACAATGCAGACCGAGCTAAATAGATGTGCTTTAGTATAGATCAATCATAAGTGTACTTAGATTCATGGTATCGGTTAGTGTTGACATAGTCCTCTCATTTACAAAATAGAGATTTTGTAAAGGTATATAATAAAAAGTATAATAAGAGAAAAAATTGTATTTTTAAATTGTCTTTTTCCATCTACATTTTATAGTGGGATATGGGAGAACAATGTAGGCTGGTCTATTAGGTGGGTCTAAGTTAAATTTTACTATTCATGAGAATGGCTACATGGTTCCCTCACTTACAGAGAGAGAAATGTTTAAAAAAAAGATAAACTTTACTAAATTAATAGGAGGAAGACAGGGAATATTCGCAGGAAAACACCAAACATTGCTCTCTCTATTGCTCCTTAAGTGATTTTGAGCATTATTATGAGACCTGTTGTACCATTATGACCTATGTGACCGTTATCATATCACGTGGATTTTAATCCGTCAGATTGCTTGCGGAGTAGGCAGTACTCTGTACGGAGAGTACAGAGTTTCAGAGTTCTTTCGTTACAGACCTCGCTACCTTCATCCACCCTCATAGTTCGACTCATACACGCTCGCGCATAACGGAAAATCTTGACTTGCCCTTCAGATAAGACACGGTCTATTTGATCATGGTGAGCTAGTCTAAGTGTTCCTCGGTAATTACCCTTCCACTTTCGCATCCCACAGTAGTAGCATCAAAACAAAAAAGTCGGCAGCCTAAAAAATATAATGGGGCTAACAACTACATCAATCAACTTAAATTATCTACATACAAATTATCTATAAACAAAACTTTTGGGAGTCAAACATTTATCCATTCTGTGATATATGTCATAGGTATCCCACTGCTGGGCGAAGGCCTTCTCACACAAATCGAGGTGAGAGAAATTACGTCATACTCCACCACGCGGACCCAGTGCGTATTGACTGAGGCAGGTTTTTGGCCACCTGCTGTTGGAACTTATCAAGCCGTCAATAGGGCTTTTAAACCGGGACCAACGGCTTAGCGTGCCTTTCGAAGCACGGAGACGCTTGAATATTAAATGCCACGAAGGTCACCCATCCCAGGCCGACCGTGACACCCAAATACGTAAAACATCTCTTTTCATGTGTAATATTTGCGTAAATCTAATAAGTCGTCGTGGTCCAGGGTACAATCCATAGCTCGGTTTTTCGAGGGGGTCGCTTATTTGTCCATTTTAATATCATTCTGTCTATCTATCCTTATCATCCAGATCCCTTGCGGGGTAGGCAGAGAGTACAGAGTGCCAACAGGTTCTTTCCTTACAGAACTCTCTGGCTTCCTCCGCTCTCATAGTTCGTCTCATACACGCTCGCCGGTTACGGAGACTCTTGACTTGTCCTTTAAATAAGGCACGGTCTATTTGATCATGGTAAGATAGTCTTAATTTTGGTTTAATATTATTAACAGGAAAAAATTGTTGATTTGTAATCGATATCTGTTTGCCAAATTTCAATCAAATCTGTTCAGCTGTTTTTTCATGATTGAGAACCATCCAAACATCTAGACATACAAACTATTACATATATAATATTAGTAAGTTGGATTGCAAAATAAACGCGTGCGCAGCCGCGAGTAACTGTAAGCATTTTATAAATTTGGTTTCCCGATTGAATACGGTACGATTTAGCGCAGTGGTTAAGAGCTTAAGCCGCTTCACCCACTGTGTTTAATAGTCGCGGGTTAGATTCCCGCACGAGACAAATCTTTGTGTGACCCACAATTACTTGTTTCGGTCTGGGTATTTGTGTATGTGCATTTTCATGTTTGTAAACGCACCCACGTTACAGGAATAAATTCTAGTGTGGGGGCTACGTTTAAAAAAAAAGAATAGAAAACTCTAAATGGTAGATAAAATTACCAAAACCACGCTCACTTTCGTATGAGTCTTTTGAACCTTATGTATCAAAAATTGATTTTCTATCAATAAATCGAATATATAGATCGTGATTACGATAGATCATGCGACAAAACTTTCAACGGGCAAATAACATGTGGTCTGCGCAAGAGCATGCGTCCGGATGTGTGTTTCGAGGTAAATCGCCGGCGCGCGCGCACTGATACTTTCCAACAAATTGCCACCGGGCTGATAGGTACGTTCATTATGATGTACGTGGGATTAGGATTCGTGTATACTGATTATTTGGATCAAAGTCATGGCGCTTAGTAAAACTCAAATAAAATCATCGATTTTGCATAAACCCTGCGGGGGTGATTAGAAATTGTCAAATTTAAATTTTTTTAACTTATTAATCTACCATCGGATCGGAACGCGGCTTTCACTGAAAAGATCTGCCGAAAACCTCAGCGGGCTTGTTCTTTTTGTCTCATCCTCCAATTATTGTTTTTTATCATTTTCTGTATAGATACAAAGATTTTTATATAATATAAATCAATAACCTACCCCGCAAGGGATCTGGCGTGAGGTTATAGATAGATAGATAGATAAATCAATAATACGATTCAGCTTCAGTGTCATGCCTTACGACTGAGATATAAGACTAATAATTATATTTTAAATATATGTTATAATGAAAAGCTAGAGAATTCTGGGTGATGGTTCACAATTATGATTACTTGAGCAGCCATCACCTCCCTCGACCATATTAGAGGGAAGGAAGTGACCCGCACCAAATAGCAACTGCAAGCATAGACTTTTTAGTGAGCATGACCAATCCGAGACCCCAGAGTGCAATCAGAAGAAGCTTAACTGGCCGGACGTTATCTTATAAAAAAAAACTAGCAGATTTCCGCGACTTCGCACCCGGTCGACAACAGCGCCATCTACCGAGTGTATGTTACTTCCGAATTATGTAGCCTTATTATGTTTAAAAAAACATTAAAATTGGTTTAGTGGTTTTAAATTGTATCTATTACAAACAAACAAAAGAAATCCTCTTTATAATATTAGTACAGAACTTGTTACAATATTGTATAACAGCTAATTATCCGCCAAAGAAGCCAGAAAGAGGTCTGTAAGGAAGGAATATATCATTACCTGCAACTGATATAAAGAGCTGCTTATACTCCATAATAATAATAGCCCTGTTATGAAACTATCCCACCGTTGGGCACCATAGTCCACCACGCTGGCCCAGTGCGGGTTGGCGTCTTATACTCCATACTCTTTATCTATACTAATATAAAGGGGGAAGATTTGTATTTTTGTATGTTTGTAACGATTAAACTCAAAAACTACAGGACCGATTTCAAAAATTCTTTCTCCATTAGAAAGCTTTTTTTTTTTTTTTTGTCCCGCGGAGGAAATCTTTTAAAGACTAGCCCCCCGCCTGCCTCGGGTAGGCAGGCGGGGGAGTGTCGGACTCTCTGCCGCAGTCCCCGCCCCGCTTACGCGACGCGGAGACCGCGGCAGCATACCGACTAAAACCTCCACGTGTTCCGCTTTCCGCTTTAAGGAGAGGCTACAGGTACGGGGACTTCATCCGCAGCCTCTCTGGCGGTTGTCCATAGTTTGGACCCACTTAGTTGTGGCCGCGACGCCACACAATTCGCTCCTATTCAGGGGACGTGCTGGAACATAGGCACGCCCCTTCACTTCGAGGGCGCCAGTGTCGAGCAGGCGACGGCCCCCTATGCCGTCACCCGCGCGCCCTCTTTACGGCGGCATGAGGTCGGCATGTCGTCGCCTCCTGCGCCCACGTCTCCGTCGGCGGTTTGGGTCAGCCAGGGGATCGTCCTCTCTGGCTCGCTCCGCCGCCTCCTTGCGTGCCATGACCACCTCAGCAAAGGTGGCCACCGCATCCCATGACCTCTCGCTGCCGACCATAGAGCGAACGATCGCCGGCAGCGAGAGATCTGTCCCCACAACCGCAGCTAGCGAGCCACGCTGTTCAGCCCAAGCAGGGCAAACCTCGAGCGTGTGCTGCGCCGTATCCTCGGCGCAACCACACTCATGGCATCTCTGGTCCGCCTCCCTCCCAGCCACACGGTGCAGGTACCTTCCAAAGCAACCGTGATTCGTCAGGACCTGCACAAGCCGGAAGGTGAGCGTGCCTGCCTTTCGGCACACCCACTCCTTCAGCACGGGATGCACCGCCCGAATGGTCCAGTGACCCGCGCTTGGTTCCTCGAGCCGGCTCCGCCATTCACAGAAGGCACGCCTCTGTGCCCGCCGCCGCCACCTCGCTACCTCATCAGGTGGGGTTCTTCACTAGAAAGCTACCGTATCCAGAAGTAACATAGGCTAACATAGACCCGGTAGGTGGCGCTGTTGTTGACCGGGTACGTATTCGCGGGAAACTGCTAGTATTCAATGAAATAATTTACATCGAAAAACGTACGGCTCATGCCCTACGTTCTTCGTTTTAATTTATGTTACCTGGCCACTCTGCAAGGGATCAGACGAGAGGATAAAGAAAGAGTAATTCCTACTGCTTAGTCCGTTTTAAAAACGTGATATATTATTCTAAAACTGTAGTTTTCTTTTTTTTTAATTTGATTTACCAGCAATCTTAATACCGCTTTATTTTTGGTTGAAATTTGTTCAAGCACTGCTTGCTTCCACTGCTTGCTTCCACTTTTTTTTTTTTTTTTTTTAAGCATACATAAACCAAAACTTAGCATTCTACAATTCGCGGGTGTAAACGCGACTTAACAAGACTATTCTACTTAATATTCCGTAGGAAAAACGGCAACGGCACCTATTTTAGGGAGCCTATGAGAAGAATAACAATGTTTTTCACTTTTACTTGTATGTCCATAGTTAAAATCCAAATAACCAATATTACCTTCTTAATATACGACGGATGGTTTAGTGCAGTGGTTAAGAACTTAATCTTTGTGAGACCCACAAATATTTGTATCGGTCTGGGTATTTGTGTATGTGAATTTCCATGTTTGTAAAAGCGCCCACGATACAGGAATAAATCCTAGCTTGGGGCTACTTTTAAAAAAAATACAAAGAAATAAAATTTGGCGGGTACTTTGTGCCCCGAAATGGCAATGGATCAACAGTTGTGGAGATATAAAGGGGAGGCCTTTGGTCAGAAGTGGGACAGAAAAACAAAATCTACTAAATACTATGTATGACAAAACAGATATACAATGCGAGAGCGGAAGGATATAGGTACCGGGGAAGACCTAAATTATCTTACCATGACCAAATAGACCGTGTCTTACCCGAAGGGCAAGTCAAGAGTCTTCGTAACCAGCTAGCGTGTATGAGACGAACTATGAGAGTGGAGAAAGCTAGAGAGGTATGTAAGGAAAGAACCTGTTGGAACTCTGTACTCTCTGCCTACTCCGAAAGGAAACTGGCGTGATGATAAAGATAGAAGCCCACGGGGAAGCCTTTGTTTTGCAATGAGCATCTTTCAATTGAACAAGAAGAACTTTGTTACGTATATGATTCAGTTTACTATACAAAGTATTTGTATTACCTAGAATAATAACATTCCATTGATCTTTACAAGCTGTGTTCGCGCAGGCTATATATATAAGCTAAGAAGTTTCTATTGCAACAAGGCCACTGTCGCGACAACTTGTACCCATGCGTAGAACAGTGCTATCTCATTTAAAAAACTACTACAAACCGAATTGAATTCGTTCGATTATAACTCTACCGAAAACCTTGTGAAATAAACAATATGAAAAACAAATGACCACCCCCCCCACACACACTCACATACAGACACAGCCCACGTAATATTTTAGTTTGCATTATTCTCATTTTTCCTTTAATATAATATTTTCATTTTTTATTATTCATATGTTAAGTGCAAGTAAAACAGCTAAAAATAGCCCCATATTAAAGCATAATTAAAAGTAAGTAATAATTCTGTAAGAAGAGAATATCACTGGTCCTTGTAATACAGTTTATACTAGCACAGGAACCAGAGTACTCAATAAACTGTATGTTCTGAATTATGTCAATAAAGTATGTATTATTGTTATTTTCCTTACAGTAAATTAACTTATACTAAATTAACCGTTACTAGCCCCCAGAATTGCCAAACTTAAGTGGCCGTAGGAGGGGCACATCGCTCGACGGTAGTTGGAGCAGAAAGGTCGAGTGCCATCAGTAACGTGAACCTGATAAAGGTCACAGGTAAGACCTTAATACAGAACTAAATACAGCTGAATAGAGAGCTGACTACGTACAACACATAGCCGGTCGTAGTGGTGGAAAGACTTTGTCTTCCAACGGATATCTTTTGTTTGATGATAATAATGACGAAAATTCTATTGCTGGGAAACACCCCACCAACGGAATAGATGGTGGAGTACCAAGTATTCAGACCCAGGTCATCCAAAGCAAGGAAAACATAATAAAATGGGGATTCACAAAAAGTACTAATCTGGGGTGTTTGTGCGATGCAACCCGAACGATGTCCCACCTTATATCATGCTCTTCGTGCCCTAAGACCTGCACGCATCAAGATTTAATGTCTGCTACCGACAATGTAATCGGTGTGGACACCTTCTGGGTGACATCCATAAAATTATAATCATGTTTGCCGTCGAAACGCTAAGAAGAACGGAGTATGGGTAGATGGGAGCAGGTTTGCGGCCACCTGCCGCTGGAACTTATCAATGAGGTTTCCAACTCGCCTTACGGACTACCAGATTAAGTCGTAATCGGGATCAACCGTTTAATAGAAATGCTACAAATGTATTTGTTGTTGGATTTAGTAGCTCATTACTACTCGCATAGCGCCCAATTTGTGCTTCCTGCAATTTCAGTGTATAGTTCTTGCCAATAAAAATTCAACAAGCCTAAACACGAGACGATTATATTATGTAGTTCACATGTACGGACGATTTAGCGCAGTGGTTAAGAGCTTGAGCTGCTCCGCCCACTGTGTCGAATAGTCGCGGGTTCGATTCCCGCACGGGACAAATCTTTGTGTGATCCACAATTATTTGTTCCGGTCTGGGTATTTGTTTGTGAATTTTCATGTTTGTAAACGCACCCACGACACAGGAATAAATCCTAGTGTGGGGCTACGTTTTTTAAAAAATGAATGAATGAATGAATGTAAACCACCTATGGCCACCTTCTGACTCCATCATCAGGCCAGCTCCATGGTATCATATCATTGCACTGTCACCAAACTTACACACGCTCACCAAATTTCAGCTCAATCGGATACCCGCTGGTACTTGAAAAATGAATCACAAGACTTGAATCGGCAAGACAGACAGACACACAAACAGACAGACAGGCAGACGGACCAAAATACGAACATTGGAAGTTATATAAAAGCTTGAAAAATAGTGTAAACGGATTTCGTGTCTTGAGTTTGTTCAATGCGACTGTACACGGTCTAAGATCCGCCTAAAACATCCGCCGACGAACATTTCTCTAGTAATGGCCGTCTGCGGATCCCAAGAATATCCGATGGCTGCGTGAAATTTGTTTATTTACCTATCCATCCATATCAGCACGCCAGATGCCTTGCGGGGAAGGCAGAGAGCACAGAGTACCAACAGGTTCATTCCTTACTGACCTCTCCGGCTTTCTCAGCTCTCATAGTTCATCCCATACATACTCGCCAGTTACGGAGACTCTTGTCTGTTTATTTATAACGGACATAATTTAAAAACTTTGGTTATGAGAGTGGAGTGTTGTATGGAAAGTACCTGATGGAACATTCTAGTCTCTACCCATCTAACAAGGAATCTGGCGTGACGACTATACATTTGTCTTATCACGCCAGGACCCTCGCAGGGTAGGGTAGTACAGGGTTCTAACAGGTTCTTCTCTTGCAAACTACTCTGACTTCCCCCACTCTATCTATCTATCTATCTATAACCTCACGCCAGATCCCTTGCGGGGTAGGCAGAGAGTACAGAGTTCCAACAGGTTCTTTCCTTACATACCTCTCTGGCTTCCTCGACTCTCATAGACATAATAGATATATTTATTCAAATACATATAGTTTTCAATACCTAAACAATCTATATAAATCAGAATAACTTTAAGAAACGATCAAAATATCGATCGCTGATGTTAACAGCAGCGCGTGCGCTTCGGCTTCATACCGTTGTTTGATTGGATGATCATCAAGTAAATCACTAGTGTCACCTTGTAACATAGTTACAAACGATTCTATTTCCTACTTCTTGTAAAGAGGACGCAGTGATGGGACACGTATGATGTATCGATATACTGAAATAGCACTCTATATATTTATTTCATCACACTATAGATATGTGGATATTATAGATCTCTTGTGAGATCGTCAGTAAACACAGTGGATATCTATGAAATATAAATTGTCCTTAAATTTCATATACATGTAAAACTGTAAAATATTTATGTAGTGTTTGGAACATTGCGTGTGCTGAATGTCTCATCGTCAGTCGAAACATAGCCATTGTAGGACTTGCGGGGGAGGCCCAAAGATTACTATAAAGACCGACTTTGTGTTTCTTGTAGCTTTTATCCGCAACCTTCAAGAGTTCACCAGTCCTTCCTGTGGTAAGCATAAGTACTCCACGTTTACCGGTGAATACCGTCGTGCCGTGCGTCGCCATCCAAGAACCTTTCTACCTCAGCGGCTGTTAGTCTTTCGAGCCCACTGCCACGTAAATTCAGCAATCCTGGGAAATATGTCTATAAGTTTATTTCTTCTATGGATCCCTTTGTCTTCAATATCGCAAAAATTTAAGCATAGCTCTTTCTGATACCCTTTCAATGACTTGAAGCTTTATTGTAAGCGAACAATGAAAATATACACTCTATTAAAATGATGACATATTCGCCAAGAGCTTTGCTTTTGATTTGCTTTGGTCTATATTATGTTGTCGGTTCAACTCGGTCAGGTAAGGACATAATTTCCTTTTACGACAAGATTAACTATCACTATAGTCCTTTTCACCAGTCATGGGTACGCTGACGTTTAGACTTTGACGTTTCTAGAAATGTGGTGAGTGTGAAATAGAAGCGATGGAATATCGTATCGGGAAAATTTATAACGAAGAATGAATCAATATTAATAAAAAAAAATTAGGACCAAACAGAGAACAAAATAAACCAATCTTATTATATATTTACAAATCAAGCCATTAGTCAGAAAAATCGTCTGAAAAAACCCTTGATTCATTGCTTACGTGCATTATTATTAAAAAATCTATAAAACTCTGTGTTTTAATTTGTCAAGACAGCGCGTCCACGTTTATTTATTAATTTCTTGACCGTAAGAATACTAAATATTTCAGTCAGATACATAGAATATATTCTATGTATATTCGTATTCGTAAAAAATCTGCAATCGATTCTGTACATTTTAAAAAACAACATATCGATAATAACGATTTTATTGTGCCATTGTGATTTATTGTCCCTCAAACGCAAACCGTTATTTTTTTCATAATTGAGTAATACAGATTTATTAAGTTTTTTTCAATAATTACGCAAATTTATCAACACTATATGATTTAAATTCCTGTTTATTTTTTGTATTCTATATTTTCAATATTCTTAAATAAAATATGCGTGAAATGGAATATGATCATAGTCTCGTGGAAAAGACTACAACCTAATTGATTCTTAATATCGAATACGATATCAAATAAAGCCGCAAAACGAAATACGAAAGAAATATTCTATTTTTTATCGACATGGCCCCAACACTTCGAATCAATAACCTGCTTTACATTACGGTGGGATGAATGTTAAACTTCACTTTTTTATCAATTGCGATACGATGTATACAGTGGCTTGAATTTATTTACATCTTAATATCATTCGATTAAGTAGAATAGCGGCCATCTTGCGTTTTGATATTTCTTTGACTATCTATGTATCTGTACCATCACGCCAGATCCCTTGCGGGGTAGGTAGAGAGTACAGAGTTCCAACAGGTTCTTACACTAAATAGTCACATAACCAAAAAATAAAGAATAGGAAAACTCAAACTTTTTAATTAACACCGTCACATTGTACAAGAGGAAGTAGTAGAGGTGTACTGTGTGCACTCACTTTTCGCCGACGATGTTGCCATGTAATAGGGGACGAGTCTCTTGCCATTATACCGCGCACAATGCCAGACTCCAGATTGTGTCGAAAATTTTCATTCTTGCCCGAACTAGGTTTCGAACTCAGGTTGCGTGTGTGAATGATCTACGCTCTCGCTCGCTACGTTAAAATTAAAATGCTTTTTTAAATAATAACATTTTTGAGTTGTTGTTTTGTAAAAGGTATATGTAATTTTCACATCGTTTAAACTGTTTAGGTGATCATCGGACACTTATTGGTCGCTTTTGATCACCCAGAAGATTAAAGTTGAATGGACCCACTCATTGCATATATCTATTAGGTCTAGTTAAAGTATACACATTTCGCAAATTTGTATTTGATACCCAAAGGGATAGGGGGCGATCATCTAATTTGTGTCCGATATAATGGTAATAGAATCATCCCCTATTACATTGGGCCCTAAGACCCTGGCTAAATGTTGATTAACGAAGGTGGAAGTGTAAAGAGTAAACCTTCGTTTGGGGACTATAGGAGTGACGATTTTTTTTCTGTTAAATTATTCTGTTAAAGATTTATTAATTTAATTAACATGAAATTTTTGAATGGACTTAGTCGACTTAATTTAATTGAATGCAAAACCGTATTGCTTTCTAGACCTTGCAATGTTTTGGACTATCTCATCACAAATTCATCTACTGTACTAAAAGAAAGTTTTGCGCTTATTGCCATCTGTCTGTAAACTTAAGAACTACTATGAATAATAGGAACAATAGATGTGGCTGAGATTAGTGAACATTGGGCGTATTTAACGCCCAGTACTTTCACCGGTTCAACTGCGTGATACTGATATCTTTGTAGTACTATTAAGAACTGATAGATGGCGCTAAAAAAGATTCACTCACGTGGTTCCGTATTTGTGGTTTGTATACCACAGTATATCTTTATTGTAGCTACCGGAGATGGGCAAAATGTAATCATATTAATGATTAACCAGCCCCACTTGGGGAATATAGGCGTGACGGTGTATTAATGATTAACGATTAGAATTGAATTTTGTAATCTTCAACGCTTACGATTACACTTTTAATCTTGAATCATGATTAAATATTTCAAAATGCAATTGAAATCATTGATCTGATTACATTTTGCCCATCTCGGGTAGCTACGGTACTGAGTAATAGAATAATGCCACTTGTAACTCTTGTAGTTACTGTAAAACTCAATGGTTAAGGTAATCGCCCTAGCATGGCGGAGAGGGTAATTTTTGTGTTCTAGTGGAGTATAGTCGCGAGTGGCAATTAGTCATGCATTCAAATCCTAGGTCCGACAAATTGTGTTACTGTTATAATAATAATAATAATATTGCCCGCAGGGCAGCTTGTGGCGAGCTGTTGGTGAGTGAGGACACCACGGACCCGATTGCTTCAGAGAGTCGGTCAGGGCCCCCAACTCGGCATGTCTTCGTCGGTCGAGTGGAAACCAAAGGGTGCCCGCAGGACTCTCGGTTCTGGCTAGCCTTAATTGGCCGGCGGTGACTCGCCGTAGGTAATTAGGTATCACTAATTATGGCCGGTGTCCGTCCCCTATGAAATAGTCCAGTTTTTGTACATAAAACCTCATTTATATAGCCCTTATTTTCTTTCCATAGTTTACAATAGTCCTTGCACCTGCCGGGATCAGTTCGCTGGTTATGTTTCTTAATTTTCAGCAAGTGATCTCAGCAGGTGACTTACATAACATTAACTTCTCGCAAAGGGCATCTACGTGTTTGACCCGTGTCCCCATGCAAGCCTTTCAAAGGTCCGGGTAAAGCTCGTGAATCTTAGCGAGATACATAATAATATTAGCTCTGTTAAGAAACTGTCCTACTGTTGGGCACGGGCCTCCTCTCAAACTGAGAGGGCTTAGGTCATAGTCCACCACGCTGCCCCAGTGCGGGTTGGCGACCTTCATACACCTTCGAGAAACTCTTAGGCATGCATTCCTCACGCTGTTTTCCTTCACCGTTAAAGCAAGTGATAATTAATTTTAAATATGCACATGCTTTTGAAAAGACAAAGGTGCGTGCCTGGGAACCCGAGACCTTTGATTTTGCAGTCCAACGGTCTAACCACTAGGCCATTATAGCTGTCGACAAAAATTTCCCGAGCAGTCCGGAGTGGGGAATTCTGTCCAGTATAATCGCAATAGGCCTTTTTATATAGACACATATAATTTTATCTGTAAAATAAAGATGTACACTATACCTCTGCCAACTTTTCTTGGGGAATATAGGCGTAGCAGTATTTATGTTTTTTTTTACAATATTTCTCTGTATAGAAAGAATTTCAGAATAAAGTATGACAAAACAGATATACCATGTGAAAGTGGAAGGATCTGTCTTATCTGAAGGACAAGTCAAGAGTCTCCGTAACCGGCGTGTATGCGACGAACTGAGAGTGGAGGAAGCCAGAGAGGTATGTAAGGAAAGAACCTGTTGGCATTCTGTACTCTCTGCCTACCCCGGAAGGGATCTGGCGTGATAATATAGATAGATAGATACATAGATTTTTCTTTAATTAAATTGTTGCGTCTTTAAAAACTTTTAACCCCATTATTTTTTAATGCGAGGTCGAAGAAACCCTTACCCGCCGGTCGGTGCAGGAGACCATAGCGACACATTTGGTCTATGCCCTCTCCGTCGCCACAGCCTAAGCCGAGGCCGTTCTTCCTTGAGGCAGCTAGAGAAATATGTAAGGTAAGAACCTGTTGGAACTCTGTACTGTCTGCCTACCCCGCAAGGGATCTTGCGTGATGATATAGATAGATAGATTGTAATCTGAATTATATTTGATTGGAACTACAATTTTTTTCGAATTGATGGCTTTAAAGTTTTCCCATAACGGTGTCTTGACATAGACTAAAGAAGGGGTGAACGGGACCATTTTAACTTTCAGGGGCGAACGGATTCAGTTACGCCATCAGGGGTGAAACATACCGGGCGAACGGGTGCGAGATCATCATGGGTGCTGCAAAGCACTCGAAACGTCGGAAACTTAAAAATTAAAACAAATCGTGATGAAATCCATAAAGCAGCTTTATTTCATATATGATGTGTTTGTGTGCCAGAGGTTGTGTCTATACATTTACAGACACAGACTCAACAATTTCATAATACTTGTAACAGATTGTAAAATGCCCTGTCGTTTTACTGTTTAGTCCGACCGGAATACGTGAACTTTTTTCCGATTTATTTATTTATTCTGGATCACCAACAGAATATATATATATATATAAATTTTTATGTTTTTCTGCTTATAAGCAACCACATCATGCACTGTAATTGAATACAATAAATTAGTATATTGGAAATAACAATGTTATCTTTGTTACTTGCAATTGGAGTACAATGTCCGGGAAAAAGGAAGTTAAACAATTAATTAAAATAAAAATGTTAGAAATTTGTAGCTGTAAAACGCTTAACAAAGAAAAACATTGTGTCAGGGTACTATACAACTTCAAATTAAATATACACATCGTCTAATTTGATAATTACGACAAGACAAGGCCTGCCTTGGGGGTCTGTCCAAGAGCGTGCTCGTCGCAACCCCTGCCAGCCGCTACGGCTGCAATCTTGGACCGAACAAGTACCACAGTGCGGGCTAGGGCGTCCCCCCGAGGCGACGCGTACCGGCCCGCCCCCGTCGGTACGAACATAGGTGAAAGCGGCGATGGGGCCGCCACCCATCACGCCGGGTTCGAACTGGCGAGTCGTTGGGTGCAGAGTGCCGAATAGGCACCTGGAATGTAAGAGGTGGTATGGAAGATAAGATGCATGGGGTGATTGATGTAATGAAAGAGAGACGCCTAGATGCTCTGTGTGTAACAGAGACTAAGCGAAGGGGCAGTGAAGCCTGTGATCTCACTGACGGCATGATGGCTCTGTGGTCTGGAGTGCCACAGAGCGATCGTGCCAGCATGGGGGTGGGTATCTTGTTGTCCCGTCGCGTGGCCTCTGGAGTGAGAGATTATGGCCTGCATGATGCGAGACTTCTCTGGGTCCGCTTGAAACTGGGTGTCACTAGAGTGTTTTTGGTTGGAGCCTACGCTCCTGTAAGCTCATCGACACCCCCGGACCTGGAGAAGTTTTGGGATAATGTCAGGGAAGTTCTGGATCAGGCTGATGCGAAAGAAAAGGTGATTTTGTGTGGCGACCTGAACGGATGGGTGGGAACCAGGCGGCAAACTTGCGACGCTGCTCTGGGTCCTTATGGTGATAAGAGAGTGAATGATGCAGGTAAGCTTATTGTAGATGTGTGTTTGGAAAGAGGTCTCCTTGTGTCCAATACAATATTCCAACACAAGGATTTTCATATGTATACGTGGAGAAGAAATTAACAGAAAAGCATGATAGATTTGATCCTGGTAGACAACCGTCTCCGAAGTAAACTTCAAGATACCCGTGCATATAGAGGCCCCACTCTTGAATCGGACCACTATCTCGTAATTGCGCGGTTCAGTGGTTTGTTCAGGAAGTGGAGGCACTGGCGAGAGCGTATCCCCTTCGGAGGCCTTGAAAGAATCAAGGTTGAAAGGTTGCAAGATGAGAGTGTGAGGAGAACGTATGAAGACAGAGTCCGGGACAAGCTTTTGACAGCTGGTTCTTCGGACTCAAACATAGATGAATGCTGGAATTGTCTGAAAGAGAGTTTGGTAGAATCAGCGAAAGAAGTATGTGGCTGCTCAAAGAAGCATATCACAGCAAAAGGGGATGCATGGTGGGACACAGAGTTAAAAAGCTCTGTAGAAAGTAAGAAGAAAGCGTGGCAGGACTATGTCTCTTCTTTGAATCTAAATGACAGTATGACAGAGATGAAGAAAGAAATATACCGGCAATGCAAGAATGCCACCAAAACCTTAGTGAAAGAAAAGCGTGAAAGAGCTAGTGTGATTGAGGAGGAGAGGCTGACGAAGAACTTCGAGAATAACACCAAACTCATTTGGAGCAAGGTGAGAAAGGCTCGAGGTGATTAGTCAGGCTCCAGAATGGAAAAGATAAAATCTAAGGATGGTGACATTCTTGCAGACACACAAGCTGTGCTAAACCGGTGGAGTGAATACTTTGGAGAAATGTATAAGAATGCCCCGGATCCTGGTGCCACAGACGAGCCCAGAGGTGAGTTTGCGGCACCAGAATCCACAGAGGACATCACTATGGAAGAAGTTGAATGGGCGATACGAAGTATGAAAAATGGTAAAGCTACGGGAATAGACATGATATCTGCCGAGATGATTAAATATGGTGGAACTTGCGTCCGGGACGCTTTTTGGGTCCTCGCAAATCTTTGCTGGAAGACCGGTAGAGTCCCTACAGATTGGCGCCGCGCAGTCATAGTACCCTTGTATAAAGGCAAGAGCTCACAATATGACTGCGCCAATAACAGGGCCATCAGTTTGATCAGCTTGGCAGCTAAGGTGTATGGTAAAATTATTGAACGGAGAATGCGCGAGAAGTCCGATGGAGTGTTGTGTGAGGCACAGGGAGGTTTCAGGTCTGGAAGAGGATGTTCGGATCAAGTTTTCTCCCTCCGCAACATCGTAGAAAAGCATCTGGCAGTAGGCCGGAAGGTTTTCTGCGGTTTTGTGGACCTGGAGAAGGCGTTTGATAGAGTCGTGCGAAAGAGACTTTGGGACATTTTGCCAGAGTATGGTATAAACGGCACCCTGTTGCGAGCCGTCCAGTCCACCTACGTGGACAGCAAGGCATGCGTACGGGTGGGAGGTAACATGTCACCTTGGTTTGACGTTAAAATCGGCGTCAAGCAGGGTTGCGTGTTGTCCGCTAGACTGTTTATAGTGTATCTGGATAAAAGTCTTCAAAGACTGTGTGCGATGACTGAAGGGGTAAAAATGGGTGATCTAGTGATAAACCACCTATTGTATGCAGATGACGCGGTTTTGATAGCGCCAACAGCCACTGATCTGCAAACACTAGTCACAGTTATGAGAGACGACTGCATGAACAATGGCTTACATTTGAATGTGAAGAAAACCAAAATTATGGTTTTTGAACGGGAAGAAACCAGAACGAATACAAGGATTGTGGTTGGTAACGATGTGCTGGAGCAAGTGAATGAGTTTGTATATCTTGGATGCGCCTTCAGTAAGGATGGGAAATACATCGCTGATATAGAGAGAAGAGTGAATGCAGGTAATAGAGTGAATGGTGCGATGGGAAGGCTACTTGGGAGCCGGCACTTAAGCCAAAAGGCGCAGCTGGCCATGCATAACGGAGTGCTTGTCCCAACGCTGTTATATGGCAGTGAGAGTTGGGTATGTAAGAAGGAGAACGAAAGCAGGATAAATGCGGTCGAAATGCGATCTCTGCGGAAGATGTGCGGAGTCACGCTGACCGACCGTATTCGCAACAGCGTAGTAAGAAAGCGAGTAGGTATGAAAGATAGTATCGGTGTAAAGATGAGAAAGGGTATGCTCTGTTGGTTCGGGCATATAGAAAGGATGCCAGAAGAAAGAATGACAAAACAGATATACAATGCGAAAGTGGAAGGATGTAGGTGCCGGGGAAGACCTAGACTATCTTACCATGACCAAATTGACCGTGTCTTAGCTGAAGGGCAAGTCAAGAGTCTCCGTAACCGGCGAGTGTGTATGAGACGAACTATGAGGGTGGAGGAAGCCAGAGAGGTATGTAAGGAAAGAACCTGTTGGAACTCTGTACTCTCTGCCTACCCCGCGAGGGAGCTGGCGTGATGATATAGATAGATAGATAGACAAGGCATATTAAATACTAATACACATAATGTAATTATCATTGTTATTTCGTTTATGTTTTTTTTTTGTCAGTTGACTAAATTCTAATTTTGAGTTGCATTCAGGTTCTTTCCTTACATACCTCTCTGGCTTCCTCCACTCTCATAGTTCGTCTCATATACACTCGCCGGTTACGGAGACTCTTGACTTGCCCTTCAGACAAGACACGATCTATTTGGTCATGGTAAGATAGTCTAGGTCTTCCCCGGTATCTACATCCCTCCACTTTTGTATTGTATATCTGTTTTGTCATTCTTTCTTCTGGCATTCTTTCTATATGCCCGAACCAACGGAGCATACCCTTTTTCATCGCATATTTTTTTTCCTTTAATTAATATTATTAATTTTGGTCCTGAATTTTGAAAGGCTGTCAAAAAACATATTGAGGCCAGGAATTGTCTTTACGAGGTCGTTGTAGAGATGTGGAATACGTACCATTGGTGAGTCGCGACCGAAGTTGGTTTTGCAAAGTTTACTTTTAAAGAGATCACTGGGGTAGCGTGGTATTCTAGCAGGAACATTGTAATTAATTTTGTTTAGCAACAGCGTACAGTCGATATCATTATTAACCAACTTATATAAGAACATCATATCTAGGTAGGACCAGCGTGAAGATAGCTGATCCATTCGTAGGTGCCTAAGTTTGTCGTCTTACGATTTGAGGGTTTTAGGTATTAGGAAACGGTGAGTTAGGCTTCGGACTAGTTTTTAAGATGGGGCCGATATATCGAACACATATCTTGGCTACCGAGCCTCCATGGAGAAAAGCGGACATGCTCTTGAAATAGACCATCGTATTCACTTTAGCTGGGCTGCATTCAGTAAATTCAATGCCATATTCAGGAGCAAAATCCCTATAACCCTAAAACACCACGCTTTCGAGCAATTCGTAATGCCTGTTATGGTTAACGGGTCAGAGACATGGATTCTTACCAGACAAGATAGCATACAGAAGCTACAGGTTGCGCAGCGGAAGATAGAGCAAGTAATATTGGGGATCACCTTACGCGACCGCGTGACTATCTCTAAAATTCGGGCACGCACTCAACTGACTGATATCGCTCGTGTAATTGCGCAAAAGAAATGACAATAGGCAGGACATGCTAGTCGAAGGACGTACGGCAGATGGAGTCGAAAGGTTCTGGACTGGAGACTGAGAACAGGACGCAGAAGCGTGGGCCGTCAGCCTGCCAGATGGTCCGATGATATCGTCAGGGCAATTGGAAAGCAATGGATGTGAAAAGCTACCAACAGACAAGAATGGCGTTTCTAATGAGGAGACCTACAGGTCTCCTCATTAGAAACGCCATTCTTGTCTGTTGAGTTGAGAGACTGTTGAGTGTACTTAACAGTGGGTGACTGCGGGTTGACATGATGATGATGATGATCAGACAAACATAAATTACTAATTCTCATAGTCCGATTGGTCGGACTTACAGAAATACAAGTATTCATAGTTCTTCTCATCGTCGAAGACACGGAAGACAGTCGTAATGAAAGAACCTTTTGCAACTACTCTCTTAGGCAGAGAGTACCCCGCAAGGGATCTGGTCTGATTATATAAATAGATAGATAGACTCATCGAACCACGAAATGCCAACACGGCTAGCGTGTATTTGAAAGTGAGTAGGTATCGCCGTAAAAATGAGAGAGGTATCGCTTCATTGAATCGCGCACGAAGGAATGCCGGACGAAAAAAAATCGTTTTATAAGTGGAAAAGTGAAATATTGTCATGCATTGCATTCATATTTACACGACTGTAATGTTTGTAGGTGAAAGCATTTTGGCCACTAACTTAAATTCCAAAATAAATAGCAAAAAAATAAACACGTTTTAACATGCATTTTAATATCGTACAATAACCAAATTAAAACTAGTAAGAATACATTTTTTAAATGAAAGAATCAATATAACCTTGTTAGGCACAAGAGACTTAATTTTCCTTGAGAAAATTAAGTCAAGTTACATCATCAGGAGCGCGACACTATAAAAAGTTCTTTTTTTCCGGAAGCCTCCGATAAATTGATTAATTACGCATTATCAACTACGATTCATTCCTGTGTCGTGGGTGCGTTTACAAACATGTAATGTAAATGTTACTGTGGGTCACACAAAAGATTTGTGCCGTGCGCGAATCGATCCCACGACTATTCGACCCAGTGGGCGGAGCGGCTTATGCTCTTAACCTCTGCGTCAAAAACGTCCATTTTATGAAACAAATTTGCACCTAGATGTCTTTACGCTATTTGGATATTTATGGAGGCCTAAGAAATATTCCATTTTTTATTATAATGCCCATTTCCTTGCCCATTGCCACGCGAGTGACTAGAATGTAAATCAAGGTTAAAGTAGTCATTCTGGGCAAATGACGGTACATGCGTCGGTTCCGCTCGGGATGAACCCGTTCAACGCTTTTACAATAAAGAGATAAGGTTGCGATTATATTAAAAAAAAAGCGTTTATGTTGCAACCCTATTTTACATTTTTTTAGCATTTTACAACGTCAATTTTGCTATCTTGTTATTACGTCTTATGTTGTCGTGCAAACTTGCCATTTAAAATATTGTTAGTACAATTTTTGAACTTGTTAACATTTTATTTTACAAGCTTATCATTTGGCGATCTTGTCATTAACAACTTTGCTATTTTAGGAACATGCCATTTAACAACTTTGTTATTTATTACCTCCATGTTGGCGTTTCAAGGGAGACAATACAACCGCCATTATTATTTTAGCCAGCAAAGTAATTTAAGTATGTTTTTGTTCGTATATCTGATGAGCAGTGACGTGGTACAGAACTGTGGGACAGAAACTGAAACCATGAAGCACGTTCTTTGCAATTGCAACGCACTAGCGGCGAGGCGAATGAAACTACTGGGGGTGGCCTATCTAACCCAAAAGGAATACCAGCTCTTCCCTTCTGCCGGAATGTACAATCTGGTACAGGGAGTATTTGGATCTCCAGGTACGTTACATTAGGGCACACAAAAGATCCCATCAGGTCAAAGTGCGCTTGAGGTCCTCTCAATCTGGAATTGGCCAACAATTAGATAAGATACTATATCTAATGGTCAATAAAACGTTATTTTTACCTCTAGGAAAATTATAGCTTACCTTCTCCGCTCATCTCATCACCCAAACTTCATTTCACAAAGAAAATTGCCATCATACCTGTCAGTAAGACCGCTTACACGGGCCAGGTTTATCTTCCTCTTTTGTCCTCAAAATAAGGCGCCTCACACAATGGATATCCCTAATTTGGAACAGTTTTCAGCAGAATTTTTATTTTTATCTCTATTCTGTAAATTTGTCTTTAGGGGTGATTTTCGAATTGAGTACGGTGATTTATTTGATTTTTAACCGACTTCTAAAAAGGAAGAGGTTCTCAATTGAATGTATGTTTTTTTTCTTTTACAATTTTTATTTCTTTTAGTAATAGCCTAGTGGTTAGACCGTTAGACTGCAAAGTCAAAGCCCTCAAGTTCTAACCCAGGCACGCACCTCTGTCTTTTCGAAAAGCATGTGCGTATTAAAAATTAATTATCACTTGCTTTTACGGTGAAGGAAAACATCGTGGGTTTCTCGAAGGTGTGTGAAGTTCGCCAACCCGCACTGGGCCAGCCTGGTGGACTATGGCCTAAACCCTCTCAGTTTGAGAGGAGGCCCGTGCCCAACAGTGGGACGGTTTCTTAACAGGGCTAAATATTATTATTTAAAAAAAAAAAGAACATAGCCCCACACTAGGATTTATTCCTGTGACGTTGATGCTTTTACAAACATGAAAATTGACATAACAAATACCCAAGCCGAAACAAACAATTGTGGATCACACAAAGATTTGTCCCGTGCGGGAATCGAACCCGCGACTATTAGGCACAGTGGACGGAGTGGCTTAAGCTTCACCACTGCGCTAAATCGTCCAATATTTTAGAAAGACTATCAGCGACTATAATAATTATATTTGAACAGATTAAAAACAATCAGCGAATTAACAAGTCTTTACTGATAGAGGCAATATAAGGTAACAATCCTTATACTAACATTTAATGAGATAAAATGAAAAATGAAGCAAACCAACTTTTTTTTGTACATATGCATACCTGAGAAACAATACCTGCTTAAACGCTAATGTAGTTAACTATTATAATGTTTAAATAATAGAATTACTAAGGGTACGCCCAAACCAACGCGTCCGGCCGCGTCCGTGATGGCGTCCGCGGAGTAGTGTTGTAAAAACGCTCGAGTCGGCGCTTAAAACGCTCGCGTCTTCTACGTGCTTCAGCGCTCCTAAGCGTCGACTCAGCGCTAAACGCTCGACTTCAGCGCTCATTTTTACAACACCACCGCGGAGGGGATCAGTATCTATCTCTCTGTACTCCATATAAGCAAGACGCGTTGGTGTAAACACGTCCATAGAAATATTAATACAGGTACTGAGCGCCTCCGTGGACGTCATCGCGGACGCGGCTGGACACGTTAGTTTGGCTCTACCTTAAAAGAGATCAAAGTCAGCTTACTCATCAGTTTAGACAGACAGACATATAACATTATACAGTATACAGGCTTGTACAGACTTTGACAGGCAAGATATATCTAAGTCACTATTGAGTATTTTATGTCGGTTTAGTCAAATTGAAATAAATGATTCCAAAACTAAATTTCACATCTTCATGTTACATTCTCTAACCCGAGGTAGCAGAGGTGCACTAAATAGATATACCCAAATTTTGCTGAAGATGTTATATTTCAATTCAGTTCAAATATAGACTTCAAACTGCAGATTGTTGGACAAAAAAAAACCGGTTATAACCTTTTTTTCGACCAGGAATCCGAACCTAGGTTCTTGTGGTCGCAGATCGCACAAGATGTGATTATACCAGCGAGGTAATTATATTAGAAAAACAATGTTCAGGTGGCGTGAAAGACCGGGCTAATTAAATGGGTTTAATTGGAATCGTGCGATGATCGGTGTTAATCTCTTAGCTGATAAGAATACTCTCTTTAATTTTAATTGTTGTTAGATACTTATATTAGCATATTAGATGAAAATAATGCTATATGGAATGATTTATCAATCAGAGTAAGTTTAGTTGGTCAAAAGATAGTTTTTGAACGTTTTAGAATTAACGATAAACATTATGTGGAATGAAACAATCCAGGTGCTAATATTCCACTTGACTGTTTGGTATCCTATGGTTACCTACGGTGTGGTCACCCAGGTGATTAGAATGGAATAAACCATTTTATTTGTAGAATTGCCATCCAGCTGCTTGAAGACGAGTGAATAAAAACCAACAAGACAAAAAAAATCTACCAAAAAAAATAATTTAATCAAAATAAATAACAATAAATAAACTCTTAAATTAACCTTCATCACTTTTCAGCATACTCTGCCCAACCTCTATACGGAAGGGGGGTTAAGTCTCGTCTCCTTCTGTGGTGGCCGTGGTGACCAGCGTATATGACCTGGTGGTCTTCGTGGTCATCGTGGGACGCCAGCTTCTTGACTCCAACTATAGCTGATAGCATTAGAGCTAATGCTGATACTGCTAAAGCCTGAAAAGAAGGTGCAAGAATACGAATGTTAAATCTAGAAATACATTAAAATTATTCAATAAGAAAAACTTTTTAATGTACCACTTTATTAAAACAGGCTAACAAGTATGAAAAAAAACATATATAAATAGATCTGTTGCAGAGTACACATGTAAAATAATTTGTAACAAAAAACTTGGGGCGTATGCAATAGATAATAGTATTGAGTGAAAATATCTGATTTTATCAGTTGTATTGATGATAGTATTACTAGAATATATACTAGTATTTATTAGTAAGAACGCGAGTAGGTATGAAAGATAGTGTACAGATGAGAAAGTGGAAGGATGTAGGTACCGAGGATGACCTATATTTCTTACCATGACCAAATAGACCGTGTTTTATTTAAAGGGCAAGTCGATAGATTCCGTAACCGGCGAACGTCTATGAGAAGAACTATGAAAATGCAGAAAGCCAGAGAGGTATGTAAGGAAACAATCTGTTGGAACTCTGTACTCTCTGCCTACCCTGCAATGGATCTGGCGTGATAATATAGACACTAGTAATTATTCCTACGTCGTGGGTGCGTTTACAAGCATGAAATTCATATACCAAACACTTAGACAAGTGTATTCGTGTGTCACAGAAAGGTTTGTCCCGTGCGGGCATTGAAACCTTGAATACTCGATCCAGCGGGTCTCCGTCAAATTCCTCTAATAATCACGCCAGATCCATTGCGTGACGATATAGTCACATAAATATTGAGTAAGTAAATAAGGCATACATGCGAAAGTGAAAAGTTGGAGATACCGGGAAAGAACTAGACTATCTTACCATGGCCAAATGGATCATGTCTCATTTGAAGGGCAAGTCAAGAGTCTCCATAACCGGGCGTGTATGAGACGAACTATGAGAGTGAAGGAAGCCAGAGAGGTATGTAAGGAACAAACTTTTTGGAACTCTGTATTCTCTGCCTACCTCACAAGGATCTGACGTTATGATATACATAGATAGATGACACGGGTGTAAATTAGACATGTTTTGTAAAATAATCTATATTTTTTTTCCTTTTTTTTTTAGAAAAAATCGCCCCACTCTAGGATTTATTCCTGTATCGTGGGTGCGTTTACAAACATGAAAATTCACATACATAAATACCCAGACCGGAACAAATAATTGTGGATCACACAAAGATTTGTCCCGTGCGGGAATCGAACCCGCGACTATTAGAAACAGTGGGCGGAGCGGCTTAAGCTCTTAACCGCTATGCTAAATCGTCAGTCAAATATCTATCTATATCATTACGCCACGTTAAAATAATAAAAATAATTTTGGTTCTCTATTTTATGAACTACTGGTTGTGTAATGCGGTTTCACCTGTCTTTTATTTCAAAAGAAATCGGTTTGTTGGTGCTCTGAAGGGTCCTAGCGTGATGATATCAAATGCAAATAGAATTGTTCAAATCCGACTGGTAGTTTCATAAATTAGCGCGTTCAAACAAAACAAATCTGTAGCTTTATTATATTAAGAATAGATTATCAGTACAGATATTTCTATAAATGTCACGAAGATAGAATAAACAGTCTCCATAGTCACTACAACCATAAATTATATCCCTTGATAAATATTTACTAACTAAAGTGTGCTCGGGCATGATTAAGTGAACATATAATGCCCACTTAATTACTAGATTATCACCAAGTTATTGCCTCGTTAATTTAAATAGGGTAATATCATAGCGTTTCAAATTAAGTGCTATCATGAAACTGTAATTGATGGCGCTTAAACAAGTCTTCATGTCGCCTTCGTCTAGATAAAACTTACAGTCTTCGTCATGATGTGTACTTCATAGATTTAATAAGGAAGGGATATAGTGTATCAGAACTACTTTGTCATTACACTAAACGCCTTGTTCAGAAAGAGCAGAAAGTACAGATTTCCAACAGGTTTTTTCTTTATAGACCTTTTTCGCTTCCTCCTCTCTCATACTTTGGCTCGTAGTCGCTCGCCAGTTACGGAGATTCTTGACTTATCCCACCGATAAGACACGAGTGAAAATATCTAGACTATAAAAACCACTTTAATGGTGAGTATAGTACAGCGCTATCTATTGTTTTATTCTGGCATGTCTGGCGCTATTTCGTAACTAGGACACGAGTTCTAGCTGCGTGAAATGAGGCGCCGGAAACCACTGCGAAACCATCTCCCAAGCGATACAGCTAGCATTATAAAATTATAACACGCTTGTAACTTCATAATACAATAATATCTGCATATTATAAATACGCAAATTCAGATCATTAAACACTAATTCATTGAAAAAACCATATAGACTTCTGAACAGTAATTATCGAAAAAGTGAGAAAACCGAGCACCGTAAAAGACCGAGATTATGTTGCCATAATCAAAGAGATCGTATTTTATCTGATGGGCAAGTCGAGATGGTCTAAATAAGTCTACAATTTTACAACAATTAATTTTTAAATTTTTGATTCACGACTGATTTACGTTCTATAATACGGGCCTAAGAGGAGCAGACGAGAAATGTTTGTAGAGAAAGAACCTGTTAGGATAGTGTATTCTTTGTCTCCTCGCAGGGGGTCTAGAGTGATTATAAAAATATGTTGTTTAGAAAAATACATTTTAGTAATACATTTTACAATTTACAAACATAAAGAACATAACCTGTCATTTGGCGGAAAAATTTGGTTTAGATCTCTTAACACCAACGTGATCGATCGTCCAGCAGACCTATATGGGCTGCAGGATTGAAACTATAATTGTAATTATCAACACGAACAGGTAATTATCAGTCCAGATCTTTTTGTGGTAAGCTGCAGAATGCTTAAATCTGAACAAAACATTGAGCGAGAGTAAATTATTTACTAATCGTTAGTCCTTACCTTCATAGTAAGAAGACCTAAGCCTCCAATACCAGCTGCTCCTAGCGCCTTTGCGAACATCAATCCAAGGAGGGCGACTCCACCGCCACCGCCACCTTTTCCACGGCCAGTCACTGGAAGGAGAAATAAAAGAAATAAGTCGCAAAAATACTTTATACATTTACATTTCGCCGACGATAATAGGTCCTAATATTGAGGGTGCGAGCCGATTCTCATCTATAAGGTTTAAAGTAAAGGGTATAGTTCTAGACTTTGGCCTTCTGCTAAGTTTGTTTATAATAAAATATATATAACTAACCAATCGAGGATTCCATTTAAAATCATGCCAATCAATTATAAACCGCACCTTGCGATACTAGATCAACTACAAGGCAAGTAACTCTCTATTAAAGAGGAAATAACTCTTCAAATATTAATAGCCCCCATGGGCTCACGGTATCATTTACTTCCAAATAATATTTTTGTATATTATACCCGTATAATAATAATAATATTTAAGCCTGTACGCCCAGAAGGGTGCCAAAGGCGTATGTGATACATATATTTTAACAAAGTATTTTAGTGCTAATTTAAAAGGTAATTTCCTTTGGTACATTATTTTATAATTATGTCTTCCAAGTACTTGTATTTTTTTTCGATAAGGTCCTGGGTTTGATTCGAATCGAAAAATGCTACTGATATTTTTCTGCTGAAAAGTTCTCATTGACACTTCAAAGTCTGAATCTGTGCCCAGTATGAGGGCCGCAAGAAGTATGAAGGCCGAAGGTCCGCCTCTTATTAGGATCTAACATTCTCCTAAGGATGTGGGTGTACACAGTACACCTCTCACTCTCAATAAACAGTATTTTTTTTTTGAACATGTGACAGTCAAAATTTTAAACCCGGTCCTTATAATCGGTCCGGTCCTATAAGGCAAGTTCTACAAACCAACTTATTTTTACTACCGCTATGCAATGATTTAAGTAATAAACAAACCAACTACAAAATACCCTGCAAATTCCGTTCAGTAATTTGCTTTGAGAACTCTAAAACAGTTAGAAAAGTTAACTTCCAAACGCGATCAAATGAACCTTTATAGCCCCTTATCAAATAAAATTTCTATTACACACATTGTACAACATAGGATTTTAGACAGACTAAAATCCAGGGTTCTTAGCCTAACAGGCTTGGGTCTAAGTTATGCAAAATCCTGTCTCATCCTTTACTTAGTTATAACTTCAAGGTAAGACTTATACAAATTTTGAAGTGTAATCATGTCAGTTGCAAAGTTTAATTTACTTTGCGCTTGTACTGCTAAGTTTAAGGTGTGTTTTAGAATAAATAAGAGGGAAATAGAAATATACAAGATTTTGACCGAGGATCAACAAGAGTCATATTATATCTGGGCTACCTAGATAACTTACAACCCGCAGCAGTACCTAGAAAAGTTTTTCTTTTTGTTTTTAAATGTAGCCCTTCAGTAGGATTTATTCCTGTGTCGTGAGTGCGTTTACAAACATGAAAATTCACATACACAAATACCCAGACCGAAACAAATAATTGTGGGTCACACAAAGATTTGTCCCGTGCGGGAATCAAACTCGCAACTATTAGAAACAGTGGGCGGAGTGGCTTAAGCTCTTAACCACTGCGCTACATCGTCCGTCCAAGTGAGTTGGAAATAGGGTGAGAATGTGGCAATAAACTTGGAAGTGGATTTGTTAATAACCAGTGCGGAGTGTACAGTCACCGAAAAATGCCTGAATATTCTCAGTTTTTCTAATCAATCCCACAATTTAGTTTTGCAACAAATCTAATATATTTCCTGGTCTAAATTATAGTTTAGTGGACTTTAATCACATACGTTATCAAAAGAGACTAATTAGTGTTCAATAGTCACCCAGGCCCCATATTCCCTGCGACTAAACGCGACGCGATACAATAACAGCATCATTTTGCTGTTATCAGTCACGTTTTGGTATTTTGTATGCCCCTGAGTACCATTAAACGATCATTTTAAGCGAAAGCGAGCGAAGTTATCAAAATGCTACGTGTTTCGGGTTTCATCGATCATAGCAAATAAGGGCCGAGCGGCAAATGACCCAGATGATAATATTCTCCTCGTTTTTTTATCTCGTTTTCGGCATTACTTAAATAATGTTGCTAACATTTGGTGGTAAAAATGTTTACCAACGTATATAAAATGCTTATCTGTATATACTATACAAGCTGTAACGAAATTTACGCAATACCTGAAAGTAGTTTGTTCTAAATGGGTTACAGAATTGATTCCAACAATTTTTAATGTATTATACTTTTTTTTAATTTGCAAAATAGGCTGTTACTCCTTAAGTGCGCTATAACAAACTAAATTTATTCTTGATTCAGAGTAATACGGAGATTCAAATGCATTTCTAAAACAAATGTCTTAATACGCATACATACACGTATAAGTATCATTGTTAATTGGAGTATAAAAGTACGTTAAAAGGGGTTAAAAAAATTTAATTTGGAAAATTGGTGTTCGTATGGAATTTGTGAAGCAATTACCTAATCGGGGTGTCTGACGTCTTGCGTTATTTATAATACACCTTGTATATTTGTCATTTTCTTGTCCATTTCCTCCTATTGTCACGGGATTTCATGCCAAACTAGTTTACGGTTTATAAAATAGAATTAAGATCAGTTCAGCTTAATCCTTTCGTATGGTCAAAAACTTCTAATAATTAATTGTGTGCTTAATTCTTTAAAGCGTTTTAATACTTCTTAATTAGTTCTTTATTATACACACAAATTGTTACTAATAATAAAATTACAAAGTCAATTAAAAAAAAAAATAGTGATATCCCAGTGGTTACACCGTTGGACTGCAAAGTCAGAGATCTCGGGTTCAAACCCAGGCACGCACCTCTGTCTTTTCAATTAAATGTGCGTATTAAAATTAATTATCACTTGCTTTAACGGTGAAGGAAAACATTGTAAGGAAACCTGACGCCTAAGAGTCTCTCGAAATTGTGTGAAGTTCGCCAACCCGCACTGGGCAAGCGTGGTGGACTATGGCCTAAACCCTCTCAGTTTGAGGGGAGGCCCGTGCCCAACGGTGGGACAGTTTCTTATTAGGGCTAATATTATTATTATAATTAATATAAAAAAGATGGCCTGAAATTGGGTTTCACCGGTAAAATATTTGGGTAAATCGGTTTAGCCTTGGACTAACTAGTGTGGCCTGAAACATATACAGTGTGATCCATGGAAGAACAATGTTAAAAGAGAAAAAAACACTCAATTACTTACCTTTGTTATCCTTATAAGTATCGTCAACAGCCTTCAAAGATTCCGCAAAAATCTGCGTCACACGGTCTTTTTCAATCAAATTCGGTAATTTCACATGCAATTCGTGTCCTTGCAGGAACTTAGCCATTCTGTACAACGGCGAATTCTCTCCAAAAGACCTCCCTTCATCTTCTAGACTATTCGATATAGGCACACTGACTAACTTAACACCCTCTAACAAGTCTATATCTCCATCGATAATGGAGCTTAATGATGTAGTAATAAGGGTTAGTAATATGGTTATTTTTAGATACATTTTGTTCGGTTGGTTTTTGAGCAATAAGCTAGAAAGGGAGATGCGAACGCTTTTATAGTGATAGCTTTCAAAAAAATGAGAAGCACAAACTCGGGCAATTGGTTCAGTGCGCGGGCGCCGTGTGGCAAAAAACTTGGGCTATTCTGCAATGTTTGTAATATTTTTTTAGCTGTCGCGTGTTTGTATATTTTTGGATTTTGATGATAGTAGTATTTTCTACTTTTTTTTTGGTTTATATTGTCAAATTCAAGTGATATTATGTAAAAAATGACATTTAATATTGCTTCTATGTTTGACAAAATAAGAAAGATAATTACTTTACACTATACACTTTATGATTAAATGAACTACTCGGCACTTTTTCATTATTTTTAGTGTCAAAAATGTATTTCTATCAGTACAAAAAGTGTTACACACCACACTAAACACAACTTGTTTCTCAATGACTTTAACTTGCTAACTACTAACTCGTTCAACAATTTCAAATTCAATGGCTAAGGATATCATCGTAAGCAAATATAAATATCTGAGTAAACGTAACATAATTTCGAAAGACATAATACCACCATATGGCCAAAGAATGGCTACAAGCTTACTGCATTGAGACCTGAATGCCTCGGTGTTGTAGTGGCTGCACGCTCGTTCTCTTGTCCGGTGAAGCTGTAAAGGCCCCGCGGCCAACAGCGTAGATCATTCACACACACACACAAACACACACACACGCGCCTGGGTGTAATTTGAGTGTAATAAACCTCTTCGTCTCTACTAAAATACCTGTATGTTTCCTTTTCATACCTAAACCCTTAAACAGGTTAAAATCAAATAAAAACCAACGAGTACAAAGTCACAGGTAACAGCTTTTTTATAACAAAACATAACTCAAAGCCACCCAATCATATTTACACATAAAAAACATTTTTTTTTTATTTTCCCCACAAATTGTGAGCAGCAATAAAAAGCTGTTTTTTTACTGTGACACATGATACAGAATGAAGACATAATATCATGAGAGTGTAAAACATATTTTATGATGCTCTTGATGCAATGCCAAGCGAATGTGTAAGTACATGGAAGGATTTTATAGTTAATCTATATGTCTGTATAAATGTGTTAAAAATAAGTGAGATTCTAAAAAGTTTCTTTAAGAATAAGTTTTTACAGGAAAAACGTAATGAAGATATCTTGCTTCGTTGAGGAGTTCCTGTGCCCTCCTTTCGATATGGAGTAGAAGATTGTTTCTTTCTTCAATTATTTGAATTAAGGATTTTTTTGCAGGGGAAGCTGGGTAGGTAGAGTACAAAGTTCCAACAGGTACTTTCCTTACAGACCTTTCTGGCTTCCTCCACTATCATAATTCGTCTCATGCACGTTCACCGGTTACGAGGAGACTTTTTGACTTGTTTTTTAGATAAGATGGCATAATCGTTATGATATATTACCCAAAATGATGAGCATTTCACTTGCCTTTCAAATAAACACCGTGTATAATAATAGATACAATTATATAAATTAAAAGTATAGTACAAAAACAATCTATATTGAAAAGCTACACAGTCTGTTGTTTCATAAAATTGTCACAATTACTGCCTCGTTCGAGGTGTTAAATTACCCTAGCACTTGGCACGTACACCTCATCTGTCACTTTGATATGGAAAATAGTGGAGCGTTGTTCGTTTGGTAATAACACTGACAAGAAAATTATTTCGTTCTTATTTTTACACCTGAAATAAAGAAAGTTATGTTATACATTTTGTTATTAAACGACCAGTGAGACGGGTCGGTCAGTCTGCAATGGGAGACCGTATATCAGCTGAAAAAACGCTTTTAGGATAAAAGCCTCCCTCAAATATCGCCACAATATTTAATCCCGTTTGCGTTGTACAGTCAGCGACATAAGTAGCTTAACATATCAATTTTTCAAATCGCTTTCACACTTTTGTTTTAAACCCAATAGTTTTGTTAATCTAAATATACTTGGATATTTTTTGTGAACGTATCTCTATCATTGGATTTATTCCTGTATTTCACATACACCAATACCCAGACCGGAACAAATAATTGTGGATCACATAAAGATTTGTCCCGTGCGGGAATCGAACCCGCGACTATTAGACACAGTGGGCGGAGCTGCTGTAGCTCTTAACCACTGCGCTAAATTTTCGGTCATGTTACTAATAATATGGTTTTGACAATGTTCATCTAGTTTTGTTAAATCATGATTATTACTAGTACTAGTGTGTATGAAACGACCTATGAGAGAAGTGGAAGCCAGAAAGGTATGTAAGAAAAGAACCTGTTGGAACTCTGTACTCTCTGCCCACCCCACGAGGGAGCTGGCGTAATGATATAGACAGATATATAGAAGATTATTACTGATTTGGAAAACTGAGAATGTCAAGCGATTTATGTTGCCGATTGTACCCATCCAGCTTCTACCTACGACCTACACTAGGTCATCATCCCACCTTGTTGGGGCAGCACCTAATCTATATCTTCAGATACGAGGTCACCACTCGAAAGTCATTATGCGCTAATGGCCGTTAGTTCTACGACCAATGTGCACCATTCAGTGCAAATTAAGTGGATGTCTTATAAGCGACTTGATAGGTTCGATTAGCAGGTGACCAAAAACCCGCTTTTACCAATCCGCACTAGATCTATGTGGCAGAGTATACTTTAATATCTCTATATTTATGACAGCTATCAGTCGGAGTGAAGAATACACTCACAGGTGTAGACTAATAGACAGTACAAATCTGGGGTTTCTGTGTAGGATCACCCAAAGCATTTTTACATCTTATATTAAAGCACGTTTGCCATCGTGAGGCTAAGGGTAAGAACACCTTAACATAACCTTGATAAGGTAACTTTTGAACGATAAAGTGACATCGTAAAAAAAAACTCTCTCTCTCTCAAATCACGCCAGATCCTTTGCAGGGTAGACAGAGAGGACAAAGTTCCAACAGGTTTCTTTTTTACGACCGTGTAGGTTGTCCTTCAAATATTTATTAAATTTAATTAAAAAATGTATGCGTAAATGTATTAAGAATAACCCTCATAGACAGCACGACATTGAAACCGTCGGCGAATAAAACTAAAACAAAGGTTTACACTTGTACTTACGGAATATAGAGATAATGGATGTGGCTTTGATGTAAATTTTGACAAATTACCTAGGCTTTCGGTTTTAACCGCACAGCCAAGTTAATGAAGCCGTACACTCACAAACAACCTGCTGATTGTTGAAAATGAGGCAACATACCCCGTAATGGATCTAGCGTGATGACATCGATAAATAAACAGTGAACTGACCCCAGAAATGCAAGAACTGTTGTAAATTATGGAAAGAGCAGGACCATAGGAAAGAGGTCATTATACTGACAGGGACTGCTTAATTTATTTTAAAATAAATTAAATTTGGAGGAAAAGGATCATAAAAAGATTATTTCAGGACATCGGTGCAAACCACACGGGTATGAATCAACTATGATCTAAGATTTGGATGTAATGGCTATGTTAGTGGTACTGTTGTATATTGTGACCCTGTGTTTTGCTGTAAGAATTTTCAGACAATTTTTTTTAGAAAAAAAAAACAATTATTATCGATTGTGCGAATCTTAGAGAAACCCCTCAGAAATGTGGTGCGACAATCATATATTTATTGTAACTATTGATCTTAGTGTTTTGGAAATAAATGAATAAAAAAAAATATTGCTACGCTCTTTCATCCATCATGCCGCATCCAGTAGCTCTGTATCAACGTTTACAGTGAAATAATAACTTATTGAGCGAATTTCGCCGTCGGCAACAAGTAAACGATCATTTTTTTTTTTCTTTTTACGTCATCCCGCATCTAGTAAGAGCACTGAAAGTTACCAGCTACTAAGGGCTTAGAGAAATGCGGTCGATTGTAGCGTTGCGTGTACGAAGTTTTTTTTTCGTTTTTGGTAATGATTGTCGGTTTGGTTTTGGTTTAAGTATGTGTTATGATTGTTAAATATCTCTTATGCTTTTTATTCGTGAATGGTAGGCTTAGGTAGGTGTAGAAACAGAATCAGAATATTTTTGATGTGTAGCATCGCTCCTTTCGGTTGCTGGATATTTTTGTGGGAGTGATTTTGGAATAGGGACGGAAATGTGTTACAGGAAATCGGGGAAGCGCGCGCTATTTGATTTGATCAATGAGCGCGCGCTATTTGATTTGACAAATGAGCGTGCGCGGTGGAACCGGGGAAGCGCGCGTTATTTGATTTGACCAATGAGCACGCGCTATTTGAATTGAGCAATGAGTCATCTCAATTTCATAGTAGGATAACATGTCAGATGTTACACATCATATGCGACTACTGTAAGGCCCGTTAATTTTTTTTTATTTATGTAAACCATTATAATATTTATGAAATGAAAATAACAAAGACTCTCCCACCACTTCCGAATGTCATTCCTGTGGAGAACGGCAAGAAACTGTGACTCTTTTAAAGTAATATTTTTAAATTTTTTCCATCTATATTTAGCTGCGGGGTATGGGAGAACAATGCAGGCGGTTCCATTAGAAAAGTCTTAGTTAAAACAACTAAATTAACTATTAAGAGAATAGCTACATGCTTCTCATTCGATGGATGAATATGAATAGTACGAGAATATAAAGTTTACATATATACCTATATATCACTATTCATTGTTGCAGTTTACATTTTCGCGCTATAGTCTCATGTCAATTGCGCTGTTCACTGCCATAGCAGTGAATTGAATAAAATCCAAGAGTATTGATCAAGGTGATTGTAATGGCAATAGCCTCGCCCCTATAACGTGGACTGTTCATCGTTATTTCTGGTGAAATTCGAAGGTTTTGGTCATTTAATATGGTATAAACATCTTCTGGCCAGCCAGGTCGCCACAAACCTGCCGCCTAAACCACGCTGGGTCTACGTAGCGGAGTATGACCTAATCTCTTGCACCTCAATTTGTGCCTAATTTAAAATTTTATTAAAAACTAAAATGGATTAACTTATAGCGTGACTCATGCGAAAGTGGAAGGATGTAGGTACCAGGGAAGATCTAGACTATCTTACCATGATAAAATAGACCGAGTCTTATCTGAAGGTCGAGTCAAGGGCCTCCGTAACCGGCGAGCGTGTATGAGACGTACTATGAGAGTGGAGGAAGCCAGAGAGGTATGTAAGGAAGAACCTGTTGGAACTCTGTACTCTCTGCCTGCCCCGCAAGAGATCTGGCGTGATAATATAGATCATAGCGTTCACAAACATAAATATGGACACACCAGTATTCACTTACCCGAGGTGGTAAAAATGTGTACTGTATGTATTTTAGGCTCCTATATAATAACGGGTGGACTAATAAATGGCTGAATATTCCAGACTCGGGACAGATACTAAGTTTTTCGAAGCTCCAAAACACTTGGCCCGACGTAGAATCTCGTAAATAGCAGCCTACACCATTTGCCTCTAGTATTAAACTCTATATGTTAAAAAGAATATCAGTAGCTTTGAAAAATATAGCGACATTCATTATGTTAATACACGGAACAAAGATGATCTTATTGTACATTCTACTCGTCTCCACAGAATTAGTAATTATTTCATGGGGCAATGTATACACTTCTACAACAAATTACCCATAGATATCCGAAACATGCCTATCAATAAATTTAAAAAGGTAATCAAAACTAGACTGTGTAAGAAAGGGTATTACAAAATTTCGGATTATCTTGACGATAAAACAGATTGGGTTTAAGCAGCTCCTCAATCAGCAAAATGAAACAACACTGCATAATAAATTTTGAAAAAAAATGTTATCAGAAAGGCCAAACAAATTAAGTAAAAAGACTAGCCCGCTGAGTTTCTCGCCGGATCTTCTCAGTGGAGGCCGCGTTCCGATCCGTTGGTAGATGTAAAAAATGTAATAATTTTGACGTTTGTAAGTGCTTATGTATTGGCCTAAACAAATAAATAATTTTTGACTTTGTATTAGAAAAACTAAATTTATCGAAATTAATTACTAAATGGAGTATAAATAGAACCCAATTCGAAAACTGCTCATCCATTAAACCACTCAGCAAGTTCTAAAGAGATTCTTAACAAACCAAGATCTGAAGTTAATTTCTGACCTCAAAGTTTTATAAATTGCGTAACGCCTGAAACGCTAAGCTATTTACATGACTTATGGGGCGGTTTCGACCCCACCCTCGAGCGAGCAATTAATTTTGGTTTTAACATGTGCTGCGTAAAATTATGTTGATTATTCTACATGTTGAAGGCGGGGCTAGATAATTAAATAAGGGTAAATAGTAAAATGTCTACATTTTCCAAGCGCGGGGAGGGGAGAGATGTACTTTATACACCCATGTCTTATTTTTTTTTCAAGAGTCTCCGTAACCGGCGAGTGTGAATCAGAATCAGAATCAGAATATTTTTTATTCATGTAAACCATTACAGTATTTATGAATCGTCAGAAAAGTAACAAAGACTCTACCGCCACTTTGGAATGTCATTCCTGTGGAGAAGAAGGGCAAGAAACTCCACGGTTACTCTTTTAAAATAAGAAATTGCAAACTTTTTCATCTACATTCTGTTGTGGGGTATGGGAGAACAATGTAGGTTGGTCATCAGGTGAGTCTAAGTTAAAAAAGCGAATAATACTATTTATGAGAATGGCTATATGGTTCCCTCATTTACAAAAAAAAAGTACATATTGTGTTAAATTAATAGAAGGAAGAGAGGAAATGTTAACTAATAACAGTTGAATAGGTTGTCATGACTCAAGTGGAGCTGGAATAGCATCTATCCAAGCATTTTTATCTTTTAAATAATCTTCTATTGAATAATGAGCTTGCTTACAAAGTGTTCGTTTTACACAAGCTTTGAACTTATTTTCACTAAGTTTAGTGACGTCAATGGGAATTTTGTTATAAAATCTAACACAGTGCCCCATGAAAGACGTGTGAATTTTTGACAGACGAAACTGCGGTTCGTCTAATTTATTTCTATGTCGTGTGTTATAGGAATGCCTATCACCTAGCTGATTAAAAAGATCTAAATTTTTTCTAGTATACATAATGTTTTCATAAATATATTGACATGGGACCGTCTTGATATTAGCTACTTTGAACAGTTCTCTTAAAGAGTCGAGTCGAGTGTGTATAAGACGAACTATGAGCTAGGTGGACTATGGCCTAAGCCCTCTCAGTTTGAGAGGAGGCCCGTGCCCAACAGTGGGACAGTTTCTTAACAGGGCTAATATTATTATTATTATGTCCACTTTCTGAGCTATTCAGGCAGGTTAGCCTGTAACTACATTTATTATTTAACTCCTAATGTTATATGAACAAGTCTATTCCTATATTGCATAGGGACAATTCTAGACTCCAGACTATTACTAAGATTTTTTCAATTCGATTCCGATTTTCTTTATTAGATCTTCTTAGATTTTTTTGATTCGACCCATAAGACGTTGTCCCACTAGTTTACGAAGCAAGGAATTCATAATCGCTCACTACACAATGTGCCATTGAATTAACGAGGCAGTTAGGTATTCATCATCATCATCATCAGCCTATAGCAGTCCACTGCTCAACATAGGCCTCTCCAAGTGCACGCCACTGGGTACGATCTTCGGCTACTCGCATCCAGTTTCTGCCAGCCGCCCTACGAAGGTCATCGTTCCACCTAGCCTGTGGACGTCCTGCATTACGTTTGCCAGTCCGCGGTCTCCACTCAAGAACTCGTTTGTCCCAGTGGTTATCGGTTATTCGGCTATGTGACTGGCCCATTGCCACCTTAAGAAAATCACATTATAAAATGTGTAATCAAAACGCAAGTCTTCAGACACTTCAATTAGATTATAGATTTACAAGTTCAATCAAATAAAGCACAATCATATCAAAATGGACATTGTTATGCGTCCATATATGATTTGCCCCAGCACCAACAGCAATAAAAAAATGCGTGTATGATTTCAAGTTACCTGCAAATTATTTTCATGTATTTATTATTGAATGGACAAACGGGGGAACTGCATTATTGCAAAAAAGTTATAGATTTTGAGGTTGTAATTTAGTAGCCAACAATACATTTGTAAAATCTTTATATAAAAATACTCTAGCAATAATCAAATCGATCATTGTTTAATGTGATCGATTAAAATAACCGATTGATAGGATTGACATCTCCAATGGTTAAAAAGGTATAATTAACGGCTTGCCTGAACTAGGCTGAGACCTGTGTTTCAGGCAGGATTAGTGCTGTAGCATTGTAAAAATCCAATGGTTTTATTTACAATAACATAACTTAACTAATAACGTATGTTTTAATTTACTTTTATAATAAAATTAAAATTATGATCTGCTATAGCATAATATGTTATCTACAAATTGCAAATAATTGTTCCGTCTGTTCGTAAGACATACTTTATTAATAATTAAAAAGCGTTTGTTTACAGCTAATATTATTTAATTATACAATACAGCATTGTACAGAAAAATTCCTGAAAAATCTATTTGTATATAAGCTGTAACATAATAAACGCAAGACCTCAGACATCCCAATTAGAGAAATGCTTCATCAGTTCAAAACAATAACCACATTTCCAAAATTAACGGTTTTACCCTTTTTTTAAGCACTTTTATACCCCAATTATCAATGAAACTTGCACGTGTATGTGTCCAGTTTGAGAAATACGTTTTAGGAATGCATTTGAAATCTCCTTATTGCTCTAAATCAAGAATAAGTTATAATATTATTTTTTTATAGCGCACTGAAGGAATAAAAGAATTTTTTGCAATTTAAAAAAATTGTAAGTTACATTAGAAATTGTTGGAATCAATTCAATTACCGATTTAGAACAAACTACTTTCAGGTCTTGCCTTTATTATGTTACACCTTGTATGTTTTGAGGTTGAGTTTGAAAGGCAGACTATATCTTTCCGTCTCTTATTAATGGTAATGTTAACAGCATAAGCGAGTGTTTTATTAAGTACTTGAAATATTCGTTTTGCAAATTCTCCGTGGGATACGGATGTTTGAAACTACAAGAACAAAACAGATATATAATTATGGTATAGGTCACGTGTTTGTTGGTTCTGGGGGCATTTTCGACGATGTCCTTTATGTCCGAGTGAGGACCTTGTGTTTAGCCTCTGGTATCAGTTAGTGTAGCCCTCGAATCTGCTTTTGAAATTCCTAGTAAGGTAGTCCTCGACTATCTGGATAGGTTGCACTAAGTCTCCACGGACACAAAAAGGAGAGTCAGTTATACTGTGACATAAAATTTTGATCGCAAATTCATTACTGAGAGTATACCGCTATACGATGACGCAATTCAGTTGCTTAATTTTTTTTTTAAATGAAACGAAACCTCAAACTAGTATTTATTCCTGTGTCGTGGGTGCGTTTACAAATATGAAAATTCACATACACAAATACCCAGACCGGACCAAATAATTGTGGATCCCACAAAGATTTGTCCCGTGCGGGAATCAAACCCACGATTATTAGCCACAGTGGGTGGAGCGGCTTAAGCTCTTAACCACTGCGCTAAATCGTACGTCAATTACAATTAATCCGTTTAATTACAACAAACTACTTTCAGGTATTGCGTTAAATACGATACACGTTGTATGTTCATCGTTATATAATTATTTTTAGTACATAAAATAATACATAACATTACTATAAAATATCTATTTACGAATAACATCGTAACAGACAGTAATAACTTTCGTTTTCAACAAATAAACTAAGGCACCGCCGTTACCTTTGTCAATGAAAAAAAAGAGAAAAAACAAAAATGGCGCTCTTTTGACGCGGGCTTTCTACGTGCGCTCGCGCTGATTCTACTTTCACTGTTTCCGTGCGCAACTGTGCGATGTGTATCTGTCTCTTTCTAACGCACTGGTATGCGGTCGTTTTTCTCTTTTTAAAATGGAACGAATGTTGGTGTGTTGTTAATTGTGTCCGTTTGATGTATCGTTACAGTTTTATCTTGACATATTTTGATTATTTATGCTAGATAATTATGTAGAAATATTTTTACGCGTTCTTTAATAAATACTGCATTCTATAGTATTGATCTATTACGTTTTTTGTCTGACAGACTGTCTCATTGGTCTAGTGGCGAATAATATTCGTTGGTTTAGTGGGTGAGTATCACGAGTTCCTAGATTTGAATCCTAGCTCGGACAACGTAGTTTCTCCTTTAAAGAAATCTTGCCACGCCTATAGTCTCTAGGCGGGGTTGATAGAGGTGTGTATACCCTCACTTCATTGACAGTGATGTGTTCCAATGTAATAAGGGATGAGCCTATTGCGATTATGCCGGCCACAATCTAGAATTTCGATTGAAACTGAAATATTTTCGAAAATAAGAAGCACCAACATCAAATCCGATCTTTTTCTCATCTATATAATCTTTAGAAAATCCTTCGTAGGGAAGCCTGAGATATATAATATTGCATATATTATGGTGGAATATTTGGTGTGGATTTTTACCTCACTAAAATTGCCGTGATGGCATTTTTCGACACGGTAGAGGGCTTCGGGATCTCGAAACGCTTTCCGTTTCGGAATCCCTCTACTTTGCCTTGTTCGATTGAGCACATCTAAAGCTTTCAACACATAGTGGAATTGCACATCGAGAATTAGAATCGCTTTCCACACATTTTAGCGATATGAATGGCGGCGGCAGTCATTCACGCTACCATCCCCCTAAGGATCACTTTGGGATTCGAACCGAGAACTTCGTAATCGCCAGCTACACAAACAAAGCAGTATATAACAAATTTATCACACAGACAAAATCCTGTTAAAGTTTCATAATACATATTGATTCTTAATACCGTATTGATAAATAAATTTCGCACATTCATTCCTTTCGTTACAGCATTATCAAGAATACGTAACTATTTATTACGGCGAGAGGCGGCGATTTTTTGCGACTGTCCATTCGGTGTTACATCAGAGGGTAAAAAGTTGTATGGAATTGACTAAAAGTGCTGCGGCACTAGACTAGATTTTTCCTCAGTACTGTTCGCGTGAATCTTACTGGTTTATACAAACTGACAGACACTAGAGAGCCCATCTGAAACCTCTAGACACTGACTTCTTAGAAATAACATCATTAGTTTTATATCTCGGTCGTAAGGCACACACTGGAGCTAGATGGTAAACTTCTTAATTGTAATCTAAACATTGTACCAACACAGTATGATTGAAAAAAAATAGAAAGGGAAAAAAGAGAAAGAGAATTGAATGAGGTATGAAAGATAGTATCGGTGTAAAGATGAAAAAAGGTATGCTCCGTTGGTTTGGGCATATAGAAAGAATGTTATAAGAAAAAATGACTAAACAGATATACAATGCGAAAGTGAAAGAATGTAGGTACCGGGGAAGACCGAGATCTTACCACCTTACCATGACCAAATAAACCGAGTCTTATCTGAAGGACAAGTCAAGAGTCTCCGTAATCGGTGAGCGTGTATGAGAGGATCTATGAGAGTGGAGGAAGTCAGAGAGGTATGTAAAAAAGTACCTGTTGGAACTCTGTACTCTCTGTCTACCCCGCAAAGGATGTGGGGTGATGATATAGATAGATAGAATTTAACAAAAAAGACAAGCACTCTGAGTTTCTTTTTAGTGGAGGCTACGTTTCGGTCTGGTAGTAGTAGTTTGATTAGATAAAATAATGTAAATTGACAATTTGTAAGTGCTTCTGCAAGGTGTACACAAAATAAATTGAGTGAATTTGAGCCTACAGCAGTTCACAGCTGGACATAAACTTCTCCAGTTGCACGTCATTGCCTACGAACCTCGGCTACTCTCATCTAATTTCTGCCAGCCACTACGAAGATCATTGCTTCACCTAACCTGAGGGTGTCCTACACTGTGTTTGCTAATCCTTCTCCACTCAAGAACTCGTCTACCTAAGCGGTTACCGGTTTCTCGGCTAATATGGCCAGCCCACTGCCACTTCAGCTTACTAATCCAGTATTAGACATTAAAATTAGAATGATTTTGAAGTAAAGTAAAATAGCGTCCGATTTTATACTGAAACCACTGTAGCCGCTTTGAAAAAATCTACACAAACTTACATACACTTACACTTTTGCTCTTCAAATATTTTTAAGATGAATTGTATTACCTTACAAGTACAGTTGTAAGTGAACTTCCCTCCTAACAGCCGCTACCGCTGTCCGCGATATGGTCTCACCGACCCCTCCGATGCTCCTACATTCCTTCTTTCGTATACATATACCGCACACAGGATCAAACACCGACCTCGCCGGCGAGATGGAACAGTCCCTTGCCCGCCAACCGGTGAAGAACACCACGGCGAGTCACCTAGTATGGGCATATACTAGGTGACTCGCCGTGGTGCTCTTCCCTCATAGCGACTGCCCAAGCCGACGCCGTTCCTCCTTGAGGCACTCTTGAGCTAGTTGCCCCGTTGCCCTTGTGGCTCGAGCATAGTTGTTGCACGCTTGCCCTCTTGTCCGGTGCCTAACAGCGTATATAATTCACACACATACACACACACACAAATAAGTTATAAGTATTAGAAGACTTTCATTCCGAATTCCCGCACGGGACAAATCTTTCTGTGATCCACAATTATTTGTTTCGGTGTGGGTATTTGTGTATGTGAATTTTCATGTTTGTAAATGTATCCACGACACAGGAATCAATCCTCGTGTGGGGCTACGTTTTTTAAAAGAAGAAAAAAAATATATTGAAGCTCTGTGTCACATACATTGGTCCACGCAGTCCTGAAGCATTTTGTGATAATTTTCTCACATGTGTGTTCACGACGACTACACCTATACGACGTGTAGAGTCCTATTATTTAGATTTCTAAGTCTTAAACGAAATAAAAAGAAAGACGACGGCTTGGTCCAGTGGTCAAGAGCTTCTGGATCGAGTAGTTGCGGGTTCGAGCCCCGCGCGTGACAAATATTTGTAAGACCCACAAATGTTTGCTTCGATCTAGGAGTTTGTGTATGTTAATTTCATGTATGTAAGCGCACCCACGACACAAGGATAATTCCTAGCAATTATTCTTGTGTCGTGGGTGATACTACCCTAGATCCTACAATATTACGTTCTATTTAATTTATTTGGATTCCTAAAAATTTAAGTATTATTTAAATGTATTTTACGTCTCAAAGGCTCCATTATAATAAAAACACCTCGTTACATTTATGGGTATGCTGTTTTTTAAACAATATTATTTAAATAATTATTGACGTACTATATACAAGCTGTAACATAATAAACACAAGACCTGAAAGTAGTTGGTCCTAAATCTATAACTGAATTGATTCCATATTTAATTTACATTTATTTTTTAAATTTGCCATAAATTTTGTACTCCATTAGTGCGCTATAATAAACTAAAGCAACACGGAGATTTCAAATGCATTTCTAAAACGTATTTCTCAATTCGCACATACACGTACAAGTTTCATTGTTAATTGGGATATAAAATTGCGTTAAAAAGGGGCTAAAAATTTTAAATTTGGAAAATTGGTTTTCGTTTGGCATTTGTGAAGCAATTACCTAATCGGGGTGTTTGAGGTCATGCGTTATTTATGATACACCTTGTATAGAGTTCAGAAAATTTCTCCCCTGATATCAAAGAGTTAGTTTCAGTATCGATATCATGTAGCTAATAAAAAAACTGTCACTTCATTAGCTGTAAGTACAGTTAACATTTTAATTAACGATAACAAAACTTACTGGGTATTATAACCAGTGATATTGCATGTTATATTTTGATACAACGATTTTGGAATGTGAATAAATAATAGCTTCCTTCTGCAAACGGAAATTATGTTCGCTAATATCGTGACATATGCCAACCGTTACGGTCAAAGAATATTGTGGGTAGAGCGGCAATCTTGATTTTACCATTTTTTTACTGACTGCCTCAAATAGAAGGTGACGTTTTCGAGTACATGTATGTATGTTCATGTCATAAGCACGCGCTGTATTATAAACAGCTTAAAATATTTTCCCATAAGAGTTGTCAGTAGATTCCTGTTATTTGTAAGAGTGAGATACATTGTAATATATAAATATGACATTCTCAAATGAAAAGTACTCTAATCGTCTGAATAAAAATAAGTAACTGAAAAGAGCAAAATGAGCTCTCTTTATAAAAGCAGAACATGAATGTGTGGTACTTGTATCTTAATTCTCTCCTTCCTTTAATATATATAACGTTATGCCCGTCATCTCCGAAGGGATGGATAATCATTCTGCCGATGATGTGACAGAGGTGCTCCTTGAAAAGAAACAAAGGCTTTGAAAGAAGTTGTTCCTGAGATAACATTATTCTTTCTAATGCGACTCACGACGGAGTGAAACCTCAAACATCCTTCCCTTTTGTAACCCTTGTAATAGTGATCACTATTACAAGGGTTACTTGGCCTTGGCCTTTAGAGCTGTTAATTAGACGAATGTTAGGCTGTACAAGCTGAAACATAATTAACGCAAGCCCTGAAAATAGTTATTCTAATCGCGTAGCTGAATTGATTCCAATATTTTTTAATGTATCTTATTTTTTCTATAAATTTCTAAAAACGCTGTTACTCCTTCAGTGCGCTATAACAAACAAAATTTATTTTTGATTCCAAACACTACGGAGATGTTAAATGCATTTCCCTAACGTGTTTCTCAATACGCACATATACACGTACGTGTTCCATTGTTTATTGGAGTATAAAGTGCTTAAAAAATAGGTAAAAAACTTTAAATTTGGTTTTCGAACTGAATTTGTGATTTGTGAAGCAATTATCTAATCTGAGGTCTTGCGTTTTTTATTTTATTGTATGATTACTAATTTATGCAAGGGTCGCCTTAGAAGTAAGAATAAGAACGAGAATGAGGACGAGGACGAGAACGAGACCGAGACCGAGACCGAGACCGACACCGAGACCGAGACCAAGACCGAGAACAAGAACAAGAACAAAAACAGGATTGATTTATTTACCAAAATTCTTCAAAATAAATAATTTACAGCGGTCTCCACGCCAAGCACAGCTTGTATAGCGGGATACCAAAAAATACATTTATCTATTATAGTTCGTACACAGTTGGGGTTTTAAATCTATTGAGTACATAAAAACTATTTTAAAAGCTATATATCCGGCGTTTTTAAAAGCATATGTGCAAATGTTGTATAGTGTAAAGCAAAGCAGGAGGATGTGAGAATGTGAGTGTGTGTCTGAATGAATTGGTAAGTGAGTGAGTAAATGAGTAAGTAAGTGGGAGAGCAAATGAGTGAGTAATTGAGCGAGAGTGTGAGTGAATGTTTGAGTAAGCGGGTTGAATGGGTGAGTGAGTGGGTGAGTGTGATTAAGTGAGTGAGTGAGCGCGTGCGTATGTGAGTGAGTTAGTGAGTGAGTGGATAATCAATAAGTAATGAGTGAGTGAGTGGGTAAGTGACTGTGTGTGTGTGTGTGTGTGTGTGTGTGTGCGGTGCGTGTGTGTGTGCATGTGCGTGGGTGTGTGCGTGTGCGTGTGTGTATGTATGTAAAGTGGGTTACCAGGAGCGCTAGAGTCCTGTCGACAATATGCTTTCCAATTGAATATAGTCAAGATTGGTTAACAAAGAACTTGAGTTCTTGTTTAGCCTTCGCTATAGAGAGATTAAGGATATTGGGGATTGTTCGGCAAGTAATTTTGTATAATGTTATATGTTACTTGCCGAATATGAATAACTTTTTATTGCGGAATTTCAAGTAGTCAGAAGAAGGTTCTATCGATTGCAGAAAGAGAATAGATACAAAATGAAATAGATTATTACGCCTTTATTTCCCAAGCAGGGGGTTGCATAGGTGTTGTTAGCTCCATATCGCCAGCGATGGTAAAACAACGAAATGCTTGCAATTTAAAATAAAATTTCTTTATTTCTTCTTCTTACTTCTCAATTTGACCGTCCCTACAGCTGATGTGTATTTTACCTAACACCGACACTGCACAATTTATCTATGATATAGGAAATTAATTATTATTCGAAGCGAGTTCAGTTCATGCGTGAATCAATTCTATTCCTTTTTAATTTTAGCAAATCATTAATAAATGCTTCCTAATTTCAGCACGACGAAGTGAAGTCTAATTGTGTGTTTTGTATAAGTCTAAGTGCATATAGCGGCTGTCTGTCATGAAGGCCTAAGTTCGAATACTAGGTTAAACAAATTGTTAGGATTTTTCTATCGAAATATCCTCAGTAGTGGTCAGGAGTCTGAAATCGTGTTGAAATCCTAACATTGTTGGCGAAACGTGGGTGTGTTTAGTATACCTCTGCCACTCCTGCTTGGCACGTTAGTGTTTCTTTCGATTTTGTAAGCATCTTTAATCTTCTTTATTGTTATTGTTACATGCTAACCTGTCTGAATAGCTCAGAATATATATATTTATTATATATTATTAGCCCTGTTAAGATACTGTCCCACTGTTGGGCACGGGCCTCCTCTCAAACTGAGAGGGTTTAGGCCATAGTCCACCACGCTGGCCTAGTGCGGGTTGGCGAACTTCACACACCTTCGAGAAACTGTTAGGCATACAGGTTTCCTCACGATGTTTTCCTTCATCGTTAAAGCAAGTGATAATTAATTTTTAATACGCACATGCTTTCGAAAAGACAGAGGTGCGTGCCTGGGTTTGAACCCGAGACCTTTGACTTTGCAGTCCAACAGTCTAACCACTAGGCTATCACTACTAAGAATATAGACTTAATAATAATAATATTAGCCCTGTTAAGAAACTGTCCCACCGTTGGGCACGGGTCTTCTCTCATACTGAGAGGGTTTAGGCTATAGTCCACCATGCTGGCCCAGTGCGGGTTAGCGAACTTCACGCATCTTAGGCATGCAGGTTCCTCACGATGTTTTCCTTCATCGTTAAAGCAAGTGATAGTTTTTTTTTCAGAAAGTAGACTTGCTTTATTTATTAATTTAAAAAAAAACGAGGCCCGTCCCTACGTTTTATTTCTGTATCGTGGGTACGTTTACAAACATGAAAATTCACATACACAAATACCCAGACCGAAACAAATAATTGTGGATCACACAAAGACTATTTTATACAGTGGGCGGCGCGGCTTAATCTCTTAACCACTGCGCTAAATCGTCCGTCCAAAGTACTTTGCCAGGAGTATGTCTATATTTTGAGCTATTCCCACAGTTAACTGGAAATCTTTCTAAGATTTATTCTTCGCGAAACACAAAAATGGCGTATCTGATCAAGTCATGCGGTTAGTCGACAGTTAAACGACACGCGACTTAAAATAATTAAACCACATTCACGCATAGTACACAATACACATACACAAGTAATTACGAAAATATTTGATCATTAAGATAGATAGATAGATAAATCATTTATTGCTTGAAACATGGTTTTATACAAGGTGTTTGTTATAATAATATTATTATTTCAGTGCTACATGTTTCGCCGAGAGCTTGGCATGCAAATTTGTCATATTCATAAAATCTCTAACATTAATCATAACAATTATAATATCATTATTATTATGTATGCATTTATTTAAATACAATTTCTTATAAAATATATATAAAAATACAAAAAACAAATATTCTTATATATATTATACAAAAAATGTGCTCCACTGGCAACGGGGTCTACGACCCAAGCTACCGGTGGTCAGGGCTCCAAAGAGAGAAATCTCCTCACTATGCGCGCCGTGTCCAATACTACCACCTTCTGTATCAGGCCCTTCACCCAACTGCCAAGCGAGAGCTTCTCGAGGTGTTTATCGAAGCTCTTCGCTATTAGGCCGTTGACTGATACGACCATCGGAATAATGATAGTTGAATCAACATTCCACATGGCGGTAACCTCATGAGCCAGGTCCAAATATTTAGATATTTTTTCTTTTTCGGCCTTCACAAGGTTCTCATCATGCGGAATGGTGACATCAACTAGCATTACACGACGCATCGATCGATCTATTATCACGATATCAGGCTTATTGGCTACAATAGTCCTGTCCGTGATAATAGATCGATCCCAGTAGAGCGTGATATGACCACTTTCGAGAACTGGAAGAGGCTGGTACTGGTAGTACGGTACTTCAGAGTCCACAAGGTCATATTTAAGAGCAAGTTGCTGATGGATAATCTTAGCCACTTGGTTGTGTCTGTGCAAGTACTCTCCGTTAGCAAGACGAGAACAACCGGAAACTACATGTCTAATAGACTCACCGGGACGGTGGCATGCCCGACAAATGTCAACCGTGCCGTCCTTTAGGATGTGCTTCCGGTAGTTGTTCGTCATGATAACTTCGTCCATAATTGCAAATACAAACCCTTCAGTTTCCCCAAAAAGGTTGCTGAAGCGTAGCCAAGTCACGGAAGCGAGCTGGTCCACATCAGGCCCTGTAAGAGCCCGATAGAACCGTCCGTGTAGCTCCTTGCCCTTCCATATGGCTGTGCGGTCCGAAATACTTAATACCTGGGGCCTTCGCCAGTTCCCGTTTGCCAAGGAAAGCGGAGTTAGGCCTCTATCGATTGCGGCAACATCTCGATACATCACCACGGACACACTCAAAAAGTACTGTCTAAGATTGCACACCTCGCGGTTGTGTAGTGTCTTAGCGTTTAAAAACCCACGACCACCGCACCTCCGCGGGATGTACAACCTCATAACAGACGACCGCGGGTGATGCATACGATACGCTGTCAGCAATCGACGGACCTTTCTATCCAGGGCATCCAGTTCAGACTGAGTCCACCTTAGTATGCCAAAAGAGTAAGTAAGAACAGGCATGACCCAACCATTGAAAGCTCGGACCTTATTTCCACCTGATAGAAGGCTTTTTAACACTTTCATCAGGCGGGCAAAGAACCGATCCTTCAATGATTGTTTCATATCCTGTTCAGCTATACTTAAGGCTTGTGACATACCAAGATACTTGTAGGAATCCATTTCAGAGAGAGACCTGAGGGATATATCTTCAGAGAGCTGTAGATTAAAAGAATCTTCAACTCTCCCTCTTTGTACATGGATGACTGCACACTTGTCTACTCCAAACTCCATTCCGATGTCGTTGCTAAAATTGCCGGTTATTTTGAGTAACTCCATCAGGTCTGTTTTCTTCGAAGCATACAACTTAAGGTCATCCATGTACAGTAGATGAGATATAGGCTCACTCCTTCTCCGCAAATGGTAACCTAGCTTTGAATTCTTAAGTATAGCACTTAATGGATTCAAAGCCAGGCAGAACCACAATGGACTCAAACTGTCGCCCTGGAAGATACCCCTACTTATCTTTATCAAGTCCGATGAGCCAGAAAGGCCTCCATATCCTGGATGACGAAGAACTGTGGTCCACTGCCCCATACACAAACCGAGGAAAGAGCATAGCGCTGGGTGTACTTTGTATAGCTCTAGCACCCTCCCTAGCCATGTATGAGGCACCGAATCATAGGCCTTCTTATAGTCGATCCAGGCCATGGAGACTTTCTTTCTAGATCGTCGCACCTGTTGGCAAATGGCCATATCAATGAGGAGCAAATCCTTTGTACCCCGGGACCCCCCCTTACACCCATTCTGAGTAGGCGATAGAATGTGCTGTGCCTTAAGGTGATTATTGATTTTTGTTCTCAGAATGGATGTAAGGAGTTTATAAACCGTAGGTAAACATGTAATCGGTCTATAATTTTTAGGTTCCAAAGTACTGCCAGATTTGTGAATCAAATGAGTGACACCCGTTGTCAAAAGGCTAGGTAGTGATCCCAATTCAAGAGCTTCTTGGAACTGAGTTGCTAGACGAGCATGTGAACCCTGGAGCCTCTTTAGCCAGAATGCGTGCAGTCCATCCGGCCCCGGACTTTTCCAGTTCGGCGCCGCACGGACCGCACAGGCTACATCGTCACGGGTGATGACTACGGGCTCCATTTCCTGAATGGGCTCACACGATCTTCCAACAACATCAAACCATTCGCCCTCGGAGTGACTGACGGGCACTGACCAAATTTTACGCCAAAACTCAGCCATCGTGGCCGCATCTGGCAAGTGCACGTCAGTCACTCTCTCTTGGGGGCGCTCCCAAGCCTGGTATAAACTCTTTTGATTCACTTCGAAGGTACGATTCACGTGGTATCGGTCCGCTCTTTCCCTATACCTGCGAATCCTATTCGCCCATGCATAAACTTTCTGCTTCCAGTAGTCTATGCGTTCAGTGACCCGTGCCATACAGTCCACAGGAGCGACTCCTGTGCCTGCAAAGGCTTGGGCCACGAAACGCACAACTCTCGGGCGGTTGTTTCCGGCCTGGAAGCACAACAATTTCGCTATGAGTGTCCTAGCCATATTTATACGCCGCTCTATTCTGCACTGCCAGAATGGTTTAGCATTTGTAGGTTGGGTGGCTCGATGTAGATTAGGAAATCTTACACCTGCCACCCGACACACCGCCACCGCTCCACAGTACAAAATAGAGTGGGTATCACATAAGTCCACACTGGTTTCCCAGTGTGACTTTAAAACATTGTCTAGGGCACCCACAAGCGAAATGTTATGTCTATACATGGGCAAACGGGGTAGGCATGGTCTTAGAGAAATCGGTGCAGACCGATACTCCGCAAAGGCATCCTTCAAAGCTCTCCTCACCTGCTCCTGTAGCTGGTCACCAACACTCACCTGCCCGCTATTTACCTCCTCCGATCGTGCAAAGTTATCCAAAGAGATAGGTTCTTCGAAACTTCGCAGGTCGGATTCAGTGCGAGCAGGACAAGTTTCGCTGCGTAGTCGCTCAAGTACTGTGTCATCCAACAACTTGCATCGCTGGATGGCACGCACTTGATCCGATAGACGTTGTGCAGTTACGGCGACAGTCGGGTGAAGCTCCTGAAACAGAGATAGCAATTTCGGACGGTACGCGGTGAGGATGGTTTCTCCCTTCGTAGCCCCATAGTAGGCCCGCATGACACTCATATTCAGCTCTGAAGTCCATCTCATGCGGCGCACTACACCACCGGTAGCAGGGGCCGTGGGCGGAGCACAGTGTTCCGCTGGCCCTATGCATGCCGGCAGCGGTGGGCGTCTTCTTCTCTCAGGTCTTAGCGGATGCGAAGACGCCGGTGGCTCGGTTTCGTCGCTGGAGGCCCCAGACGTCGGCGGCGTGAAGTATAACTCATTTTCCGACGACTGAGGTGAGTTAGGCGAACCGCGCAAAGGTGACGGGCGTGCGCTATGTCCCTGGGCAATCCGCTGCCGACACCGCCGGACAGGGTTTCTGCGGGGGTATTCGGCCATATACTGCTGGGTTATGGGTAACGTTTAGCATCTTCTGTATTTTGTAATTGTTAAATTTCCAGTTTTTATCAAATATAATTTTATTTGAAAAACGTTGTGACATTTTTTGTTGACAGCGGTTGCCCGTTCATTATTATTATTACATTATCATTATTATCTCGCTGAGATTCACGGGCTTTACCCGGACCTTTGAAAGGCTTGCATGGGGACATGGGTCCAACACGTAGAGGCCCTTTGCGAAGAAGTTAATGTTATGTAAGCCACCTGCTGAGATCACTTGCTGAAAATGAAGAAACATAACCAGCGAACTGACCCCGGCAGGTGCAAGGACTATTGTAGATTATGGAAAGAAAACAAGGGCTATGCAAATGAGGCTTGATGGACAAAAACTGGACTATTTCAAAGAGGACGGACACCGGCCATAATTAGTTATACCTAATTACCCGTGGCCGGCGGTGACTCGCCGCTTACTAGATGGGCCCTCAAACGGTCGTCCTAGGACAACTGAGGGCAACACCGGTGTGAGCGGCTCAGGGGTGTAGAGAGGTGTGCTGCGCTTTCTCCGAAGTTACTCGCGGCGTTATGCCCTTTAACACTTCCACCCCTGGAGTACATCGATGTAGGAACGCATTATCTTCCTACGTCGATATAGCTCTCACGGCTCCTCTCTGGACGGCCAATTAAGGCTAGCCAGAGCCGAGAGTCATTATTATTATTATTACATTATCAATATTAAATTATAATTATTATGAATGTCATACAATAATTTTGAGTTCAATAATAACAGTTACATCATCGATAATTGGCATTTTAAAATAAAACAATACACACAATGTCCATAATAAAATGTCAGGACTGGATGCAATGATTAATACGTCATAATTAATGAAGTATATCTGAGATTGTCAAGCTCCAAGGTTACTTATTTTCTAAAAATTCTTTCATATTATAAAAACACTTTTCGATGAGCCACTTAGTCAATGTGTTTTTAAATTGATTCATTGTCATTTCTCTTATGGATTTTGGTACATTATTAAATATTTTTACACACATATAATAGGAGTTCTTTTGGTGAAGTGAAGAATAATATAATAGGAGTTCTTTTGGTGAAGTGAAGTTAATGCGATTCATTTAAAAATAATCAACAGATACCATCACGACACCATTAGTGGATATGGACTTTTGCTCCACGATGACTAAAATTACACCGTCTATATTTGTACGTATGTTTCAATTAAATTATAATAAAACGTCTATTACTTCTAAATACGACAATTTTATGTTTATCACCGTCACGCCTATATTTCCCAAGTGGGGTTGGCACAGGTGTACTCTGAGTATACCTACATTTCGCCGACGATGTTAGGCCCCATGTAATTGGGGGCGAGCCTGTTGCCGTATAACGGGCACAATTCCAGACTCCGGACTCATACTGGGAAGTTTTCGTTAGAAAAACTTCATTTGTCTGACCTCGGATTTGAGTCCAGGACCTCGTGATCACCAAGCGATGCGCTTTGCAACTAGACCAACGATGCAGTCAGTCTGTTAATCAAATCTGTATTCCCATAGTCCGTGTTCTCTTTGCATAATTTTCAGTAGTCCTTGAACCTGCTGCTGTCAGTTCCATGAAAATGACTAAATTCGCATTGTCATGACGGGTGTGGCTTAATAAAATGTTGTGTGGGTAATTAATGACAAATTTGTCAAATTGTCGGATTGTCACCTATCATATGTCATTGTCACTTATTAACGGATGTCATGAGGCGTTAGTAGCGCTGTGCAACCGCGGTGTTCTTACTGATCACTAAGGTTAAGCTGCGTTCCACTCGGTCAGCCTGAGATGGGTGACCGTTTGTGGCATTTGCATATTCGAACCTCTCCGTGCTTTGGAAGGCACGTTAAGCCGTTAGTCCCGGTTACAGTCGTCCAGCCGAGTTGGAAACCTTATAGGCGGCTTCATAACTTCCAACAGCAGGTGGCCACAAACCTGCTTCCATCAATCCGCACTGGGTCCGCGTGGTGAAGTATGACCTAATCTGTCTCATCTCGGTTTGTGAGAGAAGGCGTTTGCCCAGCAGTGGCCAGTGTAGGCTGATATTAGTATAACTGATGTCAACTAGTATGGTAATTGCTCTCTGTATCTATAATACAAAAAGGATCTTTTGGCCGGGTATTACATTGACAGGTGGGAGTTGGTGTGAAATTAGGGCTTAGGGTAATTCGAAGGAAATATTTGAACAGGAGGTTCCGCGTGGCTATTAATTAAAAAAAGAACTTGGGTAAATTAATAGCAAATAGCAACTCTATGACTGACATTTCACTTGAAGACAGCGTTAGTTAATTTTGGCCGCGGGTCAAAAGATCCTTGTACGACTGTAGTATAAGTACAGTACTAGAGCAACGACAGCTATTTGTAATTACATAATGTCTATCTATCTATATCATCACGCCAGATCCCTTGCGGGGTAGGCAGAGAGTACAGAGTTCCAACAGGCTCTTTCCTTACATACCTCTCCGGCTTCCTCTACTCTCATAGTTCGTCTGATACACGCTCGCCGGTAACGGAGATTCCTGACTTGTCCTTCAGATAAGACCCGGTCTATTTGGTCATGGTAAGATAGTCTAGGTCTTCCCCGGTACCTACATCCTTCCATTTTCGCATTGTATATCTGCTTTGTCATTCTTTCTTCTGACATTCTTTCTATATGCCTGAACCAACGGAGCATACCCTTTCTCATTTTTACACCGATACTCTCTTTCATACCTATTTGCTTTCTTACTACGCTGTTGCGAATACGGTCGGTCAGCTTCACTCCGCACATCTTCCGCAGAGCTCGCATTTCCACCAATTAAATAATGTGTTTGAATTAAATGTTTAATATGGTCATACACTAATGGAAATGTAAGGATTCATTTACCACATCACCCGACCGCAGAGTAATTGTTGGATTGAGTCATTTCTAAAACTGGCTCGTTGGCACGCGCAGCTAAAGTAACATGTCCACCGCAGTGAGAATATTTAAATGAATTGTTTACATTTTAATTCTTACTTCTATTTTATCTATATACAAGGTGTAACATAATAAACGCAAGACCTCAGACACCCCGATTAGAGAATTGCTTCATAAAGTCTAAACGAAAAACAAACTTTCAAATTTAAAGGCTTTTACCCTTTTTTAAAGCACTTTTATACCCCCATTTACCATTAACCTTGTACGTGTATGTGTGCGTTTTGAGAAATACGTTTTAGGAATGCATTTTCAATCTTCTTCTTGCTATGAATCAAGAATAAATTTAATTTTTTATAGCGCACTGAAGGAGTAAAAGCATTTTTTGCAAATTTAAAAAAAATGTAAAATACATTAATAATTATTGGAATCGATTCAGTTACTGAGTTTGAACAAACTACTTTCAGGTCTTGCGTTTATTATGTTACAGTTTGTATATAATAACGCATGTTCCCTTGCGGGGAAAGCAGAGAGTACAGTGTGATAAAATCCTAGGTCGCACAAATATAGTTTTTCTTTCGAAAAACTTCCAGTGTCAGTCCGGAGTCTGGAATTGTGCTCGGTATATGGTAATAGACTCGCCTCTATTACATGGGACGTAATATCTTCAGCAAGAAGTGGGTGTACTATAAACCTCTGCCGCCCCTGCTCGAGGAATATAGGCGTTACGGAGTTTTTTTTTAAGTGAAAACTTAGGCGCGTTGAGCATTTTTTAAGATGGGAAAAACAATTGAACTCGCGACACTGTTACCGACACCTCTGTATATAAGTATGTACATATATTGTTGTTGTACGTACATAGATACACATGCACGTTGGCATTTTTTGAGATGGGAAAAACCATTGAACGCGTGACACTGTTTCCGTTACCGACACCTCTGTATATAAGTATGTACATATATTGTGTATGTACGTACATAGATACACATGCACGTTGGCATTTTTTGAGATGGGAAAAAACCATTGATCTCGCGACACTGTTACCGTGTGTGTATGTGCGTATCGAAAAATACGTTTTAGAAATGCATTTGAAGTCTTTGCGTTGCTATGAATCAATAATGAATTTAGTTTATTATAGTGCACTAAAGGAGTAACAGCATTATAGCGAATTTAAAAAAAAATTAAGGTACAATAAAAATTGTTGAAATCGATTCAGTTATCGATTTAGAATAAACTACTCTCAGATCTTATGTTTATTATGTTACACCTATACATGACCTAGGATATGTATGAAGTGCCCAAAACCAAACACTGCCTTATACTGGGCATAATTCTAGACTTTGGACTCATACTAGGAAGTTTTTTCGTTAGAAAAACTTAATTTGTCCAAACTAGGATTTGAAACCAGGACCTCGTGATCACCAAGCAACGCGCTTTGCCACTAGATTCAACGTGGCAGTAAAATGCCCAAAATTGCCAATATGCCCAAATTCTATACATTTCTTAAACAGTAACCAGAAGGGTCAAGAAGTGTCGGGAGGTATCCTCGCCTAGTTTTATAGTGTAACTGGTGTCCGGACCAGATATTCAGAAAAAGTATATGTTTCCTAGGAATTGTATACAATTTCTAAATACATTTCCGGTAACATATACAAGTTGTAACATAATTAACGCTAGACCTAAAATTAATTTGTTCTAAATCGGTAACTGAATTGATTCCAACGATTTTTTAAATGTATCTTACATTATTTTTCAATTGCAAAAAATGCTGTTACTCCTTTAGTGCGCTATAACAAACTAATTTTGCATTTCTTATGCATTTCTTAAACGTATTTCTCAATACGCACACATTCACATATAAGTTTCATTGTTAATCGGGATATAAAAGTACTTAAATATAATGGTTATATGATGGTTTTTGAACGGGAAGAAACCAAAAAGAATGCAAGGATTGTGGTTGGTAACGATGTGCTGGAGCAAGTGAATGAGTTTGTTTATCTTGGATGCGCCTTTAGTAAGGATGGGAAATACACCGCTGATATAGAGAGAAGAGTGAATGCAGGTAATAAAGTGAATGGTGCGATGGGAAGGCTACTTGGGTGCCGGCACTTAAGCCAAAAGGCGCAGCTGGCCATGCATAACGGAGTGCTTGTCCCAACGCTGTTATATGGCAGTGAGAGTTGGGTATGTGAGAAGGAGAACGAAAGCAGGATAAATGCGGTCGAAATGCGATCTCTGTGGAAGATGTGCGGAGTCACGCTGACCGACCGTATTCGCAACAGCGTAGTAAGAAAGCGAGTAGGTATGAAAGATAGTATCGGTGTAAAGATGAGAAAGGGTATGCTCCGTTGCTTCGGGCATATAGAAAGAATGCCAGAAGAAAGAATGACAAAACAGATATACAATGCGAAAGTGGAAGGATGTAGGTGCCGGGGAAGACCTAGATTATCTTACCATGACCAAATAGACCGTGTCTTAGCTGAAGACGAACTATGAGAGTGGAGGAAGCCAGAGAGGTATGTAAGGAAAGAACCTGTTGGAACTCTGTACTCTCTGCCTACCCCGCGAGGGAGCTGGCGTGATGATATAGATAGATAGATAGAAAAGTACTTAAAAAAGGGTAAAAAACTTAAAATTTGGAATTTTAGTTTTCGTTTTGAATTTGTGAAGCAATTATATAATCGAGGTATCTGAGGTCTTGTGTTATTTACGATACAAGTTGCATACTAGTCAAAAAAGGGTCACCTTTCAATTTCGGACTTACGATGTTTTATTGATACCGAAAAAAATGTATGACATAACAGATATACAATGTGGAAGTGGAAGGATGTAGAGAAGACCTAGACTATCTTACCATGACTAAATAGACCGAGTTTTATCTGGTGGACAAGTCAAGAGCCTCCGTAACCGGCGAGCGTGTATGAGACGAACTATGAGATTGGAGGAAGCCAGAGAGGTATGTAAGGAGCCTGTTGGAACTCTGTGCTCTCTGCCTACCCCGCAAGAGATCTGGTGTGATGATATAGATATATAGATTTTTTTTACAAAATTTTATTTTAATAACAAAGTATTTTACAAACTATATTTAGGAGTTGCCGAATGAGGAACTGCTCAAACCCAATCAGTTTTATCATATATATTGCAAAATATTATATTATCCTTTACTACATAGTCTAGTTTTAATAATCTTACTGAGTTCTTAGATTTACGCGAATATTACACATGAAATAAAACTATTTTACGGATTATATCACGGTTTATTTTTGATTTTTAGTTCCCGACGTTTCGAGTGCTTTGCAGCAACAAAAATAATTAAGAAAGCAACAAGAATAATTAAGAAGTTTGAGGGTACCCCGGAACAACTATGCCTTTTAGACGTCTAACACCTCAGTCCCTCCCGTGACCATGGGCGCTGCAAAGCACACGAAACGTCGGGAACTAAAAATCAAAAATTAACCGCGACAAAATCCGTAAAATAGTTTTATTTCATGTTTAATAACCTTTTTAAACTTATTAATAGTAATATTTCGGATAGCTATGGGTAATTTGTTGTAGAAGCGAATACATTTCCCCATGAAAGAGTTACTAATTCTTAAATATCGGATAATTTAGACGGACTTTTATTTGGACGGACGATTTAGCTTAAGAGCTTAAGCCGCTCCGCCCACTGCGTCTAATAGTCGCGGGTTCGATTCCCGCACGGGACAAATCTTTGTGTGATCCACAGTTATTTGTTTCGGTCTGGGTATTTGTGTATGTAAATTTTCATGTTTGTAAACGCACCCACGACATAGGAATAAATCCTAGTGTGGGGCTACGTTTATAAAAAAAGAAAAAAGAAAATTAATCTCATTCTAACTTGTGGACAAGCGACCTGACACACTCAAATGCACTTATTTTAGCAACTACACTAATTAGGCAATTAAAAAAATAACGACCTTTTGTAATCTGCTTAATTAGAATACTCAACACTTTACGACTGGACAGTTGTGTTGTCTCAATAAAAATGAAGTATTTGTTGCTTTTTATGACAAATATTGTTATAGTACTTTTTATTGACGTACCAGGTAAGCTTTTCATAGGTTTTATTTTACTAATTCATACACCGCCACACCTATTTCCCAAGTGGGAGTGGCAGAGGTGTATTGTGCACCCACTTTTCGCCGACGAAGTTAGCCAGCCTTTTATTGTATACTGGACGCAATTCCAGACTTCGAACTGATACTGGGAATTTTTTCAAGAACTTGTGATCGCTACGTACATTATTCGCTATTAAACCGACGAGGCAGTCAGTTATACTGTGATTTTACTAACTCGTTTAGGAAATATTAAAATTTAAGGCAAGTAGCACAGAGTTTCAGACGCTGCCATTAGACAATTGCTTTATGAAGCTAATAGGAAAACAAAATTTCCTGTTTTAAAGAGTTACCATATTTTTAAGAATTTTTACAGACATTTGTATTTAGATCGCAATAATGTAAAAACAACAAAAAACATTTATATTGCTGTATTTCTTTAAATTTTGGCTGAACTTCCAGTGAAGTGAGATTATAGTTTCAAGATTTCAAAAAATCTGTATTTTTTCAGTTTCAGAAGCTACTTCCTGGAGATGTGATTACACTTATATGAAAAGAGCCAGGGGCTACTTCAAGTACCATAATATCCCCGCGACTTGGCAAGATGCTTGGCTGCGTTGTAAAGACGAAGGTAAAAAATTTATTAATTCACTGAATAATCTAATCATCTGAAGGGCAAGTCAAGAGTTTCCGTAACCGGCGAGTGTGTATGAGACGAACTATGAGAGTGGAGGAAGCCACGGAGAACCTGTTGGAACTCTGTACGCTCTACCTACCTTGCGAGGAAGCTGGTGTGTTGATATAGATAGATAGAGATAGAATTCACCGAATGTTTTATGTTCTGCGGTAGAAAATTTATCATCACATCCATAATCTCAATCAGAACATTTTACTTACTAAAGTACTAACGGGTTTTAATCCTTCCACAAGTTAAGTCATTGTGATAACCAAAAAATGTTTGTTTTAGTCAGGGTGTGTAAATTTCATATTTGTAAATGCGTCCACGAAACAGGAATAATTCCTAGCGTGGAGTTACGTTCTTTTAAAATACTTTTTTAAACTACTTTTATAAACTGATTTTTGTACTAAAATATTAGATTTAAAACTAGATTCAAGACAAATTTTTGCTCTGTAATACGGACCTTAGTGGCATATTGATTGGCAAGTTTTTAGCATAACAAATAACTGAGGTTTCATCACATAATTCAAAAATTCCACTATGCCACGAACAAATAAAATTCAATCATATAAGGGGTCCCTCAAGGATCTATTATAAGACCGGTGTTATTTTTTAATGAATTAAATTATTAATCATTATATCTTAATTATTATTTCTGCCTACCCCGCAAGGGATCTAGCGTGATGATATAGATAAATAGACAGATAAATTATTAACATCGGTTTTGTCTATTGTCCTCTATGGTTGCAAGATCTTTAGTTATGTACATGGTTGCAGAATATTCATGCCAAATGTGGGACTACATTTAAAAAAAATTTATCAGAGTCGTTAAATGACTATTCGTATTCTGAACGTCTGAACGCAATGAAATTTATTTCAATAATACTGGTTCATATATCTTGTTTTTTAAATATACTACTTGATCGATGTCAAAATGATTTTATCACATAAAATTGGCTTAAAACTACACGAACATGCTATTAACCTGGTCATTTTTGGGCGTATATTTTGACTTTGTACTATTGATTTGATAAAAATAAGATGGAGAGAAGGATTAGCACCACGCATACAGACTGACATCCAAATTTATAAATATTTCCTCTATTTCAAGGTGCCGTCCTAGCGTCTCCGTATCCTGAAGAAATCAACGACGCTCTTCTTACCCTTATGAGGGACCAAAACTCCTCAGGTCCTATCTTCATAGGAATTAATGCTAGGTTCTCCAAAGCCGACTATTACACTATTGACGGTAAGCCATGGTTTACTATTCATACGCATATTATATCTCGACCCACACGACTCACACGCACAGAACAATAGCATTTAATGGCAGTTTTCACTGTCAGGCGACTAAGTGTTGGAACAATATAACACCTCCTAAAATAAATGCTACTACAAGGGCTACTTTTAAAAAAAGTTTAAAATCGGCACTTTTGGAGATGCAAAAACTAGGTTTACGCTTTGATCGTCCTTCAGTTGTTGTCGGTGCTCTTATAGTTAGAACATAAACTCAATAATTATTTTGCCACGAATATATAATAATTTATGTATTCTTCTTTATATGTATATATTTTATTAAAAAAAATTGGGTTTATATCTGTAACGCTGCACGAGCTTCTCGCGTAAATTTCATTGCTGGAGCTGAAAATCAGCGTTTTGCTCCTCGAGAAAATGCCTCGCTGAGCTGAGGCGCCTTTGTACCACCGTGACACACATACTACAATAAAATTATAATTTAAACTGTACTGCATGATTTTTTTTGTACTTTAGGAAAATATTTTGTACTGTGTGTCGTTTTGTTGCAACTAAGCTTAGTATTTATCTATTTCGTGATATTTAAATAAAAAACTATCTTCTAAAAGAAATATGAATATTTTGCACAAAGTCAAATCACTAATAATAAAAATATGTAACAGGCCAAAAAAGCACGATGAATTTCAATTTTTGTTGATCCCATGCGAATTTATTTTGTGAACTAACTATAAGGGTTGTCTACTGAAATCATTTGACGACATTTCAGGTACACCACTTAATCGAATTCCAATAAAATGGATGATTAATGAACCAGACAATCATCAAAACCAAGAAGACTGCTTAATATTGACAGCGGAAGGCTTCTCAGCTGACAAGAAGTGTAATAACACATATCCATACTTCTGTTATAAAGAGAGGAAGGAGAATGATAACATCTTTCAAGGTTCTTGCGGTACCACTGATCACGGTAAGTTTTGGTAAAGGGTATCATGTAGTGGTTGAAGTATATAGAGAGGATGTCAGTGATGATAATGAAATAACGGATAAACAATACTTAAGTAGAAGAATGCAAATATTAAAGAAGACCTATACTTTCTTCAGCTATGACCAGCCAAAAGACGTCTCAAAACAAAGGACTCTTCATGTTTGCCATCGTCATCACCAAAGAAGTTTGCCATGACAATCAGCTTCTTTTGCGCGCATCTAGCTTTATTCGCGAGCTTTACCAAATTATCTATCGGTTTTTTGGAGGCCAGTTCAGTCCACGTCTTCAAGAACGTGGTCACCACTATCAAGTGGTCATTGGACAGAAGGTTATCAAACCTTCTGTCCAATGACCGTCAGTTTTATGTACGATGTGACTAAATTTAAGAGGCAGTAGGCCACTGCAACTTATATTTGGCGATTATCCTATATTAGTTACTATGATTGTATCTTGTCTCGTAAACAATTCGAAAGTATAGGAAAATGATGACCGTGTAATTATAACAATGAAGATATTAATTATTTAAAAAATGTTTTTCATATGAATGTTGTTTCAGCATACGAATACAGCGATGTGACGAATAGTTGTTACAAGTATCATCCAATTCCTCGCACGTGGTCCCGTGCCTACATGGCCTGCTCTGCCGAAGGTGGCCACTTAGCCATCATCAACAGTATACAAGAAGCAGAAGTTATTAAAAATATCTTTACTAGGAACCCAGAAAGCAAAGTCATCGGAAAGGCCTACAGAAAGGACCTTGCATTCATTGGATTCCATGATCTGGATTTAGAAGGGGCCTGGACTACAGTTCATGGTAAAATATTTATTACTAATATGCCCATATACCGTCCCTTCTACATTCTCCAAGAAGAGGGGTAGAGGCGTATTGTTTCTACTCATATTTTCAGACGTTGTAACCCTCAATGTGATAGAGGCTGTAATGCTGTACCCAGCACAATTGTTTTGTTTTTTTTTTTTTTGATAATGTAGCCCTACCCTGGGATTTATTCCTGAGACGTGGGTGCGTTTACAAATATTAAAATTCACATACACAAATACCCAGATCGAAACACAATATTGTGGATCACACAAAAATGTGGATCCATGGACTCAATAGTAAGTCAATTCACGAGCACGTACGAGCTGAAACGCACACACTCACACCAAAGTAAGTCTATCGGCGGCCATTACGCAACAAACCTCGTTTGACAGAAGTAGTTTACGTAATGCAAAAATAAAATAAAAAATTTGTCGTCATGTGTGATTAAATACTGTCAAAACCATAGTCAGTTTTAGGAAAAAATATCAAGGAATCACCTTTCATAGGTAAATTAATAATATATCACTTATTTTTCGTGTTATAGATACAAAATAAAATCGTATTATTTGGAACACAAAACTTCGACGACAAGAGTAATGTTGCCAACTATTCAAAGGGAAAAATTCTCGAAAATATGGGAATTTGATACTTTTTGCATTTAATTCAACTTATTTTGGGTTAAAAAAAGTAAATTAGCAAATATGATAAAGTAAAACGAAAACGATATTTTTGATTGAATTTAGGTGTTTAAATTGAACTTACCCCTTCTAGATGAGGATTTTAAGGCGAACTATCATCATCATCATCATCTCAGCCCATACTTGTCCACTGTTGAACATAGGCCTCCCCAATCGCTTTCCAGCGTAACCGGTCCGATGCCACCTGCATCCAACGACTTCCTGCGATTTTCACAAGATCGTCGGTCCATCTGGCAGGCGGTCGTCCCACGCTGCGCTTGCCAATACGTGGTCGCCACTCTAGAATCTTTCTGCCCCAACGCCCCTCCGATCTACGCGCTATGTGGCCCGCCCATTGCCACTTCAGCTTGCTAATCTTAAGGGCTATGTCGGTAACCTTGGTTCTTCTACGAATCTCCTCATTCCTGATTCGATCGCGTAGAGAAACGCCGAGCATAGCTCTCTCCATAGCTCGCTGAGCACTCAGAGGCGAACTATGTACCCATTAAAATCTAGGAATTGTAAAGTATATACTATGTGTAAAAGTGGCAGTACAACATTAATAAATGTATTGATAATGTATTGATAAGCGATTGTTTTTTACATAAAACAAATTTATTAAAATGGAATTATTTTTAAAATAATCGATATTTTGGGTTCTCTCTCTCCTTAAGTAAGGATGAAGGATTTATCTTCCTCAATTTAAATTAAAACAATTTATTATTCCAATTATTCCAATTCTTTTTTATTCCATGTACATTATTTAATCGCGAAATATATCAAAAATTTCCTGACCAAAAATGTAAAAGATGAAGTTTGACAGACGCTTACCAATTATATGGATTTGGAATTTGCGTACGATGTTATTAGGTATCAAAAATAAGCTTTTAGCTGGAATAGAAGATATGATAAATAAATAGATTACTATACAAAAGAAATGATTAATATTCGAGCGTAAAAAAATAAAAAATCGATTATTATTAATAGATTTAATCTATGAAATAAAAGATTTGTCGATCCTGAATCTACACAAATTAAATCTTGTTTTATATGTTTGCGATGTGCAATACAACACTAGCTGGCGATGAAAACGATATATCAATCTTTTGAATTGCAAATCGTCGACGTGTCAAATGTTATTTTGGACTATGTTTCGTATGGATGTTTTTACTCACATTAAACAATTAAATACATCGATATTTATTATAAACACAATTGCATCAATATGTCCCCGAGATTGGGTGCAATTCGAGATATTGTAACCGTTAACTTGGATGCTAAATAGGTTTCTTGAAATTGGAATCAGATTAGGGAGTGTAATATCCCCATGAAAAATGGGTAAATTTAGTTACACATGGCAGCCCTTTCATTCCTCCCACATACTTGCGCCGCCGCCATTGCAGAGCTTCACTTGTTGTTTAGCGAGATTCTGTCCGCCATTTTTATAAGTTCATGTGTGGATCACACAATTCAAGATGGCCACAGATTTTTTTTGAAATAAATACTAGTGACACTTTTTTGATCTAGGATTCAGCCCCTAAAATCTCACGCTTATTAGCCACATCACACGCCGCTAGACTGACAATGCAGTACTTAGAACATAACCACTTGCTAAACGTGTCTTCCGAAGCACGAAAATACTCGAATATGGAAATCTCACAAGCTTTCGACCATCTCAAACTGACTGAACCGAATAATCCTCCACTTTAGAAAACTAAAGCATTGTGCTAGGAACATGGTAGTTCTAGAATATTGAGCGGTTTTCATGGAGTGTATATGCATATTGCATTGTGTTGTAGGTGAGGCGTTGGCAGAAGCCGGCTATGACAATTTTGCTCCTGACGAACCCACGATCACAAAACCAGTGGGAATCCACTGCGGATGTGTATTTCGTACAGGACTCTTGTGCAATTTTCCATGCGTGGAAGGTATTGCACCTTTTATTTGCGAGAAGAAACCTAATAGCTTGGTTTGCATAGACGAGGAGGAGTATTAAGTAGTCATGCTAGATACAATATTATTATTTATATTATTATATGGTATTTCAGTAATAGATATTATTTTTGAAAAAATAAAGTACATATTGGCATATCTGATGTTTTATTTGTATCTTTATAGTCAGTTTTCTATAACCCAATGCAAGACAGAGATCTCCTCCCTTTTGTACCGTTATTCCTAGCCCTGTCCTCCAAATCTACGCCAATCCTTTCCTGTATTATTAAAATTGAGGGCCAGTACTCTGCCCACATGTCTGTTACTAGTTTTGGGTCACCATTCTGTCAATATCTAACTCAATCTAGTATATTTTTTTCTTAAACGTGTCTTACCCACTGCTACTTCAATAAAGAAGTACGTTTTATTAATATCTTGGATTTTTGTCTCTCATCTAATCTCGGTGTTTCTTAAATAATCGTTCAATGTGATGTCTAGCATAGCCCGCCTCAAAGCTACGACATGGTCAAAGAGAGTGATGGTAGTTCCAGTTAAGTTTATTTAAGGTTAGACGGTAAACTTCTTAGTTATAACCTCAACATTGTGACCACACAATATGATAAAAAATAATAGAAAGGAACAACAGAGAAAGAGAATTAAATAAAAAAGACAACCCCGCTGAGTTTCTTTTCCGGGTCTTAATGGAAGCCGCGTTCCAATCCGATGGTAGATTAGTAACTAGATAAGATAAAACCACGCAGGGTTTATACACGATAAATTATTTGAGTTTGAACATAGTTAATTACCTACGGAGCCCTAAAAATTCAAGAAGATATACAATACGTCGAAATTAGATATTTAATTAAGATAAGTGGTACAGCTCTAAGCAACATACAACTAAAATACAATCAAGTCTTTAATAAAACAATTATGGTTGAATCTAACGAGGCGTCACATTGTGGTAACGCTCCTTCTAATTAGTTGAACTAAGTTTAACTTGAGCGTCACAGCTGACGTGGTTTAGCTAATAGAGCACGCTAACTTTGTAGTTCTAACTTTAAACAAGAAAGGTGAGTTGAAAATTTATGACGGTGCGATAGCACAGTGGTTTGTAAAGAAGTTTTGATGGTAACTAAATAAATATCTGTTTGTTGGTCTTTTCAATCTGCCATTGTTTGTAATTTAGTTAATAAAACATTATAATTTTTTTAGAAGCTTCTATTGAAGAATATATGATCACGAGTTTCTGCAGCTACATTCCTGCTTCATCAATAGACGTTGGATCAGTACCTAGTGCCATCTAGTACTTTTTAATACATGTTCTAAAAAGTATAAGTTAGCAGTAGTAATGATATATAAGTAATAAAATATAAGTAGGTATGAGAGATTACTTTTTAAAAAACGTCACCCCATTCTAGGAATTCCTGTATCCTGTGTCGTTTTCAAACATAAAATTGCCAGATTGAAACAAATTTTTGTGGGTTCCACAAAGAATTAACCTGTGCGAGAATTGAATCCGCGACTTCTTAATCCAGTAGACAGAGTGACTTAAGCTCTAAACCGCTGGACGAAGCCTTCCGACTAAGAGTTGAATAATAAATTCTTACAATTCTTTTATACTGCGTGCAATAATAGTTGTTGTCTTATAAATTTTATTTTTGTTTATAATTTGTAAAGTGTACCAACTATAGTGGTTGATCAACCATTACATAAATTACTTAATTCAACAATACGAATTAACAGTTTCCTTAAAAACACTACAATCGATGTCCTAATAACACACGAAAGTAAAAATAGCATTAAGTACTTCCAGCAAACAGCGAAAATACAACAGATACTTTTTTTTCTTTTTAATCAAAGTCGTGACTCGAAACCTATATTGCACCTTAAACGCACGGATCACGGAAAATTTTCCAGCAAAAACTCGGATGGTCGAATGAAAAGTGGTGTAGAACAAACAAAGCGATATAAGTTAACACGTAAAGAGCATGTTGAAAAAAATAATGCATATACAGCTCGTGTTGGTCAGTGCAGCGGAACGGTACATAAAAATGATCAAGCAGCCATAGCAGGACCCATTAGACAAGTAGCCATCGGTGCAGATGGTTTACGAACAGGAGGCGTGACATACAAATGGATTGGTGAAGTATTGTGACAAAGTGTGCGTGAAATAGACGTTAGTGATCAAAATGACTGCTTTAACACTAATCGCGTTGATGCTGGTAGGCAATGCCATGGCATTGGTTAAACTGGACTGTAATGATAATGCTACATGCATTGATCATATGGCGAAAGAGATTATACGAAGTTTGAAGCAGCAGAAGAGTGTAAAGTTGTTCGATGCTTTTACGATAGAGCCGTTGTCAAGGAGGCAGGCGAGGTCGACGGATTGGTGGCTGACGAGATTCCTTGAAGGTCACGCCTTCAGTTACGATTGGAACGATTACACGTTTAGGATCTCTCAGCCTGAAGATATGAGCAACGTTTTGGGTTTAGAGATATATCAAGGAAGAACTGCTAAGGGTACGTACCGAAACTACAATATAAATCCAAGTAACTATAGCTACTATACTTGATAAAACGGCCCAATTTTAAAGTTTTTGTCTTTAATAATAGGACCATATTAGCTATAATATTATAAACACATAATTTTATCAGAGTTAAGTTACACAACCCTAACATTGACGTGATGTTTTACTATTTTTTATAGAAATAATGAATTTATATAAAGAAAAATGCTTCTTGAGCTCATTCTATCACAATATACTTTCTAGGTGAGAAAATAATTTTGACTTTAGTTCTAAATAATCTCAGACAACATGAAAGATAAAATTTACTCCAACCAAAACTCAATCAATACTTATAGCTATTATTACTATAGTAACAACTTCTATTATAAGAATTATGGAAAAGTATTCCTTGAAATATACTCGTATTATGTAGCCTTGTAGACAACATAAAAACTGCCAATGCTATACCAGTATTTTTAAATCAACATGCTTCAGAAATATTTTTGACTGATCATGAATGATCATTTATTTTAATTTCCATTGCAAACCGATAGAAAGTCGGAATCATTACCAATCTCTTATTAACTGTACTAGTATGAACAGATTAATGCTTGCACATTGTTAATTCCAATTCTGGCGCATGCTTCGTTGGGCGCATCCGACCGTTAAGTCATAAAGCGTGGTGTATATGATAAAACATTTAGAGACTATCACGTATTAAATTGTATTATGTGAATACAATTTTAGCAAATTAACTTCATGCTTCTAGTTATTTGAAGCTAAGACCATACTATAGTATACGGTTTATTTTTGATAGTTTAGGAAGGTTTTGTTGTTCAATAAGTACAGACTGTATTAATCAAATAAATGTTATTACTTATTATTTCTTTGATTATTATAAAGAATTAAGTAACCTATATTAATAATTTTCTGTTTATATAAAAGTTTACGAGCATGATTAATTGAATCATCAAGCTTTGCTTGTCTTTTTACATATTTTGTTACAAGAAATTCGATAACATAAACAAACCGTTTATCGTTAAAAATTTTGTGAACCACTTTGTCCCGACCAAAGATCGAATCTCGCGACTAATTCATCCAAAGAGCCTTAGCCATAGCCGTCATTAATTTCTTCTCTTTCTTTAACGATATATGCATGAAATTAATTTATATTTCCATCACCAAATACATTCTGTCTTATTTAATTGTCAAGTAAGTCTCGGCAACTGGAAAACCGAGCCGAACTATGAGAGTGGAGGAAGTTAGAAGAGAAGAGATTTAGATTCATAAGGAAAGAATTTGTTAGAACTCTTCCTACCAAAAAGATCTGATAGATACATAGATTTATATATATATATCTGATCTGATCTATATAGATACATGGATCAACCTAGAATGTGAACTAACCGTTAGCATTGTCATGTTGTTGAGCAATTAAATCAAGGAAATTACTATACGTTCCGGCTTTCCTGGCCGAGAATTCAGTTAAAAAGATTTTCTTTTTCGTGGCCCGCTGGTCACGGTGAATTGATAAGCACGAGTTAACACGCGTTTTGAATACTGATTTTATTTTAATCCGATTGAAAATTGTATTTTGATTAGATGTTTTTATGGTATAGAGATTTGGAAACATTATTCCGATTAGATTTAGCCATTTTCTTATGCAGTTGGTTATATATTTGTTTGATTTATTCGTCTCGTGGAGGGTACATGTTAATCCTTATTTCGCTAAAGTCTTTAAGCGGGGCAAGCTCTAGTATTTAATACCGAAGTATTAAATAGCCTTAGAAGGGACGTCACGTCATTGGTGCCAGTTATCACTTTATGCAGTAGTCGTTAATTCGAGTTGATAGCCTTATGGGTGGGTTGATAGTACAAGGGTAATAACAAATACCGTCACGCCTACATCCCCAAGCGGGGATGGGAAAGGTGTACAGTAAAATCCACATGTCAACAATGATGTTAGGTCCTTGTAATATAATATAATAACTATAATACGAGATAGTAATAAAACTATAATACGAGGCGCCTGTTGCCATATACCGGGCACACTTCCAAATGGACTGCTACTGAGCATTTTCGATGGAAAAACTCCAAATACTTTGTACACTCTAGGATACAAACCCAGGACCCCAACATCTCTAGCTTCACCACGTGAACGATCAACAAAGCATTCTATTATATAGGATATAGACATTCTGTTACAAATCAAGGTGAGAGAGAATACATCATACACCATTATACGAACCCAGTGCGCATTAGTGGAGGCAAGTTTATGGCCACACATCATTGAAACGTTATTGGAACTAATCCATCCGCCGAAAACTTTCAACCGGGTCATACAACTCACACATAAAGTGGTAACCGGAACCAATGACTGAAATCCTTCTAAAGCACGGAGATACACGAATATGATTATCTTTCCTCCCATTTTCAATATCTATGCTCTAATCATAATAAACATCTTCGTTCTTCTAATAATCGTCTTCTTCAATGCCCTCAACGCCCTTCATGTCTATGGAACTCACTACCTCTGGATATCAGGATTGGCACAAATTGCTTATCTTTCAAAAGTAAAGTTCAGGATTATCTGCACAAAGCTTTGGCGGAATCATCTCAATATTAATCTCAATATCAGACCGAGCCGTCCGCTTGGCCTTGGTGATCGTTAAAAACTCTACGGTCGCATAGCAAGCGCCTTATAAGTTGCCTTTTATCTTAATACCTTTTATTGCTAAAGTTTCGTCTATAGGTACCTCCTTAAACCTTGTAAAATAATTTCCAGTCTGAAAAGCTAGCGTTGTGAAAGATTAACTGTTTTCAGTTTTAGTACTGTAATAATCAGTCTAAACCGAGTTATTTAAAGATAACGGGACTCAATTTGCAAGAAATGATGACTTGCTATTTTCTGTTAAATGGCTAATAAACGTGTTATTTTGTTTAATTTAATTAACGAATATTTGTTGTTGATTCAAACAAATATTCATACTAAACTATAATTTATACTAATGTTATAAATGTGAAAGTGACTCTGCTTGTCTGCACCTTTTTACACCTAAACCCTGGAGGAGAATTTGAAAAAATTTGGCGATGAGCTAGACTGCATATTATGGAAGGATATAGGCTACGTTTGTTTTAAAAACAAATCGATACGATATAATACAGGGTAGAAGGATTGGATTTGTGAAAACTATAAACGAAAAAAAATTACATTTGCAAGCCCAAGCGGGGGTGGCAGAGGTGTTCTGAGTACACTCACTTTTCACCGACGATGTTAGGTGACATGTAATCGAGGGCGAGCCCACTGCCATATACCGGGCACAATTTCAGACTCCGGACACATACCGGAAGTTTTCCAAAGGCCTTTTCTCACATATCGAAGTGAAAAAGGATAGATGATACTCCACGGAGACCCAGTGCGAATTGGGGTTTATGCCCCCCTGCTGTTGATACTTCAGTCTAAAATGGACCCTGGTGATGATCGATGGATTTGGCTTATGATGTATCATCAAAAATGGAATGACAAAACAGATATATAATGTGAAAGTGGAAGAATGTAGGTACCGGGGAAGATCTAGACTATCTTACCACGACCAAATAGACCAAGTCTTATCTGAAGGACAAGTCAAGAGTCTCCGTAACCGGCGAGTGTGTATAAGACGAATTATGAGAGTGGAGGAAGCCAGAGAGGTATGTAAGGAAAGAACCTGTTCGAACTCTGTACTCTCTGCCTAACCCGCAAGGGATCTGGCTGGATGATATAGATAAATCATAAATGGATGATATGGGATTTGTATTTTCTACTTACACATAATGTATTCATTAATGTTTACATAAAATTTTGATGGTATATAGGGTGGAAACGTTATGTATGTTCAGTTCGATTAACGTTCTGAAAGTTCTGTACAAATGTCACTAGGCATCGTTATTTTAATTTGTCATTGAATTCGAGGATCTGTTCGTGTAATATACTTATTAATTAAGTGTTTGAATTTTTCTTTATTTGTAACTCTTGCCAAATTGTATGATTCTAGGTCAGCGAGATACTTTCCCATAGATTTTGATGAATAAGTTTAAATGGCCCTCTCACTTGATTGCATTGACTTAAAAGCATAATTTTTTTACACAAACAAGCGACCGATTTTAGTATTTAATATAAACTTCATGTTAATTCCTCTACCTGTTCCTTATAAAAAGCGTTTTAACCATAGGAAATGGGATATGAGAAGTAATTTAGCCGCGTCTTGTCCGTCTTAACTTGTGGCCACATGGAAAAATCTATGTGATATAGTGCCTAAAGATAGTGTAAAAGCCTTCCAAAACTTACTAAAAACAATTTTAGTTGCACACTTATCATAATTCCATAACCGTTTTACCGACATATCTATATTGTAATTGTTACTAACGTTAGGATTTACTATCACTACATGTATAGTTACTAACAAAATCAACCCCGCCGCGTCTGTCTTTCTGAACGCAATAATCTCAATAACTACCCAACGGATTTTCATATTATTTTCACTAATATACTGATTGATTCAAGAGGAAGGTATATGTGTGTAATTCACCCGTGCCGGGGCGAGTCACTAGTACAATTATAATGTGAGATGATGGGAACTTTGGGAGTGTGGTCTAGTTGTATGGGACGAATTGCACTATCCACCGTACTAGTGATCACTGTATTAATAATAAACCAATACTATTATTTGCGAAAAAATTTTACAGCAATAATATGAGTCTATGTATTTCTGCGTCTTTTTTAAACTGTGCATGTATGGCAAAAGGGTGACAGTTGTTTTGAACAAAATCGTCCGTTTTTTCTCTTCTAGCGTATTTTTATGACGATTAATGTGGTGTTAACCGTCAAACAGATGACACACTGACTGCAAAGTAATTCTACAATGGTTCCGTTATTACTTATTAAAATGAAGAACCCTATAAATATCACTATGTTATCAGAATTATTACTCATGTCTATCTATAACCTCAAACTCAAATAATTTATTTTGTATAATCCCTGCGGGGGCACTTACAAATAGTCATTTTACATTTTTTTTAAAAGATTTGTTTAAGATTTGTTTAAGATTTTTCCGGGATAAAAGTATACTACGTTTTAATCGAGGTAATAAACTATGTGCCAAATTTTATCCAAATCCATTCAATCGTTTTTGCATGATTGAGTAACAAACATCCACACATCTAAACATACAAACTTTCACATTAAAAAAATTTGAAGTAGGATTTTACTTACGTAAATGGTTCATAAAGTCGTATTGATTTATTAATAGAATTAAGAAATAAATAGATACTATAGAAGCAACATGAAGAGAATCTTAATTGTTCCAAAACGTTGAACAGAACAAGAGCGAAAATCCTTTTATGAAGGAATAACATGGTTGCAATGTATTTTAAAACATAATATAAGAGTAAAGGCGTAATAAAGACTGCATAAGGATAAGGTATGTGTCGATCTTTACTGATTTGCTACAGTGGTATGAAACATGAACGAGAACTACAAGATTCGAAATGGTTTACAGAACAAAATGCCTTATTTGTATCTGAATCTTTACCTTACATTTACCTGTCAGTATACAAAGGTAATCTTAAACAACAAACAAAATGCTTCATAGTTCATTCCAATCTTAGAAAACTTGCCGTCTCACAGAACGAATTATTTATTCATTCTGTGAGACGGCGCGACGCGATGTCCCTCGGTGAGCTGACTGTGCTTGAATTTACCTGATTCCAATGTTCCAAATGAGACATATTGAGGAATCCAAATATCTGTTATTGACTTCCAACAGTGCAAAGATTCGAATAGATCTTGCCTAGATATTTATATAAAAGATCCAATCGAATCTTTGCGCTGTTTCAGATACAAATGATCGAATCTGAACAGTGAGGCACTTGTGCCATGTCTAACAAGGATACCATATGAACTTTGTGTAAATGTTTGGTGGGTTGATCCAAGGCAAGATCAACCCACCGTCTTGATGTCTGCTACTAACAATGTCTGCTACTAACAATGCAATTAGTTTGCCACCTTCTGGGCCGCATCAATATTATTATAATCATATTTTCCGTCGAAACGCTAAGAAGAATAAGAAGCAACTGTGCACTGTATCTTGGAACTAAGCCCTGATGTCCTCGCGGCGGGGAAAAATACAAAAGTGGGCGGGGTCCTCTTTAGTCCCGCGCAATGACACGATTGTATATGGAAATGTAATAATGCCATCTCCTCTCTGTAAACATTTCACGTAGTGAACGGTCCGTTTGAAATTCTGTACTTTTTGTCTACCTTGGCTAAAGGCTCTGGCGTGATGATATAGATAGATAGGAAGATTTACCATTGCCTGACTGGTACGGTACTTGTTAAAAACGATCACAGGGTTTTGAAATCTAATCCTAAGTCGGACAATATGTAATTTTTATTGTTAATATATACGGCTTTTAAATAATATGATAATAAAAAATTATTGAGAGGGTGATGCAAAGATTTGTTCCGAGCATCGAACCTACCTACCCGTGAACTAAGGCTAGTTCACTAGGCTAGGCACGAGATCAAGCTAGTTTTGCAGGCGCAAAGCATGCTTGATCTCATCATAGTGCTCGTAGCAGAGTTTAAGAAAGAAAGAAAGAAAAGTTAATTTGGCAACGAGTGCGATACGTTACAGACAGTATATTACATGTTTCATCATTTGTGGCAATAATAATTAACAATCGTGGTTGCAGTAAGTGTGATTTCGTTACAAAAACGGACCCAACTCAGCATAATGCTGGCTGTTTAAGCAACCAGCGCTGATCTTCCGTTGAGCTGTTTGGTGATGTCACGGACGTTTACATTTCATGACAAATAACATAAATAAATGTGTCAAATTAAAAGAAAAACGTAACTTAACGTAAAGATGTGCGACTGCGAATAATCCGACTATTCGAATCATCTACAACTACTAATTTCCTAATTCGACTTGAACATTAGTAATATACTATTTTTTTTAAAATAAATTACGACTACTAATTAGTAACTACTAATGGCGATTCAAATAGATTGTCTGCGACCCGCACATGATTATAAATGAATTATTCGAATGATTCGCCGCTCTTCGCACCAATTCCGCGCCAAAACGAATTACGTGTGCGAGTGAGTAGGAAAAACTATAACTAAATAACAATGATCTTACTGGTTTGTGTTTAGATGCGTTTTAATAAAGTTTCTAGTTAACATTTTAAATATAATCCGCGCGCGGTAATAAAGTGCTGAATGAAAAAATCTGTTAATAGTCCTTCTTTTGAATAGCGCTTACAGTGCTTTTGTGCAAAAAGCGCCCGTGCGAACGTGGGAGTAGGCTGCGATTCGAATGATGCTAACTAACTTACATGTCGACAAGTAAATCCATTATTCGTTCGCCGATTTTTTTTTCATTATTCGTTCATTCAATCCAGCCAGTCAGTCGAATGGGAAATGGGAGGAAGTTCGCAACTTATTTTTGTGAATCATTCGAATAATTCAAATCATTATAAATTCGAATTTTTTTTTAATATTCTTATTCTTTTAGGTGCCTTTTAACATTAGTTCAAGCCAGTTCCATCGTATCTTAAATACAGGGTCGTCCTCAATTATTTCTTATTATACACCTATTTAATTATAACTAAGTTATATAACATTTTTGCTTCATCCGACAATGGTTCCGCAAGGAAGATAAAAAATGTTCCTATTTGAGTCCCATTTATTTTTAATATATTTATTATGTTACTTCGAATGATTCGAATGCGATCATTTGGAGTTGCGCATCTATCTTAGCGATCCCTAAGCTTAAGCAGAGTTCTGCTTAGTCATTATAAGATGGGTGATCGTAAGTTGCATATCCGTCTCGCAGTTGTCAGTTTAGGTGGTAATGATTAAGCTTAATGGGTGGGTTGACAGGGTAGTGGACACAAACATGGTTCCTCCGCACCGCACTGGGACAGCGTGGTGGAGTGTGAACTTTTCTCTTTCACCTCCATTTGGGAGAGAGGACAAAGACCCATCAGTGGGAGAGAATAGGCTGGTTCATAATTATGAATTCAGAATTATCATACTAGAACTTTTCTTTTATTAATCAAACTCAAAGAATTTGTTCTACATTTGTTATAGAAGTTAATCCTACAATTTTCTTTGTATTGTTCAGCCACAAAATGAACTGAATTTTGACATTATATTGATTTTACTCAAATTTAAAGTTATTAGTATCACAAGGATTCTCATTTTGAAGTAATTTGCTTCCATTCTTCTGTAATTTGAACTTTATCTCACTATTCTGAAGGTTTAAATTCATTATTAAGTTTGGTTTCGCTTCGCTATGTTTAATTAATAAATATAAAAACAGTTGACACAAAGGATTTATTAGAAGCGTCGTGGATCATTAATTTAGAACAGAGTACTTAGCACGAATAGATTGGCGTTAGCGAAACGCTATGGAGTTGATAGCGCACTCTTCTCGCACTTACTCGCGTACCACTTAAGGGGGCATCCATTAAATACGTGAGGTGTCCGAGGGGGGAGGAGGTCGAGTCGAATCTCATCTTATCTTACTTTGGGGAGAGGGGGGTCTCGTCTCGGTAACTCTTTTTCTCAAGAAACAGCAAAATTGCAAGAAAATAGTATTTAATTAATTAAAAGATTTACTAAAATATGGCCAAATCATATTCAATAATACTTAACGAGATTTTTCAAACGCCGCAAAGTTGCACAAATCCTTAGACGATTTAAGTATTTTATTGTTTACTTTTCACTGTAATACTAGTCTACTTTCTCAGAAATCCTTAAAAGTAGTCTTAAATAAAAATAGTAAGCAAATTATTTCTTTTTCTTTTTAGAATAAATCCGAGATACGACATACATGCATTTTGAAAAATCTCACGTGAGATTGGATGGAGGGGGTTGAGCCAAATCTCACCAAGAGGGGTTTCAAAAAATCTCTAAAATCACCTCACGTAATTAATGGAGGCCCCCTAACGTGACAGCACACTTACTCGCTAGCGTCATGCTTACGTCATTTTTGTCATGCTAAGCACTCAGATATCTTGACACGATCATATTGACGTTACTGTAACTCTATCGAGTTGATATGCCATCCTTTCCACACTGCAAATTTAGTAAGTAAAGAAGAAGTTGACAGCACGCTTTCTCGACAACGTTACGCTATCTTCAATCTGTTTGTGCTGTCTTTAGAAATATTTTGTACAGTGTTTTGAGAAGATTTTAGGATCATATTTTACTGGAGGCTGATTATAGTAACAAAATTCTGCTTGACTCGTCGAATAGCGTATAATGTGCGTAGCGCTCTCGAGGTCTTGAGTTCGAAGCCTTGGTCGATATTGAAAATTTGTTATTATTAGTCCGATGTCTGGAACTGTGCCCAGTATATTGACAATAAGGTTCGTTCCTTTTAGTTATTTCATCGGAACCTAGCATCGTTGCTAAAAAAGGGGTATACACAGTACATCTCTGTCACCTTCGCGAGGTGAGTTTAGGCATTACGGTGTTTATTGCTATGGATTTTGTCGCGCGCCAAAACTTAAAACCCTCGCGCCAATACCGCGTCTGCGCGCGGCGTCCCTTTTAACCCCTGCACCGCTATATACCACTCATCGCGCGCTGTACCGCTGGTAATATGGGCCAAGTACCTACCGAAGCCCACCCCCCGCGCGCGATGATCGTGCGACCGGCCGCAACCAATAAGAAGCCGGCGGCCATTTAGCTTGCGCTCCCGCGCCTCGCGGCCGTTGCGAGATCCGAGCCGGCGACCCATGCATCCCGGACAACATACGACGCTAGAGCGCCTAGAACCCACATTTAAAGTGAGTGTCTCCACTACTTTCCCCAATCGACTGAGCTATCCAGGCGTAGAGTTATAATTTTTAATTGAAAATTAGGCTGAAACAGAATTCTGACTACAGCCGATCTATGGCTTATAACTGTTGTTACCAATTTGTCTAAAGCAAAAAACTTTAAATAATATAATAATATCAGCTTATAATGTCCCACTGCGGAGCAAATGTCTTCTCCCACAAGCAGAGGCGAGAGAGATTAAGTCAAACTCCGCCATGTGGACCCAGTGCGGATTGGTAGAGGTGGAGAAAAAAAATAAAAAAGAAGACGTCAATAAGTAACTTTATCATATTGGACGGACGAGCTTAAGCCGCTCCGCCCACTGTGTCTAAGAGTCGCGGGTTCGATTCCCGCATTGGACAAATCTTTGTGTGACCCACAATAATTTGTATAGTTGTATAGTAGGTAGTCTGGGTATTTGTGTATGTGAATTTTCATGTTCATAAAATGCTCCCACAATACAGGAATAACTCCCATTGTGGGGCTACGTCTTTAAAAACATATATTAATACTAATTTTGTGCGTTAGTGCGTGTGTGATCTACGGTGTTGGCCGCGGGGCCTTAACAGCTTCACCAGACAAGAGTGTGAGCACTACCCTCAAGCCAGAAAGGCAAGGGGGCAACTAGCTAAAAGGCGCCTCAAGGAGGAACGGCCTCGGCTTCGGCAGTCTCTATGGGGGAGGGCATGAACGTCGCTGTGGTGGTCTGCACCGGCTGCCAGGTAAGCAATTCTTCGACCTTACTGGCGAGGTCGGTGTCTGATCCTAAGTCTAATTTAGTGCGTTAAAACACCTATACCAATAAAAAAATGACCCTGAGGATCAGCGTGACTTGTTAGCTGGCCGGTAGATACCATCGTTGTTTCGGATTTTCATCCTAACTATATTCGGATAGGTCAGTAGGTACATGTTACTTATTGAAGTGTCCTTTTTATTAAATTTTTATAACCAGTGAACGGTACGCATTGGATATATTACCTGGGCTTTCGGTCCATGATGGCTAAAATGACATCGTATATATTACGTTTGTAGGTCCTTTATTGTCGGCCTATACAAATAGAGTTGTATTAGGCGCTGGCTTTGTGATACTGTGGTGTTCATAGTGATCACCAAAGATAAACAGCGATTGGCTTGATCAGTAGTGTTGTAAAAACGCTTGAGTCGGCACTTAAACGCTTGAGTCGACGTTCAAAATGTTGCTAAACGCTGGAGTCCAGAGTAGAGTCGGTTACAGAGCGCTAGAGCAGTGACTTGAGCGTTTTATTTAAAACGCTCACTAGAGCGTTGCGCTCGACATTCAAACCGTGCTCAAGCGTCGAGTTTTATGGATGATTTTGAGTCATGTTCATACATTAATATTTACTGCGTGGAGTACCTTTTTTTCTTAATTAACTTGCTCTGTTCGTATGTCTGTCTGTCTTTCCAATACAAAGTTATCGTTAGTTCAAAGGTAGTTTGTGATCTACTTTTCAAACACTTGCGGTTCTCCGATTGACCTGAAATTTAGCATACGTATATAAGTTTAAACAGACGAATTAACGCAGTAGTTAAGAACTTAAGCCGCTCCGCCCACTGTGTCTATTAGTCGCGGGATCGATTCCCGCGCGGAACAAATCTTTGTGTGATCCACAATAATTTGTTTCGGTCGAGGTATTTCTGTATGTGAATTTTCATGTTTGTAAACGCACCCACGACACAGGAATAAATCCTAGTGTGGGGTTACGTTTTTATTAAGAAAGAAAAGAAAAGTTCGGGTAATGCAATGTATAGTAAGTAACACAATGTATACTTAAGTACTTACTCAAGTATATAATATTAGCCTATACTGCCCAATGGTGGGCAACGGCCCTCTCTCACAAATAGAGTAAAGAGAGATTAGGTCATACTCCACCACGCGGACCCAGCGGCCACCAGCTGTTGGAACTTATCAAACCACCTATAAGGCTTCCAACTCGGCTTAAGGACTACCACAATAAGTGGTAACCGGGACCAATAGCTGAACGTGCCTTCCGAAGTATGGAGACACTCGAGTATGAAAATGTCACAAACGGTCACCCATCTTAGGCCGACCGAGTCGATCGCTGCTTAACCTTGGTGATCGGTAAGAACACCGCGATCGCACAGCGCTGTGAGCGCCTCAGCGCGCCTTACTCAAGTACTTCACAACAGCTCTAGGTAGTGCCCAGGGTCCGATGTTGAAACCGGAACGTGGCTATAGGAACTATTTAAATTAAACACCTATTTAAATTAAGCAATATCGTATTGGACTCGTTGAATTTACTTTGACAATTGTAATAGATCTTGATAATAAACAGGATTTGATGATGAAGTCGGAAGCAGACCATATAAGTTCCAAGAATCAAAATACTATCTATCATTACGCCAGATCGCTTGCAGGGTACCGTGTTACCCCGCAAAATACTAACTTAATAAAATAAAAAGAAAATATCTGTCTTATCTGATGGAAAAGTCAAGAGTCTCCGTAACCGGCGAGCGTGTATGAGACAAACTATGAGAGTCGAGGAAGCCAGAGAGGTATGTAAGGAAAGAACCTGTTGGAACTCTGTACTCTCTGCCTACCCCACAAGGGATCTGGCGTGAGGTTATAGATAGATAGATAGATAGAAAAAGAAAATATTCATTAACCATGACCATCAAATCAGTGTGTTTTGGTCGGCTATCCTTTGCCCAATGCCGTAATAGCAAGCACACCTAGAATCACAAAACATCGTCCATTGCACCGACAAATCCTTTGTCGGCGCTTTTGATGTTTGTGTCGCAAAAGTGGTGTATAGTATAATATATTCTCTTAACCGGCGTGAAGGTGTGTGTGAGTAATAGTTAAATTTAAAAAAATCGTTTGTTTCAGAGTAGGTATCGCGCATACCCAAACCTTGAGTCTACAAAAATTCGTATTTTTTTGTTATCTATCACCGGGAAGACATTTTCTATTGATATTAGGTTTCCCCTAACAGGTTCTAAATACATATATGAAATACGATCACATACTTAATTACCTATGATACAACTTGCATAAGTACATTTTTGTTATATTTAGGTGTAATATAAACTGTGTGACTACCTCGTTAATCCAGTGGTAAAGCGCATCGCTTGGTGATCATGAAATCCTGAGTTCAAATCCTAGGTCGTACAAATGAAGTTTTTCTAACGAAAACTTCCCAGTATGAGTCCGGAGTCTGGAATTGTGCCCGGTATATGGCAATAGGCTCGCACCCTATTGGTACCTAACATCGTCGGTGAAATGTGGGTGTACACAGTACACCTCTGCCACTCCCGCTTGGGGAATATAGGCGTGACGGTGTGTAAACACCCTCTGCCTAGAAGCTTGCCATATTACTGCATTTGTACTTGCCACAAGAGCTGCCCTTGGAAAATCAGGCATTTATGCAAATACGAGCTTCGTGTTGGTCATTTAAAAAGTAAAAATACCTTTTTTTCATTTATCAAAATTGATGCAAAAATCTTAGTTACTGGTGTTGGGTACGCCTCTGTTATACAGTTGTTTCGGTAGTATACATTAATTTCGATTTTCGAGGATCAAAGCAAAATAAGTTATAACGCTTGAGCACGCAACTTGAGCGTTATAGTCCAAGTCTTCAACGCTCGAGCGTTTACCGCTTGAGTCTTAAACGCTCATAAGCGTCGACTCAGCGCTGAAGCGCCGAGTGCTCATTTTTACAACACTATCAGTCAGTCTGAAGCGGGTGGGCTTATGTGGGATTTCTATTTTGGACCGTCTCTTCAGAAGGCATTTTAAGCTGTTGGTCACGGTTAACACTCCTTGTGGTAGTCGTTAGACCAAGTTGGAAGTCTTATGTGCGGCTCGATAAGTTCCAACAGCAGGTGCATAATACCTTCTCTAACAATCCGCACTGGGTTCGCTTGGTGGAGTATGACCCTTTTTTTCTGGGGAAAATACTGCATAGGACTTCCGCGAGCCTCGGGGGAAGCTTGCGGCGCGTATCGGATTCCTGCTAACTAAAAACCCCGGGGTGGCTGACATCAGCACTTTGAAGGGGCTCGGGGATCTCCGTATGGAACGCACCGGTGCCCCTCTTGTGCCCTGCGCTCTGAAGAACCCGCCATCGGGGGAAGACTTGATAACACGCTTTCCCCCGCACCGACGCAGTGCTCACGGCGACGTGGGCGGCCGTCCTCCTCGGGGTCGCTCGTGAAGGACACTCAAGGCCTCCGCCCCGTGCGTCCGTGACGGCGGAGTATGACCTAATCTATCTCACCTCGATTGGTGAGAAAAGGCCTTTGCCCAGCAGTGGGGCTGTATGTATATACAGCACCAGTTTTAATAAAAATACAAATAAATGATTCTTACCTTTGACTTTCAAGTAATATTGTTATCGTAATAATATATAATACTAACACCGTCACGCCTATATTCCCCAAGCGGGGGTGGCGGAGGTGTACTGAGTACATCCACGTTTCGCCAACGATGTTAGGTCCCATGTAATAGAGGGCGAGCCTATTGACATATACCGGGCCCAATTCCAGACTCCGGACTCGTACTGGGAAGTTTTCGTTAGTAAAACTACACTTCTCCGACCTAGGATTTGAACCCAGGACCTCGTGATCACAAAGCGATGCGCTTTGCCACTAGACCAACGAGGCAGTCAATATCAATATACAATACACAATACTGTGTCAATATACAATACTGTTACTTAATATTTCCTCTTATGCCACGTATTATATACATTTAATTAAATTTATTAATTTGGTTGAACATTTTCGGTAGTGGGTATTTAAAGTATTTAGGCACAAAATATAAATTAATTAAATTATGTATTGTGCCTTTTCGGGGTTGTAAGTCTTAATATATTGTTTGATGTTTGATATATATGAATTACTTTTTGAGCATATTATTTTTGACTGACTGCCTCGTTGGTTTAATGGCAAATAATGCGCGTAGCGGTCATAAGGTCCTGAGTTCAAATCCTGGGTCAGACAAAATGTAATTTTACGATAGAAAAATTTACAGTTTCATTCATCAGTCTGGCATTGTGTCCGGTACAATGGCAATAGACACACTCCCTATTATATGGTACCTAATATCGTCGGAAAAGTGGGTGGACACCGAACACCTCAGCCATAACTGTTTCGGGAATATAGGTGTGACGGCGTTAATTTAGTTTTTGATAATTCTACCCTTTCGGTAAGTGAAAGTATTTTTGAGACATTCCCACTGCGGCTATTATTTTTTTACTCCCGGTTATAGTGGAACCTAATATCTTTATATTTATATATGTAATAAGCCCATACTGTCCCACTGCATGGTAAAGGCAACCCCTCCCTTCTTCCACTCATCTTGGTTTAGTGCAAGCTGATGCCAGTCTTCGTTATAGGAGTCGAGCTCGTCTCGCAATCTCTTTCTGGGTCTGCCTGCCTGGTTTTTGGTTTGAACCGCAGGTCTGCGTTTCTGATACAATCTGTTAACTTGACTCTAAGAATGCTACTTTCAATTGCTTGTTGGCAAACGCCAAAAGTGGTATTTTGACGATCAGTTAATGACCAAGTTTGCGCTCCCTAAGTGAGGGTGGGGAGAATGCACATGTCCATGAGTTTCCTTTTTAATGGAAGAGCTCTCTTCATTTATTGTTTCATTGGCCAATAGTTCTTCCAGGCGTTTTCGGTGCATTGAGCAACTTCCCTATCTTATCTCGACTGAAATAAAACTAATTGGCCAAGATAGTAATATATAAAAGCAGGCTATTAGCCTAGTGGTTAGACCGTTGGACTGCGAAGTCAGGTTTAAATTCAGGTACCACCTCTGTCTTTTCAAAAGCATGTGCGTGTTACAAAATTAACGATCACTTGCTTTAACGGTGAAGAAAAACATCGTGAGGAAATCTACATGCCTGAGAGCCTCTCGAAGGTGTGTGAAGTTCGCCAACCCGCACTAGGGCAGCGTGTTGAACTATAGCCTAAACTGTCTAAGTGGCCACCTCTCAAAGGTGGCCGGGAACCAACGGTAGGACAGTTTCTTAACGGGGCTTACATTATTATATGTAATATCTTCAGCGATGACAAAATGGTTCAAGGACCCGGTGAAGGTTGGAGGTAAAAAACTGGATATGTACAAAGTCGTTGGTTTTCGCGATCTTTGGGAAGCCTTATTTCTACTGTGGCCGATTTTGATAATGATCTTTAGCGAAATCACATTGTACATACACTATTTGCCATCTACCCTTAGAGAAATACTGTCGTGACGGTGTTTTATTTATTGTTTATATTCTCTTTCCAGATGTTTCGGATCCCAATGCGAAAAAATCAAGCAGTAAATCTGAAGAAGATTCCGAAGAGGATAAAGGACCACACACTAACATCAAGTTGGGCTTGCGTAAGTTCTCTTATATCTATCTATCTATATCATCACGCCAGATTCACTGCGGCGTAGGCTCGTATACACAGGATTCGACAAGTTCTTTTCTTGTAGACCTCGCTGGCGTCCACTCTCAGTTCGTCTCATAAGCGCTCGCTGGTTATGGAGAATCTTGACTTGCCCTTCAGATAAGACACAGTCTGATGAGATAGTCTAGGTCTTCCCTGGTACTTACATCCATTTACTTTTGCATTGTATATTTGTTTAGCCGTTCTTTCTGCCGACATTCTTTCGAGGGATACGTTGGAATCCTACCGACTAAAACCCCGAGGTAGCAGGCATCGACATTACATCCCGGCATCAAATCCCGGAGCGCCGGGAGGAACACACCGATGCTCCTTCTTATCGGGGGATACGGTGCACTTTGTAGCTATAATTTTACGCTTAATCCCTCAGTGGGCAAAAGGACAGGCTTCCATGAGGAGGGAAGGTTTTTTTCTATAATAATCCTTCTTGCTGTCATCCATCACATATGTCTATATAGCGGTTTTCCCGCAGTTTCTATTGAATCTCAAATTACCTTATCTTGATCTTAACTTGGGTTTTAAAATGGATATCATATTTATAATAAGCAAACCTGAAAACCACACGGATTATATACCGACCCTACTATTTTAATATTGAGACCAAATTCATACAATGAATAACATAATGAACGGAAGACCTGAAAGTAGTGCGTTCCAAATCAGCAACTTTAAAAAATAAGACCTTAAAAGTTCGTAGCTGTCCAATATTTTGTCGGGTTTTTTGTATAAAAAGCATACCTTTATTTTGCCATCCATCATACGTTAGACCAACGAGGTAGACGAGAAGTAACAATGATTTTCTAATATAGCGTGTGTCGCATTTAGCGTGCGTAGCATTTAGCGTGCTTCGTTGATGAATAGCATTTTAATTTTCTCCCGAACGATTCTACGTACTTCAACGGCATGGTATGTTATGATAATACCATATTTAGCGTCACACTTCGCTGCGTGCACTTTCCTTGTGACTTTTTTTTGTGATTGGAATGGAACGGTTTCACCAATTTGTGAACTGAGGACTTAGTATTAACAGATTAACGTTAGTGTAATGCTATCTGTACCCAGCCGAAAGACGTTCATTGCACGATAAAGGTGTCCTCACAAAGATAGTTACGACGACTAACTGTGTGGTATACCTACACATATAAATTTTACCTGCGATCATCACAAGGTCATCGGTCCATCTTGTAAGCGGCCTATTCTTCCACATCTTCCGGTACATGGTCTTCACTAAGCTTCAACAGCGTTCAGCTGGGTTGGCCTGAAATGAGGGACCGTTTGTACCATTTTCATATTCGAGCATCGCCATGCTTCGAAAGACACGAGCTGTTCTTCCCGGTTACCACTTATTGTGCTGTTCAGTAAAGTTGAGAGATTTGTAGGCGGCTTGATAAGTTCCAACTGCAGGTGGCCATAAATCTGCTTTTATCAATCAGCACTGGGTGGTGTATAATGATCTAATCTCTTTCACCTCTGTTTGTGAGAGCGGGCTTTTACCTACCAGTATAGGTTGATTGATTGATCCTAAAACTCTGTTTTGATTTTTGAACTTAAAGTACTCTACGTGCTGTGCCCGTCTGCCTACCATATACAAGGTGTATCATAATTAACGCAAGACCTAAGACACCCGATTAGATAATCGCTTCACAAATTCCATACGAAAACCAATTTTTCAAAATTCAAATTTTTAACGCCTCTTTTACGCACTTTTATTCCCCAATTAACAATGAAACTTGTACGTGTATGTGTGCGAATTGAGAAATGCGTTTTAAAATACATTTGAAATCTCCGTACTGCTTTGAATCAAGAATAAATTTAGTTTATTATAGACCACTAAGGGGGTAACAGCATTTTTTGCAAATTAAAAAAAAATAATATGCATGAAAAATAGTTGGATACAATTCAGTTATCGATTTGGAACAAACTACGTTTAGGTCTTGCGTTTATTATGCTACACCTTGTATATAGCCCAACTTGCTGTTGGAGGTATTTCTTGACATTCTGAGTGTCTTCAGTCACTAATTGTTAAGAGTCAAAGAGTTGCTTGTCTCAAGGCACCAAGAAAGTTAATAAAATTATATAGATTAAAAATGTATCTACGTCATCTCGTCAGATCTAGAGACTTTTGTGGGTCATAAAAATTGTAATTTAAAAATCTCTGTTGGAACTCCGTACTCTCTGCCTACCCTGCATGGCATCTAGCATGATAATATAGACAGAAACAGATTAAAATTTTCTGCCTTCCTCGTTGATCTTTTGGACTGCATAGTGCGCCTATCGATTAAGCGGTCCTGGTTTTGACTTTTAGGCTGGACTAAATGTAATTTTTCGATAGAAAAATTTCCAGTATCAATCCGGAGTACCGGCAATAGGCTCGCTCGCTATTGCATAAGACATAAAAAAGTCGGCGAAAAGTGGGGTACAAAGTACACCTGTATTATCCCCGCCTGAGAAATATGGGCGTGACAGTGTTTATTGAAAATTTTTTATTTTCAATTCATTATATATTACGCATTCGGCCTTTTTGTTTATTTTAAAAAATTTGATTTAGACCTATGAATAAAAATAAAAAGTTCATGTCCGGCGAAGCTAAAAAATCGGCCCACATCATTCTTATTCATAAACAAAGAAATGTTTAATAAACTTTCATAGAAACCGATTTTTTAATTAAATATCTTTAAGAAATCAAATCCTAGGACGTACAGAAATGAGGTTTAATTGTGCATTGTGCCTGGTAAAAAGGCACATGGTACATCGTCGGCAAAAAGTGGGTGTACGCTATACACCTCTGTTACCCCCACTTGGGGAATATAGGCGTAACGGTGTTTATCTTTAAGAAACTAATACCACCAATATTAAAAGCATGTCTATATTATTTGCAATAGATTAAATGTAACAGTTTAAAAACAAAAATAAGGGCACAAGCATGGGTGTGTTCTTATTTCGAATTATTTGATCCAACCATAGCCAATGTGAGCACGCGTTGAAATGCTGCAGTTTGCTAAAAGTAATATAATAAAAAGATTCATAAGGTCTATAATAATTTCAAAACAATTTCTACATTTGCTAGCCACGAGTAGGTAAAGTGTTAAAATTTATACAAACGCGGCCGATTGTGGGCTGCCATTTTGTTCGTGATCCGCGTTCTAGTACAAATAATCTATAGGAAAACGGCTTTATATTAATTTATTCATATGGTACACGAAACAGGTAACGACCAAAAATTAAAGTTAAGATATGTTATATAGACTCAATACTAGGTTGAGACCTTAGATATAATGCAGAAGCCGCGTCCAGGCCTAATTGCACGCCACGCGGTGAAGCCAAAAGTTCAACAAACGTCCCGCACTCACCTCACTTTCCACCCGCGTAATGTTGGCAGCCTTGAAAAATAAACAATTTTTGGGGTAAAATTTGATGACGATAGAGTAGACGATAATAAAAAAAATGTTGCGATAACGCGTATTTTAATGCATTATAACTTAAGAAATAGATATACTTAAACTAGTACTGTTGGTAGTAATTTAATGTAGGGAAAACATATTTTCATCATCTTAACTAAATATTGAAACGATGATGTAGGTAGTAGTTAACTATATTAAAATCATTTAATACTAGACATAATAAAGTCCTCAGCAAATAAAAGTAAGATAAATAAAATTATTATACTAGCAACACTAACAAAATGGACGCGTCTTTTACTATGACAATTACAAATGGAATAATTAATTCGATATTTAAATAATACAGCACTTGAATGCGCTATTTAGGTATAATATAAGATCCTATCATGTTTCTTTTTCATCTCAACAGCATTTTTAATGGCAGGAATGACACAACACGGCATAATTCAATTTAATTTAACACACGCAAAACACGTTATTCTGTACAACGGTCACGGAGTGACTACTCGCGTAAACGTATAACTATTTGCTTCGCAGGTAGTTATTGGTGCTTCAATTTGATGCGTGCCCGCGGCTTCTGGATTATTTTAATTTATTCTAAATTTGAGACCCAACTCATGCGTATATATCATGACCATATTGTACAGGGAAGAAACGCAAAAAACAAAAATGTAGAAATAATATTGTTACATTGTTCAAATTATGGATCATTTGAACATTGTAACACAATATATTTATAGATGCTGGAGAATTTGATCATTATTTATGTCGCGTTATTAAATAAACCCATTCTTAGCAGAGCGTAGTTATGCAAAAATATTTCAAGAACACATTTGAAATTGTAACGAACTTAGGTTTTATGAAAAGCTGTTAAAGACCAGTTTATTTTAACTATCAGCTGTTGTATTAGAAGATTATTGCATAATATCACTTAATTTCTCTGCCAATTGTCTTCAGATAATGAATGAATGAATTCAGATAATGAATGTACGGGAAGTTACGTAACATCTTCTCGTCCAAAATTCCGCAGTGTCTCAAGACAAAAGTCTGTGACCAGTGTGTGTTGCCAGTGATGACTTACGGCACTGAGACATGGTCGCTTACGATGGGCCTCATAAGAAGGCTCAAGGTCACCCAAAGGGCGATGGAGAGAGCTATGCTCGGAGTTACCCTGTGGGATCGAATCAGTAACGAGGAGATCCGCAGGAGGACCAAAGTCACAGACATAGCACTCACAATTGCAAAACTTAAGTGGCAGTGGGCGAGGCACATTGCTCGTAGAACTGACGGCCGTTGGGGCAGAAAGGTTCTCAAGTGGCGACCACGTACCGGAAGACGTGGTGGCGTGGGCAGGCCGCCTACAAGATGGACCGATGACTTGGTGAAGGTCGCGGATAGAAGTTGGATGCGTACAGCACAAAGCCGGTCGTGGCGGTCTTTAGGGGAGGCATTTGTCCTGCGGTGGACGTCTTTCGGCTGAAGAAGAATGAATGAATGAAATTAAAATCCTTCGAAAACCATGAATGGTTAGAATGAGGAATGTTGGAATATTTACTACAGTCATATAAGCATCTTTTGGCTCGCGGCCAAAATCAAAACTAACGCTGTCATTAAGAAAGATGTCATTTTATGACAGTCGCAGAGTTGCCGTCTGTAAGGAAATATACCCAAGTTTTTTTTTTAAATTAGTGACATACGGACCCACTAGTTGAAATATTTCTATGAAAGTAAGATTTTTTTATTAAATAATAAGATACCGTAATATCACACCAATACCTCCTGTCAATGTTATCTGCAGGCCAAAACATCCTTGTAGCACTATAGAACTATTTCGTCACAGGCGAGCGTGTATGAGATGAATTATGAGAGTGGAGGAAGCCAGAGAGGTATGTAAGAAGCCTGTTGGAACTCTGTACTATCTGCCTGCGTGATAATATAGATAGTAGCAGTAATAGGAAATCTTAGGCATTCCTGGCGATGCCGATGGATGCGGGGGTCGCTAATACCCCATGATTAAGCAGCCTTTGACTTGGTTAGTCGGAGATGAGTAACCGTTCGTGATAATTCCATTTTCGCGCGTTTTCGAGAGTTTTGAGCCAAACCAGCGCATCCAGCAGCGTCCGCGATGGCGTCCATCGACACAAATACTACTGCAGGAACTGATCGCCACCGTGAATTCCTTCGCGGACACGGATGTACGCGTTGGTTTGATCGTACCTTAAGCCGTCGGTCCTAGTTGGATGCCTTATAGGCATAGATGCTTGATACAAGTAGGATAAATGCGGTGGAATTGCGAGCTCTGCGGAAGATGTGCGGAGTGAAGCTGACCCACCGTTCGCAACAGCGTCGTAAGAAAGCGAGTAGGAGTAGGTATGAAAGATAGTATCGGTGTAAAGATTAGAAAGGTTATTCTCAGTTGGTTCAGGCATATAGAAAGAATGTTAAAAAAAATAATGACAAAACAGATATACAATGTGAAAGTGGAAGGATGTAAGTACCGGGGAAGACCTAGACTACCTTACCATGACGAAATAGACCGCGTCTAATCTGAAGGATAAGTCAAGAGTCTCAGTAACCGGCAAGCGTGTATGAGACGAACTACGAGAGTGAAGGAAGCCAGAGAGGTATATAAGGAAAGAACCTGTTGGAACTCTGTACGCTCTGCCAGATAGATTCATCCCAACAGCAGGTATACGAATACAGGTGTGACGATGTTTATTTTTAAAATTGTTGTTTACGTGACGTATCACGTGATTACGAGTTTATGCAAGGATTTTTGTGAGGAATTTAGGAAGAATTTTAGGGTGGCGTACATTTCCTAAAGTATCTACAAATAGTATTATTTTATGACGGTAACTTTGAATTTTTATAGACCGCGATAAAATACGTTTATACCTTTACAAGGCTTCGAAAATATAGGACGGATTGGAGAATAATATTGGAATAAAATTCTCTTCGATTTGTTTGTGTTGATTTATGTGTTTGTAAAAATACTGCTAGAGTTTTTGTTCAAGTCTTAACACGCTAAATTATAATTTAAAGATAACTACGGAAAGAGAGAAAGCGAGAGGGGTATGTAAGGAAAGATCCTATTGAAACTGTACGTTCTGCATACCCCGCAAGAGATTTGATGTAATAGACTATTTAGGATTATGCTGTATAAGATTAACCTCATGTTATCATCAACCCAGATTTGAAAATATTACAACAAAAAATGAACACGGTCACGGCTTTATTTGGCAAGTGGGTGAAGCAAAGGTATTTCTCAATAAAAAAATCACAGTATCACTTTGTCCTACCTAAGATTTCAACCCAGGATCTCGTGATCAAAATCTACTAGACCAAAAAAAAAATTAGTAAAATAAATAAAGAGGACAACCACTTTTCGCCGACGATGTTAGGTCCCATGTAATAGGGGGCCAGCCGATTGCCATATATCGGGCACAATTCTAGTCGCCGGACTCATACTGTGAATGTTTCGTTACAAAAACTACATTTGTCCGACCTAGGATTTGAATCCAGGACCTCGTGATCACAAAGCGATGCGCTTTGCCACTAGACCAACGAGGCAGGCTCAAATATTAGTCTCAAAAAAAGTAATTATTACGTTCTTCTAGTATTATTAGCATTTTATTGGGACCTACCATTATCGGCGACATTTAGATTTACACAGTACTACTCTGCCACCCTAACTTGGGAAAAACAGTCATAACGGTTTGTTTTTTTCTTTATTTTGAGATATAACCGTAAAGATTTATTATGAAACTACCCAAACATACAGATTTTTTGTAATCCCCATTTTTTTCCACATAAATTTATGGCAGTCATAAATTTTTATAAAAAACTATTCTATTTTATTGAAGATACCCAATAACGATATTCACGCAATGGAGTTAATAGGTAATAAATTCAGTTCTTGAAGTAAACAACTCACTGTATTTCATAGATTTATCATAACAATGCTGGATATAGTAGGTATAAACTTTGTTTAGCCTTATCCTACTAGTATAATAAATATGATATAGATGTTTGGTATTTAATCACGCAACAGCTAAACGGATTTGAATGGTTGGATATTTGGCACAACGATAGCTTATTACCTGCATTAACACAAAGAATAAGAAGACACATAGAAGCTAGTAAAACATATTTTTTCACCACGTCCATGTTAAATTTAGACAGGAACCCAACATTTTTCCGGGATAAAAAGTATCCTGTGTGTTAATCCAGGTAATAAACCATATGTGTGGTAAATTTTGTCAACCATTCAGCTGTTTTTGCGTGATTGAGTGTAAATAATACAAACTTTCACATTCATGATATTAGAAGGATAAAATAGAGATTTCTTTTTGACTAGGCAGTATCAAATAAATGCATTTCGTGCCAGCTTCTTCCCGAAGATGTAAGAAGAGGTGTATATAGTGTACCTAATTTCTCCCATACACTTTTGGTACAGGAGGCCCAAAAGTGTAATGTGGGACCAAACGTGTTATCATTCTTTAGACACATCATTAAAATTTGACTTTTTCAAAAAAGTTCTCGCAGACATGACGGTTTTCTCGCGATGTTTTTCCTTCAGTGTCTGCCAAAACAGTGTATTTTATGAAGAATATATAAATACATGAGCATCAATATTCCAAACGGGCTAGTAAGAGACTTTGAATTATTTTATTATGCAAAGGGTGAGGCCGAACAAAACAATCAACTAAAACAGCCCAAAATACTTTTTACATTTACTTAACTACCACAGACGGCAAACAATATGTTTTTCAAGTGTATGTATGTATATTTCATTTCTATACTCCATAGTCTAATTGGCGACTTGAAAAAATAGACGTACACACATTTGAAAACCATTATCATCCTTCTAGGGTAAAAACAACACAGTTTCGGGGATCAGAACAAAATTGACAATATCCCTACATTCTGTTACATCCCCGATTCCCACGGCTATATTGCTGAATTTCAGTTCCCACATCCATCCCAATTTCGTAAAATCCATTCAGCAATCAGCCTTTATAAACCCCGGGTTTTCAAATTAGTAATTAGTCTAATGGCTGTCCAACTACGGACTTGGTTTTTCTCTGCCGGTTGCCCCAGCAGTGAACACTAACCTATAAATGGGTCTAAATTTGGCAAAGACCTTCAGGAGGTCACACCTGTTTGCGACAACGCACCGTGTTACCAGTGCAGTATAAATTGTGAGGATTGTGGAACAATAGTGTCTAGCAAAATTGTTAATTTTTTTAAGTTCAATAAAATTTAACTTGCAATGTTTATATGACTGTCTGTCTGTCTTTCTGATTCCAATCTTGTGATCTTGCTTGTTTCAAGCACTTGCGGTTTTGGACAGCGGATATTTGGCATACCTATATAAAGTCGATGTCAATGCAATATTATGGTACAATGGAGGTGGTCTGATGATGGAGTTGGAAGGCCATAGGAACATTTGAACTAAACAACGCAAACCCCCCGTGTTTAGGCTCGTTAGATTGGTATTGGTATGTACTATACTATATACAACCAGATAGTGTTCAGGGTCTGATAATGAAGCCGATAGGTGGCCAATAGAACCCGGATGATGTCTAAGATCTGATGATGGAGCCGGAAGGTAGCCATAGGAACTCCTCAACTAAACAAGATATCTTCGTTGTATTTTGCTATATACTAGTAGTAAAGTGCTGGAATGGCAAACAGTATATTTTTTCAAAAGCACTACAGGCCTGCAACACCACGCGTTGCAAAAGCGTCAGTGCGAACGAGGGCTTACCTACTCATTTATCCCCCACTCTCCAAACTCGAACTTTCTTTTTATGATTACAATAATATCGGGAACAGATAGCACGAATTTTTTTCATAATTCATATCACGCACACCTCGGTATGCCGTTTAGCAATAATTAACGGTTTCCTGGTATCGCTGCCGAGTTGTAAATCGACTTTCTTTGTAACCGGACGCGAATCGATTTGACATTTATCGGAACTCGAGCGTCACTAACGATTGTACTGTCGACACGAAAAGTCGTTCGTTAGCATCGATATCTTATTTGTACTAGAGTAAAAGTGACGAGCCGACTCAAATGTGGGTTCATGTGGTTGATCTCGACCAAATCTCTCTCAGATTAAAAATAAATACATATTTTACAAGCGTTTATTTAAATTGCATTGTTCGTATGCCCGTCTGTCTGTTTCTCCGGTTCAAATCGTGTGATCCATTTTTCAAACACTTGCGGGTATCCGACTGAGCTGGAATCCGGCATATGTATGTAAGTTTGGTGACAATGCAATAATACGCTACCATGGAGCTGGCCTGATGATGGCGTCGGAAGGTGGCCATAGGAACATGTGAAATATACAACGTAACCCCCTCGTGTTTAGGCTTATTAGATTGGTATTGACTAGCACATACAACCATATAGTGGTCAAGGTCTGATGATAAAACTGAAAAGTGCCCAATGGAACCACCCAACAACACAGTATAACCCCGCCATGTTTGGGCTCGTTAGATTTATCTGGACGGGTACTTTTGACTCGGATGGTGTCGAGAGTCCGATGATGGAGGCGAAAAAACTATAGGGCCTTCTCAACTATAGTATTTTTAATGAAGGAAGGGTACTGTGACAGTTGTAAGTGTCAAAAAAAACTTTATTGAATGGCAATAAGAGGCATGAACTATTCCTATACTTATGGTGTTATATCTTTAGACTATTGAATTAAATATTAATTTCGTTTGACACTTAGAACTACACATCTTATGTGAAAAATATTATAAGCAAGATATTTTCATGTGATTTGGTATAACAGCTTGTTTATAAAAATATATTTTTAAATTAAAGTTATTTAATCGTATCCCTGTACCAGGAAGAATTCCTGCGGAGATCAAACCCGTGTCTACTTGATCCAGTGAGCGGAGTGGTTTGTTCTTAACCAAGCCGTCCGTCAAAGTGCTTTTTACCTTTACCCAGCAGTGATAGTAAATGTTGACTTTTTACATATAAAAAATATTTTTTTAGTTTTTTAAGTTCCCGACACTTTAAGTGCTTTGCAGCACTCACGGTCGCGGGAGAGACTGAGGTGTTTGACGTCCAAAAGGCCAGGGTACCGTAAAACTTCTTAATTATTTTTGTTGCTCCGATCTACACAGAATGATCTCATGGTGTTTTGACGTTTTGCAGTATCATGCTTTGTTATATTAAGTATCGGATCCAAAGTAAATACTCCAACAATGCAATGTATACAAAAAGAATTGTAAAAATCTCATTTTTAAATTGAGTAACCGTAGAGTTTCTTGCCCTTCTCCATTTGACTTTCCGAACATCCGTTCGGCAAGTTTTCAATAATCAATATTTTTCTCTTTTTGAACATTCATTAGTGTTTTTGGTCTACATGAAAAAAAAAACTTTTGATTTTGAAATTTGAAAACTCAATATCTGATTTATTACATTTATCTTATTTCAAATTCCAGGAAGAAGACACAAGAAGAAGGTGATGCAAGTGATCATACCGCTGATATTCGGCATGAAGTCCGCTGGCATGGTCATGTTCGCGTTCGCACTCGTCACGGCATTAACCCTGAAAGCATTCATCGCCAGCAAAATGGCCCTCATCGTCACTGTTGGGATGGCACTGAAGAAACTGTACGAGACTTATGGCAGTGGGTGAGTAGATACTCGAAATCAGAATATAGTAGTTTCCTATTGAATATACTGGTGTGGTTGGTACCAGAACTTCAATTTGATGCCTGCCATGATGATTGCCAGTAGATCCCTCTCCTCAAATTGAAGTTCTGTGGTCCTATATAAGTAGGGTCTGAGAGAGTAGAGTCCGGTCTGGGTATTTGTGTATGTTAATATTCATGTTTGTAAACGCACCCACGACACAGGAATAAATCCTAGTGTGGGGCTATGTTTTTCATAAAAAGAAAAAAAAAATTAAAGGTTGCCAACTTTTAATTTTGAAAAAAGTAAGAAAAACAAATTTAACCACACACACACACCCACACTCACATGTATATAAACAAAAGGTAACGATGACAAATTCTGGTTAAATAAACAGTTAGTTATAAAGTAAACAAATATTGACCGAGCAATATCAATATAAGCTATATCAATTAACATTGGCAATAACTAATAACTGGTATGGAAAACACAAGAATCATTTAAATTTTAATACAGTGATTAATCACCCCCTTTTATAACTTTACGAAAAAAGTAACGGTCAAAACGATACGTTATACAGATGCTAGAATAGAGTTATTCTTAGTGATTCCGCAATGTAGGCACATATTACGCATCAGTTTCTTTCGTTTCTAAGTGTTTGTGATAAATTTATATGAAATAAGAGTATCTATCTATCTAAAATTGTAAATTCTGACATGTTTTTCTTAATAAAAATCACAAGAAACATACTTTTATGATAAGATGCACACCTGTTTCACTAAAATCGGCAATGACACTTAAAAAAGACGAAAGGTTGCCAGTTTTTTAGATTAAACAAACAAGGTGAAATCTATCACAATTAATCTGAACTGGTTTCTTTAGAAGTTCTGAAAAAATATGTTGTTACTTAATGTTGGCAATAACTGTATAGTGGGCAATGATTATAGCGTTTACCCTAACTTAACTTGTGCGGAGTGAAGCTGACCGACCGTATTCGCAACAGCGTAGTAAGAAAGCAAATAGGTATGAAAGAGAGTATCGGTGAAAGATGAGAAAGGGTATACTCCGTTGGTTCGGACATATAGAAAGAATGTCCGAAGAAAGAATGACGAAACTGATATACAATGCGAAAGTAAAAGGATGTAGGTACCGGGGAAGACCTAGACTAGGTTACCATGACCAAATAGACCGGGTCTTATCTGAAGGTCAAGTCAGGAGTCTCCGTAACCGGCGAGCGTGTATGAGACGAACTATGAGAGTAGAGGAAGCAAGAGAGGTATGTAAGGAAAGAGCCTATTGGAACTCTGTACTCTCTGCCTACCCCGTAAGGGATCTGACGTGATGATATAGATAGAGAGAGATAGATAGACCCTAACTTATTTCTGATAAAACTTATTATTTTCCAAAGTATCTAAACCACAGAAATCATAGCTTATTTTATTTAAAACTATAAAGCATAGTTAATTATAAATGTTGTCAACCCTATTAGTAAGTGTTAAATACGTAAACATTTCGATACAATGCGTTGAGTATTAAAATAAGTTAGATGTGCCTACATTGTGGAATCAGTACAACAGGGTACATGTCGTAATTTTTGGGACTAAGCCCGCTACACATATCTACCATTGTTACTCTTGTAAGCGAGAATCCACAACAAATGTCGCTTTTCAAATAGAATCGCATTACAACAAAACGCATAGCTTTGAAACGCGTCAAAACGCATTGCTCACTCACTTAGGACAATTCATACTCAGACACAAATCTTTCACTATAAAATAATATTACATGTCAATTTTATGTGTTTCTGGACAAATTATCTTGTCAAAGTAAAAAATACAGAGAGCTTAGCACGAAAGGATTGATGTTAGCGTGACGCTAGCGAGTTATTATGCCATGCTTATTACAATAATTATCTGAATAAACATGAACGTGGCATCACGTTTGTCGTTTATTCACTAGCGTCAAAGTTTTCACGCGAAGCCCTCTGTTAGAAATTAATTATTGTATAGAAAATGATAGGTTGACAGAAAGCTGTATCTTGATGCATTGTGACACTGACTTGTGAATATTTGAAGCATGACTTTATTGACTGACTGATAAACGCTGACTTGAAATAATGTATTGGCACTAATAATCACCATGATTGATAGTAATGCACTTTAGATGATATACATTTACTAAACCAATTAATTACCACACAACGTAATAATACAGATTCACATGATTGCCGTGAAAATACATTCCGATGGATTGTTGATTACCTTATAAGACCAGTTACAAATTTTGGAAGACTTTTCGCAGCTAGATATGCTGTGAATAACTCTCATACTTTAGATTTTATTGATATCTAAAAACCCCCGATTTGGTCCCTGACCCACTGATGATCATCAAAATTCTTAGGGCACTTCCTGAAGTCCTAGAAAGCTGAAATTTGGTATGTATTGTAGTTAGTTACAAAAAAAAATTAAAACTTGGAACTTTTACCCCTCAACCCCTAAACTAGGGGATGGATGTTTGTATGAGATTTTTGCAAATTATGTTGCTAGAGGTCTGAAAATTGCTATAGGGACTGCATGTTATGAATAATAAATAAATACATATTTCAGGAGTTTTAGTAAATCGCCCCCCACCCTTTAAATTAGGGAATGGAATTAAGCGCGCCAAACGCCTAATGTGAACCCGCTGTGATTGATAATGATAAATTATAAACAGTAAACCAACGAAGAAAAAAGGCAAAGATATAGAGTGGCCTATGAAAAAAGATACCTCTAATGTGCAAGAAATACAACCCAAAAAAGAAAAAAAAATTTAACAAAATAAAAAAATATTGGCATAGGCAACTTACGAAAAGAAGTGAAGTCCTACCAAAAATATTTTCATTTAAAATGTTGCCAAGACGAGACCAGAACGCACTGTCAAACAGTTATCAGATCTCATGTAGAGCCAAGCTTCTAACTTTACACACCCTAACTCTACAAGCCCCAACTTTACAAACTCTACACCTTAGTCAAAATATCTGTCTGACTTGACTAAGTTGCTTGTTAATGAACAAACTCCAACAAATGAAAACCTAACCCAAGGTTAGGTTTTCATTTGTTGGAGTCTTGGACGCAAGAGGCGAGAGGCCCTGAGCATCCTTCGCGAACGACCCCGAGGAAGACGGCAGCATGGTTTGGCTCGTGTCGCTGTGAGCACTGCGTCGGTGTGGCCCCCCACAGCGTGTTGTCATGTCTCCCCCCGATGGCGGGCTCTTAAGAGCGCGGCACAAAAGGGGTACTGGTGCGTTCCATACGGTGTGCTGATGTCGGCTACCCTGGGGTTTCAGTCGGTAGGAATCCGACACGCCCCGCGAGCGCCCCCTAGGCTCGCGGAAGTTCTATGCAGGATTTTCACCAAGTTTCATTTGTTAGATTAGAAGAATTATAGGCCATATTCTACCATGTAATAGAACTATGTTTAGGATTTTATCGCGGTTCATTTTTGATTGGTAAGTTAACGATGTTTCAAATGCTTTGCACAACCCATGCTCACGGAAAAGACTGAGGTGTGTGAAAGGCATAATTATTCCGCGGTGCCCTCAAACTTCTTAATTATTCTTGTTGGCCCGATTCACGAAGAATAAGCAATGACTTTCAGTGTTATGCTTGGTTTTGGATTTATTTATATATTAATATAGTCGTCCCAAGTCGATGACAGCACCCAGGCATCTTCGCTATAATAGAAAAGATGATTTTTTTAAAATTAATAGCCTTGCGATCCATTCAAGGTAGGAATCAGTGTTCTTTCACAAGGATTTGAGGTCTATCAAATTTTATACCATGTGTAATATTCGCGTAAATCTAAGAACTCAACATAGTTTCCTATCCAATCTCATATACGCATCACCAACATCACACGCAGTAGATCGCTCACAGAACTGACTGGGTGTTGGGACAGAAAGATTCTCAAGTACAGACCACGTATCGGAAGATGGGTACTGGACAGGACCTCTATAAGTTGAACAGATAGCTTGGTTCGGGTCATGGGTAATAGCTGGATATATACAGCGTAAAGCCAAGCGTTACGGTAATATTTGAAGGTCTTTGACGTCTTTCGGAGGACAATATTACTACCCAAAACACAAAGAATCTTGATTTTATGTTCCTAAATTTATTTTTTCATCAAAGTCTAACCAAAGTGTAGGCTTTTCATAATGAGTTATGATATCTGTATCTCAAAGGAATTCAATTGGGAATAAGTATACAATAGGAATGGAAAGCTTTGCGAATACTGTCGGTTTATTGCCTCTGATTCTGGATATGGACATTATTCGATGGATTGTGATATTTATTTATATTTCTTGCATAAATAAATAATGGGCAAAGGAACTGAACCTAAAATAGGAGCTCGCAGCGTTGAAAACCACGCTATTTTAGCGAACACTCATTTTACGCAGCGTTTGACTCGGTCTGGGTTTTTAGTATTTCTATTTTTAAGCATTTCAACAGCTCACTTTATCGTCAGCCTAAAGATTGCAACGACATATACTTTAAATATATATATTATATTATATTACTTGAAAGTTCAATTATACAACGATAAAATACTTACAAGTGAAATGTGATATTATTTGTGAGATCAAATTGTCGATTCAAGTATCATACATCACTTCATTTTATGTGAACTTGGGTGGAAGTGTGCAGCGATGACAACCACCACGTCAATCACGACGTCAAGACTTTTAGAAATTCAAAAGGCTCGCTAGCTTAGGCCATCTTCTCTTCGTTTTTGCTTGGTGGTGCTGTACTTATACATCCAGCTTTTACCAGCGACCTCCATCACCATTCACTGCCAGATCATCAGTCCTCGTAGGATACTTGCCTACTCCACATCTTCCAGTACACGGTCGTAGCTTCTCAATCTTTATGCTTCAACGGCCATCATTTCAACGCGCGATGTCCACCGCGCTTAGCATTTCTGAGCGCTATGTCGGTGACTTTTTGTCCACTGTGGTTCTCCTCGCTTGTTATTCGATCTTCGAAACTTTGAGCATAGTTCTCTTCTTTAAAGTCCATCGTCTTTCTGCATTTGGCTGCTTAATGCGTAAGTAACGCTACAAAGTCGCTTAGAAGTTAATCAATATTTAACAGTTTCAGGATATCTACAGTACACAAGTAACGGTATTATATTCTTTTCTAACGACAAAGGACTTGATATCACATGGAAAAACAGAAAAAAAGTGTAAAAAATACCTTTTCATGCATCTAACATATTTTTTCGAACCCTTTCCTTGTCTTTTTAGGGTAAATAAATACCCCAGATGCAGAATAACAAAGCGAAATAAATTGAGTTGTGTTTTAATGGTAAATCGACGTTTGATTTGCGCAAGGTCTGCGGGTCCGCTCCCGTGGGAGTCATTCCGGTAATCAACTTTTTGGTATTGTATTTCGATGCACACACTAGGAAAAATAATATAGAATGGGTAACCTGGACTCCCTGGACTATAAAACTGGTAATATCAGAAATTGAAGTCATCCCATGTGAATATTGTAGACTGTAATAGGATAAGACTGCCTTGTTGGTCTGGTGGCGTGAAAACGCGCGTAGTGATCACGAGGTCTTGGGTTTGAATTCTAGGTCGAATGTAGTGTAATTTTTCGACTGGAAAATTTTCAGTATACCTACGTCTGGAGTTTGGCTTTGTGGCCGGTATCACGGTGCTAAGTCCCAATATAATACAGGGCGAGTTTATCGCCATTAGAATATTACGTTACATGTATAACCGTTATGTTAATAAAAAACGTACAAATATAACAGAAAACAGAACTAAAAAAGAAAAAAAAACAGTTAAAAAAATAAACCACCACACCTGACTGCGCAAGTATATTAAAGCAATCACAATGAATCAAATAATAATTGCAGACAATTATAATCATGAGTGTGGTGTTAAATCACTTTCAGAATGTTTTGTGATGGAACATAAAATTGAGATGATTGTAGTTTTATAGACGAGAATGATAAATCATGACTTGAAATTATTGCATTATAGCAGATCATATCAATAATCATAACTGTCTAAGCCAGATCTTACTTTTGTTTGATTAGTTACCAACTTGATAATAGGTAGGTACATAAATAAAATAGACACATTAATCTAGATTCACTAGATTGGTATTCTACTATAGTGGTAGAGGTACATTGAAGCCAATCACATTCCACAGACACGGTAGGGTTCAAAGAAAATACTCTTAGCAAGCCTTCTGCTTTTAGGTTGCTATTGGTAAAATTGCGGGACCACATCCCAATTTTCAAACTAGTTGCGATAGAAAAACCAATTCTTGGAATGCTATCGAGAAATTTTCTATAGAAAAAATAACACTGTCTGACCTAAAATGTAAATCTAGTGATCGCCGGCTGCATCGTGCGTCATAAGGTCAATGAGGTTTTATTAAAATAGAATTAATCATATGAACGTTATCTGACGTTGACCCAATAGCGCATATTCTAAAAGAGCAATAATTCTTGCTAGTAACTTGAATATTTGACATAGTTCCTTAATGATTCATGACCGACCATATATGACAGTGACTTGACAGTAATATCATTGTTGTTGTATGACACTGGCTCAAAACTATTTACTAGAATACAGACTCAGAAGACACAGACCCAGAAGCTCAGAACTAAGTACGTCGATACGAAGCACTTAATCCTTCATGACAGACTGTCCGTGATAGTGAATTGATTGAAATATGATTAATATAAAAGGACTAGACTGCAACTAATAAAAAAAGCAACTTAAATACAAAGAAAAGTACTAAAGACATGACGACGCATGACAAAAAGGTACAAGTTAAATGAAAACAAAATGCAGACTACATGAAGACATGACAATTTTACTGAAACGCATTTCTCCATTGAAGATCAAATATGATCATATACAGATGCTTAAAATAAGTTTATCTATTCCAGCGTCGGTTTGCAAAACCACCCTTACTTATACTCGCAATATCCGATCGATTTTCCGAGCGCCTCCTCGCACGCATACTCCGTCAGCGGAGTGAGCCCACAATTTGCGTCAGCGGAGATGTATAGCCCCACAGCGATGGGAGGAAACCCACACCCAAATGAAATACTTCACCAGAGCGACGCGACAGCTCAGCAGTCGCAACAGGCGCCAACATTGCTTGTAAATAACACACGAGCCGCAGAAAGATGGGACGGTAAGTCAAAGCTCCAGCAACTCCTCGAACCTATAGTCAATGGCTTCAGAAACATCATAAGTCCAATAGCATCAGCTTTCTACGGAACTATGCCAGTAACTAGAGATCTCAAATCAGATGTGTCTACAGCGAAGAGCATAGACAACGAAACTGAAGCAGTTGAACCTAAAGAGATACTAGTAGCACAACCTAGAAATTACGTGCAAAGAAAAATGACGTATCGTAAATTTAGAACAAGACCAAAAAAATATACTGAACTGAGAATCAGTTTGGACAGACTAAAAAATAATAAGGACTTGCATGATTACATCAAAACTAAGAAGTATAAATACAATTATCCTAATACGTACTTCTATCCTAGAATCAAATACTCTGTGAACCCTCAACCTTTTTACAAGCCAAATAATAGTAGACTTATGCCTTATAAAAAAGAAGCGTCAAATATAGTTAATACAGTAGCTATTTTGCCTGTAGCTAATAATTCTGAGTGGAGACCAATAATACCTATAAATAAAACTGTTCAAGAGAATATAACTAGAAGTTACAAAAATGTAAATCCTAAAATGCCAGTTAGGAAATCAAGGATTAGATCTAAAAGAAGTATAGAAGGTGATGATTTGGAGGTTAATAAAGATAATAATTTAGAAGCAAATACAGATGTAAATACAGAAAGATTGTACAGCAAAAATGCTGCCAGAGGATTTTTTGATCTAATCCAATTTCTATTCGCACCTGATCCTATTGAAGGTCTCATCAATTTCACTGATGAGTATGCAAATAATGTTCTTAAAAATAGAAAAACAAAATCTAAGGAACCTAGTTATTATTCGTTCACACACAAACTATTAATGATCAGCTTAGATCTAATTGATGGTTTGTCCGAGTTGCATGATGTTATAACTTCATCTGAACCGAGAAAAAGGAAAAAGATTAAAAGAAAACATGTTTCTAAATGTACTGATAGATCAAAATAATGAAATGATCTTTTAGTAATTAGTTAATAGCATTTTTTTGCATTTCAGAGGCATTTAATAATATAGTTTATAAACTTAATTGGTGATGGGACAAGAAATAGTGTAACGAATTTTTATTTGAAATAGTTTTTGTAAATATATGTTTTATGATACTTTGATGTATATAATATTATTTATTATATATTTTAAAATCACTTTTAGTTATAATCGATCATGGTATTATACCTGTTTCATACAACGCTCCGTGATTGAACTAAATTTTGTATTTTATCTCCAACTCGCTTTGTATTCAGTTACTTGACTTAAAAGCTTAAGATTTCGTTATCAAAATTTCTAGTTTCAAAGTATCACAAAGGGTTGCTTCCTCAACACCTGATTAAGCATGATGAATTGTTAATTAAAATTACAATATATTTGCGTTGTGAAAGTTTTGTGAGTAATGTAAAGATTATTTAGATATGTTCAACGTTGATTGGATTCAGAGTGTAAGGGTAAAGTACGCAACATCCAGAAAGCTAGCACAGACGGCGAGACAAGACATTTGCCATAAGTTTTGCCGCCCTAGACGTGAGCTAACCGTTTTGTCTTACGTGCTAGCGTGGCGTGCTGTGACAAAAGTTTGAAACGAGAAAAATAGTTTCGAGAATTGTTGTAATATATAGATAAGACTATGTTTTTTTGTTTTTGATTCGACGAAATCTTGAAAGTTTTGCCGCCCGAGCTAGCCTGGATATAAGCGATAATACCTAGTACCCATGGACGTAAACAATTACAACTATGACGAACATCCCAAGAAGCGATTTCACACAAAATGATAATATCTTTTCTGAAATGTAGGAAACTGCAGCCTTTTTTCATTCCAAAAGTTTTAAAGGTTGTGTCTGTTGATAAGTACTGTCGTTTGTTTCAAGTTTCGTATACCTGTACCATTTGTGTTAGCAAGCTTAATATACATGACTGTTAATTTGTGCTGTCTTGGAATTTATGTAATAAAACAGGCTGAGTTAATATTTTACACTAGTTAAAGCACGCAATGTTTGTTTTAGCCCATATTTTTACTGATTAACTCACTAAGTGAGACGGTATATCGAAAAAATCTTAGTTAACGTAATGAACACTAGAATGCAATAAGTGTGTAGATATTATCATGCGCTTTGCTTGGACAGACGCGGCACAACAACACACAAAATTAGAAAAAAGAAACTAAATGTTTTTTTTAAGATTGTGTGTTCATGATTACCAGTGCAGCTGCTCCTGTAAATTCTGAGATGTTACAAATCAACATTCTGTATAATCACGAGCAATATAAGCACTTTAATACTTAGTCACAGTAAAACCTGTATCAAAAACATAGGGCTCTATAACCACGACGTCACTGTGACAAGGTACTAAAATACTTACAAGGATATTTGGCCCGCGGCCAAAAATTGTAACTAACGCTGTCATCACCTGAAATGTCACCTCATGACAGTCACAGAGTTGCCGCTTACTGGGTAATTTGTCCACGTTCTCTTTTTAATTAGTAAACGTGTGAACCCACCTGTTGAAATATTTGTAGTAGGAAAATTTTACTGAATGATAACCGTAATTTCACACCTAAGTCCTCCTGTTAGTGTTACCGGCCAAATTATCCTTGTCGCACAGTACATATTATTGCTTGTAATAGTTCATCTGAGTTGTTATAAGCATGCTAATTTAATCAATAATAATTATTATTATCTGTATGTCACACAGGCTACCGGAGACGCCCCATGTCTTATCCACAATCGCGCGCTACTTCAGAGTCCTTTTCGGCTTTTCTCCACCGCCGTTGACCGCACAGACCATGACGATGCCAATGTACGTCATGCCACAGATGTATGGTGCCCCCATGACCATGCCACCAACCCCCTAAACAAAATTGGACATCAGGATCAAGTGGCGTTAACATACCAGCTAAATGCCAGATTACCACGACAACTTGATCCGATGATATCAAAAACGTGGTAATCTGGCATTTAGCGAAAATTCTAAAGCAATGTTTTAATTTACCGGATTTTATTATTTTTGATTTAATAATTATTGAAGTTAATTTATTTTATTTTTAAGTCGTGGTGACTTGAGACATTGCGAATTCCCACCCTTAAGACTGATTCTATTTTTAAATGCGCGAGCCCCGTCGACTTTATTATGTTTGTTAATATTAATTGTTTTAAGTTATTTATTACTTATTTATTCAGCACTTAGTTAAAATAAAATAATGTTATTAAGTGTTTGTCTTTTATTTTCATATAATGAACCTATTTTATAGGTATCTACTTTTTAACTGCAGTATCACTTGTTGATATATAATGTGTAACATAATTTACGCAAGACCTGAAAGAAGATAGTTTGTTCTAAATGCGCAACCAACTGTTTTAAAGTATATATAGATTATCAAAACATGCTGCTACTATTTAATTTCGCTGTATTCAACAAAATTTAATCATTATTCAAAGCAGTTAGCTATTTTAAATGCGTTTCTTTTACACACACCTTAATATGAACACAGAAACAATTAGTTTCTGTGTACAATTATCGAATTCCATGGTTAATTTGGGTACCAAAGAGCTTAAAAATTGCAGAAAACTCCTTAAAATTGAAAATTTGAATATCATATTGAATTCGTAAAGCAATAATCTATTAGGGGTGTCTGAAGACTTGCATTATTTACGACACAGCTTGTATAAGATCTGTTTCTCTAAGACAACTCAACAATGACTGTATTTAAATGACAATATAATGCCCGTATTTTAGTAACAACGTCACATTAAAAAAAAAATCCATTATATGATGGAAGCAAATTATTCGATACATTTATTTGGCAGTATAAACAAACGATGATTTGGTAAGGAACTTTAAAGGTTTTGCCACATAGCCGACGTAGCGCGACGGTGGCGCGGCTCGGAGGTGGTCAGGTACGAGACACGCCACACAGCGTAGTCCCACTTGGCGCGACGGCAAACGCCACAAACGAACGAAACCGAACGTTTCCGTCGCGCTCCCGTCGCGCTCCGTCGGCTATTTGACCAACCCTTAAATCTTAGACAAATTTTGTTTGTTGCAGAACGAATGCAAGGATTGTGGTTGGTAACGATGTGCTGGAGCAAGTGAATGAGTTTGTATAACTTGGATGCGCCTTCAGTAAGGATGGGAAATACACCGCTGATATAGAGAGAAGAGTGAATACAGGTAATAGAGTGAATGGTGCGATGGGAAGGCTACTTGGGAGCCGGCACTTAAGCCAAAAGGCGCAGCTGGCCATGCATAACGGAGTGCTTGTCCCAAAGCTGTTATATGGCAGTGAGAGTTGGGTATGTAAGAAGGAGAACGAAAGCAGGATAAATGCGGTCGAAATGCGTTCTCTGCGGAAGATGTGCGGAGTCACGCTGACCGACCGCAACAGCGTAGTAAGAAAGCGAGTAGGTATGAAAGATAGTATCGGTGTAAAGATGAGAAAGGGTATGCTCCGTTGGTTCGGGCATATAGAAAGAATGCCAGAAGAAAGAATGACAAAACAGATATACAATGCGAAAGTTGAAGGATGTAAGTACCGGGGCAGACCTAGACTATCTTATCATGACCAAATGGACCGTGTCTTATCTGAAGGGCAAGTCAAGAGTCTCCGTAACCGGCCAGTGTGTATGAGACGAACTATGGGAGTGGAGGAAGCCAGAGAGGTATGTAAGGAAAGAACCTGTTGGAACTCTGTACTCTCTGCCTACCCCGCGAGGGAGCTGGCGTGATGATATAGATTTCGTTTCAGCCTGAATGTATGTACATTTGTAAATGCACACATCAAACAAGAATTTAATAACTAGTTATGAGCTAGGTTTAAAAAAAACGACGCAAAACTGACTTAGAAATCTTCTCTCGTATAAGGGTGGTAAACTACTCGTAACTTAATAATACCCCGGGGTTACTACATAACATGTAATGCTAGGTTATTAGCGAGATAGAGTGAGAGCATACACTATCAGCCTATACTGCCCACTGCTGGACAAAGGCCTTCTTTGACAAATCGAGGTGAGAGAGTTTAGGTCATACACCACCACGCGGACCCAGTGCGGATTGGTGGAGGCAGGTTTGTGGTCACCTGCTGTTGGAACTTATCAAGCTGCCTATAAGGCTTCCAACTTGGCTACCACATGATGTGGTACGACCAACGGCTTAACGTGCCTTCCGAAGCACGGAGACGCTCGGATATGAAAATGCCACAACGGTCACCCATCTCAGGCCGACCAAGTCGAACGCTGCTTAACCTTAGTGATCGGTAAGAACACCGCGGTCGTACAGCGCTACGAGCGCCTCGAGAGTGAGAGCATGGAATGGACAAACATAAGAAATTCAAATGTCGGACTCGGGATTTGAATCCTGTACTAACTGATCATGATTAGCTGACGTTGATCCAAATAAAGCCAAGGTCAAAGTACCAAATCAAATTATTATTGTGAAATCTTTTCTACTACCGGAATGGAACACGGTCTCTACTGAGAAGATCCGACGAGAAACTCAGCGCATTAGTCTTTTGATGTTTACTTCTCTGTCTATTAATTTTTGATTATGACGTGTTATAATATCCAAGCTCCACCCACCGGATCAATTAGTCGCGGGTTCGATTCCCGCACGGGACAAACTATGTGTGACCCATCAATATTTGTTTCGGGCTGGGTGTCTGTACATGTGAATTTAACGCACCCACGACACGGAAATCATTCATAATGTGGGGCTACATTTTTATTTAAGAACTAAACAAATATTGTGGGCCAATAATTTAATCCTGAACTAACTTACCTGATACCGAAGACCCAAATAAAAGCGAAGTCAAAACAATAAAGTACCAAATCAAATTATTATTTTTAAATCTACTCTTCCTACTCTATTCTACCACTAGAATGGAAAACGGCCTCTACTGAGAAAATCCGGCGAGAAACTCAGCGGACTAGTATTTTCATGTTTAGAAAGAAAGAAAGAAAAATATTTATTAGACGAGCTAACAGTTAAATACACTACAGAAATATACAAAAGTGATATTACAAAATTGAAATAAATTGAACTTATAACAATTCCAACCAATCCATACTGTTCTACTGCTATGTAAAGTCTTTCTCTTAAGTCATACTCTCAAATACATCTTTTTTTTAAACGTAGCCCTAGAATAACACTAGAATATATTCCTGTATAGTGGGTGCTTTTACAAACATGAAAATTCACATACACAAATACCCAGACCGAAACAAATAATTGTCCATCACACAAGGATTTGTCCCAGGCGGTAATCAAACCCGCGACTATTAGACCGAGTGGGTGGAGTGGCTTAAGTTCTTAACCACTGCGCTAAATCGTCCGTCCGACCACAATGTTGTCGCGCAATGGAGTAACACTCAGCGTAAGACTGTATTGCCACGTGAACTACAAGACAGCACTGAATTTCAGTGATTACTTCTTTGCTTCTCTTTCTGTTCATTTCTGATTATGTTGTGTAACAATGCCGACGATAGCTTTACCCACTGAATCGAGAAGTCGCGTTCTATCCCCGCCCGAGATAAATCTTAATGTGACCACAAATATGTGTTTCGGACCGGGTGTTTGTGTATGTGAATTTCATGTTTCACGCACTCACGACAAGAACAGCTATGTTTTTTTTAAATGTTCAGTTTACAAATTATTAGTTTACGATCTAGCCCCAATGTGCTGCCATACTCTCAAGACCATATTTTTAGAGAGTAGTATAGAAAATTCTAGTTAGACCAGTCCCCATAAGCAGACTTCCTTTGATAAAACTGAGAGTTAGACTGTGATATACCAGATGTAACATAATAAAAGCAAGGCATGAAAGTAGTTTGTTCTAAATCGGTAACTGAATTGATTCCAAGAATTCTAAAATATGTAAGGTTATTTTATAATTTTGAAAATGTGCTGTTACTCCTTCAGTGTACTATAACAAACTAAATTTATTCTTGATTCAAAGCAATACGGGGATTTCAAATGCAATACGCACATATGCACGTACAAGTTTCGTTGTTAATTAGGGTGCAAAAGAGCTTGAAACAATTGAATTTTTGAAGCAATTATTTAACCGGAGTGTCTGAGGTACTGCGTTATTAACGATACACCTTGTATGTTCTTGTATTCCCTAAATACGGGCAACTCCAAGAGGCATTCATCATGCTTGCACTTTGGGAATGGAAACCCTTGTAAACACAGCTTTTCGAGAAACAAGGTCTATTGGAACATAAGGTTGAATTTCGTAGAAAAGGGTATTCAACTTGAGTAGGCTTTTGTTGAATACTGCAAAAAATTATTTTAATATTTGATGTATTGGAGTATATAGTAAAAGGTTTCTTTACAAATCGATACACCTACTGAAAGAAATGGCTAATGGAATTCTATATCATCAAGCCAGATTGCTTGTGGAGTAGGCAGATATGGTTTATCTTATTCCCTTTAATCACCTGGGTGATCAAAGGCGAGTGGTTAAGGTCCAATAATCATCCGGCGGATGATCGCTTAGGTGATATTATCCCATAGGCGTCGTCGTCGTATAGGCAGAGATGTTCTGTGTATACCCATATTTCGTTGACTATGATAGGTCCTACAGTAATAAAGGTGAACCTATTATCACCATTTTGACCACACTTTCAGATTCCAGACAGTTATTGGGACTCTTTTTACTAAATCTTAGTAAGACTGCCCGTAGGCCTTTGATAAAATTGAAAAGAAACTGAGCTGAATATTATAAATATATTAGAAATAAAAATTGTGTCTCAAAAGGCATTTCGTGATTATTTTATACAAGATATGGTGCACATATGAGCTGCCCACATTTGCCGAAGATCCGATAACCGTTAAATGAGTGGTTGAGTGAAGACCACGGATTGGCAAGCATCGTGTAGGCGCCCTCAAGGTAGGTGGGGCGATGATATTCGTCGGGTGACTGACAGAGATTGGATGAGAGTAGCCGAGGATCGTACTCAGTGGCGGGTATTTGAAGAGTGTCTTTGTGCAGCAGTGGACTGCGGCTAATGATAATGATACAGAAGTCTTTATATCTTTTATTTAATACAATATTTATAATAAGAATATACATTTATCTATCCTATCTACGTAAAATAGTGGCAAGAAGCTGGCTGTATTCCCTCGCTGGCCTCGCTTTTTTACATATTTTTGTATACGTATCTCCACACTAGGTCGTGGGTGTGTTTATAAACATTAAATTTACATACAAACACCAAAACAAATACTTGTTGGCCACACAAAGATTTGTCCCGTGCGGGAATCAAGTCTGCAACTACTCAATCCAGTAAACGAAGCGGGTTCCGCTCTTTGCGATTAAACCACGCCTTTAGTCCTAAACTAATCGAGGAAAGAACCAGCTTTCTCATCATCTGAGGAGCTGACTAATCCAGGTAATATTGATCATATAATATGACTATCTTCTTTTAATCCCTTGAAGATAAACTTGGGTAACAGCCTGATCTTCCAAGTTCTTCTGCAGTCTTCTTCAGTCATTCCAGTCTTTATATAAGTGCGGATCGGTTAAAACTTCATAGGTAACATTATTTTTCTGAAAAGAGAAAAAGAAAATGATTCAATAAATCAATGCTTTCATGTAAGCTTTCGAAAAAAGCTGGAGGGAATCCAAGAAGTAATTGTTTGATAATCTGTCTGTTTATCTATATGATAATACCCTTGCGGGGTAGGCCGAGAGTACAGAGCACCGACGGATTTTTACCTTACACTCTTCGTTGGACTAGGGCCACTATCATAGTTTGTCTTATATGCGCGCGCCGTTTACGAAGACTCTTGACTTGCCCTTCAGAGAAGACGCGGTCTATTTTGAAATAATGCTTGCTACATATTAAACAGAATCACTACACTGAAGCCTTTTTGACAAGGTAAAAGTGTACATGGTACACCCACATTTCAGTGAATTATTTTGGATCCAAATATGACGGGGCGAGCCTGTCGCTATTCTTCGAGCAAATGGTTATATGTATGTCTTCTTTTTTTTTTCGGATATACAGATGACTGCTTATGGTAGTATATAGGTGGTTTGATAAGCTTTAATAGCGGGGGGCCACAAACCTGCCTCTATCAATCCGCACTGGGTCCGTGAGGTAGTCTGACCTTTACTCTCTCACCTCGATTTGTAGCAGAGAGCTTTGCAGAGAGCCGGCACTGGGAAACAATAGGGTTACATTATTTAGAGTCAACTATTACCACTGATAAATATTATAGCTAGGAACCTTAAGAGCTTTCTAGCTATAATATAAGGTCTGTAAGGAGAGAACCTGTTGGAACTCCGTACTGCTCCGCAACGGACCTTATGCTATGATACGAATAAATAATATAGGCCTTATTCCATAATATTTCTATGATAGTCTCATTGATCTTATGGCGCATGTGAATAGCAGACCCAAATTCAAATCCTGGGTCTGACAAAGTGTGCTGTTTTTTTTTTAATATTCTTCAAGAGTGGATTCCGGAATCGTGCCCGGTATAATGGCAATAGCCTATTAGGTTAGGACCTAAATCGTCTGCGAATTTTGGATATACACCTATCATTTTTATCTTCGCTTGGAGAGTAAAACCGTGACGGTGTTACTTATTTTTATCTCGTAACATAAGCTATCTTACAAAGCCTATTTTAATCAAAATTGAATCCATCCTTTGATCGCATACCCGTAAATCATTCAAACAGCCACTAATCCGTGGTAACCCTCTTCTAAATGGTTCACGCCGAGGATCAAACACCCTCTCTTCGCTCACTGGATGCCTCAAAGCATCCAATAAATCTATGTGACATATTGAACCATGTGTAACGCTAGTATCCAATTTATTTTCAATCAAATTCACTTCACACGCCTCGGGGAATTTTTACCCTTGCGGTGTGATCGAAAAGTATAGAGACAATTGATTATTAAATAATATTTAGGCTGCTTTGATGATCTTTTTGGACTGGGACAAAATCTGTTTATATATAATAATAATAATCTTCTTATAAATATAAAAATCTCGTGTCACGGCGTTTGTGGTCGCACTCCTCCGAAACGGCTCGACCGATTTGTATTTTTTTTTATTTATATTTGGTAGGTATGGGAATTGGTCGTAAAGTATATTTTATACCGCTAGGTGATTAGGGTGTCCCAATCCGGATTTTCTTTCTATTTTTTTTGACAAAAAAATTTATTTGTATTTTCTTTATTTTCATCAAAAATACCTGTAACCCCAAATTTTCACCCTCATACCCCAATCTCCCATATTTTAATTGCGATTTTAGTATTTTTGTATGAACAATATCCAAATAATTTAAACGTCGTTCGTATATCAAATAGAACGATATTAATTATGTTGTTGAATGACACATGTCGCTACGTCCGCCTCATTAAACTTTTATCCACATCACATGCGCATGTCATTCACGAGAAGGGTCACGTCAATTTGACAGTTCATTCCACATTTGTTATGTATCACAACGCTGTGCGTGCAGAGTTTTATGCGATCTATTTTAATTTGTAAGAAATACGAGGAGGGATCAAAAAGTAGTGAGAATGACATAGAATATAATGACTATTGATAACTTAAAAATTTATTTTTCTACATAGTTTCCAAATCTCTCTACACACCGAGTCCAGCGCTTTTCCAAGGCTTCAATCCCTTTTACAAAAAAAGTTTTAACTTGGTCCTGCAAAAAGCTCTCCACGGCATCCATCATCTCGTTATCGTCTACGTACCTGTTTTCCCTTAAGTATTTTTTCAATTTGGGGAACATAAAAATCGCTAGCCGCCAGATCTGGTGAATAAGGGGGGTGGTCAACCAATTCGAAGCCAGCTTGCTGAATGGCAGCCATCGCAACTGCCGACCTGTGCGCGGGTGCGTTGTCGTGATGAAACAGCACGCCCCTACGAAGTTTCCCTCTCCTTTTTTCTTTGATGGCATTTCTCAACTTGGGAATTAAAGCTGCATAATATTGGCCTGTAATAGTGGTTCTACGCTCCAGGTAATCAATTAACAATATTCCTTCTGAGTCCCAAAATATTGAGGCCATAACCTTGCCAGCCGATGCCACGACACGAAACTTCTTCGGGGTCGGTGCTGATGGCCGTTTCCATTGCGAAGATTGCTGTTTTGTCTCGGGATCAAAATGATGGACCCATGTTTCGTCCATTGTTACGAAACGAGACAAAAAGTTTTCAGAATCTTCTTGAAACTTGTCCAACAATATCTTCGAAATGTCAAGTCGATTTTGTTTCTGTCCGTCGGTTAACATTCTCGGCACCCATCTTGCGGAGACTTTTCTCATATTCAAAGATTGAATACTTCCATATGAAATGCCCATTCCATATGAATTCTTGAATTAAGTATCGGATGGTAGCTCTTCGATCGCTCAATACAATTTTCTCGACTTTCGCAACATTTTCTTGGGTGACTGACGTCGATGGACGGCCGCAACGATGTTCGTCTTCCGTGCTCGTTCTCCCTACTCGAAATTGAGAAGCCCACCTTGCGACAGTGGAACACGGCGGAGCAAACTCTCCTAATGTTGCCTTCAAATCGCAATGAATCTCTTGCGTCGTTAACTTTTTTTAACAGATGTATTTAATAACGGCTCGCACGAGCGAATCGAAGATTTTTTTTTTTATTAATATTACAAATATATATTTGAGCTATGCCTGCCTGTATTTTTTTTTACCAAGGAATATGTCGTTCTCACTACTTTTTGATCCCTCCTAATATATACGTGGTGTATGATTGTAAAAAGGTTGGTAAAATACTCAAAGAAGAAATACGTTACCGGTGTACCGTTTTTCATCAGTAAGTACGACAATTGTGTCTATTTGTGTTTATGTGTGCGTGTGCGTGTGCGTGTGCGTGTGCGTGTGCGTGTGCGTGTTCGTGTGCGTTTGCGTTTGCGTGTGCGAGTGCGTGTGCGTGTACGTGTGCGTGTGTGTATGTGTGTATTACAGTGAAAAATGTCAGCAAGACGCAAGGGGGCCTATTTGAGCCGTCGAACGAATAAAGCAACGAATGTGAAATAGTAGAGCAGAAAGAACACACGAACAAATACAACAAAAAAACGAAAATGTGCGTATGGACATTCAAATTGAGACACCACCAGAACCATTGAACGGCTTCCTTATCAGCACGGATACAGATTCAAACCTGTTCCTGAATTCCATTCGCACATTCAATTCATGTTTCAAAATGCCTTTGTTCGGAGCAACAGAAATAGTTCACAATACTGCGGCGAATGGTCAACAATTCAATTCAACGTTCAATACAAAAGGACAAGTGTACCACAAAGTAGGGTCATTGCTGCCAATGCCAAGCAAACCATATAAATTTTTACAAATCTACTTCATTGGCGCTGAGAAGATTAATCGTGTGGATGCACGTTGCGGCTACAATAACCTCAATTCGCCTGATGCCAGGCGCATCGTCTGCGAACTGGACGCCCTATTGAATGAGCACAATGAATTATTGAATTTCTTCAAATCACACATGCGCGAATTGCAAAGTGACAATTACTCTATTGTCATCAATACTGATAAAACATCAGCTAGAGAGCACGTGCCTAGATTCAATGCGCCTGTTGTTGACGACGTTGCTGGAATCATGGTTGGCGACCGCACATCGACGCGAGAAATCGTGATTCGAATAAGAAACAATAATCTGAAGTTCATCGCCGACACACAAAGCTCATACGACGCTCTCCAATATCCGCAAATTTTATGGAAGGGACAGGACGGATATTGTTGTTACTGGAGTCGAAACAAACAAGAAAGTTAGCTCGATGGATTTTTGTGCTTACCGTATGATGATTCGACACGATGAGGACAAGGTCATTCTGTGATGTCGTGAGCTATGCCTACAATTCATGGTCGACATGTACGCGAAGATAAAGAGCGAAAGACTGCGATTCCTATGACAAAATCAACAGAAGCTGCGTGCGGAAGAATACATTTACCTCCATTCCTCTTTCTGTCATAGATCCCATCCCCATACTTACAATACATTAATAATAAGGCGACCTTGAGCTACTTGCTCCCTTGCCCTACTGGCTCGAGCGTAGTGGTTGCACATTAGCCCTCTTATCCGGTGAAACTGGATAGGCCCCGCGGCCAACTGCATAGATCATTCTCATACCATATAGAAATCGGTCGCGTCGTCTAGAAACTCAAAGACTTGTGTTCTAAAACGAAACTCTGTCCAAAATACCGTTCATTTATATATCTATATCATCACGCCTGATCCTTTGCGGGGTAGGCAGAGAGTACAGCGTTGCAACAGGTTCTTTCCTTACATACCTCTCTGGCTTCCTGCACTCTCATAGATCGTCTCCCACAGGCTTGCCGGTTACAGAGACTCTTGACTTGCCTTCAGATAAGACATGGTCTACAAGTAGATGTTTTCATTTTCTGACCACCACAATACCAATGATTGAACCTTGGGGTGTTCTGAGGAGCATAGGAATAGGAAAGATTAGTTTTACAAGATTTTCCATGAGATTTGATATGAAAATGTTATCGTACAGAGCATTCCGGACTTGTCACTTGAATATTTCGATGATAATTACAAACACCTCCCCACGAGGATTTTTTTATTATGGTCATAGATTGGCTCCTTATCTCACCTGATAAAAGTCATGATGCTGTCGAATATTTTATTTATGTTAATAATTTTGTTTATGTTAATATATTTTATTTATGTTAATATATTTTTTTTTTATAATTTTATTTATGTTAATATATTTTTTTAACTAATGTTTAATTGTTTTTCTTAATTTTTTTGTTTTGTTAGCGTCCGTGACGTTACTAAACGGTCCAACGAAAGACGCGCTGGTTACTTAAGTAGTCGTTGGACTGTTTGGTGACGTCACGGACGCTAACAAAACAAAAAAAATAAGAAAGCAAATTAAACATTAAGTAATTAAACAAAATCCTACTAATATTATAAATGTGAAAGGTTGTATGTATATTTGGATGTTTAGATGTTTGGATATTTGTTACTCAATCACGCAAAAATGGCTGAACGGATTTAGATGAAATTTGGCACATAGATAGTCTATTACCTGGATTAACATATATGATGCTTTTTATCCCAGAAAAATGTTAGGTTCCTCTCTAAAGTCAGTGCGGACGAAGTTACGGGCAGAAACTAGTCATAAAATAAATAAAATATTTGGGCGCATAGTGAAAAGAATTCTTTCTTTTCACCGTAACGCCTATATTCCCCAAGCGGGGCTGGCAGATGTGTACTGGGTACACCCACTTTTCGCTTACGATGTAAGGTCTTATGTAATAGGAGGAAACCTATTGCCATATACCGGGCACAATTCCAGACCCCGGACTTATACTGGGAATTTTTTATTAGAAAAACTACATTTGTCTGACCTAGGATTTGAACCCAGGACCTCGTGATCTCAAAGCGATGCACTTTACCACTAGACCGACGAAGCAGTCTTCTTTCTTCTTTTCGAAACTGAAAATCTCTATAATAGACTGAAGAGTTCCGAACTGGTATGTTTGACCCGCCTTCTCCCAAGGTAACTCCGCGCATCATACTGGAACACGACTAGATAGATTAGCGACATCACTGCTGCGAGGGTGGTGACCAGCCACGGTCATAGCCTACCATAGGTGAAGGTGCTGCTCGTGTAGCACTGCCCAGGGACTACTTGTGGAGATAGTAAATCCTACGGATATAGGGTAACACAAGTGGACTGTATACATCAATATCTCACGAACAATGTTAGGCGAGGGCGACTAGCTCAGTAACACTGTCCGACCCACGAAGCAAATACGAAGAGGAGAGGGCCTACGCTAGCGAGCCTTTTGAATTCCTAAAAACCTTGACGTCATCATGGAGGACGTGGCTTACCCAAGTTTGTCATCGCTACTCACTTCATGCACACGTCTGCTCGAGTTCGCATAGCTATTAAATATTATATATTTTTACTAAAAATAAAACCCTTAAAATGAAGTAATGTATCTTAACATGTAATAAAAACTTTTTAAAAAAAGGAAAACCGACATTGAAAAGGAAAAAAATAAATATTTGAAGTCGGTGCCAAGTAACCGACTGCACCAACTGGCACTGGCACTTTGAAGTCGGTTTTCCCGTTTTTTTAAGTTTTTTATTTTATAATTTTAAGTGATGAGTGAATTAATATTATATAATATTATTCTACCTAGTTCTAAAGTAAGGCCCCTACAGGATTGATATAATACTCATAATAATAGAATTTACATATTCGTGCTGTTTGCCGCCAAGGAGTCCCGAGATGTATCTTCAAAGACCAATACAGATAAAATTAAAAAGGGCCCTCCTCGGAGCTATACTAAATCCAATGCAAAAAATCATCAAAATCGGTTCACAATTGACGGAAATATCGGTGAACATACATAAAAGAAAAATAAACATACATACATACAGACGAACATAGAACCTCCTCCTTATTGACGTAGGTTAAAAATGACTTGGATCGACATTCTGGTCACACAAAGAATATCAAATTTTACTGCTAAGTATTTTTTAAGTAATTTATTAGAATACTTTTATAATAAAAATGCCATCTATCTTAATATAATTGAGCATACAAGTAATATTGACATGAACGAACCGTTTAGTTTTTACCTGTCTCTGCCAGATGGGACGTGTCAGTGTCATGCTTAAATTGTATGGGAGCTTCTTATTACGCCTTCTCCTCTTCGTATTTCTTTCGTGGTCCAACCCAAAATTCGAATTCAAGACATCGTGATCGTCCAGCCGTCCACTACATAAGCCAGACATGCTTAGGTAAGAAAATTATCATAATTTACTACAAAAGAAACAGCCCAGAAGACAAAAATCTCACTTACAAGGGTTCTTACCCTACTTTAGTGATTACTTAACTTAGACCTTACTATCATTAATCGTGTGGTCAGATAAAAAATGGTGACTTTTTCTGAGCCCATTCGTATAGTGTAGTATTTATCACAGCTTAATAGACAGCGAACTCACTACATACTGGCAAGCCGCCCCGACTTCGTACGGGTGAATTATATACATAAAACTTCCTCTTGGATCAATCCTCCGTTTATTGGTGAAAACTCTAAGAAAAACCGTTTGGTAGTTATTAAGTTTATCGCGTTCAGAGAGACATACAGACGCGGCGGGAGGACTTTGTTTTATAATAGTGATTATGAAGTGATAGTGATCAGAGAAAATGCATAGTACTCACAGCTGTATGCATATACAGCTGTGAGTACTATGCATTTTCTCTGATAAAACAATTCACGGCTTGGTCTTATAGTTAGAATATAGGTCGCTCCGTTTATTGAATTAAGTAGTTGCGGGCCTAATCCTCGCAAGGGACTCTTTGTGGAACCAAATAATAACCTATAAGTAACTTTCCTTATGTATGTAAAAAACATCTTTTTGGGTTTTCGCGGATATCAATGTTACACCATAGGCAAGAGACAATCGTACATTACTTCTAAAATCCCAGAGGTGTAAGCTGCAATTTATACCCTAGACCCCATGTACACAAGATAATTTTTATACCAACTACGCTGCAATGGTATAACACACTTCGATAGAGGCAAGTTTTCCGCTGGTCTATCTATCTATCTATATCATCACGCCAGATCCCTTACGGGGTAGGCAGAGAGTACAGAGTTCCAACAGGCTCTTTCCTTACATACCTCTCTGTCTTCCTCTACTCTCATAATCCGTCTCATACACGCTCGCCGGTTACGGAGACTCCTGACTTGTCCATCAGATAAGAACCGGTCTATTTGGTCATGGTAAGATAGTCTAGGTCTTCCCCGGTACCTAAATCCTTCCACTTTCGCATTGTATATCTGTTTTATCATTCTTTCTTCGGACATTCTTTCTATATGCCCGAACTAACGGAGCATACCCTTTCTCATCTTTACACCGATACTCTCTTTCATACCTATTTGCTTTCTTACTACGCTGTTGCGAATACGGTCGGTCAGTTTCACTCCGCACATCTTCCGCAGAGCTCGCATTTCCACCGCATTTATCCTACTTTCATTCTCTTTCTTACATACCCAGCTCTCGCTGCCATATAACAGCGTTGGGACAAGCACTCCATTATGTATGGCCAGCTGCGCCTTTGGGCTTAAGTGCCGGCTCCCAAGAAGCTTTCCCATCGCGCCATTCACTCTGTTCCCTGCACTCACTCTTTTCTCTATGTCAGCGATGTATTTTCCAAGATAAACAAACTCATTCACTTGCTCCAGCACATCGTTCCCAACCACAATCCTTGCATTCGTTCTGGTTTCGTCCCGTTCAAAAACTATAATTTTGGTTTGTCTTCACATTCAAATGTAAGCCATTTTTCATGCAGTCGTCTTTCATAACTGTGACTAGTGATTGCAGATTAGTGGCTGTTGGCGCTATCAAAACCGCGTCATCTGCATATAGTAGATGATTGACCACTAGATCACTCATTTGTACACCTTCATTCATCGCTTTCAGTCTTTGAAGACTTTTATCCAAATATATTATAAACATTCTAGCGGACAACACGCAACCCTGCTTGACGCCGATTTCAACGTCAAACCAGGGTGACATGTTACCACCCACCCGTACGCATGCTTTGCCGTCCACATAGGTGGCCTGGACGGCCCGCAGCAGAGTGCCATTTATACCATACTCAGGCAAAATGTCCCAAAGTCTCTTTCGCACAACCCTATCAAACGCCTTCTCCAGATCCACAAAACCGTAGAAAACCTTCCGGCCCACTGCCAGATGCTTCTCTACGATGTTGCGAAGGGAGAAAACTTGATCCGAACATCCTCTTCCGGACCTGAAACCCCCTTGTGCCTCGCACAACATTCCATCGGACTTCTCGCGCATTCTCCTTTCAATAATTTTAATGTACACCTTGGCTGCCAAGCTGATGAAACGAATGGTTCTGTAATTGGCGCAGTCATTTGTAAACCCTTGCCTTTGTACAAGGGTACAAAGACTGCGCGGCGCCAATCTGTAGGGACCCTACCGGTCCTACAGCAAAGGTTTGCAAGGACCCGAAAGGCGTCCCGGACGCAAGTTCCACCATATTTGATCATCTCAGCAGATATCAGGTCTATTCCCGCAGCTTTACCATTTTTCATACTTCCTATCGCCCATTCAACTTCTTCCATAGTGATGTCCTCTGTGGATTCTGGTGCCGCAAACTCGCCTCTGGGCTCGTCTGTGGCACCAGTATCCGGGGCATCTCCATACATTTCTCCAAAATATTCACTCCACCGGTGTAATACAGCTCGTGTATCTGCAAGAATAGCTTTTCTGCTGTTGGAACTTATTAAGTCGCCTATATGGCTTTCAACTTAGTTTGACGTATACCATGCCAAAAAATCTTAATTGGGACCAATATCATGCCTTCCGAACCACAGAGATGCTCAAAATTCGGAATACCACTAAGAATAATTTATCTCACATTAAGTGGGCCAAAAGCTGTTTAACCTTTGTGATCGCTACAAACACTGCTCAATGAGCGCTTCCAAAAGTACTACTAACGCCAGTAGATACAGCCCAGAAGATAAAAATCTCACTTACAAGGGTTCTTACCCTACTTTAGTGATTACTTTACTTACTGTGTGACTAGTGTTACTAGTGTGACTTTTTCTGAGCCCATTCGTATAGTGTGGTATTTATCACAGCCTAATAGACAGCGAACTCACTATATACTGGCAAATCGGCACGACTTTGTACGGGTGAATTATATACATAAATCTTCCTGTTGGATCACTCCGCTTATTGGTGAAAACTCTTTAGAAAATTCGTTTGGTAGTTATTAAGTTTATCTCGTTCAGAGAGACATACAGACGCGGCGGGAGGACTTTTTTATAATAGTGATTATGTAGTGATAGTATGTATACAGATGTGTATACTATGCATTTTCTCTGATCAAACAATTCACGACTTGGTCTTGTAGTTAGAATATAGGTCGCTCCGTTTATTGAATTAAGTAGTCGCGGGCTTAATCCTCGCAAGGGACTCTTTGTGGAACCAAATAATAACCAATAACTAGTAAAGTAACTTTTCTTATGTATTTAAAAAACATCTTATTGGGTTTTCGCGGATATGAATGTTTCACCATAGGCAAGAGACAAGCGTACATTACTTCTAAAAACCCAGAGGTGTAAGCTGCAATTTATACCCTAGACCCCATGTACACAAGATAATTTTTATACCAACTACGCTGCAATGGTATAACACAGTTCGATAGAGGCAAGTTTTCTGCTGTTGGAACTTATTAAGTTGCCTATATGGCTTTCAACTTAGTTTCACAAGCTGTGCTAATCCGGTGGAGTGAATACTTTGGAGAAATGTAAGAGAATGCCCCGGATGCTGGTGCTACAGACGAGCCCAGAGGCGAGTATGCGGCACCAGAATCCACAGAGGACATCACTATGGAAGAAGTTGAATGGGCGATACGAAGTATGAAAAATGGTAAAGCTGCGGGAATAGACATGATATCTGCCGAGATGATTAAATATGGTGGAACTTGCGTCCGGGACGCTTTTTGGGTCCTCGCAAATCTTTGCTGGAAGACCGGTAGACTCCCTACAGATTGGCGCCGCGCAGTCATAGTACCCTTGTATAAAGGCAAGGGCTCACAATATGACTGCGCCAATTACAGGGCCATCAGTTTGATCAGCTTGGTAGCTAAGGTGTATGGTAAAATTATTGAACGGAGAATGCGCGAGAAGTCCGATGGAGTGTTGTGTGAGGCACAGGGAGGTTTCAGGTCGTGAAGAGGATGTTCGGATCAAGTTTTCTCCCTCCGCAATATCGTAGAAAAGCATCTGGCAGTAGGCCGGAAGGTTTTCTGCGGTTTTGTGGACCTGGAGAAGGCGTTTGATAGAGTCGTGCGAAAGAGACTTTGGGACATTTTGCCAGAGTATGGTATAAACGGCACCCTGTTGCGAGCCGTCCAGTCCACCTACGTTGACAGCAAGGCATGCGTACGGGTGGGTGGTAACATGTCACCTTGGTTTGACGTTAAAATCGGCGTCAAGGAGGGTTGCGTGTTGTTCGCTAGACTGTTTATAGTGTATCTGGATAAAAGTCTTCAAAGACTGAATGCGATGACTGAAGGGATAAAAATGGGTGATCTAGTGATAAACCACCTATTGTATGCAGATAACGCGGTTTTGATAGCGCCAACAGCCACTGATCTGCAAACACTAGTCACAGTTATGAGAGATGACTGCATGAACAATGGCTTACATTTGAATGTGAAGAAAACCAAAATTATGGTTTTTGAACGGGAAGAAACCAGAACGAATGCAAGGATTGTGGTTGGTAACGTTGTGCTGGAGCAAGTGAATGAGTTTGTATATCTTGGATGCGCCTTCAGTAAGGATGGGAAATACACCGCTGATATAGAGAGAAGAGTGAATGCAGGTAATAGAGTGAATGGTGCGATGGGAAGGCTACTTGGGAGCCGGCACTTTAGCCAAAAGGCGCAGCTGGCCATGCATAACGGAGTGCTTGCTCCAACGCTGTTATATGGCAGTGAGAGTTGGGTTTGTAAGAAGGAGAACGAAAGCAGGATAAATGCGGTCGAAATGCGATCTCTGCGGAAGATGTGCGGAGTCACGCTGACCAACCGTATTCGCAACAGCGTAGTAAGAAAGCGAGTAGGTATGAAAGATAGTATCGGTGTAAAGATGAGAAAGGGTATGCTCCGTTGGTTCGGGCATATAAAAAGAATGCCAGAAGAAAGAATGACAAAACAGATATACAATGCGAAATTGGAAGGATGTAGGTGCCGAGGAAGACCTAGACTATCTTACCATGACCAAATAGACCGTGTCTTAGCTGAAGGGCAAGTCAAGAGTCTCCGTAACCGGCGAGTGTGTATGAGACGAACTATGAGAGTGGAGAAAGCCAGAGAGGTATGTAAGGAAAGAACCTGTAGGAACTCTGTACTCTCTGCCTACCCCGCGAGGGACCTGGCGTCATGATATAGATAGATAGATAGAACTTAGTTTGACGTATACCATGCCATGAAATCTTAATTGGGACCAATATCATGCCTTCCGAACCACAGAGACGCTCAAAATTCGGAATACCACAAGAAATAATTTATCTCACATGAAGTGGGCCAAAAGCTGTTAAACCTTTTGATCGCTACAAAAACTGCTCAATGAGCGCTTCCAAAAGTACTACGGACGCCAGTACGTACTTACAGGATAGTATATACCTGTGGTATATGTTGCAGTTACATAAGTAGTAAGCTAGCTGTCGTAATAAGCTGTGATGGAACTAAGGACTTATCCTTAGTCCTTTGGATAGTATGTGACAAATAGCTACAAAGTTAGAGGTTAATGCAACATTTTTAAAGCTTTCTTGGACATAAAGATATAAGTGCTCTTACATACTAGCATTAGAATAAATACATGTCGGAGCGTATTATTTAAGCAAAGTTTAAGGACCACAGTTAATGGAATGTCAAGCAGTTATTGTCATTTTAGTAACCTTTTATATTGTCTATAGATATTCTCTATACTTTTAATAACTGTTCGAGTGTGTTTAGTTGTGAAGCAATGACAGATGACAGCTGTCAGATGACGATTTACCCATGACAGATAGTTGATGTATAGTTAATGTAAGATGCTGGACGGCCCTACCTTGTGATTCGATTGGCAACGGGGCGAGCGGTCAGACGTACTGGGGAGCGTCTAACCTCACTGTACTCGTATTCCATGTGACAATATTAATCCTGAATTATTGCGAGCATCTTCTGATATTTTGCTATCAAAGTTAGTATATCAAGGAAGATTAGTGTACCGGACAAGAGCCTAGCGTTATTTTAAGGTTTCCTACATGCTTGGCAACCAATGATAGTGAAAGGCCCTTAGTTTAACAGATGTTTTTATTATATTTTTCCAGTCGGTTAGAAGCAGCAAGGCTAAATTGATTAAACGTACCTCACTCAAAAGAAAATAACAGTCTCCTGTTTACCATATTTTTATGTAACACGTCTCGCATAATTTTGCTCGGCGCACAGCCGACTTGGATGTATTCAACCAAAATAGAATGCTTGCACAAGCTTTTATTTTTATATTAACGATAAACGAGTTGTGACCCGCGACTTCGTCTCCGTTATTTTTTTTGCAACAGACAGTAGGCCCATGTCCTGTCCCAGCCCTTGTTCGTGGTTATGAAATGGTTATAATATAACACTAGAAGTGAAATCGATGGACGATTTGGGGCAGTGGTAAAGCTTAAGCCGCTCCGCCCACTGGGTCAAATAGTCGCGGATTCGATTCTCGCACGAGACAAATCTTTGTGTGACTCACAATTATTTGTTTCGGTCTGGGTATTTGTGTATGTGAATATTCATGTTTGTAAACACACCCATGATACAGGAATAAATCCTAGTGTTGGGCTAGGTTCTTAAAAAAAACATTCTCACGATTTTGTTTGAAACAATTGTTGCGGAACTGTCGCGCCTGCACGGTTTAAAAAAATGGACACAGACTTACGTATACTCACATTATAGGTATAAAAAGTATTTTCTGATGAATTATATAACCTTATAAATTGTTGGTGACTTTTATACCAACTTTACTTACTGTGTACATATTCATACACATAACATATTTATCACTGTATCACATGATAATTTTCTCAAACTCAAATAATTTATTTTGTGTAACACCCTGCGAGAGCGCTTACATATAGTCAATTTACATGTTTTTAAATCTAATTTGACTACTAATCAACTGAATCGGAATGCCGCCTCCACTGGGAAGATCCGGCGGAGAAACTTAGCGGGCTTGTTATTTTTTTATTTAATACACTTTCCCGGTTTTCCTTTCTTTTTTATTAATCATATTATGTGTATACAATGTTGAGGTAACAATTAAATACTTTACGATATATCTTCAGTGTGATGCCGTACGATCGAGATATGAGACTAATGGTGTTATTAATAGTGTTCAAAGGATGCCAGATGAAGCAGTCCCCACAAGCAGCACCCATTCACGAATATGACTACTGGAACGGCCATCATTCCCCTCGACCATATTGGGGGAGGGAGTGATACGCGCCAGACAGCCACCGCAAGAAAATACATTATATTGAGCATGATACATGTGTGGCGATAGACATAAAAAAAGTAGCCACACACTAGGATTTATTCCGGTGTAGTGGGTGCGCTTACAAACATGAAAATTTACATACGCAAATACCCAGACCGAAAGAAATAATTGTGGATCACACAAAGATTTGCAAAAAAAATAATTTCAAATCAACAGGAGGCATTGTCACTGGACTGGACTGGACTGGACTTCCATTGTCCAAGAGATCCTTGCGACATAGTTGGGGTTTCGTTATAAAAGATAAAAATTATTAGTGAGATAATTAATAAATAGGTTAATGACTAAAAACGATAAAAACACAAAAATTCAAACCAATTTATTCCGAAAATAAATGTTAGTACAATTAAATAAATAATAATAAATTATTTGATTATCCAAACAAACGTTTAGTTTTTATTAATAAATGCGAAATCAGTATTCCATTATTGTACAAGTTAGTAAGTTATAACTAAGGTTGATACAATAAATAAATAGTGTTATTTACATAATTATTTGTCGCTTAAAATTATTTAAAAAAAATAATTGACAAAAATTGAGCATTTCGAACTTAGAGCCCTTAAAAACTTTTTCAAATTTTTTTCCCCCCCAAACTATTACACTATCCTTGGATGCTGTTCGATTGCATTTGGCGGGATTTTCATTCTAGAATCAGTGTTTGAATCAGATATTCAATATTAATCTAACATACCTGATACAACACTTATTAACTTGGTAAAATAATATAGTATACTGGTACTCATGTTTGGCAATTATAGTTTTTGTTTTATTTACTCTATGCACTTACTGGCATTTATGCATGAAGGAACGCAATCACAATAATGGTGTTTCAGTACTTTGACAGCGAAATACATATTGGATTAAATTTTCTCCATCATTGTTCAAGGTGTGTTGCTGAAAATGCTAAACAACAGAGACGAGCTCTAGACTGTTTTTCTTATGCACGAATTCTAAAAATACCATCTATATTATTTAGTGATAAATGAAAGGCGACAGTTTGAAATCTGGGCCGAAAAATTACGCACAAGTGCGGGTGTGGTCTTATTTCGCATTAGTTCTGACAACCCTAGCCAACGTGAGCACGCGGTAAAAAGGTGTTCCGGTCCTATCCCCAAAACAGATCCTCTGCCGTTTATTTTACATTCGGGTCTGATCCACTTAATATATTTTGCATTTCCGATCGGATCATCCAACGTTTTTGGAAGGTCGATCAGATCGGAATCCTACTAGTATCTATCTATCTATCTATCTATATCATCACGCCAGCTCCCTCGCGGGGTAGGCAGCTCCTACTAGTATCATTAATGTCAAAGTTCATATGTTTAGATGTTTGTTACTTAATCACGCAATATTAGGTTCCTGTCGTACGTCCACGCGGTCGAAGAAAAGTCCTCTTCTTCGATAAAAGCTAGTAGAAAATATTTGAAAATAAATTGATCCCCAAGGGGATCAAAACTCGGGGATCGGACCGGAATAACCCTTAAAATGCTATGGTTTGCTTCAATGAGCATAATAAAAAGGTTTAAAAATAGTTTCTTTAGTTGCTAACAACGAGTTTTATATATGGCTAAGTATCTACCGCTCCTTCTCTTTTTTCCTTTTTTTCAATCATATTGTGTGTATACAATGTTCAGGTTACAATTAAATACTTAACGATCTAGCTTCAGTGTGATGCCGAACGATCGAGATATGAGACAAATGATGTTATTAATAAAGAGTATTTAAAGGATTCTAGATGGAGCAGTCCCCACAAGCAGCACCCGTTCTTGAGTATGAACAGCCATCACTCCCCTAGACCATATCGGAGGGAAGGAAGTGACCAGCGACAAACAGCCACTGCAAGCAAGACATTATAGTGAGTACCACACGTGTGACGATTGATTAAAAAATAAACACAAAAATTTACATACACAAATACCCAGACCGAAACAAATAATTGTGGGTCACACAAAGACAAAGACTTGTCCCGTGCGGGAATAGAACCCGCGACTATTAGACACAGTGAGCGGAGTGGCTTAAGCTGTTAAATATTGCGCTAATCATCCGTCAAAAAATAGTTTACACGGCTATACTACTTCTAGTGTCGTATTATAATGATTTCTATCATTATAACCAACTACATACGTAACACGACGCGTTACGATAACATCAAGAAATTACTATTGAATCTTGTGTGTAGAGGATATTGTTCTGCACCCAAACATGATTTGCCCCATAACCAACAGCAATAAAAAAATACTCGTTGATTTCAAATTACCGATAAATTGTCTTAAGGCATTTATTTTTAAACGGACAAGCAGGGGAATCGCAACATTGCACAAAAAGTATTAGATTTTGAGGTTATAATTACACGTACATATGACGTTATATTGCATGTTGACATTCAGTAAAGATGCCGGCGACTAGGATATAAATACATACAATATTTGAAATATTTGTTTTTGTTTGCAAATTGTCCTTTAGATACGGATATTTGTCATTATTTCAATGAAATAGATAAATAATGATGACATTGGTCAAATGTTTGTTGGTTCTGGGGCAATTTTCGACGATGTCCTATGTTTGAAAGCGCACATAAGAAACAGGAATAATTACAAAGATGCCTTGTACGACGGTACGAGGCATCTTTGGTCCCGTGGTCAAATTCAGAACTAACGCTGTCATCAAGTTAAATGTCACTTGATGACAGTCACAGTTGCCGTTTGGTATTATATTCACTCTATTTCTTTTTTTAATAGGTAACCTATTGAAATATCTCCTTGAAAGTAGGAACATTTTACTAAATGTTAACTTTAATTTCATATCAACAGGGGGCGTTGTCAATGTCTTCCATTGACCAAAAGATCCTTGCGATATAGTTGGGGTTTCGTTATAAAAGTTAAAAATGATTAGTTAAATAAGTAACAAATAGGTTAATAACTAAAAACACCAATCACAAAAATTCAAATTCATTTATTCTGAAAATAAATGTCAGTACAATTAAATATATTTATTTAATTGTACTGACATTTATTTTCTTATCCAAACAAACGTTTAGTTTTTATTCCTAAATGCGAAATTAGCATTTCATTATTGTACAAGTTAGTAAGTTATAACTAAGGTTAATACAATAAATGAATAGTGTTATTTACATAATAATGGGTCGCTTAATATTATTATTATAAAAAAATAATTGACAAGAATTGAGCATTTCGAACTTTGAGCCCGTAAAAACCGTGCGTATCGAATTATTTGTCAATTGTTTTTTTTTCTAACAACCTATTACTCGTACACTGTCCTTGGATGCTGTTCGCTTGCATTTGGTGGGATTTTCATTCTAGAATCAGCGTTTGAATCATACATGTATTATTGATCTTTGATACTTATTGACCCGGTAAAATATATAGTATACTGGTACTAGATGCAAACAAAAGTTAGCAGGTGTTAAGTGACTCTTTTGTTAAGTTACAAACTTCGAACCAATTTGGCAAAGATGCTCAAAAAGACTATTTGTTAGAATATTGGGTTGTCAATAAATGTCAACATATTTTATGAGTACAAAATTTCCGCACTGCAAAATTGTCTATTGCATGTCTTTAATAAATAAAAGCTCTTTGAGTCGCTATCTGTCAGATTATAAATTAGCTTCTTGAATAAATGTCACTATTTCGTGTCTAGCATTCACAGATCGTGTAATAAGTATCAATATTTTCATGAGGTACATTCGCCGTTAATTTCTTTCAGTCTGAGGCTCCCAATACCTTAGTCCTTTTTGACGTTAGCCTGGAAAGTATTCGTATTTTCAGTTCTTTAAATTAACAATTTGATTTTAAAGTACAATTCCTAAGGTCTACACTAATACTCATTTCCAAACGACTGTCGTTCGCTTGACTGAAAACAAAAGAAATTAATGTTTGAAAATAATTCAAAATTTTATAATTGGACACAGTTTAACAAGACTGCTATATATAATAATATCCGATTGAAAATTTATTTTTATTTTTACGGTATTAAAATTTTAATAAGCGAATAGTGGAATAGGGGTGAAATATTATTCCATGTCCCCGTGTCATGTTGGACATGTTAATGTCCAATTGCAAAATATTATATTGATTGTATGCAAAATTATTTTTCCGTGTAAAATGTCATTGAGCTGACATTTTTGCTCAATCCGATTCTTATTTTGCATAAAAATAATCATATTACTTTTATATTATTTGTATATATAATCATATTATTTTGAATTCTGTGTTTCAAGTTATTTGTACTTGAATTTAAATTAAACACTAGATATAAAAAGAAACGTATAATTTGAGGTAAAATAAAAGTCAACTAAATATAGTAAAATCTCCGAGTCACCAGAGTCACTAGCTTAAATATGTCTTAATTTTATGTTTTTCGATTTATCATCGAAATTTTAACTGTTTTAAAATGACGTTACTGTGCTAGCATTTGGATCTTGGACCACGATATTTAAGTCGTGCCAGTGTAGTGCGTAAATTGTATTTAATAATGGTCTTGTGATCAGGAAAAGTGCTTATTTCGGCGTGGACAGTGCAATATTAATATTTACGCCAATGACAATAATGGTGATTATTTTTGGAATATAAGTGAATCACATATTTTTAGTGGCTGAATTAAATAGCGACCCAACTAAAAAGCAAGCATACAGGAAATTAAGCTTTATCATATTGAGTTCTTAGATTTACGCGAATATTACACATGAAATAAAACTATTTTACGGATTTTATCGCGGTTTATTTTTTTTTTTATTTTTAGTTCCCGACGTTTCCCTCCCGTGACCATAGGTGCTGCAAAGCACTCGAAACGTCGGGAACTAAAAATAAAAAAAAAATAAACCGATATAAAATCCGTAAAATAGTTTTATTTCATTAAGCTTTATCGTTTTGTAATTAAAGTGCTAACTCAATTAATAAAATAAGTTGTATCATTATTATATTTACGCATTTACAAAATGCGTGCAGTGTACTTTTTCAACGCAAAGTACAGTTAAGCAAAAATGTGTTAAAATAAATAAATTTTTAAATAGTGCCCACTACATATATGCTTGAACACAATTAGCAAGGAAGACTTTAGTTAAACTTATTTTTTATCAGACTAGATCTACACAAATATGGCTTATGTAATCTACCGGACCGTTTGTTATTTAGAACAAGAAGGCCTGTTAAAAAAATATCGAGTACCTATAGGATGACAAACAATCTTTTTGGTTTATTATCGTCATCATCATAATCATTATCTGAAAGACGTCTACTGCAGGTCAAAGGCTTCCTACAAAGATCACAACAATGACCGGCCTGTGCTGTAGTCCTCAAGACAAAAGATCGCATTATTTAATCGATGCACAGAAATATTCTGATCCAAATTTGAGAAGTGGAAAAGAAGGAAGCCAATTTAATTTCTTCACATTCGCGTAATTGATAAGGTGTATATTTTTTAAATCCCGTTTTACTGTCTTACTCCTCAGCAAAGACCTTTGCTTCATATTACTACAAATATGGAACTTGCTACTCGGACCATGAAACGTACGCAATGGTATCTGAATCCAAAGGAGCGGTTATAACATTATTATTTGGTAAGAGAAGACACTATATGTACTAAGCGGGAACGACTTGACAACGCTACGTCTAAGAAAAACTAAACAAGTCGACGTAAAACTGAATTTACTTAAAACATGTAGAAAATTAAGTGTACCATGTAACTCACTTAGCTAATATAAAATACATGCAACGAATAATACCCGCTTAATATTACAAAAGCTGTGCTGATAAAATGTTTTGTTAAAGAAAAACAGAATGTTTTATTTTCACAGCAAACAGGTGCTGCTTTGATGGATGCCTTCGTATAATTTCGTAGTGTAATGAAACGCTGGGGTGGGACGTAGTGTTTGGGTGTTGGACGAAAAATATTAGCGTTTTTTTTATGATTCTGACTTCCTTCGCTTAGCGTTGCAATAGTTATCACCGTCACGCCTATATTTCCCTAGTGGGGTTACAGGTACCGAGTACACCCAATTTTAGCCGATAGTGTAAGGTCCCATGTAATACGGAGCTAGCCTTTTGCCATATACCGGGAACAACTCCAGACCCATACTGGGAATTTTTTGAAAAAAAACTTCATTTGGGCGACCTAGGATTTAAACCCAGGAACTAGTAATCTCAAAGCGATTCGTTTTTCCACTAGAGCAACCAAGCAGTCGTTTTTCTTTCTTTTAGAATCTGAAAATCTCTAAAGTAGGTTGAGGACACGGACGGAGGAGGATTTGAACCCAGGAGCTCGTTAACCTCAATAGTTATCGTATTAGCTAGAGTCGTATAATTAATTATTTGGGTAAGTAAATTACTAACATACTAATGAAAAATACTGTTCCTCGGATTTTGTCGCAGTAAATTTTTTTTTTTAAGTTTAAATCACTTAATGTAACGAGAGAGGCTGAGGTGTTTAACGTCCAAAAGTTTATTCTTATTCCGGGGTATCTTCATACTTCTTCAGTCTCGTCTAATCTGCTCAAAATATGCTCACGGTATCTTGAAGTCTGGGAGTGTTATGCTTGGTTTTGGATTTAATTAAAGGATCCCAAGTCGATAAAAGCACCCTTGGAATATGTTATACGCGTAAATCTAAGAACTAATAAAATAAAAAAATAAAAAATTGTAATAAATCTAAGGTTTTGTCTATATCATTCTCATTCACAAGACTTCTGCCGTCAAAGAGCTTTGTGATGTTCGCGCATTAAGACTTTAGATAGATAACTCTTTATTATACACAATTACATAGATATCAAAATACAAATAAAAAACAACTAAAAGTTACAAAAAGGGCGGCCTTATCGCTAAAAAGCAATCTCTTCCAGGCAAACTTGCATTTTACTCGTTTTCTTTACCAAATTATCAATGTATTTTGCAGTTATAGAATAAATAAATTAGTATTTACTACTCCATATATATTATTAACTATTTAAATTAAAACTATTTAAAGAATATTAAATTGAAAACATAATAAAAATCAAATACTTCAACCCATTCAAGATTTTAATTCAATTTGAAAATGAAGAAGAGTTAGATAAATTATTAACATGTACGGAAGTAAAAGAAAAAGGTTGGAAGTTACAGAAAACAATGGAAGTGGGTACAACATATGGAGTAATTAAAAACATTGAAACTGAATATAAAGAAGAGGAAATTATGGAAAGCATTAGATGGGATGCAGAAGTAATAGCTTTAAAACGGCTTAGCCGTAGAAAAGATGATGGCTTGGGATGGATAGATAGTGAAAGTATACGGGTATGTTTTAAAGGATCGTCATTACCGGACTATATTTACATATATGAGATGCGTGTGAAGGTTGAACCGTTTATATTTCCCGTTACGCAGTGTTCGAATTGCTGGAAATTTGGCCACATTAAAAAATTCTGTCCATACAAAAAAATTATCTGCCCCAAATGTGGTAGCTCTCACGCAAACTGTGAGGTCACGGAATATAAATGTGTTAACTGTAAAGGAGATCACATGGCGTTAGATAAGCTTTGCCCAATATTCATTAAAGAGAAGAAAATAAGGTCAATCATGGCGCAATTTAATTGTACGTACAGAAAAGCACTATCCATTTACGTCCCGTCATCGACACCTATTCCAGACAACATTGGTTCTGAAAACCTTTATGAAAACACAAGCAATGTTGATCCGCAAAACCTATTACAGGAAGAAGTTACTATTTCTCCGCCAACTCAAATTACACCATCTCATAGATACGTCAGCAGACCTTCGCCGGTCAAAAATTCAATCTCCAAACCATCAAAAAATACTGATCCAGTTCGAACTAGTACTAACGCGGCAGGTAAAAGTAGAAGACAAAAGAAAGATAAAACCCGTAAAACACACCACCGTCAAAACTTAAATGATATATCTTTCGAATGGGATTGTTTATGCTCAAACACGGACTGCAATTCTAGTTCTAACGAAGATAATGTCGAAAATAAAACAAATAGTGAGGACGGTATTGCTAAATTTGATTTAAAAGATTTAATATATAAACTGAAGATTATCATATTCAAAAAGAGATGGAATATCGGAAAGAAAATAAAAGCTTGTATTCAAACAATTCTGGAAGTTCTTACGTCATGGTTATTTAATAATGTCATGGATAACATGACTTGGGCAAAGTATTTTTCTATTAATCCTACCGAAACAGACGCATAGCATGACGACACGTTTAAACATAATACAGTGGAACTGTCAGAGTTTGAGGAGAAAACTACAACAACTGGAACTGCTATTAAGTCACGAGAGAATACATATTGCGGCACTTAACGAAACCTGGCTTGAACCGGATTCCAACATCCGACTGAGCGGTTATAGTGTGTTCCGTAAAGATAGAGATGATGCCTACGGAGGTGTAGCCATTATTACCCATCACTCAATAAAAGCTCAGGAAGTTCAAGTTACACGGCGTAACTCTGGAATAGAAGTTATATGTGTAAAAACTTTCAACTGTTGGCCAATTAATAACATTGTATGTATATACTGCCCCCCATCTGTCCAAACAACTCAACAAGACTGGGATCATATCTTCGGCATGTTCAACAAAAACGCCTTATTTCTGGGAGATTTAAATGGACATCACAGTAGTTGGTCATATAAAAATGATACGCGGGGGGTGCAGATATATGACTCCCTTCTAAATTACAAACTTGTGTGTATGAACAACGGAACTTTTACCAGAATCAAGTGGGTCAACGGCAATCTGCAAAGATCTTCCCCTGATGTATCTATTCTTTCAAGCGACCTCGCGGTAAGGCACTGTTGGAGTGTCACTAATAAGACACTGGGAAGTGATCACTGTATTATTAAGATTACTACCGAACTCACAGCGAATATAAATCCTATCAAGAAAAGAAACTTTAAGAAAGCAAGTTGGGACCAGTATCACTTATATCTACGGGACCAATTCTCGGCTTTCACTATTTCCGACGATCTTCAACAATCATATGATCGATTTGTAAACAAAGCAGCAGAACTTCATATACCGATAGTGACAATTAACAATAACCCTACTAGTAACTTTAAACCAAAAATATATTGGAATACAGAATTGTCTAAAGTGGTAGCTGAACGTCGTCTCGCGCTGGGTCGTTTTAGAAGGAATCCCACACCAAGGAATTTGACCACCTTACAAACTAAAATCAGTAACGCTCAAAGAATGATTCGGAACGCCAAAAATATATCCTGGTATAATTTTTGTTCTTCAATAGATAATTCAGCCTCCTGTAATGACATGTGGCGGCAAATGAAATGGTTTAAAGGGTATCATTCTCAAAAGAGTCATGTAGACGAAACTCGGGCCTGTGAACTTCTTTACAGTTTAACCCCTGATTATGCTGCTGTCAAACCACCAGTATTTGTATCCAATAACACTATTTTAGAAAAAGAAATTAGTCGCCATGAGTTAGATAAAAATATTAAGGCATCTGATACGGCCCCCGGATGCGATGATATATCTTTCTCCATGCTCAAAAAATTACCAAATAATGGAAAAGAAATTCTCATTTCATTGTACAATCTTTTTTTAGCCAACGGGTTCGTCCCAAAACAATGGCGTACTATCGGTATATTCCCTATATCTAAGCCTGGCCGTGACCCTAACTCTCTTAACTCTCTTCGACCGATATCACTGATATCATGTTTGTGTAAAACGTTACACTCAATTTTAAACAAACGTTTAGAATGGTTCTTGGAAAAACAAAACGTATTTTCAAACAACATGGTTGGTTTTAGAAAAACACGATCTTGCTTAGATAATCTAAGTAGTCTTGTGTCTCAAGTACAATACGGTTTTACTAAGGATTGTTTCACTCTGTGTTGTTTTATGGATATCGATAACGCTTACAATAACGTTGACATCAGCGAACTTTTGACTTTGCTGGACGAGTTGAAGATTGGTTCAAAACTTTGTTCGTACTTGTATAATTTCTTAAAAGAAAGATATTTGCGAATTAATACCAGCACCTCATTGAAATCCCGTTATACCGGAAGAGGGCTAGCTCAAGGTGACCCACTCTTCCCCTTATTGTTTAATGCTGCGACTCATAAAATATGTAAGATATCTCATAATGATGTGGTGATAGGCCAGTACGCTGATGACATCGTCCTGTATGTGACCAGCACAGACTTAAGAAGCGCCGAGACAGATATTCAGCTATCGCTAGATTTAGTTGTCAACGAATTAAGCAAATTAGGGCTTGAGATTTCTGCTGGGAAAAGTAAATTATATTTGTTCACAAAACGTCGTAAATATTTAAATTCCTCAATAAAAATTAAAGTTGATAACAGAAATCTGTCAGCAGCCGATAATATTAAATACTTAGGTATGTGGTTGGATCGTTCGTTAACATGGAATAAATACTTAAATGAGATCATACAGAAATGTCAAAAATTCCTTAATGTCTTTAAAGTTTTATCAGGATCAGGTTGGGGAATGCATCAAAAACACTTGAGACGCCTGTACATTGCAACGATAAGAAGCCGGTTAGACTATGGTAGTTTTCTATATCAGGATAGTTTTAAAAAACACTTGAATAGACTGGATGTTTTACAAAACCAATGTATGCGTGTAATAGGAGGGTTTATTAAAACAACACCTACGCATGTGATGGAATGTGAACTTAGTCTTCCACCGCTAGATGTTCGGAGATGGTTTTTGGCGGGCAAATTCTGGATTAAAACAAAATCGTTGGAGTCCAATAACACTATTGAGTTATTAGATAAGATGCTCAAAAGATACACTAGTAGCCATCTAAGAAATAGGAAAAAGCCCCTCCTAGTTTTAGCTCACGAAGCATTCAAAAATCTGTCTATTAGTACTTGTAAACAGCTTGAAATGTTTTCCTTTGACACATGGATTACTGATGTCGATCTCTCTGACGTTTTGAAACCGAATATATCTTCCGTCACTAATGCTAAAAACACCTATGATGCTGCCATGTTAAAACAAAAATGTTTTAAACTCTTAGACTATTATTCTGATTTCTATAAGATTTACACTGATGGGTCAAAGGAAAACAACATTTCCGGAGCCGCATTCTATGACGAGCATAAAGGGACCAGTGCAACATTTAAAATAGTTTCAGGAGTATCAATAATGCAAACAGAACTTTTAGCCATTTCAGAAGCACTATCATACATTGAATCTACTGACCATTCGAATTTTGTAATTTTCACTGACTCAAAGAGTTCTATTCAACATTTGTTGCGCTGCACTTCTACTTTTAGAGGTCGACCAATTGCTTATGTCATTATTAAGACAATATTAAAACTCATCTCCCAAGAGAAAGCAATAGTTATACAATGGCTACCATCCCACATTGGGATCGATGGAAATGAATGGGCAGATAAAATGGCCAAACAGGCATGCCATGAGGGTATTGATTGTTCAGTTAGTCCCCACTACTGTGATCGTATTCAATTCGTGAAAAAATCGTCTTCAGAAAAGTGGAAAGAATATTTTGATCAACGATCAAAAGAAAAAGGAATATGGTACCGAACGATCCAATCTCAACCTTCTTTTCAACAATGGATAGATAAATGCACCCTTAATAGAAGTGATCTGACCTTATTAATGCGACTTAGGTCTGGACACATGCCCTTGAATAAATTCGCTTATTTAATGCGTAAAGTCAGCTCACCATTTTGTGATGTTTGCAACGAGGATGAGGATACGTATCATATTTTAGCTAGATGTGTTCGCAATCAAGTTCTCAGGAAGCAGCTGGGTGGTGATATCTCTCTTTCAGATCCTCTGTCTGAGGGAGTGATCTCTATACTCAGGATGGTTAAGTTGGCACTGACTAATAGACGATCTGAAGTGTTTTAGGGATAGTACATTGTGGTTGTATAGACTCTTAGCAGTAAGACTTTTTGTTAGTATATAACTTAATTTGTGTCTGTTACAGAGTGGCATATTCGCAGTAGCGAATAAACTCTTTAAATAAAAAAGAAAAAAAAAAAAAAAAAAAATAGTAGGTATAACAATATTTTGGGCCCTTCACTGCTTTCGCAATATTACAAAAATAGTTTAGATTTTAAATGTCAAAGGTATAATATTGAACCTGAAAGTAATATGAACAGAAATTATTTTGTCATAAAATTTGACATTCAAAAAATACTTTAATAAAACTTTTCTCAACGGCTGTGTCGGTTTAATATTATTTGAAAATGGCTCAACGTTTATGAATTTCTATCTGCAAAATGTTGTACAGATATGCTCGTATTTCGCGAAAAATACGATTTCAAGTCACGTGCAAGTCGAACCAGCTTGAACAAGGACAGCGTTACATTTTTTTTTTCATTTAATATTCATAATGTCTAGGCAAAGACTAAAAATGATATCTGTACTTGTTAAATATGTACTTGGGATATTCCTCGCATTTTGTAGGCTTAGTATAAATAGATATATGGTAGAGTAACGCTGTCGAATGATATGCTATTCATTTTACAAATTTAGAAAGTAAATCTGAACGAGATAGCACGCATTTTCGACGTTTTGCTAACGTCATTCCGTTAGTGCTCGACTTTTTGAACATTAACGTTTAAAAAATCTGCGACGTCCAACATAATGGAAATTTCCTTGTCAATGTTTTGGATTTTCTCTATGGTGTAGTTGCACAGACCTGCTAGCAATCATGAAATCCTAGATTCGAATCTTAGGTCGGACCAAGTGTGGTATTTAAAAAAAATTCACAATAGTAGTCCGAAGTCTAAAATCGTGCTCTATAGTCACTCATTGGTCTAGTAGCATAAGCATAAAGTACAGTCGGCAATCACGAGATCCTAGATCCAAATCCTAAGGTAGATGGTGGTAATTTTGTAAAAAAATGTTCGATACCGACTTAATTTTTAAATTGTGCCCGAGCTACGGCTCACCCTTTTAACATTATAAGGCTCACCTTATAACATTATAACCTTTTTTACCTGGGTGAAATCCTGGATAGGACTACCTCGAGCCTCGGAGGAAGCTCGCGGAGAGTGTCGGATTCCTACCGACTAAATACCCCAGGGCGACCGACATTAGCATTTTGGAGGGCTGCCGTCCTATCGCTATAATGATGTTAAATGTAAAAATCGAGTTATGGGCGAAAAGCTGTGGAATAATTAAAAATGGAGGCTACTTGATAACCGTAAGTCTTTTGCGAGACTTTGAAATCTCATTAAATAGAGCTAATGGAGCACTTTCAAATAGACATTATTTTAATTTGTTACGTTAAGTTTTATTTATCAAAACGAAAGTAATTGAGTTTTTGTCTAGCATTCTTCTATCTATCTATCTATCTATATCATCACGCCAGTTCCCTCTCCCTTTCTTCTAATTATCCGTATAAATATCCACAAATAAAATGCTGCTAGTCGGGAACACATGGCACGCACTTCCCTCTCAAAGGTCGGCTGTAGTGTGTAGGTAAAAAGCCCTTCTTCCCATCGCCTCATCAAAGCGGCATAAAGTTAAGTTGGGGGGATATCTAGTACTATCAGAAATACAATCTTAACGGCTCTGACTCTAATGGACTCCAATAGCTTTGCTGGGCCAGTAGCTCGCTAATGTCTCGTCATGAGGTGGCGTAAACACCCTCAGGTTAGCCTACATCATGGAATCCATAAATCGGCTGCACTGCTAGAGACTCATGCCTACCATAAAAAATTAGTTATATTTATTATCGGCGACTGACACCTTGGCTAGTAGATGAGAAACCCCGTCTCTGGTTTTCTTAACCCAGTCCCAGATGTAAAATAATCTTAGTAAACATTAAATAAACTAGATGCAAATGCGCTAAAATGCGGTTACCCATCTTAGGCCGACAGAGTTGAACGCTGCTTAATCATGGTGATGGGTAAGAATACGCGGTCCCACAGTGTTACGAGCGCCCCCAGAATAGAATATTAATGTCGAAATATGGGAGTTAAAAATACACCTCTTTCAACTGACGTTATTTTTTCTGGCTTGATATTTTTTACCAAGTCTTAACACGCAATACTCGTCCCTTTTCGAAGGTGAAGGTTCAATTTGATTACCACTATGTAACCGTGAGGAAAATACGATGTTTCAATATATAGAGTGGATCACGAAGTACTTCGTGAGGTGGATTTTTGAGACCGGGCTGAAAGGACAGCTAGCTCAACCGTTGTAGCTACAGAAAAACGACCTTTAAAGATTATCCTCTATTTATTGCAACATTTTAAGCTCCATTAACAGAACATGAAAAAATGTATAGTCAGTAAGAAAACAAGCAGTCGGGGGTCCCTATCAGGAATGAAGTTCTAATCAGATAATGCAACTCATGGATAAAATTGTTAGTTATTTCAAAAGGACTTTATTTAACGTATGTTCTGACCATCAAGCAAATTTAACTAGGTACGGCCAAACCAACGCGTACAGCCGCATCCGCGATGGCTTTCCGGCGGATTTTATACATATAAGAAGTAAGATCAATTTGCGTCAAAATAAAAGGGGCATAATGCTCATTTTCTTGGTGACTGTACATTGTTTTCAAATGTGTAAAAGCAACTCAAAAAAAAAACACCGCCTATATTCCCCAGAAGGGGTGGCAGAGGTGTACTGAGTACACCCACGTTTCGCCGACGATGTTAGGTCCCATGTAATAGGGGGCGAGCCTATTGCCATATACCGGGCACAATTCCAGACTCCGGACTCATACTGGGAAGTTTTCGTTAGTAAAACTACACTTGTCCGACCTAGGATTTGAACCCAGGACCTCATGATCACAAAGCGATGCGCTTTGCCACCAGACCAACGAGGCACTCAAAATGTTGTAAAAAAGATAGAGATAGTTTTCTGAGACAGTTTTCCTGTAGTTACAGCGATTAAGGTAGCCCTTAGTGCCTCGTCTCAAAAATCCACCCCGTAAAAGGGTGTATTTTAGATCTCATAACGAATATAAAGCTTATTACTGCGTTTGTGGGAAAGGAAAAACGAAATAAATATGTTTCTTCCGCGGTTTGTGTATTTGACTGGAGGCACATATAAATAATTTTATTTTACGATGTTACTTTTTGCGTCGTTGGTCTTGTAGCCACGAAGTTGTGTCACGAAGTTCTGTGTTTGAATTCTAGGTTAAACAATTTCTTTTTTTAAACACATAGCCCCGTTACTAGGATTTATTCCTGTGTCATGGGTAGGTCTACCAGCATGAAAATTTACAAACAAAAATACCCAGACCGAAACAAATAATTGTGGGTCACAGAAAGATTTGTTCCGTGCGGGAATCGAACCCGTGACTATTCGACTTAGTGGGCGGAGTGCCTTAACCTCTTAACCACTGCACCAAATCGTCCGTCAAGAATGTAGTTTTAAAAACTTCCCAGTATGAGTCCGGAGTCTGGAATTGTGTCCGATATATGGCAATAGGCTCGCTCCCTATTACATGGGACCTAACATCGTCGGCAAAAACTGAGTGAACTCAGTACACCTCTGCCACCCCCGCTTGGAGAATATAGGCCTGACTTCCTCCCTCGTTGGTCTAGTGGCAAATAATGCGTGTAGTAATCAGGTGGTCCTGGATTCTAATTCTAGGTCATAAAAAAATTATTTTTTTTATAGAAGAATTTCCAGTATCGGTCCAAAGTCTGGCATTGTGACCGTTATAATGGCAATTAACTCACTCGCCATTACATAGGACGTAACATCATCGGTGAAAAATTGTTATACATACACCTCTGCCACCCCTGCTTGGGGATTATAGGCGTGTCAGTGTTAATTTCTTTATTTATTTGTTAGGTACTTTTTTCTTAAAAAATTAAGTGAGGTGTAGAAAGTACACCCACGTTTCAGCGAGGTATGTTTAATGCCAGATGTAAATGAAGCACAAAGTTTTCTCCAAGCGGGCATCGAACCAGCAACTACCGGATTTATTCCGTCCGGTCTATTAGCCTATACGGTCCCACTGCTACGCAGAGTCCTTCTGATACAAATGAGGTGAAAAAGCTTAGGTTATACTCGACCACGCGGACCCAGTGCGGATTGGTGGAGGCAGGTTTGTGGCCACCTGCTGTTGGAACTTATCAAGCCGCCTATAAGGCTTCCATGTTTGTTTAACGATTCCCACATTAAGTGGTAACCGGAACTAGTGACTCAACGAGCCTTTCGAAGCACAGAGATGCTCGAATATGAAAGGCCACAAACGGTTACCCATTAGAGACCGACTGAGCCGAATGTTGCCTAACCTCGGTGATCGCTAAAAGCACCTCGATGGCACAACTTTACAACTACCTCAACTAGATCAAGCCGGCATTAAATTATATATTTCCAATGTTATCAAACCATAAATAATATATGTAACGTACAGATTAGTGTTTTTTGTGGGATGTACACAAGAAACCACTTATCTGTACGGTACGCGGTATTTAAAAACACATCAACCAAAAGCCCTCTTTATGGGTATTTAAAAATACTCAAACATTTTTCCTCCTAAAATGTGTTACATGTGGAAACCAGCGCAATGCTTGAACATTATAAAAAAAAACAATCATGCCTATATTCCACTAATGATCGTGGAAGGAGGTGTATTTTTTATACCCAAATTTTGCTGACGATGTTATGTACTCATTTAATAGGTAATGAGTTTTGTACACTGGACATCACTTCAGACACCAAACGACTTTTAATTTTTAAAAAAAATAACTGGACTTCATCATCATCATCATCTCAGCCTATACTTGTCCACTGCTGAACATAGGCCTCCCCATTCGCTTTCCAGCGTAACCGGTCCGATGCCACCTGCATCCAACGACTTCCTGCGATTTTCACAAGATCGTTGGTCCATCTGGTAGGTGGTCGTCCCACGCTGCGCTTGCCAATACGTGGTCTCCACTCTAGAATCTTTCTGCCCCAACGCCCGTCCGATCTTCGCGCTATGTGGCCCGGCCATTGCCACTTCAGCTTGCTTATCTTAAGGGCTATGTCGGTGACCTTGGTTCTGAATCTCCTCATTCCTGATTCGATCACGTAGAGAAACGCCGAGCATAGCTCTCTCCATAGCTCGCTGAGCAACTCTGAGCTTTTTTATGAGACCTATAGTAAGAGACCACGTCTCTGATCCATATATCATCACTGGTAACACACATTGACTAAAAACTTTAGTCTTTAGGCACTGAGGTATTTTGGATGAGAAGATGTTGCGCAGTTTCCCGAACGCTGCCCAGCCGAGTTGAATGCGTCGATTGACCTCTCTCTCAAAGTTGGACCTACCTAACCGGACTACCTGTCCCAGGTAAATGTATTCGTCGACAACTTCAAGAGTAGAGTTCCCAACGGTGAGTGCGAGGGGTACGTCATGGACGTTACACATTATTTTGGTTTTGTCCATGTTCATTTTAAGACCCACTTGTTGAGATACGCTGTTGCGGTCACCGAGCATTCGTCCTAGATCTTCCAGCGACTCCGCCATGACCACAATGTCGTCGGCAAATCGAAGGTGAGTGATGTATTCGCCATTGATGTTAATGCCAAGTCCTTGCCAGACCAAGGGCTTGAAGGCGTCCTCTATGGTGGTCGTAAACAGTTTCGGAGAAATGACGTCTCCCTGTCTTACTCCTCTTTTTATGGAGATCGCCTTCGTGCACTGCCCTTGTACTCGGACTGACATGGTGGCGTTATAATACAAGCACTTCAACACTTCGATGTACCGATAGTCAATGCGGCATCGCTGGAGAGATCTAAGAACCGCCCAAGTCTCGATCGAATCGAAGGCTTTCTCATAGTCCACAAACGCCAAGCATAGTGGCCGATTATACTCCTCGGTCTTCTGTATAAACTGCCGCAGCGAATGTATGTGGTCTATGGTACTAAAGCCTTTCCGGAAACCGGTTTGTTCGGGAGGCTGGAAATCATCAAGCCATGCAAGCATGTGATGGGCCTATAGTTCTTTAATAAAGTGTTATCACCTTTCTTGAAAAAGAGTACCACCACACCCCTGTTCCATGCTTCCGGCGTTTTTCCTTCGAGCAAGACGGAATTAAACAGCCTCTGAAGGACTTTAAGTACCGGCGATCCGCCCGCTTTCAGAAGCTCTGCGTTAATTCCGTCTTCACCCGACGCTTTGTTGTTTTTTAAGTTGTTTGAGAGCCATCCTAATCTCATACAGGCTGATGTCCGGGATATCTTCAGTGTAGTGTCGGGTTAGCTTGGCTCTTGGATCTTTTACCAAGTCAACAACAGGTTCAGCTACTGAGGTATACCACTGCCCGTAGAACCTCTCTATCTCCCTGAGCTATTCGACGTTACGTTTCCGTCCTCCGTTTTCAGCTTCGTCAACTGGCTTTGCCCACTAGACGCGTCTCTTGCGAACACTTTGGAGCCCTTGTTCTGCTCTATGGTCTCCTCAATACATCTTGTATTGAAGGACCGTACATCGTGTCGCAAGGACTTCAATATCTGTCCATTGAGCTGCCTATAGGACTTAGCATCATCGGAGGTTTGGAGTCTCATGGTACGTCTCTCAGCCATAAGTTTTCGGGTGTAGTCAGATAGCTTTTGAGGCCTATTTTTACGGTGGGGCTTAAAATGCTTGGACCCGACCGTATGGACAGTCTCTACCAACCTATTGTTGATTTCGTCCACTGATGCGCTGCTGTCTAGCAATTCGAAGCGGTTTGACAATTCGAGTTGAAAGTTCTCGGGGTTTTGGATATGGGCATTAGAAGGTCGGAGCGTAGACTTCATCAGACGCGATCTTTCCATTTTGACATTAATATTTAATGTGCCTCTGACCATTCGGTGATCACTGCCGGTTTTTACCCTGTGAATCACGGAGACATCATTAAATATTTGTCGCTTGGTGCTCATGATGAAGTCTATCTCATTTTTTGTGAAACCATCAGGGCTCATCCAGGTCCATTTCCTATGAGACGGCTTCTGGAAGAAAGAGTTCATCATAAAGAGTCCCTCCTTCTCCAGGAATTCGGCCAGCCTCTGACCCCTGGGGTTGCGCTGCCCATATCCAAATTGCCCCACTCTCAACTCATCATCGCCCCGTTTGCCCAGTCGCGCATTGAAGTCACCCATAACTACTGTAAAGTGTGCTTTGGAAGTATGTATGTCTCTACTAATGTCCTCATACATAACTTCGACCTCATCATCTGGGTATGCCGAGGTCGGTGCGTAGACCTGTATAACCTTCAGCGAATATCTTTTGGATATTCTGAGTATCAGGTACGCTACCCTGCTCGACAAACTAGTGATGGACACAACGTTGTTGATGAGTGACTTGTGGACAATAAATCCGACTCCACCTTGGGACTGCTGTTCGCCCTCCCGGTAGTAAAACAAGTTGCCGGATTTTAAGGTTATCGTGTCCTCGCCCTCTCTTCGGACCTCCGATAAACCAACAATACTCCACCGCAACTTGTTTAACTCTTCTTCCAGCTCAACTAGCTTCTCATCTGTCCTTAATGTGCGTGCGTTGTATGTCACCAGGGCCAATTTTCGGTTTTGGTGGTAGCCGAATCTCTGCCGGAGATTCTTAGCACCCCTTGTCCTGTCGTTACCATGGCTGCTACCGTGGCCAGGACGAACAGGACCGCCGGGGACTGGGGGCCTGGTTTTCTTGCTTTCTTCCATAATATTGGTTGGGAGTGTTTGCCATACTCGCCACGCTTGGCAGGCGGGTTGGCGAGCGCAGTTTTTGGTCGTAGAAGTGTTAAGGGAACGCTGCTGCCCATTCCCTAGTTTTCCCTTAGTCGCCTTGTACGACACCCGATGGGATGAGATGGGTTGGTCCTATTCTAAGCCGGGAACCACGCGGCAAACTGGACTTATAATTAAAATAAATAATTTAAATAAATATGTGAAAGTAGGACTCGCGCTCTGAGGGTTTTGTACCGGGTTCAGTTACAGCCAGTTTTAGCGCTAAATTGTAGTTTCGTTAGGTCTAGAGAACTCGTCAAGACAAATCCAGTGAGCCCAAACACGGTGCGGCTATGTAGTTGGATAGTTCCGTTGGCCACCTCCCGGCTCCATCATCAGACCCTGGACAGCATCCGGATTTATAAAACTCGTCAAGACAAATCCAACGAGCCCAAGCACTGCAGGATTATGTTCAGTAATTGAGAAGTTCTATTGGTTATCCTCCAGCTCCATTAACAGACTCTCGACATCATCCGGGTCTACAGAACTCGTCAAGACAAATCCAACGAACCCAAACACGGTGGGATTATGTTGAGTAGTTGGGTAGTTTCGTTGGCCACCCTTCGGTTCCTTCATCAGATCCTGGACACCATCAATGTCTACGGAACTCGTGAAGACAAATCCAATGAGCTCAAAGACGGCGGGGGTATGTTTATTATTTGGGTAGTTCCGTTGGTCACCTTGCCGCTTCATCATCAGACCCTAAACATCATCTGGTTGTATAGTACTTGTGAATACCAATCTAACAAGCCTACACACGAGGTGGTTATGTTGTGTAGTTGACATGTTCCCATGGCCATCTTTCGACCCCATCTGTTTTGGAGCTGGGTCCATGGTATGTACTATATTATTGCATTGTCACCGAACTTACATACATATGCTTAATTTCAGCTCAATCGGATACATGCTTTCTATTGTCAGACGCTATTGGATGTCTTAATAAAATAAAATAAAACTAATAAATAAAATACCCGAAATGCTTGAAAATGGATTACAAGATTCGAACCAGAAAGACAGATAGACATACGAACACAAAAGATTTTAAAAAGTTACCTATACCGCGTTAGTCTATTGGCGGATAATGCGCGTAGCGATCACGAGGTCCTGAGTTAGAATCCCAGGTTAGACAAATGTAATTTTTCGATAGAAGTATTTCCAGTGTCAACTGGCACTGTGCCCGATATAATGGCAGTAGGCTTGCCCCCTATTGCATAAGATCTAACATCCGACATTGGGGAATACACTTGTGAAGATGTTTATTTTTATGTAGCAACTTAAATGAACGACGTTGATATTCAATTATTTCCGTATAAAAAAATCACACACACCGCCTACATTCCCCAAGCGGAAGTGGCTAAGAGTTGTCCTATGTGCGCATACCAACTTATTGCTGAGAGTGTAAGGTGCCAATGTAATAGGAGCGAGGCTATTGCTATTAAACCGGGCACAACTTCGGACTCCAGACTGATACTGGAAAATTTTCTATAGAAAAACTACATTTTACTCGCCTTACAATTTGTACGAGATCCTCCGCGATCTCTAAACGCATTATACGGTACCTACTTGTTCAACGAGGGAGTCCATAAAAATACCTTTTAAAAAAGTGCTCTTACTTTATAAAATTTGGCCGTAATAAAATAAATCGACAATCTGATTCAATTTATATCCTATATCGTACACAGATGGCGCTGCCGATCTGAGAGATCTGTGGCGCCATCTCTGTGTGTGTCTGAATAAATATTTATTCACCACAAATCAAAATAGTTCCACAAAATGTCACTAATAGCATATAGACAAAGAAGTATTGTTGTAGAATGTGAGATAGTCACTAGACAGCGCTATTTTAATTTTTCATCAGATTTGAGGGAAAATAATATTTTTTTTATATGTTATAGTTATAAATCGACAAATATCGGATTTTTTTTTCTTTACTTGTACTTAAAACTTTGCTTCTTGCCAAATTCCACGATTCTAGGTCAACGGGAAGTGCTATATAATTTCTAATGAGTGACTTTAAATGGTTTTTAATGACTTTAAATATCTTTTGTGTTTACTTAGAACCTTAATTTTTTACACTATTGGACCGTAGACGTATTCGGTATAAATTTCAACTTGATCTAGCAGTTCCTGAAAAAAACCCTAAAAAAGGAGATAACCGTCGGACAGACGGACAACGAAGTGATCCTATTTATTTTAGGTAGGAAACCCTAAAAACGCACAGTTAGTCCTAGTATTCGAACCTTAGATCTATATTTATCGCTATTAGCCAGGGGTCGGAAACCTGTTATTTTTTTGTTTGCTGGGGTCAGAACCGGTTTTTAAAAACTGATTCCAACCCCTGCTTTTAACACAATAATATTAGCCCTGTTCAGAAACTGTCCCATCGTTGGGCACAGGCGTCCTCTGAAACTAAAAGAGTTTAGGCCATAGTCCACCACGCTGGCCCAGTGCGGCTTGGTAAACTTCACACACCTTCGAAAAACTCTTAGGCGTGCGTTTCTTTACGATGTTTTCCTTCACTGTTAAAGCAAGTGATAGTCAACTTTTAAGAAGCACATGCTTTCGAAAAGACAGAGGTGCGAGCCTGGGTTCAAACCCAGGGTTTGAATCTGACAACTCTGACTTTGCAGTCCAACGGTCTAACCGCTATTCTATCACTGCTTTAAGCACTATGCACTATTAGAAAAATAAGTACATTATAGAGGTTACAATTTCAGACTCGGAACTACTATTGATAAATTTTTGATAGACAAAGCATGATTAGATTAATCTAGGTTTCACCAAGCATTTTATACCAGGCACAAATCCAGACTCTGGACCAATTTTGAGAATTTTTCAAATCTCAAACTGGTTTTTTTTGTATATACCTAAACCCACTTATAATAATTTACTTTATTTTTTATCTTACTACTGATCTACCACCGGATAGGAAAGGGGCCGCCACTGCGAAGATCCGGGGAGAAACTCAGCGGGCTTGCCTTTTTTCATTTAATTCTCTTACTCCTTTTTTTCTATTTTTTTTATCATATTGTGTGGGTACAAAGTTTAGATTTTAATTAAATAGTTTTCCATTTGACTTCAGTGTGATTTTTTTAATCGATGTGAGACTATTGATGTTGCTTTTGAAGAATGTCTAACGGATTCCGAATAGACCAGTTCCCGCAAACCACACCCGCTAAAAGCACATTAGTTCGACCTAAAATTCGAACGCAGGTGCTCATCGGAGCTTTATCTCTGTTGGGATATCTACCATGGTATTACCATAACATTTAAATTACAAATAATATCTAACATAGTAATGCAAAAGATAATAATCATTATGACTGTAATTTATAGAGTACAGTTTCCATTATCGAATTGAACATGCAAAGAATATGCATGCCAACTGTTGAATATATAATCAGGAACCTAACCACTTACCATCTTTATAACAATATTATTATAATATTACCTTTTTATGAGAAAGCTATTTTATTAACATGCGCAGTTAACACAAAATCCTGACTGCCTCGTAGGTTTTTTAGAGTTAATTGTGGACCACCCACACGAGATCATAGGTTCAAATTTGAAGTCGGACAAAATACTTATTTAATCAAAAATACCCTGTCATAGATTATTATGCGGAGTAAACAATTGTACCCGTTATAATCACAATAGGATGACGGACGATTTGCAGCAATGGTTAATAGCTTAAGTCACTTCGCCCACTGGGCCCAACAGTCACGGGTACGATTCCCACACGAAGCAAATTAATGCTTGTTGCGGTCTAGGTATTTTTGTATGTGAATTTTCATGTTTGTAAACGCACCCGCGACACAGTTATAAGTCCTAGTGTGGAGCTATATTTAAAGAAAAAATAGAAAAAAAAATAGAAAAAAAAATAGGCGTACCCCTTATTACTTTGAGACCTAATGGCGGCAATATGTGGATGTACAATATGTGAATGTCCAAACACTGAGGATCATAATATAAGCAGAGCCCTTAGCAAAAGTACCTTAACATATATTGATTGAACAGAACGGTGGCACACGTAAAAAACAACTAGATAAATCAAGTATTTTGAACGTAGCAATGCTTATTCTAATAAACAAATTTTTGTCGTACAAAATTCGGCCTGCGTATTTACGTGCCTATGCCGTGTGTTATGGTGGTAGACAAGTTAAAGTCTCCATAGCCGGCGAGCGTGTATGAGACGAACTATGAGACTAGATGAGGCGAGAGAGATCTGTAGGAAAAGAAACTACTGAAACTCTGTACTCTCTACCTACTTTAAGACATTATCCGTAACGATATAGAGAGAAGGATGTATTACCAAAAAGATTCACCAAGACTTCAGAAAATTGTGGCATATGATCAAAAATCATGCTCCGTGCAGCATGCATCAGCTAATCGGGCACCTGAGACGAGACTAGCTTCTTCAAGCCTATGATCACGGACAGAAGTAAAGATATCTTCGCAGTCAGCAGCGCCTTGCCGACCAGCAATGCAAGGAACTTGTAGGTCATGGCTGCGATAAGGCCAAACTTCATAGCCGCAGCTACGAGGAATGAACCAAAGTTCTTGTTGCGGCCCCTACTAGTTTCAAAGATTACTGGTGACTTCAGTGAGACTTCTGAAATTAAAAGTGATCGTTATTATCAGCTGAAAGTCGTTTGTTGCAGAACGGAGGCCTCATTTAAAGATCGCCACATAGATCTGTATTGTACGCATCCAGGTTTTACCAGCAATCTTCATCAGGTCATCGGTCCATCTTGTAGGAAGCCTGCCCAATCCACATCTTCCAGTATGAGGTTGCCGCTTGAGAACCTTTCAACCCCAACGGCCATCAGTTCAGCGAGCGATGTACAAATATATAATGTGATACAAATATAAACCCATTTTAATATACTCATACTTTTTTTTGCAACCTTTGTACTCTGGAGGCTGAGATTATGAGATCCTAATTACTGCTTCTAATTCACGTCCCTTATTTATCCGTAGGGATGTGACGTTTACTTAATTGACTAACTTACGATATCGATTTAGTAAAGTATGGCAATGAAGATTCTGCTTCATTGCTTTGTGTGGATTGATTCTCCTTAAGGAATTTGTGTAAGAAATTTTGTTTTTCTCTAGCACGCTTTGATGGAGAAACATTTGTTATAGCTACTTTTGCTTAGACTGGCCTGTTGGTCATACGGTAAACGACGCGGCTGGGGATTATAATGAATACCTAAATTACGAGCAGTACATGAGACGAACCTCGTAAATTTCTAATCCTCGGGTCGTATAATGTGTTATTTAAGGTTTTCTCTCAGAAAAATCTCATTAGGGGTCAGGAGTTTGAATTGCCTTTCAATAGGAAAACTTTAATAACAGTTTTTCCGACCTGAAGTTAAAAATTTAGGACCTCGTGATTGCTACCCTCATTATGAGTTACTTGATTTATTACTCATACAAGATACTTAAAACTGAGTTACGTGCAAAAATATTCAACTAATATCATACAAATATCACATCACTAGCAGATATAATTAACGTAAGACCGCATAGCCAATTACCTACATATCAAGTAACTCAAACAAGGCAGCTGATCAAACAAAGGCAAAAAGATTTACTTAATTCTGATCTTCTTTTATGATAGGATAATTTTCATTTTTGTGGGATTAAACTTCGTTTATGATGATAATATATTATTTTATAAATTAATATTCTTTGAGGCGTTAAGCACGAATCGGCTTGGTTGGTCTGAGATGGGTGATGGTCTGTAGCATTCCATTTTCGAACGTCTCCTTGCTTTAGAAAGCTTATGAGCCCTTTGGTCTCGGCTTCCATTTAATGAGGCAATTGTCAAGCCAAGCTGGAAGTCTTATAGGAGACTTGATATGATCCCAAATGGCCACAAAATTGCCTCCACCTATTCGCACTAAATTCACGTGGTGGATGGAGTATGATCCATTGTTTCAGAATATTTCTTATTAATGTAAACCATTTTAGTATTTATGTAACACCAGAAAAGTAACAATGACTCTTACACCACATTGAAATGTCATTTCTGTGGTCGAGGATTGGTCAGAGCCAAATCTTCTCCACTCACTGGATCAACTTTCAAATGTGCCATGGCATAACATTTTTTTTCTGTTCTTAGACTCAGCTATAACTACACAAATAATAGAGATATCCAACTCACCAACACCAAAGGATCCATCCTTTTCTTTCTTGCCAGCGATAGCCAGATCAGCGTTGTCCAGGAGCCGGTACCTCAAAGACCTGGAACTGGCAAAGTTCTAGAGCTTGTCCGAAATCAGCTGCTGGGCCTGATCTTCAAGGGCTATTCGAACACTGGCTAGGGAGTCTGGTTTTACAGGGATTTCCATTGCAGCGCCGTGGCTGAAATATTTATGAAGTAAAATGAAGAATTATTAAAATATTATTTTAATGACCTCCGTAAGATGGACAGATGATCTGGCGAAGGTCTTAAGTAAAAGTGTACATAAAAAAAATATTGTAGCGATCTTAAGGGAAGCTTGCTCTCTTGCAGTGGACATCATTCAGATAACTCCTCGCAAAAGATCTATAATATATATTTAGTGACTGCTGATAGTATATTTTAGAGGCGCTTGTAGCGTCATGCGACGGCGGTGTTCTTACCGATCACCAAGGTTAAGCAATGTTCGACTTGGTCGGCCTGAGCTGGGTGACCGTTTGTGGCACTTTCAAATTCCTGCGTCTCCGTTCTTCAGAAGGCACGCTACGTCGTTGGTCCCGGTTACCACTTAATGTGGTAGTCGTTAGGCCGAGTTGAATGCCTTATAGGCGGCTAGATAAGTTCCAACAGCAGGTGGCCACGAGCCTGCCTCTACCAATCCGCACTGGGTCCGCGTGGTGGAGTATGACCTAATTTTTCTCATATCGATTTGTGATACTTCTATCATAAATCGAGATGCCTTCGCCTTTGCCCATCAGTGGGCAGTATAGGTTGATATTATTATAATGACTGTCGTGCCTGCTATTATAGTGACCTGAATATCAGACATACCAAAAGCTACTAAATCAAACATTATTTTAACAGCTTATGGTATCTCTGACGTTAACGAGGTCCTCGTTCGAATACTAGGATATACCAATTATATTTTGGGTTTATTATTGCTTTTGGAATTGTGCTCAGTTTAATGGCAATAGGCTCGAACCTTATTACATTGCACCCTAACGTAGCTAGCAAAATCCAGGTGTACAGAGTGCACCTTTGCCATCCACGCATAGGATATGTACTAATTTTCAAACTCCTTTTTTGCTCCTTCGGAAATAAGAACTACATGGGACCTAACATCTTTAGCAAAAAGTGAGTGTACTAAGTAAACATCTGACACTCCCTCTTGGGGAATATAGGCGTTACGGTGTTTTGCTTTTTTCTTAAATGTTTTCATAGTGCTTCATCACTTAATGTTATGAAACCAAACCACCTAAGTTATGAAAAATTAAATCTTAAAAGCTACGTTTGTAACTACATTTTAAGCAAGCAAGCAGATTTAAGCTATACCTTGTCTGTCAGTTAGCCCCATCACAAATTATTCCTGTGCCGTGGGTGCTATTACAAATACATAAGACACATACACAAACACCCAGACTGAAACAAACATTTGTGGGCCACCTTTAGATCTGCCCCGTGCCTAGATCGAACCTGCGATCACCCGTGACCGGCATACTCTCTTAAACATCGGACTTAGTTGTCGTCAAATATGTTGGACTCCAGCGACTTTACAGAAAGCGCTCGTACGAATAAGAGCTAAGAGTTTTACTAAAGATACAATTAAAACAACAGACCTTTCATCAACGATCACAATGTCATCAGAAAGCTGGACGAAGACTTTACTGAGCATTCTGTCCACATAGCCCACCAGCTCGATGGCTGAGCACGAGGAAGTCTCCCTCGCAACTCATTTGTTCGTCACTTCTCGTTTTAGCGAATCTTCCACCTAGAATCAGAGGAGAAAAGCTCTAAAAGACTTGCACATTAATAACAACAGTGTGATTCCCCGTGTGATATCTTATTTTGGCAAAATGCGGAGCCTGCCAAGCCTGTGGTCGGTGGGTGTGGGTCGAAGCTATTCGTGTACATAGGATCTCCTCCAGATTCCCTATACACTTGATTCCTGCGCTAAACAAGCAGCATCTTCACCAGTGGTAGGCTACGGCCATGGCTGGTTACCACCTTTCCAGCAAAGTCATGCCGCCATGCGACCCAGTCATGTTTTGACTTGTCGTCCGGAGTCCCCTTACGAGGAGTCGTATCTAGCCCAATCATGCCTATTCGGAACTCGGTCTAACTTCCGTCTCCTCAGCCTATTTCAGGGTGAACAGGCTCTTACTGAGTCAGTGAACTATATCTTCAGCCCTATCGTCACTTTTTTCAGGTGAGCCATCTCACCTGGGTTCATCTTGGACTAAAAAACCTGTCAGGTAATGCGGTAAACTACATCATGATTTAATATTTAGTTAAGATATATTATAAAATATATTTTTCCTACATTAAATTACTACAAACCGTAAGAGTTCAAGTATATCTATTTTGAGTTTAATATGCATTAAAATAGACGTTACCGTAACAATGATTTTATTATCATCTACTCTAATGCAATCAACATTTACCCCAAAAAGTGTTAACCTTTACGAGCTGCCAACATTACGCGGGTGGGAAGTGCGGTGAGTGCGGGACGTTTGTTGAATTTTTGGGTTCACCGCGCGGCGTGCAATTACGACTGGACGCGGCTTCTGGATTATTTTTATTCTAAAGGTAACCGCTATATAATGTTTTGTGATCACTGGGTTCAAGCGTAGGCCCTATTCTGAATTAAGTCCTTGTGGGTTGATCTTGGCACTGGACAAATCTTTATGATACTCCAAAGATTGTTTTTATTATATTTGATTGCGGGTGTTTATATTATGTTCAATTTACACTCACGCACAAAACAGGTTTCGCCTAGGGCGGAGCTTAAGGATAATAGAATCTGTATAATTTAATATAACTTATTTCTACTGAAAATATTACGCCCCAAACATTGGTTATACAATGGTTATTTTTTTCCACCTGTATTTTCCCTAAGCACAGTTGTAATAACGCCAAAAATAATCCTTCCTCATCCCTAAGGAGAAATAACACTACATGTTCATCGCAAGGGAAATACAAAACAATCTCAACTATCAGCCCGTAATGTAGAAACATCACAGATTCACGGTTCCGGAACAGCAAGCTTCTTTTGTACAATAACAAAGGGGTGAAACATAAATAAAAGTGGTTGATTTGTATTCTCTTGGTATTTATAGAATGCGAAACTAAGATCATTTTAAATATTTAAAACTACTTACCAGAACAGGTTTATTTTTTTATTCGATGGTTATAACTTTGTAATAGCGCTAGAGGTCTGCTTTGTTTGCTTTTAGTTTGACACTTTTTATTTTACATACGGTTTCATCATCATCATCATCATTTCAGCCTATATTTGTCCACTACTGAACATAGGCCTCCCCAATCGCTTTCCAGCGTAACCGGTCCGATGCCACCTGCATCCAACGATTTCCTGCGATTTTCACAAGATCGTCGGTCCATCTGGCAGGCGGTCGTCCTACGCTGCGCTTGCCAATACGTGGTCTCCACTCTAGAATCTTTCTGCCCCAACGCCCGTCCGATCTTTGCGCTATGTGGCCAGCCCATTGCCACTTCAGCATGCTAATCCTGAGGGCTATGTCGGTGACCTTGGTTCTTCTACGAATCTCCTCATTCCTGATTCGATCACGTAGAGAAACGCCGAGCATAGCTCTTTCCATAGCTCGCTGAGCAACTTTGAGCTTTTTTATGAGACCTATTGTAAGAGACCACGTCTCTGATCCATATGTCATCACTGGTAACACACATACGGTTTAATTCTACTATATTTGGGGTTGAGGTCTGACCACCGTCTGTGGGGTCTGGTTTGGTCATGCTTACGATAACGTCCAATATGGTCGAGGAAAGTGATGGCAGTTTCGTCGACATACTCGTGAACGGGTGCTGCTTGTGGGGCTCGTCCATCTGGAATGCTTTAGTCACTCTTTATAAATAACATTATTGGTCTTATATCTCGGTGGTAAGGCATCACACTAGTTCCCCATCTATGTAATTGCAACCTTAACATTGTATCCACCCAATATGATTGAAAATAATTATCTTTAAAAAAAAAAGGTAAACCGACTTCAAAAAGCAAAAAATAAATATTTGAAGTCGGTGCTGGTTGGTGCAGTCGGTTACTTGGCACCGACTTCAAATATTTATTTTTTGCTTTTTGAAGTCGGTTTACCTTTTTTTTTTAAAGATAATTATTTTACAATTTTAAGTGACGAGTGAATTATTTAGTTATATTTATATACCGATATTATATTATTTTGCTGAGTTGTACAGTAAGTTACCTACAGGATTAATATAATGACTATAATAACGGAATCTATACATTCATGCTGTTCGTTCGTGGAGTTCCCTCTTGCATCTTCCAATACCAATAACATTAAAATAAGACCACCTCAAAACTATACTGAACCCAATGCAAAAACAATCATCAAAATCGGTTCATACGCAAAGGAGTTATAAAAAAAGGACGAATTATGAACCTACTTTTTTGAAGTTGGCTAATATACTGCTTAGTTCTATAGTAGGGTGCCTATAGGATTGACGTAATACCCATAATATCTCAATTTACACATGCCTATTGTTTGTCGTTAAGGAGTTCCCTGGTGTATCTTCTAAATCCAAGGTCCAATGCCAATGAAATTAAAATGGGACCACCTTGGAGCTATATTGAACCCAATGCAAAAAAAAATATTAAAATCGGTCCACAATTGACGGAAATATCGGTGAACATACTTAAAAAAAAAAGAAAAAAAAAAGCATACATACAACCGAACATAGAACCTCCTCCTTTTTGAAGTCGGTTTAAAATAGAAACGAAATAAAGCATTTTTTTTAAACCGACTTCAAAAAGCAAGAAATAAATATTCGAAGACGGTACCGGTTAGTGCATTTGGTTATCTGGCACCGACTTCAAATATTTATTTCTTGCTTTTTGAAGTCCAGAAGATTGATATAATAACCATAATAACGGAACCTATACATTCATGCTGTTCGCCGTTAAGAAGTCCCCTGGTGTATCTTCCAAGTCCAAGGTCCAATACCGATGAAATTAAAATGGGTCCACCTTGGAGCTATACTAAACCCAATGCAAAAATAACCACCAAAATCAGTTCATAAATAATGAAGTTATAAAAAACACAGACGAATTATCGACCTCCTCCTTTTTTGAAGACGGTTAATATTCTAATTAGTTCTATGGCAGGGTACCTATAGGATTGACGTAATTATGAACGAATACCCATAATATCTCAACCTACACATTCGCATTGTTTGTCGTTAATGAGTTCTCTGGTGTATCTTCCAAGTCCAAGGTCCAGTACCGATGAAATTAAAATGGGACCACCTTGGAGCTATACTCAACCCAATGCAAAAAGAATCATAAAAATCGATTCATAATTGTCGGAATGATCGCGTAACATACATATAAAAAAAACATATAGTCAAATTGAGAACCTCCTCCTTTTTAGAAGACGGTTAAAAAAGAGAAAGAGAATTAAATAAAAAAGACAAGACTGCTGAGTTTCTTTGCCAGATCTTCTTAGTGGAGGCCGCGTTCCGATCAGGTTGTAGATTAAATAAGATTCTTCGTTCAGATTCGTTAAATAAGATTTAAAAAAAATGTAATTTGACTATGTAAGCGCCCCGCAGGGTTTACACGAAAATATTATTTAAGGTTGAGTTTACCATCATCGGTGATAAATAGATGTCACTAAAATACTTTTGTCACCCCCACTTGAAAGAATATGGGCGTTTCTGAATTGTGTTTTCCCTTAGCAAATCTGAAACATACGCAAAATATAGTCCTTTCATATCATAAATAAGATAAAATGTACATCGCAAGGGAAATACACACAACAATCTCAACTATCAGCCAGTAATGTTGAAACGTCTGATTCAAGGTTCCGGAACAGCAAGCTTCTTTTATACTATACAATAAGGAAAGGGTGAAACAAATATAAGTGGTTGATTTGTATTCTCGTGGTATTTATGGAATATACATACGTGGTGTGCATACGACCGTATTCGCAACAGCGTAGTAAGAAAGCGAGTAAGTATGAACAAATAGATGATGTATTATCCGATGAGCAAGTTTAGCGTCTGCGTAACCGGCAAGTTCGTAAGACGAAAAATGAGATTGGAAGAAGCCAGAGAGGTCTGTATAGAAAGCACCCGTTGGGACTCTGTATTCTCAGCCTACCATGCAAAAGACCTGATTTTGTGATATAGATAGAAAAATAAACTAACATTTTAATTCGTTGGAAATACGTAATATCACCAAAAAGTTGTAAAAAATCCATCGTAAAGGGCACATCAATTTCCATAGGGCTCCCACGAACTCTAATTTTTCTCAGACTCCATTTGACCTACGCATGACCGGGCGTGGGGCGTGACCCCCTTCCATGTAGTCTTTTGGGACCGGAATATAATATTTTTTATTTAAAAGCTGATTGATATATGTTTCATGTTCTATTTTTCGTTTTGAATTTTGGTGGCATTAAATACTCTGACTGTCTCGTTGGCCTAGTGGCAAAGCACGTCGCTTTGTGACCACGAGATCCTGGATTCAAATCCACGGTCGGACAAATGTAGTTTTTCTGACGAAATATTCCCAGTTTGAGTCCGGGATCTGGAATTGTGCCCGGTATATGGTAATAGGCTCACCCCCTATAATATGGGACCTAACATCGTCGGCAAAAAGTGGGTGTATAAATATATCTAAGTAATTACTTTTACTCAAAAATTTACTTAGTATATCCTTTTTTATCTAAATCTAAAGTAAGAAATGTCAAAAGTTACTTTTCTTAGTTAATTAACGGCCACCATTTTCTTTACTTAAGCAATGAGCATTACTTGGAACGCTGCATAATTTTACCACCACCCTTTCAACTTTTTCATTAACAAACGTAAGAGTGATATTGCCTGTTCCAAAACATTCTAAAGTACTTTCTTTAGCTCAAATAAGTAATGGCCATTAGTTGATTATAAAATTTTAAACTCCTGACAATACTTGGCTTAGTAATTAATTACTTGTCTATAGATACGGGTACGGGGTCACTGTAAGTAAATAGTAACTTTCAAAGTTGCTAATTTACGGCTTGTTCCTGTGATTTAGAGCTTAGGCTACTTCCTTGTCTAAGCCGAGTGACCACCCGGTTCAGATAACGGAGAACGAGAATCGAACCTGTGACTACGGGTTCGATTCACGGACGACACAAATCTTTCTGATTTTTTTTGTATGGATTTCATATTTGTAAACGCATCCAAGATACAGAAATAGTTTAAAGTGCGAGCCTAGCTTTTTAAAAAAACAAGATTGAAGACGCGATCTTGACGCAATATATGGTGGACTTTTTTGTTTGTGTGATTTTGGTATGATTATAAATTAAAATTAAACACGTTTTCTCGGACATAAGTTAGTATCTCGGACATAAGTAGTACTACCAAATAACCTTTTGTTTTAACAAAAGGTTATTTGGTAGTAAAATACCAACCGAGTAGGACCCACAAGTTGGTATCTCATAATTAAATGCAAATTATACCTTTGAAGGACCAATGGAAACCAGTAAGGAACTAAGAATATTTGCGTATAGTGACGGGACAAATCCATACAAATTTATTCGAGTAGAATCGACTATACCTTTTTGTGTTTGCGGGCAGGACAAATTGATATAACAGTTCTTGAGTGGAAACGACAACTTATTTTCGTATTTCGAAAAAAAGAACTATACTAAATTGAGAATCAGTTTGGACAGGCTAAAAACAATAAGTACTTGCATGATTACATCAAAACTAAGAAGTATAAATACAATTATCCTAGAATCAAATATTCTGTGAACTCTCAACCTATTTACAAGCCAAAGAATACTATACTTATGCCTTATACAAAAGAAGCGTCAAATATAGTTAATACTGTAGCTATTTTACCTATAGCTAATAATTCTGAGTGGAGACCAATAATACCTATAAATAAAACAGTTCAAGATAATATAACTAGAAGTTACAAAAATATAAATCCTAAAATGCCAGGTAGGAAATTAAGGATAAGATCTAAAAGAAGTATAGATAAATATGGTGTAAAGGTTAACAAAGATGATAATTTTGAAGTAAATATAGATGACAATACAGAAAGATTGTACAGCAAAAATGCCACCAGAGAATTTTTTGATCTACTCCAATTTCTATTCGCATCTGATCCTATTGAAGGTCTCATCAATTTCACTGACTATTATGCAAATAATGTTCTTAAAAATAGAAAAACAAAATCTAAGGAACCTAGTTGTTATTCGTTTACACACAAACTATTAATGATCAGCTTAGATCTAACTGATGGTTTGTAAGAGTTGCATGATGTTATAACTTCATCTGAACCAAAGGAAACTGAATGTACTGATAGATCAAAAGAATGAGATGATCATAAAGTAATTAGTTAATTGCCTCTTTTTTTGCATTTCAGAGGCATTTGGTACTATAGTTTATAAACTTAATTGGTGATGGTTTTTGGAACAAGAAATAGTGTACCTAATGTTTTATTTGAAACAATTTTTGTAAATATCTGGTTTATGATACATACTCTGATGTATATAACATTGTTGTTTTGAAGATATTAAGATATTTTTAAATCACTTTTTGTTACAATCGATCACGTTGTTATACCTCTTTTAGACAACGCTCAGCTTTTGAACTAAATTGTGTACTTTATCTCCAGTTCGGTTTGTCTACAGTTACTTGACTTAAAAGCTTAAGATTTCGTGTTCAAAATTTCTAGTTTCGAAGTATCCTGTCTGTAATAACAAAGGATTGCTTTCTCAACGCCTGAGCATTAAGCATGATTAATTGTTAATTAAAATTAGAATTGTGTCATGAAATTTTTTTAGTAATGTAAAGATTATTAAATTATGTTTAACGGTCATCTTATACAGAGTGCAAGGGCAAATTACGCAAAATCCAGAGGGCTAGCATAGATGGCAAGACAAGATATTTGCCATGGATTTTGTCGGCCTAGTCATGAGATAACCGATTTGTCTTACGTGCTAGCATGGTTTGCTGTGACAAAAGTTTGAAACAAGAAAACTGGTTTTGTACAGATAAGACATTCTTTTTTGTTTTTGATTCGACGAAATATTGAAAGTCTTGTCGCCCGATCTAGCCGTGATGTAAGCGATGATACCTAGTACCAAATGTAATGAAATGTACAAAACTGCAGCCTACTTTAATTCCCAAAGTTTTAAAAGGTTGTTCCTGTTGATAAGTACTGTCGCTTGTTTTAAATTTCGTATACCTGTTCCTTACACCTTATACAGTCATTTCTGTTGGCAAAGCGATTTAGCGCAGTGGTTAAGAGCTTAAGCCGCTCTGCCCACTGCGTCTAATAGTCGCGGGTTCGAGTCCCGCACGGGACAAATCTTTGTGTGATCCACAGTTATTTGTTCCGGTCTGGGTATTTGTGTATGTGAATTTTCATGTTTGTAAACGCACCCACGACACAGGAATAAATCCTAGTGTGGGGCTACGTTTCTTTAAAAGAAAAGAAGAAAAGAAAGCTAAATAAATATACATGACTGTTGATTTGTGTTCTCGTGGAATTCATGGAATATAAAATAGGCGGAATTCATATTTTATACAACATAAAGCACGCTATGTTTGTTTCAGCCCATATTTTTACAAGCTTTTATTTACTTTCACTGTTTGTTTGTCTGCCTCTCTTTCCGGTTCAAATCTTGTGAGCCATTTTTAAGCATTTGCGGTTATCCGATAGAGCTGGAATTGGGCATGCGTATGTGAGATCAGTGGCAATGTTATAATATGGTGCTATAGACCTAGCCTGATTATGGAGTCCGAATGTTGCCATAGGAACATGTGAACGTAACAATGTAACCCCTTCCTGTTTAGGCATGTTAGATAGGTCTTCACAAGAACAACTAGATAGTGTTCAAGGTCTGACGATGAAGTCAAATGTGGCCAAAATCGGCACTAACGCTGTCATCTCCTGAAATGTCACAGAGTCGCCGTTTACTATGTTTACCCAAGTTCTTTTTTTCTATCTATCTATCTATAACCTCACGCCAGATCCCTTGCGGGGTAGGCAGAGAGTACAGAGTTCCAACAGGTTCTTTCCTTCTTTTTTTAATTTTTATATATTTATTTTTCCTAAAAGTAGAACAATTTTACTAAATGATAGCCGTAATTTCACACCCACGTTTCATCGGAGTTGTTAATAGCATTCTTATTCAATCAATAATTATAATTTATATCTGTTTGTCACACAGGCTACCGGAGACGCCCCATGTCTTATCCACAATCGCGCGCTACTTCACAGTCCTTTTCGGCTTTTCTCCACCGCCGTTGACGGCACAGACCATGACGATGCCAATGTACGTCATGCCACAGATGTATGATGCCCCCATGACCATGCCACCACCTTCTTAAACAAAATTGGACATCAGGATCAAGTAGCGTAAACATACCAGCTAAATGCCAGATTACCACGACAACTTGATCCCATGATATCAAAAACGTGGCAATCTGGCATATAGCCAAAATTCTAAAGCAATGGTTTAATTTACTACTCTTTAACTTCACTGTATTAAACAAAATTTAATCATTACTTAAAGCAGTTAGCTATTTATTTAAAATAATTACGTTTCTTTTACACACCCCTCAATATGCACACAAAAGTTAATTAATTATCGAACTGCATGGTCCATTTGGGTACCAAAGACCTTAAAAGAATGGCAGAAAACTAATTAGAACTGGAGTTTTGAATGTTATATTGAATTCGTAAAGCAATAATCTAACTGGGGTGTTTGAGATCTTGCCTTATTTACGCTATATTAACCGATCCTGATTAGTTGACGCTGATCCAAATAAAGCTAAGGTTAATGTACCAAAGCAAATTATTATTGTGAAATGTAACACAGCCTCTTTTGAGAAGATCTGGCGAGAAACAGCGGATTAGTCTTCTCATGTTTACTTCTCTGTCTGTTAATTTTTGATTATGATGTGTTTTATAACATATCGATGATAACTTCGCCCACTGGATCGAGAAGTCGGTTTCGATCCCCGTCCGAGAGAAATCTTTGTGTAACCACAAATATGTGTTTCGGTCCGGTGTTTGTTTATGTGAATTTTCATGTTTGTAAACGCATCCACGACACAGGAAGAAATCCTAACCTGGGGTTAGGTTTTTTAAAACTTAATTAAATTTGCGAGTATGACCTAATCCATCTTATAAGATCCTTAATGGAAAGATTTTACTTAGCTGAAGAACAGTATGGATTAATTTGAATTGTTATAAGTTAATTTTATTTTATTTTTGTAATATTACTTTTGTTGTGTTTGTTGTTGTGTCTGTTTCACGCACTCACGATACAATAACAACTGTTATTTTCTAAATGTTTAGTTTACAAATTACAAGTTTACGATCTAACCCCAGAGCCATGCCATACTCCCAAGATATAAGACTAATGACCATATATTTAAAGACTAGCCTAGATTTTAGTTAGACCAGTCCCCACAAGCAGCCTACCTTTGATAAAACTAGTGATATAAATTCTTGTATTCCCGATATACGGGCAACTCGAAGAGGCATTCATCATGCTTCCACTTAGGGAATAAAAACCCTTGTAAACACAGCTTTTCGAGAAACAAGGTCTATTGGAACAGAAGGTTGAATTTCGTAGAAAAGGGTATTTTAACTTGAGCAAGCTTTTGTTAAATACTGCGAAACATTTATATTATATATATTTATAATATAATGCGTATTAATGATATCAACATTCATTAATATTTTTAGGTTGTTATATAATATATTTATTTTCGTTTTTTATTCCTTCGTCTCCTTTTTTAACTTCGTGTTTCTTCGCACATAAGTGTACTTCCTCGCCTATGTACATAAGAACAAATAATAAACTTATATAATGATTCAGATGGATTTCTGGCAAATAATTTTAATATTTGATTTATAATGGAGTATACTTAGAAATAGATACTTCTATTTATAAGTATACTCCATTAACTAATATGAATATAAAAATATAGTAAAAGGTATTCTTAGCAAAAGTCTTCAAAGACTGAAAGCGATGAATGAAGGTTTACAAATGGGTGACTTAGTGGTAAACCATCTACTTTATGCAGATGACGCGGTTTTAATAGCGCCAACAGTCACTGATCTGCAAACACTAGTCACAGTTATGAAAGACGACTGCATGATCAATGGCTTACACTTGAATGTGAAGAAAACCAAGATTATGGTTTTTGAAAGGGAAGAAACCAGAACGAATGTAAGGATTGTGGTTGGTAACGATGTGCTGGAGCAAGTGAATGAGTTTGTATATCTTGGATGCGCCTTCAGTAAGGATGGGAAATACACCGCTGACATAGAGAGAAGAGTGAGTGCAGGGAACAGAGTGAATGGTGCGATGGGAAAGCTACTCGGGAGCCGGCACTTAAGCCATAAGGCGCAGCTGGCCATACATAACGGAGTTCTTGTCCCAACGCTGTTATATGGTAGCGAGAGCTGGGTATGTAAGAAGGAGAATGAAAGTAGGATAAATGCGGTAGAAATGCGAGCTCTGCGGAAGATGTGCGGAGTGAAGCTGACCGACCGCATTAGCAACAGCATAGTAAGACAGGTATCAAAGATAGTATCGGTGTAAAGATGAGAAAGGGCATGCTCCGTTGGTTCGGGCATATAGAAAGAATGCCAGGGGAAAGAATGACAAAACAGATATACAATGTGAAAGTGGAAGGATGCAGGTACCGGGAAAGACCTAGACTATCTTACCACGACCAAATAAACCGAGTCTTATCTGATGGAAAAGTCAAGAGTCTCCGTAACCGGCGAGCGTGTATGAGACGAACTATGAGAGTCTAGGAAGCCAGAGAGGTATGTAAGGAAAGAACCTGTTGAAACTCTGTACTCTCTGCCTACCCCGCAAGGGATCTGGCGTGAGGTTCTAGATAGAAAGATAGATAGGTATTCTTAGCAAATCGATACACGTACTGAAAGAAATGGCTTATCTTTTATATCATCACGCCAGATCCCTTGCAGGGTAGGCAGAGATTGCTTATCTTAAGCCCTTTAAACACTTGGGTGATCAAAGGCGACTTATCAAAGTTGAATAATCGCCCCGGCGGATAATCGCCCAGGTGATAATATCCCGTAGGCATCTTCACGTCATGTCATTTATGTCCTAAGCTAAAATGGCAGAGATGTTTTGTGTATCCCACAATTCATCGACTATGTTAGGTTTTTATGTAATAACGGTGAGCCAAATATCATTATTTTGACTACACCTTCAGATTCCAGACAGTTATTGAGACTTAGTTTTTTAAATCTTATATTAGAAATAAAAAAAAAAGAACTATATCATCACGCCAGATCCCTTACGGGGTAGGCAGAGAGTACAGAGTTCCAACAGGCTCTTTCCTTACATACCTCTCTGGCTTCCTCTACTCTCATAATTCGTCTCATACACGCTCGCCGGTTACGGAGACTCCTGACTTGTCCTTCAGATAAGACCCGGTCTATTTGGTCATGGTAAGATAGTCTAGGTCTTCCCCGGTACCTACATCCTTCCACTTTCGCGTTGTATATCAGTTTTGTCATTCTTTCTTCGGACATTCTTTCTATATGCCCGAACCAACGGAGCATACCCTTTCTCATCTTTACACCGATATTCTCTTTCATACCTATTTGCTTTCTTACTACGCTGTTGCGAATACGGTCGGTCAGCTTCACTCCGCACATCTTCCGCAGAGCTCGCATTTCCACCGCATTTATCCTACTTTCATTCTCCTTCTTACATATCCAGCTCTCGCTGCCATATAACAGCGTTGGGACAAGCACTCCATTATGTATGGCCAGCTGCGCTTTTCGGCTTAAGTGCCGGCTCCCAAGAAGCTTTCCCATCGCGCCATTCACTCTGTTCTCTGCACTCACTCTTCTCTCTATGTCAGCGGTGTATTTTCCATCCTTACTGAATGCGCATCCAAGATATACAAACTCATTCACTTGCTCCAGCACATCGTTCCCAACCACAATCCTTGCATTCGTTCTGGTTTCTTCCCGTTCAAAAACCATAATTTTGGTTTTCTTCACATTCAAATGTAAGCCATTTTTCATGCAGTCGTCTTTCATAACTGTGACTAGTGATTGCAGATCAGTGGCTGTTGGCGCTATCAAAACCGCGTCATCTGCATATAGTAGATGATTTACCACTAGATCACTCATTTGTACACCTTCATTCATCGAAAGAAAGAAAGAAGAAAGAAAGAAAAACGTTTAATGTGGTACATACAAGCAAAACAAAAAAAAAAAAATGACAATGGCAATTAACTTAATATAATGAGTTACATAATTATAAATAAATCATACTGCCATCAAGCATGTATATTTAGGTATGAGTACCACATATGGCCCCGCCTCAGCGTTATGCTGGTTGAAGCAACCAGCGCTGGTATTCTGGTAAGGCCCTTGGAGTGACCACGGGCTGTCACGCTAAATACACTCCTAGAATTATTATAATATACAAAAATCAAAAAAAATAAATTAAAAAACAAAAACAAGTAAAACAGACAAAAATATGACACACTACTGAATTTGACAGAAAGCCAAAAAAAAAATAAAAAAAGATAATACAGATAATAAAAAAGCGAAATTATTACAACACAAAAGGATGAATGAATTGAAGATGCTCTGCTTACACTGGCAATCACAAACAAAGTAATAATAATAAACATAGAAAAGTAACATATTAAAAGACAATAAGAACTTTAGTGGTATAGGTAGTGATGTAAGAGGGTGACTGACATTCCACTCTCCCCAATGAGTTAGAGAAGAAGGTTAGAGGACGAACAATCGGCAACATATAAAGGATGGCAAACGAGATAAGGTAAAATAAATTAGATCAGTTCACAGTTATTATTACGTCAGTAAAAGTTATTATATGATACTGCTGTCGTGCTTGAGATGTCCTTGCTTTTTCTGGCATTCGTACAGGAATTCTCTTAGATTTATTTTAAAACCTTTACTATTTGACAGGTTCCTGATGGGAGGGGGGATGTTGTTCCAACATTTGGACGCAGCGTAGCGAAAACTACCCCTGAAGGCGGCTGTGTAGTGCCGTTGTGTCGATAGCTGCGCCGAACACTGTCTCCGAGCTGACAAATGCGTTATTTTATCATAAAGATAAGTAGGGGTTTTAAACTTCAATACACCATAAAGAAGACATGCTAAATGAAGTTTACGCCTGTGCATCATTTTTAAAATGAAGTGCTCATTTAAGAACGGAGTGACGTGGCCTCTTCGCGGTATGTCAAAACAGAAACGTGCGCACGCATTCTGGACTCGTTGGATCAACTTTTGGGTTCTAGTTAAAAGCCTAGGACCATAAACTGTGTCAGTAAAATTTAATTTGGATAGTACAAGAGATTCTACAAGCTGAATACGTAGCTTTTCCGATAAATATGGTCTCATTTTATACAGCACTTTAAGCCTATAGAAACAATTTTTTACTGACTCAGCAATATGACTTTCGAACCTCAAATTACTATCCATGTGCAAGCCCAGGTTGCGTGCTACGCTTACTTGCTCAATAGTTTTTTCCAGGAGCGAGATGCGAACTGTTGATGAGGATACTGCTAGCTGTTGTTGATACGGACTGCCAAATATCATATACTTGGTTTTGTCAGGGTTTAGTAGTAGACAGTTATTTTTTGACCACTGGGCTATACTGGACAGATCAGCATTTAGCTTATCTATAGCATCATTGACTTCACACGGCTTACAAGAAATGTAGATCTGTATATCATCTGCGTAGATGTGAAATTTACAATACTTGATATGTGTTATTATGTCTGCCGTGTACAAAATGAATAGAATCGGGCCTAATATGGATCCCTGCGGGACGCCTCTATTAACAGCCACTTTTTCAGACGTTACAATTGAACCATCATTACGGGTAAGCTTAACATACTGCTGTCGGCCCGTTAGGTAGCTGTTGAACCAGAGCAAGGTACGATGGTCGAAACCATAGAAACTCAATTTCGAAATAAGCAGAGTAGTATTTATAGAGTCGAACGCGCGAGAAAAGTCGAGTAAAACTGAGAGAGTACACATGCCGTTATCTTGTGCGCAGAGTATATTGTCAGAGACATCCAGCAGTGCAGTCACTATGCTTCGGTGCTTTCGAAACCCCGACTGAGCTTCGGGTAATATATGATTCTTTTCCAAGAACTCCGTTAACTGTTCACAAACCACTTTTTCTAAAATCTTTGACATACAAGGTAGAATGCTGATTGGCCGAAGATCTTTAAGAGCGGCGGGGTTTGAACATTTGGGCAGTGGACAGACGATAGCTAATTTCCAAATATCTGGATATGTAGAGGTGGATATAGATCGGTTTATAATAGATCTAAGCACACCTAATGTGTTTGGAAACGTCATGGTCAGCATGTCTCGAGTAATGTGGTCGCAACCCTCGGCATTTGATTTTAAGTTTTTAATAATTTGGAACATCTTCTCTAAGCTAATCAGCTCTAATTTAAATACTGAACATCGCTTTCAGTCTTTGAAGACTTTTATCCAAATATATTATAAACAGTCTAGCGGACAACACGCAACCCTGCTTGACGCCGATTTCAACGTCAAACCAGGGTGACATGTTACCACCCACCCGTACGCATGCCTTGCAGTCCACATAGGTGGACTGGACGGCCCGCAGCAGAGTGCCATTTATACCATACTCAGGCAAAATGTCCCAAAGTCTCTTTCGCACAACTCTATCAAACGCCTTCTCCAGATCCACAAAACCGCAGAAAACCTTCCGGCCCACTGCCAGATGCTTCTCTACGATATTGCGAAGGGAGAAAACTTGATCCGAACATCCTCTTCCGGACCTGAAACCCCCTTGTGCCTCGCACAACATTCCATCGGACTTTTCGCGCATTCTCCTCTCAACAATTTTACCATACACCTTGGCTGCCAAGCTGATCAAACTAATGGCTCTGTAATTGGCGCAGTCATATTGTGAACCCTTGCCTTTGTACAAGGGTACAATGACTGCGCGGCGCCAATCTGTAGGGACCCTACCGGTCCTCCAGCAAAGATTTGCAAGGACCCGAAAGGCGTCCCGGACGCAAGTTCCACCATATTTGATCATCTCGGCAGATATCATCGCCCATTCAACTTCTTCCATAGTGATGCCCTCTGTTGATTCCGGTGCCACAAACTCGTCTCTAGGCTCGTCTGTGGCACCAGTATCCGGGGCATCTCCATACATTTCTCCAAAATATTCACTCCACCGGGTTAATACAGCTTGTGTATCTGCAAGAATGTCACCATCCTTAGACTTTATCCTTTCCATTCTGGAACCTGACGAATCACCTCGAGACTTTCTCACTTTGCTCCAAAAGAGTTTAGTGTTGTTCTCGAAGTTCTTCGCCAGCCTCTTCTCCTCAATCGCACTGGCTCTTTCACGCTTTTCTTTCACTAAGGTTTTGGTGGCACTCTTGCATTGCCGGTATATTTCTTTCTTCATCTCTGTCATACTGGCATTCAGGTTCAAAGAAGAAACATAGTCCTGCCATGCTTTCTTCTTACTTTCTACGGAGCTTTGCAACTCCGCGTCCCACCATGCATCACCTTTTGCTGTAATATGCTTCTTTGAGCAACCACATACTTCTTTCGCGGAATCTACTAAACTCTCTTTCAGGCTATTCCAGCATTCATCTACATTTGAGTCCGAAGAACCTACTGCCAAAAGCTTGTCCCGGACTCTGTCTTCATACATTCTTCTCACGCTCTCATCTTGCAACTTTTCAACCTTTATTCTTTCAAGGTCTCCGAAGGAGATACGCTCTCGCCAGTGCCTCCACTTCCAGAAGAGACCACTAAACCGCGCAACTACGAGATAGTGGTCTGATTCAAGAGTGGGGCCTCTATACGTACGTGTATCTTGGAGTTTGCTTCGGAGACGGTTATCTACCAGGATCAAATCTATCATGCTTTTTTGTTCATTCCTTCTCCACGTGTACATGTGTATATCCTTATGTTGGAATATTGTATTAGACACAAGGAGGCCCCTTTCCAAACATACATCCACAATGAGCTTACCTGCATCATTCACTCTCTTATCACCATAAGGACCCAGAGCAGCGTCGCAAGTTTGCCGCCTGGTTCCCACCCATCCGTTCAGATCGCCACACAAAATCACCTTTTCATTAGCCTCAGCCAGATCCAGAACTTCTCTGACATTATCCCAAAACTTCTCAAGGTCCTGGGGTGTCGACGAGCTTACGGGAGCATATGCTGCCACCAAAAATACTTTAGTGACACCCAGTTTTAAACGGACCCAGAGAAGTCTTGCATCGTATAGGCCATAATCTCTCACTCCAGAGGCCAGGCGATGAGACAGCAAGATACCCACTCCCATGCTGGCATGACTGCCCTGCGGTACCCCGGACCACAGAGCCATCATGCCATCAGGAAGATCACAGGTTTCACTGCCCCTTCGCTTAGTCTCTGTTAAACACAGAGCATCCAGGCGTCTCTCTTTCATTACATCAATCACCTCATGCATCTTATCTTCCATACCACCCCTTACATTCCAAGTGCCTATTCGGCACTCTGCACCCCACGGCTCGCCAGTTCGGGCCCGGCGTGATGGGTGGCGGCCCCCATCGCCGCTTCCACCTATATTCGTACCGACGGGGGCGGGCCGGTACGCGTCGCCTCGGGGGGACGCCCTAGCCCGCACTGCGGTACGTCTTCGGTCCAAGATTGCAGCCATAATGACTGGCAAGGGTCGCGACGAGCACGCTCTTGGACAGACCCAACTATTTATCTTTATCCCAACTTATATCTATCTTAAATAAGAACCAACTATTTAAAAGTCGTTGAACGCAAAACTACCTTTTTTAGCTTTCAGAAAACACTGAACTACACGTCGTATCCCAAAAGGCGTTACATACAAGATATGGCGCACATATGACTTGCACATATTTGCCGAAGATCCGATAACCGCTGAATGAGTGGTTGAGTGAAGACCACGGATTAGCAAGCATCATGCAGGCGCCCTCAAGCTAGGTGGGGCGATGATATTCTTCGGGCGGCTGACAGAGATTGGATGAGACTAGCCGAGGATCGTAGTCAGTGGCGGGTGTTTGAAAAGTGTCTTTGTCCAGCAGTGGACTGCAGGTAATGATAATGATACAGGAGTCTTTATTTCTTATATTTAAAAGAATATTTACAATAAAAAGTATATTTATTTGTTCTGTTCAGGTGGAATGGTGGCAAGAGGCTGGCTGCATTTCTTCACTGCCCTCGCTATTGTATAGTTTTTACGTATCTCCACCCTAGGAATTATTCCTGTGACGTGGGTGTGTTTACAAAGATGAATTTTGTTTACAAACACCCATACCGACACAAATATTTATAGGCCGCACAAAGATTTGTCCTCTCATCACCTGAGGACCTGACCAGTTCAGGTATTATTAATCATATAATATGACTATCTTCTTTTAACTCCTTGAAGATAAACTTGGGTAACAGCCTGATATTCCAAGTTATTCTGCAGCCTTCTCCAGTCATTCCAGTCTTTATATAAATGCGGATCGGTGAAAACTTCATAGGTCACATTCTTCTTCTGAAAAAAGTAAAAGAACATGATTCAATAAATCAATACTTTCATGTACGCTTTCGATAAAAGGTGGAGAGAATCCAAAAAGTAATTGTTAGATAATACATCTCTATCTCTATATCATATCCTTGCGGGGTAGGCCGAGAGTACAGAGCACTGACGGGTTCTTTCCTTAAACACGTCGTTGGACTAGGGCCACTCTCATAGTTCGTCTCATATGCGCTCGCCGGTTACAGAGACTCTTGACTTGCCCTTCAGATAAGACACGGTCTATTTTGAAATAATGCTTGCTACATATTAAACATAATCACTACACTGACGCTTTTTGATGAAGCAAAAGTGTATATGGTACACCCACATTTCAGTGAATTATTTTTGATCCAAATATGACGGGGTCTTTCAAACATTGTTAAGTTTCTCTCGAATATACAGATTACTGCTTATGGTAGTTGAAAAGCCTAGGTGGAGGCCTTATTGGTGGTTTGATGTTTTAATAGCGGCGGGCCACAAACCTGCCTCCACCAGTCCGCACTGGGCCCGTGAGGTAGTCTGACCTTTACTCACTCACCTCAATTTGTAACAGAGAGCTTTACCCCGGCACTAGATAATTATAGGGTTACATTATTCACAGATTATTACCAATGATGAATATTATAGCTAGGAAGCTTAAGAGCTTCCTAGCTCTAATATAAGGTCTGTAAGAAAAGAACCCGTTGGAACTCTGTATTGCCCCGCAAGGGACCTCACGCCAGTATATAGATAAATATTATAAGCCTTATTCCATAACATTTCTATGAATGTCTCATTGATATTGTCACGCACGGTGTGGATAGCGTACCTAAATTCGAATCCTGGGGCGGACAAAGTGAGTGGTTTTCTTTTTCGAATATTCTTCAACAGCGGATGCCAGATTTGTGCCCGGTATAATAGCAATAGCCTCCCCTATTAGATGAGGACTGGATAAGTCGGCGAAATGTGGATATATACATACTACTTTTATTATCGCTTGGGGTGGTAAAGCCGTGACGGTGTTATGTGTTTAAATCTTATAACATACGTTGTTACAAAGCATGTTATAATCAAAATTGAATCCATCCTTTGATCGCATACCCCTAATAAATCATTCAAACACCCACTAATCCCTGGTAAACCGCTTCTAAATGGTTCACGCCTAGGATCAAACACCCTCTTTTCGCTCACTGGATGCCTCAAAGCATCCAATAAATCTATCTGACATATTGAACCATGTGTCCAACGCTAGAATGCAATTTATTTTTAATCAAATTTACTTCACACGGCTCGGAGAATCTTTACCCTTACGATGTGAGCTAGAAGTATAGAGAAAATTGATTATTGAATAATATTTAGGCTATTTTGAGTATCGTTTTTGGACTAGGGCTAAATCTATTTATATATATAATAATAATAATATATAATATCTACCTAGTCTGCCTACGGCTGGGCAGAGGTCTCTCACTAATTGAGTTGAGAGAGATTAAGTCATACTTCGCCACGCAGACTCAGTTCGGAATGGTGGAGGCAGGTTTGTGGCCACCTGCTGTTGGAATTTATCACGCCGCCTATAAAAACGCGGCTTGACAACTACCACATTAAGTGGTAACCAGGACCAACGGCTTAATGTGCTTTCCGAAGCACGAAGACGCTCGAATATGACAATGCCACAACGGTCACCCATCTTGGGTCGACAGATTCGAACGCTGCTTACTCTTAGTGATCGATAAGAACACTGCGGTCACACAGCGCTACGAGCACCTTTATTTATATTATCACACTAAATTCCTTGCAGGGTAGTCAGAGAGAACAGAGTAACAACGGGGTTTTTTTACAGATCTCCTGGCTTCCTCCACTATTACGGACTAAGTTTCGACATAATTCCCATTACTATAACTCCTGTAATCCAAGATCTACAATGGTCTCCATTATTATTATAATTTATTTAATATCTTTCTATAACTAAATACATATGTTAGGATATTGCCGCACAAGACCATGTTTGACTGTAGGATCGTTCAACTGAGCCTCTTCAAAAAGTCGTCACTTGAGTTGCAACTATATACATTTGTTTTATAATAATATTTTGTGATTAGTTCTAACCCTTCTGACAACAATGTCAGAAGAGTTAGAACAAATCACAAACATAAACAAGTTTCTGCTGAGTAAGTGCTAACAATAGCACTTACTCACCAGAAACTTGTTTAGTTTTCTTTTAAAAGTTAGTTTATCAGTTTCTTGTCTGATTTCATTTGGTAAACTGTTAAGTAAATAAAGGTGGACGTATTTACGGACGACGAGTAATAAGGTACCGGTAGCCGGCCTCCGTTACGGTATAATTAAATGTATATTGCCCAAACATTTGTGGGCGTGGCCGCGCTGAGCTTACGCGCTTAAACTATCAATAGTAGGCTAAATAAACGATTAATAATAATCATTTTTTTATTTTTTTTTATCGATAAGTATTCGCTTTTTTTAAGATTATTCGATTTATTTATCATATCATTTGCTGTAGCAGGTATGTCGATTTATTCTAAGAAAAATCGAAAAAGCGAGCAAATAAATCAAGGAATAAAAGACCGATTCTCGATTCGAAGCTCTTAATTTTCATATTGAATAAATTCTTATTGTTTTGGATCTTCTTCTTCTTTAAGTAATGGCTTTACACTAATTTTAAGTGTCTTTCCCCAGTGTCCAATGAGATGCATAATTGTGTTTCTTTAAATTAATTAATTTAACTTCCCGATGAACTTGATGACAATTATGATAATGAAATTGATGAAGTATCCCACCCTGGATGGTAAAGCGATGGATACTTTACATACCAATTGCGACGGCCGTTTTAAAAAGGCACGTTTTATCACTTTGTTTCAATTACCTTCACCCATGCACATATTAGAATACATAATAGTTAATATTCCACCAACAATTATACATTATTATTCGAAATAACACAAGTTTTGGATATTAAGTCAAATTGACCACATAACTCTTCGACTTCCCGCCAAAACTTCTGTTTTGGATCTGTTCCTTTTTTATAATTTCTTGATGCGTTCAATTTTCAGATTAGTAAAAAGACAAGTGACTTAAAAGAAACTCATGTTTGGTATGTAGTATTCTTAACGATAAATGTGTTTTACTATATTACTATACAACAACTTTTCATATTTTTGATTACCACTTTTTATGATTGGATCATTAATCCGATTCGATTGATTTCGGGATCGATCTAATGAATCTATTCTAAGGTTCACATCTATCTATAATATCGATTATTGGGCTCAATAAAAGGATTTGTTCATAAATCGATTTTAAATTTTTTGACGGACGATTTAGCGCAGTGGTTAAGAGCTTATGCCGCTCCGCCCACTGCGTCTAATAGTCGCGGGTTCGATTCCCGCACGGCACGAATCTTTGTGTGATCCACAGTTATTTGTTCCGGTCTGTGTATTTGTGTATGTGTATTTTCATGTTTGTAAACGCACCCACGACACAGGAATAAATACTAGTGTGGGGCTACGCTTAAAAAAAAAATCGCCATGCTTATCTTGCAGTCGAAAGGTTATTTTCGATAGCAGGCAACATAGTGCGCAAATCCAGAAACTGTGTACATACTTGGTAAACATTTGACAAAACTTATTTCTCTTTACATTCTTGGCCATTAAGGTATCACCATGGTATCATACAGTATTAGAAAAGCTATGCTAAGCTCAAATAAAAAATGGCGTGTAACTTGATGACCTCGGGGTTTGCGGGGATGTGTGTATTCCCCAAATTCAGGAATGAAGTGATTCATAGAAGAATCAAAGTATAGCCCACAGGATTAGCAAGCGATGTGGCAATGTGCGGGCCACATAGCGCGAAGATCGGACGGGCGTTGGAGAATAAAGATTCTAGAGTGGAGACCACGTATTGTAAGCGCAGCGTGGGACGGCCGCCTGCCAGATGGTCCGTCGATCTTGTAAAGATTGCAGAAATTCGCAGGTAACGCTGGAAAGCGATTAGGAAGGCGATTTAAATGATGATGATAAATCGAAGGTGTCATATAATGGAAACCATTTGAAACAAAGGGAACTAGGGCGTATGCATTCTAACTTTTTCTACAAAAAAGTACTTGAAGTGTCTTCTCTAGTACGTATTACATAATAACTCAATGTTTTTCGCCAGGAAATTGAATAAAGTGATATTGGTAGATTTAGAGATTGCATAAAGTACTTAAAAAATATTTTTTAACAAAATCGAATAATTTTTAGACTAATTGTGATTTTTTATAAGAGAAAAGAGACATCCTATCTACTTCTTAAAATATTTCTTCAAAGTACAAAACGAAATAAATTTTTAATAAAATCGATTATTTCTTTAAAAATAATTGACTTTTTGTAAATCGATGTTCAGGCAAAGAAAAAAATCTATTATCAAAAAATCGATTATTTACCCCTCTTGTCACATCCCTAATCAATAGTTGTGACCCTGTGTAAATGTAAAAATGTACCGGTTGGTTGGGCCGGAGTTATCGATCGCATCATTTTGTGCGGGGAAGCTGTAAAGACCCCACGACTAACAACATAGATCATTCATAAACACACCCACGGTCGCGCCATCCGCGCCTTTATTAAAAAGGCGACAACCCAATATTTCTGATTAAAAAATCTATCAGGCGCTACTGCCGTCCGCGGCTTGTTCTCACCGACTTCCCCTGACTTCCCTTCTTTCCGAGACAGATGTTGCACACAGGTTCAGACATCGGCCTTGTTAGCGAGGTCGAAGAATCCCTTGCTCGCCGGACGTTGCAGAGCACCACGGGGTGACACCTAGTATACGTCTCCTCCATAGCGACTGTCCAAACCGAAGCCGTTCCTGCTTGAGGCGACCTAGAGCTACTAGTCGATTGCCCTACTGGCTCGATCGTAGTGGTTGCACGTTAGCCCTCTTATCCAGAGAAGCTGTAAAGGCCCGCGGCCAACAGCTCTCTCATACTTCGTCTCACACACGCGTGCCGGTTACAGAGACTCTTGACAGATAAGACACGGTCTAAAAGTAGAAGACAGGCAGTTCATAAGGAATCTATTAAAGAATTATATATGCCTCGTTGGTCTGGTGGCAAAGCGCATCGCTTTGTGATCACGAGGTCCTGGGTTCAAATCCGGTCGGACAAATGTAGTTTTTCTAACGAAAAATTCCCAGTGTGAGTCCGGAGTCTGGCATTGTGCCCGGTATATGGCAATAGGCTCGCCCCCTATTTCATGGGACCCAACATCGTCGGCGAAACGTGGGTGTACTCAGTACACCTCTGCCACCCCCTCTGGGGAATATAGGCGTGACGGTGTGTTTTTTTTTATATATGTGGGGAGTGTTATTTTTATTACGTTTTTTAATTTGTTTTTCCCATTGTTATTATCTAATCTCGTTGCAGTGGCAACATTATATTAGGTTATGGTAAATTTGTTAAGACGTGTACGAAGTGGTTGTGAAGTAAAAAATAAAGAAGTTCGATATATTCATCCCGCTTTTACTCAAGAACGATGCCATATATATATATATATATATATAATGTAAATAACTTTTTTGAATATTCCTTAAGTTAGAATAAGGAAGTTGATTGAAGAACTGAAAATCAATTACGAAGAATTGGTGTTTTCATTTTCCAACCTTCACAATACCAATGATTGAACCTTGGGTTGTTCAGGGGAGCACTTTATAGGACAGATTAGTTTTATTGCACTCAAAGTATTAACTATTTACACCGTTAACATTATTAAAAAAGAAAAAATATATTATAAAAGCTAAATAGCAAGGAAAAAAAAAATACTTCAAACAGCTAACAAATAAATCAGCCTATACGATGGTATAGGCTGATTTATTTGGATGGTATAGGTTGTGAAATCAAAAGCGTAAAGAAGAGAAAGGAAAGGGAAAAGAGAAAGGGTAAAGCTGGGAAAGAGTGTTGACGATTTAAATAAAAATCCGTCACTATCAGTCCGAGTCATTTCACATGTCGTATAAAACATAATTATAGTGCCACAAGGTTGTTTTGGACCATAGGTGACGTTTACAGAAAGCGTTGGTGTGAAATTAAAGCTAGTATTTCGTAAACTTTTGCCACTTCCAAGGAAACATTTCAACAGGGAAAATTTCTTAGCATACGGCGTCTCTGTGACTGTCATAAAGTGACATTTCACTTGATGGAAGCGTTAGTTCCAATTTTGACCACGGGCCAACAAAAGATCCTTGAACGACAATTTTATTTTCGGTTTTATATTATAATTTCCTTCTAGTATTTCTCTTCTATTTGAATAATTCTTTGTTCCTTACAAAGATTAAACATAATTTCGTAACATAATATTATATTATGAAAACATATAGACATAGAAACGACATACAAAACAAATGATGCGAACCTTCTCCTTATGGGATAGTCGAGTAGGTATAACATAATATTTTAAATAAAATAAAGAAAACAGAATGGAGCACCGTCACCTATAGAGAGTGGTGGTAGATCGTTCTATGTACACCAACATATTACTGATGCTAGGTCCCATTTAAAAAGGAGCAAGACAATTGCCATCATGTAATTTTTCCAGATTCCGAACTGTTACTGAAAATATATATTTATAACAAAATATATGCATTAGCGATTATTTTTTCGGATGACTTCTTTATTACTCGTAACGGTGGATGATGGTAAACGGAAGGTGAGTTTTTCTTCGTTTTCACAGTCGTCCGCTTGGTTGCCAAGCATGTAGGAAACCTTGCAATAACTCTAGGCTCTTGTCCGGTACCTGATCTTTCTTGATATCAGTATATCTATACTTTGGTAGCAAAATATCAGAAGATGCTCGCAATAATTCAGAATTCATATTGTCACATGGAATGCAGTGAGGTTAGATGCTCCGCGGTACATCTGTACGCTCGCTCCGTTGCCAATCGAATCACAAGGTAGGACCGTCCAGCATCTCACATCAACTATGCATCATTTATAAAATCGTCATCTGACCAATGTCGTCTGTCATTGCTTCACAACTAAAAACACTCAAACAGTTATTAAAGGCATAGAGAATGCCTATAGACAAGATTAAAGGTTACTAAAATGTCAATAACAGCTTGACATTCCATTAACTGTGATCCTTAAATATGGCTCAAATAATACGCTCCGACATGTATTTATTCTAACGCTAGTATGTTAGAGCACTTATATCTTTATGTCCACGAAAGCTTTAAAAATGTGGCATTAACCTCTAATTTTGTAGCTATTTGTCACATACTATCCAAAGGACTAAGGATAAGTACTTAGTCCAATCACAGCTTATTGAGATAGCTAGGTTACTACTAATGTTATTGAAACATATACCACAAGTATATACTATCCTGTTAGTACGTACTGGCACCTGTATTCCTTTCAGAAGCGCTCGTAAAGCAGTGCTTGTAGCGATCACAAGGGTTAAGCAGCTTTTGGCCCACTTAGTGTGAGATAAATGATCCTTAGTGGTATTTCGGTTTTCGAGCGTCTCCGTGATACGAAAGGCATGGAATTTGTCCCAATTAAGATTTCATGACATGGTATTCGTTAAACTAAATTGAAAGCCATATAGATGACTTAAAAAGTTCCAATATTAGTAAACTTTCCTCTATCGAACTATGTTATACCATTACAGCGTAGTTGTTATAAAATTTACCTTGTGTTCATAGGGTCTAGGGTTTAAATTGCAGCTTACACCTCTTGTTTGAGAAGCAATTTACGATTGTCTCTTGCCAATGGTAAAACATTCATATCTGCGAGATGAGGAAAGTTACTGCACTAGTAATAAGTTATTATTTGGTTTCACAAAGAGTCTCTAGCGAGAATTAAGCCCACGACTACTTTATTTAATGAACGGAGCGGCCTATGTTCTAACTGCAAGACCAAGCCGTGGTCAGATTGTCCTCCCGCCGCGTCTGTCTGTCTGAATGCGATATACTTAATAACTACCGAGCGGATTTTCTTACGGTTTTAACCAATGGACGGAGTGGTTTAAGAGGAAATTTTATGTATATAATTCATCCGTGCAAAGCCGAGGCGGGTCGCTAGTAATAATATATTATGAAGTGAGTTTGCTGTCTATTAAGCTGTGATAAATACTACACTATACGAATAGACTCAGTAAAAGTCACCATTTTTTTATCTGACTACAATATTAATGATAGTATGGTCTAGGTAAAGTAATCACTAAAGTAGGGTAAGAACTCTTGTGTCATTTTTGTCTTTTGGGTAGTTTTGTAGTAAATGATAATTTATTCTTTAAGCCTGTCTGGTTGATGTTTTGGCACATGGAACGACTGATGGTTACGACGTCTTGAATTCGAACTTTGGGTTGGTCCACGAAGCGAATACCACTACCTATATATTTTCAGTAACAGTTCAGAATCTGGAAAAATGACATGATGGCAATTGTCTTGCTCCTTTTTAAATGGGACCTAGCATCAGCAATATGTGGGTGTTCATAAAACACTCTGCCATTATCCTCTATAGGTGACGGTGCTCCATTCTATTTTCTTTATTTTATTTAAAATATTATGTTATGCCTACTCGACTATCCCAGAAGGAGAAGTTTCGCATCATTTATTTTGTATAAACCTTTACAATTTTTTGAATATTTCTATATGTTTTCATCATATAATGTTATGTTACGAAATTATGTTTACTCTTTGTAAGGAAAAAAGAATTATTCAAATAGAAGAGAAATACTTGAAGTAAATTATAATATAAAACCGAAAATGAAATTGTCGTTCAAGGATCTTTCGTTGGCCCGTGGCCAAAATTGGAACTAACGCTGCCATCAAGTGAAATGTCACTTTATGACAGTCACAGAGACGTTGTTTGCCATGAAATTTGCCCGGTTGAAATGTTTCCTTGGAAGTGGGAAAATTTTATGAAATACTAGTTTTAATTTTACACTAACGCTTTCTGTCAACATTACCAATGGTCCAAAACATCCTTGTGGGACTATAATTATGTTTTATACGTCATGTGAAATGACTCGGACACATAGTGACCGATTTTTATTTATATCGTCAACACTCTTTCCCAGCTTTTGCCCAGCTGTGGGACGGTATAAGCCGATTTATTTGTTGGCTGTTTGAAGTATTGCAAAGGACTAGAATGAATGAGCTTTGTTTCCTTGCTTTTTAGAAGCTTTTATAATATATATTTTCTTTTTTAATAACGTTAACGGTGTTAATATCGAATTATTAAATAAAAATTTGATTCTCACGATTGACATCCCTAATTTTTGTTCTTTTTACTCTAACGCAATCACAAAAATGGTGTTTCAGTACTTTGAAAGCGAAATACATATTGGATTAAATTTTCTCCATCATTGTTGAAGGTGTGTTGCTGAAAATGCTAAACCACAGAGACGAACTCGACTGTATTGCTGAGTACTGCGCACTTTGTTTATGCACGAATTCTAAAAATACCATCGATAATATTTACTGCTAAATGAAAGGCGACAGTTTGAAAACTGGGCCGAAAAATAACACCACAAGCATAGCTGTGGTCTTATTTCGAATTAGTTCGGACAACCCTTTTTTTATATTTTATTTTATTTCGACGGCAAATGCCTTACGCATACCCTCGGGCCGAGGGCACGGCCCGGGTGGTTATATGGGGCTTGCACCCACTAAAACCCCCGGCGTCCTACTGCCCTTTTGCCGGGCCACAGGAATCGTCACTGACATGACCTCTGTGGCACCGGTGGGCTCGGTCCGCAGTTAGGCGCGGATCTCGACACGTGTAGGGGAGTTCGGTCTCCCCCTACCGCCTTTTGGAGGCTGCGCGGACGCAGCGATTTTGCGGCGCGGGCCTGCTAAGTTGTAGGGCGCCGGGGTGCCCTCCCCGACGCCTGCAGGCCGAGATTACGGTGGGCGAAGGTCGTTTCGGGCGTAGTCCCTGCGCCTTCGCCCAGTGCGCTGTCTGCGAGCGGGATTAGAGGACGTCTCCTCCCTCACCCGCGGACCTGCCTCCTCCTTCGCGGACATGACGGCCTCGCAGAAGGACGCCATTACGGCCCAGGCGCTCTCGCTCCCAAGCATGGATGATATCACGGTCGGGAGCGATAGCCCCTGTCCCCCTGCACCGAGCGCTCCAGCGAGCCGGTGCCGCTCGGCATCCCATGCCGGGCACACCAGCAACGTGTGCGTCGCCGTGTCTTCCGGGGCCGCACAATGGTGGCAGCGCTCCGCCTCCTCACGGCCGATCCGCCACAGATACCGTCCGAAGCAACCATACTTCTGCTGTACCACGTTTCGGGCCGTCAGGGCAGTTCGGACAACCCTAGCCAACATGAGCACGCGTTAAAAAGGGGTTCCGGTCCGATCCCCAAATCAGATCCTCTGTCGTTTATTATTATTATTACATTCGTGTCTGATCCACTAAATATATTTAGCATTTCCGGTCGGGTCCTCCAACATTTTTGGAAGGTGGATCAGATCGGAATCCTACTAATATTATAAATGTCAAAGGTCATATGTTTAGATCCTTGTTACTCAATCACGCAAAAACGGTTAACCGGATTTGTATGAAATAGTTTGAAATTTTTTACCTGGATTAATATAGAGGATACCTTTTAACCGACGTCAAAAAGGAGGAGGTTCTATGTTCGGTTGCATGTATGCTTTTTTATGTATTATTATCGATATTTCCGTCAGTTGTGGACCGATCTTGATGATTCTTTTTTCGCTGGATTCTATATAGTTTCAAGGTAGTCTTATTTTAATTTCATTGGTATTGGACCTTGGACTTTACACGAGGGAACTCCTTAACGACAAACAATACGAATGCGTAGATTAAGATATTATGGGTATGAGGTCAATCCCATAGGTACAATACTATAGAACTAATCAGAATGTGAACACTTCAAAAAAGGTGGAGGTTCATAATTCGTCTGTATTTTTTTATAACTTATTTGCTTGTATACCGATTTGGATGATTCTTTTTCCGCTGGATTCAATATAGTTTCAAGGTGGTTCCATTCCATCAGTATTGGAACTTGGACTTTGAAGATACACGGTGCCAAGTAACCGACTGCACCAACCAGAATCGATCAATATTTATTTATTGGTTTTAGTATTCGGTTTCCCTTTTTTTTTAAGTTTTTTTTTATTATTAAAAATAAAAAAATATTAGGTTCCTTTCGTACGTTAACGCGGACGAAGTAGTCGACAAAAGCTAGTAGAAAATAATTGAAAATAAATTGATTCCCTAGGCGATCAAAACTCGGGGATCGGACCGGAATAACCCTTAAAATGCTACTATGGTTTGCTTCAATGAGCATAATAAAAAGGTCTGAAGTCATTAATAATTAAAAAATAGTTTCTATAGTTGCTAACTACGAGTTTTATAATAATAATAATAATAAATTTATTTTGGTTTTAAGAGTTACAAATACATTGACAGATGGACACATTATAGATGGACAAGCGGCCGTTTTTACTGTTATTACGAGCTTTTATTTAACTTGCACTGTTCGTATGTCTGTCTATCTGTCTGTCTTTTCGGTTCAAATCTTGTAATCCCCTTTTCGAGCACTTGCGGTTATCCGATTAAATTTGGCATATGTATGCATGTTTGATCATATTTCAATAATATGATACCATGGAGCTGATCTGATGATGGGGTCGGAAGGTGGCCATAGGAACATGTGAATTACACAACATAACCGTCTCGTGTTTAGGCTTGTTGGTTTGATATTGACGAGTATTTAACAACCAGATGATGTTCAGGGTCTCATGATGAAACCAAAAGCTATCCAATGGCACCACCCAATACTCAGTATAACTCCGCCGTGTTTGGGCTTGTTTATTTTGACTTGACGAGGATAATTTTTAGAGTCTGAGGATGGAGCTGAAATGAGGCTGTAGGAACTCTTTAACTAAGTTAGATATCTTCGTTGTCTTTTCGCTAAAAAAGCTCGTTTGTTCAAATATATTTTTAAATGAGAATTATTTTTATTGTAATTCTTAACCTTGTACGAATAATAAGGATGTATATAAGGGTCTATCACCACTCACGAGTAAAGTGCTGGCTACTATTTACCTTTCAATTAGCGTTACTCGGCAAAGCGTTACAATTTAACGGTAAAACTAAATTAAAAAAACTCAAATCGTTTATTGTGCATTAACCCTGCAGGGGTGCTTACAAAGTGTCATATTTAGAAATTTTTTTTTAACTTACGAATCTACCACCGGATCATAACGCGGCCTCCACTGAGAAGATCCAGCTAGAAATTCAGCGGGCTTGTCTTTTTTGTTTAATTCTCCATTCATTTTTTTTTACTTTCTACTACTAGCCTTAATCATTGAATAGGGCTACTCAAAGATGGTGCACTTGCAACTTTAATTGTCGATTAGTATACTTTAGACTTCACTCGATGGTGGTGAAAGGCCCTTAGCCTAACAAATGTTTTTATTTTATTTTTCCAGTCGGTTAGAAGCAGCAAGGCTAAATTGATTAAACGTACCTCACTCAAAAGAAAATAACAGGCTCCTGTTTAGCATATTTTTATGTAACACGTCTCGCATAATTTTGCTCGGCGCACAGCCGACTGGTGGGGTATTAAACCAAAATAGAATGCTTACACAAGATTTCCTTTTTTATATTTATGTTAAATGACTTGTGCCCCCGACTTCGTCTGTGTTATTTTTGTTTGAGACAGAATGTAGGCATGTCCTTTCCCAGCCCTTGTTCGTGGTCATGAAATGGTAATAATATAACACTAGAAGTGAAATCGACGGAAGATTTGGCTCAGTGGTTAAAAGCATTAACCGCTCCACCCACAATAGTCGCGGAATCGATTCCTGCACGGGACAAATCTTTGTGTGACCACTATTGTTCGTTGAATCGAAATCGTCCGTCAAAAATTATTATTAAAATTATTTCTATCGTTATAACCAACTAAACACGTAACACGACGCGTTACGATAACATCGAGAAATAACTATTAACTCTTGTGAGTAAATTTGTATGTTTGAACACGCACTTATGACACAGGAATAATTCCAAAGATGCCTTGTACGCCTGTATATCTATGGGTCCGCGGCCAAAATCGGAACCAACGCTGTCATCAAGTGAAATATCACTTGATGACAGTCGATGAGTAGCCGTTTGGTATTAAATTCACTCTAGTTCTTTTTTTTAATAAGTAACCGTGCGGACAATTTGAAATATCTCCTTGGAAGTAGGAACATTTTACTAAATGTTAACCTTAATTTCATCATTCATTCATTTTTCATTCCAAAAGATCCTTGCGATAAAGTTGGGGTTTCGTTATAAAAGATAAAAATTATTAGTCAAATAAGTAACAAATAGGTTAATAACTAAAAACACCAAACACAATAATTCAAATTCATTTATTCCGTAAATAAATGTTAGTACAATTAAATAAATAATAATAAATTATTTTATTATCCAAACAAACGTTTAGTTTTTGTCAATAAATGCGAAATTAGCATTCCATTATTGTACAAGTTAGTAAGTTATATCTATGGTTAATACAATAAATAAATAGTGTTATTTACATAATAATGTGTCGCTTAAAATTAATATCAAAAAATAATTGAAAAAAAATTGAGCATTTCCAACGTTAAGCCCTTCACAACCGAGCGTATCGAATTTCTTGTCAATTGTTTTTTTTCTCTCAACCTATTACACTATCCTTGGATGCAGTTCGTTTGTATTTGGTGGGATTTTCATTATAGTATCAGCGTTTGAATCAGATATTTAATATTAATCTAACATACCTGATACAACACTTATTAACCCGGTAAAATATTATAGTATACTGGTACTAAAAGCAACCAAAAGTTAGCCGGTGTTAAGTGACTCTTTTGTTAAGTTACAAACTTCGAAGGACTTATTACCAATTTGGCAATGATGCTCAATAAGCAGACATAAAATGCTCAATATTTTAAAACACAATTTATATTGAGTCGTCAAAAATGTCAACATATTTTATGAGTACAAAATTGCCGTTCTGCAACATCGCCTGTTCCATGTCTTCAATAAATAAAAACCCTTTGATTCGCTATCTGTCAGATTATTTTCTTTAATTAGCTTCTTGAATAAATGTCACTTTATTTCATCTCTAGCATTCACAGATCGTGTAATAAATATCAGTATTTTCATGAGGTACGTTCGCCGTTAATTTCTTTCAGTCTGAGGCACCCAATACCTTAGTCCTTTTTGACGTTAGCCTGGAAAGTATTCGTACTTTAAGTTCTTTTAATTAACAATTTGATTTTAAAGTACATTTCGTAAAGTCTACACTAATGCTCATTTCCAAACGACTGTCGTTCGCTTGACTGAAAACAAAAGAAATTGATGTTTGAAAATAATTGAAATTTTGCAATTGGGCACAGTTTAGTAAGACTGTCCTATTAGTTACAATATTCTATTGATAATTTATTTTTATTTTTACGTTATTAAAGTTTTAATTACTGTATAGTTGAATGGTGATAAAAAAATATTGTTTATTCATTTCTAATTGCAAAATAAATATTATATTAATTGTATGCAAAATTATTTTTCTTTGTAAATTATTATTGAGCTGACATTTTTGCTCAATCCATTTAAATCATATTAATTGATTTTTGTTTTAAATTCGAAGTTTCGAGTTATTATTATGAATTTAAATTAAGCACTGGATATAAAAAGTAACGTATTATTTGAGTTAATATAAAAGTCAACAAAAATAGTAAAATCCACGAGTCACCAGACTTACGTTATTTTAAAGCTAAAATTCAGAAATTATATAGTGTAAATAAAGTTTGAAACGTATTCACACTTTCTAATTTGAAAGTGTAGTTCATTTAGAGGTAGCAGGTAGGTACGAAAGGTACATAAAAACTTTGCTAACCTGTATGTTTTACAGAATATTGTTAGGAACCAACGTTTGATATTGCAAGAGACTTTCTGTGGGTTTTAACTTCAGCCAAGAGCTTTAAAAGTCATCAGTTTTTATGAATCCCTTGCACTTGCTTAAATATGTCTCAATTTTATGTTTCTGGATTTATTCTCGAAATTATAGCTGTGTTAAAATGACGTTAGTCTGCTAGCTTTGGGATCTTGGACCATGATATTTAAGTCGTGCCAGTGTAGTGCATAAATTGTTTGTAACAATTTTCTTGTGATAAGGAAATGTGCTTATTTCGGCGTGGAAGGTGCAATTTTAATATTTGTGCTAATGACAATAATGGTGATTATTTTTTTAATATAAGTGAATCACGTTTGATATATCATTAATAAAGTAAGAATACTAGAAATGAAGCTTTATCGTTTTGAAATGACAGTGCTAACTTAAATGATGAAATAAGCTGTATCACTATTATATTTAGCCAGCGATTTGTAAATAGCGCATTTACAAAATGCGTGCAGTGTACGTTTACTACGAAAAGTACAGTTAAGCAAAAACTTGTTAAAATAAATAAAATGTTATTTAGTGCTCACTACATTAATGCTTGAAAACAATTGGCAAGGGCGTATTTAATTAAACTTAAGTTTTATCAGACTAGATTTACACAAATATGGCTTATGAAATCTACCGGACCGTTTGTTATTTAGAACATGAAGGCCTGTTAAAAATTTCTTATCAACCTATAGGATGATAATCAATCTTCTTGGTTTATTATCGTCATCATCATCATCATCTGAAAAACATTTACTTCAAGTCAAAGGTTTCCTACAAAGATCACCACAATGACCGGCCTGTGCTGTACGCCTCGAGTCTAAATATCGCTTTATTTAATCGATGCACAGAAATATTCCGATCCAAAATTGAGAAGTGAAAAAGAAGGAGACCATTTTAAATGGTTTACATTCACGTGATTGATAAGGGGTATATTTTCTAAGTTCTTTTGTACTGTCTTTCGCCTGAGCAAAGACCTTCGCTTCATATTTCTACAAATATAAATCTTGCTTCTTCGGACCATGAAATGTACGCCAAGGTATCTGAATCCAAAGGAGCGGTTATGACATAATTATTTGGTGGGGGAAGACACTATATTTACTAAGCGGGATCTACTCCTTGACAACGCTACGTCTAAGGAAAACCAAACAAGTCGACGTAAAACTTAATTTACTTAAAACACGTAGAAATTTAAGTGTACCATGTAACTCACTTAGCTAATATAAATACATGCATCGAATAATGCCCGTTTAATATTACAAAAGCTGTGCTAATAAAATATTTTGTTAAAGAATAACACAAAATGTTTCATTTTCACAGCAAACAGGTGCTGGTTTGATGGATGCCTTCGTATAATTTCGTAGTGTAATGAAACGCTGGGGTGGAACGTAGTGGTTGGGTGTTGGACGAAAAATATTAGTGTTTTTTTATGATTTTGACTTCTTTCGCTTAGCGTTACCATAGTTATCACCGTCACGCCTATATTCCCCAAGCTCAAGATATTACTCGTTACCTTTACTAGACTATCAATGTATTTTGCAATTCTTGAATAAATAAATCAGTGTTTACTACTTCATATATATTAGGATAATAATAATATTGGCCCCGTTAAGAAACCCCCACCCGTTGGGCACAGGCCGCCTCTCAAACTGAGATGGTTGAGCCCATAGTCCACACGCTGGCCCAGTGCGGGTTTGCAAACTTCACACACCTTCGAGAAACTCCCAGGCATGCAGGTTTCCTCTTTTACCGTTAAAGCAAGTGATAGTTAATTTTTAATACACACATGCTTTCGAAAAGACAGAGGTGCGTGTTTGGGTTTGAATCCAAGACTCTGACTTTACAGGCTATCACTGCTGCTAAGATATTAGCATAATTCGAAAAAAAAAATTAAATAAAAATTAATCAAGAGAAACAGTTTTTTTAAATAAAATACGTATAAATTTATTTTCGCGTTTCAAGTAGGTATAATAATATTTTAGAACCTTTACTGCTTTCGCAATATTACAAAAAAGTTTGGATTTTAAATGTCAAAAGCATAATATATATCCTGAAAGTAATATGAACAGAAATTATTTCACCATAAAATTTGACATTCAAAAAATACTTTAATAAAACTTTTCTCAACGGCTGTACCCGTTTAATATTATTTGAAAATATCTCAACGTTTATGAATTTATATCTGCAAAATTTTATACAGTAGCTCGTATTTCGCGAAAAATACGGTTTCAAGTCACGTAAAAGTCGAACAAGCTTGAAAATTTATAGCGTTTAATTTTTTACATTCATAATGTCTAGGCAAATACAAGACAATTGTGTGTCACTACCCATCCTATGTGAAAAATACTATAAAAGGATATTTATATCTGTACTTGTTAAATATGTAATTTGGATATTCCTCGCGTTTTGTAGGCTTACTACAAACAGATTGATGTTAGAGTAACGCTATTAAATTGATATGCTATCCTTTTTACAAATGTTTGACCAAATAGACCGCGTCTTATCTGAAAGGCAAGTCAAGAGTCTCCGTAACCGACGAGCGTGTATGAGATGAACTATGAGAGTGGAGGAAGCCAGAGAGGTATGTAAGGAAAGAACCTGTTGCAACTCCGTACTCTCTGCCTACCCCGCAATGTAACTGGCGCGATGATATAGATAGCTACATAGATTAACAAATTTAGAAAGTGAAGATGAACTAGACATTGCGCATTCTCGACGTTTTGCTAACGTCAACCTGTTCGTGCTCAAAAGTTCAAAATTCATAAAGATGAACGTGACAGCATGCTTTTTCGAAACCGTTTCACTAACGTCAATCCGACGTCGACATCTACGAAATTTCCTTATCAATTTTTTTGATAACTCCGCCATTGACGGTCCCAAGCCCGTATGAAAAAGGAGGAGGGCTGACTGATACTAGACCTAGCAGTCGTAAGAGGTCAACGCCGAGTATCGGGCGGCGGTAAATTAACCTGATCAAGACCAAACTGATGAAGATAGGAAATGATCATCATCACCCGCTACTCAGTGATCAACGCACAGACTCGGGGACATTGGCTTCATTGCCCGTGTCAAGAGGTAGAAAGCCTCAATAAAAATCTTCCCTAATCCTACGGTGGAGAACGCGCCTACAGGATGCATGGCTGAGGGTTGTTCAGTCTATAGCGCCAACCTTGGTGAACCTGGCGAACACCATTGTATCTAGCCTTCTCACAGGAACGGCGTCACCCTGTGAGTGACCACCCTATCGTCCTTACTCGTGGGAATCACATGCAGAATAACGAAAACAAAACCCAAAAAACTTACACACAACAACTCCTTCACAAAGGTCTTTTTGAAACAAGACCAAAATCCTGGTCCTTCAGTGGCAGTACAAACACTGATATGCAATCAGAACATCCAAAACTACATAGCAATTTGGCTGACATCCATACAAGCCAAACACAAAACGTATTCAACAAGCAAACAAACACCCTGTCACCTCACAAGGACAGCTCAGAACAAAGAAACGATGGAATCCCAAACAATGAATGGCAGCGAGATGAAGTCCCAAGCCAAAAACGTAAAAGACCTGACAGCCCAACTGAAGAAACCAAACGGTCAAGCGCCAAAAGAACCGGTTATAAAGTTCCTATACAAAATCAATTTGACATACTCAGCGATGAAGAACCGGTAACTACGAATGTAAACAAAGAGTATATACCAAAACCTGAACCAATTTTCGTAACTGGTATAGTCAACATAGCGCCACTGAGAGAACTCTTAACCAAAGTTGTAGATATAGAAAAGTTAACTATGACTACATTGAGATCAGGTCATATTATTAAGTTAATGCCTGCTGATATTGAAACATATAAAACAACAAGGGACAATCTCATTAAAAACAATATCAACCACTACACGTATAAATTAAAGAGCGAGAGGGCATACAGAATAGTTATTAGAGGCTTGCATGCCTTAGAAAACATCGAGATGATTAAAGAAGAACTACAGGCGAAAGGACACCAGATCCGTCAAGTAGTCAACGTATTGCACCGAAAAACAAAAGAAAAGCTACCTCTATACTTTGTCGACCTAGAACCGCAAGCCAATAACAAGAACATATTTAACACAAAATACATCAATCACGTCAAAGTGACAGTTGAGGCACCATACAAGAAAAAAGAAATCCTGCAATGTAAGAGATGCCAAAGATACGGGCACTCTAAAAATCAATGCTTTAGACCCTACCGTTGTGTTAAATGTGGGAATGATCACCCAACAAGTACATGCACTAAACTTCCGGTGACAGATGCAGTGTGCGCAAATTGCCAAGGCAATCACCCGGCGAGCTATAAGGGATGCATAAAATATAAACAATACAAAGAAAAAATTCTCAAGCTAAAACCTACTCCACAACAACAAAAACCACCACACGGGACAGTACTTCCGACACCGAACATACACAACAACGCCAAACCAAAGGATCACCCAAGACCTAGCTATTCTAATGTGCTAAAAAACAAACGAGACAATGACGTTTCTCAACCGCATGGTTCCGCACAGGACAGTCAACAGAGCATAACAAGCTTACTAGACACAATGTTTAACAGATTTCAAGCAATCATGAAAGACATGATGGACAGCATGATGGATCAGATGATCAAACTAATCACACGACTTACAACACAGAGGGCCTAAATATCCGCATCATCACCTGGAATGCCAATGGGTTGACCGACAGACGAAAAGAACTAGAGCTATTCATGTACAATGAAAATATAGATGTTGCTCTTATATCTGAAACAAGACTAACACCTAGAACACATGTTAAATTTGACAGCTACACAATCTATAGATCTGATCATCCATCTGGCAACTCTCATGGTGGGACTGCAGTCATACTAAAAAATAATATCAAGCATTATCCTCTCGAACCATATAAAACAGAAAAAATTCAGGCTGCATCAATTAAAATACAACATAAGAACACTGAGACAACACTGTCTGCAATCTACTGCCCCCCACGACACAAAATCGAAACAGATGAGTTCAAGCAGTTCTTCAACAAACTAGATACAACTTTTGTCTGCGGAGGAGACTGGAATTCCAAGCATACATTTTGGGGATCAAGATTAATTAACCCAAGAGGTAGACAGTTATATAAAGCCACACAAGACCTTAATCTTAATTGCATCTCACATGGAGAGCCAACTTACTGGCCCACAGACACCAACAAAATACCTGATCTGTTAGATTTCTATGTTACAAGGAATATTGGACACGAATACTTTAAAATCGAGAAATGTGAAGACCTTTCATCGGATCATACTCCTGTGATCCTGAATCTATATAAACAGGCTGTTCTCATAGTGTCACGTCCATATATCTACAACAAAAACACAAACTGGGATCTATATAGAGACATCATACAAAGTAATATAGACTTAAACATCAAACTAAATACAAACGAGGACATTGAAAAGTGTATCGAAAACTTAAACGAAATTATACACTCAGCAGCATTTGCTTCCACTCCTAAAAATAGAAAAACAAAAACTACTCAAAAAGAATACCCTAAAAATATTATAGAGAAGGTCAAGGAAAGACGAAAACTAAGAAAAGAATGGCATAAGACCAGATACCCCTCCGACAAAACAAAGCTTAACAGATCAACAACAGAGCTAAAAAATATGATAAAGGAGTACGAAAACGATTACCTACAACGTCGCTTGTCCCAACTCACCGCCCACAAAGACACCAATTACTCGCTGTGGCGAGCAACTAAGAACTTCAAGCGCCCAAAAGACCATATTCCCCCTTTGAGAAAGTTGGATGGAGGCTGGGCTAGATCTGACGCCGATAAAGCAACAGTATTTGCCGAACACCTAGAAAAGGCATTTACGCCACTGCCTTGCACTGACCCACTTAAGGACGATGAGATAGCCGATTACTTACAGATTCCTAGTCAACTATGTTTTCCACTGAAGACTGTAAGTCCTAAGGAAATACACCGCGAGATAAAGTCACTACCAGCCAACAAAACACCGGGATATGATCTATTGGACTCTGTACTTCTGAGTAAACTCCCAAAGAGAGGAATAATTTTCTTGGCGACTCTTTTTAATTCATGTCTGAGACTATCCTACTATCCATTCCAATGGAAATTAGCTCAAGTCGTTATGATCCTTAAACCGGGAAAGCAGCCAGAAGAAGTATCATCTTATAGACCAATTAGTCTCCTTCCCCTTATTGGCAAACTCTTCGAAAAATTTATCCTAAATAGAATGCAACCCCACCTAAACTCCATTCTCCCAGAGCACCAATTTGGATTCAGGCAAAAGCATGGAACCATTGAGCAGGTCCACAGATTGATAGACACTATCAGCCAAACGCTAGGAAATAGAAAATACTGCTCGGCTGTGTTCTTAGATATAAGCCAGGCCTTTGACAGGGTCTGGCACGATGGCCTCTTGTATAAGATCAAAAAACACCTGCCTCACACATACTTCCTCATACTGAAAAGCTACCTGGACAAAAGATGCTTTGAAGTCAAATTGAACGAGACCGCATCAGTTTTGTATGGAATAAACTCAGGAGTGCCCCAAGGAAGTATTTTGGGTCCCGTTTTGTACCTCATATACACTGCTGACATCCCAGTTAATGACAACACCTTTATTGCCACTTACGCTGATGATACCGCAATACTGTCAGTACACGCTAAACCTGAAATTGCTTCAGCAATTTTACAAAACCACATTACGGCGATTGAAAATTGGTTGCGAACATGGAGAGTAAAGGCAAATCAAAGCAAATCAGCTCACGTCACTTTCATCTTAAGAAAAGGTGACTGTCCACCAATCACACTGAACGGCGCACAAATTCCTCATGACGTTACCGCAAAATACCTAGGTATGCATCTTGATAGGAGGCTGAACTGGCAGAAACACATCTGGAACAAAAGGAAAGCCCTAGACGCAAAACTCAGATCTATGTATTGGTTGATTGGTGGAAAGTCACGGTTAACCAACGAAGGTAAAATAACAATTTACAAAACAATACTAAAACCAGTTTGGACATACGGTATAGAGCTCTGGGGTACAGCAAGTAACAGCAACATTGAAATTCTACAAAGATTTCAGACCAAAGCTATCAGGTCGATGTTCAACATTCCAAAATGCATCCACAATAAGTACATTCTACAAGACTTAAGACTTAACACTGAAACAAGAAATCGCTGCTCGAAGCAAATGCTATCAACAAAAACTAACTACACACGTTAATGCTCTAGCTGCCAAACTATCGGGTTCAGGAAGTGTTACTCACACGAGACTAAGAAGGAACAGCGTTCCTAATCTTATAACCCGATTCTTCAAAGAATAGTGAGAGTCGTCAATGGACGATCACTCACTGCTTAAAGAATAATATTAAACTGGCAAAGTCCAGCCAAAGGAGTGGCTAAATGTCGATAGACAGATCGCAACGCTGAGCAGGATTAAAAAAAAAAAAAAAAAAAAATTTTTTTGATTATCTCTTGGTCTAGTTGCACATAGACCTGCTAACCATCATGAAATCTTAGATTTGCATCCTAAGTCGGACCAAGTGTGGTATTTTATAAATTTTACAATGATATTTCTCAACAGTAGTCCGAAGTCTGAAATTGTGCCCTTTTGCAACTCGTTGGTCTAGTAGCATAAAGAATACCTGGAAATCACGAGGTCCTAGATTCAAATTCTAAGATAGACAAAGGAACTTATCAAGCCGCCTTTTTAGGCTTCCAACTCGGCTTAACGACTACCACATTAAGTGGTAGCCGGGACAAACGTCTTCACGTGCCTTCCGAAGCACAGAGACGCTCGAATATGAAATGCCACAAACGGTCACCCATCTCAGACCGACCGAGCCGAACGTTGCTTAACCTCGGTGATCGCTAAGAGCACCGCGGTCGCACAACTGTACAACCACCTTAACTAGATCAAGCCGGCATTAAATTATATATTTCCAATGTTATCAAACCATAAATAACATATGTAATGTACATATTAGTGGTTTTTTGTGGGAGGTACACAAAAAAAACACTAATCTGTACGGTACGCGGTATTTAAAAACACATCAACCAAAAGCCCTCTTTATGGGTATTTAAAAATACCCAAACATTTTTCCTCCTATAATTTGTCACATGTGGAAACCGGCGTAATGCTTTAGCGTCATAAAAACATACACAATCATGCCTGTATTCCACTAATGAGTGTGGAAGGAGGTGTATTTCCTGCACCCAAATTTCGCTGATGATATTATGTACTATTTTAATAGATAATGACTTTAATCCTATTACACTGGACGTAATTCCAGACTCCATAGACTGCTATTGATTTTTTGATAATAACGAACAGTTAGTCTTAGTATTCGAACCTATAACCTCTTTATCGCTTTTTGCACTATGCGCTATCAGAAAAATAAGTACATACTGTGTTCTCATATATACGCGAATCGCGGGTTATTTTTGATTTTTAAGATCCCGACGTTTCGAGCGCTTTGCAGCACCCATGGTCACGGTCTCTCTTATATAGGACAAACAAAAAGGCTGGTAGAAAACTCGGTTTAAAGAACACATAGCTGACCTAAAACACCGTCGCTCAAAGAAGTCTACAGTTTGTGAACATGTCCTTGACCACACCGGCCAATAAGATTTGATGGACCACAAATCCTCGACCACAAAGAACACCGATTCCTACCACGGATGGGTCGCGAGGCTATTGAAATTAAAAAAACATCCTAATTTCAATAGAGAAGATGGCTGGGTGCTTCCGTCGTCTTGGGATCCGGTAATTAATATAAACAAAACCAACACCAAGCATAACATTGCAAGTACTCAAGATACCGTAAGCTTATTCTGCGTAGATCGGACCAACAAAATAATTAAGATTTTGAGTGTGCTCGGGAATAACTATGCCTTTTGGACGTCTAACACTTCAGTCCTTTCCGTGACCATGAGTGCTGAAAAGCACTCGAAACGACGGGAACTTAAAAATTAAAAATATACCGCGATAAAATCTGCAAAATAGTTTAATTTCAAATAAATACCGTATAATGTACTAGGGTAGGGTACTGTTAGCGTTCAGTTTCAGACTCCGTACTACTTTTGAGAAATTTTTAATAGACAAAGCATAATTATCAATTTAGATTTTACGCCTATTACCTCTCGATCTCTATCCGCACTATGCACCATTAGTTCACCAAGCTTATTAAACCAGGTACAAACTCTGGACTGATATTGAGAATTTTTTATTTTGTATATACCCAGCAACCTTCCAAATTGTCAATTTACATATTTTTTAACCGACTTCAAAAAGGAGGAGGTTCTATGTTCGGTTGTATGTATGCTTTTTTTTTTTTATGTATGTTCAGCGATATTTCCGTCAATTGTGGACCGATTTTGATAATTTTTCTTGCATTGGGTTCAGTATATCTCCAAAGTGGTCCCATATTAATTTTATTGACATTGGACCTTGGACTTAGAAGATACACCAGGGAACTCCTTAACGACAAACAATAAGCATGTGTAAATTGAGATATTATGGGTATTACGTCAATCCTATAGGTACCTTACTAAAGAATAATTCACTGGTCACTTAAAATTGCAAAATAAAATCTTTTATAAAAAAAGGTAAACCGACTTCAAAAAGCAAAAAAATAAATATTTGAAGTCGGTGCCAAGTAACCGACTGCACCAACCAGCACCGACTTCAAATATTTATTTTTTTGCTTTTTGAAGTCGGTTTACCTTTTTTTATAAAAGATTTTTATTATCTAACTACTAATCCACCACCGGATCGGAATGCGGCCTCCACTGAGAAAAACCGGCGAAAAACTCAGCGGGCTTGCCTTTTTCATTTCATTCTCTTACTCCTTTTCTTTCTATTTTTTTTTATCATATTGTGTGGGTACAAAGTTTAGGTTCCGATTAAATAGTTCTCCATCTAGCTTCAATGTGATTTCTTACAATCCAGGTAAGCGACCAATAATTTTGTTTTTAAAGAATGACTAAAGGATTCCAAATAGACCAGTCCCCACAAGCAGCACCTACTCACGAGTATGACTACATTCGGTAGAAAAAGTACATTAGTTCAACCTAAAATTCGAACCCAGGTGCTCATCGGAGCTTTATCCCTGTTGGGATACCTTCCCTGGTATTACCATAACTTTTGAATTACAGATAATATCGAACAAACTAATGCAAAAGATAAGAATCATTATGACTGTCATTTATAGAGTACAGTTTCCATTATCGAATGGAACATGCAAAGAATATGCATGCCAACTGTTGAATATTTGATCAAGAACCTAACCACTTACCATCTTTATAGCAGTATTATTATAATATTACTTTTTCATGAAAGAGCGATGTTGATATACGCAATTAAATCATAAACCTGACTGCCTCGTAGGTCTTGTACCGTTAATTGTGGGTGGTGATCACAAGATCCCAGCTTCAAATTTTCTATCTTTATCATCACACCAGATTCCTTGCGGGGTTGGCAGAGAGTACAGAGTTCCAACAGGTTCTTTCCTTACATACCTCTCTGGCTTCCTCCACTCTCATAGTTTGTCATATAAATGACCGCCGGTTACGGAGACTCTTGACTTGTCCTTCAGTTGTTCAAATTTTAAGTCGGATAAAATGGTTTTTCAATCAAAAATACCCTAAATTGCAATGCGGAGTACAAAATTGCACCCATTATAATCGCAATACGATGACGGACGATTTGCCGCTGTGGTTAAGAGCTTAAGCCACTCCGCCCACTGGGTCCAACATTCTCGATTGGCAAATCCCTCAAGAGCAAGCGAGTTTTGTGAGGGGCAAAGGCACCAGGGAGCAAACACTAAACGTCAGGAAAATTGTGGAGAAATGTTACGAGTTCGACACACCAGTCATCATTTGTTTCATCGACTATAGTAAGGCTTTTGACTGTGTCGACTAGAACTGCTTGTGGGATTTTTTAACGGAGTTGGGTGTACTTCAACATCTCACCACACTGCAACAATTCCTATATTACAACAGCCATTTGTGAGAGTTGACAGGACTGCATCCGATCTGTTCAGTTTCCAAAAGGGTGTCTGACAAGGGTGTCCTGTCAACACATACGGTGAATACATCGTTAGGAAGCATGCGACGGCTGGAATGGTGGCATCCCTATTGGAGGACGTAAGATTTTGTATCTGCGATGCGCCGATGACACCACCCTTCTTGCAGCAAGTGAAGCCGAGATGGGCCTTTTGTTGGACAGGATCGAGCGCACTAGGGAAGAGCTTGGACTCGCAATTTAGAAGATCTAAGACCAAGCTCATGATCGTTGATCGCTCAGGAAAGCTCGAGCTCAGTAGGACACTTAATTTGGAAATTACAAACAACTTGTTATACTTGGGCTCATACATAAGCAACTATGGCTCTTGTGAGATGGAAATTCGCAAAAGAATCGGGATGGCAAAAGGCAACATGTCATAGCTAGATAGGATATGGAAAGACAGAAACATCTCTACCAATACCAAGAGCAACTTAGTCCGAGCATTGGTGTTCTCCATATTTATGTACGGTGCCGAGACATGGACCCTCAAGAAGGCTGACCCCGAACGCATATCAATGCGGTCGGGGTCAGCCTTCTTGAGGGTGAGGCATCAGCCTTTGAGATGTGGTGCTGGAGAAGGATGCTAGGTATACCATGGACAACAAACCGCACTAATGTGTCAGTCCTAGCGAAACTCAAGATCCACACTCGACTGTCTACTACTTGCCTACGCAGGGTTCTGGAGTATTTTGGTCACATTGCTAGGAGAGACAGAGACAACCTCGAAAAACTGATGGTCACCGGTGAAATTGAAGGCAAGCGACCACGAGGAAGGAGCCCAACACGCTGGACAGATCAGATTCATACAGCTCTTGATACCACGGACCACGATGCTCTTCACTCGGCTGCAAATAGGAGTGGATGGCAACTCATCATCCGCAGAAAACTGCTCTCTAAGATATAACCACGACTCTCAGTAATGAAGAAACCGACGCAAGGAGGAGGAGGAGGAGATTAAGAGCTTAAGCTGCTCCACCCACGGTGTCTAACAGTCGTGGGTTCGATTCCCGCACAGGACAAATTTTTGTGTGACCCACACTTATTTGTTTCGGTCTGGGTATTTGTGTATGTAAATTTTCATTTTTGTAAACGCACCCACGGATAAATCCTTGTGTGAGGTAACGTCCCCATGCTGAATGTTATCTGATAGACAAGTCAAAAGTCTTCATATCCATCGGGCGTGTATGAGACTAACTACGAGATTGGACGAAGCCAGAAAGATCTGTAGGAAAAGAACCTACTGAAACTCTGTACTCTCTATCTACTGCAAAAGATCACTCATTCCCACCATTGTAACTCCTGTAAGCCAGGAACCACAATAGTCTCCTTAGATGACGCCAAGGTTTGAACCTTTGGGTATCGCGGGAAACACTTTAATTGTTTTGGAACCCGCAACAAATTTAATTAGAAAGAAAAACAGGAGAAGTAGGAAAAATAAAAATTCCACTTCCCTTACTTGCAAAGCGGGAGACACAAAAAAAAATGGCAGATCAGCCATAGAGAAGGAGACTACAACTAGGATAAGCCCAGTTGTAAAGCACCACGAAAAACTATTAAAAAAACCTATTTGTGAGCCTCATGTTTGATTCCAGTAATAGGTATGGCAAAAACGCTTGAACGCACGGAAGTTATCCCGAGTTTCTACAAGATCCGTGTAGTAGATTACACCAGATGTATTTCGCAGACTGTTTTACATAATGGTACGCTCGTTGTGCCAGAGACTGCACTCCCAAAGAACATGGTGTGCTGATCGTTCATACTCGTAGTTATTCGTGGAACACTTACATAGCGGTGAAGGTACCAGTTTGAAAGAAAATAATTTACTCTTAAAGTTGCCATGTCCGGTGAGAAATTGAGCCACACACTGGTCCACCTCCAGCCATGTTCTTGCCAAACGCTTGCGTACGGATGGAAAGAACAGGTAGAGGTGACGGCCCTTTGTTGTTGTATCCCATCTTTCCTGCCATTCGGACAGGAGATCTTCATAGGTGATTGATTGCGGTTTGAATAATCTAGTGATTTTACAACGGTCTCGAGGCAATAGAAACTCGGTGTTTAAGTTTTCTCGAGTGGAACAGTACATTAACGCGCGTCTCTGAACCTCAAGATCGACTGGAAGCACACCCGCAAGTACCGGTAGGGCTTCTGTACTGACCGTCCTGTATGCCTTACACAAAAATATCAGTGCCAAGCGTTGACTCTGAAGCAGTTTACGCCGTGCCGCCTCTATCGTGACCCTGTCGGCCCATACAGGTGCACTGTAACACATACAGCCTAAGTTTGTTGCTCCGTAGATGATTGTTAGAGTATTAAAACGAACGCCCCAAGTTGACCTTGATATTCTGGTGAGTGCATAAAAGTTTCGTTTAGCTTTTTCGCCTACAGTTTTTATATGTTCAATAAATGATTAATTTCTCTCCAGAACTAAACCAAGTTCGACTGTTTAATACGCGGTACTAATTGTAGATTTCCTTTTAATAAGAGTTGGTATATTTTTTGAGGAGCGAATGTAAGGCGGTTTCTTTCACCCCATTTTAGAATTAGATGCAGACATGTGTTCGCTAATTTTTCTAGCCCGTCCCTAGTATTAGATACTATGAGAAGAAGTCCGTCGTTAGCGTAACCGGTTAACGTGCAACCACGCGGCCGAGGAAATCATCGAAATCATCATCAATCAAATTCCAGAGATACGGACTTAAAACAAACCCCTGAGGACATCCCAACGCCAGCGATTTAGACACTGCGTGGTAACCAAGTTTAAGTTTATTCGTGCCTTGTGAAAAGTACGACTGAATAAGTAGGTAGATGTTTCTATAATATCCACAAGCCTTCAGCTTAAGAAGTAGCATTGGCCACCATGCGTTGTCGAAAGCACCAGAGATATCGAGGAAAACGCCTAGAACATATTTAAAATCTGTAGTGCTGATAGCTGTTCTAACGGATAGGGCTGCGTCTACAGTCAATTTGCCCGATGTGAAACCAAATTGTTTCCAATTAAATGTTGGTCCACCGGGTAATAGGCGAGGGACTATAAGACGCTCTAAGAGCTTACCTAGCGACGGTAACAGGGTAATCGGTCGATATGACTTTGGGTCATCAGGTGGCTTGTCACCACTCTTCGGAATAATACGTATGAATCCGCGACGCCCTACTCTAGGGAAGATGCCCTCAGATATACATCGATTAAAAACCTGTAAAATTGAGTCACCCGACGCTCGAAGAATGCATTCACAAAAAGATTTACCAAGACTTCAGAAAATAGTGACATGTGTTCAAAAATTGTGCTCCATGCAGCATGCATCAGCTAATCGGTCACCTGAGACGAGACGAGCTTTTTCAAGCCTATGATCACGGACAGAAGTAGAGATATCTTCGCAATCAGCAGCGCCTTGCCGACCAGCAATGCAAGGAACTTGTAGGTCATGGCTGCGAAAAGACCAAACTTCATAGCCGCAGCTACGAGGAACGGCCCAAAGTTCTTGTTGCGGCCCCTACCAGTCTCGAAGATTTCTGGTGACTTGAGTGAGATTCCTGAAAGTAGAAATGATCGTTATTATCATCAGCTGAAAGAGGTTTGTTGCAGAACAAAGACCTACGTTAAAGATTGCCTCAACGTTGCGGCAAAAGCTGGATGCGTACAATACAGACCTGTATTGTACGCATCCAGCTTTTACCAGCAATCTTCAGGTCATCGGTCCATTATGTAGGGAGCCTGCCCAATCCACATCTTCCAGTACGTGGTCGCCGCTTGAGAACCTTTCAACCCCAACGGCCATCAGTTCAACGAGCGTATAATGTGATACAAATATAAACCCATTTTAATTTCCCAAAAACCACTTTATTGCAACCTTTGTACTCTGGAAGCTGAGATTATGAGATCCTAATTACTGCTTCTAATTCACGTCCCTAATTTATCCGTAGGGATGTGACGTTTGCTTAATCTACTAACTTACGATATCGATTTAGTAAAGTATAGCAATGAAGATTCTGCTTTCTTTGTTTGGATCAATTCTCCCTAAGGAATTTGTTATGGTTACTTTTGCCTAGATATGCTTAAAAGACTGGCCTGTTGGTCTTATGGTAAACGATGCGACTGGTGATTATAATGAATATCAAAATTACGAGCAGTACACGAGGAGAAATTCATAAATTTCTAATCCTCGTCGGTCGTTCAATGTATTATTTGAGGTTTTCTATCAGAAAAGTCTCATAGTGGTCTGCAGTTTGAATTTTTGCGTTTATATAGAAAAATCCCAATAACAAATTTTCCAACCTAAGTTACAAACTCAGGATCTAGTGATTGCTACCCTCATCATAAATTACTTCACTTATTACTTATACAAAAATCTTAAAACTAAGTTACGTGGAAAAATGTCCAATTAATGTCAGACAAATATCATATCACTAGCAGATATGATTAACGTTAGACAGCATAGCCAATTACCCACATATCAAGTAACTCAAACAAGGCAGCTGATCAAACGAAGGCAAAAAGATTTACTTAATTCTGAACTTCTTTTATAATAGGATAAAGTTCATTTTTGTGGGATTAAAGTACGTTTATGGTAAATTGTTTTTTAAATGAAAAATATATTGTTTTTAAAATGAAAAATATTAATTTAAAAAACAATATATTTCATATTGTTTTTTAAATTAATATTTTTTAAGGAGTTAACCACGGTTCGGATTGGTTGGTCTGATAAATGTGATGGTCTGTGGCATTCCATTTTTGAACGTCTCCTTGCATTAGCTGGTCTCGGCTTCTATTTAAAGTAGCAATCGTTAAGCCAAGCTCGAAGCCTTTTAGGAGACTTGATAAATTCCCAAGTGGCCACAATTGCCTCCATGATCCATTCTGTTACAATATTTCTTAATCATGTAAACCATTATACTCGCAGTATTTATTTATCGACAGAAAAGTAAAAAATACTCTACCACCACTTTGGAATGTCATTTCTATGGTGGAAGATTGGTCAGAGCCAAATCTTCTCCACTAACTGAATCAAATTTCAAATGAGCCACGAGAAAACATTTTTTTTCTTTTCTTAGACTCAGCTATAACATCTTTAACTACACAAATAAAAGAGATCTCCAACTCACCAACACCAAAGGATCCATCCTTTTCTTTCTTGCCAGCGATAACCAGATCAGCGTTGTCCAGGAGCCTGTACCTCAAAGACCTAGAGGTGGCAAAGTTCCAGAGCTTATCCATGATAAGTTGCTGAGCCTGATCTTCAAGGGCTATTCCAGCTCTGGCTAGGGAGTCTGGTTTTACTAGGATTTCTGTTGCAGCGCCGTGGCTGAAATATTTATGAAGTAAAATGAAGAATTACATTAAAATATTTACATTTTAATGACCTTCGTTAGATGGACAGGTGGTCTGGCAAAGGTCTTAGGTAAAAAAAGTACAGAAAAAATTATTATTGTAGCGATCTTTGGGGAAGCCTGCTCTCTTGCAGAGGATATCTTTCAGCTGATGGAGATAACTCCTCGCAAAAGATCTATAATATATATATTTAGTAACTGCTAATAATATATTTTAGAGGCGTTTGTAGCGTTATGCGACGGCAGTGTTCTTACCGATCACCAAGGTTAAGCAGTGTTCGGCTCGGTCGGCCTGAGATGGGTGACTGTTTGTAGCACTTTCAAATTCGTGCGTTCGGAAGGCACGCTAAGCCGTTGGTCGCGGTTACCACTTAATCTGGTAGTCGTTAGGCCGAGTTGAATGCCTTGTAGGCGGCTTGGTAGGTTGCAGAAGCAGGTAGCCATTAGCCTGCCTCCACCAATCCGCACTGCGTCCGCGTGGTGGAGTATGACCTAATTTCTCTCATCTCGATTTGTGAGAGAAGGCCTTTGCCCATCAGTGGGCAGTATAGGTTGATATTATTATAATGACTGCCGTGCCTGCTATTATAGTGACCTGAACGTCAGACATACCAAAAGCTACTAAATCAAACATTATTTTAACAGCTTATGGTATCTCTGACGTTAACGAGGTCCTCGTTCGAATACTAGGATAGACCAATTATATTTGGGGTTTATTATTGCTTTTGGAATTGTGCTCGGTTTAATGGCAATAGGCTCGAACCTTATTACATTACACCCTAACGTAGCTAGCAAAATCCAGGTGTATAGAGTGCACCTTTGCCATCCACGCAGAGGATATGTAGTAATTTTCAAACTCCTTTTTGCTCCTTCAGGAATAAGGACTACATGGGACCTAACATCGTTAGCGAAAAGTGGGTGTAGTTAGTATACATCTGCCACCCCCTCTTGGGGAATATAGGCGTTACGGTGTTTTGTTTCTTTTTTTAATTTTTCTTAGTGCTTCATCACTTAATGTTATGAAACCAAACCACCTAAGTTATGAAAAATAAAATCTTATAATCCTTACGTTTGTAACTACACCTATAGAACCAGCTGCAAAAGGCACACAGTTTTAAGCTATACCTTGTCTGTCAGTCAGCCCCACCACGAATTATTCCTGTGCCGTAGATGCATTTACAAATATATAATACACATACACAAACATCAAATTACATTATTTGCAGACGACAGTTCTGTTTTATTTACAGGCAGACATGAAATGGCAAATCTTAAAGATGGCATTAATATTTGTTTGACTAATATAACCAATTTGCTTACCTCTAATAATTTAATATTAAATCTATTTAAAACGAAAATTATAAACTTTAGACAGAGAATACAAACATCGGACGATTTGAATATCACATTTAATAACACCGAAATTGAGGAGATAGATGAGATCAAGTTTTAGGGCTGCACATTGACAAAAAGTTAAACTGGAAAAGTCATATTGATTTTGTTTGTAAACGTTTAAGCCAGCAATAGGGGAGTAAGGGGAGAACGGAGTATAAGATCTTATCCGGCCCAATTGTCATCCTCACCTGCTCGCGCCTCTGGCGGCGGTGTAAACCGCGGTGCTCCCTGCTAGATAACGGACGAGGCTCTGGCGACCAAGCAATGGCGGTATAACCATACACCTGAGCGGGAAACCGCTTAGAAGAGGCTACAGCAGCCTTGAGGGTCAAATAACTTCTAAAAGGTCTGGTGCAGAAGGCAACGGGAAACCACTGCACTATCATCATCCCAAGATATCCTATGAAAGCCCATATGAAGAGAGTGTTTGTGTGCGACCCGGCTAACAACCGGCAACTCATATGAGAGTATCGGGATTCTACACTACACCAAGGGGCCAAACTGTATACTTCTCGGGCCCAGAAATTGAAAGTAAGAATGGTGTAGCTGTATCTGTATCGTCAAACATCAACAAATCTGTTATAGGATAACCCTATAAGTCCGCATACTAACACTGAAAATCAATACGAAACCATGTCGTGTCAACGTGATCGTAGTATATGCACCCACTTCGACCTCAACAGATAGTGACATAGAAGTTTTTTATAACTTACAAGACGATACTCTGAAAAGCCTGCCGAAAAGAGACATCACAATCTTAATGGGAGACTTTAACGCAAAGGTAGGGGATACGATGAACGATGGCCATCTTAGAGATGTTGTCGGCAGGCACGGACTTGGTGATCGGAATGAGAGGGGTGAGAGGTGGCTCCAATTCTGCACTGAGAATACTCTCACAATCATGAACACCTGCTTGCAACACCATCCAAGGAGACTGTATACATGGGTGATGCCAGGTGATCGTGCGCGTAATCAGATAGACCACATAGCAGTCTCAAAAAGATGGAGATCGTGCATTAGCCACACTAAAACTTACCCAGGTGCTGACTGCGGGGGTGACCACAAACTCCTTGTAGCAGAGTGTAGTTTAAAACTTAAACGATGCAGCCGATCATTTCAATTATCGCAAAGAAGACCTGATCACGGAGAACTGACAGCCTTTAGTGAATGTTTTAAAGCCAAAGCAGCGAACTTGGCCTTGGAGATGACAGCGTTTGTGTTGCGCGGATTACAATAGATTTTTGAATTTGATTTGTTGTAACATAGAAGGACACGCTCAAAAATTCCAAACAAAGGACATATTTCTGAAAATTAAGAACAACACCGGAGAGTTTAAGCCAAAACCATGGGCTGTAGAAAATGACCAGGGTAAACTTCTGTCTGTCAAGTGACAGAAAGGTGGCGAAAGTACTGTGAAAGCTTGTACGCTGACCCTGCAGCACGACTTGTTACCACTCCGACTATAGACATGCAGTGTATGGAACCAGATTCCTCGAATCCGAAGTCAAACATGCGATACAAAAACTCAAAACCAATAAATCACCTGGAAAAGATAAAGTATTTGCTAAAGAGATTAAACACCTAGGGAATCAAGGAGTTAACATACTGCTGGATTTATGCAATGAAGTCTGGAAAACAGGTAAATGGGTCACTGAGTGGAAAGAGTCTCTGCTGACTCCGCTACACAAAAAAGCCTCAACGAGATCATGCGGGAATTATCGTACATTGGCACTAATATCCCATGCTACCAAGATAATGCTCTATATCATTAACAGCCGTTTGCAAGCATTCCTTAAGTGGCAAATAGCCAGCGAAAAAGCAGGTTTTGTAAGGGGTCGGAGCACAAGGGAACAAATCGTGAATGTTAGGCAAGTAATCGAGAAAAGCCGAGAGTTCAATGTGCCGATTCTCATATGCTTCATCGACTACTCTAAGGAATTTAATTGCGTAAAATGGTATTATCTGTGGACCATATTGCAGGAAATAGGTGTGCCCCAACATCTCATAGCACTAATTGCGAACCTGAATCAAGACGGTCAATCCAGAGTGCTTTTAAACAACGTCATCTTGTGCTCCTTTAGGCCGGAAAGGGGTGTGAGGCAGGGTTGCATCCTGTCTCCCATTCTTTTTAACATATATGGCGAATATATCATGAGATTAGCCTTGGAAGAATGGGAGGGAGGAATCTCTGTCGGTGGCATGAAGATCAATAATCTGAGATATGCAGACGACACCACACTGTTCGCATCATCTGAACAAGAGCTCGCTGACTTATTTCGCAGAGTTGAGGACGAGAGTAGATCAGTAGGACTAGCAATAAATAAGTCAAAAACTAAAGTAATGATTATTGACAGAGCTGGTCTACTCTCTAGAATAGGTGAACTCTTGGATCTAGAATTTGTCAGCGAGTTTGTATACCTTGGATCACTGATTACGGATCAGGGAGGAAGTGAAAGGGAGATCAAAAGAAGAACGCAAACAGCCAAGTCCGCGATGAGCAACCTGACACGCATCTAACAAAACCTCCTCCTCTCTAGAAAGGTCTCCAATATCACCAAGGTGAGACTGGTCCGAACTTTGGTTTTCGCAATCTTCCTATATGGAGTAGAAGCGTGGACGATTCGAGCGATGGAACGGAAAAAGATAGACTCTTTTGAGATATGGTGTTGGCGAAGGATGCTCCGAATACCATGGACGGCCATGAGAACGAACAAGTCTATTCTAGAATAGCTAGACATTAGAACCAGACTCTCAGCGATCTGCTACCAGCGTATTCTGGGATACTTTGGTCATATTGCAAGACGGCAGCCAGATAATCTTGATAAATTGGTGGTGATGGGCAGGGTAGATGGAAAAAGACCGCGCGGCGGATCACCTAGCCGCTGGCGTGAACAAATCACTGCTCTCACTGGCCTATCTACAACAAATGCCCTTAGAGAAGCCGAGGATCGGATCAAGTGGAAGGAAGTCGTACACAGGGCCTTGAGGGCCTTTCAAGGACATGACCTTTAGCAATGAAGAATACGTCTGAAGAAGAAAAAGCCAGCAATCATATGCTCGGTATAAACTCAGTAAAATTGCTGATAGGTCAGCAATCATTGCTGCATACCACGGCTATATTGCCTCGACATTAAAGTATGGCTTATTGTTTTGGGGGAACTCCACAAATATTGAACTCGCTTTTAAAGTCCAGAAGTTATGTATTCGATCAATTCTCAATATTCAGTCAACAGACACCTGCAAACCACATTTTAAGGAACTGAAGATATTACCCCTGCCCTGCATGCTTGTCTATGAATGTGCTATTTTTGCTAAAACAAACGTACGCTTGTTTAAATTTAGAAACCGAGCAAGACCTAATGGCAAAATGACACATGAACCACATAAAACTGCATTTTTTGAGAAAAGCGTATTTTATTTGATTCCTGACATCTATACATACTAGTGGTCGCCCATTGGTCGAAATTCAACCATAATTAATTTAAATTATAAGTTTAAACATTATTAAAGTTCTATTGTCAAACACTACCTTTTTTTTTATTGAAACAACAAATAAAATAGAAAATATTGTCCATTGAACTTGACATACATATTTCGAAAATTTAATTAATGATACAAAACTTCTCTGTAAATGATGTTTTTTGTAAAAACTCTTTCATCGTTTGCTGGTTATGGTTGACATTCAGTAAGACTATGGACAAATGATATTAAAAACAAACAATATTAATCTATGCTCAATTTGAAGTGTATTGTGTCAAATACATGGTAGTGTGTGTAATGTGTTTTTTATTGATTTAATGTATTTTTTTTGCATAATTTAAAAAAAAATATTATCATTTATTGTTTATTGTACATAAAAACAAAAATTGTAAGTAAATTTACACATATGATGTGGTCCAAAAGGAAAAAAGTAGAGATGAGTATGAAAACACAAATCAAAATCTCTGCATACATAAATAATACTAATATTACATATATAAAACAAAACATGTATAAATAATATACCTATATATATATATATATATATATATATATATATATATATATATATATATATATATATATATATACCTATAAGTATAAATAACCATAATATAAAGAATATAATAGAATTTGTATCAACTCGAAAGGAAATGCTCTTTAACTCTTCCTCTAAAGACATCTAGAGAACAGCTCTCGCGTATGGAATGTGGAAGAGAGTTCCATAGTTTCACCGCACGTACAGTAAAAGAGCCATCAAAAAGGCTGGAAATATAAAGAGGAGTACGTAGAAGGAGAGAGGTAGCCTTACGACAAGCTTTGCCCCTGGAAATAAGGAATTCGAAACGTTCACGAAGATATTCAGGTGAGTGAGGGTTATGAAGAACAGAGTAAAGAAGAGTGAGAATGTGTAAATCCCGACGTCTCCGAATAGGTAGCCACTTCAGTTTCATTCGGTACTCGGAAACATGATCAAATTTGCGCAGGCCAAAAATGAAGCGGATACACAAATTCTGCAGGCGTTCGAGTTTATTGACAAGTTCCTCTGTAGCGTCAAGAAAACAAACATCGGCATAATCCAAAAGTGATAGAAGAAAGGACTGAGCAAGAATTGTTCTAGTTTGAAAGGGTAGGAACTTTTGGAGACGTTTGAGAGATTGAAACGAGAAATGTACTCTCCTGCTGACTTCCGCAATGTAAGTGCTCCAGGATAGATAGCAGTCTAAATAAACGCCTAAATTCTTCGCACTGGTGGTATAGGGTATAGGCACAGAGTCATAGACAATTGGGGGGAGAGACTGATGGTCCAGGAGATTGTAGAAATGCCTGCCACCAATAATGAGCGCTTGCGATTTAATAGGATTGACTAAAAGTCCAAAACTTCTAGCCCACTGATTGATATTTTCAAGATCATTATTGATGGCCGCAATTGCTACTGACAGTTCTTCGACCTTAAAATGACGATAAAGCTGCAAGTCATCTGCGTAGAGATGATACTGTGATGCTATAACTTTAGTGATCGCGTCGATAAATACCGAGAAGAGAAGAGGAGAGAACACGCCACCCTGCGGTACACCCGCAGAAAGGTCACAGCATCCTGAAGAAGCCTCATTAGAGCGGACCGATTGCGAGCGACCGCGAAGATATGAATTAAACCAGGCAGTTACAGAGGAAGATACGTTAAGTGAGGAAAGGATTCCCAGAAGAAGGTCGAAATCGACAGTATTGAAGGCACTGCTAAAGTCCAGTAGAACCAGAACTGTAAGTTGTTTGTTTTCCATGGCCAATCGTAAATCGTCAGTAATTTTGACCAGTGCAGGTACTGTACTATGGCCAGTACGAAAACCAGACTGGTAAGGACTAAGCAGGCTATTAGAGGCAAGAAAGAAAGATAGTTGTTTCTGGACAACACCTTCAAGAACTTTAGACAGGATAGGAAGTATGGATATTGGACGAAATTGTGAGACAGATGAGGGGTTTGAAACCTTAGGAAACGGTAAAACATAAGCCTTCTTCCAGGCTGAGGGAAAGAAGCTAGAACCAAGTGAGTAATTTATAATGTGGGTAATAACATAAATAAGTTCATCCACGAGGGGCGCAACATTTGAATTTGAAGGCCATCATCACCGACAGCCTTTATAGGATAGATTTTTTTAATTCTTCCTCTGTGACTTGCCGGAAAGAAAATTGCATCATTGTATCATTCTGCACTCCTCGATATAAACTATAAGTGTGGGAAATTTCATATTCCTCCGTCCGCGCAATTTTCGCAAAAAGGGGTACAAAGTTTTTGCTTTACGTATTAATATATAGATATACTGTAACCGAGCTGAATCTGTACATTAATAATTTTTCGAAAATTTTAATTGTGTTACATTTCCTTATCGATATAGAGGCCGAAACAACTTTTTTGGAACTATTGTCTGTCTGTCTGTCCGCCTGTCCCTTGGTGTTTCAATCATGCAAAAACTACCGAGCGTATTTCATTGAAATTTGGTATGGTAATAACTTAAACCCTAACTTTAAGTAATAAATACTTTTTATCCCGGAAACAACAATCAATCTGGCATAATCGTGGGATAAACCATAAAAAAATATTATTTTTATTATTGTTAGTCTCGAGCTGCAATGTTACGTTAAATTGCGTGATTTTGCCTGCACATGAATTCCTCTATGAACGGATATTGGACTCAAGTTCGTCTCCTCACGAGGAACTCTTCGGTGGTAAAAAGCACTTGCCTAAAATTGTACATACAAGTTTGAGTTAAACACTTAAATATGATTTCGTGCATGAAACGACGATGCATTCAGGATTGTCTCTTCTGGAGAAAAATCTTTAACGATGAATGGCCCGTACACGAAACTTTGTATAAACATTTATGTAAGACATCTTAACATCATTTTGAACATAAACTGTATATTTTTACGAGAAGATTGACACGACATGTACTGACAAAACTATGTAAAATACGATATTTGGCAGGGTAGGTAGAAAAGGTTTAAAAGTACTCAAGTATTGTATATGTTTTTTTTATGAGATGGCGTTAGCGTTAAATAAGATCGCAATCTTTTAATCTTGAAGACCTATGTCAAATTACAAAATAAACGCGGGCGTAGCCGCGGGTAATAAACTACCAACGCAAATTTAAGAAGTGAAAAATATTGACAAGTTCAGTTTTGTATAAATGACAAATGTTATTGTACCTTAAAAGATTATCTGACCGCCGTAAATAATAAATTGAAACTGAATTAAATGTATATTTTAGACATTATAAATAGTAAAGTATATAATTGTAATAGTTTATATAATTTTCAAAATAAATTATTGTATGTCAAAAAGGCAGGTCATAGCTTTACCATCATAATCACAATATTTTGTATTGTAACATCATACTTCCACCTATGTACCACAATAAAATTATTTGAATTTGACCCAGACTGAAACAAACATTTTTGGGTCACCCTAATATTTGCCCCGTACCAGGATCGAACCCGCGTTCACCCGTGACCGGCATACTCTCTTAAACTTTGGACCAAGTTGTCTTCAAATATGGTTGTCTCTAGCGACTTTACAGAAAGCGCTCGTACGAATAAGGGCTAATAGTTTTACTAAAGATACAATTAAAGCGACAGACCTTTCATCAACGATCATCATGTCATCAGTGAGCTGGACGGAGGCTGTCCTGAGCATTCTGTCCACGTAGCCCACCAGCTCGATGGCTATGCACGAGGAAGTCTCCCTCGCAACGCATTTGTTCGTCAGTCCTCGTTTAAGCGAATCTTCCACCTAGAATCAAAGGAGAATAGCTCTTAAAGACTTACACAATAATAATAACTATGCGATTCCCCGTGTGATAGTTCATTTTTGTGAAATGAGAAACTTGCGATGCCTGTGGGGTTAAAGCTTTTCATGTCCATAGAATCTCCTCCAGATTTCCTCTAAACTTGATTCTTGTGCTGAACGAACAGCATCTTCACCAGTAGGTAGGCTACGGCCGTGGCTGGTCCCCTCCTTTCCAGCAAAGTCATGCCACCACGCGACCCAGTCGTGTTTCGACTTGTTGTCCAGAGTCGCCTTACGAGGAGTCGTATCTAGCCCAATCATACTGATTCGGAACTCAGCCCAATTTCCATTTCCTCATCCTATTTCAGAGTAAATAGGCTCATACTGACTCAGCGAACAACATTTTCAGCCCCATCGCCACTTGTTGTTTATTTCGGACACTTGGGTTTATTTCGGACCAAAAAACCTTTTAGATAATGAGGTAAATTACATCATGGTTTTAATATTTAGTTAATATATATTAGAGAAATATATTTTTCCTACATTAAACTACTACAAACCGTAATAGTTTAAGTATATCTATTTCTTGAGTTTAATATGCATTAAAATAGACGTGACCGTAACAATGTTTTTATTATTATCTACTCTAATGCAATCAACATTAACCTAAAAAGGTGTTAATCTTTACGAGCTGCCAACGTTACGCGAATGGGAAGGGCGGAGAGTGCGGGACATTTGTTGAATTTTTGGCTTCACCGCGCGGCCTGCAATTAAGACTGGACGCGGCTTCTAAAATATGTTTATTCTAAGGGTAACCGCTATGTAATGTTTGGTGATCGCTGCGTCCAAGCGAAGGCCCCATTCTGAATTAAGTCCTTGTGGGTTGATATTGGCACTGGACAAATGTTTATAATACTCCAAAGCTTGTTTTTATTATATTTGATTGCGGGTGTTTATATCATGTTCAATTTACACTCACGCACAAAACAGGTTTCGCCTAGGGCGGAGCTTAAGGATAATAGAATCTGTATAATTTAATATAACTTATATTACCTAAAATTCGTGTCCGAAAATATTAAGACACAGAAATAGGTTACACAATGGATATTTTTTCCGCTTGTATTTTCCCTGAGCACTATTGTAATAACGCCAAAAATATTCGTTCCTCATCCCTAAGGAGAAATAACACTACATGTTCATCGCAAGGGGAATACAAAACAATCTCAACTATCAGCCAGTAATGTACAAACATCACAGATTCACGGTTTCGGAACAGCAAGCTCCTTTTGTACAATAACAAAGGGGTGAAACATAAATACAAGAGGTTGATTTGTATTCTCGTGGTACTTATAGAATGCAAAACAAAAATAATTCTTGAATATTTTAATCTACTTATCAGAATAGGTTTTTTAGTATTCTATAGTAATAACTATGTACGTACTAGGCATGCCTTTTAAGTTCTGTCGTTTCCATATTTCCCGGCAATTTTGAATTTGGAACTGTTCTATATTCGAATGTGTTTAAATTTTGAATCCCAAAACAGTTGAAAGTATTAGGATTAATGCCATTGTTTAGTCTCAGCGTCGATTGCAATCTGTCAGGTTACGTACGAAAATGAATCTTTCTAAGGAAAATGTTCGTATTTATATTTATTATTAGAAGAGCACTGACACGGCTTCAGTGTTTTGAAGAGCTAACATGTGTGTTCAGTGATGAAGCCCCATGTCTGCGGACTGTCGAACGCTGGTATTTAGAATTCCAGCGTGGACATACTAGTGTTAGTGACAAATCTCGCGAAGGACGCTCAAAATCCGCCTTTACTGAGGATAACATCATTGCTGTGAGACAACTAATTCTCGAAGATCGTCATGTGACGTATCGAGAGATAGAGGCTCTATTAGGCATCTCAGGGACAACCATTCAGAAGATCTTGCATGAAGCGCTTGGTGTGAGAAAGCTAGTTTGCCGTTGGATACCGCATCTGCTTTCCGACGATCACAAGGCGGCCCGCGTCAGATGGCGTCTCTTAGAAGGATAAAATTCGTAACGAGGTAATCCGACAAAGAACCAAAGTTACCGCCATAGCTCGCAAACTCAGTAAGCTAAAGTGGCAATGGGCTGGTCACATCTGCAGAAGAACCGATGGCCGATGGAGTAAACGTATCCAAGAGTGGAGACCGCGACTTGGTAAGGTAGGACGGCACCCAGCTAGATGGACCGACGACCTCAAAAAGGTCGCTGGGACAGACTGGATGCGGAAGGCGGAGAACCGTGTGCAATGGCGCGTGTTAAGAGAGGCCTATGTCCAGCAGTGGACTGCGATAGGCTGATTGATTGATTGATTGATTTTTATCAGGATGGAGTGCAGGTTGCAAAGACCAAAGAGTAGAAGGCTCTTGGATTTTAGAAGAAAAGCACCTGCATATATTTAAGAGTTAAAAGCCTCATCTTTGGGTCTCGAATCATTTGCTGGTAATATATACAATGATCAAGAGTTATTAAGAATATTCAACACATATACTATAATAATAGGATAGGATATATAATTCTAACAACTTATTGAGGAGGTAGCCCTCCTCTCTATCTTTATTTTAGGGGAATTTGTAAATATATAAAAAAAAACATGTTTATTGTGCATATATACTTATGTTCTAGAGAAAAACAGATTAATGAAACATATTACCTAACTAGAAAGGAGCTTAAATACAAATGCAATCTAATATTATTATATTTTGCATTATTGTTTGCATCAAGACACATATATAAATGTGATTTATATATGTTGTAGGGCATAAAGACCCTGAAATAAAAATAGGGGATGCTTATAAAAAAGGAGTGCTCTTCCTTTTTTATCTTTTACGCCTTTTCACTATTTTTCTAGAACAGTTACAAAAAATCAATTAGATGACGTACCAAACTAGATTGTGGTCCATAATATAAATTAATTCTGTTAGTTAATTGTCTTTGAACCCAAAAATGATCTTCTGTGTTCAGATACAGACAACCTACAACTTTCAGAGCAATACTGCGACTGGCTGTAAAAAGATCATTTTGGAAGCATCCATACGGCTGCTGTTGTTAATTATGTTGGCCTCCGTCACTGATTTTACACTGAAGATATATAAATCAGGAATTAATGCTCAGAGTGAGCATTGCATTTCCCAATAATACATATACTTATGTATATATATTATTGGGAATGCATGTATATTTTTTATATTTTCATACCTGATGTCGCTATTGACTATTATTCTACAGTACTTTGAATTTAATCAAATCTATTCAAGATTTAATTATAAGTCCAAGATTAGCTGTGGAGGATAGAGTTATAAGATTTATTAAATTTACTGTCTTTAGATTTTGTCTTCAATTTTATCCGCTACATATATCATCACTTCAGAACCTTCCGGGGTAGCCAGGGAGTGCATCGTTCCAACAGATAATTTTATTACAGACCTCTTGGAACATCCAGAAATTATTATCTACTAGTTACTGCCTGTGACTTCATCCGCGTTGGCTTTGGACAGGAGTCTGGCATTTTCCCGGAATAGAAACTATCCGATGTGTTAATCTTGGTAGTGAACTGTTTTGTGTGCCGAATTTCACCCAAATCTGTTTAGCCGTTTTTGCGTGAGTGAGTAACAAACATCAAAAAATACAAACTTTCACATTTATAATATTAATAGAATTTATATTTATCTACTTATCAAATGCCTAAATATATAAAAATTTGGAATGTAGCTATTGTGCTAGAATAATTGTTTTTATAAAACTAGAACTAGAAAAATTAAATACAGGAATTTTGACAGCAGTCATAGTATACCAACTAATTCTCTTATTAAGATTAATAAAATTGATCTTACACACCTCTGCCCCCCCCCCCCTCTGGGGGATATAGGCGTGACGGTGGTTTTTTTTTTAAATTGATCTTACTAATAATTAGTCGTAGTCATAGTCAATGCGGTCGTCCCACGCTGCGCTTGCCAATACGTGGTCTCCACTCTAGAATCTTTCTGCCCCAACGCCCGTCCAATCTTCGCGCTATGTGGCCAGCCCATTGCCACTTCAGCATGCTAATCCTGAGGGCTATGTCGGTAACCTTGGTTCTTCTACGAATCTCCTCATTCCTGATTCGATCACGTAGAGAAACGCCGAGCATAGCTCTTTCCATAGCTCGCTGAGCAACTTTGAGCTTTTTTATGAGACCTATTGTAAGAGACCACGTCTCTGATCCATATGTCATCACTGGTAACACACATTGACTAAAAACTTTAGTCTTTAGGCACTGAGGTATTTTGGATGAGAAGATGTTGCGCAGTTTCCCGAACGCTGCCCAGCCGAGTTGGATTCGTCGATTGACCTCTCTCTCAAAGTTGGACCTACCTAACCGGACTGCCTGTCCCAGGTAAATGTATTCGTCGACAACTTCAAGAGTAGAGTTCCCAACGGTGAGTGCGGTGGGTACGACATGGACATTAAACATTATTTTTGTTTTGTCCATATTCATTTTAAGACCCACTTGTTGGGATACTCTGTTGAGGTCACCGAGCATTCGTCCTAGATCTTCCAGCGACTCCGCCATGACCACAATGTCGTCGGCAAATCGAAGGTAAGTGATGTATTCGCCATTGATGTTGATGCCAAGTCCTTGCCATTCCAAGAGCTTGAAGGCGTCCTCTAAGGTGGCCGTAAACAGTTTCGGAGAAATGACGTCTCCCTGTCTTACTCCTCTTTTTATGGGGATCACCTTCGTGCACTGCCCCTGTACTTGGACTGACATGGTGGCGTTATTATATAAGCACTTCAACACTTCGATGTACCTATAGTCAATATGGCATCGCTGGAGAGATCTAAGAACCGCCCAAGTCTCGATCGAATCAAAGGCTTTCTCATAGTCCACAAACGCCAAGCATAGTGGCCGATTATACTCCTCAGTCTTCTGTATAACCTGCCGCAGCGTATGTATGTGGTCTATGGTACTAAAGCCTTTCCGGAAACCGGCTTGTTCGGGAGGCTGGAAGTCATCAAGCCTTCGTTCGAGACGATTCGTAATGACTCTCGAAAACAACTTATAAACATGGCTCAGCAGTGTGATGGGCCTATAGTTCTTCAATAAGGTGTTATCACCTTTCTTGAAAAACAGCACCACCACACCCCTGTTCCATGCTTCCAGCGTTTTCCCTTCAAGCAAGACGGAATTAAATAGCCTCTGAAGGACTTTATGTACCGGCGATTCGCCTGCCTTCAGAAGTTCTGCAGTAATTCCGTCTTCACCCGGCGCTTTGTTGTTTTTTAGTTGTTTGAGAGCCATCCTAATCTCGCACAGGCTGATGTCCGGAATATCTTCAGTGCAGTGTCGGGTTAGCTTGGCTCTTGGGTCTTTTACCAAGTCAACAACAGGTTTAGCTACTGAGGTATATAACTGTCCATAGAACCTCTCTATCTCCCTGAGCACCTCTGACCTATTTGACGTTACGTTTCCGTCCTCCGTCTTCAGTTTCGTCAACTGGCTCTGCCCAATAGACGCGTCTCCTGCGAACACTTTAGAGCCCTTGTTCTGCTCTATGGTCTCCTCGATACGCCTTGCATTGAAGGACCGTAAATCGTGCCGCAAGGACTTTAATATCTGTCCATTTAGCTGCCTATAGGACTTAGCATCATCGGAGGTTTGGAGCGTCATGGAACGTCGCTCAGCCATGAGGTTTCGGGTGTAGTCAGATAGTTTTTGAGGCCTATTTTTACGGTGGGTCTTAAAATACTTGGACCCGACCGTATGAACAGTCTCTACCAGCCTGTTGTTGATTTCGTCCACTGATGCGCTGCTGTCTAGCAATTCGAAGCGGTTTGACAATTCGAGTTGAAAGTTCTCGGGGTTTTGGATATATGCATGAGTAGGTCAGAGCGTAGACTTCATCAGACGCGATCTTTCCATTTTGACATTAATATTTAATGTGCCTCTGACCATTCGGTGATCACTGCCGGTTTTTACCCTATGAATCACGGAGACATCATTAAATACTTGTCGCTTGGTGCTCATGATGAAGTCTATCTCATTTTTTGTGGAACCATCAGGGCTCATCCAGGTCCATTTCCTATGAGGCGGCTTCTGGAAGAAAGAGTTCATCATAAAGAGTCCCTCTTTCTCCAGAAATTCGGCCAGCCTCTGACCCCTGGGGTTGCGCTGCCCATATCCAAATTGCCCCACTCTCAGCTCATCATCGCCCCGTTGGCCCAGCGCGCATCACCCATAACTACTGTAAAATGTGCTTTGGAAGTATGTATGGCTCTACTAATGTCCTCATACATAACTTCGACCTCATCTTCTGAGTATGCCGAGGTCGGTGCGTAGACCTGTATGACCTTCAGCGAATATCTTTTGGATATTCTGAGTATCAGGTACGCTACCCTGCTCGACACACTAGTGATGGACACAACGTTGTTTATGAGTGACTTGTGGACGATAAATCCGACACCACCTTGGGACTGCTGTTCGCCCTCCCGGTAGTAAAACAAGTTGCCGGATTTTAAGGTTATCGTGTCCTCGCCCTCTCTTCGGACCTCCGATAAACCAACAATACTCCACCGCAACTTGTTTAACTCTTCTTCCAGCTCAACAAGCTTCTCATCTGTCCTCAATGTGCGTGCGTTGTATGTCACCAGGGCCAATTTTCGTAGTTGGTGGTAGCCGAATCTCTGCCGGAGATTCTTAGCACCCCTTGTCCTGTCGTTACCATAGCTGCTACCGTGGCCAGGACGAACAGGACCGCCGGGGACTAGGGGCCTGGTTTTATCCTTTTCTTCCATTTTAATAAATTGGGGGGTTTGCCATACTCGCCACGCTTGGCAGGCGGGTTGGCGAGCGCAGTTTTTGATGGTAGAAGTGTTAAGGGAACGCTGCTGCCCATTCCCTAGTTTTCCCTTAGTCGCCGTGTACGACACCCGATGGGATGAGATGGGTTGGTCCTATTCTAAGCCGGGAACCACGCGGCTATATCGTTGGATGCAGGTGGCATCGGACCGGTTACGCTGGAAAGCGATTGGGGAGGCCTATGTTCAGCAGTGGACAAGTATAGGCTGAAATGATGATGATGATGATGAATAATTAGTAGTAACGTAGTAGTAACTATCTAATAAAATAAACACTTTTGCTTCTGGTAGATATAAACCAAATATAATATTGAAAATAAAAAAAAAATAAAAAATAATAATAATATGAAATCTGAAAGAAAGAGCTGGGGCATAGGTATTTAAAGATGCAGGAAACAATAATTAAAAAACAAAGATTTTATTAATATTTACCGACTTCAAAAAGGAGGAGGTTCTATGTTCGGTTGTATGTATGATATTTTTTTTTATGTATGTTCATCGAAATTTTCGTCAATTTTGGACCGATTTTGATGATTTTTTTTGCATTGGATTCAGTATAACTCCAAGGTGGTGCCATTTTAATTTTATTGGCATTGGACCTTGTACTTAGAAGATACACCAGGGAACTCCTTAACGACAAACAATAGGCATGTGTAAATTGAGATATTATGGGTATTACGTCAATCCTATAGGTACCCTACTATAGAACTAAGCAGTATATTAGCCAACTTCAAAAAAGGAGGTTCATAATTAGTCCTTTTTTTATAACTCCTTTGCTTATGAACCGATTTTGATAATTCTTTTTGCATTGGGTTCAGTATAGTTTTGAGGTGGTCTTATTTTAATGTTATAGGTATTGGACTTAGGACTTTGAAGATACAAGAGGGAACTCCTTAACGGCAAACAGCACGAATGAATAGATTCCGTTATTATCTATCTATCTATCTATCTATAACCTCACGCCAGATCCCTTGCGGGGTAGGCAGAGAGTACAGAGTTCCAACAGGTTCTTTCCTTACATACCTCTCTGGCTTCCTCGACTCTCATAGTTCGTCTCATACACGCTCGCCGGTTACGGAGACTCTTGACTTTTCCATCAGATAAGACTCGGTTTATTTGGTCGTGGTAAGATAGTCTAGGTCTTCCCCGGTACCTGCATCCTTCCACTTTCACATTGTATATCGTTATTATAGTCATTATATTAATCCTGTAGGTACCTTACTGTACAACTCAGCAAAATAATACAATATCGGTATATAAATATTACTAAATAATTCACTCGTCACTAAAAATTGTAAAATAAAAATCTTTAAAAAAAAAGGTAAACCGACTTCAAAAAGCAAAAAATTAATATTTGAAGTCGGTGCCAAGTAACCGACTGCACCAACCAGCACCGACTTCAAATATATAATTTTTTTTATTGATGTCCGTTTACCTTTTTTTTAAAAGTATTTTCTATTTTGTTTTACACATTCTATTATAATTTTAGAAAAGTTACTTTGAACATCTACACTAGTGATTATCGAAGGACGTTTGATATGTAATGAGTGATCAAGCAAACTTACCTGTAAGTGATGTTCGATCATCACTATATGAAGACAATGTCCTTCTATGATCACTCTAGCCCTCCCAGACCCACAGAGACAGTAAATTCAATAACTGATCTCTTCTACCCGGGCAAAATTATAATATCAATGTGTAGCTTTTAAGGAGTGAAGTTGACAAATGACAGCGTATTCAGGGGGAAACCAGCGAGTGCGTTCCGTTACAGGATTTTTTTTATTACTTTGAAAATTGTGGCACCAGCACCAGTAAAAGAGGAGACTACACCAGTGATCATCGAAGGACATTGTCTTCATATAATGATGATCGTACATCACTTACAGGTAAGTTTGTCTGATCACTCATTATTATCGTATGGTGATGTAGGTTCTTTCAGTGAAGCGACCTACGATCAAAATTTTATGTCGAAACGGAGAAACCAATATTTAGGCTCTGGTGTCAACTGGTGCAGTCCCTCGAATCCTGTACTAATTAAGTACCTGGAATCTCGTTATTTTTTATTCTAATCTTTATTTTTACTTATCTTGTTCTTCTTCTTTTCGTTTGCCGTGTTAGTGCAGGGCTAACACCAATTTGAGATAAAAAAAGGGTATGCTCAGGTAGTTTGGACATATAGAACTTATATCGGAAGAAATAATGACAAAACAAATATACAATACGAAAGTGGAAGGATGGGACCGAGGAAGATCTTGTCTATCTTACTAAGACCAAATAGATAAATATATTATCTGAAGAGCAAGTTAAGTGTCTGCGTAATCGGCGAGCTCGTAAGACGAAAAATGAGAGTGGAAGAAACCAGAGAGGTCTGTATGGAAAGCACCCGTTGGGACTCTGTATTCTCAGCCTAACCTGCAAGAGACCTGATTTTGTGATATAGATATAAAAATAAACTAACATTTTAATTCGTTGGAAACACGTAAGACACACAAGAGAGTTATAAAAAATACCCCAAAGGGCATCCATTTCCACTGGGCTCCCACTAACCCTAATTTTTCTCAGACTACATTTGACCTACGCGGGGCCGTCACGCCCCTTCCATGTAGTCTTTTGGACCCGGGAAATGATTGTTATTTAAAAGCTGTTATATGTTCCATGTTCTTTCTTTTGTTTTGAATTTAAGTGCTATACTTTGACTGCCTCGTTGGTCTGGTGGTAAACCACATCGCTTTGTAATCACGAGGTCCTGGATTCAAATTCAGGGTGTTTTTAACGAAAAATTCACACTATGAGTCCGAAGTCTGGAATTGTGCCCGGTATATAGCAATAGGCTCGCCCCCTAAAGCATAGGACCTAACATCGTCGGCGAAAAGTGGGTGTATAAATATGTCTAAGTAATTACTTTCATTCAAGCATTGACTTAGTAATTTTTTTTTCTATAATTGAGAAACTATCAAAGTAAGAAATGTCAAAAGTTAGTTTTCTTAGTAAATTAATAGCCACCATTTTCTTAACTTAAGCAATGAGCATTACTTGGAACGGTTCAAATTTTTATAGGACCTATCCACCCTTACTACTTACTTCGTTTTCCTTCGTTTTCCAGATAACTGAGTCCGGCAATCGAACCTGTGACCACGGGTTTTGTATATGAATTTCATATTTGTAAACGCACCCAAGATACAGAAATAATCCACATGAGAGCCTAGCTTTTTAAAAGGAGAAGAGTTAAGACACGATATTGGTATCTATGAAATCCAAGATGGATGATTTTTTTGTCAGTATGATTTTGGTATGATTATTATAATTTAACATAAAGCGTGTTTCCAGGGCGGAAAGTTAGTATCTTGTCAAACAAAAAGGTTATTTGGTAGTAAAATCAAACCGAGTAGGACCCGCAAGTTGGTCTGTATCTCATAATTAAATGCAAATTATGCCTTTGAAGGACCACTGGAAAGCAGTGACGATCTAAGATAATTTGTGTATAGTGATGGGACGAATCGATAAAAAATTATTTGTGTAAAATCGACTGTAATTCTTATAATATGTTTCTTATAATATAATTCTAATAATATGTGTAGTTTCCCGAAATTTCACTTCTTCCTACCACCTATATGCAGACGATCTACAGATTTACTGCCAAGCCCTACTTGCGCATCTTAATAAAGCTATTGATGATACAAACCTTGATTCGTGCAGAATTACTGAATGGAGCAAATCTTACGGGCTAAAAAGTAAACCCTGGAAAAACGTCAGTTACCATCGTAGGCAGCTCCCGGATGATCTCCAGAATTAACTGATCGACGCTTCCACACAGTTTTTGGCGGGATTCGCATAGACTATCGCGTTTTGATAGACCGCTGCCTAAACTGGGGTCCACAACTAGAATCCATTAGTTCCAAAGTGTTCGCTATAGCGGCATCTTTAAGAAGACTTCGCAATTTCTTACCCACTGCCACTAAGGTTGCTCTGGCACAATCTCTTTTGCTCCCGATTCTAGATTATGCTGACGCCTGCTATCCAGATTTAACAGAGGACCAACTGGATAAACTAGAAAGACTGAAAAACGTTGCGATCAGGTTCATATACGGCTTCCGGAAATATGTGTCCACATTTCGTACTCAACTCAAGTGACTGCCGATTCGATTACACCGGGATACTCATATTCTTTTCCTCCTTTATAATATATTGTTTAATTCAGGAAGAGTTTTCAAGTCAACTCAGGAGACTCAGGACAGAGAACTCCATCTTATCTCAAAGAATGTTTCGAGTATTTCCAAAACTCTGGTACTCAATGTCTAAGGTCCTCCGAAAACCTAAGTCTATGCCCTTGCATATTTTTAACAATTTATTAAATCTATCGATAGTTTTCTGTTTGTCGGAACATCACTAGTCCCATAACTCTGCGCCAGTTTGAAGTGAGAGCAAATTTCTTAGATGCGAATGAAGTTGCAGGAGTTGTACCAAATTGTTCAAAGTAAAGACAACTAGGTATTTAAGTAAATGAGGCCAAGCTATAATTCCGGTCCTTCAATGATAGATGACATAACTCAAAAATCAAAAGAAATTTTAATAAAAAAATCTCCCTTTTAACCACGTTTTTACTAACTCGCAGTTCTGTTTGATTGTTTATCTATGAGGTACACTTTATGCGATTGATATTAGTTTTAGAAAAGTTCAGCTTATTGTGCTTCTAAAAAAATCTAGGTAGATACAGTACATATCTACCTAGATAGTTGTTTTTTAATTTCAATCGTTCATTTATATTGTATTTTTTTATTAAATAAAATCGTTGGTTGCATAAAATGGTATGTACTAGTTATCTATACTAATATTATGAAGAGAAAAAATTTGTATTTTTGTATGATTGTAACGAATAAACTCAAAAACCACTGGACCGCTCTTTCGACATTAGAAAGTTACCTTATCCAAAAATAACATAGGCTATGTAACATAGACCCGGTAGGTGGCGCTGTCGTCGACCGTGTACGAAGTCGCGGGAAACTGCTAGTTTAATAATAAAAATGTCAAAAATTCAAAAAACTCGTGATGTTGAGGGATTAACCCATCAAAAAGAAAAAAAAGCTGACACCTCAAGGTGCTCAGCATAATACAAATAGAAGTTATTGTCACGCTATCGATGTGATACGCCATCCTTTTCACACAACCAATTTACTAAATTACCATGATGGCGACAGCACGCCTTCTTGACAACGTCACAATAATGTAAAATGTTTGTACTTAGCCCTCCGGGCCCAGGCGTGATAATACCTTAAAATAAGGTCACAAGGTGCTTCCTATTGAATCACTGTTACACAGAAAGACCCAGTTTTCTACTTTCCACGTATAATTGATACGTCGGTGTTGTCTGACGAACGGAGAGAGTATGAATGAAAAGCGAACGCTTTCTACGCGCTGGGAAGTCAGTAATTGCTGTTAATTAACGTTTTGTCTTGACATTATTTAGCTAGAAGTACTGACAGCTTAGGGGGCATTAATTAATTACGTGAACTCAAAATGGAAGGGAACCCATTAAAATCTCATTTAAAGGGGGGAAGGTGGTAGAATTAAAATGTTTACCTCAACTTTTGAAAACATATATTATTATAGGCATAGGCATACTCCATTGGTTCGGGCATATAGAAAGAATGTCAGAAGAAAGAATGACAAAACAGATAAACAATGCAAAACTGGAAGAATGTAGGTACCGGGGAAGACCTAGACTATCTTACTATGACCAAATAGACCGAGTGTTATCTGAAGGACAAGTCAAGAGTCTCCGTAACCAGCGAGCGTGTATGAGACGAACTATGAGAGTGGGGGAAGCCAGAGAGGTATGTAAGGAAAGAACCTGTTGGAACTCTGTACTCTCCGCCTACCCCGCAAGGGATCTGGTGTGTTGATAATAATAATATTATAATGTTGCTTTTCTTAAAGTATCCCATTTTGTACACTTAAAAAATCTCATGGCTATAAAACACTTACTTTGAGAATTTAGTCTTTTAACAACTAGAGCGTAAATCTCTAAGGGGGACGGGGGTCCCACCAAATCTCGCTAAATATCACCAAAGGAGGTGAGAGGGGTCAAAAGTTAAAAGAAAAACAACTCAAGCAATCAATACCCATTGATTGCTTGAGTTGTTTTTCTTGGAAACTAAAAAGGCAACCGCCTTTTTAGATTTCGAAGGTTTATAAAAATATGTTTGGTTTTTTCTTATTGTTAAACCTCAAAACGCTAAAGGAAACCTTGGGGGGAAAAAAATTTTTTTTTTCGTTGTTTTATTTATTAAGTTTCTAGGCAACGCTTAATTGTTTTATATATTTTTTGTTTACACTGCGCAGCAATCAGTTTATTTTTGTTTTATTTTACAACACATGTTACAACAAATTCTAACTTGTTTGGTGGTGTCTTTTTTATAGTCAAAAATACAAATATTGACTGAAGCGATCCGAGCCAATTAAAGGCTTATAAAAAATCCCGTGTGGTGACGGGAAAGAATACATGTGTCATCCACCCCCTATCATCCCGTGGGTGTCGTAAAAGCCTACAAAGGGAACACACTCGCGCAAACGACCCAATGCGTAGAGAAGGAAAACTTGAAATCAAACCCTATACCAACCCGTCTGGCCAGCGTGGTGTGCTTATCTACCTCCCATGAAAGCACAACAATTTAACCGGCCCCCAGTTCCCGGTACTCCCGCTGTTCCCGATCACGGTAGCAGTCGGGGCGACAGCGGGAGAGGGGGTGCTAAGAATCTCCGGGCTACGAGAGGCTACCATAAAGAACTGACCCTTTGCGACGTATAATGGATGCACACTACGGCTGGACCACCACCTCACCGAACTCGAGGTAGAACTGGGTCGCATAAAATGGCATATTTTGGGATTATGTGAGGTCCGAAGAAAGGGGGAGGACGCGATAACCCTTGAGTCAGGTAACTTGTTCTACTTCCGAGAAGGTGATCAGCTCTCCCAGGGTGGTGTCGGTTTTCTGGTCAATAAGGACCTCGTTAGCAGCGTTGTGGAAGTCAGCAGTGTGTCGACATGGGTAGCGTACCTTATACTGAAGCTCAGCGATAGGTACTCCCTTAAGGTGGTACAGGTATATGCGCCGACCTCGACATACGCTGACGAAATAGCCGAAGCCGTGTACGAAGACATTGCGAAAGCACTACACGGCACTCCAAAGGCTCACTACAGCGTTGTTATGGGGGACTTCAACGCCAAAGTGGGAGTACAAGAACGCGGCGAAACGAAAATCGGACCTTCGGTGTGAGGCGCAGAAATAACAGGGGGCAAATGCTAGTAAACTTTCTCGAGTCGCAGGGGCTCTTCTTAATGAACTCATTCTTTAAGATGAAGCCCCATAGAAAGTGGACTTGGCGAAGCCCCAACAACGTGACAAAGAACGAGATAGACTTCATCATGACGGATAAGAAGTATATATTTAGGGACGTCTCTGTGATCAACAGGTTCAATACTGGCCACGATCACCGACTCGTCCGAGGCACCCTAAATAAAGACTTTCAAGCCGAAAGGGTCCGAATAGTGAAGCCTACTCTCCGACCTACCGCGCTCCAAACAGCCTTGGGTTCCGAAAAGTTCCAATTGGAACTTCAAAACCGTTTTGACTTGCTGGAAACCATTGGCGATATTGACGAGAAAATCGACACAGTGGTCAGAATGCTACAGGACGTGTCTCGAAAGTTTCTGTACGAAAAAAGCAAAAACAGGGACTCTAAACTCTCGGCCGAGACTCTCGAACTTATGAGAGGTAGACGAGAAATGCCACCTACGCAGATATCTTCGTCAGATCGGAAGAACTTAAACCTTAGAATCCGAAAGCTGATTCGGCGCGACCTCAGACGCTTCAACACCTGTATCGTCGAGGCTGCGATCGAGCAAAATAAGGGCACTAAGGTCTTCGCCCAACAGCTCGGACGTCCCCGTCTGACGAAACTCAAAACTGCGGATGGCAAAACCGTGACCTCTAAGTTTGAGATTCTCGAGGAAATCGAGGGCTTCTATGGAGAACTGTTTGCATCACGGTCAGGTATGCCTACGAGACCCTGCGATGATGACCACAGAGCCCCACTTACGCGCCATTACACGGAAGACATCCCAGATGTTGATCAGGATGAGGTCAAGGCGGCTCTCGAGCAACTTAAGAACAATAAATCTCCTGGTGATGATGGAATTACTACCGAGCTCCTCAAAGCTGGTGGGACTCCGGTTCTCAAAGAGCTGGCAAGCCTTTTCAATTCCATCATTCACCAGGGCCTAACACCTAAAGCGTAGAGTGGGAGTGCGGTGGCTCTGTTCTTCAAAAAAGGCGATAAAGCCTTGCTGAAGAACTACAGACCCATCTCACTTCTGAGCCATGTATACAAGCTGTTCTCGAGAGTAGTCACAAACCGCCTCACCAGAAAACTCGACGAGTTTCAGCCACCAGAGCAAGCCGGGTTTCGAAAAGGCTTCAGCACCGTAGACCACATCCATACTGTTCGGCAAATTGTACAGAAAACTGAAGAGTACAATCAGCCGCTGTGTATGGCTTTCGTGGACTACGAAAAAGTCTTCGACTCCATCGAAACCTGGGCAGTTCTGGATGCTCTGCAACGATGTCGTATTGACTGGCGTTATATCGAAGTGCTGAGATGTTTATATGATACTGCCACTATGACCGTTCAGCTCCAGGAACAAAAAACCAACCCCATTGAGCTGCGCAGAGGGGTGAGACAGGGGGATGTAATATCCCCTAAGCTTTTCACCAACGCGCTTGAAGACGTCTTTAAGACGCTAAACTGGGCGGGACGGGGCGTGAATATAGACGGTGAGTGCATCTCGCATCTTCAGTTTGCCGACGACATCGTCATAATAGCAGAGACGCTGGAACAGTTAAGCGAGATGCTGCACAGCCTAAATGTAGCCTCTCGACGTGTTGGTCTCGGCATGAATTTGGATAAAACCAAGATCATGTTCAATGAACATGTCACGCCGAGACCAGTCTACGTCGAAGAATCGATGCTCGAAGTTGTTCGAGAATACACCTACCTTGGGCAGATTATCCAGCTTGGAAGGAACAACTTCGAGAAAGAAGTCGACAGAAGGATCCAGTTGGGCTGGGCGGCATTCAGCAAACTACGTCGGGTTTTTCTCTTCGCCTTTACCGCAATGCCTGAAGACGAAAGTCTACAACCAGTGCGTTCTACCAGTCATGACATATGGTGCCGAGACGTGGACACTTACAGTAGGGCTAGTCCATAGGCTCAAAGTCGCACAGCGAGCTATGGAGCGGGCTATGCTCGGAGTCTCTTTGAGGGATAAACTCCGAAATGAAGTTATCCGTCAAAGAACCAAAGTAGTTGACATAGCCCGCAGAGTGAGCTCGCTAAAGTGGCAGTGGGCTGGCCATGTCTGTCGAAGAACCGATGGCCGATGGAGCAGACGAGTTTTAGAGTGGAGACCACGACTCGGCAAACGTAAGGTAGGGCGCCCCCCAGCTAGGTGCACCGACGACCTGAAGAAGGTCGCAGGGTGGGACTGGATGCGGAAGGCGGAGGACCGTGTATTGTGGCGCAAATTGGGAGAGGCCTATGTCCAGCAGTGGACTGCAATAGGCTGATTTGATTGATGATTTCATTTTGATTGAACAAATTTCAGTAATGATCCGGGGTCTGAAATTGAAAAATTTATGAGTTTGCCCGGACGTTTGGAAGACTTGCGTAGGAACATGCGTCTAACACGCAGAGGCCTATGCAAAGTTAATGTTAATAAGTCCCCTGTTGATATTAATTGCTGAATATGAAGAAACATAAACAGCAAACTGACCCCAGCAGGTGCTCGGACTAATGTTAATTATGGAAAGAAAACAGCACATGATCGGTGGTTATGATATTTATTATTGCACTAACTGTTATCCGCGGCTATGCTGCGCTTATTTCGTAAGTTGACATAGGTAGGATGGCCTTTCCGGAATAGCAAAGATCTTGTTTATTATTTCAAGACCTAAGACAACTCCATACGAAGTTTCTTTAAAATTCAGTTCAGCCGTGTATGAAGAAATACTAGCTATCTCGAAGAAGCCGTGCAATTATTCGGGGTAACAAGTGATATTTTTATTATTTTACAAAGTAAGAAGAATTCAAACTCAATATGTAGGTGACATTTTGAGTTTTAATTAACTCCAGAAGACACTTTATCCCACAATAATCCTAGATTGCTTTATTTTCCCGGATATAAAGTATCTTAAATTTTAAGTTTTCAAGTTAAGAGTTTATGTTATTCCTATACCAAATTTTATTAAAATCCATTCAATAGCTTTTGCGTGATTCAAACATATAGAGATAGACTGACAGGGAGACAATAATTCCATAAAAAATCCATATACAAATTTGGCTAGGTTGCAGTTTTGTTGCATTGGAATCTATCCAAAATGTGGATGTACCTACACTCTAAACACCCCCTCTGGAGAATAAGGTGTGAATGTGTATCTACAACATTTACAAGGTGAATTATATCTCGTATTATTATGGGTCACGTCACACGGGGGACTAACATCAAAAGTATTTTTACATAAAGTAGCTTAAGATTATTAATTTTTAACAATATTATGACATTATATCTTCGTAACTGGCGAGTGTGTATAAGATGAACTATGAAGCCGGAGACGTCTGCAAAGGAACAACCTGTTGGATTTCTATAATGTATGCCTAACCCACAAGTAATCGGGCTTGTTAATATAGAAAGATAAATACAACACCATTATTTTCTTCAAACCGTATATGGCACAAATGGTTGGTTACATTATTATTAAGTCACGAAGCTTATACAACTTAATACAGGCGGCCTTATTTGTATTTATTTAGTTATTCTCAAACAAATCTCAAATTGTACATATTCTGGCTCCCGGCTGGCTAGATTTTGACTCAATACTTAACGCAAAACACGTGAATAGAACGACTCGACTCGACGACTTGAATAATTAGACAAGTGAAAACATCATTATGAACTTTCATTGCTTTAGTAGCGGGAGCTTGTCAATAGTGATGGGACTTTGAATCCCGAAATATATTGTAAAACCTGGACTTTAAAGGTACGGCCAAACCAACACGTCCAGCCGCAACCGCGATGGCGTGCACGGTAGCGATCAGTTCCTGCAGTAGTATTTGTATGAACGTGTTCACATCAACGCGTCCTGCGTTATGCATGTGTATGCGCATGCGTATTTAATATTTTACTAGAATTAATTACTAAGATAATACCATAATATTAAGTTTAAAATTGATTAAAGACTTTATGATGTATTTTTGTTAAATACCCAATACATAATTAGAAAAAGTATTTATAAACTTCCGTTGATTTTGGATTTATTTAAATATGTTATTGTATTGACAAGTTGATAATTTTAAAAGATGTTTTAGAAATGTAAATAATTATTGTGAGTATTATTTAATGATTATTTAAATAATACAGAGCTATTTTTGGTATCACTATATTTGAAAGGGAAGAAACCAGAACGAATGTAAGGATTGTGGTTGGTAACGATGTGCTGGAGCAAGTGAATGAGTTTGTATATCTTGGATGCGCCTTCAGTAAGGATGGGAAATACACCGCTGACATAGAGAGAAGAGTGAGTACAGGGAACAGAGTGAATGGTGCGATGGGAAAGCTACTCGGGAGCCGGCACTTAAGCCATAAGGCGCAGCTGGGCATACATAACGGAGTTCTTGTCCCAACGCTGTTATATGGTAGCGAGAGCTGGGTATGTAAGAAGGAGAATGAAAGTAGGATAAATGCGGTAGAAATGCGAGCTCTGCGGAAGATGTGCGGAGTGAAGCTGACCGACCGCATTAGCAACAGCATAGTAAGACAGCGAGTAGGTATGAAAGATAGTATCGGTGTAAAGCTGAGAAAGGGCATGCTCCGTTGGTTCGGGCATATAGAAAGAATGCCAGAGGAAAGAATGACAAAACAGATATACAATGTGAAAGTGGAAGGATGCAGGTACCGGGGAAGACCTAGACTATCTTACCACGACCAAATAAACCGAGTCTTATCTGATGGAAAAGTCAAGAGTCTCCGTAACCGGCGAGCGTGTATGAGACAAACTATGAGAGTCGAGGAAGCCAGAGAGGTATGTAAGGAAAGAACCTGTTGGAACTCTGTACTCTCTGCCTACCCCGCAAGGGATCTGGCGTGAGGTTATAGATAGATAGATAGACTATATTCATTGCCGTTCTTTTGATTCTCGTTAAAAAGACTCTAAATTATTACTGTGCTCTGATTGGCTTATATTCAAATTTTATTGGCTTATTTTCAAATTATAACCTTTTAACGTTTTTATCTATATTTAAAAAACTGATGGGTATAAAAGGCCACGTAATTTGAGAAATGGTTCAGTTTTTAATCGGGAGCGGATAAGCAAGTTAAGTTCCTTTTTAATGTGACTATTGTTTTATATTGTTATTATGCCCGTCTTGGCATCTGATCCTATGATGTCCGTATATATTGTATTTTATTGTGTGTGCCACTTGACTTGAGAAATAAATTATTTGTTTCGGGTCGATAATCTGGGTTACTAGCACAATAACAATACTAGTGACTTAACATAAAACTTTTAATAACTTTGCCGATATCTTAATTTTATCTTTGCTAACACACGCACGATCTGTCCGGCGTTTCTGCATGCGCGATCATAGGGATATACTGAACGCCACCGCGGACGCTATCGCAGAAGCGGCTGGACGCGTTGGTTTGGACGTACCTTTATTCACAAAGCCGGGACTTTACATATAGTCATAAGTTTTAGGTATCATCAAATTATCAAGAGCCTCCGTAACCGACGAGCGTGTATGAGACAAACTATGAGAGCGGAGCAAGCCAGTAAGGTTTGTAATGAAAGAAAATATTGAACCTCTGTACTTTCTGCTTACCTGGCGTGATGATATAAATAGAAATGTCAAATTGGCCGATGTCCATATTTATTTAAAAGTCCATGTTTTGTCCATCAAACCTCATCGTCCCTGTTCTAATTTACAGTGTAGTAAATACGGGGCTTTTAAAACCGTAGAAACACTTTGTCCTTTTTTTTCGTTATTTGAATAAACGTAGCTCCACACTAAGATTTATTCCTGTGTCGTGGGTGCGTTTACAAATATGAAAATTCACATACACAAATACCCAGACCAGAACAAATAATTGTGGATCACACAAAGATTTATCCCGTGCGGGTTCGCCGTGACTATTAGTCACAGTGGGCAGAGCGGCCGAAGCTCTTAACCACCAAATTTTGCTTTATCCTGGATACTAGCAGTTTCCCGCGGCTTCATGAACAACGGCGCTATCTATCGAGTTTACGTCACTTCTGGCTGAAGTAGCGATCGGATGGTGAATGAATTATTAAAATCCGTTTCGGTATGTAGTTTCAGAGTTAATCGACTATAAACTAGCAGAACTTTCCTCTTTAAAATATTATATCCTTTCTATTACCCCAAGTCTAAAAGTGATCTCGCCCATTTATAATAATAATATCAGACAATACTGCCCACTGCTGGGCAACGGCCTTCAAATCGACGTGAGAGAGGTCATACTCCACCACGCGGACCCAGTGCCGATTGGCGGAGGCAGGTTTATGGTCACCTGCTGGAACTTATCAAGCCTCCTATAGGGATTCCAACTCGGCTTAACGACTACTACATTAAGTGGTAACCTGGACCAACGGCTTAACGTACCTTCCGAAGCACGGAGACGCTCGAATATGAAAATGCCACAAACGGTCACCCATCGCAGGCTAACCGAGTCGAACGCTGCTTAACCTTGGTAATTAACAAGAACACCGCTTCATGTATTGATACTTAATATCGTCGATAATATTTGGCTGTACACAGTACACCTACGCTATCCCCGCTTGGGAAATAAAGTCCTGTATACCTTCCTATTTTTGGGGTCTTTAACGGACGATTTAGCGCAGTGGTTAAGAGCTTAAGTCGCTCTGCCCACTGTGTCTAATAGTCGCGGGTTCGATTCCCGCACGGGAAAAATCTTTTTGTGATCCACAATTATGTGTTCCGGTCTGGGTATTTGAATATGTGAATTTTCATGTTTACATTGTAAACGCACCCACGACACAAGAATAAATCCTAGTGTGGGGCTACGTTTAAAAAAGAAAAAGAAAAGAAACGAAAGATCTATCTATCTATCTATAACCTCACGCCAGATCCCTTGCGGGGTAGGCAGAGAGTACAGAGTTCCAACAGGTTCTTTCCTTACATACCTCTCTGGCTTCCTCGACTCTCATAGTTCGTCTCATACACGCTCGCCAGTTACGGAGACGGAGAAGAAAGATCCTTTTACAAATACCTACATTCACGTTTTTCCCGGGATTTAAAACTGAGATTTAAAGATATTGTTCCCGGTCTAGCACAACCCTATGCTTTATTTGTAGTTTGCGACTTGAAACAAACTTACCCACAAACTTCGGTAGGTGTTGTGCCATTCTATTCCAGTATTGCTTAGTAACTAGAATTTAACTACTATAGGTTTAGTTTAAACTGGGATGAATTAATTAACAATTTGATGGCTTATTTCTTGAATACACTTATCTATATATCAGCAGATCACTAGCAGTGTAGGTAGAGGATATAAATTTCCAACAGGTTCTTTCTCCAAAGACCTCTTTCGCCTCTTCGAGATACCAGAAAAGACCTACACCATCTTACACTGATATAAATTTAAAAAGGCCTATTCAAAATAAGCTTTTATAGCAAAATCACTGGCTTCATTCTACCTCTATTACTAGACCCTGGTCACCACACACCATCCAGGTCTTAAGTGCCTCTCAAGACATATCCAATTCAACGAACTTAAGCACGGCGGGGCTATATTTAGTATTTGGATGGTTCCATTGACTACCTGACGACTACATGATCAGACCCTGAACACTATTTGGTTGTATAGTACTTGTCAATACCAATCTAACAAGCCCAAACACGAGGGGGCTATGTTTTTAGTTCATATATTTCTATCGCCACCTTCCGACTCCATGATCAAACCAGCTCCATAGTTCCATATTATTGCATCGTCGCCAAACTTACATACGTATGCCAAATTTCAGCTCAATTGGATAGCCGCAAGTGCTGGAGACATGGATCACAAGATTTGAACCGGCAGACAGACAGACATACGAACAATGCAAGTTAAATAAAAGCATGTAAAAATATATCGTGTCATATGTGATGAGCAACTCAGTAGTCTCCGTAACCGGCGAGCATGTATGAGACGAACTATGAGTGTAGAGGAGGCGGAAACTTCTTTAAAAATACCATTTTTGAGCATATTCTTTGTGCGATAAACTTTTGGCCCCGGTAACCACTTCATGTGGTCATTATGATAAGTTGGAAGCTTAGCGGCTTGAACAGATCTCATAAAATTCTTTCAAAAATCTGCCCCCACCAATCCACACTCGGCCATCATAGAGATTGTCAAAAATCTATTAAAACGTATGGTTTTGATAAATCATAAATACATAATTCATGAACACAGACATATACAGACAAAAATCTAACAACATGAAACCTTTTGTCCAAAACAGAACCTATTGAAATAGACAGTGACATTTCACGGAACAGAGAATTCCATTCTACCCTCATTTTCGTTTAATTTGACATTCACGAGGGCTTTTAGCAGATAATGTAATTTTATTGTGGGGTTTTAATTCTTGTTTAAGAAGTATTCTATTTTAATACTGCCGTTGTTGGTGGTGAATGGTGTGGTTGGCAATCACGGCGTTTGAGATTCGAAACCTAGGGCAGACAGTTTAGTTTAGGTTTCTTTGCGCGAAAAAAAATCAGTGGCAGTCAGGAAAATAGAATTGTTGTCGGTATGAACATTATATTGAGGCTTACACTGATGGCTCGATGTGGGTGTACATAGCGTGCCCTTGCTTGGTGAATGAAGGCACGACGGATTTTTATTTTTATTTTGAATGTATATCTAGGTTCACAATATAAAAATAAACACCGTCCCGCCAAGTATATTTATAAAGCAGGAATGTTAGAGGTGTACCTGCTATGCACACCCATATTTCGCCGAAAATGCTAGATATCTGTTCTATCTATCTATCTATATCATCACGCCAGCTCCCTCGCGGGGTAGGCAGAGAGTACAGAGTTCCAACAGGTTCTTTCCTTACATACCTCTGGCTTCCTCCACTCTCATAGTTCGTCTCATACACACTCGCTGGTTACGGAGACTCTTGACATGCCCTTCAGCTAAGACACGGTCTATTTGGTCATGGTAAGATAGTCTAGGTCTTCCCCGGCACCTACATCCTTCCACTATCGCATTGTATATCTGTTTTGTCATTCTTTCTTCTGGCATTCTTTCTATATGCCCGAATTAACGGAGCATACCCTTTCTCATCTTTACACCGATACTATCTTTCATACCTACTCGCTTTCTTACTACGCTGTTGCGAATACGGTCGGTCAGCTTCACTCCGCACATCTTCCGCAGAGATCGCATTTCGACCGCATTTATCCTGCTTTCGTTCTCCTTCTTACATACCCAACTCTCACTGCCATATAACAGATATCTGTTAATCTCGTATTTAGGCTTAACTACTTAAATGCCTCGTTGGTCGGTGGTGGTTGGACAAATGTAGTTTTTCTACTGTACTAGTACTGTGTACACCCACTTTTCAACGACAATGTTAGGTCCCATGTAATAAAGGGCGAACCTATTGCCAAATATCGGCCACAATTCCAGACTCCGGACTCATACTGGGATGTTTCCGTTAGAAAAACTTCATTTGTTCGACTTAAGATTTGAACCCAGGACCTCGTGATCACCAAACGATGCGGTTTGGCACTAGACCAAAGAGACAGAGCTATAACTGCGTATATCCACACCTGTTCCATATGGTAAAGTAAGAATACTATAGCATTGTTAAATAATTCGTGATTCGCGCCTTGATAAAATTACACGGCGCGCGTAAATGATTTCATTACTGACTTCTCAAGTAACTAAAACAAATTATAAGCACAACTTTAGGGTACAACCTATAATTTATATTTACCAATAATTACCCCAAAACACAAGGTAACAAATGTGTAAGGAACTCGAGACTATAAAAATTCTAAACGGAAGGAATAGATAAATTTAAAAGGCATGGGCACATCGCTCGTAGAATTGACTGCTGTTAGGGTAAAAATGTACTTGAATGGCGACCACTTACTAGTAAATGAAGAATAACAGGCCCTCCATAAGGTAAATCGATGACCTGATGAAAATCGGCGGTACAAGCCAGTTGCGAACAACACAAAGTCAGTCGTCTTAGTAATCTTTAGAAGTAGTCATTGTTCTGAATAATTTGATATTCCCCAAGCGGTGTAAGAAATATACCAATGTACATTTGCATTTTGACGTCGATACTAACTCCCAATGGAAAGTTGGCGAGCCTATACATAACCATTAAGACTAAATATTTTTCACCGGAAAATCCAATACTCATTTTTACAACTAAAAACCCACTACTTTCTTTCTGTCTTCGCTGTTCATTTAGTCTGAATGAATTCATAGATCATTAATTTAGTGTGTGACAAGACATCTGTTCGGTTAGCTGGGTATTAATTAACTTGTCCGCCCAGTTTTAAGGGTTTAGAGATGAATTTATACGTACGTACATACATATATTTATATACATGTACATTAGAGTGGTCCACGTTTGTATGGGAAAAAACTATCGCACAGAAGTCGCGCCACCCCCTGATTTTGATACACATTTATGTTTCATTATGTGTATGAATTTTTAGCGTCCTTTCTCAATCAGAAGGGAATGCCCATTGCCTCTGAAATATACAAATTTTATGGAATAATATAAGTTATTACCTAATTTCTGCCTGCGACTAACCTAACCTAACATTTTTCCGGGATAAAAATTATTCTTAATGTTAATCCACGTAATAAAATATCTGTGCCTCAAAGGACATTATTCTGCGCCCATACATGATTTTCCTCAGAACCAACAGCAATGAAAAAATGCTTATACAATTTCAAATCACCCAGAAAGTCTCTTGAGACATTTATTATTAAACGGACAAGCGAGGGAATCGCAATATTGCGCAAAATGTATTAGATTTTGAGGTTATAATTCAGTAGCCATTAATACATATGAAATTATGTGGTATGTGTTGACATTCAGTACTTATAATACTTTGAAATATTCGTTTTAGATCGAAATTGTCCGTTGAATACGGATATTTGCCATTACTTTAGTAAAATAGATAAATAATTATGGCATCAGTCGAATGTTTCTTGATTCTGGGGCAATTTTCGACAGTGTCCTTACATCTAAATCCATTCAGCCGTTTTTGCGTGATTGAGTGCAAACATACAAATTTTCATACACAAGGTGTAACATAATAAACGCAAGACCTGAAAGTAGTTTGTTCTAAATCGGTAACTGAATTGATTCAAACAATTTTTAATGTATCTTAAATTTTTTTTAAATTTGCTAAAAATACTTTTACCCCTGAAGTGCGCTATAAAAACTAAATTTATTCTTGGTTCATAGCAATAAAGAGAGTCCAAATGCATTCCTAAAACATATTTCTCAAAACGGATACATACACGTACAAGTTTCCTTGTTAATTGGGGTATAAAAGTGCTGAAAAAAGGGGTAAAGACCTTTAAATTTGGAAATTTGGTTTTCGTTTTGAATTTATGAAGCAATTCTCTAATCGGAGTATCTGAGGTTTTGCGTTTATTAAGTTACACCTTGTATATAATATTAGTAAGATAACAAAGCAGAATATTCAGTAAAATAACGGAAATGTTCTTAAAATTAAGTGTTTTGATTTGAAAATAGTAATTAGACGATACATATCAATCTAAATAAATGAAAACGCACAAAAAATAATATTTAAAACTCACGATCAAGTTACATAGTGTCTTTGACAGGTTATCAGTAGAAGACCAAATTAGTTTTATTTTCTAGCAGCAAATATATCTGAAACTAAAACCATTTTACGGATTTATCGCGGTGTATTTTTGATTTTTAAACTCCCTACGTTTCGACTGCTTTACAGCACCCATGGTCACGGGAGGGACTGAGGCGTTAGACGTCCAAAAGGCATAATTGTTCCTGGGTACCCTCAAACTCCTAAATTATTTTTGTTGGTCCGATCTACGCATCCGTAACTTATAAATTTAACCTGAAATCAAAATTAAGCATTTTTCGTTAAAAACCCAATATTAAAACTCGATTGAGCACCCTTTTACGCTAAAGCGAGGCAACTGAAATTTCACAATGTTATTAGCACAAAAACGTGTTAAAAATTCATGGGGTGGCCGACGTGAAAAAAATACAAAAATATTGTGGAAGGGTGGTCCAAACTGTGCACCCACGCATATATTCCCCAAGTGAGGCGGAAAAAGTGTTCTATGTACACCTATTTTTCGGTTTGCTAATAATATCAAGATAAAATGTCTTAAGTCGTTGATAATTTAAAACTAATGCCTGTTCTTGCTAGCCACAAATACAATTTGGCGACGATTTGACGCAGTGGTTAAGAGCTTAAACCGCTCTGCCTGTTGAGTTAAATAGTCGCGGGTTTGATTCCCGCACCGGAACTCAACTTTGTTTATCTATCTATATCATCACGCCAGATCCGTTGCGGGGTAGGCAGAGATTACAGAGTTCCAATAGGTTCTTTCCTTACATACATCTTGCCCCTACCACAAATCTTTGTATGACCCACAATTATTTGTTTCGGTCTGGGTGTTTGTGTATGTGAATTTTCATCTTTGTAAACACAACCAAGACACAGGAACAAATTCTTGTGTGGGGCTACGTTTTTATAAAAAAATAATATAGGTTTGTGAAAGTATATCCAAATGCAGCCGTTTTTGGCATTTATTATTTTCTTTTTTGTGTGTGTGAGTGATCTACTCTGTTGGCTGCGGGGCATTTACAACTTTACTGCTCAGATTATTTTTATCGTGATCCATAACTTGCTACAAATTATAAATAAATGACAAAAGGCGGTCTCAAGTGTCGAGTGTCACCGAGACGAAGATGGCGTGACGATTAGGACACGGGAAAGACATGGATACTTAGTAGTATCCATGTCTTTCCCGTGTCCAAATCGTTGTTGGCAGGACCAATCTTTGTGGAGATGTCAAGGGGAGGCCTTTCTCAACAGTGGGATACAGAATAAGCTTGTAAAAAAATGTCAATGCCTACGAACGTCATCGCTCCGCCTAAGCTGAGGGCGTCCAGCAATTAGCAAATCCTCTATCGGCTTATGATGTACTAGTTACTGCTCGGGAGTTCGTCCTTACAGACTTTAGCGAAGAATCTTACATTTTACCGAAATAAAAGTATCCTATATATTAATCCAGGTAATAAACGATCTGTGTGCCAAATTTCATTTAAATCTATTAAGCCGTTTTTGAGTAATTGAGTACCTAACAAACATCCAAACATAGAAACTTTCACATTTATAATATTAAATAACAAACTCACACACACACACACACACACACACACACACCGTCACGTCTTTATTCCCAAAGCGGGGGTGGCAAAGGTGTACTGAGTACACCCACTTTTCGCCCACCATGTTAGGTCCCATGTTATAGGGGGTGAGTTTATTTCCATATACCAGGCACAATTCCAGGCTCCGAACTCATATTGGGAAGTTTTTCGTTACAAAAACTGCATTTGTCCGACCTAGGTTTTGAACCCAGGACCTAGTGATATCAAAGCGATATGCTTTGCCACTAGACCAATGAGAGAGACCAAAAGACTGAGAAGACGAAATTTAGAGTTCCGAACTGGTGTGACTGATCCGCCTTCTCGCAAGACTCCGAACTCATATTGGGAAGTTTTTTGTTAGAAATACTTCATTTATCCGACCTAGGATTTGAACCTAACCAATCTCGTAATTACGAAGCGATGCACTTTGCCACTTGACCAACGAGGCAGTATTAAATAATATAATAATATATTGATGACACATCATATATTAATATATGATGTATAAATAGATCCCCTGGTCAGCGAAATAGCAATATGCTTGTAAAGACCTCTGCCACCCTCCCTTGAGAAATATAGCCGTATTCGTGTTCTAGTGAGCACATTAACACATACCGTACTAATGATTAGCCATCAATTATCAAGTTTTAATCGCCCTGCTATCTCGCTTATTACCCGTACACGCACTGTTTAACACTATTACGGGGCTATTATGAAGTTTATTTCTAGACAGTTCACGGCATAAGCAAAACTGTAATTAAATTAAATAATAATAGAAACAAAGAAAAAAAAGAATAGTTAAGTACACTTGAAATTATAAGCGATAAAGATAATATAATAATATTAGCCCTGTTAAGAAACTGTCGCACAGTTGGGCACGGGCCTCTGAAACTGAGGGCTTAGGAGACGCTAACCAGAACTATAGAATTAGCATGCACACCAAAGTACAGAGACTCTCGAATATTAAAATGCTACAATAATAATAATATTCGCCCTGTTAAGAAACTGTCCCACCGTTGGGCACGGGCCTCCTCTCAAACTGAAAGGGCTTAGGAGAAGCTAATCAGAACCATCGGCTTTGCATGCACACCAAAGTACAGAGACTCTCGAATATTAAAATGCTACAATAAGAATAATATCAGCCCTGTTAAGAAACTGTCCTACCGTTGGGCACGGGCCTCCTCTCAAACTGAGAGGGCTCAGGCCATAATCCACCACGCTGGCCCAGTGCGGGTTGGCAAACTTCACACACCTTTGAGAAACTCCTAGGCATGCAGATGTCCTCACGGTGTTTTCCTTCACCGTTAAAGCAACTTATAGTTAATTTTTAATACGCACATGCATTCAAAAAGACAGAGGTGCGTGTCTGGCTGAACCCGAGACCTCTAACTTTTTAGTCATAGGTCTTACCACTAGGCTATCACTGCTTTAAACTAAAGGTAACACAAAAAAAATACAAAAAATTTACATGTACGTACATACATTACGATTTAGCGCCGTGGTTAAGAGCTTAAGCCGCTTCACCTATCTTGTTTAATAGCCGCGGGTTCGGGACAAATCTTTGTGTGGCCCACAATTATTTGTTTCGGTCTGGGTGTTTGTGTATGTGAATTCATGTTTGTAAATGCACCCACAATGCAGTAATCAATCCTAGTGTAAAGCTACGTTTTTTTTTAAACATAACATGATATGTAGCCGCACTAATGGGGTAACACTCAGCGTAAAGCTGTGGCGCAGCTTGGACAACAACACAGCGCTGATTTTTAGTGGTACCCTAAGTGACGTGCGCGTCCCCAAGCGGGGGTGGCAGAGGTGTACTGAGTACACCCACGTTTCTATTCTATTTCTATATACCGGGCACAATTCCAGACTCCGGGCTCGTACTGTTAAGTTTTCGTTAAAAAACCTACACCTGTCCGACCTAGGATTGAGCCCAGGACCTCGTATTAAATTTGTAAAGCAAAAATTTAATTGGGGTGTCTGAGGTCTTGCGTTATTCGTGTAACACCTTATATACGCGATGGTTATTATTTTTAATGAAGCTATTTTCTAATCATTTATTAAACGTATAACCAATACATCACAACTCCGCGTAACGACATGCCGTTACGATGCGCAGTGAAAAATTCAATTAAAAAAGCGAATACAGATGCGCACGCGCACGCGACGAAAGGAAATCGACTTTCAGATGCCGAGCATCCAGCGGACACTGTGATACCTTATTAAATGCATATCATAGATATTTACGACATTATTGGAAAAATGAACAGTACATGATCTAATGAACAGTTCGTGGTCCAGTTACAGACGCATACGCACAGAGAGATAGAGGGACGGAGAGAGAGATACAGGGAAAAATATTGGAATAACACAAAAAAATAATAATAATATCAGCCTATACTGCCCACTGCTGGACAAAGGCCTTCTCTCACAAATCGAGGTGAGAGAGATTAGGTCATACTCCACCACGCGGATCCACTGCGGATTGGCGGAGGCAGGTTTGTGGCCACCTGCTGTTGGAACTTATCAAGCCGCCTTTTAAGGCTTCCAACTCGGCTTAACGACTACCCCATTAAGAGGTAGCCGGGACCAACGGCTTAACGTGTCTTCCGAAGCACGGAGACGCTCGAATACGAAAATGCCACAAACGTTTACCCATCTCGGGCCGACCGAGTCGAACGCTGCTTAACCTTGATAATCGGTAAGAATACCGAGGTCGCACAGCGCTACGAGCGCCTCAAATAAAAAAAATACGAAACAAAACTACGACCACATACGACGATACTATCTTGTTTAGAAGTTTCCATGGCCACCTTTGGACCCCATCATCTAACAATAGTATTTTTCCTATAGGATATATTTCACAGTTATATTTGCCAAACGAAATTGTTCTTTATTCAATGGCAATAAGAGGCATGCCCGTTCCTATACTTATGATTTTATGCCTTAACACCATTGTGTAAGCATCGATTTAGTTAGCATCGACTACTGTAAGCATTGATATCAATACTCGTTATCTAATGATTTCGATATTGTTCGTTTCACAACCGATATGTCAATCGATTAATAATCGACTTAATTTTTATAATCTATGCAATCGAATGATCTGATCAAAGACAACTAATGCAAGTTGACAGTTGAGGGTAGACTTTATAACTCGTATTTCGATTTGACATCACTTGACATCACCGGTTGAAGGAGCACAGACGTGTTGTTAAATCGCTGTTGGGAAATAAATCTGTTTATACCAAACATATCCGTGGTTATTTCCCTGAAGATTGACCTAGTCCTTCAGGTCAGAAGCGGAATCTACTAAATCCACGTGTTATTTTGCCGCCACGTGCATCCTGTAAGAAAATTTTTGTGATTGCACATCATGAGTAGTGATAACGAAGGTACATGTACAAATTCATCTGGTGCGCGACGTCGCCGCCACCGGAGAGTACATGAGACTAAAACATATAATCGAAGCATGAACAATGAAAATACTGGAATAAAACACATATTGAATGCCGTAGCAACTCCGCGAGCGAACGGACAGATCGAGAGATTTAACCGTACGATTTCTGATGCTCTGAGTACAAAGTGTCACGGCAAAAATGATAATACCTGGGACGAATACGTAGGCGAAGTACAATTAGGATTAAACACTTCCGCCAACAAGACCACAGGCAAGAGCCCGTCAGAGTTATTATTCGGTTATAAAATTACAAGTACTTCTGAAAATATATTAAGTGATGTGATAAATACAACAGTAAACAGAATAAGCGGTAATGAACTAACAGACCTTAGGACGGAAACCGTAGTTAGAATTGAAAAAGAACAGAGTATTGCTAAAGAACGTTTTGATAAGCATAGAAAATCAGCGACAAAGTATAATGAAGGAGACCTTGTTAGAATAGAAAGAACTACATTTGATAAGGACAGAGTAGGCAAATCAAAGAAACTTGCACCTAAATTCCATGGACCGTATAGAATACTTAAAATACTACCTAATGATAGATTTTTAGTTGTCGATACTCCTCTTACTAGAAGAGGAAACAAGAGGTACGAAAATATTGTATCAATTGATAAGATTCATCCGTGGTTAAATTTTAAAGGATTCGAGAGCGAAAACGACAGCGACACAAACAATAATAATGATGAGAATAACAAATAAAACTTGATTTTGTAATGTATGTTAATAGGAAGGTATAGGTTGCGAGCGTCAGTGTATTTTGGTTAATTTACACAGATGACGCAGATCGTAACTGACTATACTACGTATGTGATTATGAATTTTGTGTTTATAAGCGGCATAGGTTGCGAGCAGTCAGTGGTTATACACAGATGACTGTAGATCGCGACAGACTATGCGTTGTTGATTAATAGCATACATGGATAATCAGATGATGACAGGTTATAGGTCACGAGCGGTCAGTGCTTACGCACAGATGACCGCAGATCGAGACAGACTATACCTGTTGTTAATTTGTTGGCATGAATGAGTAATTGGACTATGGCATGGGTCGCGAGCAGTCAGTGTTTGAACATAGATGACTGCAGATCGCGGCTACTGCGCTCAGTCTCATCATCGTCCATTATTGACGCGAATATGTGATTTTAATCTTCTTAAAATATTATACATAGTTATTTGATTAGAAGTAAATTGATTATACATGTATGCATGATTGTGAGCAGTCAGTGCTTAGGCACAGATGGCTGCAGATCACATTAATCTAACGAATGATTACGATTGTGATTGTGAGACACAGGTTATGAGCGAACAGTGCAGACATAGAAGAATATCTATACGATATTGCACAGATGTTCGCAGATCATGACAGACTGTGAGTCTAGTTATTTATTTCATTTAGTTTTTCTTTTTTTTAAATTGTAATTACAATGCGTGTATATTATGTAAACTTAATTATTTTGTGTGAGGACCCACCTTGATAAGGATGGCCGAGCTGTAAGCATCGATTTAGTTAGCATCGACTACTGTAAGCATTGATATCAATACTCGTTATCTAATGATTTCGATATTGTTCGTTTCACAACCGATATGTCAATCGATTAATAATCGACTTAATTTTTATAATCTATGCAATCGAATGATCTGATCAAAGACAACTAATGCAAGTTGACAGTTGAGGGTAGACTTTATAACTCGTATTTCGATTTGACATCACTTGACATCACCGGTTGAAGGAGCACAGACGTGTTGTTAAATCGCTGTTGGGAAATAAATCTGTTTATACCAAACATATCCGTGGTTATTTCCCTGAAGATTGACCTAGTCCTTCAATTGAATTAAATATTAATTTCGGTTGGCAAATAGAACTGTCAGTACCCGTCTTATGTAAAAAATACTATAGTTCCATATCTAGCATATAAATGGATTGTCACTAAAGTGGATAAATATGCCAAATTTCAGTTTAGTCAGATTTCAAAAAGCACTTTAAAGGGTGGTAGATTAGTATTTTTTTTTATTTTTTTTTATTTTTTTTATAAAACGTAGCCCCCCACTAGGATTTATTCCTGTATCGTGGGTGCGTTTACAAACATGAAAATTCACATACACAAATACCCAGACCGGAACAAATAATTGTGGATCACACAAAGATTTGTCCCGTGCGGGAATCGAACCCGCGACTATTAGACACAGTGGGCGGAGCGGCTTAAGCTCTTAACTACTGCGCTAAATTGTCCGTCAAGACGTCCGTATTAGATAAAAAAATGTAATTTGACAATTTGTAAGTGCCCCAGCAGAGTATACAAAATATATTGAGTTCGAGCAGTTTGAATCGGAAAGTCAGACAGACATACAAAAAAAGCTTGTAATAATAATTAACTAAAAACAGATAGAAAAACGGTTTTACTAAATTGTAGTTTGCGTCCAACGTCAGTAAGGTACCCCTTAACATAAATATATCGTCGGGGATAGTGTAAAACTGCGTAACTAACAAGTGCGGGTGTTTCTGTGTGTGTGTGAATGATCTACGCTGTTGGCCGCGGGGCCTTTACAGCTTCACGGGGCAAGAGGGCGAGCGTGCAACCACTACGCTCGAGCCAGAAGGGCAATCAATCAATCAGCCTATCGTAGTCCACTGCTGGACATAGGCCTCTCCTAACACGCGCCATTGCACACGGTCCTCCGCCTTCCGCATCCAGTCTGTCCTAGCGACCTTTTTGAGGTCGTCGGTCCATCTAGCTGGGGGCCGTCCTACCTTACGCTTACCAAGTCGCGGTCTCCACTCTAGGACACACTTGCTCCATCGGCCGTCGGTCCTTCTGCAGATGTGACCAGCCCATTGCCACTTTAGCTTACTGAGTCTGCGAGCTATGTCGGTAACTTTGGTTCTTTGTCGGATTACCTCGTTACGAATTTTATCCTTCAAAGAGACGCCGAGCATAGCTCGCTCCATAGCCCGCTGTGCGACTTTGAATTTGTGGACTAGTCCCACTGTGAGTGTCCACGTCTCGGCCCCGTAAATCATAACAGGTAGGACGCATTGGTTAAAGACTTTAGTCTTCAGGCATTGCGGTATAGGCGAAGCGAAAACGTGACGTAGTTTGCCAAATGCTGCTCAACCCAATTGAATCCTGCGGTTGATTTCTTTCTCGAAGTTGTTTCTACCAAATTGGACAAATTGTCCAAGGTAGACATACTCCCGAACAACTTCGAGCGTCGAACCATCGATGTAGAAGGGGCAAAGGGGCAACTAATTCAAGGGTGCCTCAAGGAGGAACGGCCTCGGCAGTCGCTATGGGGGAGGGCGTATACTAGGTGTTTCGCCGTGGTGCTCTGCATAACTAACAAGTGTCAGTACGGCTCTAATTAGCTATGGCAAACTTCACGGAGAACCAAAGAACTAAATATTTTCTCTTCTACTTATCTAATACTAGCAGTTACCCGCGACTTCGTACCCGGTCGACTACAGCACCACCTACTGGGCCTATGTTATATGGCCTATGTTACTTGTTGATAAGGTAGCTTTCTAATGGTGAAAGAGTCATTAAAATCGGTTCAGTAGTAGAAAGAATTTCAGAAGAAAGAATGACAAAACAGATATACAATGCGAAAGTGGAAGGATGTAGGTACCGGGGAAGTCTTAGACTATCTTACCATGACCAAATAGACCGAGTCTTATCTGAAGGACAGGTCAAGAGTCTCCGTTACCGGCGAGCGTGTATGAGACGAACTATGCGAGTAGAGGAAGCCAGAGAGGTATGTAAGGAAAGAACTTGTTGAAACTCTGTATTCTCTGCCTACCTCGCAAGGCATCTGGCGTGAAGATATAGATACATAGATAGGTTCAGTAGTTTCAGAGTTTATCCATTACAAACAAACAAATCTTTTCTTAAACTCAAATAATTTATTTTGTATAAGCCCTGCGAGAGCGCTTACAAATAGTCAATTTACATTTTTTTTTAAATCTAATTTAACTACTAACCCACCACCGGATTGAAACGCGGCCTCTACTGAGAAAACCCAGCTAAGAAACTCAGCGGGCTTGTCTTTTTTATTTAATTTTCTTTCTCTTTTTTCCTTTCTATTTTTCTTTAATCATATTGTGTGAATACAATGTTAAGGTTACAATTAAATAGTTTACGACCTAGCGTTGGTGTGATGCCGTACGACCGAGATGTGAGACTAATGACTTATTTATAAAGAGTGTTTAAAGGATTCCAGATCGACCAGGCCCCACAAGCAGCACCCGTTCACGAGTATGACTACTGGAACAACCATCACTCCTCTCGACCATATCGGAGAGTTGGGATTGACCCACGCCAGACAGCCACCGCAGGCTAACATTATAGTTAGCATGACCAAACCAGAACCCCAAAGACGGTGATCAGATTGTAGTCTTATTATATTCAGAATCAGAATCAGAATATTTTTTATTCATGTAAACCATTACAGTATTTATGAATCGTCAGAAAAGTAACAAAGACTCTACCGCCACTTCGGAATGTCATTCCTGTAGAGAAGAAGGGCAAGAAACTCCACGGTTACTCTTTTAAAATAAGAAATTACAAACTTTTTCACCTACATTCTGTTGTGGGGTATGGGAGAACAATGTAGGTTGGTCATCAGGTGAGTCTAAGTTAAAAAAGCGAATAATACTATTTATGAGAATGGCTACATGGTTCCCTCATTTACAAAAAAAGTACATATTGTGTTAAATTAATAGAAGGAAGAGAGGTAATGTTAACTAACAACAGTTGAATAGGTTGTCATGACTCAAGTGGAGCTGGAATAGCATCTATCCAAGCATTTTTATCTTTTAAATAATCTTCTATTGAATAATAAGCTTGCTTACAAAGTGTTCGTTTTACACAAGCTTTGAACTTATTTTCACTAAGTTTAGTGACGTCAATGAGAATTTTGTTATAAAATCTAACACAGTGCCCCATGAAAGACGTGTGAATTTTTGACAGACGAAACTGCGGTTGGTCTAATTATTATTATAGATGTATCTCAGTATAGATGTGTCTAAACTCCTAGATATTTTAAACAGTGTAATGTTTAGTATTAATAAGTACAAACTCGCATTAAATGGACTCCCTTATAAAGTTTTGCTAGTCCCAATAAAAGCCGTATTGTCTTGTTAGTTACCCATTCCTGCGCTATCCAATATGCTGAGCACGAACAGATTGACGATAGCGTAAAGCTATCGAATTGATATGCTGTCTTTACACGTTACAACTTAACTAAATAAAGACGAACGTGACAGCACGCTTTCTTGACAACGTTACAATAATCATTCAGTTAGTTTGAAGTTTTCAATTCTATTTATACTCTCATTTGTACGAACACATATGTACATTCACGTCTTCACACCCCTGGGGTAGGCAGCCACAGTTCGCCACATACTACGATTCTGGCGTACCTTTTTCGGTATATCTTCACACAACTCTCATTTTTTTAATAAATCAAAAGCTTTTAATATAGCTAAATGAAATACTTTAAATAATAATCAATGTACCAGTTAAACAGTGACCAATTAAACACTTTATCCACGTACTGCGTAACGAATTAATTAAGATAATTACCTCCATTTAAGTGGCGGCCATTTTTTAAAATTATTAAGCAACGTTCAGAAAAATGTGACCACTGTAAAAATATCAGCTTTTAATTAGCTCAATTTGAAATATTGTTTCTAATGAGGAAGGATTGGTCTAGTGGTTAGGATGTAGGCTGCACTGCCTACTGGATTGAGTAGTCGCGTGTTCGATTCTTGCACGGTATAAATCAGTGTAAAATCCACAAATATTTGGTTTCGTCTGGTTATTTGTTTATATGAATTTCATGTCTGTAGATGTATCCACAATACGAACAATTTGTTTCTAGTGTTAAGCTAAGTTTTTTTTTAATAAATGAATTGAATCCTACAACAAAAAAGTATTAACTGAAAAAACTGAAATATTTTAAATTAATCTTGATTGCAATAAAGTTCAATTTACAATTCAAATAAAAGTGTTTGGTATAGCCATGGATTTAGCGCGTTAGGAAGTTAATTTGAAATCAATTGAAGAATTTGTCCCCAACAGACAGATAAGAAAACGAGTTGTACCAAAAAAAGTAATTTAATTTGACAACTCTATGAAAAACTACTTAGATATCTGATAATTAATGTTAATTATAAGATCAATAAGATATTATGGATTTCAATAAATACTTTCACCGAAAATGGCGGACATATGGGAGACATCTCTTTAAAATTAGCTAGTAACTAGCAAGCCAATTAAGTAGATGTCGGCATTCATTACAATTCGTAGATTTCCCCTAAAAAAAATAACGCTTACAACATATAAGCTTATATAGACCAATCTATTGGGCACGTGTTGATTTTTTAATTTCTAAAAAAATAAAAAAAAGTTGCCGTTGCCGTAAGCTGTATTTTAGCTACCGTGGGTCATATTGATTACATTATTAAAGACGTAGTATAATAAGCCATAAATACATTAAGCCATTCATATGAATGCCGGAACTTATTAAGATGGCTAGCAGTTAACTAACGTACTCATTCAACCAGATAAGCACGACATATATTCGCGATTATGATTCATGTATGAAAGGGCTCAATTTTTCCGATAATCCTTCAATCATTGAATATGTTGGCTTATCCCAGTAATACCCGTGTGAGCTTACACGTAAACGCTTTCAGATTATCTGGGAATTTTTACCTTCAAAATATTTAAGGAAAGTACTAAAGTTTTGTGTGTTTGTGAATGGTATAAAAATTACCGGACAAGAGCGAGTAGGACTCGAGCTCCAAGGTTTCCGCATAAGAGCTACTAGATGGTGCTATTTTTATTTTTCTATAATTACAAATTCAATGTTTTCGGAGTTTTTTCCTTTACTTGTACTATGAAAGCTTGCTTCTTGCCAAACAACATTATTCTCGTATGTCTAGTGTCTCGTTGATGTAGTAGCGAATAACGCGCGTAGCGATAACGAGGTCCCGGTTTCAAATCCTTAATCAAACTAAAACGTGATTTTGCGACAGAAAAAAATCCAGTATCAGTCCGGAGTCTGACATTGTACCCAGTATCATGGCAATTGATGAATATCGGCACAAGTGTTTATTATTGTCAGTCAACAGGAACTACCCAATAGGTAATTATGAGTGAGTTTAAATGACAAGGGACCGTAAATTATAGTAGTTGAAATAATTTTAACCCTTGACTCAAATTGACTTGAACTTGACTCCTGACTTGAATTATAACTTTTAACTCTCTCTAATATCTTGACCTGTTTTTGAGAAAAAGAGTTTGACTATCGTACAGGCAGACAGATGGACAAGAAAGTGATCCTACAAACGTCCCGTTTAAACTAATTGAGGTATGAAACCCTAAAAATAAGTATACATCTAAAAAAACCTATTATTTTTTAAATAAAGTTTAAATTTGTAAGTTGTTTCTTGTAGATATAATAAAATGCGTATGTTGCTTGATTAAATTGATTAAAGTCTTTGGCTAGATTAGAGTTTTTAATTCATATGAATAATGCATTTAGTTTCAAAATGATATTATCTTAAATTAATAATACTTTTCATAGTCCCTAAGAAAATGGGGTGCTTAAAAAGAAATCCATTTTTCTATGTAATTATAACTTTTTTAAGATTTCTCGATATGTGTTTAAAGGCATTGAATAACAAATGTTTTAAGTTTTTAGAAAATGTCAACTGTATCTCACAATCTTCACTTATATAAAATAAAAATCTTTTTGAAAAAAACCGACTTCAAAAAGCAAGAAATAAATACTTGAAGTCGGTACCGGTTAGTGCAGTCGGTTACTTGGCACCGACTTCAAATATTTATTTCTTGCTTTTTGAAGTCGTTTTTTTTCAAATAGATTTCTATCTATCTATCTATAACCTCACGCCAAATCCTTTGCAGGGTAGGCAGAGAGTACAGAGTTCCAACAGATACAGATTTTTATTCTTCAGTTTTAAGTGACAAGTAAATTATTTACTAATATTTATTTACCTATATTATATTATTTTGTTGAGTTGTACTGCAAGGTACCTACAGGATTGATATAATAACTATAATAACGGAATCTATACATTCGTGCTGTTCGCCGTTAAGGAGTCCCCCGGTGTATCTTCAAAGTCCAAAGTTCAATACCGATTTCATTAAAATGGAACCACCTTGAAACTATACTAAACCCAACGCAAAAAGAATCATCAAAATCAGTTCATAAATAAAGACGTTATAAAAAAAACACAGGCGAATTGCCGACCTCCTCCTTTTTTGAAGTCGGTTAATATTCTGATTAGTTCTATGGCCGGGTAGCTATGAGATTGACGTAATACCCATAATATCATAATCTACGCATTCGTATTGTTTGTCGTTAAGGAATTCCCTGGAGTATCTTCCAAATCCAAGGTCCAATACCGATAAAATTGGCTTATAGTCATTTCGGAGCTATACTGAACCAAATGCAAAAAGAATTTTCAGAATCGATTCATAATTGGCGTAATTATCGTGTAACATACATACAAAAAAAAACATACAGTCGAATTGCGAACATCCTCCTTTTTAGAAGTCGGTTAAAATGTTAACATGTATTTCATTTCACAAATGCTTGGCACAGACGTATATTTTAAATTACAAAATAAATAATAAAGAAATTCATATTCAATCAAATAAAGGGCCCTTTTTCTATATATTATCTATACCATTCAGAGAAAAAAGTAATAGAATAAAACTGTGTACAATTATGATTTTAATAGAACATGTATGTTTGTATAAATTGTATCGTAAATAACAAAAGACCTCAGACACCCCAAGCAGATAATTGCTTTACAAATTCAATATGAAAACCTAATTTTCAAGTTTTAAGTTTATTACCCTTTTTTAAGCACTTTTATACGCCAAATAACAATAAAACTTGTACCACTATATGCGCATATTGAGAAATACGCTTTACAAATGCATTTAAAATCTCCGTATTGCTTTGAATCAAGAATAATTTTAGTTTTTATAGCGCACTGAAGGCACAACAGCATATCTTGCAAATTTAAATAAAATGTAAGATACATTAAAATTGTTGGAATTAATTCAGTTTCCGATTAAGAACAAACTACTTTCAGGTCTTGCGTTAATTACGTTACAGATTGTGTACTTACATGTTTCTTAATCATCTTTTCATTTATGAAATAAGTTAGAATTTAATAGTTTTAAGGTTCCATACATTTTATAAGTTTTTAGCGGCCGTCTGCAACGTCGACTGCGTATGACTGTGATCTCTTTGCTTGCTCAAAACTTAAATTTAAAAAGCACGCGTTAGCACTATCGCAGCTAGTAATATAAATTAAAACTAAAGTAATAAACATATTTCACTAAACAGTATGTTTTAAATCAACAATGGCGATATTACCTTAATGTCATCTTTTCTTTTTATATTCATTTTGTTCACCCAACAATGCCATTACTTGCATACACAGTAAGGAAAACCTGTTATTGGCTATACTTGAATACATAATCTTAGTATGCAATAATTGTATAACGCTGTTGGTTTTCTGAATAAATAAATAAATGTATCTTTCTTAATAACAGCCTATGTATTATTTCGATGTATAATCTATATTACTAGTCAAATATTTTAAGTTAAATATTTAAGCGAGAAGGCCTTACTATCATGCCTTGTACTATTATGACTATATTAAATTGTCTCTTTATTTGTCACAATATCTTATATAAAATAAAGTTATCAAACATTTTATAAATAAATCAGGCTTACCTCATTTTCGACCTGGCTCGACCTCACAACGCCGACAACCAAAATCGACAGTAGAATTACGTTTTTCATTTTATCGTTTTCAAAGTCTTTGCACCTCACAAACACCTAATGAAAATAAGTTTTCTTTTAACTTATTTGCGAATTGAAAACTGTGATACGCGAAAGTTAAAGAGCAAATGATGATTAACCACACACGCTACAGTTTTATATGGGCACGCATCAATGAGTTAGCGGTGTGAATTTCTAACTTAACTGTTATTGGGAATGTTTGTGTCTGTTTGTTTAGAACTAACATAGGTTTTTTATCAAAGGGATTAGCTGAATCTTCGGGACCAGAATGGTTAATTTTTGATTGGGTATTTTAAGGATGGTATGGGGATGGAGGAGAAAACGAATATGATAGTATTATGCTTATGAATTTCTGTTGTTTACGGTATAGATGTTATGAAATAATGCAAATTACATATATTACCCTATCTTAAAATGTAATTATTGTTAGATGCGATGCAAAAATAAAACGCTCCGGAGGGCCACTTTGCCAAAGGAGAGGAAGCGTTATCTATACCTAGATTGAAGTAAGCATAACTTAATGTCGATATTGAGACAGTAGTAAGAGATAGATCACACTGTATCTTTATAATGACAGATAGGATATTGAGAACGGCCGTAAGCGATTATAAGGGCATTATAACAATGCTCGGACAATATTAATAAGGAAAAGTCAAATTGAGCCATATATTAATTATTGTTTGAACTTCGTTATTTATCACAGTGTCTAGTCATAATGAATATTGTTATGTGATTGTTGGGCAATGTCATCCACTCTATTGCTTGATAGGACATTTTTCAAACAGTCCGGGCAATATGAATAATGTTCTTACTTGACGGACGATTTAGCGCAGTGGTCAAGAGCTTAAGCCGCTCCGCCCACTGAGTCTAATAGTCACGGGTTCGATTCCCGCACGGGACAAATCTTTGTGTGATCCACAATTATTTGTTCCGGTCTGGATATTTGTGTATGTGAATTTTCATGTTTGTAAACACACCCACGATACAGGAATAAATGCACGTGTAGGGCTTCGTTTAAAAAAAAAACTTACTCACTCTATCACCTGGTCACATACTGGGCCCATAAAGTTGCAGTACAAAATATCTTGTAAACAAAATAACATCTTGACTAAACACCTGCTCAAGTCACAAGAGGGCTGGTTTGTACCTAGACCAAAATAATAGTTTGGCCAACCAGCAGAGTTAGCATGGGCGGAAAGACTTTTCTTGCGTGGAAAAAACCGGTTGCCGGCCCCTGATTGAAGTCTTATACGTCACTCAAAACAGTCTTATCTATCAATCACTGCATATTATAAAACGAAGTGAGCCAGCCGTCTGTCCGTCTGTCTAACCGCGATAAACTCAATAACTATCGAACAGGTTCTCATACGGTTTTTACTAATGGACAGAGTGAATCAAGGAAGATTTATGTGTATAGTTCACCCGTGCGAAGCCGGTGCGGGTAGCTGGTACAATAAAATTCTTGAAAAGAGTTATCTTGCCTAACTTTTGTCATAGCACGTCATTCGTAAGTCGTAAGACAATACGGTTATCTCACGTCTACGCGACAAAATCTTAGTCTTTTTCAAGGGGACGTGAGTAAGATGACCTTTCATCAAATTCTATTGTGGAAAATTAAAAATCGGGATTCCAGAAAATTAACAAGAATATTGAGATAAACCAAAAATCTATTTTAATTTGCATTCAAAACATATACTGTTTATAAATTTGTTCAATTACTTAAAACTTTACATAACTACTTTTCTTTATTATGTCAATTGGAACAGTTTGCGTTTTAGGGATTGACACAATTCAATCTTTATCAATTGTTTTTAAAATTGTATAAAATCAATTATACAATTTTAAAAACAATTGATAAAGAGATCGACATCTCTTTATCAATATCATTTAATGGATCCGGTTAAAATACATGGTATGCTTAAAATCAAGAAATTATTAAATGAATACGTGGATGTGCCATCTTCACACATTGAAATATATATATCATAGATTTTTTTAAACAATAATTTATGTGCATGCAGATTTAAGTGATTTGACAGATGATTTTTCTAACGAAACCATTTATTTCTTATAAATAATGTAATTTTGTATTTTGTTTTTCTTTTTGCTCCCAAATGATTGTTATTAGAATCGACTTGTTCTTTATTACAAATTATCTTGATACGATTTTTCAATCGATTCTACATCATTTAATTTTATCATTACTACATTTCTAGAAACGTCAAATCCTAAAACGTCATGGGTAGGGACCCATGTCTCGTAAAGAGACAACATGAATTATTCCAGTGTCGTGGGTACATTTGCAAACATCAAAGTTACATACACGAATACCCAGACCGTAACAAATATTTGTGGTTCACACAAAGATTTGACCTATGCGGGGATCGAACCCGCGACTCCTTGGTCTAATGGGCGAAGCGGCTTAAGCTGTTAAATACTGGACGAACCCGTCTAGCTTGTGACGCCATCTGTGCTAGTCCTGTAAGACGGACGGTTCGGTACAGTGGTTAAGCTCAACTCGGTCAGCCCACTGGATTGAGTAGTCGCGGGTTCGTTTCACGCACGCGACAAAATTTTGTGTCTCCCACAAATTTTTATTTCAGCTTCGATGTTTTCCATATGTAAATGTCATGTTCGTAAATGTACCCATGATACATGAATAATTTTTAGTATGTGGCTACGTTACAGAAAAAAAAGGATTTTCTCATTAATCTATTCTGATTTATTCACGGCAATCTTGATGAAGCGACATTTTTAGTAATCTCTGAATAAAAGCCTCATTGAATCATCATTATTCGTTACGTTGTGGATTCCCAACAAAGAAATCAATTTTAAGGAAGGAAGGAAGGAAGGGGACCAAGTAGAGTGCCCTTCTAATGTAAAATCTGGCAGTTGCCAAAAGATTTGTGAGTGATGGACTGATATTCTATAAAAAAATAAGGAATAAAATCAAACTTTTTATACTATGCGAAAGTGGAAGGATATAGGCACCGGGGAAGACCTAGACTATCTTACCATGACCAAATAGACCGAGTGCTATCTCAAGGGCAAGTCAAGAGTCTCCGTAACCGGCGAGCGTGTATGACACGAACTTTGCGAGTGGAGGAAGCCAGAGAGGTATGTAAGGAAAGAATCTAAACCCCAAGGAAACTGGCGTGATGATATAGAGAGATAGATAGAAATAATTTGTTCTCGGTTTGTTTGCGCATGTAAATTTCATATTTGTAAACGCACCCACGGCACAGGAATAATTCTTAATGAGGAGCTACTTTTAAAAAAAAAAGTGTCGCTAAGTAAGTGGCTAGCACAATCGTGCTGTCCATGACTGCTGTCAGCTCTTCCCTCGTGCAGGTGAGGCATAAAGGGCACACCAGCAGGCGCAACTTAAGGCCGTATTGAAGAACAAAAATCGGTAGTGAATCTATCTTAATCATCACGCCAGATTGCAGTGTAGGCAGAGAGTACAGAGCTCCAACAGGTTCTTTCATTACATACCTCTCTGGCTTCCTCCACCCTCACGGTCGTCTCATACACGCTCGCCGGTTAGGGAGTCTCTTGACTTGTCCTTCAGATTATACTCTATCTATTTGGTCATGGTAAGATAGTCTAGGTCTTCCCCGGTACCTACATCCTTCCACATTCGCAATGTATACCTGTATTATCATTCTTTCTTCTAACATTCTTTCTATATGCCCGAACCAATGCATACCCTTTCTCATCTTTAAACCGATACTATGTTTCATACCTACTCGCTTTCTTACTACGCTGTTGCTAATAGATCAGTAGTAAATCTTTTAAAACTAAAATTTTAGTATAAAAACAGTTTTTAAAATTAGATTCTCGATTAATTTACGTTCTGTAATACATGTCTTAGTCTGTGACAGTCGCACCACAATCGCATGTTAAAGGGCATTGTCGATAATTGCCCTAGAACCAACAAACATTTGACCCATGCCACCATTATTTATCTATTTTATTAAAATAATGGCAAATATCTATAACCTCACGCCAGATCCCTTGTGGGGTAGGCAGAGAGTACAGAGTTCCAACAGGTTCTTTCCTTACATACCTCTCTGGCTTCCTCGACTCTCATAGTTCAAATATCATAATGGCAAATATCCGTATCTAACGGACAAGTTACAATCTTAAACGAATATTTCAAAGTATTGAAAGTATATATAGTTATAAGTATATATCATAGTTGCAGACATCTGCACTGAATGTCAATACACAATATACCTTCATAGGTATTAATGGCTACTGAATTATAACCTCAAAATCTAATACTTTTTGTGCAATATTGCTATTCTCCCGCTTGTCTGTTTAATAATAAATGCCTTGAGAGAATTTATGGGTGTTTTGAAATTATAACTATTTTTTCATTGATGTTGCTTCTGAGGCAAATCATGTATGGACGCAGAACAATGTCCTTTGGATCTATGCGGACAAGATTTGAATGAATATGGCAATTCTGATGAGACCTGAAGATAAAGAATGGAAAATATTTTTTTTAGGATACCATGATTATTCGGATTAAATTATCCACATTTTGTAAGCAGCGATGCTCTTGATTATCTAAAAAGGTACTCGCCTTTAGTATTTTTACAATAATCGTTAATTTCTAGGTAATTGTGATTCATAAGCTCTTCGATGACGCTAAGTCTGTTTTACTCCTTTAATCGCCTTTGCAACTTAGTAATTAGTGTTATTCAACTCTAGACCTTATGCACTTGGAATAGAATAACACCATTACTTTATTTGATACAGCTTCTAATGGATTAAAACTGTAATATTAAACTAAAGCCCTATTACATTGAAAGCCTAAGTATTAAATTCTTTAAGTGGTTAATAAGTTCATAAATCTACGCGAATATTACATATGAAATAAAACCAACCCAAAAATAATTTAAAAATACATTATTAAAAAGAGCTTTTATAACTAAAACACCACTCAGATTTCTTGTTTAGTTAAGAAGCTCCTACGGATTTCTTCCGGCTCCATCATAAGACCCTGGACACTATCCGTGTCTTAAGTACACGTCAAGTCAAATCCAACGAGTGCAGATACGGCGGGCTTATATTGATTCATCATAGTTGTATAGTACTAATCTGGTAGCGGCATCCAGATGAGAGTTCATATACTTTACATGTCAAAAAGGTTCAGAAAGCGTTCCTCAGGCATTTATATAAATGCATTTTTGGCAGCTATCCTTTTCGCGGTATCTAGGATAGTGGGACTATGTAGAAACATGGACCAAATTGTCACCTCAATGAAAATTCTTCGAGGGAAAACTGATGCCTCTAACCTGCATTATTATGCGTCGCAGAGTAGACACAACTTATTAGTTGTGTCTACTCTGCGCTCCTATTAACTACTGTCGAAAAGAACCATAGATTGTTTTCTGTTCCAACATGTAGAACAGTAGCGCGTGCTCGTTCGCCAATCAGGCAGACCTTCGCTGCACTGAACGCTCTCCTTGACGGCAGTCCTGGTTGTGATCTATTTGCGGATGCATGAAGTGATATTTTGTCCGAGTGTTTGAGGTATTGTGGGGACTGGAATGAATGAGCTTGTATATTGCACTTCCATACTTTTTATATATTTTTCATTATACTAACGTAAATGACGTACCTGCCGTGTTACTGTGGAAATTATTAAATAGAACTCATCAATGCCAATATTACAAGCCTAAACACGAGGGGGTTAGGTTGTATAATTTATATGCTCCTATGGCCACCACCCACTTCATCATCAGACCAGCTTTATTTCACCATATTATTGCATTGTCACCGAACTTACATACGTATGCCAAATTTCAGCTCAATTGGATACCCGATGCAAGTGTATGAATAATAGAACAAAAGATTTAAACTGGAAAGACAGACAGACGAACATTGTAAGTTAAATAAAAGCTTGTAAATAATGAAGTTTTTATCATAAATCCGTTCAGATTCTTAAGTAATATCTGAATAAAAGCCTCATTGAGTCTTCATTATTCGTTCCATTGTAAATTTCCAACAAAGAAATCAATTTGGCATCGAAGACGAACCAAGCAGAGTGCTCTTTTAATGCAAAATCTGGCGATTGCCAAAAGATTTGTGAGTAATGAACTGATATTCTATGAAAAATATCTATAAATAAGGAATAATAAATATTATCTTAGTCTCGTAGCGCTGTGCGACCGCGGTGTTCTTATCGATAACCAAGGTTAAGCAGCGTTTGACTCGGTCGGCCTGAGATGGGTGACCTTTTGTGGCATATTCAAGCATCTCCATGCTTCGGAAAGCACGCCGTTGGTTACGATTGAAAGTGGTAGTCGTTTAGCCGAGTTGAAAGCCTTATAGGCGGCTTAATAAGTTCCTATAGCAAGTGGCAACAAACCTGCCTGCACCAATCTGCGCTGTCCGCGGGATGGACTGTGACCTTATCTCTCTTACCTCGATTTGTGTGACCTTTGCCTAGCAGTGAATCAGTATGGGCTGATATAGTCAGCACTAATGCCAAAATGTGGGTTTACATTGTATCCCTCTGTCACCCCCGCTTGGAAAATCTATACATATTTAATGTTTATTCAACGTGTCCTCACACTTAGAACTAAATTTCTGAGTTGTAGGTGCGTTTACAAATATAAAATAAAAATTAACACCGTCACGCCTATATTCCCCAAGGGGGTGCAGAGATGTACTGATTACGTCCACTTTTCGCCAACGATGTTATATCCCATGTAATAGGGGGCGAGCCTATTGCCACATACCGAGCACAATTCCAGACTTCGGACTCATGCTGGGAAGTTTTCGTTAGAATTACTACATTTGTCCAACTTGGTCGTCCGAGGATTTGGACCCAGGACCTCTTGATCACAAAGCGATGCGCTTTGCCACTAGACCAACGAGGCAGTCACATAAAAATTATACACGTATATAGTCTATTCCAATCAAACTTTAAACTTTTTTTAAAACCATCACCATTTTTAGATGTATTAGGCCCGTATTACAGAATGTAATTCAGTCGTTTAAAAAACTGATTTTAGAGTTAAAATGTTAGTTTTAAGACTAGATTCAATCTGTCTTAAAACTAACATTTTATCAAGAAAGCAAGAAGTTCTGTTAGCAAGAAATCGACGTATTTGTCTATATCATCACGCCGGATCCCTTGCGGGGTAAGCAGAGAGTACAGTGTTCCAACAGGTTCTTTCCTTACATACCTCTCTGGCTTCCTCCACTCTCATAGTTGGTCTCATACACGCTCGCCGGTTACGGAGCCTCTTGACTTGTCCTTCAGATAAGACTCGGTCTTATCTTAAAGCTTAACTGAAACACTATACATACAAACTGAAATATATATTTGTGGTTAAAAATAGGCTTCATGCGGGAATAAAACCTAATCTACTCGATGCAGTGAGTTTAATATTCACATATTAGCATCCTGCGAAGTTTAAATTAAAAATTGTTTACCCGGTAAAATAAACTTTTGCCTACTGTCATAACCTGCATATGGTAAACAAAATAGCGACCGTATGAGTTAGTACAATACATTTATGAACTTTTGATATTAAAATATGAAAATGGATTTGCGAATAATTATTTCAGGCATTTATTTTCCATCTCCAGAAGGCTCGTTAAGCTGTTACTCTCAGCTGCCTTTAAATGTGGTAGTAGAAAACTAGAGTTACATGATTTAAGCAGTTTAGTGACAAACTTTCCATAGCAGTAGAAGTTTTGCGCCTGTGCTGGTAATTGTATTAGTGCATTTTTCATTTTTAAAAAGGTTTATATAATAATAATATTAGCCCTGTTAAGAAACTGCCCCACCGTTGGGCACGGGCCTCCTCTCAAACTGAGAGGGTTTAGGCCATAGTCCACCACGCTGGCCCAGTGCGGGTTGGCGAACTTCACACACCTTCGAGAAACTCGTAGGCATGTAAGTTTCCTCACGATGTTTTCCTTCACCGTTGAAGCAAGTGATAGTTAATTTTAATACGCACATGCTTTAGAAAAGACAGAGGTGCGTGCCTGGGTTTGGACCCGAGACCTCAGACTTTGCAGTCCAACATTCTAACCACTAGGCTATCACTGCTTTGCTTAAGAAATGTTTATGTAAGGGTTATTTAATACATTGTATTCACAAGATTCTTATCTTTATACATATCTTTCATAGCAATAAATCCTCATAGGCGGCTTGATAAGTTCTAACAGCAGGTGGCCACAAAACTGCCTCTACCAATCTGCACTGGGTCCGCGTGGTAGAGTATAACCTGATCTCTCTCACCTCTATTTGTGAGAGAAGGCCTTAGCCCAGCAGTGAGACACTTAGTATAGATATAGATATCATTATTTTTTTAACAAAATTGAGAGAACTATGAGAGTGGAGGAAGCTAGAGAGGTCTGTAAGGAAAGAACCTGTTGGAACTCTATACTCTCTGCCTACCCTGCAAGGGAACTGGCGTAATAATGAAGATAGATATTTTATTTCTTTTTCATAACAACTCTACTGTCTATTCTTCAAGAATCTTCTGTTATACGGACGTATTTCTGGGAGTTCGCCATAGTTACAGCATTATCACATACGTTATTATAACAAACTTCTAAAATACTTACATGTTACAGCTCGTGACTTTACATATGTTTTTTTTGTGTGCCTGCCTGTTCGTTTGTCGCATACATAATGTCGTCAATTACAGAGGCAAGTATTCGGTTGCGTGTTGCGTTGCTTTTACACGCGGCCTATTTACAAGATCATTGTTACTTGAAAGTAATTTTTTGGGGATCAGTACTTATTGTACTTAAAACGATAAGTTGGAAAATGCGCATTTAATATCCCCCTGCACGGACGTCATAGGGTAGCATTTGGGATTCCGAAATAAGAGAGGCAGGGGTCCTTACGTGGACACAACCCTGAGGAGGATGTGGCAGCATGGTGCGGCCATAACAGCTGTGGTATGTAGTTATACGTTCTATAGTCTATAGCTATATACCATAACAGGATACTGTAATAGCGTATCAACATATGAGGTACCAAAGCTGGTTGCATCCGTAGGATTTACTCTCTTCTTTCCTTACGTACCTCTCTGGCTTCCTCCACTCTCATAGTTCGTCTCATTTACACTCGCCGGTTACGGAGACTCTTGACTTGCCCTTTAGATAAGACACGGTCTATTTGGTCATGGTAAGATAGTCTAGGTCTTTCCCGGTACCTACATCTTTGCACTTTCGCAGTGTATATCTGTTTTGTCATTCGTTCGTCTGGAATTTTTTCTATATGCCCGAACCAACGGAGCATACCGTTTCTCCTTGCATGCCCCACCACTCTTAGCAGAGACAAACGCCAAGCGACCTAACTATGTTCTGCGGCATGTTCTGCGGAGTTGCCCTACGAGAAGACGGGTCTCTAGCCCGATCATACCAATTCGGAACAAGGTTTACCTTCATCTCTTTAGGCCATTTTAGAGTAAATAGATTAATACTGAGTCAGAAAGCCACATCTTCGGCTCCATTTGCTGATCAGTCCTGAATAAAAAATATGTAGAATTTTTGTTTTTCGCCAAGAAAAAATCTTCAGAAAATTTTTAGTCCTCTCTGGGGAGTACTTAGGTACCTATGTGAGACTTTTAAAGCACTAAAACTCAGGATGGCGCTCCTCGACTAGGTACTGCAGGTCCAAACTGTTGTACAAGGTGTATCATAAATAACCCAAGACCGCAGACACCCTGATTAGATAATCCCTTCACAAATTCCATGCGAAAACCATAAAATTTTTAACCCTTTTTATTCACTTTTATACCCCAATTAACAATAGAACTTGTATGTGTATCTGTGCAAATTGAGAAATACGTTTTATAAAGGCATTTGAAATCTCCGTGTTGCTTTGAATCAAGAATAAATTTAGTTTATTATAGCGCACTTAGGCAGTAACAGCAATTGAAAAAAATATATACATTAAAAACAGATGGAATCAATTCAGTTATCGATTTAGAACAAACTACTTTCAGGTCTTGTGTTTATTATGTTACACCTTGTATATGAACGCATCGAGGCCTATCTCTTGTGCCCCACACTGTCATGACCTGTAACGACTCGCACGATCGTCCCCCTCGAGATCGACACATGATATATGTACCTATTGTAATTATTTTACACGAAACTCTTTAGAATTTTACTCTATAATAATTTAATTGGTTACGGTGTATCTAAATAAGACATTACTCCGGATCTACGTTGTTAACTCAGTATTAGTAACCAAAACATTACAATCTATACACATAAAAAATAATATATGTCGGCGAGTAGGTTTTTGGGATGCCCGTTTCAAGTCTGGTCACGGTGAAAAGTGGATTTATATTTGTTTTCATAATCATCTGCATGATGGCCAAATATGAAGGAAATCTCGATATAACACTAGAGTCTTATCCCGTATACTGATCTTCCTTGATATCCGAGGACATGCAATGCAGTGAGATTAGCGATACGTCTGACCGCTTGGCTCGTTGCCAATCTAATGACAACGCAGCGCCGTCCGCCATCTTACATCGACTATCTGTAATCGGTAAATCGTCATCTGACAGTTGTTATTTGTCGTCGCTTCACAACTCCACACATTCAAGCAATTATTAAAGGCATAGAGTATGTCTATAGACAAGATTAAAAAGTTACTAAAATGAAAATAACTGCCTGACTTCTGCTTGAAATTCAATGCACTGTGATTTTCAAATAATAGGATACGACATCAATATTATTTCGGGGGCCTTCACATTGCATTTTAGGACTAAAAAGTTGCACATTTAATCTAATTTTTAAGTAGCAGAATTTAGACGAATAAAATGATTCGAGTTTAAATTTTTCGTACGGAACCATAGATATTAGGCCTCTATCTTACCATTTTTTTCTAGCGATTTCCCCCGATGTAATGTTGCGTTTATTATTCATTCTGCCAGTAGAAGTCTCTCATTCATTTTCAACGATCCTATGTTTATTTATATGTAAGACAATCGGATTTCTATGTTGATTGATGTGAGGTGTCAGTTTTTTGATAAGATTTCGTTACTATTTACATTTTAGTTTTTTTAATGGTGCAAGGGATCTGACGACATAAATAAAGATTTATTTATATCGCCTTACGGACTCCTTCCTCCACTCCATAGTTTGTCTCATACACGCTCGCCGGTTACAGACTCTAGACTTGCCTTTCAGATCAGACACGGTCTATTTGGTCATGGTAAGATAGTCTAGATATTTTCCTAAATCCTTCCACTTTTGAATTGTATATGTGATTTTTCATTCTCTCTTCCGACATTCTCACTATATGCTAGAATCACTGGAGGATATCTTTTCTCATCTTTGCACCGAGCTGTAGATCATACATACATGCTTCCTTACTACGCTGTTGCTATTGTCAACATGATAGGTCAATAATGTTTTTTTAATTAAGATAATTACTGTTGTAATGCTCTTTAGATCTTTTAAATTTATCTTTACAAATCTGTTGTTCATATAATTTATAACTTTTACGAAGTTCCTCGTTCTTTCTTTGAAGAGAAGTAGCCCCACTCTAAGAACTGTTCATGTCGAAGGTGCGTTTACAAAAATGAAATTTACATACGACTCATCCGGACCATAACCTATTTATTTATTTGAGGACTACCAACTGAGTTTACAATATTAAATTAAAATTATTCATTATATATATAGACCTTATTCTATTTGCAACTGTGATAATAGGTAATCACAGCATGTACCAACCATATTTTTGTGGGTCACATAAAATTTGTCTCGTGCAGGATCGAACTTGAGACTACTTGATCCGGTAGGTAGACCCGTTGAAGCTACTACAAAGCCGTCGTTCATTTTAGAATACTAGTACTAATAATGTACTTCCTTACTTACTGTAAGGAAATAACCTGTTGGAACTCTGTACTCTCCGCCTACCCCGCGAGGAAGCTGGCGCTATGATATAGATAAATAGATAGATAGTACTAATAATGTTCAGCGACATATGTATATGCGATACGGTTTATAGCGCTTTTGGCAATAAATGTGATAATTGACTATAGTTGTTGAATTCACCGCTCATCTTCATCTCTCTAAGACTCATCTCAAAGATAACCTCTAAAATTTCTTCTCACGAAAATATTCCAAAAAATCCTTAACATCGAAATCATAAAAGCTTTACAAATGCCTGATTCCACTTCAAAATGGCTGAGCACAGATCTTTATAGGTCGTTAAAAGGCAAGGTTTTCAGTGAAATGTCTAGGCAGATTATTATAGGACAGTAAACACGCACGTTATTAGTGAGACTGGTATCAGGTTGAATACCGACGAACAATAAGCACTCCACGATGTTCTCGAATGGAAAAGCTTTTACGTTTCAACTGGGGACATACGGCCGTGTACTTTGACGAGCGATACAATAAATGCATAAATAGAAAGGAATATATATTCTTCAAACCGGGGTTAAATCAGAATCAGGAATCCTAGGTCGGACAAATGTAGTTTTTCTATCAAAAAATCCCAGTATCAGTCCAGAGTCAGAATTTGTGCGCGGTATATGGCAATACGCTCGCTCGCTATTACATTGTCCTAACACCGCCGGCGAAAAGTGGGTGCACACAATACACCTCTGCCAACCTGCTTAGGGAGTATAGGCGTGACGGTGTATGGGAGAACAATGTAGGTTGATCATCAGGTGGGTCTAAGTCAAAATACACAAATTATACTAACCGTTACATACTAACGGTAAAAACCATTATGTTAAATTAATAGAAGGAAGAGAGGGAATGTTAACTAGTAACAGTTGAAAAATTGTCATTCTTCAAGTAGTGCTGGAATAACATCTATTCAAGTTATCTTCTATTGAATAATAAGCTTGCTTTCAAAGTGTGCGTTTAACACAAGCTTTGAACTAAGTATAGTGACGTCAACTGGAATTTTGTTATAAAATCTAACACAGTGCCCCATGAAAGACGTATGAATTTTTGACAGAACAAAATGCGGTTGATCTAATTCATTAAAGAGATTTTATTTTTTCCTAGGATATATAACGTTTTCATAAATAATGGCAAAGATGTACTGTACACCCGATAAATAGGACTGACGATGTTAAGTCCCACTGTAATAGGGGTTAGCCTATTGCCGTTATAAACTCACACTCATCATATTTTATATAAACCTTGCGGGGGCATTACAGTTACAATAATATTTTTATCTTTTTCTTTAAAATTAATTATTTATTTTACAAAATAATGTAAAATAGTACGTTTACAAAAAGTTATAGCACCTCTAGTCTGTCCCAATCAAACTTTAAATTTTACAAATAAACCATCACCATTTTTAGATGTTATAGTTGTGATTGTAATCTATAACAAGAGTTATTATCATGAGGACGACGTATTTCCAAAGTCATCAAAATTAATTGCAGAAAACAAGTGAAAAAATTGTTACAGTTTAATTGGAATAGACTATATGATAATATTTTATGTAGCCAAACAAAAAAACCGTGTGTATCAAAGTATTACCATTGAGACAGAATACATAATTTTAAATCTACTGCGAATGAATGAAGAATGTAGCGGGCGAGCTTTTATAACGGTTTGTGTTCAAATTTTAACGTAATGAATAATTTTAAAAGCAAAACACAGACTTGCAATATATGCTTTGTACATTTGTGAGTCTAAAATTTGAAAACTCTTATCTGTAATGACACCTGCAAGATACTGGATACACTATACAGATCATCAACGTAGATGATTGGACCGCCATTTTGAATTACAAATTTGTTGATAGTGACCAAGATATTTGTAACCACGTGTCCTAAAAATTCAATAGATGATTTTTCTATTTATCTATATCACCACGCCAGATCCCTTGCGCAGTAGGCAGAGAGTACAGAGTTCAGGGTTTAACAGTTTCTTTCCGTACATACCTCTGTTTTCCTCCACTCTCATATTTCGCCTCATACACGTTCGCCGGTAACGGAGACTCTTGACTTGTCCTTCAGATAAGACTCGGTCTATTTGGTCGTGGTAAGATAGTCTAGGTCTTCCCCGGTGCCTACATCCTTCCACTTTCGCATTTTATTGTTGATTTATACAAGCTTTTATTTAACTTACACTGTTCGTATGTATGTGTGTCTATCTTCCCGGTCCATTTTTAAAGTACTTGCGTTTATCTGATTGAGCTGAATTTTGGCATACATATATGAGTTTGATGACAATGCAAAAGTATGGTTCTGTGGAGCTGGTCTGATATAGGAGTCGGAAGGTGGCCATGGTAACATGTTAACTACATATCATAACCACCTCGTATTTATGCTTGTTAGATTGGTATTGACAAGTGCTATCCGACCGGATGTTCAGGGTCTGATAAAGGGGAAAGGTGGTAAAGGGAACCTACCAAATACTCAATGTAACCCCGCCGTGTTTTGGCTCATTGGATTTGTCTTGACGAGTTTTGTAGACTCGGATAGTGTCTAGGGCCTAATGATGGAGCCGAAGGGTGGCCAACAGAACTACTCAACATAACTAAATCTTTTTTGAATATTAGTTTTCTTAATCTATAATGTCTCACTGCGGGGCAAAGTTCTTCTCCATTATTTTCCAAGCTGATCTATGATTAGCAATAGGTTGGTCATGAGTGATAAATGGACTAAAGTTGTCATGACCTACGGCTTTGTCCAATGGTTAATGATCTTATAGTCGCGGGTTTGAACTCGCACCGGATATATCTTTATGTAGCCCATAGATAATTGTTACAGCCGGCACCCACGATTCAGGAATAAATCTTAGTGTCATCATCTCAGCCTATACTTGTCCACTGCTGAACATAGGCCTCCCCAATCGCTTTCCAGCGTAACCGGTCCGATGCCACCTGCATCCAACGACTTCCTGCGATTTTCACAAGATCGTCGGTCCATCTGGCAGGTGGTCGTCCCACGCTGCGCTTGCCAATACGTGGTCTCCACTCTAGAATCTTTCTGCCCCAACGCCCGTCCGATCTTCGCGCTATGTGGCCCGCCCATTGCCACTTCAGCTTGCTAATCTTAACGGCTATGTCGGTGACCTTGGTTCTTCTACGAATCTCTTCATTCCTGATTCGATCGCGTAGAGAAACGCCGAGCATAGCTCTCTCCATAGCTCGCTGAGCAACTCTGAGCTTTTTTATGAGACCTATTGTAAGAGACCACGTCTCTGATCCATATATCATCACTGGTAACACACATTGACTAAAAACTTTAGTCTTAAGGCACTGAGGTATTTTGGATGAGAAGATGTTGCGCAGTTTCCCGAACGCTGCCCAGCCGAGTTGGATTCGTCGATTGACCTCTCTCTCAAAGTTGGACCTACCTAACCGGACTACCTGTCCCAGGTAAATGTATTCGTCGACAACTTCAAGAGTAGAGTTCCCAACGGTGAGTGCGGTGGGTACGACATGGACTTTAGACATTATTTTCGTTTTGTCCATGTTCATTTTAAGACCCACTTGTTGAGATACTCTGTTGAGGTCACCGAGCATTCGTCCTAGATCTTCCAGCGACTAGTGTGAATTAAAAAAATTTTAATTTAAAAAGTCCTTTTTAATTTTAATTATTAAAAGATTTCCAGTCCAGAGAAGGATTAAATAAAACACTTTTCTTAAGACTCTTTTATTATACTTAAAAACCTCGCAGTGAATTCCTTTACCTACGGTTTTCGCAAAACCTCTAGTTATTTGCCTCATATTCCATACCATTATTTCCATAAATCATCTATCTATCTATCTATATCATCACGCCAGATCCCTTACGGGGTAGGCAGAGGGTACAGAGTTCCATAAGTCATAATACGAAAATACCCATTCACCTGTCTAGTATGCTTAAGTAATACTTAAGACGAGCTTACTTATGTGGTTTATATCGTATCATTTACTTACAGCGAGTTGATAACAAGATACGACTTGCTATTGCTTTATTAGTAGGCGTTTGATCTGATTCGTATAGTCACGCCAGATCCCATGCAGGGTAGGCAGAAATTACAGAGTTCCAGCAGGTTCTTTCCTTTCAAACCTATCGAGCTCCCTCCACTCTCATAGTTCGTCTCATACTTGCTCGCCAGGTACGGAGACTCTCGGTTCGTATGGTAAAGAAAACAATATAATGAATCAGTCTAGACTGACCCACTGCTGGGCAAATTTTTTTGCAATGGGCAATTTTTATAAATCAAAGCGAGAGAGATTAGGTCTTACTCCACCACGCGGATTGATGGAGACAGGTTTGTGGCCATGTTAGAACTTATCAAACCCCTTATAAGATATCCAGACTCGACTTAACAATTATCATATTAGGTAGCAGCCGGGACCAACAGCGTAACATGTCATCAGAAACTGTTGGCATGCCATCAAGTTGTCACAAATGGTCATTAATCGCAGACCAATCTGCGTAGTAGAGTATGAACAGTAGGCCATACTCTACAATGGGGATAATGGGAATAATACAATTTGATGGAGGATGTATCTGTAGTTTTGTCCGACTTCAAAAAGGATGTTTTTTATTCTATATATGCTGCGATGCGCTTTGCCACTAGACCGACGAGGCAGTCAAAAAAGTATAAATAGGTATCTATATAGTTATAGACATCGGGGTATATATATATAGGTAACGAGTAGATACCTGATTGGTACTAGATAAAAACCTTGTATACGACCGCACGATAAAACTTTACGAGTGGTACTTAATTTTAAAGTGAAGTAACACCAGTTTTACGGTATAGGTAGTGTGATTACTAGAAGTGGGTGTTACGATAAAGCACCCAAAGGCTAGCTTAAAGGGTGGTAAGATAGAATTAACACTGAGTATACTTAATTCCGAGTCGCCTGGGCCAAAATTCTAGTAATAAAACCCCGCTGAAACTCTTACGCTTTCTTTCTTTTCTTTTTAGGGTTCCGGGAACCCTTATAGGATCACTTCGTTGTCCGTCTGTCTAAAGTTTATCGCCCCTTTTTCACAGGAACGGCTAAAAGTATTAAGTTCAAATTTATTTCAAATACGAAGGTCTATGTTCCCCTAGTAGTGTCAAAAAATAAAGGTTCTAAGTTAACCCAAACAAAAGATAGAGGGCGGGTCAATAAGTCCGCGACTTTTTGAATTTCCCCCCTCTTAATTGAAATGGCAACACTGTTTCTGTCAACAGGCAACTGTCAGTTGACTCCTGTCAAAATTTAAATAAGCTGCGTCATTTAGTTTGTGTTTGGCAGCCGTTGATAGCAGACTACCGCGCGTTTTGAGAAGAAAATGGAAAAATTTATTAATCATTATTTTTTGCGGAAAAAAAACCATCACTCAACCAAGGCTAAGCTTGATAAATATTATGGGGACTCTGCACCATCTATTTCCATGGTAAAGAAGTGGTTTACTGAATTTCGATGTGGCCGTACAAGCACGGAAGATGCCGAACGTTCTGGACGCCCAGTTGAGGTCTCTACATCCGAAACAATTGAAAAAAATCACGATATGGTTTTAGCCGATCGGAGATTGAACGTGAGAGAGATTGTGGAAGCCATAGGCATCTCACATGGCTCAGTGGTTTCAATTTTGAATGATCACTTGGGTATGACAAAGCTTTTCGCAAGATGGGTGCCGCGTTTGCTCACAATCGACCACAAACGCAACCGTGTGGCAATTTTGCAGGAATGTTTGGCGTTGTTCAGCCGCAATATGGACGAGTTTTTGCACCGTTTCGTAACCGTGGACGAAACATGGATCCACCACAACACACCGGATACCAAACAGCAGTCAAAACAGTGGGTTTCTCGGGGTGAATCGGCGCCAAAGAAGGCAAAGGTGCGTTTGTCAGCCAATAAAGTCATAGCGACCATTTTTTGGGGTGCACGAGGTATAATCCGCATTGACTACCTTCAAAAGGGGAAAGCAATCAATGGCGAATATGATACTAACTTATTGGGTCGATTCAATGAGGAATTGAAAAAAAAACACATGTGCAGTTTCCATGGCAAAAATCCATGAATTGCTCCCTCATCCACCCTATTCTCCAGATTTAGCCCCGAGTGACTATTTCTTGTTCCCAAACTTGAAGAAATGGCTCGGCGGAAAGAGGTTTGACTCTAACGACGAAATCATCTCACAAACAAATGCCTATTTTGATGACCTCGACAAATCATATTTTTCGGAAGGGATATCGGAGAAACGTTGGACTAACTGTATAGAACTCAGAACAGACTATGTTGAAAAATAAAATAACTTTTTATCTAAAAACATGTGTTTCATTCAAAAAGTCACGGACTTATTGACCCGCCTTAGTATGGCCATCTAAAGCCACTCATCAGAAATTATATGGCACTTCCCGTTGTCCTAGAATCATGGGATTTGGCAAAGAGCAAGGTTTGAAAGTACAAGTAAAGGAAAATATCCGAAAATTGGTATTTATTAAAATAAATTGACATGCCTAAACCATAGTCCAGTCATTTCGACACTTGCCTATAGTGCCCGAAGGCCACCCGAAAGCTCACAAACGTAGTTCGGTTTTGTCCCTAGTTTCGGCTGGATTTCTGCCTAAACTGAAACTAAAATTTTGCTCTGAAACCGGTAGAGTAGATTTGTTCTTGTATACTACGGGTGACGCCAAAGAAATATGAAAACAAGGTAACCGCCATTTCGCACTAAAGTTCAAAATTATCATACACCTCCTCTTTTCATGCCGTCGCGGAGGAAAAGAAAAACGAAAAAACATTTATTAAAAGAACGAGTAAAAGAAGAGATGGGGGTGCGTTGACAAAAATTAAATTAAAATATACCAAACACACAGACCGAAATAAAGCCGAAATAAAGCACATATAGTGTTCATCGATTTGAACCCCGCATGAGCTAAATGCTCATGCGGGGTTCAAATCGACGAACACTCGATCCGTCCCGAAGCAGAGTACATTTATCTGTGTATCTATTTTTATCATCATGCCAGAGTATTTTATTTATTTTGTTAGGTTTACCAACAGTTATTACAATTATACTAGGTATAATATACAAATATTGTTCATGACCAAATAGACCGGATCTTATCTGAAGGACAAGTCAGGAGACTCCATAACCGGCGAGAGTGTATGAGACGAACTATGAGAGTAGAGGAAGCCAGGGAGGTATGTAAGGAAAGAACCTGTTGGAACTCTGTACTCTCTGCCTACCCCGTAAGAGATCTGGCGTGATGATATAGATAGATAGTTCTTCTTGGGTCTAATGCACAACTAATTACAGGTTAACACAGCTGGCAACGTTAGCGTCTTATCGTACCGTATCCTATATCTAGTGTAAATACCAAAAACAAAGAGAAAAATAGACATTTTTATTGTTCCTTGACAGTTTAACTAACTATCGACTAATCGACTATGGATAACTATATTATACTGTATACTATCTGCCAACTTTCAATACAAAGTTTCGAAAACTGGTCAGATATTGAGCGAAAATATTTAGTTTAGGATTGTTGTTACGAAGCCTGCACAAGCGAGGTATCGGCGAATTTGAACCAAGGGCAGTTCTACAAAATGGTGGCGCAAGTCTGATGATGTATCGGGGACACTACGAGGCACATTTAAAGGGATTTTTGCAATAGCTCAGGACATTTTATGTTGTTTCTTAATTGTTCGTATAGGAATTGTAGATCAAGTAAATCTCTTCATGTAGAAAGTGAGTTTATATTGAAATAACAGAGCCGCTAATGAGCGGCACATTTCTTACAAATCTTTCAGGCACCTTTTCTATAATGATAAGAAAGGTGCCTAAAGGCTTGTCCTGGCAATCGTGCTAAATTCCACAGAAACCGTTTCTGTTCCCTTCCTATTCTAAGATTATGCGTAGCACAGGGGGCATACTATGGTACATAACTCCAAAGTCCTATAGAACAAAGTCACATATGCCAAACAAAATAAATGCCATTTGCAACTTTGTGCCCGTCGATAAGGTCATTTATGCCTTTAATATAAATACCGGATTATAGGACTTTGTTTGGACACGTCAATATATACATAAATGGATTAAATTCAAGCTTAAACCACAAGTCCCTCAGTGTAAAAGTTCAAAGCGCTGAAATATGAGCAATGTCCATCTTGGTTCATATACCCACTACAATATGTCTCAAGTGGACCACTGGGTAGTGTTGTGTGCGATTCCCGGGATCCCGGGATTTATGTATTTCCCGGGAACAGCTTAGAATACTTTTCCATCGGGGTAATGCCCTCATATAAGCGATTTAAAATATAGAAGGCCTTTATTACGAAGACTTGAAGATATATAATTATAAATAGGTATGGAAATATATAAAAAGTGCATATTTCATGCGAAGAATCTAGGGTTATGAAAAATGAAGGTACTTTGGCTTTTAAGCCAACTTAATAATTTAGTATTGAAAGCGTTCATTACATTGAAATAAAAAACCTTCCTCCCTCCTATATTACGTTGTGGTAGTGGTCTAGCTGACGGAAACAAGCTCCTCGGTTCGAACTGTATTTCTGTTAGAGTGTTATAATAATTATTTGGGATCTATTCCTAAAATGCTATATTAGAGTAAAATAATCAGTGCCAATGAATTTCCCTGAAATTAAATAATTACAGTTCAATTTGATTGTTCGGTTTTTTAATTAATATATTTAAAAAAATTGATCAAAAATATATACCGTGTCATAAAGTCACAAGTGCATTTTTTTTAAATAAATATTTTTGTTTAGTTTTTTTTAACATAATTTCCTTTGTACTTTTTTTTAAATTAGTTCCACACTAGGATTTATTCCTGTGTCATAGATGCGTTTACGAACATGAAAATTCACATACACAAATATCCAGACCGAAACAAATATTTGTGGGTCATACAAACATTTGTCTCGTGCGGGAATCGAACCCGCGACTAATCTACCTAGTGGGCGGAGCGGCGTAAGCTATTAACCACTGCGCTAAATCGTCCGTCAAATTCCAATCCAATCAAAAAAAATCCAAACTCGCGCTATCCCATCACCATTGTACTTACTTTATAACTGCGTTGGTCTCGAGTGTCGAGGATCCTCAGTTACGAGCTGAGAGCAGCGAATTGTGGCTTTATGGGCCATAATATACTTTTTGTACCTCTGTATATCACCTCGCTAGACCCCTTGCGGGGTAGGTAGAGAGTACAAAGTTCCAACAGGTTCTTTCCAACCTCTCTGGCTTCTTTCACTATCATTTTGTTACGACTTCAATACACCCCGATATCTCGTAAGCCCCTTATCGGGGAATGTTAATTTTAAAATGCATCACTTAGGTCCCCAAGCGATCTATCCAGATAGATCTCGAATCCGCGCTTAAGTGCTGAAACGTCTAGAAGGTTCCACCTCTTTAATTATAGCCGGCGCGCGGTCGCGGTATACAAGTACCTATTCATTCCCGTACAAATAGGTTTGTAATAATAATACCGCTTTGTGGGTCGCGCCGGCAACGTTCGATGTACTTCTATCAATGTACTTAGAGGGTTCGCATCCGTTCTAGAACTTTCATACGAGTATAAAAGGAACACACAGCGCGGGGACAGACGTAGTTCACGCCTATATTAAAAAGGCGACAACTCGACACTTCGCTAACGCATCTTCCCATGCGAATCGTAGCCGCTACCGACTACGAACCCATCCCCAGCCACCGCTACCGCCAGCCGCGACATGTTCTCACCAATCCCCCCGATTTTCTGACATCGCTTCTTTTCGCTCCGGATACGGACGTCGACGACTAAGTCGTAGATCCCCTCCCCCCGTAGCGATTGCCAAACTCGAGGCGCCCTCAAGTAGTCGCCCCTTGCCCTTCTGGCTCGAGCGTAGTGGTTGCACGCTCACCCTTAAGTCTGGTGAAGCTGTAAAAGCCTCACGGACAACAGCGTATATCACTCAAACACACACACGGGACGGATACAGTCTCTTCTCGGAAGCGATAGTGATCAAATCAGAGAACAAGCGATCTAAGTGGAATACACCGGCGACTTTAGCAACGATATACGGATACTACGAGTGACTCAGCGACTTGGAAGCAGTAGTACTAGTGTGTGATTAGTTCGCGTGTGTATTTGCATTCGACGTACTGTTTTGTGTGTACAGCGCCTCATAAAGTACTTCGCTCGTATTAGGCATTTAATTACCCTGCAAACGTAACAATATTATGTACTAGTTTCTGCCCGCGACTTTATCTGCGTGGACATAGACAGGACCCATACATTTTTCCGGGATAAAAGTAACCTATTTAACACATAGGATATAAGAATCCAGGTAATTAACTATATGTGTGCCAAATTTCATCCGAAGCCTTTCAGTCGTTTTTGCGTGATTGATTACTACGTAAAACGTTACCAAACATCTAAACATACAAACTTTCAGTTTTATTAGTAGGTTAGTAGGATTTTTTACTATTTGAATCAGGCCGAGAGTGTCAGTTCTTTTCTTACAGACCTTTCAAGCTTGCTCCATTTTCTATAGATATATTTTTCGATTCTGGTTTTTCATTCATGTTGTGTATCGCTTCGTTGGTCTAGTGGTGTACAGTGTAGCTGGTGATCACGAGGGCCTAGGTTGAAATCCCACGTCTGACAAAGTACTTTAACTATTGAGAAAATCTCAGTACCGGATCTGTGTCTGGAGTGGTGTAGTATAACTGAAAAACGATGTCGAAGTATAATTTTTCTATGGAAAAAATCTCAGTATCAATCCTGAATCTAGAATTAAGCCGGCCCCGATATAATAGCAAAGACTCGCCGATATTGCATACCAATGTAATAGAGGCGAGTATATTCCTATTATACAAGGTGTAACATAATAAACGCAAGACCTCAGACACCCCGATTAGAGAATTGCTTCATGAATTCCAAACAAAAACCAAATTTTCCAATTTAAAGTTTTGTACCCTTTTTAAACCACTTTTATACCCCAATTAACAATGAAACTTGTACGTGTATGTGCATTTTGGGAAATACGTTTTAGGAATGCATTTGGAATGTTCTTCTTGCTATAAATCAAGAATAAATTAACTTTTTTATAGCGCACTGGAGGAGTAAAAGCATTTTTGCAAATTTAAAAAAAAATTAAGATTCATTAAAAATAGTTGGAATCAATTCAGTTACCGATTTAGACAAACAACTTTCAGGTCTTGCGTTTGTTATGTTACATCTTGTATATAGATCCCAACCTAACATAGTCGGCGTTGTGAGCGTTCACGGTACACCTCAGCAACCTCGCTTGAGGAATACAGGTGTGATGGTACTTATTGTTCTTAACCTGCATAAGTATACCATTTGTGGTAGTGTGGCATTCATAGTGCTGTGATACTAAAGTGCTCTGCTGATTATCAAGGTTAAAGAGCCGTAATGTGTGACGCACCGCCCTAGTATATAACAAGTGGTGATGCGGGATGAAGGACCTAAACTTGGTATGGAAGGTGAAAGTCGCTGGTAAGTCTTGCTTGAATGAGACCAAACTTATGGCGACTGCGGTTGGAGAATATGGATGATGCGGGTGAACTGTAATGGGATGCGGCGTGCGGGGATGCGAATAGCCTAGAAGTGGCTGAAGAGTATGCGATGCGAAAGGAAATAAAAGGTTCTTACAGTGGAAGATGCCAGAGAGAAGGAGCCAGGAGGAACTCTATTTGGATCGACCTAACTCTATTTGGATCGACCTAACTCTATTTTGTATTTTTTTATTGTTTACTATTGTTTTTATTAATTATTCGTAATATACTTTATTTTCCACATTAGTATTCAACAACTACATCTACATTTACTCTGATAAGCTGTTTGTATTTCTTTTTCTTTTTATTGTAATTGCGCGCAGCTACGATCTCAGCTTGAACTGGTATACACGGAAGACCAGCGTCGTGGCACTTGAGTTGCCCCGGCATTATGCTGAGTGTCTACCATTTCAGTGCCACATTTAATTGTTATTTTATTTTATATTATTTGCTGTGTATTTTGTGTCACTGAATAAACGTTTTTCTTTCTTCTTTCTTTCTTTCAAACGACAATTAAAGCATATGCTACGTGCATATGCTTTGATGCCGGTCAGTCAAGTCCCCAGCTCCACGCAATGCAAGCGGGCGGTGGCTATGCAGACAGCACGAAGAACGACGCACTCACTCACAGCATAAGCGTTTAAGTGGGATTAGAGCGTCTCACGAGAAGACGTGGACAAATTCAAAATGCGGTGACCGTTGTAACCAAACCGATGCGCTCGGTCGGTAGTAGATAGTTGTGACAGCCCTTTTGCGACTGATTTTATTTCGTTCTCGAACTTGATTCAGCGATCGGGTCACTAGGCGTGCTAGCGCCCCCCGTGGAGCCAATACAACATCACGGTTCGCACATGATGCCCTAGAAGGCGCATTTGAAAGTTCTAGCGTGCAAAAAACGGCCTAAACAATAAGGTTGCTTGTAAGATCAACGAACAGCGTTTCCTGTCCGGTGAAGCTGTAAAGGCCTCGCGGCCAACAGATCATTCACACACACGATCAACGAACAGTATTTTAAATGCACAATTAAGACCTTTCTTTCAAGCCAGAGAGGTCTGCAAGGAAAGTACCTGTAGCAACTCTGTACTCTCTGCCTACTCCGCAAGGGATCTCGCGTGATGATATAGATCGATAGATGGAAGACCTTTTATAAATACACACAATTGCCCAACACCGCACATCGTTGCACATTATTTGACTCGGTCAATCTGAGACAGACGATTTAGCGCAGTGGTTAAGAGCTTAAGTCGCTCCACCTACTGTGTCTACCACCTACTGTGTCTACCACCTACTGTGTCACCTAATAGTCGCGGGTTCGATTCCCGCACGAGACAAATCTTTGTGTGCCCCACAATTATTTGTTCCGGTCTGGGTATTTGTGTATGTGAATTTTCATTTTTGTAAACGCACCCACGACACAGGAATTAATCCTAGTGTGGGGCTAGGATTAAAAAAAAAAAAAGATGGGTGACCGTTTATCCCGTTTCTCTGTACTTAAGGATCCATGTAAAGCCATTGTGTATTCATAATGTTTTTCACATAGGATGGGTAGCGACAGTTTTAATTGCCAAACGAAATTAATATTTAATTCAATGGTGTTAAGGCATAAAAAATTAAAGAAACGGGTCATGCCTCTTATTGCCATTGAATAAAGTATAATTTTCTTTGACACTTACATGATAAACACTATAACACGAAATACCTATTATGAAGTGATTTAATAATATTACTGCCTCGTTGGTCTAGTGGCAAAGCGCATCGCTTTGTGATCACGAGGTCCTGGGTTCAAATCCTAGGTCGGACAAGTGTAGTTTTTCTAACGAAAACTTCCCATTACGAGTCCGGAGTCTGGCATTGTGCCCGGTATATGGCAATAGGCTCGCCCCCTATTACATGGGACCTAACATCGTCGGCGAAACGTGGGTGTACTCAGTACACCTCTGCTACCCCCGCTGGAGAAAACAAGTGCGACGGTGTTCTTTTTATTTAATAATAAAAATAAGTATGTTCCTTTATTAAATTTTATTAACATAAAACTTTTGGGTTAATTAGCACTACATATTAATAAATAAATAATTTATGATTAGGCTTATTGTACTAATGCAATAAATAATAAGTTTTTATAAATTAAATGCAACCAAATTGTATCATAACTGTTCACTATCTACACATTTACAATTATTTATTATTTATACGTCATAAATAATAAATTAAGGGTACGAAAAAATCAGATTTTTTAAAATGTTATTAAACTAAAGTCCGGTATTACAAAACGTAAATCAGTAATGAATGTAGTTTTCAATAATAATTTTTGTACTAAAACGTTAGTTTTAAAACTAGATTCACGACTGACTTTAGTTCTGTAATACGGGCCTTATTACCTATAATGTTTCTGCTTCACATGTCATAACGCGGTAATTAACACGCTAAGAAATACAGATAGTTTAATGTGGTAATTATGATGCGGCGCCGCGCATTTTTTAGCGCCTTGTTATGAAGCACATTTTGATTTACATGAATTTGATATTAAACATAAAACTTTTTTTCGTATTATATCACACTCGAAACGTCGTTACTTAAAAATCTAAGTGAAACTGCGATAAATCTCTAAAAATAATTTACGGGATCTTACGAGACTTAACAAAAAAAAATACGGATTTTACTGAACTTATCAAACCACAGCCCCAGGAGCAGTAATATAGGAAGGGGCCTGAGTTGGCCTATGTTTCATCAGGTTATAGGCCCTGTTAGAGGCCCAGTCCTTCCCGTAGCCGCCTCCAGAGGAATACGCGTAGTTACTTCCGTAATCGGCACTGTAGTCGTTCGCGTCACTGCTTCCGAAGTACGAATAGTGCGTCATCGGCTGGTGGTGCTGAAATTGAAAATTGAACGTTAGTTATAAATACTTAGGGTTTATTATTGTATGATAAAATATAAAAAAGGTCACATCTTCTGAAGTACGAATAGTGGTGACGCTGCAATGTAAATTCAACTTTAATGGCAATACGTAAGGCTCATTATTTAATGAATACGGCCATTGATTTCGAAATACGAATAGTGTCATAGGGTGGTATTGCTGGAATGAAAAATTGAAGTTTAGTTAGCAAGACTTTGGGTTTACTATTTGATGATAAAAAATAGTAAATGGTCACTTCTTCTAAAGTGCAAAAACGGTCGATGCTGCAGAGGAAAATTCAACTTTAATGAACATGAATTACAGTATATTTTTTAATGATAAAAATGAACACGGTCGCTCCTTTGAAGTGCGAGTGGTGCATCGGTGCTGGAATGGAAAATTCTGCTTTCAAGAGTAAGACTTTGGGTTTATTGGAAGTAAAAATAGTGAGTCATATGCCTTGCCACAAAGTAACAAAGACTTCGAAACATGTGAAGAATTAACTCTATGGTGAGTTTAAAATGAACCCATCATAGGGTGGTGATGCTGGAATGGAAAATTGGACTTTACAGAGCATTGTTTAGAGTTTATTATTTAATAATAAAAACAAAAACGCGGGCAATGCGTACGAATAGTGCGTCATGGGGTAGTTAAAAGGGAAATTAAACTTAAGGAGGTAAGATTTAGAGATTATATTCCAGGCGGACTGTGTTCTCAGAACCTCATGATCACAAGAATTCGGTTGATGGAAAGTAGGTGTACTTTGTTCGCCTCCGCCTCGAGACTGCGTCTGTTTTATTGTTTGTGTATAATCTGTGTATTTTAATAATGCTTCTGTAATTAACTCCAAGCAGAATAAATTATTCCAGCCGGCATATTCAATTTGGCTTAACCTATTATTAAAAAAAAAAAAGCAGTGATAGCCTAGTGGTTAGACCGTTGGACTGCAAAATCAAAGGTCTCGGGTTCAAACCCAGGCACGCACCTCTGTCTTTTCGAAAGCATGTGCGTATTTAAAATTAATTATCACTTGCTTTAACGGTGAAGGAAAACATCGTGAGGAAACCTGCATGCCTAAGAGTTTCTCGAAGGTGTGTGAAGTTCGCCAACCCGCACTGGGCCAGCGTGGTGGACTATGGCCTAAACCCTCTCAGTTGGAGAGGAGGCCCGTGCCCAGCAGTGGGACAGTTTCTTAACAGGGCTAATATTATAACATTATTTAACCTATTATCACCAAGGGACCTATACCTAACTACATGCAAACAAATAACAAACATTACATAGGTATCCAAGTTTTAGTCAAATATACGTAAAAAAATGAGCGGCCATTTTTAACCGACTTAAAACAAGGAGGAGGTTCTCAATTCGACTGTATGTTTTCTTTTGTATGTATGTTACGCGATCATTCCGATTTTGATGATTCTTTTTGCATTGGGTTCAGTATAGCTGGTCCCATTTTAATTTCATTGGCATTGGACCTTAGACTTTGCAGATACACCAGGGAACACCTTAACGACAAACAATACGAATGCGTAGATTGAGATATTATGGGTATTACGTCAATCCTATAGGTACCCTGCCATAGAACTAATCTGAATATTAACCGATTTCAAAAAAGGAGAGGTTGACAATTCGTCTGTGTTTTTTAACCGACTTCAAAAAGGAGGAGGTTCTATGTTCGGTTGTATGTATGCTTTTTTTTATGTATGTTCAGCGATATTTCCGTCAATTGTGGACCGATTTTGATGATTTTTTTGCATTGGGTTCAGTATAGCTCCAATGTGGTCCCATTTTAATTTCATTGGCATTGGACCTTGGACTTAGAAGATACACCAGGGAACTCCTTAACGACAAACAATAGGCGTGTGTAAATTGAGATATTATGGGTATTACGTCAATCCTATAGGTATCCTGCTATAGAACTAAGCAGTATATTAGCCAAATTCAAAAAAGGAGGTTCATAATTCGTCCTTTTTTTATAACTCCTTTGCTTATGAACCGATTTTAATGATTCTTTTTGCATTGGGTTCAGTATAGTTTTAAGGTGATCCTATTTTAATGTTATTGGTATTGGACCTTGGACTTTGAAGATACAAGAGGGAACTCCTTAACGGCGAACAGCACGAATGTATAAATTCCGTTATTATAGTCATTATATTAATTCTGTTGGTACCTTACTGTACAACTCACCAAAATAATATAATATCTGTATATAAATATTACTAAATAATTCACTCGTCCCTTAAAATTGTAAAATAAAAATCTTTTAAAAAAAAAAGGTAAACCGACTTCAAAAAGCCTAAAATAAATATTTGACGTCGGTGCCAAGTAACCGACTGCACCAACCAGCACCGACTTCAAATATTTATTTTAGGCTTTTTGAAGTCGGTTTACCTTATTTTTTTAAAGATTTTTATAACGTCTTTATCAATGAACTGATTTTGATGATTCTATTTGCGTTAGGTTTAGTATAGTCTCGAGGTGGTCCCATTATAATGAAATCGGTATTGAACTTGGAAGATACACCAGGGGACTCTTTAACGGCGAACAGCACGAATGCATAGATTCCGTTATTGTGGTTATTATATCAATCCTGTAGGTACCTTACTGTACAACTCAGCAAAATAATAAAATATAGGTATATACATATTAGTAAATAATTCACTCGTCACTCAAAATGGTAAGATAAAAATCTTTTTTTAAAAAAAGGTAAACCAACTTAAAAAGCAAAAAATAAATATTTGAAGTCGGTACCGACTTAAAATATTTATTTTTTTTCTTTTTAAAAATATGAAGTTCACGTCCGCCATTTTGTGGTTACGCGCCAATAACAAATATAGTACCAATTAGGTTATCTTAAACGCACTATCTCTACTATTCCAAAACTATTGTCCGATGGAGTGTTGTGTGAGGCACAGGGAGGTTTCAAGTCTGGAAGAGGATGTTCGGATCAAGTTTTCTCCCTCCGCAACATCGTAGAAAAGCATCTGGCAGTAGGCCGGAAGGTTTTCTGCGGTTTTGTGGACCTGGAGAAGGCGTTTCATAGAGTCGTCCGAAAGAGACTTTGGGACATTTTGCCAGAGTATGGTATAAACGGCACCCTGTTGCGAGCCGTCCAGTCCACCTACGTGGGCAGCAAGGCATGCGTACGGGTGGGTGGTAACATGTCACCTTGGTTTGACGTTAAAATCGGCGTCAAGCAGGGTTGCGTGTTGTCCGCTAGACTGTTTATAGTGTATCTGGATAAAAGTCTTCAAAGACTGAATGCGATGACTGAAGGGGTAAAAATGGGTGATCTAGTGATAAACCACCTATTGTATGCAGATGACGCGGTTTTGATAGCGCCAACATCCACTGATCTGCAAACACTAGTCACAGTTATGAGAGACGACTGCATGAACAATGGCTTACATTTGAATGTGAAGAAAACCAAAATTATGGTTTTTGAACGGGAAGAAACCAGAACGAATGCAAGGATTGTGGTTGTGGTAACGATGTGCTGGAGCAAGTGAATGAGTTTGTATATCTTGGATGCGCCTTCAGTAAGGATGGAAAATACACCGCTGATATAGAGAGAAGAGTGAATACAGGTAATAGAGTAAATGGTGCGATGGGAAGGCTACTTGGGAGCCGGCACTTAAGCCAAAAGGCGCAGCTGGCCATGCATAACGGAGTGCTTGTCCCAACGCTGTTATATGGCAGTGAGAGTTGGGTATGTAAGAAGTAGAACGAAAGCAGGATAAATGAGGTCGAAATGCGATCTCTGCGGAAGATGTGCGGAGTCACGCTGACCGACCGTATTCGCAACAGCGTAGTAAGAAAGCGAGTAGGTATGAAAGATAGTATCGGTGTAAAGATGAGAAAGGGTATGCTCCGTTGGTTCGGGCATATAGAAAGAATGCCAGAAGAAAGAATGACAAAACAGATATACAATGCGAAAGTGGAAGGATGTAGGTGCCGGGGAAGATCTAGACTATCTTACCATGACCAAATAGACCGTGTCTTAGCTGAAGGGCAAGTCAAGAGTCTCCGTAACCGGCGAGTGTGTATGAGACGAACTATGAGAGTGGAGGAAGCCAGAGAGGTATGTAAGGAAAGAACCTATTGGAACTCTGTACTCTCTGCCTACCCCGCGAGGGAGCTGGCGTGATGATATAGATAGATAGATTGTCGTTTTTATCGTTATATGGACAATGTAAAAGGTATTATTATATCCTCAAGTATCGTTATTAATAATAATATTAGCCCTGTTAAGAAACTGTCTCACCATTGGACACGGGCCTGCTCTTAAACTCTACGACATGTCCACCACGCTGGCCCAGTGCGGGTTGGCGAACTTCACACACCTTCGAGAAACTCTTAGGCATGCAGGTTTCCTCACGATGTTTTCCTTCACCGTTAAAGCAAGTGATAGTTAATTTTTAATACTCACATGCTTTCGAAACGAAGAGGTGCGTATCTGGGTTTGAACTTGAGACCTCTGACTTTGCAGTCCAACGGTCTAACCACTAGTCTATCACCGTTTTTTTGTGTGACCCCTTATTATTCGTTTCGGTCTGGATATTTGCGTATGTGAATTTTCATATTTGTAAACGCACCCACGACACAGGAATAAATCCTAGTGCGGAGCTACGTTTTTTTTTAAATATTTTCTGTACAAATACTTGAATAAAAGTTACTATACAGAGTTCATAAAAGTTACTACTTATACATGTTCATAGATATAGGTAATAGTCTAAGAGAAAATATTTTCCCACATTACATCAGAATTATTCTTGTATCATTTATTCAAACATTAATTTTACATACACATACATCTTGCGTTATTTCCCTTAAGAATTATGAATAATTCACATCACCCTACTACCCTATTCAGCACACGGAAAATTAAACTCAAACTCAAATAATTTATTTTGTATAAGCCCTGCGGGGGCGCTTACAAATAGTCAATTTACATTTGTTTTTTTAAATCTAATTAAACTACTAATCTACCACCGGATCGGAACGCGGCCTCCACTGAGAAGTTCCGGCGAAGAAACTCAGCGGGCTCGTCTTTTTTATTTACTCCTCTTTCTTTCCTTTTTTAATCGTATTGTGTGAATCGAATGTTCAGGTTACAATTAAATAGTTTATGACCTAGCTCCAGTGTGATGCCTTACGATCGAGATATGAATCTAATGTTATCTGTAAAGAGCGTCTAAAGGATTTCAGATGGACCAGTCCCCACAAGCAGCACCCGTTCACGAGTATGGCTGCTGGAACAGCCATCACTCCCCTCGACCATATTGGAGGGAAGGGAGTGACCCGCACCAGACAGCCACCGCAAGCAAAGACATTATAGTGAGTACATTACACATTTCATCTCCAAATGCAAACCTTTTCATACCAAAATAGAATACAGAAGACCCATTTTTGACGACGTAACAAATTTGAAGGAAGTTAATTATAAATCTCATTTGCGTATCTTATTATGAGTGAGTCAATGATATAGGAGTAAGCAGAGATCAGTTTAAGAATAGACTTATAACGCCCTACAAAAATCTTAAATCTCCACGCCACCTGTTGATAAACATACAAATTATCCAGATCAGAGAGCTTAGCAAGAAAAAATTACAATAGCGTGACGCTAGCGAGTTAATAAAGGAGTGCTCCATCTATTCATATATTTAAAAGTCAGGTGAAAAAGTTCTACATCACCGATTAATTAAATTAAATTTGCTGGATGTTTTCTATATGCTGTTGCTAGTTGCTTTATCTTATAGACTTATCTTTGCCACGTTTATATTATTTTTACTTGTGTATTGTGTAAATATAGGTATATTATTTAAGTAGTTTATGATAGATTTATTTGTGTATTGTTATGTTCGGTTTGCTAAGTACACCCCTATATCTTGTGTTTTCTTTAGATCCTCTCCATCCAAAGGTTGACTGAAAGAAATCACTATTAGTGATAAGGCCGCCCATTGGTACACTACCTTTCAATTGAAATATTGTATATTTTATTTCCTTCTGGTATTTCCCATATGCCACCCTTGACAGCACGATTATTCGCTAGCGGCACGCCAATGTTATTTTAGTGCTTAGCCTTCCGACAATAATGCAAAACTATTCTTCGAATTTTATAGAATTTTTTTTTGTGATATTTTTTTTTTAGCAAGTTTAAGTTTTTTTAATTTATTAAGCATTATGCGATAGTTGGGACTGCCCAATGATGGAGCACTGGATACAGCTGCACGCGTCTGTTGCTAAGTGTGCAGTGCTCTAGTGTGACAACCACTTCCTAATTATTTCTGTACTTTTTACTAGCATTAGTTTCGTAAGTTATTATATTGTACATACTAACATTTTGGATTTCTTATTTATTTATTGTTCTCACGATTTCTTCATTTGTAATATTCGGATTAATCTAATAACTTTTGGGGTAGAGACGCTTGGTCCGTGGGGGCCTGGCGCACATCACATATTTTCCAAAATTTCTAAATTGCTGGGCTAAGAAGAGGGCTGGTTCTTGCCTCGCACAGAGGATAAGCATTGCCATACAACGTGGCAATGCTGCCAGCCTTCTGGGTATACTGCCAAGTGGCAGCGATTTAGTACAAATATATTTTTGTAAATATTAATTTTATTTATGTATTTGAACATTTTTAGGTATTTTGTATATAATAATAATATTAGCCCTGTTAAGAAACTGTCCCACTGCTGGGCACGGGCCTCCTCTCCAACTGAGAGGGTTTAGGCCATAGTCCATCACGCTGGCCCAGTGCGGGTTGGCGAACTTCACACACCTTCGAGAAACTCTTAGGTTTCCTCAAGACGTTTTCCTTCACCGTTAAAGCAAGTAATAATTTTTTTTTTTAAATACGCACATGCTTTCGAAAAGACAGAGGTGCGTGCCTGGGTTTGAACCCGAGACCTCTGACTTTGCAGTCCAACGGTCTAACCACTAGGCTATCACTGCATTTTGTATATATATTTATTTATTTTTCTGTGTTCCGTGTATTAAGTTGCTCTTGTAAATTACAAAAAAAAAATGAATTGTCAAATCAAAACAATAGAACTAATTTTATATATTTATTACAAATTCTATAGAAAGTACTTAATTTTTATATATTTTATACTGAAAAAGTAATTAAAATTTCTCGGCTTCAAGCGCTGTTACGAAAATTTCCAGGCTTGTCAGGGCTGTCTATGCATAGTAGAGATTTTAGCAGGTTACGATTTGTTATAGTAATAATAATAATAATATTTATTTAGTGGAAAGTGGTTGGCAGAAATTGGACGAGAATATCCGATGAGCCATGGTGCAGGCTATGCTTGTATTGCATCACTCTGAACGATTGCGGAAGAAACACCTAGATTAGACGACGGACAAAAGTCCAAGACATTGTCAAACGCATCTCTTCATTGAAGTGGCAATGGGTAGGACATGTTACTAGAAGAAATGACGATTTATGGAGTAAGATATTGACAGAATAGTGATCTAGAACAGGCAAACGATGAGTGAGCAGGCCAATGACTTGGTGGGTAGATGACATATCGACAGTTGGCGGAAGAACTCTGGGTAGATTGGGACAGGACCGCGAAGAATGGCACAAAATGGAGGAGGTTTTTGCCCTGTATTGGGTTGTAGAAAACTGATGATGATGATCTGATGAGAGTATGAGAGAAACGTTGAAATTTTCGTACTAAACTCTCTAGTTTTATTTTGAGGTATTGATAGTCTATTAATTTAAACTAGTCTATGGCATAAGTAAGCCTTCCCCTCGAATGCGGGTCGAGACTCGAAATTCCTTTGAAACTCCTCATATTTCAAACGTGCAAGCTCCCTCGTTCTATATTCTTTAAACAAATTGTTAATTATATTTCTTAATTGGAGAGGAAAATGTTCAATTTAATTTGGTTGAGCGTGTGTGGTTTTTGGGTGTTTCGAAATAACGCCTTTTCTCCTTTATCTATACAAATATTATAATGAGGTAAAGGTGAATGTAAATATGTGTGAATACATACTTGCAGGAGGTAATTATTTTACTGACAGGAAACTTTCTGTAGTAGAACGAACCGTAGCTACGTTTTTCTGAGGGCTATAGGCCATTTTAATGTGATGAAAATGGTCAATTTTCAATAGTCACCCATGTGAAACAACGTCGACAGACGGTTTATTATAAAATAAAAAAAAATATGTTACGTTATATTCTTTTAGTGGGTGTGGCAGAGGTGTACTGCGTACACCCACTTTTCGCCAACGATGTTAGATCCCATATCATAAGGGGCAGGTCTGTTGCTATATACCGCACATTTCCAGACTCCGAACCAATACTGGAAATTTTTGGATAGAAAAACTGCATTGTTCTGAATACTAGGATTTGAGCCCAGCACCTCATAATCATTTGCCATCAGACCAACGAGGCAGTCGTTAATTTATTTCACCATAAAAAAGGGTAAATGACCTGACATAGAGAGATTTACCTTGCAAGCTTTTAGGGTGCTTAATAAACTTGGTAACAGCAATGCTGCAATCAATAGCAGCTTCTTGATCAGGAGTACGGAGAGCAGGACTGGAATCAGCAGCATTTTGGTCTTGATCGTAGCCATTAGAGTCAGGAGTGGAACGATCACTGCCAGCTTCTTTCTCTTGCCGCGAGCTGAAAATAAAATCCATACTAATATTATTACTAGCTGTTACCCGCGGCTACGTACGCATTTATTTTGTAATTTGACTGCAAGAATCTCAAATATGGTATTGCATTATGGGGCAACTCAGCAAAGCTAAAGTCTGTGTTAATAACACAAAAGCATTGTATTCGAGTGACCTGTAATGCAGTCCCTTGGGAGAGCTGTAGGCCTGTCAAACCTCTGTTCAAACATTTGTCGCTACTTCCTGCTCCGTGCTTTCATGTTTTTGAAATTTGCCTATCGTCAAAATGAATCCCGACTCTTATACACGTAAAGAAACAATTTGTAAGTTCCTTACTAGGTACCCTGATAGATTAGTGCTGCCTAGCATAAGAACAGAGATATGTAGTAAAAACTGCTATGCTATGTCGATTAGAATATACAACCGCCTACCACAATACATTAAAGACCTCACTATAAAAGAGTTGAAAATTAAACTATTAAAATTTCTGTTGGGAAAATGCTTTTATTCAGTAGAAGAGTTTATGAAATCTCGATCTGCACCTAATCTGACATAGATTCGATTATAATATGTTCTTAATTTTAATATCATTGAGTGATATAAATTTGATTTTAAGAACGTTACTACGAAGAGAAACGAACTAAGAAGAAATTTAATAAGATTTAATCTTAATATTGTAATTATTGGTTGACATACATAATTAAGTATTGTTCAGTTGTCTTAGCTTTAGTTATAAAATATTGTATGCCTAATTTAGGTTAAATTGTGTTTGACCTGCGGAATTAGACCATAAGATCTTATAATACCACAATTTATGCAATAAATACTTTGACTTTGACTTCGACTTTGCATTTTTTCCTTAAACAAACGAATATACAATTTCATTTCATTCATCGTTAAAGAGTTCACTCCCGAAGAGACATCTTGACTGCATTATCCGTTCATGCAAGAAATCATATCCGATTATCTAAATCAAATGTGTATTAACAATTTCGGGTGCGTGCTATTAACCACTAAAGTGTTTCTTTATGAAGGGACGAATCCGAGTCAATTATCATGAAGGAATGATCATTAAGGAATTCATGTGTAGGCAAAATCACACATTTTAACGTAATATTGCAGCTTGCGACTAACAATAATTAAAATAATAAAGTTTTATGGTTTATCCCGCAATGATCCCGGACCATTTCCTTTCTGCGAGAAAAAAGTATCTAATATTTTAAGTTAGGGTATAAGTTATAAGCGCACCAAATTTCATTGAAATCCGTTTGTTAGTTTTTGCCTGATTGGGACATAAAGAGACAGACATACAAGTAGACTGACGGACAGACAGACAATAATTCCAAAAAAAAAATGTTTCGGCCTTTACCAGGCATAACGTAAATAACGCAAGACCTCAGACACCCCACTTAGATAATTGCTTTACAACTTATATACGAAAACAAAACTTTGACTTTTAAAAAGTTAATTACCATTTTTGGTAAAACTTTTATATCCTAATTAACTACGAAACCTATGGACGCACTACAAATAAACACACTACAGGCACTCCTGACTTGTCATTCAGATAAGACCCGGTCTATTTGGTCATGGTAAGATAGTCTAGGTATTCCCCGGCGCCTACATCCTTCCACTTTCGCATTGTATATCAGTTTTATCGTTTTTTCTTCGGACATTCTTTCTATATGCCCGAACCAACGGAGCTTTTTCTTATCTTTACACCGATACTCTCTTTCATATACATCTTCCGCAGAGCTCGCATTTCCACCGCATTTATCCTACTTTCATTCTCCTTCTTACATACCCAGCTCTCGCTGCCATATAACAGCGTTGGGACAAGCACTCCATTATGTATGGCCAGCTGCGCCTTTCGGCTTAAGTGCCGGCTCCCAAGTAACTTTTCCATCGCGCCATTCACTCTGTTCCCTGCACTCACTATTCTCTCTATGTCAGCGGTGTATTTTCCATCCTTACTGAATGCGCATCCAAGATATACACACTCATTCACTCAAACACAGCACATCGTTCCCAACCACAATCCTTGCATTCGTTCTGGTTTCTTCCCGTTCAAAAACCATAATTTTGGTTTTCTTCACATTCAAATGTAAGCCATTTTTCATCGTCTGATAGTAATTAAGAATTGATTTAGGTTTTTCAATACTCAATTAATAATAAATAAATATTATTAATTGAGTATTTAAATGTGTAATTCTCGAATTTGTTTGATGCTGCTTTTGTTTGCTACTGGTTTTTTATTTACATAATCATATTATTATTTTTTTGCTTTATTTTTTTCCATTAGGAACAATATCGACAGGTTTTCAACTTCATTCATTTACTGCTGATACTTACTGAATATTGTCTGATCTGATAAATATTGTTACTAAATAGGAACTTCTAAAAAAATAAACTTCTAAAATACAGTAAACACTTTATTTTTGTGATCCTTGACTTTTTTTGAAAATATCGGATATGATGTGAACAACGATGCAATTACTTTAAACTAGCGTGCGCGTAGTAAATCGTAGTGCGATTCATTCATTTTATGAATGTGTGTATTAATACAGCTGATTGACAAACGAATGTCTGTATGTATGTGTGCAGTTCAGAATATATTTTTTTTTTTAAATAAAACGTTGCCCCACACTAGGATTAATTCGTGTCGTGGGTGCGTTTACAAAAATGAAAATTCACATACACAAATACCCAGACCAGAACAAATAATTGTGGATCACACAAGATTTGTTCCGTGCGGGAATCGAACCCGCGACTATTAGACACAGTGGGCGGTGGCGGGCTAAGCCCTTAACCACTGCGCTAAATCGTCCGTCAACAATAATGTTTTTGTAGTGCGATGGTTATCGCCGTAATGCTTTGAGTTATGGTTCAATTTTCTTTAGTATAGCTTACTGAGGTGTTAGCATGTATATCAATGGGAACGAGTGACCATAATTTTAGCTAATTTGAGTAATTTTGGGCTTAAGCCTTACATATTTTTTTTATACTTGGAATCGATTCAGGTGTCGATTTAGACCAAACTACTTTCAGGTCTTGCGTTAATTACGTTACACCTTGTATATCGATACGGAAGCGTAACCCAATTAATCATCATCATCATCAACCCGTGTCAGTCCACTGCTGGATGTAGACCTCTCCCATGGCACGCCACTGAGCTCGATCTTCAGCTCTCCTCCTCCAATCCCTGCCCGCTGCCTTACCAATATCGTCGCCCCACCTAGCTACAGGGCGCGGTACAGTACGTTTGACGACACGCGGTCTCCACTCAAGAACCAGTCTGCCCCAACGGCCATCGGTTCTGCAGCATATGTGACCTTCCCACTGCCACTTCAGCTTGCTAATTCGCTGAGCTATGTCGGTAACCTCGGTTCCCTCACGAATGACTTCGTTCCGGATTCGATCCCTAGGAGAAACCCCGAGCATAGCTCTTTCCATAGCTCGCTGAGCGACCTTGAACTGGTGGACAAGCCGCACAGTGAGTGGCCACGTTTCGGCTCCGTATGTCATTACAGGTAGATTAAAAACTTTTGTTTTAGGTATTTTCAAAAAATATTCAATTTATTGACGGACGATTTAGCGCAGTGGTTAAGAGCTTAAGCCGCTCCGCCCACTGCGTCTAATAGTCGCGGGTTCGATTCCCGCACGGGCCAAATCTTTGTGTGATCCACAGTGAGTTGTTCCGGTCTGGGTATTTGTGTATGTGAATTTTCATGTTTGTAAACGCACCCACGACACAGGAATAAATCCTAGTGTGGGGCTAGGTTTTTAAAAAATAAAAATAAAAAAATGTACAGATTTGGCTCGCTTACTTTTATTACACCGTCACGCCTATATTCCCCAGAGGGGGTGGCAGAGGTGTACTGAGTACACCCACGTTTCGCCGACGATGTTAGGTCCCAAGTAATAGGGGGCGAGCCTATTGCCATATATCGGGCACAATTCCAGACTTCGGACTCATACTGGGAATTATTTGTTAGAAAATTTATTTATTTATTTATTCTTTATTGTATACAGTTAGAAGTGAAAGAAAAAAGTTTGCATTTAGGCAGTATACAAAAAGGCGAGCTTAACTCAAATATGAGTTATCTTCCAGCGAACCTTTGAGTGTTGAGAGATGAAGAGAAGAATAATAGGAATAGATAAAAATCTACATTTGTCCGACCTAGGATTTGAACCCAGGACCACGTGATCACAAAGCGATACACTTTGCCACCAGACCAACGAGGCAGTCAGTTTTATTATAGGTATAGATTTGTTAGTATCTCTATCTGTCTTTTTTTCTGTTACATTTTTTTGCCCAAGCCACTAAATAAATTTGGATCAAATTCAGCAAGGAAATAGATTTTATTTGTCTCAGAGAAAAGATTAAGAGTTTCTGCTCGCAATTTCGTCCGCGTTGACTTTAAACAGGAACCTTTCATTTTTCCTGGATAAAAAGTATTCTATGTGGGTAATAAACTATCGGTCTACCAAATCTTATCCAAACCCATTTAACAGTGTTACGTGATTGAGTAATAAACATCTAAATATCCAACATACAACCTTTCACATTTATAATATTAGTGGGATATGAATTATACATCTCTATCGCTCTATATTATCACACCAGATCCATTGCGGGATACCAACAGAAAGTCTCAGCGAGTTCTTTTTTACAGACCTCTCTGGCTTTCTCCCCTATCATCGAATAGATATTTTATAAAACAGAGATATATTTCGGTATGGTGTATCCATCAATTTAAGATATGCTCACACACCTAATATTAGCCCTGTTAAGAAACTGTCCCACGTGCCCAACAGGCACGGGCCTCCTCTCAAACTGAGAGGGTTTAGGCCGTAGTCCACCACGCTGGCCCAGTGCGAGTTGGCGAACTTCACACACCTTCGAGAAACTCTTAGGCATGCAGGTTTCCTCACGATGTTTTCCTTCACCGTTAAAGCAAGTGATAATTTTTCTTTTTTTTACACACCTAAAGAAATCCGATTGTTTAATAGCCGGTTTTAATATTCAACTCAAGGATAGATTTGCTTACTGTCAGTTGGATTTTGATAGATTTTACGCACAAAATATGACAAAATTCTATCTGTAGTTGGCAAATCTATCCCTTAGTTGAATATTGAAACCAGCCGTTAGATATTGTAATCTGTCGCTCTACTGATCCAAGCAACTGACACAACTATACACGTAACGCCATAATAGGAAATAGCCCTGTGTCGTGAATGCATTCATAAAGGATGAGTGTGATGAGTGCATTTATGGAATTCACATAAGTACGAACAACCAGGCCAAAACAAATATTTGTGAGTCATGCAAAGATTTGTCCCGTGCTGAATCGAACTCGATAAAACCATCGTCAATTGTCAACAAAATTAGTGCAAACAAAAAATATGAAGCCGAATAGATATAATCTCCAACAACATTATCGGAACAAAACACAATAATTACCTTTCAAAAGCCACGGTCTATAAAACTACCGAAAACCAATTACACAGAACATTAGTTCCGATTCGGACATCTGTCGGCCTAGAGGTCGGATCCCACGACCGACTCGACAAAACTGTACCAATCACAATTATTGTGGACATTCTGTAAGCTTAATTGGTCTAGTTCTTTTTTAGTTCACAAACGTGAAGATTTAATGGTTAAAATTATAACTGTGTATAATTATTTATTTATTAGATAAGGAACCACAACGCATAGAGCTGGGCAAAAATTTATTGTGGAAATAATTAATATATTTCACTGACTGATTTTCATATCCGGGCTTTCGAAGATATGTTAAGCCTTTGGTCTTGGTTGCCACTTCATATGGTAGCCGTTAAGCCAAGTTGAAAGCCTAATAAGCGGCTTGTGAAGCTTTAACAATGCTTGCTCAAAACTGCCTGTTATGCGAAACAATATTGTATTATATCAAGCTCTTCAATTTGTAAATTTATATCAATAGCATTAAGTTTACAATGAATTCTAAGTTAATAAATGACTTATATCACAAACAAGCTGTTGCCTGCGGCTACGCACGCGGTATCTTTGTAATTTGACATATGTATAATTTTATATACGACTTTTCAAAAACACTGATACACGTCGTCTTTTATTTCTTACTAAGTCTATGTATGAATTTTCATGTGCCTAACTTGAATAATGGTGGGTTCCCCATACAAAATTTCATCCCCTATTTCACACCCTTAAGTGTTGTTTTTTAATAAAAATTAGTCTTTGTCCTTTTCCAGGCTAAAATGTATATCCATGCCAAATTTGATTAAAATCTGTTTTAGACATGAAAACGTAACGACAGTTTCTTTCGAATTTATAATATTAGTACTAATTTCAAGATAATTATGTAAATGAGAATTATCTCAGAAAATATGCATACAAACCTGCATAGTTTCCATTATCTGCATAGAGAACAAACTACATTAATTAGCAACGTTTTAGCTTCAGCATTTGGCATTCAACATGGCTCCCCGAGCCAAACAAGTGTCAGACATTTTCCAAATGTACTGGAATAGTTTAAAATAGTTTATCTTTTTGTTGTGAAAACATTTGGCAAGATACACAGGGTATTATATAATATTATTAAAATTGCTTTGACACCCTTAAAGTTTGGACGCTTGTCTATAAGACAAGGGTCAGGGTTCAAATCTCGGATTATTTTTTCCACCATTTTTATATGGTCTCGCACCCGCTCGCCCCCTGTTTTCATCCCCTGTAATTAAAATGCGTCTTTTGCTTCTCTTTACGGTACCCGTTCGCCCCTCAGCACAAGGCGAACTTATTTTTAATATTTATGAAGTACTCGTTCGCCCCTTGGTCATAAAACACGTTGTCATCATTATATTAATACGTGAAGCAAAAACTTTGTACCCCTTTTTACGAAAATTGCGCGGATGGAGGAGTATGAAATTTCCCATTTTATAGTTTATATAGAGAAGAAGTGCAGAATGCTAATATTTTTTTTTTAAATTATGCATAAATTTCAATAAATCAATAAAAAAAAACATTACACAAACTACCATGTATTTGACACACACACGCATATATACTCTTTTGTTTATTGTTAAAGTCTGTGGTCAAATTGAAAATAGATTAATATTGTTTGTCTTTAATATTATTTGTCTATAGTCTTACTGAATGTCAAACATAACCAGCAAACGATGAAAGAGTAGGTCGAATTTCGACCAATGGGCGACCACTAGTTCAAAATAAATGTATATTGTAATTTGAATTTTTTTTCACTGTGACTACAATTTATTTTGAAAAATAGATTTAAAAGTTTTTCCGAAACTGTATATTGTCATTTACAGGAGGGGCGAACGGGACCATTTTAACTTTTAAGGGGCAAACGGGTTCAGTAAGGCTATCAGGGGCGAAACATACGGGGCGAACGGGTGCGAGACCATTTATATTATCTTTTCATCTAGTGGCACATAGGGCGTGTACGGGTCACGAGGTCTTAGGTTCTTTTTCTATCCATATAGTTGTCCGGAGTCTGGAATTCTTCCCGATATAATAATCTATACCTAAGCTCGGTCTATACACGGTGTAGTTTTAGTTGTCCTGTACCGAAAGTCCAGATGATGTATCTATAAACTGGTAATAAAAAAATCAATAGAACACTTCAATAAGTTACATCTACTTACTGAACTATCCGAATATCATAGCTATGGTGATCCTGAACACCGAAAGCATCTACCGGCCAGCTGACGAGCCACGCTATCCCTTAATGTTATTCTGCGCTTGATATAGGTTTTGTTTTTAAAAACGTAGCGCTAAACTAGGATTTGTTCCTTTGGTATGGGTGCGTTTACAAAAATGGAAATTCACGAAAACAAATACCCAGACCGAAACAAAAAATTGTGGGTTACACAAAGAATTGTCCCGTGCGGGAATCGAACCTGCGTCTTAAGCTCTTGACCACTGTGCTAAATCGTCTGTCAAAAGGTGTTTTAATGTACTTAATTAGTATTGATATAGAGATGTTACTTATTGAAATGTTCTTTTTAATTATTTTTTTAATACTAGTGTACAGTTGGCTTTGGATCCATCACCTAGGCTTTTGCTCTAGGACGAATAAACTGACATCGTGTATATTGGGACCGTTTAAATTGTCAGCAAAATGTGGGTGTACACAGAACACCTCTGCTACCCCTACTACAGAAATATAAGCGTGACGGAGTTAGGTTTTATTTTAGCGATAAACATATGGTCAAATAGGCCATAGTTTATCTGAAGGGCAAGTCAAAAGTCTCCGTAAATGGCGAGCGTGTATAAGACCAACTGTGAGCCCATTTCGGCTATAGCGTAGTTTTGCACGCTTGCCTTCTTCTCGGGAAAAAAACTGTAACGGCCCTTAGGACAACAGCATAGATTCATGCACTACACAAAACGGATTATGGAGTGAAAGAAACCAGATAGGTCTGTGAAGAAAGAATCTGTTGGAAATCTGTATAGTCTGCCTATCCTGTAAGGGATCTGCTGTGGTAATATAGATAGATACGTAGGAACATAGAATATTTACAAATAGATAGATCTTCTAAATGTTCTCTGAAGGTAATATCAAAAACCGTCATGCCTAAATTTCACAAGCGGGGGGTGGCAGAGGTATACTGTGTACCCCCACTTGTCGCCGACGATGTTAGATCCATTTAACTCCAGCCTGATACTGGGAATTTTTCGATAGAAAACTACATTTGTCCGACCTAGGATTTGAATCCAGGATCTCGTGATCGCAAAGCGCATTATTTGCTACTAGATCAACAAAGAAATCATAGCAAAAACCAATAATTTAAAACCGAATAATACTAGTAAGGTAATAGGCATTATTATAGCCATTGTGGTTAGTGCCTGCTCTGTTTAACTGCGGGTGACCGCAAATGGCGATTTCACCCTAAGCTATCAAACATTCTGTAAATACTATCATAGATAAAGAAACCAATTTGTTCTTTCTTGGAAATAATTTTAATTTAAAAAGGGCTTTATAAAACAAGCTTTTATAACAAATTACAACGAAGATATTTTGCTGAGTTGAGGAGTTCCTATAGCTTCCTTCCGGTTTCACCATTAGATCCCGGTCACCATCCGGATCTACAGTAGGTATTGGTAAAGACAAATCGAGCCCAAACACGAAGGGGTTAGGTTAAATGAGTAGGTTGTTCCATTGACCACCATCCGGCATCATCATCAGACCCTGAGAACCATCTGTTTATATAGTACTTGTCAATACCAAATCAACATACCTAAACACAGGGGGATTATATTATGTAGTTGACATGTTTCTATGATCACCTTCCGACTCCATCATCAGACCAGCTCATAACTTCCATATTATTTTATTGTCACTAAACTTACATACATATTCTGAATTTCAACTTAATTGAATGCCCGCAAGTACTTGAAAAATGGATTACAAGATTTGAACCGGAAAGACAGACGGACAGATATACGAACATTGTAAGATAAATCATCATCATCATCATCAATTGAGCCTTTACTTGTTCACTGCTGAACATAGGCCTCTCCAATTGCTTTCCAGCGTAACTGGTCGGACGCCACCTGCTTCCAACGACTTCCTGCGGTTTTCACAAGATCGTCAATGCATCTGGCAGGCGGTCGTCCCACGCTGCGCTTGCCAATACGTGGTCTTCACTCTATAATCTTTAATAAGTCAAATAAATGCTTGTAAAAAAAGTCATACACGTTATTCATCACATATACTTTTGCCGGTACAAGTAATCGTGCTGTCACGTTCATAGTTATTTGGTGAATATGTAGTTTGACAAGGATGGCATAACAACTCACTAGCGCCACGCTAACGTCAATCATTCCGTGCTAAGATCTGAGTTTACCTTCTTTTTACAAGCTTTTATTTAACTTGCAATGTCCTTATTCATTTTTTGAACACTTGTGGGTCTCCGATTGAGCTGAAATATGGGATACTATGTAAAATCGATGACAATGTACCATGGAGCTAATCTGATGGTGGAGTCGGAAGGTGGCCATAGGAACATGTGAACTACAAAACGGAACCACTTCGTGTTTAGGCTTGTAAGATTGGTTTTTATGAGTACTTTGTAACCAGATAGTGTTTAGGGTTTGATGATGAAATCAAAAGGTGGCCAAGGGAACCACCCGACTACTCAATATAACCTCACCATGTTTGGGCTCGTAGAATTTGTTTTGATTAGTACTTTAGACCCGTATGGCGACCAAGATCTGATGATAGAGCCGAAAGGAAACCATAGGAACTCGGCGAGTAAGCAAGATATAGTCGTTGTGTTTCTGCTATAAAAACTGGTTTTTAAAAAAAGGCTTTTTCAATAAAAAATATTAACAATTTGTTATTTAATATAATATTAGCCTATTAAGAAACCATCCTACTGTTAGGCACAAGCCTCCTCTCAGACTGAGAGGGTTTCGGCCATAGTTCAACACGCTGGCCCAGTGCGGGTTGGGGAACTTCACACACCTTCGAGAAAATCTCAGGCATGCAGGTTTCCTCACGATGTTTTCCTTCACCGTTAAAGCAAGTGATAGTTAATTTTTAAACGAACATGCTTTCGAAAAGACAGACGTGCGTGCCTGGGTTTGAACCCTAGAACCTCTGACTTTGCAGTCCAACGGTCTAACCACTAGGCTATCTCTGCTTCATATAATATAATAAACACGTTAACTACATGCAAATTTAAAACATTTTCCAATAAAGCTATTTCTATCGATCTATATCTTCACGCCAGATACCTTGCAGGGTAGGCAGAGAGTTCAAAGTTCCAACAGGCTCTTTCCTTACATACCTCTCTAGCTTCCTCCACTCTCATAGTTCGTCTCATACACGCTCGACTATTGACTTGTCCTTCAGATAAAACTCGGTCAAAAGCTATTAATATTGATTATAAACTCCTTTTACTCAAAGATTCACTTTGCAAAGGAATTCAATATCCGGCTTTCAAATATATTTCCGCTTTCAGGATTGCTTGACTTGACTTTCCCATTATGTTAAGGAAATTGTTGCTATCTGTATCATCACAGCAAATCCGTAGCAGGGTACAGAGTTCTGACAGGTTCTTTACTTACAAACCTCTCTGGGATCCTCCACTCTCATAGTTCGTTACATACACGCTCAGCGGTTACGATTATTGACTAACAAATTACATCTCTTTTGCAAAAATAAACCATTGCGTTTTGTAATATCTATCTATACCTATAATAAAACTGTAAGGAAGTCGTATCTGTACATGGAATATTTTTAGGAAATAACAACCCAGAAGTAGCTAGTGGCGGCTCTGTAGAGCGGGTCACTCTTTTCCCTCTAATATGGTTGAGGAGAGTGATGGCTGCTTCATCCTCGTGAACGGGTGCTACTGGTCCGTCCTCTATCTTTTGACTCGTTTTTGTCTCGTTCGGCATCACACTGGAGCTATAACTAATTATTTTGTACGCACTCTTTACATATTTTATAGTAACCTTTTTTTCTCTTATTATACTTTTCATTATATACCTTTACACAATCTCTATTTTGTAAATGAGAGGATTATGTAGAAAATGATCGATACCATAAATCTAAGTACACTTATGATTCATCTATACTTAAGCACATCTATTTAGGTCGTTCTGAATTGTTCTCCAACACCCCATGAATACAATGTATACAAAAAAATAATTGCAAAACTCTCATTTTAAAAGGGTAACCGTGGAGTTTCTTGCCCTTCTTCTCCACAGGAATGCCTTTCCGAACGGATGGTAGAGTCTTAAGTAATTAATAATTTTCTCCTTTTGACTATTCATAAGTGCCTTTTGGTCTACATGAATAAAAAACTTTTGATTTTGATTTTGGTATCATACTATCGATGTAGAAGCCAATTCTATAATTTTTGGCTTTCGTGTCTGTTCGTCTGTCTGTTTGTCTATCCAAGGATATGAACCATCATACCACAAAATCTACAAGGCGGATTTTGCTGAAACTTTGCATGCGGATACCATAAAATATTGGCTAACATATTATATAGTATTTACCCCGAAATATTAAAAGGTTCTCCAGAAAAGAGAAAAATAAACGAAACATTGGATTTTTAAAAAGACACTATACTGCAAACCTGTTTGATTGATTTCAATGAAATTTTGTATAATTGTAGCCTGTAAAGGTCACAACTCTGTATACTTATATTTTCGAAACATCTCACAGTTTCTGACGAAAAACAAAGATAGTCGATTTTGATAAATCATTTATTGTTCCAAAACAACTTAGCTACTAGATTGTCGCGGGATAAACCATAAAACTTTATTACTGTTTGTCCCGTAATATGATGTTACGACGTAAAATATGTGATTGATATTGGACTCTCCTCGCGAAAAACTTTTCAGTGGTTAAAAGCACTCACTCGAAAATGTTCATACACGTTTTTATTTAAAAACTCAAACATTGTTTCGTGCATGAATCGATTTAAACGAACACTTAAGATTGTTTCTTCTGGAGAAAACTCTGACAATACCGGATACAAAACTTTAACAACGATTAATATCTTACGAGTAGACTAACACAAGATATACTGATAAAACTTTGCTACGTACTTAGCTGGCAATTTACCGTTTTAAGATATTATTACGCTAGATTATAATCTTTGACAGGATACGTAGAGAAGATTTAAATCAGAAATATTATAACCGATAATTTTAAAATAAATAGATCAACTAATAATCCTTTTCGAAAAAGAGGGAATTGTATATGTTTCATTTAAGAGACGGCGTTAGTGTTGTGTTTTGAATAAGATTGCGCTATAGTTAAGTTTACATTTTACAAAGAACTCCTGTCCGGCTAAGTGAGGCTAAGACTGAACCCAGTGATAGAGATAGTTGATAGAGAAATAAGTCTGGTGGAAGTTGATAAAATATACAATATATTTACTACACGGTTCTCCCGGAATATTTAGCTGTTATTTCTTCATACTCAAATGACAAAGTAGATCTTACTAACACTTTCAACGTGGTTTAGGTCTCAAAATATTGAACATTTTCTGAGGAATACTTATAGAGGAATAAAATTCGAAATACTTTTTATCCCGGAAAGAATCACGTTTCTTTTGACATAGCTGATATTTATTCATATTAAAATGGCTAAACGAGTTTAATTGAAACTTTATATGAAGGTTTACGTCGAAAAAATAAAACAGAAAACTTTTTATCTCGAAAAATAGTACGATTTCTGCAGTATATATATTATTTCAACATACTCAAATGGCTGAAAGGATTATATAAAAACAAAATTAACGAAACAACACAGATACACAATGCGAAAGTGGAAGGATGTAGAACAACAAGTATTTAGAGTTTCACAAATTGTATTCAATATTTCCAATTGAATAAAAAACAGCAAAGAATTATTAATAAAAAAACGGTAGTAAAGTCAAATGGTTCCACGTCAAAGACCTAGACTATCTTATCGTGACCAAATAGACCATGTCTTATCCGAAGGGCAAGTCAAGAGTCTCCGTAAGCGGCGAGCGTGTATAAGATGAACTATGAGAGTGGAGAAAGCCAGAAAGGTCTGTAAGGAAAGAATCTGTTGGAACTCTGTACACCTACCTACCCCGCAAAGGAATTAGATGTGATGATATAAATTGCTAGATAGTATTTTAGTATCTTAAGTCGTGAAATAATATTATGAAATAGGAAACTTGGCTTATACACTAGATCATGCCGATATTATACGTCTTAGTGGTATATAAAATCACACTAATATGCTTAGTTGGTTTTACTGGCCTTCATGCAGGCCTGCCATAGCTCATCTCATACACGCTCGGCGATTACGAAAACTGGCAATCTTTTGATTTCCCCGTTCCTCTTCACGGGTGATTGGAAGCCTGGAGACCTGCTGAAATTTTTCTACAACGAAAATTGACTCATATCTAAATTGACTCTATAACAAAAAAAAACTTAATAAATACTTTTGCAAAACAAAGACGACTTGGCTTAAGCGATAAAACGTAGACTACTTAACTTACTTTATCAAATAGTCGCAGGTATGATCCCCGCACAGCGCACGGGAATGTTGATTTGGGATTTTGAAATAAAGAATACATTTTAAGCGTATATGGCACAATTTTCAGATTGTGCCGTATACGCATAAAATGTTTGCAGGGATTTTTCAGAGATTGTTAAATACATTTTAGCTCGGGAAATGCAAGATTCCTAGGGGATAGTTGTTTTTATTCCTCCATATTAACACGGCTGCACGGATTTAAAAGGAACTTTATATGAAAGTGTCTCTTAAGTCTTGGAATGATTCTGTCCCAAAATGTCCTACCTGCCTATGTAAATTACAAAATAAATGCGTGCGAAGCCGCGGGTAACAGCTAGTAATATAATAAAACAAATTTACTCCATACACACTTAACGCATTTTCTAATAAAGCGATTAATATTGATTGTACACCCCTTCTACTCAAGGATTCTCTTAGCAAAGGAATTCAATATCCACCTATAAAATTCATATCTTCTTTCAAGATTCTTGACTTTCCTTAATATAAATATACCTATTGTTTTAAATTTTTAATTGTTTAATATAAATATACTTATTGTAGGAAATGGTAGCTATGTACATTGTCTTGCTCTATTGCTTCCGGGGTGAGCAGAGAGTACAAAGTTCCTATAGGTTATTTTCTTAAAATCTCTCTCTACCTTCACCCTTTTAGCTCGTCTCATACATGCTCGGCAATTACGAAAACTGGCAGCTTACTTAAAGAGGGGTGTGTGTTATAAGCACAAGTTCAAAAAGTTAAAATTCCAGTTAAAAATTACGTTCTTTTATGAACTAGTTTATGAAGAAACCTTATTAAATTGATCGAAATTAATTTATGATTATCGGTTATTACAACAACAACAAGTAGTGATAGCCCAGTGGTTAGACCGTTGGACTGCAAAGTTAGGGGTCTCGGGTTAAAACCCAGGCACGCACCTCTGTCGTTTCGAAAGCATGTGCGTATTAAAAGTTAACTATTACTTGCTATATCCGTAAAGGAAAACATCGTGAGAAAACCTGCATGCCTAAGAGTTTATTAAAGATGTGTGAAGTTCGCCAACCCGCACTAGGCCAGTGGACTAAGGCCTAAACCCTCTCAGTTTGAGAGGAGGCCCGTGCCCAACAGTGGGACAGTTTCTTAACAGGGCTAATATTATTATATTTATGCAAAGAACAGAATTTCTTACTTCTTAATATCGAAACGGTGCGACGTCCGTCTTTTACTTTCAAGGTCAAATGTTCCTTTTCCTAACGATTCTATACGCTCGTTACCATGAGAAAGTCAACGAACGTGAACAATCTCAAATTAACCGGTTAATTTAGGTTTCAATACCGGTTAAAGTGACGCTAAAACCGATAATGAAAATCAGACCGGTTTACTAAATTTTTCAGTAAAGAAAATTATTTCGGTTTGGAGTCAATGCCTGATTTCCGACCTCTGGTAAACAATACACCTCTGTCATCCCTGCTTGGGGAATAAAATAGAGACAGTTTTATGTGTATATTTTTGTAAGTTGACTGCCTTATTTGTATAGTGGGCATGGCTTTGAGATCATAATGTCCTGGGTTAAAATCCCAAGTCCGTCAAATGTGGTTATCTAGCGAAAACATATGAGTCAGGAATCTGAAATTGTGCCTTTTATTTGGCAATAAGCTTTGCTCCTATTACATGGGACCCAACATCGTCAGCGAAAAGTGGGTGTACTCATTGTACTGAGTACACTAAGTAAGATTTCATACAGGGTACTTGAATAAAGGTGTGACGGTGTGTTTTTATTTTTTTAAGTATTTAACAATTTCAAGCATGAATTCGTTGTCAATTTAATTCTAATTCTAAAACCATCGTGATAGTCAAATTTATAGATCATACTTTTTTGTGTGTTTGAATAATTGACGCTGTTGGCCGAGGGGCCTTTACAGCTTCACCAAGCTAGAGGGCAAGCGTACAAAAACTAATTGAAGCCAGCTGGAACTGAGTATACAAATGAATATCATAATATCCTCACTTAGTGAAAACATCGTTATCCAATTTTTTTCTTCGAAAAACGTAGTTATAGTACGTAAAAAAAAACACTAGGAGTTATTCCTGTGTCGTGAGTGCGTTTACAAACACAAAATTCACATGCACCACCCCGACTGAAACAAGAATTTTTTTTTTTTTAATTTTTTTTAAACTTGGCCCCACAGAAGTATTTATTTCTGTGTCGTGGGTGCGTTTACAAACATAAAAATTCACATACACAAATACCCAGACCGGAACAAATAGTTGTGGATCACACAAAGATTTGTCCCGTGCAGGAATCGAACCCTCGACTATTAGACACAGTGGGCGAAGCGGCTTAAGCTCTTAACCACTGCGCTAAATCGTCCATCAATCCCGTATTTCGATCGAAGCCCTAATTATTCAATACAGTGGGCAGAGCGATTCAAGCTCTTAACAACTAGATCAAACCGTCAGTTAATTTTGGAAATTATCATTCTATTTCTTTAATAATATATTAACTTTGTTAATGAAATTCGGTGCGTATGCATTCGAAAACGCACCTTAATAGCGCACCAGAAGACAAATAATTGAATAAACCGTAGTTAGTAATCAACAGCGTCTTATCTAAAGGGTAAGTCAAGTCTCCGTAATTGGCGAGTGGGTGTCAAACGAACTATGGGAAGAAGCCATAGAGCCTATACAAAAAGAACCTGTTGGGACTCTCTACTCACTGACTACTCCACAAGGGATCTTACATGATGATATATCAGCCTATACTATACTGCTGGACAAAGGCCTTCTCTCACAAATCGAGGTGAGAGAGATTAGGTCATACTCCACCACGCGGACCCAGTGCGGATTGGTGGAGGCAGGTTTGTAGCTACCTGCTGTTGGAACTTATCAAGCCGCCTTTTAAAGCTTCCAACTTGGCTTAACGACTACCACATTAAGTGGTAGCCGAGACCAACGGATTAACGTACCTTCCGAAGCACGGATACGCTCGAATATGAAAATGCCACAAACGGTTACCCATCTCCGGCCGACCGAGTCAAACGCTGCTTAACCTTGGTAACCGGTAAGCACACAGAGCTATGAATGCCTCTGATGATATAGATATTTATTTATCAACATTTGAAAGGGTGCACGGAGTACTTCTTTCTTTCTTGTAATGTTATCCCTTTCGCACAACTGGGGTTTTCACTCTAAGGTGACAAGTGTAAATGAAGGCCTTAGAGGGCTTAGCACGAAATTATTGCTGTTAGCGTGCCGCTAGCGAGTTGATATGCCGTCCTTGTCACACTATAACATCTACTAATTAATATGAACGTGACAGCGCGCTTGCTCGCTAGCGCCACTGTAACGTTAAACTTTTCGTGTTAAACCTTCAAAACCCAAGTTACGGCCTCGCCTAATTAAGGACTACTCTCATAACTACGAGGATATAACTAGAGCTATAATGTACAAAGCAGTGATAGCCTAGTGGTTAGACCGTTAGACTGCAAAGTCAGAGGTCTCAGGTTCAAACCCACCTCTGACTTTTCGAAAACATGTGCGTATTATAAATTAACTATCACTTGCTTTAACGGTGAAGGAAAACATCGTGAGGAAACCTGCATGCCTAAGAGTTCCTCGAAGGTGTGTCAAGTTCGCCAACCCGCACTGGGCCAGCGTGGTGGACTATGGCCTAAGCCCTCTCAGTTTGAGAGGAGGCCCGAGCCCAACAGTGGGACAGTTTCTTAACAGGGCTAATATTATAATGTATTAAAATTCCCAAAAGATTTTTTTTACAAACCTTTCTTTGATATAAATTGTTTATCAAGACACAAGAGCTGAACAAGGATAAAGCTTTAAAAAGAAATCTTTCATTCTACTAATATTATACATTTGGAAGTCTGTGCGTTTGTATGTGCTATTCTTTAACATATAACATGTTTTTTGTAACAGTATGTATTATAATATAATATTTTCCTGCCTAAGTTTCACATGTCTTCTAAAGACAAAATAGGCTGACCAATGTATGAGATCCAGACCAAATTATACCCTATGTTATGTGAAAAAAGGAATTTGAATTTGATAGTTGGATGTTTGTTACTGAATCACGCAAAAACGGCTAAATGGATTTGGATGAAATTTGGCACCATAGGTAGTTTATTACCTGGAATTATACATAGGGTACTTTTTATCCCGGAAAAATGTTAGGTTCCTATCTAAAGTCCCCGCGAACGAACTCGCGAGCAGAAACTAGTATATTATAAACGCGAAAATTTTAAACTACTATACGGATATTGATAAAACTTTACACTAATATAGATGATACAATCAAAATATCACGTGGGTCATAATATATTCTATGTATCTATCAATATCATCACGCCAGATCCCTTGCGGGGTACGCAGAGAGTACAGAGTTCCAACAGGTTCTTTCCTTACATACCTCTCTGGCTTCCTCCACTCTCATAGTTCGTCTCATACACGCTCGCCGGTTACGGAGACTCTTGACCTGTCCTTCAGATAAGACTCGGTCTATTTGATCATGGTAAGATACTCTAGGTACCCCGGTACCTACATCCGGGGGAGACCTAGGCTATAATATATAACGACGGACGATTTAGCGCAGTGGTTAAGAGCTTAAGCCGCTCTGCCCACTGCGTCTAATAGTCGCGGGTTCGAGTCCCGCACGGGACAAATCTTTGTGTGATCCACAATTATTTGTTCCGGTCTGGGTATTTGTGTATGTGAATTTTCATGTTTGTAAACGCACCCACGACACAGGAATAAATCCTAGTGTGGGGCTACGTTTTTAAAAGAAGAAAAGATATAACAAAATAAATTCGTGTGCGCAGCCGCGGGTAACGGCTAGTTGTATCTAAATTATTTAGAAAGAAAACCTGCAGCTAAGGTCCTGAGATATTTTTCATTCTTGTCAAGGTCAACGGAAAAGGTAAATGTTCAAACGAAAATATTCAACGTTCTTCACGTAATCTCCTTAACGCGTTTAATCAGAGCACCGGTACTTTTTTATTAGGGTCTACTTAGCAAATTGGCGAAAACCTTTATAAATTTATATACTCAATTAGCTCGTCCGTCCATCTGAAACGATTTGCTTTCGTTTTTTTTTCGGTGACTGAGGAGTTTAATGTTTGGTATTTGGTATTAATGTTTGGTATTGGACGATTTAGCGCAGTGGTTAAGGGCTTAGCCCGCCCCGCCCACTTTGTCTAATAGTTGCGGGTTCGATTCCCGCACGGGACAAATCTTTGTGTGATCCACAATTATTTGTTCCGGTCTGGGTATTTGTGTGTGAATTTTCATGTTTGTAAACGCACCCACGACACAGGAATTAATCCTAGTGTGGGGCAACGTTTTTAAAAAACAAAAAAAATTAAAAAATGGATGGTATTTCTAGTGATTTAAGTTTTTTATTTATTTATGTGCAACTATGTGGTCAGATATGGCCAAGGATCGGGTTAAGTGGAGAATCATGCAAGAAACCTTTGCCCAGCAGTAGGACGGGTTAATAAAATAAAAAAGGGAATAATAAAAAAATTACAAATAATTTGTATTTAATTTGTATAAAATTAGTCTAGCCGAAGAAACCATTTTTTCTCAAAAAAATGTTAGCTAGAAATTATTACTCTATTGAGGGGTCGGTAACGGTAACAGTGCCGCGAGTTCAATGGTTTTTTCCCATCTCAAAAAATGCCAACGTGCATGTGTATCTATGTATGTACATACACAATATATGTACACACTTATATACAGAGGTGTCGGTAACGGTAACAGCGTCGCGAGTTCAATGGTTTTTTCCCATCTCAAAAAATGCCAACGTGCATGTGTATCTATGTATGTACATACACAATATATGTACCTACTTATATACAGAGGTGTCGGTAACGGTAACAGCGTCACGAGTTCAATGGTTTTTTCCCATCTCAAAAAATGACAACGTGCATGTGTATCTATGTATGTACATACACAATATATGTACATACTTATATACAGAGGTGTCGGTAATGGTAACAGCGTCGCGAGTTCAATGGTTTTTTTCCATCTCAAAAAATGCCAACGTCCATGTATATCTATGTATGTACATACACAATATATGTACATACTCATATACAGAGGTGTCGGTAACGGTAACAGCGTCGCGAGTTCAATTGTTTTTTCCCATCTCAAAAAATGCCCAACGCGCCTAAAGAAGTTTTCACTTTAAAAAAAATACGAACATCTAAACACACAAATCTTCACATGTATAATATTAGTAGAATTGCAGTAAAAATAATAAAGACGAACGAATGTTTCTATGCATCTATCAGAAGCCATCCGATCACAGAATATTTTTATAAGCTGGCCTAGTTTTAACGTGCTACTTTATGAAGCATATTTTCATTCATTACACCCCATTAGGAATTATTCCTGTATCATAGGTGCGTTTAAAATATCTAGACCGCAAATTTGTGGGTCACACAACGATTTGTCCCGAACGGGAATCGAACCCGCAACTACCCAATTTAGTGAGCGGAGCGACTCATGCCCTTAACCACTTGATCAAGCCGTCCGTCAAATCATATGATTATCGTTGTCTAGTGTCGTTGGTCTAGTGACAAAGCGCATCGCTTGGTGATCACGAGGTCCTAGGTTCAAATCCTAGGTCGGACAAATGAAGTCTTTCTAACGAAAAATCTTCCCAGTATGAGTCTGGAGTCTAGAATTGTGCCCGGTATATGGCAATAAGCTCGCCACCTATTACATGAGACCTAACATCGTCGGCGAAACGTGGGTGTACTCACTACATCTCTGACACACACGCTTGGGGAATAGAGGCGTGACGGTGTATTCTTTCATCATAAAGTATTCCTATTAAAGTACTCACCATCATCAACATTATCTTCAACAGTCCTCGCACCTTCCGGCAGCGCCACCCTCAGCCCTTTCATCTTGAAGAACTCCTGCATCAGCTTCATAAAATACTTCGCCAGTTCAGTCCACTCCGACAAAAAACTCCGGGGTTCATTTGGAACAACCTCCTTTTCCTCATAACTTCCTAGTCTTTCAATAGTCTCCTGGTCTAAAGGGACTAAGCTAATGATGCTGTTAGCTCGTATAGTCTCATTGCTGTTCAAGCTGTCTCCGAAAATGGTTTTCTGAGCCAATTTAACAGCTTTATATTTGACGCAGGATAAAGCTTCTCCTTTGATAAAGCAGCCATCTTTGACATAGCGGAGGTATCCGTCTTCTATGCTGTATGATTGTTGGAAGGTTATGAAGAGCAGAAGGGTTTGAAGTGATGTGATTGACATGTTCGTATCTGGAAAGAAGATGATTTTTATGTATCTATATCATCACAGCAGATCCCTAGTAGGGTAGGTAGAGAGTACAGCGTAAAATGATATTTATCCATTATATATATAACATTGATTTTATTGATGCCTCGTTTATCTAGAAAAGTATAGTGCACGTGGTAATCACGAGGTTTTGCATTCGAATCTTAGGTTGGATAATTTTTTTTCACCGATAAAATTTATATGACAGTCTGAGTCTAAAATATACGCTCGGTATAGTGGCAGTAGGAGGTCGACCAAAGACTAATTTTTTTGTCGAAAAATTCTCAAAAACAGTTCGGAATTTGGAACTGTGCCTATTATAGGCTCAGCCCCTATTATATTGGGATTTGAATATAGATGTATTTGTTATGTGTGTAATGCTGCAACTCACTCACACTTCAAAATAATTATAACTTTCAAGTTCTAGTTTAAAACTATTTCCATGTATAAGTTAAAACTAACGTCATTAAAGTTCAACAGGCTATCAATGAGAAACTTCTGTTAATTAGATCTGGTTCGATCCATGCTTTAAATCATAGATCAAATAATTCTAGCCTCGAACTGATTGTGCCTAAATCATAAGAAAGAAATTCAGACAACATACACACACAAAGTGAATATTAAATAGAAACTAAAATATATTTTTAGCTCGTATACTTATTATTCCTTGCATAATTCTTAATTCCTGACTGTTACAGATTTTTTTTTATAAAAAAACCAGATATAGTTTTACCTAATGAAGGATTTAAATCCTAGATCTCTAATAAAATGACAAACTCCACAAAATATCAACAGTAAAAAAATAATAATCAGAAAAACCAACTTAAGATGACTTAGTAAACAAAAATTAAAACATGTTTAAAATAAAAAGTCATTCAAGGGCCTAAAACAGCAAACAAGATTAATGACACGCCACATTTTCTTCCTCACTGGTCAAAGGAAGACTCCTATAATGATAGTGGCACCTGATGTGACAAGAAAATGGGAAAAATACCATAACTTTACGGTGTGATGTCGTGATGTCGCGTTTTGGACAAATTATCCGATACACTTTCCTCGATCATTTATCATTTGTCGCATCTCATTCATGGTGATCAATGACAGGATGGATTATGACACCTGCGTGGGGTGACAAGATTGAATAAAAAAGCAAGGTTTTCCTTGTGAAATAATTACAAAGAGAAGGGGAAGTAATCTGGTAATTTATATACGTATTTTTTCTTTATTAACTTTAATGCTAAAAATGTTAATACTTTTAAATTTTATTCTAACTTATAAATTACCTACTAACGGTCTAGTTAATACTTAATTTAACATAATGACATTTTTTGTCCTTTTTTTGTAAATGAGGGAACCATGTAGCCATTCTCATAAATAGTATAATTGGCTTTATTTAACTAAGACCCAGCTGATAACCAACCTTCATTGTTTTCCCATACCCCCCAACAAAATGTAGATGAAAAGTTTGTAAAATTTTATTTTAAAAGAGTAACCGTGGAGTTTCTTGCCCTTCTTCTCCACAGGAATCAGATTCCAAAGTGGTGGTAGAGTCTTTGTTACTTTTCTGAAAATTTATAAATACAATAATGGTTTACATGCATAAAAATAATCTGATTTTGATTTTATATCACCAGATTAGTTGCAGGGTACGCAGAGAGTACAGAGATCCAAGAAGTTCTTTCCTTACAGACCTCTCTGGCTTACTCTCTTCCATAATTCGTCTCATACACGCTCACCGGTTACGGAGCCCCTAGCTCTTCAGATAAGACACGGTGTATTACTTACTTTAAAATATTAAAAAATACACAAAATGTATAAACACAAGCGAAAAAAATATTTTTAAAAAGATGTTTAAAAATGTTTGAGTGAAGCTTGTCCAAATACAGTATTATTTACCCAATATTAAAGGATGGCATTTCTAGACTATCTTAAAAAGCAGCCTATACTGCCCCCTAAAAGACTCCTTTCAAACGGAGGTGAAAGACTTATCACGACCAAATAGACCGTATCTCATCTGATAGATAAGTCTATTACTATCTATAAATCATCACACCAGATCTTTTGCAGGGTAGACAGAGAGTACACAGTTCTAACGGTTTAGTATTGCTTGCATATAAATTGGGTATCCTTCTTGGAATATTTAATCTGGCCACCCCACCCAAAGTATGGGTTACCACGTAAACAACCATTCTGTACAAACGCGGAGCAATTTTCTCGAAAGCGGTTTCTATACTTTCAACCACATATGTAATTATATAAATTATTTTTTTCCTAACACGCGATCGTGCATAATTTGTATGTGGATAGTATTGACGGAAACCTAACTTAATACACCTAATATATGTATAAAGAAAAGGATTTATACTGTTATATATGCATGTTTTAAGCATTGATAGCCTAGTGGTTAAAGCGTTGGACTGCAAAGTCAGAGGTCTCGGGTTCAAATCAAGGTACGCACCTCTGTCTTTTCGAAAGCATGTGCGTATTGAAAATTAACTATTACTTGCTTTAACGGTAAAAGAAAACATCGTGAGGAAACCTGTATGCTTGAGAGTTTCTCGAAGAAGTCTGAAGTTCGCCAACCCGCACTGGACCAGCGTGGTGGACTATGGCCTAAGCCCCCTCAGTTTGAGAGGGGGCCCGTGTCCAACGGTAGGACAGTTTCTTAACAGGACTAATATAAGTATATTATATATGTTTACCAGCTAAATTCATTTTAGGAACTTTAAAACAACAGTAAAAATAATTAGGGGCTTATTTGTCTTCTTTAACTATCTATCTCTCTATATCATAACGCCAGATCTTTGCAGAGTACGATCCTCTTATACATAAGTAAAAAAAAAACGTCAGGCCTATGTTCACCAAACGGGGGTGATATAGGTGTACTGTGTACACCTACTTTTCGTTAAGACGTTAGATCTCATGAGATCGGGGAGCCTATTGCCATATATTCCCGACTCTGGACTGATACTGGGAATTTTTGGATAGAAAAACTACATTGGTGTGACCTAGGATTTGAACCCAAGATCTCATGATCTCAAAGCGCATTTTTCGCCACTAGAATAACGAGGCAGACTTATTTCTTAGAGTTAGATATTTAATCGTATTTCCTTCTTCTTCTTCCTTAAGTTACGGCTTCACACTAATTTTAAGTGCATTTTGCCAGTGTCCAGTGAGATATATAATCGTGTTTGTTTAAATTAATTCAACTCCCCGATGAACTTGATGACAACGTTGATAATAAAATTAATGAAGTACCCCACCCTAGATAGTAAAGCGGTGGATACTTTACATATCAATCACGACGGCCGTTTTGAGGGAAGTCGAAAAGGCACGTTATACCACTTTGTTACAATTACCTTCACTCATGCACATATAAGAACATATAATGTATAACCAATATTACACATTATTAGTCGAAATAACACAAGTTTTAGAAATTAAAACATATTGACAACATCACTCTTCGACTTCCCGCCAAAAAAAGACGTATTTTCTTTTAATTGAAGTATAAAATAAATTGTTGTTAATAAAGTTGGTTGGAGCAGGTCAACACTTTAGGCCGATGATTTTAGATCGCCTCGTTAATCTGAATATTATTTGAATCGGACAGATTTGAAATTTTAGTCAATCTGTCATAGCCAACATACACACTGCTTACTTCCGTGTCGTATAGACGCGACACTTACGCTCTACTTTCCTTCCCATACTATCAGTGCTCGACGCTCCCTTCGTTGGCGGTTTTTTGAGCGGGAGTCACGGCGGGACATGCCACTCCCAAAGTTAAGGATAAAAGGTGAAAAGATAAAAGTTAAGAATAAAAAGGTAAAGAAATATATAAAATGCAAAACAATGTGAGATTGGTGCATCCGAAAAACCAAAGCTAGTATAAAAATTGACTTGGGAATATTTTTATAAAATAATATCTCTATCTATATTATCACGCCAGATCCCTTGCGGGGTAGGCAGAGAGGAGAGAGTTCCAAGGAAAGATCTTTACATACCTCTCTGGCTTTCTCCACTCTCATAGTTTGTCTCATACACGGTCGCCAGTCACGGAGCCTCTTGACTTATCCTTGAAAACAATATGATTTCGGAAAAAAAATCTGATGTCGGGGGATTTAGAAACGTAAAAGAAACAGCGATGCTTGAAGTGTGAAGGGAGTATGTAAACAGTCGACGCTGCCACAGTGCTGCTCATTGCTCTCGGCGGGAAATGACGGCAGTAGCAGTGTATAAACCAGGTATTAGTACTCCGTAATTTGGAATTATAGCCGGTTTAATTACATCAGGGTCTCTCTCATTTCAAGAAGTTATAATGTTTTTTTCTTCTTTAAAAAGCATAGCCCCTTACTAGGATTTATTCTTGAATCGTGGGTGCGTTTACAAACATAAAAATTCACACACACAAATACCCATACTGAAACAAATAATTGTGGGTCACACAAATATTTGTCCCGTGCGAGAATCGAACCGGCGACTATAAGACACAGTAGGCGAAGTGACTTAAGCTCTTAACCACTACGCTAAATCGGCCGTCTTGCCTTTATTGCCTCATTGATCTGGTGGCGAATAATGCGCTTTGCGGTCACGAGGTCCTGGGTTCAAATCCAAGGTCGCACAAATGTAGTTTTTCTTTTGAAAAATGTACCTACAGGTATAGCGGCACCTGAAGTTCGGCGAAATGTGGACGGCTCCATAGAAAAGTTAAAACGAGAGTCTTACACCCGCCACCAAATCCCCCATGTCCGTCTCAAGAGCCGTAAAAGGTTTTAATGACCACTCAATCTTTGCGGGATCTCCCAATGGTGGCAGGACTGAAACTTTGGACAGAAACTAAACCCCACCGCCTTACTTCATCCCGTGTCAGGAGCGCCTGGGCACCAACAATCATGACCGGTGTGGAAATCATTAAATCAGCTCCGCACACAGGTAGGTAGATGCAGGCAAAATCTGTGTATGGGGATTCAGAGATCCAAATTTAACAGCCTGGGACTTTGGTGCGACCTCACAGACTATGTCGCACCTGCTGGTCTGCCCTTTATGACCCACCGTCTGTACAAAAGAAGTGCTGAGCGCGGCCACAGACGGCGCGATCGAACTAGTCACTCAATTAGCGGGAAAAATATGAAACATTCATACGAAACGAAGAAAAAAGCAACTAAGTTGCTTTCAAGTATTATTATTGTTGTCACATTTTTTTTATTCTCATTCAGTCCACTGTATCAATCAAAATTAAATCATAACTCAAAGCAATACGTTGACTTTCAATTCATTTCTATAGGCGCAAATTAGTATAGAGGTTTTGATTGATTTGGATATCAAAAGGCTTCAAAAATGGGAAATAAATCGAACTAGCCGTTCACTTAGTGGGACAAATATGAACCACTGACATGAATCGAAGAAGAATTAAAAATAACAGTATCAGCCCGGAGTTTGTAACTGTGCCCTATATTACAATAGGCTCGCGACCTATTACATGGGACCTAACATCGGATCATGGGATATAACGTCGGCGAAAAGTATGTGTACACAGTACACCTCTGCCACCCCTGCTTGCGGAAAATGGGCGTGAGAGTGTTCATTTTTTTAAACTAGAAAACTTGAATATACCATCGGTCAAAAGTAGTCATAACTTTCGTCTGATCCAATTCGTTGATGTATCTAGCTGATCGATCATGTAAAAAGTGAAAATAGACGTCCATTTAAATTTTGTAGTTTTACTTTTTATGCATCACTGTAATTGGATGGATGCCCAGTTTATGGATAGCTTTCGTTGGGGTGTGATTACTCTTAAAAGTTTTTGTTGAAAATAGTGAAAATATTTGATAAGAAGCTTATTTATCTCGGCTTTTTGGTCTGGTGCATAGCGCTAGTGGCAATCACAAAGTCTTAGGTTTCAAACATAGGTCGGAGCAAACATGCTATTTCTTTAAAAAAAATTAGTTATAGTCCAGAGTCTGAGATTGTGCTCATAAGAATAGGTTAGGCCCTTATTGCATTAGGACTTTATAATATAGGAGATATATGAGTGTATAGTACACCTCTCCCACCCCCGCTTGGGGAACATAGGCAAGACAATAATGATTTTGTTTTATGGTGAAATAATACGACTCAAGAATAGCACCAGGATAGTCACTAATTTTCGAATTTGGATCAAATAAATATACAATTTAAAACTTACTTTCGAATATAAAACAAATCTAAACACCACAAACAAAGGCACTTCACTAAACAAATAAAATACAATTATGATTCTAAATTCAATATTTGAAGATCGAACTGCGCGCGCGCCGACTACCGCAAGATCAATGTCAACTGCGCGCTCCTGATTCGCTATTTAAATGATCTACAAGATGGCGGATAATTCGATCCGTGCCGATCGAAATTGGATCTCGCTTTGGCCTTTCCTGCGGTTATGCTTGAAATTAATTTTAATATACCTTTGACGGATTTATGCATTCGTAGTTATTCAGGAAGGCTGTGTTCTTAGCCATGATCAAGGTTGATTTCCATTTTTGATAGTCGTGGCATAATTTCCCCCGCATTAAAATTATACTGAACCCAATCCATTCCGATGGCGAACTTGAACCTATTTGCGCGTTTATTAAAAAGGCAACAATCCGATATTTCGCGAACGCATCCAATCATAGGAATCCGCTAATCGTAGCCGCTGCCGACTACAAACCTAACTCCCCGGCTATCAGTCGCTACCGCCGTCCGCTGTATGTTTTCACCAACCCTACCAGTGCCCTTACATCCCTTCTTTCAGACACAGATACCGCACACAGGATCAGACACCGACCTCGCCGGCGAGGTCAAGAAATCCCTTGCCCGCCAGCCAATGCAGAGCACCATGGCGAGATACCTAGTATACGCCCATAGCTGCTCAAGCCGAGGCCGTTCCTCCTTGAGGTGCCCTTGAGCTAGTTGCCCCCTTGCCCTTCTGGCTCGAGCGTAGTGGTTGCACGCCTTCTTGTTCGGCGAAGCTGAAAAGCTCGGCAGCCAACAGCGTAGATCATTTACACACGCACACACACAAACACACGTACACAAAAACCGAACCCAATTCCAGACTTCAGATTGAGACTGTGATATTTTCAATAGATGGGTACACACGCCATCACGCCTATATACCCCAAGCAGGCAAAGGTCTACTTTGACACCCACTTTTCGGCGTCCCTTTAATATGATAGTTGGGTAAATACCAAAATATCTATTTATCTTTATCTGACTTAAGAAAAATTAAATAAAAATTCTTAATGGCATTCTTGTTTTGGTATTCGAAAAGGTTTATTCGATTGTTATATTTATTTTTAATTATATTCAATGTGCTTGCAGCCCCCTATACAGTTTGCATGTGGCCCTTATTTCATTTTAATTTTTTTAAGAGTTTTTGACAAATTAAGGGGTTCATTTGTCAAAAACTCTTTCCTACTGCTTACCTACTTTATTAAGAACTCATGCCCAACATTTCAAAGTCAAAATCAAAAATAACGTAGGCCTAAAAGCACTTACAGACGTTCAAATGTTTACATTGTATACATTTACTAATGGACCGGAATGCGACCTCCACTAAGAAAACCGGCCGAAAATCAATAGTCCTTATAATTCCTAGACCCCACAGGTTTAAATTGTAAACAGTCTGTAAATCAGTCAGTACTGTAGCAAATAGCATAGATAACAGACAGACAGACTTCGCAACTAATAAACACTTAGAAACGTAATTTGTTTACGGCAAAGGAAAATATCATGAGAAAACTTAAACGCCAGAGAAAACATAGCTAATTTCCAAAAGTACTACTTTGATAAATCAACTCGATATTATGTTTGTCAAATATATTCCCTAATTGGTGGTGGCAGAGGTATCCTGTGTACACTTACAATTTGCCGGCAATGTTAGGTCCCAATAAGCTAATGTCATTACACTGGTCACAATTTCAGATTTCTAGGAACTGAGAAGGAAATTCATGACTCCAGTATAACATAATAGCGGATGGCTTGGATCCGCTCCGCCTACTGTGTCTGACAGTCGCGGGTTCGATTCCCGCAAGGGACAAATTTTTATGTGATCCACAATTATTTGTTTCGGTCCGAGTATTTGTTAGTGTGAATTTTCATGTTTGTAAACGCACCCACGATACAGAAATTATTCCTAGTGTGGCGATACGTATTTTTTTTTCAAAACAGTTTTACGTATGATGTCCACAGAAAAACCCCAGTAATATTTCGTTTGAAATTCCTAACTGGGTGGTTACAAACGGGGGTAGCAGAGGGGTATTCTTTAAACCTGCATTTGATTGTCGATGTTAGATCCAAATGTAACAGAAAGCGAACCTGGGTATAACCTGTTAACCGTTACCATTATACTGGAAATAATATCTGTCTCCGAAGGGCTATTGAGAATTTTTCGATTTACGGGTTCGAATCCAGAACCTCGTGGTCGACAACTGCTCCATACACCTCTAGACCAAAGAGGTAATCCAATAAATATTCTTCTGAATAACATCGGCGGCTTATTGGTAACTATAACTAAAGAAAGAATGACTCAACAGATATACAATGCGAAAGTCGAAGGATGTAGGTACCGCGGAAGACCTAGCCTACTTGCCATCACCAAATAGACCGTGTCTTATCTAAACGGCAAGTCAAGAGTCTCCGTAACCGGCGAGCGTATATGAGACGAACTATAAGAGTGGAGAAAGCCAAATATGACTGTAAGGCCAGAACCTGTTGGAACTCTGTACTCTCTGTCTACCCCGCAAGGGAACTAGTGTGATGGTATAGAGATAGATAGACGGTTGAAAGGCTAAACTGTGTTAAGGACATGTAACAAAAAAAAATCCCATTTCAACCATTGACGTAAACTTCGTCAAGCGTATGAGCCTACCCCAAAGATCGTCACTATCGTACATACCCTCTAATTAAAGTGGCAGTAAACAGGGCACCTCGCTCGTAGAACTGACGGTCGTTGGAAAGGAAATGTTCTCGAATGGTGACCACGTACTGAAAGATGTACGTACACGTACTTTCTCCTCTTCTTTTCTCAGTCTTCATAAACGCTGTCACTAAAATTTTATCATCACACTATCATCTTTATGCAGACGACTTGCAACTTTATCGCCATTTTAAAATAGATGAGCTTCCCGAAGCCGTTGATGCCATCAATAATGATCTTAAAAATATCAACGAGTGGGCTAAATCTTTTGGCCTGCTAGTAAATCCCACAAAATCAAAAGCTCTCATTATTGGTGGCAGATACTACATCTTTCGTGGAATGTTCACGTTGCAGAGGTAAGCAGACGACTTTATTACTCTTTCCAGTCTCTCAAGCGACTCCAGAAGTTCCTACCTTTTCATACAAAAATAACACTTGCTCAATCCCTTCTTCTTCCTCTTCTGGACTATGCTGATGTCTGTTTCCTGGACGCGTCGGAAGAGCTCCTCAATACACTCGAACGACTTCAGAATTTGTGCATCCGCTTTATTTTTGGGCTCCGAAAATACGATCATGTGTCGGAATTTCGGGCGCGATTGAAGTGGTTGCCTATTCGACGTCGTCGAGATACTCACATTCTTTCACTCCTTTATTCTATTCTCCATAATCCTAATTTACCAACTTATCTAAGGGAACGCTTTGAGTTTCTAGTCCCCAGGGGAAAACCCTGCCGCACATCTTCTTCCCTTCTTCTCCGCACTCCCCATCACACTTCTAGCCTTTATAGTGGTTCGTTTACTGTTCGTGCAGTGCAGCTTTGGAATTCACTCCCACACATTATACGCGATAGTGTCTCACTAGACGTCTTTAAAATGAAAATTAAAGAGAATTTCCTTTCATCATGATCTATATGTGTAAATATGTATGTATTATTATTGATATATATGTATTTTTTATGTATCGATAAATGTATATGTATATATTATTATGTTAGGTTTGTATGTATATGTTATATATTGTATAATTATATATAGTTAGTTCTTTGGACATTTTACTTCGATTGTACACTTGGTACTGTCCTCTGTATTTTCATCTCTCTATGCCTATTAGGGTTGCTGTAAGAAAACTCAATTTTGAGTTAAGCTCGCCTTTGTACATAAACTTTCCTATCTTATTGTTATTATAATTAAACGTGTACAATAAAGAATAAAGAAAGAATGTAGAGAAGGCAGTCATATATTGGATAGACCCTAAAGACCATGCATTGACTTTTCTTAACATTGTATATTAGTCCGTGACCACTTGCATACTCTTCACAAGTCCATATCAGTCTTCGCAGTCCGCAGACCGACGCGCTCAGCAGTACCATGTCGTATCCATAACTCAACGTTGTTGACGCATCTACCGTCAACATGACAGCCAACACGCTGACTGCTGAGCGCCTCGATCAACCTGTTAATATATAGATTGAACAGGGTCGGAGATGTTCGGACCTGCAGGACTGCCAGTTCGGCTTCAGTCGGGGCAGGTCCACAGTGGATGCTTTAAAGCACATCCAGAGGATGGCGGAGGAAGCCGTAGGTCAGAGGGGGGTGCTGCTGGCGGTATCCTTGGACATCGCAAATGCGTTCAATTCGGTCGGTTTAGTGGGTGCAAGCCCGACATAACCACCCGGGCCGTGCCCTCGGCCCGGGGGTATGCGTTAGGCATTTACCCTAGTAAAAAAAAGCTTTGGAGATATTAATCCCCCCACTGTACAGGCTATTGGTAAAAGCTGGATGCTAAGAGTAACATAAACTTAAACATATATCAGTCTAGAGTCTCCGTAACTCGCGAACATGTATGAGACGAACTGAGAGTGGAGGACGCTAAAGATTTCTGTAAGGAAAGCCACTGTTACAACTGTAGTCTCTGCCTATCCCATAAGGGATCTGGTTTGATGATATAGATATATAGTTCTAACTAAAATGGCGGACTTACGCATCCAACTATCTACTCTATATAGAAAATTACTTTTACTGTTCCTATGCAATGTTATACCTTCAAGTTTCCCTTGATATTATGTTTCACTTGCAGTTTCTGTACATATAGAGGGGAGGGTTGGAAGGTCGTTCACCTACGATGGGCATTGCTGGATCTATTTGCGTAGATGTGTTATCGATACGTTGTAGAGATAGTCTTAAATCGGATATTTAGAAAAGGTTCTAGAGTGTTTATACGAATTTGTATCTATTTATCTTTTTCATCAGACTAGATCCCTTGCGAGTGTTCCAACGGTTCTTTCCTTACAGACCTCTCTGGCTTCCTCTACTCTCATAGTTCGTCTCATACACGCTCGCCGGTTGCGGGGACACTTGACTTGCCCTTCGGATAAGACAAGGTCTATTTGATCATGGAAAGAAAGTCTAGGTCTTCTTCGGTACCTACATCCTTCCACTTTCGTATTGTATATTTGTTTCATCATTCTTTCTATTTCCCAAAACTAACGAAGCATACTTTTTCTCATCTTTACTCCGATACTATATTTCATACCTATACGCTTTCTTGCTACGCTGTTGCGAAAACGGTAGTTCAGAAGTTGTATCTGCTTGTATATTTTCTGATTTATCCATGTCAAAATATTTATGTGTCCGTATAATGTGACAAAATATGAAATAATATGACTTCTTCTTTGGTTTAGTGGTTCATAAAGCATCTGGAGGTCACAAGGGCCTGGGTTCGAACCAAAGGGTAGGAAGTGTGGTATTTCTATGGAAAAATTTACTATAGCATTTCGGCATTTGAAATCGTATTCAATGTACTGGCATTAGACTTGGCCCCTATTATATGGGGAGCTAATAACATTGGGGCAATGTGCACAATACGCCTATGCCCCTCTCTTGAGGAATATTTGGCATGGCGCTATTTAATGTATTTATAAAGCTGACCAGTTACAGTAAATGTTTTTATCTTACTAACTTAGAATATTAATGTAACGCCCACTTGCACGATCCAGGGTTAGCGTAACTAACCCAGAGTTATTGACTAACTGGATAATATTAAATTGTCTTACGCCGCTAGAACTCAAGGTTCAATTCCGAGTTAAGAATCTAATTATTTAAGCCACCAATGTTCACGGGTTAAATCAGTTTCTCAGGTAATGATATTAGCCCTGTTAATAAACTGTCCCACCGTTTAGCACGGGCCTCCTCTCATACTGAGAGGATTTAGGCAAGAGTCCACCACGCTGGTTCAGTGTGGGTTGGCGTAAAACACACACCTTCGAGAAACTCTTAGGCATGCAGGTTTCTTCACGATGTTTTCCTTCACCGTCAAAGCAAGTGATAATTAATTTTTAACACGCATATGCTTTTAAAAAGACAGAGTTGTTTGAACCCGAGACCTCTGACTTTGCTGTCCAATGGTCTAACCAATAGGATATCACTGCTTTAGGTAATAATATTTTTTATGTAATAATAAAAAAATAACCACTCTCGTATACCTACAAATTAAATGGAGTTAATACTTTTTGATAATGGCGAGGAGAGTCTATTAATTCAGATTTCTTTAATAGAAGACTATACTTCGCAAATATAAATTATTTAAGTATGTATTCTGTACAAGTGGGCCTAAAATATTATTCGGACCTTATTCAGACGATCCAATCTTATCCAACAAATTAACGATCCAATCTTATCCAGCAAATTACCAACTATTTGTATCCTACAGATAAACGCAGTAATTGCCATTTGATTCCTACTCAACTATTCAATACATATTATATTGCTTCAAAATTGGTCCGTCTCGAGATCTTCCGTAACACAGGTCCTATTTGCTCTAATATTTTAGGCATGCGCAGGAAATAGTTATTGTAACAATCTTAAATCTTTATTCTCTCCTAGATAGCATTTACTGGGTTAGCTGGGTATGTAAGAAGGAGAATGAAAGCAGGATAAATGCGGTGGAAATGTGAGCTCTGCGGAAGATGTGCGGAGTGAAGCTGACCGACCGTATTCGGAACACCGTAGTAAGAAAGCGATTAGGTATGAAAGATAGTATCGGTGTAAATATGAGAAAGGATATGCTCCATTGGTTCGGGCATATAGAGATACTGTGAGAAGAAAGAATGACATTACAGATATACAATGCGAAAGTGGAAGGATGTAGGTACCGGGGAAGCCCTAGACTATCTTACCATGAGCAAATAGATCGAGTCTTATCTGAAGGTCAAGTCAAGAGTCTCCGTAACCGGCGAGCGTGTATGAGACATACTATGAGAGTGGAGGAAGCCAGAAAGGTATGTAAGGAAAGAACCTGTTGGAACTCTGTACTCTCTGCCTACCCCGCAAGGGATCTGGCGTGATATTATAGATAGATAGCTTTCACTGCAGCACGATAAGTTTTTACACAGGGTGTCAACATTTACAACAAAATACTCATTATTTTGTTGTAAATTTTGAATTTTGTAAACTTAGCGAAAATCTTTACATGGTCAGAAAATTAGATTATTGATCATGATCACCGTAACACAAATTAAGTTGGAAAGAGCTATTGGGACGTTATGATATAATTTTAATAGTCTCTCAAGACTGAGAGCATTGTTGATCTAATAAAAGGAATATAAAGTTATGATTTATTTTCTGCTACAGACCTACCCTAGTAATTACTCATACTCTATTCCACAGGTCTTCTGGTCTTCCTTTACCTTTGCACTTGAGAAAGAATAGGTCACATGGACCCAGGCACAGTCAGATTCAGGACTGCTACCTTCAGAAAATTCTTATTTTTCAAATTACCTATTATGAATCCTACTGTTGGGCAACGGTCTCCCCTCTACGTTCAGAAAATTATTTGGAAAAAAAAACAATAATACTTGGATGAATTTTTCTCATTTCATCTTTTTTTTTACAAAACGTAGCCCTAATTAGGATTTATTCCTGTGTCGCGCATACTCAGACCGGAACAAATAATTGTTCATCATATAAAGATTTTTCCCGTACCGGAATCGAACCCGCGACTATTAGATACAGTGGCGGAGCCGCTTAAGCTCTTAAATATGGCGCGTTGAGACAGTTTTGACAAAGTTTTCTAGGAATATTTTAAAAAGCCGTATTTTAAACTATATCCGAGGAGGGATCAAAAAGTAATGAGAATGAGATAGAATATAATGACTATTGATCTATCTCTATCTATCTATATCATCACGCCAGATCCCTTACGGGGTAGGCAGAGAGTACAGAGTTTCAACAGGCTCTTTCCTTACATACCTCTCTGGCTTCCTCTAGACCTCTACTCTCATAGTTCGTCTCATACACGCTCGCCGGTTACGAAGACTCCTGACTTGTCCTTCAGATAAGACCCGGTCTATTTGGTCACGGTAAGATAGTCTAGGTCTTCCCCGGTACCTACATCCTTCCACTTTCGTAAACGTAAACGTAAACTAATAAATTAGTTAAATATTGAATTGATTACGTAAATAAGTGCACAAGTCTAATTTGACATGTAACGTAACGTTTTCCGTGCGAGTTACTCGCGTCAGTAGTCCGAGCGGGCGGTTCGTACGTTTACTGTCGCCGTGTACAAGAACCTTTAAAGTCATATTGTGGTAAAGTGTAGATGATATTATTTTTACAAAAAATAAACCAATACGTAGATATTTTAAAGGCAAGCAAAAACTGAAGAAAATATATTTCATTCATGTATGTATCATCACGACTGGAAGGATTGCTCCACACTTACATAAACATAAATTTAAACATACATCAACACCCAGTCCAAAACAAATATTCGGACGGACGGACAATTTAGCGCAGTGGTTAAGAGCTTGAGCTGCTCCCCTACTGTGTCTAATAGTCGCGGGTTCGATTCCCGAACGGGACAAATCTTTGTGTGATCCACAATTATTTGTTCCGGTCTGGGTATTTGTGTTTGTGAATTTTCATGATTGTAAACGCACCCACGACACAGGAATAAATCCTAGTGTGGGACTACGTTTAAAAAAAAAACGTTACCCACAAGTCTAGTAGAGGCTTTAAGAAAGGACCCGGCTTAACATTGTACTTTCTACCTACCCCGCACGAGATCTAGGGGTTATATATAGATGCATTGAAAGCGTTGGCCCCATCGATATAGTAGGCCCACGATAAAAATGATTATAGCCTTAACATTAATCGTTGTTCATAAAGATTCGTCCCGTGCGGGGAATAAACCAGTGACTACTGGATGCAGTAGCCAAGTGAACTACGTTTAGTTACTAATCTATAATTCAAATATAAAAAAATACCTAGACAGGTGTTATACATTTGAGCCGTTAGGGGTAGAGACGCTAGGTTTATGGGATCCTAGCGTACATCGCATTTTCAGTGATCTTTCTAAATTGCTGATCGAGGCCACTGGTGATCAGAGGGCTGATTTTTACCTCGCTCAGAGAATTAGCATTGCCATACAACGTGGCAATTCTGCCTGCGTTTTTGGCACACTGCGAATCGACAGCGATTTAGGGCAAAATTTGCAAATATATTTTTTTTTTGTTTGAGCATCATCACGCCTAGTTTCCCCAAGCAGGGGTAGTAGAGGTGTATTGTGTACACTAAATTTTCGCTGACGATGTTAGGCCCCATGTTATAGGGGGCGAGCCTATTGCCATTGTATCGAGCATTGTGCTCGAGACTGCTATTGTTTATTTTTTCTATCGAAACATTACGTTTTTTTTTCTGACATGAGATTCGAACCCAGGAACTCGTGATCACTACGTGCATTATTTGCCAGTAAACCAACGAGGCAGTAATCACTTTATATTCTATTTGAACATATGTAAGTCTATCTATTTATCTATAACGCCAGATTCCTTGCGGTTAGGCAGAGAGTACAGAATTCCAACAGGTTCTCCTCCTTCCTTCATAGTTAATTATTTTGTGTATATTATTTTCTTGTACTAAGTAAGTATATAATGTTATTATTATCTATACTTAATAAATTAATATATTCGTTACTATATTAAAAATATTGAACAACGTCTGGTTCTAAATTACAAAAAAGTTAGTCAAACATAATCCCGATTATCCTAATTTATATGAACACCAGACGCTCAGCTCTTCTGTTTAATAAGTATTATAATGTAAGCTTGTTTACATAAAGTTATAGTACTATTATTTTTTAGGGATAATAAAACTTCAATTTATCTCATTGGTTCAGTAGCGTATGGAGCGGTTAGTAGCCAAATAAGTATTATAGGGATTTTCTCTTTGCTTACTCTCTTTGCTTCTCTCTCGCTCACTCTCTTTCTCTCTCTATCTCTATCTATATATACATTTTTTTTAATTATTTAAAAAACGTAGCCCCCCACTAGGATTTATTCCTGTGTCGTGGGTGCGTTTACAATCATGAAAATTCACATACACAAATACCCAGACCGTACAAAATAATTGTGGGTCACACCAAGATTTGTCCCGTGCGGGAATCGAACCCGCGACTATTAGACTCAGTGGGCGGAGCGGCTTAAGCGCTTAACCACTGCATTAAATCGTCCGTCCAATATATCTCTATCTCTCTCGGTAAATAGTATAGAGTTCCAACAGTTTCTTTCCTTGCAGACCTCTCTGGCTTCTTCCACTCATAGATCATAGAAAAAAAACCTCTATAGCAACATGCTGAAGTCTGAAATTGTAAAAAAAAATACCGTCACGCCTATATTCCTCAAGAGGGGGTGGCAGAGGTATACTGTGTACACCCACCTTTCGCCCACGATGTTAGGTCCCATGTTATAGGCGGCAAGCCTATAGCCATATACCGGGCACAACTCCAGACTCGGGATTAATACTGAAACCCAGGACCTAGTGATCCGTGAGGCAGCTACTGAAATTGTATGTGTAAATAACATTTGTGTATTGGCTTATCAACTACTCCTGTAGTAAAATCGGGAGCAACGGCTTAGCATGCATTTCAAAGCACAAATTCTCAAAAATAAAACGCTACAAACGGTCACATATCTCAGATTGACCGAGCTGAACGCTGCCTAACCTTAGTGATTATTACAAACCTTATGGCAACACATTGCCACGAGTGCAATTTATGTAAACCAAATGTAAAAGAACCATTTTTAGAATTCTTTTTGTGGCACCCGGTCGACACCATTTTTTTTCCTGCGGAAAATTCTGCATCGGATTTCCGTGAGCTCAGGGGAATTTCGAGGGTGTGTCAGATTTCTACCGACTAAAAACCCCAGGGTGGCCGACATCAGCACTTTGGAGGGGCTCCGGGATCTCCAGATGGAACGCACCGGTGTCCCTTTTGTGGAGCGCTCCGAGGAGCCCGCCATCGGGGGAGACTTGATGACACGCTTCCCCCACCCCCCACTCCGAATGCGGTGCTCACGGCGACGTGGGCCACACCACGCCATCGTCTTCCTCGGGGTCGCTGAAGGACGCTCAGGGCCCGCGCCCCTTGCGTCCACGACCCGGTCGACACCAAAGCCAACCAGGTGCACCCAGATCAACCAGGATCAAACCAGGTCCAACTAACTGTTACCAAACCCAGATGGTTCTTGATCTAGATGGATTAAAGTTTAAAACACCTACTTATCTTCTATATCTATATCATCACGCCAGCTCCCTCGCGGGGTAGGCAGAGAGTACAGAGTTCCAACAGGTTCTTTCCTTACATACCTCTCTGGCTTCCTCCACTCTCATAGTTCGTCTCATACACACTCGCCAGTTACGGAGACTCTTGACTTGCCCTGCAGCTAAGACACGGTCTATTTGGTCATGGTAAGATAGTCTAGGTCTTCTCCGGCACCTACATCCTTCCACTTTCGCATTGTATATCTGTTTTGTCATTCTTTCTTCTGGCATTCTTTCTATATGCCCGAACCAACGGAGCATACCCTTTCTCATCTTTACACCGATACTATCTTTCATACCTACTCGCTTTCTTACTACGCTGTTGCGAATACGGTCGGTCAGCGTGACTCCGCACATCTTCCGCAGATATCGCATTTCGACCGCATTTATCCTGCTTTCGTTCTCCTTCTTACATACCCAACTCTCACTGCCATATAACAGCGTTGGGACAAGCACTCCGTTATGCACTTATCTTTCTACTTATCTTCATAATAAAATAACGCATTTGTCTGCCCGGAGACAGTGTTCGGCAGAACTATCGACACAACAGCACTACAAAACCGCCTTCAGGGGTAGCTTCCAAATGTTGGAACAATATCCCCCTCCCATTAGGAACCTGCATAATAGTAATGGTTTTAAAGCAAATCTAAGAAAGTTCCTGTACGAATGCCAGAAAAAGCAAGGACCTCTCAAACACGACAGCAGAATCATATAATATAACTGCTACTGACCTAATAATAACTGTTACTGATGTAATTTATTTACCTTATGTCGTTCACCATTCTTTATTTGTTGCCGATTGTTCGCCCTCTAACCTTCTTCTTTAACTCATTGGGAAGTGTGGAATCTCAATCACCCTCTTACGCCACTACCTATGCCACTACAGTTCTCTCTTGTTTATTATTATTATTTAGTTTGTAGATGCCAGTTGAATAACCGAGAGCATCTAAAATTCAATCATTCTTGTGTGTTGAAATTAATTTTAGTTTTAGTATGCGTATATACTAATATATATATATATATATATATATATATATATATATATATATATATATATATATATATATATATATATATATATATATATATATGTTATTTTGGCTTTTCTATCATCATCAGTTTTGTGTCATATTATTGTCTATACTGTTTTACTCGTTTTTATTTTATTATATTTTTTATTTGTATATATTATAATAATTTTAGAAGTGTATTTAGCGTGATAGCCTGTGGTTACTCCAAGGGCCTTACCAGAATACCAGTGCTGGTTGCTTCAACCAGCATAATGCTGAGGCGGGGCCCTATGTAGTACCCATACGTAAATATACGTGCTTGATGGCAGTATGATTTATATATCATTATGTAACACATTATATCAAGTTAATTGCCACTGTAACTTTTTGTTTTGCTTGTTATGTACCACATTAAACGTTTTTCTTTCTTTCTTTTCTTGTTTCTTAGGTAGCACAAAAAATCATCAAATTCCATCAACCCTTTTAGGAGGAGGGGAAATACGAGCGGACATTGCTTGCTTATTCACCAACGCAGAAATCAGAGGGCATTGTCAATGTTCTTGTCCATTTTTAACTCTCCCACTTTGCCTGATCTTTCATCTCATTTTCAAAAGTTATGTTCTAATCATAATAAAAATCTTCGCTCCCTAAATAATCGTCTTCTTCAATATACTTCTAACTGTTCGGACTTTGTTCACTCTTCTTTCTTTGTTCAGTCTATCTTGTTATGGAATGCACTACCACTGGACGTCAGTATGGCAAACGATCGTTTTTATTTGAAGACGTAAGTGCAGAATTATCTGCACAAAACATTGGCAGAATCATCTCAACGTTAATATAGTATAAGTATTGTATTTTTATATACCTGATATATATATTTGTATATGTATGTATTATATTATAGGTCCATATATATTTTTACTTCAGATAGTATGATTTAATATATATTTCTCGCTATTTCTATCTTTCTTTCTAACCTAACTCGGATTTGCACCTGCTTTAATAGTTTCTGCATCACCCTAAGGTAGACTGGTAGAAAATGCCTAAGGAATTAAGTCCGCCTATGTACCAACAGTGCATTAAGTATAAATAAATACGAACACACACCGGAATTTTAAATATAAATAATAACACCGTCACGCCTATATTCCCCAGAGGGGGTGGCAGAGGTGTACTGAGTACACACACTTTTCGCCGGCGATGTTAGGTCCCATGTAGCAAGGGGCGAGCCTATTGCCATATACCGGGCACAATTCCAGACTCCGGACTCATACTGGGAATTTTTCGTTAGAAATACTACATTTGTCCGACCTAGGATTTAAACCCAGGACCTCGTGATCACAAAGCGATGCGCTTTGCCACCAGACCAACGAGGCAGTTACATATAAAGGTTATATATTCATTAGTACACGTGAAAAGTATTTTACTCAAACGGAAATGGCTTTCGGAATAAACAGATACAGATACCAAAATTAGTGTTGAGAAAAAAAGGTTCGGATATTTTTTTTTAAAAAGAAGTGTTAGCCTATTGGTTAGACCGATGGACTGCAAAGTCATTACGAAAGCATGTGCGTATAAAAAATTAAGTACCACTTGCTTTAACGGTAAAGGAAAACATCGTGAGGAAACCTGCACGCCTAAGAGTTTCGTGAAGGTGTGTGAGGTTCGCCAACCTGCACTGGGCCAGCGTGGTGGACTATGGCCTAAACGCTCTCAGTTTTTTTTTTTAAAAACGTAGCCCCACACTAGGATTTATTCCTGTGTCGTGGGTGCGTTTACAAACATGAAAATTCACATACACAAATACCCAGACCGGAACAAATAACGACTCGAACCCGCGACTATTAGACGCAGTGGGCAGAGCGGGTTAAGCTCTTAACCACTGCGATAAATCGTCCGTCCATCCGTCCGTTTGAGAGGAGGCCCGTGCCCAATAGTGGGACAGTTTCTTAACAGGGTTATTCTGTGTAACAATATGTATGCATGTGTGTGTACTAGTGTAGAAATAAAGAAGGATTAATCAAGAAAAAAAACATGTAGAGGTTTCTGAGATTAGACATACATAAAAAATAAAAAGTATATGTAGATTTGCAAGGAAAAAACCTGTTTAAACTCTGAACCCTCTGTCTACCCCGCAAGGGACCTAGTGTGATGATATAGACAGATAGATATGTAGATTCCGAAGCACGTTTAGCCGTTGGACCCAGCTACCACTTAACATGGTAGTCGGTAAGCCAAGTTGGAAGCCTTGTAGGCAACTTGATAAGTTCCAACAGCTGATGGCTACAAACCTGCCTCCACTGATCCGCACTGGGTCCGCGTGGTGGAGTATGACCTAATCTCTTTCACTTCGATTTGTGAGAGGGTGCCTTTGCATAGAAGTTGGGCAGTATAAGTATAACATAGGTAAATTATTATCTTCATCAATAGGCCAGTATCTACCTACTGCTGAGTGTAGGTAGCTGCTTTATCACGCCATAAGTTCCGGTTCTGTGCTAGTCCAATCCACAGTCGGCCACTCTCACTGGTTTGCGTTTGATCATTCGTCCCTCTCTGAACCTCCACCTGCCGTCATCCCGCCTCATCGAGATTCCAACAATAGCGTACTAAAACACACACGGCCAAAATTGTACTAATAACCCACCCATCCACTTACTATACTTGGCAAGGGTAGCTTAAACATAGCTTAACCGCTGCACTCTCGACACTTGTCTCAACATTCTCGTAATTCCCTGTTTTTTATAATTAAAATTGTTTGTCAGTAATTAGCTCGGACTTAATTAGAGTAAGGATATATCAAATTAAATTATACTATGAAACTTAGACTTGAAAAATAAGAAAGAACGCATGCATAACTAGTACCGAGAAACAAAGAATAATATTCTGAAAAGGTATTTCTAATTTCACAGTAGATTATCAAGCGTGATCTTGGCGTTACTACACTTATTCTGGCACAATACGAATACTATGAAATATGCAAATAAAATTTGGGTTTGTAAACAAGCCAATAATATGCAAATGAATCGCGGTGCTGAGCAAGGTGTTTGAATAATTAGGGATGACATTCATTCATTGTTGTCATGATCTGATTTACACCCTAGCCTGGAAAAGGTTAACGACTGATAGATGACCAATGGTAAAATTCTTTAAGTATAAAAATAATGCCAAACCACTTATATTTAACCATTGAAAAGATACATAGATATATTGCGCTGATATCCGACCAATTAGAAACGGTAAGAACAGAAAAAGCTTAACAAACATTCAAAACTATATCATTTGCTTCAGGATATTAATCTGTCTTTTATTTGTTTAGTCTGAGCAACAAAAATACAAAATTTTGGAACGGCATTAAAACTTTCTAATATAGATTTAAATTACAGATACATAACAACAAAGTTTGTATTAAATACAAACTTTGGGTCGTTTGATATTATTGTTAATCCCACACGTTAAATACAATGTATTTTTTTCAAATACCTGAATATACCATCTAAATAAGTAATAATAATATTAGCCCTGTTAAGACACTGCCCCACCGTTGGGCACGGGCCTCCTCCCAAACTGAGAGGGTAAGGGCATAGTCCGCCACGCTGACCCAGTGCGGGTTGGCGAACTTCACACACCTTCGAAAAACTCTTGGGCATGCAGGTTTCCTCACGATTTTTTGCCGTCACCGGTAAAGAAAGTGATAATTAATTTTTAATACGCACATCCTTTCGAAGAGAGAGGTGCGTGTGTTTGGACCCGAGACCTATGACTTTGCAGTCCAACGGTCTAACCTAGGCTATCACTGCTCCCTGCTGCAAATAAATGAGTGGTGAAGTATATTTATTTCAAACTTTTTCCTATCGATTGCCTCGTTGGTCTGGTGTAGCATAGTATAGGGATCACCTTAAATTGGTATACCAATTTGTGTATACACAGTACACATATATACACAGCACACCTTCGCCTGGGGAATGTAAGTGTCCAACAATCATAACAAAATACGTAGGTATACTGGTCAATGTGGCTATTGCACATAAATTATTCATTATTTTTTCTCAGTTCAGTGGGCCGAGCAATGTGAATTTGAACCACTATGGCAGGTAATTTTTCCTTTTATTCTAATAAATCTTCAAGTTAGTATGTAGGTATTTATTTCTTACAATAGGTCTTATTAGCGCGTGACGCGCTTGCCGCGTGGTTCCCGGCTTAGAATATGACCAACCCATCTCATCCCATCGGGTGTCGTACAAGGCGACTAAGGGAAAACTAGGGAATGGGCAGCAGCGTTCCCTTAACACTTCTACTATCAAAAACTGCGCTCGCCAACCCGCCTGCCAAGCGTGGCGAGTATGGCAAACCCCCCCAATTTATTAAAATGGAAGAAAAGGATAAAACCAGGCCCCTAGTCCCCGGCGGTCCTGTTCGTCCTGGCCACGGTAGCAGCTATGGTAACGACAGGACAAGGGGTGCTAAGAATCTCCGGCAGAGATTCGGCTACCACCAACTACGAAAATTGGCCCTGGTGACATACAACGCACGCACGTTAAGGACAGATGAGAAGCTTGTTGAGCTGGAAGAAGAGATAAACAAGTTGCGGTGGAATATTGTTGGTTTATCGGAGGTCCGAAGAGAGGGCGAGGACACGATAACCTTAAAATCCGGCAACTTGTTTTACTACCGGGAGGGCGAACAGCAGTCCCAAGGTGGTGTCGGATTTATCGTCCACAAGTCACTCATAGACAACGTTGTGTCCATCACTAGTGTGTCGAGCAGGGTAGCGTACCTGATACTCAGAATATCCAAAAGATATTCGCTGAAGGTCATACAGGTCTACGCTCCGACCTCGGCATACTCAGATGATGACGTCGAAGTAATGTATGAGGACATTAGTAGAGCCATACATACTTCCAAAGCACACTTTACAGTGGTTATGGGTGACTTCAATGCGCGGCTGGGCAAACGGAGCGATGATGAGTTGAGAGTGGAGCAATTTGGATATGGGCAGCGCAACCCCAGGGGTCAGAGGCCGGCCGAATTCCTGCAGAAGGAGGGACTCTTTATGATGAACTCTTTCTTCCAGAAGCCGCCTCATAGGAAATGGACCTGGATGAGCCCTGATGGTTCCACCAAAAATGAAATAGACTTCATAATGAGCACCAAGCGACAAATATTTAATGATGTCTCCGTGATCCACAGGGTAAAAACCGGCAGTGATCACCGAATGGTCAGAGGCACATTAAATATTAATGTCAAAATGGAAAGATCGCGTCTGATGAAGTCTACGCTCCGACCTTGTAATGCACATATCCAAACCCTGTTTTTCAAGAAAGGTGATAACACTTTACTGAAGAATTATAGGCCCATCACACTGCTGAGCCATGTTTATAAGTTGTTTTCGAGAGTCATCACGAATCGTCTAGAACGCAGGCTTGATGACTTCCAGCCTCCCGAACAAGCCGTTTCCGGAAAGGCTTTAGTACCATAGACCACATACATACGCTGCGGCAGATTATACAGAAGACCGAGGAGTATAATCGGCCACTATGCTTGGCGTTCGTGAACTATGAGAAAGCCTTCATTTCGATCGAGACTTGGGCGGTTCTTAGATCTCTCCAGCGATGCCGCATTGACTATCGGTACATTGAAGTGTTGAAGTGCTTGTATAATAGCGCCACCATGTCAGTCCGAGTACAGGGGCAGTGCACGAAGGCGATCCCCATAAAAACAGGAGTAAGGCAGGGAGACGTCATTTCTCCGAAACTGTTTACGGCCACCTTAGAGGACGCCTTCAAGCTCTTGGAATGGCAAGGACTTGGCATCAACATCAATGGCGAATACATCACTCACCTTCGATTTGCCGACGACATTGTGGTCGTGGCGGAGTCGCTGGAAGATCTAGGACGAATGCTCGATGACTTCAACAGAGTATCTCAACAAGTGGGTCTTAAAATGAACATGGACAAAACGAAAATAATGTCTAACGTCCATGTCGTACCCACCGCACTCACCGTTGGGAACTCTACTCTTGAAGTTGTCGACGAATACATTTACCTGGGACAGGTAGTCCGGTTAGGTAGGTCCAACTTTGAGAGAGAGGTCAATCGACGAATCCAACTCGGCTGGGCAGCGTTCGGGAAACTGCGCAACATCTTCTCATCCAAAATACCTCAGTGCCTTAAGACTAAAGTTTTTAGTCAGTGTGTGTTACCAGTGATGATATATGGATCAGAGACGTGGTCTCTTACTATAGGTCTCATAAAAAAGCTCAGAGTTGCTCAGCGAGCTATGGAGAGAGCTATGCTCGGCGTTTCTCTACGCGATCGAATCAGGAATGAGGAGATTCGTAGAAGAACCAAGGTCACCGACATAGCCGTTAAGATTGGCAAGCTGAAGTGGCAATGGGCGGGCCACATAGCGCGTAGATCGGACGGGCGTTGGGGCAGAAAGATTCTAGAGTGGAGACCACGTATTGGCAAGCGCAGCGTGGGACGACCGCCTGCCAGATGGACCGACGATCTTGTGAAAATCGCAGGAAGTCGTTGGATGCAGGTGGCATCGGACCAGTTACGCTGGAAAGCGATTGGGGAGGCCTATGTTCAGCAGTGGATAAGTATAGGCTGAGATGATGAGGTCTTATTAGAAGTTGCTCAGAGAAGCTCAGGGTTGCTCAGCGACCTATGGAAAGAGCTATGCTCATCGTTTCTCTTCGTGATCGAATCAGGAATGAGAAGATACGTAGAAGAACCGTGGTCACCGACACAGCCCTAAGGATGAGCTAGCTAAAGCGAAAAGATCGGACGGGCGTTGGGGCAGAAATATTCTAGAGTGGAGATAACGTATTGGCAAGCGCAGCGTAGGACGGCTGCCTGCCAGCTGGGCCGACGATCTTGTGAAAATCACAGGAAGCCGTTGGATGCAGGTGACGCAGGAAGTCGTTGGATGCAGGTGGCATCGGACCGGTTACACTGGAAAGCGATTGGAGAGGCCTATGTTCAGCAGTGGACAAGTAAAGTCTGAGGTGATGATAATGATTTATTTCGAGAACGGATACGAAACATTTCCATCACCTCGATATGTGAGAGAAGACCTTTGCCCAGCGGTGGGGCAGTATAGGCTAATATTATATACTAGGAATTTCTCTCGTGTTGTTAATACATTTACAGACATGAAATCCATGTAAGCTAAAACCCAGGTCGAAACAAATGTTTGTGAGTCGGACAATGTCCTGTATGAGGAACGACCTGGAACTACTCTGAAAATGTTCTTGACGCATGTATTCTTAAATTGTATTAGTGTAAGAGACTGTTGGTAAACCAAATAATAAAAAAAAATATTGATTGAGTAATCCACCTATTATACCAAGTCATCAAATCATTTCGGATCATCATACAAGGAGGTGGGTCTAGCCCGTTCATACTGATTCAGGACTCCGTGGAACTTCGGGCTCCTCAGCTTATTTCAGAGTGGCTTTAACTGAGTTATCAAGCCACATCTTCGGCCCCACCGTCATGTTCAGGTGAACAATCGCTGACCAGTCCAGAAAAAATAAATTATTGTATTGCGGATACAAAACAGATGCCAAAGTGGAAGGATGTAGGTACCTGAGAATACCTGGACTATCGTACTATGACCAAATATACAATGTCTTCTGAAGGGCAAGTCAAAAGTTACCGTAACGGGCAAGTGGATATGAGACGAACTATGAGAGTGGAGGAAGCTAGAAAGGCCTGTAAGGAAATAACTAGGTTAAACTTTATACTCTATGCTTACCACGTAAAGGATTCGTCGTGATTATGTAGAATTATAATATATCAAAATATATATATCTACGCTGTTGGCCGCGGGGCCTTTACAGCATTACCAGGCATGAAGGCGAGCGTACAACCATTTCGCTCGAGCCAGAAGAGCAAGGGCGCCTCAAAAAGGAACGGCATCGGCTTGGGCAGTCGCTATGGGGGAAGGCATATACTAGGTGTCTGGACGTGGTGCTCTGTACCAGCCGGCGGGCAAGGGATTCTTCGCCTCGCCGGCGAGGTCGGTGCCTGATCCTCTGTATCCCATAGAAGGGATGAAAGGCCATCGGTAGGGTCGGTGAGAACATGCCGCGGACGGCTGTAGCGGTTGATAGGAGGGGAGTTAGGTTCGTAGTCGACGGTGGCTACGATTAGCGAATTCCTTGGACGCGTTCGCGAAATATCGGGTTGTCGCCTTTTTAATGAGGGGCGAATAGGTTCGAGACCGAGATCGAAATGGAGATCGACGTTCCGTATGAACCACGGAGCTCAGACCGCTTTACGGAGAAAACGGGATTGAACCGTGCCCGAACACCTCACAAGCGTACGTCATGATTGGCAGTACACAAGTTTTGTAAAGTGTCACCTTACTCTTAAGGGATATTTTACTCCTCTTGCAGACCAAGCACAAAGCCTGCTCGGTTACGGACTCGCTTGATGTGCGGTCCGAAGGTCATGATATTGTTTAGGGTGACCCCTAGATATTGACCTGTTTAACTCAGGGAATAGGTAGGTAGAACATGGCCACATGACCGAAATTACTTCTGGGGTAGCAGAGAGTGGCGCGGGGTGGCACCTCTGGAGAAGAATACCTGATGATATAGATAAATACATAGATCGGATACAAAAAAAGTCGGATAAGGAACGCACATCACTACGCAATCACATTACCGCGTTTGGAAATATATGGAGCGGGTATTCAGGTTTATCTGCTAACATTACCGGAGCTTTTTTTGTATTATAAGGTCGACGATATGTGCTCGAAAAATATGTGTGCAGAGAGGAATATTAATGGAAGATTTCACCACATTTTAAAATAATTTCATGATATAGTACTACTGCTTACTTCATCTAGAGGCCTTGGATTCAAATATTAAGTGAGACAGAGTAGTTTTTCTCTAGAAACATTCTTAGGGACACTTTGGACATTGGCATCGTGTTCGGTGTGATCGCCAAAAGCTCGTCCCCTATTTCATTGGAAGGTAATGTCATGTGCAATGTGTTGGTGTACACTATTACCACCTCGGTTTAGAGTATGAAGACTTAGGGGTGTTTATTATTATATTATTATTATAAGCCGTTAATTATACCTACTTAAAAAGTTCCAATAAGATTGTTACGCGTACTGATTTTGTGATGAATGAATAAATGATTTATTTATTTTATTTTATTTTATTTTATTTTCAGATTTCGAAAACTTACAGCTAGAACAGAGATAGTATATAGTAATATATAACAGAAGGCCAATTACAAGTTTTCACCAATAGTTTCACAAAAAAAAACAATAAAAGATTAGCACATGAATAGTATACCAGTACGCACAGCTAAGACTAATATATAAAACATAGAATTAAAGATATCACACATAATACTACTCACAGAAAAACAAACAATTTAGGGTTTTTTTTAAGTTTTGGTACACTTGTACAGAAAAGATCTATATCGGTATCATGCACCACTGTATTAAAATGTCTGGAGGCTCGAATAAAAAAGGAATTTTGATGATAGGTGGATTTCGCATTAGGGACATTTAAAAGGCAGGGTTTTCTAAACAAGTTTGAGTGAGTCCGAAGCCCTATTTTGCTCAGCAGCTCTGGACAATCTACGGAACCGTTCACTATTTTAAATAAGTACGCTAAGTCAGCAATACGCCTTCGCTCTTGTAATGGTAATAGATGAAATTTCTTACATCGAGTAATATAATTCGGTAAATATGTTTTAGATCGATATTGAATATACCTTACAAACTTTTTTTGAATCCTTTCAATTCTGTCTGTGTAGATATTATAGTTTGGATTCCATACCTGAGATGAATATTCGAGATGACTACGGACGAGGGCGCAATATAGTATTTTAATTGTTTTAACATTGTTAAAATGAGACGATAATCTAATTACGAGTCCCAGTGCTTTAGAAGCTTTTTTGACGATATTAGTAATGTGAAGATCAAATACAAGTTTAGAGTCGAATGTTACCCCTAGATCTTTTATTGAGTTTACTCTTGTTACAGCAGTACCGTTAAGTGTGTATGTGAATATAATGGGTTTTGGTTTTCGAGTAAAAGTGCAAATATAGCACTTAGACACATTTAAGTCAATTTTGTTAACGGTACAATACTCAGTAAAGCTGTTAAGATCGTTTTGTAGGGCCAAGGTGTCAGCCTCAGTCGTGATGCAGCTTAATATTTTCATGTCATCTGCATAAATGATTATTTTTGAGTTTGTGAAACATTTAGAGATGTCATTAATGAATATTGCGAACAGCAACGGGGCTAGTAAGGATCCTTGGGGAACACCGGATGGTACAAATGCCGCTCTAGATGAGAATCCGTTGAGTACAACAGTTTGACATCTATTGTCGATGTAAGAGGAGAACCATCTATACAGGTTTCCTCTGATACCAACAGCTAGTAATTTCCGAAGCAGTAGAACGTGATCTATTCTATCAAATGCCTTGGAGTAATCAGTATATATTATGTCGACCTGATGACGTAGAGACATATTGAAGGATAGGAAGTCACTGCAAACGAGGAGGTTTGAGGTAGTAGAACGGCCGCTAAGAAAACCATGTTGATTTTCGCTGAATGTGTGTTTAAGCGAGACATATAGTTGACTGTGAACAATTTTTTCCAGTATTTTTGCAAATATGCAGAGTTTGGAGATTGGTCTATAATTTTCGACTATATCTTTGGGCCCTTTTTTATGGATCGGTGTGACAAACGCTGCTTTCCAAATTTTAGGAACCAATCCTTCACTTAAAGACCGGGAGAACAAGAGAGTCAGGGGTGTAGTTAGACTTTTCGCACAATTTACAATAAAAACTGGGGCTACATTATCGGGGCCAGATGATTTGTTTAAGTCTGTTTCTTTTAATAGTTTGTATACCTCTTCATCTTGGATGGTAATCGATCCTATGTCTGCTAAAGAGTGTGGGAAATTTGTGGGAGTAGCAGCAGAGTTTTGTACGCTCGAGGAACTATCATTTGCTGTAGAAACCTGTAGGAAATTAGAATTAAAATAATCAGAAAACATGTTGCATATTTGTTCGCCATCATTGGAGGAAACTTGCCCGTATTTGAAGGTAGAAGGATAAGAGTCACATCGTCTAGTGCTATTAACAAACTTCCAAAATGCTTTAGGATTTTTTATTATGTTATTTTCAATATTGGAGATATATTCAGCAAACATCTCGCGCTCCAGGATTTTTGCTCTTTCTCTCAACAGGACAAAAGATGTATGGTCAGATATATTACCGTATTTTTTATATTTTAAATGATACTTAGATTTTTCTTTGAGAGTCTTAATCAGTGGTTTTTTAAACCAAACGGGATATTTGGATTGTGGGCAAACTAACTTGGCTGGAATGTGGGCAGAACGTAGTTTATATAAAATATTGTATAAAATATCCGTAGCTTTCTCCAACGATTTATCTTTAAATCTGATTTATGATTATTATTTTACTAGATTTGAAGCAAGTTTTTGAAAGCAGTGATAGTCTAGTGGTTAGATTGTTGGACTGCAAAGTCGGAGGTCTCGGATTCAAACCCGGGCACGCACTTCTGTCTTTTCGAAAACATGTGCATATAAAAAATTAACTATCACTTGCTTTAACGGTGAAGAGAAACATCGTGAGAAAGCCTTCATGCCTAAGAGTTTCTCGAAGGTGTGTGAAGTTCGCCAACTTGCACTGGGCCAGCGTGGTGGATAAAAAGAGAACAACTCTAAGCAATGATTTTCCATGGAATACTTTAAATGCTTTTTGAGCCCTATCTCTTAGAAGATATCCTTAAATTATAAGGTGGATGCTATCTACCTATCTCATAACGTAAATCCCTTGGTGAAAGATAAGTAGATTCTATGCATACTACTGAGATATATTTATAAGAATGGGTATAGTCTAGAATGTTGACTATGATGTATTGTAAATATTAAATGTACTTAAGTATGTTTATTTATGTATATGGGGGGTAAATGATGAGAATTTACTAAAGATTTATTATATGTATGTTTATATGAGCAGTGATAGCCTAGTGGTTTGACCATTGGACTGCAGAGTCAGAGGTCTCAGGTTTAAACCAAGGCACCGCTGTCATTTCTAAAGCATGTGCGCATTAAAAAAAATACATCACTTGCTTTGATGGTGAAGGAAAACATCGTGAGGAAACCTGCATGCCTATGAGTTTCTCGAAGGTGTGTGAAGTTCGCCAACCCGCACTGGGCCAGCGTGGTGGACTAGGGCCTAAACCGTCTCAGTATGAGAGGAGACCCGTGCCCAACGGTAGGACAGTTTCTTAACAGGGCTAATATTATTATATGCTTAAAAATAAATCATTTGTCATCCGGACATAGCTCTTTTACTACACAATAATATGTATTATCGTTTTTACGGTTATAAATTTGACTAAAAAGAAATATCTGACAAGCGTCGTCGCGAGCAAAACTAGAACCTTAGAATCTCATTAGATAAATAAACCTGAATTTAAAAATGCCAGGGTTTGGAAGCTCGTGAGCTCGTATTCAAAAGAAGAGCGTTCAAATTGGCTAATTAAAATTACCTATTTTCGTCAAGAGTACCCATCCTTTGACGAAAAAAAAATCTCATCTTTACGGGTATGGTCGTTAAGTAGGTTTTTCTGGGAGACCTAAATAATGTGAATTGATTAATAGTATTGCCCAAAAAATGGCAACAGGCGCCTCTTCCGGATTTTTTAACGTGAAACGACTTCAAAATCACACATACGGTTAATATATTAGCCCTGTTAAGAAACTATCCCACCGTTGGGCACGAGCCAAGTCTCAAACTAAAATGGGCTTAGGCCATAGTCCACCACGCTGGTCCAATGGGGGTTGGCGAACTTCACACACATTTGAGAAACTCCTAGGCATGCAGGTTACCTCACGATGTTTTCCTTTACCGTTAAAGCAAGTGATAGTTGAATTTTAATACGACAAGCTGGAATCGCCTGAGGGTCAGAAGCTTATCTACAAATTGGCACGTTCCAGAGTCAATGCGATACAGGATATTTCCAAATGTCACTGTGTTAAAGACTCTGACGGCAACCTGTTGTGCGAGGACCTCGCGGTGAAGGAGAGATGGCGCTCGTATTTCCACGGACTGCTGAACCAGCGACATAAAGAGGTGCGGCCACCGGACCTCCCTGCAAATGAGGGACTAGTGCCACCGATAACGTTTGATGAGGTCCACTTAGCTCTTCGTCGCATGAAGAATAGGAAAGCTGTCGGATCCGATGGTGTGCCCATTGAAGCCTGGAAGGCAATGGGACCTCGTGGTGTGGGCATCTTAACCAACCTTTTTAACCGCATACTCCTCAACAGTAAAATCCCCAACCAATAGAGGCTGAGTATTATTACTCCTGTCTTCAAAGGCAAGGGATCGGTGCAGGAGTGCGGAAACTACCGCGGTATAAGGGTAATGTCTCACACCATGAAGCTCTTTGAGCGTATAGTAGACTCCCGGATCCGACAGGAGAGTACAATCTCGTAGTGTCAATATGGGTTTCGCCCTGGTCATAGGACCATGGACCCTGTTTTTGCCCTAAGGGTCGTCATGGAAAAATACAGGGCGAAGAATACGCCTCTGCATTTCATGTTCTTAGACATGCAGAAAGCCTTCGACTGTGTCCCTCGCGTAGCGATCTGGTGCGCATTGCGGTCCAAAAGGGTGCCAGAGACCTATATTGACATCATCCGGGATATGTGTCGCGATTCCGGTTCATTTGTACGGACCGCTGTTGGCGACACCAAATCCTTCCCCATTACAGTCGGAGTCCACGCTCGGTTCTCAGTCCTTATCTGTTCAGCGCGATATAAGATGAAATTACGAAAAGTATCAGAGATGCACATGAGCAGCCTCCGTGGCTGCTTATGTATGCTGACGATATCGCGCTGGTGGATGCGGACGGGGGGAGACTGGTGCGACGTGTGAATGCGTGGAAGGAGTCACTTGAGAACAGTGGTCTTAATATAAATGTGGCAAAGAGTGAGTACATAGCCTGTAATACTACAGATCCCCTACCCGTTTGCATAGGCGAAGACCAAGTCGAACTAACGGACCAGTTTAAATACTTGTACTTAAATACCATGCCGCCTCCGCCCAAGAAATGCTGGCTTGATGTCGTCAGGGATGACATGCGGGCCAATGGCCTCGCCACAAAGGATGCCGAAGACCGCGCGAAGTGGAAAAGGAGAAGCAAGAAAGCGGACCACGGGCTCCGAAGCAACAGCTGAGGATGCCGGGAACACGCTTAGACGAAGAAGAAGTTGAATTTTATTACGCACATGCTTTCAAAAATACATAGTTGCGTGCCTGGGTTTGAACCCAAGACCACTAACTTTGCAGTCCAATGGTCTAAACCACTAGGCTATCACTGCTCATATAAACATATATAAAATAAATAAAACATTTACCCCCCCATATACATAAATAAACATACTTAAGTACATTTAATATTTACAATGCATCATAGTCAACATTCTAGACTAAACTACCCATTTAAACTACTAGGCTATCACTGTTACCAGGTAAGAAAAAACATACGGTTACCAGGTCAGAAATGAGGACGAAACGAAAATGTCTATTTTGTCTTACGTTAATAATTACAAAACTATTAGATTTAGAAACATTCTAGTGTCATTATTTAGCTTACATTGTTAGCTCACTGGTATGATATTGAGTTTACGTCTGAGCCAGACGGGGCGGCAGGGGGCACTGCGTAGAATAACCGAAATACGCGCTCTCGCTCCTTTCTATTAATCTTCAACACTAAAGCGACTCGCTGACATAGACGTTTTACCTTAAAACAAACGGCCGAGTGCCCTGACACAGCCACACCAGATTTTTTTTAGCTAGACAATATGAATTATATCTGATTGCGGTGGCTGTCTGGTGCGGGTTACTCCCTACCCTCCAATATGGTCGAGGGGAGTAATAGCTGTTTCAGTAGTCGCACTCGTGCTGATGCTACTTGTAAGGACTGGTCCATCTGGAATCCTTTAAACACTCTGTATAAATAATATCATTAGTCCTATATCTCGGTCGTACAGTATCACACTGGAGCTAGATTGTAAACTATTTAATTATAGCCTCAACATTGTATCCACACAATATGATAAAAAAAGAAAGGAAAAAAGAGAGAGAATTAAATGAAAAAGACAAGCCCCTGAGTTTCTTCACTAGATCTTCTCAGGGGAAGCCGCGTTTCGTTCCGATCGATTTAGATATAAAAAAAATGACTATTTATAAGCGCCACCGCCGGGTTTATACAAAATAAATTATTTGAGCTTGAGTTTAAATTATCCCTGGGTCGTTGGTGCGTTTATAAACATGCAATCCAAATTTGTGGGTCACATGAATATTGGTTTTATGTGGAAATTATATCACAACCATTCAATCCAGTGAGCGAAGCGGCCTACGTTCTATTCATTAGACAAATTATTATTTGGTTGGCTACCTCTTTAGGGCGAAAGGAACATTGTTATTAACCGATAATTTCTTTATTTACGAAACGATAGAAAAATATATTATTGTGATTACATATCACATAAACACCCTTTTTTCTTCTTATCGCTTCGACGGCAGACATATCGAATCTATATAGAAGCGGCACAGAACGCGGCCACTTCGATCGCATTGTCGGTGGCATTCATCAAATCCAGCCGCGTGGCATTCATCAAATCGTAAGGTGGGATATTGTTTGGGTTACAACGCACAAACACTTCAAATTGGTATTGTCTGTGAGTCCATCTGAGCATGTTTTTCTTGCTCCGGACGTCCCGAGTCCAAAAACTATTGAAAGACTTCTAGACCATAAAGACCCTGAAAACTTCCCAAGGTAAGGACATATCAGCCATTGAAATCTAGAACCCAAAATTTTCTATGACCAATTGACGGACGATTTGGCGCAGTGGTTAAGAGCTTAAGTCACTCCACCCACTGGGTCAAATAGTCCCGGATACGATTTCCGCACGGGACCAACCTTTGTATAACCTACAATTATTTCTTTTGGTCTGGGTGTTTGTGTATGTAAATTTTTATACTTTTAAACGAATCTACGACACAGGAATATCCTAGAGGATATCCTTTTTTTAAAAAATAGTAACGCCTAAAGGTAAGGCTAAACCAACGCGTTCAGCCGCGGCCGCGGTGGCGTGCACAGTGACGATTAGCTCCTGCAGTAATATTTGTATGTAAATGTTCACACTAATGCAACTTGCGTCCAGTACGCGCTATCTGGGCGACGTCTGCATACGCGATCATAGGGAGATACTGATCGCCGCCGTAATCGCCGCCGGGGACGCCACCGCGGACGCGCCTAAACGCGTTGATTTGGCCGTACCTTTAATGACACTGTGATATACAGAATAATGTACATGTTATGATACGTGATCGTTTCATGAAGTTATCGTAACGCACCGCGTTTAGTCGTAAGGGATAGGGGCCCAGTCTGTCTTTTGTGTAGACTAAACTGATACGAGTATTGTTCAGTGTAACGAAGCTCTATTGTTCCTATTTGTAATTAAGAAATTAATGTACTGCTTCCCTCGGGGCTTAATTATGTTGTCTAATTGTGTTTATTTTCGTAGATTGTCTGTATTACAGTGCTGATGTTGCAGGGATTCTATTATTCTTTACTATAGAAGGATTGTGGTTGGTAATGATATGCTGGAGCAAGGTAATGAGTTTGTATATCTTGGATGTGCCTTCAGTAAGGATAGAAAATACACCGCTGACATAGAGAGAAGAGTGAGTGCAGGGAATAAAGTAAATGGTGCGATGGGAAAACTACTTGGGAGCCGGTACTTAGGCCAAAAGGCGCAGCTGGCCACACATAACACATAATAGAGAATTAAAGTAAGATAAATGACTGCCTCGTTGGTCTGGTGGCAAAGCGCATCGCTTTGTGATCACGAGTCCCTGGGTCCAAATCCTAGGTCGGACAAATGTAGTTTTTCTAACGAAAAATTCCCAGTATGATTCCGGAGTCTGGAATTGTGCCCGGTATATGGCAATAGGCTCGCCCCCTATTACATGGGACCTAACATCATCGGTGAAACGTGGGTGTACTCAGTACACCTCTGCCACCCCCTCTGGGGAATATAGGCGTGACGGTGTTTTTAAAGTAAGATAAATGCGGTGAAAATGCGAGCTCTGCGGAAGATGTGCAGTGTGAAGCTGACCGACCGTATTCGCAACAGCGTAGTAAGAAACCGAGTAGGTATAAAAGATGGTATCGGTGTAAAGATAAAACAGGGTATGCTCAGTTGGTTCGGGCATATAGAAAGAATATCAGATGAAAGAATGAAATAACATATATAAGGTGGAAGGATGTAGCTACCGGGGAAGACCTAGACTGTCTTACTCGGTCTATTTGGTCGAGCCAAATAGACCGAGTCTTATCTGAAGGACAAGTCAAGAGTCACCGTAACCGACGAGCGTGTATGAGACGAGCTATGAGAGTGGAGGAAGCCAGAGAGGTATGTAAGGAATGAACCTGTTGAAACTCTGTACTCTCTGCCTACCCTGCAAGGGATCTGGCGTGATGACATAGTTAGAGATATAGATACTAGACAAACACAGAAATCGTGATAAAGGAAGACTAGTTGCCGCTTTGTCCACGCGAAACCACTGTCGAGAGTGTCGTGTCAAACGAACTCAAAGTACTACTCTTTTAGTAGACTTTGTCTGACTGCTCCCTGGGATCTGGGATTAATGATGCTCACTAAAAAGCCTACGCTTGCAGTGGCTATTTGGTGCGGGTCACTTTCTTCCCTCTAATAAGTTCGAGGGAGGTGATGGCTGCTCAAGTAGTCATACTCGGGAACGGGTGCTGCTTGTGGAAACTAGTCCACTCAGATCCTTTAGATTATCATTTTTAGTCTTATACCTCAGTCGTTAGGCATAACACTGGAGCTGGATCGTATTATTGATTTTTTATAACATAAAAATGTATATATCTATACAGAAAATGATAAAAAAATGAATAGAGAATTAGACAAAAAAGACAAGGCCGCTGAGTGTCTTGCTGGATATTCTTAGTGTAGAGCGCGATCCAATTCGGTGGTAGATTGGCAAGTTAAAAAAAATTGGTAATTGTGACCATTTATAACCACCCCCTAAGGGTTTATACAAAATAAATCATTTGAGTTTGAGTCATACATGCATAGTCTACCCTTCTATCAGCCGCTACCGCCGTCTGTGGCATATTTTCACCGACCCTCCCGATGCCCTTACTTCCTTCGAATACAGATACCGCACACAGGATCAAACACCGACCTCGCCGGCGAGGCCAAAAAATCCTTTGCCGCCTGCCGGTGCACCACGGCAAGTCACAATATACAAACTCTCCCATAGCGACTGCCAAAGCCGGGGCCGTTCCTCCTTGAGGCGCCCTTGAGATAGTTACTCCTTGCCCTTCTAGCTCGAGCGTAATGCTTGCACGCTCGCCCTCTTGTTTGGTGAAACTTTAAAGACCCCGGGAACAAAAGTTTAGATCAATCAGCAGTTTGAAAAATAGACATATACATATTATTGCTATAAAATTATTTGCTGGTAAATTGTATTAACTTATAATTTTTGGAAGATTTTCCGCAGATGGATGTGCAGAAGAATACCAACTTTAGCCATTGTATCACATACATTGTATCACATACATTGATTCACGCAGTATTAAAGCATTTTGTGATAGTGTAAAAACTGGACGCGTACAGCACACAGCCGGTCGCTGTGGTGATCTTTGCCGTCATTCGGCTGATGATGATGATGATAATGTCTATCTAAAGAGCTAAAAAACTAACGGAAAGTCCAAAATGTAAAAACAGTAACAATAGGCCTTTCATCGACAGGTGTCATACTTCATATGTTACATCATCATCTTAGTCTATGGCCACCAAATCCTCCATGTCCACCTCAAAAGCCGCACTTTTTTTTTAAAGACCCCTCATTCATTGCAGGATCTCCCAACAGTGGCCAGACTGAAACTATGGAGAGAAACTAAACCCCCACCGCCTTACTTCGTCCCATGTCAGGAGCAACTACCGCCTGGGCACCAACTATTGGCCGGTGTGGAAATTATACTGAGTTCTTAGATTTACGCGAATATTACACATGAAATAAAACTATTTTTCGGATTTTATCGCGGTTTATTTTTGATTTTTAGTTCCCGACGTGTCGAGTGCTTTGCAGCACCCATGGTCACGGGAAGGACTGAGGTGTTAGACGTCCAAAAGGCATAGTTGTTCCGGGGTACCCTCAAACTTCTTAATTATTTTTTCTTTTTGTTGGTCCGATCTACGCAGAATGAGCTCACGGTGTCTTGAGGTCTTGCAGTGTTATGCTTGGTTTTAGATTTGATTATATTAATTACTGGATCCCAAGACGATGGAAGCACCCAGCCATCTTCTCTATTGAAATTAGGATGTTTTTTAATTTCAATAGCCTCGCGAACCATTCTTGGTAGGAATCGGTGTTCTTTCACGAGGATTTGTGGTCTATCAAATCTGATGTTAGGGCGGGTGCGGTCAAGGACATGTTCACAGACTGCAGACTTCTTTGAGCGACGGTGTTTTAGGTCAGATATGTGTTCTTTAACCCGAGTTTTTACTGGTCTTTTTGTTTGTCCTATGTAAGAGAGACCACATTCACAATCAAGCTTGTATACTCCTGCATCTTGAAGAGGGATGTGACACTTGACAGATGGTAAAAACTGACTGATCTTCTTTGGCGGCTTATAAAATGTTTTAATTGAAGCACGCTTCAAGATGTAGCCAATCTTGTCTGTGACTCCTCTTATGTAAGGTAGTACAGCAGGGAGACGCTCGACTGTGGCTGGTTTCACTCGGTCACTGTAACGTTGGCGTGGGACTCGAAGCTTATTGTCGTGCAGGACTTACTTGACATGTTGAAGCTCGGCAGCCAGATGTTTCTTGTCACAGATCCCTTGTGCTCTCTGAAACAAAGATTTACCCACAGTAGCTAACTGTGATGGATGGTGGTGAGATTCACCGTTTAAGTACCTATCAGTATGGGTCCGTTTTCTATAAACCGTAGGGCTTAAGGTGTTGTTAGGGTTACGGATTACTGAGACATCTAGGAAAGCTAGGGAATTCCCTAGCTTCTTTGTGAAAGAACACCGATTCCTACCAAGAATGGTTCGCGAGGCTATTGAAATTAAAAAACATCCTAATTTCAATAGAGAAGATGGCTGGGTGCTTCCATCGTCTTGGGATCCAGTAATTAATATAATCAAACCTAAAACCAAGCATAACACTGCAAGACCTCAAGACACCGTGAGCTCATTCTGCGTAGATCGGACCAACAAAAAGAAAAAATAATTAAGAAGTTTGAGGGTACTCCGGAACAACTATGCCTTTTGGACGTCTAAAACCTCAGTCCTTCCCGTGACCATGGGTGCTGCAAAGCACTCGAAACGTCGGGAACTAAAAATCAAAAATAAACCGCGATAAAATCCGAAAAATAGTTTTATTTCGGTGTGGAAATTATTAAATCAGCTCCGCACACAGGTACGTAGATGCAGGCAAAATCTGTATACGTGGGGAATCAGAGATCCAAATTTAACAGCCTACGACTGTGGTGTGACCTCACAGACTATGTCTCACCTGCTAGTCGGCCCTTTATGCTCCACCAACTGAACAAGGGAAGAGATGAGCGCGGTCACAGACGGCGCGATCAAACTAGCCACTCAGCAGGACAAATATGAAACATTGACACGAGAAGAAGAAGATCTTAGCCTATACCTGTCCACTGCTGAACATGGGCCTGCTCAATCGCAGCCGGTCTTATGCCACCTGCATCAAACGACTTCCCGCAATCCTCACAAGATCGTCGGTCCATCTGGTAGGCGGCCGTCCCACGCTGCACTTGCCAATACGTGGTCTCCATTGTAGAATCTTTCTGCCCCAACGCCAGTTCGCCCGCCCATATGTTCCATACCAGCCTTCAACTTCTTGGCTACAATATTAAATATTTGTAGAATTTTTAGAAAGTTTCTAGCCATATCCGATTTCTTCATTGGCCAAAAGCCCACAGAAAATGATTCTACCCCAATCACCTGGGAGAAAATGCTTAAATAAACATAATAATAATAATAGCTCTTTCTTTCTTTCACAAAGGCAAACTTAAGTGGCTAGTACAGTTACACAATTAAAACTCATTTGTGAGAGACACAAGTAGGTCAAACATTATCTTCATGAAAGAATATTATTTCTATATCTTCTAAATCTAAATTACATATAATAAAACTGTAAGGAAGTCGTGTCTGTACATGGAATATTTTTAGGGAATAACAACCCAAGGGTATCATACTATCGATATAGAAGCTAATTCTACAATTGTTGGCTTTCGTGTCTGTTTGACTGTCTGTCTGTCGAAGGGTATGAACTATCATCACACAAAAACTACGAAGCGGATTTTGATGAAAATTTGCATGCGTATACCTTAAAATACTAGCTAACACGATATATACAAGGTATAACATAATAAACGCAAGATCTCAGACACTCCGATTAGAAAATTGCTTTATAAATTGCAAAAGAAAATTAAATTTCCAAATTTAAAGGTTTTTACCCTTTTTAAAGCAATTTTATACCCCAATTAACAGTAAAACTTGTACGTGTATGTGTGCGTTTTGAGAAATACGTTTTAGGAATGCATTTGGAATCTCCACCTTGCTATGAATCAAGAATAAATTTAATTTTTATTGAAAAGAATTAAAAGAATTTTTTGTACATTTGTTGGAATCAATTCAGTTACTGATTTAGAACAAACTACTTTCAGGTCTTACGTTTATTATGTTACACCTTGTAGGTATTTCCGGGAAAATTAAAAGGTTTCTCCAGAAAAGACAAAAATAAAAGACACTCTCCTCCAAACCTGTTTGATGGATTTCAATGAAATTTTATGTAATCGTAGCCTGTACTAAAGATCATAACTCTTACTTACATTTTCAAAAAATCTGGCAGTTTCTGAGGAAAGAAAAAGAAAGTCGATTTTTTGATTAATTGTTCCAAAACAACTTAGCTACTTGACTTACGGGGCCGAGACGTGGACACTCACAGTGGGACTAGTCCACAAATTTAAAGTCGCACAGCGGGCTATGGAGCGAGCTATGCTCGGCGTCTCTTTGAAGGATAAAATTCGTAACGAGGTAATCCGACAAAGAACCAAAGTTACCGACATAGCTCGCAGACTCAGTAAGCTAAAGTGGCAATGGGCTGGTCATATCTGCAGAAGGACCGACGGCCGATGGAGCAAGCTTGTCCTAGAGTGGAGACCGCGACTTGGTAAGCGTAAGGTAGGACGGCCCCCAGCTAGATGGACCGACGACCTCAAAAAGGTCGCTGGGACAGACTGGATGCGGAAGGCGGAGGACCGTGTGCAATGGCGCGTGTTAGGAGAGGCCTATGTCCAGCAGTGGACTACGATAGGCTGATTGATTGAACTTAGCTACTAGATCATCACGGGATAAACCATACAACTTTATTATTGATTGTACCGAACTGCAGTGTTACGATGTAAATTATGTTATTTTGCACATGAATTTATCCATGAATTGATATTGGACTCAGGTTCGTCTCCTCACGAAAAACTTTTCAGTGGTTAAAGGCACTCACTTGAAATTTTTCATACGCGTTTGATTGAGAGCACACATTAAGAGCTTAAGCCACTCCGCCCACTATGTCAATAGTCGCGAGTTCGATTCCCGAACGGGACAAATCTTTGTGTGTCAATCAATTATTTGTTCCGGTCTGGGTATTTGTGTATGTGCATTTTCATGTTTGTAAACGCACCCACAGGAATAAATCCTAGTGTCCTACGTTTTTATAACGAAAAAAAAATACAGTATTACTTGAAAATAAAGGGTTTTTCAGAGATTGTTTAAGACTACTTTTTTGCTCGGGAAATGCAAGATTCATGGGGGATAGTTGTTTTTATTTATCCATATTAACACGGCTGAATGGATTTAAAAGAAACTTAATATGGAGGTGTCTCTTTAGTCTTGGAATAATGATATCCCAAAAAGTCGTACCTACCCATGTCAAATTACAAAATAAACGCGTGCGAAGCCGCGGGTAACAGCTAGTTAATAATAAGTGAGATCTTATGGGTGTTTTACGAGTATACTTGTGTGAATGTGTACTTGCGTGTGTGCGTGTACGTGTGCGTGTGCACGCAAATGTGCGTATTTACGCACGTTTGTCTATGTGAGCGTGTACCTGTGCGTGAGCACGCGAATGTGCGTATGCACATGCGTGTGTCTGTGTGTGTGTGCAAGTGTGCTTGCGTGTGTGCGTGCACGTGTGCGTGTGCACGCGAATGTGCGTATTCACGCACGTTTGTCTATGTGAGCGTGTACCTGTGCGTGAGCACGCGAATGTGCGTATGCACATGCGTGTGTCTGTGTGTTTGTGCAAGTTGGCTTGCGTGTGTGCGTGCACGGGTGCGTGTGCACGCGAATGTGCGTATTCATGCACGTTTGTCTATGTGTGTGTGCGTATATGCTTGTGTGTGCGTGTACTGTTTGCGTGCATGTGTGCTTGCGTGCGTGCGTGCATGTGTGCGTATCCACGTGAATGTGCACATGCACACACGTGTGTATGTTTGTGTGTGTGTGTGTGTGAGTGTATGTGTGTGTGTGTGTGTGTAAGCGCGTACGACGACACCATAAGATTTTTGAGAGTGCGTGTGTTTTTGATGTTTCTGTAATAAAAATAATGGATCGCTAATAAAAAACGGTAAAACGATATAGCAACGATCTAGATGATGATAATGTGGCGCCCAATTTACGCGGCTATTGACTACAAGGATCTAATTAATACGATTTCTATGTCAACAATAGAATCGCTGTACCATCTCTGAACCCTCACATTTGTGTGTCATTGCTCCTCTATATTTGTTTGTTTTTCAAATGAGAAGTGTCTGTTTCCCAAGACATTTCATTTGGCTAGTTTATTGAGGAAGTTTAAATATAGTATTTGTGTTAAAGAGGGTTTAACAAGGTTTTATTTAACTTGCAATGTTTGTTTGGGTCTTTTGCAAGGTAAGTTAGAACCACTTCCATCTATCTATATCATCACGCCAGATCCCTTGGAGGGTAGGCAGAGAGTACAGAGTACCAACACGTTTTTTTCCCTACAGACTTCTCTGGCTTCCTCCACTCTCATAGTTCGTCTCATATACGCTCGCCGGTTACGGAGACTTTTGACTTGCCCTTCAGATAAGACACGGTCTATTTGGTCGAGAACCTTTTCCTCTTAAATCCTCGTGTTGTGCCTGACGAGCTTGGAGTATTGCTGCTTTGTAGACTCAATCTAACCACCGTCTTTGGGGTTCTGGTCACGCTCACTATAATGTCTTTGCTTGCTTCCCTCCAATATGGTCGAGGGAAGTGATGGCTGTTCCAGTAGTCATAATCGTGAACGGGTGCTGCTTGTGGGGACTGGTCCATATGAAATCCTTTAGATAATCTTTATAAATAACATCATTAGTCTCATATCTCGGTCGTACGGCATCACACTGGAGCTAGATCGTAAACTATTTAATTGTAACCTAAACATTGTATCCACACAATAGGATAAAAAAATAAAAAGGAAAAAAAGAGAATTTCAATATTGAATACTCTATTAAATAAAAAAAAGACCAGCTCACTTAGTTTCTTCGCCAGATCTTCTTAGTGGAGGCCGCGTTCCGATCCGGTGGTAGATTTGCAGTAAGATTAGACTAAAAAAAAATGCTAATTGACTATTTGTAAGCGCCCCCGCAGGGCTTATAAAAAATAAATTATTTGAGTTTGAGTATATATAATCTTGCGGGGCTGGCCGAGGTGTATTTTGTACACTCACTTTTCGCCAAGTATGTTAGGTCCCATGTAATAGGGGTGAAGTATATTGCCATATACCGGGTACAATTCTAGTCTCCGGACCGATACTGGACATTTTGAATCGCATACATTCTGGTATTGAAAAGAGCCAATTTTAGACTCTTTTTAACCGATTTAAAAAAGAAGAAGGTTTAATTTTCGTCTGTATGTATGCTTTTTTTATGTACGTTCACCGATATTTCCGTCAATTATGAACCGATTTTGATGACTCTTTTTACATTGGGTTCAGTATAGCTTCAAAGTGGTCCCATATTAATTGCATAGGTATTGGACCTTGGACTTTGAAGTCCAAGGTCCAATACCAGGGTACTTCTTTGCGACAAATAATACGGATCTGTAGATTGATTTATTAGAAGTATTGTGATAATCTTATAGGTACCCTATAACAGAACTAATCTAAATATTAACCGACTTTAAAAAAGAAAGAGGCTTACAAAAAAAAAAAATTTGAAGTCGGTGCCAAGTAGCCGACTGCACTAACTGCACTAACACTACCTTTATACCGAAAATTGTATCTCTTTATTGTTTTTTGTAAGTTGGGTACCAAAATACTGGTCTGCCATGATTGGTACCACGAGTAACCAAACTAATTTTTTTATATTTTTCATAATTATATTTGTATTCATTCTGATTCTCATACTTATATATATTGGTTTAATATTTTTCTCACGAAATTATTTTATTACCCACAAATATTTGCTTTTCTTCACAATAATATGCCCTTTAATGTTCTACATAAAACCATTTTCGTGGAACACAGTCATTACGCATACAAATAACGGCCTGAAGAGATACGGCGATTAAAAAAAACTCGATTTAGCAATATTTTTATTATTAATTTATTTGGGAATAAAGTCATGACAGTGTTTACTTGTGAACTAACTTTATCAATATTTATTTCCTTAAAAATTCGCGAGTTAACAAACCAAATATATGAATGTCCAGTATCGTACAACAACAAGTGATAATAAACTAATAATAACCAGGCGAACTTGCAAACAAGCCGTCTATAAGGCTTCCAACTTTGCTAAACGGCTACCACATTAAATTCTAACCGAGTCCAACGGCTTAGTATGCTTTTTAAAGCAGGACACGCTTGGATATGAAAATGTCACAAAGGGTCACCCATCTAAGACTGAACGAGCCGAACGTTGTTTAACTTTGGTGACTGCTAAGAACACTGCGGTCGCACAGCGCTACGAACGCCATTTTTTTCTATTATCTAGCCGTTGGTGTCCCATAGCTGGGCAAAGGCCTTACACCACACTTTCCACTCCACTCTGGTTAAAGCAATCGAGAGCCAATCACTCATAAAGACGTCTAGTTCGTCCTGACATCTCTTCCTGGGTCTCCTGTGATGTCTTTTAAAATCAGGAGGAACTTGCAACTACCAATTCCTTAATGAACTAATTTAGTTTTATTATCATCTAGTACTTTGACTGCCTCGTTAGCCCAGTGGCAAAGCGCATCGCTTTGTGATGACGAGGTCCTGGGCCCAAATCCTAGGTCGGACAAGTGTAGTTTTTCTAATAAAAACTTCCCGATACGAGTCCGGAGTCTGGAATTGTGCCCGGTATATGGCAAGATGCTTTCCCCCTATTACATGGGACCTACTCTGTACTCTCTGCCTACCCCGCGAGGGAGCTGGTGTGATGATATAGATAGATAGAGATAGACATGGGACCTAACATCGTCAGCGAAACCTGGGTGTACTCAGTACACCTCTGCCACCCCCGCTTGAGGAAAATAGACGTAAAGTACTTCAGAACAATCAAATCGCGAGTGAACCGCATCATCTGAATACAGCCTAAATAATATAAAAATTTCACCGGCTTCACTTTCTCACGACTTCGATTTCATTCGAACAAATTGTAGAGTCGAACGTGAGAGGTGGATGTGGAGCAATTGTGTGTAATCGGGAACTCTACGTGACTGTCGATTAACTGGAGAAACGTGATTTTGGTGACATGAGTTAGAAGTTACACTTTTTATCTGGAAGGTGCTATTTCTTAGGGCTCTTCTTCCACATGTTGTTGCTAGGAAGAATTTTTTTCTTTTCATATCATCTTCAGGATGGCTGTTGATTTTGTTGTTGCAGTTGATTTACTTAAAAATTATTCTGTCATTTGAGTGATACATTTTCATCATCAGATTTGTATCGCCCACTGAAGGATATAAGCTTCTGGCTTTCGTGCAGGTGTGAAGTGTGGAGGTAATGGCTGCGCAAGTTGTCATACTCGTGAATGGGTGCTGCTTGTAGAGACTGATGTATCCAGAATCCTTAAACTTATTATTCTTCAAGAATTTATATCTCAGTCGTAAGGCATCAGCTGGAGCTGGATTGCATAATTAATTTTGTATAAAATAAAAATGTATCCATAAAGGAAATTGTGATGTGTTTTTTATAAAATTTTAGCCCCATGCTAGGATTTATTCCTATGTCGTGGGTGCGTTACAAACATTAAAATTCACGTACACAAATACCCAGACCACCCAGGGTCACAAAGATTTGTCCCGAGAGGGAATCGTACCCGCGACTATTATACACAGTAGGCGGAGCGGGTTAACCACTGCGCTAAATCGTCCATCGATGAAATGAATAGAGAATTAGACAAAAAAGACTAGCCCGCTGAGTTTGTCGCCGGATCTTTTCAGTGGAGGCCGCGTACCGATCGGGTGGCATAAGTAAGTTAAAAATGTAAATATGACAATATTTAAGTTCCTCGCAGGGTTAATACAAATTGAGTTTGCTATTTTTTGCGGACTTCAATGTGCCCTAAATTATTTAATTTGAGGTACATTGAAGTCCGCAAAAAATATATAAGTATATTTATACTCTAATTCAAGTTATTTTATTTTAAACAATTACAAATAAACCTCTTTATTATGTTAGTAACCGAAACCGGCGAGCGTGTATGAGACGAACTATAAGGGTGGAGGAAGCCAGAGCGGTATGTAAAAAAAAACCTGTTGGAACTCTGTACTCTCTGCCTACCCCGCACGGGATCTGGCGTGATAAATACATAGATAAAATTAGTATAGATAAATCTTATTTGACTGTCCCAAAACCCTCTGCTTTTCGAACCGGTCTATGTTGAGGGGCCCTTAGGGAAATTATTCTGAATGGTTTCGTTTATTGTGTTGCTTCTAGGAAATATTTGTTTTTTTATGTTACCCCTTTTATACGTTGTTAACAGTTTTTACGGCGACCTCGTACCCGGTCGACAATAGCGCCACCTACCGAGTCTATTTTATATAGCCTATGTTACTTCTGGATAAGGTAGCTTTATAATGGTGAAAGAATTTTTGAAATCGACCCAGTAGTTTTTAAGTTTATTCGTTACAAACATACAAATCTTTCCTCTTTATAATATTATAATATACTGCATGCACTCTTAGTGCTGTGGTACTACAATATTTTAGTGCAACACTTACTTTTTACCAACTATGTTAGGTGTCATATGGATAGGAGGCGAACATAATGTGTTCGTACCGGACACAACGCCAGACTTCGGAGTGACACTGAAAATTCTCATATCAAGAAAATACATTTTTAATAACAAGCTTTTATAGCTATAACACGACGAAGATATCTTGCTTAGTCGAAGAGATTCTATGCCTTCTTTTCGGCTCCTTCATCTGACTTTGGGCACCATTCGGGTTTAAAGTACTCGATAAGACAAATCTAACGAACCCTAAACCGGCGGGGTCATATTAAGTAGTTGGCTTCTAGTTGACTCTAGATCCTATGGTTTCTTTCTGGATTCATTATCAGACCCTAAACACTATCTGATTCTATAGTTCTTGTCAAAACCAATTTAAAAAAACCTACTCACGAGGGGGTTACTTTGTATATTTTACATGTTCCGATAGCCATCTTCCGACTCCATCATCAGACCAGCTCCATGTACCATATTATTGCATTGTCACTGAACTTACATAAGACAACATATAATGAAAGATAATAGAGCATGATTTCTTTATAAAAAAAAAATACAACATGCAATTATGTCGTTGAAACTTGACATTTTTCTACAAATTGCATAAAATTCAAGAGACGTATTTATAAAATAGAACAATTATGACATAAGTAAAGTAAAATAAGTTGCGCTTAAATACATTAGCGCCTACAAGTCTAAAAATACCCTTATAAAACTACATGTACATTATACCTACTTAACTATCCCTAATACAAAACAAAATAGAAACAAATAGACCGTGTCTTAGCTGAAGGGCAAGTCAAGAGTCTCCGTAACCCGCGAGTGTGTATGAGACGAACTATGAGAGTGGAGGAAGCCAGAGAGGTATGTAAGGAAAGAACCTGTTGGAACTCTGTACTCTCTGCCTACCCCGCGAGGGAGCTGGCGTGATGATATAGATAGATAGATAGATAGAACTATCCCTATATTTCCACTAATCACTATTTACTATATACTGCACTTAACACTCATCACCGAGATCGTTCGAGGCTTTCGCTCCCAGCGCCGAAACAAACTGCCTTATGCTGGCACCACAAAGCTTGCACTTCCTCATCATCGCCGCTATCAATATCGTCTTTTTCTTTTAAACAGAATTTCTTCTGCTAGCCACAATATCGTGCTGACTCTAAGCAGGAGGGAGGGAGGGTTGTTCCATCTTGCATGACTAATCAGCTTATAAACTTCCGTCCGCAGGTCTTCTTCGAAAAATCTTAAACGTTCTTCCTCCTTTTTTTTTTTTTTTTTTTTTTTTCATCAATAATTCTTTTTTAAGGCAATGAAATTTGCACGACATGGCGTGGTCGCCAAGTAAGGTTCGGTGTATGCAATAGAAGATGTTTACTATTCAGGGCATAAGTTTATTCTAATTGATTAGTATGGGTTACAACAGTATTTCTATTATGGTCCGTAATCTACTACACATGTGCCAAATTTCAGCTCAAACGGAAACCCGCAAGTGCTTGAAAAATGGATCTCAAGATTTGTACCGAAAAGGCAGACAGACATACGAATATTATAAACAGCGTCACGCCTATATTCCCCAGAGGGGGGTGGCAGAGGTGTACTGAATACACCCACGTTTCGCCGACGATGTTATAGGCGAGCCTATTGCCATATATCGGGCACAATTCCAGTCTCCGGACTCGTACTGGGTTTTTCGTTAGAAAAACTACACATGTCCGACCTAAGATTTGGACCCAGGACCTTGTGATCACAAAGCGATGCGCTTTGCCACTAGAACAACGAGGCAGTCTAAGTCAAACGAATATTGCCAGTTCAAAAAAAAAATTGTATTAAATTATGTTTTGTCTGACTTGGAATTCGAATCCAGGACCTTGTGATCGCTACGCGCAATATTCGCTACTAGACATCAAGACATCTCAGGTGGATTACCTATAATATATTTCGTTACCACACTCACGCATTTTCGTTTAAAATTTTATCAACAACGTTTATTGAAAACCCATTTTTAGAACCGACTGAAATAACATGATGAAATATAATCTAATATAAAGTGTGTAGTAACGAAATGAGAACTGAAATATAGCGGGTTTATAACTATACGGTATAAATTATTAAAATAATAAAATTTATAGCTTTAGGTGGCGTGTACACTGAGCTAAGCGATACGTCAGCTATATAATACTATCTCTCCAGTTATTGCAATATATAGTTCTCGTTAAGTCAAGTTGAAAGCTTGATAAGTTCCAACAGCAGGTGACCACAACCTCTCTTACCTCGATTTATGAGAGAAGGCCTTTGCCCAGCTGTGGGACAGTATACAGTACAGTATATTACTGCCTCGTTGGTCTAGAGGCAAATAAAGCGCTTTGCGATCACAAGGGCCTGGGTTCAAATCATAGGTCGAACAAATGTAGTTTTTCTATCGAAAAAATTCCGGTAACAATCCGGAGTTTGGAATTGTGCCCGGTATGTGGCAATAGACTCGCCTCCTATTACATGGGACCTGGCATCGTCGGTGAAAAGTGGGTGTACACAGTACACCGCTGCCTCCCCGCTTGGGGAATATAAGCGCGACGGTGTTTATTTATTTATAGTATTTATTATGTCTATCTATATCTGTTCTTCAAGAGAATATTGGTGTATGAATTATTTCCTTAGGAAGTTTAATAAATTTTGTAGGAAATATACAAGATCATCAAAATGTGGGACCTGGCGTGAGGTTATAGATAGATAGATAGATCAAAATGTTAATATTACATAAAACATTTGGCTGATACTTATATACGCCTAACATATTTTCTGAAGTTTGGGCACAGACCGTTTAAATAAATAGACCGTCAACAGCCATAGAACAAATCGTAACCTACAAAAACCTCAAAATCCTGTATTATGCACAGATGACATTGTTGGAATAAATATCGTAATTCCATCTGAACAATAATGTTACATATTTTAGTTGTTTACAACATACTCCGATAGATGGCGCTGCACCGAAACTAAATAAATAATGAAGAAAGTTAACCCGCGGTTTCGAGATTTTCAACCAATTATTGACTACAAGTCAGTTTCGATGTAGCGTTAACGGATCCGCCCCGCGCCCATAGTGACCTAGCTAGCTAGTGACCGCCGCACGGACCGTAACATTTTCACGCCTACCCCCTTCGTCTTTTCCTTAAAGACGAAGCGAGGCGGAAGCACCCGTATCGCACTTGTGTGGTACGGCGGGGATTGTTAATCGCCGTTGAACGCCGACAGACTCGTCTGTCGACGGTCGCGGCAGGGCGCGTCCCCAGCCGACGCCTGCCGATTTATCGGCCCCCAAAGGCCCTTTTCAGGGCCACCCGCCCGGGTTTGGCCATGAGGCCAACCCAGTGCTCCCGCTCGCTGTCGGACCTGTCCGACAGGCGAAGCAGGCCGGTGTTCGACTCACCCGCCTCTCCCCCGACCGCGTCATCGTCGCGTCCCAGCGCGGCCTCCAGCCGCACCACCCCAACCGCGCGTCCCCCGTTCGCGACTGTCGCTCGAGCGCAGACCGCGTCCGCGAGTGCGACCGCACCCCGCCCCGCACAGCCTTCAACGTCGAAGGCTGGTGCGACGAGACCCACCGTCGCGAGTGCCGCAAAGTGTGTCGCGAGTGCCGGAAGAAGCCCGACAAGTGCCGCGAAACCCGCCACGACATCGTCGCCGAAGCCGGCCCGTACAGCCGCACCTCCCGCGCCGCTCCCGCAGCGCACCGCTGGCGCCTCCGCGCGCCCTTCTACCTCACGTGCCGCCGCCGCGCCCGCAGTCCATGCTGCGCCACGCGCCGCCGCCCGCCGGGCTCCCCTAGTGTCGTCGGTGGGGTTGAGCGTGTCCGGCAGACACACCAGCCCGCAGCAAACTACAGCTGGCAAGTCGATGCCGCTGCTGCGAACGCCATCTCCCGAACCGCGCACCTCCGCACCCGCGTCGCCTGCGCCGTTCGCTTTTTTCACGCCCGCCGCGCGTGACCGGTCAGACCTGTCCTCCGCATCTCTCGCGTTGAGTGACATCGCCGCGAGTGAATTAGTGCGCCCTTTCCGGAGACCTCGCGACTTCTCCGATGACGAGCTGGACGACGGGTTAACAGAGGAAATCAAGCGCCTCTGCACAACCCCGCACAGCCCCACGCCACGCCGATACACAGACGTAGCCCGAAGCTCTCGCTCTCCTCGCCCCGCCTCCCAAGAAGCAGAGGCCGAAGTAGCAGTAGAGGCTGGAACGGCGCCCAAAAACCAGGCGAGGTACCCGCCCCTCATTGTGGAGCGGCTACCGAACTGGCCGAAGCATTTCAGAACCCTTAGAAACTCGCTCGGTCATGCACCCAACGCACGCCCCTATGGACAAGGCGTGCGTTTCTCACCCAGGTCCGAGAAAGAATATCGGGTGATACAGGGCTATCTATACGTCCTCGAAAAAAATGAGAACATCGCCTGGTTCTCTTACTCCCTTCCAGCGGAGAAGACCCTCAAGGTGGCAATCCGGGGTCTACCGGCCAACACCGACCCCGAAGATATTCTGGCGGAGCTCACCGACCTAGGGTTCGAGCCCGAATATGTGCGCCAGATCCGGGCAAGGCAAGGAAGACCAGGGTGCATCTTCCTTGCGATCCTTAAGCGCACACCGAACCTCACGCCGGGCATTTATGATGTGGAGGAACTACTCTGCATGCCCGGTGTCAAGATAGAGGCCTGGCGGGGCAAGAAAGGCCCTGCCCAATGCCATAGGTGCCAACAATTCCGGCACTCTAGCCACCAATGCCACAGAAGGCTGGCATGTGTGCGCTGCGGAGGTGAACACCCCGCCAAGGAGTGCGAGCGACCCAAAGAGGAACCGGCCACCTGCATTAACTGCGGCGGCCCCCATCCCGCCAATCACGTGAAGTGCCCCGTATTCCGGAAGGAGGCCCGGAACAAGGCGGCAGGCACGGTGGCCATCAGTGGGAGGACCCGAAGTGAGACCGGAAGAGGTCCCGCCCCCACAGAACTCGCATCAGAAGCCCGTGGAGCCACCTTAATGGCGCCAGCGAACGACCCTAGGGAAAGGGGTTCGCTACACAAGAGGAGGAGGAGGAGGAGACGCAGGACCAACCGCTCTCAACCACCCTCCAGGACCGAGACGCCCTCCGTACCGCCCACAGAACAGCCGGCGGTACATTTCAAAACATCGGCGCTCCCGAAAGCGCCCTTGCCCCACAAGCCGCGCACAAAAGCGGCACCTCCCCAAAGGGACCAAATCCCGCGCGCACAGAGGGGGAGCGCCCAGATGGATTTCGTCACGGGCGTCCTATTCGAGGCCCTGGAGGCCATCCGGGCAGGAGGGGACCCACTCACGGTGATGCTGGGATGTATAACCCGCATAATCCAACAAAATGGATAGTTCACTCCGTATTTTGAGCTGGAACGCCCGCGGCCTGAGAACGAAGGCCGTCCTCCTCAGGCCCCTACTGCGGGAACAGAATATCGACATCGCCCTTATCAACGAGACGCACTTGGCACCCACAGACAGACCCAGGTTCCCAGGATACTTCGTATACCGACAGGACGAACACTCCGGACAGAGTGCGTACAGAGGACTGGCAGTCCTTGTCAAAAGAAGAATCGTCCACCAACCACTACCAACAGAATCCCTGAGTTCTATGTACGGTCTCGGAGTGCAACTCCACGCCGCCGGAAACGAGCTTAGAATTTTCGCAGCGTACCGACCACCAGGACCCAACTTGGAGCTGGCCGATGTCCACAAACTGCTGGACTCGCCTATCCCTACGCTCGTAGCCGGCGACTTGAACTGCAAGCACCCGGCATGGAACTCATTTAACACCTGCAGACAGGGAAGACTGCTGCTGGACGATTCAGAAGCCCGCGGGTACACAGTTAGCGGCCCAGAGACGCCAACAAGATACCCGGACGACCCTAGATGGCTCCCTAATGTACTAGACATCACCATCCACCGCGGGCTGGACTGCCAGATAACGCAGGAGACGCTGGACGAACACCTCTCGTCCGACCACGTCCCCGTGCTCATCACCATCGCCGCCCGTCCTGTCGCCAGAACCTGGGCAGTGCCGAAACACTGCACGGACTGGACATGTTTCAAGGAAACCTTAGAGACCACCACCGCATCTCGGCCGATAAAGACCCCCACAGACGTCGACGCAGCCGAGAACGAGCTGACAGCGACTATCCAGAACGCCCTCGCAACTGCCAGGCGAGACCGCGAGCAAAGCGCCCGGAAACCGGAACTTCCGGCGCACATACGCGGTCTCCTAGCCAGGAAAAGGCAGCTGCGCCGCAGATGGCAGACTAGTCGCTGTCCAACCCTTAAGAGCCAGCTCAACCGTCTGACGGAGAGGGTAAAGGCCGAGATACAAGATCACGCCGCCGCAAGCTGGGAGAGACACCTCGATGACATCGACCACGACTGGCCGGCTATTCACCGCCTATGCCGCCATTTCACCAACACCCCAGCTCCCGTGCGGCCACTACTTCACGACGACGGGACACTACGCTACGTCGCAGCAGACCGTGCGGAAATCTACGCCGACCACCTCGAACGCCAATTCCGACCGAATCCGACCTCAGACCAGGCCCACCAGTCAACAGTTGAGCACCATCTTAGAGAGTTCCTGGACACGCCGATAGCCCACGAAGAAGACGCCATCTTCTTTTCCCCGGGTAAGGTCAACAAGATGACCAAAAAGCTGAAGCCGAAGAAAGCCCCCGGAGCGGACGGCATTACCAACAGAGCGCTGAAGCACCTGCCACACCGCACAGTGGCGGCGGTAGCTCGCCTCTTCACAGGGATCGTCCGCACCGGGAAGTTCCCAGAGTCCTGGAAGATCGGGCACGTCATCATGTTGCCCAAACCCGGGAAAAACCCGCGAAAACCTGAAAGCTATCGGCCCATCACACTACTGCCGACACTCTCTAAGATCTTCGAGAAGCTCCTGTTGGCTCACATCAACGACCACATCGTTCCCCGCCCGGAGCAGTTCGGTTTTCGGTCGAAACACAGCACCACCTTACAGCTGTCGAGGGTGATACACGATCTGACGGCCTCCGCTAACAAGCGTGAGAAGGCCGTCCTGGTGTCCCTCGACATGGAGAAGGCGTTCGACCGCGTATGGCATCACGGTCTGCTCTACAAGCTGTCGCACACCAGCCTCCCCCGTCGCATCGTGCAGGTGGTCTCATCCTTCCTCCGGACTCGACAATTCAGAGTGGTGGTGGATGGAGCGCTATCTTCCCTGCGCCCCATCGCCGCCGGAGTCCCTCAAAGCAGCTGCCTCTCGCCTGTGCTCTATGCGCACTACACGGACGACATCCCCACAACCCCAGACGTCCACCTGGCCCTCTTCGCTGACGACGCAGCCTACTACGCGTCGCGGACTACAACGGACCCTCGACCTCCTCCCGGACTGGCTGTCCAAGTGGAGGCTCTCAGCGAACGTGCGCAAAACACAGGCGATAACGATGGGACGTTATCATCATCCACCACCACTCCGACTCCACGACCAGGATATCGATTGGTCCCCCACGGTCAAATACCTTGGGGTGACCATCGACAGAAACCTAACTTTCAGGCCCCACACCAAGACCATCACCGCGCAGGCGAGACGCGCCGGCACGCTCCTCCAACCAGTGCTCTCCTCTAGACTCCCTCTACGAGTGAAGATTGCGGTCTACAAGACCTACATTCGTAGCCGCCTCACGTACGCGGCGCCGGCCTGGGCACACCTGCTGAGCCCCTCGATGCGCAAATCGTTGGCATCACAGCAGTCCGCCACTTTGCGCACCATCGTCCGGGCGCCAAGGTACGTGAGAAATTCCACGATCCAGAGGGATCTTCGAGTCGCGAGCCTCGAGGACTTCATCCGCCGCCTGTCGCGCGTGCCGAGGCTTCGTCCTGGGCTCATATCCAGGACCTTGCGCCATGGCATGCGCGCCCGCCGGACAGGAGGCCCTACCCGCGCGACTGGGTCGCGCCCATCCTCGACCCCGTGGGGCCTGCACCGGACTAGACCTCCGCCGCCCACTGCAGTTCGCCCTAACGGCTAGCCGTTGGGGCCTGAGCGCGTGCGCGGCGATGACACTGGACATGACACCGTGGAAGACAGAAGAGGGACTGGACGAAGTCACCGTCGTAGCTGGTCGCCTGCTGGGCTTCTCCAACGAGTCTCACCCGGTAGAGCTTGACCGCACGGCGGTGTGAAGAGCGCCACATCGCAACACCCCCACTATCTTCCACACCACCGGATTTACATTTCCCAACCCCCTAATGCCACCCACCTCCCCTTTTGAAACATCCCTACCCCCCATAATACACCTGAAACAGCCCGGTGGCGTTTGATCGCCCGCTAGGTCGCCCTAGTGGTGCTGTATCGCGCTGCCGGGCGAAAAAAGAAGAGGGGCCTCGGGAAGTCGCCGCCTCCTGCTGATCGCTTTGTCGGGCTTCCTATGGTTCGCCATAGGTTCCACCTGACAGGGTTGGTCGCGGAGTGCGGCGTGAACACTCTCATGATGGCCCCCCACGCGGGATCTACGTGTCGCCGCCCCTTCAAGGGACTTTTAGTCCCCCCACAATGACCCGGCCATGTTTATGGCCGGCGACAGCCACCTCGGCCAGGGGGCCGTTGCCCCGAAGCCGATTCCCCACACCCTTGCGGGTGTGTGCGAAGACCTCGTATGTAGCGTTAACCACGATCCAAAGGGATCTTCGAGTCGAGAGCCTCGAGGACTTCATCCGCCGCCTGTCCACCAACATGTTCGCGCGTGCCGAGGCTTCGTCCTGGGCTCATATCCAGGACCTTGCGCCATGGCATGCGCGCCCATCCTCGACCCCGTGGGGCCTGCACCGGACAAGACCTCCGCCGCCCACTGCAGTTCGCCCTAACGGCTAGCCGTTGGGGCCTGAGCGCGTGCGCGGCGATGACACTGGACATGACACCGTGGAAGACAGAAGAGGGACTGGACAAAGTCACCGTCGTAGCTGGTCGCCTGCTGGGCTTCTCCAACGAGTCTCACCCGGTAGAGCTTGACCGCACGGCGGTGTGAAGAGCGCCACATCGCAACACCCGCACTATCTTCCACACCACCGGATTTACATTTCCCAACCCCCTAATGCCACCCACCTCCCCTTTTGAAACATCCCTACCCCCCATAATACACCTGAAACAGCCCGGTGGCGTTTGATCGCCCGCTAGGTCGCCCTAGTGGTGCTGTATCGCGCTGCCGGGCGAAGAAAGAAGAGGGGCCTCGGGAAGTCGCCGCCTCCTGCTGATCGCTTTGTCGGGCTTCCTATGGTTCGCCATAGGTTCCACCTGACAGGGTTGGTCGCGGAGTGCGGCGTGAACACTCTCATGATGGCCCCCCACGCGGGATCTACGTGTCGCCGCCCCTTCAAGGGACATAGTCCCCCCACAATGACCCGGCCATGTTTATGGCCGGCGACAGCCACCTCGGCCAGGGGGCCGTTGCCCCAAAGCCGATTCCCCACACCCTTGCGGGTGTGTGCGAAGACCTCGTATGTAGCGTTAACTTCGATATAGTGAAACAGTTGCGTTTACTCTATAGTACACACGGATGGTATTTGGACCTTCGAGATCTGGATACCGGCTTTCGCAGTATGCGGATGGCTTTAAGCCATTGAGAACGCTCAATATGATCCAGGAGCTAAAGATGCGCGACTGCGAATCATCTGGCTATTCGAATCATCTACAACTACTGACTTACTGATTCGAATTTAACACTAGTAATACTATACTAATTTTTATATTCGAATGACGACTACTAATTAGTATCTACTAATGGCGATTCGATTAGATTATCTGCGACTCCACCTGATTCGTCGCTTCTCGCGCTAAAACCAATTACGTGTGCGAATGAGCAGTAACAACTAAACTAAATAATAACGCTCCTGCTGGATTGTGTTTAAAGGTACGTTTTAATGATGTTTCTAGTTTAGAATTTAAATATAATTCGCACACGGTAATCAAGTGCTGGATTGCAGCAAATAGCTAATAGTATATTTTTTCAAAGCGCTTACTGTGCTCCAGCACAGAAACCACCTGTGTAATTGTGGGGGTAAGCTGTGGTCCGAATGATTCTAACATACGTTCCTTTGTAGTCCGTGGTGCGACCGATAAGTAAATTTATTGTTCGTTCGCCGAACCTTTTATTCATTATTCGTTCATTCAGTTTAGCAAGTCAAAGTCGAATGCGAGGCAGTTAGTAACTAATTTTCGTGAATCCTATGTGAGATGGGATTTTCGGCTATGGTTCATATTAAAACTAAATATCGGAATAAATTGGACGTAACCAACTGATTCATATTAAAAGTAACTAAAATTAAAGTTGATGCTTAAGCTATAATGGCAAAAAAAGAAAATAAATCTATCCTTATCATTACAAATAGCACTCCTTGTATTTAAGTATTGAAACTTCAATTGGAACAGGTTTTTTTTTCTTGTTTGTCCTTCTAGTGCGCCCAGCCCCTGCGTAGACGCCGCGTTGATGTCACCCAACGCGGCGTCTCCCTCTCGAGCTGGAAGGCAGACTGCCCCGAGTCTGTCACCCAGGTGATTCGGTAGAGACACCCATGTACCCGGACTTTGACATTTGAGGATATGGGTATCTCCACGCCCCCCTCGCGCCTAAGGCGCGCGAGCCGCCCAGCCGCCGCCGTGCCACCCCTCTGGCGGCATGCAGCAGCAGCCGGTCGGCCCGGTTCCGGGCCGGCTGGCGGGGAGGGCGTACTAGAGTACGCTAGGGAGCCACTGACTCCCAGGATTGGCCCTCAACAGGACAGGTCGCGTCGGGTTCGCGAAGCGTACCTAACGGCGATCCCGTGACTCCGACACAATCCGACAAAGAGTCACCGGTTTTTAGTCGGTACACTTGGTCCACTGACAGCCGGGTCAACTCCGACTGTCAGTGGATCAAGGACTTCGACATAACCTCTCCACGTCCCCCGAACGCGGACGGGAACCCATAAAGGGTTAGGAATAGGGGAATAATAAAACCTTTGGATGTGAAATGAAAGAAGGAGCAGTTGATCAGTAGTAAATGTTGTTTGTGTAATTCTGTTCTATTTTAAAATATAACCTAATTTTAAGAAACATAAATTGTAATGGGCCAGCCTTTGTTTTGTAATATTCTCATGGTGGGCGGCACAGTAGGTTAAGGACAAAATAAAATGTTTAATTTGTCCTTGGTGGGCAGTATGTTGGCCAAATATCTTAATTTCATCTGAACAATAATGTTACATATTTTAGTTGTTTACAACATACCCCGATAGATGGCGCTGCTTCGAAACTAAATAATTAATGAAGAAGGTTAGCCCGCGGTTTCGATATTTCAACCGATTCAAGATTACAGTTAGTTTCGGTGTAGCGTTAATCTCGACACAGTGGAAAAGTTGAGTATACTCCTTAATACACACTGAGGTTATTTGGACCTTCGCGCAGACAATGATTTTTTTTATACCCTACAAAATCTATAACAGCCATCCTAATGAATTGGAAAAAAATATTGTTGTTTTACACTCTCATTCATCAAAAAACGCACAAAGTAGGTTATACAGAAACCGGACCGTGTGAATTCATCGTAGGTTATAGGGCTTGTGGTTCAGTATGAGCTGCTGTAAAAGTAACGAAAAATAGCGTACCCGTATGTATTCGTTACTCTAAGAATCAGTACTCGTTACTTTCGTATCGTTACGTTACTCGTTACTTTTAATACCTTATAACATAGAGCATCGCATCGAGTCGAGTTGCATATTGCGTACGGTATGAGGTATGACGTTGACGTCGCGTCGTTCGTACTTTGTAGAAATCATACTTATACGTTACATACCTATCTGCGTAAGGTGCGTTTTTAACTTTAGCGTATTTTGAACCAGACTTGTGGATATGTAAATCTAAATTTAGATTGATGTAATAGGTAAATCGGTTAGAACTATCAGTAAACTGTAATTTAATTAGATCAAGGATCCTACGGAAAACTACTGATAATCAATTTGCAATGGATTTACTGTTTTGAATATTTTATCCGTGGGAATATGTAATATCGCAATAACACCGCAATCCATTATGTATCGACTAATTAACAAGAAACAAATATCTATCGAAAATAATTTATTCATTCAATAAATAAATAAATAAATAAATTGACAATAAAATTAAAACAAGTTTCTAACGATAAACCAACATGAAAAAAAAATCTTTTTCTCATAGTGAAATGAAACATATGAAAGAGAAACACATTTTAAAAAGAACTAAAACAACATAAAAATCATTTTTCATATAATCAAATTAAACATCTGAAATAAAAATATATTTTAAGGTAGGAATCTCTGGTTCATATTTAAAAATAAAATCTTTTCCATTCGCTTTGGTTGAATAAAACTGCATTTCTCACTTAATATTTAGCACGACTCTGAAAAAGTCCTTTCAGATGATATAAAACAAAAACATATTTTTATTTATTAAAAAAATACTTTCTGTTTCAATCTCGAATTTTATCTAAACAATTCGTTTAATTAAAGCAACTAAACAGTAAACATAGGCACATCGTTTGTAGTAACGTACGTTTTTAAAATCACCGAATAAGCGCGCGCATGCGTATAACGCACGATCACCAAACCATTTCAATTGGATAATTGAATGATTTTTAATCCCTTAATTTGTGATATTTTAATGTTCTCTGTAATTTTTCAGAATTTTTGATTTTTTTTTAATTATTTTTGTTTAAACTTCGAAATAAATAAATAATAGCTGATATTTAAACAAATAAGTAACGCCGTCTCATGTATGTGACGTCACAGTGCATTTTTATTTAAAATTGATGGCGCGAACTTAATATAGTATATTATCTTAAGCAATACTATCTTAAGCACGTTGTGAGGTTCCCCTATTAGACAGTGTATGTTATTTAAAAAATCATTGCACATTGTTAATAATAAGCAAAAACATTTTAATATATTAATATGTCATGAAAAAAACAATGGTTATTGGTGTCTACACCAACTACTACTACCAACATCTAAAAATACTGGTACATTTAAATTTAAAATGATTCCTAGTAAATTTTAATATTTAAAATCGAATAATACTATCTTACCACGACCAAATAAACCGAGTCTTATCTGATGGAAAAGTCAAGAGTCTCCGTAACCGGCGAGCGTGTATGAGACGAACTATGAGAGTCGAGGAAGCCAGAGAGGTATGTAAGGAAAGAACCTGTTGGAACTCTGTACTCTCTGCCTACCCCGCAAGGGATCTGGCGTGAGGTTATAGATAGATAGATAGAATAATACTATTTATTTGAAGTGGAAAATAAAACATCATCTACAAATTATGGATTCAAATTACGCGCTGGCAATATGCACAATGACGTCATACGTATACAATTGTAGAGCGATTTTATTTTTTTAATTTAAAATATATTTGTTTAAATTAAAAATTTTGTTCTTAATTTTTATATATATCAAAGAATTGTTTTATTTTATTTTTAGAGTTATATCGTTTTCATGCAAATACCCAATTCACGCATCAACGGTACTTCATACCGTACGAAAATACGAAAAATGCGAGTAACGAAATGCATTCGTTAGTAACGTTTCGGTACTAGTTGGCGTGCCCGTTACTCGGTACCGAATACATACACAGCTCTAGTATGAGCACTTACTGTACGAAAATCAAACAGGCTGAATTCATTTGCTAAATAAAAAAAAAATATTTCCACTGGGACGTCCTGGCTTATTTTAACATACTTAACACGTTTTCAGTGACATACGGCAGCAGAAATAATGATACGATTTTTTATCACATACGGATGTTTTCTTAGAGCAGTGGTTCCCAAAGTTCCAAGGACCACGACCCACCTAACAAAAACCTCCAAATTCGGGACTCATCTCTCGGTTTTCATGAAGAAAAAGGGTAATAACTATATGAATGAAGGACAAACAAGAAAAAAAATCTGTTCCAATTGAAGTTTCAATACTTAAATACAAGGAGCGCTATTTGTAATGAGAAGGATGGATTTATTTCCTATTTTTGTCATTATAGCTTAAGCATCAACTTTAATTTTAGTTACTTTTAATATGAATAAGTTGGACACGTCCAATTACGTCCTAAATATCGGAATAATTTAGTTTTAATATGACCCATAGCCGAAAATCCCGTCTCACATAGGTATGACATACTGAAGGGAAGGAGGGATGTTACAGCTTTATGAAAAAGAAAAAGATAGTTGTCAGCAACTGAGAGACAAAATATCGTTAACTCCTATTTTTCAGGACCCATCCAAGTCCAGGGTCGCTCGCGACCCACCAGTGGGTCGCGGCACATACTTTTGGGAAATGCCGTCAAGGATCAACGGTACAATCATGACGTGTTTGCCTGCATTTATATGTATGCAGTAAATCTATTCATTTAAACTAGTCTATATTTTGGACCAACTTTATGACGAGTCACAAGAAATGATGTCAAGTTTACGACGTGCTACGTCTTCTTCACGGAAAACAACAAATGAAGATTCTTAATAAACTCCATAAGGTTATGAACACGATTTTATTAGCCAACGTACGTAACAAAGATGTAAAACACAAGTGACATTTAAGAATTTATAAAAAAATGTACATATCGCACACCGGGTGCAATAACGTCATAACTGCTAAAATTGGTAAAATGATATTTTGATCACAAATGATGTCAAACATGTGTCTGCATCCGTTTCCACAATATTATAAATATAACTCTTAAAATGACTTACTGAGGGCGTAAATGTCGTTGTGGTTTTGGCGGATTATTATCAACGCTAGTGCGAGAACGTTCTAATTGGTCAGTTGCTTGCAACTTCCCGCAGGATGTGTTTGTGTGTAGGAGGTAGGAGTAACAACGTCATAAAGGTAATTATGACAAATATTTTATACAATTTTGGGGCAATAATGACACAATTTAACAGTTCTGCTTTTGTAGTTCTATTTTCAATTACAAGCAGCAAGTGTTACTGTCATTTATTACAAATATGTCAATATTGTCCCAGAAATATACTAAAGATACTCTATAAACAGTTGTAATTATTTCTTTTTAATGAAGTCTAGATTTAATTTTATTTCACTGTAATTACAAATTATGGATGTATATACGGTACCTCAAAAATGTTATACAATTTATTCTTATTTACATACCTTTCTGGCTTCCTCCACTCTCATAGTTCGTCTCATACACGCTCGCCGGTTAGGGAGACTCTTGACTTGCCCTTCAGATAAGATACGGTCATGGTAAGATAGCCTAGGTCTTCCCAGTTACCTAAATCCTTCCACTTTCGCATTATATATGTGTTTTTTCACTCTTTCTTCTAACATTCTTTCTATATGCTCAACCAGTAGAGGAGAAATACCTCTTCTTATCTTTACACCGATACTATCTTTTATACCTACTGGCTTTCTTACTACACTATTGCCAATACGGTCGGTCAGCTTCACTCCGCACATCTTCCGCAGAGCTCGCATTTCCACCGCATTTTTCCTACTTTCATTCTCCTTCTTACATACCCAGCTCTCGCTACCATATAACAGCGTTGGGACCAGAACTTCGTTATGTATGGCCAGCTGCGCCTTTTGGCTTAAGTGCCGGCTCCAAAATACCCTCACTGAAGGCGCATCCAAGATATACAAACTCATTCACTTGCTCCAGCACATCGTTACCAACCACAATCCTTGCAATCGTTCTGGTTTCTTCCCTTTCAAAAACCATAATCTTGGTTTTCTTTACATTCAAATTTAAGCCATTGTTCATGGAGTCGTCTATCATAACTGTGACTAGTGTTTGCACATCAGTGGCTGTTGGCGCTATTAAGACCGCGTCATCTGCATAAAGTAGATGATTTACCACTAGGTCACCCATTTGTACACCTTCATTCATCGCTTTCAGTCTTTGAAGACTTTTATCCAGATATATTATAAACAGTCTAGCGGACAACACACAACCCTGCTTGACGTCGATTCCAACGTCAAACCAAGGTGACCTGTTACCACATAAGTAGACTGGACGGCTCGCAACAGAGTGCCATCTATGCCATACTCTGGCAAAATGTCCCAAAGTTTCTTTCGCACGACTCTGTCAAACGCCTTCTCCAGATCCACAAAACCACAGAGAACCTTCCGGCCCAGATGCTTCTCTACGATGTTGCGGAGGGAGAAAACTTGATCCGAACATCCTCTTCCGGACCTAAAACCTCCTTGTGCCTCGCACAACATTCCATCGGACTTCTCGCGCATTCTCCGTTTAATAATTTTACCGTACACCTTGGCTGCCAAGCTGATCAAACTGATGGCTCTGTAATTGGCGCAGTCGTATTGTGAACCCTTGCCTTTATACAAGGGTACTATGACTGCGCGGCGCCAATCTGTAGCGACTCTACCGGTCCTCCAGCAAAGGTGTGCAAGGACCTGGAAGGCGTCCCGGACACAAGTTCTAACATATTTGATAATCTCGGCAGATGTCATGTTCACTCCCGCAGATTTACTATTTTTGATACTTCCTATCACCCATTTAACTTCTTCCGTAGTGATGTTCTCTTTCATTTTGGTGCCGCAAACTCACCTCTGGGCTCGTCTGTAGCACCAGTATCCGGAGAATCTCCATACATTTCTGCAAAATATTCATTCCACCGGCTTAGCGTAGCTTGTATGGCTGCAAGAATGTTACCATCTTTAGATTTTATCCTTGCCAGTCTGGAGCCTGACGAATCATCTCGAGCCTTTCTCACCTTGCTCCAAAAGAGTTTAGTGTTGTTCTCGAAGTTCATCACCACCCTCTCCTCCTCAATCGCACTAGCTCTTTCACGCTTCAAGTAAAGCTTTGGTGGCATTCTTGCATTGCCGGTATATTTCTTTCTTCATCTCTGTCATACTGGCATTCAGGTTCAAAAAAAGAACGTAGTCCTGCCACGCTTTCTTCTTACTTTCTACGGAGCTTTGCAACTCCGCATCCCACCATGCATCACCTTATGCTGTACTATGCTTTTTTAAGCAACCTCATACTTATTTCGCAGATTCTAGCAAACTCTCTTTCAGGCTATTCCAGCATTCATTTGAGTCCGAAAAATCTGGAGTCAAAAGCTTGTCCCGGACTCTGTCTTCATACATTCTCTTCACGCTCTCATCTTGCAACAAACCAGGACATAGCGGGAAAATACGACCCGACCAAGAAACGATATAAATATTGAGAAAATATCTTTAATGCCTGCTTATACGTGTAATATACCGATAAGTGATAGAAAACAACAAGATCTGTTAGAATTGGTTCAAAAAAATGTTGTGCCGCGCTATTATGAACATTTTATAAGCAGATTTAGTTTGCTTATTCTGATTTTATGTTATGAGAACTGTGACTATTAAATGTGAAAATAATTAGGTACTAAGTACTCGAACAACAACAAATACATTGAGAATGCTAGAATTGTTATAAACTAGTGCAGTTAGTTTTTTCTACAAATTTTATATCTAGCGTAATCGTTTCTCATAAAAATCTAATTCCGGGTACTTAAATATAAGAAAATATTCATCATTCTGTTAGATTTTTAGATGCCATTTATTTTAATAATAATGTTGATTATTGTTACCCACTGAAAAAAGTAAGTAAAGGGCTATTTTATAAATTAAGAGTTGGATTTTCCGTTTAGTTTAGCCTTTATGACGTTATTGCACAGCAAAGTTCTACTTTTAATTTAGCTTCCTCCGCAACAACGTCAGAAATGTAGGTAACAATAACTCAACGTTTTTATTTCTGAAACAACCCTAATTTCAAAATATAGAATATAATCAATATTTTGATCATCGATTTATAATAGGACAATAAATACCTTCCACATTAATAAAACGACAACTTTCAAATCGATCTCCTGAAAAAAACATCATTTGTTACTTATGACGTTGTTGCACCTGGTGTGCGATATGCACTTTGATTACGATTTATATTCCCAGTCTCATTAATATTCGATCTCAAAAATTTGTTATTTATTTTGTATATTATTGTATTTAATTCTATTTTGTATACAAGGTGTAACATAATAAACGCAAGACCTCAGAACCCCCAATTAGAGAATTGCTTCATAAATTCAAAACGAAAACCAAATTTCCAAATTTAAAGGTTTTTACCCCATTTTTAAGCGCTTTTATACCCCAATTAACAATGAAACTTGTACGTGTATGTGTGCATTTTGAGAAATACGGGTTAGGAATGCATTTGAAATCTCCTTATTGCTATGAATCAAGAATAAATTAAGTTTTTTATAGCGCACTGAAGGAGTAAAACCATTTCTTGCAAATTTAATAAAAATAGTAAGGTACAAAATAGTTGGAATCAATTCAGTTATCGATTTAGAACAAACTACTTTCAGGTCTTGCGTTTATTATGTGACAGCTTGTATTATTGTATTAATTTAAATTTACAGTTTATGACAAAACAGATATACAACGCGAAAGTAATAGTAGGGATGTAGATGCCGGGGAAGACTTAGACTATCTTACCATGACCAAATAGACCGAGTCTTACCTGAAGGACAAGTCAAGAGTCTCCGTAACCGGCGAGCGTGTATAAGACGAACTATGAGAGTGGAGGAAGCTAGAGAGGTATATAAGGAAAGACGAGGATGGAACTCTGTACTCTCTGCTTACTTCGCAAGGGATCTGGCGTGATGACATAGATAGATAGAGATAGATACACCTTGCCTTAGACTGTATCGGTATCGATGTTACTTTTGTGTGTGATAAGTCGATGATGTATCTTTCATAAATAAATAAATACACATTACACAGTGTTCACTCACATTTAGCCGACGTTTCCTCAAGCGGGAAAGGCTGGAATGTACTACATACGCCCACATTTCACCATTAAAGTTAGCTCCTAATATAATAGGGAACGAAGCTGTTGCCAATATACTGCGAGAAGTTCCAGACTCTGGACACCAAAATCCGAATTGGCATTGAGAATTTTTCAATAGAAAAACCTCGCTATCAATTTGATCTAGGATTTGAACCTTAGTTATTTTCAGTCACACCATGCGTTACTGATTCCTATTGCCTGTCCGTTTAGCCGTGGGTTTAGGCATTCAAACAAATCAAATTAACCGTGTATTATCTGAAGGACACGTCAATAGTCTCCGTAACCGGCGAGCGCGTATGAGATTAACTATGAGAGTGGAGGAAGCCAGAGGGGCCTGTAAGGAAAAAACCTATTGAAACTCTGTGAGTTTCAATAGGTTTTTTCCTTACAGGAACTGTACGGTTACTGTACGGTACTGTACTATCTACCTAACCCGCAAGAGATCCGGTGTGATGATATAGATATATAGATAAAAAAACCTTCTCTCGATATGCTATGCTTTAAAAATATCACAGCCAACTCCAGGTGTTACCAACCTTACACAGATCTGAATCACGATAAACAAGTATAGAAATTTATGGTGCCCTTCAAAAGCAATAGTTTATTTCACCGCGGCAACTCAAAGCGATGCGTGGGCGCACGGTCGGTAATGTATGAACCAATACTACTTTTCGGAATTCGGGAAATAATAAATTAGAAGCTATTTTTTCTTTATTTTTCTCTGAAACATGATTTCGTAAGGTGGGCAAATATCGTCACGTTATAGACCCTGTGGGCTTAGAAGGAACTTTTAAAATGGTTAACGTAATGATATCGAATCGAAATGGCATCCTTTACATAGGTACTACAAATAAACTTAATAAAGATGAACGTGAACATGTTTTCTCGACAACTTTACGATAACGTCAATATAATTGTGCTCTGGTGATTGAAAGTTTATTTCTTACTTATCGAATTTTTACCCAAATACGATGAAGTCAAAAGGAAGGGTTATATTTTTAGAAATATATGTTTGATTTGTAGTGTTTTTTTTAAAACGTAGCCCCATACTAGAATTTATTCCTGTGACGTGCGTGCGTTTACTCACATGAAACTTCACATACACAAATACCCAGACCGGAACAAATAATTGTGGATTACACAAAGATTTGTCCGGTGTGGGAATCAAATCAAATCAAAGAGTGTGTTCAGGTCAGTAATAACTCGACCTCCTGTGCAAGTATAAATTTTGTTACAGGAGAGTCTCTTCCCTATTCTGGTTTACACAATTTGACATTACGTATGTTTGTATTTACCTATGTTCCACCGTAGCGCCTGAACTACTAATCTGATTTTGATGAATGTCATATCCATCGATTGGTCATTATAGTCCGGGTGACATAGGTTACATTTTATACGAACAAAATTTATATGACGGATGTTACATGTCTCCGTAACCGGCGAGCGTGTATGACACGAACTATGAGAGTCGAGGAAGCCAGAGAGGTATGTAAGGAAAGAACCTGTTGGAACTCTGTACTCTCTGCCTACCCCGCAAGGGATCTGGCGTGAGGTTATAGATAGATGTTACATTCAAAAAAGTGGAGGTTCGGTTTTTTTCGTTATCGTATCGAATGAGATGTCATATAAAAGAAGGAAAAATTGAGAGTTCATAAATGTACAACTACAACATGTCAACCATAGGCAGCGTGGTATTTTAATTAATACTCTAATTGTATAGCCGCAAAATTCAATTTTTAATAGCACATATTGTCCATATATAGATATTATAATACAATATTAAGTATAAACCATATCAAGCGATAAAAAAACAATTTTTATTCCATAGTTGGCTAACGTTTCCTAAACTTGTTATTTTACTAGCTTCTGCCCCCGACTTCATTCGCGTTGACTTTAGACATGAACCTACTATTTTCCGAAATATAAGGTATCCTATGTGTTAAACCAGATAACAAAAAATCTGTGTGCCAAACATCATCCAAATCCATTGAGCCGTTTTTGCGTCGTTGAGTAAGAAACATACAAACTTTTACATTTGTATTAGTAGGAGGATGAGTAAGATAACCTTTCCTAGTAACTGATTTATTTATAGGCATACACATTAATAGCTTTTATGATTTTGACTTTGACTATGGTTAACTTTGATCTTAAGATATCATGTACTTTTTATTCCAGTGTCTTTCGGTATGCTTCTAATAGCATTAATGCCAATAAATGCCAAACACCGCGAGCCAATGATAGAGTATCCACGAGACACACAATTCTGGGCTACTGATTTCTTTGTGAGAGGGTGCAAGACTTTCTTAGAGAAGTGTCCCATAGCTTATAAGTAAGATTTTACATTTTTTTCTTCTTATTGTGTATTATCAAGTGATTTATCATAGGCTTTATCTCAAGTTTATTAAGAACCTGTTGGATGGGGGTTGGAAGCCGAAGCTGCTTGCGTCCGTAAGATTTACTCTTGAATTCCTACAATGCTCCCTGGCCAGTGCTTAACGAACAGCATCTTCGCCGGTGGTAGGCTATGGCCGTGGCTAGTCATCATCTTCCCAGCAAAATCATACTACCAAGCGATTCAGTTGTATTCTGAAACGCTGCAAGGAGTTGCCTTACGAGGAGGCGTGTCTGGCTTGATCATATCGATTTGGAACTCTGTCTGATTTTCATCTCCTCAGCCTATTTCCTTAAGTATAACCTTAATAAAAGAAAGAACTCTGTACTATCTGCCTATTCCATAAGGGATCTGGCATGATGATATATACAAGCTATGTCGTAAATAACGCCAGACTTCGGATGCCTCAATTAGATAATTTCTTCACAAAATCAACACTAAAACCAAAATCCAAAATTACATATTTACATTTTACCCCTTTTTAAGCACTTTTAAACCCCAATTAACAATGAAAACGTGCATGTTTGCGTATAGGGAAATAAATTTTAGAAATGCATTCGAAATATCCGTATTGATATGAATCAGGAATAATCTTAGTTATTATAGCGCAATAAAGGAGTAACAGTATTTTATGAAAGTTAAAAAAATTCTAAAAGCAATAAAAATTTGGAATCATTTTAGCTATAGATTTAGAATCAACAGCTTTCAGCTCTTAGTCTTAACTTATTTCAGCCCTCATAGCACATGTTACTGTGGTACTTGTAGCGATCACGTAAGTTAAGCTGTGTTCGGCTTGGTTAGTCTTATATGGATGGTCGTTTGTTGCATTTTCATATTCTTGTGTGACCTTTCTTCGGACGTTAAAGACGTTGGTCCCGGTTACCAATTGGTGTTCATATGTTCAGGAACATTATGGCAGGATTTGTCATTGGTGAGATCTTCCAGCCAAACGGGTGCCCTGTCTGTCGGGCCTGCCACTCGCCCAGGAGTTGTTGTCAGTGGCTTGTATATATGTTACACATCGTGCCATCTCTCATATCGCGCTTTAGACATGTAGGAAGAATTGATATTTATTCTATATTAAGCGACATCTATGGGAAGTAGTCACAATTTTGTAATGATGTATAGAGGTCAATACGTACGCACAGCACTAACAGCCGGTATCAATATACAACTCAAGGATAAATTTGCATACTGTCACTAGAATTTTAACAAAATATGTCAAATTTATATCCGTAGTGGGTGAGTTAAATATTGAAACCGGCTGTAAGAGCGTCTATGGAAGAAAAAAAGTAATAAATAATCAAACATCTTAATTTTCGCTTCAGTGAGATCAATAGCATATGAAAACATCAAGCAAGTCAAAAGTGTCTATAACGGCAAGCTTGCATGAAAGAAACTATGAAAGTGGTGCAAGCGAGAGGTCTGTAGGGATAAAACCTGTTAGAACTTTGTACTATTTACCTACCATACAAAGCATCTGGCATGAAATTATGGACAGATAGATTATATTAGAAGGATAACATGAGAGCTTGTATATCCAAATATTTCGTGTTTCAGGAACCAGTTAATCTGCGCTCGAAGCTACGACAGTGACTTCAGGAACTTCGCCAATTACTGTGAGATGCAATACGAAAACTGCAACACCTGGAAAAGTGAGAATCATTACTTTAAATCAAAGTAAAAACTCATTTATTGGTATACTATGTAATAGAGATGTCAAACAAAAAATAGCACGCAATTGATACCTGCGGTGCTAGCGGGGATGTTTGTGTTTTCATAAACATACAATGTGTAATATAATTAACGGAATACCTGTAATAGTTTCTAAAGCGGCAACTGAATCGATTCTAACTATTTTTAGAGTCCAGTTCCATTTTTTTAACTGTCAAAAATTGCTGCTACCCCAATCAGTTCCCCGTTTTAAACAAAATTAAATAATTATTCAAAGCGATGCGGCTATTTTAAATGTAATTCTAATACATGTACCTACACAAAACAGTTTTCGTGGTTAATTTTGGTACCAAAAACTGAAACTGGTAAAAAACTCATTAAAATGGTTAGTTTGATTTTCGTATGGAAATCGTAAGGTAATAAATAATCTAACTGGGGTATCTGAGGTCTTGCATTATATATGTTACAACTAGTATATAATTTTTTTTTGTTTCTGGAGTAAATTAAACAGTATCTCAGTGCACATAAACCCCATTTAATAAAACCGAAGACTAGAACGTCGCACGTTGCGGTAAACACCTGGCAAGACACCTTCTGCTACAAAAAATTGTCAAAGTATTGTCAAGGTTTCTTCTGCCTTGTTGGCCTAGTGGCAAAGCGCATCGCTTTGTGATCACGAGGTCTTGGGTTTAAACCCCAGGTCGGAAAAGTGTAATTTTTCTAGCGAAAACTTCCCAGTACGAGTCTGAAGTCTGGAATTGTGCCCGGTATATGGCAATAGGCTCGCCCCCTATTACATGGGACCTAACATCGTCGGCTAAACGTGGGTATACTTAATACACCTCTGCCACCCCCGCTTGAGGAATATAGGCGTGACGGTGATAATTTCTTCTCTAATACACAATAACTCAATATTACAAACGTGAAAATTATATTTTTACATCTACCATCGGACGCAATGACATCATCATATAATCACCTAGGTGGTCATGATTTAAAAAAAAAAGAAATGAAAAAAGAAAGAAGTAAATGAAAAATACAAGCTTTTAAGTCGTTGTGTGTTGGACTGCAAAGTCAGAGGTCTCGGGTTCAAACCCACGCACCTCGGTCTTTTCGAAAGCATGTGCGTATTAACAAATAACTATCACTTGCTTTAACGTCAAAGGAAACATCGTGAGGAAACCTGCATGCCTGAGAGTTTCTCGAAGGTGTGTGAAGTTCGCCAACTCGCACCGCCTAAACCCTCTCAGTTTGAGAGGAGGCCCGCCCCCAACGGTGGGACAGTTTCTTAAGAGGGCTGATAGTCGTATTATCATTATCATAATTATTATTATAAATTCATATATCTAAATATAAATTTGACCTGAAGAAGACCAAACGCGAAACATTTCAAAACATTATTTAACAAATCCAGATTATCACAAAGGGTCAGGAAACTCGTTTTATTAAGGATTTACACGAAGCCAACGCAATATATCGTGGATTTAATCCTTTCGCGTGTAAATTGCGGTTTTTCAGAGCTTAGCACGAAAAAATTAACATCAACCTGTCGCTAACGTCTTGATAGTCCCTCCTTGTCACTCTACCAATTAACTAAATAAATACGAACGTGACAACACGATTACTCGCTAGCGTCATGCTAATGTAAAAGTTTTCGTGCTAAGCTCTCTGCTCTGTAAGTTGTTTAAAGGTGTTTGCCGCACGCAACTTCATGCTCAAAAGTGTTAAATTCTTGATATATTTCTTACAGACTCACCTATTTTGATATGCTGATTTGTAGTTTGATTTCGCTAAAAAGATAATTTTTTATGTGTTTGAGAAAATGCGTTGTAATAAATTAGACTTTATTATCCTACGGCTGCGGCCTTCTGAGCTATTCTTTTTCTCCTTGATTTGTAAGAACATATCAAAGAGATAAAGAATAGGTCATAGTTCAATATGGGAACCCAATGCGAATCGGTTTAGGTAAGTTTGTAGCCTGCTACACGTGCCCATATAAAATATTATATGAAAACTATATACTGAGACCAACGACTTTTTTGTTTGTTATTAAGTGTGATAATAATAATATTAGCCCTGTTAAGAAACTGTCCCACCGTTGGGCACGAGCCTCTTCTCAGACTGAGAGGGTTCGGGCCATAGTCCACCACGCTGGCCCAGTGCGGGTTGGCGAAATCCACACACCTTCGGAAACTCTTAGGCATGCAGTTTTCCTCACGATGTTTTCCTTCACGTTTAAAGCAAGTGATATTTTTTTTTTAAGCAGTGATAGCATAGTCGTTAGACCGTTGAACTGAAAAATCAAAGGTCTCGGGTTTAAACCCAGGCACGCACCTCTGTCTTTTCGAAAGTATGTGCGTATTTAAAAAGAAAATTAAGTTTGATATTGATACAAAAAATATGAATCAATGCGTGGTTGAGTAAAAAAAACATCGAAGCATCAAACATCCGATCATACAAACTTTCACATTTATGATATTAGAAGGATCTATATTATTATATCATATTTACGACCTGTACTTCCTGTACGTGTTGTGTTTTAAATAATATATAATTAGTTATTTGTATTCGTAAAATTCTATAGATACTATTTATAAATGACGTACGATTTCGCGCAGTGGTTACGAGCTTGAGCCGCTCCGCCCACTGTGTCTAATAGTCACGGGTTCGATTCCCGCACGGGACAAATCTTTGTGTGATCCACAATTATTTGTTCCGGTCTGGGTATTTGTGTATGTGAAATTTCATGTTTATAAACGCACCCACGATACAGGAATAAATCGGGGTCAGAGGCCACGTTTTAAAAAATAAATCGATAAGATGAACTATGAGAGGTCTGTAAAGAATGAACCTGTTAGGACTTTGTAATATCTGCCTGCCCCGCAAGAGATCTGGGGTCAAGATATTAATTATTTTTGACTTGCTTACCCCTAGATGAGGACAGTTACTGTAGTAATAGTTGTCCTCCCGAACGGTTACTGCTTTCAGAGACTCATCCACCCATAATGCTTTAGACTTTTTCTCCAAACAACTATCATAATAATTCTTATAAATTCACTCGTAAGCCATCAGACGGGAGCTATAAAATAAACTTTTATTTGTATAAATACTAAAGCTACAAACAAAACGATTTCAGTGAAAATAGAGAAAGAATTACTGTCTATTAAAAAAGACGAGCCCACTGAGAATTATGGGTCCTTTCGCATAAACTTTCTCGGGAAGCAGATACAATTTTGATTAAACTTAAAATATAATTCTAAGATAAAGCTTTTAAATTTTCGTGGGGCGCTAGTAGTGCTGTGCGACCGCGGTGTTTTTAGCGATCACCAAGATTAGGTAGCATTCGGCACGGGCGGTCTGAGATATATGACCAATCCTGGAAATTTCATATTCGAGTGTCTACTATGACCGAATAGACCGTGTCTTATCCAAAAGGCAAGTTAAGAGTCTCCGTAAACGGCGAGCGAGTATGAGACAAACTATGAGAGTGGAAGAGGAAGCCAGAGCAGTTTCTAACAAAAGAGCCTGGTGGAACTCTGTACTCTCTGTCTTCTCCGCAAGAGATTTGTTATAATGGTATAGATAGAGATAGCAAGCGTTTCTGTGCTTCGAAAGTCACCGTAGTCGTCAGCCAATTTTGAAACTTTATAGGCGGCTTGATAAGCTTGAACGACAAGTGGCCACAATTACATATTTCACATAATCACATATTAATCACGGACGATTTAGCGCAGTGGTTAAGAGCTTGAGCTGCTCCACCCACTGTCGAATAGTCGCGGGTTCGATTCCCGCACGGGACAAATCTTTGTGTGATCCACAATTATTTGTTCTGGTCTGGGTATTTGTTTGTAAATTTTCATGTTTGTAAACGCACCCACGACACAGGAATAAATCCTAGTCTGGGGCTACGTTTATTTAAAAAAAAAAAAAAATAATTTTCAACGAAAGTATTTATTGCGAATTGTTGATTTAATTTTTAGAATAGGTGGTCCACACTTAGTAAAGTGCAGACCTATCCTAAAAATGAAATTCCTGAATCATAAGTGAATTTACAATTATGAAAATCATATACTTTGTATACACACATGGTGCAATAAAAATTCTTGGTTTACACAGAGATTTTTTCTCTTCGGGGACCATATCCGCGAATCGCTATTCAAGGGGAAAAAAGCGTCGTGGTTGCGTTTACAAGCATGAAACTCACTTTCACATACCAGGAATGCTCGTATTTTCCTGTAGCTCGTTAAATCGAACTGTGATTATTCGTGATTCCTCTTTGTGGGATGAATCGGACAAATAGGAAAAATAATTACAATGTTCCGATTGGCGACTATGCCAAATGGACATTACATAGGTGCTACTGCACAATTGCGTAACTAAAAACAAATAATAAGGGGTAATTATGGCAACTTTCGGCTATGTTGCGAAACCTTAAAGCTTGCCGGTGAAAACCGGCGATTTTCGATTTGCACAAAGATTTGTTCCGTGAAATGACCTACGCTCTAACCGCTAGACCAAACTGTCGTTATATTATACGACTTAGCAAACACAATACCGATAAACTATTTAACAACAGATATAAACGTAAATTATACGGAATCGTTGTCTATTCAAGACGTGAGACGTATTAAATAGTACAATACACTGAAATGAGTTTAATTTATCATTCAAATAAACAGTGTTTATGCCAGCTCCTACACCATGAGGTATGGAGATATTGTTACGGAAATGGAAATTGTCTATTCATACCATATTTGAATTTGACGTATAAAATAATCGCTTTAAACTCAAATCATTTATTTTGCACTAACTTTTACTCGCGACTGCATCCGCGTTGAGCTTAGACAGGCACCTAACATTTTTTCCGAGATAAAAATATCCTTTATGTTAATCCAGGTAATAGACTATCTGTGTGCCAAATTTCATCTACATCCGTTTATCGTTTTTGCGTGATTGAAAAACATCCAAATATCTTAACATACAAACTTTCATATTTTATAAAAATACTACACATGAGATTATTTTTTTAACTTACTAATCTACTACTGGATCGAAATGCGGTCTTCACTAAGAAGATCCGGTGGATCTCAACACGCTTGTCTTTTTTGTATTCTGTATTAATTTTTTTCGATCATTTTCTATATAGATATTTGTTTCGGAGAGTGGAGGAAGGCAGAAAGATTTTTGAAGAAAGAACCTGATGGAACACTGTGTAAACGCACCCACGAAAAATTCCTAGTGTGGGGCTACGTTAATTCAAAAACAAAAAAATAATCAATATTAAATTCTACAATATTCTATATACTAGACCAGTTCAAGAACATCGACTATTTTTTTTTTCTAAACTTTTACTGAATTACTGCCAGAGGGATGATAAAAGACGCCTTTTAAAAGCGGTGCTCTTAATATTAATATTTAGAGATCGTTCATCGCGGTTTTCTATTTCCTACTAAAATAAAACGGGATTTTTTTTTAGCTCTGATTTTAATCACTGGATTTTAATGCGCGACTTATGTTTTTGTAGGAAATTGAACGCTCTACAAAAAAATGTCTCCTATCATTTTTTTGATAAACCAACGAATTCAAAAGTTATTCAAGCTCAAAAAGACGAAATGTATGATCATCCACTCGCCTTATCAACCTAATAAAGACAGTAGATTAGACATAAAAGGCCACACATATGATTGATTGTCTATCTATCTATCTATATCATCACGCCAGCTCCCTCGCGGGGTAGGCAGAGAGTACAGAGTTCCAACAGGTTCTTTCCTTACATACCTCTCTGGCTTCCTCCACTCTCATAGTTCGTCTCATACACACTCGCCGGTTACGGAGACTCTTGACTTGCCCTTCAGCTAAGACACGGTCTATTTGGTCATGGTCTATTGATTGTCTTCATAATAACAAACGTCACTGTCTCTGTAGTAACTTAGAAGTTGTCAAATCATACACATACTTAGGATTAATAATTGACAAGACATTTACATGGAACTTGCATGTCAACTAGGTATGTAAAAAAATTGCGTGCTATCTTAGGTAAATTAAATAATTTTTATTTGAAACTTGATATATATACTATAACTTGAGATATATAGGTGTAACATAATAAACGCAAGATCTGAAAGTAGTTTGATCTAAATCGGTAACTGAATTGATTTCAACAAGTTTTAATGAATATTACATTTTTTTTATCTATATATCTATCTATAACCTCACGCCAGATCCCTTGCGGGGTAGGCAGAGAGTACAGAGTTCCAACAGGTTCTTTCCTTACATACCTCTCTGGCTTCCTCGACTCTCATAGTTCGTCTCACATTACATTACGTTCGTTACATTTTTTTTAATTTGCAAAAAATGCTTTTACTCCTTCAGTGCGCTATAAAAACTAAATTTATTCTTGATTCATAGTAATAAGGAGATTTCAAATGCTTTCTTAAAACGTATTTCTCAATACGCACACATACACGTACAAGTTTCATTGTTAATTGGGGTATAAAAGTGCTTAAAAAAGGGGTAAACACCTTTAAATTTGGAAATTTGGTTTTCGTTTTGAATTTGTGAAGCAATTCTCTAATCAGGGTGTCTGAGGTCTTGCGTTTATTATGTTACGCCTTGTAGTTAGTAGAAAAACAATGTTTACTCTGTACTATGCTCTGGCAGACGCCGTGATCCAGTACGAATTGGGTAGTTATGGACTAACATTTATCACTCGCATATTTACAATAAAAATGATACAATTAAGGCTATGAAGTTACTAGTCGATAATAATAGTAAAATAAATATATAAAAAAAGATTACAAAAAATTATTTAAAAAAACATCACTGAAATCAATTATACTTTTAGTGATAAATTTTTTTTTAAGCATTGTAGTTTAAAATTTTATATTTCATAATAAAAAAATACCTACTATAAAAGAACTACTTTATTAATTCCCGAAAAAATTAACAACAGCAGTTTCCGAAAAATGTAGTATACTTTCTTACCAGCGGAACAGGAATGAAGCATGTTTTTATCTGACTGATTACTGTTCCAACCCGCTGCTAGTCGATTTTCAACGTTCACTTGTATGTTATTATTCACAATTTTAACCTGTTATAATTATCAAATTTATAGTATTTTTATTAGTTGCATAATATTATAATATAATGGAAAACAAAGTTCGACGTTCTAGTCCTATATTCCCGTGTCATTTAAATGGGAAATAGAAATCCACGATGAGCGACCTCTAAATAATAATATTAAGAGCTCCGCTTTTAACAGGCGTCTTTTTCCATCCCTCTAACAATATTTCAGTAGTGGTTATGACATAAATAGTCGACTTTTTTGAACTGGTCTGGTCTGAACGAAGTTGCGAGTACAGTGTACTCGTAACTTTGTTCGCGTTATTTTCAAGTGTGTGTTTCACATCCTTAATATTTTTTTATAGGCAAAATGTAATCTATGTCCTTCCCGTGGATACAATCTGTTCCCTTGCCGAATTTGATCAAAATCCGTCTGTTAGTCCGCTGTTTAGGCGTGAAAAGGTAACAGAAGGACAGGGTTACTTTTAAATTTAAAATATTAGTATGGATTCAGTTTACGATCTAGAACCAGTGTGATACCTTACGGCTGTATATTATTAGTAAAAGCCGCACGACGTTGGAGAGGTTATTATCAGAAATAAAAGAACTGATTATCCGGTCTTCACTGTATTTCCCTTTACGTGTTGATCGAAAGGCGTCTCAAACGAGAATGATGCTCCGCCAATGTGCTTGGCATTAAACAGTGTTGTCATCATTCTCGCCTTTACAGTGTTGCCATTACAAAATAATAATTATTTATAATCGATACAGACTAAGTAACAATCGACTTATTAATAAAAACGTAATAGTTATAATTATTAACTAACTAACATTACTATTATTGTGTATAATCTAACACTTATTGTATTTAATCTAACATTAGCATTGTAATGAATTAACCTTTAGGTTTCGGGAACTCGAGAAATCGCCTTAAAATCCCGCGGCTAAGACCAGTTCTTATCTGAAGGACAAGTCAAGAGTCTCCATAACCGCCGAGCGTGTATAAGACGAACTATGAGAGTGGAGGAAGCCAGAGAGGTATGTAAGGAAATAGCCTGTTGGAACTTTGTACTCTCTGCCTACTTTGCAAGGAATCTGGCGTGATGATATAGATAGAAGTGATATAAGCTAAGTGAAACAAACATTTCCTGTATTTCTGTTCCCAAAATAGATATATTCGATTCACCCTAACAAGCCAGTGTAACTTATACGTTAAACAAACGAATATCTATTTACGGTATCGAAGATAATACAACTCACCTACATTCATCTATTTCCTGGAAACGCTTATAGACAATACATTGTTAAGATAGTTTTATGTATTGAGTGATATAAGCTCGTTTATATTAATTCGAGATACACGTTTTTACGAATGCTCTGTGTCCCTCTGCTGGGCAAATACCTCTAATGGCCGGTTTCAATATTCAACTCAAGGATAGATTCGCTTACTGTCACTAGAATTTTGACAGATTTCTATACAAAATATGTTAACATTCTATCCGTAGTAGGCAAATCTATACTTTAATATTGAAAGCGTCCGTAAATCACACCTGTATGCACTCTTTAGTAATGGTGGAAATTTAAGAGTCAAACTCAAATAATGCATGTTGTAGAAACCCTGCGGGGGCACTTACAAATTTTCAGCTTACATTTTTTTTTACTGAATCTAACTTCTAAGCTACCACCGGATCGGAACGCGGTTTCCACTGAGAAGATCCGGCGAGAAACTCGGCTTTGGCTTTTTTATTTAATTTTCTTAGTCTTTTTTTCATTTTTTTTTAACATTTAGTGTTAGTACAAGGTTTATGTTACAATTAAGTAGTTTACGATATAGCTCTAGTATGATACCTTACAATCGAGATATGAGACTAATTAAAGTTATTTCTAGTGTTTAAATGATTCCTGATGGAACAATCTCCACAAGTAGCAGCCGTTCACGAGTATTACTACTGGAACGGCCATCAGTCCCCTAGACCATATTGAAAGTAACCACTAACCACATACATAAGTATATACTTTTATTGAAAAGTGATACAACTCTAATAGATTCTATCATAAAAGCATGGGTTTCGCAAGACTGAACAAATCCCATTTATTATATGGAAAGTTCAAAGGACCACAAACGAAAGATATTTCACTTTAAAATAATAACACCGCTATGCTTATATTCCCTAAGCGGGGGTGCCAGAGGTGTACTGCGTACATCCACTTTTCGCCGATGATGTTTGGTCCCAAGTAACAGGGAACGAACCTATTTCCATATTTCATTCCCAGTGTAGTTAAAGATCTTCAAAGCACTGATTTTTCTCCCGTACTTATGTCCCAAAATCCTGATGTGTCCACTACTAGTCTAGTTAATATGGTTTTAAAAATCGTTAGAAATAACTCTTAACTATCTCCTATTCTCAGAAAAAATGTATCATTAAACCATGGATCACTCCTGGCCTCTTAAGATACATCCGTAATCGAGACATGTATTTCATCATTTATCTAAAAAAGATCCATCAATTTCAACGCAAACAATTTTTACACCCGTTACCGTAGCTTCTGTTACAATATTTTGAAAAGAATAAAGCTTATTTATGAACATAAAGAGTTACAAATGGCAAAAAGAACACTAAAAACTTGGAAGATTATAAACCTTATTGTTAACTTTAATAAAAGCTATTCGTATTCAATGAACTTGTTGAAACTTCGACGAACGTTAGTTAGATGTTTGGATATTTGTTACTCAATCACGCAAAAACGGCTTAACGGATTTGAATGAAATTTGGCACACAAATAGTTTATTACCTAAATTACCATTTAGGATACTTTTAATCCCAAAAAATGTTAGATTCCTGACTAAAGTCAACGCGGACAAAGTCACGGGCAGAAACTAGTAGACCAATAAAGCTAACTAAAACAAACATTTCCTATATTTCTATTCCCAAAATAGATATATCCGATTCACCCTAACAGCCGAGTGTATCTTACAAGTTAAACCAACGATTTCTATTTACGGCATCGAAGATAATACAACTCACTATTGCCCTATTTTCCGGTACCGCCAATAGGCAACGTATTGTTGAGATAGTTTCATTTATTGATATAAGCTGGTTCATATTAATCCGACGTATAGTGCGACAATCTTGTCGCAGTATACGTCGGATTTTGGCCTGTGTATGACATTGACATGAGGGGATTATTGTGAGATAAGGGTTATCATTTAGTAATATTTGGCTACTTCTCGGGAAACATTTTAACAGGCGGGTCCGCAAGGTTCCTAATTAAAAAACAAAATTTGGTTAAATTTTATAACAAACGGCTACACTTTGACTGTCATCAAGTGACATTTCACTTGATGACAGCGTTATTTCCGATTTTGGCTGCGGGCTAATGTGGCCACGTTTTTTTACTAATGATTTGTATCCACTGCCAACACTTCTGAAACATATCTGTATAGGTCTCTGTATAGGTAGTTGGGTAATAATGGCAATTCAGGTATAATCATATATTATAATGTATCTCTAGCAAAAATGCCATAACTGCCTCGTTGTTTTGGTAGCAAAGCGCATCGCTTTGTGATCACGAGGTCCTGGGTTCAAATCCTAATGTAGTTTTTCTAACGAAAAATTCCCAGTATGAGTCCGGAGTCTGGAATTGTGCCCGGTATATGGCAATAGGCTCGCCCCCCATTACATGGGACCTAACATCGTCGGCGAAACGTGGGTGTACTCAGTACACCTCTGCCATCCCCTCTCGGGAATATAGGCGGTTTTTTTTTCTATCGAGTTTCGATTCACCTATCACAACATTTAGTTTAACATAAATATAAAAAAACACTCGAATTACGGCGTAATCCCAGGGCACAATGTACACGATATAGAATCACTGTTCTAATTTGAAAAGTGTTATAACTCCAGTTGTATCACTTAGACTGAAGCGACAGAACGTTTTCCAACTTCCCATCTCTCTAATCTATTTGTACTAACAAATTTCGTTTAAGGTCGGGTTAAATCCTTACCGATCCATAGGTTCGGCAAAAGGGACGTGATACAATTACACCCTGATCAATTTCAACAGTATCCTTTACAATACCCTATTGTACCTACTCGTCTGTAACAAAATAATTTAACGCGTTTAAAGATTAATATCTATACATATAATAAAATTGTAACCGAGCCAAATCTGCACATTGAATATTTTTTGAAAATTTTTATTGGGGTACACTTTCCTTATCTATATAGAGACAACATTTGTTTTGGAATTATTGTCTGTCTGTCTGACTGTCTGTATATGTATCTCTTTGTGATGTAGTCACGCAAAAACTATCGCAGCTGTTTCAATGAAATTTGATATGGTAATAACGTACACGCTAACTTAAAATTTAGGATACTTCTGATTCCAGAGAAATAAAGCAATCCGGGATTAACGCAGGATAAACCATAAATTTAGTATTTTGATTAGTCTTATGAGACTAATCCAAATACTATGTTTTTGATTGTTATGTTTTTTTATCAAAAAATATATATATCATTTTTTTGATAAAAAATACACTATCCACCTACAACTCGAATCAGGGACCTCGTGGTTGTTTCCCACACTATGTGTCACTGGACCGACGAGGCAGGAGGTATAACATAGTACCAACTGAGTTCTAGGATCTAGGCAAATATTAGGTACAGATGAAATTTTTCATAATAAGTACCAATTTATTGAAATCAGGCTTGTTTTATGTATTTTTTTTTCTTTTACAGATTGGCACGTGTTCAAGAGAGAAAAATGTTAATTTGTATTCTGATCAAAAAAATGTCTTCGCAAAAATTTTTAGTTTCATTTTTTTAGTGGCCCTAATAACTACACAAATAAAAGATAACCCTATTGTGTTTGGGCTTGTTAGATTAATTTAATAAGTTTTATAGACCACAGTGGTGACCAGGATCTGATGATGGAGACAGAAGGTAGCCATAGGAACTCCCCAACTATGTAATATAGTACTGTCATCTGAGAGTTTGAGTTTGTTTTGACACGTAGCTACTATAGCTCTCGGCTCGACTCGTCTCGTCGGTAGTGACCGGTAATGTCCAAGATCTGATGATGAAGCCGGAAGATGTCCCTTGAAACTATTAACAAAAACAAGAAAGCTCATTATGTTTGGGCTTGTTGGATTTATTTTGATAAGTTCTATACACCGTAGAGGTAGCCAGGGTCTTATGATGAAGATAGAAGATGGTCATAGGAACACCCTAACTACTCAACATAGTCCCGTCGTCTCAAGACACGTTGGGTTGGTCTTAACTAGCAGTATAGCTCTAGGTAGTGTCCAAGATCAGATGATGAAGCCGAAAGGTGCCCCTTTATTCAACTAAAGAAGACAGCCCTGTGTTTGAGGTTGGTGAATCTTACTTGACAAATAGAAATGTTATCTATGATCTTTTTAAAGTGAAATTAAAAATAAACACCATTACGCCTATTTTCTCCAAGCGGGAGTGGCAGAGGTGCACTCTGTACACCCACTTTTCGCCGAAGGTGTAAGGTCCCATGTAATAGGGGCGAGCCTATTACTATTTGCCGGGCAGGATGCCAGACTCCGGACTAATAATAAAAAACTGGAAATTATTCTACTAAACAAAATACGTTTTGTACCACCTAGAATTCGATCTCATGACCTCGAGATTGCTAAAATTATTATTTGCTACTAGACCAACAAGGCTGTCGTTAAGGTATATATTTGTCGTATCCTATTATTTGAAAATCAGTTAATGGAATGGCGAGCAGTTATTTTCATTTTAGTAACCTTGTAATCTTGCCATATACATACTCTATGATTGCTCGAGCAAGTTAGCAACGGGGCAAGAGGATGGACGTATCGCGGAGCAGCTAACCTCACTGCATTCCATGAGACAAATAATCTCCAACTATTGTGCGTATATTTGGATATCAAAGAAGATCAGTGTACCAGACGATACCCCAGTGCTATTTTTAAAATTTCCTTTATTTTTGGCCGCCGTGCATATGGTGACTATGAAAATGAAGATTAATCCACCATTACCAGCATTGAAACGGCCATCCAGAAAACCTAAGCGCCGTTATATTTTTTTTATATTCTTTTATTATAATTATTAAACCAAACTTACAATAACAGCATTTACTCAGCAGTTCATCAGGGCTGTCACAATAACATTAGATATACATTTTCATCAGCACAATGTTAATTCGGCGGAGTTTTATAGCTTTCCCGCAGCCCTTGGTTATATTAAAACTTTTTTTTTACAACACCCATTAATCTGGCTCCCGAATATTATGCAAACCTTTTTATTTTCGTGACAACCCTGATGGATTAGATGCGGAAGGGGATTACAGAATTTTATGAGACCAAAATCTTGGAAAAATATTATATATCAGCGTATTCCTGCCCACTGTTGAGCAGAGGCGCAGGGAGCGATTTCATCCTTTTGTATCAAAATCAGAATAGTTTTTAATCATGTAAGCCATTATGGATTACAGATTATTATAAATTCTTATTGAAGATTCTGCTAGGTGGAGAGTCTTTTACCTAGCAGTGGGATGAAATAGGTTAAAAAAGCTAATATAGTATAGTTATGGTAGTTGGCTGCCTCGTTGGTCTAGTAATAAAGTGCATCGCTTGGTGATCGCGAGGTCCTGGGTTCAAATCCTGGATCAGACAAATGTAATTTTTCTAACGAAATATTTTCTGTTTGAGTCCGGAGTCTGGAATTGTGCCCGGTATGTGGCAATAGGCTCACCCCATATTACATGGGACCTAACATCGTCAGCGAAAAGTAGGTGTACTCAGTACACCTCTGCCACCCCCGCTTGGGGAATATAGGCGTGACAGTGTGTGTGTGTAATATAGTATTTATGAATCATCAGAGAAAAACAAATACTACCACTACTTTGAAATGTGATTCCTGTGGAGAAGGGCAAGAAACTCAACGGTTACTATTTTGTAGTTCATATTCTGCGCATTCGCATAAAATAATTTGCTTCGTCATTCATAATGCGTGCTAAAGAGTGGAAGTCACTCCCGCTATCTGTATTTCCGGAGAGTTATAACTTGGGTATCTTAATACCCAATTCACACACTGCTTACTTCCGCGTGAAGTGACGGAGATTAGTCGCATAAAGGCGCCACTTACGATCTACTTCTATTCCCACATTTTCACTGCCAGGGGCTCCCTTCGTTGGGGATTATTTGAGAGGGAGTCAAAAGACTGACAGGCCACCCCCACTCAGTGTGGGAAAAAATAATATTGGGAAAAAACTTAAGCCAAAGAATGTATAAAATCCAAAAAAAATATGTGAATGTGGTGCATCAGAAAAACCATGGAAAAGCTAGTATAAAAATTGTCTTGGGGATATTTTTATGACTACCTACCTTCTTACCTACCTAATCGCGCACAGTGCTTGCTGCTCAAATCTCGATAGCACACATGCACACATACAACCGCATAACTCTTTTTCCTTACGTGACGATTTCTGTCAATTTACTCTACTGTAACCGCGTAAACGAACACCGTTCCAAATATCGCTAACCTGACTACTATAAAAAAGGCCTTTCCGCTCAGATCGATAGGAGAGAAAACGTCATGGTGCACCACGAAGTTCCACTGCGGATTGGTGTACGCAGGCTTATGACCACCTGCTACTATAAACAATCAATGGATGTTCGACATTTTTGTGAGTTAACACAAAAATAAATAGTTCTTAAATTAATAAAACCCCTAAACATCTTTATGCGAAAACCAACAATTCTTTTTATAGCGCTCACCTGCCGGTGTCTTTTTATTGTCTGGGTAACATACTAGGCTTAACCCACAGCATAGTCTGTCGAGGAGTCAAGTTAATAAAAATCTTTTTACTTTGGACTTTGAAGATACACCAGGGGACTCCTTAACGGCGAACAACACGAATGTATAGATTCCGTTATTATGGTTATTATATCAATCCTCTAGGTACCTTGCAGTACAACTCAGCAAAATAATATAATATAGGTATATAAATATTAGTAAATAAATCACCTGTCACTTAAAATTCTAAAATAAAAATCTTTTAAAAAAAAAACGACTTCAAACAGACAAAAAGCAAGAGCTTCAAAATCGATTTATAATTGGCGGAATGAGCACGTAACATACAAACAAAAAAAAACATGCAGTCGAATTGACAACCTCCTCCTTTTTAGAAGTCGGTTAAAAAAAATAAATCACCCTAAGCTGTCCCACTGCTAGGCAACCGCATTCTCTCATAAATCGAAGTGAAAGAAATTACGTCAAACGTGTTGCCCCTGCTCTTGGAACTTATCAAGCCGCTTCGAACTTGGCTTGACGACTACAATGTAAAGTGTCAATTGGGACTAACGGCTATTTGTGTGTGTGGATTTAATGTCCGTAAACGTACTCATGACACAGGAATAAATTCTAGAGTGACATTCTTTCCTAAACTATGTTGTCTCACTGCTGGCAAAAGCCCTGACCTTGATGTAGATGGACACCAAGGTCAAGGCTTTGGCTAGCGGTGAGACAATATAGGTTAGGAAAAAATCTCACTGACTTTGGGCAGCATGCGGGACAGAGTGTGATTAACGTTTTAAAAAATATCTTGTGAATTTTATGCTCGGAAATCAGACCGAGGTGTAATATGTACGGTCAAATTTCATCGAGGCATTTTTGCTACTTCCACTTGTGGTGAGCCAGTTGAACTCAAATGTTTTGAACCCTAATTCTTGCGTCTGGAGTGTTCAGCATATGAGCTTCTTTTTCAAACATAGCCCCACATTAGGATTTGTTCCGTGGGTGCGTTTACAAACATGAAAATACACACACACAAACCCAGACCGAAACGTAGCCATTTATATCGTTGATTTAATCCTTTCGCGTGTAAATTGCTGTTTTTCAAAGCTTAGCACGAAAAGACTAACATCAACGTGTCGCTAGCGCCTTGATATTCCCTCCTTGTCACTCTACCAATTTACTAAATAAACATGATACTATTACTCGCTAGCATTACCATGATGTACAAGTTTTCGTGCTAAGCCCTCTGATGTAAAAGTCGCTTTAAAATGTTTGCCGCACGCAACTTCATGACCAAAAGTGTTAAATTTGTGATCTATATTTTTTACAGACTCACCTATTTTGGTACGCTGATTTGTAGTTTAATTTAGATAAAAAGATATTTTTTATGTGTTTGAGAAAACGCATTGCAATTAATTAGACTTTATTATCCTACGGCTGCGGCCTTCTGAGCTATTCTTTTTCTCCTTGATTTGTAAGAAGAAATCAAAGAGAAAAAGAATAGGTCATAGTTCAATACGGGAACCCAATGCGAATCGGTTTAAGTAAGTTTGTAGCCTGCAACAGGTGCCCATAAGGTATCTAACATAAAACATTATATGAAAACTGACACTAATGGCTTTTTTTTTTGTTATTAAGTTTGATATTAATAATAATATTAGCCCTGTTAAGAAACTGCCCCACCGCTGGGCACGGGCCTCCTCTCAAACTGAGAGGGTTTAGGCCATAGTTCACCACGCTGGCCCTTTGATATTAATAAACTCTTAGGCATGCAGGATTCCTCACGATGTTTTCCTTTACTGTTAAAGCAAGTGATCATTATTTTTTAAGCAGTGAATGCGTAGTGGTTAGACCGTTGGACTGCCGAGTCAGAGGTCTCAGGTTCAAACCCAGGCACGCACCTCTGTCTTTTCGAAAGCAAATGCGTATTAAAAAAACGAAGTTTGATATTAATACAAAAATATTAATCTATGCGTGATTGAGTAACAAACATCCAAGCATCTAAACATCCGAATATACAAACTTTCACATTTATGATATTAGTATGATCTATATTACTTATATTGACGACGTGTGCGTCGTGTACGTGTTAAGTGTACTTAATATTGTTTTATAAATAGTTGTGTTTTCGTATAATTCTATAGATATTATTTATAAATGTCCATAAAATGGACTATGGGAGTGGAAGCCAGTTAGGTCTGTAAGGAAATAATCTGTTAAAACTCTGAACTATCTGGTTACCCCGCAAGGGATCTGGAGTCATAATATAGAAAGATATTGCATTCTTCTTGATTTAGTCAACCTTGGATGAGGATAGTTACTGTACTAATAGTCGTCCCTCCGAACGATTACTGCTTGTAGAGACTCGTCCACCCATTATCCATTTTGACTTCTTCTCCAAACAACTATCATAATAATTCTTATAAATTTACTCGTAAGCCATCAGACGGGAGCTATAAAATAAACTTTTATTTGTATATATAAATACTAAAGGTACAAAGAAAACGATTTCAGTGAAAATAGAGTTAGAATTAATGACTAAAGAAAAAATCTTTCTAAAAAAAGGTAAACCGACTTCAAAAAGCAAAAAATAAATATATGAAGTCGGTGCTGGTTGGTGCAGTCGGTTACTTAGCACCGACTTCAAATATTTATTTTTTGCTGTTTGAAGTCGGTTTACCTTTTTTTTGAAATGATTTTTATTTTACAATTTTAAGTGACGAGTGATATATTTAGTAATATTTATATACCGATATTATATTATTTTGCTGAGTTGTACAGTAAGGTACCCACAGGATTAATATAATGACTATAATAACGCTATCTATACATTCGTGCTGTTCGCCGTTAAGGAGTTCCCTCTTGTATCTTAAGTCCAAGGTCCAATACCAATAACATTAAAATAGGACCACTTCAAAACTATACTGAACCCAATGCACAAAGAATCATCAAAATCGGTTCATAAGCAAAGGAGTTATAAAAAACTATAGGATTGACGTAATACCCATAATATCTCAATTTACACATGCCTATTGTTTGTCGTTAAGGAGTTCCCTGGTGTATCTTCTAAGTCCAAGGTCCAATGCCAATGAAATTAAAATGGGACCATCTTGGAGCTATACTGAACCCAATGCAAAAAAAAAATCATCAAAATCGGTCCACAATTGACGGAAATATGGCTGAACATACATAAAAAAAAAAACATACATACAACCGAACATAGAACCTCCTCCTTTTTGAAGTTGGTTAAAGACGAGTCCACTGAGAAATTTTGGGTCCTTTCGCGTAAACTTTCTCGGGAAGCAGGTACAATTTTGATCGAACTTAAAATACACTTTTGAGATAAAGATTTTAAATTTTCATGGGCTCGTAGCGCTGTGCGACCGCGGTGTTCTCAACGATCACTAAGGATAAGCAGCATTCGGCACAGTCGGTCTGAGATGGGTGACCTACCTGGAACAAATCCGCGAATCGCTATAAGTATAAAATTTACATCCACATACACCTAGAGCAACACACGTAACAAATTCGTGGCCCGATGTGTCCAGCTAGGACTAATCAATTTTCCCGTAGTCCGTTAAATCGGACTGTGATAAATCGTGATTCTTTTTTGTGGGATGAATCGGATGAATAGGAAATAAAAGTGGGACCACTTATCGGTCGGACTCTGCCGTCAGACCACGCGATAACATGGACATTTTATAGATGATACTGCAAAATTGCTTAACTAACAACAGATAATAAGGGCTAATTATGGCAACTTTACAGAAGAGCCAAAAACCTAAATATTTTTGCTTCTACGTATCTAATTCGTGTCTGAACTTTTAGATATTTGAAAATGTGTATCGTCTACTTTTTTAATATCTAAAAGTAGAAAATGTTTTAGATAGGTATAAGAGAAAATATTCAGTTTACGACTCTTTTGTAAAGGTTTTGCCACATATCTGACGCAGCGCGAAGGGAGCGCGATGGTGGCGTGGCTTGAGGAGTAGTAATGTACTGAAATGTACGGTAGACGCTACACAGCGCAGCCCCGCTCGGCGCGACGGCATACGTCACAACCAAACGTAGACGAGTGCTTCTGTCGCGCTCGTGTCTCGCTGCGTCGGTTATGTGGCGAAACCTTAAATGTTGACGGCGATTACCGGTGATTTTCGATTTGCACAAAGATTTGTTCTGTGAAATGACCTACGCTCTAACCGCTAGACCAAACTGTCGTTACATTATACGACTTAGCAAATACAATACAGTTAAACAACTTAACAACAGACATAAACGTAAATTATACAGAATCGTAGTCTATTCGAGACGTGAGACGTACTTAATAGTACAATATATTGAAACGCGTTTAATTTATCATTCAAATAAACAGTGTTTATGCTAGCTCCTAAAGCATGAGGTATGGATATATTGTTACAGAAATGGAAATTGTCTATTTATACCGTATTTGAATTTATCACCGTCACGCCTATATTCCCCAGAGGGGGTGGCAGAGGTGTACTGAGTACACCCACGTTTCGCCGACGATGTTAGGCCCCATGTAATAGGGGGCGAGCCTATTGCCATATACCGGGCACAATTCCAGAGTCCGGACTCATACTGGGAAATTTTCGTTAGATAAACTACATTTGTCCGACCTAGGATTTGAACCCAGGACCTCGTGATCACAAAGCGATTTTTCCGGCATAAAAGGTATCCTATGTGTTAATCCAGGTAATAGACTATCTGTGTGCCAAATTTCATACTAATCCGTTCAGCCGTTTTCGCGGGACTGAGTAAAAAATATCCAAATATACAAACTTTCACATTTATATTTATTTTTATTTGGACGTCAAACAGCTTTCCACAGAGTACTTACAGAGTATAAAGTTTACGTAATATTATCCTTATTTACCAATTAAAAGATATTACTTAATCAACAAGTAAGTCGTGAGTGGTAAGATGACGTGCTGAGACATACTCCTGAAATTTAAAGTATTAGTTCAAATTAATAATAGTAGGATTAGTACGATAAACCCTGCGATGGCGCTTACTTTTTTAACTTACAAATCTACCATCGGAACGGAACGCTTTCTTTACTAATGCCCGGTTTCAATGTTTAATTCATGGATAGACTAGCTTACTGTCAGTAGAATTTCTATACAAAATATGTAAAAATTCTATCCAAAGTAGCAGTAGGCAAATCTATCCTTGAGTTAATATTGAAACCGGCCTTAAGAAGTTCCGGCGAAACTCAGCGGACTTGTCTTTATTGTCTAATACTCTTTCCATTATTTTCTATATATGTACATATTGGTTTCGGAAAGTGGAAGAAGCCAAAATGGTCTTTAAAAAAAGTACCTGTTAGAACCCTGTGCTCTCTGCCTACCCGTGAATTTCGTGTTTGTAAACGTACCCACGAAAAATTCCTATTGTTGGGGGGCTGTGTTAATTCAAAAATATTAAATTATACAATATTAGTTGTACCCTCAACTTCGTTCGCATTATTCTTAGGCGTAGTTTTCACACCCTTAAGTTTTTTGAAGTAAAAAGTAGCCTATGTCCTTTCCCTGGATAAAATATATACATTTGCCGAATTTTATCAAAGTTCGTTTAGGGGTTTGGGCGTAAAAACCTTACAGAAGGACAGAGTTACTTTTAAATTTAAAATATTAGTATGGATTCAGTTTACGATCCAGCACGAGTGTGATACCTTACAACTATATATTATAACATAATAATTAACCTTTAGGTTTCGGGAACTCGAGAAATCGCCTGACAATGCCGTAACAAAGCGAGCTAAATGTTTATACAGTATTTCCATAAAGGAACTAGGATTTATTTATATAAACGTAAATGAAATCACAATTGACAATCCGAATCGTAGAATCGGAATAGAATTGTAAAATACATCAATGATTTCAGTCTAGACAGGATCATAGCTGAGTTAGTTCGAGGTTGTAGGATTAGGTGGATTAATCTACTTCACAGCTTAAAAACTAGCTGGTTCGCTCCATTAATACAGCCGCTGCTCTGTTCTGGCGCTCGTACGGATGCCCTATGAACGTGTACGACAGACATACTCAGCACGTGTGCTTAGCTTTGATTTGTTCAAAAATATTCGATATCACTTACAGCAATAGAGAAGCATGTTGAATACGAGTGCTTGGTCTAATGGTTGTGTCCACATATGTAGCCTCTCCTTGTATATACCTACACCTCAAAAGAGACAAGTTTCAGAGCATACTTAGCTGAATTTTACGCAACAACGAAAAAAAAACTAATACAAAGCACACACCATTACTATGGCGCTTAATCTGTTTGATGGAACCGATAACCACTCATATATGATACTTATTATACTGTAGGTACACCTACATATGTTTAAGTATAACAAGCTGTTGCGGTGTGGACTACTATGCCTCAACTGACGGCATAATTCTGAGAAGGCATGTTTATTTTAAGATCATTTTAATGGATAGAGAGGGATATCGGTTCATTCCAAAATACTAGAGCTCCTCTGTCGTAATAAAGGAGGATTTTTTGAGTAGTAAAATATTCACAAATCATAGTCATAATTGGTGAGCATCACCATCCACCATCACATGGGAAAAATAATTTTCTTGGAAAGAGAGAGAGAGAGAAAGAATTATAATTTCTTCTTCTTTTCTTATAATCTTTTCTCGCACGCACGAAAAAGATCTACGAATATCGCAGTCACCTCCATAGAGTGAGCCAGCTGTTATAAGCTGTGTCTACGTTTAAAATAGAGCTTTATTCATTTCATTTCATTCATTTTTTTATAAAACGTAGCCCCACAGTAGGATTTATTCCTGTGTCGTGGGTGCGTTTACAAACATGAAAATTCACATACACAAATACCCAGACCGAAACAAATAATTGTGGATCACACAAAGATTTGTCCCGTGCGGGAATCGAACCCGCGACTATTAGACACAGTGGGCGGAGCGGCTTAAGCTCTTAACCACTGCGCTAAATCGTCCGTTATTGCCTAACTTTTCCTTGGTATACAGTGGTTACCCATTTGATGGTACGTCCGCTTTATAATCTCGAGGTCTAGAATTGAAGGCTCGCACTTTTGTTTTGAAAATCTTACAAAAGGAAGATCTTTTTCTTATCTTGTACAAAAAGGACTTGTTAGAACTCGGAAGGTAGATGCAGAGGAATATGAATCACCTGGGTGAACATTGGACACCAATCATTAGTCGCTTTTGATCAATCTGGTGATATCACTGTGGTGATTAAAATGGAATGAACCCCAAAAAAAGTCCTTAACCTACAGTAGCACGGTAAAACTTCTATCTATCTATCTATAACCTCACGCCAGCTCCCTCGCGGGGTAGGCAGAGAGTACAGAGTTCCAACAGGTTCTTTCCTTACATACCTCTCTGGCTTCCTCCACTCTCATAGTTCGTCTCATACACACTCGCCGGTTACGGAGACTCTTGACTTGCCCTTCAGCTAAGACACGGTCTATTTGGTCATGGTAAGATAGTCTAGGTCTTCCCCGGCACCTACATCCTTCCACTTTCGCATTGTATATCTGTTTTGTCATTCTTTCTTCTGGCATCCTTTCTATATGCCCGAACCAACGGAGCATACCCTTTCTCATCTTTACACCGATACTATCTTTCATACCTACTCGCTTTCTTACTACGCTGTTGCGAATACGGTCGGTCAGCGTGACTCCGCACATCTTCCGCAGAGATCGCATTTCGACCGCATTTATCCTGCTTTCGTTCTCCTTCTTACATACCCAACTCTCACTGCCATATAACAGCGTAGTTTGGTTGTATTTCTAAATAACACCGTCACGGCTATATTTTCTAAGCGGAGGTGGCGGAGGTGTACCTAAATATCGCACTGGATTAACTAATGCCAGGTTTTAATATTTAATTAATACATAGATTTATTACCTCAAATACCCAGAAAATAAATACCTCAGTGCCTAAAGACTAAAGTTTTTAGTCAATGTGTGTTACCAGTGATGATATATGGATCAGAGACGTGGTCTCTTACTATAGGTCTCATAAAAAAGCTCAGAGTTGCTCAGCGAGCTATGGAGAGAGCTATGCTCGGCGTTTCTCTACGTGATCGAATCAGGAATGAGGAGATTCGTAGAAGAACCAAGGTCACCGACATAGCCCTTAAGATTAGCAAGCTGAAGTGGCAATGGGCGGGCCACATAGCGCGTAGATCGGACGGGCGTTGGGGCAGAAAGATTCTAGAGTGGAGACCACGTATTGGCAAGCGCAGCGTGGGACGACCGCCTGCCAGATGGACCGACGATCTTGTGAAAATCGCAGGAAGTCGTTGGATGCAGGTGGCATCGGACCGGTTACGCTGGAAAGCGATTGGGGAGGCCTATGTTCAGCAGTGGACAAGTATAGGCTGAGATGATGATCATGATGATGACATAGATTTAGTTACTTGAATGAAACGTTTCTATTCTATACTAACAGTACTCATACATGGGTTGGTAGACTTAAGGGGTTACATCGAAATTAACGTGTTTTTGTAATCCATGCAGTTAAATAATTATATGGATTAAAGACTTAATATTTCATAATTTGATTTTTGACTATATATTTTAGAGTTTGGTAAAAGGAATACGACGATTAACGATTTTTTTTTTTTTGAAAAAAATATCTAAAGTCTACATTTTCTGATTCCAACGCGTAATGTTTAAGAACTAATTTTGCTTAAAGATAGCAAATAATCGTAGCAAAGTTCTTGTAAAGCAGTTTTTTTATTTCCTAGTGTAGTTTTTTGAGAAAATGAAAAAAGACGTTTTTGCACATACGTCATTTAATTCCGAGCGCGCGCTCAATATATCCGTCTCTTATTATTGTTTTGTAAAGTAATTGCATCAATTTCACTCATCCGGTCTATAAATGGTCGATTGCGGTGAGCCGTTAATGTTAGTATTATAATATTAGCCCTGTTAAGAAACTGTCCCACTGCTGGGCACGAGCCTCCTCTCAAACTGAGAGGGTTTAGGCCATAGTCCACCACGCTGGCCTAGTGCGGGTTGGCGAACTTCACACACCTTCGAGAAACTCTTAGGCATGCAGGTTTCCTCACGATGTTTTCCTTCACCGTTAAAGCAAGTGATAATTAATTTTAAATACGCACATGCTTTCGAAAAGACAGAGGTGCGTGCCTGGGTTTGAACCCGAGACCTCAAACCCAGGCACGCACCTCTGTCTTTTCGAAAGTTGTGTTACCTATTCTTAATAACCATTTGGCTATATCCCGTGTGAGATAGCACAACAGCGACTCACATACTTGCAGTCTACCTAAACTTAGCGCAAATAATAAACGCAAGACCTGAAAGTAGTTTGTTCTAAATCGGTAACTGATTTGATTCCAACAATTTTAATGTAACTCACATTTTTTTTTTACATTTGCAATAAATGCATTTACTCCTTCAGTGCGCTATAAAAAGTATTATTGATTCATAGCAATAAGATTTAAAATGCATTCCTAAAACGTATTTCTCAAAATGCACACAAGTTTCATTGATAATTGATAATAAGTGTTTAAAAAAGGGTAAAAACCTTTAAATTTGGAAATTTGGTTTTCGTTTTGAATTGATGAAGCAATTCTCTAATCGGGATGTCTGAGGTTATGCGTTTATTATGTTACACCTGGTATTTAGAATCAGTGTTGGTCATTATCTGACTATTTTGTTAAGTATAGGACATATAAATTGAAATTTTAATTACCTACAGTTTGTTATACTAATATTGTTTGCCCAAATCTGCTGTTAGTATTTTTCGTCAGATTTTTCATATATGTCAAAATTCTCACTGGTAGTAGTCAAATCTATCAGTCGTTTATAATATTAATATTATAATTATTATAATACAATCACAACCACAAACTAAAACAAATATTTCCTGTATTTCTATTCTCAAAATAGATATATCCGATTCACCCTAACGAGCCAGTGTAACTTATACATTGATATACTTATGTATATCAATGTATAAGTTACTTCTAATCTAGGGTTATCCCTAGATTAGAAGTAACGGCGTAAATGTATGTCGGCTAAGAATAAGCCCACAGCCACGTTTCAAGCTTCTGTCATTCATTGGCCTGCCTGACATCTCTCGAGTAACACGTATTAATAAAAAATCACAAAATAGGTAAATGCGTGGTGTAAGAACGCGATTTGAGGTCACAAAATCACTATACCGCAAGCGGAATGACTTTCCATACATAAGTTTATTGTTTTTTCATATATTTACTAGTAAATAAAATAAAAAACCGATTTCAAGTTACAAAAATAAGTTTGAGACGCAGTGTTGCCCATTAAAACACCATTTGGTGTTCCCGTCTTTATGGGAAAATGTTGGATAATATACGAATACGATAATATATGGATACGAATATCTATTTTATTAATTTTTTTGGATCCCAAAGGGTGCAATTTCCGCCATATCCCTTGCGGGGTAGACAAAGTATAGAGTTCCAAAAATTTCATTAGAATATTTTGAAAATAAATCAGCTATTTACTCAAAGCGAATATTGTACACAATTCTTTGTTACATAATTGCCTAATGGATCCGGTAAAGAATAGCTTCACCCCATTTGTTCTCACATGTGTCGTAGAAAGCAATTGGGGAATTAACCAAGACTTTTTCAAACCTTTTTTTTTAAAAAGCGCCACCTGGTAATTATTAATGTCGTGGGTACTGTACGGGTTAGACTGTACTCGTACAGCGTTTTTTGAAGATGATAAATGATACACTTGATATTGTAATTTAAAGGTTTATTGTTGGTCCAAATTATCACTATTCTATGATTTAATGATAAATGAGAATTAATGTATGATATGATATATGTATGTATGTTAGCACGCCGCGATCTTGCTAACCGATTGCGAACTGATGATCGTAATTAATATAATGTGCATGTGACGTAAAAATGGTGATGATGCAAACGGACGGGCTGGCCCGTATATACCTATACGTTTACAAACATGAAAATTACACAAACAAATAGCCAGACCTAAACAAAATGTGTGAGTCACACAAAGATTTGTACTATGTGGGAATCGAACCCGCCACTATTCAGTCTAGTAACTGGAGTGGCCTACCACTCTTAACGTCTGAATAAAGAAGTGGAAACAGGAAATAGGCAATAATGTTTTACTGAGTTTGTTGAAGAGATACGTATTTTGTAAATTTGTATTTATTTTACCCGCTCTAAATAGACTGCAACCATCAACCTGCATATTTTGAAAATAATGCAATAGATAACATTAGGTGTGTTTGTTTACTCATTCAATAATATTTTCATAGTTTGACCACATACTCTAATGGACACTATTAACTAATATCCAAATAATCTGTGTAACAATTCTAATTTCATATAGATAAAAATGAATTAGGTACTATAATAATTTATTTTATTAATTCATGTATTGGATTCTATCTGAAATGTATCGAAGTTAATTAAAAAAAAATATAATAAAAAATTATATTCATAACATCATTAAAAATTTATATTCATTGTGCATTTAAATTGTGGGAAATAATCATATAGTAAGCAACACTGAGCCTCCTACAACTAGTAATATTGCTACCTCTATCGGATCGACGTTATGCCGGTATGGTGGGGAACAAGAGTAAAAGAGATGGATATATGTTTACTCCAAATTATTTATTGGATTCAAAGCTACGTCGGCATACTTTTAAGTCGTTACACTTTTTTCGACGCGCCGAAGTGACGTTTGCTTCTCTATGTATTTACCTCAATGAACTTATACGTTAGACAAACGAATATCTATTTACGGTATCAAAGATAATACAGCTCATCTACATTCCCTTATTTCCCGGAAACGCTTATGGACAATGTATTTGTGGCCAATCGGGAACCAGGAAAGTGTTGAAAGGAAATAAAAGATGCGATTCTTCTGATTACGAACTGAAGGGAGGAGAAGACGAACATCTAGCGGTTGACCGTAGGAAGATGAACAAACGTGACCGCCCTCCAGGGACGGCCGCCGGCCAGGAGCAACTGCCGTGTATGCAATGAGCGGCGTTCGGCGCAAGCGACTGTATCCCGCCCGCGCCCCACCAACCCTCCACAGTCTACGGACGGCACTAAATGTAAAAGGAACCTTTTCCCTCTTTGCGTTTATTTTCCAAATATTAACACACATATACAAGGTGTAACATAATAAACGCAAGACCTCAGGCACCCCAATTAGAGAATTGCTTCATAAATTCAAAACGAAAACCAAATTTCCAAATTTAAAGGTTTTTACCCCTTTTCTAAGCACTTTTATACCCCAATTAACAATGAAACTTGTACGTGTATGTGTGCATTTTGAGAAATACGGGTTAGGAATGCATTTGTAATCTCCTTATTGCTATGAATCAAGAATAAATTTAGTTTTTTATAGCGCACTCAAGGAGTAAAAGCATTTTTTTCAAATTTAAAAAAAATATAAGAGACATTAAAAATAGTTGGAATCAATTCAGTTATCGAAATTTGACAAACTACTTTCAGGTCTTGCGTTTATTATGTTACAGCTTGTATATATACAAATATTGGCTTTTATGTATTTACATACAGAGGTTCAAATATGGTTTCTCTAACTTTGCAGTTCAGCGATCTAACCACTAGGCTATCACTGCTTTTAAATCTATTCTTGCGTTAAATAACTAAACCGGTCGTTAATCACCTCTGTATGCACTCTTTAGTACTCTATTCTACTCTCTCTTTAGTAATGATGGAAATTTAAGACTTTATCTCAAACTCAAATAATTTATGTTGTAGAAACCTTGCGAGGGTAGTTACGAATTGTCAGTTTACATTTTTTTTAATGAATCTAACTTCTAAGCTACCACCGGATTGGAACGGGGTCTCCACTGAGAAGCTCCGGCGAGAAACTCAGCGGCCTTGTCTTTTTTATTTAATTTTCTTAGTCTTTTTTCATTTTATTTTATCATTTTGTGTAAGAAAAAGGTTTATGCTAGAATTAAATAAGTAAGATCTAGCTCCAGTTTGATGCATTACAATCGAGATATGAGAGTCTAAATGATTCCTGATAGACCAGTCTCCACAAGCAGCAGCCGTTCATGAGTATGACTACTGGAACGCCATCACTCCCAACGACCATATTCAAAAATCAAAAATATTTATTTCATTAAAAATCTAGAAATTAACAATGATATTGTGGTGACTTTCCTAGTAAGCATGAAATACCTGTAGCAGGAAGCCACCGCTCTTCCATCCCGTGTTTGCACATAGATTAAAATAAGATTATATGAAATACATTTAATTTATCTAAAAGCATGCATATGTTTATGTGTGTGTGTGGGTGTGTGTGTGTGTGTGTGTGTGTGTATGGGTGTGTGTATGCGTGCGTGCGTGCGTGCGTGCGTGCGTGCGTGCGTGCGTGCGTGCGTGCGTGCGTGCGTGCGCGCGTGCCTGCGTGCGTGCGTGCGTGCGTGCGTGCGTGCGTGCGTGCGTGCGTGCGTGCGTGCGTGCGTGCGTGCGTGCGTGCGTGCGTGCGTGCGTGCGTGCGAGCGTGCGAGCGTGCGAGCGTGCGTGCGTGCGTGCGTGCATGCGTGCGTGCGTGCGTGCGTGCGTGCGTGCGTGCGTGCGTGCGTGCGTGCGTGCGTGCGTGTGTGTGTGTACGTGCGTGTGTATGTGTGTGTGTGTATGTGTGTGTGTGCGCGCTCGTGTGTGTGTGTGTGTGTGTGTGTAATTAAAACTAGTTATGGAGGGTCTATATATTTTAAATCAAAATATAGATATATACGTATACGTATATATGTCTATGCTATTTTCTTTAATAAATTTTCTGTTTCAGTATAGTTTAGAGATTTTAACCAGGTCATCAGAGTCCTTTTACAATCGTAATGGTTTAGGGGATAGATATTAAGTTTATTATTTATTAAATTATATAGATAGCCAGTTTGTCTCTCATATTGTCTAGCGGCAAAGGCTGTTCTGACTGTTTTAATTTGAATAGCTCTGTCTTTTCTCCTGGTGACTAACTTATATGGGTGGTATGTTATACTCTTGTGAAGTCTAAGTATAGAATTTAAAATATACAGTTTCCTGACTGTTAAAATGGATTAGTTCCACATTAGTGGAATATCTGTACGGAAAAAAGTACATAACTTTAAGAAGAGACCTTTGACTTCTCTCAATATCCAAAAATTTTGTTTTTGTTGCACCACCCCATATGGGGATACATTAACTTAATATAGATTGAGCAAGTGCATAATAAATTTTATTTATGTGTTCCTTACGGATGACATGTCTTAGTTTTGTGTTTCCTTATTCTAGGCATAACCATTTCAATGGTGATAAGCGTTGCTCAACAATGACTCCCAAATATTTAGTTGACGTAACTTTATTGATACAAGGGCAGGGACATGTTGTGTTTGGGGGCTTTCCACAATTGTGTATGGTAATTTCAAAGTCATTGTTAGGTTGTGTTCTTTTGTCAATATTGAAACTTATGTAATTAGTTTTTGTAATGTTTAGGGTCAGGAGATTAGTGTTTAGCCATTTAGCAATTACAGAAAGCCCCTTTTCAGCAGTATTTTGTACTTCTGTCCATGAGTCTCCTGTAAATACAACAGCAGTGTCATCTGCGTAGGAAAATATCTTTGCATTAGGTATCTTCAAATTAGATAGATCATTTATGTACGGCAAGAACAACGTTGGACCCAGTACACTTCCCTGAGGAATTCCGTAGGTAATGTTTGCGGTATCACTGAGGTTGTTACCTAGCTTAACTTGTTGTATACGATTGTGTAAGTAATCAGTTAATAATGAAAGAGGGGTACCTATGAAACCATATTGTTTAAGCCTGTGTATCAGAATCGGGACAAAGACAGTGTCTAATGCCTTTTTTAGGTCTAGAAACACTGCTACGCATTTTTTCCCTTTATCAACATGTTCTACTATACAGGAAGTCAGTGCTGTAACCGCGTCTTCAGTTGACAGTCCCTGTCGAAATCCGTATTGCGAAGGTGTAAGAATATTAAATTTGTTTATATAATTAACTAACCTGGTATTAATAATTTTTTCTAAAATTTTTGAAATAGAAGATAACACTGAAATGGGACGGTAATTACTGGCATCATCTCTGTCACCACTCTTATACACCGGTGTTATAATAGAACGTTTTAATTCTGCAGGGAAAACTCCTTTTTGAAAGCATAAGTTAGTGAGATGGCACAGAATGGGCACAAGCCGTTCGTTTGCAATCTTTAGGAAACGATTTGGTATGTTATCCCAACCAGGAGAGCTGTCCGATTTTAGGCTCATAAGCACATTATACACCTCATGAGGATTTGTTTCCAGTAAAACAAAAGAATTAGAAGAATGGTGATGAAATAGTAAATTAGATCGAATTTGTTTTGATGAGTGCTTAGAAGTTAATCGTTGAGCTGATTCTTTACCTATATTAGAAAAATAGTTGTTAATTGTATTAACTGACTCAAGCGCAGTAGGTTTTATAGTAAGTAAATCAGAATTTGATTCATTTCTGGACTTGTAGTGAGTTATACTATTTATGCAATTCCAAAGCAACTTAGGGCTTTTGTTTGCTTTACTAAGTTGTTCTCTCTCGTATTTACGTTTTAACTTTATTATTAAATTGTTAATAAAATTACGATACCTTCTATAGGTAAGTCTTAAGATCTCGTTATTAGGGTCTGAGCGTGGTTTCATTTGCATTTTATTTCTATTTTTGATGCATCGTAAAATACCTGTAGAAATCCAAGGCTTGCTTATCCGCTTGCTTCTAGTGATTTTGATTGTTTTTGTATTATTTTCTAACGAATTTTGAATTAATTTTATTACTTTAGCTATTAAAATTGCAGGGTCATTACATTTAAGTAAATCAGAGAAGTCATTTTGTCGTAGTGTATTGAAGCCCTCGTTGTAGTCTATAGTTATTTTAGATTCTTTGTAAATATTATACAAATTAATTATATTAGAGAGTGTAAATATTACTAAACAATGATCTGTAACCGTCGTATTAAGAACCGCTATGAATGCTGACTTCTTATTGACCTCAAGTTTTACCATGAAATGATTTAGGCAGTTTTGATGCCTTGTAGGTAACGTGTGACCAGGGAGATACCCTTGAGTAGAAAGCATATTTAAGTAGTGAAGTCGGTTATTGCGATCCTGTGCTTGTTCATTTAGTCGAGGTATTAAGTTTATGTTAATGTCCCCAGTCACTATAATATTTTTGTGTGTTTGGAGAGTATCTAAGTGGGTATTCAATGAGTTTATAAATTGTTTGCATTGGAATTCGATGGGGAACGATATATACCAATAATCACTAGATTGCAAATAGAAATCTGTAGACATGAGGCATGTAATAGATTGATTTCTTTAACTTTGGCCTGATGTTGGTTGCTTATGTACACGACTACACCATCATTTTGATTTAAATGATTAGTTGTTCTGTATGAGTTATAATTTATAATAGGGGGAATAGATTTGCAAGGACTTAAACGGCATTCAGTTAAAATTAGTATGTCAATATTAAAGTTTAGTTGTGATAAGGTTATTAGCAGGTCATCCAAATTGTTGTACACACTTCTAATGTTTTGTGTAGCAATTGATAAGTCTGTGTTTTTTTTGTGTATAAATTTTGACAATTCGCTTACTTCACATTGAACAGCCCGCGCAGACTCAATGCCATCTATTTTATTCATATTAATAAGGGAAGTATTCATGGTGCAATCATAAAAGGAGACAGATGTGTTTTAGATATAATTGGGTTAAGTGTACAATAGACGTAGATACCCCCCATATAACTGCATAAATATACGTATGCTATGTCAAAACTAGTTAATTTATATATTTTGGCGTAAGTAATTTTTTGAGTAGAGTATATGTATGTGTGTGTGTGTGTGTGTGATAGAGATGTGCGTAATTATAATTTGAGAGTGTATATAATTAAAATAATAATAAAAATAAAAAGAAGTGCATAACGTTATTAGTAGTAGACAAAAGTTATTAAAACAGTAAGGACCCGAAACTAGTCATGCTCCTTGCATTAGTTGTTGAACTTGTGATTCATTTGTGATCAAAATGATTGGTGTATTTTCGTCTTTCCTGACGTAAACTTTTCCAAAACTAGTCCAGCAAAATTTATGTTTTTTAGTCCTAGCTAAGTCTCTAATATTGGAGGGAAGGAAGTGACCAGCACTAACCACATACATAAGTATATACTTTTAGTGAAAAGTAATATAACTGGAATAGATTCTAACTTTAGACTTTAGAAAAACTGAACAAATCCCATTTATTTTTTGGGAAAGTCAAAGGATCACAAACGAAAGATATTTCACTTTGAATGCTTATATTCCCCAAGGGGGGGTACCGGAGAAGTACTGTGAACATATACTTTTCGCCGACAGTGTTTGGTCCCAAGTAATAGGTAATGTAAGGTCCCAAGTAATAGGTAGTAATAGGTAAGCCTATTTCCATATATATCATACATACATACATCAACAGCCAGTGTCTGTCCACTGCTGGACGTAGGCTTCTCCCATGGCATGCCACTGAGCTATTTTCATACAACTAAACAATTCTAAATTCCAGACTGATACTGGGAGTTTTTCGATGGAAAAACTACATTTAAATCTAGATAATATGACGTCGAAGCGTTTATTGACACGTACTAATCCCTAGTGTAATTAAAGATCTTGAAAACACAGATTTTTCTCCCGAACTTATGTCCCATAATCCTGATATATCTAATTATGCGTTAGAAATAACTCTCAACTATCTTTTGTTCCAAGCAAAAAACGTATTGTCAAACCATAGATCACTCCTGACCTTTTAAGATTCATCCGTCATCGAGACATGCTTTATCACTTATTTAAAAACGATCCATCAATTTCGGTAACTTCGGTAACAATATTTTGAAAAGAATAAAGCATATTTATGAACATAAAGAGTTACAGATGGCAAAAAAGAATCCTATAGAAACTTGGAAGATTATAAAGCAAATTACTAACCTTGATAAAAGCCATTTGTCTTCGATGAACTTGTTGAAACTTCAAAGAACGTTAGTTAGATGTTGGGATGTTTGTTACTCAATCATACAAAAACCGCTAAACGGATTTGGATGAAATTTTGCACACAGATAGTTTATTACTTATATTAACACACAGAGTACTTTTTATTCCGAAAAAATTTTAGATTCCTGACTAAAGTCCATGCGGACAAAATCGCGGACAGAAACTAGTAGACTAATAAGGCTAAGGGAAACAAACATTTCCTATGCGTCTATTCCCAAAATAGATATATCCGATTCACCCTAACAACTCAGTGTAACTTACAAGTTAAATAAAATAATTTCTATTTGCAGCATCAAAGATAATTCAACTCACTATTGCCCTATTTTCCGGAAACGCCAACAGAAAACGTATTGCTAAGATAGAGTTTTATTTATTGATATAAGCTGGTTCATATTAATCCATAGAAATATGACGAAAAGTGTAGAGGGATTATAACCCAGTTCAGCGGTACACTTTTTGTGTACACTTGGTAACATTTGGTAACCATTTTGGTATGTTCTTCCTTTTTATTCAAAATATTATGGCTTGTCATTTTGACGTAGGCTCCACGCAACTTTATCGGTTAATATTTGTTCGTCTAGTGACTGTGTTCTCGGTGACTTTTAATTTGTTTTCAAGTAATGATTAATCTCAAAATAAAGTATACAAGAGTGTAACCATGAATTTGTAACCCTTAACGGATTGAGTACTGTCAAAATATTGCTAAAGAAAACTAAACTGTTACTCACAGATACAACACTGAATTTTCTATGGTTTAAACCACTTAAGAAACCATGATGAGTGAGAGCTATAGCCTGGAGCCCGGTGTCTCGTTCGCACCCATTACGATGGAGTAAGGTGACCATAAGGTAGAACTAATACGGTCTATACCTAATACTATTAAGAGGTAAGGTCTTCAAACCTCCACTATATATATCATTATAACAGTGGCAAAACTGAGTTCTTAGATGTACGCGAATATTACACATGAAATAACACAATTTTTTTTGGATTTTATCGCGGTTTATTTTGATTTTTAAGTTCCCGATGTTTTGAGTGCTTTGCATCACCCTTAGTCACGGGAAGGACTGAGGTATCAGACGTCTAAACGGCATAGTTGTTCCGGGGCACCCTCAAACTTCTTAATTATTTTTGTTGGTCCGATCTACGCAGAATGAGCTCACGGTGTCTTGAGAACTTGCAGTGTTATGCGTGGTTTTGAATTTGATTTTATTATTTACCGGATCTCAAGTCGATGGAAGCACCCAGCCATCTTCTCTATTGAAATTAGGATGTTTCTTTTTTAATTTCAATAGCCTTGCAAAACATCCTAGGTAGGAATGGGTGTTCTTTCACGAGGATTTGTGGTCTATACTGGGCGTTCCGCCGTGGTGCTGTGCACCGGTCGGCGGGCAAGGGATTTTTGACCTCACCTGTGATGTCGGTCTGATTCTATGTGGCATATTATCTCCAAGATGGACTGATGACCTGACGAGGGTGGCCGGAAGGGATTGGATGAGAAAAACGCAAGACCGAAGGGAATGGAGTGCCATGGAAGAGACCTACACTCAGCATTGGGTGGCTACGGGTTGAAAATGATGATGATGATTATCTCCATCTACCTATAGTATTAAAGGATAGGCAGAGAGAAGAGAGTTCCAACATTTTTGTTGCTTAAAAATATATTGTCTTACATTATTTATTCATATGCAATTATTACCTGGTGAAGATCGTAGGTAAAAGCTGCTGCTTACAGGACAAAGCCGGTCGTCGTGGCATTATTTAACGGTATTACGTCAATGACTTTGAGAAGTTTTGTTTGAAAATTTATCTTGTCTGATGACCTTGACAGCGGTGCCCGGTGGACCCACAATGCATTTATTTTTCAAAAAATTCAAATATAATTAATAAAAATAAAAAAAGTTATAGAGTATATCTTAAGCTTTTCTTTCTGGTATATTTTATACATATCCAATCTACCATTTAATAGAACATTTGCAATATATATTCAAGATAGAGTTTTTTAAAAATATTATTTTGAAAGATTGAATACTCAAAATTAAATTTTACTTCATACATGAAATTAACGACCTTTTCATCTTCATTTTTATATTTATTTCATATAGCATATATGCATTACATTCATCAACAATCTTCTGTAAATAGAGCCTATTTTTGAGAGTTAAGAGTTAGGTTCCACATAAGGCCTTTGACATACAGTGGTCGTTTTTCGGCTGATAATAATTACAATAATAATGATACAACTATCAAGCCCAAAGAATATGGGGATAGTGTCAAAAAATAGCGGCATATGTTTTTCTCGCGTATAATATGTAAAAAATTGAAAAGTTTAGAATTATTTTAATTTAATGCATGTTGCAAATCGTCGTTTTCTTACCGGATCTTTTCAGTGTGTGGCCACGTTCCAATCCGGTGGTTGTTGTAAAAAATGTAATAATTTTTGATGTTTGTAAGCGTTCTTGTTGGCCTATGCAAAAAAAATAATTTTGACTTTATCTCCTACGTGCAAAAAAATATCTTTGAGATATTGAATTAAAACATTCTCCAGTAAAATGTTATATGAGGCAGTATTTTGAAGCATATTTTTAGCGACCACAGTTTATCGTATAATGCTTAGAGTCACATACCAGTCTTATCGTATAAAAAACTCCTTAATAAACTGGTCACAATAGTCAAAATGTTGAAATCTCCAAAAATTGCACATTGCAGATATGCATATGACAACGACGATATGCTATTTATTTATTGGACAAATAAAGAGGTCACACCTAACATATTACCATATTCAGTTTAATATAATATGAGCATATACTGACCACTGCTGGATAAAGGCTTTCTCTCACAAATCGAGGTAAGAGAGATTAGGTCACGCTCCATCACGCGGACCCCGTGTGGATTGGTGGAGGCAGGTTTGTGGCCACCTGCTGTTGGAACTTATCAAGCCGCCTATAAGGCTTCCAAATTGGCTTAACGACCACCACATTAAGTGTTAGCCGGGACCAACAGCTTAACGTGCCTTCCGAAGCACGAAGACGCTCGAATATGAAAATGCCACAAATGGTCACCCATCTCAGGCCGACGGATTCGAACGCTGCTTAAGCTTGGTAATCGGTAAGTACACCGCGGTCGCACAGCGCTACGAGCGCCCCTATTTAATTTAATATAATTTAAAAAAAATCGAGTTGGGCTGTAACCCTAGGGCCATGTACATAATTTAATATCACTGTTCTTATTTTAAACTCATTAAACTCGAGTTGTATCACTTTTCACTGAAGCTACAGAACGTTCTCCAATTTCCTATCTCTTTTATCTATTTGTGCCAACACATTTCGTTTAAGGTCGGGTTAAAGCCTTACCTTTTCATACGCTAAAAAGGACGTGACAAAATTACACCTTGATGAATTTCAACAGTATCCTTTACTATATCCTATTGTACCTACTGGTCTGTAACAAATTAATTTAACGCGTTCAAAGATCAATATCTATACATATAATAAAATTGTAATGGAGCCAAATCTGTACATTGATTAATTTTGAAAATTTTCATTGGATTACACTTCCTTTTCTATATAGAGGCTGAAACATTTGTTTTGGAATTATTTTATGTCGGTTTGTCTGTCTCTTTGTGTTTCAATCACGCCAAAACTATCGAACGTGTTTCAATGAAATTTAATATTGTAATAACTGAACTTAAAGCGAACTTTAAGATACTACCCGGAAAAATAAAGCAATCTAGGATTATCGCATGATAACCCATCATCATCATCATCTCAGCCTATACTTGTCCACTGCTAAACATAGGCCACCCCAATCGCTTTCCAGCGTAACCGGTCCGATGCCACCCGCATCCAACGACTTCCTGCCATTTTCACAAGATCGTCGGTCCATCTGGCAGGCGGTCGTCCCACGCTGCGCTTGCCAATACGTGGTCTCCACTCTAGAATCTTTCTGCCCCAACGCCCGTCCGATCTACGCGCTATGTGGCCCGCCCATTGCCACTTCAGCTTGCTAATCTTAACGGCTATGTCGGTGACCTTGGTTCTTCTACGAATCTCCTCATTCCTGATTCGATCGCGTAGAGAAACGCCGAGCATAGCTCTCTCCATAGCTCGCTGAGCAACTCTGAGCTTTTTTATGAGACCTATTGTAAGAGACCACGTCTCTGATCCATATATCATCACTGGTAACACACATTGACTAAAAACTTTAGTCTTTAGGCACTGAGGTATTTTGGATGAGAAGATGTTGCGCAGTTTCCCGAACGCTGCCCAGCCGAGTTGGATTCGTCGATTGACCTCTCTCTCAAAGTTGGACCTACCTAACCGGACTACCTGTCCCAGGTAAATGTATTCGTCGACAACTTCAAGAGTAGAGTTCCCAACGGTGAGTGCGGTGGGTACGACATGGACGTTAGACATTATTTTCGTTTTGTCCATGTTCATTTTAAGACCCACTTGTTGAGATACTCTGTTGAGGTCACCGAGCATTCGTCCTAGATCTTTCAGCGACTCTGCCACGACCACAATGTCGTCGGCAAATCGAAGGTGAGTGATGTATTCGTCATTGATGTTGATGCCAAGTCCTTGCCATTCCAAGAGCTTGAAGGCGTCCTCTAAGGTGGCCGTAAACAGTTTCGGAGAAATGACGTCTCCCTGTCTTACTCCTCTTTTTATGGGGATCGCCTTCGTGCACTGCCCCTGTACTCGGACTGACATGGTGGCGTTATTATACAAGCACTTCAACACTTCAATGTACCGATAGTCAATGCGGCATCGCTGGAGAGATCTAAGAACCGCCCAAGTCTCGATCGAATCGAAGGCTTTCTCATAGTCCACAAACGCCAAGCATAGTGGCCGATTATACTCCTCGGTCTTCTGTATAATCTGCCGCAGCGTATGTATGTGGTCTATGGTACTAAAGCCTTTCCGGAAACCGGCTTGTTCGGGAGGCTGGAAGTCATCAAGCCTGCGTTCGAGACGATTCGTGATGACTCTCGAAAACAACTTATAAACATGGCTCAGCAGTGTGATGGGCCTATAATTCTTCAGTAAAGTGTTATCACCTTTCTTGAAAAACAGTACCACCACACCCCTTTTCCATGCTTCCGGCGTTTTCTCTTCGAGCAAGACGGAATTAAACAGCCTCTGAAGGACTTTAAGTACCGGCGTTCCGCCCGCTTTCAGAAGCTCTGCGGTAATTCCGTCTTCGCCTGGCGCTTTGTTATTTCTGAGTTGTTTGAGAGCCATCCTAATCTCGTACAGGCTGATGTCCGGGATATCTTCAGTGTAGTGTCGGGTTAGCTTGGCTCTTGGGTCTTTTACCAAGTCAACAACATGTTCAGCTACTGAGGTGTACAACTGCCCATAGAACCTCTCTATCTCCCTGAGCACCTCTGACCTATTCGACGTTACGTTTTCGTCCTCCGTCTTCAGCTTCGTCAACTGGCTTTGCCCAATAGACGCGTCTCTTGCGAACACTTTGGAGCCCTTGTTCTGTGCTATGGTCTCCTCAATACGCCTTGTATTGAAGGACCGTAAATCGTGTCGCAAGGACTTCAGTATCTGTCCATTGAGCTGCCTATAGGACTTAGCATCATCGGAGGTTTGGAGCGTCATGGAACGTCGCTCAGCCATAAGGTTTCGGGTGTAGTTGGATAGTTTTTGAGGTCTATTTTTACGGTGGGGCTTAAAATACTTGGACCCGACCGTATGGACAGTCTCTACCAGCCTGTTGTTGATTTCGTCCACTGATGCGCTGCTGTCTAGCAATTCGAAGCGGTTTGCCAATTCGAGTTGAAAATTCTCGGGGTTTTGGATATGTGCATAAGAAGGTCGGAGCGTAGACTTCATCAGACGCGATCTTTCCATTTTGACATTAATATTTAATGTGCCTCTGACCATTCGGTGATCACTGCCGGTTTTTACCCTGTGAATCACGGAGACATCATTAAATATTTGTCGCTTGGTGCTCATGATGAAGCCTATCTCATTTTTTGTGGAACTATCAGGGCTCATCCAGGTCCATTTCCTATGAGGCGGCTTCCGGAAGAAAGAGTTCATCATAAAGAGTCCCTCCTTCTCCAGATATTCGGCCAGCCTCTGACCCCTGGGGTTGCGCTGCCCATATCCAAATTGCCCCACTCTCAATTCATCATCGCCCCGTTTGCCCAGCCGCGCATTGAAGTCACCCATAACCACTGTAAAGTGTGCTTTGGAAGTATGTATGGCTCTACTAATGTCCTCATACATTACTTCGACGTCATCATCTGAGTATGCCGAGGTCGGTGCGTAGACCTGTATGACCTTCAGCGAATATCTTTTGGATATTCTGAGTATCAGGTACGCTACCCTGCTCGACACACTAGTGATAGACACAACGTTGTTTATGAGTGACTTGTGGACGATAAATCCGACACCACCTTGGGACTGCTGTTCGCCCTCCCGGTAGTAAAACAAGTTTCCGGATTTTAAGGTTATCGTGTCCTCGCCCTTTCTTCGGACCTCCGATAAACCAACAATATTCCACCGCAACTTGTTTATTTATTTATTTATTTATTTTTTCTTTATGCACATATGTATGTACAAAGGCGGACTTAATGCCTAAGGCATTTTCTCCCAGTCTACCTTAGGGTGGTGTGGAAACATGTGTGGTAGGTGCGAAAATACGTGGCTAAAATTGTAAGAAAAAAAAAAATAAAATAAATTAATAATAATACTATATATAAAACTAATAATAATGTTATACATATAAACATATATATATATATATACATATACATAATGACGTGAAACTATCATTGAGAGGATTCTGCCAACATTTCGAGTAGGTACTCGTGTAGTTTTTTTTTAAAAGAGAGACGGGTCGTTACCATCCTGAGTTCCTGAGGCAATGCATTCCAACGAAGGATAGATTGGACGAAGAAGGAGGAGTGAATAAAATCAGAACGATGAGAAGGGCACTGAAGAAGACGATTACTTGAGGAGCGAAGATTTTTCTCGTGATTGGAGCACAAATATTGAAATTGGGAAGTAAGATAAGTAGGTGAGGCTGAAGAATGGAGAATAGAAAATAATGTTGTCAGTGCCCTCTGAGTTCTACGCTGACGAATAGGCAACCACTTTAATTGAGAACGATGCACCGACACATGGTCATATTTACGAAGGTTGAAGACGAATCGAATGCAGTTATTGAGAAGACGGTCTAGTTTGTTGAGGTGATCTGCATTCAGGTCGAAGTAGCACACATCACCATAGTCGATGATAGGGAAAATTAGGGACTGTACAAGCATTGCTTTAGTATTGGAAGGGAGCAAATTTTTTAATCGATATAAGTATCGCAATACACCGGTTACCTTTTGACCAACGGCCGTAACTTGAGTCTGCCAGCTTAGCGTCGTGTCAATATGCAGACCAAGGTCTTTGACACTAGAACTTAGAGGGATAACTGTCCCGTTGAATTCAAGTGGAGGTAAAGTTCCAATATTCACCCTGCATATCAATCTAGAGCTCCCCACAAGAATCGCTTGACACTTGGTAGGATTCACCGTGAGACCGAACCTTTTGGACCAATTCTCAATTGCCCCAAGGTCCTGATTAACTTTGCTGATAATATCAGGGATTCGATCAGCACTGTCTTGCGAGTATAATTGCAAGTCATCAGCGTACAGATGATACGTACACTGAAGTTCTTGAGTTATCATATCAATGAAAATTGAAAATAAAAGAGGAGAAAGTATACCGCCTTGGGGAACACCAGTATCGAGGCAGCGCCAAGCAGACGACGTTTCATCACACAAAACTGACTGCTGGCGTTCCCGAAGATAAGAAGAAAACCAGTCCAGCGACTCTTGAGAGCACAAACGGTAGGAGAGAATAGACAGGAGGATATCATGACTAACGGTATTAAAGGCGTTGGAAAAATCAATTAACACAAGGACTGTAACTTTGGTATCTTCCATGCCTGATCGAATATCGCCAGTCACTTTAAGGAGGGCAGAAACGGTACTATGGGCAGGCCTAAACCCAGATTGGAGAGGATTAATTAAATTGTTGCTATAAATGAATTGAGAGAGTAGTTTATGAGCGCAGGCCTCAAGCACTTTTGAGAGAAAAGGAAGAATGGAAATTGGACGAAAGTGGCTAGGAAGGGAAGGATTGGGAACCTTTGGCAAGGGGCGGACAAAGGCTCTTCGCCAGAGAGAAGGGAACATGCCGGACTCAAAAGAAAAATTGACAAGATGAGTAATTGCCGGAAGGAGACAGTCCAGTATTGCTACGATCATATCTCTACATATTTTGTCACAACCAACAGCCTTGGACTTAATAGACATAATAATTTTCGTAACATCACAAGAGTCGACTGGAGAAAAGTGAAAAGCGTTAATGTTTGGACGTCTAAGACCACCCAAGAAGGTCAGAGTTTGCTGAATAGTTAGATGATCAAAAGGAGGAGTAGTGGAGAAATGGCGATTAAGATCATCTAAGCTTATTGTTTTAGGTATATCTTGACATCGAGCCTTACCAATACCTAAAGTACCAAGGAATTTCCAAATATTGGCAGGCGAAGAAGATGTGATATTACTTAGAATGTGGCGGCGTTTAGCGTCACGTATCATCATATTACACCGGTTTCTTGCACTTTTGAAGTAGGCCCAGTTTTCTGCCGTACGGTCTTTTTTTAGCATACGGAACGCACGATTTCTACGTCTCATGGCCATACGAATTCCCCTAGTCATCCACAGAGCAGGAGGTCGCTTTAACCTCACCTTCTTCACAGGGGCATGGATATCGTAAAGCTGGATCACAGTTTTATTGAAGATGCAAATTTTGTCATCGATGGTGTTAGCTTCCATTAGGGAATTCCAGTTGAGTTTAGATGCATCTTCAGTTAATTTTTTAATATCCATCCGAGCAAAGCAACGCCTGTACAGAATCTTAGGTTGTGGTTTGGGAGATTTGAGGATATAGGAAAGGAAAACAAGGTCATGATAGGAAAAACCGGAGGTGTCGTGCTGACCATGGGAGGAGACGAGAGAGGGATTGGATGTGAGTATGAGATCGAGCCAGGTATCTTCGCCTTTGATGTTACGATGAGTGGCATTAAGAGGCAGAATGTGCAAACTGGCCGACTCTATGAGTTGTCGGAGTTTATGGGAACGGGGGGAATTAAGGGCCAGGAGATTGGTATTGAAATCGCCCATTATGATATGATGCACGTAGTCAGACCCCAAGGATTCAAGAACCGATTCAAATTCGGCGAAATAATCAGCAGTGGGAGGGCAATATACCACTCCAATTATGGTTTTGGCTCCTTTGACCCAAACCTCAAGAAAAAGAAACTCAGCAGAATGCGAATCTTTAGAAGATGTGCCTACAATTTTAAACGGGAGGTCACCACGAAGGTATATAGCCACTCCACCGCCTCCCCTACCAATTCTGTCATTGCGAATGAGAACAAAACCAGGGAGGGCGTAAGTGGTTGATAGAAGATGAGGTTTGAGCCAACTCTCGGAAATCAGGATGGCGTGAACGTTAATATTTGTAAATGTATTATATAGTTCGTTGTGATGGCTAGGTAGACTTTGGGCATTAATATGGCATACATTAAGCAAATGGCCCACCTGTTGGTCAAATTTGTCACGAAGAAAGTCTCCAAGATCGTCATCAATGGAACAAAAACTTACATCGCACGACGAAGCGGTAGATTCGTTGACAGAATAAAAGGATTCACTATCTGACATCATATGATAAATATTGGTTTAAATATAACAATAAATAAATATTTATAATATTAGTAATAAATATATAACGAAGTGGCTAACAGTAGCACTACACTACGTAACCACATCACCCGCCAGCTAACATCACACTTACACCATAAAATGACTACTAAGTCCCTATCTGTAATTGCGCATATACCAACTTCGACAACAAAAAGGATAAAAAAATAAATAATAATTTGTAAGAAAATAAGAGAAAAACTCAAAAAAAATAAGAAAATAATAATTCATCAGCTACTACGTATGTTTTATCGCTTTACTAAAGCGGGTTGTAAAAGCGCTCGTGCGAATTCGAGGTTAATTGGACTGAACGCACGCACCTCTAGGGAATGCACCCAATACAAGCATACGTCAAACTGACATATAGTTCGATGTTGACATAAGTTGCTACGGCTTATAAAAAGTTGTTTATGTATTGAAGATGACGGTATTTACAAAGAATCATGTAAATTTAAAAGTCTAAATACGCAGAAAACAAGTAAAAACCACAAGAATCGAGTAACACAAATAGGCAAACTAGATATGGTGACATAATAATGAAAAGTTATGAGATACAGAAAGTAAGTAATAGAACGTAGTAATAAAACAAAAAAAATTAATAAAAAATGAAGTATAAATAACTATTGATTAAGCTTTCTGTTTTTTTAATAGATCACCTCCGGTCTCACCCTTACTCCTGCCCGAAGAAAATCCGCCCTGCCCCTTTGGGTACTTTTCCAACAAAGGGCTCAATTCGTCAGACGAAGTGATGCGGTGCCGACTACTATCCGAAGCTCTTAATATAATGACGCCGTCTTGTGTCCAACAAGAACTGACGCCGAAATGCAAACGCGCCTTGCTGAAGATGGCTTGCCTGGTCCTTGTAAGAAATTCCCTGACCGAGATGGACGACCCTTTCAGCCTTGTCTTCGCCTTCCAGACTGTCTGCTTGTCGTCAACACTGGTGAACCTCACAAGGATAGGCCTATGATGGTCTTGGCTGGAAGTCCCTAGTCTATGGCATCTGGTGATAGAGGAGGCAGTGAGACTTGCAAGGCCCATCCTGTTATTGAGCAAATTTAGGACGACTGAGTTGCAGTTCTCGTTTTCTACTTCAGTTAAGCCCAGGAACAGCAATGTTTTCCGCCGGTGCCTGGTCTCCATCAAGTCAATCTGTTCGGTGCACTCGCTTATCTGACGACGTAGCAGCCCGAGCATATTGAAGATGAGCTCTCGGAATGTCCGGAACTCCTCTGCTACTTTGGCCACTGTGTCCTTGGCAGGTCCTGCGCTGTGGATTTGCACCTCAAGATCCGACATCTTCTTCATGAAGCTATCCTCAAGGCTCTTCTGAGCAGAAACAATTGCATCTAATTGGGACATAGTGCAAGTATTCCAAGTACCAATTGTGTAGATTTGTACAGGTTTAGTGCAGTGATAGGCTGGCAGGTGAAGTGAAAGTACTAGCTTCACATAAATGTAAGTACAACTTATTACGATGAGTAAAAATAAGAATTGAAGAGAATTAAATGTAAATATTTGTTTAAATTAATTAAAATACGAAATTGAATACTAGAAACACTACTGTTCTTATTCACACCTACCCGCAAAAAAAAGTTTATCTCTTTATCTCTTCTTCCAGCTCAAGAAGCCTCTCATCTGTCCTTAACGTGCGTGCGTTGTATGTCACCAGGGCCAATTTTCGTAGTTGGTGGTAGCCGAATCTCTGCCGGAGATTCTTAGCACCCCTTGTCCTGTCGTTACCATAGCTGCTACCGTGGCCAGGACGAACAGGACCGCCGGGGACTAGGGGCCTGGTTTTATCTTTTTCTTCCATTTTAATAAATTGGGGGGGTTTGCCATACTCGCCACGCTTGGCAGGCGGGTTGGCGAGCGCAGTTTTTGATGGTAGAAGTGTTAAAGGAACGCTGCTGCCCATTCCCTAGTTTTCCCTTAGTCGCCTTGTACGACACCCGATGGGATGAGATGGGTTGGTCCTATTCTAAGCCGGGAACCACACGGCGATAACCCATAAATGTATTATTTTTATTAGTTATATAAATATATTTTTTTATTGAAAAAGCTCTATCTGGCCTAGAACTCGAATAAAGGATCTCGTGATTGTTTCCCACACTATGTGTCACTGTACTAACGGGGCAGGAGGTATAACATAGTACCAACTGAGTTCTAGGATGTAGAAAAATATTAGGTGCACATGAAATATTTCATAGTAAGTACCTATTTATTGAAATCAGGCTTGCGAGATATTTTCAAGTGTTTTATGTATTTTTATCTTTTACAGATTGGCACGTGTTTAACAAAGAAAAATGCTAAAAATATTTTTGTTCTCTGACAAAAAAACCTATACGCTAAAATTTTTGTTTATTTTTTCTTAGTGACTATAATAACTACAGATAAACAAGATAGCCCTGTTATGTTTGGGCTTGTTGGATTTCTTTGATAAGTTTTATAGATCACAGTGGTGACCTGGATCTGATGATAGAAATAGAAAGTAGTCATAGGAACTTACCAACTATTCAATATAGCCCTGTTATCGGAACGCGCGTTGAGTTTGTCTTGAGCAGTAGGTACTATAGCTCTGTCGGTAGTGTCCGGTAATTTCCAAGATCTGATGATGAAGCCGGAAGGTGGCCTTAGAAACTATTCAACTAAACAAGATAGCCCCATTGTGTTTGGGCTTGTTGAATTTAGTTTGATAAGTTCTATAGCAGTGTCAGTAGTAAAAAGCAGTGAGAGCCTAGTGGTTACACCTTTGGACTGCAAAGTCAGAGGTCTCGGGTTCAAACCCAGGCAGGCACCTCTGTATTTTCGAAAGCATGTGCGTATTAAAAATTAATTATCACCTGCTTTAACGGTGAAGGAAAACATCGTGAGGAAACCTGCATGCTTAAGAGTTTTTTTTTAAAGGTGTGTGAAATTCGCCAACCCGCACTGGGCCAGCGTGGTGGACTATGGCCTAAACCCCTCTCAGTTTGAGAGGAGGCCTGTGCCCAACGGTAGGACAGTTTCTTAACAGGGCTAATATTATTATTATATAAGTTTTATAGACCGTAGAGATGGCTAGGGTCTTATGATGAGACAGGAGACGGTCACAGGAACACCCTTAATACTCAACATAATCCGGTCGTCTCAAGAGTCGTTGGGTTTGTCTTAACTATATACTACTAAGTATAGCTCTAGGTAGTGTCCAAGATCTGATGATGAAGCCGGAAGGTGGCCCTAGAATCTATTCAACTAAACGATATAACCCCGTATTTGGGCTTGATGAATCTGTTTTGACAAGTGGAATGATCAGGATCTGATGATAAAGCCAGAAAGAGGTCATAGGCAGTTCTCTATGAAGCAAGCTATCTTTGTCATTTCGTTTCAGATTTCGCTGTAAATATTTTTTCTTAAATGATCATTTTAAAATTATAATTAATAACAAACATCACACGCCTATATTCTTCAAGCGGGAGTGGCAGTGGTGTACTCTGTACACCAACTTTTCGCCGAAGATGTATGGGGGCTAGTCTGGACTAATACTGGAAATTTTTCTATCGAAAAATTACGTTTTGTCGGCCCCAGGATTCGAACCCATGACCTCGTGATTGCTAAAACCATAATTTGCCACTAGACCAACAAGGCTGTCGTTTATATATTTTATTATATTTTTAAATTATAATTATTTAACTAAACAACATTCATACAATAACAACATTTACTCGGTAATTCATCAGGGCTGTCACAATAACATCGGATGCACATTTTCATAAGCATAATGTCAATTCAGCGGTATTTTACAGCTTCCCTGCAGGCCTTGGCTTAATTAAAACGTATTTTTTACAACTCCCGTTAATCCGGTATCCGAATATTCTGCAAACTTTTTTATTTTCGTGACAGCCCTGATGGATTAGATTCGGGAAGTAATGACAAAATTTTATTAGACATTTTTTTTATATAAATTAGTGTTTACTATCGGAAAACGTTTTTAAACCTTTTGTATCTTAATATATTTACACCGCCACGCCTATATTCCCCAAGCGGGGGTGGCAGAGGTGTAATGTGTACACCCAATTTTCGCTGACCATGTTAGATCCCATTTAATTTCCAGACTATTTTTATTCATGTATACTATTATAGTATTCACAACAATAATAACTCGTTTATTTTCAAGCAAATGAAATTAAAAAAAAAAAAAAAATTTAACTTATAGGCCCCTAGAATATATTATACTTTACAGATACACTTAATACATATCCGAGGATTTAGCGCAGTGGTAAGTAAAGAGCTTAAGCTGCTCCGCACACTGTGTCTAATAGTCGCGGGTTCGATTCCCGCTCGGGACAAATCTTTGTGTGATTCACTATTATTTGTTCCGGTCTGGGTATTTGAATATGTTAATTTTTATGTTTGTACGCACCCACGCGCGCAATCACGCAACCACGACACAGAAATAAATCCTAGTGTGGTGCTAGGTTTAAAAGAAAAAAATGAATATAAATGGGAATGTTTGTATGTTTGCATGATCGTTACACAATCACGTAAAACGCTTAAACGGATTAGGATACAATTTGCCACACATAGTTTATTACCTAAATTAACAATACTTTTTATTCCAGAGAAATGTTAGGTTCCTATCCAAAGTCAACGCGTCAAAGTCGCGGGCAGAATCTAGTAATATAAAAAAACTTGTAAACTAAGTAACATAAGTTGCCGGTGACATGTTGCACTATACGGGGGTGTCTCTCCTTCAGCCAAAGCTCCTCCTCATGAAGGTCTCCAGCTTGAGGGTGGGAATTAATAAATCGTCAGAAGAGTAATAAAGACTCTACCACTACTTCGGAATATTATTCTTGTGGAAAAGGCCAAGAAACTCCACGGTTCCTATTGTACTTGATATTCTGCACATTAACACAAAACAATTTGCTTAGTCATTTATAATGCGTGCTAAAAAGTGGAATTCGCTCCCGCCGTCTATATTTCCGGACAGTTATAACATGTGTATCTTCAAGTAATTAGGCTCTGAGTCAGCGTGATAGTCACCCAGTCTACAATAAAAAAGGCCGCCTTGACGCTCAGATTGATCAAAGTCAAAAGCAGGAAGTTTTTTATTCATGAAGACTAAAAAGTGCTTATGAATAGTCAAGAACGAAAAAGTTAGTGATTATTTAAGACTCTACCACCCATTTGGAATGTCATTTCTGTGGAAAAAAGCGCAAGAAACTCCACGCTTACTCTTTAAAAGAGAGTTTTAAATTTTTTTTCGTATACGTTGGGTTCATCTACATAAGTTATGGGAGAACAATCCAGAAGGAGTTAAGGAGATGGGGTTAAGCATAGATTAAATATAAATATACTTACACTCAGTATCAGTCAGTGTCTACAAAGTCCTTTCATTTATAAAATGAAGACTTTGTAGAGGTATATGATAAAAAAGTAATTGTAATAGTCTGGAAGTCTGTACTCTCTGCCTACCGCGCAAGGGATCTGGCGTGATGATGTACATAGATTCTTCTCTTCATCTGAGCGTGTTCCCGGTAGCATCCTTAGCTGCTGCTTCGGAGCCCAAGGTCCGCTTTCTTGCTTCTTCTTTTCCACTTCGCGCGGTCTTCGGTATCATTTGTGACGAGGCCATTGGCATGCATGTAATCCCTGACGAAGTCAATTTAGCATTTCTTGGATCTACCCCTCCTTCCGGGACCCGGCATAGGTGGCATGGCGAGGCACTTGTTGCCCACGTAATTAAAAAAGTAATTATAATAGTAGTAGTAACAAAAATAACTATGCTTACTAGAAAAATGATGTCAGAGAATAGATCGTGATGAACCCGGGAGTTCTATTGCGAATTGATAGACTTTGTGAGCATCTGCTGTTGGAACTTATCAAGCTATTATAAAAAAATGGATGATAGACATTTTTGTGACCAAACACAAAAATAAAGTGTTCTTAAATTAATGAAACCCCTAAACATCTTTATGCGAAAACCAACAATTCTTTTTATAGCGCTCAGCTGCCGGTGTCTTTTTATAGTTCCATTTTATTGTTTGGATAACATACTAGGCTTAACCTACGGCGTCGTCTGTCGAGGAGTCAAATTATAAATAATTAATCACTCTAAGCTGCTGGGCAAACGCCTTCTCTCACAAATCGAGTTAAAAGAGATTAGATCATACTCCACCATGCAGACCCAATGCGGATTGGTTAAGACAGGTTTGTTGTCTCTGCTTTTGGAACTTATCAAGCCGCTTCTAACTTGGCTCGACGACTATAACGTAAAGTGGTAACCGGGACCAATGGCTAAACGTGCCTTCCGAAGTACGGAGATTCTCGAATATAAAAATGCCCTATAGCCATCCATCTCAGGCCGCTCGAGCCGAGCGCTGCTTAACCTCGCTCAGCGCTACGAGCGTCCCAAATAACGTCACTAACGTATCATCTGTAATAGTATTGGCATTGGCTAACTTGTGTGTGTAGTATTGATAGCTATATTATCGATAGCGCTTTTTTATTTATTTATATTTAGGAAAGCTAATGATATAAATGAGATAGAAATATATATTACAAATTGCTAACAACAAGCTTCTATATTTAGAATCTCCTAATTCAGTCGCGAGTACAAATGATCGTTCATTCGTATGGAATGAATTAAGTTAAGAATTAAATCTTAGAGATGGTATATCATTTTAATTTATACACATCAATCTGCCGGTTCTATCACTTTTGAAATTTTACACATTATGCAGCAGAAATAAAACCGCTATTTTCCTATCTGATCCAAATATTTTTTAGTGCATATTAACCACTTATAACTAAGCGTGTTTCAGAATTAACAATGTATAAAATGATACATTCCCAATTGTCACAGTGTGAACTGATCTGATTGTTCCAATTTTCTTTTGCATTGCTGATTCAACCCCTGAGTTGTTGTTACCCCTTTTACACGATATAATAGAATAGAACAGGAACACTCTCTATCGTACACCAAATTAATTACAAAATAGTAAAACAATATAAGGTACAGTTACGGACGGACGACGGACGGAGGACGGACGATTTAGCGCAGTAGGTAAGAGCTTAAGCCGCTTCGCCCATTGTGTCTAATAGCCGCGGGTCCGATTGCCGCACGGGACAAATCTTTGTGTGATCAGCAATTATTTGTTCCGGCGTGGGTATTAGTGTATGTAAATTTTTATGTTTGTAAACGCAACCACGACACAGGAATCAATACTAGTGCAGAGTTAGGTTTTCAAAAAAAAATTGGCGGTTTTATTGTTAATAGCATTTTTTTCTATCCAGACAACCAAGTCGAAAGAAATACAACAACCTAGAGGGCAGTTGGTGTTGTACATTTATTAAGATTAAAGTAAGTATAACTATATGAAATACACACATATACAAGTATTATCGTAAGAAATAAATATTTATAAGATTTTTTTTTTTTTTATTTATATATAGTGAAATAAGCATAATGTTCTCAAGTAAGGATAGGTAAATTGGAGTAAATCCAAAAGGTTGGAAGCAGTTTGTAACAGTGTCTCACTAATGACAGCAGAGAGGAAGTGGTTCTTAACCATCGTTTTAAAACTAGCCAGTATTTGTGGACACCTAATTACGTATAAATCAATATCAGCAGGAGTAGATTAAAAATGGTGAAAACTTATATAAACAGACATGTATCAGTGTACACTAATCTTCTTCAATAGATGAATCCATTATTAAATAGCGCTTGACATGTCAAATACTTATATCATTCGACATCAATTCGTCACTAAACCAAACGAAAATGTGTTCCAAAATTCATGTAGATTAATATATAGAAAATCATCGTGTCAAACAATATACCTGTACAGTTTAGTTATAATTAGGAGAAACGGCTTAAATTAATTTCTTGAGTCTTTGTGTAAAATAATCTTTAAATAAGTATCTTTCAATAATTGTAATCAACATTAAATTAAGTGCAGTACAAAAAGTGAGAGGCTTTATTAAAATTTTACAGTTGATTATCGACTTATATCTCCTGTCACTAAAAGGACAAAAATACGACAAAGATAGAATATGCATAAAAATATAAATTTAAGAGAATACGCTAGACTATTAGTTAGCTATTACTATACAATTCTAGACCAATCCCTCGTCACTCGTAAACTCGAATTGAATTACCAACAAACCAAACCATTTGAGTTACAACAATGTATTTACCCGAACCCGATAGCTTAACTGTTTCTCGTAAAACTATAATGTGTAATTAATGTTCTGTTAACGTATTTTCTTTGTACCAATTAAACCGACATATCGGGATTGGTGTAAAATCCGATAGATCAATTACTTTTGTGTTGCATCATCTCTCAATTAACATCACGGTTTTGTGCTAGGTATATCGATTCATTCCAAAACATTGATATTCGAATCGAACGTACAGGAATCGATTCTCGATTAATCGTTTCGAAGGCAATTTTAACAATACACCGACTCTCTGTTCGTATAATATTTTGATGCTTGCAATTTAATGATTATCAAAAGACTGACTTTAAAAAACCTAATGTTAGGTTAGTACCTATAAGTAGAGAACGGTTCGGTTAGTTTGGGATGGATGAACGTTTGTGGTATAACCAATTTTAACACAGCGTAGTAAGAAAGCGAATAGGTATGAAAGATAGTATCGGTGTAAAGATGAGAAAGGGTATGCTCCGTTGGTTCGGGCATATAGAAAGAATGTCCGCAGAAAGAATGACAAAACTGATATACAATGTGAAAGGATGTAGGTACCGGGAAAGACTTAGACTATCTTACCATGACCAAATAGACCAGGTCTTATCTGAAGGACAAGTCAGGAGTCACATTGCAGTTTTAACAATAAATGTATTTTACATAACTTGAAAGATTCATATTTTCCATTACTACCTTTTTATAATTCAATCGTGAATCGATCCGAGTCGATGGTCGAGGGGAGTGATGTACTGTGACAGTAGTCATACTCGTGAACGGGTGCTGCTTGTGGGGACTGGTCTATCTGGAATCCTTTAGACACTTTTTATAAATAACATCATTAGTCTTATATCTCGGTCGTAAGGCATCACACTGGAACTATCTCGTAAACTATTTAGTTGCAACCTAAACATTGTATCCACACAATATGATTGAAAAAAAGAAAAGAAAAATGAGAAAGATAATTAAATAAAAAGACAAGCACGCTGAGTATTTTCGCCGGATTTTCTCAGTGTAGACCACATTTCGATTCGGTGGTAAATTAGTAGTTAGATTTAAAAAAACGTACATTGACTATTTGTTAGCGCAGGGTCGATACAAGATAAATTATTTGAGTTTAAGTGCGACTGTTTTAGAATCGATCAATTAAATCGATTCAATGCTTCAGATTAAACTATGAAATCGATGATTTGTCTCGAAAAAACGATTATCTGATTTTTAATCGACATGCCGACTTGGAGCAGTAGTTAAGACCTTAAGCCTATCCTACTGGATTTAATAGTCGAAGGCTCGATTCCCGCACGGGTAAATCTTTGCGTGACCCTTGAATGTTGGTGTCGGCCTATTTGTATGTGTGTTTTCATGTTTGTAAACGCACCCATACATTAATAATTCCTAGGGTTAGGCTACGTTTAAGAAAAATATCTCTCGTGACTTTTATACCCGAAGATCAGGAAGAGGTGTGAGTACGCACAAATTTCGGCGAGAGTTTTTTGTGCTAATTCGGCCTGTGGTGAGCCAGTCGAACTCAAAAGTGTGAGTTAGCGTTTGAACCCTTAGGTCTTGCGTCTGGAGTGTTCAGGTTTGAGGTTTAACTGCTTGGTGCTCGACATATTATAAGTACTTTGGCATTATTGCGAGGTCTAGGGTTCGAATTATTGATGAGACAATCGTTGTTCTTCTAAGAAAAATGTTCCGTAGAAATCCGGAATCTGGAATTGTACCAGTACTTTAGCAATAAGATCAACCCCTTTTGTGTTTGGACCCATATTGTCGGTAAAATGGGGGTGTATCTCTTTCATCTCTGTTTTGAGAATACTGGGTGACCCGGAATGGGATATAATGCCGAAAACTGCTAAATTTATATGTCAGTCCAAACAACTTGTGTTCCACAATTTTTTTTCTTTCTTTTTTATTTTGAAATATAATAATATCAGCCTATACTGTCCCATTGCTGGGCAGAGGCCTTCTCTCACAAATCGATTTGAGAGAGATTAGGTCATACTCCAGCACGCGGACCCGGTGTGGATTGGCAGAAGCAGGTTTGTGGCCACCTGCTGTTGGAACTTATCAAGCCGCCTTTAAGGCTTTCAACTCGGCTTAATGACATGACATTAAGTGGTAACCAAGACCAACGACTTAACATGCCTTCCAAAGCATGGAGACGCTCAAATATAAAAATGCCACAAACGGTCACCCACCTCAGGCCGACCGAGTCAAACGCTACTTAACCGTGGTGATCGATAAGAACACCAGAGTCGCACAGCGCTATGAGTGTCTGTATTTAAAACTTTAAAAAATCACAAAAGATATAAAAAGTTAAAGAAGGAAATACTATTCAACTGACGTTTATACGTCAAACATCAACAATTTTTAGCATAATACCTGATTTTTGGGTTATCCTATATTGGCGTGACGGTGTTATTTTCTTGGCTTACTTCCCATGTTATAACACTTGCCCTGAAGTTTATTGCTTATTTTAATGGAATTGGCAACGAACTCTAGTTTGCAATTGTCATAATAATATACTTTTAATAAATAAAACCATCACAAAATAGACCATGTTTTATCTCCGTCCGGCGAGTGCAGATGAGACAAACTATGAGAGCGGAGAAACCCAGAGTTCTTTAAAGAAAGCCCCGTTGGAACTCTGTCTCTGTACTTACCCCACAAGGGATCTGGCGTATATTATATTATATACATAGATAGATAACAGAATAACTTCTACTGGTGTGTTTCTACTTCAAATTTATGTGTGTGTGTGTGTGCGTGTTTTTGTGCGTGCGTGCGTGCGGCCTTTACAGCTCCACCGGCTAAAAGGACGAGCTTGCAACCACTACGATCGAAACAGAAGGGCAAGCTCAATGGAGTCTCAAGAGCCGGCCGGCGGCCAAGAGATTCTTCGACTTCGCCGGCGGGGTCGGTGTCTGATTCTGTGTGCGGTATCTATATCCGACAGAAGGGATGTAAGGTCATCGAAATAGTCGATGAGAACCTGCCGCGGACGGCGGTAGTGGCTGATAAGAGGGAAGTTAGATTCGTAGTCGGCGGTGGCTACGATTAACAGATTCCTATGATTGCGTTCGCGAAATATCGGGTTGTTGCCTTTTTAATAAAGGCGCGAGTAGGTCCAAGGCCGAGATCGGAATGAAGATCGACGTTCCGTGTGAAACACGGGGCTCCGACGGCTTTTCGGAGGAAACGGAATTGAACCGAAAAGCCGAGAGCAGCGGTGGCGCAGCAGGTGGCGTGCCCGAACTCCTTACAAGCGAATGTCATGATGGGCCGTACACATGTTTTGTAAAGTGTCAGCTTATTCTAAGGGACATTTTACTCCGCTTTCAGATCATCGGGTAAAGACGACCAAGTACAAAAGCTGCTCGGTTACGGACTTGCTCGTTGTGCGGTCCGAAGGTGACCCCTAGATATTTGACTCAGGGAATAGGCCGGTCGGACATGGACAGTTGACCGATATTAATTTTGGGGTGGTGCAGGGAGGGGCACGGGGAACCTCTGGAATACCTGCACCTCTGGAAAAGACCACCGCAACGCTCGTAACTGGGTTCACCTCGATACGCCACTACCTGAATCAGTCCCCTAGGGTATTGGCAGTCTAATTTAATAGAAAACCAGTCTACGACGAAACGAGGCAAAATTCCGGACTTCAGCCTGCAAATATGAATTTTTAGACAGAAAACCCAGATTTTCTGACATTTGAACCCACTATACGCCACCAATGAGGCAGAGTATATACAAGATGTTGAATTTTATTCTCGCGAATTTATGGAATACACAATAGAGTAATACATCATTCCACATTCCTTTAAATGCGCTATGTTTGTATTTAGCCTACATTTTCACAAATAATTTGCAGATGTTAGGAATAGTTCTTAGTTCTTAGTAGAAGTGAAGAATACAGTACGACGCGGTAGGTATCTAGATAGTATTGTATATTTCACTCGACTAAACCGCACGGGCGGCTGACCACACACTCGGCAACAACAAACAAACTTTTAAATTGATAAATATTTAAAAAGCAACTGTTAGTTACTTTATTATGCTTTTGGATTCAGAATTAGTCGTAGGCTATTCCTATAAATTACACAAAGATAAAAAAAAGAATAAAAATCAGAACATTTTTAATCACGTAAGCCAGTATATGGACCGACGACCTCAAAAAGGTCGCTGGGACAGACTGGATGCGGAAGGCGGAGGACCGTGTGCAATGGCGCGTGTTAGGAGAGGTCTATGTCCAGCAGTGGACTGCGATAGGCTGATTGATTGAAGCCAGTATATTATGTATGAATCGTCGGAATGTCATTCTTATGCCAAGAAAGGACAAAAAATGTAGTTTTTTTGTTGTTTTTACAATGCGCGTTATTATAGCGTAATTATACAAACGGCTAACAGCACATGTTTTAAAAAGTACTTCAGCAGCGCAAGTTCAAATAGCGCTCGTGCAAACGAGGGAATAAAATAAAAATGATATGTTTTTTCATCTACATTTTACTGTGGAGAACAGTTTGTTTACCGTCACGCCTATATGCCCCAAGCAGAGGTGGCAGAGGTGTACTGAGTACACCTACTTTTCACAGACAATGATAGGTCCCATGTAATAGGGGGCGAGCCTATTGCCATATATCGGGCACAATTACAGACCCAGACTCCGGACTCATACTAGGCAGTTTTTCGTTAGAAAAACTTCAATTGTCCGAACTAGAATTTGAACCCACCTCGTGATCACCAAGCGATACCCTTTGCCACTAGACCAACGAAGCAGTCTGTATATTGCAGAAAAAACTTATTGTAACTGAAAATTTTCTTGGAACGGATTGGAAAACTATGTTCTGGAATCGAAACCTTAAGATCGAATAGAAATTGTTCAATTTCTTCACAACATCTATTTTGTGGAGTCTCATTGTATAATCCTTCGTCGTCTGCGAAAATGTTTACAAACGTGTGAGATTGAATTCGCTTTGACCTCAGAGTATTGTAAACTTCTGTGTTTTGATATGCCGTTATTTTTTCAGTACCTCGCTATATTTTCTTTTTCTTTTTAATAACGATTTTTCTAGGAATAGTTTTGTTTAGTATGTGTATTTAAAAAAATATTTTTTATAGAATCAGAGTATTGTTTGTACAACTTCTTTTTGAAAACGTAGCCCCACCCTAGATTTTTTTCCTCTATCGAGGGTGCGTTTTACAAAAATGTCCGAAACAATGTGGTTCACACAAAGATTTTTCTTTTGCATGGATCAAACCCGCGACTATTAATTGATCCAGTAGACGGAACTGCTGAGAGCCGACCGGTATGATGTTTTGGATCTCTTGTTTTTGTATAAGATCCTAAATTATACGATTGACTGCCCATTGCTTATTAAGAAAATAAACTTTAAAGCGCCGGCCAGATATCCTCGTGCTCAAATTACGCTCCTTCACCCACCTCTTAAAAGAACAGTCGTAGGTGCTTATTTTCCCATCCCTCGCACGTGTAAGCTGGACAATCACTGTAGTGACCAAATCGACTTCTTTGATAACTCTTTTCTTCGCTTTAAACAAAATATAAAAAATAGTCTCCTCATGTTTCCATGATGAACACAAAGATTAGTAATCCTAGCTTTTGTGTTTGACTTAATTTATCATAAGTTTATATTTTTTCCGCATTTTGTTTTTTTTTATAATTTTCCACATTTTCTATTTTTCATATAACTACTCATAGTGCTTGTGGTGTTTGTTTATAATTGATTATGCATTTAAAATAAAACACTTAGAATGTCTATGTACTAAATATAAGATGTAATAGCTGTTAACAAACGTAAATAAATAAATAAAAAATTAACAGTCTAGACCTGCCTTCTCGTGGGGCAAATCCGGGCAACATGCCGGAACACGTCTGGGTCGGTTGACGGCATTCTGCTGGGAGGATGGTGACTAGCCACGGCAGTAGCCTTCCACCGGTGTAGATACTGCTCGTTTAGCACTGCCCAGGAATAACGTTAAGGAACCAAGAGTAGATCCTACGGATGCGAGTGGTTTCGACCCCTAAAAACATAATCATTAGATGATGATAATTATAATGTTATAAAGAAAAAATAAAGCTTAAAGAAGCCAATTGACGGACAATTTAGCGCAGTCGTTAAGAGCTTAAGCAGCTCCGTACTACTACTACTACTGTATCTAATAGTCGCGGATTCGATTCCCGCACGGAACAAAACTTTGTGTGATCCACAATTATTTATTCCGGTCTGGGTATTTGTGTAAGTGAATTTTCATGTTTGTAAGTGCACACACGACACAGGAATAAATCTACGTTTTAAATAAAAAGATAAAGAACGAAAAATTGCTCCAATACACGATAAAACCAGATCTCAATACAAATAAAATCAAATACACGGAATCCCAGTAGACAATAGCAACGATCGCAATATCGTTACCGTTAGATGTCGTAACGAGTAATGCTTATTGTGTTGTTATACAAACATTCTCATCTCTAAAACTTATTTTGTTTGGAACAATAGAAATTTTAACAATATATTAGGTTGTTACAGAAATGTCTGTTACCTGTCTATGTATTTATATCATCATGCTAGATTCCATTCTCGGTTGACAAATAATACAAAGTCCCCACAAGTTCTTTCCTTACATACCTTTCTGGCTTTCTCCGCTCTCATATTTCGTCTCATACACGCTCACCGGTTACGGAGAGTCTTGATTTGCTCTTCCGATAAGAAACGACTTATTTGGTGATGGTAAGATAGTCTAGGTCTTCCTCGGTACCAAAATCCTTCTACTTTTGCATAGTATATCTGTTTTGTCATTCTTTCTAACGAGTATCTTTCTATATGCCCAAACCATGCCATGCAGCCTTGTTAAGAAACTGTTACACCGTTGGATACGGGCCACTTCTTAAACTGAGAGGATGGTCCACCACGTTGGCCCAGTGCGGGTTGGTGAACTTTACACACCTTGGAGAAACTGAAACTTGCAGGTTTCCTCACGATGTTTTCCTTCACCGTTAAAGCAAGTGATAGTTAATATATAATACGCACATGCTTTCGAAAAGACAGAGGTGCGTGCCTGGGTTTGGACCCGAGACTTCTGACTTTGCAGTCCAATGGTCTAGCCACCAGGCTATCACTGCTTATCACTGATTTGTTATTAAATTACCGTATTTAGTACAGCATCTTAAGAAATAGTTTACACAGCCACTCCGATCTCCTTTATACCTACTTCCCTACTCACTGTCGTACATTTTCTCGTAGACGAGTTTATTGTCCATTTCTTTTAACTGTATAGGGTAGAACATAAAACTAAGATATTAGTACATAAGTGTTTAGACGCAAGATTTGTTTAAAAGGGAGCGTTAAAACATTTGGCTGGCACGACATGTATATTATTTTTATTTATGACGTCATATTTTTTTAAAACTGGCTAGTTTTGTGGCGTAAAGGTAAGCCCACACGGAGAGCGTTTGGAATGGAGCATTTATTAAGTATACTATGACGTTCGTTATTCCATAAGGTTGTAAAACACAATGAAACAATTAATATTTTAACAAACAATTTTTAGTACGATCGTTTGAGGGTACATCTAGTAAGCGGCGAGTCGCTGCCGGCCACGGGTAGTTAGTTAGCACTAATTTTGGCCGGTATCCTTTGAAATAGCCCAGTTTCTGGTCATCAAACCTCATTTAAATAGCCCAATTCAACAGACGCTAAAACTGTATTCCTTGCGCAAAAAAAATGTGTACGTGCTTTAAAAAATGTAGGGCCACGCGACTCAAGTAGATCATTATTTAAATCCAACAATATCCTAACTCTGGTTGGATTATCTATATTAGAAGTTAGCATCTTTGTAAAAAATATCCAACCCACTTCACCTTTGCGTATAATAATTCTATAATAGGAAACAGGGATCCCACTAGATTACTATTTCCAAAATTTAGAACATCTATCTACCAAAAGATTTTATATATTATGTGTATCAAAGTATTCAATAAAATACCAAAAAAAATAAGAGAAATGCCAGCGCTGCCTATGAAGAAAAAATTTAAGCAATGGCTTATAGACCACACCTTCTACACCCTTGATGAATTCTACTCAGTTAAGCAACATAAATAATTTTATTGGGACTATTATATTAATATAACAATATAATAATATGAATAGGAAAGAATAACTATAATATAGAAAAATATACGAAATTATTATGAATGAATGATATTATTTTAATTTAGAATATATATTGACATTATGACATATTTTTTATTTCCTATCACCTAGTAAATATTTAATATTTGCATACCTGCAAGGTGAAATGTGCTGAACTACGAGATAATGCAACACCTTATTGTAATACCATGTTTTAAGCAAATAAATTTCATTTCATTTCATGTTTTCTTTCCATAATTTACAATAGTCCTTGCACCTGCCGAGGTAAGTTCGCTGGTTATGTTCCTTCATTTTCAGCAGGTGACTTACATAACATTAATCTCTCGCAAAGGGCTTCTAGTTGTTGGACCCATGTCTCCATGCAAGCCTTTCAAAGGTCCGGGTAAAGCCCCTGAATCTCAGCGAAATACAAAAATTATAATACGATAAAACGTATTATAAAACCGTGGTTAACAGCAGGCCTTTTAAAATGTATAAAAAACCGTGATAACCTGCTCATAAAAACAAAAAAGGCTCCAGACAATCTTATCCTCAAAATTACATACACTTGCTATCGAAACTTTTGTAATGCGCTGCTTAAGAAATTAAAAAGAACTTACGAAAGAAATGAGCTTGAGAAATCTAAGAATAATCCGAAAGCATTATGCAAAACAATTAAGGAAATCACAAATACTAAAAAATCATGTGATAGTCGTATTGAGTTGTTGGGGATAAGTGATAATCCAAAGTCTTCCGTCAATGAGGTATGGTGCATACTTTAGTACTATAGGGAAAAAATTAGCAACTGCGTTCAATAGCCCAACCGCTTCTTCATCTATTCATGATGAACAAGAATCTCGTCCTACCACTAATAATATCCCAGATCCACCACTGAATTCCCTAGCTATTTTGGAGGTTGACGAGACAGAAGTAGAATCCCTTACTCTTCAGCTACGCGCTGACTGTGCCGTGGGTTGGGATGGTATTCCATCGACAGTCCTGAAGAAGTGTCGTCACTCACTCAGATTTACAACAGTTGCATACAACACGATGTGTTCCCAGACGCGCTAAAAAAGGCAATAGTTCACCCAATTCATAAAAGCGGAGACAGAAACTGTGTCAACAACTACATGCCCATATCAATACTATCTGCGCTTTCAAAAATTCTCGAGAAAATATTAAACAAACGTCTCAGAGCTTTCTTAAACAAACATCACGTAATAGCTGATAATCAGTACGGATTTAGGGCAGGGGTTGCGACTGAAGATGCAGTACTTGAATTAACTCAAACCATAGCTAGAAATTTAGATAGTAAAACAAAATGTCTGGGCATATTTCTTGATCTTACCAAGGCATTTGACACAGTTTCTGTTCCTGTGCTTACCTCCAAGTTGGAACAAGTTGGAGTTCGTGGTGTGGCACTGGAGATTTTTAAAGATTACTTAAAAAACCGTATCCAAAAGATAAAAATTGATACATACCTTAGTGATGAGGAACTTGTGACTTTCGGAATCCCACAAGGTAGCGTACTGGGCCCAACACTGTTCCAAATTTATGTTAATGACTTCTGCAGAATGAGTATACCTAACTGTAAAATATTTGCATATGCAGATGATACTGCGATAATAGTTAACAGATCCACTTGGGATATTGTGAAAGCTAGAGCTGAATTAGCCCTGACCAAAATCATGACATGGCTCTTCAGTAATATGTTAACGATAAACTTACAAAAAACCCTTTACGTTCCTTTCGCTATCCGCAACAACACTAAACCATCCGAACACTTCTCTTTAACAGCCCACTCATGCTTAAACTTATCACCACACTGCAGCTGCCCAGTACTTACAAGAGCAAGTACTGTGAAATACCTTGGTGTAGAAATCGATAATGGATTGAGATGGGACAAACATATTGATGCCCTCACAAGCAGAGTAATGCGCCTTATTTATATCTTCAAATCACTGAGAGAATTGGCTAGTTATAATACACTTAAAATGGTGTACTATGCCCTATGCCAATTCATTATCGGTTACAGCATCGTTGTCTGGGGCGGAGCCGCAAAAGTCAATTTTCTTAAAATAGAGAGAGCACAGAGAGCTATTTTGAAAGTTATGCCTAGAAAGTGACGGACGATTTAGCGCAGTGGTTAAGAGCTTGAGCGGCTCCGCCCACTGTGTCGAATAGTCGCGGGTTCGATTACCGCACGGGACAAATCTTTGTGTGATCCACAATTATTTGTTCCGGTCTGGGTATTTGTTTGTGAATTTTCATGTTTGTAAACGCACCCACGACACAGGAATAAATCTTAGAGTGGGGCTACGTTTAAAAAAAAAAAAAAAAGTCATACAGATATCCTACTACAAAACTGTATTCCGAATGTCAAGTACTAACCGTTCGTCAACTTTATGTGCTCCAAGCGATTCTCAGACACTCCAGCCTTCCCCTAGTCACTGGTCTTAATAAGCGATCAAAAATCCCGCCAGGTATATGTCACAGGACCACATTTGCCCAGCACCAATATTATATATTAAGTACCTTTATATATAAAAAAATACAGAATGAACTCAACGTACTAAATTTGAATAAATTTAATGTTAGAACCCAACTTACAAAATGACTGTTGCAACAAGACTATTCCAGTGGATGTGGACACCGCGCGGTTGGTCTACTTCAGTTACTTTCATAGTAGGTAGGGCAGCTGACATTGATGATGATGTATCTTACAAAAAAGGGCTATTAGGGCCATCTATAACTTAAGTAGTCGCGACTCTTTGAGAGAATTGTTTAAAGAAGCCAATATTATGACGGTCCCATGTCAGTATATTTATGAAAACATAATGTACACACGGAAAAATTTAGATCTATTTAATCAGCTAGGTGATAGGCATTGCTATAACACGCGACATAGAAATAAATTGTATTAACCGCAATTTCGTCTGTCTAAAATTCACACGTCTTTCATGGGGTACTGTGTTAGATTTTATAATAAAATTCCACTTGACGTCACTCAACTTAGTGAAAATAAATTCAAATCCTGTATTAAACGTACGCTCTGCAAGCGAGCTTACTATACTCTAGATGATTATTTAAAAGATAAAAATGCTTGGATAGGTGTTGTTCCAGCTCCACCAGAATGTGGATAACATGTTCAGCTATTATTATTTATTATTCCCTCTCTTCCTTCTAGTAGTTAAATAAAATTTATCATTTTTCTTCCTCATTTCTTTATCTGTAAATGAGAGAACCATGTAGCCATTCACATGAATAGTTTAACTTGGTTAATTTAATTTAGACTCACCTGATACTACATTGTACAACAAAATGTAGATGGAAAAATTGTAAAAATACTATTTTAAACGAGTAACCGTGGAGTTTCTTGCCCTTCTTCTCCACAGGAATGACATTCCGAAGTGGTGGTAGAGTCTTTGTTACTATTTTGACGATTCATAAATACTGTAATGGTTTACATAAATAAAAAATATTCTGATTCTGATTCCAGCATAGAGAATCTTCTCACATACGTTACTTAAAATAAGACATCGAATTATACATAATTTATCACCGCACTATATAAACTTATTACTCATAAATTAACTCGCACACACACACTCACAAACACACACATACACACACACACACACACGCGCAAATGCATGTCAAACCTTTTTGTAAATGTATCCATAGTTACTAATAACCGCGCACTATTGTGCGATAGATATTTCACATTGTAAATTAATCTAGTTTAAATCACAACATTTGGTGCCATTATAAAGCCAAAAACTGCCCCTTAAGATACAGGGGAAACCTTGTTTAAGAGGTAGGGTTCACATGTTTTGTATACAGATTTAACTTGTACAACCTAGTTACTGATTATTATCCTTGTTATCATCTATCAATCTGTAATTTCTTATGCGCAAATAAACAAATTTAATTTAATTTAATTTAATTTAATTTAATCGTTCGTGTTCGTCACCGAATGTTCACAACGCACGGCGCACGAGGGATCTCGGTGTAGAACAAACCTAAAAAAGAGCTTATTAAAGTTTCATCAGCTAATTAATAAAGCTATTTAAATAAGCTGCGAACGAACACTGAACAGATGCTGTTATGGTCGAATGTAAACAGTCTGATAATATAATCTAGTTTGAATATACTGCAAAAGATTACTCTTGATTATGGAATATTCGCTTGCTAAATATAATAACGACTCAGCGACTCAACTCAAAAATCTGACATGTAGTTGTAGGACTCACTCTTTTGAGGTATTTACGTTACCAGATGTCGCAATTTATTATCTTGACAAAAACAACACTGTAAGGCCTCGGACACGAAGTCAGCGGGAGCGGGTCGGCGGCGGCGGCGGCGCGGGGAGCGGCGCGTTTTAATGCATACATATGCATATTTATATGGAACTGGCCTCGAAGGTAGCGGCGCGGGGAGCGGGCGGCAAGCGGCGTACGAGCGGTGCATACCAATCTAGCGCTGCCCGCGCGTCTGCATTGACGAACTGTTGAGTGGTAGTATAATTTTTTTGCTTTTTAACGACCGAAGTTTCAAAATGCCCGCCGACGTGTTGGAGAAAATTAATACAATGATTTTTATAGAATTTGATTTGATAGATTTGCTTCCTCGCCCGGTTGTAGGAATTTACATCTTCTTTTGCCCACAATAAATCAAACTTTAGGAAGGAATTAGTATCAAAAAGATGCTGTCGTCGCTGCTTAGACATTTCGTTCGCGAACAAAGATACTAATTTCTCGTAACACAGCACTACAACACCGCTCCTCGCGCCGCCGCCGCCGCCGCCGCCCCGCTTCCGCTGACTTCGTGACCGAGGCCTAACACCAATTTTTGCCAAGCAGGGGTGGTAGAGCTGTACTGTGTACATCCACTTTTTACCGACGATGTTAGGTTAGGTCCCATGTAATAGGGTGCGAGCCTATTGCCATATACCGGGTACAATTATAGACTCGAAAAATAAATGTTACAAAAGATCACCCATCTCTAACTGATCGTGCCGAACGCTGCTTATCCTTGGTAAATCGCTGGAAACACCTGAGTAATACAAAGCTACGATCACCTAAACCAAATGAATACGCGTTTATTTATACTGTAGTATTAAGCCGTTGGTCCCGGTTACCACTTAAAGTGGTAGTCGTTAAGCCGAGTTGGAAGCCTTACAGGCGGCTTGATAAGTTCCAACAGCAGGCCATAACCTGCCTCCACTAATCCGCACTGGGTCCGCGTGGTGGAGTATGACCTAATCTCTCTCACCTCGATTTGTGAGAGAAGGCCAGCAGTGGGCAGTATAGGCTGATATTACGCCATTAGGCCGATAAGATCACCTAAACCAAATGAATACGTGTTCATTTATACTGTAGTATTCTCAAACAGGAAAAATCGTACTTTGTGTACTAATTAATTCAACATTTCGTTTTTACAAATCTTTTACACTAAACCAAAACCAATTATTTATCTATCTATCTATCTATAACCTCACGCCAGATCCCTTGCGGGGTAGGCAGAGAGTACAGAGTTCCAACAGGTTATTTCCTTACATACCTCTCTGGCTTCCTCGACTCTCATAGTTTGTCTCATACACGCTCGCCGGTTACGGAGACTCTTGACTTTTCCATCATATAAGACTCGGTTTATTTGGTCGTGGTAAGATAGTCTAGGTCTTCCCCGGTACCTGCATCCTTCCACTTTCACATTGTATATCTGTTTTGTCATTCTTTCCTCTGGCATTCTTTCTATATGCCCGAACCAACGGAGCATGCCCTTTCTCATCTTTACACCGATACTATCTTTCATACCTACTCGCTGTCTTACTATGCTGTTGCTAATGCGGTCGGTCACCTTCACTCCGCACATCTTCCGCAGAGCTCGCATTTCTACCGCATTTATCCTACTTTCATTCTCCTTCTTACATACCCAGCTCTCGCTACCATATAACAGCGTTGGGACAAGAACTCCGTTATGTATGGCCAGCTGCGCCTTATGGCTTAAGTGCCGGCTCCCGAGTAGCTTTCCCATCGCACCATTCACTCTGTTCCCTGCACTCACTCTTCTCTCTATGTCAGCGGTGTATTTCCCATCCTTACTGAAGGCGCATCCAAGATATACAAACTCATTCACTTGCTCCAGCACATCGTTACCAACCACAATCCTTACATTCGTTCTGGTTTCTTCCCTTTCAAAAACCATAATCTTGGTTTTCTTCACATTCAAGTGTAAGCCATTGATCATGCAGTCGTCTTTCATAACTGTGACTAGTGTTTGCAGATCAGTGGCTGTTGGCGCTATTAAAACCGCGTCATCTGCATAAAGTAGATGGTTTACCACTAAGTCACCCATTTGTACACCTTCATTCATCGCTTTCAGTCTTTGGAGACTTTTGTAAACAGTCTAGCGGACAACACGCAACCCTGCTTGACGCCGATTTTAACGTCAAACCAGGGTGACCTGTTACCACCCACCTGTACGCATGCCTTGCAGTCCACATAAGTGGACTGGACGGCTCGCAACAGAGTGCCATCTACACCATACTCTGGCAAAATGTCCCAAAGTCTCTTTCGCACAACTCTGTCAAATGCCTTCTCCAGATGGCTGCCAAACTAATGGTTCTGTAATTGGCGCAGTCATATTGTGAACCCTTGCCTTTATACAAGGGTACTATGACTGCGCGGCGCCAATCTGTAGGGACTCTACCGGTCCTCCAGCAAAGGTTTGCAAGGGCCCGGAAAGCATCCCGGACGCAAGTTCCACCATATTTGATCATCTCGGCAGATATCATGTCTACTCCCGCAGCTTTACCGTTTTTCATACTTTCTATCGCCCATTCAACTTCTTCCATAGTGATGTCCTCCGTTGATTCTGGTGCCGCAATCTCGCCTTTAGGCACGTCTGCGGCATCAGCATCCGGGTCATCTCCATACATTTCTCCAAAATATTCACTCCACCGGTTTAGCACAGCTTGTGTGTCTGCAAGAATGTCACCATCTTTAGATTTTATCCTTTCCATTCTGGAGCCTGACGAATCACCTCGAGCCTTTCTCACCTTGCTCCAAAAGAGTTTGGTGTTGTTCTCGAAGTTCTTCGCCAGCCTCTCCTCTTCAATCATACTGGCTCTTTCACGCTTTTCTTTCACTAAAGTTTTAGTGGCATTCTTGCATTGCCGGTATATTCTTTCCTCATCTCTGTCATACTGGCATTCAGGTTCAAAGAAGATACATAGTCCTGCCACGCTTTCTCCTTACTTTCTACGGAGCTTTGCAACTCCGCATCCCACCATGCATCACCTTTTGCTGAAATATGCTTTGAGCAACCACATACTTCTTTCGCGGATTCCACCAAACTCTCTTTCAGGCTATTCCAGCATTCATCTACATTTGAGTCCGAAGAGCCTGCTGTCAAAAGCTTGTCCCGGACTCTGTCTTTATACATTCTCCTCACGCTCTCATCTTGCAACTTTTCAACCTTTAATCTTTCAAGGTCTCCGAAGGGGATACGCTCTCGCCAGTGCCTCCACTTCCTGAACAGACCACTAAACCGCGCAACTACGAGATAGTGGTCTGATTCCAGAGTGGGGCCTCTATACGCACGCGTATCTTGTAGTTTGCTTCGGAGACGGTTATCAACCAGGATCAGATCTATCATGCTTTTTTGTTCATTCCTTCTCCACGTATACATATGTATGTCCTTGTGCTGGAATATTGTATTAGACACAAGGAGACCCCTTTCCAAACAAACATCTACAATGAGCTTACCTGCATCGTTTACTCTCTTATCACCATAAGGACCCAGAGCAGCGTCGCAAGTTTGCCGCCTGGTTCCTACCCATCCGTTCAGATCGCCACACAGAATCACCTTTTCGTTAGCCTCAGCCAAATCCAGAACTTCCCTGACATTATCCCAAAACTTCTCAAGGTCCTGGGGTGTCGACGAGCTTACGGGAGCATACGCTGCGACCAAAAATACTCTAGTGACACCCAGTTTCATCACCCATTTCCAATTATTTATAGAACTATTTATGTATCTACTAGCTTTTCCTCGCTAAGTTCTCATTCACTATGACCACAGAAATCGTAATACCCAGTTTATACACTACTGCCGCCACTTCCCTTCTAGAACAATGACCAGTACCGTGGAAGCGTCGACTGTTCACATACTCCCTTCGCAGTTCAAGGTTTTTTGTTGTAGTTTCTCGACCAAATGTACTATGTCCTTCAGTTGAATACATAGAATAACGTTTTAACCGTTTCTAAATTAATTCAACTCCCCGATGAACTTGATGACAACGATGATAATGAAAGGACATTGTCAAAAATTCCTCCAGAACCAATAAAAATTTCACCCCTGCCATCATTATTTATCTTTTTTACTAAAATAATGGCCAATATTCGTATCTAACGAACAATTTGCAATCTAAAACAAATATTTCAAAGTATTGTAATTACTTATATTGAAGTCGCCGGCATATTTACTGCATGTCAACACACAATATATCCTCATATGTATTAATATATACTAGTGGTCGCCCATTGGTCGATATTCGACCGACTCTTTCATCGTTTGCTGGTTATGTTTGACATTCAGTAAGACTATAGACAAATAATATTAAAGACAAACATCAATTTGACGTGTATTGTGTCAAATACATGGTAGTGTGTGTAATATTTTTTTCATTGATTTAATGTATGTTTCAGGCATACTTAAAAAAAAAATATTAGCATTCCGCACTCCTTCTCTATATAAACTATAAGTGTGGGAAATTTCATACTCGTCCGTCCGCGCAATTTTCGTAAAAAGGTGAACAAAGTTTTTGCTTCACGTATTATATATAGATGAATACTTTTGTGCAATATTGCGCTAGTATTTTTAATAGTAAATGCCTTCAGAGAATTTATGGGTGATTTGAAATCATACAAATATTTTTTCATTGCTGTTGGTTCTGGAGAAACTCATGTATGGGCGCAGAACAATGACCTTTATGAAGTGTGAGGTACCTAAATAATAAAGCGATTACATACCAATTGTCACGCACTACAAGCATCGCTCTGAGTTTTTACAAATATAATGATATTTGCAAAAACTCCCGACATCAGATTTTTTTACCGATATGATATTGTTTTTATAGAAATAACCCCAAGTAAATTTTTATACTACCTTTCCCATGGTTTTTCTGATACACCACCTTAACCTCTATAACCTCACGCCAGATCCCTTGCGGGGTAGGCAGAGAGTACAGAGTTCCAACAGGTTCTTTCTTTCTTTCTATATGTATTTTATATATATATATATATATATATATATATATATATATATATATATATATCTATATATATATATATATATATATATATATATATATATATATATATATATATCTATCTATATATATATATATATATATAAAAACACCGTCACGCCTATATTCCCCAGCGGGGGTGGCAGAGGTGTACTGAGTACACCCACGTTTCGCCGACGATGTTAGGTCCCATGTAATAGGGGGCGAGCCTATTGCCATATACCGGGCACAATTCCAGACTCCGGACTGATATTGGGAATTTTTCGTTAGAAAAACTACATATGTCCGACCTAGGATTTGAAGCCAGGACCTCGTGATCACAAAGCGATGCGCTTTGCCACCAGACCAACGAGGCAGTCAATATTTTATATATTTTTTTTACATTTTTAACTTCAAGTTTTTTTTTTCCAAAATTGTTTTTCCCCTTAATTACAAAAACATTTTTTAAGGTACGGCCAAACCAACGCGTTCAACGGCGGCCGCGGGGCCGCCACGCCACGTTTAAAAAAAAAAAATAATTGTGGAACAGACCGATTTATCCCGTGCAGTTAGCGTTAGGTTTTTCTTTCGCTCTATTTTTGTAACTATTTATCAAAAACTAATCTTAACTTCAACCTAAAAAAATAATAATTGTGGAACAGACCGATTTATCCCGTGCAGTTAGCGTTAGGTTTTTCTTTCGCTCTATTTTTGTAACTATTTATCAAAAACGAATCTTTACTTCAACCTAAAAAAATAATAATTGTGGAACAGGCCGATTTATCCCGTGCAGTTAGCGTTAGGTTTTTCTTTCGCTCTATTTTTGTAACTATTTATCAAAAACGAATCTTTACTTCAACCTAAAAAAATAATAATTGTGGAACAGGCCGATTTATCCCGTGCAGTTAGCGTTAGGTTTTTCTTTCGCTCTATTTTTGTAACTATTTATCAAAAACTAAGCTTTACTTCAACCTAAAAAAATAATAATTGTGGAACAGACCGATTTATCCCATGCAGTTAGCGTTAGGTTTTTCTTTCGCTCTATTTTTGTAACTATTTATCAAAAACTAATCTTTACTTCAACCTAAAAAAATAATAATTGTGGAACAGACCGATTTATCCCGTGCAGTTAGCGTTAGGTTTTTCTTTCGCTCTATTTTTGTAACTATTTATCAAAAACGAATCTTTACTTCAACCTAAAAAAATAATAATTGTGGAACAGGCCGATTTATCCCGTGCAGTTAGCGTTAGGTTTTTCTTTCGCTCTATTTTTGTAACTATTTATCAAAAACTAAGCTTTACTTCAACCTAAAAAAATAATAATTGTGGAACAGACCGATTTATCCCGTGCAGTTAGCGTTAGGTTTTTCTTTCCCTCTATTTTTTAACTATTTATCAAAAACTAATCTTTACTTTAAGCTAAAAACTATATAATTTTAAATTAATATTATTGTAACCTATACAATAAGTGTTTCGAATGTAAAGATATCGTAATAACAATTTATGAGACTTTTAGTATTAATTTTAATATAAAGTAACATCTGGCTTAGTAATAATTAAATGCAGTACTGTAACACATTTTATGGTTATGAATTTAGTTCAAAGGTTAAAACCAAATTAAAACAAACTCGGCTCTCCGAGTGGGTGTCTAACAAAAGATATTTTAAAACGAAAGCCTTCATACCTTTATACCCCGAGTGGGGGTGGCAGAAGTGTAATTTGTCCACCCACAAATTGCAGCTGTTAGTTCCCAATGTATTGAAAAGCGAGTCTATTGTAATTATACTCAGCGATTTTTGACACCGGACTGCGAGTGAGAATTTTGCGATGGAAAACCCACTTTGCCCAACCTAGGATTTGAACCCAAGACCTCGTGTTCATCATCCGCACTATATGACGCTAGACCAAAGAGACATTCTCTCAATCGAGAAAGCGACTTTAAATAACAATATACTCAAGAAAGAACCTGTTGGAACTCTGCTCGGTATTCTCTGCTAACCTGCTAGGGATCTGGCGTGATGATATAGATAGATTGAATATACTCATCCTACTGTATAAATTTGTCTGGATTAGTACGGACACAATATCTTCATTATTCGATCAATATACACAAAATAGAGACGCTCGTAGCGCTGGGCGAAAGGTGCTCGTAGCGCTGTGCGACCGCGGTGTTCTTACCAATTACCAAGGTTAAGCAGCTTTCGACTCGGTTGGCCCGAGATAGGTGACCGTTTGTGGCATTTTCATATTCGAGCGTATCCGTGCTTTGGAAGGCACGTTAAGCCTTTGGTCCCGGTTACCACTTAATGTGGTAGTCGTTAAGCCGAGTTGGAAGCCTTAAAAGCGGCTTGATATGTTCCAACAGCAGGTGGTCACAAACCTGCCTCCACCAATCCGCACTGGGTCCGCGTGGTGACGTATGACCTAATCTCTCTCACCTCGATTTGTCAGAGAAGGCCTTTGCCCAGCAGTGGGAAGTATAGGCTGATATTATTACCCAAAATATATCAAGTGGCTACCAATCCTCCTTCGCCGACATGCTCATATATTATCTCTTCTTTACAGTTTTCTGTTCAATCCGACAACTCCCTCTTACCTCAAAAGAAAATTTGAATTCCTTTATGAAACACATCCAAGGTTGCGGAGGTCATCGGAGAATCTGAATCTGAAAACACCAATGCATTCTACAAACTTTTTCGATAAATCTTTTACTAATTAAGCCGCTTGTTCGTGAAATGCATTGCCTGTGACAGCCCGATGCGCACAATCGTTAGCATCTATTAAAAGAATCGTTCACAATCACTTTCTTTACTTATAAACTTTCTTAGCAAAGCTACTCTTAAACTAAGACTTATTTCTTGTTGTTGTTCTTGTCGTGCTTCTTATGTATATGGTATTATCGAAGTTTATAGTGTACACCACCAACTGCCTTCTATTACTGTTAATATTGCTTCTTCCATTGTATTGGTTGTCTCGAAGAAATTGCTTTTAGCAATAAGACCGCCAATTGTACATATTTGTCTGTAATAAGCTGTGTATTAATAGTAATTTCATTAGTGTACAATAAAGAGTACTCTATCTATCTATCTCTGTAGTATTTATAAATTATATTATACTTAATTATAATAATATTATCAGCCTATACTGCCCACTGCTGGACAAATGCCTTCTCTCACAAATCGAAGTGAGATTGATTAGGTCATACTCTACCACGCGAACCCAGTGCGGATTGATGGAGGCAGGTTTGTGGCCACCTGCTGTTGGAACTTATCAAGCCGCCTTTAAGACTTCGAACTTGGCTTAATGACTACCACATTATGTGGTAGCCAGGACCAACGGCTTAACGTGCCTTCCTTAACGTGCGTGCCTTAACGTGGCTTAACGTAGCGCTGTGCGACCGCGGTGTTCTTACCGATCACCAAGGTTAAGCAGCGTTCGACTCGGTCGGCCTGAGATGGGTGACCGTTTGTGGCATTTTCATATTCGATTGTCTCCGTGCTTCGGAAGGCAACTTAAGCCGTTGGTCCCGGTTACCACTTCATGTGGTAGTCGTTAAGCCGCGTTGGAAACCTTATAAAGGCGGCTTGATAAGTTCCAACAGCAGGTGGCCACAAACCTGCCTCCACCAATCCGCACTGGGTCCGTGTGGTGGAGTATGACCTAATCTCTCTCACCTCGATTTGTGAGAGAAGGCCTTTGCCCAGCAGTGGGTAAGTATAGGCTGATATTATTATACTGCCCGCTGGTTGGTTGGACGGATGGTTACAACGCAAAGCGAGTTGTTGTGGGGATTTTTTAGGAAGATCTTTATCCTGCAGTGGACGTCCTTCCATTGAAGACAGATAGATACCGTAACCTTTGTTATTATCTTCATAAAGATATTCTAGTACATTCAACTCAAAATCCACCAGACTGACTGCAATCTCATCCAAAATAACAATCGAAAAATAACTAATGAAACGTTTAACAATAAAAAAGAAACAAATATACGACGAGTGATATCATCATCGGTTATTACGTTCAGAGAAACAACTTAAGCTGTGATCTCTCTGTGACTGGAATAAAAATATTCAGGGCGTTGATTCGTATTCTTGCAATATTTACAAACGTACACTATTAATACTAATAACAAATACATAAAAAGCAAGATCACATATATAGTTGGTTATTTAATTTAAAAATTAAACAAATAAATATATTTTGTGTGTTCTTGTCCACTTAGGTGATGCCGGAGCGGTCAGGCTGAGCTAAGCATACAATACTAGTTTTATACCTACGGCGTGGTAAATTATTCTTTACTTCAACAATGAGTTATTCTGATTACTGTTTTATGATAAAAAGTAACAATATGGGCTGAAAACAAACAGTCTGCTTTAGTAGTACCTAAAAATAAGTAATCCATCATAATTATATGTAAATAAATGCCGAATAACGTGCGAAGTAATTTATTAGGCGCTGTACACACAAAACAGTACGTCGAATACAAGTACACACAAGCACTAAACACACACAAGGACTAGTCTTGTAAATACCCAAATACTGCTTCCAAGTCGCTGAGTCTACCCCCAATAAGGGGTTCACGAGATATCGGGGTGTATTGAAGTTGTAACAATATATTTATTAGTTGGAATGGAACCCTACGTAGGTTCTGACTTGAAGCGATGTTTTTTCCTTCTATTTAGAATCACTATTATATATTACACGCAAAACGCCAAGCAAAACTACGATTATAACTAACACATAAAAATATCTGTTTTATGTGTTGTTTTATTATATACTAGCTGTACCCGCGATTTCGTCCGCGTAATTTTCAGGCATGTTTAGGCATTTTGTAGACGATGTAACTTTTCATTTAAGCAATACAATTAAAGCAGAATAAAGGCAGTCGAAATGCGGGATTATGTGTGTGTATGTGTGAGTGTGAATGATCTACGTTGTTAGTCGCGGGGGCTTTACACTTTCACCGGACAAGAGGGCGAGCGTGCAACCACTACGCTCGAGCTAGACGGACAAAGGGGCAACTGGCTCAAGGGCGCCTCAAGGAGCAACGGCCTCGGCTTGGGCAGTCGCTTTGGGGAAGGGCATATACTAGGAGTAACGAGCTCTGCAGATGTGCGGACTCAAACTGACCGACCGCGCTTGCAACAGCGTAGTGAAACAGCGTGTAGTAATGAAATAAAGTAATAGTGTAATTGGAATTGGCTTCTACCCACATCTCCATCTCTCTATCTATATCATCACACCAGATCCCTTACGGGGTAGGCAGATAGTACAGAGTTCCAAGAGGCTCTTTCCTAACATACCTCTCTGGCTTCCTCTACTCTCATAGTTCGTCTCATAGACGCTCGCCAGTACCGGTCCCGACGGTCTGTACCCACATCAATAGTATAATACCCCTGGGTTATTATTTGTTAAAAATATTTCATGTAGAGACAATACTTCGTTACAGTTTTATTATATGTATAGATGATATTTTACTTTTCCCTACAAATCGTTTGATTTAAAAAAAACGTAATCATTAATAATTATGTTATACAAATACATATGAAATATCTTCGTGCTAAGTTTCACTGACATCTGAAGAGTCGTTTTGGAACAATGAATGATCTATCAAAATCTACTTTTTACATGACCAAATAGACCTAGTCTTATCTAAAGGACAAGTCATGAGTCTCCGTAAATGACGAACGTGTATGAGGCGCACTATCAGTGCGGAGGAAGCCAGAGAGGTAAGGAAAGAACCTGTTGAAACTCTATACTCTCTGTACCCTATACCCCGCAAGGGATCGGCGTGATAATATAGATAGATAGATAGACTTACTAATATTCCCTGCAATCCCTTTGATTTTTAAAAACAAGTATTTACTGCATTGTCTTTTATATGAAATATCTTCGTGCTAAGTTTTACTGAAATCTGAAGAGAACTTATGCAACAATTAATGATTTATTAAAATCACCTTTTTTCCTTCCTCAGAAACTGTTTAATTTTTCGGAAAAATAAGAATACAGAGTTGTGATCTTTTGTACCGAATATAATTACACAAATTTTAATTTGAAGCCATCAAACAGGTTTGGAGTAAAATGTATTTTTAGAAATTTAATGTTTCGCTTATTTTCGTCTATCCTGGAAATATCTTTTAATTTTCCGGGATATATACAATTTACAGACACGACTTTGTTACAGTTTAGTTTTATTACATGTATAGATAGATAGAGTCAAGTCAAGAGTCTCTGTAACCGGCGAGCGTGTATGAGACGAACTATGAGAGTCGAGAAAGCCAGAGAGGTATGTAAGGAAAGAACCTGTTGGAACTCTGTACTCTCTGCCTACCCCGCAAGGGATCTGGCGTGAGGTTATAGATAGATAGATAGATAGATACGCATTTAAAAAGATTCCCAACCTTTTCTAAATAAGACTTAGGTCTACCTTTCAACACTTCGTGCTTTTTTCCTTTAATAAAATCGCTCTGACATACCCCAAAAGCATCAAAAACTAACTATTGAAACACAGCTTAAAAACGGAAAAATGAAAAAATTGTACTAATTGCAGAAAACGAACAAGTATTCAGACTGGAAAATAATTTGACGGGCGTTCAGAGAAGTTCTGGAACTATTTAAAGCGTGTGCCAACATCGGGCGGGCGCACTGTAGAGTTGGGTTTTACGAATCGAGCGGCGAATTCTTTATTAATTAATGTACGGTTGAAGTATCAAATAGTTTATACCACAATAAGTTATTTTTAATTTGCGTAAACTTAAGCGTGGATTTTTGAGATGGGCCTTTAAGGACAGCTACCTTAACCATTGTAGATACAGGAAAATGGTCTTAGGAGACTGTCTTTAACTTTTTCCGACATTTTGAGCTGCATTTACGGATTTTGAAAAATATGTATAGTCAGCAAGAAAATGGGATATTTACACAAAACCTTTTTTGTTGCCAATCGATCCTGTTTCTTGTAAGGATAAAAAACTTCTATTGGACCATATGAGGCTGGAGTACTAGAAAAGTCTAAATTCGCAAAAAAACTTTTTTCATGCATTTTGTAGGAGATCACCGTGGCAAGTTTTACAAATTTTTTTTTTGATGCAATTCGATCTTGTTTTTTATAAGGATCAAAAACTTCTATTACACCAAGTGAGGGAGTACTAGAAAAGTCAGAAATCACAAAAAATCGATTACTTACAAAATGGGATAGTATTTGCGACTTTTAACTTTACTAGTTTGACACTTTTTCTGATCTAAAATTCCAACTTAGGACTTCGTGATTGACATTATGCGTCACTAGACCAGCAATAGCATAAATAGTAGTAAAAATACAACTTAAAATCTGAATAATGAGGAAAAACCTGCTTTTTTTGTTGTTTGACTGTCCCGATGGTCTAGTGGCAAAGCGCATCTCTTGGTGATCACGAGGTCCTGGGTTCAAATACTAGATCGGACAAAATAAGTTTTCCTAACGAAAAACTTCCCAGTATATGTCCGAAGTCTGTAATTGTGCCCGTGATATGCCAATAGGCTCGCCCCATATTACATGAAACCTAACATTGCGGCGAAAAGTGGGTGTACTCAGTACACCTCTGCCACCCCCACGCCTATTATTCATAATGAGAAGAAAAATACTAATTGCAAAATACTAGCAAGTATTTAGACTGGAAAATATTTTACCAGATATTCAGAAAACTTGTGAAACTATTTAAAGCATGTGCCAACATCGAGCGGGCGCACCCTAGAGTTGGGGTTTACGAATCGAGCGGTAAATTCCTTATTAATTAACGAACGGTTGAAATATCAAATATTTTTATGCCGTAATAAGTTACTTTTAATGAGTGTGTTTAACTCCTTGAGTGTTGGGCCTAAAGATGGTTATAAAGGTCGTTTATGTTGTAATTTTGGCAAAGCAAGATCGGTGCCGCGAACCCGCTGCTTGACATTAATTATTTTAAAGTTACTATAAAATCGGTGACAGTGAATAGTAATTATAACGACGTTATTTGCAATACTGTGAAATTCCAATTAAATTATGCCTACGGGACAGTGAATACATTGTTTTGTGCTACTGATGTACTGATATAATACTGATGAAACGAAATCTCTTTATGTTCATATATATATATTTATATATATATAGAACCCAGACCTTGTCGATCGCATCCCAAACTATTCGCAATTAGACCAACGAGGCAGTACATTCAAAGTTCTTTATAATTAACGATCGGTTGAAATATCAAATATTCTTACACCGCAGCAAGTAACTTTTAATTAGCGTGGTTAAGTTGTTTCAAATAACTTCAATGTCTATGGGTTAAGTTCGTTTTTATAAGCTTTTATTTAACTTGCAATGTTCGTTTGTCTGTCTGTCTGTCTTTCCGGTTCAAATGTTGTGATTCATTTTTCAAGCACTTGCAGGTATCCGAATGAGCTAAAAATATGTCATACGTATGTAAAGCAGATAACGATGCAATAATATGGTACCATAGAGCTGATCTGGTGATGGAGTCGGAAGGTAGCCATAGAAACATATCAACTATACAACATAACCCCCTCGTGTTTAGGCTTGTGAGATTGGTATAGTGCTTTACAACCAGATAGTGTTCAGGGTCTGATGATGAAACCGAAAGATGGCTAATGGAACCACCCGAGTACTCAATATAACCCCACCGTGTTTCGGCTCTTTAGATTTGTCATAATGAGCACTTTACGATTTGCCACTACTTAGCACAATCGATGATAACTTCGGGTGTACAGGGACGTCGGCTGTGGACACCGCGGGGTGGCCTGCTGAGCGGAAGACCATACGGTGGCGTCGCATTATTGTGGCGTAAGAGTACGTTCGAGTCAGTGTTGCCGATAGAGTGTAATAATGTGCGAGTGTGTGCGGTCAACATAACTGTAAGATCTGTAGTGATTTTCAGCGTCTACGTGCCCACGAACTCTAATGACAATCTTCCGGAGTTCACAGCTTGTCTAAGTACTATTCGCTCAATAATTGAAATAGAGGAGAATAAGGGGGTCGAAGCTTTTTATATTATAGGAGACTATAATGCACATTCGAACGAGATGTTTTATAATGAAATGATAAGCTTTTCCAGCGTAACCGGTCCGATGCCACCTGCATCCAACGACTTCCTGCGATTTTCACAAGATCGTCGGTCCATCTGGCAGGCGGTCGTCCCACGCTGCGCTTGCCAATACGTGGTCTCCACTCTAGAATCTTTCTGCCCCAACGCCCGTCCGATCTACGCGCTATGTGGCCCGCCCATTGCCACTTCAGCTTGCTAATCTTAACGGCTATGTCGGTGACCTTGGTTCTTCTACGAATCTCCTCATTCCTGATTCGATCGCGTAGAGAAACGCCGAGCATAGCTCTCTCCATAGCTCGCTGAGCAACTCTGAGCTTTTTTATGAGACCTATTGTAAGAGACCACGTCTCTGATCCATATATCATCACTGGTAACACACATTGACTAAAAACTTCGGACCGGTTACGCTGGAAAGCGATTGGGGAGGCCTATGTTCAGCAGTGGACAAGTATAGGCTGAGATGATGACGATGATGATGATGAAGCTTTTGTCTGCATCAAAGTTGGTTCTGTATATGTATGTGTGACAATAATACCTACACTTTTACAAGTGAATCTCATGACTGTAACAGATGGTTGGACCACTGCATAGTCACTGAGTCTGTTGTAAGTGTAACAGTACTCTATGACTTGTATAGGTCTGACCATTTTCCGATTACGGTCGAATATGATTTACATAAAATTAAGCCTAAATTTGTAGATAAAGTAAATAACAATAAACCTGTAAATCGTATTATATGGGGCGAGACGTGACCAAAGCAGTTTAACGAGTACTACGACCTCTGACACTCTGGACTAAGACTGATAGATGTTCCTTGTGACCTGCGTGGTTGCTGTGATAGGTTGTGTGATCACAAAGAACATCGCTCAGTTCTTGATGAAATGTATTTAAATACCGTAAATACACTTGCTCTGTCCACCATACACCTATAGGACACAGTGTCGGAGGAAGGGTGTCTATATCACAGGGTGGAATAAATATGTCGCCAGCGCACACCGCGAGGCGCGGCTTAAATTCCAAGTGTTGACTATGACCGGTCGTCCGGCCAGTAGTCGTGTATTTAATGATATGGCGGAGGCGAGGAGACATTTCAAGGCGAAACTCAAGTAGTGCCAAAACAGACAGGATCAGCTTAAAATTGACGTCTTCGCGTCCAACCACGCTACTAAGAACTTTAAGCATTTTCGGAAAACACTAATAAGATGAATGTAAGGCCGAGTCTCCCGGTGAGCGTCGGTGGTATTACTGACAAAAAGCATATTGCCGATGCTTTTTACCATTTTTCTGTGCGGTCGCCCTGAATCGCGGTTCCTCATAACGCAAACGATACTGAGACCATTGCGACAAAACGGAACACAAAGAAACCAGCTAAGATAGTGGCTAGAATTATCTCAAGAATGCAACGTGGAAATTCACGGGTCACGATGGTCTCAGTATTGAACATTTTAAACATGCGGGTATCCATCTGCCCAGGGTGTCGTCACTGCTTTTTACACTGTGCTTGGGACACTCTTATCTGCTGGAACTACTTATGCGGACGATAGTCGTTCCCATAGTTAAAAACAAGGCTGATGATACATCCGGTACTACCATGGTCAGGGTGCTTGACGGTCTGTTGAATGACTGTCTCTCCGAGCACGTTAAAGTGCATGATGCTCAGTTTGGGTTCAAGACAGGAGTATAAACGGGGAGTGCCATTCTTAACCTGAAACACACAGTCAAGTACTACACTACGACGAGGACGCCGGTCTACGCGTGCTTTCTTGACTTGTCGAAAGCGTTTGATCTCGTTGCATATGATGTACTGTGGGACAAGTTGGGAGACACGGGTGTGCCGGCGGAATATACAGCCCTTCTCAGATACTGGTATGCTCACCAGAAGAATCAGGTGAGGTGGGTGGGCTCCGTCGGATGAGTACAGGATGGAATGTGGTGTAAGACAAGGGAGGTTAAGCTTTCCTCTGTTATTTAATCTATATGCTAACCAGCTTATAGAGCGGCTGAGCAACACACATGTCGGTTGTCATATTGACAGTACTTGTGTCAATAATTTAAGTTACGCGGACGACATGGTGTTGCTCAGTCCAACTATAAGCGGGCTGAGAGAGTTACTATCGATCTGCGAGACGTATGCGAAGGTGCACGGCCTTAAATATAACTAAAAAAAAGTGTGATCCTGGTGTTTAAAGCACCTCAACAACAGCCTCGTCGTGTACCTCCGGTATATCTCAACGGCGTAGTACTCAAGGTGGTTGATAGTTTTAAGTATTTGGGTCACATTGTCACCAGTGACCTACGAGATGATAGTGACATAGAGCGAGAGCGCAGGGCGTTGGCGGTAGGGAGCAATTTGCTCGCCGGTAGGTTCGCTCGCTGGACGACAGACGTCAAAGTATGTTTATTTAAAGCGTTCTGTCAGTCCTACTCGAGCAGCGTATGGGTATTATATACAAGCCGAGTCTACAAAATCCTGCGCGTACAATACAACAACGCCTTCAGAATGCTGTTGCGACTGCCATGGCGCTGCAGTGCGTCGGGAATGTTTGCCGAAGCCCGCACGGATGGCTTTCACGCCATAATGCGAAAAAAGCGGCTTCCTTACTGCAGCGCTTACGTAGCTCTCGGAACAGCATACTGAAAAAGATTGTTGACAGACAGGACTGTGCCATCCAAAGACCGTTGGGTGGAGGTAGTTATGAGTGCGCGTAAATAAATATCTAACGCCACGCATGTCTTCCCCGCAGGATCAGTACAGGAGAACTTATGGTGCACCCAAAACTTGTCAGTCCTGTTCTAAAGTGGTCATAAGAAATTCCAATACAATACTAACAATACTAACGAAGCGTATAAGCAAAGCTATTACTAACTTATCACTTACAACTCTTATGGACTTAATGTCTGAAATAAAGATACTTTTTTTTAGACCCTTATTAAGGACCCTTCAAGGTCTGATGATGGAGCCAGAAGGAAGCCGTAACTCCTCATCTAAGCAAGATATTTTCGTTGTGTGTTTGATACAAAAGCTTGTTTTTGAAAAGGATTTAGGTTACTATATAGACTTTAGGGACCCACAAGGAATCTAGTAAATAAAATAAAATAAAAAATCACTTGCTTTAACGGTGAAGGAAAACATCGTGAGGAAACCTGCATGCCTAAGAGTTTCTCCAAGGTGTGTGAAGTTCGCCAACCCGCACTGGGCCAGCGTGGTGGACTATGGCCTAAACCCTCTCAGTTTGAGAGGAGGCCCGTGCCCAACGGTGGGACAGTTTCTTAACAGGGCTAATATTATTATAATATTATAAGGGATCTAGTGTGATAAAACAGATAGTTTTCAATTTCAAGTCCACATATTCCACTGGAGGGTGGCAGAGATGTACGGTGTAATAATTCATCAACGATGTTAGGCCCTGCAAAAGAAGGTGAACTTATTGTTTGCTGATATTGATACTGGAAATTTATCTATACAAAAATTAAACTTTTTGCGGCCTAGAATTCAAATTTAGTACCTCGTGTTCGCTATGTACATTATATGCTACTTTTATTTAAAAAAAAAAACAAAATTCGGTCTACACCAGGAATTATTCCTGTGTCGTAAGTGAGTTTACAGACATGAATTTGTGTACTGAACCCAGACCGAAAAAATATTTGTGGGTCATCCAAAAATTTATCCTTTGTGGGAATCAAACTGGGTCAAGCCTTCAGTCATGTAAGACTATATATTCAAATAAAAATACTGCCCATAATGGAGCGGATAATAGATCATTTCCTCACTCATAATGAGGACAACATTGACGTGCAACCCAAATAACGGGCAAATTTGACGAGCCATTGTTACGTTAATGGGGCCAATAATTTGACACCCTTTGAGTGTACCTGCGTCATTGTCCTTGGATACCCCATTTGGGTTAAGATTTTATATAGGGCGGTGTTTAGTTACCAGTAGAACAAAGTCATAATAGACTTCCTCGTTGGTCTAGTGGCAAAGCGCATCGCTTTGTGATCACGAGGTTTCAAATCCTAGGTCTGACAAATGTAGTTTTTCTAACGAAAACTTCCCAGTATGTCTGGTATTGTGCCCGGTATATGGCAATAGGTTCGCCCCCTATTACATGGGCCTAACATCGTCGTCGAAAAGTGGGTATACTCAGTACACCTCTGCCATCCCCGCTTGGGGAAAATAGGCGTGACGGTGTTTATTTATTTATTTTTAGAACAAAATGGAAAAAATCCCACTTTATATTATTTTCTTCACGGTAGTAATGGCTGCTCATGTAGTTATACTCGTAAGCGGGTGCTGCTTGTGGAGACTGGTCCACCCAGAATCTTTTATATAACAAAGATGTATAATATCAGCCTATACTGCCCACTGCAAACTACGTCACGTTTTCGCTTCGCCTATACCGCAATGCCTGAAGACTAAAGTCTTTAACCAATGCGTCCTACCTGTTATGACTTACGGGGCCGAGACGTGGACACTCACAGTGGGACTGGTCCACAAATTTAAAGTCGCACAACGGGCTATGGAGCGAGCTATGCTCGGCGTCTCTTTGAAGGATAAAATTCGTAACGAGGTAATCCGACAAAGAACCAAAGTTACCGACATAGCTCGCAAACTCAGTAAGCTAAAGTGGCAATGGGCTGGTCACATCTGCAAAAGGACCGACGACCGATGAAGCAAACGTGTCCTAGAGTGGAGACCGCGACTTGGTAAGCGTAAGGTAGGACGGCCCCCAGCTAGATGGACCGACGACCTCAAAAAGGTCGCTGGGACAGACTGGATGCGGAAGGCGGAGGACCGTGTGCAATGGCGCGTGTTAGGAGAGGCTTATGTCCAGCAGTGGACTGCGATAGGCTGATTGATTGATTGATTGGTACTGCCCACTGCTGGACAAAGGCCTTCTCTCAGAATCGAGGTGAGAGAGATTAGGTCATACTTCACAACGCGGACCCAATGCGGGTTTAACATTATTACATATATTTGAAAATATTATTATTAGTCTTTTATCTCAGTCATAAGGTATCCTGGAGCCTAACACTGGACCTGGATCATTTTTATTATATTTTATATTTATTATAAAACGGTATGTATCTATAGAGAAAACAATCAATAAATGGAGAATTAGACACAAAGACAAGCCCGCTTAGTTATTCGCCTTCTTCTCAGTGGAGGCCGCGTTCCGATCCGATGGTAGATTAGTAAGTAAAAAAATGTAAATATGACAATTTGTAAATACCCCCGCAGGGTTTACAGAAAATAAATCATTTGAGTTTGAGAAGCAACAGCATAAACATATAAAATTTTACGAGAATAATTACGTAGAATAAAGCCTTAACAACTACAATAGACTTTCAGCATAGTTTAATTTTACAAAAAACCATTAAAGAATGATAAGTATCAAAAAACCGTTCTTATCGCCCTCCTGTCCAATGTAGCTATAGTCCACATTCGTATAACCATTGGCTATAAATCTAATAAAAAATAAAATAGTTTTTTCATAAACACCTTCATTGACGGACAATTTAGCGCAGTGGTTAAGAGCTTAAGCCGCTTCGCCCACTGTGTCTGATAGTCGCGGGTTCGGTTCCCGCATGGGACACACCTTTGTGTGATAAACGCACCCACGACACAAGAATAAATCCTAGAGATGACTACGTTTTTTTAAAAAAAGGAATAAAAATTAGTGATGTACATAAAACAGAACACAACTGTAGCATATCTTATCTTATTATTGGCTATTTCCGGACTAAAAAAACCTCAAGCGCATATCGATCCAATGGGATCCTTTGTGCTGTCCTTTTGTATACATATATATATATATATATATATATATATATATATATATATATATATATATATATAATGCAGAATCCCTCAAACGCCGCAAATATGATTCCCTTGGCTCGGGATATATATTTGAGGCGTTTGGGGTAGAGACATTGGGTCCGTGGGGGCGGGAGCCCACCGGAAATTTCGAAGCGTCTGGTGGAGTGTACTGGCGACGAGAATGCTGGCATTTATTTTGGTTAGCATTGTGCTAGCATTCTAGGTACACTGCCAACTGAGAGCGCCGTGGAACCATATGGCCCTATGTGAATATGTATATTTTTTTGATTAATAATTTTATTATATATATACATATATATTAGCGCAGTGGTTAAGAGCTTAAGCCGCTTCTCCCACTGTGTCTGATAGTCGTGGGTTCGATTCCCGCACGGGATAAATCGTTGTGTGATCCACAATTATTTGTTTCTCGTATTTGTGAATTTTCATGTTTGTAAACGCACCCACGACACAGAAATAAATCCTAGTGTGGGGCTACGATTAAAAAAAGTTATATAGAAACTATTTTTTAAAGTTTGTCTGTCTGTCCGTAAGTTTCGAAATATAGTCTCTAATTCATATCCTTCTTAAAGTGCAATGATAGATTCCGAAGGCATTTTTTTTCGCGGTAGCCCCCTTAAGCTGCCTTTTGCCCTTGGAGGTCTTAACTGTACAGAGTTATATAACTTGCGTGTACAACTTATTAACATTTAAAGCATTCACCGTTCCACACAAATCAAGTTAAAATTTTAGTTATACCAAAATAATAGCCCGAATTCACCACATTGTGTAAAGGTCAAATATTGAAGGTCAAATATACAGGCTTATGTTATCACGTAAGCGTGCTCATTTAACCTATAAGTCTTGGTGTTGGGGATATTAGAGGAGGTAGGCATTTTTAAATTGAAATGTTTGTTGCTTAATCGCTTGGCATGGTATTCTTTTGGGATATATTTTTTACTTCTGTACATGAAATATTCTTTTACTATCGCTTTCTCCGGTACATGAGCTCCAAATTTGCTTTGAGACGTAAACTGCTTACATATGAAGCACGACTCAAACATTTCAAGATGGACACTCTCGAGTCTAGGCGCAATATGCAGGAGTACTCCACACTTTACAAGATTATTAACTCGAAGTGGGACGCAGGAGAATTGCTGAGCCATTTCTCCCTAAAAATTGGTGGGAGAATCCGCACACAAAATTTATTCTCGGTGCCCCACTCTAACAATAAAACCTCATACAATGACCCTGTTACTCGAATGCGTAAAGGGTATAATAATCACAGCAAAGAGTTAGTGATATTTTATCAAAATCACCGAGAATATCAATATAAGTGTAAATTCTTAAATCAAGGTTTTTGAAAGGGAAGAAACCAGAACGAATGTAAGGATTGTGGTTGGTAACGATGTGCTGGAGCAAGTGAATGAGTTTGTATATCCTGGATGCGCCTTCAGTAAGGATGGGAAATACACCGCTGACATAGAGAGAAGAGTGAGTGCAGGGAACAGAGTGAATGGTGTGATGGGAAAGCTACTCGGGAGCTGGCACTTAAGCCATAAGGCGCAGCTGGCCATACATAACGGAGTTCTTGTCCCAACGCTGTTATATGGTAGCGAGAGCTGGGTATGTAAGAAGGAGAATTAAAGTAGGATAAATGCGGTAGAAATGCGAGCTCTGCGGAAGATGTGCGGAGTGAAGCTGACCGACCGCATTATAGTAGTATAGTAGTATAGTAAGACAGCGAGTACGTATGAAAGATAGTATGGGTGTAAAGATGAGAAAAGGCATGTTCCGTTGGTTCGGGCATATAGAAAGAATGCCAGAGGAAAGAATGACAAAACAGATATACAATGTGAAAGTGGAAGACCTAGACTATCTTACCACGACCAAATAAACCGAGTCTTATCTCATGGAAAAGTCAAGAGTCTCCGTAACCGGCGAGCGTGTATGAGACGAACTATGAGAGTGGAGGAAGCCAGAGAGGTATGTAAGGAAAGAACCTGTTGGAACTCTGTACTCTCTGCCTACCCCGCAAGGGATCTGGCGTGAGGTTATAGATAGATAGATAGATTCTTAAATCAGATAAATTTTAATTCTAAATTTTAAATTATAATTTCATTTTAATCTTTATTTTATTTATACTTTGGAAATACTTTTTTACTGTGTTGTCTTTATTTTATTATAATTACTTAATTTAATCGAATTCCTGTTGACATAACTCTTAATCTTTTACTTGACAAACTAATGTTTTTATTTGATCTTAGCCTCGAGGCGCTCGTAGCGCTGTGCGACCGCGGTGGTTCGACTCGGTCAGCCCGAGATGGGTGACCGTTTGTGGAATTTTCATATTCGAGCGTCTCCGTGCTTCGGAAGGCATGATAAGCCGTTGGTCCTGGCTGCCACTTAATTTGGTAGTCGTTAAGCTGAGTTGGAAGCCTTAAAGGCGGCTTGATTAGTTCCAACAGCAGATGGCCACAAACCTGCCTCCATCAATCCGCACTGGGTCCGCGTGGTCGAGTATGACCTAATCTCTCTCACCTCGATTTGTAAGAGAAGGCCTTTGTCCAGCAGTGGGAAGTATAGGCTGATATTATTACCTTAGTCTAAGTTTATCTTTATTAGGTTATTAATTCATATTTCTAAACATACATACAAAACTTTTAACTTAACACACGCACACGCACACACACACACACACGCACGCTCACCAAGGTGGAGCAGCTTTTGGCTAGGTCAAACTACGATGGGTGACCGCATTTTCATATTTCAGCTTCTTCATGCTTTAGAGGGTGCGCAAAACCATTGGTCCCAGTTACTACTTAATATGTTAGATGTTTAGCCAAATTAACAGCAGGTGGCCCTGCCCTAAGCCTGCACTTTCCGCCCCGGATCCGTTTAGTGAAGTATAAACTATGCTCTTAGCCTACGTATCGTTAAAAGAATTACCAATTAAGTACCAAAAGCTTTTTATGACCTATCAATAGACTTTGTGAAAGGGTAGTAAAATATACCCCTAAAACACAGCTTAGTAGAACAGCTAGCTGCCTCTACGTACGTAACCTCGTGAACAATACTACAAGCCTCTTTTGGTCCGCGGCCAAAATAGGAACTAACGCTGTCATCCAGTGCAATATCACTACATTGCAGTTGCCGTTTGCTATAAAATTTTACCAAGTTGGAAAATTTGCTTGGAAGAAGGATAATTTTACTAAATGATAGCCCTAATTTCACTCTAATGCTCCCCTGTCAATGTCATCCACGAGCCAAAATATCCTTGTCGAACTATCATCATCATCATCAGCCGAAATCAGTCCACTGCTGGACATAGGCCTCTTCCAATGTGCGCCACAGAGCCCGATCCTCGGCTTTATGCATCCAGTTCTTGCCGGCTATCCGACGTATGTCGTCACTCCATCTCGCGGGGGGGGCGTCCTACACTGCGTTTACCAGTTCTTGGTCTCCACTTCAAAACCCGTCTGCTCCAACGGTTGTCCGTTCTGCGGCAAATGTGACAAGCCCATTGCCATAGCTTGCTGATTTTCAGAGCTATGTCGGTGACTTTGGTACTGTGCCGGATAGTCTCATTTCTGATTCTATCTAGCATACAACTCCAAGCATAACTCTCTCCATAGCTCGCTGAGGGGCTCTTAGCTTACTTAGCTGTTGAACTATACTTAGATTGTTATAGTCAATGATATTACGAGAAATAAGTTTCATCGAGAAGTTAGTTTAAAATCGATTGCAATATTTTTATAGAACAGTTAAATAGACAGACTGACAAGAAAGCAATTTAATAAAAATGTGATGAAGGAGATTAATAAATTGATTAAGGTACTCGAGACCTGTATGCTAAAACGTTCATGGGAATATTTCCTTGGTAGTCAATATGAAATATAGTCGTCTCATCGTGTAAGTGTAATATCTAAATAATACTATACTATTCTATTTTTAACCGACTTCAAAAAGGAGGAGGTTCTCTGTTCGGTTGTATGTATGCTTTTTTTATGTATGTTCAGCGATATTTCGGTCAATTGTGGACCGATTTTGACGATTTTTTTTTTGCATTGGATTCAGTATAGCTCCAAGGTGGTCCCATTTTAATTTCATTGGCATTGGATCTTGGACTTAGAAGATACACCAGGGAACTCCTTAACGACAAACAATAGGCATGTGTAAATTGAGATATTATGGGTATTACGTCACTCCTATAGGTACCTTACTATAGAACTAAGCAGTATATTAGCCAACTTCAAAAAAGGAGGTTCATAATTCGTCCTTTTTAACCGATTTCCAAAAGGAGGAGGTTCTATGTTCGGTTATATGAATGCTTTTTTTTTTTGTATTTTCAGCGATATTTCCGTCAATTGTGGACCGATTTTGATAATTTTTTTTGCATTGGGTTCAGTATATCTCCAAGGTGGTTCAATATTAATTTTATTGACATTGGACCTTGGACTTAGAAGATACACCAGGGAACTCCTTAACGACAAACAATAGGCATGTGTAAATTGAGATATTATGGGTATTACGTCAATCCTATAGGTACCCTACTATAGAATAATTCACTGGTCACTTAATATTGTAAAATAAAAATCTTTAAAAAGGTAAACCGACTTCAAAAAGCAAAAAAAATAAATATTTGAAGTCGGTGCCAAGTAACTGACTGCACCAACCAGCACCGACTTCAAATATTTATTTTTTTGCTTTTTGAAGTCGGTTTACCTTTTTTTTTAAAAGATTTTTATAACTCCTTTGCTTATGAACCGATTTTGATAATTTTTTTTGCATTGGGTTCAGTATAGTTTTGAGGTGGTCCTATTTTAATGTTATTGGTATTGGACCTTGGACTTTGAAGATACAAGAGGGAACTCCTTAACGGCGAACAGCAGGAATGGATAGATTCCGTTATTATAGTCATTATATTAATCCTGTAGGTACCTTACTGTACTACTCAGCAAAATAATATAATATCGGTATATAAATATTACTAAATAATTCACTCGTCCTTAAAATTGTAAAATAAAGCTAATAAAAAAGAAGGTAAACCGACTTCAAAAAGCAAAAATTAAATATTTGAAGTCGGTGCTAAGTAACCGACTGCACCAACCAGCACCGACTTCAAATATTTATTTTATGCTTTTTGAAGTCGGTTTACTTTTTTTTTTAAAGTTTTTATTATAGCCAATAATGGTTATATGAATGTGGACTACAGCTACATTGCACAAGAGGGCGATAAAAACTACGTTGTAGCCGAAAAGGCGATAGGATCGACATTGAGTTGTTATGTATATTAAATAAGCTATTTCAAACGCAAATACTGCTCAAGTTGACGATCACAAAGCACACGCAAGGTGAACGGGACTTTTTAAGTATTTATAAATAATAATCTTATGTTTTTCGAGTTTTTTATACAGTATCTAATTGCACAAGAAGCGATATTTTTGAAACAAAATTTAGTATTCGAAAGTGTCACACCTATCACAGACTAAAGGTACGGCCAAACCAACGCGTTCAGCTGCGTCCGCGTGCACGGTGGCAATCAGCTCCTGTAGTAATATTTGTATGGAAATGTTTACACCAACGCGTTATGCGTCCTGCATGCGCTATCTGGGCGGCGTCTGCACGCGCAATCATAGGGAGATACTGATCGCCATCGTGATCGCCGTCGGGGACGCCACTACGGACGCGGCTGAACGCGTTAGTTTGGCCGTAATATAAGTGAGCTAGAGTACATCACTTAAGGTGTACTCGTATGGTAATACGAGTACACCTTAAGTGATGCCTAACACATGATATAAAATAAAAGTTGAGGTGTCTTCTTTGGTACCTACATGGTACCCGTGGGCGGGGGTTCTTTCAACCTCGCCGGGGACTTTAATGTCTGAGACTGTAATTAGTAGTATTTGTAGTATAGTAGAGGGCATCGGTTTAATTGAGCCAGCCGTCTTAAGCTGTATCATGACACATCAATTAATACATTTTTATTAGAGCAATTCTGATTCGCTTAATGACAATTAATTGTTTTAATTATTTATGACAAAATTTTGAACCGATCCGATACCGAACCCTTTTTATAATATTTATTTTTATAGTATTTAAAATTGGATTTTATAACAAGTGTCACTGTTAAAAATGAAAGAAGCACCTTTTCCTGAAATTTACGTGAATCATTCGCGAGTTAACGATTTTTTTAGTATCAAGCGTATTACGCGCAAGCGGAAAGATGTAGGTACCGGGGAATTTTACCTTGATCAAATACCTAGACTGCCTTACCCTGATTAAATAGAATTTGTCTCATCTGAAGGGCAAATCAAGAGTCTCCGTAACCGGCGAGCGTGTATGAGACAAACTAATAGTGGAGGAAGCCAGAGAAGTCTGTGAGGAAAGAACCAGTTGGAACTCTGTACTGTCTACCTATCTAGCAAGAGATATCGTGATAATATGGATACATAGAAGTTTAAGCAACAAAAAAGGTTGATCGCATAAAAACATTTAAGTTAAACGGTAGACCCACCGAATGTATCGCCGGATCGTCTCAGCGGGGGCTGCGTTCGACCTTGCAGTGAAAACTGTAACAATTTTGATTTTAATCGCTCGAGTTCGACAGACGGCTTGCTCTAGTCGTTAAAAGCTTGAACCGTTCCGCCCACTAAATCAGTTAGTCGCGGGTTCCATGCCCTTACGGGACAAATCTTTGTGTGACCCACAGATGTTTGTTTCTGATTGGATATTTGTGTATGTTTGTAAACGCACTCAAGACAAAGTAATAATTTATAGTTTGGAGCTACGTTTTAAAAAAAATATATATATCGCTGGATCGTCTCAATGGCGGCTACGTTTTGACTTGGTGTAGTTGTAAAAAAACCTAATAATTTTGATGTTCTGAAGCGCTTTTTTGCGGTTTTTTGCCCAAGCCTAGAAATCATTTCCTTGACGTAGTTACGTCAGCAAACACGAAGTTCAGATTCAAAATAATATACTCATATCAAAACAAAACATATTTCTCGTGCACAAATCGAACCCACGACGTACTTAGTCCAATAAACTAAGCGTTCTATACCAGAACCACTAGACCAAGCTCACGTTATTTACTAAGAAAAACTGCTATCGCCTGAAAAGTAAACCTATTCACATTTATCTAAACTTTTAACAAGTAAAAAAGAAGTTTCGTTCCAGAGATATTTTTGTTAAACAGTCGCAATAAATTTGAAGTTTCAATTTCATCGGCATTCCCTGGAATATAGGCTAAAAGAAAACTTTTCCTTACTGACTCTGAAACGCCTTTCATTATGTTATTTATGGATATTTATTATCTGTATTAGATTTAAAGGATACAGTACAAAGTTCAAGTTAAGTATGAGACCAGACCAACGCGTTCAGCTGCGTCCGCGATGGCGTGCACGGTAGCGATTAGTTGCATTAGTATTTATATGGACGTGTTTACACCTACGCGTCCTGCGTCCTCCACACGCGATCTGCGCGGAGTCTCCACGCGCGATCATAGGGAGATTGGTACTGATCGCCACCGCGGACGCCTTTGTTTGGACATACCCTTAAAGGTGACTGCCTCGTTGGTCTAATGGCAAAGCGCATAGCTTTGTGATCACGAGGCCCAGGATTCAAATTCTAGGTCAGACAAATGATGGTTTTCTAACAAACACTTGCCATTATGAGTCTGGATTTTGGAATGGTGCCCGGTATATAGCAATAGGCTCACCCCCTATCACATAAGACGTACCATCGTCAGCGAATAGGGTGTACTCAGTACACCACTGCCAACCCCGCTTAGGGAATATAGGCGTGACGGTATGTTGGTACGAAAACGGGACGAAAAATAACACCACAAGTATAGGCGTGGTCTTATTTCGAATTAGTTCTATCCAACCACAGCCAAAGTGCTATAGTTCACTGAAACTTTTATTTATAACCAACTTATATTAACAGTCAATTCTACATATAAAAGTTATTGGTTCAATTAAAATTAGCATTTAACAATAAGAAAGAAAGAAAAAAAGAAATTTTATTTGTCACAGCATGGGAGACACAGACAGAGATATTATAAAATTACAAAAACAATAAAATTTAAAGAAAAAAAAAAAAATAGAACACAACAAAGAAGTACACATGAGTATGTGTCTCACGGCTAAGCCAAATCGGTATCCAGATCAGCTTAATGTCAGGCACAAGTGCGATACTCTGATTTTCATCTGGACCCTCCTGAGTCTTGTCACAGGTATCAATCCAGTATGAATTGATAATAAAACAAAAAATATATATATATAGCTCGGAAATTTAAATGTTATTTAGGTAACTTTTAGTGCGCCAATTGTTAAGTGTAGTGAAGTGAAATGTGTGTAATAAATATTTCATACAATATATACTATAACATCTATAATGTAGAAATTGAAAAGATATGATAGCAATATCCATAATATTTTTCATGAATGATAAACACACAGTCAACAGAAATGGTAGTCATATAAGTGTAAGCGTGTAGTTTAATATAATAACTAGGTAAAGAGGTATATTTTGTACATTATTAGAGTTAGATGTATACTTATATAATATACGTTAATTATATAATAATAGATAGGTGTATATTTACATTACCCAGATTACGCTGCGAGTCTAAAAGGTAGGCATGCAGTCGTTTTCAGAATGTGGCAAGATTGTTGATCAACCTTAAGGGCGGTGGAAGATTGTTCCAAATTTTGAATGCGGCATAACGAAAACTCCCCCTGAAAGCTGCCGATCTGTGCGGGGGAATACATAGCTGTTACGCGCACTGCCTTGACGGGCAGCTTCGCTGAATAGTAACCCAGTTAAGTTGTTGGGATAAATATGAAGGTTCCTTAAATTTATTAACCCCCAAAAGAAGACACGTCATGTGCAATTTACGACGCAGTTTCATTTTTATAATTGCATGTTTGTTAATGAGTGGCGTGACATGGTGTCGAGGGGGTAAGCCGAAACAGAAATGTACACAAGCATTCTGTACTCTTTGTATAAGACAGTTCGTCCTGGCTAGCGAACGTGGGCCATATACAGTGTCTGCATAATTGAGCTTTGATAACACTAACGACTCGACTAATAGTACACGTAACTACATGTAATAAGGAAGTGACAGATAATTTTATCTACATTTTGAAGAAACACTTTTTATAATTATTTAAGTAAGATACGAATAATAGCTCAGTCCTAACAGATTGTGCTGGGAAACTGATTCGACGTATAGGTAAGCTGATGCTAAGAATTTTGGTTTTGAGTGCAAGAAAAAGTGTAAGGATTCATCCCATTGCAATATATTATTAAAGCAATGTATAAAGGACTGGTAGTGAGGATTATGGTGCTGGTTTTGGGCACTGCAAATAGAGGATGTTGTCGCGGCCTAAGTATATGCTGGATTGGTAATGGTATATTAAAAGAAATTGTCTTTAGTAGTTAAGGGTAAGGTGCCCCAGATTAAACGAAACAAGTTCTTAACTAGCATTAGGTTTCTTCTAACTTCCAAACTTTGGTAAGTAACCACGCCTAATATAAATGGTGTTGGGTAGATGTGTGGATAAAATCCGTGTTACTTAAGATAGAGATAACGTAGAAATGTTTTTGAATTTTTTCGACTAAGAGTATATACTTTTTCATGTGGGTACCAGATGGCGCTGTTGGTTTCTAATAGACTATAAATGAATTATATAATATTGCAATTGCCTGCCGCATATTAAACAACTTTGCCTGGCGTAGGACGAAGCTATGGTTACGTCAAGCTTAACTACACATTTGTATTATATGCTGGTTGATGCTAAGGTGAGGATCAAAGTGAGTTTCTAACTTACATATGGATGAAACTCGCTGGAGGACCTCATTGCTTAAAGTGGACGAGTTATGGATTGGCTGTGTTGACTTTGTATAGGACATGATATCAGTTTTACTAATGTTATGACTAAGATAGTTTTTGGAACTCCAGGCGGAAATGTTGTCAATGTCTAGTTGTAGATTGATACACACAATTTTGATACACACAATGTTTTGATTATTTATTGGACGGGCAAGCTTTATATCTTCAGCATACATAAGAACTGTGAAGTATTTAATGTGTGTTGGAAGGTCATTTATTAGAATTAAAAAGAGTAAGGATCCGAGACTACTTCCTTGTCCTATACCTGATGTGACTGGATATAGCTGAGACCTAGCTGTCTTGTGCACAACGTATTGTTTTCGATCAGCTAGATAGTTGGAGAAGTAATACAATAGATCCCTTCTGAAACCTGTTATGGCCATTTTATCGAAGAGGATATCGTTATCAACCTTAACAAAAGCTTTTTGGAAATCAAAGTAGGCTACGTCCACCTGTCTTTTATCATTCATATTTATGGCTAAGAAAGTAGTAATATTCAGAAGGTTTGATGTGGTTGAGCGATTTGGTAAGAATCCATGTTGTTCTTCAGCAAACCATCCCTTCAATTGTTTGTAAATTTTTTGAATAAAATGGATTCAAATACCTTGCCGAATACGGATAGGACAGCTATTGGTCGGTAATTATTAATGTCAGCTTTAGGGCCATTTTTGTGGATTGGGAGTACTTTGGAAGTCTTCCAGTCCATGGCCATCTCTTACTATGTACTGTACTGTACTGTATACCGTCAGGACCTTGGGTACCCTTCAGGGTCAGGCGTGTCAAAGCATTGCTGACGTCTTGTTCGTTGATGTGATCAATAAATACAGAGCGGCAAGTAGTATTGGGTTTCATATTAGCAGCGTTAAACGCACGATACCAATAAACGTACATTCTGTAAAAAAACGCAACTGAAATAGTCGGAAAATGTACCAGCTACCTACCATATAGGACCAGTCACCAAGGTTAGCTGGTTTGTTGTTTTGCCTATTATTCCTTACAAATGCCCAAAATATTTTAGGATCGCGCTTGATGTTATATTGAATATGGTTAGTGTAGTTTAAGAAATCTTTTTTAATGCTAGTTTGGACAAGTTTTCTATAATAAGTAAAGAATGCATAATATAGTTGATCATTAATGAATTGTTTATTAAGTTTGTGATACTTATTTTTCAGGTTATTTAATTTTATTGTATTAGCCGAGAACTAATTAGGGTGATTTACATTAATGTTTTGATGTTTTTTCATTGGCACAACATTGGAAATCACATTATTTATCAGCTCGTAAAATGTGTTTACAGCAACATTACCATCATTGCAAGAATATACAGTACTCCAATCTATATCCGTGAGCTCTGTGTATAACTGGATAAATTCTGCTTTTCTCAAGTTTCGTAATAATGTTGTGTGTCTAGTAGTATCAATGCAAACATGATGCATGGATTTATTAATGAATGCTGTGTTGAGGTCAATCGTAATATCTAAGGGGTTATGATGGACTTCTTAAGACACAAGCCCACCACATGTAGAAATCGTGACATTAATTACACATGAGTGTACTAATACTTAATCCAACATGTAGAAGTTCACTATTGTATTTCCCTGTGTTAAATCACACTCTGCTAAAAACAATTCAAATTCATGGCGTATCGTTATACTAGCTGAACACATGTTAAAATAAATATTAATATTGGTAGTTTCTTGTTATCATTAATAATTATTCTAAGACAGTTAAAAATGGCATAATAACTAGTATCGGGTACATGAGGCGCTAAGAACACAACACCACAAACAAAACGAGTTTAACCTTTAGTAACTATTGCCCATATTATTTCGTCACCTTTTTTTTTTAAACGTAACCCCACACGAGGGTTTATTCGTGTATCGTGGGTGCGTTTACAAACATGAAAATTCAGATACACAAATACCCAGACCGAAACAAATAATTGTGGGTCACACAAAGATTTGTCCCGTGCGGGAATCGAACCCGTGACTATTAGACACAGTGGGCGGAGCGGCTTAAGCTCATAATCACTGCGCTAAATCGTCCGTCATTTTTGCTTTACAGTCCAGGCACGAGAGAGAGGGTAAGGTGGGCGCGCAGCGAGCAGGACGCCACCGCCGCTCGCCCGACGCGCTCGCAACGTAATACAGTGTATTCTACTAATATTTCAGAATCAAACACGCTGTCATCCAATCTAGTTTCTGTTAGGGGTATTAGATTACCAGTAAATGTGTGTAGCATATTTTTTTACGGTTGTACGTATGGATTTTAATAATAATTTTGGTAAAAATCATATCTAGTTTCTTAGGTTTCCCCACGAAAAAATGCTTTGTCAGAGGTATTTTTGTTTCTTCTTTTGTAGATAAACCATTCCTGTAATGATGTATTTTAGGTTCCAAGTAGTAATCAAAGCAATGTATCGGGACTCCTAATATATAGCAGTTATGTCGGGAGTGCTACGGGTTGGGCTTCTTAATAGTGAAGGTCTCGTTGGGGTGTTTCTTCAATAAGTAGGACCGAATGTTATCTTCAGACACGTCAGAGTGAAAGTTCCAAGCATGGATGTATTGCTGGTTCTAGCGTTTTTAGGTCATCATCAGGATTTCCTGTAGCACGAATGACAAGTCGACGGGGGCGTAGCTGTTGTTTACCCGCCGTAAATATTTTTTGCTTATATTTGTTGTTAGGCAGGTGCACCGTATCAACTGGATCATGTGACCCTTCTTTATAAGGTACTGCCTGTGGTGGTGTAGGTGAGTTGATCATCTATTGCGATATTGGCAATTGCACTTCCAGTTCACAGGAGGAATGTTCAATTAGATTTCGTACACTTGCTTCTATCTGTGGTGCTGAAGCAATGTTGATATATTTTTCAATAGCATCAATTCTTTGTGCAGTTAGCAGAAGTTCACAACCAAGTGACAAGTTGTTGCTTTCAAGATGCGTTTTTTTATAGGTAGCCCCACACTAGGATTTATTCCTGTGTACTGGGTGCGTTTACAAACATGAAAGTTCACACACACAAATGCCCAGACCGAAACAAATAATTTTGGATCACACAAAGATTTTTCCCGTGTGGGAATCGAACCCGCGACTATTAGACACAGTGGGCGGAGCGGCTTAAGCTCTTGACTACTGGGCTAAATCGTCCGTCGTAATTAAAATATCTAATAATAATATTAATATCGGCCTATACTATCCCACGGCTGGGCAAAGGCCTTCTCTCACGAATCGAGGTGAGAGAGATTATGTCATACTCCACCAAGCAGACCCAGCGCGAATTGGTGGAGGCAGGTTTGTGACCACCTGATGTTGCTGACACCTGAACCTGAACTTATCAAGCTGCCGTCGGCTTCCAACTTGGCTTAACGACTACCACATTACGTGGACCGGGACCCACGGCTTAGCATACCTTCTCAAGCACGGAGACGCTCGAATATGAAAATGCCACAAACGGTCACCCATCGCAGGCTGACCGAGCCGAACGCTGCTTACCCTTGGTGCGCTACGCCTCTGCCTCCACCTCTCTAAAGATCTAAAGTCATTCATAATTTTAAAGTCATTTCCGCAGTTCTACGATTAAACATATATCTAAACGCGACTGTTTTGGCTGTCATTTTGTTCGTGCTCCATAACTTGTTACTACAAAAAATAGCCACCTTACCAAGTTCTTACTAAACTATCTTACCATGACCAAATAGACCGTGTCTTATTCGAAGGGCAAGTCAAGAGTCTCCGTAACCGGCGAGCGTGTATGCGACGAACTTTGAGAGTGGAGAAAGCCAGAAAGGTCTGTAAGGAAAGAACCTGTTAAAACACTTACTCTCTGACTACCTCGCGAGGGAACTAGGGTGATGATATAGGTAGATAGATTCTTATTAGTCACGTTTTTAATTTTTTTCATTTATGTGACTGGAACAGGCTAACGAAATTTCATCAAGTAATTTTATTTTTTGTTGTCCTATTTTTCTATACCTTTGATGTATCCAATACTTTCTGCTTCTAGTAATAAAAAATGACTATAAAGAATACTTTAATAAATAACATCTACATACTGACTTCTCCGAATATCATAACTAGGGTGAAAAGCCGGAACACCGAAGGTGGTATCTACCGGTCAGCTGCTGAGCCTGACCGGTCAGCTGCTGAGTAATTCTGCGCTTGGCATAGGTGATTTTAATGCACTAAATTAGTATTATTATGAAGAAGTCACTTATTGAAATGTTCTCTTTTAATATTTGTTTTGTGCCAACCTTTGTGCTCGGTCGTCTTTACCCGATGATCTGCAAGCGGAGTAAAATGTCCCTTAGAAATAAGGTGACACTTTACAAAACTTGTATACGGCCCATCATGACGTACGCTTGTGAGGTGTTCGGGCACGCCCGCTCTCACATCGATATACTCCAAAGAGTTCAATCCCGTTTCCTCCGCAAAGCCGTCGTAGCCCGTGGTTCATACGGAATGTAGATCTACATTCCGATCTCGGTCTCGAAACTATTCGCACCTTTATTAAAAAGAGGATAACCCGATATTTCGCTATCGCCGTCGGCAGCATATTCTCACCGAACCTCACGATGCCCTTACATCCCTTTTTTTGGTAACAGATACCGCACAAGGGATCAGACACCGACCTCGCCGGCGTGGTCGAAGATTCCCTTGCCGGCCGGCCGGTGCAGAGCACCAAGGCGAGACACCTAGTATACGCCCTCCACTATAGCGACTGCCCAAGCTGAGACCGTTACTCCTTGAGGCGCCCTTGAGCTAGTTGCCCCCTTGCCCTTCTGGCTCGAACGTAGTAGTTGCACGCTCGCCCTCTTATCCGGTGAAACTGTAAAGGCCCCGCGGCCAACAGCGTAGATCATTCACACACATACACACACAGTAGACATTGGGCATTACTTGGGCTTTCGCTTCAGGACGACTTAAATCTATCTATCTATATCATCACGCCAGATCCCTTGCGGGGACGACCCGACGATCCCTTCACGACTTAAATTACCGTATATAATACCGTGACCCATAATATCGTGGTATGTACATAAAGTAGGCTACAATATATCAGGCTCTACTGTCCCACTATTAAACAAAGATGTCTCATAAATTTGATTCCGGTTTTGTCTAGTGGTTGAGAGCTTAAGCCGCGGGTTTGATCCCTGAACAGAACAAATTTTTGTATGACCTACAAATGTTCATTTTGGTATGTGTATGTGAATTACATGATTGCGATCGCAGTCACGACATAGTAATGATTTATACTGTGGGGTTAATCAAGAGGTTTAATAAAAACGAAAAATAATTTCATAAAACCTCGACCAAAACAAATATATTTCGCGGGTCTCATAAAAATAATTCCTGTCCAGGAATCGAACGCGCAACTACTCGTTTCAGTAAGCGGAGTTAACGCAGAGAAGAGCAAGAATAATGATAACTCTTTAAAATAATCGTAATAGATCCGACCTTTATTACATTGGGAACTAATATTAATGTCGTCGGCGAAATATTGGCGTATTTTCTCATGCAGGTGTACACCTCTAGTACACCTGCATGAGAAAAGTAGGCGTTACGGTGTTTTTTTAATATAAGTACAATAACAAAATGGCATCTGGTGTAGTAATATACTATGCATGTGTGTGTTTATGACAATAATATAATGACACAACATTATAAAATTTAATAAACACACAAAATTTTATCTAAATACACCGCATCACTCCAAAACAGAACGCTGTAATACAAGCTATAGATAATAATTTCAGGCCTGTAACGGCTACATACAGCACTCAGTCGGTTTTCAGCGTCCGCCGCGAGCTCACGTCTCATTTCAGTTCGAAAAATCTTACGAAACTTATATAGATATCTACAGCAGCCATTTTGATTTTCTTCCTATTTTCATAGCATTGGCAATATTATTTCCGATAAAAACTTTTTTTTTATATTTGGAAATAGAATTCTTTATTTTAATTCTTTTTATTCTTTTTCTGAAAGAGTGACATTTCTGGTGTACAGATTAAAAAGTGTTGAGTGTTTTCTTTTAAATGAGCGGAACAGTGTTGTATAGTCAAAATAGGTGGTCAAACCGATGTGTGGTCACCCCGCCTCGCGTGCAGTGGTGATGACGTAAATTGGACGTTATGCTACTACCACATAAAGCGAATATTGACCATCCTGATGCCTTTTTATGATGATATGGTGAGTAGTTTTGTTAATTTCCATTTTTAAATACTATTTAGCTACATATTGAAATAAAAAAATACTTTATACGAAGATATTTTCATTTTAAAAAGAAGGTATGAAAATATTATAAATATTTACTACTTAATATTACAAAATATTTCTGAAAAGAATGGCTTCGTAATTTATTTATTTTATCTAAATAAAAAATATGTTCATGAAGATGCCAGTCAACAAAATACTACCGACAAAATGTATCTACATGGTTTTTGTGCAATATATTACATTTTTATTACCAAATAATTATTACTATAATTGCAACACCTACCACTTTCCCGAAAATCTGACCATCTATTCCGACCATAAGATGGAAATCACAAACCGATAAGAAAATAATAATTCGAGAGTTTCATATAAAAAAAAACAACAAACTTGTTACAAACATACAAGGTGTAACATAATAATAAATGCAAGACCTGAAAGTAGTTTGTTCTAAACTGAATTGATTCCAACAATTTCAATACCCTACATTTTTTTTAAATTTCCAAATAATACTTTTACTCCTTCAGGGCGCTTTAAAAAAGTAAATTTATTCTTGATTCATAGCAATAAGGAGATTTCAAATGCACTCCTAAAGCGTATTTCTCAAAACCCACACATACACGTACAAGTTTCATTGTTAAATGAGGTATAAAAGTGTTTAAAAAATTGGTACAAACCTTTAAAATTGAAAATTTGGTTTTAGTTTTGAATTTATGAAGCAATTCTATAATCGGGGAGTTTGAGGTCATGCGTTAATTATGCTAGACCTTGTATGGGCCTCACGATTTTCGTTTAAAATTACGTCTATCTATCTATATCATCACACCAAATCCCTTACGGGGTAGGCTGAGAGTACAGAGTTCCAACAGGTTCTTTCCTTACATACCTCTCTGGCTTCCTCTACTCTCATAGTTCGTCTCATACACGCTCGCCGGTTACGGAGACTCCTGACTTGCCGTTCAGATAAGACCCGGTCTATTTGGTCATGGTAAGATAGTCTAGGTCTTCCCCGGTACCTACATCCTTCCACTTTCGCATTGTATATCAGTTTTGTCATTCCTTCTTCTGACATTCTTTCTATACGCCCGAACCAACGGAGCATACCCTTTCTCATCTTTACCCCGATACTCTCTCTCATACCTACTCGATTTCGTACTACGCTGTTGCGAATACGGTCGGTGAGCTTCACTCCCTTAAATAACGTAATACTATTTAGTCCGATTTAAAAACGTGATATTTACATTGAAATCATTTTTAATAAAAATAATTATCATCTGATTCTTAATTTCGTAGGACGAAGGACTAATATTATAAAGTAGTGTTGCCAGTGATGAATTACGGCACTGAGACATGGTCGCTTACGATGGGCCTCATAAGAAGGCTCAAGGTCACCCAAAGGGCGATGGAGAGAGCTATGCTCGGAGTTACCCTGCGGGATCGAATCAGAAACGAGGAGATCCGCAGGAGGACGAAAGTCACTGACATAGCACTCAGAATTGCTAAACTTAAGTGGCAGTGGGCGGAGCACATCGCTCGTAGAACTGACGGCCGTTAGGGCAGAAAGGTTCTCGAATGCCGACCACATACCGGAAGATGTGGAGTGGGTAGGCCCCCTACAAGATGGGCCGATGACCTGGTGAAGGTCGCGGGTAGAAGTTGGTTGCGTACAGCACAAAGCCGGTCGTTGTGGCGGTCTTTAGGGGAGGCCTTTGTCCTGCAGTGGACGTCTTTCGGCTGAAGAAGAATATTATAAATGTGAAAATGTTTATGTTTGTATGTTTGTTACTCAAAGGCTAAACGAATTTGGATTAAATTTGCCACACAGATAGTTTGTGACCTGGATTAACACATAGAATACTTTTTGTCCCGGAAAAATAAAATGTTCCTGTCTAAATTCAACGCGGGCCAAGTCGCGGACGGAAACTAGTGTATAATAAAATATTGCATTGCCATCCAATTTTCAGCTATGTTTTTAGTTCTTCAGCTTTTCAGGCTTAAAAATGTAATGCATAAATCTGTACCAATTAAACAAGTAGAAAAAAAAATTAAAAACACCGTCACGCCTATATTCCCCAAGCGGGGGTGGCAGAGGTGTACTGAGTACACCCACGGTTCGCCGACGATGTTAGGTCCCATGTAATAGGGGGCGAGCCTATTGCCATATACCGGGCACAATTCCAGACACCGGACTCATATTGGTAATTTTTCGTTAGAAAAACTACATTTGTCCGACCTAGGATTTGAACCCAGGACCTCGTGATCACAAAGCGATGTACTTTACCACCAGAGCAACGAGGCAGTCAAAAAAATGAATTGATATAAAATACGTCTTTGATATCCAGTTCTGATCTAGATCTCAAATCTCTAGCTCATCAGGAAGTTAGTTAAAAATCAAATAAATAGACACCGTCACGTCTATATTCCCCTGGCAGGGGTGTACTGTGTACACCCAATTTTCACCGACCATGTTAGGTCCCATGTAATAGGGGGCGAGCCTATTGCCATATACCGGGCACAATTCCAGACTCGAGACTCAGATACTGGGAGTTTTTCGATAGAAAAACTACATTTGTCCGACCTTGGATTGGATTGGATTGGATTTGAATCCAGGACCTTGTGGTCACAAGAGCACATTACTCGCCACTAGACCAATGAGGCAGTCAGTTAATAATCGATTGCAAAATTCGTACCGAACACACAACAAAGACAGTTAAAAGAAACACGGTAACATGGTAATATAATAATTGACCATAGAAGCTGTCTCAAACTGTTCATTCTGTTAATTTCCCGTTCCGTTAACGATTTTTCCTTAATCTTGAAAATTTAATATTCGGTTTTGATTAACCTTGGTAAAATAACGTTATGCTATTTCCCAAATAGGGTTGGCAGTGTGTACACCCTTATATTACCGACAATGTGGTCTCGCATTCGCATTCATTCGCCCCGTATGTTTCTTATAGCCTAACTGAACCCATTCGCCGCGTAAAAATTAAACTGGTCCCGTTCGCCCCTCCTGTAGTCTATGTCAAAATACAGTTTTGGAAAAACTTTAATGCCATCAACTTAAAATAAATTGTAGTCACAGTGAAATAAAATTCGGATTACAAGATACATTTATTTCGAAAAATAATCATTTTATTGACGAAATCCGTTTTTAAATTATAAAAGTTGAAAACAGGGGGCGAACGGGTGCGAGATCAAAATAAGTTTGTCCCGTGTTGAGGGCCGAACGGTACCGTAAAATGGGGAAAACGATGCTTTTAAATTACAAGGAGAGAAAAGAGGGGGCAAACGGGTGTGAGATCGACAATGTAATAGATAAGCCTATTACCTTTATACCATCTATAATTCCAGACTTCAAACGACGACTGTCATTTTTTTTCGATGAAAACGCATCCTTTCTCCAATTTAGGATTTGAACTTTCATGATCGCCACTATATCAACGTGGCAGTTAAAATCAAAATTAGTAAATTTCTTTATTCAAGTAAACGATTACAGTATTTATGAATTGTCCGAAAAGTACTCGTAACAAAGACTTTATCACCACTTCGGAATGTTATTCCTGTAGAGAAGAAGGGCAAGAATCTCCACGGTTACTCTTCAGTATAATACATTTTAATCCGTTTTAAAAACGTGATATCTACATTAAAATCATCTCTATCTATCTATCTATATCATCACACCAGATCACCATCACAACAGGTTCTTTCGTTACACAGCTCTCTGGCTTCCTCCACTCTCATAGGTCGTCTCATACACGCTCGCCGGTTACGGAGACTCTTGACTTGTCCTTCAGATAAGACTCGGTTTATTTGGTCATGGTACCTACATTGGTCTTCCACAGAACGAAAACCAGTCTTGAATCTAGTTTTAAAAACTGATCTTGTATTAAAATGTAAGCTTTAAAACTAGATTTACTGAATTTCGTTCTGTAATACGGGCCTAAATTTTATAGTTAATGTTCTTATTGAGAGAGCAACGCTAACTATGAGAGTGGAGGAAGCCAGAGAGGTATGTAAGGAAGAACTTGTTGGAACTCGGTACTCTCTGCTTACCCCGTAAGGGATCTGGCGTAATGATATAGATAGAAAGATACGTAGATAGCAACACCCATTTAGGTGTAATAATACTAACTTTTGGTAAAAAAAAAAGCCCTATCAAAAATTAAATTTGTAAAATGTTTATTGTTAATGTAGTTTTTAATCGACGTCAAAAATAGATAGTTCTATGTTGGTATGGAAGCAGCGATAGCCTTGTGATTAGACCATTGGACTGCAAAGAAAGAGGTCTCGAGTTCGACCACACAGGCATGCACCTCCGTCTTTTCGAAAGCATGTGCGTTTTAAAAATTAACTATCACTTTAACTTAACTATCGCTTTAGCGATGAAAGGAAACATCGTGAGGAAACCTGCATGCCGGGAGTTTCTCGAAGGTGTGTGAAGTTCGCCAACCCGCACTAGGCCAGCGTGGTGGACTATGGCCTAAACCCTCTCAGTTTAAGAGGAGGCCCGTGCTCAACGGTGGGACAGTTTCTTAACAGGGCTATTATTATTTTTATGTTGGTATGTACGTATTTTTTTATCGATTGATCTATCGATCTGTCCCAAATAACCGATCGCACCAACCGATCGATTTTAGTCAATTCACGTATTTCATCTTCGTGCTTTTTGAAGTCGGCTTCTTTTTTTAAGGTTAATTGCTTTAATCTATGAACGGCATGCTAAACGAAGCGTAATGGCTCCCCAGATGCCGAGCTAAAATTGTATTGCGGTCGGTTATATTATAAACTAAACTCAACTTTCTGAGCTAAATAATGTTTGTACAAGCCACTCACGTGATAGACAGGAGCAGACAGCCAATTTCAATGCATAAGCGGGCTACAAATTTTACTAACAAAATTACAGACAACCCCAATCTTAAGCGCTGTCAATCAATGGACTTAGTTCCAGATATTCACAGCACATTATCTTTACTTAACTATGGCAAAGCCAAAAGAAAGTGGTATACTTTTTACCAACTTCAAAAAGGAGGAGGTTCTATGTTCGTATGTATGTATGTTTTTTTTTTCTTTTTTATGTACTTTCACCGATATTTCCGTCAATTGCGGACCGATTTTGATAAATTTAGCTCCAAGGCGGTACCATTTTAATTTTATCGGTATTGAACCTTGGGCTTTGCGAATTCACCAAGGAACTCCTTAACGACAAACAATACGAATGCGTAGATTGAGATGTTATGGGTATTACGTCAATTCTATAGGTACCCTACTATAGAACTCAGTAAGATATTAACCAAAGTCAAAAAAGGAGAAGGTTCATAATTCGTCTATGGTTTCTTTTTATAAATTCTTTGCTTATAAACCGATTTTGACGATTCTTTTTGCATTGAATTCAGTATAGCTCCAAGGTGGTCCCATTTTAATTTTATCGGTACTGGGCTTTGAAGTTACACCACGGGACTCCTTGACGGCAAACAGCAGGTTTTATGAGTATTATCGCAATCCTGTATGTACCCTACCGTAGAACTAAGTAGAATAATATAATGCAGGTGTATAAACATGAATAATTAATTCACTCACCATATAAAATTGTAAAATAAAAAACTTTTGAAAAAAAGGAAAACCGACTTCTTAAAGGAAAAAATAAATATTTAAAGTCGGTGCCAAGAAACCGACTGTACCAATTGGCACCGACTTCAAATATTTATTTTTTGTGCTGTGAAGTCGGTTTTCCTGTTTTTCTAAAGTTTTTTTTTACTTTGACGATCTAGTGGCGTATAATGCGCGAAGCGATCACGAATTCCAGAGTTCAAATCCTAAGTCGGTCAAAGAGTATTTTTTAATCTATCTTCATCATCACGCCAACTCCCTTGCGGGGTAGGCAGAGAGTACAGAGTTCCAACAGATTCTTTCCTTACACACCTCTCTGGCTTCCTCTACTCTCATAGTTCGTCTCATATACGCTCGCCGGTTACGGAGACCCCTGACTTGCCCTTCAGATAAGACACGATCTATTTGGTCATTGTAAGATAGTCTAGATCTTCTCCGGTCCCCACATCCTTCCACTTTCGCATTGTATATCTGTTTTGTCAATCTTTCTTCCGACATTCTTTTTATATGCCCGAACCAACGGAGGATACCCTTTCTCATCTGTACATCGATACTATCTTTCATGCCTACACGCTTTCTTACTATTTTTTCAATTATTTCTGCGAACCCCGCTTCGGGAATATAGGCGTGATGACTAAGGCTAAAGCTAAAAGGAAGATTTATATTTTTAGCAGTTTATGCATGTTTGTATTTACATATGTTCCACAGTACTGTCTTAAATACTCATCCCATTTTGATGAATGAGGTGTCAATCGATTCATCATAATTTTCTAGGTGACAAAGGCTACATTGTATACGAACACAATCAATATAACAGATATTATATGAATAATTTTAATTATATAAGATCTTTTCAAAAACAACGGGCGGACGATTTAGCGCAGTGGTTAAGAGCTTGAGCTGCTCCGCCCACTGTGTCGAATAGCCGCGGGTTCGATTCCCGCACGGGACAAATCTTTGTGTGATCCACAATTATTTGTTCCGGTCTGGGTATTTGTTTGTGAATTTTCATGTTTGTAAACGCACCCACGACACAGGAATAAATCCTAGTGTGGGGCTACGTTTAAAAAAAAACAAGTTTTTAAAACAAATCGCCATCAAATGGAGCCTCTCGAGGTGTCGGTCTCGGCATGAACTTGGATAAAACCAAGATCATGTTTAATGAACATGTCACGCCGGGACCGATCTACGTCGATGGTTCGATGCTCGAAGTTGTTCGGGAATATGCCTACCTTGGACAAGTTGTCCAATTTGGTAGAAACATCTTCGAGAAAGAAATCAACCGCAGGATCCAATTAGGTTGGGCAGCATTTGGCAAACTACGTCACGTTTTCTCTTCGCCTATACCGCAATGCCTGAAGACTAAAGTCTATAACCAATGCGTCCTACCTGTTATGACTTACGGGGCTGAGACGTGGCCACTCACAGTGGGACTAGTCCACAAATTCAAAGTCGCACAGCGGGCTATGGAGCGAGCTATGCTCGGCGTCTCTTTGAAGGATAAAATTCGTAACGAGGTAATCCGACAAAGAACCAAAGTTACCGACATAGCTCGCAGACTCAGTAAGCTAAAGTGGCAATGGGCTGGTCACATCTGCAGAAGGAGCGACGGCCGATGGAGCAAGCGTGTCCTAGAGTGGAGACCGCGACTTGGTAGGCGTAAGGTAGGCTAGCCCCCAGCTAGATGGACCGACGACCTCAAAAAGGTCGCTGGGACAGACTGGATGCGGAAGGCGGAGGACCGTGTGCAATGGCGCGTGTTAGGAGAGGCCTATGTCCAGCAGTGGACTGTGATAGGCTGATTGATTGATTGATCAAGATATCTTGCTTAGTTGAGGAGTTCCTGTGGTCTCCTACCCGCTTCATCATCAGACCTTAAACACTATCCACTTATATAGTAATTGTCAATACTAATCCAATAATACTAAGCAAGCTGTAACGCCCTCGACATTGAGTTGTTCACATGTTCCTATGGCCACCTTCCGTTTCCATCCTCAGACCAGCTCCATGGTATCATATTATTGCATTGTCACCGAACTTACATCATCATCACCATCATTTCAGCCTATACTTGTCCACTGCTGAACATAGGCCTCCCCAATCGCTTTCCAGCGTAACCGGTCCGATGCCACCTGCATCCAACGATTTCCTAAGATTTTCACAAGATCGTCGGTCCATCTGGCAGGCGGTCGTCCTACGCTGCGCTTGCCAATACGTGGTCTCCACTCTAGAATCTTTCTGCCCCAACGCCCGTCCGATCTTCGCGCTATGTGGCCAGCCTATTGCCACTTCAGCATGCTAATCCTGAGGGCTATGTCGGTGACCTTGGTTCTTCTACGAATCTCCTCATTCCTGATTCGATCACGTAGAAAAACGCCGAGCATAGCTCTTTCCATAGCTCGCTGAGCAACTTTGAGCTTTTTTATGAGACCTATTGTAAGAGTGGTCTCTTACAATAGGTCTCTGATCCATATGTCATCACTGGTAACACACATTGACTAAAAACTTTAGTCTTAAGGCACTGAGGTATTTTGGATGAGAAGATGTTGCGCAGTTTCCCGAACGCTGCCCAGCCGAGTTGGATTCGTCGATTGACCTCTCTCTCAAAGTTGGACCTACCTAACCGGACTACCTGTCCCAGGTAAATGTATTCGTCGACAACTTCAAGAGTAGAGTTCCCAACGGTGAGTGCGGTGGGTACGAAATGGACATGTTGGGACACTCTATTGAGGTCACCGAGCATTCGTCCTAGATCTTCCAGCGACTCCGCCATGACCACAATGTCGTCGGCAAATCGAAGGTGAGTGATGTATTCGCCATTGATGTTGATGCCAAGTCCTTGCCATTCCAAGAGCTTGAAGGCGTCCTTTAAGGTGGCCGTAAACAGTTTCGGAGAAATGACGTCTCCCTGTCTTACTCCTCTTTTTATGGGGATCACCTTCGTGCACTGCCCCTGTACTCGGACTGACATGGTGGCGTTATTATACAAGCACTTCAACATTTCGATGTACCTATAGTCAATGCGGCATCGCTGGAGAGATCCAAGAACCGCCCAAGTCTCGATCGAATCAAAGGCTTTCTCATAGTCCACAAACGCCAAGCATAGTGGCCGATTATACTCCTCAGTCTTCTGTATAACCTGCCGCAGCGTATGTATGTGGTATATGGTACTAAAACCTTTCCGGAAACCGGCTTGTTCGGGAGGCTGGAAGTCATCAAGCCTTCGTTCGAGACGATTCGTAATGACTCTCGAAAACAACTTATAAACATGTCTTAGCAGTGTGATGGGCCTATAGTTCTTCAATAAGGTGTTATCACCTTTCTTGAAAAACAGCACCACCACATCCCTGTTCCATGCTTCCGGCGTTTTCCCTTCAAGCAAGACGGAATTAAACAGCCTCTGAAGGACTTTAAGTACCGGCGATCCGCCCGCCTTCAGAAGTTCTGCAGTAATTCCGTCTTCACCCGGCGCTTTGTTGTTTTGTAGTTGTTTGAGAGCCATCCTAATTTCGCACAGGCTGATGTCCGGGATATCTTCAGTGCAGTGTCGGGTTAGCTTGGCTCTTGGGTCTTTTACCAAGTCAACAACAGGTTTAGCTACTGAGGTATATAACTGTCCATAGAACCTCTCTATCTCCCTGAGCACCTCTGACCTATATGACGTTACGTTTCCGTCCTCCGTCTTCAGCTTCGTCAACTGGCTCTGCCCAATAGACGCGTCTCTTGCGAACACTTTAGAGCCCTTGTTCTGCTCTATGGTCTCCTCAATACGCCTTGCATTGAAGGACCGTAAGTCGTGTCGCAAGGACTTCAATATCTGTCCATTAAGCTGCCTATAGGACTTAGCATCATCGGAGGTTTGGAGCGTCATGGAACGTCGCTCAGCCATGAGGTTTCGGGTGTAGTCAGATAGTTTTTGAGGCCTATTTTTACGGTGGGTCTTAAAATACTTGGACCCGACCGTATGAACAGTCTCTACCAGCCTGTTGTTGATTTCGTCCACTGATGCGCTGCTGTCTAGCAATTCGAAGCGGTTTGACAATTCGAGTTGAAAGTTCTCGGGGTTTTGGATATATGCATGAGTAGGTCGGAGCGTAGACTTCATCAGACGCGATCTTTCCATTTTGACATTAATATTTAATGTGCCTCTGACCATTCGGTGATCACTGCCGGTTTTTACCCTATGAATCACGGAGACATCATTAAATATTTGTCGCTTGGTGCTCATGATGAAGTCTATCTCATTTTTTGTGGAACCATCAGGGCTCATCCAGGTCCATTTCCTATGAGGCGGCTTCTGGAAGAAAGAGTTCATCATAAAGAGTCCCTCTTTCTCCAGAAATTCGGCCAGCCTCTGACCCCTGGGGTTGCGCTGCCCATATCCAAATTGCCCCACTCTCAACTCATCATTGCCCCGTTTGCCCAGCCGCGCATTGAAGTCACCCATAACCACTGTAAAGTGTGTTTTGGAAGTATGTATGGCTCTACTAATGTCCTCATACATAACTTCGACGTCATCATCTGAGTATGCCGAGGTCGGTGCGTAGACCTGTATGACCTTCAGCGAATATCTTTTGGATATTCTGAGTATCAGGTACGCTACCCTGCTCGACACACTAGTAATGGACACAACGTTGTTTATGAGTGGACGATAAATCCGACACCACCTTGGGACTGCTGTTCGCCCTCCCGGTAGTAAAACAAGTTGCCGGATTTTAAGGTTATCGTGTCCTCGCCCTCTCTTCGGACCTCCGATAAACCAACAATACTCCACCGCAACTTGTTTAACTCTTCTTCCAGCTCAACTAGCTTCTCATCTGTCCTCAATGTGCGTGCGTTGTATGTCACCAGGGCCAATTTTCGGTTTTGGTGGTAGCCGAATCTCTGCCGGAGATTCTTAGCACCCCTTGTCCTGTCGTTACCATGGCTGCTATCGTGGCCAGGACGAACAGGACCGCCGAGGACTAGGGGCCTGGTTTTCCTACTTTCTTCCATAATTGGGGGTGTTTGCCATACTCGCCACGCTTGGAAGGCGGGTTAGCGAGCGCAGTTATTGGTCGTCGAAGTGTTAAGGGAACGCTGCTGCCCATTCCCTAGTTTTCCCTTAGTCGCCTTGTACGACACCCGATGGGATGAGATGGGTTGGTCCTATTCTAAGCCGGGAACCACGCGGCGATACCTATACCAAATTTTAGCTAAGTCGGATACCTGCAAGTGCTTGAAAAATGGGCCACAAGGTTTGAACCGGAAAAACAGACCGACAGACATACGAACATTGCAAGTTAAATAAAAACGTGTAAAAAAGTGGGGGGTTTTGAATTTTTTTTAATATCGAATCTAATGTCCAATAAAATAGGACCAAATTCCTACCCGGGAATTGGCATGATGATAATCGCCTGTTCAGTCGCTTTTGCGGTGCTAAATACGAAGTGGTACTGTTTTACTAAACATCAAACCAGATTTTATTTCATTTTTTAGGGTTCCGTACCTAAGTCGCTAAAAACGGAACCTTTATTTTTACTTTATTGCCCGTCTGTCTATCCAAAACTTTTTCTCATAAACGGGTATCAAAATTATCAAGTTGAAAATGATATCAAATATAGGTCTGCGTAAAATTTGTTTGTTTCTCAAAAGGTAAAGACCCTTCTTCTAAGGAACGGTCAAAGGTATGCAGTTAAAATTAACCTACGGTCCCCCAGGCAGTTTCAAATTGCACCTTCTAAGTCAATTCAATCAAAGGTTATAGCCATTTAGACTCATTAATCAAAACTTATAAGGCACTTCCCGTTGATCTAGAATCATAAAATTTTCCAAGCAAGATTTTACAGTGCACATACGGGCCATTGTTAGATTGTAAGTATATTACATAAAGGAATCTTCGAATTTGATGTAGCGACATGTAGTGGCTCCTATACGGAACTCTCACAGCACATGCCCTTCCCACACTTGTCTGGTTATTTTTAATCAGCTAGGCGATAGATATTATATCATAATCTTATGTTATATAAACCAATATAGAATATATAAAAACTTTTCATATCACTAAATAATCAGGAAAATAATAGAAATATAAGTAATCATCTCTGCTTCGTTGGTTTAGTTCAGTGTAATTGGCGATCACGAAGTCCTAGGTTCGAATCCCAGGTGTATTTGTTTCGGAAAAAGTATTTTTTTTACCGAAAACTATCTTCTAAGGAGTAGGCAGAGGTAATCAATACATCTACGTTATACGACTGTATGTTTAGGAGAGTTTAATAAAAGTGTAGAAAGAAAGAGAGGCATATAAATATCTTACAAGCCTAACTTTGCAGAATTTGGTAGAAATGTACATTTGACACTCATCTTTCTCCAGGATATTTTGGTTCCAATGAGATCCAAGGTGAGCAGTAGACTAAGCATGCACTGATTGACATTAGCGTGACACTATAGAGACGATAGTCTATCCTTTTTACTTAAAAAAAAACACCGTCACGCCTATATTCCCCAAGCGGGGCAGGCAGAGGTGTACTGAGTTCAGCCACGTTTCGCCGACGATATTAGGTCCCATGTAATAGGGAGCAAGCCTATTGCTATATACCGGGCACAAGTTTTCGTTAGAAAAAACTACATTTGTCGGACCTAGGATTTGAACCCAGGACCTCGTGATCACAAAGCGATGCGTTTTGCCACTAGACCAACGAGGCAGTTAAAAACCCTTGTCTCCGTAACAGGTAGAGGTATCATGATGGCACAGAATCACCAGAGAGCGAGTCTTACTCGCACTTGTCCAGATTTTTAATCTAAATACAGTTCTAAAAATATTTACAATTTTTTTCCTATAAATAGCAGGCTCTAAAAAACCTTTACATGAATGTTTTCATTCCTTAATTTGATTACTAGAAAACAAAGTACCGACCAAAAAAATACACCGAGAATTCTTGTAATAACAAAAACGTAACCAGCTTTTCAAAGCAGCAAGATCACTCCATACTTAAGCCGTATTCAGCATGCCGCGCTAAGTTGAGCGGCGCTACCCGACCAATGTGTCCCGCGTCTACCTATGTCATTTATATTTAGTTAGTAGATTACAACATGTCACCCGAAGGGATTTTATATATCGTTCGTCCATATTGTTACAAACACAAACGTCTACACACTGTGACATCTGTTCCTCAATCAAAACGATGTGGCAACAAGATTGCAGGTTGCATCACTAGTGACACGTTTGCTGAACACTTTTGCCCTAATGAATACGAGACTATACGAGAACACTACAACATTAGGGACTAAATTTTCAATTTAGAATAAAAAACTAGGATTAGAAAAAAATATATGTTTTCAGGAAGAAAAAATACTATGCCCTGTATCCTGCAAAATGTTTATTACTATAGCTTAATCAATTATTTAATTTAAATGTAAAATTTAAAGGCGTTATAAATTAAAACATTAAAATATTGCAACATTTCCAGTACGGACTTGTACTGGGAAGTTTTTCTTTAGAAAAACTACACTTGTCCGACCTAGGATTTGAACCCAGGACTTCGTGATCACAAAGCAATGCGCTTTTCCTCTAGACCAACGAGGCAGTCAAATATAATAAATATGTTGACACAAAATTGTATTGCCGAGGTTTTAACTCTAAGGCAACGATGTATGATAGAAGCGTCACCAAGATATAGTTTTTGTTGTTATTATTTATACGTTGCCTTGATTATGAATTATTTGTTCATGAACGCTTATCAATGCACAAAACATATTCTGTCTGGATGAAACTATAAAATATTTCTTAAGGGGTATCGAACTCGCAATAACTATCTCATACGAGTACCTCTGTCTTTTACATAGAGCACTGAAGATTTTTGTAGGTTTACTCCCGAAGGTAAGCGAGTAGGTATGAAAGATAGTATCGGTATAAAGATGAGAAAGGGTATGCTCCGTTGATTCGGGCATATGGAAAGAATGTCAGAAGGAAGAATGACGAAACTGATATACAATGCAAAAGTGGAAAGTAGATACCGGGGAAGACCTAGACTATCTTACCATGGCCAAATAGACCGGATCTTATCTGAAGGACAAGTCAGGAGTCTCCTTAACCGGCGAGCGTGTATGGGACGAACTATGAGAGTGGAGGTAGCCAGAGAGGTATGTAAGGAAAGAACCTGTTGGAACTCTGTACTCTCTGCTTACCCCGCAGGGGATCCGGCGTGATGATATAGATACTCCCGCAAAAAGGAATATAGAATGTGAATAGTGGTTAAATCTGTGAAAAAACTAGAGTCATGTTTAATCTAAGTGACAATGACTGACGGCAGATAACAATTTGACATTTTAATCAATGTAAAGTTATAAAAAACTGCTTTAGTAAACAACTTCTATCGTAAAAATATATCAGTTGCGTCATTTTCTCTCAAATATGTTGCATTATCAGTTTTATTAAATAGGAGCCAGCTGTGTTATTACGCTGCGATACGAGTATAACTGCTTGAGGAATAAAAAAATATCAGAGTTCAACTGTTAGGTACTCTCTTTCATATTTGAAAGGCTATTTTCCTCCACTAGTTGGGAGAGAGGCTTACAATAGACCTTACTGCTTCCATCTATATTATCACAATCCATACTTCAGTCACGTACAACGAAAACTGACTACAGAAACCAAAATGCTTTATGTCGTTGTTTCGCGAACATTTTGTAGCTTTTGACGGACGATTTAGCGCAGTAGTTAAGAGCTTAAGCCGCGCCGACCACTGTGTCTAATAGTCGCGGGTTCGATTCCCGCCAGGACAATTCTTTATGTGCCCCGCAATTATATATTTCGGTTTGGATAATTGTGTATGTGAATTTTCATGTTTGTAAACGCACCCACGACACTGGAATAAATCCTAGTGTGGGGCTACGTTCAAAAAAAAGGAATTAGTACACACAATTTAAGGGAAACATTCCCATGAATCTCAAACGTCGCACCTTCGAACAGTGTGCCCTGCTCGTTATGGTATATGGAGCTGAAACCTGGACGCTCACTATATACAACTTAAATAAATAACGTGTGAGCCAAAGAGCTATGGAGCGAGCTATGTTAGGTATATCGCTAAGAGACCGGGTCCAAAATATCATGATCCGGGTAAGAACAAAACTTACCGACATAGCTCAAATGATAGCGTAAAGAAAGTGGAGATGGGTAGGACATATGCCGGAGATCGGACAACAGATAGGGGAAAAGGGTGCCTGAGTGAAGACCGCGAACTGAGCATCGAAATATAGGAAGACAACCCTCAAGATAGACTGATGACCTGACGAAGGTAGCCGGGAAGGATTGGATGGCATGAAACGCAAGACCGAAGGGAATGGAGTGCCATGGAAGAGACCTACACTCAGAATTGGGTGGCTACGGGTTGAAAATGATGATGATGATGACAAAAAATCGACTAAATCCACCCATTTCAGACCGACCGAAACAGACGCTATTTAACCACCAATCGCTAAGAACATCGTGGTTATGCGCTTGTCAAGTATAAACTAAATTAATATTAGTCCTTAAAGAAGAGACCTAAAAATTTAAGAAAATTATTCCCCTGGTACTAAAGTTAAACGCTGAATGTACTTCACAGATGACACAGAAGGCAGTTAATAGCTTTAGACGGCAATAGCTAATGGTTTGTGAAGTTTTTATTCATAGGATAAAATGTGATGACATATTGAAGAGATTAAAAAGACCATATTGCCACCACTTTGGACACAGTTCCAGACTCCTAACTGCGAGTGAATTTTAGTTTTAAAGGTAAAGTACACGCTTCGGGGATTTAAAATAGAATAGAATTATCTTTATTTGTATGAAATACAGGTATCATAAGATGGATATATTATAATATTAATCATTAGGCTCCCTGTGCATTTTGACGCAATGCAACGTACAAATTTCACGATTAATTTATCACATACCTATGTGTCAATATTAATCAATTATTTAATTAATTAATGTTAATAGATATTCGCATCATGGTCAGGACATGTAATAGTCCTAATTATGTTAAAAATGTTTAAATTTTGATTATTTCAAACACTCTGAAAGTATAAATAAAAACATTGATTAACAAACCAATAATTAAGTTTCTTGCCTATGACAGACAGATATTGGCAGTTCTTTTATATCATTCGGAATTGCATTGTATATACGCCCATACATGACACAACAACTTTTTAAATACGATGATGTTTTAGGCACTTGACGTTGGTGTATAGTATACAATTCACCTCTCCTCTTTCAGCGGAGTTGCCGCTTGGGGAATACCAGTATTTATTATGTAAAGTATATAGCCCTTTTGTCATATTTATATACGCGCGAAAATGCATGCACATTGACACACACATGCACGTATGCACGTGTGTACATATACACAGAAACACACAAAGGCATAGTGAGTTTTCCCTGTTCATATACACCATGTTTGGGTGTGTTACAGTTAATATTATTATCAATTAACTGAACTGTTCCATAACTACGTATAAAATATAAAGTATTATCAGTGAAATTTCAAATAAGAGTCGAGTGCATGCCAAATATTGTTGATTTCGGTTATCTAATTTGACGCCATGTTCGGACATTAATCTGAATAGGCTATGTTCAGTCAAAGTTATTAAACTTTCTTTCGTTCGAGCTTGAATAATTTCGTCACTAAATTGACCAACCTGGGCCGTATTTAAACTGACAAAATTAACGTCACTTTTACACAAAAACGTCCAAATTTTTATGCAACTTCAATAAAATATAATATTACGATGCAGATTTATCACTTAAAATATTTAAAAAAAAACTGACAAAATTTTAAAATCGCAATGCAAATACGTACAGTAATCTATGTAAAAATGACAAAATTACTGAGTTCTTAGATTTACGTGAATATTACATATGAAATAAAACTATTTTGCGGATTTTGTCGCGGTTTGTTTTTGATTTTTATGTTCCCGAGGTGAGGTTGAGGTATTAGACGACCAAAAGGCATAGTTGTTAATTAACTAATCAAACTTCTTAATTATTTTTGTTGGTCCGATCTACGCAGAATGAACTCACGTTGTCTTGTGGTCTTGCAGTGTTATGCGTAGTTTTGGATTTGATTATTTTAATTACCGGATCCGAAGTCGATGGAAGCACCCAGTGATCTTCTCTATTGAAATTAGGATGTTTTTTAATTTCAATAGCCTCGCGAACCATCCTTGGTAGGAATCGGTGTTCTTTCACGAGGATTTGTGGTCCATTAAATCTGATGTTATGGCGGGTGCGGTCAAGGACATGTTTACAGACTGCAGACTTCTTTGAGCGACGGTTTTACGACGAATTTCATATGTATACAGTCAAAGACAATATTTGCCTCGTGTGTCACGATATCCGGTTTCAAATTGTTTATTTTTAGGAGTATTTTATCTGACTTTAAATTGTTAAAGAAAAGAAATAGTACTTAATTTGATTTGTTGATTTAACGTGAACGCTGATTTGAAATGGTATCCGATTTGACTCAATTTGAGCGCTCGAACGGAACAGACGTATCGGGTGACCGGAATTTGTTGAAAAAGTGTATCGTGTACCCACACGGAATTAATGTTCGAGAATAAACGTATTTTGATAACGATATATTAAAGGTGTTTTAATTTGTTTCTTTATACGTTGGTCTAGTGGCAAATAATGCTCATAGCGATTACGAGGTCTGGGATTCGAATCCTACATGAAATTATTCGATACAGAAATTTCTAGTATTAGTCCGTGGTCTGGCATTGTGCCCGGTTAAATTGCGATAGGATCGCTGCCAATTACATCGGTGAAAAGTGGGTATACACCAGAGCTGGGCAAAATGTAATCAGATTCATGATTACAATTGCATTTTGTAATATTCAATCATGATTCAAGATTAAAAGTGTAATCGTTAAAGATTACAAAATGTAATTGTAATTGTTCTATCTATATCATAACGCCAGCTCCCTCGCGGGGTAGGCAGAGAGTACATAGTTCCAACAGGTTCTTTCTTTACATACCTCTCTGGCTTCCTCCACTCTCATAGTTCGTCTCATACACGCTCGCCGGTTACGGAGACTCTTGACTTGCTCTTCAGATAAGACACGGTCTATTCGGTCAGTGTAATTGTTAATCATTAATACACCATCACGCCTATATTCCCCAAGCGGGGGTGGTTAATCATTAATCTTATTACATTTGGCCCATCTCTAGTATACACAGTTCACCTCTGCTAGGCCTGCTTGGGGAATATACGAAAATTAAACTTCCAATTTTAAGCACTTTTCATATATTTTTTCGCTCTTTGGTATCCAAATTGATCACGAAACCTGAACTTTTGTGTGCCTATTAAAGTATGGTTTGTTTTTTCCCAAGTGACCAATTTTATAAATAAATATTGCGTGATAACTATAGGGCGATAAGGATCTTTTGGCGCTTGGGTGATATTAACAGGGGGGCGTTGGTGTGGAATTAGGGTTATCATTTGGTAAAATTTCCTACCTCCAGGGAAATATTTCAACAGATGGGTCCGCATGGTAACTAATAGAAAAACTTGGGTAAATTTCAGTAATTGAGTAAACAGCAACTCCACAACTGTCATGAAGTGGCGTTTCACTTGGTGACAGTTTGTGTGACAGCGTTAGTTTCAATTTTGTCCGCGGGCCAAAATATCCTTTAGAAATGTAAAGACAATAAAATTGATATGGTTAAAAATTCATTAATTGATTTCCGAACCCTTGTTCTTCGTCCTAACCATATCAATTTTAGTTTCTTTATTTGCCACAACATTTATTTGTTTATAAAATTAGCCATTTAAGAAAACACAGACTTTTAAATGCATAAAAATGGCGATTGAAACAGCCGTGTTTTCTTTGTATAATGATTTAATTATATTTCATACAGCGACCCGAACGAGTTACGACAATATCTGGAGATTTAAAAAAATGTAACATACTGCCTCGCTGGTCTAGTGGCACAGCGCATCGCTTTGTGATTACGAGGTCTTAGGCTCATATTCTAGGTCGGACAAATGTAGTTTTTTTAATGGAAACCTCTCAGGATGTTTCCGGAGTCTGGAACTAAGTCTGGCAATAGGCTCGCCCCCCGATTACATGCGACCTAACATCGTCAGCGAAAAGTGGGTATACTCAGTACACCTCTGTCACCCCCGCTTGGGGAATATAGACATGAAACATCAAACTATTTTTAAAGTACACCGTACTTTAAAAATAGTTTGAAATCGATTCAGTTGCGATTTAAAACAAACTAGTTTCAGGTCTTGCGTCTGTTACACGTTGTATACATTCAGCGTTTGACTTTAATAGTAGGTACTGGGGGTTAATGTTTTGGACTCGATCGACGAAATAGACCGTGTCTTATCTGAAGGGCAAGTCAAGTCTCCGTAACCAGCGAGCGTGTATGAGACGAACTATGAGAGTAGAGGAAGCCAGAGAGGTATATAAGGAAAGAACTTGTTAGAACTCTGTACTCTCTTCCTACCCCTAAAGGAAACTAGCGTGATCACATAGACAGATAGAGAGAGATATTCGCATACACAAACACCAGCACAGAATTTTTTTTTTGTCGGTTACACAAAGATTCGTCTCGTGCGGGAATCGAACCCGCTACTACTTGATTTAGAGGGTGCAGCGGCTGTAGTTCTGGAGCAAGGCATCCGTCAATTTTTTTAATAGTTCAAACGTTTTTATGCCCAAAGGGGGATAGTCATGAAAATATGAAAGGATTTAAATAAATCTGAAATCCCAATAGCCTGAAATCACAGAGCTATATCCAATATGAGCCGTCTCCATATCGTAGGTAAAAACTAATCTCATATGAATAAAGTTCTCCCACACATCACAAAGCCCGGCAAGGCCAACGCGGTGCGTTACGATAATTTCGTGAAATGAATCAGAATCATAATATTTTTCTACCTATATTATCTATCTATAACCTCACGCCAGATCCCTTGCGGGGTAGGCAGAGAGTACAGAGTTCCAACAGGTTCTTTCCTTACATACGTCTCATACACGCTCGCCGGTTACGGGGACTTGACTTGCCCTTCAGATAAGACACGGTCTATTTGGTCATGGTAAGATAGTCTAGGGGTCTTCCCCGGTATATATGTATATATATATATATATATATATATATATATATATGTATATATATATATATATATATATATATATAGCGAGCTATGTAAAGAGCTATGCACGGCGTTTCTCTATTTGATCGAATCAGGAATAAGGAGATTCGTAGAAGAATCAAGGCCACCGACATAGCCCGCAGGTTTAGCAAGCTGAAGTGGCAATGGGCGTGCCACATAGCGCGAAGATCGAACGAGCGTTGGGGCAGAAAGATTCTAGAGTGGAGACCACGTAATGGCAAACGCAGCGTGGGACGACCGCCTGCCAGATGGACCGTTGAATGCAGGTGGCATTGGACCGGTTACGCTGGAAACCGATTGGAGAGGCCTATGTTTAGCAGAATACAAGTATAGGCTCAGATGATGAAACCATTATAGTATTTATGAATCGTCAGAAAAGTAACAAATATGGGAGATCTGGTAATGATCGGGTAATGGTATTTTGTATTCCACTGATTTGCCATTGAACGACGAATTTACGAAATTATCGATACTCACCGCGTTACGTATCGGTCATATCGAATAGAGACCCAGAAGTACTATACTTTGATGTTAAGGAATAACCAATTAACGTATATCATATATATGGCAATGCGTTTCTAACTTTGCGTAAGTGTGTTAAGGTCCAATTTACTTTATTCGTAGCGTTTAGCACCTTATTGTTTCTTATGTAAGAGAATAACGTCTTAATATATAGTAATATCGCAAAGCGTTTTTAACTTTGTGTAGAGAGTATTGAGTTTCATTTACATTACATTATTGGGAACGTTTGGCATGTTTTGTATAGTCACATAAGGGAGTAAGGTATTAAGTAACCGAGAATTATATAACAAAGCATATAAAACTTTGTGCTGAGGTAATAAGGTCCAGTTTACATTATCTATTCGTAGCGTTTGTTTTCTGATTATATTTTCACGTGTAGTTTGTTCTCACATTTACCTAGAATTAAGATTTGGTCGAATAGGCGACGGACCGCGAAAGAATCGCTTGAAGCTTTTCCTTCACCGTTAAAGCAAATGATAGTTAATTTTTAATATGCATATGCTTTTGAAAAGACAGAGGTGCGTGCCTGGGTTTGTAACCGAGACCTCTGACTTTGCAGTCTAACAGTCTAACCACTAAGCTATTACTTCTCCAGTAAATAGATCTGGTAAAAAAATTAACACACTTTTCGCCGACGATGTTAGGTCCTATGTAATAGAGGGCGAGCCTCGTGCCATATACCGAACACAATTCCAGAGACTCATACTGGGAATTTTTCGTTAAAAAACCAACGAGGCAAATTTTTTATTTAATGTTTTTGTAACCCATTTCACCTTAAAGATTTGTGAAAAAGTCAGAATATATCGCTACCGGATCGCAACATCCTTTGCGTTTAAATATCTGAGCGGAATCTTATCCGATATTTAATCAATAACAAATATACCTTTCTTGTTACTACAAGACGTTATCGTGATGTCGGACATAAATAGAATCTTTCGATGATAATAAAACCCAAAAGTAACAGATGAATGAGGAACATGGTAGTTGATATCAGTCCAAAAGACGTGTTTTAAAAAATTCTCTTTGATAGAGACACGATAAACTGTTTATTTTTCTAAATTTATTTCAAAATGTTAAACGTCAACGAACATTTCGTTGGCATGAATTGAAGGCAACGCTTCTTATAAAATATTTTAAAATTTGCACTATACTTAACTCAAAAATCTAAGAAAGCGAGTTACGGTCTTAGAGTGCCTTCAAAAGGTACGCTCTATCTAGTGAATATTAAAACAGCAGCGTTTTTATGCTGCAATTAAGAAATACCATACTTCGGTCTCCTTCACTTTCCCTCTCTGTGCCCGCGCCGCTTGGTCCTGAAGGGACGCGATTAGATTCCCAAAAATTTGATTTTATGATATAAGTCACTACCGTTCTTAAGATGCGCCATGTAAGAACATAAAAAAAATTGGTTATTTTATTTTGACACACAACACAGATTTCAATCGAAACATAACACTTAGTTCTAAAGTTATGACATGGATCTGGATTGTAATCCAAAACATGTGCGTTCAGTGCGTTAATTAAAATTAAGTAACTAACGACAAACAAAAAAATAAGAAAGAAATAAACACATTATCTAAGAAGAAACACAGGACCAGGTACACATCTAGTAACATAAAAACACAATAACTATAAGGATGGGTAACATAATGTTACAAAGCATGACATTTTGTACCATAAATTACATATTTGACAATGTTAATAAATTTTGCAAATGAAATTTCAAAAATATCTATCTATATCATCACGCCAGATCCCTTGCGGGGTAGGCAGATAGTACAGAGTGCCAACAGGTCCTTTCCTTACATACCTCTCTGGCTTCCTCCACTCTCATAGTTCGTCTCATACACGCTCGCCGTTTACGGAGACTCTAGACTTTTCCTTCAGATAAGACTCGATTTATTTGGTCGTGGTAAGATAGTCTAGGTCTTCTCCGGTACCTGCATCCTTCCACTTCAAAAATTTAGAGGCTTAAATTGTGTCTTCTGAACAAAAATATTTTGAAATCGTTTTTTTTTAATTCTTATACTATGTTTATATTTAAACTCAAGTGTAGGTGGCACCGTTGTCGACCGACTACCGAAATCTGCTAATGAAAAATAAAATGTCATTTTGAAACATAACACAGTATAGTAAACCTACTAATACATAATCACAGATAACACCGTTTCGTTTCGTTCCTATTCACCCCGTTTAGCCCATTTCATTTAATCTCCCAAAAGCAACTAATACATTAAACATTTACCTTTCATCGTTTTATTAGCATACATGTGTGTTAGAAAAGGGATTTTATATAAATAAACGTAAGGTAACTTTTGTAATGGAATTTCTGTATAAGTCCTGCCTCGTTGGTCGCGTATTGGGTTGACCTCGAATTCAAATCTAAATGATTTATTTTGATTTCCCATATGGCCATATTATCTACTACCACATATATGATAGTATCTCGCCTCTTGCGCTCGTTGCCAGAGAGGTATGTAAGGAAATAACCTGTTGGAGCTCTGTACTCTCGCCTACTCCGCAAGGGATCTGGCGTAATGATATAGATAGATAGATAGATAGATCTTGCCTCGTTACCTTTATACCCCAAACGGGCGTATCAAAGGTGTACTTTATACACCCACATTTTCTTAAACTTTTTAGTTTCCAAAGTAATAGATGTTCAACACCCCAATATTAATGTCCAACCTAGGATTCGAATCCGGGACCTCGTGCTCGCTGGCGTACTTTCGGAAACTTTTTGTTTTTCTTTTTGTACCAAAACGTACACTACTATCCTTTTCACCAGTCATGGGTAAGCTGACGTTTAGAATTTGACATTTCTAGAAATGTGGTGAGTGTAAAATACAATCGATTGAATATCGTATCGAGAAAATTTATAACGAAGAATGAATCGAATAAAAATTATTTAGGAACAAAAAGCGAACAAAATAAAATAATCTCATTATTTATTTACTAATCACGCCATTGGTTAGAAAAATCTTCTGAAAAATCGCTTAATTCGTCGCTTACGTGTATTATTATTAAAAATCTATAAAACTTTCTGTTTTAATAAGTCAAGATAGCGCATCCACTTTTATTTATTAATTAATTGACCATGAGAATAATAAATATTTCAGTCAGATACACAGAGTAATATATACGTAAACATATCGCCAATGGATTTTGTAGATTTTAAAAACAACATATCAATTATAACGATTTCATTGTGTTAGTCCCTAAAACGCAAACCGTTAAAATTTACATAATTAAGTTTTATTACGATTTAAGTTTTGTTTTTATAAGTATGCAAATTTATGAACAGTATGTGATTTAAATGAAAAGTAAAGCAGATCTTTGATGTATTTTTACCTATCTATCTATTTCATCACACCAGCTCCCTCGCGCGGTAGGTAGAGAGTACAGAGTTCCAACAGGTTCTTTCCTTACATACCTCTCTGGCTTCCACCGCTCTCATAGTTCGTCTCATACACGCTCGCCGGTTACGGAGACTCTTGACTTACCCTTCAGATAAGACACGGTCTATTGGGTCATGGTAAGATAGTCTAGGTCTTCCCCGGTACCTACATCCTTCCACTTTCGCATTGTATATCTGTTTTGTCATTCTTCTTCTGAAATTTTTCGTGTATTTTTATATTCATGTTTATTTTTTCGATTCTATATTTTCAATATTCGTAAATATAATATGCGTGAAATGGAATATGATCTAATGTCACCGTACCCATGTCTCATGAAGAAGACTATAATTATATTTTTCTGTTACGTATCCCTTTTTAAAATCTTCCTACCCTAATATCCTTATGGATATAAAATATCATATATGTTGGACTACTTAGTCCATGTTAGTTTGCACCATTTTGGGCCTTATTTCTTAAAATACCCGCTATACCGACCTCCGTCCCGAATACGAGAGTGTTCGCGCGCGCGCCGCAAACAGAAGGCGGCGCTAATGTGTACTTAAACTTTCGTAGCGCGCGCAACCGACTACGCGCAGCCTCGTCAAAATACTTAAAATTACTTATAATTTAAAGACTACCAAAAGTCATAATCATAATAGACTATTTCAGACGTCAGTGCTGGTCATAATGTGCCCGTTAGCCCGTCCCGGGACGAAAGTTTTAATCCAGGCGTAGAGCTAGTCGAGGCGGGGTAAGTTGAAGGCCCAAAAGTTATTGCAGAGTCCACCTAAGCTATCGAATTGTACAGAGCTGAAGCCGCTCAGCCCACTGGATCGAAGAGTCACAGATCGATTCCCGCACGAGACAAATCTTTATGTGACCCACAAATATTTGTTATAGTCTGGGTTTTTGTGTATGTGTGTTTCATGTTTGTAAACTTTAAAAAAAATATCCATTTATTTGCCCCAAAATCCTTTTCGACCACACAACACAAAAAAAATCCAGCTTTACCATCTCATTACCCAGATAAGATATCTCCAACGCCAATCTTCACTGATCCCGAAACACCACCGCTTGTATTAAACGACATAGCAGGAATAAATGGTGTTTATTGAAACATATAAAAATAATAGGTTCTTAAAATAAAAGTGGTAAAGGAAATAACAGTACTGATTATAGAATCAGTATTGCTATTTCCTTTATGGTAAAGACATTGATATTTTCTCTTTATACATGCATGGTTATGACTTAATACTCGTACAACATCATTTTTTTATTCTGCACTATATCTATTTTTTTTAAACGTTTTCTACTTAGGGTTTACGATCCAGTATTAATTTCAATCTGGCCGGATTCAACCGGATTTTTATTATTTCAACCGGATCCGGTCGGGATCTGGATTGGTGACATCAAGATGATAATTGAGTGTTATACAATTTTTATTACAAACGTTAATTTCTTATCAAAACAACTTTATTTAAGTTGTTATAATAAAGGAACCAATCAACTCAATATGGCTAAATTTTAAACGTTATAGCAAAAGTTATTTTTAATAAAAGCCAATTAAAATCGGTCTTATTATCTTACATATAAAAACAATAAATATAATCTTGAAACTTAGGTATATTGTGTAAGTAATTCATTTTAAATTGAACTAAATCGTCTAAGATCACGATTAGTAATAATAAAATAAAAATAACAATTCTCTTGTTCCTCGTTCCCTCATTGCTGAGGATCGCGACCACGCACAAACAGTCTTCATTGGGTGCGGTCATATGCGGAGTGTACCGCCCGATGCATGCTGCCACCCACCGCCTTCTTTATTGCGTCAGACCATCTTGCAGGTGCCCTTCCCTGAGTACGTCTACCGTCCATTTTGCCTAAAATAATCTGCTTCTCCAGATAATGCTTTGAAGACCGCATAATGTGTCCGAAGAAGCTGAGGGTTTTTTGTCGGCAGATCATGGAGAGCCGTGTGGTGATTTTAAGTTCTTTTAGTATGGACTGGTTGGTTCTCATTGCAGTCCAAGGTACACGGAGCAACCTTCGCCAACACCACATCTCAAAGGCATCTAACTTACTGCTATCGCGGCTTCTCACAGTCCAAGTTTCGGCACCATACAAGAATACAGAGAAGACCAGAGCTCGAACTAAGCGTACTTTGGCTGTTCGTCGTATACCTCTGTTCTTCCAGATCCTGTCGAGGTTAGCCATAGCGCTTTTGGCCATACCGGATCTAAGGCGAATTTCATTAGTGCAGCTCCCGTCACTGGTTATCAATGACCCCAGATACACAAACTCGCTGACTTTTTCATAGCCGTTGAGTGCGTCGGTTACCGGGAGTATGTCTGCTCTGTCCACCACCATTATTTTTGTTTTGGAATGGTTGATCTTAAGATCGAGTGTGGCACTTTCTTCTTCAACTTTCTTCAGAAGAGTTGCCATCTCCAGTTCACTCGACGCAACAATCGTCGTATCGTCTGCATATCTTAAATCATTGACCCTGCGACCACCCACTACAACACCGCCATTCCAGCCGTCCAGGGCTTTCCTCATGATATATTCTCCGTACAGATTGAACAACTTAGGAGACAGAATGCATCCCTGGCGTACGGCTCGTTCAGTGTGGAAAGCTTTGGATTTCTGGTTTTCCAGTTTCACGAAGCTTGAGCCTTCAAGATACAAATTCTTTATAAGAAAAGTAAGGTTTTGAGGTACTCCCATCTCCACGAGCACGTCAAATATCGTTCTCCACTGCACGCAATCAAAGGCCTTTGCATAGTCTATAAAGCACAAGACCAACGGCTTATTAAGTTCGCGACATTTTTCGATGAGAAGACGTACATTCAAAATCTGTTCACGAGAGCCCTTTCCAGTCACAAAACCAGATTATCCGCACGGTATCTGGTGATCTACAAACGACGAAAGTCTAGTGTTTATAATGCGCAGGAGAATTTTACTAGCATGCGACATAAGTGACAGCGTTCGGTAATTTTCACATTTTTTTGTGGAACCTTTTTTATGTAGTGGTATAACAGCAGATTGTGTCCAGTCAGCTGGCCACTGGCCTGTTCTCCAAATTTTGTTACATATCCGGTGGATGATCTTAGTCCCTTCAGGACCCAGCTGTTGAAGCATTGCTGCTGACACACCATCAGGACCCACAGCTTTATTTTTCAATCTATTGATCGCGTCTTGAACCTCTGAAAGCAATATATCTGGTTCTCTGGAGTGATCGTCCCATCTTCTTTCCATGCAAAGTCCCTCTTCTTCCCGATAAAGTTCATGGCAGTAGTTTCTCCATCTATCCAGAACATGTTCCAGCTCTGTCAAGGTGTTACCCCTACTGTCATAAATTATCCAACTCTTTGGTTTGAAGGTACCCGTCAGTTGCTTTACTTTCAAAAATAGGTCTTTCGTTTGCGCTTTGTTAACATGGCTTTCAATTTCATCGCATATGCTGTTGATGTGCTCGTCTCTGTCTCTCCGCGTGGACCTTTGAACTTCGGCATGTAGCTGGTTATAACGAATAATCTTAATTTCAGTCTCAAGTCCTTCACACTTCAGCATCTTCCTCTCCTCAATGAGTGCCCATGATTCTTCGCTTATCCACTCTTCCTTTCTTGTCACAACTTTAAACAAATTACTATTCTACTTTGCAGTATCTAAGACTACCTCCTTAAAGGTATTCCAATCCGCTTCACTAGAATCAAAAGGATCCCATTCCCGGGATTTGATCTTAGTATCAACTGTTTTGTGAAAATGGTCTAGAGCCGATTTATTAAGTAAAAAGGTCTTTTGAGGTTTTGGTAGGGTACTTTTTAGGCGAAGTCTGAATTCAGCTATTACGAGTTGATGGTCACTGCCGCAATCAGCACCAGGGAGTGTTTTGGCATTAGAAACTGACGATCGCCATCTGGATTTAATTGTTATGAAATTTATCCGGTTTCTATGGCCTTGTGGAGAAGTCCACGTGTACAACCTCCTTGGGTGGTTTTCAAACCATGTGTTTATAATAGTTTTTCGCCTCTGTCATAACAAACCCCCAGGCCATATCCACCCTTTGCGTTCCAGTCAACCTGCACGATAGTTACTTCCTTAGATGGTATGGTGCGTAACAAGGTATCAAGATCGGCATAGAATTGGTCTGAAACTTCCTCGTCTGATTGAGAGGTAGGTGCATACATCTGAATAATGTTAATTGGTGCAGGGCTAGCAGCAAGCTTAATAGCGATCATTCTATCATTTGGAGTGACATATCCTTTGACGCTATTCTGTGATTTCCTCGGTACAATGAAGACTACCCCATTATTACTATGATCCACAGCACCGGTGTAATACATCATGTTGCCGTTACTTGTAGTAAAATGGCCGCTGCATCGTCGATGCACTTCGCTGAGCCCCAAGATGTCAATATTGCACCTGTTCATCTCTTTCTCTATTACTTCTAACTTCCCTGGCTTTAGGAGACCTCTCACATTCCAAGTCCCCATGCGAAGATGCTTGCGTAGTGGTTTTTTAATTATATTCGTACTATCACCAGTAGCATAATTTCCACTCACTATCTGGTGGGCCCCAGGTAAGTGGCCGGACGCATATTTCACACCATGCACCCCGGAATCACGATGGCGCCGAGGGTCAGTCGGATCACATGACGTCACACAAGTCTTATTGGAACTGTTCATAGTGGTTTTCTTGGGGATATTAGTGCAGTAGTTCCCCGTGGCTTTCTGCACCAGACATTTTAGGGGTCATTTAATCCCCAAGGCCGCTGCAGCCTCTTCCAACCGGTTTCCTGGCTGGGTTATACCGCCAATGCTCGGTCAAAAACTAACAATAGTAATACCATTACCATGATACAATTATCACAACAATGAATGCAAACCGTTTTATGTTTTGACATAGCATAACGCATCTTCTTAAGTAGACAGCGCGAGTATTTGTCCAAAAAATGGTCTATCTATCTATCTATCTATAACCTCACGCCAGATCCCTTGCGGGGAAGGCAGAGAGTACAGAGTTCCAACAGGTTCTTTCCTTACATACCTCTCTGGCTTCCTCGACTCTCATAGTTCGTCTCATACACGCTCGCCGGTTACGGAGACTCTTGACTTTTCCATCAGATAAGACTCGGTTTATTTGGTCGTGGTAAGATAGTCTAGGTCTTCCCCGGTACCTGCATCCTTCCACTTTCACATTGTATATCTGTTTTGTCATTCTTTCCTCTGGCATTCTTTCTATATGCCCGAACCAACGGAGCATGCCCTTTCTCATCTTTACACCGATACTATCTTTCATACCTACTCGCTGTCTTACTATGCTGTTGCTAATGCGGTCGGTCAGCTTTACTCCGCACATCTTCCGCAGAGCTCGCATTTCTACCGCGTTTATCCTACTTTCATTCTCCTTCTTACATACCCAGCTCTCGCTACAATATAACAGCGTTGGGACAAGAACTACGTTATGTATGGCCAGCTGCGCCTTATGGCTTAAGTGCCGGCTCCCGAGTAGCTTTCCCATCGCACCATTCACTCTGTTCCCTGCACTCACTCTTCTCTCTATGTCAGCGGTGTATTTCCCATCCTTACTGAAGGCGCATCCAAGATATACAAACTCATTCACTTGCTCCAGCACATCGTTACCAACCACAATCCTTACATTCGTTCTGGTTTCTTCCCTTTCAAAAACCATAATCTTGGTTTTCTTCACATTCAAGTGTAAGCCATTGATCATGCAGTCGTTTTTCATAACTGTGACTAGTGTTTGCAGATCAGTGGCTGTTGGCGCTATTAAAACCGCGTCATCTGCATAAAGTAGATGGTTTACCACTAAGTCACCCATTTGTACACCTTCATTCATCGCTTTCAGTCTTTGAAGACTTTTGTCCAGATATATTATAAACAGTCTAGCGGACAACACGCAACCCTGCTTGACGCCGATTTTCACGTCAAACCAGGGTGACCTGTTACCACCCACCCGTACGCATGCCTTGCAGTCCACATAAGTGGACTGGACGGCTCGCAACAGAGTGCCATCTATACCATACTCTGGCAAAATGTCCCAAAGTCTCTTTCGCACAACTCTGTCAAATGCCTTCTCCAGATCTACAAAACCGCAGAAAACCTTCCGCCCCACTGCCAGATGCTTCTCTACGATGTTGCGGAGTGAGAAGACTTGATCCGAACATCCTCTTCCAGACCTGAAACCCCCTTGTGCCTCGCACAACATTCCATTGGACTTCACGCGCATTCTCCGTTCAATAATTTTACCGTACACCTTGGCTGCCAAGCTGATCAAACTGATGGCTCTGTAATTGGCGCAGTCATATTGTGAACCCTTGCCTTTATACAAGGGTACTATGACTGCGCGGCGCCAATCTGTAGGGACTCTACCGGTCCTCCAGCAAAGGTTTGCAAGGGCCCGGAAAGCGTCCCGGACGCAAGTTCCACCATATTTGATCATCTCGGCAGATATCATGTCTACTCCCGCAGCTTTACCGTTTTTCATACTTCCTATCGCCCATTCAACTTCTTCCATAGTGATGTCCTCCGTTGATTCTGGTGCCGCAATCTCGCCTTTAGGCACGTCTGCGGCATCAGCATCCGGGTCATCTCCATACATTTCTCCAAAATATTCGCTCCCCCGGTTTAGCACAGCTTGTGTGTCTGCAAAAATGTCACCATCTTTAGATTTTATCCTTTCCATTCTGGAGCCTGACGAATCACCTCGAGCCTTTCTCACCTTGCTCCAAAAGAGTTTGGTGTTGTTCTCGAAGTTCTTCGCCATTCTCTCCTCCTCAATCATACTGGCTCTTTCACGCTTTTCTTTCACTAAAGTTTTAGTGGCATTCTTGCATTGCCGGTATTTGTATCTATTACCGGATCCGGTTTTCCGGACTGCAATCCCTACTTCTACTACGCTCTAACTCACTCGCATTAATTTACCTCTAATTGATGCCCCTAGCTATAATGTAACTTCTTAATTAAGTAATATGTGGAAAAATAGTTGGTTTTACATTTATATAGACTACCATAGGTGTTGCCTATTTGTTATTTTCATAATGTATAACTGTTTTTTTTTCAAATTGATAAAAATAAAACATTTTTAAGGAAAACAACCAATATTCAAGCACATATCTGTCATAAACTTAATGTTTTAAGAGTTGGTACTAGGTAGGTAGAGAATTCATACTAGGTGGCTATTTTTTTGTTATTGGTTTATTATTAGGGCATATTGAAGAAAGCGCGAAAGAAAGAAAATACATTTATTTGACCATCAAACTGCAGCACAGAGTAAATACATAGTTATGCAAAGTACGGCACAATTTGTGTGGGGCCAAATAGGACTCTGCCTCAGCATATTGCTGCACTATGAACCTTTGTGGGTGGCGTCACGGGTTATAAAATAACCTGTAAATATGCATATATATAAAATTGGTGAGTCTATATAGTTTTAAACCAGTCCATTTTGAAATTTAGTTTTAAGCCATTGTGAGCTATTTTGTGCCCTTTATTATCCTACCAATATTATAAATGTAAAACTTTGTATGTTTGGATATATAAATGTTTGGATATTTGTTACTCAATTACTTAAAAACGGCTGAATGGTTAGGATGATATTCGGCGCATAATACAAAGGATACTTCTTATCCGGGAAAAATGTTAGGGTCTTGCCTAAAGTCAACGCGGGCGAAGTCACGGGCAGAAACTAGTCCTATTATTAATATAATAAATGTGAAAGTTTGTATGTTTGGATGTTTGTTACTCAATTACGCAGAAACGGCCAAATGGATTTGGATAAAATTTGCACAAGGATAGTTTGCACCTGGATTACCTGGATACTTTTTACCCTGGAAAAACATTAGGTTCCTGCCTCAAGTCAACGCGGGCGAAGTCCCCGGTAGAAAGTAGTAAAAAATAATGATAAAACATAAATTCTTCTTATTTTACCGTATTGCAGTTATTCTAGTACGAAAAGTATAACAAAAGTTAACTAGAAAAGCTTTTTGAGGACCTTGACTGTGGTGTTAACATCAATGGTTGTATCATCAACAATATTCGATACGCTGGTGAAACCGTCCTAATAGCGTCATCTGGTACAGACCTCCAAATAGTAGTCGATAGAGTAAGTGAGAACAGCGAGAGAGCCGGTCTGAGGATGAATGTTAAGAAAACTGAGCTCATGCTGATCTCCAGAAACTCCAACACTAACTTCGACATGAGGGTTTCTGGGCAGATGGGCAAACGAGTACGTAAATACAAATACTTAGGCACATGGCTAACAAACAATGGGATCTAGAGATCAAGAGCCGCAAAGAAATTGCCCGAACTGCCTTCAATACTATGCTTGTTGTACTTTGCAACATGAACTTAAACATCAATTTACGTACCCGTCTTCTTCGCTGTTATATCTGGCTCATAATTCAATACAGATGTGAGTCGTGTTCCATCAAGGAAAACCTCAGGAAACGTATTTAAGCATTCGAAATGTAAAAAAAAACATACTGGCGAACGCTGAGAATAAGTTGGACTCAAAAAGTCACCAACCAAGATGTTCTGCGACAAGTCAATCAAGAACGGGAACTTATGATCCTCATAAAAAGACGAAAAACTGCATACCTCGGCCACGTGCTCAAGCACGATAGATATCATCTTTTACACATTATTATGATGGGCAAAGTTGCCGGTAAAAGACGTGTGGATCGCAGAAAGAAGCCGTGGTTCCATAACATCCGGGAATTGCTAGCGCGGTGCAGATCTTTCGTACCGCACAGGATAAGGGCAAATTCCAAAAGTTGATAGCCAATCTTCACTAGATGGAGAGGCACCAGAAGAAGAAGAAGAAGAAAAGCTTCGATCTATGTATTTTTCACGTCTTTTGAAAAACTTAGATAGAAATAGCAATTGCTACAACAATAAAACCAGATCTGAGGTTTATTGTAGACTTTCTTCAACACAGTTGACAATATATTAACATATATTGTTGACAATATATTGTAACACCAATAGCCATAAGTTTAACTCCGACTGCGATAGATGGCGCTAGGATCGATTTAGGCCGCGATATGGTTTCGTTTGCAATGTATGAGTAAGTATGTTATATTATACGGTGGTGTTTGATCGCCCGCTAGGTCTTCCTAGCGGTGTTGTATCGCACTACCGGGCGAAGTAAGAAGAGAAGGGGGGGGGGGCTCGAGAGCTTTGACGGGCTTCCTATGGTTCGCCATAGGTTCCACCTGACAGGGTTGGTCGCGGAGTGCGGCGGTTCACACTCTCTGATGGCCCCCGCGAGATCTACGCGTCACCGCCCCTTCAAGAGACAAACTGCCCCAACTCAAGGACCCGGCCATATTTATGGCCGGCAATCGAAGCCTCGGCCAGGGGGCCGTTGCCCCGATGCTGATTCCCCACACCCTTGCCGGGTGTGTGCGAAGACCCGAAGTGTTGTAATATATTCACCTTTGCGTTGATTATTCCTCTACTCTGTTTTTCATTTCATTCCATCCCTCCATACGAGTTGCAAACTATTTACTTCCACCCTGTAGGATAATTAGTTCAACACTCTGCCACATAGATACCTTAGGGTTCTTACGATATCCGCTTCCACCCCGTGGGACGGCTAACCGTTTAAGCCCTAAAGTCATCTACGTGTACGATAACCTACTTCATTATTAAATAAATTCTAGACCTGTTATTTCCAAGTAACAAGAGACCGTTATTATAAAACTGGCTACTTAAACTGTTATTTCAAAATAAAAGGGGGTTTCAAATTGTACCTAGTAATAAACCACTATTACATGGCAGATTAATGCCTCGCTATATCAGATGGTGTAAATCGGGCTCTGATTTATATGCAAACGGCGGGATAGGAAATGGTTTGAGTTATTCCAGACGCAGTGCAAAAGCATTTTGGGGTGTATGGAGAAAATAACAAATCAGTGTACACTGTTTCATTAAAGCTAGGCTTAGCTTCTTTAACAATCGAGGTGAAAGAGATTAGGTGATACTCCACAATGCGAATTTTCTGCGGATTGGTGGAGATAAAGGAAATCCTACTAATGTAATAAATGAGAAAGTTTGTATGTTTGTAATCAATCACGCAAAAACGGCTACACGGATTTGAATGGCATTTGGCACACATATAGTTTCTTATCTGGATTAACAAATAGGATACTTCTTATAAAAAAAACACCGTCACGCCTATATTCCCCAAGCGGGGGTGGCAGAAGCGTATTAAGTACACCCACGTTCCGCCGACGATGATAGGCCCCACGTAATAGGGAGCGAGCCTATTGCCATATACCGGGCACAATTCCAGACTCCGGACTCATACTGGGAATTTTTCGTTAGCACAACTACACTTGTCCGACCTTGGATTTAAATCCAGGACCTCGTGATCACAAAGCGAGGTGCTTTGCCACCAGACCAATGAGGCAGTCTTAGTAGTCGATACTTCTTATCCCGGAAAAATGTTAGGATTTTGCCTTAAGTCAACGTATACGAAGTCGTGGGCAGAAACTAGTAATGAATAAAAAAAAGATAATGAATATTGACATGCCTACATTCCCCTAGCGGATGTGGTGGAGGTGTACCATGAACGCTCACACATCGCTATCAATTTAGGTCTCAATGTAATATTGGCGAGTCTATTGCCACTATTGGTAACAACTCCCGACTCCAGACCGCTACTGAAATTTTTCGATAGGAAAACCTAAATAACATTTTTTTTTTACCTAGAATTCAAATCTAGGTTCGTCGTGATCGCTAACCAAATCATGTCCTGTTAGACCAGATATGATTGTTCCTAGCAAATGTATAAGTAGTGATACTAAAAAACTTAAAAAAAAAGGAAAAGCCGACTTCATAATGCAAAAAATAAATGTTTGAAGTCGGTGCAGATTGGTGCAGTCGGTTACTTGGCTTTACAATTTTAAGTGATATGTGAACTTATTGTTAATAATTGTATACCTATACTACAATCTACAGTAAGATACCTACAGGATTGTTATAATACTCATAACAACTGAATTTCTCACTCACTCAACTCATAATAACTAAAACTCTTTGCCGTCAAGGAGTTCCCTTGTGCATCTTCGAATTCCAAGCTCCAATACTAATAAAATTAAAATGGGACCACCACAGAGCTGTACCTAATGCAAAGAGAATCATCAAAATCGGTTCATTAGCAAAGGGGTAATAAAAAACACAGACGAATTATGAACCTCTTCCTTTTCTGAAGTCAGCTAACCTTCTGCTTAGTTCTATAGAAGGGTACCTATAGTATTAACGTAATACCCATAATATCTCAATACCAATGAAATTAGAATGGGACCACCTTGGAGCTATACTGAACGTAATGCATAAAGAATCATGAAAATCGGCCCACAATGACGGAAATATCGGTGAACATACATAAAACAATACTTACAGAAGAATACAAAACCTCCTCCTTTTTGAAGTTGGCAAAAAATAGAGCTTATGTTCCTGTTTCTTGGTCAGTATTTTTTTATCTTCAACGGTAAACCATAAATCATGGCACTATTTCATAAATAAAGAAAATAAAGTACATATTTTCCGCCATCGTTATTCTACAATAGGGACTTATAACGGTATACCATAAGAATTATTTTGTTGGCCTCATTCTTTCATTATTTTCGTAAGTTTGTATTGATAACAAACGCAAATGATATGGCTCAATCGATCTAATTTTGTGTTTTATTTGTATTACTAGCTTCCTGCCGCAACTTTATCTGCATTGATTTTAGGTAAGAACCTAATATTTTTCCGGGATATAAAGTAACCTAGATAACTCTTTATTGTATACAATAAAAAAAAATAAACAGGAAAAAGTTACACAAAGGCAACCTAAATCCAAAAAACTTCATCCAAATCCGTTCTGCCGTTTTTGAGTGATTTATTTTTTTGACTGGTACCGCCTTGATGGTATAGTATGTTTTTTTCAATTAAATTCTTTTTTTGGATTCCTTAGGTAGTCCAAGGGTAATTACATTTGAAGTCCTTACCAATGGGGATCAAGGATTTATATTCCACTTCAAGTTCCCGAGTGAAAAACCATGTCAGGTCTATTTATCCTACTGGTGGGACCTCGGGATACCACTATGTATAGGCAGACCCACTGGTGCAACTATGATTACTTGATTTCATTCTATCATTAAGTCCCACTGGTGGCACCAAGGGTCACCACAATGTATCTGAAGTCGCTCTCTCGTGCATTTAACCGCCATACTATCTTATTTTATCTTGGTGTTGGCTTTCCGGACTGAGAAGACCTCAAGCGACCCGATGGGATCTTTTCTGCTGCCCTGATGCTCTTACGTACCTGAAGATCCAAATACTTCCTGTGCCAGGTTGTAGATTCCAGCAGGGGGGAAGAGCCGAAATTCCTCTGGAGTTAGATAGACAGTTGCAGAGGACGTGCTTCATACTAAATTGTGACATTTTAGAATAAATAAAAATCTTTTAAAAAAACAGGTAAGCCGACATTAAAAAGCAAAAAATAAATATTTGAAGTCGGTGCTGGTTAGTGCAGTCAATTACTTGGCACCGACTTCAAATATTTATTTTTTGCTTTTTGAAGTCGGTTTACCTTTTTTTTTAAAGATTTTTATATTACAATTTTAAGTGACGAGTGAATTATTTAGTAATATTTATGTACCGATAATATATTATTTTGCTGAACCTCCTTTTTTGAAGTTGGCTATTATACTGCTTAGTTCTATAGTAGGGTACCTATAGGATTGACGTAATACCCATAATATCTCAATTTACACATGCCTATTGTTTGTCGTTAAGGAGTTCCCTGGTGTATCTTCTAAGTCCAAGGTCCAATGCCCATGAAATTAAAATGAAACCACTTTGGAGCTATACTAAACCCAATGCAAAAAAAAATCATTAAAATCGGTCCACAGTTGACGGAAATATCGCTGAACATACATAAAAAAGCATACATACAACCGAACATAGAACCTTCTCCTTTTTGAAGTCGGTTAATAAGGCTATGTGACCCGGATAGGTGCCGCGTGTGAGCACCAATCTCAACCGGATCGCCGTCGAAGCGAACAAATTTAACTGTACCTTAAGTTAATTCACAAGTAAGAATATATACAGGCGTATGGTATGGTATATATAAATAACGCAAGACCTCTGACACCCCAATTAGATAATTTCTTTACAAATTCAATACGAAACCAATATTCCAAATTAAATATTTTTAACTCCTTAAACACTTTCTCCCCCAATGAACAAAGAAACTTGTACGTGTATGTGTGCGTATTGAGAAATATTCGCATTTGAAACATTCGAAGTCTCCGCACTGCTTTGAATCAAGAATAATCTTAGTTTATTATAGCACACTAAAGGGATAAAAATATTTTAAGCACATTAAAAATGTAATAAACACTATAAATTTTAGGGTAATAATATCCTGTAAAAGTAGTAGTCATTATCATCATTTCAGCCTATACTTGTCCACTGCTGAACATAGGCCTCCCCAATCGCTTTCCAGCGTAACCGGTCCGATGCCACCTGCATCCAACGATTTCCTGCGATTTTCACAAGATCGTCGGTCCATCTGGCAGGCGGTCTTCCTACGCTGCGCTTGCCAATACGTGGTCTCCACTTTAGAATCTTTCTGCCCCAACGCCCGTCCGATCTTAACGCTATGTGGCCAGCCCATTGCCACTTCAGCATGCTAATCCTGAGGGCTATGTCAGTGACCTTGGTTCTTCTACGAATCTCCTCATTCCTGATTCGATCGCGTAGAGAAACGCCGAGCATAGCTCTTTCCATAGCTCGCTGAGCAACTTTGAGCTTTTTTATGAGACCTATTGTAAGAGACCACGTCTCTGATCCATATGTCATCACTGGTAACACACATTGACTAAAAACTTTAGTCTTTAGGCACTGAGGTATTTTGGATGAGAAGATGTTGCGCAGTTTCCCGAACGCTGCCCAGCCGAGTTGGATTCGTCGATTGACCTCTCTCTCAAAGTTGGACCTACCTAACCGGACTGCCTGTCCCAGGTAAATGTATTCGTCGACAACTTCAAGAGTAGAGTTCCCAACGGTGAGTGCGGTGGGTACGACATGGACATTAAACATTATTTTTGTTTTGTCCATATTCATTTTAAGACCCACTTGTTGGGATACTCTATTGAGGTCACCGAGCATTCGTCCTAGATCTTCCAGCGACTCCGCCATGACCACAATGTCGTCGGCAAATCGAAGGTGAGTGATGTATTCGCCATTGATGTTGATGCCAAGTCCTTGCCATTCCAAGAGCTTGAAGGCGTCCTCTAAGGTGGCCGTAAACAGTTTCGGAGAAATGACGTCTCCCTGTCTTACTCCTCTTTTTATGGGGATCACCTTCATGCACTGCCCCTTTACTCGGACTGACATGGTGGCGTTATTATACAAGCACTTCAACACTTCGATGTACCTATAGTCAATGCGGCATCGCTGGAGAGATCTAAGAACCGCCCAAGTCTCGATCGAATCAAAGGCTTTCTCATAGTCCACAAACGCCAAGCATAGTGGCCGATTATGCTCCTCAGTCTTCTGTATAACCTGCCGCAGCGTATGTATGTGGTCTATGGTACTAAAACCTTTCCGGAAACCGGCTTGTTCGGGAGGCTGGAAGTCATCAAGCCTTCGTTCGAGACGATTCGTAATGACTCTCGAAAACAACTTATAAACATGGCTCAGCAGTGTGATGGGCCTATAGTTCTTCAATAAAGAATTATCACCTTTCTTGAAAAACAGCACCACCACACCCCTGTTCCATGCTTCCGGCGTTTTCCCTTCAAGCAAGACGGAATTAAATAGCCTCTGAAGGACTTTAAGTACCGGTGATCCGCCCGCCTTCAGAAGTTCTGCAGTAATTCCGTCTTCACCCGGCGCTTTGTTGTTTTCTAGTTGTTTGAGAGCCATCCTAATTTCGCACAGGCTGATGTCCAGGATATCTTCAGTGCAGTGTCGGGTTAGCTTGGCTCTTGGGTCTTTTACCAAGTCAACAACAGGTTTAGCTACTGAGGTATATAACTGTCCATAGAACCTCTCTATCTCCCTGAGCACATCTGACCTATTCGACGTTACGTTTCCGTCCTCCGTCTTCAGCTTCGTCAACTGGCTCTGCCCAATAGACGCGTCTCTTGCGAACACTCTAGAGCCCTTGTTCTGCTCTATGGTCTCCTCAATACGCCTTGCATTGAAGGACCGTAAGTCGTGTCGCAAGGACTTCAATATCTGTCCATTAAGCTGCCTATAGGACTTAGCATCATCGGAGGTTAGGAGCGTCATGGAACGTCGCTCAGCCATGAGGTTTCGGGTGTAGTCAGATAGTTTTTGAGGCCTATTTTTACGGTGGGTCTTAAAATACTTGGACCCGATTGTATGAACAGTCTCTACCAGCCTGTTGTTGATTTCGTCCACTGATGCGCTGCTGTCTAACAATTCGAAGCGGTTTGACAATTCGAGTTGAAAGTTCTCGGGGTTTTGGATATATGCATGAGTAGGTCGGAGCGTAGACTTCATCAGACGCGATCTTTCCATTTTGACATTAATATTTAATGTGCCTCTGACCATTCGGTTATCACTGCCGGTTTTTACCCTGTGAATCACGGAGACATCATTAAATACTTGTCGCTTGGTGCTCATGATGAAGTCTATCTCATTTTTTGTGAAACCATCAGGGCTCATCCAGGTCCATTTCCTATGAGACGGCTTCTGGAAGAAAGAGTTCATCATAAAGAGTCCCTCCTTCTCCAGAAATTCGGCCAGCCTCTGACCCCTGGGGTTGCGCTGCCCATATCCAAATTGCCCCACTCTCAACTCATCATCGCCCCGTTTGCCCAGTCGCGCATTGAAGTCACCCATAATTACTGTAAAGTGTGCTTTGGAAGTATGTATGACTCTACTAATGTCCTCATACATAACTTCGACCTCATCATCTGAGTATGCCGAGGTCGGTGCGTAGACCTGTATGACCTTCAGCGAATATCTTTTGGATATTCTAAGTATCAGGTACGCTACCCTGCTCGACACACTAGTGATGGACACAACGTTGTTTATGAGTGACTTGTGGACGATAAATCCGACACCACCTTGGGACTGCTGTTCGCCCTCCCGGTAGTAAAACAAGTTGCCGGATTTTAAGGTTATCGTGTCCTCGCCCTCTCTTCGGACCTCCGATAAACCAACAATACTCCACCGCAACTTGTTTAACTCTTCTTCCAGCTCAACTAGCTTCTCATCTGTCCTCAATGTGCGTGCGTTGTATGTCACCAGGGCCAATTTTCGGTTTTGGTGGTAGCCGAATCTCTGCCGGAGATTCTTAGAACCCCTTGTCCTGTCGTTACCATGGCTGCTACCGTGGCCAGGACGAACAGGACCGCCGGGGAGTAGGGGCCTGGTTTTCCTAATTTCTTCCATAATTGGGGGTGTTTGCCATACTCGCCACGCTTGGCAGGCGGGTTGGCGAGCGCAGTTATTGGTCGTCGAAGTGTTAAGGGAACGCTGCTGCCCATTCCCTAGTTTTCCCTTAGTCGCCTTGTACGACACCCAATGGGATGAGATGGGTTGGTCCTATTCTAAGCCGGGAACCACGCGGCAAAAAAAGTAGTAGTAAGAGTGAAAAATAAATAAAAAAAATTAAGACTCCATGACCAGTGAGCGTGCGTGAGACGCACTGTGAAAATAGACGAAGCCAGTGAGGTCTGTTAGAAAATAAACTCCCCGTGCCTCCACAAGTGATCTGACGTGTTGATATAGATCATCGATATATTAATAGATATATAGATGTCCGGTGTACCAATCGCCATAGGATCAGATTTGGTTCTAAAGTTCAATATATCTGGTGACCCGGCCGCATCAAAATCCATCGTTAATTTATGCTATTACCAATCTCATGGCTCATGCTCTTTTCTACTCAATTTCAGCTGAGTGGAGTAATCTAAACTCTCCCCTATAAGGCGCCTCAAGATTAGTCTTCAGTTTGACGAGGGTAAAGATTGGCTGCCCATTCCTAATAGCATTTCAAGTGTCTGTCAAACAGTGTTTAAGCCTCGTTCGGACAAAAAGGGCCTTTTCCCGGTCTATTCTTTTGTGCATGGCAAATTTCTTTTCAAAAACAAATCCTATATTTAACCAACTTCAAAAAGGAGGAGGTTTTATGTTCGTCGGTATTTTTTTTATGTATCTTGCTGTTGAAGATCCATTAGAGAACTTTTTAACAACAAACAACACGAATGTGAAGATTGAGTTATTGTGGGTATTACGTCAATCCTATAGGGTGCCCTACTATAAAATAGCGCAGAATATTAACCCTTTTAAAAGGAGGAGGTGCACAATTTGTCTGTGCTTTTTTATAACTTCTCTCTTTATGAACCAATTTTGAAAATTCTTTCTGTATTGGGTTCACTATAGCTCCGAAATGCATCCATTCTAATTTCATTGGTATTGGATTTTATTTTAACGGGGGGAAATGCCTAGTGCATACTGCCACATCGCGGGCTTTGATGATGTGGCAGTTATGTGGGGCTTGCGCCCACTAAAACCCCCCGGCGTCCATATCTTGGCACTCAGCCCAGATCGGCCTTGAGACCGCACAATACCTTCATATAGCTTTCGGCAGGAAGCCTCCGGACCACCAAGATTAGGCAGGAGCCCTGCCAGTGCCCTCGCAGTTCTGATTAGCTTAGGGGCCAGATTCTTAAAATGAGGCTCAATACGCCAGCGGCTGTCTAAAAGTAGACTCAGGTACCTGAGCTGCTTGTCGATGGAGATTGGTATTGGTCACTGGACTTACACCACGGGACTCAACGACAAACAGCACGAATGTGTATATTGAGTTATTATCTATGGGTGTTATGTCAATTCTGTTGATACCTTACAGTAGAACTAAGCAGGATAATATTAATAACATAATTATCGGTTGTCTGGAAGAAATTGCTTTTATCAATAAGACCGCCAATTTACATATTTGTGTGTAATAAGCTATTTATTCATTATAATTTTACTTTTTTTTTTTTTTTTCTTTTAAAACGTAGCCCCACACTAGGATTTATTCCTGTGTCGTGGGTGCGTTTACAAACATGAAAATTCACAAACAAATACCCAGACCGGAACAAATAATTGTGGATCACACAAAGATTTGTCCCGTGCGGGAATCGAACCCGCGACTATTCTACACAGTGGGCGGAGCAGCTCAAGCTCTTAACCACTGCGCTAAATCGTCGTCAAACTTGTGTACAATAAAGAGTACTCTATCTGTCTATCTAATTATATACCTATATTAGGTATATAATTATGAATAGTGGATTTACTCACCACTTAAAATTGCAAAATATTTTTAAAAAAGGGAAACCGACTTCCTAAAGCGGTGCCGAGTAGACTGCAGTGACCGTCGGGCACCGACTTCAAATATTTATTTTTTTGCCTTTTGAAACCGGTTTCCTTTTCTTCAGAATCCTTGAAATAAAATGGATTTCCCGTTCTCATAATATTTATTTCTCTTAATCTATATTGTCTTAATGCTGGGCAATGGAGAAGCATTTTTCAAAATTTTACATTATAAAAATATTCAGCTGACTGCGTCGTTGGTCTAGTGACGCATAGGTTGGCCAATCACAAGGCCCTGGGTTGGAATCCTAGTTTGGGCAAAGTGTAGTATTTCTATAAAAAAACATCTTAGTAGTAATTTGGCTGTTCAGCCTATCTCACCTGATGGAAGGTGACAAAGGGTCGAAGATGTGACTGCCTCCCTAAAAGCCTATTCTCTCAAATAGGCCGAGGAGACGGAAGTTGGATCCGGTTTCGAATCGGTATGAACAGGCTAGACCGGGTTGAATGCCAATATGCTGACCTCTTATGACACTGGGACTTATTTTTATCGGCGATGAATGTACACAGAACACCTTGCCACACCCCCATTTGGGGAATATAAGCGTAACGGAGTTTATTTACCATTATTTATTTACCATATTCATAAATCGAACATTACGTTTAGTTCAACATAATATATTACGTTTGATATATAACTAGCTATTTTTATACATCTAAATTATGCCTGTCTGTTTGTTTATGTTTGCGGTCTAGGAATCTGAGAAAGCCATGTTTCTTTTTGAAAGATATGTTTTGTAAACAATAATCCTGTTCCGTTCAGGTTAATGGTTTAAAGAAAATGTAGTGATATTTTGAAACGGTGAGTTGAGAAATAAAAAATGGTTGTTTGCATATAAAATATAATTACATTGAGTTATTATATACTACAAGCTATGGCAGGAAGTTATTATGCCACGTGTTCGCAAGCGCAGCGTGGGACGGCCGCTTGCCAGATGGACCGTTGAGTTTGTGAAGATCGAAGGAAGTCGTTTGATGCAGGTGGCATTGGACCGGTTGCGTTGAAGGGCGATTGGGGAATCCTATGTTCAGCAGTGGACGAGTATAGGCTGAGATGATGATGATGATGATAGAAGCTTTGTTAAACAAAAAATGGTTCGCAACTTGATGACCCCGGGGTTAACGGGGATGTTTGTGTTTTCATAGATAATACATTCTTTAACCGACTTCTAAAAGGAGGAGGTTCTATGTTCGTCTGTATGTAAAAAAAACACCGTCACGCCTATATTTCCCAGAGGGGGTGACAGAGGTGTACTGAGTATACCCTCGTTTCGCCGACGATGTTAGGTCCCATATAATAGGAGGCGAGCCCATAATATCACAAAATCACAAAGCGATCCGCTTTGCCATCAGACTAACGAGGCAGGCCACTATCAGGCACGGTTTACCTTTTTTAAAAAGCTTTTTTTTTGTTTCTGGAGTTGTTTAAATTTATCTCGGTGCATAAGGTATATTTAACTAAGCACTCAAAAGTGTAACGCTGCGGGAAGTTCTTGGAATAAAGGGAACTACAACAATTTTCTTGAGGTCTCTTTTCTAGTAGTCTATAATAATTCAATGTCTAATTATTACAACATCTGTGGAGGCAGCCAGCGTGTATGAAAAGAACTATGAGAGTGGAAAAAACCACCGAATTCTGCAACAAAAGAAACTGTTGGAACTCTGCACTCTCTGCCTACCCTGCAAGGGGTCTAGCGTGATGATATAGATAGACAAAAAACCGGGTTATTCAATCTAGTCCACCGGCTTGTAAAAAATATACTAAAAATATAACAAAAATTCTCCCTCAACTTAGTCCCCAGTAATTAATACCAGAAGTCGTTTATCATACTCAAAAATGCGAGCAAATGATATTTTTCTCTTTTGTATAAAGCGGAACAAAATTTTAAGGAAGTTTCCACTTTTAAGCAGCTGTGGTCCCATTTTTCTCTTAAAGAATTATGTTTTCTACCTTTTTCTGGAGTTCCTGTTTTGGGTATCTTAGCCCCTGAAGCTAAGTTAATTAACTTACTCTACAATCGTTTAAGCTAATTAAAAAAGGAAACTTTACAGGAGTATATGTAGAGTCACTCTTGTTGACTGAATGAAGAATAGTGTGATTAGAAACCGATGTAAGTTGAAAGATGACGTAGTGACTAGAATTGAAAGAGGTATCTTGAATTGGTATGGGCATGTGGAGAGGATGTGTAACAGGCAGCTAACGAATATATTGAGCAAATGTGAATAGAAGCGGCGGGAGAAGTCACCCAAGGAGAATCTATCACGACCAAATTAATGGTTTCTTTGAAAAAGGTCAAGTACGTGGCACTCTTAATCGACGGAAATGCATGAAGATATGTATGAACGTAGATGAAGTGAAAGGTTTGTCAGAATCGTAGTATATGGCAAACTGTAGTCTCTGCCTACCTCAGTGGGATAAAGGCGTGAGTGTATATATGTAAAAACGGAAAACTGCTAATTCTAAACTGCCTGGTTGTTTTAGTGGCGAATGATCACGATCCACACCCCTTATTACATGGGACCTAAATTCGTTGGCGAAAAGTGAGTGTACACAGTACACCTCCGCCACTTCCCCTTGATGTATATAGACGTCACGGTGTGTCTGAATTCTAAAGTTACCTTCTCGCTCGCCTTCAATTATATTGGGATGTAACTTTGTCATTGGGGCATATTTGTACACAGTCTATATTTTTACCCCCTCTTGAATTTAGTTGTTATTTTTATCACCATCCAATCTGGCTTTTTTAAAACATTATACCAATTATAATATGTCATCATATTATCGGATATTAAAAGAACCTGTTGGAACTCTGTAGAACTCTCTGCAACCCCGCAAGGGATCTTGCGTGATGATATAGGTAGAGAGAGAGTTTATACTTTGAAAGGAAGTTTCCAGATCTTTTAAACATTTTAAATCAATGGCATAAGCCAAAATATCACCATAATTCGTTAGCTCTATATATCTTGCGAGCGAGACAGTATAAGTTAAGCAATTGCTACCGCTACACTAATTATTTACTCAGTCCTCCAGTTAGTCAGATAGTTTCTAGGTAATCTAAATTTGGGATCCTAAGCGATTTAGCGTCGTCGTTTCGCTCGTTTGTAATTATACCGTCGTAGTTCAAAGCAAGATTCGATGGTTAGATTTGTGGGTTGTGAGCTTAAAACTATAAACTGTAGCATTTAAACTGAATGGTCTTTTGTTCTTGGTGATTGGATACGCCAAACAATAGTTGTATTTATAAACACACTCATTGAACATAAATCCTGAACGCATCCAAACACCTTCATCCGGCTCGAAGGACCAAAAAATAAAAGAAAATAAAGCACGCGCGCTCCACGCCTCTGCTACAAATTGAAGCAATAATAATTATAAAAACTCTATGGCATAAAATATATGAAGTAAATAGGAGAATAAAACGAGTAAGTGAAGTGGCCAGCGTACAACTGTTGAGACTCATGCACGCTGTAGAGGAAGACATCGAGCCAGCGCGACCTACCATCAATGATAAATGCTAGTTTCAATGCGGGTATAAATAAACACACATTAATTCATTTTAGGCTTAGTGATGGATTCCTTACACAGCTTTCTGGCTTACTCTACTCGTATAGTTCATTTTCTACACGCTTGCCGGTTACGAAAAGCCGAAGATATTTTGTTATGGTAAAATAGTCTTGGTCTTCCCCGGAGCCTACATCCTTTCACTTTGTCATTCTTTTTACAAACTTTTTATATGCCAGTATCGTACCACCGGAGCAAACTCGAGTTCAAATAATTTATTTTGTATAGACGCGTTTGCTGACGATGTTAGGTCCCATTTCATAGGGGGCGAGCTTATTGCCATATACCGGGCACAATTCCAGACACCGAACTGATACTAGAAGTTTTTACTCCCCTCCTATCAGCCGCAACCGCCGTCCGCGGCATGTTCTCACCGACCCTCCCGATGCCCTTACATCTCTTCTTTCGGATACAGATACCGCACACACACAAGATCAGAACACTGACCTCGCCGGCGAGGTCGAAGAATCCCTTTCCCGCCGGCCGGTGCAGAGCACCACGGCGAGACACCTAGTATACGCCCTACCCCATAGCGACTGCCTAAGCCGAGGCCGTTCCTTGTGGCGCCCTTGAGCTAGTGGCCTCCTTGCCCTTCTGGCTCGAGAGTAGTGGTTGTACACCCGCCCTCTAGTCCGGTGAAGCTGTAAAGGCCCCGCGGCCAACAGCGTAGATCATTCACACACACACACACACACACACACACAAAAGAAAAACTACATTTGTCCGACCTAGGATTTGAACCTAGGACCTCGTGATCGTATAGCACATTTAAATAATGTGCTGCCATTAGACCATCGAGGCAGCTATTTGTTTAATCACATAAATCCTCATTTCTCCGGTACATCTAAAACTAATTTGTATCGTGGGCTTACTTCAAATTGCGAGAGAAACGTTTCTATTGGTTCTGGATCTCGAGATAATCCTATTACATTGTCTGGAAGAACCACAATGTGTTTCTGTCATGGGCCCTTATTAGCTATGTTCTAACGCGATGGGTTATGACAATTGTGTGAAATGATAGTGTATTTTGAGGGCTTAGCACGAAAAGATTGACGTTAGTGTGAAGGTAGCGAGTAAGCGTGCTGTCTCATGTTTATGATCGTATAACAGTTTTCTGAGAGCTAAGCACGGCAAGATAGACGTTAGCGTGACGCTATCGAGAAATAGTGATGTGTTAATCATGTTATTATCGTATAATAGTATTCTGAGGGCTTATGACGAAAAAAGTTACCTTACCAAACATGAAAATTCACATTCACCAATACCTAGACCAAAACAAATAATTGTGGGTCACACAAAGATTTGTCCCGTGCGGGAATCGAACCCGCCACTATTAGTTGGTGGTGACCACAGTGAGTGGAGCGGCTTAAGCTCTAAACCACTGCGCTAAATCGTCCACCTAAGATCTAGCTCCAGTGTGATGCTTTACTCTCGCGATAAGTATCCAGAGGACTGGTCCATCCGGAGATGGAGCAGTCCCCACAAGCAGCATCCGTTCCCGACTATGACTACTGGAACATCCATCACTCCCCTCAACCATATTGGAAGGAAGAAAGTGATTCACTCTAATACCAATATTTTCATGCTAAGCCTAAGTATATGACTGGAGTACCAATAAAAGCTCACTTCACGAAGTAATCGTAACGTACCGCGTTACGTATTTAAAGTCAAAGTGAATAATAGCCCTGGCTTATTCTAGACGTTTCCCAATAGCTATTAGGTTTTTGTATTACATAATTATGTATTTACTTATTACATAATTATGTATTTACTGTATTTGTAATATGCAGTATAGGTGACTGCGTCAGCATTAAGGGTAAAATTGTATGTATAATAAATGGTAGCTGAGGAGGCTTTGGCTGAAAACCAGCGTTGGGGGAGACTTTGTCCCCCTCCAACACATGCTGAGCCCAATGCCTTTCGGCACAACTCACACCGAGGCATACGTCACAACAAGCAGCAGTAGTTTATTTGTCTTTCCTCGTTTTTTATTTTCTTTTGTTACCTTTCATATATTTTCTATGTGTGCTGTGCTGAATAAATATTTTTTCTATCTATCTATCTATAACCTCACGCCAGATCCCTTGCGGGGTAGGCAGAGAGTACAGAGTTCCAACAGGTTCTTTCCTTACATACCTCTCTGGCTTCCTCGACTCTCATAGTTCGTCGCATACACGCTCGCCGGTTACGGAGACTCTTGACTTTTCCATCAGATAAGACTCGGTTTATTTGGTCGTGGTAAGATAGTCTAGGTCTTCCCCGGTACCTGCATCCTTCCACTTTCACATTGTATATCTGTTTTGTCATTCTTTCCTCTGGCATTCTTTCTATATGCCCGAACCAACGGAGCATGCCCTTTCTCATCTTTACACCGATACTATCTTTCATACCTACTCGCTGTCTTACTATGCTGTTGCTAATGCGGTCGGTCAGCTTCACTCCGCACATCTTCCGCAGAGCTCGCATTTCTACCGCATTTATCCTACTTTCATTCTCCTTCTTACATACCCAGCTCTCGCTACCATATAACAGCGTTGGGACAAGAACTCCGTTATGTATGGCCAGCTGCGCCTTATGGCTTAAGTGCCGGCTCCCGAGTAGCTTTCCCATCGCACCATTCACTCTGTTCCCTGCACTCACTCTTCTCTCTATGTCAGCGGTGTATTTCCCATCCTTACTGAAGGCGCATCCAAGATATACAAACTCATTCACTTGCTCCAGCACATCGTTACCAACCACAATCCTTACATTCGTTCTGGTTTCTTCCCTTTCAAAAACCATAATCTTGGTTTTCTTCACATTCAAGTGTAAGCCATTGATCATGCAGTCGTTTTTCATAACTGTGACTAGTGTTTGCAGATCAGTGGCTGTTGGCGCTATTAAAACCGCGTCATCTGCATAAAGTAGATGGTTTACCACTAAGTCACCCATTTGTACACCTTCATTCATCGCTTTCAGTCTTTGAAGACTTTTGTCCAGATATATTATAAACAGTCTAGCGGACAACACGCAACCCTGCTTGACGCCGATTTTAACGTCAAACCAGGGTGACCTGTTACCACCCACCCGTACGCATGCCTTGCAGTCCACATAAGTGGACTGGACGGCTCGCAACAGAGTGCCATCTATACCATACTCTGGCAAAATGTCCCAAAGTCTCTTTCGCACAACTCTGTCAAATGCCTTCTCCAGATCTACAAAACCGCAGAAAACCTTCCGGCCCACTGCCAGATGCTTCTCTACGATGTTGCGGAGTGAGAAGACTTGATCCGAACATCCTCTTCCAGACCTGAAACCCCTTTGTGCCTCGCACAACATTCCATCGGACTTCACGCGCATTCTCCGTTCAATAATTTTACCGTACACCTTGGCTGCCAAGCTGATCAAACTGATGGCTCTGTAATTGGCGCAGTCATATTGTGAACCCTTGCCTTTATACAAGGGTACTATGACTGCGCGGCGCCAATCTGTAGGGACTCCACCGGTCCTCCAGCAAAGGTTTGCAAGGGCCCGGAAAGCGTCCCGGATGCAATTTCCACCATATTTGATCATCTCGCCAGATATCATGTCTACTCCCGCAGCTTTACCGTTACATGTATTTACCAGAAAGTTTTTTTTGTTTACTTCGACCGTTTGTCTACAATAAGCTGAATTATATTCTTAAAATTTGCCCTTTAACTAAAAAGATGTGCAGAAATAATATACGATATTTTTTACTTACGTGTGATTATCAAAAAACTGAAGAGCTTCTAGATATTTTAGTGTAGTTACCTAATAAGTAATTTACACGATACACAACAATACACATATATACTCACAAGAACAGACTCATGCACGCACACATAAACACACACATATACACGCACACACGCACGCATGCGCAGACCTAAACACTATTCCAAAAAAAATTTAACCTATGTTACGAGTATCATGTCGCTTTCGCTTATACACAAGCTATTAGGAGAAGACTGTGGCCTGAAACACAGGTTATGCCTAGTTCAGGCACAGTTGCGTCATATTTTATTTGTTCTACTCTAAGCAGAGCATCTTGTATATGATATAACGTTGCATGTAATGTGTTAATTGTTTTTTTTTGCTAATAAAATATTATTATTCCCAAATAAAGTGGTCATTGTGTAACCCATTATTACATTGAGACTTAACATCGTCTGCGATATGAGGTGTACACAGTAGACTGCTGCCCCGACCGTTGGGCAATATACGAGTTACAATGTGATTATTGGTAACTTCGGAAGCAGGGAGACTCTCGAAAATAGAAATGCCGCAAGAGGTCACCCATCTCATGATTACCGAGTCGAACTCAGCTTAACTTATGTAGTTTCTAGAACACTGCAACCCAAGTTGTTATGGATGCCTATTGGATGTGTCCTTTAATAGGTATCACACAACCATTGCTGCCCTAGTCAAGGTCTTAATATGTCTCTGAGCGTCTTCAAACTACTTGCGAGGTTTAATTACCTTAATAATCTACTTAAGACCATATAACTTACGTTGTTCTATATCCACTATGGTTGGACGTTCGTCCATACATAGTGGGTCGGCGTATAATTTATTCCCTCTCAGCTCGAGTCCAGCTGAAAATCAACACCGTTGTTTACTACCGCAGCTGTATGCTGAATTAGTAGCTTTTACAGTAACTGTAATAGCTTAGCCCAAACCAACGCGACCAATCTGCGTCCGTGGTAGCGAGCAGGGTGGACGCTTTTTGACTCTTTTTTTAACCCTGGAAAGATATCCATAAATATATCCAGTACGTTAAATATAAACTGTGATAGCTTAGTGTTTAGACCGCTGAAATGCAAAGTCAAGGGTCTCGGCTTCAAACTCAGGCACGCACTTCTATCTTTTTGAAAGCATGTGCGTACTCGTATTAAAAGTTAACGATCACTTGCTTTAACGGTGACGGAAAACATCGTGAGGAAACCTGTATGCCTAAGAGTGTCTCGAAGGTGTGTGAAGTTCGCCAACCCGCACTGGGCCAGTGTGGTGGATTATGGCCTAAACCCTCTCAGTTTGAGCGGAGGCCCGTACCCAACAGTGGGACAGTTTCTTAACTGGGCTAATAATATTATTATTTATAAAGATAACCATACGTCGCTTCGACGTATGCATGTTGCTATCTGCATATTTTGGATTGTGTAGATAATACTTTATTATTAGTGGTAATACACTATTTAGTATGTTGTTGTTATTGTGTTATAAATAAAATAAAGATATTAAAGATTTTTCGTATTTTTCTTAGCAAAAAAAATAAAATAACCAAAAATTGATATTTGTGAGTCCACTTAAGAAAAATAATATCGTCAGTATTTTAATTATTTCAAAAAACTTTTAATACTCAGCTTTTGATAATCCTAATGATGTAAGTAATTATAGTTATTACAAATTTAAGAATACTGGTGGTCGCCCATTGGTCGAAATTCGACCTTATTAATTTAAATTATAAGTTTGAACATTATTAAGGTTCTATTGTCAAAGACTTATACTTCTATAATCACAGATTTACACTGTCAATTTGCCTATTTTTTTCAAAAAAAATTATATGGAACTTACGTTAAAAAAATAAAAAAATGATTAAAATAAAGAACACCTCTTTTTTATTTATTTTTTATTGAAACCAAGAAACCAAAAAGAAATTAAACTTGACATACATTTTTCGATAATTTAATTAATGATACAAAACTTCTCTGTAAACGATGTTTTTTGTAAAAACTCTTTCATCGTTTGACATTCAGTAAGACTATATACAAATATTAAAGACAAACAATGTTAATCTATTTTCAATTTGAAGTGTATTGTGTCGCATGGAGCAAGCGTGTCCTAGAGTGGAGACCGCGACTTGGTAAGCGTAAGGTAGGACGGCCCCCAGCTAGATGGACCGACCACCTCAAAAAGGTCGCTGGGACAGACTGGATGCGGAAGGCGGAGGACCGTGTGCAATGGCGCGTGTTAGGAGAGGCCTATGTCCAGCAGTGGACTACGATAGGCTGATTGATTGATTGTGTCAAATACATGGTAGTGTGTGTAATGGTTTTTTTATTGATTTATTATATTTTTGGTACATAATTTAAAAAAAATATTAGTATTCTGCACTCCTTCTCTATATAAACTATAAGTGTGGGAAATTTCATACTCCTCCTACCGCGCAATTTTTGTAAAGAGGGGTGGGTATAAAGTTTTTGCTTCACGTATTAATATAATGATTTTACCCTGAAACGTACTTAGTACCAGCGCTCAACTTACGCTCTCCACAAACATCAACTTTGCCATTGTTTAATTTTTTTAACGTTGGAATTTGTGTGTGTCTGTGTGAATGATCTACGCTGTAGGCCGCGAGGCCCTTACAGCTTCACCGGACAAGAAGGCGAACGTGCAATCCCTACCCTCGAGCCAGAAGGGTAAGGGGGCAACTAGTTCAAGGGCACCTCAAGAAGTAACGGCCTTGGCTTGGGCAGTCGCTATGGGGGAGGGCGTATACTAGGTGTCCCGCCGTGGTGCTCTGCACCGGCTGGCGGGAAAGGGATTCCTCGACCTCGCCGGCGAAGTCGGTGTCTGATTCTGTGTGCGGTATCTGTATTCGAAATAAGACCGATGTAGCATCGGGGGGTTTAACGTAGGTATATCTTTAGTAGTGCCTAGTGTGCAGTGATAGCCTAGTGGGTAGACCGTTGGACTGCAAAGTCAGAGGTCTCGGGTTCAAACCCAGGCACGCACCTCTGTCTTTTCGAAAGCATGTGCGTATTTAAAATTAATCATCACTTGCTTTAACGGTGAAGGAAAACATCGTGAGGAAACCTGCATGCCTAAGAGTTTCTCGAAGGTGTGTGAAGTTCGCCAACCCGCACTGGGCCAGCGTGGTGGACTATGGCCTAAACCCTCTCAGTTTGTGAGGAGGCCCGTGCTCAGCAGTGGGACAGTTTCTTAACAGGGCTAATATTATTATTATTTATTATTTTATATCTTTAGTCCTTTTAAAAGATTTTGTGAGTCTTTTTAGTGAAATATATCATGAAGGGAAAACCCACCAATAAAACCAAGGCTGCTTATTATTAACGTTCAGATTACGTAAATGTTTGTCCTGTACAGTATTATACCGATATTATGTACACTGATGTAATATCGATTATGCCGCAGTGGAATGCAGTTGATTGGACCAAATAGCTCACTCGATCGCAGTTTATATGCATACGAAGCGATCACATATGATCAGCGTGCCAACTGCAGTGCCATGATAATACTCGTAATTTGCATATTTAAACCGTTATTGGGTATTGCAGTATTTATTTTACAAGCTTATATTGAGGTTGCAATGTTCGTATGCACACATCCAAAACCCCGAGAACTTTCAACTCGAATTGGCAAACCGCTTCGAATTGCTAGACAGCAGCGCATCAGTGGACGAAATCAACAACAGGCTGGTAGAGACTGTCCATACGGTCGGGTCCAAGTATTATAAGCCCCACCGTAAAAATAGACCTCAAAAACTATCTAACTCCACCCGAAATCTCATGGCTGAGCGACGTTCCATGACGCTCCAAACCTCCGATGATGCTAAGTCCTATAGGCAGCTCAATGGACAGATACTGAAGTCCTTGCGTCACGATTTACGGTCCTTCAATACAAGGCGTATTGAGGAGACCATAGCACAGAACAAGGGCTCCAAAGTGTTCGCAAGAGACGCGTCTATTGGGCAAAGCCAGTTGACGAAGCTGAAGACGGAGGACGGAAACGTAACGTCGAATAGGTCAGAGGTGCTCAGGGAGATAGAGAGGTTCTATGGGCAGTTGTACACCTCAGTAGCTGAACCTGTTGTTGACTTGGTAAAAGACCCAAGAGCCAAGCTAACCCGACACTACACTGAAGATATCCCGGACATCAGCCTGTACGAGATTACGATGGCTCTCAAACAACTCAAAAATAACAAAGCACCAGGCGAAGACGGAATTACCGCAGAGTTTCTGAAAGCGGGCGGAACGCCGGTACTTAAAGTCCTTCAGAGGCTGTTTAATTCCGTCTTGCTCGAAGAGAAAACGCCGGAAGCATGGAACAGGGGAGTGGTGGTACTGTTTTTCAAGAAAGGTGATACCACTTTACTGAAGAATTATAGGCCCATCACACTGCTGAGCCATGTTTATAAGTTGTTTTCGAGAGTCATCACGAATCGTCTCGAACGCAGGCTTGATGACTTCCAGCCTCCCGAACAAGCCGGTTTCCGGAAAGGTTTTAGTACCATAGACCACATACATACGCTGCGGCAGATTATACAGAAGACCGAGGAGTATAATCGGCCACTATGCTTGGCGTTTGTGGACTATGAGAAAGCCTTCGATTCGATCGAGACTTGGGCGGTTCTTAGATCTCTCCAGCGATGCCGCATTGACTATCGGTACATTGAAGTGTTAAAGTGCTTGTATAATAACGCCACCATGTCAGTCCGAGTACAGGGGCATTGCACGAAGGCGATCCCCATAAAAAGAGGAGTAAGGCAGGGAGACGTCATTTCTCCGAAACTGTTTACGGCCACCTTAGAGGACGCCTTCAAGCTCTTGGAATGGCAAGGACTTGGCATCAACATCAATGGCGAATACATCACTCACCTTCGATTTGCCGACGACATTGTGGTCGTGGCGGAGTCGCTGGAAGATCTAGGACGAATGCTCGGTGACCTCAACAGAGTATCTCAACAAGTGGGTCTTAAAATGAACATGGACAAAACGAAAATAATGTGTAACGTCCATGTCGTACCCACCGCACTCACCGTTGGGAACTCTACTCTTGAAGTTGTCGACGAATACATTGACCTGGGACAGGTAGTCCGGTTAGGTAGGTCCAACTTTGAGAGAGAGGTCAATCGACGAATCCAACTCGGCTGGGCAGCGTTCGGGAAACTGCGCAACATCTTCTCATCCAAAATACCTCAGTGCCCTAAGACTAAAGTTTTTAGTCAGTGTGTGTTACCAGTGATGATATATGGATCAGAGACGTGGTCTCTTACTATAGGTCTCATAAAAAAGCTCAGAGTTGCTCAGCGAGCTATGGAGAGAGCTATGCTCGGCGTTTCTCTACGCGATCGAATCAGGAATGAGGAGATTCGTAGAAGAACCAAGGTCACCGACATAGCCGTTAAGATTAGCAAGCTGAAGTGGCAATGGGCGGGCCACATAGCGCGTAGATCGGACGGGCGTTGGGGCAGAAAGATTCTAGAGTGGAGACCACGTATTGGCAAGCGCAGTGTGGGACGACCGCCTGCCAGATGGACCGACGATCTTGTGAAAATCGCAGGAAGTCGTTGGATGCAGGTGGCATCGGACCGGTTACGCTGGAAAGCGATTGGGGAGGCCTATGTTCAGCAGTGGACAAGTATAGGCTGAGATGATGATGATGAATGTTCGTATGTCTGTCTGTTTTTGTGTTCAAATCTTCTAATTCATTTTTCAGGCACTTGCGGGTATTCGATTGAACTAGAATTTGGCGTACGTATTTCGGTGGCAAGGCAATGATATGGAGCTAGTCTAATTATGGAGTCGGAAGGTGGCCATAGGAACATGTGAAATATGCAAGATTACCCCCTCGTGCTGGGCTTGTTAGATTGGTATTGACAAGTACTATACAACCAGATAATGTTCAGGATCCGATAATGAAGCCGAAAGGTGGCCAATGGAACCACCCATCTACTCAATATAACTCCGCCGTGTTTAAACTCGGTGGATTTCTCTTGACGAGTACATTCGACCCGATCGGTGTCCAGCCTGCTGATGGAGCCGGAAGGAAACCATAGGAACACCCCTTAACTATCCTCGTCGAGGTTTTACTATAAAATAAAAATAATAATATTAGCCCTGTTAAGAAACTTGTCCAGCGGTGGCCACGCGCCTCCTCACAAACTGAGTGGGTTTAGGCTTTAGTCCGACCACGCTGGCCCAGTTGCGGGTTGGCGAACTTCACACACCTTTAAGAAATTCTAAAGCATGCAGGTTTCCTCATGATGTTTCCTTCACCGTTAAAGCAAGTGATAGTTTTTTTACTATAAAATTGTTTTTAAATGTCCTTTTTAAATTAAAAATATTTATAGTCAAAATTGTTATATCGCGGGTCTGCTTTGTTGGTCTAATGGCGAATAATGGACGTTGCAATCACGAGGGCTTGGGTTCATATCGTTTTTCTATTAAACAATTTCCAGTATCACTCCGGAGTCTGGAATTGGGGCCTGTATATGGCAATAGGCTCGCCCCCTATTACGTGGAACCTATTATCATCGGAAAAAAGTGGGTGTTTACAGTGCACCTCAGCCACCCCCGCTTGAGGAATATAGGTGTGCAGGTGTGTTTAAGATTTTTATATAAAATCCTACTAATATTATAAATATGAAAGTCTGTTTGTTTAAATGCTGAAAACAGCTGAAGGGATTTGGATGAAATTTGGCACACACATAGTTTATTACCTGGAATAATACATATGATACTACTTTATATCCCAAAAAATGTAAGGTTGCTGTACGGTTCCATACACATAATATTGTTTGTTCAGCATTATGAATCAGTGTGCTATTAATTTACTACGCGAAGCTCGTGTGTAATACACCCAAAGTTTTTTGTTTACTTTACTTAAAATCTATCTATCTATCTATAACCTCACGCCAGATCCCTTGCGGGGTAGACAGAGAGTACAGAGTTCCAACAGGTTCTTTCCTTACATACCTCTCTAGCTTCCTCGACTCTCATAGTTCGTCTCATACGCGCTCGCCGGTTACGGAGACTCTTGACTTTTCCTTCAGATAAGACTCGGTTTATTTGGTCGTGGTAAGATAGTCTAGGTCTTCCCCGGTACCGGCATTCTTATATAAACGCGTCGTCGAAATGCGATAAATGCGGTCGGTCAGCTTCACTCCGCACATCTTCCGCAGGGCTCGCATTTCTACCGCATTTATCCTACTTTCATTCTCCTCCTTACATACCCAGCTCTCGCTACCATATAACAGCGTTAGGACAAGAACTCCGTTATGTATGGCCAGCTGCGCCTTATGGCTTAAGTGCCGGCTCCCAAGTAGCTTTCCCATCGCACCATTCACTCTGTTCCCTGCACTCACTCTTCTTTCTATGTCAGCGGTTTATTTCCCATCCTTACTGAAGGCGCATCCAAGATATATAAACTCATTCACTTGCTCCAGCACATCATTACCAACCACAATCCTTACATTCGTTCTGGTTTCTTCCCTTTCAAAAACCATAACTTAAAATAAAACTATGTTTTGGATTTTATCGCGGTTTATTTTGATTTTTAAGTTCCCGACGTTTCGAGTGCTTTGCAGCACCCATGGTCACGGGAAGGACTGAGGTGTCAGAAGTCCAAAACGCATGGTTGTTCCGGGGTATACTCAAACTTCTTAATTATATTTGTTGATCCGATCTACGCAGAATAAGCTCACGGTGTCTTGAGGCCTGGCAGTGTTATACTTGGTTTTGGATTTGATCAATATAAACCGCGATAAAATCCGAAAATAGTTTTATTTCATGTGTAATATTCGCGTAAATCTAAGAATTCAGTACTTTACTTAACTTACCTCAACTGTTTAACTGTGAATTGTGGACTGTAGAGAATGAACTGATTTATAAGAGCATTATTTATTTAAGTACAACTCATCGAAACTAATACACTTAGGCGTAGAGATCAAAGCAAGCTCTACAGTCCCAGAAACTAGGATTAGTATATTTGATGTATTATATTATATATAGTCACGTTATGTTAAAAAGTATGCTATATAAATCCTACTGAAAAAATATCATCATAAACCGAGCCGAGCCGAAAGTGTAAACTTCAGGAAAGGTATTTCCCGAAGATAACCTCGACTATTGGGTTTGTGCTGCAGCTATGATGTGCAAAAATATTTTACTATCAAGAAAAAAACCTGGAAAATGTACCCACCTCTCTCCTGTTCGATTCCTAGATGCCACATTTAAATATTATAGCTTACTAACTGTACCCGCGATTTCCGTAGCGAAATTTTCAATTGTGAATTTTTTATTCTTAAGACTTTTTTAGCTATAAGATAGACTATATCCTTCCCCGGATAAAACTTAAAAATACCGTCACGCCTATATTTCCCAAGCGGGGATGGCAGAGGTGTACTGTCTACATCCACTTTGCGTCGACGATATTAGGTCCCATGTAATAGGGGGCGAGCCTATTGCCATATACCAGGCACAATTCCAGACTCCGAACAGGTACTGGGAATGTTTCATTAGATAAACAACATTTGTCGGACCCAGGATTTGAACCCGTTACTTCCTGATCGCAAAGCACATTAGTCGCGACTATATATCATAAAATATATCTCCTTACAAAATTTTATAATAATCTGTACAGCGGTTTAAGCATGAAAAGGTAACTGATAAACATTCTGAGGGAGTTACTTACGATACGAAATCAATCAAGCCGTTTAGCTAGTCATATAAATGTCTATTTAGACATACACTCAAAAAATATTACCAATCTTTAGGGATCTTCTTCTTCAAGTGCCTCTCTATTACTGCAGGTTGGCCGTCAGCTTTGCGTATGTGCTTCTTTCTTGAGCCATACGGAACCCAATCACGTATCTTTTGGGATACTTGAGCAAAAATCGTACAAGAGGCAATATAATATAAACTAGTCTATACTGACCCACCGCTGGGCTTTTGCCTTCTCTTACAAATCTAGGTGAGAGAGACAAAAGCCATGCTCCACCCCGCAGAACCAGTGCGGATTGGTGGAGGCAGGTTTGTAGCCACCTGCTGTTGGAACTTATCAAGCCGCCTATAAAGTTTCCAACTTACCTTAACGCCTACCACACTTAGTAGTAACTGGAACCAATAGCTTAACTTACCTTCCGAAGTACGGCGACGCTTGAATAGAACAGAATAGAATATAATTCTCTTTCTTGTACACCAATACATTTACATTGAAAAAAAATAAACAAAGAGAGAGGTACAATTGGCGGTCTTATCGCTGATAGCGATCTCTTCTAGACAACCAAAACTGGAAAACCAATAAAAATATATAAAAAAAATAGAGGGCAGTAAGTGGCGTACATTTATTTTGTGTAATAGGCATAGGTTTATATGCTTATAAATATATGGTACATAACAATATATAAATATAATATTAAATATCTTTTATTTGAAATAAACCATTGCGTTGCTCTGTAAACCAAAGAAACGACATCAAAAGTCTATTTCTTAGGAAACCTATTATTGTAATAATCTCTTGCATAAATTCTCACACACATTTTTTCTTTTCTATAGGATAATAAATTGCATACATACCATAAAAACCTTCGCTGAGCTCAGCAGATAGAATGTTGAAGATGAATGATGAATGATGAAGATAGGTATAAAGACAAACAGAAACGGCATGATAGTAGGTGAAATATTAAAGAATAGTCGACAGAAAGTGGTCCTTAACGATTTCTGTAAAAATAGCTTATGACTGCGCGTCTTACTGATACAGGCAATGCATTCCATAAAACAGCTGGGAGTGAGAAGGATTTAATGAAAAAATATTATGGATTGCATTGGTGTTTCTAGTCTGAGATTTTCCTGAATATTTAAATGCCACAAGCGCTGATTCATCTCAAATCGAATGAGCGGAACGCTACTTAACTTTGTTGATAGCTAAGAAGATGCACAGCGCTACTAGCGCCTTCCAAAGAGTTACTATTATCTGCAAAACAAGATCTGTATTTTATCAAGATGAAATTCAACGAAATTATCAGTATCGAGTGATCGTTGCGTAACCGATTATCAAACGACCTTTATGTCCTTTGCATTTCAATACCGATGGAATACAGGAGATAAAATTTGATGGCAGTCTGGTAAACAGATACGTGCGGTCTAGTGGTTTAATTTAATCTATCTGATGTAGAGAAACTATTAAGGTAGAAAATTGGAAGATGCAAACTTTAAAACACGAAATACAGGACTTATGCACAGAAGTGCGAACATTATGCATATAAGTCCAAAACTCAAATATTTAATTATGTAGAAATCCTGCGGTTCCAAATTACTTCTCTAAGATCAGGCGAAGAAACTCAGCGAGCTTGTGTTTTTTGCTTTGCAAATGTATGCCGATCCCAATTTCATCATGAATGTTTCCATAAACGTAAAATAGTTCTTTCATCTGCCTGGTACATTGTAGTACAGTCTGAATGTGTGAATTTCAGGTCGTACGTGCACGCAAATGCCTTACCGTTGGGCTTCACTTTTTGTTTAGCGAGATTTCGTCCGCCATTTTTTATATGTTCATGGCGATTTGTTCATATCCGTGCTAACATATAAACTTTGTACATAGATTTATTAAAGTTAATAATGGTGCACATTGTAATCCCGCATTTGAGTGTCTACCTTGTCCGTTGTAGCCCACACCTAGCCCAATATTTCACGACCCGTAAAACTGAAAACAAAGATTTTTTTATTAAAATGTGAAGTCACTGATTGCAGGTTCGCTTTTGTTCGAGTTTTTATGGCAAGAGAGACCCGTGGGTATTGTTTTAAATTTGGGTCCGCGCTGAAAACCCATTGTTACTTGATTTGCTAACAGTGTTATAGGGTTGGGTTTGAGCACTTTGGTGATAGCAGACCTTGAGGTCAGTACAGCCATAAAATTGATAGCTATTATACAAAAAGCACGCGTTGTTTGATATTGTGTTTGTTTAAGAATTTCGCCATGATTAATGGTCGTATTGGTTTTTTAAAACTATACAATGGTAGACTATGAGTGAAAAGAGAGATTCCGTTGAAAGTCTATACATCCTTACCTACTTTGATAGACTCATCATCAAATTTGGGAGATATCATTGACACGGGTATGTTAAAAAAATATGTTTATATAACTTTTATATTAAAATTATAATATATAATTTTAATAATATACATGTCATAGCTACAAGATGAAGTGCGGTTACACCTAGGTTTAACCGACTACGATTATAATATTTATCATCATCATTAGCCTATAACAGTCCACTGCTGGACATAGGCCTCTCCACGTGCACGCCACTGGGTACGATCTTTGGCTACTTGCATCCAGTTTCTGCCAGTCGCCCTACGAAGGTCATCGCTCCACCTAGCCTGAGGGCGTCCTGAATTACGTTTGCCAGTCTGTAGACTCCACTCCACTGGTATTTTTAATATTATAATGATAATATCAGCCTATACTATCCCACTGCTGAGCAAAGGCCTTCTCCCACGAGTTGAGTTGAAGAGATTAGGTTTTATTCGACCACGCGGATCCAGTGTGGATTGGCGAAGACAGGTTTGTGGCTACCTGCTGTTGGATCTTATCAAGCCGCCTATAAGGCTTCGTGGTAGCCGGGACCAACAGCTTAGCATACCTTTCGAAGCACGGAGATGCTCTAATATGAAAATGCCACAAACGGTCACCCACTTCAGTCCGACCGAGTCGACCGCTGCTTAACCTTGGTGATCGCTAAAAACACCGCGGTCGCATTGCACTGTAAGCGCCGACTACGATTAGTTGCGGCTAATGTATCACGGGCAAAAGCCGAGGTGCGGTTTCGGAAATTTGTAATAGAAGCGACATTATCGAAGACGCAGGTTAGGTTAGAGGAGCATTAGTGTATTCATCGCTGAGATCCTAGAGCCCCTTTAAAATGTTCGATATCGGCTGTGGTGGAGTTTTCAATCAGTAGGAGTCTGACATGCCACGCGAGCTACCTTTGTGACTCACGCAAGCCTATGCAGGATATTCCCCTGATAAATAGGTGCTGCCAGAATACCAGCGCTGCTCTATGACACAACGTTGTGATGCAGCAAATATGCTGAGGCAGTATCCTGTATAATCCCACACAATCTATCTATCTATCTATCTATAACCTCACGCCAGATTCCTTGCGGGGTAGGCAGAGAGTACAGAGTTCCAACAGGTTCTTTCCTTACATACCTCTCTGGATTCCTCGACTCTCATAGTTCGACTCATACACGCTCGCCGGTTACGGAGACTCTTGACTTTTCCATCAGATAAGACTCGGTTTATTTGGTCGTGGTAAGATAGTCTAGGTCTTCCCCGGTACCTGCATCCTTCCACTTTCACATTGTATATCTGTTTTGTCATTCTTTCCTCTGGCATTTTTTCTATACGCCTGAACCAACGGAGCATGCCCTTTCTCATCTTTACACCGATACTATCTTTCATACCTACTCGCTGTCTTACTATGCTGTTGCTAATGCGGTCGGTCAGCTTCACTCCGCACATCTTCCGCAGAGCTCGCATTTCTACCGCATTTATCCTACTTTCATTCTCCTTCTTACATACCCAGCTCTCGCTACCATATAACAGCGTTGGGACAAGAACTCCGTTATGTATGGCCAGCTGCGCCTTAGGTCTTAAGTGCCGGCTCCCGAGTAGCTTTCCCATCGCACCATTCACTCTGTTCCCTGCACTCACTCTTCTCTCTATGTCAGCGGTGTATTTCCCATCCTTACTGAAGGCGCATCCAAGATATACAAACTCATTCACTTGCTCCAGCACATCGTTACCAACCACAATCCTTACATTCGTTCTGGTTTCTTCCCTTTCAAAAACCATAATCTTGGTTTTCTTCACATTCAAGTGTAAGCCATTGATCATGCAGTCGTCTTTCATAACTGTGACTAGTGTTTGCAGATCAGTGGCTGTTGGCGCTATTAAAACCGCGTCATCTGCATAAAGTAGATGGTTTACCACTAAGTCACCCATTTGTACACCTTCATTCATCGCTTTCAGTCTTTGAAGACTTTTGTCCAGATATATTATAAACAGTCTAGCGGACAACACGCAACCCTGCTTGACGCCGATTTTAACGTCAAACCAGGGTGACCTGTTACTTACCACACAAGCTCTGGTGCTTATAAGTATTTTCTTTTCTATTCTTTTTTCTTTGTTATTTTTATCATAGATATAGTACTTAGTACCTGATTTTTAGTATCTTGTGTAGTTGTGTATGTGGTTAAATGTGGTATTTTCTTTCTTTTTTCTTGCTATAAAGATAGAATCGGTACACTTGTGATAATCAACAAATATGACATAAGTTACACATGGTTTTAACCGTGCAGAAATAGGATACACTTAAGTTAAACTAAGTCCAGAGGACCGCACCTAGTCGTAGCCAGCTGAACTTTGATATAACCGCATTTTGGCTTTTAGCCGTAATATTTTCAAATAAACTTAGTTATTTTCCTAATAGCTACCGTAATAGCCTAGTGGTTAGACCGTTGGACAGTGAAGTCAGAGGTCTCGGATTCAAACCCAGGTACCTATGTCTTTTCGGAAGCATGTGCGTGTTAAAAATTAACTATCACTTGCTTTAACGGTGAAGAAAAATGCCTTCAAGTTTCTCGAAGGTGTGTGAAGTTCACTAACCCGCATTGGGCCAGCGTGGTGGCCTAAGCTCTTTCAGTTTGAGAGGAGGCCCGTGCCCAACGGTGGAACAGTTTCTTAACAGGTCTAATATTATATTATTATTTATTATATTTTTTTAATTAATTCTAAGATTGTTGTGTCCCTCACTTCCATAGAACTATTCTATCTATACTCAAAAGTTTACTGGTAGAAAACTCAAATTGAGTTAAGTTCGCCTTTGTACGTCATTTGTGTAAATATTCTCACAAATTTGTTATCTTTTTGTACAATAAAGAATAAATAATAAAACAAAAGGATCATCTTGGCGGTTTTTGAGGGGTCTTTGTCCAGTAGTGGGCATTTTCGGTTTAGGATAATAAATAATAGTGAAGATCTGCCGTTATTTTATTCCGAATGTCTTTCACCATAGCTTGAGGGATATAATAGTAATAAATCGCTTATTTATGTAAACACCAGAGTCCCAAAAAAAATAATTTTAAACCCACACGAAGTATCACTCTTCGTACTAAAGACACATCTGTTAGTAAAGTTTATTTTCAACATGAAATCTTCGAAAGCATTGGCGAGATAGAAATAGTATCGTTTTGCGTTATATAAACGGTACTGATAATTTGCTGTAGGAATAACAATTTAATGAATATATTCGTCCGAAAGAGATGTTTATTGAGAAACGTGTGGAAAAAAAAGATTTGTTTTCTGTTTTACATGACTCATACTGACTGTATATATTCGTTAGACAACACACAAAGTACAGGTATTAAGGAAAGCCTTTGTAATGATTTTAATTAAGCATGAATTTTTTAATTATTAATTTTATTTATTCTTTATTGTTTACATATATACACAATGAATCAATATATAGGATATTTTATGTACAAAGGTATGCTTAACTCAAAATTGACTTTTCTTACAGCTAACCTGAGTGATAGAGAGATGAAAAGTAGAGAGGATAGTAACAAGTTTACAATGGAATAAAACTATGCATTAATACACAACACATTACATACACATATAAGCCAACAAAATAATATAAAATTAATATACCTATTTATCTATATATAGTATATATCAATAATTATATATAATAGTATATACATACATATATAAATATATGATTCATGATGAAGGAAAATGCTCTTTAATTTCCCCTTGAATACGTCCAGTGAGACGCTATCGCGTATAGAGTGTGGAAGTGAATTCCACAGCTACACCGCGCGAACAGTGAAAGAACCATTATAAAGGCTAGAAGTGTGACGGGGAGTACGGAGAAGAAGAGAAGAAGATGTGCGGCAGGGCTTACCCCTGGGGACTAAATATTCAAAGCGTGCCCTTAGATAAGAAGGTGAATTAGGATTGTAAAGAAGAGAATAGAGGAGTAAAAGAATATGAGTATCTCGAGGACGGCGAATAGGCAACCACTTTAACTGCGCCCGAAACATGATCGTACTTTCGGAGCCCGAAAATAAAGCGGATGCACAAATTCTGAAGCCGTTCGAGTTTATTGAGAAGCTCCTCCGTTGCGTCCAAGAAACAAACATCAGCATAGTCCAGAAGGGGAAGGAGAAGAGACTGAGCAAGAGTTATTTTAGTATGAAAAGGCAGGAACTTCTGGAGTCGCTTGAGAGACTGGAAGGAGCAATAAATCCTTCTGCTTACTTTTTTGTGTTTCCTTCGGTGTAAATGAGCGAACTATGTATCTTGCCGTTCTCTGAATAGTTAGTAGTAGTGGAGTGTAGGAGAACAATGTAGACCAGCCTACATTGTTCTCCTACACTCCACAACAAAATGTATATAACAAAATTGTAAAAAAATTATTTTAAAAGGGTACTGTGTAGTTTTTTGCCCTTATTCACCACAGGAATGACATTCCAAAGTGGTGGTAGATTCTTTGTTACTTTTCTGACGATTCACAAATACTTGATTTTTAACATGAATAAGAAATATTTAGATTCTGGAGATGAGAAAAGGCATGCTCCAGTGGTTTGGACATCATCATCATCATCTCAGCCTTTACTTGTCCACTGCTGAACATAGGCCTCCCCGCCTCCCCCATCGCTTTCAAGCGTAACCGGTCCGATGCCACCTGCATCCAACGACAACAAGATTCGTTTTTCACAAGATCGTCGGTCCATCTGGTAGGCGGTCGTCCTACGCCGCACTTGCCAATACGTGGTCTCCACTCTAGAATCTTTCTGCCCCAATGCCGGTCCGATCTTCGCGCTATGTGGTTTGAACATATAGCAATAATTGCCGAAGAAATAATGACAGAACAGATATACAATGCGTAAGTGGAATGTAGGTGATGTAGGTACCGTGGAAGACCTAGACTATCTTACCATCTCGTCACGTCTTCGTAACTAGCAAACGTCTATAAGACGAACTATGAGAGTGGAGGAAGCGAAAAACCTTGCCTACCCCGCAAGGGGTCTGTCGTTAATAAAGGTAAAATTTTAATTTAAAGAGACCTCTTTAAAACAACATTTTATAGCAAACACATCGAAGACATTTTGCTTAGTTGAAGAGTTCCTAGAGCTTCCTTTCGGCCCCATCATCAGCCTTGGACACCATCCTTGTCTAAAGTACTCGTCGAGACAAATCTAACGGGCGCAAACACGGATGGGTTATATTAGAAGTTGGATAGTTCCATTGACCACCTTACGGTTTCATTATCAGACCCTGAACACTATCTGGTGGTATAGAACTGGTCAATACCAATCTAACAAGCCTAAACACAAGGAGTTTACGTAGTATATTTTACATGTTTCTTTGGTCACCTTCCGGGTCAATCATCAGGTCAGCTCTATGGTACCATATTAATGCATTGTCACTAAAGTTACATATGTATGCCAAATTTTCGCTGAATCGGATAACTGCAAGTGCTCCAAAAATGAATTACAAGATTTAAAGCGGACAGACAGAGAGATAAACGGAGAGACAGCCCTACAAACATTGCAAGTTAAATATAAGCTTGTAAAAAGCCTTTTTCGAACTCAAGATATCGTGTTCGCAACTTCCGCTATAGGCCAATAACAAAGGTTGTGTAATCAATTATATTCCTTAAGTGTAATTAATGAAGAAAATGATTTGTTGGCAAAGCAAGAGATAAATACATCTTTTGTGTGGTATTACCCAAAAGGAAGAGGTCACAGTTTTCCTGTTACTACGAATATTACATATCTTGAAGGACGATTAAGCTCAGTGGTTAAGAGCTTAAGCCGTTCCGCCCACTTTGTCTAATAGTCGCAGGTTCCATCCCGCACGGAACAAATCTTTTTGTGACCCACAATTATTTGTTTCGATCTGGGTATTTGTGTGTGTGAATTTTCATGTTTGTAAACGTACCCATGACACAGGAATAAATCCTAGTGTGGGGCTACGTTTATTATAAAAAATATTACATTTGTTTTAGCATCAGAATTATTTGCCTATATCATCACGCTAGATCCTTCGCAGGCAAAGTTCGTCTCAATTCAATTATATTCTTTAGCTTACAAAAGTTGCTGAGCATAATTTAGATTAAGTGTGTGCGAAACATGCGATATTAGAAAATCAGGATGTTCAGTTACGAGGTACCCGAATTCTTTACCCATACTTATCATCACGCCCTTGGAGTGGGTGACAAAAGTTACAGAACTTTATTTATTTTTCTATTCGATAGTACTCTTTATCTTACAAAAGTTGCAGAACAAGTGTGTGCGAAACAAGCGATATGAAAAAATCAGGGAGTTAAGTTATTTATTTAATCCTTTATTGTATACAGTACATTTACAGTTGTAATTTCACAGGTGATATACAAAGACGAGCTTAACTCAAAATATGAGTTCTCTTCCAGCGAACCTTTAAGTGTTGAGAGATGAGAATGTTAATAAGTTACTTACGAGCACCATACTCTCGAGCACTAAAACAAAATAACTACTACAAAGCAGGCTTTCGTTTGACAGTTGTCTGACAAATATAAAGTCAGACACGAAGAACTGTCTACACAGACAGCTATACAGGCTTGAAAAAAAGTTTCTAAAAGAGCAACTGCTACCACTGTATTTCCCTCGATGGCATCATTTTATATAAAGTTACGATGAACATTTCCCCACTAAAAGCTTTTAGAATCAATCCAACTAAACAGGATAACTCCCCACTCCCTCCTCCCTCTAATTGACAACACAATTTACGGATTGTGTAAATCCGTAAATCTTTGTACTTACATAATCCTCCAACACACATGTCGTAGATTTTTACTCTGAAACAAAGAAACATTTTGCTAAAACACGGATATAAATTAGTAAACACGTTACTGAAGACTAGTTTCCCGGCGACAACTTGTCTGTTCTTTTATCCAATTTAGGAGGCAAAATGGATTCACACGTCATTAACCTTTTTCAGGGCACTTTGTCTTAATTAGTAAAAACTAAACGGAACTACAGACATACTGGTAACAAGGTGATTCTTGCTTTATTACCCGTCTGTCTGTCTGAAGAGTTCGTCTGTCTATCTACCTGGGCTATTAAAGCATGAGTTTTATTCTAATACTAAAACCATACTAACTTTCATTTTGTTTAGAATCACTATTCAATAATATTTATCGGTATCTATAAAACATATTTTCTTATATTTAAAACAAGCATTGTTTTTAGATTGTTATGTATCAAGTTGAACTTGCCATATTGCTGATTCTTTAAGTTACACAAACATTCTCATAAAAGCGATGACAGGCACAGACATCTAGGAAAAACGTAAGTGGGAAAGAGACAATAAATATCGTTGAACCCGAGACAAATCCATACTAATATAACATTTAAGTTTGTCAACCTTGAGTTGATCTCTACAATCTCTATCTAGTATTATCATTGATTATAGCACATTTCATTAGTTTTAGTTGCGATAAAAAATGGTGACCCTTTTAAAATATTCTAATGTAGTTTCTTTCTGCGTTATTTGTTAAAGTTCCTACTCACATACCTATACCCTAATACACAAATTATAATACACACTTGCACGGTGCAAGATTTGATGTCCGCTTCTGACAATGCAATCAGTGTGGCCACTTGTGGTCCGTATCCATATAATTATAATCACGTTTACCGTCGAATCGCTAAGAAGAAGACCTACCTATATCATCACGCCCGATTCGTCCGTTCCATTCTGTCTGAAAAGGGTGGCAGAGTAGTACCAAAGCTATGGTGACCCAGAACTAGTAAGAGAGGAAGAATTGTGGCCGCACTGAAGCCTTAGTCACCAGGAACTGGTAAATGATGAATAAGCAGACCAGGGAATTGAAGGAAAGATGATCATATCGAGAGTTGGAGGAAAAACTTTGAGTGGATTGGCACAGACTGAGAAGAATGGCACAAAATAAAGAATTATGTCCTGCATTGAGTTATAAAAACTGATGATGAGTTCAGATGAACTAGGAGCATTGTGTACACTAAAATTTCGGCGGTTATGGGTCGTCCCAATGTAATATAGTGCGAATCTATTGGGTGCGATTTTTGACTCCAGATGACTTCTGAAAATTTTTCAAAATAGACATTTCAAACTGCCAAACTTCGATATCCTTGGGGATCGCCTGTTAAAAATGCTTAGTTTTTTTCAAAAACACAAGTAACAATTTCTCCAACCTTGCGGACTAAAACGATATTTTTGAAAAAAATAACGATCCGATAACCGACAAGAAAGTTCGAGTGTAAAAGGAAGTTTATCTATAAATACTCAACCTTGAACAGAAGAAACAAACAAATATAATGATGTTACACGAGTGACGTCAACATTTATGTGTCCTATTATTTTGGCTAGCATTTTGTCATTATTAAGACGGTTCTATCCTTTAATGCCTTTAATGTAAACCTAAAACAACTGTTTTTTTTAATGAAAACCATCCACTAGGAAATATTCATGTGTCGTGGGTGCACATAAAAAAAATAAAAATCACACAATTACATTTAAACAGGACAAAAATTTGTAACGAGTTAAATCCGCGCACGGTACAAATCTTTTTATGCTCATAAATATTTATTACTGTCTGTCTGTTTTTGTGTGTGAATTTATATACATGGTCCATTGTCCAAACAAGCAGCGCCTTCAGATTCCGAAGGCTACGGCCGGGACTAATCATCACCCTCCCAGAAGAGTCATACCGCAAAGCGACACCGAAGCTGCCATACGAGAAGGCGGTTCTAGTCCGGTCTCCCATCCCGAACTCAAACCCTGTCTAACTTCCTTAGTCTATTTCAGTATGAATAGGCTATTACTGATTCAGCGAAACATATTCTATCCCATCGTCATATTCCATCAGGTGAGATAGGCATTCATGATACAGGAATAATTTCAAAGGTTGTGCCTGCGTCTTTAAAAAAATAATGACGACATGACATGGTTGGTTATTTTTCATTGTGCCACTATTATTACAGATTTAACCTTTCACGTCTCGTAAAAATAAATTTTGATTGCACATCGATGACAGTTTTATTTCAAAGATATTTGTGAACTTTTGATGAAAATTAGAAGAAAAATAATAGAATTAAATAACGTTGGAAATAGACTGGAAGACAAGTGATGATGGATATATGGGTTTGTTAAAACTCAATCTTGCGTCAATGGTGTAACTGTGCAATGTGTGGTTCGTATTTTAGGTCAAATAATGTACTTAATGGTCTAAAAATAGATTTTTTTTTTATACAGTCTAATTTTCCCACGATTTCGCATGCATTCATTTTATATTTATATGTGTCGGTAGGTCGATAAAAGTGCCACTTACTTACTCCAATTATAGCTAAGAACCATTTAAGTGATACCAAACGTAAAATAAATCATGAAAATTGGATAAGCCGTTTAGTGGGAGAAAGGACATGGTTCTGCGCATATACATGATTTGCCCCAGAACCAACAGCAGTGAAAAAATACTTGTATGATTTAAAATCTCCCATAAATTCTCTTAAGGCATTTATTATTAAACGGATAAGCGAGCGGGGAATCGCAATTTTGCACAAAAAGTATTAGATTTTAAGGTAATAATTCAGTATCCATTAATAAATATGGATTATATTATGTGTTGACATTCAGTAAAGATGTCAGCGACTTCGATATAAGTACTTACAATACTTTAAAATATTCGTTTTAAATTGCAAATTGTCCGTTAGATACGGATATTTGCTATTATTTTAATAAAATAGATAAATAATGATGGCATGGGTCAAATCATTGCTGGTTCTGGGGCAATTTTCGACTATGTCCTTTACAATCACATTCATACCGGAGTTTTAATACACGATGATGTATCCAATGCCTACTGTTCACTGGTATTTAAAATCAAATTAATAAAAAGAAAACTACAATAGTAACATCTACCTTTCTGAATATGATAGATAAACTGAAAATTCGGAACATCGAAGGTCTATCGGTGAGCTGATGAGCCACGCCGCCCTTTAATGTCGTTTTAAGCTTGCTATATGTGTTTTAATACATTAAATGAGAATTATTATGGGGATGTTACTTATTGAAGTGTACTTTTCTTAATTTTTCTATTACCAGTGACCAATAGGCATTGGATACATCACCCGGGCTTCGGTCTAGGACGACTAAAATTACACCGCTTATACAAGCTGTAACATAATAAACGCAAGACCTAAAAGTAGTTTGTTCTAAATCGATAACTGAATTGATTCCAACAATTTTTTATGTATCTTACATTTTTTTTAAATTTGTAAAAAATACTTTTCTCCTTCAGTACGCTATAATAAGCTAAATTTATTATTAAATGCACATTTATTGCTTATTCATTATCAAATATGTTGAGGGCTTCGCACAAAATTACAAACATTATATATGAACATCCTGAAGAACTCGTACGACATCTTAATACTAACAGAAACCGAAACGGACCGTTACCAGGTTTTCAGATGCGATCGTGACAGGACACCACTCAGACAATTCTACATTCATACCTGATCCTTATCTCTCTAATCACTATATCTATAAAGCCATAGAATCGCTAGATACATCTAAAGGAGCTGGCCCTGATGGCTTACCACCATACTTTTTTGTAAGAACATCTGACAAACAATCTATTCAGCATTAAATATTATATTTAATAAGTGCTTACACGAAAGCGTCTTTCCCACGATTTGGGAGCATGTGTATATAACACCTATTTATGAGTGGTGATAAAAATAACATCGAAAATTACCGCCCAATATCAATTCTCTCTACCTTGTCGAAGCTTTTTGAGAGACTTGTGCGCGACGCACTGTATTCTTTGCTCCATCAACTTATAATACCCCAATTACAAGGTTTTGCCAAGCGACGTTCGACGAGTACTAATCTAATGACTTTTGTCAATCACTTGTTCAAGAATATGGATCGACGGGTGCAAATAGATGCCGTGTATACTGATTTTCAAAAAGCATTCGATTAGGTGGGTAAAGCGCTACTTCTAGACAAGATTGCATTTAATGGAATACGAGGTAATCTACTGCGGTGGTTTATATCATACATTTTCAACAGGACTTAAAGAGTTGTGATAAATGGTTTCGAATCTGACTCTATAGTTGCTAAATCCGGCGTTCCACAGGGATTAATATTGGGTCCTCTTCTTTTTATTATATTTGTCACCAACATAAAACAGTGCTTCATACACACAAACTTTCTATTATATGCTGATGACGTAAAAATTTACAAGCCCTGTTAATCTATTCAAGATTGTTTACTTATACAAGATGACCTTAATAGACTCTATATTTATAGTAAGCATAATAAGCTATTCTTAAGCCTTTCTAAGTGTCATACAATTTCTTTTACTAAAAAGAAAAATAAAATTCACTTTAATTATTCTATTAAAAATATAGTACTTAATAATGTAAATTTAGTTAGCGACTTAGGTGTAAAGTTAGATTCCTCTTTATATTTCGATAGACATATTGACAGTCTAATTACAAAACCTACGACAAAGCCTACCGGATGTATGGTTTTTTCACAAGAGCCACTTGTGATTTTGTGCGACCCTCTACACTCTTAACGTTATATAAAACCTTAATAAGTTCTCAATTGTAATACGCTGTTTAAATTTGGAATCCTCTCTATGCCAAGTATACTCATAGACTACAGATAGTACAAAAAACGTACCATACAATATAAAAGCAATCAACCTAAAATTCCTTATGCACAGTTGTTAAAACAATATAATATCCTATGTTTAGAATTACGACGTTAACTTCTAGATGTAATGTTGCTTCATGGTTTATGTAACAACAGGTTTGATTATACAGAAACTACTAACGAATTGTCTTACAGTACCTAGAGCTGTCTATCGACGGGGGGGTGGGGATACCTCAGATATTTCACCCAGGCACCTGCAAGACCAACGGCGGGATCCGCGGACCTCTTCGTCGCATTGTAGACACTTATAACACACGCTTCACTGACGTTGACATTTTCGCCCTTTCCAACCGACAATTCAGGAATCGGGCCATTTAAATACTAACTGCTGAGACGTAATCTAAGTATGACCCTAATTTCTCATATATAACCTTTTACCAAAATGTTACTTTTTGACTATTTTCTTACTTTTAATTTTTGATTTTTTGTCAGTTAATCCGTGAACAATGGTGTGGGCTACATGTTTATAAACTTATTGAGATAATTATAATGTAGAATTAATAATATGTAACTGTTTTCGTTCCATATAAATAAAAAATAAAATTATTGATTTAAAGCAATATGGAGATTTCAAATGCATTCCTAAAACGTATTTCTGAAAACGCACACATACACGCAGAAACAAGTTTCCTTGTTAATTGGGGTATAAAAGAGCTGAAATAAAGTGTAAAAACCTTTAAATTTAGAAATTTGGTTTTCGTTTTGAATTTATGTAGCAATTCTCTAATCGGGTGTCTGAGGTCTTGCGTTTATTATGTTACACCTTGTATATGTGTATAAAGTTAAAGATTGTAGGTAATAATTTTTGTTTTTTTAAAAATGTAGAACTACACTAAGATTTATTCCTGTGTCGTGGGTGCGTTTACAGATATGAAATTTCACATACACAAATACTCAGACCGGAACAAATAATTGTGGATCACGCAAAGATTTGTCCCGTGCGGGAATCGAACCCGCGACTATTACACACAGTGGGCGGAGCGTCTTAAGCTCTTAACCACTGAGCTAAATCGTCCGTTATGTTCGAACTCAGAACCTCATAATCACCAACTATACTATGCACCACTGTACAAACGATTTAGTGGTTAAATGAAACGCGCCCACGACAGAAATAAATCCTAGTGTGGAGCTACGTTTAAATAAAAAAAAATCTTTTCATCTCGATTGGAAAAAACGCTCAAGTTATTTTTACTGCTAACTGTTGAGAAATAACTCAGAAAAGTTTCGACCTGAATCCGATGAAATAGGGCCAAAGTTTTTTTTACGAAAGTTAACGTGAATGTGAATGCTTTATTGGAAATCAACTTTCTCGATGCTTTGTTAAAAGACACACAAAACTTTGTACATCAGAATACGTAATGATACCTCACATGCCTCATGCGATCTTACCCTCCTTAGCAAAATAAAAACAATAAACGTAGGTGTAGACCCATATTCAAGTAGGTAAACTTTGTATATCTACTGGTCTACTCTGTTTGGACAATTTAGCGCAGTGGTTAAGAGCTTGAGCTGCTCCGCCCACTGTGTCGAATAGTCGCGGGTTTATTCCCGCACGGGACAAATCTTTGTGTGATCCACAATTATTTGTTCCGGTCTGGGTATTTGTTTGTGAATTTTCATGTTTGTAAACGCACCCACGACACAGGAATAAATCCTAGTGTGGGGCTACGTTTTAAAAAATAAATATATATATATATATATGTATATATATATATATATATATATATATGTATATATATATATATATATATATATATATATATATATATATATATATAGGTGGCAACGCTGCTGGGCGCGTGTGGGAGCGGGATGGAAGTATGAGTGCATACGGAATGAGGTGCCTGTTCTGGCTGCAGATTGGGGGAGTGGGGCATGTTGCGTAATCCCGCGCACTTATTATGTATTAAATACAGAATTATACAGTTATAATATTAACACTGCGAAATACCTGTTTTAGTTTGACTCAATGCTCGCACGTCACTTGGGGCCCTCATTGAAAATCAGCGCTGAAGCTCGGTTACAACCGTGTTACAGCTTTTAGCTGAATGGGGAGCCCATTTTCATGACGACATATGTCCATATTTATTTAATTTAGAAGTTAATACTATTTATTGTTGTTGCTTTGTTTTTGGACTGTGTGGTTTATCAAAATAAATGTTTTCTTTCTTTCTTTCTATATCATATTATTGCATTGCCACCGAATTATCACTCGTATGCCAAAGGACATTATTCGGCGCCCATACAATATTTGCCCCAGAATCAACAGCAATGAAAAAATATTTGAATGATTTCAAATTACCCATAAATTATCTAAGGCATTTATTATTCCACGGACAAGCGGGGGAATCGCAATATTGCACAAAATGTATTAGATTTTGAGGTTATAATTCAGTACATATGAGGTTATATTGTGTGTTGAGATTTAGTAAATGTCGGCGATTACGATATAAGTACTTACAATACTTTGAGTTTTTGTTTTAGATTGCATATTGTCCCTTAGATACGAATATTTGCCATTATTTTAATAAAAGAGATAGAGAATGATCGCGTGGGTCAATTTGTTGGTTCTGGGGAAATTTTCGACAATGTTCTTTCAGCTCAATTGGATGCCCGCAAGTGCTTGAAAAATGGACCACAAGATTTGAACCGGAAAGACAGACAGTCAGACGAATATTACAAGATAAATAAAAGCCTGTTAATAAAAAATAAAGCACCGTGACCGGGTTTATTATATGGTGTCTTTGTTCTCCAAGCGATGGTGATAGAGGTTTAATATATACCCATACAATACGTACATTACCGACAATGTATTGCCCTAATATTTATTTAATTAGCGCACCCACTGTATAATTATATAACATGTAATTACAATAGCATTATGGAATACAATGTAATTAGTTATACATAACATTTATAGGTATTTTATAAAGCAACAGTAGAAATCGTCCAGTACAGTAGGTCTTCGGCATCCTTTGTGGCTAGACCATTAGCACGCAACTATGTTTCCATTGATACTGGATTCCAACTATGTTTAAAGTCAGTTAATTTTTAATAAATGCTGTTTTCGTTCTGATCACTGTATTAAACAAAATTTAATAATTATTCTGATGAAAATGATAAGTAAAACAAGGATTTGCACATGCACCGTATTACAGTATTGACAAAAGGTAATGGCGGTAGAAGACGCGTTGCCAACCTAACATACTTTTTGATATAAATACCAACATAACAATATTTCATTGACTTACCAACATATTCAAAGCATTACGGCTATTTTAAATGAATTTCTATTACGCACATCTTAATATGCATACAAAAGTTAATTATTTATAAAATTTTATGGTTAATTTGGGTACCAACAACCTAAAAAAATTGTAGATAACTTCTTAAAATTGCAAGTTTGATTTTTGTATTGAATTCGTAAAGCACTAATCTAATTGAGGTGTCTGAGGTCTTGCGGTATATATGTTACACCTTGTATATGCCGTATCCTATTATTTGCAGATCACAATTAATGGATGTCAAGCAGTTATTTTTGTCTATAGACATACTTTATGCTATAGAGATAAGACTAAAATCATAGAGAAATTGTAAACCCAGTTATACTTATTCATATACTTCTAATAACAAATAGACCGTAGATTCGTCAAGAATTTTCCGTAAACTAGGCGTAACATTGGGGGTTCATTGTTGTTGCCTTTACTTAGCGTCATAGCACACATGCTACTTTTAGCATCAGCGATTTAGTAGCTACTCAGAAGTTCAACGCCGCATCCGAATGCTTCCCTCCGCACACATACAAAATCCTGTAGCGGTGATCCATGTAGTTTTTGGACACTCGTTGTAGCAACTGAATCCTATACTAACTATATAGTTATTTATATTCTTTCTTTAATATTTAGTTTACCTTTCATTTTTGTAATATTCAACGAGACATGTTAGCTATCACTAACAGCTATACGCTTTCGTTCATTTTTACCTGGCACACGCATTAATCAAAATATAAATATTATGTTTAATTTCAACACAAGATGGCGTCTGTTATTTGTCAGAATATGTGTGATGTACCTTTAAATTAGACGTAGATGAACTAAAAGGATCCAACCGATACAGCAACAGAGAACAAAAACGAATTCTGTCCACATAAACTTAGAATTGGTTTTTCAAGCAAAATGGATTGAAATTTGGTTAAAATACTACGTCGCGACACACAAAGTATACTTTTTTATACCTCAATTGGTAAAAAAGGAATGCTTATATGATGACTATGTTGTCTGTCTGTATGTCTTTCTGGTATTTAAGTTCCTTTTTCTCAAGAACGGAAAGAGGTTTAAGTCCCGCCCCGGCTTTGCACGGTTGCATTATACACATAAACCTTTCTCGTGAATCGCTCCGTTCATTGGTGAAAACCGTATAAAAATCAATTCCGTAGTTACTGAGTTTATCGGGTTCAGACAGTCAGACGCGACAGGGGGACTTTGTTTTATAATATTTAGGGATACCAAGATCTTAATATTTCACATAATTCTTCCTAAATACTTCATGCCTTCAAAGATAAAGAAGCCAAGGGATCGTTACCTTTACGGTGCAATAAATTGAAGCTTGTCAATATCTATGCAAGCAAAAGTTACGACCAATTGAACTCACTCATCAAAACCTATAGAGTACTTCTCGTTGATGTAGACTGAAATTTGGCAAGAAGTAAGGTTTCACAGTACAAATAATGGGAAATATCCCGTAATTGTTAATTTGTAATTATAATTATCTATCATATATTTTATATATTATAATACCATAGTCAAGAGTCTCCGTAACCGGCGAGCGTGTATGAGACGAACTATGAGAGTCGAGGAAGCCAGAGAGGTATGTAAGGAAAGAACCTGTTGGAACTCTGTACTCTCTGCCTACCCCGCAAGGGATCTGGCGTGAGGTTATAGATAGATAATACCATATAAAAATACTCCAATTCAAAGTAGTATTTGTACGGAACCGTCAGAGCGTGACACCTACTGCTCTTATTTTTTATCGGTTTGATGGTTCCGTATTTAATTATTGAGGAAAATTACTGCTTGAAATACCCAGCGCTACATGATGATAAACATAATAAAAATTAATGGTGCAGAAACTAGCTAAGGCAGTAAGGATACTGCCTCAGTATGTTGCTGTTGAACAGGAGTTCAACTCCACACAACCTCTGGTGTTTGTAAATGTGTATTTTGTTATATTAAGTATTTCGTGTTCTGTAAAAAAATATAAAATATTAGCCCTGTTAAGAAACTGTCCCACTGTTGGGCACGGGCCTCCTCTCAAACTGAGAGGGTTTAGGCCGTAGTCCACCACGCTGGCCCAGTGCGGGTTGGCGAACTTCACACACCTTTGAGAAACTCTTAGGCATGCAGGTTTCCTCACGATGTTTTCCTTCCGTTAAAGCAAGTGATAATTAATTTTTAATATGCACATGCTTTCGAAAAGACAGAGGTGCGTGCCTGAGTTTGAACCAGAGACCTTTGACTTTGCAGTCCAACGGTCTAACCACTAGGCTATCACTGCGTTTTCTGTATGAGTAGTTAAATAAATATAATTTTTTTCGTTTTCTTGTTACCAGCCATGTTAGTCACCGCCAGACCAATTGGTCTGGCGGTGACTAACATGGCTGGTGATCACGATTATTCTGGGCTTGGATTATAGGTCGAAGAAAGCGGTTCTAGGGTTATTATATGAAAAAAATCTCAGTAGATATCTTTGTCTGGAATTATCTGTCATTTGTATCTCTGAGTCTGGAACTATGCGTAATAGTTATTTTAATGGCAATAGGCCCTCTAAGTCAAAGTATTTTTTATGGGAATTTATTTTTATAGGGGAATAAAAAACACTTCATCATCAACATCTCAGCCTATACTTTCACAGTCCATTGCTGAACATAGGCCTCCCCAATCATTTTCCAGCGCAACAGATCCAATGCCATCTGCATTCAAGGACTCCAAAAACGCCATCCACTCCAAAAAGCCCTTAGAGACGTCAAATTATTATATTTTTTACATCTACCGCTGGATCAGAACACGGACTCCACTGAGGAGATCCGGCTAGAAAGTCGGCGGGCTAATATTAGTACTTAATATCGTCGATAGGAGAATCTACACAGTACAGCTCTGCCACCACCGTTTGCAGAATATAGACGCACCGGTGCGCGTGTATGATAAAAAAAAATATATCATACCTGTCTTTCGATTATAAACCTAACGACATTATAACTAAGGTGTAAATCGCAACCGGTTCGGTTATAATCCGGGTTTTTATATAAAAAAATCTGCTACTTTCGCATAACTTTAATGTGAAGCCGTCAATCCTCAATCATTTATCTTTCAGTTACTCTCCTTAGTGGTCCTTGAAAGAGTAATGCTTTTAAGAATGTCCTTGAGACTTATCACACTTAAAATAAGTATAGTTTTCAGCTTACTCTAGTTTTCAGATAGGTATTTCGACTTTCTGTATTGAGCTGAAGCAATACATATATATTCTTTAAAAACAAGTAATCAACACTTTCTATGTGTCTAAATTATCATGCTAGATTTCTTGCAAGTTATACAGAGAGTACAGAGTTCCGGCAGGTATTTTCCTTACAAACCTTTCTAGCTTCTTTCATTCTCATCGTTTGTCTCAAACTTCGTTTCTCATTAAATTTCATGATTCTAGCTCAACAGAAAGTATCCTACGTTCAGATGAGTGTGTTTGAATGACTAAAATGGTTTTGATTGCATTGAATTAGGAGTTTTTTTTAACCTTAGCCACGCCTATATTCCCTAAGCGGGGGTGGCAAAGGCGTACTGAGTGTACCCATTTTAGTATTTGACATACATTTCGTCTGTGTACCTCTACCTGTTGACGTCTGACGGCCAGACAGACAGACGGACAATAAGGTGATTCTGTAAAGATTTTGTTCTAGGAACGGAACCCGAAATATCGATTCGAACTCAAATAATTTATTTTGCATAAGGAAATTAATTTTTTTTTTAAATTGCACTACTAATCTACCACCGGATAGAAATGTGGCCTCCACTAAGAAGATGGCGAGAAACTCAGCAGCATACTTTCACTATCCATTTCATTAATTCAATTATATCTTTTGACTTGTAAGTTCTTATTTGGTAATGTTGCGTTTCGTAATAAGACATTGATAAGATAAAAAAACATTTTGATAACAATTTCATTGAAGAATTGATAATCTTTGCTATCGTTCATGAAGGTGATAATACTTATTGAAAATGACGCGTTTGATGGATTGTCAAAGATTGTTGGTCTTTGAAGCGTAGTGCTGGCAATCTCGAGGTTTTAGGCTCGAGCCCTGATTCGGAAAATGAATTATTGAGGTATTTTGACAAACAATTTTTCCTTACGGACCTGACTTTAATACCTGCAGTTTAATATTTCAGTTCAAGCACGCTGGCATTTAGAATAATATATTTCATACCTATCTCATATGGATATTTGTACTACGATAAAACTCGAAGACGAATTATATTTTTTTCTTTATCTGTTTGCTCCATTTTATTGCCCGGAACAATTTCCGGCAATAGTAGTAGTTCCGGGCAGTAGTCTGAAATAGTCCTCTAGATAGAGGACTTTTCAGAAATTATTTCAGACTACTTTTTTCCGGAAAAAAATGCACGATTTCTGCGGGTAAATTTTTATACATAAAATGGCTAACCGGATTTTAACGTAAACTTAGTATGGTGGTGTCTTAGGTGTTGGAGGTGACACAGGATCTGTGTTATACCAGAAAGACCTACCCACCTATGACAAATTACAAAATAAGCGCGTGCGCAGCCGCGAGTAACAGCTAGTTACTATGCGCGAGTACTATGCGCTGTTGTGAAAGTGGTCGATAAGCCTAACTCCGTATATCTTCCGCAAACTTTGCGTTGGAATTTATCCTATTTTAATTCTTTCCTGCATGAAAAGTAGCGTAACGCCAAAATTTGCCTAAAAATTACGCGAACCAAATCCCGGGTACGATCAGCGACATAAGTCGCTTTGTTCTCTCGCTCTCTCTCTCTCTATCGTCACGCCAGATCCCTTGCAGGGTAGGCTGTGAGTCGCTTTGCTAAGTGACTTATATCGCTTGCACAGTTTTGTTTTGTATAGAATCTATTATTTTTGTTAAAACGTTCTTTATAATTTGGCTTTGACAATGTTCATCGAAATTTGAATAAAGCGCGTTAATAAAGCGCTGGAATGGAAGACACGGCTAACAGGACATTTTTTTGAAAAGCTCTTACTGTGATTCAAGACAGCGCATTGAAGAAGCGTTTGTGCGAACGTAGGGCTATTTTCCGAACGGCGCAGAAGTGTACTATGTACACTCACTTGCTAGCAATATTAGGAGATTTTTGGATATTTTTTTTATTAGATACTAATTTCTCGTCGTAGGCACTCCGTTGACAATCATAAGACCCAGATAGGCACTTATGTAAGTAGGTCGATCGGCACTTCAGCGTCGAGGGTTTGAGTCCGCAGTACGGTCAACGGTTTTACACTTATTGTGGAAAGGTTTTTCGATGAGAAATTTTTTAATATAATACGAAAGGTGCTCTATGTTTTTTGAAGGGTCCTAACTCCAAAATCTTTCTAATTTTGGCACGAAAATGATGCGTTATATAAAATCCTTAGAAGAGTTATTATAGTTTTTTTTTCAGTCTAGCTGTTGTCCGTGGCTTTGAAAGCGATAATTTTGTAATTTGACATAGGTGTCATTAAATATAGCATAATAATAATAAAAATCTTTTATAAAAAAAGGTAAACCGACTTCAAAAAGCAACAAAATAAATATTTGAAGTCGGTGCTGGTTGGTGCAGTCGGTTACTTGGCACCGACTTCAAATATTTATTTTGTTGCTTTTTGAAGTCGGTTTACCTTTTTTTTATAAAAGATTTTTATTTTACAATTTTAAGTGACCAGTGAATTCTATAGTAGGGTACCTATAGGATTGACGTAATACCCATAATATCGCAATTTACACATGCCTATTGTTTGTCGTTAAGGAGTTCCCTGGTGTATCTTCTAAGTCCAGGGTCCAATGTCAATAAAATTAATATGGGACCACCTTGGAGATATACTGAACCCAATGCAAAAAAAAATATCAAAATCGGTCCACAATTGACGGAAATATCGCTGAACATACATAAAAAAAAAGCATACATACAACCGAACATAGAATCTCCTCCTTTTTGAAGTCGGTTAAAAATAATATTAGCTCTGTTAAGAAACTGTCCCACCGTTGGGCACGGGCCTCCTCTCAAACTGAGAGGGCTTAAGCCATAGTCCACCACGCTGGCCCAGTGCGGGTTGGTGAACTTCACACACCTTCGAGAAACTCTCAGGCATGCAGGTTTCCTCACGATGTTTTCCTTCACCATTAAAGCAAGTGATAATTAATTTTTAATACGCACATGCTTTCGAAAAGACAGAATTGCGTGCCTGGGTTTGAACTCGAGACCTCTTACTTTGCAGTTCGACGGTCTAACACTGCTTTTTTACATAGTATTAATTAAACATAGTATTTGTCACATCATAGGGTCTTATCTGAAGGACAAGTCAGGAGTCTCCGTAACCGGAGAGCGTGTATGAGACGAACTATGAGAGTAGAGGAAGCCAGAGAGGTATGTAAGGAAAGAACCTGTCGGAACTCTGTACTCTCTGCCTACCCCGTAAGGGATCTGGCGTGGTGATATAGATAGATAGATAAAAATAAATGTAATATACATAATAATTGTTAGAATCAATTCAGTTTTCTATTTAGAACAGACTGCTTTCAGGTCTTGCGTTTATTATGTTACACCTTATATATAAAGGTGTATAATGAAAGAACCTGTTGGTACTCTGTACTCTCTGCTTAACCCGCAAGGGATCTAGATATGCGGTAGGTTATACAGAAGACAGAGGAGTATAACCAGCCACTATGTTTAGCGTTTGTGGCCTATGAAAAAGCCTTTGATTCGATTGAGACATGGGCCGTGCTACAGTCTCTTCAGCGGAGCCAAGTAGACCACCAATATATCGAAGTGTTGAAGAGTTTGTATGAAAACGCCACGACGTCAGTCCGTCTCCACGGCCAGAACTCAAACCCCATCCAACGCCAGCGAGGTGTGAGGCAGGGAGATAATGTCTCCCTCTCCAAAAGCTGTTTTCCGCCGCGCTGGAAGACGTTTTTAAGCTTCTGGACTGGAGAGGACATGGCATCAATATAAACGGCGAGTACATCTCTCACCTTCGATTTGCCGATGATGTCGTGGTCATGGCTGAGACCCTGACTGAGACCACAGCACTATGCTCAATGACCTCACCAGTGTTTCTCAACAAGTGGGTCTTAAAATGAACATGGACAAGACGAAAATGATGTATAACACCCATGTTGTACCCACTCTTGTGAAAGTTGGAGACTCTGCACTCGAAGTTGTAGACCATTATGTATACCTAGAACAAACAGTCCAATCAGGTAGGTCCAACTTCGAGAAAGAGGTCAATCGTAGAATCCAACTCGACTGGGCAGCGTTCGAGAAGCGACGTAATATCTTCTCGTCCCAAATACCGCAGTGTCTCAAGACAAAAGTCTTTGACTAGTGTGTGTTGCCAGAGATGACTTACGGCACCGAGACATGGTCAGTCACAATAAGCCTCATAAGAAGGCTCAAGGTCACCCAAAGGCCAATGGAAAGAGCTATGTTCTGAGTTTCTCTGCGAGATCGAATCAGAAATGAGGAGATCCGCAGGAGAAACAAAGTCACCAATATAGGTCTTAGAATTGCCAAACTTAAGTGTTAGTGGGCAGGGCACATCGCTCGTAGAACTGACGACCGTTGGGGCATAAAGTTTCTCGAGTGGCGACCTCGTACCGAAAGACATCGAGTGGGCAGGCTCCTCCACAAGGTGGAGCGATGACCTGGTGAAGGTCTAAGGTAGAAGCTGGATGCGTACAGCACAAAGCCGGTCGTTGTGGCGATCTTTGGGGGAGGCCTGTGTCCTGCAATGGACGTCTGTCGGCTGATGATAATATTAACTGTATGCTCAAATGCCCGCAATGTGCGAGGGATCTTTACCAAGAAAATTGGCTGCATAAACCACATGCGAGCGCACGATCGTCACCAAAACCGGAGTTGACGCAGTCGCCGCGGCCGAAATCGGTCTGGATTTCACCATCATCATACATTTATTTGAATACCTAAACCGACTGAATTTATAAGTCGTATAGTAACGGGACCTTGACGCCATACGTGCAAAAATATGTCTTGAAAAATGTATATCTTGTAATTCAGTACTTTGTGAACCATTGTGTGTGATACAGAGGCTAAATTGGCATATTTTACAACATACCGAACTACGGAATCTTCCATAAGTTGTAACTACACTTATTGTGTTTGTGAAACTGTATGATTTTGTTTCAAACTGTGCACGTGCAACGAATCAGCAATTGTGGTTTCGGGCGAAATTGTGCGTTATTTCATTCTAGTGAGTTATTATACGATTTTGCTGGTGTTAACAGTATACTCACGAATTCTGCCACTCCCAACGTAGGGAATATAAACGTGACGGTAACCTCTAAGAAGATAAGTTTGACAATAAATTAAAAGTAAAAAAGGGTAGTAGTAGCCTAGTGGTTAGACCGTTTGACTGCAAAGTCAGTGGTCTCGGGTTCAAACCAGGCACGCACCTCTGTCTTTTCGAAAGCATGTGCGTATTAAAAATTAACTATCAGTAGCTTTAATGGTAAAGGAAAATATCGTGAGGAAACCTGTATGCCTAAGAGTTTCTCAAGGAGTGTGAAGTTTGCCAACCCGCACTGGGCCAGCGTGGTGGACTATGGCCTAAACCCTCTCAGTTTAGTTTAACAGGGCTAATATTATAATTAGAAGAAAAAAACATTTTAAAACCAAGCCAAATAATGGCGCAATTATTTAAACCTAAAAAGATAACCATATTTTTTAGCATAATACTGGTAAAGGTAGCCATACGTCGCTTCGGCGTATGGTAGGTGTATAGTTACGAAAGTACTGTACTTACCACAACAGTTTCTTAATGATATCAAAGTTCTGTTCGTCGACAAAGTTAATAAGGACGATGAACGCGGTATTTACATTCACTATTGAAATATCACGGTTTTCCAAAATTAAATACGTCGATTCAACATAGGTTATCAATCTCGGATTAAAACGGCCTATCAAAATTAATGGTTAACAAAAGACGTTCAACAGTTCCTTCATCCGAAGCCAATGAGTTGGGCGTAGAATCAATTCACGTTTACAAATAAAATACGTTGTCACTGAAACCGAACAAACATGTCAAATTTCAACTCAGTAGGAAAAGGAAGTGTTCCAATTTATTTTCCAAATTTTACCTAAAAACAAACATTTCAAGTTAAAGCTTGTTAACACCTTCTTCGACACAAATACTGTTTTCAAACTTCCTCAATAAACTATCCAATCGATATGTCTCTGGAAACAGACACATCTCATTTGAAAATCAAATAAACTTCATTCAAGGATAAACACGAGGTGTATCGTGAAAAATATACTGGAAAAATAAAAGGCAAATAAGTAGCGGGTTTAATAACCTGCTATCTGGTGTAGGTAGATACTCATCGTAGGTACTTAAATAAAAATAAACGCATTAGATACGTGACTAGAGAGCTAAGGCGTATCTCACACAAAGGTTCAATATGCTAGAAAATGCAGTATTTGCAAAATGGCGGCTTTTAGAAAAAAGACGTTTTAGTGTTTTTTAATCTCTACTTAAAATAATATCAAACTTAAATGATTTGAACACCGTCACGCTTATATTCCCGAAGCGAGGGTGGCAGAGATGTACTGTGTACACCTACTTTTCGCCGACGATGTTAGACCCCATATAAAGGGGGCGAGCCTAATGCCATATACCGGGCACAACTCCAGACTGCGGACTAATACCGGTTTTTCGATAGAAAAACTACATTTGTCCGACCTGGGATTTGAAGCCAGGACCTCGTGATCACAAAGCGCACCATTCGCCACTAGACCAATGAGGCAGTCAAAATGTCATGCCTATATTCCCCAAGCGGGGGTGGCAGAGGTGTACTGAGTACACCCACGTTTTGCCGATGATGGTAGGTCCCATGTAATAGGGGGCGTGCCTATTACCATATACCAGGCACAGTTCCAGACTCCGGACCAGGCAGTCAAAATGTGTACATAATTTATGTATTTATATCAGATCTCTTTTGGGGTAAGTAAAGAATAATCTAACATTTTGTCGATATTTTTATTGCTAACTTGCTAAACCGCAATTGAGGTTTTAAAGAAGTATAACCGCACTGCGGCTTTTGGCCGTGAAATATCAGCCATACGTAGTTGTAGTTACCTAATCCTAGGCATAACCGGACTTTGGTTCTTAGTCGTGAAATTCCTGGCGCACCTAATTGTAGCTGATAAAACCTAGGTGTAAACTCTCTTCGGATTTTAACTGTGATATGCCCGCCGCGTCTAGTCGCAGCTGGTTAAAGCTATGCGTAACCGCACTTTTACTTTTAGCCATGTCATATCGGCGGTATAAAATCGTAGCCTTCTAGTCCTAGGTGTTACCGCATTTCGGCTTTTAGCCGTCACATATTCGCCGCATCTAGTCATAGTTGGCTAAACCTAGGTGTCACCGCACTTTGACTTTTAACCATGATATATCGGCAGAGATGGGCAAAATGTAATCAGATTAAAGATTAAAATTGCATTTTGTAATACGAGGCATGCCTTTTAAGTTTTGTCGTTTGAAGAAAAAAACACAACTAGAACCTTATAGTACTTTTTATTGTTTTTCAAAGTATTCACCACATAGCTTAATACACTTTTCCATTCGCTCAAACCAGTTATTATAACATTTATTCCACTCTAAAGTGGGGGTGTTCAAAATGGCTGACTTGAAAGCGTCGACTGCTTCTTCACCGGACGGGTCTATACACCGACACCGACCTTTGACTACGAAGGCTTTTCTTAATTTTAGGAAATGTAAAGAAATCGTTAGGGCTTAGGTCAGGACTGTATGGAGGATGGTCAAGAAATTCTACTTTTTCCTGCTTCAAATACTCAATCGTTTGACGAGCGCTGTATGAGCTTGCGTTGTCGTGGTGCAGGATGATGCATCGCTTTGAGTTAGATTTTCGAAGTTTGGCGATGACTTGTGGTAAACAAACTGTGGTATACGACTCTACGTTAACCGTTCTATGATCTTCAAGAGCATGAACATGGCCGGTTTTTCCAACGAACGTGGCCACCATCTTCTTTGAAGTGCTTCGAGAACGAACAACTTTAGTCGGCTTTGGCTCGTCTTGAAAGACCCAGATTGTAGATTGTTGTTTGGAATCAGGATCGTAGGCATAGATCCAAGATCCACCACTGATGATGTCGTAGACGTGATTTGACTCTCCTCGGTTGAACCTTTGCAGAGTTTTGTTACACCATCTGACGCGGGCCGCCTTGTGATCGTCGGAAAGTAGATGCGGTATCCAACGGCAAACTAGCTTTCTCACACCAAGCGTTTCATGCAAGATCTTCTGAATGGTTGTCCCTGAGATGCCTAATAGAGCCTCTATCTCTCGATACGTCACATGACGATCTTCGAGAATTAGATGACTCACAGCAATGATATTATCTTCAGTGAAGGCGGATTTTGGGCGTCCTTCGCGAGATTTGTCACTAACACTAGTATGTCCACGCTGGAATTCTAAATACCAGCGTTCGACAGTCCGCAGACATGGGGTTTCATCACTGAACACAGATTTTAGCTCTTCAAAACACTGAGGCCGTGTCAGGCCTCTTCTAAAAAAAAAAAAAAGTTGTAGAAAATTATTGCACGAACATTTTCCTTAGAAAGACTCATTTTCGTACGTAACCTGACAGATTCCAATCGACGCTGTGACTAAACAATAGCATTAATCCTAATACATTCAACTGTTTTGAGATTCAAAATTTAAACTTATTCGAATATAGAACAGTTCCAAATTCAAAATTGCCGGGAAATATGGAAACGACAGAACTTAAAAGGCATGCCTGGTATTCAGTCATGATTCAAAATTAAAAGTGTAATAGTTATCGTTGAAGATTTCAAAATGTAATTGTAATCGTTAATCATTAATACAAAATCACACCTATATTACTCAAGTGGGGGTGGTTAATCATTAATCTGATTACATTTTGTCCATCTCTGTATATCGGTCGCTCCTACTTGTAAGCCAGCAAAACTACTTATATAATCGTACTTTGGCGCATAGCTGTGGCATACCCATCGCATCTAGTCGTAGCCAGCTTAACCAAAGTGTAAGCGAGCTTCAACTTTTAGTTGCGTACAGAGCGCACCTATTTGTAGTCGGCTAAAGCTAGGTATAACCGCATTTCAGCTTTTAGTCATGACATATCAGCCATACAAAGTTGTAGCCTGCTAAACCTAGATGTTAACGCACTACAGCTTTAAGCCGTGACTTATAAGTTGCATCTAGCTGTGACCGGCTTAACCAAGGTATACATATTAGTCGCGCCTAGTTTTAATTGGCTAAACCTAATGTTGCTTTTTCGCTTTTAGTTGTGACATATTAGTGGTACCAAGTCGTAGATGGCTAAACATAAGTGTCACCGCATTTTGGCTTATAGCCATAACATATCGCTCGTACCTACTCATAGCCGGCTGAACCTAGGTATAACCCACCAAGAGGAAACTTGGCTAGTATATGTCGCGGGCGTCGCCTTGTAAATAACTGCATGTCTGCATTTAGCCGTGACATACTGGCCATCCTTAGTCATAGCTAGATAAAAGTAGGTGTAGCCGCACAACGGCTTTTATCCATGATATCGTTCGCACCTAATCGTAGCTGGCTAAACCGAGGTGTGAACGTACTTCGGATCTTTAATGTGATATTTACACAGTACGTTTTCTGCCAGAGAATTCTGTTATTATTATTATTTTTTAAATTTTAATGCAGGTTTATTTTCACTTTTATTTATATCATTGTTAGAGCCTCTTTCACAACTTTCCAGTAAAGTCTTAGGTGCCTAATCGACAGTAAAGGTTGCCAGTAAGTCTATGTACGAAATTCACTATCTCTGAGTAGCTTTCTCCAGAAGATAAATGAGCCAGTTTAATTTCCGAGTAACGCTAATCGTGAAGTAACTAACCAATATTTTACTTGAGGATGGTAAAGAGGCTGTTAACCTTTTTAATAAAATAAACATATATTGAAAGATTACTTCCACATCAGTAGAGATACGAGTATGAAACAAATACCAATATCGCGTACATAATATCATATTCATAAAATTGCATTCGCATGTGTCGCTCGACACTCGGATTGATATGGAATAAAATTCAAATATTATTTTACATATATTGCTTTCCAACACGATTTTTATGGAAACAATAAAAATAGGGATGTCCAGTTGATCTTTACTTAAATACTTGTCAATCAGTTCATTGGGGTGATTAGGGATAGTTTTGATTTTGAACGATATTTGAACGATACTCATAAATCTAAAACAAAATACTCGCTTTTTATGAGGAGAAGCTAGGTATTTAAAATAAATTAGATTTAGATTTAAGTTTAATTAAGGAAATAACATTTCTAATTATTTGCTATTGTAAACAGCAAAAAAGGCTTATTTTATTTTTATTATACCTAGTGTGTCGTGACTTAAGAATTCGAATATTTGATTCGTTTAGGTATAAGTATGTATACTGTTATACCTGTTATATTTGTCATTGTTTTAAAAAAATGACATTTATACATTTAAAACTAGAAATTTTCTGTATAAAGTGTATCCAATTTTCAAATACATTTTTCAACCACAACAAACAGTAAAACCTATATAACCTATAGCAGGTTATGTAGGTCTTGCTTCTTACCTGTAGCGATACATTGTGTTTGTCGGGGCGACTGTTCTAATCACTGAGCTACCGCAGCCGGCAGCTGAAGCAATACTTTTTCTTTTAGACGTTACCTAATCGTAGGTTGCCCTGGCTTACCTACTATATGTTTAGTAGATTTGTAATAAAAAAACAAGCATGGGCGTTAAAATTCATTTTTATTCTTTATTATGACAAAATAAATCAAGTCTTTTTCAAATGAAATTTCTAAAACTGATATAACTTTTTACACAAAGATAATTCTTTGATAAGCACATTAATCCTTTGCAAAGCGGGCTGTAACGTGGTGTAACTTTTTAAACTTACTTCTTTTTTGAGCCGAATTAGCTTTCAGATTTTTTCGTTTCAAAGGAGTATTGGAAAAAGTTTTTTGTTTTGACACTTTCTTACGAAGGGTTTCTGTGTTGCTCAAACATAAAATGAGCAAATTTAAATTACCAAGATTATATACAGTAACTTTCAGTTTGAAAGTGGTGTTATTTATCAGTCTGAAACGCTAACCATTCATAACATTTCCATTTTTGACCGTCGCCATACTTTGGAAGGCACATGGTCTCTTGTACAACTTGTGGTAGTCGTTGAACCAAGGTGGAAGTCTTAGGGGCGGATTGCTATATTTCAAGTGCAGGCAGCTATATACTTACATCCACCAACCAACTGGGTTTATCTGGTGGAGTTTGACCTGAACTGTAAAAAAAAAACATCATTTTTTCCCAGTAGCAGAAAAGTATAGGTCGACATATTATTTGTTCATTATTTCTCAGTTTTTTAGTAGTTACTGGTTAGTCATGCGAGAATAACAACTACTAAAAATATACTAAATAAGTAATGTTGTGATCAATGGTTACCTCCCTCCTCCTTGCGTCGGTTTCCTCAGTACTGAGGGTCGTGGTCATGTCTTAGAGAGCAGTTTTCTGCGGATGATGAGTCGCCATACAGTCCTATCTGCAGTCGAGTAAAGAGCATCGTGAATCGTGGTATCAAGAGCTGTGCGAACTTGATCCGTCCAGCGTGTTGGGGTCCTTCCTCGTGGTCGCTTGCCTTCAATTTTAATTTTACCAATGGTTACCACTCAACAATTTAAATATGGTTGAGTCCAGTGATCGTTTGATCTAGTCAAGTATACGATTAAAATACATATATTTTTATAGAATACGTACAGTACACGAATATACAACCTACAGGTCTGACTTTTATCACTAGACAATAGTTTTAAAACCCTTGCTAACATATTTCTCAATTCACCCCCACTATAATAGTTGGATCCATTCGCCCCGTTTTCAAAACGCTCGATCTCTTCAGACAGAATATTTCGACTCTCAATTATGAAACATATAACAATTACGTGTATTGTGGTTCTTCGTCTCAATCACCACTTGTCGCACGAGAAATCCTATTACAACGTAATATTCTTAAACAAAAGGCGTTCAAGAAGTGTACTAGGGATGTGAAATATCAGATACCGGTACGCGAGTACTGAAGATTATCTTTTATTCGAACTGAATTGACACTTTATTAATTACAACTGAAAGATAAATCAAAATGAACGCTGAATGAATAAATAAAAAAACCTTTCCCATTATAAGATAATAAACAATAAAAATGGGAACTGATCTACATCTTTTCAAAATAGACTTAATTAAGAATCGTGTCGGAGTTTAAACCGTTAACATTAATTACGTTTGCTACAGATAAAAATAAAATTAAAAAAAGACAGACAAAAACAACATGACAACACATTTTCGAGATTGTTTTGTCAATTATAATTGTTCTTCCTATCTATAACATTACGTTAGATCCCTTGCGGGCTAGGCAGAGACAACAATTGTTATTACAAAAATATTTACGTGAGTGAGTGCATTCATACATGTATATAAATCAGTTAGCTAGGCTTTAGCCAGATACCTTTATTAGACTTGCCTTTTGTGGGAACTAATTACAGAAAAACGCATTTATATGACATGGTTCTGACAGCTTTAATAAATTATCGTTAAAACACGATATATATTTGTTCTGACAGAGTGATAATTTAATAAAACAGAAACAATCAAGGATTTCTTTTTTTCTAATTAATCACCAGCGATTAGACTTAAAAATAGATAGGTAACCTTGTTTTTTAATTTGTTTAACGTTTTCTTTTTGTTTTTTTTTTTATTTAACCTACAAGTTAGTTTTGTCTGATTTTATAGGTGCTTTTATATAAATCTTTCCCCAATAAACCCTTTCTCAATAAATATAACTAATAATAAATTTCATAAATAAAGAAATACATTTGTACTTGCGTGTGTTTGTTAAGATTTACTTGCGTTTCATTGTTTGTATCTCCGTATTTGTATACTTAGCATAATGTGTTATTGATATAAAAATGTTGGTACCGGATGTGACATGTTCCATCACTACGAATTTCGATTACAAGAACAATTATGTTTAGTGTAATTGTTCCAGGGCACAATGGGAATGTTTCGACATTCAATCGACATCGCGTGTAATTTCTACTCGTGCGTAAATTCTAATCGTTCCTTGATCCTTCATGTTTCATTAATGGAACTTAAGGCTGAAAGGTTCAGCCACAATTTGATAATTGAATTTCATGAAAAAAGGTCTGGTCATTAGTCTAATGGCTCATTAAGAATGTGATCATTACAAAGCCGAGGACCTCAATGTGTATTATTTTTAATAGCCTATCCTGTGTCCCACTGCTGGGCAAAGGCCTCCCCCTTGACGTATCCACATTGATATATCCCGGCTAATAGTACCCATGTCTTTCCCGTAAAAGTGTCCACCACCAACGACACCTGTGACCGTCTTCAGGGATCCATACCGTGACGCAATGAGCATTATACAAAATTTTATTTCTATAATATATATCATCACGCCAGATCCCTTACGGGGTAGGTAGAGAGTAAAGAGTTCCAACAGGCTCTTTCCTTACATACCTCTCTGGCTTTCTCTACTCTCATAGTTTGTCTCATACACGCTCGCCGGTTACGGAGACTTCTGACTTATCCTTCAGATAAGACCCGGTAATAATAATATTATAATTAATATAAAAATTAGTTATTATATTTCTATAATAATATTATAATTATTATAAAACGTAAAGGTAAAGGAAAACATTGCGAGAAAACCTGCATTCCTAAGAGTTTCTCGAAGGTGTGTTAAGTTCGCCGTCTCGCACTCGTGGTGGACTATGGCCTAAACTTGAGAGGAGGAAGGCGGAAAATTTGAGAGGAGGCCCGTGCTAAACGGCGGTGTTCCACCCTTTCTTAACAGGGCTAATACTATTATTACAACGAGAATATATTTATTTGTAAGCTGATATATATCTAGTAATATGATTAATCTGATAAATTGATTTTAATAATTGTTACAGCATTAAAAACCTACATTATCAATAAGTAACATGGGTTATATTGTATTTCAGCAATAATAAGATTTATGCTTAAAATAAGGGTATTTATAATAAGTCGTAAAGATATTACAAAATAAACGTATGCGCAGCCGTGCGGTAATAGCTATTTCTTCATATTTTTTATTAATTAATGTATTTTCATAAACATAATTCAAGACCTTTTATTATAAATTTAAATAATATTTAATTTTAGCTTTTGGATTTCCTGACGTCATCATTGGCATATTCCTGAAAAACTATCAATGGCTAAACGCGATCGATATAAAAAACGTTGACTTGTCAGACTAACAACCAGTTAGGCTGACAATTCTAGGTCTAGAATAAGTTTTTGTAACTGAATACCTGATGTGTCACCTGTTAAACTACTCGTATTGTCATTACATCGGACACGATGTTAGGCTCCGGACTGTGACTGAGAAATTTTGCAATGGCAAAATCATTCTTTTTTGACCTACAATTTGAATATCACACATAGAATTTGAATCAATTACATTAACACTTGTGTAAAGACAGTATTCATTGGCATTAAGTTGCGAATTACCCAGGGATGGCGTCGAATATAGATAAAATTTTTCCATACATATTTAGAACGCGATATGTGAGTGCACACGACACGTGAAGTAAATACAAGCCCTCGAGAATAACTCACTTGCTAGGATCAGATACCAACCTCGCCAGTGAGGTGGAATGATCCCTTGCCCTCCGGCCGGTGCAGTGCACCACGGCGAGAGACCTAGTATACCCCTCTTCACAGCGACAGCCTAAGCCGAACTCGTTGATTCTTGAGGCACTCTTGAGCTAGTTGCCCCCTTGGGCTTTTGGAAGGAGCATAATCATTGCATTCTCGTCCTCTTGTCCGGTGAACTTGTAAACGCCCCAACCGCGTTGATCATTCACACACAAACTCACGTAGGGGCGGCAGGGCCCAACAAACACAACACCTGTCTGGCTGGACGATCTTTCCTTTGCCAATACTGCCACAACGTATCTGCTACACTCGATTATCTGCTGTCATTTGTAATCGGTCACTTACAAAGTGGACAGCGAATCGATAACAGAGGTTAATTAGGATGATGGGTAACCGATTACAGGATTTTGACCTATTAATCTACGCTTTCAATAAATTCGGGGTCACATTGGAAAAAGGGATTATTATTTTATGGTAAATAGGTACCTTAATGCAATTAAAACACCCGTGGCCCTACGGGACCGTGATGATTTTAGCGATTACCAGTTTAGCCCCACACTAGAAATTATTCCTGTGTGGTGGATGCACTTACAAACACGAATTTCACAGAATCAGAATGTTTTTAATTTATTTAAAACCCTTTACAGTATTTATGAATCGTCCGAAAAGTAACAATTACTCTACCACCACTTCAAAATGTTATGCCTGTGGAGACTAAGAGCAAGAAACTCTACGGTTACTCTTTTAAAATAGTATTTTTATAATATCTTCTTCCATCTACTCTTTGTCGTGGGGTATGAGAGAACAATGGAGGCTGGTCTATCAGGTAGAACTAGGTTAAATTAAACAAATTATACTATTCATATGAATGGCTACATGGTTCCGTCATTTACAGAAAAAGATGTAAGGAAAAAAGGGTAAATTTTACTAAATTAATAGAAGGAAGAAAAGGAATATTAAATAATAATAGCTGAACCAGAACACTGAACAAGCACATACACATATCATCATCATCATCAGCCTATAGCAGTCCACTGCTGGACATAAGCCTCTCCAAGTGCACGCCACTGGGTACGATCCTCGGGTACTCGCATCCAGCCTCTGCCAGCCGCTCTACGAAGGTCATCGCTCCATCTAGCCTGAGGGCATCCTACATTACGTTTGCCAGTCCGTGGTCTCCACTCAAGAACTCGTTTGTCCCAGCGGTTATCGGTTGTCCGGCTAATGTGACCGGCCCATTGCCACTTCAGCTTACTAATCCGGTGGGCTATGTCGATTACTTTGGTTCTCTGTCGAATGACTTCGTTCCGGCTTCTATCCTTCAGAGAAACTCCGAGCATAGTCCTTTCCATAGCTCGCTGAGTGACTTTGAATTTATGGGCCATTCCAACTGTCAGTGTCCATGTTTCGGCTCCATATGTTATAACGGGCAGGACGCACTGATTGAAGACTTTTGTCTTTAGGTTTTGTGGAATGGGCGATGTAAATACTCGACGTCATTTCCCAAATGCCACCCAGCCCAGCCGTATTCTTCTGTTGACCTCTTTCTCGAAGTTGTTTTTCCCCAACTGCAGAGTTTGCCCTAGGTAAACATATCTACTTCCTTACTGGGCTGGAAGCGAAAGAAAAACTTAGAATGCCCCAGTAGCCTTACTTTTGCTAGGCTGGTGGTAAGAGTCCACCAAAGGTAGTAACGTCATTCGATCAACGACCAGAAAAGGAAAATTTGAAACAAACCCTATACCAACCCGTCTGGCCAGCGTGGTATAGTAGGCCGAAACCTCCTAACATGGTAAGGCACCTAAAACAAAGGCCCCCAGTTCCCGGTAGTCCCGCTGTCCGCTGCCACGGTAGCGGTCGCGGTAACAGCGGGGCAGGGGGTGCGAAGAATCTCCGGGCTACGACACAAGGCTACCAAAAACACCTGACCCTGGCTACGTACAATGGACGCTCTCTACGGCTGGACCAACACCTCACTGAACTCGAGGTAGAACTAGGTCGCATAAACTGGCACATATTGGGGTTATCCGAAGTCCGAAGACAGGGCGAGGACACGATAACCCTTGAGTCAGGCCACCTGTTCTACTTTCGTGAAGGTGATCGGCCCTCTCAGGGCGGTGTCGGTTTCCTGGTCAACAAAGCTCTCACTAACAACGTTGTAGAAGTCAGCAGTGTGTCGACACGGGTAGCGTACCTCATAATTAAAATCACCAACAGGTGCACCCTGAAGGTGGTACAGGTATATGCGCCGACCTCGACATACTGCGACGACATAGTCGAAGCCATGTATGAAGACATAGCCAAGGCATTACATGGCACCACCAAGGCTCACTACAACGTTGTTATGGGGGACTTCAATGCCAAAGTGGGAGTACAAGAACGCGGCGAAACAATAATCGGACCCCACGGCGTGGGGCGCCGAAACCACAGGGGGCAGATGCTGGTCAACTTTCTGGAGTCGCAGGGGCTCTTCTTAATGAATTCGTTCTTTAAGAAGAAGCCTCATAGAAAGTGGATATGGCGAAGCCCCGACACTGTGACGAGGAACGAGATAGACTTCATCATGACTGACAGGAAGTCTATATTTAGAGACGTCTCCGTGATCAACAGGTTTAATACCGGCAGCGATCACCGACTTGTCCGAGGCGCTCTAAATATAAACTTCAGGGCCGAAAGGCGTCGCATGATGAGGGCTACTCTGAGACCTACTGCGCCTCAAATAGCTTTAGGGTTCGAAAAGTTCCAACTGGAGCTTCAAAATCGTTTCGACCTGCTGGAAACCGAAGGCAATGTTGACGAAAAAACCGACACAGTGGTCAAAACGCTACAGGAGGTGTCTCGAAGGGTGTTTCCCGGCAAAAGCGGTAACAGAGAGTCTAAACTCTCGCTCGAGACTCTCGAACTTATGAGGCAGAGACGAGAAATGTCATCCACGCAGGCGTCTTCGCCGGATGGGAGGAACCTCAACCGGAAGATCCGGAAGCTGGTGCGACGTGACCTCCGATGTTCCAACACCCGCGCCATCGCGGCTGCGATTGAACAGAACAGAGGCACCAAAGTCTTCGCTCGCCAGCTAGGTAAATCCCATCTGACGAAACTTAATACTGCAGATGGCAAAACCGTGACCTCCAAGTTCGAGATACTCGAGGAGATTGAGAGTTTCTACAAAGACCTGTACGCATCACGGATGACTAAACCCACGAGACCCAGCGCTGACGACCACAGAGCCCCACTCGCACGCCACAACACGGAAGACATCCCTGATGTCAACCAGGACGAGGTCAGAGTGGCTCTCGAGCAGCTCAAAAACAACAAGTCGCCAGGCGATGACGGAATCACCACTGAGCTCCTAAAAGCAGGCGGGACTCCAATACTGAAAAAGTTAGCGAGCCTCTTTAATTCCGTCATCCACCAGGGCTTAACACCTCAAGCGTGGAGCGGGAGTGCGGTGGTTCTGTTCTTCAAAAAAGGTGACAAAACCTTGCTGAAGAACTACAGACCCATCTCACTCCTGAGCCACGTCTACAAGTTGTTCTCGAGAGTACTCACAAACCGCCTCGCCAGAAGACTTGACGAGTTCCAGCCACCGGAACAAGCTGGGTTTCGAAAAGGCTACAGCACCGTGGACCACATCCATACTGTTCGGCAGATTGTACAGAAGACCGAAGAGTACAATCAGCCGCTGTGTATGGCTTTCGTGGACTACGAGAAAGCCTTCGACTCCATCGAAACCTGGGCGGTTCTGGATGCTCTGCAGCGATGTGGCATCGATTGGCGCTATATCGAGGTGCTGAGATGTCTATATAATACCGCCACAATGACCGTCCAGCTCCAAGACCAAAAGACCAACCCGATCGAGCTGCGTCGAGGTGTAAGACAGGGGGATGTAATATCCCCCAAGCTCTTCACCAATGCCCTCGAAGACGTCTTCAAGACGCTGGACTGGACTGGGCGGGGCATTAACATCAACGGCGAATACATCTCACATCTTCGGTTTGCCGATGATATCGTCATCGTGGCAGAGTCACTGGAACAGCTACGCGAAATGCTGCATAGCCTAAATGGAGCCTCTCGAGGTGTCGGTCTCGGCATGAACTTGGATAAAACCAAGATCATGTTTAATGACCATGTCACGCCGGGACCGATCTACGTCGATGGTTCGATGCTCGAAGTTGTTCGGGAGTATGTCTACCTTGGACAAGTTGTCCAATTTGGTAGAAACAACTTCGAGAAAGAAATCAACCGCAGGATCCAATTGGGTTGGGCAGCATTTGGCAAGCTACGTCACGTTTTCTCTTCGCCTATTCCGCAATGCCTGAAGACTAAAGTGTACAACCAATGCGTCCTACCTGTTATGACCTACGGGGCCGAGACGTGGACACTCACAGTGGGACTGGTCCACAAATTTAAAGTCGCACAGCGGGCTATGGAGCGAGCTATGCTCGGCGTCTCTTTGAAGGATAAAATTCGTAACGAGGTAATCCGACAAAGAACCAAAGTTACCGACATAGCTCGCAAACTCAGTAAGCTAAAGTGGCAATGGGCTGGTCACATCTGCAGAAGGACCGACGACCGATGGAGCAAACGTGTCCTAGAGTGGAGACCGCGACTTGGTAAGCGTAAGGTAGGACGGCCCCCAGCTAGATGGACCGACGACCTCAAAAAGGTCGCTGGGACAGACTGGATGCGGAAGGCGGAGGACCGTGTGCAATGGCGCGTGTTAGGAGAGGCCTATGTCCAGCAGTGGACTGCGATAGGCTGATTGATTGATTGAAACATATTCTTGAACAACCTCGAGAATAGCGCCATGTATTGCAATAGGTTCCGGTACTACATGTCGGTTATACATTACCTTGGTCTTGTCCAAGTTCATGCGGAGACCTATGTGTTCGGAAGAATCGGCTAGGCTGGTCAGAATCTGTTGTAAATCCTGCAACGTAAATACACATATACCCAGATCGAAACAAACATTTGTGTTTCACACAAAGATTTGTCCCGTGCGGGAATCTAACGAGCGACTCCTCGATCACGTGGGCTGCTCCGGCTTAATCACTTAACTACTATAGCAAGCAATCTATCAAACCCTGTTCATTAGCTTTCGCAGCGGTCAGAGGGAAGTATATAGTATACTAACATAGGTATCTACAGCGTGGTAGGGTATTCTCTGTTTAACTTTTTTTTTTGGCAGCTGTCCTTTTATGTATCCTACCAAGTTCTTGTTGGTGGTTGGTTGGTGTCTAGGATACAATCCTTTGTTAGTAAGAAGAAATATGGACCAAATTGTCACCTCAATGAAAATTCTTCGGGACAAATTTGATGCCTCTAACCTGCATAATCAGTTGTGTCGACTGTGCGCTCCTACTAACTACTGTCGGAACAGGAAGCATAGATTGTTTTTTGTGCCAACATGTAGAACAGTAGGGCGTGCTTGTTCGCCAATCCCGCATACCCTCGCCGCACTGAACGCTCTCCCTGACGGTAGTCCTGGTTGTGATCTGTTTGCGGATGCATGGAATCGTATTTTGTCTGAGTGTCTGAGGTATTGTGACGGACTGAAATGAATTAGCTTGTATATTGTACTTCCATACTTTAATTTATTCTCTTTTTTTATAATTCCGTTATACTAACGTAAATGGTGTACCTGCCGTGTAAGTATGTATTTTTAGCCTATTATCGCTAAGCTTGCCGCGTGGTTCCCGGCTTAGAATAGGACCAACACATCTCATCCCATCGGGTGTCGTACAAGGCGACTAACAGAAAACTAGGGAATGGGCAGCAGCGTTCCCTTAACACTTCGACGACCAATAACTGCGCTCGCCAACCCGCCTGCCAGGCGTGGCGAGTATGGCAAACACCCCCAATTATGGAAGAAAGTAGGAAAACCAGGCTCCTAGTCCCCGGCGGTCCTGTTCGTCCTGGCCACGGTAGCAGCCATGGTAACGACAGGACAAGGGGTGCTAAGAATCTCCGGCAGAGATTCGGCTACCACAAAAACCGAAAATTGGCCCTGGTGACATACAACGCACGCACATTGAGGACAGATGAGAAGCTAGTTGAGCTGGAAGAAGAGTTAAACAAGTTGCGGTGGAGTATTGTTGGTTTATCGGAGGTCCGAAGAGAGGGCGAGGACACGATAACCTTAAAATCCGGCAACTTATTTTACTACCGGGAGGGCGAACAGCAGTCCCAAGGTGGTGTCGGATTTATCGTCCACAAGTCACTCATAAACAACGTTGTGTCCATTACTAGTGTGTCGAGCAGGGTAGCGTACCTGATACTCAGAATATCCAAAAGATATTCGCTGAAGGTCATACAGGTCTACGCACCGACCTCGGCATACTCAGATGATGACGTCGAAGTTATGTATGAGGACATTAGTAGAGCCATACATACTTCCAAAACACACTTTACAGTGGTTATGGGTGACTTCAATGCGCGGCTGGGCAAACGGGGCGATGATGAGTTGAGAGTGGGGCAATTTGGATATGGGCAGCGCAACCCCAGGGGTCAGAGGCTGGCCGAATTTCTGGAGAAAGAGGGACTCTTTATGATGAACTCTTTCTTCCAGAAGCCGCCTCATAGGAAATGGACCTGGATGAGCCCTGATGGTTCCACAAAAAATGAGATAGACTTCATCATGAGCACCAAGCGACAAATATTTAATGATGTCTCCGTGATTCATAGGGTAAAAACCGGCAGTGATCACCGAATGGTCAGAGGCACATTAAATATTAATGTCAAAATGGAAAGATCGCGTCTGATGAAGTCTACGCTCCGACCCACTCATGCATATATCCAAAACCCCGAGAACTTTCAACTCGAATTGTCAAACCGCTTCGAATTGCTAGACAGCAACGCATCAGTGGACGAAATCAACAACACGCTGGTAGAGACTGTTCATACGGTCGGGTCCAAGTATTTTAAGACCCACCGTAAAAATAGGCCTCAAAAACTATCTGACTACACCCGAAACCTCATGGCTGAGCGACGTTCCATGACGCTCCAAACCTCCGATGATGCTAAGTCCTATAGGCAGCTTAATGGACAGATATTGAAGTCCTTGCGACACGACTTACGGTCCTTCAATGCAAGGCGTATTGAGGAGACCATAGAGCAGAACAAGGGCTCTAAAGTGTTCGCAAGAGACGCGTCTATTGGGCAGAGCCAGTTGACGAAGCTGAAGACGGAGGACGGAAACGTAACGTCAAATAGGTCAGAGGTGCTCAGGGAGATAGAGAGGTTCTATGGAAAGTTATATACCTCAGTAGCTAAACCTGTTGTTGACTTGGTAAAAGACCCAAGAGCCAAGCTAACCCGACACTGCACTGAAGATATCCCGGACATCAGCCTGTGCGAAATTAGGATGGCTCTCAAACAACTTAAAAACAACAAAGCGCCGGGTGAAGACGGAATTACTGCAGAACTTCTGAAGGCGGGCGGATCGCCGGTACTTGAAGTCCTTCAGAGGCTATTTAATTCCGTCTTGCTTGAAGGGAAAACGCCGGAAGCATGGAACAGGGGTGTGGTGGTGCTGTTTTTCAAGAAAGGTGATAACACCTTATTGAAGAACTATAGGCCCATCACACTGCTGAGCCATGTTTATAAGTTGTTTACGAGAGTCATTACGAATCGTCTCGAACGAAGGCTTGATGACTTCCAGCCTCCCGAACAAGCCGGTTTCCGGAAAGGTTTTAGTACCATAGACCACATACATACGCTGCGGCAGGTTATACAGAAGACTGAGGAGTATAATCGGCCACTATGCTTGGCGTTTGTGGACTATGAGAAAGCCTTTGATTCGATCGAGACTTGGGCGGTTCTTAGATCTCTCCAGCGATGCCGCATTGACTATAGGTACATCGAAGTGTTGAAGTGCTTGTATAATAACGCCACCATGTCAGTCCGAGTACAGGGGCAGTGCACGAAGGTGATCCCCATAAAAAGAGGAGTAAGACAGGGAGACGTCATTTCTCCGAAACTGTTTACGGCCACCTTAGAGGACGCCTTCAAGCTCTTGGAATGGCAAGGACTTGGCATCAACATCAATGGCGAATACATCACTCACCTTCGATTTGCTGACGACATTGTGGTCATGGCGGAGTCGCTGGAAGATCTAGGACGAATGCTCGGTGACCTCAATAGAGTATCCCAACAAGTGGGTCTTAAAATGAATATGGACAAAACAAAAATAATGTTTAATGTCCATGTCGTACCCACCGCACTCACCGTTGGGAACTCTACTCTTGAAGTTGTCGACGAATACATTTACCTGGGACAGGCAGTCCGGTTAGGTAGGTCCAACTTTGAGAGAGAGGTCAATCGACGAATCCAACTCGGCTGGGCAGCGTTCGGGAAACTGCGCAACATCTTCTCATCCAAAATACCTCAGTGCCTAAAGACTAAAGTTTTTAGTCAATGTGTGTTACCAGTGATGACATATGGATCAGAGACGTGGTCTCTTACAATAGGTCTCATAAAAAAGCTCAAAGTTGCTCAGCGAGCTATGGAAAGAGCTATGCTCGGCGTTTCTCTACGTGATCGAATCAGGAATGAGGAGATTCGTAGAAGAACCAAGGTCACCGACATAGCCCTCAGGATTAGCATGCTGAAGTGGCAATGGGCTGGCCACATAGCGCGAAGATCGGACGGGCGTTGGGGCAGAAAGATTCTGGAGTGGAGACCACGTATTGGCAAGCGCAGCGTAGGACGACCGCCTGCCAGATGGACCGACGATCTTGTGAAAATCGCGGGAAATCGTTGGATGCAGGTGGCATCAGACCGGTTACGCTGGAAAGCGATTGGGGAGGCCTATGTTCAGCAGTGGACAAGTATAGGCTGAAATGATGATGATGATGATGATGATCGCTAAGCGGGGTTGGCAGTGGATGTACTGTGTACATCCACTTTTTGCCAACGATGTTAGGTCCCATATAGTATGGCGCGAACCTATTGCCACTTAAGCGGGTACAAGGCCAGAACTGAACTGATGCTGGAAATTTTTCTAGCGAAAAATCACAATTTTGTCCGAGCTGAGATATAAACCTAGGACCTCGTGAGTGATACGCGCCTTACTTGCTACTAGATTACCGAGGTAGTTTTGTTTTTAGTTCTTATTAGTAATAATTTTAATTTTAAAAGACCTTTTAAGAAACAAGCTTTTATAGCAAAAACACATCGAATATGCTCCATCATCAAACCCATCATCAGATACCATCCGGGTCTAAAGTACTAGTCAAGACGAATCTAACGAGCCCAAACACTGCAGGGTTATATTGAGTAGTTGGGTAGTTCCCTAAGCCACCTTTTGGCTTTATCATCAGACCCGGAACACTATCCGGTTATATAGTAGTTGCCAATACCAATCTAACAAGCATAAACACGAGGGGTTACGTTGCATAGTTTACATGTTCCTATGGCCGCCTTCCGACTCCATCATCAGATCAACTCCATGGTACCATATTATTACACTGTCACCGACTTTACAAAAGTATGTCAAATTTCAGCTCAGTCAGATACCTAAAAGTGCTTGAAAAATGGATCACAAGATTTGAACTAGAAAGACAGACAGACAGACATACGAACATTGTAAGTTAAATAAAAGCTCGTAAAAATATGGACTAAAAACAAAAATATTTAGTTTTATGTAGTGTACAATACTTAAGTACTTCGTCTATTATGTGCGCAAGGATACAAATCAACAGTCTATATCGTGTATATATATACCTAGAAATAAATAGTTTTAAAGCGACAAGGGATTATCCGTCTCTCGATCCTCATAATGGCGTTGAGCGAAGCGTCAATATTGGAAAAGTTTTAAATAGAATCCTCCATCCAACGGCATTAATATATCAACGGAAGTTTATCATCCCCTATCTTCATATAAGCAGCGGGAAGTAGAGGAGTGTGGCCTATTCTTGAAGTGTGTATTGTTAACCTACATTATAATGAGACATTTTGGTCGCAATATAATTACTCCAAGTTTATCGGAGTTTTCATCTTAATAATAATAATAATAATAATAGCCCTGTTAAGAAACTGTCCCACTGTTGGGCACGGGCCTCCTTTCAAACTGAGAGGGTGTAGGCCATAGTCCACCACGCTGGCCTAGTACGGGTTGGCGAACTTTACACACCTTTAAGAAACTCTTAGGCATGCAGGCTTCCTCACGATGTTTTCCTTCACCGTTAGCGCAAGTGATAGTTAATTTTTATACGCAAATTTTTTCGATAAGACAGAGGTGCGTGCCTGGGTTAGAACTCGAGACCTATGACTTTGCAGTCCAACGGTCTGACCACTAGACTATCACTGCATTAACTTAAGAAAAACGTGGCCTACACTAGGAGTTACTCCTGTGTCATGGGTGCGTTGACATACATGAAAATTCACATACACAAATACCCATACCAAAATTAATAAATGTCGGTCACACAAAGATTTACCCCGACCGGGAATCGAACCCGCGCCTTTTGGACCAGGTGGGCGAATCGACTTAAACTCTTAACCACTGCGCCAAATCGGCCGTCGAAGTTCGACTTGTTCTTGGAGAGTCTACATTCTTTGGAAAGCCTATAACCCATTTTTGTAAAACGTTGCCCCACACTAAGAAATTTTCCTATGTAACGCAACCAGCGTTTACAAACATGAAGTTCCCATATACAAACACGCAGACCGAAAGAGATATTTGTTACACAAAGATTTGTCCCGTACAGGAATCGAACCCGTGACTTCTCAATCCAGTGGGCGAAGCGGTTAAGGCTCTTAACCACTAAACCAAGCCGTCTGTCTGGTACATAGTTCTAATATGACTAGCGATCACGAAGTTAAGCGGCGTTTCACTGGGATGGGTGACCGTTTGCAGCATTGTCGATTGTCTTCATGCCTTTGAAGGCTGGTTAAGTTAGTGATTCCGGTTGCTATTCAGTTAAGTTGCCCTTAATCTAAGTTTAAGGTATACCAGTACAATTTGCGTGGACTTCCTCGTTGATCTAGGCGTAAAGAATGTTCAGAGGAAGTGCGCCGCCTCTACGGGGGAGTCGTGCGATCGGTGGCCCTCTATGGGGCGCCCGTGTGGTCACACCGACTGTCGGGCGTCCGGCGATGCAGGATGAAGATTCATAGCCTGCAGCGCAAGATGGCCATCCGTATCGCACGAGGATACCGTACCATATCCTTTGAGGCGGCAACACTTTTGGCGCGCTTTCCGCCGCTCGACATCCTGGCGGACATGGACGCGAGGGTCTACGACCAGACTCGCGGCGTTCGTCAAAGCGGCGAGAGCGTGCCTCGGTGCGGGAGGAAGCATGTCATCAAGTCTCCCTCCGATGGCGGGCTCTTCGGAGCGAGGCACAAGAGGGGCACCGGTGCGTTCCATACGGAGATCCCGGAGCCCTTCCAAAGTGCTGATGTCGGCCACCCTGGGGTTTTTAGTCGATAGGAATCCGACACGCCCCGCGAGCTTCCTCCGAGGCTCGCGGAAGTCCTATGCAGGATTTTCCCCAGAAAAAAAAAAAAGGCGTAAAGAATGTGCATTGCGAGCACGAGGCTGTGAGTTCAAATCCTAGATCTAGACAACTAGAAAGAAATAGAAAGAAAGAAGAAAGTTTTTTTGCACCGCGTTGGTACATACAAAACTTGAAGAGACATAAACAGATATGTACTTAATGTCTAGTATCGTTACGACGGTCATGAACTCAGCATAATGCTGGAAGCATTCAAGAGCAACCAGCGCTGGTCTCCCATCAGGCCGGAAGGTGAGGACACACCCATTTACAAAAAAAAAGTAAGTAAGTAAAATAACTACTTACTAAATATAATAAAATGACAACATAAGAATTGCTTAAGTAAAAAGAAAGAAGTCAAAGGCAATTCAAGAGTGTCCGTAACCGGCAAGCGTGTATGAGACGAACTATGAGAGTGAAGGAAGCCTGCAAGGAAAGAGCCTGTTTGAACTCTGTACTCCCTACCTACCCCGCAAAGGAACTGGCGTGATGATATAGATAGATAGAATAGGAGAGAATAAAAAACACAAAATAAGTGGTGTGTGAATGATCTATCTGTTGGCCGCGGGGCCTTTACAGCTTCACCAGACAAATAAAATAAGTTTCGTCGTCTGCAACGCGAAACAATATAAAATTAAACTAAACAGAAAAAAAAACTAAAATAATACATTTATAATAACAAAACAACACAAAAGAGGCTTTAAAAGGCTGTAAAAAAGATAATATAGATTTTTATCGATAAATTCCCAGTATCAGTCCAGTCTGGAATTGTGTCCGGTATATGGCAATAGGCTCGCCCCCTATGACATTGGACCTAATATCCTCGGTGAAAAGTGGGTATATACAGTACACCTCTGGCACCTCTGCTTCAGTAATATAGGCGTGTCGGTAATTATTATTATATTTTTCACAATTTGTTTAAGTGAACCTATTCCTATCGAACCAACCAAATAGATGTAACGAGAAAAAAAAATAGTAGATCTGTTTCAGCGATCTGATCTGATCTGAACCGATCGGTTCAGTTGGCCGAATTCAAATGATAAGGACTAAACGTATGTAAATAAAAGAAAATTAAATGTACACATGACCCCAAAACTAAAGCAGTTAAGGGTACTATTTAAATCAGAACAGCCAGGGCAAAAACAAACACATAAAACTTATAGTTCTTTAGTTTGCTTTGGAAGTTTTTCCATATCGGTATACAGAAGTTATTATGTTTGTTCTTAAGCGTTTTGATGGTTCTGACCCGTTTTATAGTTGAGTCAGTCATGATCTAGGTTTTTTTTATTTCAAATCAAATCAATGGATGTTAAAATTACACTGGTTGTACGCCATATTCTGCCTTTAGTTATGCAAATATCTTTAGGAACTATCCAAGAACTTTAAGTACTCTAACACTTAAGTAAACATAATAATTGTATTGGACGTTTATAAATTATTTAATTAAAGGTTAAATACTCGTATATACTAAAATACGTAAAATTTATTGATAACAGTTATACTAATGAAATAAAACTATTTTTCCGGATTTTATCGCGGTTTATTTTTGATTTTTAAGTTCCCGACGTGACCATGGGTGCTGCAAAGCACTCGAAACGTCGGGAACTTAAAAATAAAAAAAAAATCAAAAATCCAAAATAAACCGCGATAAAGCCGAAAAATAGTTTTATTTCATGTGTAATATTCGCGTAAATCTAAGAACTCAGTAATTATACTAATGTTAGTTATTATTGATGACTGGTTCCTTTTTTTTTTTACCTGGCGAAAATCCTGCATAGGACTTCCGCGAGCCTCGGGGGATGCTCGCGGGGTGTGTCGGATTCCTACCGACTAAAAACCTCAGGCCGACATCAGCACTTTGGAGGGGCTCCGGGATCTCCGTATGGAACGCACCGGTGCCCCTCTTGTGCCACGCTCTGAAGAGCCCGCCTTCGGGGAGAGACTTAATGACACGCTCCCCCCCGCACCAACGCGGTGCTCACGGCGACGTGGACCACACCACGCCGCCGTCCTCCTCGGGGTGATGACTGGTTCCTATCTTAACTTGTGGTTCCTATCTTAATTGAGGTCCCGTCCGAAGACCTGGGTCGATGACTTAGTAATAACATATTTCTCGTTCTGAAATAAGCTGAGGAGATCGACGGTCGATTTAACGCTGTGCTAAAGAACTTAAGCCGCTCTGCCCACTATGTCTAATAGTCGCGGGACCAATTCCCACACTGGGCAAATCGTTGGGTGACCCGCAATTATTTGTTTCAGTCTGGGTATTTGTATATGTGAATTTTCATGTTTGTAACCGCACCCACGACACAGGAAGAAATGCTAGTGTAGGGCTATGTTTCAAAAAAGAAGTTCGGTATCGATATGATCGGGCTAAATCGAGGTGGATTTACCGAACTCGCTGGTCCATTACTGGGTCTGTTGGCAAAGAAAATAACTTCTTATACAGTTTTTAAACTCCTTTTTCCTGTATTGTGAGGTCTTAGATTTACGCGAGAATTACACACGAAATAAAACTATTTTTCGGATTTTATCACGGTTCATTTTTTATTTTTAAGTTTTCGACGTTTCGAGTTCTCTAGAGCACCTATAGTGACACGAGGAACTGGGGTATTACACGTCAATAAAATACAGTTACTCCGGGGACCCTCAAACTTCTTAATAATATTTGTTGGTCCGATCTACGCATAATGAACTTACGGTGTCTTGAGGCCTTGCAGTGTTAAGCTTGGTTTGAGATATATTAAATTACCGGATCCTAAGTTAATGGAAGCACCCAGCCATCTTCTCTATTGAAATTAGGATGTGTTTTTAATTTCAATAGCCTCGCAAGCCTTACTTGGTCAATCCTTGGCCTTCATTGAGAGAATTGATTTTCTTTCACGAGGATTTGAGGTTTATCAAATCTGATGTTATGGTCGATCCGGTCGGTCGTTTTTTCCTTCTTATAAATGCAATATTAGTGAGGAAACAAAACAGCCAGTCCTTATAATATATTTTTTCATAAACTTATGTCCTTGATTACAGCACACATTAAACTTTATGGCAATATATTCAATGGTGGCCATTGGTGACGTCATACGCAGCATGATAAAACCATTTATTATCACACTCGTGTCCCATGCAATATTTATAGCGACTAGTGATATTTTAAAACACTTTACAAACATGGAATACATACATTTATTGTTTTTGCTGTTGTATTTTGAACCACAAAACAATACCGTCATGCCTATATCCTCCAAGCGGGCAGAGGTGTAATGAGTACGCCCACTTTTCGCCGGCTACACTACGTCCCACGTAATAGGAGGTGAGCCTATTGCCATTTCACCGGGTACAGATTTTTTTCATAGATAAACTATACTTGGTCTGATCTAGAATTTGAATACAGGACCTCGTGTTCGTTACGCGCATTATACACCATTACCAACGAGACAAACGTCATAATAAATAATAGATAAATATATGTGTAATTGAATACACCTTGACGCTTGTATCCCCCAAGCGTGGGCGTCAGCGGTGTACTGTGTACACCTACTTTTCGCCGACGATATTTGAGCCATATGTTAGGAGGTAAGCCTGTCGTTATGTTTTTATTGTAGTAACTTGAGATAAGTTTTCATAGAACATTTAGAAAAATCCAATTAAGCAAAAAATCACTTGTGTTAGAAAATTTCGGCCTTCCCAAAAAAAAACTTCAAATACCATCTAAAGATTTAGTCAAATAGCTGACGGAGCGTGACTGAAGCGCGACTGAAGCTCTCGGCTACGCTCGGTTGGCGCTTGGCAGCGTGCCGGAAACGTCACACTGCGGAACCGACGTTGCGCCGGCCAAGCGGCCGCCTGACACTAACGACTCGCTCGCACACGTTTTGACGTCTCACTGACTCGTGCTTCGTTTGCCGACGCGCCGAGCGTGGCTGCGCTGTGTGGCGTTTCCCGTAAATCCTAGTACATTGCAACTCCCTAAGCCGCCACGCCACCGTCGCGCTCACGTCGCGATGCGTCGGCTATGTGGCGAAAACTTAAGCGTGTCATTGTTGATAGCGTAGTCAGAGGTGTTCAAAACACGTCCAGAATTTGCTGACATATCGTAGGCTCCAACGTGAGCCCATCGCCACTATTCTGTCGCAAAATTTTACAATATTTGTTCTTTGATGGTTTTATAAGGCATTATAACTTTTTACTTATAAATACAACATAATACAATTAGTTGAATTTGTGGCCTCGCGTGATACATAAAAAGACTAGCCTGCTAGCTTATATAAATAATACTAATTATATTTTAGATTATAGTTTATGTGACTCCAAGATAGTTGATACAATAAATGTTATTATTATTTTAATCAACAGACCGTATAAAATACGATGCAAACAGAGGGGTGTTATAGGATTAATGAGTGTATCTCTGGGTCTGTCTGTGGTATCGTAGCTCCTCAACGGATACACCGGTTTTGATTAACTTTTCTTTGTTTGAAAGGTGACTTGATCGAGAGTTAGTTGATTAGCTTTGATTCAAGAAAATCTGTGCAGCCGTTTGAAGATCATCATCTTCTTTCTAGTTGTTGAAGGGATGTGAGCAAGTTCTACTGGTCTGCTTGTTTCGAAATTTCAATAATATTACAATAACATGGCCACCTTGACCTGATGCTGCAGTATCATCTGGTTTCAGCAGGAGACTCAACTCCTCACCAACTCACAGTAACAGTATCGTGTTTAGACTCATCCGAATGATGTCAATGAATAGGTTATAGATAGATAAATGATCATACATAAATGGTAATCATGATAAGATCATATGAGTCAGGGTTTTTGAATTTTTAAATTAAACTTGTAACTGAAGGGCAAGTCAAAAATCTCTGTTACTGGCAAGCGTGAATTAAAAGAACTATGAGAGTGGAAGAAGCCAGAGGGGTCTATAAGCAGCCAAGTCGCTTGCAGGGTAGGTAGAGAGTACCTTAGTGAGAGTTCCAACAGGTTGTTTTCTTACAGACCTCTCCAACTTCCTCCACTCTCATAGGGGACTCAAAAGGGTCTCTTCGAAAAATCACCAAAACTCAAAAAAAAACTCCCATCTAGTTTTCCCATAAGATTCGCACCCACTATTTTCTTAAATAAACGGCCCCGACCCCACATCTGGGCTACTAAATCAATTGGTTCCGGGCAACCGATTTATTGCCTAATATTTTCTTCCAAATTGACACTTATTGAAACATCGCACCTTTTCTTTTAATCTGGAATGTGGTCTGTTTTATTTTAAAATCTGATGTTATCGACAATATATATCAGTGTTTCTATTTATCTATCTATATCATCACGCCAGACTATTGCTTGGTAGGCAAAGAGTACAAAGATCCAACTGTTGTATTCGGGTATGCATATCGGGTATGTATTTCCTTGTTTATTAGGATTCCGTTTTTCTTAGGAACGGGTAAAGGTATCAAGTTAAAATTAATGGTAAGTGCTGAAATCTACGGTCTCATACCTGTGAAAAATTAAAGCTCCTAAGTTAATGCAATCAAAAAATATGGCAATTTAAATTTACTCATAGCCTCCTATAGCTTTTCGTTAATCAACAATTATGTAATTTGCCAAAAAAAGTTCATAATACAAGTAGAGGAAGCAATCGATAAATATTAGTTTGTCATTGTTTAACATAAAAAAATCTTGAATTCGATGATAATTTAAAATAGCGACATAATAAACCGAGTCTTATCTGATGGAAAAGTCAAGAGTCTACGTAACCGGCGAGCGTGTATGAGACGAACTATGAGAGTCGAGGAAGCCAGAGAGGTATGTAAGGAAAGAACCTGTTGGAACTCTGTACTCTCTGCCTACCCCGCAAGGGATCTGGCGTGAGGTTATAGATAGATAGATAGATAGCACAAGTCAAATAACTCTTGACTTGTCCAGCTGATAAAATATGGCCTATTTAATCCTGATAAGATACTCTTTTCGACGTTTCTTAGTACCTATATCCTTCTACTATCGCATTTGATTATTAGTCATTTTTTTTGTAAACCCGTGTTTTTTGTAAATGAGAACCTCAATCCCGTAAAATATTCAAAGCGTGTCTTTTGGAATTTTATCTGTCCTCTGTCGACATTAAGTATCAAGTTCATAATTAAACCTTCCAAAACTTTATCTAACACTATTACCTTTTATGTACCTTTAAACCTAATCCGATGGAAGTAATAAAAAGTGAAACAAAAACGAACCCCGTTGCGGGGTCCAATTTCGACCGCAACAATTTGTATGTTAATCCTTTAAATGAACGCCAATGAATAAAATTAGAATTCGTTACTTTGTTTATACCACTATAAAATTTTGTCTGGAATATGTATGTTTAGGGAAATAAAATTTCTGAAAAATAAAGTCTGATCTGATCATTGTCATGCCTGGCATGCGCCAGGCATGACAATGATCATGAGCTAAATTTTATACAAATATGTATATATAGCTATCCAAATGGCATCATTTGGATAGCTATATATACATATTTGTCACTTTTAGGTTTACGCACCTCAATTGATAACAATGGAATGCTTAATAGATTACTTTGTTGTCCGAATATTAGGGCCCCTTCTCTCAGGAGGGGAGAGAGATATCAGATTCAAATTCATATGAAATACCAAACCTTATAAGACCCTTGATGGTGTAAAAAATTTAAGCTTTTTTATATAGGTCATTTAAATACATTCATCATAACTGCCTCGTTGGTCTGGTGGCAAAGCGCATCGCTTTGTGATCACGAGGTCCGGGGTTCAAATCCTAGGTCGGACAAATGTAGTTTTTCTAACAAAAAATTCCCAGTACGAGTCCGGAGTCTGGAATTGTGCCCGGTATATGGCAATAGGCTCACCCCCTATTACATGGGACCTAACATCGTCGGCGAAACCTGGGTGTACTCAGTACACCTCTGCCACCCCCTCTGGGGAATATAGGCGTGACGGTGTCATCATAAAGTATTGGATATTTCTCGTCGACCTAGATAATAATGAAATTTGGCAAAAAGCAAGATTTTGTTGTACAAGTAATGAAAAGAAAACGAAAGTTGTTAGTTTGTAATTATATTACATAAACCTCGAATTCAGTGAACAAAATAAAATACGACATTTATCATTATCACGTCTACGGAACCCCCGAGCGTGAGTTCCCCTCGCACATGTCCGGTTATTATTTTACATAAACAAATTGGTGCCATTTTCAAATTTTAAAAATAGTTATATTTTATGTTTTTTTGTTCATCTGTGTGTTTTTTTTTTATGTTCACCGATATTTCGTCAATTTTGCATTAATTTTAATGATTCTTTCTGCGTTGGGTGTAATATAGTGATGGTCAAGGTGGTCCCATTTTAATTTTATTGGTATTGGATCATGGACTTTGAAGAAACACCAGGGAACTCCTTAACGACAAACAATACGAATGTGTAAATTGAGTTTTTATGGGTATTATATCAATCATATCATAGTTACCTTATTATAGAACTTGGCAAAATAATATAATATAGATATATAAACAATTCATTTAATCATTATTTAAAACTGTAAAATAATTAACTTAAATAAAGGAAACCGACTTCAAATAGCGCAAAAATAAGATACTTAAGTTACCTAGAAAGCAAAAAATTAATTTTTGAAGTTGGTGCCAATCAACTGCATTTGACCGACTGGCTTCTTAAAAAAAATATATTTTGCTTTTTAGTTAACTTAGGTATCTTATTTTTGAACTTTTTAAAGTCGGTTTTCTTTTCTAAATGTAATTTTTTTTTTTAAACTTGATCTTGAATCATCGCTGAATCATATTAATGTTGTATAGGTACTACATTGTGTAACTTTGGGTCTCGTGTGGGAATCAGATTGAACCCGACTCATAGATCCTTTGATTCAATCAGGTTACGCTCAAATCAACTAGACTGAATTCTCGTCAATAAACCTAACCTTTTTATTAGTTTTATTAGTTTAAAACCTATTTAATTTCGAAAATGATCTACTCTACTGTTGACAAAGAAACTGTTTGCGAAGTCCACGTTTCTCTTGATTATGTCAATTTAACGGAAATAATCCGACAGTAATGAAAAAAGGGGATTTCCCATTTGGGAAGTTTAATTTACCAGTATTTTATTTGCTTAAAATGCTAATAGCTCGGCGGTCGAATGGACACCTTTTGATCACTGGATTCAAAGTCAAAATGCCGACTGGATGGGTTTTTGTTATCTATATATAAATGCCGCGTGGTTCCCGGCTTAGAATAGGACCAACCCATCTCATCCCATCGGGTGTCGTACAAGGCGACTAAGGGAAAACTAGGGAATGGGCAGCAGCGTTCCCTTAACACTTCTACCATCAAAAACTGCGCTCGCCAACCCGCCTGCCAAGCGTGGCGAGTATGGCAAACACCCCCAATTTATTAAAATGGAAGATAAGAATAAAACCAGGCCCCTAGTCCCCGGCGGTCCTGTTCGTCCTGGCCACGGTAGCAGCTATGGTAACGACAGGACAAGGGGTGCTAAGAATCTCCGGCAGAGATTCGGCTACCACCAACATCGAAAATTGGCCCTGGTGACATACAATGCACGCACGTTAAGGACAGATGAGAAGCTTGTTGAGCTGGAAGAAGAGATAAACAAGTTGCGGTGGAATATTGTTGGTTTATCGGAGGTCCGAAGAAAGGGCGAGGACACGATAACCTTAAAATCCGGCAACTTGTTTTACTACCGGGAGGGTGAACAGCAGTCCCAAGGTGGTGTCGGATTTATCGTCCACAAGTCACTCATAGACAACATTGTGTCCATCACTAGTGTGTCGAGCAGGGTAGCGTACCTGATACTCAGAATATCCAAAAGATATTCGCTGAAGGTCATACAGGTCTACGCACCGACCTCGGCATACTCAGATGATGACGTCGAAGTAATGTATGAGGACATTAGTAGAGCCATACATACTTCCAAAGCACACTTTACAGTGGTTATGGGTGACTTCAATGCGCGGCTGGGCAAACGGGGCGATGATGAGTTGAGAGTGGGGCAATTTGGATATGGGCAGCGCAACCCCAGGGGTCAGAGGCTGGCCGAATATCTGGAGAGGGAGGGACTCTTTATGATGAACTCTTTCTTCCGGAAGCCGCCTCATAGAAAATGGACCTGGATGAGCCCTGATGGTTCCACAAAAAATGAGATAGACTTCATCATGAGCACCAAGCGACAAATATTTAATGATGTCTCCGTGATTCACAGGGTAAAAACCGGCAGTGATCACCGAATGGTCAGAGGCACATTAAATATTAATGTCAAAATGGAAAGATCGCGTCTGATGAAGTCTACGCTCCGACCTTCTTATGCACACATCCAAAACCCCGAGAACTTTCAACTCGAATTGGCAAACCGCTTCGAATTGCTAGACAGCAGCGCATCAGTGGACGAAATCAACAACAGGCTGGTAGAGACTGTCCATACGGTCGGGTCCAAGTATTATAAGCCCCACCGTAAAAATAGACCTCAAAAACTATCTAACTCCACCCGAAATCTCATGGCTGAGCGACGTTCCATGACGCTCCAATGACCTCCGATGATGCTAAGTCCTATAGGCAGCTCAATGGACAGATACTGAAGTCCTTGCGTCACGATTTACGGTCCTTCAATACAAGGCGTATTGAGGAGACCATAGCACAGAACAAGGGCTCCAAAGTGTTCGCAAGAGACGCGTCTATTGGGCAAAGCCAGTTGACGAAGCTGAAGACGGAGGACGGAAACGTAACGTCGAATAGGTCAGAGGTGCTCAGGGAGATAGGGAGGTTCTATGGGCAGTTGTACACCTCAGTAGCTGAACCTGTTGTTGACTTGGTAAAAGACCCAAGAGCCAAGCTAACCCGACACTACACTGAAGATATCCCGGACATCAGCCTGTACGAGATTACGATGGCTCTCAAACAACTCAAAAATAACAAAGCACCAGGCGAAGACGGAATTACCGCAGAGCTTCTGAAAGCGGGCGGAACGCCGGTACTTAAAGTCCTTCAGAGGCTGTTTAATTCCGTCTTGCTCGAAGAGAAAACGCCGGAAGCATGGAACAGGGGAGTGGTGGTACTGTTTTTCAAGAAAGGTGATAACACTTTACTGAAGAATTATAGGCCCATCACACTGCTGAGCCATGTTTATAAGTTGTTTTCGAGAGTCATCACGAATCGTCTCGAACGCAGGCTTGATGACTTCCAGCCTCCCGAACAAGCCGGTTTCCGGAAAGGCTTTAGTACCATAGACCACATACATACGCTGCGGCAGATTATACAGAAGACCGAGGAGTATAATCGGCCACTATGCTTGGCGTTTGTGGACTATGAGAAAGCCTTCGATTCGATCGAGACTTGGGCGGTTCTTAGATCTCTCCAGCGATGCCGCATTGACTATCGGTACATTGAAGTGTTGAAGTGCTTGTATAATAACGCCACCATGTCAGTCCGAGTACAGGGGCATTGCACGAAGGCGATCCCCATAAAAAGAGGAGTAAGGCAGGGAGACGTCATTTCTCCGAAACTGTTTACGGCCACCTTAGAGGACGCCTTCAAGCTCTTGGAATGGCAAGGACTTGGCATCAACATCAATGGCGAATACATCACTCACCTTCGATTTGCCGACGACATTGTGGTCGTGGCGGAGTCGCTGGAAGATCTAGGACGAATGCTCGGTGACCTCAACAGAGTATCTCAACAAGTGGGTCTTAAAATGAACATGGACAAAACGAAAATAATGTGTAACGTCCATGTCGTACCCACCGCACTCACCGTTGGGAACTCTACTCTTGAAGTTGTCGACGAATACATTTACCTGGGACAGGTAGTCCGGTTAGGTAGGTCCAACTTTGAGAGAGAGGTCAATCGACGAATCCAACTCGGCTGGGCAGCGTTCGGGAAACTGCGCAACATCTTCTCATCCAAAATACCTCAGTGCCTTAAGACTAAAGTTTTTAGTCAGTGTGTGTTACCAGTGATGATATATGGATCAGAGACGTGGTCTCTTACTATAGGTCTCATAAAAAAGCTCAGAGTTGCTCAGCGAGCTATGGAGAGAGCTATGCTCGGCGTTTCCCTACGCGATCGAATCAGGAATGAGGAGATTCGTAGAAGAACCAAGGTCACCGACATAGCCGTTAAGATTAGCAAGCTGAAGTGGCAATGGGCGGGCCACATAGCGCGTAGATCGGACGGGCGTTGGGGCAGAAAGATTCTAGAGTGGAGACCACGTATTGGCAAGCGCAGTGTGGGACGACCGCCTGCCAGATGGACCGACGATCTTGTGAAAATCGCAGGAAGTCGTTGGATGCAGGTGGCATCGGTTACGCTGGAAAGCGATTGGGGAGGCCTATGTTCAGCAGTGGACAAGTATAGGCTGAGATGATGATGATGATGATATATAAATGGCTGCTTTGTTGGCTTATAAGCCGATTTTTTAAATGTAGCACCACTCTATGGATTATTCCTGTATCGTGGGTATAAAAATGAAATTCACATATACAAATATCTGGACCGAAAAATATATTTGTGGGTAACACAAATATTTGTCTCATGCGAAGATCGAACCCACGAGTACTCTATCCAGTGAGCGGAACCGGCTCAAACTCTTAACAACTATACCAAGCTGTCCATCGAATTAATAGGTTAAATACTAAAAACCAATCTAATGCTATATGGCATAATCAACGCTGTTATATGGCAGTGAGGGCTGGTTATGTCAGAAGGAGAATGAAAGCAAGATAAGCAGCTCTGTGGAAGATGTACGGAGTGAAGCCGACCGGCCGGTAGTAAGAAAACGTGTGGGTATGAAAGATAGTATCGTTCGGACATATAGAAAGAATGTCGGATAAAAGAATGACAAGACAGGTATACAATGCGAAAGTGGAAGGATGTAGATACCGGGGAAGACCATCACTATCTTACCACGACCGAATAGATCGTGTCTTATCTGAAGGACAAGCCAATACTAGTAATCTTCAAAACCGGCGAGCGTGTATGAGATGAAATATGAGAGTGGAGCAAGCCAGAGAGATATGTAAGAAAAACCTGTTGGAACTCTGTACTCTCTGCCTACCCCTTAAGGGATCTGGCGTTATGATAGAGATAGATAGAGAGAGACCAATCTAATTTTGAGAATGATCAGTTTGTTATTGACAAAGGGTCTGTTTGCCAAAACCACATTACTCTCAATTCCGACAATTTGACGGAAATTAGGATTTGGAGTTCGTAACCAAATTAGAGGGCTAAGCACAAAGAGATTGACGTTAAAATCAAAATCAATCAAAATTAAAAGATTTTTATTCATGTAGACCAAAAAGTACTCATGAATACTCAAAAGAAAGAAAATTTATTGATTAATTAAAACTCTACTACCCGTTTAGATTGTCATTAGAGTGACGCTAGCGAGTTGCTATGCCATCCTTGTCATACTAGACATTTACGAAAATAACATGAATGCGACAGCATGCTTAGCGTCACGGTAACGTTAATCTGTTTGTACTAAGCCCTCTTTTCGGAAGATTAATTTACCAGTATGTATGAGACAAACTATGTGAGCGGAGGAAGCCAGAGAGGTATGTAAGGAAAGAACCTGTTGGAACTCTGTGCTCTCCGCCTACCCCGCAAGGCATCTGTCGTGATGATATAGATAGATAGACTGTTCATTTGCATTAAAAAAATAAAGTCTCTAAAAAGTTAAAGTTTTATTTGCTTTATGAATACTAACAGCCTGGCCGATAAATGGTTGTTTCTCAACCTTAAAAGAAGATGGCTGCTCAAGTAGTCATACTTGTGAACGGGTACTACTTGTGGAGACTGGTCTACCCAGAATCCTTTAGCTTATCATTATTACGTATATTTAAAAATATAATTATTATTGTAAGGCATCACACTGGAGCTGGATTATGATGATTTTGTATAATATAAAAATGTATGTATCTATACACAAAATGATGAAAAAAATGAATGGAGAATTAGACAAAAAAGACAAACCCGCTGAGTTTCTCGCCGGATTTTCTCAGTGAAAACGGCGTCCCGATCCGGTGGTAAATTATTAAGTTAAAAAAAAATATATTACGTACGTACCCCCGCATGGTTTACACAAAATAAATTGTTTTTAAGTTTAATTTATTTAAGTTTAATTTTGATGCATGATTTCTTTCTAGCAGTTATTTATTTGTATTAATTTGTTCCAGGGTTTTGAATCTACCATGAACTTGACCCTCAATGTGTCAGCGCGATGGCTGATCGAGGCGTCCCAAGGCATCCAGGACCCCAACATCTTACTAGAGAAGTTCTCACAGAACAAGAAGGTTGATGACCCGACAAGAGCCCTGCTTCTAACGTTTTATGGTATCCTGGTAGTTATCGGCGCTGTTGGAAATGCTCTAGTTGTTATATCTGTAAGTATTGACATCTAGATAGATAAGTATACTACAATATTTTGCCACTTGGATGACTTATTCAGGGGGGCGTTGGTATGAAATTAGTATTAACATTAAGTATAATTTTCCTACTTCCAGGGAAATATATCAACAGGTGGACACCCAGTAAACCAAATTAAATTATAGAACGAAATAAAATTATTTTTGAAATTGTATAATATATAACTTTTAAAGAAGTTGAGTAACTTTCATAGCAAACGGCAACTCCAGCGACCTATTATATCGACATTTAACTTAATGACCGCAATAGTTACGATTTTGACCACGTGCCAAAAGATCCTTGTTGGACTATAATAATACTAAAAACTATTCACAAATTGCATATATAATAAAAATACTAAAAGTAACATAAAGGCAGGAAACACTGTATCGAGGTGTATATTATATTCATCTAGGTGTACATTATAAACCCTATAGATTCTCTCGGTGTGGAGCCCTGCTGCCAGGAGCTTCAGGGCATCCCAAGGTACAGCAGACGCCTTGAGAGATGGAGCCCAAGCGTAGTTGATGGAACGTCTCTGAGAGGGACGGTGGTGTTAGTGACCCAACGCTTCTGTGAACACCGTGAGAGGGAGAAGCGGTTCTGACTATCCAAGAGATGCTCAATCGAGTGATACACAAAGAGCAGAATACCCTAAGCCCCTTGCCGTGTCAAAGGAGGCCACAAAGAGTTGTCAAAAGTTCCACAGTCTTCCTAAAAAAATTTCTGTTTTTTTCTCTATTCGATTCAAGGTCTCCCATCTACTAATTTGCTTTAAAAATATCTTTCAATAGAATACAAAAGTAATTAAAACCTCATTGAGAGTAATTTAATGAGAATACTCGAATGAAGGAAATTTGTTCCGAGAGACATAAAAATCTTAATTACATTTTCCAAGGCCGTTCAAGTATTAATTAGTTTACGTCAAATACCGAAAAGGCGGTCTCAAAATGACAGCTTATTAGAAGCTTTGGTAATTTCTGACGAAAATCTTTCATGGCTGTTATTGGTAATCGAAATAGCAATGATAGCTTAGTGGTTAGACCGTTTGACTACAAAGTCAGAGGTCTCGGGTTCATACCCAGGCACGCACCGTCTTATAGAAAACATGTGCGTATAAAAAATTAACTATCACTTACTTTAACGGTGAAGGAAAACGTCGTGACGAAACCTGCATGCCTAAGAGTTTCTCGAAGGTGTGTGAAGTTCGCCAACCCGCACTGGGCCAGCGTGGTGGACTATGGTCTAAACCCTCTCAGTTTGAGAGGAGACCCGTGCTCAACAGTGGGACAGTTTATTAACAGGGCTAATATTATTATTGGTAATAAAATAGACCGAGGTATATATAGTATATTCATACGACATCGTATTTAGATATTTTAGTTTCAATATGAAAGAGGCACTCGTGGCGCTGTGCAACTGCTGTGTTCTTAGCGATCACCAAAGTTAAGCAGCGTTTGGTCGGCCTGAGATGGGTGACCGTTTGTGGCGTTTTTATATTCAAGCGCGCTTATGCTTCGGAAGGCACATTAAGCCGTAGGTTCTGGTTACTTCGTAATGTGGTAGTCATTTTAGTTGAAAGCCTTATACCTGCCTCCACCAATCCGCACTAGGTCCGCGGCAAGACCTAAACTCTCTTTCCTCGATTTGTGACAGAAAGCCCAGCAGTACGTCAGTATAGGCTGATATTATTATAAGAGGGACTGTACAGTATAAGGATGGAGTAAGAATAGGGGGAGAGACCCTGATCTCCTCCGTAAAGGCGGGCTTTAAGAGCGTGACTTACGGCCGGTTCCAATATTTAACTTTATGATATGCCTACTATGGATAGAATTTTGACATATTTTGTATGGAAATTCTGCCAAAATTGTACTGACAGTAAGCAAATCTATCCTTTAGTTAAATATTGAAACCAGTCATTAGAGAGGTACCGGTGCATTTTTCGCAGAGATTTTGTGGCCCCTTCCAAGTGTTGATACCAACCACCGTGGAAATTTTACTCAGTAGGAGTTCGAAACGTCTTGCATATTGCTCCGGATTATAACAGAAGTCATAAGAAGAATTTTCTCTACGCAAAAATGGCATGGAGCCCATATTGCCCCACTACTTAACATAAACCTTCTTTCATTAATCGAAGTGAGAGAGAATATGTTATACTTCACCACGGGGACCCAATGCGGATTGGTGGAAGTTTTGTACCCATCTGCTAATGGAACTTCCTGCCTGTACTGACTGCTAATGCAACCTAGCTTAACAGCTTACAGCTAAGTTCGATTAGCAGACTACCACGTAAAATAGTAACCGGGACAAACGGCTTAATCTCTATCTCTCTAGATAATCTTGCCCTATCCCTTGCGGGGTGAACAGAGAGTATAAAGATAATCCATTCTATCCATACTCTATACATATTATAAATTTACAAGTGCCTCTGTCGGTCTGTTCAGCTTTTCACGCCCAAACGGCTAAAAAGGTTGTAATCAAATTTGGCAAGAAAGTAGATTTTATCCAGGAGAAAGGAATAGGCTATCTTTTGTCTGAAAATAAAGCTTAAGGAGGTGTGATACACGTCTGTAAATAACGCGAATGTAGATGCTGGTACAACTATTATAATATAATACAAATATTTTCTGTTTTTTTGTTTAAAAAATGTATTGTTTAATAAATGGATATTAATTATAGCCTACAATTTATCAAAGTCAACTAAAGATAGCCAAAAAACCGACTTCAAAAAGCAAGAACTAAATATTTGAAGTGGGTACCGGTTAGGTCAATCGGTTACTTGGCACCGAAAAAAAGATTTTTTTTTACAATTTTAAGTGACAAGTGAATTATTTACTAATATTTATATACCTATATCATATTATTTTGCTAAGTTGTACTGCAAGTACAGGATTGATATAATAACTATAATAACGTAATCTATACATTCGTGCTGTTCGCCGTTAAGGAGTCCCCTGGTGTATCTTCAAAGTCCAAAGTTCAATATATAAAATGGGTCCATCTCAAAACTATACTAAACCCAACGCAAAAAGAATCATCAAAATCAGTTCATAAATAAAGACGTTATAAAAAAAACACAGACGAATTGTCTACCTCCTCCTTTTTTGAAGTCGGTTAACATTCTGATTAGTTCTATGGCAGGGTACCTATAGGATTGACGTAATACCCATAATATCTCAATCTACGCATTCGTATTGTTTGTCGTTAAGGAGTTCCCTGGTGTATCGTCCAAATCCAAGGTCCAATACCGATAAAATTAAAAAAGGACCACCTTGGAACTATATTGAACCCAATGCAAAAATAATTTTCAAAATCGATTCATAATTGGCGGAATGATTGAGTAACAAACATTTTAAAAAAAGTACAGTAGAATTGAGAACCTCTTCCTTTTTAGAAGTCTGTTAAAAATATCGATAATTTTGTAGCTCTGCACTAGACGTACGAGGCAGAATTATTGTAATACATTATCAAAATGTCACAGGTTATTCCACAGATATCGTTGTGGGCTTATCCACATGTATATATAACATGTACTACTTATCGCTAATAGACAAATTCACTTAACAAATACACGAACAGTTATCAAACATCTCGATGTTATCGGCAAATGTAATAATCGGGTGTGTTGATAATAGAAAAACATTGATAACGATTGTGGTACGGAACACGAATAGAGATGATATTATGTTATTGCCGCCATTTCTGAAATATTAAATACTGGTCAGCGATTGACATCTCACCTGATGGGAAGTGACGATGGAACCGAACATGTGGCTCATTGACTCATTAAATAGCTTATACAATATATATTAGCCCCGTTGAAAACTGTCTGTCTGTCTGTCCCACTGTTAAGCACGGGTCTCCTCTTAAACTGAGAGGGTTTAGGCCATAGACAACCACGCTGGTCCAGTACGGGTTGGCGAACTTCACACACCTTCGAGAAACTCTTACGCATGCAAGTTTCCTCACGATGATTCCCTTCACCGTTAAAGCAACTGATAGTAATTTTTTTAAACGCGTATTATTTCTAAAAGAAAGAGGTGCGTGCCTGGTTTGAACCCGAGACCTCTCACTTGGCAGTCCAACGGTCTAACCACTAGGCTATAACTGCTCAGTAATAGCTTATTTACTCTGAAATAGGCTGAGGAGACGAAAGTTAGACCGAGTTCTGAATTGGTATGATCGGGCTAGACCCACTGCCTTGTAAGGCAACTCCGGGCAACATGCCGTAATACGACTGGGTCGCTTTCTGCATAAGTTTTCTTTCGACCCGCCACAGTTTAATACGGAAACAGTGCCACATCGTAGTACTAACGATCCGTGTAAAAATCACGTTCACAGATGCGCTCTCTACGCAGCTTCTCACTGCTAGTACTGAAATGCTCTACTGATAATTATTTATACTGTGGTCTTACCTGATCCTTTGACTGAAAATGGCTGTTAAAATCCCACTTTATAAGAAATCGAATTTCATTTGACCTTGATTTGCAACGTTATCAGCAACCATTTTAATATTATAATATTAGCCCTGTTAAGAAACTGTCCCACTGCTGGGCACGGGCCTCCTCTCAAACTGAAAAGGTTTAGGCCATAGTCCACCACGCTGGCCCAGTGCGGGTTGGCGAACTTCACACACCTTCGAGAAACTCTCAGGCATGCAGGTTTCCTCACGATGTTTTCCTTCACCGTAAAAGCAAGTGATAATTCATTTAAAATACGCACATGCTTTCGAAAAGACAGAGGTGCTTGCCTGGGTTTGAACCCGAGACCTCTGACTTTGCAGTCCAACGGTCTAACCACAAGGCTATCACTGCTGCAACCATTAGATTACTGATTTTTTTATCTTACTGTAATTTAATAGGATTAGCAAAACTCTGGTAATATAAAAATCAGTTTAGCATTCTGAGCCGTCTTACAAGTATTATAAAGAGAAATTGAAAGAGAAAATTTAATCTCTTAAAATAAGCCCTTCGAAGAACCCCACGTGGCTAAAAGAAAACATAATATAATCCGACTGTATTATTGGACTAATAGTGCATAACATAGTTGGCGATGGTAAAGCACTAGGTTCGATTCTTAGATAGGACAAAGTGTTATTGAGATTTTCTATCATAAAATTATCAGTTAGCATTCTGGATAGTAGAACTGCACCTCGCATAATGTTAATAAGCTCACCTCATTTTTTTAAACGTTACCCTACGCTATAATATTTTTACAATTAAGATGGGTACCTTGACAGTACTTACTGTCAAAGGAAAGTAATTAAATATTCGATGGTGTTAAGGCATAATCATAGTTAATTATAGAAACGGATCATGCCTCTTATTGCCATTGAATAAAGTATAATTTCCTTTGACACTTAGAACTGATTACCCATCTTACATGAAAAATACTACAGGAATTATTCCTGTATCATAGGTGCGTTTACAAATATGTACTTCATATACACTCCGACCAAATGTGGGTCACACAAAGATTTCTCTTGCCACTATTCGATCCTATGGGCGAAACGCCTTAAGCTCTTATATACTAAACCAACCCGTTTGTCGAATTACATTAAAACCTAAGTCAAGAGTCTCCGTACCCGGCGAGCTTGTATGATACGAACTATAAGAGTGGAGAAAGCCAGAGAGATATGTAAGGAAAGAACCTGTTGGAACTTTGTACTCTCTGTCTACCCCGCAAGGGATCTGGCGTGATGATATAGGTAAAACCTAACATCGTCCAAAAAGTGACGGTACTGCGTATACATCTGCTAATTTCACTTATGGCCGATTTCAATATCCAACACAAGGATAGATTTGCTTACTGTCAGTAGAATTTTGACAGACTTTCCATGCAAAATATTTCTAAATTCTATCCGTAGAAGGCAACCGGCCGCTAGAGGATTCTCTTTGTTTTTTATAATGTTTATGTCTCATTAACACATTCTTCCTCTATTCCAGGTAGTAAGAAAACCAGTAATGCGAACAGCCAGAAACATGTTCATAGTGAATCTAGCGGTTTCCGATGCGTTGGTATGTTGTGTTGGCACACCTTTGACTTTGATGGAGCTTCTCACCAAACATTGGCCATTGCCAGATTGGCCGAGTCTCTGCAAAGCGTGCGGTGCTATACAAGCTATATCAATATTTGTCTCAACTATATCCATTACCGCGATTGCATTGGACAGATATCAGGTGGGTTGATTTGATGTGTCTATGTTTATATTAGAATGTGATACTTTTGTTGTTTTCATATAAATCGGGACTAACCTTTTGGTCTAGTCGCAAAAAAATCACGGAGGATCAAATCGGACAAATGTAGGTTTTCTGTTGAAAAATTCCCAGTATCGGACCGGAGTCGGGAATAGTGCCCGGTATATGGCAATAGGTTCGCCCTCTATAATAGGGACCTAACATTGTCGGTGTAAAGAGCGTGCAAAGAGTGCACTGACACTCATGTTCGTAGAATATAGGCGTGACGGTGTGATATGAATCTTCTGAAGGCCAGTAGGCGCTTGTATCGCTGTGACTTCATGTTCGTAGCGACTACCAAAGATATGCAGTGTTCGGCATAAATATGGTTTAGACTTTTTTTTTATATGATTGGAGATTTAGACAGACTTGGTCTGCTACTGATATTTCCATATTTATCGAGCATCTCCTTACCGAAAGGGCCTAAAAATATTTACCAAATGAAGTCCTGGAATTAGAAATAGATTTGCACATGCATTCAGAATTGTAACGGCGAAATTTTTGCGGTTACGGGTACACTTGGAAAATATTTTTTTGGATGCGGCTGTACTGTGTTTTTTTTTCGAGGAAAAACGGGAGTGGTTGTAATATATTTATTTTAATTTATTTCCTTCTTTATTTTTGGAATTTCAAGTTCAGTATATTGCCATTTTCTTCATTCTTGAACTTCATTTGAAAAAGATATTAGGTTCCTTCGGTACGGAGATTTTCAATAAATATGGAAATACTAGAAGCAGACTAAGTCTGTCTAAGTCTCAGATCATATAAGAAAACGGCTAAGCCATCTTCAAACCGAACTTTGCTTGACTCTGGTGGTCGTTACAAACACGTTACCACAGCGTTACGAGCTCCTCATGGATTGCTCCTTCTAAAAGATTTATCAACCTGTAGCGATTATACTACAGATCTCTTGCAGAAAAAACAGAGTGTATAGAACTCTATATACCACTCTCATAGCTCATCACAAACATTGTACAATTTCTATGATTTGAAAATAAATGCATCATTATTATCTTGCTGAGATTCACGGGCTATACCCGGACCTTTGAAAGACTTGCATGGTCACATGGATCCTTTGCGAGAAGTAAATGTTATGTAAGTCACCTGATGAGATCAATTGCTAAAAATGAAGACTGATTATTATTATTATTATGTACGCTCGTCAGTTACGGAGACTCTTCACTTGTCCTTCAGATAAAACACGGTCTATTTTGGAGACATCCAAATAGAATAGTGATAGATGAAGCCATAAAGCCCGTCCTACTGGTGATCTTTGGAGAAACTTCTGGTCAGCAATGGACGTCTTTCGACTGAAGGTAGATAGACAAAATATAGTCTAAACACACAAGGAAATAAACTCTTTTGATCTTCACGTGCAGGGATATAATATTTCAATTATAATAAATCAGATCAGTTAGGTGGGATGACGTCATGGTATAGGTCATATCTCTATTTCTGGTAAACCAACGATTGGTGTAAATTTGTACAAACAGTACTAGTGAATTCAATGCTCCGGGAACTCCAAGGTCTGTTGGGCAATTCAGGTGTGTATAGAATAGTAATTACGTGGGTTCGATTCTGTAATGCGATAAGTTTTTTTTATGTACTTAAGCTCTGTAGTCAAAGTGGTATGAAACAAAAAATAAATTTCGTGTGGGATGAATAAGGATTTTTTTGGAATATGGGATGAAAACGAAAGGAACCGTCTAAATAGATTGCTTTGATTTCATATCTTACACCGTCATGCTTATATTTCCCAAGCAGGGGTGGCAGAGATGTGGAGTGTTCAACTACTGTTTGCCAACAATGTTAGGTCCGATGTTATAGGGGAAGCGAGTCTATGGCATCTTCCAGGTATAATGCCAGACACTGATAATTTTCAGTAGAATAAATGATATTTATGTCTAACCTAGGATTCAATCTCTCGTGATCGCTACGCGCTATATTCGTTACTAGACCAACGAGGCATCTTATATACAGAAATAATTCCCATGAAAAGTAACGTGAGTAACTGAATAATTATTTCTAACTAATAAATCCCCGAACGGATTTTATAGATTCCACCATTTCCTTCATCGAAAACAGAACGTGACTCATGACATTCGAGAAACACTTAAAACAATCAGCACTGGGAATTTAATATGCAAGAGCTGTCACACATTAGATTCAACCGATATTTTAGTCTGTCAGCTGTCCGTTTAGCTGCTTACATAAATTAGGTTGTGTCAACACTTTTCAGAGGAAAGAACGACAAAACTGATATACGATGCGAAAGTTGAAGGATGTAGATACCGGGGAAGACTTACACTATCTTACCATGATCAAATAGACCGTGTCTTATCTCAAGGGCAAGTCAAGAGTCTCCTTAAGCGGCGAGCGTGTATGAGACGAACTATGAGAGTGGAGGTAGCAAGAGAGGTCTGTAAGGAAAGGACCTGTTGGAACTCTGTACTCTCTGCCTACCCCGCAAGGAAACTAGCGTGATGATATAGGTACATCTATCTATATCATCACGCTAGTTCCCTAGATCAACACATTTGTCGTGGGCCATCAATACCGTCACGACTTATTCTTGAGTCGAAAAATGTCTACTGCAGGGATTACGCCTACCCAAATATTTCAATAAAGACCGGTTTTATGCAGCAGCATCCAGTATCCATCCTGAACCTTCAGCGGGCCATCGGTCCAAGTATGGGGCCGGTTCATTGTCACTCCTCAAGAACCTTTCAATCCAAACGCCGTCATTCTACAAGTGTGGTGTCGTAGCTGGGGCTTAAAGAGGTGTACTGTTTACACCACCATTTTGCTGACAACGTTATACCCCATCGAAATAGTGGGCAAACCTTGTAGCATTATACTAGATATAATTCTAGACTCCGCAATTCAACTAAGATTTTATCAATAAAAAATGTCAATAACACAGTTCAACCTAGGATTTGAATCCAGAATTCAGTGATCCCCAGCAAAACCATCGCTAATGCTAGTGTAGTAATATGTAGTAATATCTATATTCGACACTTTTATCGGCCCTACAAAAGTGTCGGTCTGACCTTATGTGAAACAGTTCTAATACAGACCTTTCACATATTGATTTCACGGATATTTTATCACGTGTATATCTAAAGAGTAAAATGTAATGAATCTACTGCTAACCAGATAACAGCACTTAATAAAATTGATAACACTAAGGCTGTAAAACATGCGAGTAATATGCGAATGACAAGTATGAGAGCGTATAGTAAAATTATGCAACAATATTAAACTTCCTATGTAGGTAGGGACTATTACACTATTATTCAAGAAGAGGTAACCAGTAATGTTAGGAGCACATGAATAGTGCAATCAGTCACTTAATTCAGTAGCACCCTAGAGCATAAAATGCTAGTAAAACAAAAACAAAATGCTGCAAGAAAAATATGTGGGAAATCTTCTATAAATCTATCAATCGCTAGCTGAAAGAAGTCCACTGCAGAATAAAACCCTCCTCTAGAGACACCAAGACGACCGGCCGCCACTTCCACCTGTGAATAGTTCTCCTGCGGATCTCCTCGTTTCTGATTCGATCTCGCTGGGAAATTCCAAACATAGCTTACTTACATACTTTGAACCTTCTTATAAGGTCCATCGTAAGCGAACGTGTCTCGGTGCAGTAGGTCATCACTACATAATATTGTAACTTTATTAAAATTACTTTTATTTCTTGTCCACAGCTGATCGTCTACCCCACAAGATCAGGCCTTCAAACAATGGGAGCTCTCGTTACAATGTTCATCATCTGGGTAACTGCATTCGCTCTTGCATCACCTCTCTACATCTTCCGAAGCCTCAAAACCCACCACCTTGGCCTCATAGGAATGGACTCTTTAAGCTTCTGCATCGAAGACTGGCCTATAGACAAAGGCAGAGCTATCTACTCCGTCTTCAGTCTGATCTTTCAATACGTCCTTCCCGTCCTTGTAGTAATTATAGCCCACGTGCAAATCCACAGGAGACTTCGTGGACGAAGACGAACAACCAGGAAAACACCAGCAATCTTAATAGCAATAGCTGTTACTTACGTCATAAGTTGGTTGCCACTAAACGTGTTCAATCTGGTAGCAGACTTCAGCGCTGAACCTTTTATGGAGGAAAAGACGATGACAATAACGTATGCAGTATGCCACATGTTTGGGATGTCCAGTGCAGTTTCAAATCCTTTACTCTATGGGTGGTTAAACGACAACTTTAGGAAAGAATTCGAGGAGATACTCTGCTGCTGTAAAAGTAGGCAGATGACGAAAGGCACGAGGATTAAAAGAAAGATGGACACGGAATTGACGGCTTTAGCACAGTTGGAGCAAACGGTGACAGCTAATACGAAGACCTCACAGTGTTCCCAGATTTTCTGACTAAAAGCCTGCTTCAAATAGCAACAACAAACCAGCATTGAAATGCAGAACATATAAATATGTCAATTGACTGTAGTGTAACGGTGTACAAAGTTCCTTTTATTGTTTCCTCAATGTATTATTTTCATGTAAATACGTGTATATATAGGACATAATATTGTGCTGTACGTTTTCTTGAGCCCAAAACGTATAGTACTAATATTGACACAAAGCCTTAATTCGAATAGTTTGTAAGGGTATTTTTAAATTAAATAAACTCTTTGGAGATGCATGTCTTCCCTTTTAAACTTTGTCCTTCTAGGTTTTTTTCAGAACTATGTTGCAAATTCAGAAGTTGTGACTGTGATTCTGAACTTAACCAAATCTAGACAATATGTTACAACAAGGATGTTACTAATTTCATAAATAAGTAATTGGTATATATTGCTTTGAGAACTTTCCCCAGCCATCAAAAAATCTGACTCTAGAATATACGAGGCCTTTTAAGTTTTGTCGTTTGAAGAAAAAAACACAACTAGAACCTTATAGTACTTTTTATTGTTTTTCAAAGTATTCACCATATATCTTAATATACTTTTCCATTTGCTCAAACCAGTTATTATAACATTTATTCCACTCTAAAGTGGAGGTGTTCAAAATGGCTGACTTAAAAGCGTCGACTGTTTCTTCACCGGACTGGAACCTTTGACCACGAAGACTTTTCTTAATTTTAGGAAATGTAAAGAAATCGTTAGGGCTTAGGTCAGGACTGTATGGAAGATGGTCAAGAATTTTTACTTTTTCCTGCTTCAAATGCTCAATCGTTTGACGAGCGCTGTGTGAGCTTGCGTTGTCGTGGTGCAGGATAATGCGTCGCTTTAAGTTAGATTTTCGAAGTTCGGCGATGACTTGTGGTTAACAAACTGTAGTATACCACTCTGCGTTAACCGTTTTACGATCTTTAAGTGCAATAGTCGCAACATGGCCGGTTTTTCCAACGAACGTGGCCACCATTTTCTTTGAACTGCTTCGAGAACGAACAACTTTAGTCGACTTTGGCTCGTCTTGAAAGACCCAGATTGTAGATTGTTGTTAGGAATCAGGATCGTAGGCATAGATCCAAGTTTCGTCACCACTGATGATGTCGTAGACGTGATTTGACTCTCCTCGGTTGAACCTTTGCACAGTTTTCATACACCATCTGACGCGGGCCGCCTTGTGATCGTCGGAAAGCAGATGCGGTATCCAACGGCAAACTAGCTTTCTCACACCAAGCACTTCATGCAAGATCTTTGAATGGTTATCCCTGAGATACCTAATAGAGCCTCTATCTCGCGATACGTCACATGACGATCTTAGAGAATTAGTTGTCTCACAGCAATGATGTTATCTTCAGTGAAGGCGGATTTTGGGCGTCCTTCGCGAGATTTGTCACTAACACTAGTATGTCCACGCTGGAATTCTAAATACCAGCGTTCGACAGTCCGCAGACATGGGGCTTCATCACTGATCACAGATGTTAGCTCTTCAAAACACTGAAGCCGTGTCAGGCCTCTTCTAAAGTTGTAGAAAATTATTGCACGAACATTTTCCTTAGAAAGATTCATTTTCGTACGTAACCTGACAGATTCTAATGGACGCTGTGACTAAACAATAGCATTAATCCTAATACTTTTAACTGTTTTGAGATTCCAAATTTAAACACATTCGAATATAGAACAGTTCCAAATTCAAAATTGCCGGGAAATATGGAAACGACAGAACTTAAAAGACATGCCTCGTAGCTGCATATTAAGGTAAGCCCACAGAAATAGTAATATTAAAAGTGTAAAAATGAAATATCACACACTTTTGTAAACACTGCTGCCACTTTGCCATATATGCACAGTTTGAAAAACAAAGACACAGACTCACACACTCTTACTTTATATATAGCCTAAACTGTTATACTAATATGCAAGTAGGGTAGGAAGTGAGAGAGATTAGGTCATACTCCACCATGCGGACCCAGTGCGGATTGGCGGAGGCAGGTTTGTGGTCACCTGGTGTTGAAATTTATCAAGCCGCCTATAAGCCTTCCAAATTGGCTTAATGACTACCACGTGACGTGGTAACCGGGACCAACGACTTAACGTGCCTTCCGAAGCATGGATATGCTTAAATATAAAATGGTACAAAAGGTCACCCATCTCAGGCCGACCGAGTCGAATGCTGCTTAACCTTGGTGATCGCTAAGAATATCGTGGTCGCACAGCGCTACGAGTACTACTACTCACATTACAGTTGTGAAAAATATTTTTCGATGAATTGCATTACATTATACAGTGTACAGTATCAAGTCTTGGAAGACTCTCATACTACCTTTAGCCTCTGTATTGCATACTTGGTCCGCGCAATCCTGAAGCAATTCATCATAATTTTATCATAGGTATGTATGGCAACAAATTTAGGTGGCTATACAACTATTAGTATCTTATTATCACGATTTCCATCTACAGTCTGTCTAATGAAAGCTGAGTGCAAAAGGGCGGCAAATTTAAATAAATTGGGTCGTGCAACCCCGGATGAACTAGGAATAAATGGATTTAATACTTGTATACTTTAGTAAAAAAATATGTCAATAAGTTTTATGAATTTCAGAAACACAACAGAATTTATTACTTTTTTTCGGGCTAATGGTTTTGTAAGTTCTTTGTTTTCTGCTGTGAGAACCTGATACATATTGGCTTTAATTAAAATACGGATTGTCTGAAGACTCAATGCTTCATATATATATTCTACCAATGCAACGCTACGGACTTAATAAGATTCAGAAGTGTTAAATTTAAATTGTGTGGAGTTTTATGGAAAGGAATTATTGGAATTACACCAATATATGAATTTAGCGGGGGTCAAAACCAGTTTGTCTATAGTTTACTAAAACAATAGGTGACGTTAATTTTAGTGTTGCCAGTTTAAGAAACGTTAATAAATCACTCTAAGCTTTCATTAGACAGACTCTATATATGTATAACATTACACCAAATCCCTAGCTAGCGGTGTAGGCAGAAAGTACAGAGTTCTCACAGGTTCTTTCCTTACAGAGCTCTCTGGCTTCCTCCACTCTCACGGTATTACTATTTATATTGTTAAGCCCAATTTTAAAAACAAACAAAACAACCACTAGAAAATATCGCTTCAACAAATTAAGTGCTAATTTCAAAGTCGTAAAGAAATCTAATTACAAAATTAACGTCTCATTAAAAGAAATGTTACAGCTTAATTAGCTTTAGCCTTATAATTGTAAGGAAGGAAAGAGTGCTGGTTCGCAATAAATCAGACCTCGTGATTTGATTAGGAAATGTGCTGATGAAGAAATGTTTCGTGTTGGGAATATTCTGGTTTTAATCAGTGAGTAATTACTCTCACACCTATATTTTTAAGCATAGTAATTAATAAATATGGCCGTGACGTGACCTCCTAATAGATCATGTACTATCTGAAGGGCAAGTCAAGAGTCTCCTCAACCGAAGACAAATTTTAAGAGTGGAGGAAGCCAGAGAGGTTTGTAAGGAAAAATCCTGTTAGAACTCTGTACTCTCTGCCCACCCCGCAAGGGATCTGGTGTGATATAGATAGATAGAAGAGGGAAATGTACTTTGTACACCCAAATATCACATAAAATGTTAGGTCCTAATGTAACTCGAGGTAATTGCCATGATACCGGGCAGTCCGGGCACGTATTCAGATTCAGGACTTTGAGTGGATTTTTTTTGGGGTCGAAAACCCACACATTGTCTTATCTAGGATTAGGAAACTATGATTGCTCCATTGGACTAACGAGGCAGTCAGTAGTTATGGTTATATAGGTAATAACGCCAGCTTGGTCCAGGTGTTAAGAGGTTTCCCGCTCGCGAAAGGCGACGGCGCCGGGGCGGAGGCACAGCCCGCCCAGGGCTTTATAATACGGGCCGGGGCTTTATAATACGGGCTAATTTGTGACTCCTGCCGCAACGGCTGGCGGGGGACCCTCCCCCCCTGCACCAACATCCACAAGGGGGCCTTTGGGGTCGTGGGATGCTGGAGCGGGGGTTCTAAGCGTCATTCACAAGCGCCCACGAGGAGGACGCCGTGAGCACGGCGACGGTGCAGGGAGGGAAACAAGCTACAAATTTACCCTCCCGTGGCAGGCTCTTCGGAGCGCGGCACAAGAGGGGCACCGGTGCGTTCCACTTGGAGATCTCGGAGCCCCTCTGACATGTGCCAGTGTCGGCCATCGTAGGGTTTTAGTCAGTAAGAGTCTGTCATGCCCCGCCAGCTTCCCCGAGGCTACTCTATCGAGTAGTCGCGGGTTCGATCCCTGTACAAGACAAATCTTTGTGTGATCCACAAATATTGGTTTCGGTCTGTGTGTTTATGTATGTTATTTCATATTTGTAAACACACCCACGACATAGAAACAATACGGGGCTTCGTGTTCTTAAAAAGTTTAAGGTAAAACGCTGGGTTCCATCACCCAAAGATGTACATGGTGTATATCCATGAACATTCGCGTATAATAAATAAACAATTCGGATACGAACATTTAGGAAGTAGCTACATTCTGGGGATTCGACTTCTTAAAAAATTAAAGAAGATAAACCAGGTTCTAGTTTTGACACCCACAGGTGCATATACATTGTGTATAACTGATCATTCGCGTATAATAGACAATTCCGATACAAACATCTGAGAAGTGGCTACATTCAATCGGGCTTTTATACGCTAGTAGTTTTTGCCCGCGACTTTGTACGCGTGAACTCGAGACAGGAACCTAATCTTTTTCTGGGATAAAAAGTATCCTATGTGTTAATCAAGGTAATTAATTAATTTACATTGAAAAGAAAAGCGACTGCCTCGTTGGTCTAGAGGCAAAGCGCATCGCTTGGTGTTCACGAGGTCCTGGGTTCAACTACTAGGTCGGACAAATGAAGTTTTTCTAACGGAAACTTCTTAGTATGAGCCCGGAGTCTAGAATATATGGCAATAGGCTGGGCAATATTACATGGGACCTAACATCGACGGCGAAAAGTGGTTGTAGTCAGTACACTTCTGCCATCCCCACTTGGGGAATATATATAGAAAGAAAGAAAAGATATTATTATTTGCACCGTCACACCTATATATATATAATATAGGCGTGACGGTGCAAAGAAAAACGTAGCCCCACCTGTATCGTAGGTGCGTTTACAAACATGAAAATTCACATACACAAATAGACCGACCAGGCCAACATAAATAATTGGAATCGAACCTGCTACTATTAGACACAGTGGGCGGCGCGGCTTAAGCTCTTAACTACTGCGCTAAATATTTTTTTGCGTGATTGAGTAACGAACACTCAAACATCTAACATACCAAATTTTCACAACACGTCACGATAATTTAGTGAAATGACTTTAATTGTGCTTCAGTGGTCTACAGACTACTGTTTGAGCCGATAGTTTTCGACCCAAACAGATGTTCTCCTGGTTTAGGACTGAAAATGCTTCTCTTGATCGAAAATTTGGTGTGATGTTTTCCGGATGTAAGCATTTATCGTGTTTCTACGAGTACATGGAATAACTTTAACAAATAATTACCCAGGGGTATTATACTATTGTATAGGTAGAAGCCAACACCACAATTATTTACACCAATACTTTCTTTCATACGCTTTCTAACATAGTTTCTACATGCTTTTTATTACGCTGTGCGAACGCGGTCGGTAAGTTTAAGTCCGCATATCTTCTGCAGAGTTTGCATTTAGACTACCTACTTTTAACTTGCATTCAGTGTGTTTCTTTTTGTGTGGTGGGTGAATGACCTACGCTTTAGGCCGCGGGCCTACCTTGTCAAGACAATTCCAACGAGCCTACGTACGAAGGGGGGAATTTTTTGTAGTTGACATGTTGCCATCTACTTACATCATCAGACCACATTACAATGTCACCGATTTTACATTCATTGAACGGTTCTGAATCTATAAAAGTAATTTATTTTCGATCAAATATTCTTTTATTGAGATGATATATTCAGTTTTGTGTGTGTGTGTGTGTGTGTGTAGGAGCGAACTACGCTGTTGGCCGCGGGGCCTTTACAGCTTACCGGAAAAGAGGGCGAGCGTGCAACACTGCTCGAGCCAGAAGGGCAGGGGGGCGATAAGCTCAAGGACGCCTCAAGGAGGAACGGCGTCGGCTTGGGCAGTCTCTATTAGGAAGGGCGTATACTAGGTATCTTGCGGTGGTGCTCTGCACCGGCCGGTGGGCAAGGGATTCTTCGACCTCGCTGGCGAGGCCAGTGTCCGACCCTATGTGCGATATCTGTATCCGCAAGATAGGAAGTAAGGGCATCGGGAGGGTTGGTAAGGACATGCCGCGTACGGCGGTAGCGGCTGATAGGAGGGGAGTTAGATTTATAGTCGGCGGCGGCGGCGACGCATCCGCGTTATAACTGGTTGTCCTCTTTTCAATATAGGAGCGAATACTTTTGCGACCTAGATCAGAATGGTTTAGTGTGTTTCTTGAACAAAAAGTGACATCAACTATAAAATGCCTATATATGTTTAAAAAAATTACGCGAACAAAGTCGCGGGCACGTTTAGTTGCTAATAAAAAATTGTTGGCGCAGCCGCTACAAATAACATATTACGAATTTATAGTTAGACACCGCGTTTGGTCATCGCGAATAACGGCTTTGAGCAAAGCTCGTATTCTAAAATGATTTCTCTTATTAAATAGGGCCGAGTGCAATAGTCGCTGAACATTTGAGGCTTTCAAATGTCTTGCATACTATATAAAAATCTTTGGGTGACCCACAATTTTTTTTCGGTCTGGGTATTAAGATATATGTGTGTATGTATATGCATATTATATTCATGTTTTTAAACGCACCCACGACACAGGAATAACCTAGAGTGGGGCTACGTTTTTAAAATAAAAATAATAACTTGTTTTGCTTGATATTCATTACTATTTTCTAGATCTAACTCTATATAACTATAGCACGCCTGATCCTTTGCGGGGTAGGTAGTGAGTACAGATTTCCAACAGGTTCTTTCCGTACAGACCTCTCTCATAGTTCATCCATTTCTGTTTTTCTTTTCTAAAGTATATACAATATCTAACTGCCTTGTTGATCGAGTGGTGAATAATGTGCTTTGCGATCACGAAGTCCTGGGTTCAAATCCTAGGACAAATGTAGCTTTTCTAACGAAAAATTCCCATCGTTCAGCGTTTGGAATTGTGTCCGGTATGTGGGACCTAACATCGTCGGCGGAAAGTGGATGTAGACAGTGCACCTCTGCCACCCCCGCTTGGCTATTAGGCGTGACGGTGTGTGTGTTATATCTAAATATATTGCTTATGTAAACGTTAAAGATAGCAGGTGGACCAAGGCCGTAATAGGTTACCTAGAACCGGACGCAGCACCACAGGCCGACCATCAACGATGGATTCACGACATCCTTAGGGTGGCTAGCAAATGGTAAAATATATTAGTACAGGACTAAAACGAATGGCGTGATAGAGGAAAGGCTTACACTCAGCAGTGAGTAGATACAGGCTGATTGATGATTATGGTTTTGCTCATATTTGGTTTTGACAATGTTCAGTACTGTTAGCAAAATTAAGAGTATTACTGATATGAACAGAGTGAATGGTGCGATGGGAAAGCTACTTGGAAGCCGGCACTTAAGCCAAAAGGCGTAGCTAGCCATAGATAACGGAGTGTTGGTCCCAACGCTGTTATATGGCAGCGAGAGCTGGGTATGTAAGAAGGGTAGTGAAAGTAGGATAAATGCGGTGGAAATGCGAATTCTGCGGAAGATGTGCGGAGTGAAGCTGACTGACCGTATTCGCAACAGCGTAGTAAGAAAGCGAGTAGGTATCAAAGATAGTATCGGTGTAAAGATGAGAAAGGGTATGCTCCGCTGGTTCAGGCATATGGAAAGAATGTCAGAAGAAAAAGTGACAAAACAGATTAGAATGCGAAAGTCCAAGGATGTAGGTACCGGGGAAGACCTAGACTATCTTACTATGACCAAATAGACCGAGTCTTATCTGTAGGACAAGTCAAGAGTCTCCGTAACCGGCGAGCGTGTATGAGCCGACCTATAAGAGTGAATGAAGCCAGAGTGGTATGTAAGGAAAAAACCTGTTGGAACTCTGTACTCTCTGCCTACCCTGCAAGGAATCTAGCGTGATGATATAGATAGACTGATATGAATAATTGAGACTGTTTAGTTACCTATGTAACTAAATAACTCTCCACCAATCCGCATTAGGACCTCTTCACCACGCGGAAATAAGAATTTAATCCAAAGGACATCGTTGAATATGGCCCCAGAATATACAACATAATTATTCGTCAATTTTTTTTTTGTTAGATAACGTAGCCCCACACTAGGATTTATTCCTGTATCGTGGGTGCGTTTACAAACATGAAATTTCACATACACAAATACCCAGACCGGAACAAATAATCGTGGATCACACAAAGATTTGTCCCGTGCGGGAATCGAACCCGCGACTATTAGACACAGTGGACGGAGCGGCTCAAGCTCTTCTAGTTCTAGTTCTAGTAGTTGCAGATATCCGTATCTGACGGACAATTTGTGATACAAAACAAATATTTCAATACTGTAACAACTTAAATCGAAGTCGCCGACATCTTTTCCGAATGTAAACGTTGTTATTGAAATGCGGTTGAAGATGTTAATCATATCAATTGGTTATATTCATTGAACCATAATCGATATGATTATTGCTAATATCTTTAATATAACCATTTTATAGATGTATCGTTTCGTCTATTCAATTATAACCTCTAAATCGAATACTTTTTTTGCAATAATGCGATTCCCCCGCTTGTCTGTTTAATAATAACTGATATTGAAAATAATTTACAGGTGACCTGAAATCATACAAGCATTTTTTCATTGCTGTTGGTTCTGGGGCTAATAATGTATGGACCCAGAACAATTCTTTTATTCTCTAGTCTTATACAGTCTTACAAATTCCATACACGTCTTGAAAACAGATTTTGTACGCTCGGTCGCGAGTTCGGGATTTACTCCCTATGTTTTCCTTTACGAAGTAACAAACGTATAATCTAAATTATAACCCTCACATTTATTATTAGAACGATACATTCTTGTTCTTAAGGCGATTTCCACCAATTTGAGCCTCATTTCTTCTATTCAAGTTCGCAATACAGTATTATTTTCAAGATTAATAATTGTCTACGTTGTTGTTGTTATCTTACCACAACCAAATATACCGAGTCTTATCTTAAGGACAAGTCAAGAGTTTCCGTAACCGGCGAGCGTGCATGAGACGAACTATGAGAGTGTAGGAAGCCTGAGAGGTATGTACGAAAAGAACCAGTTGGAACTCTGTATTCTCTGCCTACCCCGCAAGAGATTTGGCGTGATGATATAGATAGATAGAGATAGATTAATAATTGTTTAGCCTTTATTTATATTATTCCACTGTTAGGCCTTAGTCTTCTCTCACAAATTAAGGTTAGATATTAGGTACTTTACCACGCGGATCCAGTGCGGATTGGTGTTGGCAAGTTTGTGGCCATCTGCTTTTGTAAAATTATCTAGCCATCTATAAGGCTTCCAACTTGGCTTAACGGCACATTAGGTGGTAAACCAGGATCTACGGCTTAACGTGCCTTCGAAAGCGGAGACGCTCGAATTTGAAAATGCCACAAACGTTCACCCCCCTTTTTTTCCTACAAAAACTCCTGTATAGGTCTTCCGCTAGCCTCGGGGGAAGCTCGCGGGGCGTGTCGGATTCCTACCGACTAAGAACCCCAGGGTGGCCGACATTAGCACGTTGGAGGGGCTCCGGGATGGCCGTATGAAACGCACCGGTGCCCCTCTTGTGCCGCGCTCCTAAGAGCCCGCCTTCGGGGGATACTTGATGAAACGCTCCCCCTCGCAACGACGTGGTGCTCACGGCGGCGTGGGCCATACCTCGCCGCCGTCCTCCTCGGGGTCGCTCGTGAAGGACGCTCAGGGCCCCCGCTCCTTGCGTCCACGAAGGAAAACGATCACCCACCTCAGGCTAACCAAGCCAAACTCTGATCAACCTTGATAATTGCTAAGAACACTGCCATCGCACAGCGCTAAGAACGCTTCATCTTAGGTTTATTGCAGTAATAATTATTATTTTCCTAGGTATAGCATTGACCATAGCGGTTGACATCCTTGATTACCCTGGTCTAGATGTGGACTTGAGGCCCTTACCCCCAGAACTGGATTTTATAGCACTAAACAAGACTGCCGAAGAGCGGAGATTGGAAGAATGTATGAATGATTACGGATCCTGCATTGCTGCACACAAGTAATGACAATATTAACAAGCTTCTATTTAACTTTACAAGTTTTTTTTTCTTTTGTGGCAAATCTTGTATCTTATCTTACGGAGCTGAACCATCCATCGGAACTCAACCAAAATATCGAATTTTAATTCGATATTTTGATATTTCGATATTATCCGATGAAAATGAAGTTTCATGGTAAGTGTAACCTGCTTTTATAACCTGGACTGGCTCCAGTTGAAGGAACTCCATATCTGTCAGCAGAATAGACTCGAAAATTTTTATACAGTGCGACAAGGATATTTTGGCCCGTGGATGATATTGACAGGGGGCATTGGTGTGAAGTAAGGGTTATCATTTAGTAAAATTTTCCAACTTCCAGGAAAATAATAATAACGACTCGCAAAAAGCTGTGTGTCAGGAGAGAATGCCTTTTCATTAGTTGCTTAATAGAATTGTATTGAGCAACTAATGGAAAGTCATAATTATGTAATATATAAAAATCGAAATTAAAACAAAGAGAAAAAAAAAGAAAACACCGTCACGCCTATATTCCCCAGAGGGGGTGGCAGAGGTGTACTGAGTACACCTACGTTTCGCCGACGATGTTAGGTCCCATGTAATAGGGGGCGAGCCTATTACCATATATCGGGCACAATTCCAGACTCCGGACTCATACTGGTAATTTTTCGTTCGAGAAACTACATTTGTTCGACCTAGGATTTGAACCCAGGACCTCGTGATCACAAAGCGATGCGCTTTGCCACCAGACCAACGAGGCAGTTAAGAAAATTTAGCGATTAAGAAAAAACATAATAACAAAACGCTTTCTGGTGCGTGTGTGTGTCTGTGTGTTTGTTTATGTGTGTAGGCGCGAGAGCGCTTGCGCGCGTGTGCATGTGTGTGTGTGTGTGTGTGTGTGTGCGTGTGTGTGTGTGTGTGTGTGAATGTGTATGTTTGTGAGTTCGTGTGTATGATGTAAGTGCGTACTAATTTTATATACTTTAAATTAATTCATAAATATTTAAACACGTGGGTTCGTACTGTTACTAATTAGATAAAGAACTTGGGTGAATTTCATAGCAAACGGTAACCCTGCGACTGCCATGAAGAAACATTTTACTTGATGACAGGGTTAGTTACAATTCTGAAATGTCACTTTATGACATTCGCAGAGTTGGCGATTGCTGTGAAATATATCCAAGTTCTTTTTTGATTAATAACCGTGTGGACCCAGCTTTTGAAATATATTCCTTTAAGTAGGAAAATTTTACTGAATTATAACCCTAATATCACACCAACGCCCTCCTGTTAATGTCATCCACAGGCCGAAGATCCTGATTTTTCAGGTCGCATTTGGACTATCACTTTTAATCAGGTATAAGTAATGATATCGATGCTCATACGGGACAAATCTATGCGACCAACCAATATTTGTTTTAGTCTGGGCCGTTATTGCTACGACTAATTAAACACGTAACGCAGCGCGTTAAAATAACTTCTTGAAATAAATGCTTAAAGGTACTCCAGTGGCATTATACAACGATCAGTGACTCAAACAGGTCATAACAAAAATGCCTTGGCTTAGAATAAATATAATCAAGAAGCCGCGTCCAGTCACAATTACACGCCACGCGGTGAAGCCAAAAAATCAACAAACGCCCGGCACTCGCCGCACTTCCCATCCGCGAAATGTTGGCCACCCGGAAGGATGATAATCTTTCCAGGTGGCTAACATTACGCATCAACATTTATCCCATAAAGTTATTACTTTATGGGATAAATGTTGATGACATTAGAGTAGATGATAGTAAAATCATTATTGCGGTAACGTGTATTTTAATGCACTCGAGAAATAAATATGTGTGAACTCTTAAGTCTTCATTTAAATAGGGAAAAATATATTTTCAACATCGTAACTACATGTTAAAATCATGATGTAGTAGCTAACTAAATTAATACTATTTAATTCTATGACCAATAAAGTCCTCAGCAAATAAAAGAAGGGAAAATAAAATTGTTATATTAGCAACACTAATAAATGGACGCGTAATTTACTACAACAATTACAGTTGGAAGAATTAATTCAATATTTAAATAATACGGCACCTTAATGCGCTAGTTAGGTACGAATTGCGATCCCATTATGTTTTTCTTTCAGCTCAACAGCATTTTTACAGGCATGACCAACATAAGACGGCATAATTCAATTTAATCCGACACGTGAGCAGCACGTTATCTCGCACGACCGTCACAGAGCGACTACTCGCGTAAACATGAAAGCCATCCCATTGGAAGTAGTAATTGTTGCTTCAACTTGATACGCACCCGTGTTTTCTGGATTATATTTATTCTAAGGGCCTTGGGTGTCGCTGTGTGAATTTTCTATTATTGAAAATTCTAAATTGTGTTAGCGTTGAACAAAGTTTCCTATGGATGAACCTACCTAGAAAAGGCCGTGGGTAAAATTAGTATGTCTATGAATAAAGCAAGTCAAATAAATGTTTGTAAAAAATAACAAAGTGACCCAAAGTAACGAACAAGAAGTAAGGATTATTTGGTAAAATAAAAGTTTTTTTTCCATTTTCAGACAGCAATTACTATGTGGTGTAAACGATAAGAATATTAAGCGTACATTCTACACCCTCTGCGAGTTGTCATATGAGAACTGCAAAATAGGAAACCGTAAGTTTTAGTAGAATATCTTTAAGTGGAGTTGGAGCGCCTTACATACCTGACAAAATTGGATTATTTCAGAAATCCCCGTTGACTTGCCCCCATTAATGGGGCTTTTTTGTCGAGAAATATAGCCCTCAAAATCAAGCCGCTTAATAAATTGCTTTGGCTTCATAAGTTCCAACAGTAGGTGGCCACAAACCTGACCTGAGCTGAGTCAATTATAATACGTTTTAAAACGTGGTGAGTGTATTGAAGTGCATGTAGCGCTGTAAGGCCACGGTGTTGTTCGCGGACAGCGTTCGGATCGGTCGCTTTGAGATGGGTGTCCGCTCGTAGCATTTACTTATTCGAGCGTCTTCGTACTTCGGAAGGCACACTAAGCCGTTGGTCAGGGTTACCACGTCATGCTAATTGTTAGGCTAAGTTGGAAGCCTTAGGCCGAGCGGGATCGGGAGAGGGCTGATTCTGAACGAAGGCGACGGCGCCGGGACGGAGGCACAGCCCGTACGTAATATCTGGCGGGTGACCCCCCCACCCTGCAACAACATTAGCAGGGGGCCTTGGGGGTCGCGGACGTTAGGGGACGGGGGCCCTGAGCGTCCTTCACGAGCGATCCCGAGGAGGACGGCGGTGTGCTGTGGCCCACGTCACCGTGAGCACCGCGTTGGTGCAGGGGGGAGCGCGTCATCAAATCTCCCCCCGATGGCGGGATCTTCGGAGCGCGACACAAGAGGGTCACCGTTCCATACGATCCCTTAGAAATCGGACAGGCCCCGCGAGCTTGCCCCGAGGGTCACGGAAGTGCTGCAGGATTTACTCAAGGTAAAAAAAAAGTTGGAATCTTTATAGGTGGCTTGATAAGTTTCAACACAGGTAGCCACAAACGGGCCTCCAACAATCCGCACTGAGTCCGAGTGGCAGATTATAACCTAATCTCTATCTCTAGCACGTCGATCTGTAAGGGAAGGACTTCGGTCTAGTTAAATTATAGTCCGTTTTAAACGGTGTTGTACTGTTGCAGGTTCCTGGGAATATATAAGTGATGGGTCATGCGAACAAAATAATGTAACAGCCAATTAATGAATTGAATAAAATATTTTTTCATTATCTGAAAGTTGCTTAATTATAAAGCCAATTCTGCTTTAATGCTTAGAACTGTAGTTACTGAATTCGAATTATACGTCATTCAACCAACTAAAATGTTATATTAATCTTAAGGTACCCTAAAAAAGAACCCCAAAAATAAATATGCTTACACCTATATTCCCCAAACCCACTTTTCGCCGACGATTTTAGGTCCCATGTAATAGGGGGCGAGTCTGTTGCCATTATATCGGGCACAGTGCCAGACTTTGGGCTGATACTGGTTTTTTTTCTGGCGACAAATTAAATTTTGCCCGGCCTAGGATTTAAACCCAGGATCTCGTGGTCGCTACGTGCATTATTTGCCACCGTACCAACGAGACAGTCAGTTATAGGATCACTAATGTAATTTTAAATATTCATAGCCAGGTGTTACCTTAAAGGACATTGTTCTGCGTCCATACATGATTTGCCCCAGAACCAACAGCAATGAAAAAGTCGTGTTTAATTTCAAGTTACCTGCAAATTATGTTCATGCATTTATTATTAAACGGACAAGCGGGGGAATTGCATTATTGCATAAGAAAAGTATTCGATTTTAAGATTATAATTTAGTAGCCAACAATACATTTGTCAAATCGTTATGTAAAAATACACTAGCAATAATCAAATCGATCATTATTAAATGTAATCGATTGAATATAAGCGATTGATAGGATTAACATCTCCAACCGTATATTCGATAACAACGTTGACATTCGGAAAAGACGTGGGCGACTTTGATTGAAGTACTTACAGTACTTTGAAATATTCGTTTTGGATTGCAAATTGTTCGTTAGATATGGATGTTTGTAACTACAATAATAAAACTGATAAATAATTATGGTATATGCCTCATATTTGTTGGTTCTGGGGCCATTTTTGACGAAGTCCTTTGTAAATTCTTCCGGTAGAAGATCATTTCAAAGCCGACAAGTATGTAAATACGTCGGTATATAATAAATAAATCGGGTCCACGACAGGTTTCCAACGATGTGAACAGACATAAGGAGAAATTCGTCGCTTCAGCTATGTACCTGCTTCAGTAGCTCAGTAGTTTCAGCGGTCGTTTCGGCATCGTAGAATATGTGACTCCGAGTCCCACCCGAAACTTTGCTTTTTTATTAGTGGTATCACAAGCTTTTATTTAACAGTGTTCGTATCGTCGTGAGGCCCTCGTAGCGTTATACGACCGCGGTGTTCTTACCGATCACTAAGGTTAAGCAGCGTTCGACTTGGTCTGCCTGAGATGGGTGACTGTTGTGGCATTTTCATATCCGAGCGTCTCCGTGCTTCCCGTTGGTCCCGGCTACCGCTTAATGTGGTAGTCGTTAAGCCAACTTGGAAACCTTATAGGCGGCTTGATAAGTTCTAACAGCAGGTGACCACACACCTGCCTCCACCAATCCGCACTGGGTCAGCGTGGTGGAGTATTACCTGAACTCTCTCACCTCGATTTGTGAGAGAAGGCCTTTGCCCAGCAGTGGGCAGTATAGGCTGATAGTGTAGTGTGTTCGTATCGTCCGTCTGACTGTCTTTACCGTTCAAATCTCGTGATCAATTTTTCAACCACTTGCGGTAATCCGATTAAGTGGAAATTTGGCATACTTGGTGACAAATTTGGTGACAATGCAATAATATGATACCATGGAGCTGGTTTGATGATAGAGTCCGAAGGTGGCCATAGGAACATGTATTTTTTTTTGTTTAAAAAAGAAGCCCCACACTAGGATTTATTCCTGTGTCGTGGGTGCGTTTACAAACATGATAATTCACAAACACAAATACCCAGACCGAAACAAATAATTGTGGATCACACAAAGATTTGTCCCGTGCGGGAATCGAACCCGCGACTATTAGACACAGTGGGCGGAGCAGCTCAAGCTCTTAACCACTGCGCTAAATCGTCCGATGTTAACTATCCAACGTAACTACCTCGTGATTGGGCTTGTTAGATTTGTATTGACAAGTAATATAAAACTAGATAGTATTCAGGATCTGATAATGAAGCCGAAAGGTGGCCACTGGAACCACCCAACTACTAAATATAGCCCCGCCGTGTTTGGACTCGTTGGATTTATCTTGACGAGTACTTTATACCCAGATGGTGCCCAGGGTTTGATGATGAAGCCGGAAAAAAGCCATAGGAACTTCTCAACTACGAAAGTCTGTGTGAATTTTCATGTTTGTAAACGCACCCACGACACGAATAAATCCTAGTGTGGGGCTACGTTTTTTATTTTATTTTTTGACAGAAAGAAGAAAGATATCTTTGTTGTGTTTTTGCTATAAAAGCTTGTTTTTAAAAAGGTATCTTTAAATATTTTTTATGTCACTATTCTATACAAGAAAAATAATCAATCACAGCTTTCATAAGGAAAGTCTCAAAATGACTGAAATACTATTGAAACAAACTGCCCCATTATCGTAATACCGCTTCGTAAATAGCAGTCTGCATAACAATGGAAGCCAGTATTCTCATTAATTTTCATTTCTTAGCCGTAATGTCACAGCTTAGAAACAGCTCACTCACTTCGGATAGAAACACACTCAACAGCATCGGATATTTTGTTCGGATACTACATCTGATAATCCTTGGAGCAGAAAGGTTCTAGAGTGGAGACCTCGTACCGGAAGACGTGCAGTAGGCTGGCCCCTAAGAAGGTAGGCCGACTTCCTAGTGAAGGTTGCAGATAAAAGCTGAATGCGTATTGCACTAAGCCAGACATCGCGGCGTTTTTGGGAGGACTTTGCGTAAGGCAAAGTCCTCCCAAAAACGCCGTGGAAAAAGTGGATGTCTTTTGGCTGATGATCATAATAGTACCAAAATATGTTTAAAAATAAAAACAGATACATAAATGTCTTTTCGTCCTAGTTGCTTTATCAAATAAATCACTCAATTTTAGATTATAACCGCAATATACAGTATTTCTGGTATTCAGATATAATAAAAAAAAATAAGACAAAAAAAATAACAATAATAATAGCTTCAGATAAGACCCGGTCCATTTAGTCATGGTAAGATAGTCTAGGTCTTCCCTGGTACCTACATCCTTCCACTTTCGCATTGTATATCAGTTTTGTCATTCTTTCTTCGGATATTCTTTCTATATGCCCGAACCAACGGAGCATACCCTTTCTCATCTTTACACCGATACTATCTTTCATACCTATTCGCTTTCTTACTACGCTGTTGCGAATACGGTTGGTCAGCTTCACTCCGCACATCTTCCGCAGAGTTCGCATTTCCACCGCATTTATTCTACCTTCATTCTCCTTCTTACATACCTATCTCTCGCTGCCATATAACATCGTTGGGACAAGCACTCCATTATGGCCAGCAGCTCCTTTTGTCTTAAGTGCCGGCTCCCAAGTAGCTTTCCCATCGCGCCATTCACTCTGTTCCTATGTCAGCGGTGTATTTCCCATCCTTACTGAATGCGCATCCAAGATATACAAATTCATTCACTTGCTCCAGCACATCGTTACCAACCACAATCCTTGCATTCATTCTGGTTTCTTCCCGTTCAAAAACCATAATATTGGTTTTCTTCACATTCAAATGTAAGCCATTTTTCATGCAGTCGTCTTTCGTAACTGTGACAAGTGATTGCAGGTCAGTGGCTGTTGGCGCTATCAAAACCGCGTCATCTGCATATATTAGATGATTTACCACTAGATCACCCATTTTTACTTTTTTTACCACACCATTCATCGCATTCAGTCTTTGAAGACTTTTATCCAAATATATTATAAACAGTCTAGTGGACAACACGCAACCCTGCTTGACGCCGATTTCAACGTCAAACCAGGGTGACAAGTTACCACCCACCCATACGCATGCCTTGCAGTCCACATAGGTGGACTGGACCCTAAAATGTCCCAAAGTCTCTTTCGCACAACTCTATCAAACGCCTTCTCCAGATCTATAAAACCGCAGAAAACCTTCAGGCCCACTGCCAGATGCTTCTCTACGATGTTGCGGAGGGAGAAAACTTGATCCGAAGATCCTCTTCCGGACCTGAAAACCCCTTGTGCCTCGCACAACATTCCATCGGACTTCTCGCGCATTCTCCTTTCAATAATTTTACCTTGCACCTTGGCTGCCAAGCTGATCAAAGTAATGGCTCTGTAATTGGCGCAGTCATATTGTAAGTTCTTGCCTTTGTACAAGGGTACAATGACTGCGCGGCGCCAATCTGTAGGGACCCGACCGGTCCTCCAACAAAAGGTTGCAAGGACCCGAAAGGCGTCACGGACGCAAGTTCCACCATATTTGATCTTCTCGGCATCAAGTCTATTCCCGCAGCTTTACCATTTTTCATACTTTCTATCGCCATTCAACTTCTTCCATAGTGATGCCTTCTGTTGATTCCGGTACCTCAAACTCGCCTCTGGACTCGTCTGTAGTACCAGTATCCGGGGCATGTCCATATATTTCTACAAAATATCAACTCCACCGGTTTAATACAGCTTGTGTATCTACAAGAATGTCACCATCCTTAGATTTTATCATTTCCATTCCGGCACCTGACGAATCACCTCGAGACTTTCTCACTTTACTCCAAAAGAGTTTAGTGTTGTTCTCGAAGTTCTTCGCCAGCATCTCCTTCTCAATCGCTCTGGCTCTTTCACGCTTTTCTTTCACTAAAGTTTTGTTGGCATTCTTACATTGCCGGTATATTTCTTTCTTCATCTCTGTCATACTGGCATTCAGGTTCATATAAGAAACATAGTCCTGCCACGCTTTCTTCTTACTTTCTACGGAGCTTTGTAACTCCGCATCCCACCATGCATCACCTTTTGCTGTACTATGCTTCTTTGAGCAACCACATACTTCTTTCGCGGATTCTACCAAACTCTCTTTCAGGCTATTCCAGCTATTCCAGTCATCTATATTTGAGTCCGAAGGACCTGCTGTCAAAAGCTTGTCCCGGACTCTGTCTTCATATATTCTTCTCACGCTCTCATCTTGCAACTTTTCAACCTTTATTCTTTCAAGGTCTCCGAATAGGACACGCTCTTGCCAGTGCCTCCACTTTCTGAACAGACCACTAAACCGCGCAATTACGAGATAGTGGTCTGGTTTAAGAGTGGGGCCTCTATACGCACGTGTATCTTGGAGTTTGCTTCGGAGACGGTTACCTACCAGGATCAAATCTATCATGCTTTTTTGTTTATTCCTTCTTCACGTGTACATATGTATATCCTTATGTTGGAATATCGTATTAGACACAAGGAGGCCCCTTTCCAAACATACATCCACAATGAGCTTACCTGCATCGTTCACTCTTTTATCACCATAAGGACCCAGAGTAGCGTCGCAAGTTTGCCACCTGGTTCCAACCCATCCGTTCAGATCACCACACAAAATCACCTTTTCATTAGCCTCAGCCAGATCCAGAACGTCACTGACATTATTCCAAAATTTCTCAAGGTCCTGGGGTGTCGACAAGCTTACGGGAGCATATGCTGCGACCAAAGATACTTTAGTGACACCCAGTTTTAAACGGACCCAGAGAAGTCTCGCATCGTACAGGCCATAATCTCTCACTCCAAAGGCCAGGCAATGAGTTAGCAAGATACTCATTCCCATGCTGGCATGACTGCTCTGCGGTATCCCAGACCACAGAGCCATCGTGCCATCAGAAAGATCGCAGGTTTCACTGCCCCTTCGCTTAGTCTCTGTTACACACAAAGCATCCAGGCGTCTCACTTTCATCACATCAATCACCTCATGCATCTTATCTTCCATATCACCCCTTACATTCCAAGTGCCTATTCAGCACTCTGCACCCCACGACTCGCCAGTTTGGGCTCGGCGTGATAGGTGGCGGCCCCCATCGCCGCTTTTACCTATATTCGTACCGACGAGGCCGGTACACGTCGACGGAGACAAACTATGAGAGTAGAGGAAGCCAGAGAGGTATGTAAGGAAAGAACCTGTTGGAACTCTGTACTCTCTATGCCTACTCCGTACGGGATCTGGCGTGATGATATAGATAGATAGAAGACTAATGACTTCAAAATCTATTATCCTCCTCCCTTTGCCAACTCTAAAAAAATAAGGCTGTAGCAGTTTAAAAATCAGATATTTATTTACTAAACCAAGTGGTTATCAAATAGTAATTATATGAATAGACCAACTAGACCGTATCTTATTTGACACATCAGACAAGACTCTGTGTCTGATGAGCGTGTATGAGACAAACTGAGACTGGACGAAGCAATAGGGGTCTGTAAGATAACCTATTGGATGTCTGGATGAAATTGCTTTTAGCGATAAGACAGCCAATTGTACCTAGCTGTTTTTAATATGTTATTAATAGTAATATCAATGGTGTACAATAAAAAGTACACTATCTATCTATTGGAACTATACTTCTACTTTCTCTGCAAGTGATATGACATAATAATGCGCTGGGTGACGCAATTGAAAACCGCAAGTCAAATCCAGCTGTTTCATAATGCTATGACACAATGTCATGGCTGGCAGTACCTTGTTAATGGATGATTATGAGAAAAAATAATATAAAACGATAGCAAAATGGCAATATTTGGCAGACAGGAAGTTCATAAAAATGTCGTCTTAAAGAAGTTGGTATAACTCCAAGAAAAATACTGTGTATTTTTATATACACTCGCCTTTTTGTTATATACACTCGACTGCCTCGTTGGTCTAGTTGCAAAGCGCATCACTTTGTGATCACGAGGTCCTGGGCTCAAATCCTAGGTCGGACAAGTGTAGTTTTTGTAACGAAAACTTCCCAGTTCGAGTCCGGAGTCTGGAAACGTGCCCGGTATATGGCAATACGCTCGCCCCCTATTACATGGGATCTAACATCGTCGGCGAAACGTGGGTGTACTCAGTACACCTCTGCCACCGCCGCTTGGGGAATAGAGGCGTGACAGTGTTTAAAACCCACCCGACATGAATAATTTTATAAATAAAAAGTAATACTTTAAACTGAGGAACTATAGATAAAATCGGTGACAATAATATCTAGGAACATTAAGATTTTTCATAATAACCTTTATTTCTATTTCTAATATTAGATTATATAATAAATGCCAGTCAATTAAAACTTATTATTAAAAGATTACCCAGCTCAGTTACTTGCTGGATTTTCTGATCTGGATACCTATTTGGCTCAGCCATGAAACATACTCATGTGTATTTGTATGTTGTGGTCCTGTATACATATGTTATTTTGAGACAATGTTAATCGTTCGAATGTTCTGTATTTGTGTGTTATATCAGCTAAATATTGTGTCTCATGCTGTGATAAATAAAAATTCTTTCCTTCTATTTTGCTTCTTAGAGGTCGCATTCAAATCCGTCAGTAGCTATAAGAAATGAAATCTTGTCATTTGTGCTATTTTTATTAGGTCATGCATAATATTGCAGGTCTTTTTTATTTATTAAAGTAAAGAAACATACAGTTTGAAGAAATACAGAAGTTAATAATAATATAAATAATATTAGCCGTGTTAAGAAAGCATGGGCTCTCAAACTGAGAGGGTTTAGGCCTTAGTCCACCACGCTGACCCAGTGCGGGTTGGCGAACTTCACACACCTTCGAAAAACTCTTAGCTATTCAGGGTTCTGCACGATGTTTTTCCTTTATCGCTAAAGCAAGTTAGTTAATTTTTAATACGCACATGCTTTCGAAAAGAAAGAAGTGCGTACCTGAGCTTGAACTCCAGACCTCTGACTTTGCAGCCCAACGGTTAAACCAATAGGCTATCACTGCTTCACACAGAAGTTAATTATACACTAATTATAACAAATTCACCAGTTAAGCTTTCAATGATAAAAATAAACAATTATGTACGATCATCCTCATCATCAGCCTACAGAAGTCCACCGCTGGACATAGGCCTCTCCAAGTGCACGCCACTGGGTACGATCCTCAACTACTCATCCAGTTTCTGTAAGCTGCTTCATCAAGGTCAACGCTCCACCTAGCCTGAGGGCATCCTGCATTACGTTTGCCAGTCCATGGTCTCCACTCAAGAACTCATTTGCGCCAGTGGTCATCGGTTGTTCGGCTACTGTGACCAGCCCATTGCCACTTCACCTTACTAATCCGGTGGGCTATGTCGATAACTTTGGTTCTCTGTCGAATGACTTCGTTCTGGATTTTATCCTTTAGAGAAATTCGGAGCATAGCCATTTCTATAGCTCGGTGAGTGGCTTTAAATTTACGGACCAGCCCAAATGTTAGTGTCTACGTTTCAGTTCCGTAAGTCATGTAAGGTCGATAGAATTGAAGAAAACTTATAAAAAATGTCATTTAACAAATATGTTGCTTCTATCTATTAGGCCTACTACCTATCCGAAGTGGCGGTAGAGCCCGAAGTGGTGGTAGAGTCCGAAGTGGCGGTAGAGTCTTTGTTACTTTTCTGACGATTCATAAATACTGTAATGGTTTACATGAATAAAAAATATTCTGATTCTGATTCTGATATCTAATAGGTTCTTTCCTTACATATCTCTCTGGCTTCCTCCTCTCTTATAGTTCGTCTCATACACGCTTGCTGGTTACGCAGACTCTTGACTTGTCCTTTAGATAAGACTCGGTCTATTGGGTCGGGGTATGTGTTGCTTAATCTAAGTTATTTCTTAAACCTAGAAAGTGCAGGTAAAATATATAAATATGATTGAATTTGTTGTTGTGGCACTGCGATTGTAAATTTATTCTTTGCATAGACAGTCCTGGCTAATGGAACATACAAAATCTCTTTACAGCGGGAAGTCGGTAGTTAATTAACATCAGAATTAAATTTTCGAAAGCCCCTTCTAAAACTTTAAAGGCAAAATTCTGATCGACATTTAACATCTATCTCGTTTGACCATGCTCCATTCTGAAAAATAAAAGATATATTTTCAAAAAGCCTTATTATACACCGTCACGCCTATATTCCCCAGGCGGGGGTGGTAGAGGTGTACTGAGTACACCCACTTTTTGCCGACAATGTTAAGTCATATACCGTCTATTGCCATATACCGGGCACAATTTCAGACTCCGGACTCATACTGGGAAGTTTTCTTAGAGAGAAACTTCATTGGTCCGACCCAGGACCTAGTCATCACCAAGCGATGCGCTTTACCTTTAGACCAACGAGGCAGGCTTTTATTATAAAATAAATAAATAAACACCGTCACTTCTATACTACCAAAGGGGGTGCGATAGGAGTGTACTGTGTACACCAAAATTTCGTCGCATATTATACCATGCCATTATTATTATTATTTTAAACGTAGCTCCACACTAGGAAGTATTTCTGTTTATTGGGTGCGTTTACAAACATGAAAATTCACATACACAAATATCCAGGCCGGAACAAATAATTGTGGATCACACAAAGATTTGTCCCGCGGCGGAGCGGCTTAAACTCTTAACCACTGCGCTAAATCGTTTGTCAAATAAAAGTATATACTGTAAATTTAAAGTTTTGTGTAAAAGCCATCGTCATTTTTAGTTGTTTCAGTTGTGATTGCAATTTATAACAAGTGCAATTTAAAGGCGAAAGTAATTCACAAGCCATTGAAATGAATATTCTGCTAGCAAGAAATCAACGTTTTTAGATAGAGTGAAAAAAGATTAATTTTGTTTAAGTTTGATCGGAGTATACTTATGTGAGGGTCACACAATTTTTTCCTGTGCGGTATTCGAACCCGCGATTACTCGTTCCAAAAGGCGGCGCTATTGAAGTTTTTGTTTTTTTTTCCCACCCAAGATTTAAATTTAAGAACTCGTATTGCTACCAATTATTTTGGTAGAAATCAGTGGGCTCTTTTGTACGTTACTTAGTGAAAAAGGTCAATGGTCCACCGTGTGGGCCTTTCCACAAGAAAAACCGAAGCCAAGGTTGGTTTATCATATTATACTGAATACTTCATTGAATCAAATAAGCGTATATTCATAAAAACATTAATTATACTTACTTCTCCAACTATTGCAGTTTTCATACTCCATCTCACAGTAATTGGTAAATGTTTTGAATTCTCCATCGTAATGGCGAGCACAAACTGAGAACTGTCTGTTAAAGAAATTAATAAATATATAATTAAAAACAAGCTTTATTATACCCAGATAATGGTGCAAAACGGACCATCAAAATTAAACGTCTATACATTTCGTGTCTATGCTGTTGGTTGTTGAAGAGTTCCTTCATCCGGAGTCAATACTGGGTGTAGAATCAGATGTTTACCTACAAAACAAATGTATTGTCATCAAATTTGAACCAACATGTCAAATTTCAACTCCGTAGAATAAACAAAAGTAGTTCTAATTCTGCTTGCAAAATTGGACCTGAACAAACATTGCGAGCTAACTACGTAAAAGCTTTATTCTTTGGGACTAAGCCCGCCACACATTCCCAACATTGTAACTCCTGTAAGCCAAGATCCACAATCGGCTTCTTAGAAGACGCCAAGGCTTGAATCTTGGTTTGTCCCGGAAAGCGCTTTAATTCTCCTAGACTCCGCAGCAAATTTAATTAAAAAGAAAAATAGGAGGCGTAGGAGAAATAAAAGAGTTCACATATTGAGTTCTTAGATTTACGCGAATATTACACATGACATAATACTATTTTACAGATTTTCATCGTCTTGGGATCCGGTAATTAATATAATCAAATCCAAAACCAAGCTTAACACTGCAAGACCTCAAGACACCGTGAGCTCATTCTGCGTAGATCGGACCAACAACAACAAAAATAATTAAGAAGTTTGAGGGCACCCCGTGAACAACTATGCCTATTGGACGTCTAACACCTCAGTCCCTCCCGTGACCATGGGTGCTGCAAAGCACTCGAAACGTCGGGAACTAAAAATAAAAATAAACCGCGATAAAATCCGTAAAATAGTTTTATTTCATAAAAGAGTTCGTTTGAAATAGCAGATCAGCCATAGAGAAGGAGACTACAACTAGATTAAGCCCAGTTGTAAAGCACCACGGATACGAAAAAATATTAACAGGGCCTATTTGTGAGCTTCATTTTTGATTCCAGTAATAGGTATGGCAAAAACACTTGAACGCACGGAAATTGTACCGAGTTTCTACTCTCTACTCTAGATGTGATTGATTTCTTGCTTATTTATACAGGACTATTCAGCGGTTGCTAGGACTCAGGTCGATAAGGATCCCACCTGACGGAAAGTGTCGAAGATGTAGTTATGTGGCTCACTGACTCAGTAGTAGCCTTTTCAGTCTCAATTTAAAAATACCTAAGTTAAACCTCTCCAGAAACACAGACGGCGGGAGCGAATTCCACTCCTTAGCGGTACGCATTATGAGTTACAAAGCAAATCGTTTTGTGCCAATGGGTGGAATATCGACTACAAAAGTATGAAATGACGTCCGCGCCTAGTTAGTCAATAGTGGTAAGCCAATAGTGGAAAAATAATGGTGGAATTTACGGTCTTGCACGCGTTCGCCTCCTAATAGCGCCTCTTTTTAGTTAAAAGCGATTTTCCCCCCTTTTTATGTCACTCCTTCAAGACGAGCCAAACTTGTTTCTTATATTTATATAAAAGCACGACTACCTCGTTGGTCTAGTGGCGACTAATGTGTTTTGCGATCACGAGGTCCTGGGCTCAAATCCTGGGTCGGATAAATGTAGTTTTTCTTATGAAAAATTCCCAGTATCAGTCCGGAGTCTGGGATTGCGCCCGGTATACGGCAAAAGGCTCGCCCTCTATCACATGGAACCTAACATCGTCTGTGAAAACGGGGTGTACACAGTACTACACCTCTGGCATCCCCGCTTGGGGAATATAGGCGTGACCGTGTATATAAGAGCATTTTTTTCCAAAAACAAATATATATTATAATCTGACTTTAATTTCACTGTAACTATAATTTACAAGTAAGTATTTTGACTTCTTTTACGAGTAGTTTAAAACTTTTTCTAAAAAAGGTATTTTGACATTGACTAAAAGAGGGGCGAACGGGACCATTTTAACTTTCAAGCGGTGAAAGGGTTCCGCACCTATAGCCAAGTTGACAATCTACAGTCGTTAACGCTAATAGAAAAGTCACGTGGTCAAAACAATGCGCTATCGATTGCGATTAAGAGAATAAAAACAAAACGCTTGCCACTTGTTAGGCCCTCAGTTAGGCTATCAGGGGCGAAACATACAGGGCGAACGGGTACAAGACCGAATTTACAGGTAGTTGCATTGAAAATCAGCGCCTAGCACTCGTGTCTGGCATTAAGCTGATCGGAATACCTATTCGGCTCAGCCATGAGACACAAACTCATGTGTATTGTTTGTTGTATATACGTTAATTTATAGATTACTGAGCAATTTTTAATAGAGCATTCTATGGTTGTAGGTGTGCTACGCTACGCTCTAGCCAGAAGTGCAAGGGGGCAACTAGCTCAAGGCCTTCTGAAGCAGGAACGGCCTCGGCTTGGGCAGTCGCTATGGAGTAGGGCGTATACTAGGTGTCTTGCCGTTGTGCTGTGAACCGACATGCTGGCAAGAGATTCTTCGGACTCGCCGGCCATCTTGGTGTCTGATCCTGTCTGCGGTATCTTTATCCGAAGGAAGGGCTATAAGGGCATCGAGAAGGTTGGTAAGAACATGCCGCTGATGGCGGTAGTGGCTGATAGGAGGGGAGGTTCAATCTTTGATCTGTATACTTTTATCTACTAAATATTGTGTCTCTTGTGCTGTGACAAATAAAATTATTTCTTTCTATCTTTCATTGCTCATTATCGCCATTAGCTGTAAGTCCACTACAGGACATAGGCTTCCCACAAAGATCGCCTCGGCAAGCGGCTTTGGTCTTCACGCATTCAGTTTTTACCAGCGACCTTCACCAGATAATCGGTCTATCTCGTAGGTGTCCACCCTCTAAATTACTATTGATCCAGCTATCATATCTCACGCCACATCCCTTAAGGGGTAAGCAGAGAGTAGAGTTCCAATAGGTTCTCACTTGCCGGTTACGGAGACTCTTGATTTGTCCCTTAGATAGGACCAGGTATATTTGGTCATGGTAAGATAGATATTCCCCGGTACCTACATCCTTCCACTTTCGCATCGTATATCTGTTTTGTCATTATTTCTTCTGACATTCTTTCTATATGCCCAAACCAACGGAGCATACCCTTTCTCATGTTTACATCGATACTATCTTTCATACCTACTCGCTTTCTTACTACGCTGTTGCGAATACGGCCGGTCAGCTTCACTCCGCACATCTTCTTCAGAGCTTAAATTTCGACCGCATTTATCTTACTTTCATTCTCCTATTACATACACAAATTCATAATAATTCAAAATGAAAAAGTGGGCCAAAAATCAGGTTCGATACTTCAGAAAGCATGCTAAAGTGATGGTCCTAGCTCTCACTTAATATAGAAGTTTTTAAGATATGGGCTCGATAAGTTTCAACAATAGGTGACCACAAACCTGCCTCCGCGTGGTGAAGACTATAATCTTTCTTACCTCGATTTGTGTGAGAGCTTTGCTCAGCAATAGGACAGTAACACACACCACCGTCACGCCTATATTCCCCATATACCTGATGTCAGAGGTGTACTGTGTACACCCACTATTCGCCAACGATGTTAGGTCCCATGTAATAGGGGGCGAGCCTTTTGCCATATAACGGGTACAATTCCAAACTCCGGACTGATACTAAGAATTCTTCGTCAGAAAAACTTCATTTGTCTGACCTACGATGTGAACCCAGGACCTTGATCGCAAAGCATGTTAATCGATACTATACCAACGAGGCGTGCTAATTTATTATTATAACTAGTCATGTTGCGTGTTGGACTTACTTATACGAGGAGGGGCAGTTGGCTATGAAAATGACACATCCTTTATTTATAAGGTCTTTTTTCTTGAAGACCGTCCTCTTGGGATAGTAACGGACACGCCAGGGTGATGGGTGTTTCGCGTTTGTGTAAATATCAGCCATTAATTGAGAAATTACTGAAAATAATAAAGACCAATAGAATATACACGGTGTAATCTTAGTTGTCAGTAATGAGGTGTCAGTAATGAGGAAACCGACGCAAGGAGGAGGAGGATTACCAGTGAACAGTAGGCATTGGATACATCACCTGGGCTTTCGGTCTAGGACGACTAAAATTACATCGTGTATAATATTTTGCTAGCGACCGCCTGTTGCCAGACAAAGAAATGTATATAGTAAGTTTTCAAAGACTGAAAGCGATGAATGAAGGTGTACAAATGGGTGACTTAGTGGTAAACCATCTACTTTATGCAGATGACGCGGTTTTACTAGCGCCAACAGCCACTGATCTGCAAACACTAGTCACAGTTATGAAAGACGACTGCATGATCAATCGCTTACACTTGAATGTGAAGAAAACCAAGATTATGGTTTTTGAAAGGGAAGAAACCAGAACGAATGTAAGGATTGTGGTTGGTAACGATGTGCTGGAGCAAGTGAATGAGTTTGTATATCTTGGATGCGCCTTCAGTAAGGTTGGGAAATACACCGCTGACATAGAGAGAAGAGTGAGTGCAGGGAACAGAGTGAATGGTGCGATGGGAAAGCTACTCGGGAGCCGGCCCTTAAGCCATAAGGCGCAGCTGGCCATACATAACGGAGTTCTTGTCCCAACGCTGTTATATGGTAGCGAGAGCTGGGTATGTAAGAAGGAGAATGAAAGTAGGATAAATGCGGTAGAAATGCGAGCTCTGCGGAAGATATGCGGAGTGAAGCTGACCGACCGCATTAGCAATAGCATAGTAAGACAGCGAGTAGGTATGAAAGATAGTATCGGTGTAAAGATGAGAAAGGGCATGCTCCGTTGGTTCGGGCATATAGAAAGAATGCCAGAGGAAAGAATGACAAAACAGATATACAATGTGAAAGTGGAAGGATGCAGGTACCGGGGAAGACCTAGACTATCTTACCATGGCCAAATAAACCGAGTCTTATCTTATGGAAAAGTCAAGAGTCTCCGTAACCGGCGAGCGTGTATGAGACGAACTCTGAGAGTCGAGGAAGCCAGAGAGGTATGTAAGGAAAGAACCTGTTGGAACTCTGTACTCTCTGCCTACCCCGCAAGGGATCTAGCGTGAGGTTATAGATAGATAGATAGATAGAAGTTTTCAAAATAAACACTTACAAAGTAACACGAAAAATATAGTATAACTTAACATTATTGCGGTTTAGCACACAAAATATACGTACAGTCATAAAAGCCACAACTAAATATCGATACTCGTAAAATTTGGTTATGTAAAATTTACTGCTGTTTTTATGATTTATTGATAAAAAAGCACCACTATACCTATATTTTTTTAACGTGTCCTCGCATTAGGCATTATTCCTGTACCATGGGTGCGGTTACATTCATGAATTCCACACACCAATTAACACTGGGTCCGCGTGGTAAAGAAAGAACTATTCTTTCTATCTATCTATCTATAACCTCACGCCAGATCCCTTGCGGGGTAGGCAGAGAGTACAGAGTTCCAACAGGTTCTTTCCTTACATACCTCTCTGGCTTCCTCGACTCTCATAGTTTGACTATTCTTTCTCACCTCAATTTATCAAAGAATTGTTAATAAAATAGTTTTGAAACGTATATACATATATTATATTGTTCTGCTTAGTTCTATAGTAAGTTGCCTTTAGTATCTACTATCTATCTGTCTATATCATCATGCCAGGCGTCATCCCTTGCGGGGTAGGCAGAGAGTACAGATTTCCAACAGGTTACCAATAGTATTGAAATATTACTCATAATAACTAAGTCTACACATTCATGCTGTTTGCCGTTAAGGAGTTCTCGTGTACCTTCAAAATCTAAAGTCCAATACCAATTAAATTGAAATGGGACCACTTCGGAGCTGTGTTGAATCCAACACAAAAAGAATCGTCAAAATTGCTTCATAAATACAAAAGAAATACAGATGAATTGTGAACCTCGTCCTTTTTTGAAGTCAGTTAATATTCTGGTTAGTTTTATGGTAGGGTTCCTTCTCCTATTTGAAGTCGGTTAAAAGACAAGCCTGCTGAGATTTTCGCCAAATCTCAGTGGAGACTGCGTTCCGATCTGGTAAACTTGACAAAAATAATTTAAAAAAAACCGTGACGCCCATATTCCCTAAGCAGGAGTGGCAGAGATGTATTGTGCACACCTACTTTTCGCCGGAAATATTAGGGTCCATGTAATAGGGATTTAAAATTATTGGAGTCCAAGTTAGAGTCGGAAGTATAAAATCAATCCGAAGTTCCGAACCTTTCAGAACCGAAGTCGAAGATCCGAATATGTGATAATATTATAATAACAAACACCCTTGTGTAATACCATCATGTTTCAAGCAATAAATAATTTATCTATCTATCCAAAGCAGGGGTACGCTGCTTTGGATAGATAGATTATCTTTACACCGATACTATCTTTACTACAAAATCAATTATACAAACTTTATACAGGGTTTATACAAAATAAATTATTTGAGTTTGAAGTTTGATACGGTATTCAAATGCGTTGCAGGTTAAAAAACGAAAATATATTATTTAAGAATAGTTTATAATAAAATCTTAAAAGTACATAATACGTTAATACAAAGGCAAAATCTTATTTAATCTGTATCTTCGTTGGACCCTGTAGCAAGCTGTTTGGCCCTTGTAAGGACATCTATAGCTGGTCCAGCACTGATGATGGAGTCACGAACTCTCTGGCCCATTTCTTCCTGTAAGTAATATATTACACTTAATTATAGAAGAAATTTTATTTTTGGTTTTCAAGTTCTCCACGTTTCGAGTACTTTGCAGTACCTATGATCCTCAAGACACCGTGAGCTCATTCTGCGTAGATCGGATTAACAAGAATAATTAGGAAGTTTGAGTATATCTAAATAACTTCGCCTTTTTGACGACTAGCAGTGTGACCATGGGTGCTGCACAGTACTCGAAACGTCGAGAACTTAAAAATCATAAATATGGTAGTACTAGTGTCTACATGAGAAAGGGCATGCCCCGGTGGTTTGGGCATATACAAGGCGTAATATAATAAACGCAAGACACCCCAATTAGAGAATTGCTTCATAAATTCATAACGAAAACCAAATTTCCAAATTTAAAGATTTCTACCCTTTTATGAGCACTTTTAATGATGCACTTAACAATAAACCTTATACGTGTATGAGTGCGTTTTGAGAAATACGTTTTAGGAATGCATTTGAAATCTCCTTATTGCTATGAATCAAGAATAAATTTAGTTTTTTATAGCGCACTGAAGGAGTAAAAGCTTTTTTTGCAAAATAAAAAAAAATGTAACATTCTTTAAAAATTGTTGGTATCAATTCAGTTACCGATTTAGAACAAACTACTTTCAGGTCTTGCGTTTATTCTGTTACACCTTATATAAAGAATGTCAGACGAAATGAAAAAAAAAAAATACTTGTGTGGTTTTATGAAACCACGGTAAAAGTGAAACATATTGGCCTTGGCTGCTCTGGCGAGCGCCTTTCACTTTATCCCTACTCCGCGGCCGACCGTCACGCGACATGCAACACACAGACCAAAAAGTTTCAGACGATCTAATAAAAGTTTCACTTTAAAAAAGTTTCACTTTAACAAGATATACAATACAACAGCGATTCGTGACTTATCTGAAGGGCAAGTCAAGAGTCTTTGTAACTGACAAGCGTATATGAGATAAACTATGAAAGTGTAGGAAGCCAGAGATCTCGATAAGAAACCGGTGACCAGGATGGCATATCAACTCGCTGGCGTCACGTTAACGTCAATCTCTCCAAGAGACAGTCTATTTATATACACGATGTTGGATCTCTGTACTCTCTGCCTACCCTGCAAGGGATCTAGCGTGATGATATAGACAGATGTAATTTTTAGTCGTCCTGGAGACAAAAGACCAACTAACGTGTCCAATGCCTATTCTTCATTGGTAATAAAAAATAAAAATAAAGAACACTACAATAAAAAAATATGAGCTACATAGTATTAATTCAGTGTATTGAATAAAAAACTATACTGATCTATACCGAGCACAAAATGACATCGAGGAAAGATGTTACTTATTGAAATCTATACTCATTTTATGAAGAGAGAATATTTGTCTATTTGTTGAAACTACTGAACCGATTTTAATCATACTTTCGGGTATGTGAGATAGATAAGGGCGTAGTTACTGCCGTATCAGCTATATCTAAGATACGGGCTCCCCTAGCTTCAGGGGCCCCGAACCCGTATATTCAAAAATTCGTAAAACACAATTTCACTCAAACGTACTGAGTTCTTAGATTTACGCGAATATTACACATGAAATAAAACTATTTTTCACTCACCCTAACACTTTGGCCGTACGTAAAATTTTTACCCTCCATTTGGGTTTCGCCGCAGTTATGTAGCTGGGCCCCCAATAAATTTTGATACGGGGCCCGTATAAGGCTAGCTACCCCACTAAACATAGACCCGGTAGGTGACGCTGTTGTCGAACGGGTACACAGCCGCAGAAAGCTGCTGTGTATTTAATATTTTTTTTATTACCAATAAATAGAAAAATTGGACACAATAGCAAAGCTCTAGGACAATAAAAATTACACTGTGTATACTAAAATTAAAAAATAAAATTGAAACTACTTACAAGGTCTTTAAAGAAATTTCCAGCGTGCACTATAGATACGATCAATGCGCAAACGCACAGGAAGAATAAAAAATTCCTTGAGTTCATTTTTTTTGAAGACGTGTGTTTTCTTGTAAATTTCAACTTTGCTTGAATGAATTATCTTTGCATATTCTCTACTTATATACTAAAAAGCCATGCCATACCTCCATCCATGAGCAACCTGACTAATTAAAAAACAACATTTTCCTGGTCAGAAATGTATTGCCAGACGAAATGAAACCTTATTAATAAACTATTACGACTGATTGTTATTGTAGTTATAATTGTAAATGTAACATTCAATTTTGTATGTATATTTTCTTTATCAAAAGGGGAGTCCCTGGTTTCTTTGGCTATTATTGAGATGATTACTATGTTTATAAACAAAGAAAAAATACCCTTTTCTAAATCTGATGTGTTGTTGGTGGTGGGATCAGGAGTTTCTGGATTCGTTTCTTTGTCGGGAAAACTGTCATTAAAAGTTTAAGTATACACAGCAATAGTTATGCCTTTTGAATACCTAACACCTCAGTTCCTTCCGTGACTATGGGTGTGGCAAAGCACACGAAAGGTCGTGAACTTAAAAATTAAAACAAACAGAGATAAAACCGAAAAATAGTTTTATTTCAATTGATTTTCTATTCAATAATTCTAGTTACGACATGGGCACTGGAGGAGTCGGAAGGTGGCTACGTCTGAACAACGTAACGCCCTCGTATTGTTGACAAGTTCTGTAGACCTGGATTATGTTCAGGTTCTGATGATGGAGCCGGAAGGTAGCCAATTAAACTACTTAACATGACGTCAACCCCGACCTGTTAAGGCTACATTCGACTTGACAAGTACCATATTACTTGTAGATACTTGTAGAAAAAATATTAAAAAAAAAATTCTTAATAACTTCGTAACCGGCGAGCGTGTATTAGACGAACTATGGGAGTGGAGGAAGCCAGAGAGGTATGTAAGGAAATAACCTGTCGGAACTCCGTACTCTCTGCCTACCCCACAAGGGATGATGATGATATTAGAGGCTTCGGGTACAAACCCAGGCACGCACCTCTGTCTTTTCGAAAGCAAGTGCGTATTAAAAATACGAGTAACTATCACTTGATTTAACTGTGAAGGAAAACATCGCGATGAAACCTGCATGCCTAAGAATTTCTCAAAGGTGTGTGAAGTTCGCCAACTCGCACTGGGCCAGCGTGGTGGACTATGGCCTAAACCCGCTCAGTTTGAGAGGAGGCCCGTGCCAAACAGTGAGACAGTTTCTTAACAGGGCTAATATTATTTTATTTCTTCATCGTTCTGCCCCGTTGGTCTAGTAGCGAATAATATCAGAGCGGAGTATGGCATTCTGTCCGGTATATTGTATAAGTTCCAACAGCGGGTGGCCACAAACCTGCCTCCGTCAATCCGCACTGGGTCCGCGTGGTGGAGTATGACCTAATCTCTCTCACTTTGATTTGTGAGAGAAGGCCTTTGCCCAGCAGTGGGCAGTATAGTCTGATATTATTATATTATAAACGAAAAATAGACAAACAGACAGAAGCTGCTTCCAGATATGTCAAAGATCGAACTGAGAACTACTCGATGTATTGTACAGAGCGGCTTAAATTTTTAACACTGGACCAAAGCATCGTCAGTATGACAGATAACCTGTATATTTAAGAGTCACTCGTTTATTATGTATAATTAGCATCGCACTGGTGTCAGATCAAAAGGTTGTAAGTTCAACATGCATTGATAAGGGGCTTTACCTTAAACAGACTTTGATATCGGTAATGTTTCTTAGTTCAACTGATTTTTAACACGCTTTTAGTAGCTTGACCTGTATGTGTCTATGTAACGGAATCTTTCAATAAATGAGAATGCCACGGGACAGTACTATTTGCGCCATTTCGATCTCGGTCCGAACCTAACCGCGCCTTTATTAAAAATGCTACAACCTGATATTTCGCGAACGCGTCCAATCATAAGAATCCGCTAATCGGAGCCGCCACCGACTACCTCTTAATCCCTCCTATCGGCCGCTACCGCCGTCCGCGGCATGTTCTCACCTACCCTTCCAATGCCCTTACACGCCTTTTTTCGGATACAGGAACAGCTCATGGGATCAGACAACGACCTCGCCGGCGAGGTCAAAGAATCCCTTGCCCGCCAGCTGGTGCAGAGCACCGCATCTAGTATATACCCTCCCCATAGCGACTGCCCAAACCGAGCCCGTTCCTCCTTGAGGCGCCCTTGAGCTGGTTTCCCCCTTGCCCTTCTGACTCAAGCGTAGTGGTTGCACGCTCGCCCTCTTGTCCTGTAAAGCTGTAAAGACCCCATAGCCTTTAATGCGAAAGTGGAAGGATGTAGGTACCGGGAAGACCTAGACTCTTACTATTGAGAGATCTTATTAACACCAAATAGATCGTGTCTTATTTTAGGGGCAAGTCAAGAGTCTCCATAACCGGCGAGCGTGTATGAGACGAACTATGAGAGTGAAGGATGCCAGAGAGGTACGTAAGGAAAGAACCTGTTGTAACTCTGTACTTTCTGCGTGCCCCGCAAAGGATCTGGCGGGATGATATTGATAGATAGATAGAACTCTATTATGGACCAATAAACTATTTTTAACGATTGATATCAAGCACCTTATGCATTTTCTCCTTTTTAGTTTGGCTAGCTATTCAAATGTATATTTTTTTAGTTTTTTACAAGCTTCTATATAACTTGCAATGCTCGTATGTCTGTCTGTCTTTCCGGTTCAAATTTTAAAATCCATTTTCAAGTACTTGCGGGTATCCAGTTCAGCTAAAATTTGGCATACATATGTAAAGTCGATTACATTACAATAATATGGAGCTGGTCTGATAGTAACATGTGAACAATGCAACGTGGCCCCTCGTGTGTAGGCTTGTTCGATTGGTATTCGACAAGTACTATAGAACCATATAGTGTTCAAAGTCTCATAATTAACCCAAAAGAGGGCCAATGGGCTACCCACCTACTTAATATAACCCCGGCGTGTTTGGGCTCGTTCGATTTATCTTGATGAGTATTTCAAATTCGGATAGTGTCCAAGGTCTGATGATGGAGCCGGAAGGAAGCCATAGGAACTCCTCAACTCAGAATGATATCTTTGTTGTGTTTTGCTATAAGTGCTTGTTTTTAAAAAGGTATTTTAAGATGAAGACACCGTCACGCCTATATTCCTCAAGCGAGGGTGGCAGAAGTATACTGAGTACACCCACGTTTCGCCGACAATGTTAGGTCCCATGTAATAGGGGGCGAGCCTTTTGCCATATACCGGGCACAATTCAAGACTCCGGACTCGTACTGGGTAGTTTTCGTTAAAAAACTACACTTGTCCTAGGATTTGAACCCAGGTCCTCGTAATCACAAAGTCATGGGCTTTGCCACTAGACCAACAAGGCAGTCATTAAGATGAAAATAATTTTTAACAATAATTTAGACTAAATCGAAATTCTAGTGGCGCTTCCGACCACGTCGGCAACAGTGCTGGGCATAATAAATTGATTTTATTTTATTGTAGAATTAATCAATTGACAGGCGCAGCGAGGGACGTCCACCTACCAGATGGACCGACGATCTTGTGAATATCACAGGAAGTCGTTGGATACAGGTGGCATCGGACCGGCTGCGCTGGAGAGTGATTGGGGAGGCCTATGTTCAGCAGTGTACAAATATAGGCTGATATATTGATGATGATGAATCAATTGAAATTTCAATTACAATTATATTAATCCTCCTTATTACACTGGTACTCCGGAATTACAATGACTTTTGGACGTCAAACTCCTTAGTATCTCTCGTGACAATAGGTGCTGCAAAGCACTCGAAACGTGTGGAGCTTAAAAATCAAAAATAAACCACGATAATATCATAAGTAGTGATAGCATAGTGGTTAGACCGTTGGACTGCAAAGTCAGAGGTCTCAGGTTCTAACCCAGGTACGCGTGGTACCTCTGTCTTTTCGAAAGCATGTGCGTCTTAAAATTAATTATCACATGCTTCAACGGAGAAGGAAAACATCGTGAGGAAACCTGCATGTCTAAGAGCTTCTCGAAGGTGTGTAAAGTTCACCGACCCGCACTGGGCCAGCGTGGTTGACTATGGCCTGAACCCGCTCAGTTTGAGAGGAGGCCCGAGGCCAATGGTGGGACAGTTTCTTAAAAGGGCTATTATTATTATTTATATTAAACCGCGATAAAATCCGAAAAAAGTTTGATTCAAATCAAATCAGTTTATTTGCGAAAATGGGTTACAGCTATGTTAAAATTACATTGGCGGTTACTATATTACCTTAAAGTACCTAACAATTAAGAAACATAATAATTTATTTCATCAGCAGTTTTATCATGTTTAAAATTGTTATTTTTCCTTTTAGGGTTCCGTACTTCAATCGGTAAAACGGACTTAAAGGATCACTTTTTTTCCGTCTGTCTGTCTGACAAGTTTAAATTTATGTCAAATACTAAGGTCTACGAACCTCTTGTCGTGTAAAAAATTTAAGCTTCTGAATAATGCTAACAATGGATATGAACTTTTAAGGTCACAAATCAAAACTTTTATAGTACCTTCTGTTGACGGAATATAATTATGAAATTAGGCAAGAAACACGCTTTCATAGTACGAGAAACGGAAAAAAATCTATAAATTGTGATATTGTTATATCATTAAATAAAAATATTTTCCTCAAAATTGATAAAATTGCAATTACATGACAGAAAAAAAAATCCTCGAAATCTATCAAGAATTAAAATACCAGTGTCTACTGGCCTTTATACGCCTCCAAATTGGCTTAACAACTACCACATACATACAAAAAGACATACAAAAAATAAACACAGAGATAAGTTAATGCATTTATTAACATAAAGATCAAAATAAATTATGAAGCTTATTCCATTACGCCGTAAGGTTTACTTTCCGCTGGTAATCGTGGCTACTTGTCCAACCACTGCAACTGCTGGGCCCGCTTTGGTGATGCCGTCGCGAATGTGCTGTCCTATCTTTTCCTGGAAATCATTTAATTTTTGGGATTATTTTCGCAGGTCAGTAAGGAAAGAACCTGGTGGAACTCTGCACTCTATACCTACGCCGCATGGCATCGGACATGATGATATAGATAGGGTTTAATACATTTGCTTATACAAGGTGTAAGATAAATGATACAAGACATCAAGATTATTAGTTTACAAATTCAATACGAACATCAAACTTTTTTTAACCATTTTTTCAAGCGATATTTAAATCAACTACAAACTTGGCCTATAGAGGAATGGTGTTAGGAAGTGGCATTGTAAGCACTGTTTTACTTTTAATCATGGTTAAATGGATTTTACTACTACTGCTTTAGCGGACTAAAAAAGAACTGGAATGTACTAGATAAATAGTTAATTTAAAAATATAAAATGCATTAATAATAGTCGGAATCGATTCAGTTTCCGATTTTAACAACCTACTTTCAGACCTTGCGTTAATTATGTCACACGTTGTATTATATAGTGATTCTAAATAAAAAGATATATTATAATTAGCTGTTTCCGCGACTTTCTTCGCGTTACTTTCAGACTTAAATTTCACACCCTTAAGTATTAAGGTCACCGACATAGCCCATAGGATTGACAAGCTGAAGTGGCAATGGGCGGGCCACATAGAGCGAAGATCAGATGGGCGTTGGGGCAGAAAGATTCTAGAGTGGAAACCACGTATTGGCAAGCGTAGCGTGGGACGGCCACCTACCAGATGGACCGACGATCTTGTGAGATTTTTTCTTTTTGTATGTTCATTGTTCACATCGTTAGAGGTCCTAAGTAGTGCCATCTACCGACTGTATATCCATACTTGTCCGGTCTGCTTTACCATCATCCTAAATATTCGAACTAATATACTGTGTCTGTCTGTTTGTCTGTTACCTTTTCACGCCCACCGCTAAACAGATTTTAGTCAAATTCATGAAGGAATTAGATGTTATTCAGGGGAAGAACATAGATTACCTTTTGTCTTAAAAAAACTTCATCATAATCGTCAACTCAGCTTATACTTGTCCACTGCTAAACATAGGCCTCCCCAATCGCTCTCTAGCGTAACCAGGCCATTGCAACCTGCAACGTCTTCCTGCGATCCTCAGCAACTATTAACTATCTAGTTTATAGTTGCTTCGGTAGCTCAGTGGTTAAGATGGTCGCGGCGTTGCAGCTTACGAAGGATCCCACCTAAAGCGATGAATTTTTCTTTCTAATCAGAATCATTTTAATTCCTGGATTTGAATTCTAATTACGATAACTCAGTAAATTTTGTATAAAGTATGTATCTATACAGAAAATGATGAAAAAGAATGAATAGAGAATTAGAGAAAAAAAAAACAAACCCGCCGTGTTTCTCGCCGGCTCGTCTCAGTGGGGGTCGCGTTTCGATCCGGTGGTAGATTAGTAATTATGACTATTGGTTAGTATCCCAGCAGGGTTTATACAAAATTCATGATTTGAGTTTGATAGCCCTCACTATCTATTACGTGGGACCTAACATGGTCGTCGAGAAGTAGGTGTACACAGTACACCTGTGCAACCCCCGCTTGAGGAATATAGGCGTAACGACTTTTAATGTTAATACTCACAATCTTTTTAAATCCCTTCCATCTCGGCTCGGGGGCCGCCAAAACCAAAGACAACGAAACAAAACAGGCAAATATGAAAAAGAAAATTTTAAAAAAAATCATTTTTACAATTTAAAAATACGATTTTGTACAAAATTATTTAGTAAAACACTTGGACTTCTGCAGAGTTGTTGTTCAAACGATGCTCAACTCAAAGAAAGTCTTTCTTTTATACCTACTTTTATTTTGTAACCTGAGGGCTTAGCACAAACAAATTAACGTTAGCATAACATTATTGAGGAAGCGTGCTGTCACGTTCATCTTTATTTACTAAATCTGTAGTATGAAAATAATAGCATATCTAGTCGATAGCGTTAAGCCAACCTCAATATACTTGTGCTAAGCACTCTGTTCTCAATTGTGAAAGAGCTTATTGAATTACAAACCTTATCTTGAGTGGCACTTGACTCATTTTGCTGTAGTCTTTAGGGGTCCACATGAAAAGGTTAAAGAGATATAATTTATTGGGGACTCCTTAAGTCCCTTTTAGTTTGCAGGATTGTTATTTTTGGTTTTGCGGCTAAGAGATTGTTTTAATAAGTCATTGCCTGTTTGTTTTCCTTGTAAATACAAATGTATTAAATAATATATTATATTATTTTTGTTTAATTTACGAAGGTATTTTGATATTTCTGTTTTATTTGCTTGCATAAAAATTGATACTATATTATAATATGTGTATCTAGTCTTTCGTTTTTCGAAATTTAATGATATTATTACAAAATTATCAATTTTTGGGTATTTCCTTTAGTTGTATAAAAGCTTGCTTCTGGCCAAATTTATTGTTTCTAGGTAAACGAGATATGGATCGGATGGTATGGATGGTCAATTTTATGAGTGGGTTTAGATGGTCATATATTTTAATTAAACGGATTTAAAATCTTCAATTTTTTACACCCCAAGGGACTGAAGATTTTAATATTTAATATAAATTTCAACTTGATACTTCTATCCGTTCTTGAGGATGTTCTTAACCGACAGACAGACAACAATCCATCTATCTATTAATATCATCACTTAAGATCCCTTGCGGGGTAGGCAGAGACAGTTCCAACAGGTTATTTCCTTACAGACCTCTCTGGCTTGCTCCACTCTCATAGTTCGTTTCATACACGCTAGCCGGTTACTTACGCTTACGCTCTTGACATGCTCTTCAGATAAAACACGGTCTATTTGGTCATGGTAAGATAGTCTAGACAAAGGCCAAAGTGATCTTATATCTATCTTCAGTTAAAAGACGTCCAATGTTGGACAAAAGTCTCATCAAAGATCGCCACGATGACCACCTTTGTGCTGTACTTATCCAATTTTATCATATACTAGCTGTTACCTGTGACTTCGCCTGTGTGGAATTTAATAAAAAATCTTGATCTCAAGAATCATCATTCTTCAAGTTACTCCTTATAACATCAGCTATGTGGCAGTAAAAGTTCGATCAAATTGGTAAAACCGTCTCGGAGATTAGCCAGAACAAACAGATAGAAAGACAACAAATTTAAAAATTGTCATTATTTACTTGGGTATAAAAGTATATAATGACAATTTTTAAAATGTTTGTACAGTATAAAGCTGTTACTTTGAAATAACAAACAGACACTTCAATTTTATTTATTAAAAAAAATATGATGAAAAATCTTATAACCATAAACCAGATTTTAAAGAATATGTTAAAAATTATTCTAAAATTTTTAAAAGAGCCTGTTCCTGTGCTATGTCTATTTACTTAAGAAATAAAATTAAACAATCCGGTAATGTAATTAAAATATCTTGGAATGTTATTAATATTGAAACCGGTAGAACAACAGTGAGAAATAGAGACTTTAATTTGATAATTGCTGATAAAAATGTGAGACCGGATCAGGAAGTGGCGACTGAGTTTGAAACTTTTTTTACTAATATTCCTTTGTTGACAACTAAAACTCTAATGTCGTCTTCAGCTGAGTCACTTCTTAAACAAAGTATTGCTGAATGCGGCGCATCATTTGAATTTTCGGATGTCAGTGGAAACAATATTATAAATACTTTTAATAATCTAAATATTAAAAACACGGCGGACATATAGGGGCTATCTGTAAAGACTATTAGTTCTGTAATTCATATTATTGCCCCCTCACTTGGCATCTGTGTTGAACGGTTGTGTTGCCCGTGGTGTATTTCCTAATCTAATGAAACTTAGTATAGTGATTCCTTTGTTTAAATCGGGTAGCACATCAGATCCAAATAACTTTCGGCCTATTTCTGTGTTGCCCACGTTAGGTAAAGTATTTGAAAAAAATATCTTAAATCAGATGTTAAGCCACTTTAGTAGTCGTAAACTACTTCACTAAAACCAGTTTGGCTTCACTAAGAATCGCTCAACTACTGATGCATGCGTTCAATTAATGAGGAATATTTTTGAGGCCTGGGAGAAGTCACAGGATGCTTTAGGTATATTCTGCGACTTGTCTAAGGCTTTTGACTGTGTGCATCATGAAACTCTTCTCAGGAAATTACACCATTACGGAATTAGGAACAGGGCTCTCGACCTCTTGACTTCTAATCTGTGTGATAGAATTCAAAAGGTCAATGTAATGGAAAACGATCTCCCGGTTTAAATGTGACAATGGGCTTGCCCCAGGGTTCGATTCTCGGTCCATTTCTATTCCTCATATATATAAATGACTTACCCTAATATATAGGGGATAATCAGGGCATTGTGCTGTTCGCAGATAATACATCTCTATTATTCAAAATTAAGAGACAGCTGCTTAATTATGACGATTTGAACAGCGCACTATCTAATGTTGTTCATTGGTTCAACATTAATAATCTTCTCCTTAATGAGAAGAAAACATAATATATTAAATTCACAACGCCTAATGTAAGACAGGTAGTTTTTTAAAAACATAGCCCCCACACTAGGTTTTAATTCTGTCTTGTGGGTGCGTTTACAAACATGAAAATTCACATACACAAATACCCAGACCGGAACAAATAATTGTGGGTCACACAAAGATTTGTCCTGTGCGGGAATCGAACCCGTGACTATTAGACACAGTGGGTGGAACGGCTCAAGCTCTTAACTACTGCGCTAAATCGTCCGTCAACCTTGTAGAGTCAACTGTTTTTCTAGGTATTACTATTGATGCCAGATTACAATGGGGCCCCCATGTTGAACAATTGTCTGGTAAGTTAAGCTCTTCGGCATATGCCGTAAAGAAAATTAGTTTATTAACTGATATTAAGACAACCAGACTTGTTTATTTCGCTTGTTTTTATAGTATTATGTCTTATGGCATACTGCTATGGGGATGCTCTGCAGAACTAAACACCATCTTCGTTCTTCAGAAAAGGGTTGTTCGAGCAATTTACAATTTAGCCCCGAGAGCTTCCCTTAAGAAAAAATTTAGAGAACCTTAACCTTGAGAAAATTCTAAATTTATCCTTAAATGAAGCATCCTGGACCCAAGCAACGTTACCGTACGTAACGTAAGCAACGATATGGTGGTATCGGCGTGAAAAATTGCTAGTATTGCTCTACCGGCTTTCTTAGCCTCCGTTTATAGTGTCCGGGAACTGTGTTCAAAAATACTTTCCAACACAGAATTAGTAGCCGGCGCCGCGGAGGCTTTAGAGGCCTGGAAAAGGATTTGCCCCAATGACAATATTCCAAAGGAAGTTAACGTGCAAAAACTTTGGGATATGCCATTGGTGCAAATAGCGAAGGACTATTTGGCCGAAATTATCGTCAGTGACCGCGACCATGCTCGTTTACTAGCGTTGGGTCAAAAGGAATCGGGTCATTGGCTTCATTCAATCCCTGCATCCAACCTTGGCACACTGCTGGATAGTGAAAGTTTCCGGATCGCGATAGGTATTCGCTTAGGAGCACCGATTTGTGAAGACCACAGGTATCCGTGTGGTGCGGAGGTGGATCGATCCGGACTCCATGGGCTCTCTTGCCGCAAAAGTGCCGGCAGGTTTTCTCGCCACAGCTCGCTCAATGACATAATCAAAAGGACTCTTGCTACCATCAACATTCCTTCGGTGTTAGAACCGGCGGGGATTTTCCGTGATGATGGCAAGAGACCCGATGGGATGTCCTTGATCCCTTGGGAACGGGGGCGGGCCCTTGTATGGGACGCCACGTGCGTCGATACATTGGCTCCGTCCCATCTCAGGGAATCAATATCTAGGGCGGGAGCTGCGGCTGAGAAGGCGGACTTGGGCAAACGGCGCAAATATGCTGCTATTAGCAACAATTATATATTTGTGCCGTTTGCCGTAGAAACATTGGGCCCATGGAGTTCGGCTTCAAAACAATTTATCAATAAAATAACACCTACGCTGATCACCTCCTCGAGTGGCAAGAGGGCTGGCTCATTCCTCGTTCAAAAGATTGGTCTGTCTATTCAGCGAGGAAACGCAGCCAGCATTCTTGCCACCATTCCACGCGGATGCGGTCTTTTCGATTAAGGTTTTTTTTTCTTTTTCTTTTGTTTTATTTTATATTTTAGTTTAAAGTGAGTGTTTTTATTTTAAGAATATTGAAAATATAGAATCCAAAAATAGACAGGAATATTAAATGACAAAAAAAAAACTGTTACCTCACAATTTAGATATGAAAATCTTCTATATGTTAAAAAGAATATCAGTAGCTTTAAAAAATATAGCGACATTCATCATGTTAATACACGGAACAAAGATGATCTTATTGTACATTCTTCTCGTCTCCACAGAATTATTAATTCTTTCATCGGGCAATGTAGACGCTTCTACACAAATTACCCATAGATATCCGAAACATGCCTATCAATAAATTTAAATAGTTAATCAAAACTTGACTGTGTAAGAAAGGGTAGTACAAAATTTTGGATTATCTTTACGATAAAACAGATTGGGTTTGAGAAGCTCCTCAATCAGCACAATTAAACAATGCTGTATAATACAATTTAAAAAAAAGGTTATCAGATAGGCCAAACAAATTAAGTTAAAAGACTAGCCCGCTGAGTTTCTCGCCGAATCTTCTTAGTGGAGGCCGCGTTCCGATCCGGTGGTAGATGTAAAAAATGTAACATTTTTGTCGTTTGTAAGTGCTTATGTATTGACCTAAACAAATAAATGATTCTTGACTTTGACTAACTGACGTACGGAAACCCAAAAAGGCAGCAAAAATCACTTAGCTTCTTTCCCTTTATATCATCACGCCAGATCTTTCCCTATTCGTAATCGTCATCATAATCTCAGCCTATACTTGTCCACTACTGAACATAGGCCTCCCCAATCGCTTGCAAGCGTAACCGGTCCGATGCTACCTGCATCCAACGACTTCCTGCGATTTTCACAAGATCGTTGGTCAATCTGGCAGGCGGTCGTCCCACGCTGCGCTTGCCAATACGTGGTCTCCACTCTAGAATCTTTCTGCCCCAACGCCCGTGCGATCTCCGCGCTATGTGGCCCGCCCACTGCCACTTCAGCTTGCTAATCTTAAGAGCTATGTCGGTGACCTTGATTCTTGACCTTGACCTTGATTTGATCACGTAGAGAAACGGCGAGCATAGCTCTCTCCATAGCTCGCTGAGCAACTCTGAGTTTTTTTATGAGACCTAAAGTAAAAGACCACGTCTCTGATCCATATATCATCACTAGTAACACACATTGACTAAAAACTTCAGTCTTGAGGCACTGAGGTATTTTGGATGAGAAGATGTTGCGCAGTTTCCCGAACTCTGCCCAGCCGAGTTGGATTCATCGATTGACCTCTCTCTCAAAGTTGGACCTGTCCCGGACCGATCCTAATTAGTGTTACTGTAGGCAATTTAATCGACGCAAATGTAAATAGGCATACCTTATCGCGATTCCAAAATATAATAAGCAACAAAGGTTACCATTGTTACCTAATTACATTTGGTATAAATGAACATGACTCTGAAATATTGAGTTAGTTATCTGAACTGCCGAGTTGAACCTGACTAAAATGAAGTTCTTTCCGATTACAACGTATTTCGTGTTATTGTTTTTTACCAGTATACTAGTATTAGGTAAGCTATTTGAATTATTGTTATATAATTTGTATTTAGCCCGCCGGCCGGTGCAGAGCACCACGTCGAGACACCTAGTATACGCCCTTCCCTATAGCGACTGCCCAAGCCGAGTCCGTTCCTTCTTGAGGCGCCCTTGAGCTAGTTGCCCTCTTGCCCTTCTGGCTCGAGCGTAGTGGTTGCATGCTCGCCCTCTAGTCCGGTAAAGCTGTAAAGGCCCCGCGGCCAACAGTGTAGATCATTCACACACACGCACAAATGTTGTTGTATTGAATACTTTACATCTTTAGTTTTGATGGAAATTAAATCTTTATTTCTCTTAAGTAACTTATATTATTTTAATTAATTAAAATGTTTGTGTGAAATATTACAGTGAATTATTATCCTCATAATCTCTATATCAGACAGCAGTGGTAGCCTAGTGGTTAGACCGTTGGACTGCAAAGTCAGAGGTCTCGGGTTCAAACCCAGGCACGCACCTCTGTCTTTTCGAAAGCATGTGCGTATTAAAAATTAATGATCACTTGCTTTAACGGTGAAGGAAAACATCGTGAGCAAACCTGCACGCCTAAGAGTTTTTCAAAGGTGTGTGAAGTTTGCCAACCCGCACTGGGCCAGCGTGGTGGACTATGGCCTAAACCCTCTCAGTTTGAGAGGAGGCCCGTGCCCAACAGTGGGACAGTTTCTTAACAGGGCTATTATTATTATATATATAAATTAATCTATATCAGCAACTAACTTTATTATTATATGCACATTTTTATAGTCTATTCTCTATCCAGTTGCTGGGCAAAATCTTCCCGTTTACGTCTGCAGAAAAAAAAACGTATACCCATGTCTTTCCCGAAAAGTGTCAAAGTCTTCACACCATCTTCGTCTCGGTCAACCGACGTCTGTCGCCGCCTTCAGGGTTCTATACCGTGACTATGTTTACCACCTTTGCAAATCTACACTTACTATTCGTCTCGCTCAATCCCACTTCAACTTTGCCGACTTTAAGTCTACCTACACACTATCTTCATTAAAATCATTCTAATTCTTAAACCATCATTCTAATATGTACCTTTACCTATTTTTATGTTACTTGGGGCGCTTTTCGCACTATGCGATAACGGTGTTAACATTAAGCAGCATTTGTTTCGGTCAGTCTAAAATGGGTAACTGTTTGTTGCATTCCCATATTCGAGCGTTTTCTTGCTTTGGAAGGCATGTTAAGCCTATGGTCCCAATTACTACTTAATGACGTAGTCGTTAAGTAAGTCGGAAGCCTTATAGGTGACTTGATAAGTACCAACATTATTAGTAAAAGCATAGTATTTGTAAAAGCAAGCTTTGCCCAGCAGTGAAAAATATGATGTGATATATTATTTATTAATTGTTCACTTAATCACCAATAAAATCTATAAAATGATTATAAATTTATTTAAATGAAATTTTACTAAAAAATAAGAACTTTATATTAACCCTTAAAGTTATGAATTATGTCAGTTTCAGAGGCCCACTACTGGAGGTGCGATTACACTTATGTCCAAAGTGCAAACGGCTATTTCAAGTTCCACAACATCCCTGTGACGTGGCGTGATGCTCGGTTGCGTTGTCAAGATGAAGGTAAAACAGTTTTTAATCCAATAATTTTAATCAAGCTGTGTATTAGATTGACAAACTCACAAATTTGTAATTTATCATCATTTCTAGCTAATTCCACTTACTGCAAGGCATAAGCCTCCTCTCTTTTTCGCCACATATCTCCTGAACTGGTCTTAGGCAGATCTCATTCATGCATTTTACCATATTATTGACCAATCTTTATATTGGCTTTTACGCTTGTAATATCCTTTTCGTGTACACTATCCGGTCGAAGCACTCCATCACTCCATCAGCCAATTTGTAGAAGTATCTAGTTAAATCTACTCAGATCTTTTTATTTCCTTACGGAATATGATACATTGTAGGTACTACGCACTTAAGAAGTCCCAAACACTTAATACGTACATCATCAATTTTTCAAATGAAAATAACAATAGGCATGCTTGCCATTGTTGTTAATTATAAATCTTTCATCTTAATTATAAATATATATTCACATATTATAACATATGTAAATGTCAATCAATATAATTATTTAGGTATAAATATAAATCATTACCTCATTAGTAGGAAAGTCTCACTTGAAAATATTAAGAAAATATTTCTTAGAGCAATATGATTCTTCAACCGACAATAATTATTAAATAATTGCGGAAATTCAATCCAAGGGATTTAATGAATATAATGTGGCCGATCGCTTGTTAAGTAATGCTTATATCATTAAATTCTGAATTGGTTAAAACTTACGGAAATAACTTATAGTTAAACTATTTACTTCTATTTATAGGTGCCGTGTTGGCGTCTCCTTACCCTCAAGAAATTAGTGATGCTCTTATAATTCTTATGAGGGACGGAAATATGTCTCGCCCCGTCTTCACAGGAATTCACGCTATTTTCGCCAAAGGCGATTTTTACACAGTTGACGGTAACATCCCAATTTTTAGTAGAACGCACATAGTGAATAGGCATTCTGAGAGATGCCACTGGGTTTCATTCTAGGACCATTTCTGTTCCTTATATTTAAATGATTGTCCTACTTTTTAGGCCAAAAAATCGCATATGCTGTGAACAACACATTATTAACTAACTACACTAACTAACAACATGTAGTTATTGAGTTCTTAGATTTACGCGAATATTACACATGAAATAAAACTATTTTACGGATTTTATCGCGGTTTATTTTTTTATTTATTTTATATAGGACAAACAAAAAGACCGGTAAAAACTCGGGTTAAAGAACACATAGCTGACCTAAAACACCGTCGCTCAAAGAAGTCTGCAGTCTGTGAACATGTCCTTGACCGCACCCGCCATAACATCAGATTTGATAGACCACAAATCCTCGTGAAAGAACACCGATTCCTACCAAGGATGGTTCGCGAGGCTATTGAAATTAAAAAACATCCTAATTTCAATAGAGAAGATGGGTGGGTGCTTCCATCGTCTTGGGATCCGGTAATTAATATAATCAAATCCAAAACCAAGCATAACACTGCAAGACCTCAAGACACCGTGAGCTCATTCTGCGTAGATCGGACCAACAACAACAAAAATAATTAAGAAGTTTGAGGGTACCCCGGAACAACTATGCCTATTGGACGTCTAACACCTCAGTCCCTCCCGTGACCATGGGTGCTGCAAAGCACTCGAAACGTCGGGAACTAAAAATAAATAAAAAAATAAACCGCGATAAAATCCGTAAAATAGTTTTATTTCAACATGTAGTTAGTATTGGTTCAATACAATAATATTGTCTTTAATAAGGAGAAGACACAATGTATAAAACCACGTCGCCCCAACGTAAGATAGGTAACATTTAATGTACAAATGCATGGTGTGTAATAAGATTTTGTACTGACTAATATATTTCTACACTTTTTTATTGATGTCAGGTTACAAATGCGGTACACATATTGAACAATCGTCTGACAGACTCAGCTCAGCGACATACGCGGTAAAGAAATTTAGATCAATAATTGATGATAAAAGATTATCAATTTGTATTGTATTACTTTTTCTACAATTTCACATATTTCAGGAATTCCAATAAGCAAAATTCCTATAAGATGGATGATTGATGAACCCGACAACTATAAAAACGAAGAAGACTGCTTAGTATTTACACCAGATGGTTTCGCTGCTGACAAGAATTGCAATAACACGTATTCATACTTCTGTTACAAACAGAAGAAGGAGGATGATAATATATTACACGGTTCTTGCGGCTCTACTGATCCTGGTAATTTTGATCACCAAATTTTTATTTTTGAAATGTAGCCCCACACTTTGAATTATTCTTGAAATGATGAATGACATATGAAATTGAAATAAACAAGTGCCCTGACCAAAACAGACATTTGTAGGTCACACAATCATTTGTACCATGGAGGGATGAAACCCGCTACTTCTCAATCTAGTGAGTAAAGTGGCTTAAGCTCCAAGCCACCCTTAAATATATTCACAAATCGAGCGAAATGCTAACGCTTTTAAAAAAAATTGATTACCTATAAATGAGCGCTAGGTTCAATCCCTGACATTTGTTCTATTAGCTTATTCTATATCCCACTGCTGAGCAAAAGACGTCCTTCCCTTGACGTCTCCACAAAAATCAATTGTAGGCTAGCCATATACATGTTTTTTTTCCGCAAAAGTTTCCAAGTCGCTATCTACAGAGGATAAGAGAGCCTATGTCTCTCGACCACGATTCCTCTGACCGTCTTTAGGGATACAAAACACAGTTAACACTATAACTTCAGGGACACTTTGAGACCAAAACAGCACTGCGGGCAAAAGCTATTAAAGTATTAAGTACTAAGGGTAGGTACCGAGTTCACCTCCATATCTTTTGCGAAAATGTATATGATAGGTATCTATTTATTTCAGCATATGAATACAGTGATGTAACGCACAGCTGTTATAAGTTACACACGGTGCCACGCCAGTGGTCTCGTGCCCATATGGCCTGCTCTTCCGAAGGTGGACACCTGGCTGTAATCAACAGCGAGATGGAAGCACAAGTCATTAGAGAACTCTGGGCTAAGTTCCCGGCAAACAAATTCACTGGAAACTTCGACAAAGGTGGTGGCTTTATTGGAATTCACAATCAGATCGAATATTTTGACTGGAAAACTATCCATGGTAATCAACAATTATTTCATAGTATTATTTCTCTGATATTCATTAGTATACCTCCACTATTTTGATCAACTCCAAATTTTGGTTGATATTTGTGATAATAGTCTTTACTACAATCTGTCACCGACTAACTTAGTGAGGAACGACGAATCGACTTTACTCAGCAACTAAAATCTAATGGATACAGCTAGGATCGATTGTTTGACGCGTTTTCAGAAGCAGATACTCTTAGCGATTACCCATCTAGTCTCTAACCCAGCTCAACGATTCCAACTGTTGTGGCTGTAACGATAAGCATCTAGATGATGATGGATTTTGAAGATTTAACATTTATAAGATGGCGAATAATGTGCGTTGTGATCACGAGGTTCTGGGTTCAATTCCTAGGTCAGACAAATGCAATTTTTCTTAGAAAAATTCCAGTATCAGTCTTGAATTCTGCCCGGTATATGACAATAAACTGGCCCCCTTTTACATGGGACCAAACATAGTAAGCAAATAGTGGGTGTACATAACTCTAACACTCCAGCTTGGGGAATATAGATGTTACGGTGTTATGGAAAACGTGTCGCCTTCGTGTATTGTCCCGAATTTTTAAAAAAACGTAGCTTCACACTAGGATTTATTCCTGTGTCGTGGGTGCGTTTACATACATGAAAATTCACATACACAAATACCCAGACCGGAACAAATAATTGTGGATCACACAAAGATTTGTTCCGTGCGGGACTCGAACCCGCGACTATTAGACGCAGTGGGCAGAGCGGCTTAAGCTCTTAACCACTGCGCTGAATCGTCCGTCAAATATTGGCCCATCGTAAGCCAGAACATTGTTGTGCATACAATATATCTTCTTTTGTTTCATCATTAATTTTCTTTGTAAACCGACTGGAAAAAGGAGAAGGTTCATAAGTCGTTTGTGCTTTTTATGCCTTCTTTGTTAATAAACTGATTCTGATGATTATTATTGCATCGGGCTCGGTACAGCTTCGGGTTAGTCCCATTTTAATTTTATCGGTATTGCACCTTGGATTTTAAGATACACCACGCTACTTTACACTTGACCGCAAACAGCACGAATGTGGAAAATCAGTTACTATGAGCATTATATCAATCTTGTAAAAAAATACCTTACTGTGGAACTAAGTAGAATAATTTAATAAAGGCATATAAATATACATAATTAGTTCACTTATCACTTAAAATTGTAAAATAAAAAAATTAAATAAAAAGGGTTTTCTTTTTTTAAGTTTTTTAACATTTATTGCAACATTTCAGGGGAGACACTCGCAGAGGCTGGCTACGCCAGGTTTGCCGCTGTTTTTCCAAAGAAGAATTATGATTGTGGATGTGCTGACCGCGCCTGCGCGATCTTCGACTGTAGTTGTAATGATTTCAAGCCATTTATTTGCGAGAAAAAGCCTAACAGTTTGATTTGTTTGCATGATGAAGAGTACTGACAAATTATCTTTATATTTGTTCAGCCTTATTAATAAAATCATTTTAATACGGCTTAAAATATCCGTTTGGTAGTACATTCAATGAGCTTTATACTCAGTTTGTTCATTGGCTTAACTAATTAATAAATACCAATAGCCCAGTTTTGTGTACATCCAAACCTCATGTCTACAAACCAATTACTCTTCCTATAAACAACTCTTTAAACTTTATTCATAGGCGCAATAGACCTTTCGTTTGCCGGGATCAGTTTTTTGTCGATGCTCTTACATTTTCAGTTGCTAATTTTGGCATGTCAACTACAAAACATTATATTATCTTAAAGTGCCTCTAAGTGTTGAACCCCTAGTTCTCACGTAAGCTTGGAGGATTGGAGTCGAACTGATCAATTTATGAAATATATTAATTAACATTTAATTTTTTGGCTACATCATAAGCATTTTTATGAAATAAATACTTACATGCTATAATATATCGCTCCATAGCTCTACAAAACATTATATTATCTTAAAGGGCCTCTAAGTGTTGAACCCCTAGTTCTTACGTAAGCTTTAAGGATTGGAGTCTCTGACTTTTTGAAGAGATATTGAAATAGTAATATGATCGACCACGAACTGATCAATTTATGGAATATCATATTAATTAACAATTAATAGGCATTTTTATGAAATAAATACTTACATGCTATAATACACTTTTTTATTTCAACTAACTGAGCCACAAAAATATAATTCGAAAACTTAAAGAAAAAATATTTTAAATACCTTTTTTAGTCTATTTACATATTCTTAAGTCACCGTGCTTTGGAATGCACACTAAGCCCTTGGTCCTAGTTACCACATGTGGTAGTCGTTAGGCCAAGTTTGAAGCCTTATAGGTGGCTTGATATGTTCCAACAGTAGGCCACTAACGCTGTTTGTTCATATCCTTCCTTACGTTAATTTTTTGTTCGTGCTCATCGATATATTATAACCTATATAACCTAAATCCTATATTTGATCGATGTTCGTGCTCTATATTTTTAAACTCTTTGGATAGGAATTTACTTAAGAATTCGTAATAATAAGACCCTAAGTCACATAGCAACGTGACTAAGTCGCCACCCATGTGAAAAAAAAATCATAAATGGCTAAAGTTGGTATTTAGCAACATAAACAACGACAGAGAGTCTTCCAGAATTTATAACTATACTTTCAAGGGTCTTACAATTCATCCGGAAGTATTTTTAATAATGTGTGTGTGAGACTGTCTAATTGTTTCAAACTGTGCGTGTGTGACGAAGCAGCAGCAGGCATATCTGACGAAATCGTGCGCTACTTCATTTTTAGTGTCTCGCTTAGATTCATGGATTTTACCCGGATATTTAGAAGGTTTGTATGAGGATATAGGCCTAACAAGTCAACTGCTGAGATCGATCGCTGTAAATGAAGCAATATAAACAGCAAACTGATCCCAGCAGTTGCAAGGACTGTTGCAAATTATAGAAAGAGAACAGTACTAAGCGAACTAAAGATTAAGAAACATAATAATTTATTTCATCAGCTGTGTAGTGTGTAAGCTTAAGCTGTTTGCGCTCAAGTGTAAAGTAGCGTGGTGTATCTTAAAATCCAAGGTGCAATACCGATAAAATTAAAAAGGGACTACCCCGAAGCTGTACCGAGCCCAATGCAAAAATAATCATCAAAATCAGTTTATTAAGAAAAAAGGCATGAAAAGCACATACGACTTATGAACCTTCTCCTTTTTCCAGTCGGAAACAAAAGAAGTTATTAGTATGCACTTTAATGTTCTGGCGTATTATGGGCCAATATTCGGGACAATACACGAAGGCGGCACGTTTTCCATAACACCATAACAACTATATTCCCCATGCTTACTATGTTTGGTTCCATGTAAAAGGGTGCCAGTTTATTGTCATATACCGGGCACAATTCAAAACTTATACTGGATTTTGTTCTAAGAAAAATTGCATTTGTCTGACCTAGGAATTGAACCCAGAACCTCGTGATCGCAACGCATATTATTCGCCACTAGACCATCTTATAAATGTTCAAAATCCGTCATCATCTAGATGCTTATCGTTACAGCCACAATAGTTGGAATCGTTGAGCTAGGTTAGCGACTAGATGGGTAATCGCTAAGAGTATCTGCTTGTGAAAACGCATCAAACAATCGATCCCAGCTGTAACCATTATATTTTATTAGCTGAGTAAAGTCGATTCGCCGTTCCTGACTAAGTTAGTCTGTGACAGATTGTAGTAAAGACTATTATCACAAATATCAACCAAAATTTGGAGTTGATCAAAATAGTGGAAGTATACTAATGAATATCAGAGAAATAATACTATGAAATAATCGTTGATTACCATGGATAGTTTTCCAGTCAAAATAATTGGTCCGATTGTGAATTCCAATAAAGCCACCATCTTTGTTGAAGCCTCCAGTGAATTTGTTTGCCGGAAACTTAGCCCAAAGTTCTCTAATGACTTGTGCTTCCATCTCGTTGTTGATTACAGCCAGGTGTCCACCTTCGGAAGAGCAGGCCATATGGGCACGAGACCACTGGCGCGGCACCGTGTGTAACTTATAACAGCTGTGCGTTACATCACTGTATTCATATGCTGAAATAAATAGATACCTGTTATATACATTTTCGCTAAAGATATAAAAAGTATAAGAAATAACAGAGGTGCGTACCTGGGTTTGAAGCTGAGACCTCGGACTTTGCAGTCCAACGGTCTAACCGCTTTCGCGTAAAGTACCTAAAGATTAAGAAACGTAATAATTTATTTCATCAGCTGTTTTATCATGTTTAAAATAGTTTTTTTTTCCTTTTAGGGTTCCGTACTTCAATCGGTAAAACGGACTTAAAGGATCACTTTTTTATCCGTCGTCGTCGTCTGTCGAGTTGAAATTTATGTCAAATATCAAGCTCTACGGTCCTCTTGTCGTGTAAAAAAATTAAGCTTCTAAATAATGCTAACAATGGATATGACCTTTTAAAGTTACAAATTAAAACTTGTATAGTACCTTCTGTTGACGGAATATAATTATGAAATTTGGCAAGAAACAAGCTTTCATAGTACGAGAAATGGAAAAAAATCTGTTATATCATTAAATAAATCTTTTTCTCAAAATTAATAAAATTGCAATTACATGACAGATAAAAATCCTCGAAATCGATCAAGAATTAAAATATCAGTGTCTACTGGCCCTTATAAGCCTCCAAATTGGCTTGACGACTACCACAGACATACAGAAAGACATACAAAAAATAAACACAGAGATAAGTTAATGCATTTATTAACATAAAGATCAAAATAAATTATGTAGCTTATTCCATTACGCCGTAAGGTTTACTTTCCGCTGGTAATCGTGGCTACTTGTCCAACCACTGCAACTGCTGGGCCCACTTTGGTGATGCCGTCGCGAATGTGCTGTCCTAGCTTTTCCTGGAAATTATTTAATTTTTGGGATTATTTTCGCAGGTCAGTAAGGAAAGAACCTGGTGGAACTCTGCACTCTATACCTACGCCGCAAGGCATCGGACATGATGATATAAATAGGGTTTAATACATTTGCTTATACAAGATGTAAGATAAATGATACAAGACATCAAGATTATTAGTTAACAAATTCAATACGAACATCCAACTTTTTTACCATATTTTTAAGCGATATTCAAATCAACCACAAACTTGGCCTATTGAGGAATGGTGTTAGGAAGTGCCATTGTAAGCACTGTTTTAGTTTTAATCACGGTGAAATGGATTTTACTACTTCTACTATAGCGGACTAAAAAAGAACTGGAATATACCAGATAAATAGCTAATTTAAAAATATAAAATGCATTATTAATTGTCGTAATCGATTCGGTGTCCGATTTTAACAAACTACTTTCAGATCTAGCGTCAATTATGCCACACGTTGTATAATATAGTGATTCTAAATAAAAATAAATTCTTCGCGTTACTTTCAGGCTCTAATTTCACACCCTTAAGTTTTAAGGTCACCGACATAGCCCACAGCGCAAAGATCGGACGGGCGTTGAAGCACCAAGATTCTAGAGTGTAGACCACGGATTGGCAAGAGTAGCATGGAACGGCCACCTACCAGATGGACTGGCGATCTTGTGAGATTTTTTCTTTTTGTATGTTCATTGTTCGCATCGTTAGAGGCCCTAAGTAGTGCAATCTACCGACTGTATATACATACTTGTCTGGTCTGCTTTACCATCATCCTAAATATTCGAACTAATATACTGTGTCTGTCTGTTTGCCTGTTACCTTTTCACGTCCACCGCTGAACAGATTTTAGTCAAATTCATCAAGGAATTAGATGTTATTCAGGGGAAGAACATAGATTACCTTTTGTCTTAAAAAAACTTCATCATAATCGTCAACTCAGCTTATACTTGTCCACTGCTAAACATAGGCCTCCCCAATCGCTCTCTAGCGTAACCAGGCCATTGCAACCTGCAACGTCTTCCTGCGATCCTCAGCAACTATTAACTACAATCTAGTTTATAGTTGCTTCGGTAGCTCAGTGGTTAAGATGGTCGCGGCGTTGCAGCTTACGAAGGATCCCACCTAAAGCGATGAATTTTCCTTTCTAATCAGAAACATTTTAACATCCTAAATTTGAATCCTAGTTACGATAACTCAGTTAATTTTGTATAAAGTATGTATCTATACAGAAAGTGATGAAAAAGAATGAATAGAGAATTTGAGAAAATAAACAAGCCCGCCGTGTTTCTCGCCGGCTCGTCTCAGTGGGGGCCGCGTTTCGATCTGATGGTAGATTAGTAATTAAATATGACCATTGGTTAGTACCCCCACAGGGTTGAGTTCGATAGCACTCACTACCTATTACGTGGGACCTAACATGGTCGTCGAGAAGTGGGTGTACACAGTACACCTCTGCAACCCTCGCTTGAGGAATATAAGCGTAACGATTTTTAATTTTGTTAATACTCACAATCTTTTTAAATCCCTTCCATCTCGGCTCTGGAGCCGCCGAAACCAAACACAACGAAATGAAACAGGCAAAAATGAAAAATAAAATTTTCGAAAAATTCATTTTTACAATTTTTAAAATACGATTTTGTACAAAATTATTTAGTAAAACACTTGGACTTCTGCGGAGTTGTTGTTCAAACGATGCTCAACTCAAAGAAAGTCTTTCTTTTATACCTACTTTTATTTTGTAACCTGAGGGCTTAGCACAAACAAATTAACGTTAGCATAACATTATTGAGGAAGCGTGCTGTCATGTTCATCTTTATTTACTAAATCTGTAGTGTGAAAATAATAGCATATCTAGTCGATAGCGTTAAGCCAACCTCAATATACTTGTGCTAAGCACTCTGCTCTCAATTGTGAAAGAGCTTATTGAATTACAAACCTTATCTTGAGTGGCACTTGACTCATTTTGCTGTAGTCTTTAGGGGTCCACATGAAACGGTTAAACAGATATGGTTTATAGGGGACCCTTATCGTTTGCAGGATTGTTATTTTTGGTTTTGCGGCTAAGAGATTATTGTATTAATTAGTCATGGCCTGGGCCCTTATTCGCTATGACAATTTAAACACGAAACAAGACGTGTTATCAAACATACGTGTTATTGGCGTGGAATGGAATTCTGTATGCCACTGTCAGATTTGAAAACATGACACGCCATGTTTCGAACTGTCAAAATAACACGCTCCGCGCTTGCGTGTTATTGAAAACATGTTAATAACTTGCTAAGGTAATTCAATGTAAACAAACATTTTTAAATTGTTTATTGCAATTTAAATGATATATTATGATCATCGCGTCGTCGTCGTAGTAATAAATTATTACTCATAACCAGTGACATTGAAAAATTGTGGTGGCTCATCTATTAAAGTGAACTTCTCAATTTCAACAATAGTGTACACATTTATCTTAAAAATATGGTGTTTTGTTTTAGCTTGTAGTCACAATAAACCGGACGAAAGCTTCTACAGCCCAATTAGCATATTTACCCACCCACAGGTGGAATCTGGGTACATCAATTGTTCTCCTCAAGGAAGGTCATCGAGAAATGTGGAAAGACCTAACCTACCAATCAGATGCGTTAGGAGGCCCCTTTAAAACTGAGATCATAAAAAACAGGTACGTATCTACTAAAATAAATGTGACTTTTGTTATTTTATAAAGACAATTTGTGGTGTGCTACATTTTTGATTTTGTGGTGAATTAAATATTTGTATCATTGATTTAATTAAAGGGCATTAGTGGATGATGTTGACCTAAAATAACATAATAGGCTATTTTTCATTATCAATTTTCATTACAAGTAGAATGTAGGGTTATTATAATGCATTTTCTATTAGTGAGTCTTAATTGTTCATCAAATAATGTGTTGCATATATTATGAAGCACTAATTTTGCATCTAAAATCATATCTTTCATATGAAACTTCTTTTACAGAATTGCTGATGGTTGAGAAAATTAGAACACCCAAGTTGACCCATTCTTGTAGAGGAAGATGTGCAGTGATGTCATGTGTGATGGGAATTTTTATACTAATGAATGAAAGAAAAATGTTTTTATTTCAATTTGTTTTTCAATTATAGCTGCATAATTATGGTGTGGTAACCTTGGTAGCAAAGTGGAACCATTACTGTGTGGTATACCAAACTGTATAATTTTGAATGTTTGTTGTTCAAATCAAATAAAATAGCATTTATTGTGGTCATAGGTTACAAAGATGGTATGTGTTGTTGTTCTGATGAGGACTTACAAGTTTCCATTTAACAATACCAAATGACTTGCATGTGATTATTGATTTGTTATTCATAAATAAAACTTATTGATTTACCAATTACTTTTGTTTCATTTATATACATACCTGCCCCGCAGGGGATCTGGCTTGATGATGTTTTTATTATTTTATTTTTTATTTTCTTTATTAGTTCTTTAATTTAGATAGATACATAGATTATGTATTTATCTATGTATCTGTGTAGATAAATAGCTAGTAAAGATAAAGATACATAGTAAATAAACTAATGTTAGGTTTAAAGTGTTATACATGATTATTTTACTATATTTTGTAATGATTTATTAACTAAATGTAATCGACTAATTATTAAATCGTTTTATCCGCGCTGGCAACACTGATATGATTCAAAATGGATTCAAACTGTCGACGGGGAGTAGGGAGGCGATCGGGGAAAAAGGCGACAGTTGGGTGTGATTCGTCGGCGCGGACGGACGACAAGTGTTGATTGTTAAGTTGTGCAAGAGTGCAATAAAGTTGAGTTTTTTGTGAATTTGTGGAGTTTTATTATACTTCAGAAGTGGTAAGTTCACGCCAGTAAAACATATATTTATTAATAGCGTAAACAGTGTTAGCTTAAAAGTGAAAGGAAATTGTGATTATTCCGAATATATTTTGTTAATTAGTTCAGGTTATTTGTGTGACTACTTTTTTTAAAATATTGTTAAAACAAATCACGAAACTAGTAATCTGCTACAACGTTATTGGATCCTTGAAATTGCCACATGGCCAACGATATGAGGGTAAACAAAAAAAAATATATTTAATTTTTTATAAAAGTTGAAAAATTATATTGGAGTTCTGACGTACCCTCATTGAGATAGAAAAACTTTTGTACTTTAAAATCTTCATCATCATCATCATCATCTCAGCCCATACTTGTCCACTGTTGAACATAGGCCTCCCCAATCGCTTTCCAGCGTAACCGGTCCGATGCCACCTGCATCCAACGAGTTCCTGCGATTTTCACAAGATCGTCGGTCCATCTGGCAGGCGGTCGTCCCACGCTGCGCTTGCCAATACGTGGTCGCCACTCTAGAATCTTTCTGCCCCAACGCCCGTCCGATCTACGCGCTATGTGGCCCGCCCATTGCCACTTCAGCTTGCTAATCTTAAGGGCTATGTCGGTAACCTTGGTTCTTCTACGAATCTCCTCATTCCTGATTCGATCGCGTAGAGAAACGCCGAGCATAGCTCTCTCCATAGCTCGCTGAGCAACTCTGAGCTTTTTTATGAGACCTATTGTAAGAGACCACGTCTCTGATCCATATATCATCACTGGTAACACACATTGACTGAAAACTTTAGTCTTAAGGCACTGAGGTATTTTGGATGAGAAGATATTGCGCAGTTTCCCGAGCGCTGCCCAGCCGAGTTGGATTCGTCGATTGACCTCTCTCTCAAAGTTGGACCTACCTAACCGGACTACCTGTCCCAGGTAAATGTATTCGTCGACAACAAGAGTAGAGTTCCCAACGGTGAGTGCGATGGGTACGACATGGACGTTAGACATTATTTTGGTTTTGTCCATGTTCATTTTAAGACCCACTTGTTGAGATACTCTGTTGAGGTCACCGAGCATTCGTCCTAGATCTTCCAGCGACTCCGCCACGACCACAATGTCGTCGGCAAATCGAAGGTGAGTGATGTATTCGCCATTGATGTTGATGCCAAGTCCTTGCCATTCCAAGAGCTTGAAGGCGTCCTCTAAGGTGGCCGTAAAGTTTCGGAGAAATGACGTCTCCCTGTCTTACTCCTCTTTTTATGGGTATTGCCTTCGTGCACTGCCCCTGTACTCGGACTGACATGGTGGCGTTATTATACAAGCACTTCAACACTTCGATGTACCGATAGTCAATGCGGCATCGCTGGAGAGATCTAAGAACCGCCCAAGTCTCGATCGAATCGAAGGCTTTCTCATAGTCCACAAACGCCAAGCATAGTGGCCGATTATACTCCTCGGTCTTCTGTATAATCTGCCGCAGCGTATGTATGTGGTCTATGGTACTAAAGCCTTTCCGGAAACCGGCTTGTTCGGGAGGCTGGAAGTCATCAAACCTGCGTTCGAGACGATTCGTAATGACTCTCGAAAACAACTTATAAACATGGCTCAGCAGTGTGATGGGCCTATAATTCTTCAGTAAAGTGTTATCACCTTTCTTGAAAAACAGTACCACCACACCCCTGTTCCATGCTTCCGGCGTTTTCTCTTCGAGCAAGACGGAATTAAACAGCCTCTGAAGGACTTTAAGTACCGGCGTTCCGCCCGCTTTCAGAAGCTCTACGGTAATTCCGTCTTCGCCCGGCGCTTTGTTATTTTTAAGTTGTTTGAGAGCCATATTAATCTCGTACAGGCTGATGTCCGGGATATCTTCAGTGTAGTGTCGGGTTAGCTTGGCTCTTGGGTCTTTTACCAAGTCAACAACAGGTTCAGCTACTGAGGTATACAACTGCCCATAGAACCTCTCTATCTCCCTGAGCACCTCCGACCTATTCGACGTTACGTTTCCGTCCTCCATCTTCAGCTTCGTCAACTGGCTTTGCCCAATAGACGCGTCTCTTGCGAACACTTTAGAGCCCTTGTTCTGTGCTATGGTCTCCTCAATACGCCTTGTATTGAAGGACCGTAAGTCTTGTCGCAAGGACTTCAATATCTGTCCATTGAGCTGCCTATAGGACTTAGCATCATCGGGGGTTTGGAGCGTCATAGAACGTCGCTCAGCCATGAGGTTTCGGGTGTAGTTGGATAGATTTTGAGGTCTATTTTTACGGTGGGGCTTAAAATACTTGGACCCGACCGTATGGACAGTCTCTACCAGCCTGTTGTTGATTTCGTCCACTGATGCGCTGCTGTCTAGCAATTCGAAGCGGTTTGCCAATTCGAGTTGAAAGTTCTCGGGGTTTTGGATATGTGCATAAGAAGGTCGGAGCGTAGACTTCATCAGACGCGATCTTTCCATTTTGACATTAATATTTAATGTGCCTCTGACCATTCGGTGATCACTGCCGGTTTTTACCCTGTGGATCACGGAGACATCATTAAATATTTGTCGCTTGGTGCTCATTATGAAGTCTATTTCATTTTTGGTGGAACCATCAGGGCTCATCCAGGTCCATTTCCTATGAGGCGGCTTCTGGAAGAAAGAGTTCATCATAAAGAGTCCCTCCTTCTCCAGGAATTCGGCCAGCCTCTGACCCCTGGGGTTGCGCTGCCCATATCCAAATTGCCCCACTCTCAACTCATCATCGCCCCGTTTGCCCAGCCGCGCATTGAAGTCACCCATAACCACTGTAAAGTGTGTTTTGGAAGTATGTATGGCTCTACTAATGTCCTCATACATAACTTCGACGTCATCATCTGAGTATGTCGAGGTCGGTGCGTAGACCTGTATGACCTTCAGCGAATATCTTTTGGATATTCTGAGTATCAGGTACGCTACCCTGCTCGACACACTAGTGATGGACACAACGTTGTCTATGAGTGACTTGTGGACGATAAATCCGACACCACCTTGGGACTGCTGTTCGCCCTCCCGGTAGTAAAACAAGTTGCCGGATTTTAAGGTTATCGTGTCCTCGCCCTCTCTTCGGACCTCCGATAAACCAACAATATTCCACCGCAACTTGTTTATCTCTTCTTCCAGCTCAACAAGCTTCTCATCTGTCCTCAAAGTGCGTGCGTTGTATGTCACCAGGGCCAATTTTCGTTTTTGGTGGTAGCCGAATCTCTGCCGGAGATTCTTAGCACCCCTTGTCCTGTCGTTACCATGGCTGCTACCGTGGCCAGGACGATCAGGACCGCCGGGGACTAGGGGCCTGGTTTTCTTCTTTTCTTCCATAATAGTGATTGGGGGGATTTGCCATACTCGCCACGCTTGGCAGGCGGGTTGGCGAGCGCAGTTTTTGATCGCAGAAGTGTTAAGAGAACGCTGCTGCCCATTCCCTAGTTTTCCCTTAGTCGCCTTGTACGACACCCGATGGGATGAGATGGGTTGGTCTTATTCTAAGCCGGGAACCACGCGGCAAATTAAAATCTTAAACTATTGTAATTGTATTGTACTTTTTTGTGTTTGTAATACGATTTAATTATGTTTTGCGAGCTCCGGATCATGCCACGTGGCGGCAAGAGTAGTTCTCGAAGATTAGTGACACCTCTGCGAGGCCAGTCACGCCATACAGAAGACGAAGCCAGGATGACAGGGTGCTACAGTGACAGAGCAAGGCAGAGTCGCAGTCGCAGTCGCAGTCAACACGAGAGTCGTAGGCGCTCTCGAGAGCGTAGCTCTTTAAGTCTGCGGCAACATGAAAAGGAACTGGAACGGGAGCGGGAGCGTTTCCGAGCCATGGAAGAGGAGGTAAGCAGAGCACGCAGACATTCCTCATCAAAGCGGTGACATTCCTCTCGTTCTCGGGAATCATTTTTGCATCGAGAAATACCTGCGACATCTCGCAGACGCGATCGTAACCCCGATGATGACGCCGTAAAGGAAGTAGGACGACAGGATAGATCACGTAGTATTTCTTTTTCGACGAAAGATATAGCACATTTGTTAAGTACTATAAAACAACTGTCATCCCAACCATCGACAGCAGATGCACATTCGAACCGCAGAAACTATACAAAAAATATATTACCAGAATTTAATCCGTCCTTGAAAAATCAACGTATCGACATATGGATAAAGAAGGTTAACGAGTGCGCGTCTGTCTATGGGTGGGATGAAGGCACAACAATTCATTTTGCGATGCAGAAACTTCAAGGATTGGCAAAGACTTGGTGTGAAAGTTTAAATTCTATTCTATTTACTTGGGCAGAATGGCAAGAAAAATTGTTAAGTGCATTTCTGTTCGAACAGAACTATGGCCAATCCTTGGAGGAAATGTTACGACGAAGGAGCAGATACAATGAGCCCATAGAGAAGTATTTCTACGAAAAATTAGCTCTTTTAAATCAGTGCGATATCAAAGATAAGCGCGCAGTAGATTGTATTATTCACGGCATTAGTGACAAGACGGTCAAGTCCAGTGCTATAGCGCTACGGTGTAGTCATCCCGATAATCTTCTGCAATTCCTAATGAGCAATAAAGAAACACATGTCGGTGTAGATCGTTTTGCCAATCCGCGGTTTAAATCTTTAAACGATTCCAATGTAGTAAATAATAGGGCAGCAAATAGAACTAATACTACGTATGGCAGTTTTTCAACGCGCAATGAATAAAGTGTTAAGATCTGCTAGGTTTACTGAGGCTACAGCGTACCTGGATGATCTGCTTATTTAGGGTAAAAGTATAGATGATTGTCTAGTTAAGCTGGAGCGTGTGTTACAATTGCTTGGAAAAGCCAACTTGACGCTTAACCTGACAAAGTGCGAGTTTCTGAAGGATAGGCTTGACAATCTAGGTTATGAGATTAGTTCGGCGGGGGTGAGACTTGGTATTAAAAAGATTCAATTGGTTGTAGTTTTCCCTTGTCCTACAAATCAGCATGGCGTACGCCAGTTTTTGGGCTTGGCAAGCTATTTCCGAAAGTGCATCCAGGGATTTGCCCAGATCGCACATCCGTTGAGTAAATTGTTAAAGAAGAATGTTGCTTGGGCTTGGTCTTGCGATCAAGATGAGGCCTTCAAAACACTTAAATAGAGATTGGTCGCGAGACCAGTGCTGGCAATATACGATCCATCTGCCGTAACGGAGCTGCACACTGATGCCAGTAGGGTTGGAATTGGGGGTATCCTTTTGCAGCGTGTTTCGGGCACAGAGTCCTTGAGACCTGTGGCTTTTATAGCCGCCAAACGTTTCCGGAAGAGAAAAACTTCCACTCATATGAATTAGAGACTTTGGCGGTTGTATGCTCCATAAAAAAATTCAGGGTCTATCTCTTAGGTCTAAAATTCAAAATTGTGTCTGACTACGGAGCGCTTCGGACCACCTTTGCAAAGCGCGATTCGATTCTTCGAATCGCAAGGTAGTGGCTTATGATGCAGGAATTTGACTGCATAGTAGAGTATCGCCCGGGGGTCATGTCACATGCTTTGTCCAGAAACCCTACATCTGAAAACGGGTTAAGTGCGGTCATGACGATAAGTAGTGACGATTGATTACTTACCCTCCAACTAGGTGATTCAGAATTAGGTAGAATACGCGACATTTTGCAAACAAAATTAGACCCCGAAGGTCTGCAATATATTAGAGGTAACTATGGAATCAAAGAAAACGGGTTGTATAGGTGTATTGGCGGCGATTCTAGCAATATACGTTGGGTGGTACCAAAGGGGGCGAGGTGGCAATTGTGTCGCCTTAATCACGATAACATAGGCCATTTTGGTATTGAGAAAACGCTGGAACGTATCAGAAAGTCGTATTGGTTTCCCCGAATGGCAAAGTTTGTAAGGAAGTACGTAGGCGCGTGCATTGAATGTGCTTATATCAAAAAAAAGATCCAAAAGTCTGAAGGACTATTGCACCCTATTCCAAAAATAGAAATTCCGTTTCACACGCTCCACATAGACCACCTCGGCCCATTTGTAAAGTCCAAGAAAGGTAATTGTTACTTGTTGGTAATAATTGACGCATATACGAAGTTTGTTTTCATTAAACCTGTCAAAAATACAAAAACATTGACCGCAGTGGCAGTTCTGGACGGTATATTGGATACTTTTCGGGTACCTGATCGTATTATCAGTGACAGAGGCACATGTTTTACCTCTCATGCATTAACAAGTTTTGTGCTGAGAGAGGTATCAAGCACGTATTAAATGCGATTGCCAGTCCGCTATCGAACGGGTAGGTAAAGCGGTACAACCGCACTATTCTCGATTCCTTGACAGCACAGAATATTAGGGACGATGATAGGGTTTGGGACACTAAGATCGGTAAAATCCAATGGGGGCTCAATAATACCACACAAAAAAACGACCCAGAGGACGCCGGCAGAAGTGATGTTCGGTACTCATATGAATAGCAAAATAGATCCTCGGTTTAATGAAATACGCCAAGTGACTAGAGACAAAACCGAAGTAACTGCTATACGCGACCAAGTAAAACAGAGGATTGACGTAGAACAAGTTAAACAAAAATATCGCTATGATAGAGGTAGGCGCCCAGCTCGTACGTATGCCATAGGCGATTTGGTTAAGATAACAAAGACTTCATTTAATAATGACGGTAAGAGTAAAAAGCTTCTCCCGGCATATGTAGGGCCATATCGTGTTGTTCGATCACTCGGAAAAGACCGTTATGAACTAGCCGCGATACCTGCACTGAGTACCACAAAAAAATAAACATTAGACAGTAGTAGCCGCTAGTAGAATGTTACCATGGGTTCATGTAGCTGCTCTAGAGCTCAATAGTAGTGATTCAGACACCGATCATGATCTTGATGAACAAAATTGTGATATTTAGTTATACAAGATTATAGGAATGCATTTTATAATGTATTGTAACCCTAAGCTAATGAGTTAATGTTGGAAAAGTCAAATAACAATAAAATGACTTGTAAGTAGATAAATACGTATAAAATCGTCTATAAATGTTCTGCTGATTAACAATTGAAAAGCAGTGCATAGAACATTTGAATCATAATAAGAAATAAATAAATTTAATTTTGACAAATCGTAATTACTTTTCCATGGATAAATAATGATTAGTCGGTATATTGTATCAAAATGAAGACAGTTAAAAGGTTTCTCAAAGTTGTGAAATATCAGGGTCTCCAAAAGTTGGAGAAGGGCAAGGGACTCCAAAAGTTGGGAGAAGGGCAAGGGACTCCAAAAGTTGGAGTAGATCGAGAAGGCTCCAAAAGTTGGAGAAGGGGTAGGTGCTCCAAAAGTTGGAGAAGATCGGGGAAGCTCCAAAGGTTGGAGAAGGTCGTGGAAAATCCAAAAGTTGGAGAAGATCGGGGTAGCTCCAAAGGTTGGAGAAGATCGGGGAAGCTCTAAAAGTTGGAGAAGATCGGGGAAGCTCCAAAAGTTGGAGAAGATCGGGGAAGCTCCAAAAGTTGGAGAAGATCGGGGAAGCTCCAAAAGTTGGAGAAGATCGGGGAAGCTCCAAATGTTGGAGAAGAAGGGGGATGCTCCAAATGTTGGAGAAGAGCGGGGATGCTCCAAAAGTTGGAGAAGAACGGGGATGCTCCAAAAGTTGGAGAAGAACGGGGACGCTCCAAAAGTTGGAGAAGAACGGGGATGCTCCAAAAGTTGGAGAAGAACGGGGATGCTCCAAAAGTTGGAGAAGAACGGGGATGCTCCCAAAATTGGAGAGGAACGGGGACTCTCCAAAGGTTTGAGAAGAACGGAGATGCTCCAAAAGTTGGAAAAGAACGGGGATGCTCCAAAAGTTGGAGAAGAACGGCGAAGCTCCGAAAGTTGGAGAAGAACGGCGAAGCTCCAAAAGTTGGAGAAGAACGGCGAAGCTCCAAAAGTTGGAGAAGAACGGCAAAGCCCCAAAAGTTGGAGAAGAACGGCGAAGCTCCAAAAGTTGGAGAAGAAAGGCGAAGCTCCAAAAGTTGGAGAAGAACGGCGAAGCTCCAAAAGTTGGAGAAGAACGGCGAAGCTCCAAAAGTTGGAGAAGAACGGCGAAGCTCCAAAAGTTGGAGAAGAACGGCGAAGCTCCAAAAGTTGGAGAAGAACGGCGAAGCTCCAAAAGTTGGAGAAGAACTGAGATGCTCCAAAAGTTGGAGAAGAACGGGGATGCTCCCAAAATTGGAGAGGAACAGGGACTCTCCAAAGGTTTGAGAAGAACGGAGATGCTCCAAAGGTTTGAGAAGAACGGAGATGTTCCAAAGGTTTGAGAAGAACGGAGATGCTCCAAAAGTTGGAAAAGAACGGGGATGCTCCAAAAGTTGGAGAAGAACGGCGAAGCTCCAAAAGTTGGAGAAGAACGGCGAAGCTCCAAAAGTTGGAAAAGAACGGGGATGCTCCAAAAGTTGGAGAAGAACGGCGAAGCTCCGAAAGTTGGAGAAGAACGGCGAAGCTCCAAAAGTTGGAGAAGAACGGCGAAGCTCCAAAAGTTGGAGAAGAACGGCAAAGCCCCAAAAGTTGGAGAAGAACGGCGAAGCTCCAAAAGTTGGAGAAGAACGGCGAAGCTCCAAAAGTTGGAGAAGAACGGCGAAGCACCAAAAGTTGGAGAAGAACGGCGAAGCTCCAAAAGTTGGAGAAGAAAGGCGAAGCTCCAAAAGTTGGAGAAGAAAGGCGAAGCTCCAAAAGTTGGAGAAGAACGGCGAAGCTCCAAAAGTTGGAGAAGAACGGCGAAGCTCCAAAAGTTGGAGAAGAACGGCGAAGCTCCAAAAGTTGGAGAAGAACGGCGAAGCTCCAAAAGTTGGAGAAGAACGGCGAAACTCCAAAAGTTGGAGAAGAACGGCGAAGCTCCAAAAGTTGGAGAAGAACGGCGAAGCTCCAAAAGTTGGAGAAGAACGGCGAAGCTCCAAAAGTTGGAGAAGAACGGTGAAGCTCCAAAAGTTGGAGAAGAACGGTGAAGCTCCAAAAGTTGGAGAAGAACGGTGAAGCTCCAAAAGTTGGAGAATATCAGGAAAGCTCTAAAAGTTGGAGAATATCAGGAAAGCTCTAAAAGTTGGAGAATATCAGGAAAGCTCTAAAAGTTGGAGAATATCAGGAAAGCTCTAAAAGTTGGAGAATATCAGGAAAGCTCTAAAAGTTGGAGAATATCAGGAAAGCTCTAAAAGTTGGAGAATATCAGGAAAGCTCTAAAAGTTGGAGAATATCAGGAAAGCTCTAAAAGTTGGAGAATATCAGGAAAGCTCTAAAAGTTAGAGCTGACTAAAGACCTCCAAAAGGAGGAGTTACCCGGGTGTAAACAATGACATAGAGATTTTAGATAAAATGATGAATAAGTTTACCTACTAGCTATGATGTATGCAAGTCTTAACATTTCAAGCAGTGTATCATGATATTTTATATACCTAATATTAAATTATATTGTATTAATGTTTAAAATTAGAATACAATTACGAGTGTTAGGTTTTGTTTTAGTGTATGAGGACATACACGTCGTCAGGATGGACGAGTATTAGGTTTAATGTGTTATACATGATTATTTTACTATATTTTGTAATGATTTATTAACTAAATGTAATCTACTAATTATTAAATCGTTTTAACCGCGCTGGCAACACTGATATGATTCAAAATGGATTCAAACTGTCGACGGGGAGTAGGGAGGCGATCGGGGAAAAAGGCGACAGTTGGGTGTGATTCGTCGGCGCGGACGGACGACAAGTGTTGATTGTTAAGTTGTGCAAGAGTGCAATAAAGTTGAGTTTTTTGTGAATTTGTGGAGTTTTATTATACTAAATAAAATAGTATAACTTTTAATTCACTGTATGTATATTTGCAAAACAAACTTTAAAATAAAAAATAAACACCGTCACGCCGGTATTCCCGGAGTGGGGGGCAGAAGGGAATAGGGGCAACTATATTCAGGGAGGACCGGCCTCGACTTGGGCTGTTGCTATGGGGGAAGGCATACATTAGGTGTCTCGCCGTGGTGAACATGAAAGAAACTTGTCCACTGGCCAATGCAGAGATGCACTGGCCAGCGGACAAGGGATTCTTCCACGTCGCCGTCGAGGTCGGTGTCTAATCCTGTGTGTGATATCGGTATCTGATAGGAGGGAAGTAAGGGCATTGTAAGGGTTACTGAAAATATGGCGCGGGCAGCAATAACGGCTGATAGGAGGCGAGTCAAGTGCGTAGGCGGCAGCAGCTAAAAAGGGCTTTAATATAGGTGCGAATAGGTTCAAGGCTGAGATCGGAATGGTGCTAGGTTTAGTCTGGTTTTTCTTAAGTGGCCAATTTTATGAAAAAACATGGTGTGACAACTAAAGACACTAAAGTGGTCGGTTCGGACGAAGATCAAGGATTGGGGAATTAATGAATGAATAAAATAAACTAATTTTGAGCCAATTGTATTGCCTTAAGTTATCACACAATATTTTTATGTAAAATTGACCACTTAAAAAAACAGACTATATATATGTGTGGGACAAGTCTTTGTTTGTTTAGGTGTGGGTATAGGGTATTTGACATTCGTACGTTCTAAAACTTAGATCTTTGTTTAATGTTAATTAAAGTTGCCTTTTTTATATCTGGCCCTACTTATTTACTTAGTTTTCAATAGACACATACTTAAAACCATGTTATCAGCACATATAAATATATTTTTTTACCGAAATTGAATAAGTTGAAACGAATATTCGAAAAATCGATACTTTACCGGAATTAACAGATTATAAACGAATCCAGCGAAATCTCAAATTAAAAATAAAATCGCCGTAGACAACATTCCTTACGGCATACCGAATACCATTTTGTGATTCCACGCGAAGGCTCGTCAAGGAAGCGTGTTTATGTTTACTGCTTGTTATGACATCACACGTTACTTGCGGGGAATCTCATGTGGCATAGCGAATAAAGGCCCTGTTTGTTTTCCTTGTAAATACAAATTTATTAAATAATATATTATATTATTATTGTAAATTTACAAAGGAATTTTGATATTTCTGTATTATTTGCTTGCATACAAATTGATACCACATCATATATGTGTACCTAGACTTTTGTTTTCAAAAATTTAATGATTTTATTACAAAATTAACAAGAAAGACCTTAGAGTAGAGACCACGTATTGGCAAGCGCAGCGTGGGACGGCCACCTATCAGATGGACCGATAATCTTGTGAGGATCGCAGGAAGTCGTTGGATGCAGGTGCAATCGGACCGGCTGCGCTGGAGAGCGATTGTGGAGGCCTATGCTCAGCAGTGGACAAATATAGGCTGATATGATGATGATGATGGTGAAGATAGTCTAGACAGTGAACAAAGTGATCTTATATATTATCTTCAGTCAAAAGACGTCCACTGCTGGACAGTAACGTTGCCCAGCGACGGACGATTTAGCGCAGTGGTTAACAGCTTAGGCCGCTCTGCCCACTGTGTCTAATAGTCGCGGGTTCGATTCCCGCACGGGACAAATCTTTGTGACGCTCAATTATTTGTTTCGGTCTGGGTTTTTGGGTATATGAATTTTCATGATTTTAAACGCACTCATGAGACAGGAATAAATCCTAATATGGGGCTACGTTATTAAAAAAATAAATAAACTGCGCCACTACGACCAGCTTTGTCCTATACTCATCCAATTATTTCAGATACTAGCTGTTACCTATGACTTCGCCCGTGTGAACCTAAATAATAAAACTTTGTCTAAAATAAAAGTAACCTAAGTTACTTCTTATAACATCAGCTATCTGCCAGTAAAAGTTCCATCAAATTGGTCGAACCGTTTCGAAGATTAGCCAGAACAGACAGATAGAAAGACACAAAAATTAAAAATCGTCATTATATACTTGCGTATGAAAGTAGATAATGACATATTTTTAATCACGACGTTTTACTGACTAACGTACGGAACCCTAAAAAGCAGCAAAATCACTTATTTCCCCATTACTTATATAGTATAGTATAGTAATATAGTATTTTCAATGTAATAAAAAAAAACTTGTTAAAAAAGGGAAACCGCCTTCAAAAAGTATAAAAATAAATATTTCAAGCCTGTGCTAAGTAACGGACTGCAGTAACCGGCACTATTTTTATTAAATTTCATACGAGCAAAGACATGATATCTGCTGAGATGATCAAATATGGTGCAATTTGCGTCCGGGACGCCTTTCGGGTCCTAGCAAACCGTTGCCGGTCCCGCACAGTCATAGTACCCTTGTATAAAGGCAAGCTTGTTAGCCGCGTGGTTCCCGGCTTAGAATAGGACCAACCCATCTCATCCCATCGGGTGTCGGACAAGGCGACTAAGGGAAAACTAGGGAATGGGCAGCAGCGTTCCCTTAACACTTCTACCATCAAAAATTGCGCTCGCCAACCCGCCTGCCAAGCGTGGCGAGTATGGCAAACCCCCCCAATTTATTAAAATGGAAGAAAAGGATAAAACCAGGCCCCTAGTCCCCGGCGGTCCTGTTCGTCCTGGCCACGGTAGCAGCTATGGTAACGACAGGACAAGGGGTGCTAAGAATCTCCGGCAGAGATTCGGCTACCACCAACTACGAAAATTGGCCCTGGTGACATACAACGCACGCACGTTAAGGACAGATGAGAAGCTTGTTGAGCTGGAAGAAGAGATAAACAAGTTGCGGTGGAATATTGTTGGTTTATCGGAGGTCCGAAGAAAGGGCGAGGACACGATAACCTTAAAATCCGGAAACTTGTTTTACTACCGGGAGGGCGAACAGCAGTCCCAAGGTGGTGTCGGCTTTATCGTCCACAAGTCACTCATAGACAACGTTGTGTCCATCACTAGTGTGTCGAGCAGGGTAGCGTACCTGATACTCAGAATATCCAAAAGATATTCGCTGAAGGTCATACAGGTCTACGCACCGACCTCGGCATACTCAGATGATGACGTCGAAGTAATGTATGAGGACATTAGTAGAGCCATACATACTTCCAAAGCACACTTTACAGTGGTTATGGGTGACTTCAATGCGCGGCTGGGCAAACAGGGCGATGATGAGCTGAGAGTGGGGCAATTTGGATATGGGCAACGCAACCCCAGGGGTCAGAGGCTGGCCGAATATCTGGAGAAGGAGGGACTCTTTATGATGAACTCTTTCTTCCGGAAGCCGCCTCATAGGAAATGGACCTGGATGAGCCCTGATGTTTCCACAAAAAATGAGATAGACTTCATCATGAGCACCAAGCGACAAATATTTAATGATGTCTCCGTGATTCACAGGGTAAAAACCGGCAGTGATCACCGAATGGTCAGAGGCACATTAAATATTAATGTCAAAATGGAAAGATCGCGTCTGATGAAGTCTACGCTCCGACCTTCTTATGCACATATCCAAAACCCCGAGAACTTTCAACTCGAATTGGCGAACCGCTTCGAATTGCTAGACAGCAGCGCATCAGTGGACGAAATCAACAACAGGCTGGTAGAGACTGTCCATACGGTCGGGTCCAAGTGTTTTAAGCCCCACCGTAAAAATAGACCTCAAAAACTATCCAACTACACCCGAAACCTCATGGCTGAGCGACGTTCCATGACGCTCCAAACCTCCGATGATGCTAAGTCCTATAGGCAGCTCAATGGACAGATACTGAAGTTCTTGCGACACGATTTACGGTCCTTCAATACAAGGCGTATTGAGGAGACCAAAGCACAGAACAAGGGCTCCAAAGTGTTCGCAAGAGACGCGTCTATTGGGCAAAGCCAGTTGACGAAGCTGAAGACGGAGGACGGAAACGTAACGTCGAATAGGTCGGAGGTGCTCAGGGAGATAGAGAGGTTCTATGGGCAGTTCTACACCTCAGTAGCTGAACCTGTTGTTGACTTGGTAAAAGACCCAAGAGCCAAGCTAACCCGACACTACACTGAAGATATCCTGGACATCAGCCTGTACGAGATTAGGATGGCTCTCAAACAACTCAAAAATAACAAAGCGCCAGGCGAAGACGGAATTACCGCAGAGCTTCTGAAAGCGGGCGGAACGCCAGTACTTAAAGTCCTTCAGAGGCTGTTTAATTCCGTCTTGCTCGAAGAGAAAACGCCGGAAGCATGGAACAGGGGTGTGGTGGTACTGTTTTTCAAGAAAGGTGATAACACTTTACTAAAGAATTATAGGCCCATCACACTGCTGAGCCATGTTTATAAGTTGTTTTCGAGAGTCATCACGAATCGTCTCGAACGCAGGCTTGATGACTTCCAGCCTCCCGAACAAGCCGGTTTCCGGAAAGGCTTTAGTGCCATAGACCACATACATACGCTGCGGCAAATTATACAGAAGACCGAGGAGTATAATCGGCCACTATGCTTGGCGTTTGTGGACTATGAGAAAGCCTTCGATTCGATCGAGACTTGGGCGGTTCTTAGATCTCTCCAGCGATGCCGCATTGACTATCGGTACATTGAAGTGTTGAAGTGCTTGTATAATAACGCCACCATGTCAGTCCGAGTACAGGGGCCGTGCACGAAGGCGATCCCCATAAAAAGAGGAGTAAGGCAGGGAGACGTCATTTCTCCGAAACTGTTTACGGCCACCTTAAAGGACGCCTTCAAGCTCTTGGAATGGCAAGGACTTGGCATCAACATCAATGGCGAATACATTACTCACCTTCGATTTGCCGACGACATTGTGGTCGTGGCGGAGTCGCTGGAAGATCTAGGACGAATGCTCGGTGACCTCAACAGAGTACCTCAACAAGTGGGTCTTAAAATGAACATGGACAAAACGAAAATAATGTGTAACGTCCATGTCGTACCCACGGCACTCACCGTTGGGAACTCTACTATTGAAGTTGTCGACGAATACATTTACCTGGGACAGGTAGTCCGGTTAGGTAGGTCCAACTTTGAGAGAGAGGTCAATCGACGAATCCAACTCGGCTGGGCAGCGTTCGGCAAATTGCGCAACATCTTCTCATCCAAAATACCTCAGTGCCTTAAGACTAAAGTTTTTAGTCAATGTGTGTTACCAGTGATGATATATAGGTCAGGTACGTGGTCTCTTACAATAGGTCTCATAAAAAAGCTCAGAGTTGCTCAGCGAGCTATGGAGAGAGCTATGCTCGGCGTTTCTCTACGCGATCGAATCAGGAATGAGGAGATTCGTAGAAGAACCAAGGTCACCGACATAGCCCTTAAGATTAGCAAGCTGAAGTGGCAATGGGCGGGCCACATATCGCGTAGATCGGACGGGCGTTGGGGCAGAAAGATTCTAGAGTGGAGACCACGTATTGGCAAGCGCAGCTTAAGACGACCGCCTGCCAGATGGACCGACGATCTTGTGAAAATCGCAGGAAGTCGTTGGATGCAGGTGGCATCGGACCGGTTACGCTGGAAAGCGTTTGGGGAGGCCTATGTTCAGCAGTGGACAAGTATAGGCTGAGATGATGACAAAGGCAAGGGCTCACAATATGACTGCTCCAATTCCAGAGCCATCAGTTTGATTACATTGGCAGCCAAAGTGTATGGTAAAATTATTGAACGGAGAATGCGCATGTAGTTCGATAGAATGTGTTGCGAGGCACAAGGGGGTTTCAGGCCCGGAAGAGGATGTTCGGCTCAAGTTTTCTCTCTCCGCAACATCGTAGAGAAGCATCTGGCAGTGGGCCGGAAGGTTTTTAGCGGTTTTGTGGATCTGGAGAAGGCATTTGATAGAGTGGTGCGAAAGAGACTGGGACATTTTACCTGAGTATGGTATAAATGGCACTCTATTGCGAGCCGTCCAGTCCACTATTGTGGACAGCAAGGCATGCGTACGGGTGGGTGGTAACATGTCACCCTGGTTTGACGTTGAAATCGGCGTAAAGCAGGGTTGCGTGTTGTTCGCTAGGCTGTTTATAATACTATTTGGATAAAAGTTTTCAAAGACTGAAAGCTATGAATGAAGGTGTACAAATGGCTGATCTAGTGGTAAATCATCTACTATATGCAGATGACGCGGTTTTAATAGCGCCAACAGCCACTGATCTGCAAACACTAGTCACAGTTATGAAAGACGACTGCATGAAAAATGGCTTACATTTGAATGTAAAGAAAACCATGATTATAGTTTTTGAACGGGAAGAAACCAGAACGAATGCAAGGATTGTAGTTGGTAACGATGTGCTGGAGCAAGTGAATGAGTTTGTATGTCTTGTATGCGCATTCAGTAAGGATGGAAAATACACCGCTGACATAGAGAGAAGAGTTAATGCAGGGAACAGAGTGAATGGTGCGATGGGAAAGCTACTTAAAAGCTGGAACTTAAGCCAAAAGGCGCAGCTGGCCATACATAACGAAGTTCTTGTCCCAACGCTGTTATATGACAGCGAGAGCTGGGTATATAAGAAGGAGAATGAAAGTAGGATAAACGCGGTGGAAATGCGAGCTCTGCGGAAGATGTGCGAAGTGGAGCTGATCGACCGTATTCGCAACAGCGTAGTAAGAAAGCGCGTAGGCGTGAAAGATAGTATCGGTGTATCGGTGTATCGGTGAATGAGAAATAGTATGCTCCGTTGGTTCGGCCATATAGAAAGAATGTCTGAAGAAAGAATGACGAAACAGATATACAATACGAAAGTGGAAGGATGTAGGTATCGGGGAAGACCTAGACTATATTTATATTACCATGACCAAATAGATCGAGTCTTATCTGAAGGACAATTCAAGAGTCTCCGTAACCGGCGAGCGTGTATGACACGAACTCTGAGAGCGGAGGAAGCCAGAGAGGTATGTAAGGAAAGAACCTGTTTGAACTCTGTACTCTCTGCCTACCCCGCAAGGGATAATGGCGTGAGGATAAAGATAGATAGATATGTCTATCTAAGTTATATATAACCTAAATCCTATATTTGATCGATGTTTATGCTCTATATTTTTATACTCTTTGGATAGGAATTTACTTAAGAAGTCGTAATAATAATATCCTAAGTCGCATAGCAACGTGGCTTAGTCGCCACGCATGTGAAAAAAAAATCATAAATGTCTTGTATGTATGTGTATGCAGTGGCTAAAGTTGATATTTAGCAACATATACAACGGCGAACAGTCTGCCAGAATTTGTAACTATACTTTTAAGGGTCTTACAATTCATCCGGAAGTATTTTTAATAATGTAAGTGTGTGTGAGACTGCCAAATTATTTTAAACTGTGCGTGTGTGACAAAGGAGCAGCAGGTATATCTGACGAAATCTATTTCATTTCTAGTTTCTCGCTAAGATTCATGGACTTTACCCGGATATTTAGAAGGCTTGCATGGGGATATGGGTCTAACACGTAGAGGCCCTTTGCGAGCAGTTAATGTTATGTAAATAAACTGCTGAGATCGATCGCTGTAGATGAAGCAATATAAACTGCAAACTGATCTCAGCAGTCGCAAGGACTGTTGCAAACTATAGAAAGAGAACAGTGCTAAGCGAATAAAGTTTTATGGAAAAATACTGGTCTATGTCAAAGGGGATGGACACCGGCCGTAATTTCATCATCATCAACAGCTCGTATCAGTCCACTGCTGAACAAGGACCTTTCCCAAGGCATACAGCTGAGCTCGGTCTTCGGCTCTTCTTTTCCCCCACCTTGCGTATATCATCGCTTCACCCAGCTGCAGGGCGTCCTACACAATGTTTGCAGAGCTACAGTCCTCGCTCAATAACACCTCTACCCCAACGGTTATCGATCCTTCGGCAAATATGGCCAGCCTACTGCAGCATTCTGATCTTGTGAGTTATATCAATGAGCTTGATTCTTTGTCCGATCACCTAATTTAGCGATACCTAATTACCCGTAGCCAGCGGTGACTCGACGCTCACTAGATGGACCCTCACACGGTCGTCATTAGACTATTGAAGGCAATACCGGTGCAAGCGTCTCAGGGGTATCACTTTCTCCAAAATAACTAGTGTCCACAGAAATCATAATAAAAAGAAACTAGAAGTGAATAAGCGATTTCGTTCAAAACTACTGTTACCGCTGTGCCCTACGTGCACACTTTGGAACAAATAGACACAGATTCACATACACTCACATTAATGCTATAATAAAAAAATTCCGATAAATGGTGTCATCTTGTGAGTATAGTTACAGATTTTGGAAGACTTACATACCAACTTTAGCCGTTTCACATACGTTGGTCCAGTGCTGAAGCATTTTGTGATGATTTTCTCACTTGTGTGGCAATAAGTTCATGCGGCGATACGACTTTTAGTGTCTTATATTTATTTTTTCTTTATGCACATGTGTACATAGGCGGACTTAATGCCTGAGGCATTTTCTGCCAGTCTACCTTGAGGTAGTGTGGAAACAACTGTGGTAGGTGCTAAAAAATGAGAATTTAAAAAAAAGGAGGGAAAATAATAAGAAAGTAATATACCAATATATAATATAATACTATACATACATTTATATGAACCAGATAGTGTGACATAACGACAAGAACTACTAACGTTTAGAAGATTCCGCCAACATGATATGTAGTAGATATCTCTTGTAATACCAGTCTATGCTGCCCTCTGCTGGCCTTCTCTCACAAATCGATGTGAGAGAGATTAGGTCATACTCCACCACACGGACCCAGTGCAGTGCGGGCAGGTTTGTGGCCACCGCAAACTTATTGAGCCTTCCAACTCGGCTTAACGACTACCACATTATGTAGTAACCGGGGCCACCGGCTTAATGTGCCTTCCTAAGCACGAAGACGCTCAAATATGGGAATGTCACGGACGGTCACCCATCTCAGGCCGACCAAGTCGAACGCTGGTTAACCTTGGTGATAGGTTAGAACACCGCGGTTGCCACGAGCGCCTCATGATAATAATAATAATAATGTTTATTTATTTTGCTCAACACAAAGGCTTACATTCTAATTGGTGGATACACAGTTTGATATCAAAGTATACTTGCACACCTTTGTGAGAGACTGGTAACTGCACTAGGATAGTGATATCCTGTACGACAGATTACCAGGCCCCCGATACTTTTATAGGTACTGTAGATTAGTGACAGCTTGAAATATGTAAGTATCATTTATGTTGAAATGAGTGCGCATGCGTGTGTGTGTGTGTATCTGTGTGTGTGTGTGTGAGTGTGTGTGTATGCGTGTACATGTTTGTGTTCCAAATATGTACATAATAAGTAATTATAAGAAGCCAAATTATGTTATTTATTTATAATGTTGTATTAAGAAACAATTTTTAACAAATTTTCCGACTGATCATAGCTAAGATTTTGCAACCACGATATAACTGTCTCTTTACATTTGACTTTGGAAAGTGGATATATTGTTAGTATGCGATTAATGGTATTGTATAAGTGTGACCCAAGAAAACAGTACATCCTGTGTGACAACTTGTTTTTAAAATATTTTGATGGGCATATATTAGAGGTCTTTCGTCTAAGAATTTGTGATGAATGAGAATAAATGAGTTTGGAATGTTTTTTTAAAACAGTGTTTAAAATAAAGAGCTGTCTAACTGTTAAAACCCGACAATATTGGTAAAGATCGGCAGTGGGATGAAAGAATGGAAGAGAATGGTGAGTCGCAAGGATCTAAAAGTATGTCAAGTATAAAAGTATTGTAAACATATATCTATTTGTTTTAATTGCACTGGAAACCTTGATATAACAAGATAAATTCATTTTAAATTGATTGCTTTGATGAAGCAACTATGATAGTATTGATAAAGGCCATTATAAATGGTCGTTAGGGCAGGAAGATTCTCGAGTGATGGCTGCTTAAGTAGTCGTATTTGTAAACGGGTCCTGCTTGTGGAGACTGGTCCACCCAGAATCCTCTAGCTTTTCATTATTACATATATTTAAAAATATTATTATTAGTCCCATATCTCAGTCGTAAGGCATCACACTGGAGCTGGATCACATTTATGAATTTGTATTATTTAAAAAAAAAAATTGTGAATTAGACAAAAAAGACAAGCCCGCTGAATTTCTCGCCGAATCTTCTCAGTGCAGGCCGCGTTCCGATCAGGTGGTAGATTAGCAAGTGAAATAAAATGTAAATATGACAATTTGTAAAAACCCCGCAGGGTTGATGCAAAATAAACGATTTGAGTTTGAGTGGAGACCTCGTACCGGAAGACGTGGAGTGGGCAGGCCCCCCACTTGGTGGAACGATGACCTGGTGAAGGTCAAATGGTCGCGGTCGGAGATCGCGGGGGGAGGCTTTTGTTCTGCAGTGGACATCTTTCCGTTGATGGTGGATGGATGATGGATTATAAATGACTGCTTCGTTGGTCCTTTCCTGTCCTCTAATATGGTCGAGGGAGGTGATGGCTGCTCAAGTAGTCATACTCATGAACGGGTGCTGGTTGTGGAGACTAGCCCACCTGGTATCATTCTTTAAAAATATCATTATTAGTCTTAAATATCAGTCGTACGGCATCCCACTGAAGCGAGATTGTAAACTATTTAATTATAACCTAAACATTGTATTCACACAATATGATAGAAAAAAAAAGAAAAGAAAGAAGACAAGTAAATAAAAAAGGAAAGTTCGCTGAGTATCTTCGCCTGATCTTCTCAGTAGAGACCGCGTTCCGATCCGGTGGTAGATTAGTAGTTAAATTAGATTTACATACACAAAATAAATAGTTTGAGTTTGAGGTCTTGTGCCGTATTATACGCGTTGCGATCACGAGGATTCAAATCCTAGGTCGGACATAGTAAAGTTTTAAGAGAAGTGTTAGGTGTGATGGTAATAGGCTCGCTTTTTAATACATATTAACGTCGTCGGCGAAAAGTGGGTGCACACAGTACGCCCCTGATAACTTTGTTTGAGGAATATAGGTGTGACGGTGTTTATTTTTCTTATTATAAATTAAACTAGGCATTGATAGCTCATCTGGTAGAAGACTTTGTTTATGGCTACATAAACACACTAGTCTCTGCCCGTGACTTCGTCCGCGTTGACTTTAGACAATAACCTAACATTTTTCCGGGATATAATGTTGGGATAGTCTAATATCTAGATCGTTCGGGAAGCTACGTAACATCTCCTCGTCCAAAATTCCGCAGTGTCTCAAGACAAAAGTCTTTGACCAGTGTGTGTTGCCAGTGATGACTTACGGCACTGAGACATGGTCGCTTACGATGGGCCTCATAAGAAGGCTCAAGGTCACCCAAAGGGCGATGGAGAGAGCTATGCTCGGAGTTACCCTGCGGGATCGAATCAGAAACGAGGAGATCCGCAGGAGGACGAAGGTCACTGACATAGCATTTAGAATTGCTAAACTTAAGTGGCAGTGGGCGGGGCACATCGCTCGAAGAACTGACGGCCGTTGGGGCAGAAAGGTTCTCGAATGGCGACCACGTACCGGAAAACGTGGAGTGGGTAGGCCCCCTACAAGATGGGCCGATGACCTGGTGAAGGTTGCGGGTAGAAGTTGGATGCGTACAACACAAAGCCGGTCGTTGTGGCGGCCTTTAGGGGAGGCCTTTGTCCTGCAGTGGGCGTCTTTCAGCGAGAAGAAGAAGAAGAAGAATATCCAGATAATAAGCTATCTGTGTGCCAAATTTCATCTAAATCTGATGATCTGGAAGAGATCACTATTAGTGATAAGGCCGCTCATTGTTACACTACCTTGTAAATTCATAAAATTGTATTCCTATATTTTGTCTTTGGTGGAACAATGTTATCTATCTATCTATCCGTTTTTGCGTGATTGAGTAACAAACATCCATACTTTCACATTTAAAATATAAGTAGGATGATGATGACTAGGGCTTAAAAAAGACAAGACCTAGATTATGCAGGGTATAGAAGACGGGAACTCTGTATTTTCTATCTCTCCCGCTATGGGTCTAGCGTGGTGATAAACACCGTCAAGCCTACATTCCCCAAGCGGGAGTGGCAGAGGTGCACTGACACTCAGACGTGATGACACCCGTATTACTACATCACTAAATATTATAAATCAAATTCCCACCCGCTGCGTCTGTCTGTCTGCCTGAACGCGATAAACTCAATAACTACTGAACGGATTTTCATACGGTTTTCCTCAATGGACGGAGTGATTCAAGAGGAAGGTTAATGTGTATAATTCACCCGTGCGAAGCCGGGCGGGTCGCTTGTAGATAAATAAATAAAAGATAGATGTTAAACCAGAACTAGGGAATAGGTAGTCTTCATTAATAATTATACGATAAACTATTCCTATGACGATAAAATAAACAAAGTAATAAAATAAAAAACCATCATGCCTATATTCCCCAAGTACGGGTGGCGGAGTTGTACTGAGTACACCCTCTTTTCGCCGACGATGTTAGGTCCCATAAGGGGCAAACGTATTGCCATATACCGGGCATAATTCCAGACTCCGGACTCATACTGAGAATTTTTGGTTAGAAAACTACATTTGTCCGACCTAAGATTTGAACCTCATGATCACAAATCGATGCACTTTTCCACGAGACCAACGAGGTAGTCCAAAAAAAGCTATGTCCAAATTGACACTAGACCAAAATGAACAAAGTCACGTCTATGTTCTCCAAGTGGAGTTGCAGAGTTGTACTGCATACGCTCACTTTTCGCCGATGATGTTAGTATATAATAGGGGGCGATTTTATTGACTTGACTGACTGGAATTTTTTCTCTCGAAAAATCACGTTTTTATCCGGCCTAGGAATTAAACCCAGGACCGTATGATCACTACGCACATTGCTTGCCACTACTAACGAGGTCATGTTTCTAACATTCATGTGCGTTAAACTAAAAAAAAAGCCGGACATGTGCCCCGTGGTGTCGTGTGTGAAGTGTAAGGATCGTTATTCACTCTTTCTTATTACAAAATACTTTAATATTAATCTAATGATGTTAATTGTAAAGAGTGCCTAAACAATTCCAGATGGATCAGTCCCCACAACCCGTTCAAGAGTATGACTACTGGAGCCGCCATCCCTCCCCTCGACCATATTGGGGAAAGGCAGTGACCCGCGCCACACAACCACCGCAAGCAAAGACGTTATAGTAAGCATGACCAAAGACTGAAATGACGTATACCCATAAGACCTGGATAGTTCATAGCTATAGTTAGATCCGGTAGGTCGCGCTGTTGTGAAACGGGTGTGTAATCACGGGAAAGTACCATAAAAATAGTAAAAAAAAATCTTCCTCTACCGCACTGCAGTGGGTCCGCGTGGTGGAGTATGATCTAATCTCACTGTCCCTGATTTGTGAGTGAAAGCATTTGCCCAGCAGTAGGAGAATATAGGATAAATTGTTATTATTATTTTTATTTAAACCGTTCGGTCATAAATACGCTGTATCTATCGCTATGTTAATTAAAATTATAAGTTAAAATTGATTTAAATGTACGTATCATACATAATTGTTTTAGCCACAGTCAATGTTACAATCAAGTTGGAACCCTAAATCCGTGTAATAAAATTTAAATTTCAATATTTGGATGTGTTATATGATTGGGTATGCTAATCGCTTCCCTGTGGCCAGTGGAAGTTGTTTATGATGGAATTAATATTTTTGTGTAGGATTGAGGTTTAAATTTTGCATCACATACCTAGAGTTAGAATCCGAAATAATATATGGAAGTAATAAATATTTGTAGTCTCTACTAGTGTTGGGTCAGTTGGGTCCCTGCAGCCAACTTTGGCAGCCTGCCGCACGGCAAAAGTTTCCAAATAGCGATGGGCATTCGTTTAGGGGCTTCGATTTGCGAGGAAAGTAGGTGTGTCCATATGGAGCGGTGGTGGATCGGTCCGGACTCCATGGACTCTGATACAGCCAAAGTGCCGACAGGTTTCTCGCCACAGCTCCCTCAGTGATATTATCGAAAGGTCTATTGCCACCATCAACGTTCCTTCGATCGGGATTTTCTGTGATGATGGCAAGATGTAATATCGTTGATCCCCTGGGAACGGGGGCAGGCCCTTGTATAGGACGCCACGTGGGTTGGTACATTGGCCCCGTTCCCATCTCAGGGAGTCGGTAGTTAGGATGGGAGCTGCGGATGAAAAGGCGGATCTGGGAAAGCAGTGCAAATATGCTATAAGTAACAATATATATTTGTGCCGTTTGCCGTGGAAACGCTTGGACTATGGAGATCGGTTTAAAAAAAAGCATAAATAAAATAAGACTCGCACTGATCACCTCCTCGGATGACAAGAGAGCTGGCTCATTCCTCGCTCAAAAGATTAGTTTTTCTATAATCAGCGAAGTAACGCAACCAGCATTCTTGTCACTATTCTACGCGGATGTGGGCTATATGAGTTAGGTATTCTATTAGTTCAGTTTTGAGTTTCGATGTTTTGAGTGTTTGCAGCATTCATAGGTCGCGGGAGAGATCGAGGTGTTGGACGGCTAAAAGTCCAAAATAAATCGCGATAAAATGAGAAATAATAAATGAAAATAGTTTTATTTCATGTATAATATTTGCGTAAATGTAAGAAGTAAATGGCTCATATTATGTTAAAATGTGCGAGATGCTTCACTCACGTAGGAAAAAGGGTAAGCAATGGAAAGCTATACGCTTCAACATGAACACATATAGGCAAGTCAAATATTTCCTCTTTACGCAATGGATAAAAACGCATCGCGTTTACGCTTTCAGTAGCATGGACGTTCAGACACGGTTCAGGCTCAATAGTAAGTCAAAAATAAAACAGAAAAATAATTAAATAAAAAACACAAAACTAGTTTCTCGCCAGATCATATCATTCGAGACGGCGTTCCGATCCAGTAGTAGATTAGGAGTTGAATTAGATAAAAAAATGTAAATTAACAATGTGTAAGTTCCCCCGCAAGGTTTATACAACGTAAATGATTTGAGGGTAAGACTCAATCGTAAGTTAGAAAAAATAATTTTAATTTAAAAATCCTTTTTCAGAAACAGTTTTTATGGCAAACACAACGAAAATATCTTGCTTAGTTGAGGAGTTCCTATGGCTTGCTTCCAACTCCATCAGACCTTACCAGACACCATACGAGTCTAAAGTACTCGTCAAGACAAATCGAAAGAGCCCAAACACGGTGGGTTATATTGAGTAGCCGGGTGGTTCCATTGGCCACCTTTAGGCTTCATCATCAGACCCTAAACACTATCTGGTTGTAAAGTTCTCGTCAATAATAATCTAACAAGCCTAAACACAAGGGGGTTACGTTGTATAGTTCACATGTTCCTATGGCTACCTTCCGACTCCATCATCACATCAGTTCCATTGTACCATATTACAGCATTGTCATCAACTTTATATACGTATGCCAATTTCAGCACGATTGGATACGCAAGTGCTAGAAAAATGAATCACAAGATTTCAAACCGGAAAGACGGACTTACATACGAACATTGCAAGTTAAATAAGGGCTTGTAATAAGAGAATTAAATAAACAAAACAAGTCCGTTGAGTTTCTCGCCAGATTTCAATGGAGACCGCGCTCCGATCCGGTGAAAACCAAGTATTTAGATCAAATAAAGAAATGAAAATTCGTGTCTCTACAAGGTTTATACAAAATAAATTATTTGAGAGCCAGACTCGATAGTAAGTCAGAAAGAAAAAAAAGAGAAAGAGAATCAAATTAAAAAAGACACAGTGGAGCGCGGCCTCCACCTCCTCCGGTCCGGTAGCCGATTAGTAGTTAGGTTAGATAAAAAAAATTGACGAAGGGCATGTTAGAGAGAGAGATAGAGAGTAAATTGACAGTTTAAGTTCCCCGCAAGGTTTATACGAAATATTTTTATTTGAGTAGCAAACGTGCGGCTAGCTTTATACATGATTGTTATATGTTTTTTTGTCAAAACAGGTTACAAGAGAACAGATATCTAAGTATGATAAACGTCAGCCAGTCTTGTGGAGTTCAATCAGAATGGCGTACGTTTATTTTATTTTATGTTTTGTGTTACTGTATTTCGCCAACGCACTAGGTAAGTCAATTTGTTTTGAAAACTTTACATTAAGGTTCTAAAAGTATTATAGATTCAAACCCTAGGTCCGTACAAAGTAGTTTTTCTATAGAACAATTCCCGAGAGTTTAATATGAAGGCTAGCGTCGGCGTAACGCTAGCGAGTTAATATGTCATCCTTGTCACTCTACAAATATACTATATAAACATGAACGTGACAGCACGTTTTTTTTGCTAACGTCAAAGTTGTCATGCTAAGCTCTCTGATGACTAAGCATGAATTATTCGGTTATTCGGGGGGCTTGCACTGTGCCTTCAAACTAGATCCTGACGTCATCGCGGTGGGCGTGGTTTACGGTAATTTTGTAATTCTCAGATAGATTGCAGCGACACACTTAATTCTACAAGGAAATTTAATAATGCCCTCCTCTCTTTTTATTTGCTTCGTGGGTTTGAAGAGTGTGTTGTAAAACAAAAGTTGTTTAGACTGACGTATGAATGCAACGATCATGGATTTATTACCCAAAATGGACTGAGCACTCTGCTAAAAAAGGTGACGACAAGAATACTCACTTAGAGCCTTACATCTCTTTCTAAGTAGGGTGACCAAATATTGGGACGATTATGGACTTGTTAACATTTAACTAACGTATAATTCTCTGGCACTGTTTATCGCCGTAATCCTTTTTTTTCACGCATATGCCACATTTTCAGAGACCTAATGTTACATCCTTACTAAAATTTTTTATTGTTTCTGCCACTGTTATGATGATATATATAGTACTAGTGGAGGCTTGTGAACGTCAATTTATTTCTATTTGCCATTCACTTTTTTACGCTAGCTGTAGGACTACCAAATTAATTATCCAATCTCAGTTGATCCAGTAGAAGTTGTTGATCCTTGTGAGAAACAGGATCTATTGGCATCAAAAAACTTTTTGAGCAAATTGCTTTTGCTGTCTGTACATTTTTTTCAAATTCCGTAAATGAAGCTCCAAATGTCGCTTAAATTAAGTACATTCTCCTAAAGCCGTTTATCTGTAGCTACAACGGTTGAGATAGCTGCCCTTACGATCTCATCTTAAAAATCAGACGAATTGAGAATGTTTTTTGTTTTGATCTCGGTTACAAATGGTTTACAGCGCATTTAAATGTAGGTGTATACACTAAAGCCAATTCAACAATTGTTTATAATAAGCACTTACAAACGTTAAAATAGTTACATTTTTTACATCTATCACTGGAGTAGATCGCAGCCTCCACTGAAAAGATCCGGTGAGAAACTCAACGCTAGTGGCTAGTGTTTTAACTTCATTTGTTTTATTCCTTTCTGATAATCATTTTGTTTGCTCAACATTGTAACATATAGCATTGCGTTTAATAATTGCTGATTGAGGAGGTGCTTAAACGCAATCCGATTGTTCGTCAAGATTATCCGAAATTTTATAGTACAGCTTTAGGAATATAGGTGTGACGGTGTAATAAATATTACATTTCCAGAAACCAACTTCTGGAGGTGCGACTACAAATATGTCAAAAAAACCAGTGGTTTCTTCAAGTACCACTATATTCCCGCAACGTGGCACGATGCTCGGCTGCGCTGCCAAGACGAAGGTAAAAGAAGAAAAAAAGAGAATCCTAGAATACCGATATTTTTTATCTAAAGCGCGATATGTCCCGCCCAATCCCACTTCAGCTTTGCCGACTTTTGGCAAACATCGTCACGGTATCTTCGAAGACGGTCACAAGTGTCATGGTCGAACGAGACGAAGATGGCTTGACGACTTGGACACTTTTGCGGGAAAGACATGGATCCTACTGGCCTAGGATCAATCCATGTGGAGACGTTAAGGGGAGGCCTTTGCCCAGCAGAGGGATACAGGATTGGCTTTTATAAAAATACTAGACTGACGGCCGTTGGGGCAAAAAGGTTTTTGACTGGCGACCACGTACTGGAAGGCAAGAAGTGGGCAGGCCCCTTCACTTTCACTTTTTATAAGATCGATTCACGATGATCTTGACGGACGAATTAGAGCAGTGGTTGAGATCTTAAGCCGCTCCGCCAACTGTGTCTAAAAGTTGCGGGTTCGATTCCCGCACGGGACAAATCTTTGTGTGTTTACAATTATTTGTTCCGGTCTGGGTATTTGTGTATGTGAATTTTCATGTTTGAAAACGAACCCACGACACAGGAATAAATCCTAGTAGGGCTACGTTTAAAAAAAAAAAGGTCGTGGAGAAGTTGGACGCATATAGAACAAAGCCGGTCGTTGTGGCAATTTTAAGGGGAGGCCTATATCCAGCAATGGACCTCCATCGTCTTGAGATAGATTTTAAACTAGACTTTATATCTGAAAGACCGAACTCCTGCGGCAATACAGTATTACTACTTAAATGGTGTGTTGACGTGTCCACACTGCGCTCGCACTTTTACGGCCAAAATTGGATGTGACAGTCACTGTTGAGCACACCAAAGGGCAGATCAGAATAATAATTCAGATCAAAGCCATCACGTATGCCTTTGCCGAAATCGGCTGGATTGATTGATGTATTATACTAGTAGTTGTCCGTGGCTTCGCACTTCGTACCGGGTCGTCAACAGCACCACCTACTGGATCTATGTTACTTCTGGATGCTTTTAACCGCTTGTCGGCAAATGTAGTGTAGAGCGCCCTGTAGCTAGGTATAGCGACGATATTGGTAAGGCGTACGTCCAGCAGTGGACTGACACGGGCTGATGAATGTAGCTTTTTAATGGTCGTAGGCAGTAGTTTCAGAGTCGACCGATTACTAACAAGCAAGCTATTTTGGCCCTTGTATTATTAGGTAGTACCACAAAGAAGACTTTGTGGGGAGTATAGGCTAGTCAACAATTCGCCTCTATCTCACATGGTGAAAAGTGAAGATGTGGCTCGCTAACTTAGTAATAGCCTATTCACTATGAAATAGGCTAGTAGATGGAAGTTAGACCAAGCTCCGACTAGATATGATCGAGAGATCGAGGCCACGCAACATACCGGAACACGACTGGGTTGCTTAGCGGCATGACATTTACTTTGATAGACGGCTTGGTCCACTGATTAAGAACTTAAGCCGCATCGACCACTGGATTGCGTAGTCGCAGGTTCGATTCCCGCACGAGATAAATCTTTGTGTAACCTAACAATGTTTTTCCTAGTTTGGATGTTTGTGTATGTCAATTTCATGTTTTTTTTTAAAGGAAATAGAATTAAAATTATATTGCTATATATAAGTAGAGAGCCACAGTGATGCTACTGAGTAATCATGCTGTCGATGTCGTGATAAAGACGGTATATTAAATCACTAGCGTCACGCTAACGTTAAACTTCTCGTGCTTAGCTTTCTGCTTCTATTTCCAGGTGCTGTACTCGCGTCTCCGTACCCTAGAGAAGTTCATGACACACTCCTTGACCTCATGAGCAAACGCAATCTCTCCCGTCCTATCTTCACGGGAATCCACGCCACTTTCTCCAAAGGCGACTACTATGCTATAGACGGTAAGGTCTGAAATTCTGTGAAGATAAAAGTTATTTAACAACTTATGATCATAAGCAGAAAGGCGTCCACTACAGGATGTAGACTTCCCCCAAAGATAGCCACGATGGCCGTTTGCCAATCGTGTTTATGGAGGCAACTTATCAAATATAACTCATATATAATCACCACGGGGTAGACAGAGAGTACAGAGTTCCAACAGGTTCTTTCCTTACTCTTTGGCTTCCTCTACTCTCAGTTGGTTTTATACACACTCGCGGGTTATGGAGACTCTTGCCTAAAATTATAAAGAGTGTAAATCTCTTGCAATGCTCTTGTTTCTACATAATTAAAATGTAATCACTAAGGGTACTGGGCCCTTAGTCACTATCCTGTAGTGTGGCGCATTACATTAACGGCGTTTCATCATAGAGAGTAATGGCTCCAAATATATATTCCCCGCGCGCCCGCAACATATTCTCACCGACCCTCCTGATGCCCTTACTTCAGACACCGACGCCTCCGGCGAGGTTAAAGAATCTTTCGCCCGCCGGCCGGTGTAGTATATTTGACCGAAAATAAATAACTTTTACCATCAGATTCAGAACCCTTCAAAACCAATCTGTAAATTCGATGACAATGTAATACTGTGGTACCATTCAGCTGATGATGGAGAAAGTGTCCCTCGTGTGTAAGCTCGATGGAATTGTCTTGACTAGGTAGTGTCCAGAGTTTGATGATGAAGCCGGAAGACCATAGAAACTTCCAACTAAAAATTATGTTCACAAGTCTTCCTAAATGTAAATAATGATTTCTCTCTTTTATTCTTTATCATGTCAGGAACTCCGCTCAGCAAAATTCCAGTAAACTGGATGGATAATGAACCTAATAATCATAATAACGAAGAGGAATGCTTGATATTCACATCAGGAGGTTTGATGGCGGACAAAAAATGTGATAGGACGTATCCCTACATATGTTACAAAGAGAAGAAGGAGGGTGATCATATGTTACTAGGAATTTGTGGCACCACAGATCCTGGTAAGCTATCTTCGTATGGCGATGTACCTTGAGTAGTACGATTTACGATCAAAATTTTATTTCAAAATGCAGGAGCCATTGTTTAGCCTCCGGTCTCAACTGGTGTGGCCCCTCGAATGATCGCAAAATTTTCTAGTGGGGCATTTCTCCACGATATGCTGGATAATCTGCATTGAGTTGTTGAGGAGTAAGGTTGGTAAGTTGGGGAATGTCTTAACTTGGGTGTAAAATAGATACTGATAGTATCTATCGCCAGTAAAGTTGATAAATAATCGATTATATTTATTTCCATGACTAGAGTTAGCATGTATCTATTTTTTTATTTAATTAGCCTGTCCCTCTGCTGGCCCTACTCCCACAGATTGAGGTGTGAAATAATAAGCCAATCTCAATCATACAGTCAGTATGGTGGAGGCAGGTTTGTAGCCACTTGCTGTTGAAACTTATCGAGCAGCCCATGATGCTTAACTGGGTCAACGCTTAAAACGACGTTCTGAAGCACGAAAACACTTGACTCGATGGTTGAAGTCTAATTAATATACTAGATACTAGATAGGCTTATGAGACATGCTTTTATGTGAATTACTCCTTTCAAACATTAAATAAACCATAATAAAATCCGTATAAACAACTAAATGATACCTTATTCCAGGCTACGAGTACAGCAAAGTTACTGGCAGCTGTTACAAGTATCATAGAGTACCACGGACGTGGTCTCGCGCCTTCTTGGCCTGCTCAGCCGAAGGTGGACACCTTGTCATCAGCAACAGTGACGCAGAAGCTGAAGTTATAAGGAACCTTATCGCAAAAAACCCAGATGATGTGCTAGTTGGCAAGTTCAGGAAAGACCTAACACATGTTGGTTTCCATGATTGGAATGAACATGGTGACTGGAGGACCATTCATGGTAATTCCCGAACTTTCTTTTTGTTATTATTATGATGTGGTTTTAAATCGGTCTGAGTAAATGTCTTGCTCTTGAAAAAGTTAGTTAAGAGCAGCTGATATTTTGGTAAGAAGCTAAAAAGGCAAAATTTTCTACTCAGGTTAGTGTTGTGATGACCAGCATGACTATTTTCAGACCTCAAATCTAAGCGACTGACTACCTCGTTGGTCTTGAGGCCAATTATACGCGATCACGAGGTCCTAGGTTTGAATAGTCCGACAAATTATAATTTTTCTTATGAAATGAAAATGTTTAGGACGGTCAGCGACATAAGTAGCTTCTCACTTTTAGATTTTCAAACCGCGCGTTTGTTTTGCACCAAATACATTATTTTTGGGCTTACGGGGCTTTAATAATGTTCTCAAATTTTTTTATAATAAAGAGTTTTTAACGGTTCGAAATACTGAGACTTTTCAGTACGTCGCTGACTATATCAGTCCGGCATTGTGCCTGATATAATAGAAGTAAACTTGGCGCCTATTACATGACCTAACATCTTCGGCGAAAAGTGGGTGTACACAATTCACCCGCTTTGACCATATAGACGTTTATTTCTTTTTATCATGCAATCTAAACGACGATTTCTTATCATTAGGTCAAACTCTGCACCAAGCTGGCTTCGCCAAATTTCAAGATGGTGAACCAAATAATGTGCCACCTGGAGAGTCCTGTGGGTCAGTGAACCGATTAGCTCTATTTAACGACCTATTGTGCAAAGCAAGTGTTACCTTCATCTGTGAGAAAAAACCTCACAGCTTGCTTTGCGATAATGACCAGTTCTGACACTTTCGTTCATGGCTCCAAAAATGTTTTCGTTCATAACTGAGGACTTAGCATCAACAAATTAAGCGTGACGCTAGCGAGTAAGTGTCTCGTTCATGTTTATTTAGTAAATTTGTAGTATGACAAAGATAACTCATAAGCGACACACTAACATCAACATTTTCATGCTAAGTCCTTTGGTTAGGTTGACAGTAGCTGACCACTTTAGAAAATCGTCCAATACAAAGTGTTATGTCAACATGCGTCTATTGTGTATTGATTATGATAATAAATATTTTTGTCAAACAGTTTTTTATTTCATTTAGGATTAGAAAATGTTATAATGAAGTTTAGTACATACGTTGTTTATTTCCTAGCACCCGGCACATACAAGGTGTAACTTAATAAACGCAAGACCTCAGACACCCCGATTAGAGAATTGCTTCATAAATTAAAAACGAAAACCAAATTTCCAAATTTAAAGGTTTTTACCCCTTTTTTAAGCACTTTTATACCCCAATTAACAAGGAAACTTGTACGTGTATGTATCCGTTTTGAGAAATACGTTTTAGGAATGCATTTGGACTCTTTTTATTGCTATGAATCAAGAATAAATTTAGTTTTTTATAGCGCACTTCAGGGGTAAAAGCATTTTTTGCAAATTTAAATAAAATTAAGATACATTAAAAATAGTTGGAATCAATTCAGTTACCGATTTAGAACAAACTACTTTCAGGTCTTGCGTTTATCATGTTACACCGTGTATATACATTCATTGTTATTTAGTTAATACTATATCACTGTAACTGTCCCAATCGATCAATGGTCCGGTAAATTACTTGGTTATTAGCGAAATGCCTAAAAAGCAAAATGTCTACGAAGGAAGAATATCTAAATGCAATACCTGTAAAGCAAAATGCATGGCCGGCTGAATGTTCGCTAAGAAAATTTTCTAAATAGTAGAATGCCTACAAACCAAAATGCCAAATTAGCTTAGTCCGTAAAGCAAACTGCCTAAGTAGTCGATCGTTTAAAAAGCAAAATTGCACAGTGGTATATGCCGTTGCACAACTGAACTACAATATCACATCATATAACGTAATGTTATTAAAATAAATGCTGTTTTATATTGCAGAAATTGTTATTTAGGTTATAAGTACCATATATTATTATACGTATGTTAGTCTGTAAGGTATTCTATAGGCCAGTAAGTTGTATAAAAATATGTTTGTTAATTTTGGTTGCCTGAATTAAATAAATTATTATTATTATCTTATCCCGCTGTGATTCATGGGCTTTACCCGGACCTGTGAAAGGCTTGCATGGGGATATGAGTCCAACACGTAGAGGTCCATTACGAGAAGTTAATGTTATGTAAATCACCTACTGAGATCACTTGCTGAAAATAAAGTAACATAACCAGCGAAATTACTCCGGCAGGCGCAAGTACTATTGTAAATTATAGAAAGAAAACAAGAAGTGATGGATAACTGAGTTTTGATAGACAAAAGCTGGACTATTTCAAAGAGAACGGACACCGGCCATAATTAGTGATACCTAACTATCCGTGGCCGGCTGTGACTCGCCGATTACTAGATCGGCCCTCGAAACAGTGGTCCTAAGACAACTGAGGGCAACACCGGTGTGAGCAGCGCAGGTGTGTAGAGAGGTATGCTGCGCTTTCTCCGAAGTAACTTGCGGCATTACGCCCTTTAACACTTCTACCCCTGGAGTACATCGACGTAGGAAAGCATTATTTTCCTACGACGATATAGCTCTCACGGCTCCTCTCTGGACGGCCAATTAAGGCAAGCCATAGCGGAGAGTCCTGCGGGCACTCTTCGGTTTCCACTCGACTGACGAAGACACGCCGAGTTGGGGGCCCTGACCAACTCTCTGGAGCACTCGGGACCGTGGTGTCGTTACTCACCAACAGCTCGCCATAAGCTTCTCCGTGCGGGCCTATTGTTATTATTATTTATTTATGGTATAGCATCTTTTCATACCCTGCCTGTAAAGTTACCTATATTATTTTAGGCATCCTGCTTGTTAATCATGATGTATCTTAGGCATCATGATGATAGCCATCATGAATTTTGCTTTTTTGGCAACTCGCTTATAATTAGTTTAATTGATATTCCTTTAAAGCCGGATGAATGAGCGCCAGATCCAAGATGGCCACAGCTAGTTCATACAACACATTATAATTTGAGCCAAATTAATAAATAATGAAACTCCAATTACTTCCTTTTCTATTAGTCTTGTTTCATCGTCACCCTAAAAAAAGTCCACTGCTGGAGAAAGGCCTCTCCGGAGATCGCCACGACGATTGGTTTTGGCTTCAACGCTTATTACGGCAGACAGGTTCTTGAAGACTACGTACTGGATAATGTGTTTTGGTCAAGCCCCTTAGCAGATGGACCGATTACTTAGACAAGGTTGGTGGTAAAAGCTGAAAGTTTTAAAAAATAAATAATTACCGTCACGCCCTTCGATATACTTTGATCGATAGTCACGCCTACATCCACCAAGCGGAAGCGGTAGACAGAAGTTCACTCTGTACACTCACTTTTCGCCGATGATGTTAGGTCCCAGTTTTAGGGCCCTTAGGGGACGAGTCTATAGCCATATACCACAATTCTAGACTCCGGACTGGTGTAAATTTTTCGATAGACAAACTACTTTTGTCCGACCTAGGATTTGAACCCAGGGCCTTGTGATCGTAGGGCATATTATTTTCCACTATACCAAGAAGGTAGTCACTATCCAAGTCTTAAAGTAGAACATGTGCGGCAAGCTTTATACTTGATGGTGGCAACATTTTTTTAAAAGACAGGTTATAAAATAATATGGCGCTTTATTAGTCATCACCAACGCAGTCGTGTGGGAAGTAATCACAATGGTCTACGTTCTCTACGTTATACACTCTGTGTTATTGTTTTTTGCAAACATATCAAGTAAGTTGTGTTTAAAGACTTTTTTGGGGTTGTGTTTTTGCCATCAACAAGTGGGTAATTTATTTTATTGTATAAAGTGTCAAAAGTTAACAAATTTAAAAAAGAGTTATACCGGGTATCTCCTAGTATTGATCCCAAAGGGATCAGTTTTATTTTATTTTATGTTCTATTCGATCTGATCCACCATCCAAAAATGTTGGGGGATCCGATAAGAAATATTTAGTGGGTCAGACAGGAAATAAGTAATAACAACAAATAGCCGGGGTTTGGTTTTGGGGATCCAACCGGAATAACTCGAAATAAATCATATAATAATACGGCGAACTTAAGTCAAGTATGAGTTATCTTTTATTAAGCAATATTTTGGGTGTTGAATGATGAGGAAGAAATTGATATGTTTAATTTGTTTGTGTTATGTTTCATCTTATGAATAACTTTTATCTGATGATTAAAAATAAACCTTCACTGATGAAAGCAATAACACTGAACTGCTTTGCTTAATCTTACACAATTGTGCTTTGCCCAAGCAATTTTAAGCAACAAATTAAAAACTAATAGCAAAAAATAAATATAATGTATTACCTGAAGTAAAGCCAAAGATCTTCCCTATAAATCGAGATGAGAGAAAAAAGATAGTATCCCACGCAAACCCTGTGCGTGGCAAAGGCAGATTTGTGGCTACTGTTGTTAGCACTTAACATCGTGTCTTAACATCAACCACATGAAGTGGTAATCGAGATGGGAAAGGCAGGAATACAGCAAGAAATTCGGCATCAACCTGGAAAGCACGAGAATGTAAACATCAAGTCAAGCTGAACATAAACGTGAGGTCAAGTTGTGAGAGATGGTATTTAAAAATTATTTTGTACATCATGCGAGTTTGCCGCTACCATTCCGGTTTTACTAATTCTTTAGTATATCGTCAATACAACAAGGTTTTCCTTATATCTTTAAGTATGATTATAAAATCGTCGTATAAATACGTCATCAGCCAACCGTAACAAGTTTTACTGAGTAGCAGTTAGGTAGTAATTAATTCAAGCCACAAATTTATTGAACTACATACATATTCGTACTTACGCCATTAAATCACAAAGGTAGACAAAGACTAGATCTCCCAAAATGCTACAATTCTGACACACCTTTTTTGCTTTATCACTCTTTACACATTTCCGTTTATTAAGAATGCACTTGGCCTTTTTCAATGAGACGTTATTTAGTCATTGTAGGTTCTCCTTGGGCGCTTTTTGGCGACCTATTTCTGTGTTTCCACTTATTGTGATCTATTCCTTGGTCTTTTGACTCTCTACATTTCCATCTCAACTCAGTATATCTCTTTTACTTACAGTATTTGATTGTAAAACGTCTCATCTCATCTTAAATTAAAGGTAATAGAAACAACAACTGATCGCTTCGACTGATGTGTAGAACTAACATTGTCTTCAGCCAAAAGACGTCCACGATAGGACAAAGCCCATTTCTAAAGAACCAACATTCTGTAATAATATCAGCATATACTGTCCCACAGCTAGGCTAAGACCTTCTCTCTGAAATCGAGGCCAGAGGGTATGATCGAGATGAGAGTATAATCTATCATACTCCACTGCGCAGACTCAGTGCAGATTAGTGGAGGCAGGTTTGTGGCCTGCCTTTGAAACTAATTAAGCCGCCTCTAAAGCTTCCAACTTGGCTTAACGACTACCACTTTACGTGGTAACTGGAACCAACTGGAACAACTGGAATTAACATGGCTTCCGAAGCACGGAAATACTCAAATATGAAAATGCCACAAACGGTCACTCATCTAAGGCCGTCTGAGCCAAACGCTGCTTAAGTTTGGTGATCGCCAAGAACGCCGCGGTCGCATAGCGATACGAGCGCCACTTTCGTACTAGTAAAGTAATAGTAAGTATTAACTCGCACTGTATGCGATTAGGAAAGACGGGGAGATGTTTTCGTAAACTAACGATTTATGGCGAGAAATTATTGCTCGTAACTTCTCCCTACTGTCAGATAAGATGCCAAAATAACCATAAATTATATTAGTTTCAGAGGCGCATTCCTGGAGGTGCGATTACACTTATGTCAAAAAAGCTAATGCCTACCTGAAGTTCCACAAAATTCCTGCGACGTGGCGTGACGCTCGGCTGCGGTGTCAAGATGAAGGTAGTAACAAACTTAGTTATTGATCAACTTACTTCTATTAATTATACTACAGTACAGACTTGGGACACGACAGATAGTGTGCCAACTAAACAATTTGGCTGGCTTTTAGTTACAATGGAGTTAACTTCTATTTAGATCATTTAGTGCTATGTAACAGTAATGCAATGTACTAAAGACCTGCGTTTTGAAATACAGGGGTTACTTTGACAAAGTCCTAAATTACCAACATATTAACAAACTTGACTTTACCGCGGGTGCATGAAATGAATACGTTTTATTTATTTATATTTCCATTGCTCGCTGCACTTACAGACTTGCCAAAACGCACAGGGAGCTATTTTATTACATAAACAGAAATTCCTAATGGTACATACAGTAGAAAATATTTTTCGCTTAGGTTTAAAAAACTTATACAATAATTAACAAATTGTTTTGACGTTGAATTGTATATATCTAAATTTCGATTCTGAGCAATTAAGGCATTTAGTAATGAGATCGCTGCAGATGTTGGTGCATATTGCGCTGTGTACGTGCGGACCGGCGGAGCCGCCAGCAAACGGCGCGCGCGCAGCCGCGCGTACTGCGCAGGAGCGGACAGTGAGCAGCGCGATCGTGCTGCTGAGTTCTCTATCTTACCGTTAAGGAGTAAATAATAATGAAACATTACAGCGCACTTTCGCCTGAGTTCTAATGTGTTTAAGCCTACCATACCTACAACAAGCAGATGGATACAAGTATGGATAATATCCGTAAAGTTTTTTGTAAAGAGTACGTGCGAACTTCCGTTGAACCCTTTCTAACATTATTTTATATTTTGTCTCATGAGGATCCCAAATAATTGAATTATACTCCAGAATGCTCCGGACCAAAGTTAAGTACATAGCTTCATAGCTTTTTTATCTTGAAATGGACCTATTTGTCTCATGATAAAGCCAAGAGTTTTATAAGCTCTATTGCATAAACCAGTGATATGCGAAGTAAATATCAAACCTGTATCAAGAATTACACCTAGATCACGTATTTCCGCAACCCGCTCCATCTGTGTTGCAGACACCTTGTAGGTGAACACTTTAGGCGAGCGAGACCTAGTAAACGTTATCACTTTACATTTAGAAGGATTGAATTCTAAATTGTTGTATTCACTCCACTTGACAACATTATCAATGTCGCGTTGTAGTGTACTACAATCCTCTAAACTTCCAACACCCAAGAAAAGCTTCAGGTCATCAGCAAACATAAGACACTTAGCTGACTCCACGACCGCCGGCAGGTCATTGATCATGATCAGGAACAGCGTTGGTCCTAGCGTACTTCCCTGGCTTACGCCAGAACAGGTGTCATATGACTCCGACCGAAAGCCAGAAAACTGAACATATTGAGACCGATTGGCCATGTAGTTAGAGAATAGTTTCCGGTCGAAGGCCTTCCTAAAGTCAAAGTAGGCCGCATCTACCTGCCTGTTTTTGTCCATTTCTGTAACAGCATAGTCGACACAGTTAATAAGATTAGTTGTGGTGTATTTACAGGATCTAAATCCATGCTGACACCCACTTAATAGCGGCTGAATCTGCCAGGTTATATGTCGGTTCAGGATGGACTCGAATACCTTGGCAAATGCCGACAGAACGGCTATAGGTCTGTAGTTCTGGACCCGTAATCTGGAGCCATCCTTGGGTATAGGCGTCACACGCGATATTTTCCACAACTCTGGATAGGTTGTAGTTTGCAAAGCTAAATTAAAAATGAACAATAGAGGATTGTCTAGAACTGACACACAGTCTTTCACTATATATATATATATATATACGGTACACCATCCGGCCCGATTGATGAGTGAGCCTTCATGCGTTTTACTGCAAATTTTAAGTCTGCTAAACTTATATGATCAAGCGCAATACGATAGGAGCATAAATGGCTTGCGGCATCTTTTTCCGCGACCTTATAGTCTAGCGTAGGTACATCGCTTAAAAATACCGATTTAAAATAATTAGCAAAGGCATTGGCAGCATTTATACCAGCTACTTTATTACCCTGATATTCGAACTCATTACAAGAATGCCTGGTAGATCTTTGATCCTTTACAAAAGACCTAAAGTTTTGTGGATCCCTGCTTATATTCATTTCTGTGCATCTAATGAAGTTCTTATACGCTATTCCAATCAACTCCTTAGTTCGCTGCCTATAATATTTAAACATTTCTTTGTTGAAATCAGTATTTAAATCTTTATATTTTTTTAAATGGTAATGCTTACTTTTAATACACTTTATAACTTCTGGAGTATACCAGGGTGGATAATGATATTTAATATCACGTTTAGCGCATGTTTTTAAAGGAACATGCGCTAAACATGAATATTTTTTTTTATAAAATATATTTACAGCGTCTTCTACGTCGGTTGAAGACATAACTCGTCCCAAATTATTGAAGCAAAAGACTCGTATAGATTGTGGAAGTCCGCTTTAAGAAAGTTCCACTGTGGCATTGATTGACATTGATTGATTGACACTGTGTATCCGGGAGGGCGCGCCCAGCAGCCGCGCCCGACCGCGGCATGGCGAGCCGCACGCTGAGCGGCGGGTGGTGTGCGTCCGCTGGTACTAGCGGCTCCGCATCCCCACTCACGCGCACGTACTCACTACCTAAATTGCTCAGAAACAAGTCCAATATATTCCCATATGTGTTTTCTGTTTCATTATACTGTTTCAGTTTACAAAAGGATAGTAAGTAGGAGAACTGCATATTGACCCGCTGGGTACATGAATTTAAATTAAAATCGCCTAATATAATGGCATCGCACTTTGAATATTTACTGATTACATTTTCTAGTACCAAAAACGTATTAATATATTTATCATCACCCGAATTAGGTGGAATATAAACTACGCAAAGGATAACCTTTTTATATTTCAGTGTAATTAAAGCCATTACTGCTTCTATTTCGTCCGAGTAACCGTCTATATCAACAATTTGTTGTATTTTAAATTGTTCTCGTACCGCCAACAATACTCCTCCCCAGCCAGCATCATTGGTGCGGTCTCGACGAAGCACGTTATATCCCTGCGGAAACACCTCTGCATCATGGACGCCACTCACCAAAAAGGTTTCGGTTAATGCGAATATGTCGCCTGATTCACTTAATATAGCTAGTTTTAAAATATCTAATTTAGAGCGTAGACCTCTTACATTCTGATAGAACAATGAATTATGCTTTGGCTTGGATTGGTTATGCAGTTTGTTTGCGAAATCCACTACGCCATGGCTTGACGTGAACATCTTCCGCCCAATGAGTTGGCAATAAATATTTATCCAAATGTTTTGTTGGCACTGACAATTTAAATGAAGCATAATCACCCCGCGGCTTCAATGCCTCAACCAAACAGTTATCATCAGGACAAATGCTGTGCAGGTGTGCACTTACTTGTTCTACCGTAGTTCCAGACTTAACATAATACAAATGCAAATAAGATTTCCGATCCGCTGCTAACAATGTCGTAGTGTTAGGAGCGGCCGTACCACGGGTGACGTTAGCGAACGTCGAGTCCGACGGCTCTTCACTTCGGTCCAATCGTTCGCATTTGCATCGTTGTTCATACTTGCTGTGATCGGAGCGGATAGATTTCTGACAATTCATTACATCCGATTTATTACAAGCGTTTGTTTCACGCGCAAAGTATTTTTTAAATAAATACGTTGCCTCACACTAGGAATTAATTGTAATTTGTGCGTTTACAAACATAAAGTTCACATACACTCAGATTAAAATGAAATATAAAACAACAAAAAAGCTTTTGGAAGACAGAAAATCCAACGAATTCAGCCAATTTATGGATAATGGCGCTACTTCCGATTTTAGCCACGAGACAAAAGATCCTTTTTATACAAGACTATGTAAATTTATCTAAACAAAGAATTGTGTCATGCTCTTTGTCACTTTTGCAACCAAAATCAATCAATACTTTGGATACCAAAATCAAGTTTGTTAATAGTTTTAAGCAAATATTACTTTTATGTACTTTTATTTAAAGGTGCTATGCTGGCATCTCCATACACTGAAGATCTTATTGATGCTATGTTAAATCATATGTGGGAGAAAAATTCATCTCGGCCCATCTTAACAGGACTCCATGCCACCTTCTCTAAAGGCGACTATTACACTGTAGATGGTAAGACTGCAATTTTCAATCTAACGTATAACACAATAACTTAAAAAGAAAAAAAAACAAATTGAAAATATCTTAATATAACGGTAATTTTATGCTCATTTCGTACCTTCTAAGTTTCCTCGGATAGGCGTAGTTGGGTTTAAAGTCTTTGGCAACAGTGCTGGAAATCTCGATATTGTAGAAAACTTGACAAGTTATGCAAATACAGCTCAATAATGTACATCACGAATGGCGAATGAATACCTATCACTGAGTGAGAGTGATGAATATGTGAAAACATCAGCGCCATTATGTATCTACACATCCCTTCAACCAGCTAGAATTCTGCTGTAAAATAAGAAAAAGGATTAAGAGTCGAGAAGTAAATAAAACAACGGGAGTACCACAGGGTTCTATTAAAGGAGCATTTTTCTTTTAATTTGGCTAAAGGCGGAGCAGATTCCTCGTATAACTAGCGGTCATTAAGGCAGAAAGGTTTTCGAGTGGCGACCTCGTATCGAAAAATGTGGAGTGAGCAACCTTTCTGGAAGGTGAAACGAGGATCTGTTGGATGTTATACACAAATACTATATAAGTTCAGCATAAATCCGATCAATATGGCGATCTTTGGGTAACCTTTTGACTGGGCGTGGATGTTTTACGGCTGATGATGATTAATGTCCATAATTTTCTACTAATGGGTAAGCTGATGCCTAATTACAAGTAGTTTTTCATAATTTAACATATTTCAGGTATACCACTAAGCAAAATTCCTATAACATGGTTCGTCGATGAACCCAATAGCTACAAAGACGCGGAGGACTGCTTAATACTCACAGTAGAAGGTTTTGGGGCTGACAAGAAATGTGATGACCCATATCCCTACTTCTGTTACAAAGATAATAAGAGGAATGACGATATCTATCTGAGCTCTTGTGGAACTAGCGATTCTGGTTAGTAGTTGAATTATCAATCCATCTATTCGTTACCCCAGGTCTCTTGCGGAATAGGCAGAGAATAAATAGTTCCAACATGTTCTTTCCTTACAAACCTCTCTGGCATACTCCACTCTCATATTTCATTAAAATTTTCATCAATACTTAGCCTGGCAGATTACCTGTTCAGGTACTAGAATAATTAAGAGCATCACTTCTTAGACCTTCCTAACGTACCCAAAGATACATGGCATGTAAAAAAGAACAAATATTATATAATAACTTAAGTTTTAAAGTAAAAGATAATAAGATTGAATAAATCAATAATCGTTGAACCGGATGGAACTCGTCTGTACTCTCTGCAAGGGATCTGGCGTGAAGATACAGGTAGTTTTGTAGTAAATAGGGGTATATTTTATTTCGCTCGTTGCACTGTGGCACTACAGAGCATAAAGCGATCACTAAGGTAAAGTTATATTCGGCTAGACAAGCCTGAAATTGGTTACCATTTGTAGCATTTAATTTTCGATTGTCTTCATAATTTTGAAGGCACTGTAAGCCAATTGTCCCTATTACCAGTTCCTCTGATAATTAGTAAACCACACCACGGCTTTATGACTTCTAACAGCACTGAGTGACTAACCTATTACCACCAATCCGCATAACGTCTGCGTGAAGGGACCTGATCTCTCTAACCTGTAGACAATATAGGCTAATTCATTATATTTTATTTCAGAGTATGAATACAGCGATGTTACACGTCATTGTTACAAGTTCCATAAAGTACCACGTGTATGGTCTCGTGCCCACATGGCGTGCTCTTCCGAAGGTGGACACCTGGTTATAATTAACAGCGAGCAGGAGGCACAAGTCATTAGAGATATCTGGGCAAGAACCCCACCAACTTTGATGATCGGAGATTTCTTGAAGGAGTTTGCGTTTCTGGGCATCCACAATCGGTTTGAACATTTCGATTGGAAAACTATTCAAGGTGATTTGATATTTTAATAGTAATTTCTATTGAGACCTGGGGGGCTACCACTCTTGAGCAAAACTATTTTAATATTTAAAAGAGAGAGCTATAAACTGTGTATTTCGACACCTGTTTCATACAGCAAAGTAAAATTATATTAGTTTTGTTAGAGGTTGTGAAACGCACCCTGATTTCTTATTATATTTTTCATTGATTACGGTATCCAACTAAATGACCATTTCGACTTTATCACATGAGCAAATATTCCAACTGCCTTATTAGTTTAGTGGCGAGTAATGCACTTGAATACAAGGTCCTGGGTTACAATCCACACCGTCACGCCTATATTCCCCAGAGGGGGTGGCAGAGGTGTACTGAATACATCCACGTTTCACCGACGATGTTAGGTCCCATATAATAGGGGGCGAGCCTATTGCCATATACCGGGCACAATTCCAGACTCCGGACTCAAACTGGGAATTTTTCGTTAGAAAAACTACATTTGTCCGACCTAGGATTTGAACCCAGGACCTCGTGATCACAAAGCGATGCGCTTTGCCACCAGACCAACGATTACAATCCAAGGACGGACAAATGTAGTTTTTATGTCGAAGAATTCCCAGTATCAGTCTGGAGTCCCGGTCAGTTCGGAGTCTGCCAATATAGCTTAGCTTGGTAAATAGAGGGGGCAAGCCTATTGCCATATGTGCTCTTGTAGTAGTGTACTGTACTAACGCTTTGGTTACAGTTTCATCTCTGTTAGAATATTTAATATAAAAAAATAAACACCATCACACATATATACCTTTAGCAGGGCTGGGAGAAGTGTACTGTGTAGACCCACTTTCCCCCGAAGATGATGAATAACTACATTTTTCCGACTTGTGATTTAAATACAGGGCCTCCTGAAACTCGTGATCGACACGCGGCATTCGCCACTACTAGACCAGACAAAGACAAATAAGAGTCCGTTGAATTTATTGTATATGTTTCAGGTGAAACCCTGACAGAAGCTGGTTACGACAAGTTTGCTAAAGATATGCCGAGAAGAGAATACTACTGTGGCACCATTGGCCGCAACGGTATGCTTTACGATGCTGATTGCAACGTGCCGTTTGCATTTATTTGTGAAAAGGATCCTAACAGCTTGATGTGTTTGGACGAAAGACAACGTCACCTACTTTAGCAACTAAATTTATGAAGAATTAGCAATTAAATAAATGAAGTATTTTAAACCTAAAAATAGTTAAACGTATGTCTATTTTATATATATATAGCGCGGTCAGACTGGTGATTATGTTTTCTTTTTTAGACGTAGTCCCACACTAGGAATTATTAGTGTGTCGTGGTTAGTTTACAAACATGAAATCAACATTCACAAACACTTGGTTACACAAAGATTTGTCCCATGCGGGAATCGAACCTGCGACTGCTCCTTCCAGTGGGCGGAGGGACTCAAGCTCTTAAGCACTGGACCAAGCCGTCCGTCAAATCAACTCTAACCTCAGAAATCGAATTCAAGTTTAACTCTTTTTAAACTTTTAAATAGGTATTATTAAATAACTCTTTGTTTTGATCGCGCCTTTATTAACGAGTTTTCAATAATTCAATTGAAACTGAATAAATGTTAAAATTAAAGTTGAGATAAAAGCACACATATCTTGTACATTAGCCTCGTAATTACGAAGTCCAGGGTTTTTTGACCGACGATTTAGCGCAGTGGTTAAGAGCTTAACCCGCTCCGCCCACTGTGTCTAATAGTCGCGGGTTCGATTCCCGCACGGGACAAATCTTTGTGTGATCCACAATTATTTGTTCCGGTCTGGGTATTTGTGTATGTGAATTTTCATGTTTGTAAACGCACCCACGACACAGGAATTAATCCTAGTGTGTCCATCGCTACGTTTTTCAAAAAGAAAAAAAAAAAAATCCGCGATTAACCCCTAATGAAATCTTATGGATCTCACCTGATGAAAAATGATGATAAGGGCGCAAATGGCTGCTGACTCAATAATTGCCTATTAACTTCGACAAAAGTTAGACCGAGTTCCAAATAAGTGGGCCAGTGCCGCCTCCTCGAAAGGAAACTCTGCGCAACTACCGGAACACGACTGGATCAATTCGCCACATGACTTTACTGAGAGGGTGGTGACCAGCCAAGACTGTAGCTTACCATCCGTAAAGCCTCTCGTTTAGTCACGAGCAATAAATAATAAATTGTAAGTAGGTATCTTATAACTTCGTCACATTTAAAACAGTAGGTCTTCATCAATATGATTTACTGTGACAAAGTATTAAAATGCTTTGACTGCACCTAAGCTTTATTATTGTGATTGTACTATATGATTAATGAATCTCACTGAGATTCACGGGCTTTACCCGGACCTTTGAAAGGCTTGCATGGGGACATGGGTCCAACACGTAGAGGCCCTTTGCGAGAAGTTAATGTTATGTAAGCCACCTGCTGAGATCACTTGCTGAAAATGAAGAAACATAACCAGCGAACTGACCCCGGCAGGTGCAAGGACTATTGTAAATTATGGAAAGAAAACAAGGGCTATGTAAATGAGGTTTGATGGACAAAAACTGGACTATTTCAAAGGGGACGGACACCGGCCATAATTAGTGATACTTAATTACCCGTGGCCGGCGGTTGATTAATGATTGATTGGTTGATTAATGTTATTATTAATAAATGTATTGGCGATAATATTTGAAATGCATAGAAATAAAAGGAAATAAGTATAACATGAAAATTATTTTTATTTTATCATTATCTTAATAGTTACTTCTTATGAAGACTATTTCATGGCAGATCACTAAGTTTTAATGTTTTAAAACAAAGAACCTATTAGCTCCCATCTCTCTTTGTAATAAATAACTTACATATATCACAAAACTAATGAGTATTCTTCTAATAAACTATTGATACAAAATTATTCTAGTTTAACATTACCTATTTACAACTCATACTGAAATCAATAAAGCATTAAGTATAGTTTCAATAATTTGATTGATGATAAAATTATAAGAATAAAAAATTTGAAAGCAACTGTAAATCACGTTGGAACTAGTCCACTTGTCTTGGTGATATTATCTGAATGAAATAAAACTATTTTTTCGGATTTTATAGCGGTTTATTTTTAATTTTTAAATTCCCGACGTTTCGAGTGCTTTGCAGCACCCATGGTCACGGGCCGTGACCATGGGGGCTGCAATCAAAAAATAAACCGCGATAAAATAGTTTTATTTCATGTGTAATATTCGCGTAAATCTAAGAACTCGATATTATCTGAAGTTAAGTACAAGTCTTTTAAAAAATGTACAGTGATTATTCTATTGTAGTGATTGTGAAGTAAAAACAAAATATGAATATGTGCTTCTAAATAAACAAATATACATTTTGTTTTCTTATTGAAGAATAACATTTGAAATAAAACCATTTTTCGGATTTTATCGCGGTTAATTTTTGATTTTTAAGTTCCCGACGTTTCGAGTGCTTTACAGCACCCATGGTCACGGGAGGGACTGAGGTGTTAGACGTCCAAAAGGCATAGTTGTTCCGGGGTACCCTCAAACTTCTTAATTATTTTTGTTGGTACGATCTACGCAGAATGAGCTCACGGTGTCTTGAGGTCTTGCAGTGTTATGCTTGGTTTTGGATTTGATTATATTAATTACCAGATCCCAAGTCGATGGAAGCACCCAGCCATCTTCTCTATTGAAATTAGGATGTTTTTTAATTTCAATACCCTCGCGAACCATTCTTGGTAGGAATCGGTGTTCTTTCACGAGGATTTGTGGTCTATCAAATCTGATGTTATGGTGGGTGCGGTCTAGGACATGTTCACAGACTGCAGACTTCTTTGAGCGACCATCGCTCCGAAAAATAGTTTTATTCCATGTGTAATATTCGCGTAAATCTAAGAACTCAGTAAATAACATTTAAATTAAAGTTTGCTCATTACATAAAACATATTTGACGTTTGAAATGAGTTTAAAATTCTCAGAGAAAAATCTATCTTATTGTATTTTATTAAGGTTCTTTGGTTATCCATATAATAATATCTTATAATGAACAAACTATATTTTTTCATCCAACGCTTTCAATGTTTCAGGCACCGACTTTGTTTCCGCTGCTGTGGTAATATCTTTACCTATAATAATTATATCTTTTTCTAAAGATATAGGTGTTTAGCCCAAAGCCTTGGCTTGTCCCAGGACAGCGATGGCAGGTCCTGCCTTGATGGCTCCATCCCGGATATTCCGGCCAACTTTCTCCTGGAGAAATGTTTAACCATTAGAATTATGACTTTGATACTGTCAATATTGGGAACGATGCCGATGCAGACGAAATTGCAATCTAAGAGTAGGAATTTAGGATTGTTTTTATAATAATTGGTTTAGTGATCAATTTCACTTTATAGAAGAGAGAGCAAATGAGTTTGCTGGTTGACTATTAGTTTACAATCACTTCTGCCAATATACATCAGTAACATCAAGACCCTTTTTTGCTATGACTAACCAAACTTACCATTACACGATCATTGCACAAAATTATCAGAACGTTTAGTCAAAATGAATAAACGCCCAGAGCAATTATTATGCGTTGCCTGTGACAGTATTTAGTTTTAATACAAGGCATTTGGTTTACGTATATAATAGGTCATCTATTCTCTCTCACCTATGTTTTTGAGCGAAGGCCTTTGCTCAGCAGTAGAACAGGCTGATTTATAGCTAGGTTCTATAACCGGCGAGCGTGTATGAGACGAACTATAAGAGTGGAGGAAGCCAGAGAGCTATATAAGGAAATAACCTGTTGGAACTCTGTACTCTCTGTCTACCCTGCAAGGGATTTGGCTTGGTGATATAGATTCTATACTTAATTCAAAGTTAGATTTTTTTTACATAAAAACGGACTTCGTTGGTCCTATACTAGGAATTATTCGTGTGTCATGAGTGCATTTATATACATGAAATTTACATAACAAAATATCCAGAATGAAACACATATTTAGTGGGACAGCGCGTCTACTACCAGTAGAATTTATACATATATGAAAATTCTATCAAAATACTATCAAGAGTAGGCAAATTCTAACCTATCTATACCATCACGTCATATCTCTTGCGAAGTACGCAGAGTACAGAGTTCCAACGGCAAAAATACCTATTCGTTTAATATGGAACCCGTCGTTAGTAATTACCATAAAGTATTGTAGAACCATGCAGAACGAACTACTAACTAGAGTTAAGCAAACTTAGGTAAATAATACTTACAATTTTCTTAAACACCTTCCATCTTGGCTCCGGCGCGGCGGACACGGTCGCCAACGCCAGCACACACGCAAACACAAACAAGAAGATCTTAGTGAAATTCATTTTTATCAAAATAGGATTTACTGCTTCTTAACTGCAGACAACTCTGACGAACGCTGTCGAATGAATGAAGTGCAATGTTGTACCATCTTTATATACAATTATCAACGTTTATAATTGCAGTTATGTAAACTTCTGTCGTGCATTATTGGTCTTTATTGTGTTGTATTAGGTGGTAAATTGTTTAAAGTGTTGTTTGTTCAGCTGTAGGTATGTGGCTATTGATAAGACGTCTCGTGTAAGGAAACTCCCGCATCTGTGAATTCCCTGACTAGTGAATTTAATAAAGTATGTGGCATCGGATGGTATGGTTTTTGGAATTGCGACTATTTACCAATTTTTGGTATAACTTGCTTTATTGAGTTCTTAGATTTACGCGAATATTACACGTTTCGAGTGCTGCAAAGCACTCGAAACGTCGGGAACTAAAAATAAAAAAATAAACCGCGATAAAATCCGTAAAATAGTTTTATTTCATAACTTGCTTTGTTCGTATACCTGTATTTCCAATTCAAATATTGTGATCCAATTTTCAAGCGCTTGCGGGTATCCGATTGAGCTTTAATTTGGTATATTTTGTACTTAAGATGACAACACAATGATACGGGACCTACCATGATGACTGGTTTGATGATGGAGACCGAAGGTGGCCATAGGAACAAAACAATACAGCACAAGCCTTTTTCATTTGGGCTCGTAGGTTTTACTTTGATAAGCATAGTACTATAGACCTAGATAGCGTTCAGGTTACGATAATGGAGCCCAATAATGGCAGTACGAACTCCTCTACCAAAAAAGATCACCGCCGTGTTTTGCTATTAAAGCTTAATATGTTATTTTATATTATAAGAATTATTTGTATCTCGTTGAGATTCACGGGCTTTACTCGGACCTTTGAAAGGCTTGCATGGGGACATGGGTACAACACGTAGAGGCTCATAGCGAGGAGTTGATGTTGTGGAAGTCACCTGCTAAGGACAATTGCTGAAAATGAAAAACATAAACAGCGAACTGACACCGGCAGGTGCAAAAACTATTGTAAATTATAAAAATACCACAAGGACTATATAAATAAGGTTTGATGGACTAAAACTGGACTATTTGAAATGGAATACCCGTGGCTGGTGGTGACTCGCGGTCGCCGCTCATTGGATGGGCCCACAAATGCTCGTCATAAGAAAACTGCGGGCAGCACCCTTGTGAGCGCCGCAGGGGTGTCGAAGTTATTCGCGGCGTTATGCCTCTTAACACTTTCACCCCTAGAGTACATCGACGTAGGAAAGTATTATCTTAATTATTTGTTTTTTCAAGTGAAAGATAAAATAAGATTAAATAGGCAAATTTTTTATTTCGCTTACAGCGCTGCGGCACTACCGGATTCATAACGATCACCTAGGTAAAGTATTACTCGGCTCTATCACTTTGAGATGTGTAACCGTTTGGAGCATTCATTTTCCATTGGCTTCATAATTTGCAAGTTACTTTAAGCCAATTTTCCCAGTTACCAATTCCTGTAGTAATCGTTAAACCGAGTTACAAGCCTTAAAGGTGGCTTTATAATTTCTGATATGACCAACTTGTTAGCACCAATCTGTACAGCGTCTACATTATGGGACCCGATTGTTCTAACCTGAATTTAACGAAGGCCTTTGCTTAGTAGAGGGATAGTAAATGCTAATTCATCATATTTTATTTCAGAGTATGAATACAGCGATGTAACACGCCATAGTTACAAGTTCCATAGAGTACCACGTGTTTCGTCTCGTGCTCACATGGCGTGCTCTTCCGAAGGGGGACACCTGGTTATAATCAACAGCGAGAAGGAGGCACAAGTCATTAGCGATATCTGGGTAAGAACTACGTCAAATTTAATGGTCGGAGACTTCCTGAAGGAGTTTGCGTTTCTTGGCATCCACAATCAGTTTGAACATTTCGATTGGAAAACTATTCAAGTTGATCTGATATTTCATCATATTTTCTTATATTGAGATCTAGGTGGCGATCTCTTGAGGAAAACTATTTAAATCTTTGTGGTGAAAAGGGACAGAGTTATAAACTGTGTATATTCACATGTGTTTCTTATAGCATAGGTAAAAGTATATTAGTTTTGTTAAAGATTGTGAAATGCACCCAGATTTTTTCTTTCATTTATTACGATCTCCAACTCAATAAGTGCCTTGTTAGTTAAGTGGCAAATATTGTACTTTGCCATCACGAGGTCCTGAGTTCAAATCCAAGGACGGACAAATGTAGTTTTTCCATCGAAGAATTCCCAGTATCAGTCCTGAGTCCCAGTCAGTTCGGAGTCTGGAACTGTGCCCGGTATATACCGAGCTATATAGGTATAAGTGTATAGAGGAGGTGAGCCTATGGCCATTGTATCTAGTTTCATCTGTGTTAGAATATTTACTATAAAATAAATAAAGACCCTCACACATATATTCCTTTAGCGGGGCTGGCAGAGATGTACTGTGTACACCCACTTTGCGCTGACAATGATGAAAAACTACATTTGTCAACTACATTTTACTTGTGATTTGAACACAGGGCCTCGTGAAGCTCGTGATCGACACGCCCTATTCGCCACTACAAGACCAGATAAAGACAAAGAAAAGTTCGGTGAATATATTTTATATCTTTCAGGTGAAACCCTGACAGAAGCTGGTTACGACCAATTTGCTAAAGATATGCCGAGAAGAGAATACTACTGTGGTACCATTGGCCGCAACGGTATGCTTTACGATGCTGATTGCGACGAGCCATTTGCATTTATTTGACATTACGTTTCGAGTGCTTTGCAGCACCCATGGTCACGGGAAGGACTGAGGTGGTAGATGTCCAAAAGTTGTTCCGGGGTACCCTCAAACTTCTTAATTCACGTCTACCACCTCAGTCCTTCCTGTGACCATGGGTGCTGCAAAGCACTCGAAAGTAGGGAACTTAAAAATCAAAATAAACCGCGATAAAATCCGAAAAAATAGTTTTATTAAAGTTGAGATAAAAGCACACACATCTTGTACGTTAGGTTCTTTTTTAAAAAGTCCACAGTGACCCCTGATAGAAACTGATGGATTTCAACTGGTGAAAAATGATTATATGACCGAAATTGTGGTTAGCTGGCTCAATCTATCTATCTATCTATATCATCACTCAGTTCCCTTCGGGGTAGACAGAGAGTACAAAGTTCCAACAGTTTCTTTCCTTACAGACCTCGCTGGTTCAATAATAACCTATTTACTGAAATAGGCTGAGATGACGAAAGTTAGACAGAGTTCCAAATAAGCGGGCCAGTACCGCCTCCTCGAAAGGAAACTCCGCGCAACACGATTGGTCCTATTGGCCTTATTACTTTAATGGGAGAGTGGTGATCAGACTATGCCGTAGCTTAACACCGGTGGAGCTTCTCGTTTAGTCACGAGCAATGATGCTATATATTGATACATTGTAAGTAGGAATCTCAGAACTTTGCCACATTTAAGTCTGTATTAAAATAGTAGGTCTTCATCAATATGATTTACTGTGACAAATTATTAAAATGCTGTGGCTGCACCTAAATTGTATTGTTGTAATGTAAAAAACACTTAATGATTTATTTAATTATTAATAATTGTATTGGAGATAGTATTTGACATGCATATAAATAAAATGAAATAAGTGTAACATAAAAAATATTTTTATTTAATCATTATCTTAATTGTTACTTCTTATGAAGTTTTTTCATGGCAGATCACTAAGTTTTAATGCCAAAGAAGTTTCAAATCATAGAACCTATTAGCTCTCATCTCTCGCTGTTAAAAATTACTTAAATATATCACAAAAATAATGAGTATTCTTATAATAAACTATCGATACAAAATTGTTCTACTTCAACACTATTTACAACTCATACTGAAATCATTAATGCATTGATTTTTTCAATATTTTGACTGATGATAAAATTATAAGGATTAAAAATTTGAAAGCAATATTTTTCCAACTCACATTCGAACTAGACTACTTGTTTTGGTGTTGTTATCTGAAGTTAAGTACAAATCTTTTAGAAATAGAACAGTGGTTATTATATTGTAGTGATTGTGAGCACTCTAAGTAAAAATTATTGTATATGTGCTTCTAAATGATCAAATGTACATTTTGTTTTCTTATTGAAGAATTACATTTAAACTTAAACTTGCCCATTACATAAAACATTTATGACGTTTGAAATGATTTTAAAATTCTCAGAGAAAAACCTATCTTCTTGTATTATACCAATGAACCTTTCATTGGTTATCTATATAATAATATCTTTCTCGTCGTGATCATTTTGGTATTCTTTAACTTCAAAAAGTATTTCTTATAATGAGCAAACTATACTTTTTTATCCAACGCTTTCAATCTTTCAGGCACGGAATTTGTTTCCGCTGCTGTGCTAATATCTTTACTTATAATAATCATATCTGCTTCTAAAGTTATCGGTGTTTAGCCCAAAGCCTTGGCTTGTCCCAGGACAGCGATGGCAGGTCCAGCCTTGATGACTCCATTCCGGATATTCCGGCCCACTTTCTCCTGAAAAAAATATTTAATCATTAGTATCATGCCTTTGATATTATCAATAATACCGATATATGCAAACAAAAAGCACTCTAAGTGTATTAATTTAGGATTATTTTTATAATCATTGGTTTAGTGATCTTTGGCTAAAATTTCAGGTTGGTCAATTTCTTTTTATAGAATAGGGAGCAAATGAGCTTGCTGGTTGCCTATTGGTTTACAATCACTTCTGCCAATGTACATTAGTAACAACAAGACCCTTTTTTGTTATGACTTATCAAACTTGTAACACGGGTATCGATAACTTCGTGATGCTATACCATTACCATTACAATATAATTCCACAAAATTATTTGTTCATAATGAATAAATGTGCAGATCAATTATTAGAACTTTAAAGTGCTTTTCTATAAAAAAAAATCCTCAGTCCCCGGAAAGTCTATCAAAATAGTACTAAGAATTTGCAAATCTATATCGTGACGCCGAAAACAAAAGATCATGCAGAGTACAGAATCCAACAGCAAAAATTACCACAGGTAGTAGTAAAAAATAGCAGACCGGACTACTAACTAGATAGACCTAAGTGATCTTTACACAGGTAAATATTACTTACAATTTTCTTAAACACCTTCCATCTTGGCTCCGGCGCGGCGGACACGCTCGCCAACGCCAGCACACAAGCGAACACAAACAAGAAGATCTTAGCGAAATTCATTTTTATCAAAATAGGATTTACTACTTTGGAACTGCAGACTACTCTGACGAACGCTGACGAATGAATGAAGTGCATTGTTGTACCATCTTTATATTTAATTATCAACGTTTACGATTGCAAAGTTATTTACAGTTATGTAAACTTCTGTCGTTCAGTATTGATCTTTATTGTATTGTGTTAGGTGATAAGTTAGTCAACGTGTTGTTTGTTCAGCTGTATGTATGTGGGCATTGATAAGACGTCTCGAGTAAGGGAGCTCCCGCATCTGTGAATTCCCTGACTGGTGGTTTTAATAAAGTTTGTTGCATCGGATGGTACGGTTTTTGGAATCGCGGTTATTTACAAATTTTTTGTTGAACTTTCTTTGTTCGTATGACTGTATTTCCAGTCCAAATACTGTGATCCAATTTTCAAGCGCTTGCGGGTATCCAATTGAGCTAAAATTTGGTATATGTATGTTCTTTCGATGACAACAGAATGATATAAGACCTACCGTGATGGCAAGTTTTATGATGGAGACCGAAGGTGGCCATAGGAACCAAACAATGCAGCACAAGCCCTTATCATTTGGGCTCGTAGACTTTACTTTGATAAGTACAGTACTGTAGATCTAGATAGTGTTCAGGTTATGATAATGGAGCCGAAAAATGGCAGTACGTACTCCTCTACCAAACAAGATATCACCGTCGCGTTTTACTATTAAAGCTAACTAGGTTTTTTTTTATTGTTTGTATCTCGCTGAGATTTACGGGCTTTACCCGGACCTTTGAAAGGCTTGCATGGGGACATGGGTATAACACGTAGAGGCACCTGCTGAGAACAGTTGCAGAAAATGAAAAACATAAACAGCCAACTGACCCTGGCAGGTGCAAATACTATTGTAAATTATAAAAAGAAAACAAGGTTTGATGGACTAAAACTGGACTCTTAAAACAGGAATACCCGTGGCTGGTGGTGAGTTGCGCTTGCCGCTCACTTGGTAGGCCCACAATCGGTCGTCATAAGAAAACTGCGGGCTACACCTTTGTGAGCGGGTCAGAGGTATCGAAGTTATTCGCGGCGTTATGGGGCATTAACACTTTCGCCCCTGAAGTACATCGACGTAGGAAAGTATTATCTTCTCTAATTCTATATCATTACGCTATATCCCTTCCGGGGTAGGCAGAGAGTACAGATTACCAACAGGTTCTTTCCTTACATACCTCTCTGGCTTCCTCCACTCTCATAGTTCGTCTCATGCCCGCTCGCTGGTTACGGAGACTCTCGAATTGACCTTCCGATAAAACTCGGTCTATTTGGTCATGGTAAGATAGTCTAAGTCTTCCCCGGTACCTACATCCTTCGACATTTCCATATCTGTTTTTTCATTCTTTCTTCTAAAAATTCTTGCTATATGCCCGAACTAACGGAGCATACCCTTTCTCATCTCTACACCGATCCTATCTTTCATACCTAATCCCTTTCTTACTACGCTGTTTCAAATACGGTCTGTCAGCTTCACTCCGCAAATCTTCGGCAGAGCTTTTTTCCACTGCATTTATCCTACTTTCATTCTCCTTTTTACATACCCAGCTCTCGATACCATATAACAGCGTTAGGATAAGCACTCTGTTATGTGTAACGAGCTGCGCCTTTTGGCTTAAGTATCGGCTCCCAAGTTTTCCATTGCACCATTCATTCTGTTGCCTGCCCTCACTCTGCTCTATATGCCAGCGGTGTATTTCCCATCGTTACTTTCTTTTTTCTTTTTTTCTTTTTATAAAAACGTAGCCCCACACTAGGATTTATTCCTGTGTCGTGGGTGCGTTTACAAACATGAAAATTCACATACATAAATACCCAGACCGGAACAAATAATTGTGGATCACAAAGATTTGTCCCGTGCGGGACTCGAACCCGCGACTATTAGACGCAGTGGGCAGAGCGGCTTAAGCTCTTAACCACTGCGCTAAATCGTCCGTCATATACTGAATGCGCATCAAAGATATAGAAACTCATTTATTTGCTCCAGCACATCGTTACCAACCACAAACCTTGCATTGGTTCTGGTTTCTTTCCGTTCATAATCCATAATCTTGGTTTTTTTACATTCAAATGTAAGCCATTGTAAGTATTATCTTAATAATTATTTGTTTTTGCAAGTAAAAGAAAAAACAAGATTAAATAGGCATATTTTTTTATTTTGCTTACAGCGGTGCTACGGGATTCATAACAATCACCTAGGTAAAGTAGTACCCGCCTTGATCAGTTTGAGATGGGTTACCATTTGGAGTATTCAATTTTTAATATTTTTAATCGTTTAACCAAGTTATAAGCCTTAAAGGTGACTTAATCATTTCTAATGCAACCAACGTATTAACACCGATCTGCACAGCGTTTGTATGATGGTACCCGATTTCTCTAACCTAAATTTACAGAAGGCTTTTGCTTAGAGTATGAATACAGCGATATAACACGCCATTGTTACAAGTACCCTAAAGTACCACGTGTATGGTCTCGTGCCCACAAGGCGTGTTCTTCCGAAGGAACATATTTCTTTAGGAAATCTATTTTAAACTTTGTGGTAAAAACAGATAGAGTTATAAACTCTGTACTATATCTTCTTCTTATAGCATAGAAAAATTATATGAGTTTTGTTAAAGATTCAGAAATTCGCCCTGATTTCTTATTTTTTTTAATTTATTGCGATCTCCAACCAAATAACTGTTTGCAATTTTGTCACAGGAGTAAAAATTCTATTTGCCCTGTTAGTTTAGTGTCGAATAATGCACGATACCATCACATCGTAGTTTTTCCATCGAAGAATTACCGATATTGGTCCGGAGTCCCAGTCAAATCGAAGTTTGAAACTGTGCCCGGTATATACCGAACTATATAGGTATATAGAGGAAGCGAGCCTATTGCCATATGTGATCTTGCACTATATTAGCGCTATTGTATGCAGTTTCATCTCTGTTAGATTAATTATTATAAAATAAATATACACCCGTATAAATATATTCCTTTAGCAGGGTTGGTAGGGGTGTACACTTTCCCTGACGATGATGAAAAACCTACATTTGTCTGACATGCAATTTGAACACAGGGCCTCGTGAAACTCAAAATAATAAAATAAAAAACAAAAATAATTTATTCTTTCACAACTCTTAAAACATTATTCGAGCCTCCTTTTAGGTATAAAATACCTGTAGTAGGCCCTGTAGAGACCCTGTTCTTTCACATCCAGAGAACATATACTAATAGTATTGATTTGTTACTTGATAAGAAAAAAAAACAAATGTAATTATATTACAGAACTTAATTTAAAGTGTAAAATAATTTAAGCATGTAGGTATGTGTGTAAATGTGTGTGTGCGTGCCAGTGCGTGTTTGTGTTTGCGTATGCGTGTGTGTGGTGGGGTGCGTGTGTGTGAGAGAGAGTCAGTGTGTGTGTTAGTGATGTAAAAAGCGTTACGTCAGTTATGAAACATAAAGCGTTAATTTCTCAGTCTCGTCGTAGGTCATCGTGCTTAGTCATTTCATTAATATTTTTTTACATTCATAATACCTTCTAGGATAAATATTTAGTTTTTGTTTTATCATCGACACGCGCTATTTGCCACTACTAGAACAGCCAAAGACAAAGAAAAGTTCTTTAAACTTATTATATATGTTCCCTGACAGAAGTTGGTTACGGCAAGTTTGCTAAAGATATGCCGAGAAGAGAATACTACTGTGGTACCCTTGGTCGCAACAGTATGCTTTACGACAGAGATCGCGACGTGCCGTTTGCGTTTATTTTTGAAAAGGATCCTAACAGCTTGATGTGTTAGTACGAAATACAGCGTCACCTACTGTAGCAGGTAAATTAATGAAGAATTAGCAATTAAATAAACAAAGTATTTTAAATGTAGATATTTTTTTAAATATGTACCCAAAAATAGTCATATGTATTGAGTTCTTAGATTCACGCGAATATTACACATGAAATAAAACTATTTTTCGGATTTTACTAGGTTCATTTTATTAGAGTTATTGTTTATTTAAACGTAGCCCCATACCAGTAATTATTCCTGTGTCGTGGTGAGTTTACAAACATGGAATCAACATGCACAAACACCCAGACGGAGGCAAATGTTTGTGGTTACACAAAGATTTGTCCTGTGCGGGAATCGAACCCGCGAATACTCAATCCAGTAGGCGGAGCGACTCAAGCTCATAACCACTGGACCAAGCTGTCCGTCAAATTGTTTAATTATATTTATATTGCCATTATCTCTTGCTTCAGAAATAGAATTGCAGTTTAACACTTCTTCAACTTTTAAAAAGATGCTATTTAATAACTGTTGGTTTTATCGTGTCTTTATTGACGAGTGTTTAACAATTCAATTGCAAATAAAAAAATGTAAAAATTAAAGTTGAGATAAAAGCACACACACCTTGTACATTGGGTACTTTTTAAAAAGTCCACATTGACCCCTGATAGAATCTGATGGATCTCAACTGGTGGAAAATGATTATATGACCGAAATTGTGGTTTGCTGCCTCAATCTATCTATCTATCTATATCATCACTCAGTTCCCTTCGGGGTAGACAGGGAGTACAAAGTTCCAACAGTTTCCTTCCTTACAGACCTTGCTGGCTCAATAATATATCTCAGCCTATTTACTGAAATAGGCTGAGATGACGAAAGTTAGACAGAGTTCCAAATAAGCGGGCCAGTACCGTCTCCTCGAAAGCAAACTCCGCGCAACACGATTGGTCCTATTGGCCTTATTACTTTAATGGGAGAGTGGTGATCAGACAATGCCGTAGCTTACCACCGGTGGAGCTTCTCGTTTAGTCACGAGCAATGATACATTGTAAGTAGGAATCTCAGAACTTCGTCACATTTAAGTCTCTATTAAAATAAGTAGGTCTTCATCAATATCATTTTCTGTGACAAAGTATTAAAATGCTGTGGCTGCACTTCAACTTTATTGTTGTAATGTAAAGAACACTTAATGATTTGATAATTATTAATAAATGTATTGGCGATAGTATTTGATATGCATAGAAATAAAACGAAATAACTGTAACAAAATAAATATTTTTATTTAATCATCATCTTAATAGTTACTTCTTGTGAAGTCTATTTCATGGCAGATCACTAAGTTTAAATGCAAAATAAGTTTCGAATCATAGAACCTATTAGCTCTCATCTCTCTCTGTTATAAATAACCTAAACATATCACAAAAATAATGAGTATTCTTATTATAAACTATCGATACAAAATTGTTCTACTTCAACACTATTTACAACTCATACTGAAATCAATAATGCATTAAATATTTTTTCAATATTTTGACTGATGATAAAATTATAAGGATAAAAAATTTGAAAGCATTATTTTTCCAACTGTAAATCACGTTTGAACTAGACTACTTGTTTTGGTGATGTTATCTGAAGTTAAGTACAAATCTTTTAGAAATAGAACAGTGGTTATTATATTGTAGTGATTGTGAAGACTCTAAGTAAAAATTATTGTATATGTGCTTCTAAATGAACAAATGTACATTTTTTATTCTTATTAAAAAATTACATTTAAACTAAAGCTTGCCCATTACATAAAATATTTATGACGTTTGAAATGATTTTAAAATTCTCAGAGAAAAATCTATCTTATTGTATTATTTTAAGGTTCATTAGGTATCTATATAATAATGTCTTTCTCGTCATGATAATAAGTATCATTTTGGTATTCTTTAACTTCAAAAAGTATTTCTTATAATAAAAAACTATAATTTTTATCCAACGCTTTCAATCTTCCAGGCACGGAATTTGTTTCCGTTGGTGTGCTAATATCTTTACTTATTATAATCATATCTGCTTCTAAAGATATTGGTGTTTAGCCCAAAGCCTTGGCTTGTCCCAGGACAGCGATGGCAGGTCCAGCCTTGATGACTCCATTCCGGATATTCCGACCCACTTTCTCCTGAAAAAAATATTTAATCATTAGAATCATGCTTTTGATATTGTCAATAATACCGATATATGCAGACAAAAAGCACTCTAAGTGTATTAATTTAGGATTATTTTTATAATAATTGGTTTAATGATCTTTGGCTAAAATTTCAGGTTGGCCAATTTCTTTCTATAGAATAGGGAGCAAATGAGCTTGCTGGTTGCCTATTGGTTTACAATCACTTCTGCCAATGTACATCAGTAACAACAAGGCCCTTTTTTGCTATGACTAACCAAACTCGTAACAAGGGTATCGATAACTTCGTGATGTTATACCATTACACTATAATTCCACAAAATTATTTGCTCAAAATTAATAAATAATCAGAGCAATTATTAGCACCTTAAAGTGCTTTTCTATAAAAAAAATCAACAGTCCTCGGAAAGTCTATCAAAATAGTACTGAGAATTTTATGCATGCAGAGTACAGAATCCAATAGCAAAAATTACCATAGGTCGTAGTAAAAATAGCAGAACGGACTACTAACTAGATAGACCTAAGTGATCTTTATACAGGTAAATAATACTTACAATTTTCTTAAACACCTTCCATCTTGGCTCCGGCGCTGCGGACACGGTCGCCAACGCCAGCACACAAGCGAACACAAACAAGAAGATCTTAGCGAAATTCATTTTTATCAAAATAGGATTTACTACTTTGAAACTGCAGACTACTCTGACGAACGTTGTCGAATGAATGAAGTGCACTGTTGTACCATCTTTATATACAATTATCAACGTTTACGATTGCAAAGTTATTTACAGTTATGTAAACTTCTGTCGTTCAGTATTGATCTTTATTGTGTTGTGTTAGGTGATAAGTTAGTCAACGTGTTGTTTGTTCAGCTGTATGTATGTGGACATTGATAAGACGTCTCGAGTAAGGGAACTCCCGCATCTGTGAATTCCCTGACTGGTGGTTTTAATAAAGTTTGTTGCATCGGATGGTACGGTTTTTGGAATTGCGGTTATTAAAAATTTTTTGTTTCACTTGCTTTGTTCGTATGTGTGTATTTTCGGTCCAAATGTTGTGATCCAATTTTCAAGCGCTTGCGGGTATCCCATTGAGCTAAAATTTGGTATATGTATGTTCTTTCGATGACAACAGAATGATATACGACCTACCGTTATGGCAAGTTTGATGATGGAGACCGAAGGTGGCCATAGGAACCAAACAATGCATCACAAGCCCTTATCATTTGGGCTCGTAGACTTTACTTTGATAAGTACAGTACTGTAGACCTAGAGAGTGTTCAGGTTATGATAATGGAGCCGAAAAATGGCAGTACGTACTCCTTCCTCTACCAAACATGATAACACCGTCCCGTTTTACTATTAAAGCTAAATATGTTTTTTATTATTTGTATCTTGCTGAGATTTACGGGCTTTACCCGGAACTTTGAAAGGCTTGTATGGGGACATGGTTATAACACGTAAAGGCACCTGCTGAGAACAGTTGCAAAAAATGAAAAACATAAACAGCCAACTGACCCCGGCAGGTGCAAATACTATTGTAAATTATAAAAAGAAAACAAGGTTTGATGGACAAAAACTGAACTCTTAAAAAAGGAATACCCGTGGCTGGTGGTGAGTTGCACTTGCCGCTTACTAGGTAGGCCCACAAACGCTCGTCATAAGAAAACTGCGGGCAACGCCTTTTTGAGCGGGTCAGAGGTATCGAAGTTATTCGCGGCATTATGGGGCATTAACACTTTCGCCCCTGAAGTACATCGACGTAGGAAAGTTTTATCTTCTCTTATTCTATATCATTACGCCAGATCCCTTCTGGGGTAAGCAGAGAGTACAGATTTCCAACAGGTTCTTTCCTTACATACCTCTCTGGCTTCTTCCACTCTCATAGTTTGTCTCATGCCCGCTCGCTGGTTACGGAGACTCTCGACTTGACCTTCCGATAAAACTCGGTCTATTTGGTCATGGTAAGATAGTCCAGGTCTTCCGCTGTACCTACATCCTTCTACATCTCCATATCTATTTTGTCATTCTTTCTTCTGAAATTCTTGCTATATGCCCGAATTAACGGAGCATACGCTTTCTCATCTTTACACCGTTACTATCTTTCATACCTAATCCCTTTCTTACTACGCTGTTTCAAATACGGTCGGTCAGCTTCACTCCGCAAATCTTCGGCAGAGCTTTTATTTCCACCGCATTTATCCTACTTTCATTCTCCTTTTCACATACGCAGCTCTCGCTACCATATAACAGCGTAAGGACAAGCACTCTGTTATGTATAACCAGCTGCGCATTTTGGCTTAAGTACCGGCTCCCAAGTTTCCTATTGCACCATTCACTCTGTTACCTGCACTCACTCTGCTTTCTATGTCAGCGGTGTATTTCCCATCCTTACTGAATGCGCATCAAAGATATAGAAACTCATTCATTTGCTCCAGCACATCGTTACCAACCACAAACCTTGCATTCGTTCTGGTTTCTTTCCGTTCAAAAACCATAATCTTGGTTTTTTTACATTCAAATGTAAGCCATTGTAAGTATTATCTTAATAATTATTTGTTTTTGCAAGTAAAAGATAAAACAAGATTAAATAGGCATACTTTTTTATTTTGCTTACAGCGGCACTACGGGATTCATAACGATCACCTAGGCAAAGTAGTACCCGGCTTGATCAGTTTGAGATGGGTTACCACTTGGAGTATTCAATTTTTAATTTTCTGCATAATTTGCAAGACGCTTTAAGCCAATTGTCTCTGTTACCAATTTCTGTAGTAATCGTTAAACCAAGTTATAAGCCTTAAAGGTGGCTTTATAATTTCTAATGCAACCAACGTATAACCACCAATCTGCATAGCGTTTGTATGATGGTACCCGATTTCTCTAACATAAATTTACAGAAGGACTTTGTTTAGAGTATAAATACAGCGATATAACACGCCATTGTTACAAGTTCCCTAACGTGTATGGTCTCGTGCCTACAAGGCGTGTTCTTCCCAAGGAACACATCTCTTAAGGAAATCTATTTTAAACTTTGTGGTAAAAGGGGGCAGAGTTATAAACTATATCCATATATCCAAATCTACTTCTTAAAGCATAGATAACTATGAGAGTCGAGGAAGCCAGAGAGGTATGTAAGGAAAGAACCTGTTGGAACTCTGTACTCTCTGCCTACCCTGCAAGGGATCTGGCGTGATGTTATAGATACATAGATAGATAGCATAAAAAAATTATATGAGTTTTGTTAGAGATTCAGAAATTCGCTCGGATTTCGTTTTTTTTTTTTCATTTATTACGATCTCCAACCAAATAACTGTTTGAAATTTTGTCGCAGGAGTAAAAATTCTAACTGCCCTGTTAGTTTAGTGTCGAATAATGCACTATGCCATCACATCATAGTTTTTCCATCGAAGAATTACCGGCATCAGTCCGGAGTCCCAGTCAGTTCGGAGTCTGGAAATGTGCCCGGTATATACCGAACCATATAGGTATATAGAGGAAGCGAGCCTATTGCCATATGTCATCTTGTACGTTATTAGCGCTATTGTATGCAATTTCATCTCTGTTAGATTATTTATTATAAAATAAATATACACCCTTACAAATATATTCTTTTATTAGTGTTGGCAGGGGTGTACACTTTTTCCCTGACGATGATGAGTGATTTGAACACAGAGCCTCGTGAAACTCAAAATAAAAAAAATAAAAAAAAAATTATTCTTTCACAACTCTTAAAACATTATTCGAGCCTCCTTTTAGGTATGAAATACCTGTAGTAGGAGACCCTGCTCTTTCACATCCAGAGAACATATACTAATAGTATTGATTTGTTACTTGGTAAGAAAAAAATACAAATGTAATTATATTACAGAACTTAATCTAAAGAGTAAAATAATTTAAGCATGCAGGTATGTGTGTAATGTGTGTTTGTGCTAGTGCGCACGTGCTTGTGTGTGTGTGTGCGTGTGTGTGAGAGAGAGTCAGTGGGTGTGTTAGTGCCGTAAAAAGCGTTACGTCAGTTATGATACATAAAGATTTAACTTCTCAGACTCGTCGTAGGTCATCGTGCTTAGCCATTTCATTAATATTTTTTTTACATTTATAATACCTTCTAGGATAAATATTTAGTGTTTGTTTTATCATCGACACGCGCTATTTGCCACTACTAGAAGACAAAGAAAAGTTCATTGAATTTATTATATATGTTCCCTAACAGAAGATGGTTACGACAAGTTTGCTAAGGATATTCCGAGAAGAGAATACTACTGTGGTACCATTGGCCGCAACAGTATGCTTTACGACGGAGATTGCTATGTGCCGTTTGCGTTTATTTTTGAAAAGGATCCTAACAGCTTGATGTGTTTATTTATTTATTTTTATTTATTAAAGTAGCTACACCATCAACTTAACACTAAACATTTAAAATAAAATAAAAAATACAATAGGAATGAGACAAAGTGCTAAATCTCTACAGGTGTATACAACATTATTTAATAAATTAGAATAAAATTAGTCATCAAGTTTAGAGATAATGATAATAAATAGTATAATTAAAAATGTCCAAATTTATAAAATTATATGTATGACAATTAAATAAAAATGAAGGTGGAAATAGAATTCGAATTAATGTCTTCTAATGTTAATGTCAAAAAGTCAATTCATAAAATAAAGATCTTAATTTAATAAATTTACTAATGTCAGTAAGATGAAAGATGTCAATATCGTTCATCATCATCATCATCATCTCAGCCTATACTTGTCCACTGCTGAACATAGGCCTCCCCAATCGCTTTCCAGCGTAACCGGTCCGATGCCACCTGCATCCAACGACTTCCTGCGATTTTCACAAGATCGTCGGTCCATCTGGCAGGCGGTCGTCCCACGCTGCGCTTGCCAATACGTGGTCTCCACTCTAGAATCTTTCTGCCCCAACGCCCGTCCGATCTACGCGCTATGTGGCCCGCCCATTGCCACTTCAGCTTGCTTCAATATCGTTAGCACAGTTCAATTCATTATATGTATATAATAGTCGGTTTAGGGGTGCATTCTTCTTCAGATTTGTTTTGCTTCTCAGTAGGGTAAATGTATTTCTAATGGGGTGTTTAGGTATATTACGGGGGACTGTGATTTGGACGCCAGCTAATAGTTCCGACGACAGTACGCCGCCATGTATGATTTTATGTAGTGTAGAAAGATCACAAATTTTTCGTCTAGTCTCAAGCGATTCCATTTTAAAGTGACGAAGTCTCATCCTATAGCAGGCCCTGTAGGGACAACTAGGATCCCTGAATGCAAGAAATCTTATAAAATTACGTTGGAGCAGCTCAATTCTGTCACAATGAACTTTATACTGTAGATTCCAGATTGGAGATAGGTATTCGAGGTGACTTCGTATCAACGCGTTGTACAAGACGATTATGGAACTAGGATTCCTGAAGTCCCTACATAAACGTTTTACGAAACCGAGCATCTGCCAAGGTTTTCTAATTGTCTTGTCTATATGCTCTATAAAACTTAACTTCTGATCAAGGGTGACTCCAAGATCTCGAACTGATGTGGATTCTAGGAGATAATCTCCGGAAATGCTATATCTAGATGTGAAAACATTTCTGTTTCTTGTAAACTTTATGTGGAGACATTTTGATGCATTCAAATTCATACCATTCAATTTACACCATTCACTTATAGAATCAAGATCAGCTTGAAGGAGGTTAACGTCGTTTTGTGTTCTAATACTTCTATATAGTTTAACATCGTCTGCAAAGATAGAACAATTACTAGTCTTGATGCCGTCTGATATGTCATTTATGAAAGCCAGGAACAAGATTGGGCCAAGATGAGAACCTTGCGGTACACCAGACGAAGGTTCAAACGGTAATGAGCTAAAACCAAGAGCCGTCACCCGTTGGATTCTATTTTTTAAATAAGATTGGACCCAGTTTAACAAATTTCCATGAACACCATAGTTTTTGAGCTTACACAACAATATACCATGATTTACCCTGTTAAAGGCACTGCTAAAATCAGTGTATATTGAATCCATTTGAATTTGATTATCAACCCCATCAATAAGGTCTATGACATAGTTCATAAGATTAGTGAGGGTTGATTTATGTTTACGAAAGCCGTGTTGGAAATTTGAGAGAAAGGTTTCTAAGTGCTTTGTGAGAGTTGAGCATACAACTTTTTCCAAAAGTTTTGGAGTAATGCTTAAAATGGACACTGGCCGATAGTTTTTGATGTTACTTTTCTCACCTTTTTTATAAATAGGAATAACATTTGCGATTTTCTATTGGGTGGGAAAAGTACTATTATCAATTGATTTCTGAAAGAGAAATGTTAAAGGAAGTGCCAGATGCTTAGAAGTCATTTTAATGAAATATGGAGGAATCCATCCGGTCCAGCACCTTTGCTTATGTCCACTGATTTCAGCAGTTTTGTAACGATTCCCTCCGTAATTCCTACGCCACTTAGCGTGAGTTGTGGATAATGATCTTGTGCAATAGGGGTTGACGCTGGTCGGTCATTAGACGAGGAAAATACTGAAGAAAACTGCGGCAAAAAGGTTACAAACGTCCTCCCCAGTTGAAGCTACTTGATCATTAAAAAACATCTCCGCCGGTGTTAGTACGAAATACAGCGTCACCTACTCTAGCAGTTAAATTAACGAAGAATTAGCAATTAAATAAACAAAGTATGTTAAATGTAGATATTTTTAAATATGTACCCAAAAAATAGTTATATGTATGTCTATTTTACAGCGCGATAAGTCTAGTCAGTTATGTTTTATTTAACCGTAGCCCCACACCAGTAATTATTCCTGTGTCGTGGTGAGTTTACAAACATGGAATCAACATGCACAAACACCCAGACCGAGGCAAATGTTTGTGGTTACACAAATATTTGTCCCATGCGGGAATCGAACCCGCAACTTTTGACGGACGATTTAGCGCAGTGGTTAAGAGCTTAAGCCGCTCTGCCTACTGCGTTTAATAGTCACGGGTTCGATTCCCGCACGGGACAAATCTTTGTGTGATCCACAATTATTTGTTCCGGTCTGGGTATTCGTGTATGTGAATTTTCATATTTGTAAACGCACCCACAAAACAGGAATAAATCCTAGTGTGGGGGAGCTACGTTTAAAAAAAAAATGCTCAATCCAGTGAGCGAGAACTAGTTAATAACTCTTTGTTTTGAGTTTATTGCCGCCTATAACGACTTTATTGACGCCTTTGGAGACAATAATTTGTATAATATTAGCCCTGTTAAGAAACTGTCCCACCGTTAGGCACGGGCCTCCTGTCAAACTGGCAACACGCTGGCCCAGTGCGGGTTGGCGAACTTCACACACCCTTGAGAAACTCTTAGGCATGCAGGTTTCCTCACGATGGTTTCCTTCACCGTTACACCAAGTGATAATTAATTTTTAATAGGCACATGCTTGCGAAAAGACAGAGGTATGTGTCTGGCTTTAAACCCGAGACCTCTGACTTGGCAGTCCAACGGTCTAACCACTAGGCTATCACACATAATTTATATGCAACTGATAAAATGTAAAAATCAAACTTGAGATAAAAGCACACATATCTTGTACATTGGGTTTTTTTAATAAAGTCCGCGATTGACTCCTGATGGAATCTGATGGGTCTCGACTGGTGGAAAATGATGATATGGCCGAAATTGTGGTTTGGAAATAGGCTGAGGAGACGAAAGTTAGACCAAGTTCCGAATCGGTATGATCGGGCTAGTCCCGCCTCCTTGAAAGGAAACTCCGCCCAACATGCCGGAACACGACTGGATCAATTGGCGGCATGACTTTATTGTGATGGTGGTGACCAGCCACGGTCGTAGCTTACCACCGGTGAAGGTTCTCATTTAGTCACGAGTAATAATAAATTGTAAGTAGGTATCTTAGAACTTCGTCACACTAAAGTCTGTATTAAAACAGTAGGTCTTCATGAATATGATTTACTGTGACAAAGTATTAAAATGCTTCGACTGCACCTAAACTTTATTGTTGTAATTGTACTATATGATTTAGTAAATTATTGATAAATGTATTGACGATAATATTTAACATGCATAGAAATAAAAGGAAATAAGTATAACATGTAAATTATTTTTATTTCAGCATTATCTTAATAGTTACTTCTTATGAAGGCTATTTCATGGCAGATCACTAAGTTTAAATGCAAAATAAGTTAAAAACATAGAACCTATTAGCTCCCATCTCTCATTGTTATAAATAACTTAAATATATCACAAAAATAATAAGTATTCTCTATCTATCTATCTATCTATAACCTCACGCCAGATCCCTTGCGGGGTAGGCAGAGAGTACAGAGTTCCAACAGGTTCTTTCCTTACATACCTCTCTGGCTTCCTCGACTCTCATAGTTCGTCTCATACACGCTCGCCGGTTACGGAGACTCTTGACTTTTCCATCAGATAAGACTCGGTTTATTTGGTCGTGGTAAGATAGTCTAGGTCTTCCCCGGTACCTGCATCCTTCCACTTTCACATTGTATATCTGTTTTGTCATTCTTTCCTCTGGCATTCTTTCTATATGCCCGAACCAACGGAGCATGCCCTTTCTCATCTTTACACCGATACTATCTTTCATACCTACTCGCTGTCTTACTATGCTGTTGCTAATGCGGTCGGTCAGCTTCACTCCGCACATCTTCCGCAGAGCTCGCATTTCTACCGCATTTATCCTACTTTCATTCTCCTTCTTACATACCCAGCTCTCGCTACCATATAACAGCGTTGGGACAAGAACTCCGTTATGTATGGCCAGCTGCGCCTTATGGCTTAAGTGCCGGCTCCCGAGTAGCTTTCCCATCGCACCATTCACTCTGTTCCCTGCACTCACTCTTCTCTCTATGTCAGCGGTGTATTTCCCATCCTTACTGAAGGCGCATCCAAGATATACAAACTCATTCACTTGCTCCAGCACATCGTTACCAACCACAATCCTTACATTCGTTCTGGTTTCTTCCCTTTCAAAAACCATAATCTTGGTTTTCTTCACATTCAAGTGTAAGCCATTGATCATGCAGTCGTCTTTCATAACTGTGACTAGTGTTTGCAGATCAGTGGCTGTTGGCGCTATTAAAACCGCGTCATCTGCATAAAGTAGATGGTTTACCACTAAGTCACCCATTTGTACACCTTCATTCATCGCTTTCAGTCTTTGAAGACTTTTGTCCAGATATATTATAAACAGTCTAGCGGACAACACGCAACCCTGCTTGACGCCGATTTTAACGTCAAACCAGGGTGACCTGTTACCACCCACCCGTACGCATGCCTTGCAGTCCACATAAGTGGACTGGACGGCTCGCAACAGAGTGCCATCTATACCATACTCTGGCAAAATGTCCCAAAGTCTCTTTCGCACAACTCTGTCAAATGCCTTCTCCAGATCTACAAAACCGCAGAAAACCTTCCGGCCCACTGCCAGATGCTTCTCTACGATGTTGCGGAGTGAGAAGACTTGATCCGAACATCCTCTTCCAGACCTGAAACCCCCTTGTGCCTCGCACAACATTCCATCGGACTTCACGCGCATTCTCCGTTCAATAATTTTTTAATAAGTATTCTTCTAATAAAATATCGATACAAAATTCTTCTAGTTCAACACGACCTATTTACAACTTATATTGAAATCAATAAAGCATTAAGTATGGTTTCAATATTTTGACTGATGATTTAATTTTAAATGTACAAAATTTTAAATATTTTTTTTTCCAACTGTAAATCACATTTGAACCAAACAACTGGTTTTGGTGATGTTATCTGAAGGTAAATACAAATCTTTCAGGAAAAGCATAGTGACTATTATATTGTTATGATTGTGAAAAATCTAAGTAAAAACAAATATCTGCTTTTAGATGTACAAAATCTGAAATTAGTTTTTTTTCTTATTGAAGAATTAAATTTAAACTAATAAAAACATTTTTGGCGTTTAAGAAAAGTTTAAGATTCTCAGAGAAAAATGCATCATAATAAGGTTTATCTATGAAATCATTAGTTATTATATATATAATAAAATCTTTCTCGGCGTGATAATATGGACTATTCATTCTTTCACTTTCTTAAACTCCAAATATTGTTTCTTATAATGAACAAACTATATTGCTTTGGTGGTGTTTTATCCATCGCTTTGAATCGTTTAGGAAAGGACTTTGTTTCTGCTGCAGTGATAACACCTTTACTTCTAAAACTAATATTTTCTTCTTAAACTGTAGGTGTTTAGCCCAAAGCCTTGGCTTGTCCCAGGACAGCGATGGCAGGTCCAGCCTTGATGGCTCCATCTCGGATATTTCGGCCCACTTTCTCCTGGAAAAATATTTAATCATTAGAATCATGCCTTTGTTATTGTCATTATTTGGAACAATACCGATAGATGCAGACGAAATACAAGTCCATGAGTATTAATTTATGATTTTTCCTATACGCCCAGAGCAATTATTATGCATTTCAAGTTGCTTTTTCTCCAAAAAAAAATCTCAGTCGCAATTTGGAGTCTAGAATTATACCTGGTATTATGGTAATATGCTCACCCCATATGATATTGGGACTTTTTAGATCCAAATATCCCCTCTCGGCGATTTCTGAGTGCTTACATGTCATCTCTGCACCTCATTTGGAGAATATAGGAGTGACGGAGTGACGGTATTTAGTTTAATAAAAGTAATGGCATTGGGTATACATGAAAGAGTATGACCTATTCTTTTCCACCTAAGTTCATTAGAGAAAGCTTTTGCTCAGCAGTAGACCAGGCTGATTTATAGCTAGCTGTATTCAAATTATAGACGATTCCAACTTTAGACATGTAAATAATACTTACAAGTTTCTTAAACACCTTCCATCTTGGCTCAGGTGCGCCGGACACGCTCGCCAATGCCAGCACACAAGCGAATACAAACAAGAAGATCTTAGCGAAATTCATTTTTATCAAAATAGGATTTACTGTTTTATAACTGCGGACTACTCTGAACCACTGTCGAATGAATGAAGTGCAGTATTGTACCATCTTTTTATACAATTATCTACGTTTTTGAGTGCAAAGTTATTTTACAGTTGTGTAAACTTCTGTCGTTCAGTATTGATCTTTATTGTGTTGTGTTAGGTGACAAATTAGCTAACATGTTGTTTGTTCAGCTGTTTGTCTGTGGTTATTGATAAGACGTCTCGAGTCAGGGAACTCCCGCATCTGTGAATTCCCTGACTGGTGGTTATAATAATGTTTGTGGTGTCGGATGGTACGTTTTTTGGAATCACTGTATTTTTTACAAGTTTTTGTTTAATATCTTTATTCGTATGTCTGTTCCAGTTCAAATTTTTTGATATTTTTTTAAAAATGATCCGGTCAAGCATAAATTTGGCATACATGTTTTCCTTTAATCACAACACAATGATATGAGATCGACTATGATGACTGGTCTGCTGATGGAGATCGAAGGTGGCCATAGAAACATGTCAACAATACAGCACAACCCGTTCGTGTTTGAGCTCGTTGGTCTTGTCCTGACAGGTACCATAGAATTACATAATGTTCAAGGTATGAAGATAAAGCCAGAAGATGTCAGTTCGAACTCAAATACCAAATTTTTTTTAAAAGTATTTTTGCTATTAAAGCTTTTTTTTTTTTAATTTTGAATAATACTAGGAATCACTATTTAAATTATAATAATAATAATAGCAGCCTATACTGACCACTGCTGGGCAAAAGCCTTTTCTTACGAATCGAGGTGAGAGATTTTAGGGCATACTCTACCCCTCGGACCCAGTGCGGTTTGGTGGAAGCAGTTTTGTGGCCACCTGCTCATGGAACTTATCAAGCTGGCTATAATGCTTTCAACTCGGCTTAACGACTACCACATTAAGTGGTAACCGAGAACAACGGCTTAACGTGCCTTCCGAAGCACGACACGCTCGAATATGAAATGCCACAAACGGTCACCCATCTCAGGCCGACCGAGTCGAATGCTGCTTTACCTTGGTGATTGCTAGGTACTAGCACTGCGGTAGCACAGCGCTACGAGCGTTTTTTGATTTTTACATTTATTTAAATTATTGATAAGTTTATAATTCGACACTGGGTTGAATCGTCGCGGGATCGATTCCCGAACGGGACAAATCTTTGTGTGACCCACACTTATTTTTTTCGGTCTGGGTATTTCTGTATGTGAATTTCGTGTTTGTGAACGCACCCAAAACACAGGAATGAATCCTAGTTCACCAATCCTGTTAAAAAAAGGACAAAGCTAAGCTTATCAATCAATATTTTATTTGTCAAGTATAGGTACAATACATTTTGTTGTTATATATATATATATACTATAAAGATCTCTATACTTTGCCTGTAAGGCGTACAAATATCAATGGTTATGATAATTAAATGTAGTTACAATTATAATGTCACAAATATTCCTTGTAAATCGGTGTTATGTCATCATCAATTATATATATATATATATATATATATATATATATATATATATATATATATATATATATATATATATATATATATATATATATATATATATATATATATATATATATATATATATATATATATTTATATATTAATTAGCTAATCATTCACTTTATACATTTGTCATTTATAAAATCATCTACTGAGTAATAGCATTTCTTGGTTACTAGCAATGTCAAGGTCTTTTTAAAATTATTTATATCCATGATCTTAATCTTATTTGGTAATTTATTATAAATAACTGCTGCCATGCCTAGAATACTCTTCCGTACCAATGCGGTTTTACATTTACGGGTACAGATATGACTAGGACTGTGCGCAAAGTAGACACGGTTTCAAATTCTTTATTGTTTTCTTTTACAAACAACGTAACTTGTAAAATATATAAGGACAGCACAGTTAGAACTCCAAGTTCTCAATAAAATGGTTAATTTTTGTTGACTATATTTAACGCTATAAGGTTATTTATTAGTTGTAAATAATTTAATCTTGTTTACCATGAATAAAGTTTAATCGTAATGTGTTCGAAATAATCTATTTCCTGTCCTTCGTGGGAGTTCCTGTTGGATTGTTATGGGTATTTCCTTATCTCGGTTAGCTAATAATCCTTCAATATATATAGCCCGAACAATACCGTTTAACTTTTACGTTTCACTCTCAGTTGTGTTCCAACCAACAAAAATGAATCACTGTTTTTATATTTTATACTTTTTTCTAATTATCTACACCAATATATTGGGTATGTTTTTGGTTATTCAATTAAATAATGTTATTTTAATATTATTTTAATGCATAACGCATTAATATTATAAACACAATGTGAGAGTTCCAACAGGTTCTTTCCTTACAGACCACTCTGGGTTTTTCAAACTAATTTTAATTATTGGTACCTTAGATTTGTTACTAAATCTTCTGTCAGTTTCAGAAGCCAAAGTCTGGAGATGTGATTACACCTATATTAAAAAGGCTAAGGGCTATTTCAAGTATCACAACATTCCTGCGACTTGGGACGACGCTAGAGTACATTGCCTTTATGAAGGTAATTCTTATAAATAAGGATAACTTTACTGCAATGAAAACTTAGCACACGGAACACCTTGCCTCGTGTGTAAAATAATACAGTCAGATTAAAAGATGATCACCATGTAAGCTGGAAGGACGAGCCACGGCAAATATGCTATAGTTTCTGCTTACCCCGGGAGCAACAAACACTGCGTTACCGTGCTTTGGGTGATAGATCTTGGTGATAATCGTGAGTCCAGGAATGTGTTGCTGGCCCTGAGTTTCGTCTCTATGGATTTCTTGGACACAGAATGTCGCAGTGTGTATTGCGACCTACCTCAGGAAGTATTTCTGATTTATCCTATCAGAAACCCTCAATGTTAATAAAGATTACACTCAGCGGTGGCTTTAGGGCTGGAGTGGATTTATTTGCTATCGTGGGAAAAGGTAAGGGGAAAATAAGCGTGGGGTACTCGCTGATTATTGCCAGGGAGCGGCGGACGTACGGGGGATCAAAAGATACGTCACGCACGGAGGCTCCTATCATGCACCCCAGTGGTCGGAAGATATCCACTGCAATACGAAGGCCTCGAAGATGGCCACGACAAACTGCTTTGTGTTCTACTTAACCAGTTTTCCCCTGTGACCTTCTAATTTTCGGTCCATCATACAGCGGGCCTGCCTACTCCGCGTCTTCTGGTAAGAGATCCGTACTGGAGAATCTTTCTACTCAACATGAAAAATGTTGTCAATGATTTTGGACTTTATAGATACTTAAAGAAATTAATGATGAAGTAATTGGCAAAAGTATAATTAGAAGATAACAAGAAGCAAAAGGGAAGTATGCTTCTCCCTTAGCAGCAGTGGAACACTGAAAGCTTATTATTCCCACTAGATTGTGTCCATAAAAAGTACACTTTATTTATTTAAGATATAATTAGATCACATTCCCAATATTGCTCTCTTGTCATAAGTTGCAAATAGTTTTTCACTTGCAAAAGACAGATTTTTGTTTATGTTTCTAGATTTCTAGATGTTAGCAGGTAACTGTATATTAATTTCTTACAAAAGGCCTCTTTGTTTGAATTGAACCACAACTCTTCTCAAGGTCTTAGTAAAATCTGTGAATTTCAGCGATAAATACAAATAATATTATTAAATTGCTTTTGTTTTAAGGTGCTGTAATAGCGTCCCCACATCCGAACGAAATTCATGATGCTCTTCTTGATCTTATGAAGGACCAAAATTCTTCAAGACCCATTTTCATAGGAATAAATGCTAGGCTCGGTAAAGGTGTCTACAGCGCTATTAATGGTAAGCTAAGGTTTATTTATTTAGTCCATCTACACTTTTATATATAGGCAAACTTTATTCCGGATGTCTTTTCTGCCAGACCACTGTATGCACTTAGTATGCTAATCGTCCAAACAGGGTACTTGCAAATTTGTAATGCTCATGACGGTTAAGAGCGACTGACACTACCGACCCTACGGATTCTCTTCCTCTACTAGGTGCCATAGATTCAAAGTCCGTAACTTTGAAGCTCAGCGATATGCTGAGCATGACGCAAAGTGTGATCAATTGAAAGCCTGAACACCCGTGGCTACATAAGCCACATGCGAGCGCACGATGGTCAAGAATAATAGAATTGGTGCAGTCACCGTGTCTGAAATCGATCTGGATTACATCATCATCACTATACTTACTCCAAAAAACTATGGTCCCATGGTTATCTTTAAACAATTAAGATAAGGGCTATGGGGCTAACCAAGTCCAAACAAGTTTTCAAATAACGTCCATCGGTTGGTTTCATTATCTGATACGAGAAAAGTGTGTTGACATATATGGAAAATCTGGCAAAATATCAAATCTATCTATTAGTAAATATTGAAACTAATCTTAACAACTGTACTCGCTAATTCTTACGTCGAGGGTAAAATTGATATTATAATAAATTAATTAAGTGAAAATGTGTCTGTACTTATTTCTCAGTAAACTCTATTTGGAGTAACATGGAGAAGTAGTAGTTTAATGAATTAAGTAAAACCTTACTTCTGTAACATTTTTAAGGCACTCCACTGAGCAAGATTCCAATGAAATGGATGTATAATGAACCTGACAATCATCACAACTAAGAAAACTGCTTAATATTAACTACAGAGGGGTTTTCTGCCGATAAAAATTGTGATGAAGCATATCCATACTTCTGTTACAAAAAGAAGAAGGAGGATGACAATATGTTTCTGGGTTCTTGCGGCACCACTGATCATGGTAGGTTAGTATTCTATTCAGCAGGCTTAGCACGAATAGACTGACGTTATTGTGACGTTGTCGAGATAGCTTGCTGTCATGTTTATTTTAATTTATTGAATTTGTAATGTAAAAGGAATAGAATATTAACACATTAGCATTATAGTAACGATAGTTTGTTCATGCTAAACTCTCTGAATGTAGCATATCTTCGATGCGTACCTAATTATTTAAGGAAGAAGCAGAAGAATCAAGCAGCTGAGAAAGGTATGAGCATAATGACGAAACATAGTACAAAGCAGAAATAGAAAAGTTCTAGGGAGGCCTTTTTTGTCGACATCTAAACAATACTATACGTTCTTTCCGATGCTTAAACAGATATGTGATTATTAGAAACTACTTTTTATTTAAGAAATATCTTCATTTCAGCGTATGAATACAGCAGCGAGACACACAGCTGCTACAAGTTCCATAGAGTGCCCCGCATGTGGTCCCGTGCCTACACGACCAGTGACCAAGAAGCAGATATCATTAAAAATATTTTCGTAAAGAATCCCGAGGTGAAAATAGCCGGACACTACACAAAAGACCGTGCGTTTATTGGACTTCATGACCAAGACGTTGAAGGGCACTGGAATACTATTCATGGTAACCCATAAAATAATATAATAAATCATTAAATATGTCCCTAAACTCCGCAAGAACCTTCTCTTACAAAATGGGGTTAGATAGATCATACACCCTTAGACTTCACCCCGCGGGCTTAGTGTGGATTGGTGAAGGCAGGTTTGTGGCCACCTGCTGTTGGAACTTATCAAGTCGCCTATATGGCTTTCATCTTGGTTTGATGACTACCAGCATATGTAGTGGCAACCTCACACTTAACCTAATCTGTCTTACCTCAATTTGTGAAAGTGGTCCTTTGATCAGCAGTGGGACAGTATAGGCTGACTTCTACATCATCACGCCGCATCCCTTGCGGGTAGGCAGAGAGTACAGAGTTCCTTACATATCTCTCTGGCTTCCTCCGGTCTCATAGTTCGTCTCATACACACTTGCCGGTTACGGAGACTCTTGATTTGACCTTCAAGTAAGACTCGGTCTATTTGATCAGGGTAAGATAATCTAGGTCTTCCCCGGTACCTACGTCCTTGCACATTCGCATTGTATATCTGTTTTCTCATTCTTTTGACATTCTGGCTGACTTATTATTATTGACTGCCTCGTTGGTCTAGTGGCAAAGCGCTTTGTCATCACGAGGTCCTGGGTTCAAATCCTAGGTCGGACAAGTGTAGTTTTTCTACCGACAACTTCCCAGTACGAGTCCGGAGTCTGGAATTGTGCCCGGTATATGTCAATAGGCTCTCTATTACATGGGACCTAACATCGTCGGTGAAACGTTGGTGCACTCAGTACACCTCTGCCACCCCCGCTTGGGGAATTAAGTCGTTACGGTGTGTTATTATTATTTATTTAATACTAACCTTATTAAATATTTCAAAGATTCTAATGATTGATACAATCGATTGTGTTGAATATAATGTGACAAGACGTAAGGTGACGAGACGATTCTTGTATTTACTTAATTAAGTTTTTTTTACAAGCTTTATTTAACTTGTTCATATAATTGTAATTTTTAAACCTAACCTCAAAATACTATATCGATAATAACTACGAATTGAAGAAGAAATTTTCAAAAATACTTATAGATATAGAAAATACATAACATTTCTTAAAAATGCAAGACATTTGGTTTGACGCAATCTCAGGTTAATGAGGATCATACATTTATGGTGATTGCCTCGTTGGTCTAGTGGCAAAGCGCATCGCTTTGTGATCATGAGGTCCTCGGTTAAAATCCCAGGTCGGACATATGTAGTTTTTCTTACAAGGACTTCCCAGTATGAGTCCGGAGGCTGGAATTGTGCCCGGTTTATGGCTATAGGATCGCCCCCTATTAAATGGGACCTAACATTGTCGGCGAAAAGTAGGTGTACCCAGTACACCTTTGCCACCCCCGCTTGGCAAATATAGGCGGGTGGGTGTATGTTTTTTTTTTTTATTATGGTGCTCATTATGACATGACGGCAAACCTAACTGTCCAAAGAGACAGCATTGTCCTTTGGCAAACGTATGTAACTTTGGTTACAATATGTTAATATGGCACCCTTACGGTATGTACCATGGAGCTGGTCTGATGATGGAGTCAGAAGATGCCCATCGGGACATGTCAACTACACAATGAAATACGCTCGTGTTTAGGCTCGCAGGATTTTTCTCGCCAAGAACGGTAGACTCAGATGGTAACCAGGTGCTGATGATGGAGCTGAAAGGTGGCTATAGGAAGTCTTTAACCAAATGTCCCAAGGTAACCGACCGACATATTTTTGCAATAAAACTTGTTTTTAAAAAGGTTTTTTTTATAACCATAATTAGTAACATAGAATTAAGCAGAAGCTAGTACCTATAAAGTACATTACAATTTGGTGATTAAATTTTAACCCCTGATACAAAAAGAAGTGTTAAGTTTAACGTTTGCGCCTGTGTGTCCTTCTATGGCATCCTAGCTGCTAAACGGACGATCCAATTTGTTTTAGTTTTTTTATCTGAAACGTAGTCAATGTGCGGAGTGAAGCTGACCGACCGCATTAGCAACAGCATAGTAAGACAGCGAGTAGGTATGAAAGATAGTATCGGTGTAAAGATGAGAAAGGGCATGCTCCGTTGGTTCGGGCATATAGAAAGAATGCCAGAGGAAAGAATGACAAAACAGATATACAATGTGAAAGTGGAAGGATGCAGGTACCGGGGAAGACCTAGACTATCTTACCACGACCAAATAAACCGAGTCTTGTCAGATGGAAAAGTCAAGAGTCTCCGTAACCGGCGAGCGTGTATGAGACGAACTATGAGAGTCGAGGAAGCCAGAGAGGTATGTAAGGAAAGAACCTGTTGGAACTCTGTACTCTCTGCCTACCCCGCAAGGGATCTGGCGTGAGGTTATAGATAGATAGATAGAGGTAGTCAATCGAAATTTTCATAGCTATGATTTATTTGAGTCGAAGTTTTTTGTTTAATTTAAGTTTCCTTGTTATAATAATATTAGCTGATTACTCCAAGGGAAGGGTCATAATTTTCAATCATACGAGTAGTAAGAAAGTCACTCACATATTACCAATTTTTCAAATCAGAGATACTTTTAACAGATGTTGGTGAATATTGTTAGTATCATATTCAAAAATATTTAGATCATCGTACATGAAGAATTGTATTGATGAATTGTGCATGAGGAAAGTAGAAGGATTTAGGTAAAAACCTAGACGATCTCTTACTAGACCGTGTCTTATCTGTAGAGCAAGTCAAGACTCGCCGTGACCGGCGACCGTGCGTGAGACGAACTGTGGGAGTGAAATAAACAAGAGAGCTTTGTGAGGAAAGGACCTGGTGGAACTCTATACTCTCTGCCTGCCTTACAGGGGATCTCTGGCCGGTAATCCAGATAGATCATAAATAATTTGCTTTGTAACAAACGCGTAGAATCTGAGAATGTTATACGACTTAGATGTATTCTTAACCATATACATGCGATACTGTTAAATTATTTCCCTTTTTTTAAGTAGTTAAGTTAGTACTTTTAGAATTCACGGTCACCTATCTATTTCTGGAGTGATAAACTGGAGCTTGACCGCAAGCGATAACCTTGTTAAACCGTATGTTAATGGGTAAACTACCGAGATAACAATATGAAGTTAAACAAATACTAGTTTATTATGTTTTCGTCGAGAATAATAGGGTTATCACATTTACAAAACAATTTTGACGGACGATTTAGCGCAGTGGTTAAGAGCTTAAGCCGCTCTGCCCACTGCGTCTAATAGTCGCGGGTTCGAGTGCCGCACGGGACAAATCTTTGTGTGATCCACAATTATTTGATCCGGTCTGGGTATTTGTGTATGTGAATTTTCATGTTTGTAAACGCACCCACGACACAGGAATAAATCCTAGTGTGGGGCTACGTTTTTAAAAAGAAAAAAAAAAAAAAAATTAATATGCGGTGTGATGGTCAAACTAACAACCGCAATAACACAAATTTCAAACTCAGACATGGACATTGTTAGGTTTCCAATCAGCTAATCACAGTGTTTGCCAGTTATTTATTCTCAAAGATCCTCTTCCTTATTCAAATTCCCTTCAATCTGGTGCTCCACCAGCGCGCGGCCAAAGCGCTCACAAGCTAACGATTCACGTACTATTTTCCACGGATAATAACCACGCCAAAAAGAAATCGTTGACTGCCTCGTTGATATAGTGACTGCCATTGGCCTAGTGGCAAAGCGCTTTGCTTTGTAATCACGAGGTCCTAGGTTTAAATCCTAGCTCGCACAAATGTCGTTTTTCTATCCAAAAATCCCAGCACTACTCTAGAATTGTACTCGGTATATGGCCATGGGCTCGCCCCTATGGAACCTAACATTATCGGCAATAAGTGAGTATACACCGTACACCCCTGTCCCCACCCCCTACAATAAAGGCGTGTCGGAGTTAACAAAAATATTTTTTTGGATTTTAACACGGTTTATTTTTTGTTTTACAAGATTTTATTTATCTTGCAATTTTCATCGTTAGTATACTTATGTAAGTTTGGTTTGGACAATGCAATAATATGGTACCATGGAGTTGGTCTGATGATTTTTTTTCCACCTAACATTTTAACCCAAAGCTTTGTATTTCTTACTTGCATTATTCGCCACTATACTAAAAAGGCCTAGGAGGAGTAAATAAATAACGTTTTTATTTATCAGACATGATGTCAACCCTAATCAGAAACTGTAATCAAATTAACGCCTTTTTTCCTTATTGTGCATCACTAAATACATCTTGTGAGGATTTCGGTAAATTACTCTTATCAGCTGTTATAATTTTTTTATACACAGTGATCTGCATTTTAAAGATATTTTTTTTTTTAACAGGATAAAATCCTGCTAGGACTACCGTGAGCTTCGAGGGAAGCTCGTGGAGCATGTTAGATTCATATCGACTAAAAACCACAGGGTGGCCGACATCAGCAATTTGGAGGGGCTCCGGGTCTCCGTATGGAACGCACCGGTGCCCCTCTTGTGCCGCGCTCTAAAGAGCCCGCCATCGGGGAGAAACTTCATAGCACACTCCCCTACCTACGAGGTGCTCACGGCGACGCGGGCCAGACCACACCGTTATCCTCCTCGGGGTTGCTCGTGAAGGACTCCGAAGGCCCCCCTGCTGATGTTAGTGCAGGGCGGGTTGTACAGAGACTTAGTCTAACAAAACAGCGGTAAGAGAAACAGTGACAACGCTAATGCTATCGCGAGAGTGTTCAGGTCATGACCTATTTCGGAGAAGTATGTTCCACTACGCGGGTCCAAAAAAAAGGCCTCGCGGCCCGGAAAAAGGTTTGGATAAAAAAATAACATAATAACTCATTATTACTTGTATACTACGAACTAAACAGACAAGAAAACGAGTTAATAAAAAAGTGAAATGCGAGCTCTTCGGAAAATATGCGGAGTCAATCTGGCGACGTTTGCATCAATGTGGTTGAAAGGATTATAGGTATGAATATTCCCAATCTGGCATCGGAAATGTCACAGCACTGCCACAGCGTTATTAGATGTATCTGACAATACGCTCAAGATAAAGGCATGTGCACACTGCTCGTGCTTTTAGACTTCTCCAGGGCATTTGACGCGATTAACACCACACTGTTGTTATCAAAACTCAGTTACTATGGGTTTGACTGGGCCCCAATCAGCTGGTTCCATAGCTATTTGAGTAACCGTCACCAATTCGTCGAATCAAAAACGAGCAGTTTATCCACAGCTACACGCTCAAAGTCTGTGGCGGTGGGTAGGGGGGTTCCTCAGGGTTCTATCCTGGGCCCAGTGCTGTTCACACTCTATACAGCCGATATTAAAAACCACATAAAAAATTGCAAATATCATATATATGCTGATGATTTACAAATATATGTGTCCTTTCGGCCAGTTGACAAGGAAATAGCTATTAAAAAACTAAATGAAGACCTTACCGGGATAGCAGCTTGGTCGGAACGAAATAGCCTCGTTCTTAATCCTTCCAAGACGAAGTATGTTCTATCCGGAACCTAACAGAAACTAGCTTACCTATGCTCTCCCATTGAAATAAGACTTATGGGTGAGACTATCGAACGTTCGTATGAGACTTACAATTTGGGTCTGTGTATGGACGACGCTTTGCGTTTCGAGAAACATATCGCTGAGTGCGCACGTAACTGTTTCTACAGATTGAGGCTGCTATACAAAATTAGACCCTTCTTATCGGAAAAACTGCGAACACAACTAGTTGAGTCACTAGTCTTGTCCAAACTTAATTATGCGGACACGGTATACGGCCCAAGGCTACTTGCGCGTACGCAACGGTTGATCCAAAGGGTCCAAAACGCATGTGCAAGATTCTGTTTTAATGTGCCACCGAGAAGCCACATAACCCCCTTTTTAAACCAACACTACTGCCTAAAAATGAAATCCCGACGCAAACTACACCTGGCGTGCCTCCTCTTTGGTGTTCTTAAGTACAAAACTCCGAAATAATTGTACGAGAAGTTTACTTGGGGAGCAGCCAGAAGAGGCTGCGCCCGTAGGCAATGTTCACTACAACTCTCCATCGAACAGTACAGTTCAGCCGCTTTCCGGGGTAGTTTCAGGTACGCAGCCTCCAAGTGTTGGAATAATCCGCCGCCGCCAATCAGAAACCTGGAATCCATAAATAGATTTAAGATTAGACTTAAAAAACACTTGGTCGAGGTGCAGCGGCAATATAATAATATTAATCTGGATATATCTATAATATAACACGAATTGTAATGAATAAATAATACATACCCTAGTAGATAGATAGTTAAATACCCCTTCGCGTTCACTGTTTCTGATAAAAAGCACACACACTTTCTCTCAATAACTCCCTGATTAGTGGGTGGTGGAAAAATAATATATATATATATATATATATATATATATATATATATATATATATATATATATATATATATATATATATATATATATATTACTATAATTTTAAATATTTTCTATTATACTACAATTATAATATTTTTTTTATTATTTTTTATCGTCACGCCTATATTCCCCAGAGGGGGTGGCAGAGGTGTACTGAGTACACCCACGTTTCGCCGACAATGTTAGGTCCCATGTAATAGGGGGCGAGCCTATTGCCATATACCGGGCACAATTCCAGACTCCGGACTCATACTGGAAATTTATATAATAAAACAGTATAATAATACAACAATACTATGTATATATATAATAAAACAGTTATAACTTACCTCAGGGTCTGGTTCACTCACGTTTAGGCTTCTCTTCTTCATCTGTCATATTTGCAGTGTATTATACAATATACGGGCTGTAGACCTGACAGAGTAAAAGCTGTAACCATGAGAAAATAAAATAACTTTAGAAAAAAAACACAATTTTAAAATTACATAATTTAACGACTTTATTAAATGATACTGTACAAACTACTGTCGTAGATAGATAGACTGTAGTGCTAACCTCTTGGTTCCTTAGGTTTATTAGTCCATTCAAAAGTGGTGGTGGAGCGGCGTCATATGCGCATCAAGTAATGGCGTCATGGTATTTTATACACTTCACCCATAACTCATAATTATTTTCTTTGTCCGTATAAATAAACTTATCACTAGTTAAGATTCAACTATCTTCGGCACTTATTTCCTTACTTGTTTGCAAACCTTGTGTAATCTAATACTTTACCGTTAAGCACATAATAGTACAATGGTTTTGTATATTGCATAGTTGCCTATGAGCGGAGTGAGATCAACACACATGCGCCGGAATGCCGCGCGGAGAACCGGTTTCGTGCAATCGAAACGATTCTCACCCGCTCAACACAACAATTATATATAATTATACCTCATACCACCTGCGCAGGCACAGAGTACTATGTATTGTACCATTTTAGTCCTTTTTATTTTATAGTAAATGTTAATTTTTCCACTCATAATATATGTATACAATTTCCTTTTCCCTTTATTTACACATTTATAATACGTATTCAGGTGTACGTATGTGTTATATCTGTATTATGCAAAGTACGCGATTGCGTCACCATTGAGTGTAAAAATTTTATGTGCAATAAATAGTAAATGAGGAGGCTTTGGCTGAAAACCAGCGCTGGGGGAGACTCTGTTCCCCTCCAGCACATGCTGAGCCAATTGCCTTTCGGCACAGCTCACACCAAGGCGAATGCTGCAGCAGCAGCCTATTGTAGCTTAATTTTATTTTGTTTTTTTCTTTCTCTGTATTTGTTTATTTTTTTTTATACGCAACCTGTCCTACATTTTGTGATTTTCAAATGTGCGCTGTGTTGAATAAATATTTTTCATTTCATTTCAATATATCGGTGTAGAGATGAGAAAAGGTATGCTCTGTAGATTCGGGCAAAAACAGATATACAATATAAAAGTTTAAGGATATATATATACCAGGGAAGACCTAGACTGTCTTACTATGACCAAATAGACCGTACCTTATCTAATGAGCAAGTCTACTTAACGGACGAGCGTGTATGAGACGAACTATGAGAGCGAAGAAAGCGAGAGAGATCTGTGAAATAAGAGCCTGTTGAAACTCGGTACGCTCTGCCTACCTCGCAAGGGATCAGGCGTGATTATATATATAATAGAGATAATTAGAACTAGCAAAAAACGTCTTAAGACAGCTGATTTGCTTTGTATAATATTTCCATAAAATAAATTTGTTGTATGTACACCCTCGTTTCTGCCCATAACTTCGTCCGCGTTGATTTTATACAAGAACTTTACAGTTGTCCGGGGATAAAAAGTATCATTTGTGATAATTCAGGCCTTAAACTATTTGTGTGCTAAAATTCATTCAAACCCTTTTAGCCGTTCTTGCGTGATTGAGTAACAAATATCCAGCAATCTAAACATGAAAACTTTCAAATCCATCTATACATATAATAAAACTGTAACCCTGTACACTAAAATAAATTAAAATAAAAAAAAACTGTACACTACCCTATCAAAGTAGAAGACAATACATTTTTTTTTGAATTATTATCTGTCTGTCCGTCTGTCTGCCGGTCTGCCTGTCTGTCTTTCTCTTTGTGTTTAAATCACGCCAAAACTAATTAATCGATTTCAAAAATTATTTTACCATTAGAAAACTACCTTATCCAGAAGTAACATAGGCTTTATAACATAGAGCTGGTAGGTGGCGCTATTGTCGACCGGGTATGAAGTCGCGGGAAACTGTTTGTTCACGTATAATTTAGACACTCATATATGATTTCTTATTTGATTCAGTCAAGATTGTCTCTTCGGGGGTAAACTCTTTAACGATGAATAACCCAGAGTTGAAACATTGCATATTAAGAAAATAATGCATAACTCTTGCGGGATAGTTTTTATTTCTCTGACCTAGGTAAACGTATTCGTCGACAACTTGAAGAGTAGACTTCCCAACGGTGAGTGCGGTGGGTACGACATGGACATTAAACATTAATTTCGTTTTGTCCATATTCATTTAAAGACCCACTTGTTGAGATACTCTGTTGAGGTCACCGAGCATTCGTCCTAGATCTTCCAGTCCTAAATGGAATGGAATGACCACGAGATAGTGGCCTATGAGGATAGAGGACAAAACCTCGACTTCCTACGGCCACGACAGCCAGAAAACCTCACCACAAAAACCCCAACTGACATCTGGGGACACCCCATAGCGACTCAAGACGGTCTACAAATGAGGGCAGCTCTCGAGGAGAGCACAGCGAAGCAGAAGCCAAAGGACACTACAGGTGCCAAAAAACTCGCGTCTTTGACAACGGCGCTCGAGAAGGCGGTCCTCGGCATACCAAGTGTGCTGGGGAAAAAAATCAGGGGGAACCAACGGGCGGAGGGGGTGGCAGTCGCCGCCGAAGCGTTCTTGAGGGAGCCCCCTCCCAAAAGTCATATGCAGCCGGAAAAGGCTCGAACAAGAGCCCAGATGGGGCTTGTCGATCCGCCGGAGCTCAGCGAGGCGACGGTGCCGCTGCAACACACAAAAAACGCGTTCCTCGAGTTCAAAGCAATCACCAAAGCAACAAGAAGGGTCAATAGTGAGACCTGTAGATCCATCCTGCAAACCTATCACCTGGGCAATGTAGGATTGCTAGAGGTGAAGCTCAAGGAGGCAGAAGCGGCGGTGTACGACAACGACAACTCCACCACGTTAAGAGGAGAAATGTCGGGGAAGTACATGGCGGCCTATAGTGGAAACAGCGGTTTCGTCGAATACGATGAGGAGGGGTCCCGGCGGACCGGCAAACACAAGTTCAGAACCCCCCCTAAGGACCCAATAGTGGTTGCGGCGAAGTGCACGAGGGTGGTGCTCGACGACCGGATACTTGAGATGGCAGAAACTGTCTCAAGTGGCCGGGGTCGGGGGCCTGCAATCGAGCACTGGACCGTACCCAAAATAACATGGGTCAACGGGGTTCCTGGATGCGGAAAAACAACATGGATAATCGCAAATTACAACATCGATATCCTAATAACATCTACAACCGAGGCAGCGAATGACTTAAGGGAGAGACTCGCGCAAAAAGTTAAAACAAACACCAAGAGGAGGGTCCGCACTATGGCTTCAATGCTGGTCAACGGATTGAAAGAAGGTGAAGAGTGCACACGTATTATCATCGACGAGGCACTCATGAACCACTTTGGAGCCGTAGTGATGGCCATCAAGATAACTGGCGCGAGAGAGGCCCTTCTCGTCGGCGACTGCAACCAACTGCCGTTCATTGATAGGGAGAACCTGTTTCGACTGCGTTACAACCGCCCAGACTCCGTGGCGCGTGTCAACAGGGAGCTGCTCTGCACTCACAGAAACCCAATGGACGTAGCCTATGGCCTCAACGAGATATATGGGGGCATATACTCGTCCAAATCCCTCGTTAGGTCCTTGAGCCTCAGTAAGTACACGGGAGCGCAAATTCCAAAACACCAGGAGAACACCCTGTTTCTGGTGCACACCCAGGCCGAGAAGGAAATCCTCCTCGGCCAGGGCTATGCGTCGGGAAACGGGTCGCGCATCCTCACCGTGCGTGAGTCTCAGGTACTAACAAGTGAAAACGTGGTGATAGTGCGAGCGGTCCCCAAGAGACTGAAGCTCCACGGAAGCTATCCACACGCGGTCGTAGCTATATCTCGCCACACTGGAAGTTGCGCCTACTACACAGACAGCTGTGAAGGGGACGCAACGGCTACACTAATAAGCAGGGCGGGGGCAGCTGCGACCAAAAAAATAAAAGAATACAACATAAAGATGGCTATTCGCAGTCGAGACATGGTAGTTGTTAAAAAGCTGCTGGAGGCGGAGGCCTAAAGGAAACCCTCACAAGCAGCCAAACACCTACACAACTGAGGCATTCTCGCTCAAAGGCAAGCCAAAACAGAAAGCCTCATTCACTTACAAAATCATTAATATAAATTAAAAAAAAAAATATTGGAAAAGAAAAAACCTCTACTGAAGTACCGCTACAAACAAATACCAAGCAAGCACTGTAACAACAAAACCAAAAAAATAAATAAAAAATAAGCGGCATGTACCATACAAGTGCATATAAAAGCAACTACTAACAACACATAAATTACACAAAAAAAGGTGCGGGACAAACCAGGCCCGCAATGTCTAATTATAAAAAAAAAAAAAAAAAAAAAAAATTGAATGGAATGGTAATATTACATTAAAATAAATCTATGAAAATCTAGCGTGTATCAAAACTAGTTCGTCCATGACTATGGTTCACTAGAACTATAGGTGACATTGGTCTCAGTATTGCCAGCTTAGTAAAACGTTACAAATCACTGTCAGTTTTTTATTAGACAGACTCTATTACCTGGATCAACACAAAGTATACTTTTTATTTAAAGTCGCACAGCGGGCTATGGAGCGAGCTAAGCTCGGCGTCTCTTTGAAGGATAAAATTCGTAACGAGGTAATCCGACAAAGAACCAAAGTTACCGACATAGCTCACAGATCAGTAAGCTAAAGTGGCAATGGGCTGGTCACATCTGCAGAAGGACCGACGGCCGATGGACCAAACGTGTCCTAGAGTGGAGACCGCGACTTGGTAAGCGTAAGGTAGGACGGCCCCCAGCTAGATGGACCGACGACCTCAAAAAGGTCGCTGGGACAGACTGGATGCGGAAGGCGGAGGACCGTGTGCAATGGCGCGTGTTAGGAGAGGCCTATGTCCAGCAGTGGACTGCGATAGGCTGATTGATTAATTGATAGATACTTTTTATCCCAGAAAAGTGTAAGGTTCCTGTCTAAAGTGAACGCGGACGAAGTCGCGAGACAGAAACTAGTTTACAATAGTAGTAGGAAGTAGGATCAACGGAAATAGATTACAAAGTCTTTGTTTGTAAACAATATTAATTTAACTGCAATGATGTAATACGTTTTGATAAGAGGACTGACCGCGCGTGTAACTTTACATTATATAATGATACTTATGAATATATTCATTGTTTAAATATAGTTATTTTCTTCATATAGTGTTTACCCCCACAACTAGCACCATCTAGCGCACGGCCGTGAAAGACCTTGACAGGAGTTCCGATTTAAATTATAAGGAAAAAATTCGCCATCTTGGGAGCGTCTCCTCCGCAAACACGACACGAAAAACCTACATACGAAGAAAAATATTCTCAATAAACGAAAAGAAAAAGACTGGAGCCGTCCTGCTGGTACATAAAGAACAGGCTATACTCCATCACGCGGCCTCCATTAACCTTGGTAATATCTAAGCAGTCTCATTATACTATAATCAAGTCTTAAAAAATCTATTTAAAAGTCGACATTTGTATAGAAATATGATGAATTTGATCGAACAGAAATAATAACTTGGTGTGTTTATAATTGAAGGTCAATGCCACAACCCAGACGGGGCAGACCCGTTCTGACTCACCAATACTGTAAATGAATTTAACTATAGTTAACACATTGTATACTAATGAGTTAACTAATAATGTTTGTGCAAATGAATGCCTCGCATTATAGCCGGTTTCAATATCCAACTGGACGATAGATTTCCCTACTACCAGTAGAATTGTGATATATTATAAAAAAAACACCGTCACGCCTATATTCTTCTAGCGGGGGTGGCGGAGGTGTACTGAGTATACCCACGTTTCGCCAACGATGGTAGGTCCCATGTTATACGCGGCGAGTGTATTGCCATATACAGAGCTCAATTCCAGACTCCGGCCTCATACTGGAAAGTTTCGTTAGAAAAACCTAGTAGTCCAAAAAAATCTACCAAAATACTACTAAAAATAAGCAAATCTATCGTTGAGTTGAATATTGAAAGGCTCGAGGGATTCGAAGCTCGAAAAAAATCACGAAATATGGAGGAGGGGGTGTAGTGAGATTTTTTTTTTTTGTTTCACAAACGTATCCCCACACTAGGATTTATTCCTGTATCGTGGGTTCATTTACAAACATGAAAATTCACATACACAAATACCCAGACCGAAACAAATGATTGTGGGTCCCACAAATACTTGTTCCGTGCGGGAATTGAACCCACGACTATTAGACACAGCGGCCGGAGCGGCTTAAGCTCTTTACCACTGCACTAAATCGTCCGTCGAAATATCAAGTGTATTTATTTTTTCATTGCACAAGTAATTTCTAAACCACAAAGTGGCGCGTGACCTTGACTCGCCTTGCAATTTTTAAAGATACTTTGTACCAAAAAGGGGCATGGGGGGGGGGTAGTCTAAAACCTCACCACGTATCACCAGGGTGTTAAAAAGTTGCTAAAACATCAGAATCAGAATATTTTTTATTCATGTAAACCATTACAGTATTTATGAATCGTCAGAAAAGTAACAAAGACTCTACCACCACTTCGGAATGTCATTCCTGTGGAGAAGAAGGGCAAGAAACTCCATGGTTACTCTTTTAAAATAGCATATTTACATTTTCTTTTTCCATCTACATTTTATTGTGGGATATGGGAGAACGATGTAGGCTGGTCTATCAGGTAGGTCTAAGTTTAATTATACTATTCATGTCAATGGCTACATGGTTCCCTCATTTACAGAGAAAGAAATGAGAAAAAAGGTTTACTAAATTAATAGAAGAAAGACAGGGAATATTAAATAATAATAGCTAAACAAGTTGTACATATTCAATCAAGTGGAGCTGGAACAGCCCCTATCCAAGTATTTTTGTCTTTTGAATAATCATCTAGCGTATAATAAGCTTGTTTACTAAGCGTGCGTTTAATACAAGCTTTGAATTTATTGTCAGTAAGTTTAGTGACGTCAAGAGGAGTTTTATTATAAAATCTAACACAGTACCCCATGAATGAAGTGTGAATTTTTGACAGACGAAATTGCGGTTTATCTAATTTATTTCTATGTCGCGTATTATAGCAATGCCTATCGCCTAGCTGATTAAATAGATCTATATTTTTTCTTGTATACATTATGTTTTCATAAATATACTGACATGGGACCGTCATAATATTGGCTTCTTTAAACAATTCTCTGAGAGATTCACGACTACCTAAGTTATAGACGGCTCTTATAGCCCTTTTTTGCAAGATAAAAATAGACTCAATGTCAGCTGCCCTACCCCACAATAATATACCGTAAGACATGACACTATGAAAGTAACTGAAATAGACCAACCGCGTTGTGTCCACATCAGTAAGTTGTCTGATCTTTCTTACGGCATAGGCAGCGGCACCGAGCCGTTTACCTTTAGTCTTAATGTTAGGGCCCCATTATAACTTAGAATCAAGCGTAATCCCTAAGAAAGATGTATCATTGATAAACTCAAGTTATCGTTGTTTAACATAATATCACATGCAGTACTTTTCACATTTGGTTAAGAAAACCTTATATCTATCTATCTATCTATATCATCACGCCAGCTCCCTCGCGGGGTAGGCAGAGAGTACAGAGTTCCAACAGGTTCTTTCCTTACATACCTCTCTGGCTTCTCCACTCTCATAGTTCGTCTCATACACACTCGCCGGTTACGGAGACTCTTGACTTGCCCTTCAGCTAAGACACGGTCTATTTGGTCATGGTAAGATAGTCTAGGTCTTCCCCGGCACCTACATCCTTCCACTTTCGCATTGTATATCTGTTTTGTCATTCTTTCTTCTGGCATTCTTTCTATATGCCCGAACCAACGGAGCATACCCTTTCTCATCTTTACACCGATACTATCTTTCATACCTACTCGCTTTCTTACTACGTTGTTGCGAATACGGTCGGTCAGCGTGACTCCGCACATCTTCCGCAGAGATCGCATTTCGACCGCATTTATCCTGCTTTCGTTCTCCTTCTTACATACCCAACTCTCACTGCCATATAAGAGCGTTGGGACAAGCACTCCGTTATGCATGGCCAGCTGCGCCTTTTGGCTTAAGTGCCGGCTCCCAAGTAGCCTTCCCATCGCACCATTCACTCTATTACCTGCATTCACTCTTCTCTCTATATCAGCGGTGTATTTCCCATCCTTACTAAAGGCGCATCCAAGATATACAAACTCATTCACTTGCTCCAGCACATCGTTAATTCACTTGCTCCAGCGCTCCGTAATCGACCCAAAAACCTTATACATTTAGTTTTTTTTTTATTAAGCACTAAGTTATTGGTTGTGAGCCAATTATGTACTTGAAGCGATTAATGGACGACCCCTAACCAAATTAAGATACTTATGCCTAATTACAATGCTGTTAGATAAGTAAGTAAATAAACAGAAGCATAGCCAACGGATAGAAAAGACACTGGTCATTAAAAAATATGAAATCAAGGAATCTAAACATTGGAATAAAAAGCTTTTAACACCTGCATACTTTCTTGTATAACATATGGGTGTGAAACGTGGTCACTCACCAAACATCATAGGAACAAACTTCGGCATCCTCAAAGAAAATCTTTGTAATTTGGTTTCGGTTTGTGCATGTAAATTTCATGTTTGTAAATGCACAACATACGAATATTTCTAGTGTGATAAATAAAAAAAATACCGTACCGGGGCAGACCTTTTTTTACGTGGGGAAATCCTCATGGACTTCCGCCAGCCTCGGGGGAGCCTGGCTGTCATGTCGGACTCTTACCGACTAAAACCCCACGGTGGCCGGCATCGACACTTCGCGGAGGGGCTCTCTCCATTAGGAACACACCGGTATCCCTCTGTGTCGTGTTCTGTAGAGCCTGCCTTCGGGGGGAGCCTATGGACCCGCTCATGGCCACACCACGCCGCCGTCCTCTTTGGGGTCGCACGTGAAGGACGCTTAGGGACCGGGGAAGACCTAGATTATCTAACCAGGGTCAAATAGACAGTGTTTTATCTGAAGGGCAAGTCAAGAGTCTCCGTAATCGGCGGTGTGTATGAAACGAAATATGAGAGTGAAAAAGGGGTTTTGCAACGATAGAATCGAGAATATGGATACTGAATAGGTACATAGAAAAAAATATCGCTACACGTAAAACCCAACCCACGTAATCCGCCTTACTATTAAGGCGGAAGGTCGCCCTATGGCGACCATTCTAACTACTGAGCTACCAAAGTACCTCCCTGAGACGCAAGCATCAGTAGCTCAATGGTTAGAACGGTCGCCCCGGCATTGTGAATTACGCCGATTCGAATCCAAACCAAACTGATATTTTTTTCTATTTGGAATCACTATTCTATATATTTTTTTAACGTAGTTTATTCCTGGGACGTGGATGCGTTTATAAACATGAAAATTCACATACACAAATACCCAGACGGAAACAAATAATTGCTGGTCGCACAGATTTGTTCCGTGCGAGAATCGAACCCGCGACTATTGGACCGAGTGGGCGGACCGGCTTAAACTCTTAACCATTGTGCCAAATCGTCCGTCTATATTTTTAGTAAATCGTCATCATTATCACTTGCAGCTCATTCCACCCAATGCTGAGCTTAAGCCTCATCCCTCTTACGCCACACATTCCTATTCTGACCCAATCTTTGCTTAGGTCTTACGCACTTAACCACATCATCGCCCCATATTTGATTCCCTTCCGTGGCCACAAGGAAGCAAATGTAAAGAGGAGTAAGCAACTTTGCACTGTGACTTCCAACTACAGTCCGTCATACCCAGCTAGATGGTAAATACAGAAGTGGACAGGTTGTAACGTCCTCTTCATACCGCGCCATCCCTCGTAGTGACACGCTTGATTGTATAGGAAAATCTAATAATGCAATCTCCTTTTTATATTTGCTTCGTGGTGGCTATCATTCTATTTTGTACGTCATTCTACTGTGTGTATGTATATACTATTATTCTCTGTGGAGCGGGTCACTCTTCCCCTAATATGATCGAGGAGAGTGATGGCTGGCTCTCAAGTCATACTCATGAGCGGGTGCTGCTGATGGGGACTGGTCCGTCCTCTATCCTTTGATTGATTAAACATGTAACGTAGTACTGTTGAATATTGTCTCGTTCGGCATCACACTGGAGATATAACCAATTCTATTGTACGCACTTTTTACATATACTTTACTTTACTCTCACTACTTAAATATACTTTTTTATTATATACCTTTACAATATCTCTATTTTGTAATTGAGAGGACTATAGACACTGACCGATACCATGAATCAAAGTACACTTATGATTAATCTATACTTAAGCACTTCTATTTAGCTCGTTCTGCATTGTTCTCCCATACACCATGAATGCAATGTATACAAAAAGAATTGTAACCTCTCATTTTTATAAAGAGTAACCGTGGAGTTTCTTGTCCTTCTTTTCCATAGGAATGACTTTCCGAACGGGTGGAAGACTCTTAAGTAATCAATAATTTTCTCGTTTTGACAATTCATTAGTGCCCTTTGGTCTATATGAATAAAAAAACTATTGATTTTGATTTGATTGATATACCAAACAGCAAAGAACCTTTGAAACTTGATACTGTCGTCCTATTCGGCAAAGGATCTAACATCGTCTATTTAACTATATATCTATATAATCACGTCAGATCCCTTGACGGGTAGACAGAGACCACAAAGTTCCAAGAAGTTATTTCCTTTCAGACTCTCTGGTTTCCTCCACTCTCATAGTTCGTCTCATACACGGTCACCGGTCGAATCATCACGCGTGTATATTAATTTATAGATATAGGTATATAATATTTCCCATTAGGATTAGGGGAATGACCTGATAACATGAATCAAACAAACTACCACGAAGCCATTAATATTGCATCATAAATGATTAAACATGTTTCTAACTATTAATTAATAACAGTTTCCTCAATTAACCACAGTTGTGTTATAGATATTTCAGATTTCCTGTTCGGTCCAGAAGCTTTTTAAGCTGTTGAAGCTATTTAAGTTACATCGTGTATATTTATACACGATGTAACTTTGGAAGTCTTGGAGCCAAAGCTTTTCTTTCTTTTTTATTTAAAAAAAGCCCTGGATTTACTCCTGTGTCGTGGGTGCGTTCACAAATATGAAAATGCACATACACCATACCCAGACCGAAACAAATCTTAGTGGATCACATATATTACACCCATTACTATTACTACTATAACTATTAGACGCATTGGGCGGAGCGGCTTAAACTCGCTACTGCTAGCTACTAGCTACTGCGCTAAATCATCAATGACGGACGATTTAGCGCAGTGGTTAAGAGCTTAAGCCGCTATGCCCACTGCGTCTAATAGTCGCGGGTTCGAGTCCCGCACGGGACAAATCTTTGTGTGATCCACAATTATTTGTTCCGGTCTGGGTATTTGTGTATGTGAATTTTCATGTTTGTAAACGCACCCACGACACAGGAATAAATCCTAGTGTGGGGCTACGTTTTAATAAAAAAAAAATAAAAAAAAACATAATGTATTCAATGCTTTCTTTTTACTGGTACTAAAGAAAATAAAGAAAGGATTTCGATATGTAACTTCTCCATAACAATAATAATTAAGTGCATTAACAAAACCAATTTTTAACCTATACCAAGTGCAAAATGATGTTGAGGGACGGCGCCGCTCGTCAGCTGGCCGGTAGATACGTTCGGTGTTCCGAATTTTTACCCTAGCTATGAAATTCGCATAGGTCAGTAGTTTGATGTTACTTATTGAGGTATTCTTTTAATATTATTTTTTATTATGAGTTAGCAGTAGGCATTGGATACATCACCTGGGATTTCGCTCCAGGACAAATAAAATTACACCTTGTATACACACCGTCGGCGCTGAGGCGCTCGTAGCGCTGTGCAACCGCGATGTTCTTACCGATCACCAAGGTTAAGCAGCGTTCGACTCGGTCAGCCTGAGATGGGTGACCGTTTGTGGCATTTTTATATTCGAGCGTCTCCGTGCTTCGGAAGGCACGTTAAGCCGTTGGTCACGGTTACCACTTAATGTGTTAGTCGTTAAGCCGCTTTAAAGGCGGATTGATAAGTTCCAACAGCAAGTGGCCACAAACCTGCCTCCACCAATCCGCACTGGGTCCACGTGGCGGAGTATGACCTAATCTCTCTCACCTCGATTTGTGAGAGAAGGCCTTTGCCCAGCAGTGGGCAGTATAGACTGATATTAATATAAAGTAATTACAGCACTTTCACTCTGCCGGTCGATAAATGTTCATCGCGGTGGGCCCTTAACTAGTTATACCCCGCAGTTTCATGCGCCGTTTACCACGAAGCCGATACGGTTGCACGCAACGCGTGGCCCTCACGCGCTTTTACTTTGTTTTCGCTTAGTGTTCTTTCTCACTTTTTTTCGTTTTGATCAGCTTCTAAGGGTTGTAGCGTGGTGTTAAATTATAACCTTCCTCAAGAATTGGGCTATCATATGGAGATGGGAATATTTGAAATTCGACTGGTAGTACCAAAGATTAGCATCTTAAAAAAGTATAGATGTAACAGACAAAGTAAGCAAAAAGATAAATAAATTAAACTTTATAATTATTTCATCAAACAGTCTGGCTTGTTAAAGGGGGTGAACCTCACTGATAACCTGCTTGACCATAAACTAACAGGGACTTTACAAATCCGGGAGATCCCAAGTCCCCTCGAGACGCCTTATCAGTGACCACACACGTTTACAGCTGAATAAACGACTCTTGTGCTGTAAATCAATGTAATAAAGATCAATACACAACAACAAATATTAACTTAAGTGTAAAATAGCTTTGTAAATTTTAACGCATATAAAACGATGGTACATCGCTACACATCATTCATTCGACAACAGTCGTCAGAGTAGTCCGCAGTCGAAAAGCAGTAAATCTTATTTTGATAAAAATGAATTTCGCCAAGATCTTCTTGTTCGTGTTTGCGTGTGTGCTAGCGTTGGCGACCGTGTCCGCTGCGCCGGAGCCAAGATGGAAGGTGTTTAAGAAAATTGTAAGTATTAATTAGCTGCCTTAAATTCACTTAAGTTTAACTAACTAAAAGAGTAGAAGAGTAAAGCTCTGTAGCAATTGATTTTGGTGCAATAAATACCTTTTTTTTTACTAGTGCGCGTAGAGATCACAACGTCATGAATTCCAATTCTAGGTCAGACAGTAATTTTTCAACAGAAAAAAATCTTATATCAGTCTGGCATTGTGTCCAATACAATGGCCATTAGGCTCGCCCCCTTTTAATTGGAACTTAACATCGACGCCAAAAAGTGGATATAAACAGTACACCACCACCCTGCTTAGGGAGCTCGCTTATGTAGACGTGATGGTGTATATTTAATTATTCCGTTATTTATTATTAATTTTTAGTTATTATTTTCTGTACCTTAGCTCCTAGCTAGCTAGCTAATATTGATAAACACGTCACGCCTACATTCCCCAAGCGGGGATAGCAGAGGTGCACTGAGTACACCTACTTTTCACTGACGATGTTAGGTCCCAGGTCCCATGTAGGTCCCAGGTCCCAGGTCCCAATAGTTGGCGAGCCTATTTCCATATTCCGGGCGCAGTTCCAGACTCCGGGCTCATACAGAATTTTTTTCGTTTGAAAAACTACATTTGTCCGACCTAGGATTCGAACCCAGGACCTTGTGATCACAAAGCGATGCGCTTTGCCACTAGATCAACGAGGCAACTTATATTGATAAAATTAATTTATTTTTTCTAATGAATCAATGCATCCTTCCTCTATCAATTCGCACTGGGTCCGCATGGTGGAGTATGACCTAATCTTTCTCTCTCTCCGATTTTTACGAGATGGCATTTGCCCCGCAGAAATAGAGTATATGCTGTTGTATTATGTATATTAATGAAATAATATTCTTTTCAGGAGAAAATGGGTAGGAATATCCGAAATGGAGTCATCAAGGCCGGACCTGCCGTTGCTGTCCTGGGACAAGCCAAGGCTTTGGGCTAAACATCATACTTTAGACCGTAAATTCATCTTCAACTACCATCCCACCTGACTCAGCATAAAGAACATGCAGATATTATCATAGTTCACTAAATGAAAGATGTAAATATTAAACAACAATATAAAACATTCTATCTACCTATATCGACACACAAGATCATTTGCAGCAATTGTGGAGTACCAACAGGTGTGTTTTCTTAAAGACCACTCCGCCTTTCACCACTCTCATAGTTTGTCTTTACGAAGACTTGAATTGCCCTTAAGATAGGGCATAGTAAGACAGTCAAGATCTTCTCTAGTACCTACACCCTTTCCAGTTGTATATTGTATATCTGTATTATCATGCTTCCTTCCGACATTCTTTCTATATGCCCGAACCAATGGAGCATACCTTTTCTCATCTTCATCCAAATATTTTCTGTTAAATATCCTATCTATTAGTAAAAACAGAATAAAAATCAGTGTTTATAAAGTGTAAATAGTTTGGAGATTAGCGTATACAGAGAAAAGATGTAGTGGGTGACTCCAATGTATGTATAGCATAGATATATAAAAATAATAATTATATCCTTTGCCGTCCCACCGCTAGGCAAAGGCCTTCTTTCACAAATCGAGGTGAGAGGTCATACTCCACGACGCGGGCCTAGCGCGGATTGATGAAGGCAGGTTTGTGGCCAACTTCCGCTAGAACTTATTAAGCCGCCTATTGCATAGATTAGATTATTTATACGTAATAAATATGCCAAAAAAAACTTTCTTACTTCAATATATAGACAAATATTAGGAAATTTAGATATTATCTTGAAATATAGGTTTCAAATAAAACAGGAATTGCCCTTCTGGCTAGAGCGTAGTTGTTGAAAGCTCATCCTCTTGTCAGGGGAAACTGTAAATGCCCCTCGGCTAACAGCATATTTATTCATAGACACAAAAACGGCCTTTAGGTTTTTTATAATTATTTATAAGCTTTTAGATTTTGAAGAAAATGTACTTATACAATTTTAGCTTTAGAACTATATTAGGTACCTGTTAACAGCTTTTAAACATAAATTTTTGTAAATAGATAAAATTTGTACAGATAAGTTGTATGTTTTGAGAATGCTCATGGCCTTTTTGATACATTAGTAGTAATCAGTGTTATTTACATCAGTACATAAACCTTATCTTTAAATATAAGTCATAAAATATGTTTAAATAAATAATTTATGTTAAAAAAGATTTTTTGTTTTTGTTATACATATTATATATATGTAGGTGCCATCACGACTCATAATTTCACTAAACCTGCCAAATAATAGTCCAATAGATAATAAGGACTGTAAGGAGTAGCTGTCGTCGAGAAAACTCTCACTATAATTCATATCATTTTCATCGTCATTCATCATCAGGCCGTATCAGCCCATAAGCCTCTCCCAAGGCACGCCTCTTAGCCCAGTCTTCGGCTCTTCTCTTCCAACCGCGTTGCGCCATTCACCTTACGTATATCGTCACTCCACCAAGCTGCAGTGCGTCCTGTACTCAAAAACATGTCTACTTCAAGGGTCATAATTCCTTTGGCAAATATGGCCAGCCCACTGCCACCCCAACGTGCTGTTCCCGTGAGCTATATCGATGACCTTGGTGAGAACCACCCAATGAAGATATCAGGCCACCTCATTCCATAGACCGCTGAGCGGATTTCAGTTGGCGTTGGTGGTCTTTTTTGCTTTTTAGTCTCGTGTACAAATAAAAAAATGTAAAAAATGACAAAGCTATTTGTTTAATTGAGGCGTTCCTATGGCTACCTTGCGACCCCATTATCAGACCAACTCCGTGGTACCATATGCACTGTCATCCAGTTATGAGCTATGTTTAAAGTTTCAAGTCCAAGCTCATCTGGAAGTAAGTTTGTATTTTTTTGCAAAATTTGTACCGAACAAGCAAACAAACACACTCACTAGAAATAGGGTTGAAAACGTGTTTATAAAAACTTAAAAAAAAGGGAAACCGATTTTAAATAGCAAAAAATAAATATTTAAAGTCTGTGCCGGTTAGTGCCGTCGGTAACTTGGCACCGACCTACAGGATTGATATAATACCCATAATAACGGAATCTATACATTCATGCTGTTTGTCGTTAAGGAGTCCCCTAGTGTATCTTTAAATACCAAGGTAATACCGATTTCATTAAAATGGGAGCACCTCGAAACTATACTAAACCCAACGCAAAAGGAATCATCCAAATCAGTTCATAAATAAAGAAATAAAACACGAATTGTAAACTACACCTTTTTTGAAGTCGGTAATATTCTGATTAGTTCTATGGTAGGGTACTTATAGGATTAACACAATACATATAATAACTCAATATACAGATTCGTATTATTTCTTGTTAAGAAGTTCAAGTTCCAATACCGATGAAATTAAAATAGAACCAATTGGAGCTATACTGAATCCAATGCAAAAAGAATCATCAAAATCGGTCTCAAATTGACGGGAATATCGGTGAACATACATAAAAAAGCGTGCACACCGACGACCATAGAACCCCTTTCTTTTTGAAGTCGGTTAAGAAATAATAAATAGTATTTAGCGTGACAACCCGTCGTAACTCCAACGGCCTAGCCAGAATACCAGTGCTGGTTGCTTCGATCAGGTGATGGCCCAATGTTATAAGTAAATCTACGTGCTTGATAGCACTATGATTTATGTATTTTTATGTAACATTTACCTGACTGCCTCGTTGGTCTAGTGGCAAAGAGCATCGCTTTGAGGTCACGAAGTCCTGGGTTAAAATCCTAGGTCAGTCATGTGTAGTTTTTCTAACGAAAAGCTTCCCAGTACGAGTCCGGAGTCTGGAATTGTGCCCGGTATATGGCAATAGGCTCGCCCCCTATTACATGGGACCTAATATCGTCGGCGAACCGTGGGTGTACTCAGTACACCTCTGCCACCCCCGCTTGGGGAATATAGACATGACAGTGTTAGAAAAAATGTAACATATTATATAGAATTAATTGGCATTTGCTTTTTAAAAAACTTATGCATAAGAAAATATAAATAAAACCTCCAAGTTTGCACACACGTATTATATTTATTGAAAAAAAACTTATAAGACATAAGTGTGTTTATTACGTGTACAGCTAGTACTCTTCGTCGTCAAGACATACCAGGCTGTTAGGTTTCTTCTCGCAAATAAACGGAACATGTTCGGAACAACCGTAATCGCAGAATAATCCTGAACGGAACACACATCCACAGTCCTGTCCTTTGGGTCCGAGGTTGTTAGGTTGGTCAGAAAAAAACTTGGCGTAGCCAGCTTCAGCTAAAGTCTCATCTTAAAAAAAACACAATCATTTAAGCCTGTAGCTAAGTGGATTTTCTACAGTCGATAGCGATTCTAACAAACGAAAATAGTGTATGGGAATGACATTTTGCAGCGAAAAGACACGTTTAATGCGACAAGGATCTTTTGGCCGATGGATGACATTGACATTGGCATGTTGGTGTTCACACCAATAAAGGTTAACATTTAGTAAAATTTTGCTCCTTCTAAGGGGTTATTTTAACTCGTGGGTCCTCAATGTTATTGATTAAAAAAACGAAGTTTGGTAAATTTCATAGCCAACGGCAACTCTGCGACTGTCAAGAGTGGGGTCGTGGGACTCTGGGGCGAGGCCCCTAAGCGTCCTTCACAAGCGATCCCGAAAAGGACTGTGGCGTGGTGTGGCTCACGCTGCTGTGAGCACCGTGACGGTGCAGGGGGAGGCGGGTCTACAGGCTATCCTCCCGAAGGTGGGCTCTTCGGAGCACCGGTGCTAACGGAGATTTCGGAGAAACCCCCCGATTGTTTTTATTGATTGTGAAGTCGATAAGAGTCCGAAAATCCCTGCGAGCTTCCCCCGTGGCTACGGTAGTCCATAGGATTTTCCCACGCAAAAAAGGTCTGCCATGGTACCTACATCTTTTTAATTTTAACCATTTTTATTGTTGTGATTTTTTTTGTTTGAAAAACACGTTGCCCCACACTAAGATTAATTCCTGTATAGTGGGTGCGTTTACAAAAATGATAATTCACATACACAAATATTCAAACCGAAACAAATTATTGTGGGTCTCCTGACCTGTGCCGTGTGAGAATCGAACCCGCGACCATTCGACCCAGTAGGCGGAGCAGCTTCAGCTCTCTTGTATATATATTCTATACTAATGCAGGTAATAGTGAATGGTGCGATGGGAAGGCTACTTGGGAGCCGGCACTTAAGCCAAAAGGCGCATCTGGCCATGCATAACGGAGTGCTTGTCCCAACGCTGTTATATGGCAGTGAGAGTTGGGTATGTAAGAAGGAGAACGAAAGCAGGATAAATGCGGTCGAAATGCGATCTCTGCGGAAGATGTGCGGGGTCACGCTGAACGACCGTATTCGCAACAGCGTAGTAAGAAAGCGAGTAGGTAAGAAAGATACTATCGGTGTAAAGATGAGAAAGGGTATGCTCCGTTGGTTCGGGCATATAGAAAGAATGCCAGAAGAAAGAATGACAAAACAGATATACAATGCGAAAGTGGAAGGATGTAGGTGCCGGGGAAGACCTAGACTATCTTACCATGACCAAATAGACCGTGTCTTAGCTGAAGGGCAAGTCAAGAGTCTCCGTAACCGGCGAGTGTGTATGAGGCGAACTATGAGAGTGGAGGAAGCCAGAGAGGTATGTAAGGAAAGAACCTGTTGGAACTCTGTACTCTCTGCCTACCCCGCGAGGGAGCTGGCGTGATGATATAGATAGATTGATAGATAGATAGACTAAGTGAATAAAGTATTAAATTTACCATGTACAGTTGTAAAGAGGCCATCTAGATCCTGGTCATGGAATCCAATAAATGCAATGTCCTTTCTGTATTCTCCGATGACTTTGCTTTCTGGGTTCTTAGCGAAGACGTTCTTAATGACTTCTGCTTCTTGAACGCTGTTGATGACGGCCAGGTGGCCACCTTCGGCGGAGCAGGCCATGTAGGCACGGGACCACGTGCGGGGCACCGCATGATATTTATAGCAACTGTGCGTTACAGCGCTGTATTCATATGCTGAAATAAAATAATATCAATATTTGCAATTCCTTTTCATCTCGTCCGCAGCTGAGCTACGCTAAGAACTAAGCCAGGCGAGCGTCAAGGTCAGACTTCGAATGAATATGACTAAAACGAAGCTGATGACCAACAGCATGCAACGTAACCTAAAGCTTGAGGGAGTGGAGATAAGATAAAGAAGTTGAGTAGAACAACGAACAAAGATGTGCGGAAAAAGTGAAGGGAGACCTTTTCCCAGCAGTGGGATAACAATGGCTCTTAATAATAATAATAAATAGTCCTGTTTCTGTCCATCAAACCACATTTACACTCTTGTATCTACCTGGGTCACTACGCTGTTTATGTTTCTTCATTTTGAGCAATTGATCTCAGCAGGTGGCTTACATAACATTATCTTTTCGCAAAGAGCTTCTTCGTGTTAGACCCATGTCCTCGTGCAAGCCTTTCAGATTTCCGGTTAAAGATTGAAATTCACCTCATCGAGATTATGTCTCTCACGCGAAATGTTTTTCCGGTATTAAGAACTCACCTTGATCAGTGGTGCCGCAATGATCCAGAATTATAGAATCATAATCGTTCTTTTTCTTGTAACAGAAGTATGGATACGTGTCATCGCATTTCTTGTCAGCTGAGAAACCTTCTGCGGTCAATATTAAGCAGTCTTCTTGGTTTAGGTGATTATTAGGTTCATTGATCATCCATTTTATTGGTATTTTGCTTAGAGGAATCCCTCAAATCAAAAAATAAGCACATTGGTAAAGGTAAGCACTACTATCAGAAAACTTTTTGTATCTATTAAAACACGCCTTTTGTCGGTAATTTCAAATGGATCAGAAAAAATATTATGATTTAAGCCCTCTGCATATCGCTTTAAAAACCGACAATAATTGTTCCTGAACGGTTGTTAGATGGTAATCTTGTGAGCAAAAATAATGCTGCGTTTGTTACAAGATACAAGTTCGATAGTGAAGGTCGCATGAAAATACTGGATTCGGAAGCATCGTAAAGATCTTTAGCGAGAATATTTTGTCTTGTATTGGAGCTCTGCGGTCAATTTTAACTAAGAGAATTCCTTAAAAACTGTATCTTAACCGCTGCCAATACACGGCATTTAGCTGTTTCAGTATTGTAGTAGAAAACGGAAAATGCTAAAGGCTGCGTGAAAATTTGTTTTTTTGTTAGTTGATTTGACTCCCAGATCAGTTGAACGCCCTTCGACTAACACGGCGGTTTTAGTGTCATTATTGATGAGCTTGTTGTTATTCTTTAGACACATAGTTTCAAAAGTATATTTAAAAATTACTGTTCGTGTGAATACATCTGACTTTCTTACCATCAATAGTGTAATAATCGCCTTTGGAGAACCTGGCATTGACCCCTATGAAGACAGGTCCAGTAGAGTTTTCATCAGTCATAAGGGTAAGAAGAGCGTCATGAATTTCGTTAGGATACGGAGACGCTAGTACAGCACCTTGAAACAAACGATAAAATATATTATTTTATTTAGGTGGATTCCTGACCTGATATCCCTATGTATTTACTTATTTAATTAGGAAGACATTCCCCCCGTTTACACGAAAACGTTTTCTTTCTTAATGACCCTCATTGTAATATAGCAAAGCGCCTTTGCACAATCAAAGAACGGTGATTGTAACTTTTTAGCAATAAAAATTCTGTCGAGTTACAAATATAGTACATGATTTTATTTTTAGCTTTCGTTAGCATTTTAAATATTTAGAAGATCCTCAGTCCTCTGCGGAAAGACTGAGGTATGTTGGAATTATACCATGCTAAACAGCCCCTGACTTCTTCAATAAGGCATGGGGTCTCCAAGGCATTCATATGGAACGCACCGAATCTTTCTCTTGTGCCTCGCTGGATGCAGCAAACCTTGGGGGATCAGAATCACTTCCTCTGCACCCTCACGGTGGTCATGCTACCATTCTCATCAAGATTGCTCAGACAGTCCAACACTGAGAACCTCAGCCCAAGATAGCTTCAACTACACCAACACATTTTAGCGACAACTCTAAATAACTCTTTAAATTTTTAAGACTTGACATCTGCTATGTAGGACTTACCTTCATCTTTACAACGCAAATAAGCATCGCGCCAAGTAGCAGGAATGTGGTGGTACTTGAAATAGCCATTAACTTCTTTCAAATAAGTGTAGTCGCACCTCCAAGTCTTGGATTCTGAAACAGAAATATTATTATCAGCGGTGCTTTTAGCGATCACCAAGATTATGAGCGAATATCTGGGCCGGTCTTAGATGGGTGACCGTTTGTGACAGTCATATTATACGAAGATAAATTATGTTTGAACCTGTCTGATTACGCTGTAAAAAGTCATCGGATGCATAGCATTTTACAGCATATTCTTGGTATTGGTATCTCCAATAAAACTATGCGATTTAACATGATCCTTCATATAATATGACGGTCAAAAACTTTTTAAAAGAGGTTTGAAAATGAAAAGCTTACCTGAAACGTTGATAAAAAACAGTAGCACAATACATGTAATATACAATACAAACTTCATTTTGAACAAGTACAGTGTCACCGATCGATAAAAGTGTAAAATATTTTTCAGGAATCGCGACCATTTATTTATAGCCCCTCTAATTAAAAATGGTGACATCATCTTGTTATATAAAGTTACTTACCCACTGAATAGATTGAAATGGATTAAAATATCGTAAACACTTACCTAGAAAAAGATTTGTCCTACTGCCAGAAATACTGAGATCAATAAACGAACTTAAAGTAAACGACATAAGACCCTGTATACTTAGATGATGACTCGTCTAGACTGCGCTATGTTAACAAAAATTTTAAAAAGATACTCTGCTTAGTTGAGAAGTTTCTACGGCTTCCTTCCGACCTCGGACACCATCTGGGTCTAGAGTACTCGTCAAAACAAATCCAACAAGCCCAAACACGGCGGGGTTATATTGAGTAGTTGGGTGGTTCCATTGGCCACCTTTTGGCTTCATCATCAGACCCTGAACACTATCTACTTGTATAGTACTTGTCAATACCAATATTACAAGCCTAAATACGAGGGAGTTACGTTGTATAGTTTACATGTTCCTATGACCACATTCCGACTGTATCATCAGACCAGCACTACGGTACATCTCCATTTTATTGCAATGTCATCAAAATTACATAAGTATGCCAAATTTTAGCTTAAACGGATATTTGCAAGTGCTTGACAAATGAATCACAAGACTTGAACCGGAAAGACAGACAGGCAGGCAGACGTGCATTGCAAGTTCAATAAATAGCTTGTCAGTAATGGCACCAAAAGCGGTCTAAATTACGCACTATGTGTGCCAGTGTTGGATTGTTAAAAAGCTGCCAATGTGCGCGTGCGCGGGCGTGGGTGCACTACAATTTATCTACACTATGGGTAGTTAACTTTTATGCCGTTTACTCATAAAAAAAATCATCTGAGCCCGTATAGCTCAACTTAAGTGAAAATGGTCAGGATACGTAGCAAGATGTGGTGATGGCATGTGGAGTAGGTCCCTGACCAATTCGTGCTCACGGAATGGATGTCGCAATCATTGAAGGCCAATACAACGATGGGTCGAGGATTTAGTTAAGTGCGTAGGTAAAACCTGGCCAAGCTTATACATGTGGCGTAAGAGGAAGGAGTTTTTGAAGGAGGTTATGTTAGGTGGAATGAGCTGAAAGTAATGATGATGATGGTGCAAGATGATATAAATCACTTAACCTTGAAACAAGCCGTTTAGCGCATTAAGATTCAGAGATCCAAACTTAAAAGCCTGCGATTGTGGTACGACATCACAAACTATGTCGCACCTGCTAGTCTGCCCTTTATGCCCCACTACCGGTACAATGGAAGAACTGAGCGAGCGCGAATCGAATCGAACTAGTCACTCACTTAGCGTGTCGAGTATGAACCTATTACTGGAAATGAGCACAACACTACATAGCCATACGAAGCATGCATACTTATATCGTCGAATATGTAATAGACATTTCAAATTCTTCTCTTGTCTTGTTCTGATTAATAATATGCAATTAGATGATCGACGTCGTTTTGGTCCCTTCGAATCTTGAAAACGATATCGAGGTACCTTACCCACCTTTAAAGAAATCTTGTTTGAAATGGTCAAGAACTTCCCTGAAAAGTGTTAAAAGTAATGCATTTGTATAGCAGCACCAAATAAGCTAATGCAAAAAAGGTCCAGCTTGTTCATGTTGATTCAGATCAAATCAAAATTTATTGAAAGATGTAAGAGTCAATAATTTATTTGCCCGGATAAAAGAAGCTAGGAAAGCAATTTCTAAAGACATTTGTTAAAATAAAAAATTAAAAGCATTACACCTATTTTCTCAATCGGGGATAGTAAAGATGTACTATGTACACCTACTTTTCACCGACAATGTTAGATCCCATGTAACGAGCCTACTGCCATTGTATCGGGCACAACACCAGACTCCGTACTGACACTGGAAAATTTTGTATTGAAAAATCAATTTTGTCTGACCTATTCTATCTGAATCCAGAACCTCGTGATCGCTACGTGCATTATTCACTGCTACAAGGCAAACGAGGCAGTCACTTCATTTTATATATCTACCACTTCATCAAAATGCTGCGTCCTTTGGCGGTACAGTGAGAAATTTAGCAGGTAGTCTTTTATAATTGCCTTTAAAAAGGAGGAGGTTGTATGTTAGTCTCTGTGTATGATTTTTTTTGTATTATCTTTGATATTTCCGTTATATATGAACTAATTTTTATAATTCTTTGCATTGGGTTCAATATAGCTCCAAGATGGTCCATTTTTAATTTCATTTGCTATTAGACCTTGGACTTTGAAGATACACTAGGGAACTCCTTAACGAACAGTAATACGAATCTATAGATTGAATTATTATAAGTATTGTGTTAATCCTATAGATACCCTACTATAAAACTAATCACAATATTAACCGACTTCAAAAGTAGGATGTGTTATTAACCCAGCGCAAAAAGAATCATCAAAATCAGTTCTTATGAACTGATTTTGATGATTCTTTTTGCGCTGGGTTAATAATTTTACATGGTACATTCGGTGGGTTGTTTTTTTCCTACGCATATGATTTACTGTATTTGGAATACAAATCTTCCAACCTATCCCGTTTTGTATGATTTTTGGTGGTGGGCATGCGCCTTTATATGCTCGTATGGAGGTATCGATATTGTAAAACTTAACATAATTAGCTATTTTTATAATACCAATAGTTTTATCAATAGGTATGTATGGATTTCCTGCTGTTACTTCCTGGCTTTAATGAGTACCTATATTTCACGTTTAATAAAAATAAATATTTCTGAAACATAATTCAGAGGCCTAAGCAATGTGACTTCATATTAAGGTTGCCGAGAAAACTTGCTATCACATTCATCTTTATTTAGTACTAGTCGTAACCCGCGGCTTCGCAAGCGTTTCTTTTTAATTTGACCTATGTCAAATTTCTATATTCGGTAGGACTTTTCTGGATAGCATTATTCCAAGACTGAAGAGACACATCTATGTTCAGTTCCTTTTAAATCCGTTCAGCCGTGTTAGTATGGAGAAATAAAATCAACTATCCCCCAGAGGTCAATCGACGAATCCAACTCGGCTGGGCAGCGTTCAGGAAACTGCGCAACATCTTCTCATCCAAAATACCTCAGTGCCTAAAGACTAAAGTTTTTAGTCAATGTGTGTTACCAGTGATGACATATGGATCAGAGACGTGGTCTCATAAAAAAGCTCAAAGTTGCTCAGCGAGCTATGGAAAGAGCTATGCTCGGCGTTTCTCTACGTGATCGAATCAGGAATGAGGAGATTCGTAGAAGAACCAAGGTCACCGACATAGCCCTCAGGATTAGCATGCTGAAGTGGCAATGGGCTGGCCACATAGCGCGAAGATCGGACTGGCGTTGGGGCAGAAAGATTCTGGAGTGGAGACCACGTATTGGCAAGCGCAGCGTAGGACGACCGCCTGCCAGATGGACCGACGATCTTGTGAAAATCGCAGGAAATCGTTGGATGCAGGTGGCATCGGACCGGTTACGCTGGAAAGCGATTGGGGAGGCCTATGTTCAGCAGTGGACAAGTATAGGCTGAAATGATGATGATGATGATCCCCCAGAAATCTCGCATTTCCTGAGCTAAAAAGTAGTCTTAAACAATCCCTGAAAATCTCTTCATTTTCCAGTGGTAGTCTATTTAAAATCGGTTCCACCGTTCTGAATATTAACACGGATAAACAATTTTTTTTTATTGTGCCCGTTGCACTTATAATATTTTCGTTATTTCAAAATCCCAAATCTATATTCTTGTGCGCTTTGCGGGCATCGTACCCGCGACTATTTGACAAAGTAAGTTAAGCAGTCTACTTTTTATTGGTTAAACCCAATCATTTTTGTTTTACAAAAGTATTTATAAAGTCAATTTATAATGAGTAAATTTTTGTTGTAGAACAATTTCAACTGGTCCCCAGGCTTCCAGTCACCTGTGAAGAGGAAGAGGGTAATCGGAGGATTGCCAGGCATTTTTTAGTCTAAATATGATTAAAGCTTTAAGCCTACATGCAGGCCCGTGAAAATCCACCAAATGCATATTAAAGCATGATATAGTGTGTAAACAAAGTGACCCATTTCACATTACTATTTCACGACTTAAGATACTTGAATACTATCTATCTATTTATATCAACACGTTAGATCCCTTGCAGGGTAGGCAAAAAGTACAGATTTCCAACGGGTTCTTTTCTTACAGACCTTTCTGGCTTTCTCTACTGTCATAGTCCGTCTTATACACGCTCGCCGGTTACGGAGACTCTTGACTTGCCCTTCGGATAAGACACGTTCTATTTGGTTATGGTAAGATAGTCTACGTCTTTCCCAATATCAACGATCTTCCACTTACTCATTTTATATCTGTGTTGTTTCTTTCATATTACAACAACACAAGGCTTATTTCTCTATCAACTATGTCTATCATCGGGTTCAGTCTTAGCTGCACTTAGCCCGCAAAGGTATTCTTTGTAAAATATAAACTAAACTATAGCGCGATCTTATTTAGCACACACCACTAACGCCGTCTCAAAAAAAACATACAATACCTTCCTTTTTAAGAAGGATTATCAGTTTATCTTTTTATATTTTTTTCATTAATATTTATATATCTGATTTAAACCTTCTTTGACTACCCTGACAAATAGTTTTATCTAGCGTAATAATATTTTAAAACGGTACATTGCCAGTTAAGTATGTAGCAAAGTTTTGTCAGTTAAATTTGTGTAAGTCTTCTCGCATCTCATCGTTAGAGTTCTGTCCGGAAGAAACAATCCTGAATGCATCATCGATGTATACATTAAATCATGTTTAAGTGTTCAAATTAAACGTGTATGAACAATTTCCAGGGAGTGCTTTTAAATACTGAAATTTTTTTCGTGAAAAGAAGAACCTGAGTCCAATATCCATTTATGGAGGAATTCAATTGTAGGCGAAATCACATAGTTTACGTCATAATATTGCAGTTTGGGACAAACAGTATTAAAGTTTTATGGTTTATCCCGCGACAATCTGGTAGCTTAAGTTGTTTTGGAACAATGAATCATTTAGCAAAACCGACTCTTTTCTCCTTCCTCAGAAACTTTTAGATTTTTCTAAAATATGAGTATACAGAGTTATTATTCTTAGTACAGGCTACAACTATCCCAAATTTCATTGAAATCCATCAAACAGGATTAGAGTAAAGTGTCTTTTAATGTTTTGCTTATTATTGTATCATCTGAAAAAACCTTTTGATTTTCCGGGTTAAATACTATTCAATATGTTATCAAACATTTTAAGATATCCGCGTGAAAAGTTTTATCTAAATCCGCCTGGTTATGCGTTATGATGGTTCATGCCCTTGGACAGATAGACAGACAGACATACAGACACGAAAGCCAAAAATTGTAGAATTGGCTTCTACATCAATAGAATGATATCTGTGGGTTGTTATTTCCAAAAAATATGCACAGACATGACTTCCTTACAGTTTTATTATATGTAGTATGTAGAGATTCAGATGCTTTACTTTTTCCTACAACTGTTTAATTTTCTGAAAACATAAATTAACTATGTTGTCTGTCATATGAAATATCTCCATACTAAGTCTCACTAACATAAGACTAAAGAGTAGTTTTGGAACAATTAATGATAAATCAAAATCGACTTTATTCACTTTTCTCAAAAACTGTTCGGTTTTTCGAAAATATAAGTAAACAGACTTGTGACCTTCTATACAGGTTACAATTGCACATAATTTTATTGACATCAATCAAACAAGTTATGAATAAAGTGTATTTTTAGAAATTCAATGTTTTGCTTATTTTCGTCTTATCTAGAAAAACCTTTTGATTTTCCGAGATAAAAACTATACAATACGTTAGCCAATACTTTAAGGTATCCGCATGCAAAGTTTCATCAAAATCCGCCGGGGAGATTTTGTGTGATGCCGGTTCATACCCTTCGACAGACAAACAGACACGAAAGCCAAAAATTGTAGAATTAGCTTCTACATCGATAGTATGATACCCGATCGCTAGTGTGGTTTGTTATTTCTTAAAAATATTCCATGTACAGACACGACTTCCTTACTGTTTTATTATACACTCAGACATTTGTAGTGTCCTTATACGACACTACTAGAGTAACGTTATTAATTTGATGAGTTCATACCCTCACATGAGTACATTAAATTGATATCGTTACTCTAAAATCAATCTGTTCGTGCTAATCACTTCATCATCATTTCATCATAATTTTTTAGAAAGTAGCCTACATTAAAAATTATTTCTCCGTCGTGAATGTGTTTACAAACATGAAATTCATATACACAAATACCCATGCCTAAACAAATATTTGTGGGCAACACAAAGATCCCGTGAGTTTGAAGTGTCCCTTGCTTAAACTCATGACCAGTGGACCATGCCATTCGTCATATTCATAGCTTTCAACACCTTTTCCGATTAACTGGGGAGAGCGTGATATCTTGTCCATTGTTAACATTAGTTCTGTGACATAATTTTTATGGCTAAATACCATTCGTCCACCCTTTTTGGGAAAGGTAGAATTTCCAACCCCATTTCAAGTTTCAGATGTCGTACCAGTGACGTTAAGCGTCCGACACTCATTTTATGGCTTTCCATATCAGCTTTACTGTCGCTATCTGACTAGAAGATGGCGGCGGTGATGATTCGGTTTTGTAGAATTTTTTTAGTGAAATTGCCAACTTTGGAATTACACAAGTATTTCTACAGTAATGACGAATACTTAAAGAACATAAACAAGATGTCAGTAATCATACATCTTTCGAATGGGCAGTAGGTACTAGATTTAATTATATGAGCGCTGATGGGAGAAAATTTTTGTTATAAAAATACATTAACTTATAAAAAAAGAAAGAAGTCCCGTTTATCGTGTCTACTTTTTACGGGTTGTTCGCAGACTTCCAAAAAGTTTTCTCACCACTTTCATGACATTGATGTTTTTAATAGCCACGATATTCTAGAAATAAGAGTATACAGTACAGTCAACATGAAAAGGAAGAGAAGGTGCGTTGTCCGATATTTAGATGAAAATCAGTGAGTATATTTGGATTAAGTAACCATTTTCCATATTGTTCGTAATTCATCTCTTAATGATAATTGCCAGTAGTACCCGTGGATATTCACGCTAACAATGATGATGGTTGAAATCATGTTGTCTTTTGCATTGTGTTTGTTTTAATAAAGACACATAAGTTAGGTTATTAAATAATACTCCTCCTAAAAGTTGCCTTAATTCCTCGAAAATCCCTGATTGAAGATTTTCTTTATAAAAATATTTTTTCTAGCTGACCATAATTTAAAAGTTACGCATAGATGTAGTGGGAAAGAAAATATATATTGTTTTGGAAGTCGCGGGAACTAATACAACTATATGAACGTATTATTTTTTGGAAAACAATGGCCTTTGGATATCCGCGTATAACTATTTTTTACTATATTTGATGATAAAGCATCAATGGCATCAATTTAATGGTTTTGAATACTTTTTATAGGTAGGTTAATAGTAAAGACGAGCTGTATATAGCCCTAATTCTGGTTTAAAAAACATACGCAAACGGAAATAAAATTACAATTTCACATTTTTGCACTCGTATAATATTTATTGGAATACAATACCTATGTTTATCACTTATTTAGTACTCTTCGTCGTCAGCACATACCAAGCTGTTAGGTTTCTTCTCACAAATAAAGGGTATATGTTCTGAGCAGCTAACGTCGCAGATCAACCCTGAACGGAACGTACACCCACAGTCTTGTCCAGTTGGACCGAGGTTGTTAGGCTCTCCGGGAGCAAACTTGTCATAACCAGCTTTCACCAATGTCTCACCTTAAAAACAATCATTAATATATTGCAATTAACCCGTAGAAAACCTAGCCAAAATTGAATCAGGATACGGAAATGCGACAGAAGAGGGAGGAATTTTATGCCCTGCAGTGAATGAAATGATATGAAAGTGACGATAATGATTGCTTCAGATTTTTCCCGTCAAAGGAACTTGCTTACAAACTCCGAGCATACCTCTCTCCAGCATACTTTCGGTGATCTCGAGGTCAAAATAGTAATATATTATTAGTTACTTACCGTGTACGGTACTAAAATGGCCCTCTACATCTTGGTCATGGAATCCCAAAAATGCGATATCCTTTCTGTAGTGTCCGATAATTTTGCTTTCTGGGTTTTTAGCGCAAATGTTCTTAACGACTTCTGCTTCTTGAACGCTGTTAATGATGGCCAGATGGCCACCTTCGGCAGAGCAGGCCATGTAGGCGCTGGACCAAGTGCGGGGGGCCGTGTGGTACTTATAGCAGCTGTGCGTTAAATCGCTGTATTCATATGCTGAAATTAAGTAGGTATTTATATTTGTATACAATATATACATGAACTAGAACTTTGCGAGATAACGAGATGGAACAACTAACATTGAGGAGAATCCAGCCTTTTATGCAAATAGTCCTGCAGCCTTTTTTTAAAAGAGGGACGAGTGGTTGCCATTCGGAGTTCCAAAAGCAAAGCATTCCGAAGAAGGATAGACTGGACGAAGAAGGAAGAGTGAATGAAATCAATAATATGAGGGGGGCCCTGAAGAAGACGATTATCAGAATAGCGAAGATGTTTTTCGTGATTAGAGCATAAATACTGAAATTGAGAAGTAAGATAAGCGGGCGAGACTGGAGAATAAAGGATAGAAAATAAAGTTGTCAGTGCCCTCAGAGTTCTACGCTTCCGAATAGGCAACCACTTTAATAGTGATCGATGCTCCGACACATGATCATATTTACGCAAATTGAAGACGAATCGAATGCAGTTATTAAGTAGGCGGTCTAGTTTATTGAGGAGATCTGCATTCAGGTCGAAGTAGCACACATCAGCATAGTCGAAGATAGGAAATATCAGGGACTGCACAAGCATTGCTTTCGTGTTGCTGGGAAGCAAGTTTTTTAATCGATACAGGTATCGTAACGTTCCGGTAACCTTTTGACCGACAGCCGTGACTTGTATTTGCCAGCTAAGTGTTGTGTCAATATGCAAACCGAGATTCTTAACGCTGGAGCCCAGGGGGATAACTATCCCGTTGAATTTAAATGGACGCAAAGAACCAACATCGACCCTGCTTATAAGCCTAGAGCTTCCAACTAGAATCGCTTGGCACTTTCACCGTGACACCAAACCTGTCGGACCAATTCTTAATAGCCTCTAGGTCACGATTTAGTTTGACGACAATACCAGAAATGTTCTCCACACTACCTTGCGAGTATAATTGCAAGTCATCAGCGTACAGATGATACGTGCACTGAAGTTCTTGAGTTATTAAATCAATGAAAATGGAAAATAAAAGAGGAGAGAGAATACCGCCTTGGGGAACGCCAGTGTCGAGGCACCACCATGCTGATGATGCTTCATCACACAAAACTGACTGCTGACGTTCTCGAAGATAAGAAGAAAACCAATCCAGCGACTCTTGAGAGCACAGAAGGTAGGAGAGAATAGAAAGAAGGATATCGTGACTAACAGTATTGAAGGCATTAGTGAAATCGACCAACACAAGGACGGTTACTTTGGTATCTTCCATGCCTGTTCGAATATCACCAGTCACTTTGAGAAGGGCAGAAACGGTACTATGGCCAGGCCTGAACCCAGATTGAAGAGGGTTAATTAAGTTGTTGGTATATATGAAATGGGAGAATTGCTTATGAGCACAGGCCTCGAGCACTTTTGTAAGAAAAGGAAGAATGGATATTGGACGAAAGTGGCTGGGAAGGGAGGGATTGGGAATTTTAGGCAGGGGGCGGACAAATGCTTTTCTCCAGAGAGATGGGAATACGCCGGACTCTAAAGAAAAATTGATAAGGTGGGTGATCACCGGTAGGAGATAGTCAAGTACTGTTATGATCATGCATCTGCTTATTTTGTCACAACCCACAGCCTTAGATTTGATGGCCAAAATGATCTTCTTAACCTCATGTGAGTCGACTGGAGAAAAATAAAAAGGATTAATGTTCGGACGTCTAAGATCACCCAAGAAAGAAATAGTTTGATGTACAGTTAGACGATCAAAAGGAAGAACAGTGGAGAAATGACTATTAAGATCGTATAAACTTATTGTACTTGGTAGTTCATGACGTCGAGCCTTACCAATACCTAAAGTACCAAGAAATTTCCAAATATCGGCAGGAGAAGAGGATGCAATATTATCTAGAATATAGCGGCATTTGGCGTCACGTATCATCTTATTACACCGATTCCTAGCAATTTTAAAATAGGCCCAGTTGTCTTCCGTGCGGTCCTTTTTAAACTTTCGGAACGCACGATTTATGCGCCTCATAGCCATCCGAATTCCCCTTGTCATCCACAGAGTAGGTGGTCGCTTCAGCCGCACCTTTTTCACAGGAGCATGGATATCATAAAGCTGAATTAGGGTTTGTAAAATGCAAATTTTTTCGTCGATGGTGTTGGCCCCCATGAGGGGATTCCAGTCGAGTTTGGATGCATCCTCAGTTAATTTACCGATATCCGTACGGGCAAAACAACGCCTGTGCAGAACCTTAGGATGTGGCTTGGGAGGTTTCAGGATGTACCAGAGAAATATAAGGTCATGATGGGAAAAGCCGGAAGCATCATGCTGGCCATGAGAGGAAGCGAGAGAGGGATTAGAGGTGAGTATGAGGTCGAGCCAGGTGTCATCGCTCATGATATTACGGTGTATGGCGTTAAGAGGCAGAATGTGCAAACTGACTGACCCTACGACTTGAAGGAGTTTACGGGAACGGGGGGAATTGTGGGCTAAGAGATTAGTGTGAACTTTTTTATGAATTTCTTTTCAATATTACAAGTGCTGCTTACTCCTGCAAATACCGCATACAACAAAATTTTAGGAAGTACAAAGGGCTTAGCATAAACTATATGATGTTACCGTAACGTTGCTGAGAATGCGTGCTGTCACGTTCATCCTTCTTTAGTATATGTGTAGTGTTAAAAGGACGGCATATCAGTTTGATAGTGTCATACTATCATCTATCTATTGTACTAGGTCAGGCTCAGTTCTTTCACTCACGTCACTTTCCCATCATATAAGTCAGTATAGTCATCCTTAAGAGGGTCCGTACTTCGTATAGCACATTAAGCCGTTGGTCCCGGTTACTACGTAATGTGGTAGTCATAAAGAAAGTTGGAGACCTTATAGGGCAGCTTGATAAATTTCAACAGCAGGTGGCCACAAATCTGCCTCCGCCAATCCGCACTGAGTCCGCATGGTGGAGTATGACCCGGTTAGTAAAAAAAAAGCCCAGGAGTAGATTATTTAAGGCTGATATTATTATACAGGGTAAATATTGACGGTACATGTTCATTATTGTGGTTCTTTGTGAATGCAGTGATATTTTTTATGAACAAAAAATGAACTAGCAAATTCAAAATATAGGTTCATAACTGATTTAACAAAACTTACCATGATCAGTGGTACCGCAAGAACCCTGAAACATATTGTCATCCTCCTTCTTCTCTTTGTAACAGAAGTATGGATACGTATCATCGCATTTCTTGTCAGCTGATAAACCTTCTGAATTCACTATTAAACAGTCTTCTTGGTTTTGGTAATTATTGGGTTCATGGACCATCCATTTTATTGGAATCTGGCTTAGTTGAATCCCTAAAATCAATTACTAAATACAATGAATTCAGAAACGGAATCATTTGATTCTATAAATGTACACCCTACGTTTATCATTACAAAATAATCGGCAAAAGAACTTATTGCATTTTTTGAATTCCCAAAGATGGTTTTCATTGATGGCTCGCCACTTGGGAAATCAACAATCGTTGTGGCAGAAATATTCTTGAGCGGCAACCACAAGAGTTTTGATCCCAGTGTCATGGGTGGTCAGCTTTTAGGTTTTATGTGGGCACCTTACTTCACATGTAATTTAAACCTGAATGTATACAGTATTTAGTAACCCATAGCTTACCCACCATCAACAGTATAGAAGTCGCCTTTTGAAAACCTGGCATTGACTCCTATGAAGACGGGACCAGTAGAATTGCGATCCCTCATAAGGTTAAGAAGAGCCTCATAAATTTCGCCAGGATATGGAGACGCTAGTACGGCACCTTGACACAGAAAATTTAAAATGAAATTCTTAAATTCAAAACTCACTACTAAGGCCCGTATTATAGAAGGAAAATCACTCGTGAATCAAGTAATAAAACTAACATTTTAGTTTAAAAATCAGTTTTTAAAACTAAATTCACGACTGATTAACGTTCTATAATACGGGTTGCAGTGTTTATTTGTAGGTCAGAACTTCAAATTCTGCTATTTAGCAGGAGCGTTTTCTGTCTTATTAATATCGTTGCTGTACAGGATATTTGTTGACAGTCGTGGTACATCATTATACACTTTTTCATTAATGCTATCATGTGCACAAACCGCTGTTAATTTACCAGCTATGACGATAATCAGACATCTGAAGAGCTGTTATTCACGTCTCCACATAACATATTCAGGTATATAAACTCGAGGCGAAGCAGATTTTACCGTCTTGATCATGGATAAATTAACATATAAACATTTCAATCAACTCTTTCTTAGTATCTTACCTTCAACTTTACAACGCAACCAGGCGTCGTGCCAAGTAGCCGGAATGTTGTGGTACTTAAAATAGCCCTTGGCCTTTTTCAAATAAGAGTAGTCGCATCTCCAAGAGTTGGCTTCTGAAACTGCGAAAGGTTAGCTTTGTACCTCAAAATAATGGAAGTTATTTGGTTAAGTAGGATCTTATATTCTCTACTACTATTTTTTTTAGTCGTAACAATCTATTAGATTTACAAAAGATGAGATATCTAAATGAGCACAGCAACAGCCTCGTCTGCTCAGCAAAATTATTAAAATAAATATGACTTTAATAACATATCAGTGAGTATATACATAGAGGAGTGATAGCTATTGGTTAGACCGTTGGACGGCAAACTCTTGTTTAAACCCAGTCATACATCTCTTTCCTTTCGAAAGCATGAGCGTATTAAAAATTAACAATCACTTGCTTTAACGATGAAGGAAAACATCGTGAGGAAACCTGCATGCCAAAGAGGTTTTCGAAGGTGTGTGAAGTTCGCCAACCGACACTGGGCCTATGGCCTAAACCCTCTCAGTTTGAGAGGAGGTCCGTACACAAAGGTGAAACAGTTTCTTAACAGGTCTAATATTATAATAATAATAATAAATTCCCGCAAGGGATCCGGCGTGATGATATAGATAGAGAGAGATAGATAATAATGAAAGAACAGAAAGATGTTAAATTTTGCTCGAACCTGTTTTATGCATAGTCCATGGTCTATTCCAACAAAGCGGTTTAAATTAACATACTGATCCTATTAATAATATGATTGTGACATAATTGTAACAAAAACTTACCTGAAAAGTTGGTGATAAACAACAACACAAAATGTGTGATATATAAAATGAATTTCATTGTGATCGAGTTCAGCAAGACAATCCTATACTGCAATGCTGAATGTTTCAAAGAATCGTGTTCTTTTATAATCCTTCTTATTAAAAATAGCGATGGCACAAAGAACATCTGCGTATATAAGGTTAGTTGTCCACTAATTAGGATGAAGGGCAATCTCGCGAACACTTATGATCGGTTCTTATGTTTAAACTTAAGGATAAATTTGCTTACTACCAATATTTTACCTGCAATGTATTACGAAAGAACATATCTTATTTTAACCCCATTGGTCGTATGTGTAGGTAATGTAATGTAATTGAAACTGACAATCCATTTGTTGCTTTAGATTTATTTGGAACTAATACATTTTATACTTAAAAGAGACAAATCCACAAAATCCTCAATGATGCTTAAGTTTTATCAGATTCGTTTCTCTCGCCGAGTTTTTAAAATCAGGTAATTTAGTTACTCCTTACTGTGATGTCTTAGATGATATGTAATAACATTATTTTTGGTATGTTACTTTTCTCGCACATATTCATAACGCTTTCGGAAACACGAGTTCTTGGATTACAATTATATTAAGCACCAATAATCATAAGTTCTTATCATGACATGATTGTAATCTGTTCTGTGTTTAAATAAATAGACTTTGACATACTTTATATGGATAATCTACCAAAATAGTAAAGACTGTAAGCAAATCTATTAGTTAAGAACTTATCATTACTCAGCGAAAGATTGAAATCCAGTTGAGCTACTACCATTGCATAACCTTGATATATTTTATATCCTTGAATCTATTAGGTCTGCTCTGTAATTCAACAAAAGTTATTCGCAAAGTGAAAAAATTGAATATTACAGTTTTGTGAATAAAATAGCTCAATTGTTCCACTTTTGTATTCGGTCAGGTCAATTTATTTAATGAATGATATTTATTGATGTCGCCCGACAGTACTACCACCTACCGGGTCTAAATATTGCTTAAAACCATCCAGGTCAACAACCATTCATAGTAGCTTAAGCAGTTTAAAAGAAGAATTACGAACACATACACACACCCACACCAATATCTCACATAATACTAGCGACCCGTACCGACTTCGCACGGGTAAATTATACAAATAAATCTTCCTCTGAAACAACTCCGTCCATTGGTTAAAACTGTATGAAATTCCGTCCAGTAGTTATTGAGTATATCGCGTGCAGACAGACAGACCGACCCGGCACAGCGACTTTGTTTTAAAATATGTAGTGATAGTGGTACTGAAGAAAGAAAAACGAATCCTAAATTTTAAAATAGGCTATTTTACTTCTGATAAAGAAAACTGCAGTTTTATTAATATAAATGTGTCATATTTACTGACAAAGTAGAAAATTCATTATCAAGTCAAGTATGTTTATAATACCACTACTAGCTAGTAAAAAGAGTAGGCTATCAGCTAGTACTCCTCATCATCATGACAAACCAGGCTATTTGGTTTCTTCTCGCAAATAAACGGAGTATGTTCTGAGCAAGTGAAATCGCATAGCAATCCCGAACGGAATACGCATCCACAGTTCTCCGGCCTTTGTGGTTCTCCAGGAGAAAACTTGTCATAGCCAGCTTCCAATAACGTCTCACCTTAAACACATAATGATCGCATTAAATTCTTTCCTCTATAAACAGGGAGAGAGAACAAGATAATGGCAAGATAATTATGATCTTAGAAGTGATGGCCAGAACTCTTTGTATTGCTGTTATATCCCAAACGAACACAGAGGGTGAGCCTATTACCATTATACTAGTTACAATTCCAGACAAAGAACATGGATTTTTGGACAGAAAAAAAATTAGATATGTGTGACTATGTTGATTGATAGGAAGGAGCAAGAGCGCCAGTTACGGTCATTCTACGCAGTGCTGCGTTCCATGCAGCCCCGCCCGGCCCCGGCGCAACCTCAAGATCACAAGAGTGAGCTGACTGTATAAGCTAAATACCAACAGATTCATGTTTCTAAGAATAGCTTTTTAAATCATTAAGGTAAGATGATATAGAACTTTTCGAAACGGTCTACTTTTCTATCCCCATATGTTTCAGTGTATTTTTAGAAAGTTTCATGGCAAAACATCAATAACACTTAATCCGATTTAGAAACTTATTTAGGTAAAACGTATACATTTAACTATCTAAATTGCATATTAACGTGAGCGAGTATATTGACGTGGTATTATTACCAATTATTAGATGATTTTAACTTAAGTTATAATATAGTAAGTAAGACTGGCTCTGGTTATATCTGCGTGCCCTGATACCACAAAAAAGAAACAAATGAATAGTGAAGCAAATGAAAGAAAATCGATAAGGTCAAAATGTTACCATGCACGGTACTAAAGTGGCCCTCTACATCTTGGTCATGGAATCCAAGAAATGCAATGTCTTTTCTGTAGGTTCCGATGACTTTGGTTTCTGGGTTCTTAGCAAAGATATTCTTAATGACTTCTGCTTCTTGGACGCTGTTAATGACGGCCAAATAGCCACCTTCGGCGGAGCAGGCCATGTAGGCACGGGACCAAGTGCGCGGCACCACGTGGTACTTGTAACAACTGTGTGTTACACTGCTGTATTCGTATGCTGAAATAATAACTGGATTAAGGACTAAAACTAGTTTACTAGTATATAATGATTTACCACATATAATCAAGATCACCACGCAAGGGGTGATAATAATATAGTAATACTAGAACTTAAGACAGTATCCTTTACTTCAACTTACCATGATCAGTAGTGCCGCACGAACCCTGAAACATATTATCGTCGTCTTTCTTTACTTTGTAACAGAAATATGGATACGTGTCATCGCATTTCTTATCGGCTGATAAACCTTCCGCAGTCAATATTAGGCAGTCTTCTTGGTTTTGGTGATTGTCGGGTTCATTAGTGATCCATTTTATTGGAATTTGGCTTAGTGGAATCCCTGAAATCAAGTACACGATCGTTTTTCTAAAAGAATCGAGAAAAGTGTTGCACTTCTTCAGTTAATGGAGAAGGTTTTTAATAGTTGCACATTAAGATAGAGATATACTTGAGTAGCGAACACGTACGGTATCATAAAGGGGACAGGGATTTCACGGTTGAATGGAAATGCTGAAAACAGGAAGCATAAGACCGAATGCCGAAGCGATCATTGTCGGACATGTTTCGGCCCACATTGTGGTTTTGATGTTAAAGTCTTCAGATTTTAGCTTCAACAGCTTTTATGATGAGGAAATCCAGTGGTAAAGAGCTTAAGTCGCTCCGCCCGTGGAATCGAACAGGTCCGATCTTCGGGACAAATCTTTGTGCGACCCTCAATTGCTTATTATAGTGTTTATACATATGTGAATCAGATGTGTCGAACTATCCACGATACAAGAATTATTCTTTGTGTAGGGATCGGTGAACGTAAAAAATGTATGTGGACTCATTCCCTCACAATGGTCGTATGATCCACAATAATTTATTGCTTCCTTTACTTTCCTTTTCTCTTTTTAAAAACGTAGCCCCACACTAGGTTTTATTCCTGTATCGTGGGTGCGTTTACAAACATGAAAATTCACAAACAAATACCCTTACCTACCATCAGTAGTATAAAAGTCGCCTTTAGAGAATCTGGCATTGACTCCTATGAAAACGGGTCCTGAAGAATTTCGATCTCTCATAAGGTTAAGAAGAGCGTCATGGATTTCCTCAGGATGCGGTGAAGCTAGTACAGCACCTTAAAATAGTAGAAACAAAATACAAATTGGTACATCAACTTTTAGCCGGATCCCTAAGTATTTATGTCCAAGTCAGAACTTCAAATTGGGTCATCATATATAGGTAGGGCACTATGCCTTATATATAAAAGTATTATCTGCTTTCACTTGCTTTATTTTCATAAACTAATAACTATTGTTATTATGGGCAGTGCTTATTAAATCTCTTGGTACTTTAGCATTAGCTATTCCATCAGCTGTTTTAACATTAAGCCGCCTTATTTGTGACAATGATCTGATGAAATGACACTTATCTCTCTACAAGTAAAACACTACTTATCAAAGTATGATTAATTAGATTGAAAGTGACGCATATTCTGCTGTCCTTTGAAGTGATACATGATCTAGGTGGATCCAAACAACTTTTTCGATTGGCCGTTCTGCCTTGTTGATTTACACGAGTGATGTATCTTGCGACCAAGGGGTCTTGGGTTTGAACTTGAAGCCGGAAACTTTGCATTTTTAAAGAAAGAATAAGTAATAGTAGCCATATGGAGTCTGAAATTATGTCCGGTTAAATGGAATTAGGTTTGTCTCTCCTATTATTAGAAGCTTACATCATCGGCAGCTTAAGTGTATACAGTACACCGTTACCACATACGCTTGAGGAATATAAGCAAGATGGTGTTAATGCTTTGTTTTTTTAATTTTTTCGAGCTATCATGTTTTGCAATTTACCTTCATCTTTACAACGCAACCAGGCATTGTGCCAAGTAGCAGGAATCTTGTGGTACTTGAAATAGCCCTTAGCCCTTTTCAAATAAGTGTAGTCGCATCGCCAGGAGTTAGCTTCTGAAACTGAAATAATATTGATTATTCCTTGATCGTTCATGCATCTATGCGTGATGGATACTATATCTAAGTACCTTATCATCATCATGATCATAATTATATTTAACATTTTTGTACTGATTTAAAAACCATAAGCTTACCTGAAACGTTGGCAGAAAATAACAACATAAAATATATAAAATTCAGAAAGAGCTTCATTTTAATCGAATTGACGACTGCTCAATTATGAAGTCTTCCATCAAATCAAAATCAAATCAGTGAAGCACGTCCTTTTATAATTCGTCTTATTCAAACAAGTCACCTTGAAAACGCACATGTGGATATAAAGTTACTTATCCACCCGATAGGATAAGAAAGATAAAAAAAATATCAATTGACTTCGTTCAATCTTCTTCTTTTAATGTCAGAGGTTTATATTTGTCCTTCCAAGCAAATCGTCACCTCAGTCACCCTACTGTTACTTCTACCTCTCTATCTCTACTCTCTACCCTATATGGTCCTGCTTAGGCTCTCTCTTGTACACATGATGGGCCACAAAGGTAATATCAGTAAGTTTTACATAACTTGCGAGGTTTCCCAATAATTGCATGCTATTAAATTTTGATCTCTGAACTCCATGTGCACGAGTTTTGTCAGCATCTACATACTTCAGTGCGGAGCCGATTCAAAGATTTCCATACCAGCCACATTGGTTGGTGTCCTGGAGAATTTTGCTCCTGAAATTGGATTGCCCAATGCAAAAATGGTACTGCCAGTTAGGGATTTTCAAAACAACGAGACATAATGAAGGTGCAAATAAATATTAATATACCCGTGATACAGGTATTACCTAGTTTGGGACTAATATGCGCTAAGTTTGGGATTAATAATACCTAAGATAAGCCGTAGCTTGATTTAGTACCAATGGACTAATAGTTTTGAAGCTATCGTGTTCAACGAACAAGCTTAGGCTAGCTTAGTGGTGGCGCCCAAGATAGCATTACCCCGTTTGAGATCAACGGTTACTTCATTTATATTTTATTACTATATTCACATCTTTAATATTGACTTGGGTTCCTTGATCCTACTTATGAGGGCTATTGTTAATAATGGAATTAAATATTCATGTTACGGTGAACATGTACCTTTACATTATTGAGAACATGTGGTAGTTTCAGCCATGTTGCTATTAAATTAATCCTTGAATTCATATTTGTTTGTACCACACTTTTAAATAATAGATACAAAACATGAATCTGTCTAGTACTCTGCCTAAATCGGATTGGCTTGTTGGTACAGTAGCATAATCTTTGTCTCGTTAGTGGATGGTACGAGCTCATAATATTTTGGCTCAAAAAGTCGCCCTACCGGCGGCATCATCGCTGGCTTTATTATAATAGCGCTACATGTTTGTGAATTGGCATTTGGAAGGAGAAGCAACAATTACTGATCTAGGGCACCATACTAGTATTGGACACGATACGGCTTAATCATACTCCATTTGGCCAAAATGTGTTTGCATTGACCTACTTGGAATCAAAATCGATTTAGTGATTTCCATAAATTCCACTGCAATTTAAATCCAGGGGGCTGCTGCTCCTCAATTTTAAAAAGATAGTATGGTGATAGAGGTAAATGCTATAATCCTATACGTATTTTAATAACATAACAGCCTTTTATAACTGATTGTTGGGCAAAGGCCTATCCTCTTAAATCAAAGTGAGAGACGTTAGGCCATACTTTACCATGCGTACCTAATGCGAACTGGTTTAGGCAAGTTTGTGGCTATCTGCTTTTGCAACGTATCAAACTTATAAGGCTCTCAACTCGGCTTCCCGACTACCACATGAAAGAATAACTAGGATCAACGGGCTTAACGTGCGTCTCGAAGAACGGAGACCCTTAAAAAGGGCAACTTCTCAAATGAGCACCAATTTTATACCGACCAAACGCGGCACCTTTCTTAGCGTATCAGGTTATAAAAGTTCCAGCCGAAATACTAGAGGTGCTTGCAATGCTTTAAGACAGCGCTGTTTTCCTTACTTCGTAACGCTTGTTAAGCCGTTGATCCTAGTTATTTTCTAATGCGGTAGTCGTTAAGACAAGGTTATAAGCTTGATAAGTTTCAACGGCAGGTGGCCACAAATTTGACTTAACCAGTCCTTATTGGGTCCGCTCAGTGAATTATAACCTAAGGTCTATATATGGTATATCTAAGGGTATATACTAGGAGGGATCAAAAAGTAGTGAGAATGAGATAGAATATAATGACTATTGATAACTTAATAATTAATTTTTCTACATAGTTGCCGAGTCTCTCTACACATCGAGTCCAGCGCTTTTCCAAGGCTTCAATCCCTTTCACAAAAAAAGTTTTGTCTTGGTCCTGCAAAAAGCTCTCCACGGCATCCATCACCTCGTTATCGTCTTTGTACCTGTTTCCCCTTAAGTATTTTTTTTAATTTGGGGAACATAAAAATCGCTAGCCGCCAGATCTGGTGAATAAGGGGGGTGGTCAACTAATTCGAAGCCAGCTTGCTGAATGGCAGCCATCGCAACTGCCGACCTGTGCGCGGGGGCGTTGTCCTGATGAAACAGCACGCCCCTTCGAAGTTTCCCTCTCCTTTTCTCTTTGATGGCATTCCTCAACTTGGGAATTAAAGCTGCATAATATTGGCCTGTAATAGTGGTTCCACGCTCCAGGTAATCAATCAACAATATTCCTTCTGAGTCCCAAAATATTGAGGCCATAACCTTGCCAGCCGATGCCACGACACGAAACTTCTTCGGGGTCGGTGATGATGGCCGTTTCCATTGCGAAGATTGCTGTTTTGTCTCGGGATCAAACTGATGGACCCATGTTTCGTCCATTGTTACGAAACGAGACAAAAAGTTTTCAGAATCTTCTTGAAACTTGTCCAACAATATCTTCGAAATGTCAAGTCGATTTTGTTTCTGACTGTCGGTTAACATTCTCGGCACCCATCTTGCGGAGGCTTTTCTTATATTCAAAGATTGTTTCTATATGGATTGAATACTTCCATATGAAATGCCCGTTTCTTGATTTAAGTATCGGATGGTAACTCTTTGATCGCTCAATACAATTTTCTCGACTTTCGCAACATTTTCTTGGTTGACTGACGTTGATGGACGGCCGCAACGATGTTCGTCTCCCGTGCTCGTTCTCCCTACTCGAAATTAAGAAGCCCACCTTGCGACAGTGGAATACGGCGGAGCAGACTCTCTTAATGTTGCCTCCAAATCGCAATGAATCTCTAGCGTCGTTAACTTTTTTAAACTGAGGTATTGTATAACGGCTCGCACTTCGTTTTTCTCCATTTTCGAGAACACGTTCCGATACGAAAAACAAATGACTACATTCAGAAAAAAACAAAAGAGAATCGAAGATTTTTTTTAATAATATTACATATATGTATCTGAGCTATGCCTGCCAGTATTTTTTTACCAACGAGTATGTCATTCTTACTACTTTTTGATCCCTCCTAGTACATAGTACCTCTGACTTCATTAGGTTGTCGGCTTACCTTCTAATAATAATTGTCACAAAGAGAAAAACTAGCCCGTTATATGTTTAGACTTAACTATATGATTATGTGCGCCTATTAATGGACCTATTTTTTCTATATCCACACCTTATCTCTTGTGGGGTTGGCAGATTGTTCAGTATTTCCACAGGTCCTTTCTTTTACAGACTTCTCAGCCTTTCTTCATTCTTATACACGGGACGGAAACGAAATGGAACTTTTAATGTTTTAAAAGCAGTTTCTATCGATTTATGTTAAGTAAAATTCAAGTCTTGGCAAAATATAAGCACTTTATTTAAAAAAATAAGTACATTTATTATCAAAATACAAGAACATTAAATCCAATCTAAATCAATATACTCGTACAAGTTATTTATTGCTTCGCTAGTTAGTACTCTTCGTTGTCGGTACAAATCAAGCTGTTTGGTTTCTTTTCGCAAATAAATGGGACAAGAGTATCGCAGTTGTAATCACACAGCAATCCTGTAGTGTACACGCATCCACAGTGTTGCCCCTTTGGAAGAATATTGGTAGGCTCCCCAGAAGCAAACTTGTCATATCCAGCTTCTGACAACGTTTCGCCTAAACAAGAAAAATATTATAACATTACTGCATATTATACAACAAAGTCCCCCCGCCGCGTTTGTCTATCTGAACGCGATAAACTCAATAATTATCGAAAGGATTTTTATACAGTTTTCACCAATGCATTCACCCGTGCGAAGCCGGGGCGGGCCACTAGTATAACATAAACATACACATAGTGATTAACTACAAAGAAAAAAATTAAACACCCTTAATTCTTCAAACGGTTCGAATTGCTTTTATAATACCCCGCTTACTTCAAGCATTACTTATGTTGATATTTTTCCTGTTTATACGTGACGTAAATTATAGATAGGCAAGTATTATCTCTCTCTGACACGTTAAACATTAATTACCAAGTTCAGTTACTCTTAGATACCAGGCACAATTAGTACTTCTAATCTCATGTCCACCTCTGTTTATGTCTACCACGTGGTGAGGTATTCTTCGCTTTAACTAGGTTATCTGTCAAATGAGTATTACTAAAAATATGGTCTAAAAACTAATACAGCCAGTTTTACGTGGTGTACAATTATTAAGTGCTCTATCTGTTATATTTTCATCAACTCCGGGAGAATAAAATACAAACATTCTGTATAGTACCAATCCGTTGGATTTTGAACTATATTACATGCAAAATTTGTAGATGAAATGAAACTATTTTCGGATTTAATCGCGGTTTATTTTTGATTTTTAAGTTCCCAACGTTTCGAGTGCTTTGCAGCGTGTGTTTATTTTTGCATTCATTATATTTAGATGTTTCACGCTTATTTAAAGTCTCAATGCATTTATTAAAATAAAATGTAGTTAACACTGTCTTTAACTCATTGGATGAAATTTCTATATTACTGCTGAGGTGGTGTAGATCGGAACGCGTTTGATGAATGACCGTCCGTAACAACTTTTTACTTGCCTGGTTTACAACAATACAAGCTTGATTGTGAATGTGGTCTCTCTTCTATAGGACAAACAAAAAGACCGGTAAAAACTCGGGTTAACACATAGCTGACCTAAAATACCGGCGCTCAAAGAAGTCCGCAGTCTGTGAACATGTCCTTGACCGCACCCGCCATAACATCAGATTTGATAGACCACAAATCCTCGTGAAAGAACACCGATTCCTACCAAGGATGGTTCGCAAGTCTATTGAAATTAAAAAACATCCTAATATAAATAGAGAAGATGACTGGGTGCTTCCATCGACTTGGGATCCGGTAATTAATATAATCAAATCCAAAACCAAGCATAACACTGCAAGACTTCAAGACACCGTGAGCTTATTCTGCGTAGATCGGACCAACAAAAATAATTAAAGAGTTCGAGGGTACCTCGGAAGAACTATGCCTTTTTGGACGTCTAACACCTCAGTCTCTCCCGTGGCCATGTGTGCTGCAAAACACTCGGAACGTCGGGAACTTAAAAATCAAAAATAAACCGCGATAAAATCCGAAAAATAGTTTCATTTCATGTGTAATATTCGCATAAATCTAAGAACTCAGTAAAATTTATAGATTTCATAATGGAGACTAATTCTCCTCAGTAGTTACTTTTTTCCCACTTCCAGTATAATGTTTTAAATTTCCCAGTGTGTCAAAGTTTCCCAAAAGTGTCCAAATTATACAAAAACCATGGAAGTGCATTGCATTTCCCAGATTAAAGCACAGGTGTAGACATCATTTGCTCTATGGGACATGAGCTTAAGCCCAGAATGGGACACATATTTCTATTCGTATCATAAGGCCAATATGTGTAAGATGACGAAATATTTATAAACTACCACGAATCAAACCACGCTGAGAACCAATTACATATAAAAAAAAAACAGTCGATTGTCAAAAAAGTAATTACCCTGCACAGTATACCAGGCGCTCTCCTGATCCTGGTCATGAAATCCAATAAATGCCATGTCCGTTCTGTAGTTTCCGATGACTTTGCCTTTTGGGTTATTAGCAAAGATGTTCTTGATGACTTCTACTTCTTGGTTGCCGTTGATGACGGCCAAGTAACCACCTTCAGCGGAGCAGGCCATGTAGGCAAGGGACCACGTGCGTGGCACCGCATGGTACTTGTAACAACTGTCCGTTATAATGTTGTATTCGTATGCTGAAATCAAATACACGCTGAATATCAGCCTATACTCTCCCACAGCTGGGCAAAGGCCTTCTCTCTCAAATCGAGGTAAAGGAGATTACGTCACACTCCACCACGCCGACGCAGTGCGGATTGGTAAAGGCAGGTTTGTGGCTCCCTGCTGTTCGAACATATCAAGCCGCCTTCCTGGCCTCCAACTTGGCTTAACTACTACCATATTACGTGATAACCGGGACTAACGGCTTAGCGCGCCTTCCGAAGCACGGAGGCCCTCAAGTAGGCCGCGTTCCGACCGGTGGTAGATTAGTACGTTAAGAAAAAAATTTATGTAAATATGACCATTTGTAATAACCCAAAGCAGGGTATATACAAAAAAAAAACAATTTTGAGGAGAGAGGTAAGTAAATTTGAAACCCATCTAACTTATTCTGCATTATTCTCCCATACCCCATGAATCGCATTGTATACAAAAAGAATTGTAAAACTCTCATTTTCAACGAATAGATTTTTGCCTTTCGTCTCCCAAAAAAATACATTTTAAATGAATGATAGAGTCTTAAGTAATTACTAGTCCTTTTTTTTTTAATAAAGATATATTAAAAAGAATAGAAGAATGTAGGTACCGGGAAAGACATAGACTATCTATCTTACCATGACCAAATAGACCGTGTTTTATCTGAAGGGCAAGTCAAAAGTCTCCGTAACCGATGAGAGTATATGCGGGGAACAAGAGTGAAGCAAGCTAGAGAGGTCTGTAAGGAAAGAACTTGTTGAAGCTCTGTACTCTCTGCCTACCCCGCAAGGGACTGGCGTGATGGCATAGATAGATTGACGAATAAAAAGCTTTTGGTTTCAATTTCAATTCAATTCAAATCCAAACCATCAGCTAGTAAATAATAATACTTTCCTTATTTAACGCTAACTAAAGGTTCAAGTATGTTGAAGCACAACTTACCATGATCAGTGGTGCCGCAAGAACCCTGAAACATATTATCATCCTCTTTCTCCACTTTGTAACAGAAGTATGGATACGTGTCATCGCATTTCTTGTCAGCTGATAAACCATCTGCTGTCAATATTAAGCAATCTTCTTGGTTTTGGTAATTGTCGGGTTCATTGATCATCCATTTTATTGGAATCTTGCTTAGAGGAGTCCCTAAAATATGTTCAAGGCGTGGACAAAATGCAAAACTGAAAAAAAATATCCTACGCGTGTATCCCACAAAAGTTGACTAAATTTATATGATGAATAGCTGAAATACACCCAATGCAGAACGTGACCTTTCTTAGAGACGACCGTTTTGTGCTGTTTGCATCAAGCTTCTTTCACCAGGACTGGTTCATCTTATAGGAGCTTTCCTACTAAGTGGACCGATGATGTGGGGATAGAGGTGAGAGAAAGATTCTAGAGTAGTGATCACATACCGAAAGACATGGAGCAGACAAGCGCCTAAACCACGTTTCGGTAGGTAATCTACTCTAGAATCTTTCTGCCCTAACAGGCGTCAATTCTTGAGCAATGTGCCGTACCCGCTGCCACTTAAGTTTCGCAATTCTATGTGCTATGTCGATAACTCTGAACCTGCGAATCTTCTCGTTTCTAATGGGATCTCGCAAGATAACTCCAAGTTTTTCCATTGCTCATTGGTTGACCTGGAGCCTTCTTATGAATCCTATCGTGAGGGTGCCTATGCATAATGCGCTCATAATCATTAAAGAGACGGGGTTTTTCCCAGTTCCTCAAGTGGTCAACTTGTCGCCATTGATTGGTTACTTCATTTCATTTTTTTTGGATCATTTATGTGGTTAAATAAGAGCTTACCGTTAACAGTATAATAGTCCCCTTTGGAAAACCTGGCAAGGACTCCTATGTAGATGGGCCCTGAAGAAATTCGGTCCGCCATAAGGTTAAGAAGAGCGTCATGAATTTTGTCAGGATACGGAGATGCTAACACAGCACCTAGAAACAAAACCAATAAACATTGATTATTAGTTGATTATTAACTTATTAATCAACTCGCTATTTCCAGGAATACCGACTTAATTAACGAACCGCTGGTTTTAATGATCACCTAGGTTAAGTAGCGTTTCACTCAGTCGGTCTGGGATAGGTAACCAATCTAATTTATTCCTTCGCACCTCTCCGTATGCTTCGGAAGGCATGTTAAGCCTAATTTTTTTTTTTAAACGTAGCCCCACACTAGGATTGCTGTCGTGGGTGCGTTTACAAACATGAAAATTCACAAACAAATACCCAGACCGGAACAAATAATTGTGGATCACACAAAGATTTGTCCCGTGCGGGAATCGAACCCGCGACTATTCGACACAGTGGGCGGAGCGGCTTAAGCTCTTAACCACTGCGCTAAATCGTCCGTCAAATGAATCTATTAGCTACTGTTTCTATTTTAATTTTAATAAAGAAATATGAAAAATTGCAAGCAAGAAGCCCGCAAACCTGTCTTAATCGATCCGCACCGAGTCCGCATGAAGATTGTACCTACTAATCTTTCTCATCTCATTTTATAATAAAGGACCATTGCCCAGCAGTTTAGTTTCAGATGTAGCAGATTATCACGCCAGATCCCTTGATAAGTTGCCAAGAGTAATAGAACAGCGTATTTCTCTACAAACATTCCTCCCTCCCCGAACTCTTATATAGTCATATACATTAATTTTCTGATAGACAAATTTCATATGGTACAAAGAACTTCTTGCAATTGTTCTCTATGTATTGTTATAAATTAGTCAAAATGCGAGCTCTGCGGAAAATGTGTGTAATCAAGCTGGCCGACCACGTTTGCATCAACATGGTAAAAAAGTGTGTAGATATCAAAGAAAATATCAGTGTAACGATAAAAAATGGTATGAACCGGTGACTCGGACATATGAAAAGAAAATCGAAGAAAAAAAATACAAAAAGAAATATGCAACGCAATAGTGCAAGGATACCGGGAAAAAAATGATCTTACCGTGTCCTGGATCTGTAAATCAAGAGTTTCTGGAAAAGAAGGGCGTGTATGAAACGAATTTTGAGAATGGAGTAAACAAGAGAGGTTTATTAAGAACCCGTTAGAACTCTATACTCTCCTACTCCCCAAGGGTTCTGCAGTGCTGCAGACATACTTGGTACGATATATGCAGGTCTTACCCTCATCTTTACAACGAAGCCAAGCGTTTTTCCATGTCGCGGGAATGCTGTGGTACTTGAAGTACCCGTTAGCACTTTTAATATAAGTGTAATCGCACCTCCAAGAATTTGCTTCTGAAACTATAAAAAAGAGCGTTACCCATACATTTACCAAGCAGGGGTAGCAGTGATGTACTGTGTAGAAGGCAGAGCTCTATACAGCACGCTGTGTGACCAACATTTCTAGATACATATCCATACTATCCATAGATAGCGCCGAAAATAGAGTAATCCCACCAAGCACAATACCCGTCTGTCTGGAAAGTCTTCCCTTTGCTAAATTCTGCCACAACCTTTCATTCTAGTAACGAGTTTTTATAGTTCATATTAGACATGTTTCTATTTTTTAATATTGTGTACGAAATTTCATCATAATGCCTATAGCAGACCTGGACAAAGGCCTCTCTAATTGCACGGCACTGAGTTCGATCCTCAGCTACTCTCATCTAATTTCTACCAGCCATTTTATGGAAATTATCGATCCCCTAGCTTAAAGGCATCCTGCACTACATGTGCCATAGCGTTGTCTCCACTCAAAAACTCGTAAAACGTCGTTCGGCTAACGTGGCTAGCTATCTGCCATTTCAGCTTACTTTTTTCATATATACTACTTATTTTTCAGAGCTAGGGATCAATTGTTGATCTCTAGCTCAGAAAAATAAAAAGGCGCGGACTGTATAAAAAAGGTATATTTAAAATATACAATAAAAGGCCGCAATTGGTGGTGTCCGCTTGGTGGTCGATGTAAGTGAAGTGGCCTGCCATAGGGGTAGGGGTTGTCGACGGCCGCTTGTCCGCTTTACAATGGTGCCAAATCGCTGGCGTTCGGCAGGGTACGCAGGAGGATAGCATATTTAAATAATATGTTCTTAATATAAATTTTAATTAAAAACACGCAAATATTAAACAGTTAAAACGAAAGCATTACTAACTTACCTAATGCATTTTCAAAGAAGATTGAAACAAAAAATGTTATATACAAAGAGAACTTCATTTTTGTCGTGGCTAGCACACTGTTAAACTAAGAGTAATAATATTTTAGGTATATCTCGTTTTATTCATCATGAGTTTAGGTATTCCATGGCACAAACTGAGATAACAACGCTAATTTCGTAGTTGACAGGATGTATTGTGTCCATAAACCCGTTGATCCATCGCACCGTATGATATCTCAGCGAAGCTACGTACGTTTATTTTGGGTAATTCTAATGGTATTGCAAGTAAAAGTAAATGAATCATATAACACGTTAAATAAATAAACGATACTACTTCAAAACAGCAGTATACCAAAAACGACACTACAAAAAAAACGGCAACACACAAAAAATTACACTATACAAAAGCGGCACTATACTAAAAATGTAAATATACTACAAGTTTTCTCCCACCGCAACGTTGTAGAGAAGCATCTGGCAGTGGGCCAGAAGAGCAGATGATGCGGTTTTAATAGCGCCAATAGCCACTCATCTGCAAGCACTAATCACAGCTATGAAAGAAGACTGCATGAATAATGGCTTACATTTGAATGTTTATAAAACGAAGTATTTGAAGGGGATTGATATGCTGAAGCAAGTGAACTAGTTTGTATATGTTGGATGCGCCTTCAGAAAGGATGGAAAATTCAGCGCATTCGTACAGAGAAGAGTAAATGCAGATGATGTGAGGAGTCAAGTTGACCGATCGTATTCACAACAGTGTATTATGAAAGCGTAGAGGTATGAAAGATAAGCGGTGTAAAAATGAGAACCACCGAAGCATACCCATGCTCCGGTTGCAAGAAAGAATGACATAACAAATACACAGTGCAAAAGTGGAAGGCTGTATATACTCGAGAAGACCTAAAATAGAAAGGCCAGTCAAGAGTCTCTGTAACTGACGACCAAGTAAAACGAACTGAGAGTGGAAGAAGCCAGAGAGGTCTGTAAGGAAATAACCTTTTGAAACTACATACTTCCTGCCTAAGGGATCTGCTGTGATAATAATAATAATTTCAGTTGGGTGAAGGGCTTGATACAGAAGGCGGTAGTATTAGACACGGCGCGGATTGTGAAGAGGTTCCTCTCTTTGGAGCCCTTACCACCGGTAGCTTGGGTCGTAGACCTTGCTGTCAGTGTAGCACATTTTTTTATACAATATATATAAGAATTCAACAAAAATTCAACAAACCACTGTATTTGGCTTTTGTTGATTACTCTAAAGCTACTTTGACAGCATTATGCATAACTCTGTCTCCTGTGCTCTTCAGCGTCAAAACATAGATGCATGTTACATTCATTTGATTAATTTCATCTATCAAAAGAGTACAGCATCCATTAAATTACCCCAAGGAACAGGTCCAAAGTTTAAAATAGAGCGAGGAGTCAATCAAGGAGATCCATTGTCACCGCAATTGTTATCAAGCGCTCTGGAGGAAATATTGAAGAAAGTTTATACTTCTTGGCAATCTTCGGGAATTAACATCAACGACACAAGATTGACTGATGACATTGATATGATGAAGGGTGACCTTCCCTTATCCCTCAAGCGTAGACTCGTTGAATTGTGCATTCTGCACATATCGCACATATTAACTTGGTCGCTGACTGAACAACAGAAATTCAGACTTAAGGTATGCCAAAGAGCAATGGAACGCACCATTTTAGGTGTTAAACCGACGGACCGCGTCGGGAACACCACGCTGCGTTCCATGACGCAAGTTACGGATGTAGGTTTTAAGTCGGCAAAGCTGAAGTGGGATTGGGAAGGACATGTCGTGCGTATGGACCCGCAAAGGTGGGCAAACATCGTCACGGTATGGACCCCTGAGGACGGTCACAGATGCCGTGGTCGCCTGAGACGAAGATGGCGTGACGACTTGGACACTTATGCGGGAAAGACAGGGATATTACAGGCCCGGGATCGATTTGTGTGGGAACGTCAAGGCGAGGCCTTTGCCCAGCAGTGGGATACAGAATAGGCTATAAAAAAAAAACAAGAATATTTGTATTTTATATTTTTATATATATATTTTATAAAAAATAGTATTTCAATAAATGCATACATAATAATAATACTAATAATAATGATTCTACGTCGATGTACTCCAGGGGTGGAAGTGTTAAAGGGCATAACGCCGCGAGTAACTTCGGAGAAAGCGCAGCACACCTCTCTACACCCCTGAGCCGCTTACACCGGTGTTACCCGCAGTTGTCCTAGGACGACCGTTTGAGGGCCCATCTAGTAAGCGGCGAGTCACCGCCCGCCACGGGTAATTAGGTATCACTAATTATGGCCGATGTACGTCCCTTTGAAATAGTCCAGTTTTTGTCCATTAAACCTAATTTTACATAGCCCTTGTTTTCTTTCCATAATTTACAATAGTCCTTGCACCTGCCGGGGTCAGTTCGCTGGTTATGTTTCTTTATTTTCAGCAAGTGATCTCAGCAGGTGGCTTACATAACATTAACTTCTCGCAAAGGGCCTCAATGTGTTGGATCCATGTCCCCATGCAAGCCTTTCAAAAATCCGGGTAAAGCCCGTAAATCTCACTGAGATAATAATAATAATAGCAAGGCAGGGCAGCTTGTGGCGAGCTGTTAGTGAGTAACGACACCATGGACCCGAGTGCTTCAGAGAGTCGGTCAAGGCCCCCAACTCGTCGTGTCTTCGTCGGTCGAGTGGAAACCTAAGGGTGCCCGCAGGACTCTCGGCTCTGGCTAGCCTTAATTGGCCGTCCAGAGAGGGGCCGTGAGAGCTATATCGCCGTAGGAATATAATGCGGTCCTACGTCGATGTACTCCAGGGGTGGAAGTATGAAAGGGCATAACGCCGCGAGTAACTTCGGAGAAAGCGCAGCACACCTATCTAGACCCCTGAGCCGCTTATACCGGTGTTACCCGCAGTTGTCCTAGGACGACCGTTTGAGGGCCCACCTAGTAAGCGGCGAGTCACCGCCCGCCACGGGTAATTAGGTATCACTAATTATGGCCGGTGTCCGTCCCCTTTGAAATAGTCTAGTTTTTGGCCATCAAACCTCATTTATATAGCCCTTGTTGTCTTTCCATAATTTACAATAGTCTTTGCACCTGCCGGGGTCAGTTTGCTGGTTATGTTTCTTCATTTTCAGCAAGTGATCTCAGCAGGTGACTTACATAACATTAACTTCTCGCAAAGGGCCTCTACATGTTAGACCTATACCATGCAAGCCTTTCAAAGGGTCAGGGTTTTGAATCTCAGCGAGATACATAATAATAATCTATTAATTTAAGATCAGTACATGTTACAATCTTATTCGACTTGTATTTAATTATTATTTTAATTTATTTGGATAGCTTACAGCTATTAACAACAATATTTAATACTATCATAGTAACTATAAGCCATTTATAACCTACCACATATGAGTTACTATAGCAAATAATAAAAAATAAAATATTAGTAAATAAATGATGAAACATTGAGAAAAAACATACAATTAAGACATAGTCGACATGTTTACAGATAAAGTAGCAAAGTAGAATATATATAGTTATATTAGTTGGGCCTTTCGATGGGCACTACAAGTGCTATCCGTATACTATTAATGCTACCATAAAACAGATCTATATCTACGTTGACCTTATTAATTGCTGCACAAGCTCTACAAAGAAAACTGTTATGTTTATAGTTAGTGTGGGCAAACGGAATGTTTAGTGGTTTGTATGCATCATATCATGCGAGGTGCATATTTTGGAACTCTCAATTCTATTTTATGAAGCAGATCAGGATAGTCGATCATTCCTCTTAGCAACTTTGTAAGAAGTATAACATCTGCAATGTTACGTCTAACAGATAGTGGCAACAAGTGAAATTTTGCACATCGTTCTTCGTAGTTCAACTTCGAAATATTAAATTTGTAGTTGAGGAAACGTGTAATTTTTTTTTGAATTTCCTAGATCCTGTCAATATAACATTCATAATTAAGTAGGTTTAATTACCGTTTTGCCTAAACTACGTTGAGACCTGTGTTTCAGGCAGGACAAGTGCTAAAGCATCATTAATCTAATAATTTTAATTAAAATAATATAGCTTATTTGATTAGAAAGTGACTTAACTAATAAGATGTTTTATTATAATTTCAGAATAAAGTTAAAGTTATGATATGCTATGACAAAATATGTTTCTCGTATCTACAAATTGCTAGTAATTGTTCCGGCTGTTCGTAGGACATACTTTGTAAATAATGTTTACAGCTAAAATAATTTAATTAGTTATTATTAATAGTAATGTCAGCTGTATAAGCGAGTGTTTTGTGTTGTTTTAGTAGTAAGTGCAAAATGAAAAGTTGGTGGACTATTAACACCTTGCAGGACTTATATAACAGGATAGTGGAAAAGCGAAAAGGATGGAAATTGGCAACTTTTAGAACTGCTCTTTGGACACGTTCAAGGGGTAGTAAAACAATTTTTAGGGCACCTCCCCATGAGGTGATACAGTACTCGATTATGGACTGACATAGGGTTAAGTATACTTGTGACACTAGTTTCGAGTTAGCAATTTTTCGAGTACTTTAAATACATATATTTAAATTACGGACTCTTCTGACCAAACATTCAATGTGATGGTTAAAGGAGAGTGTATCGTCGATAATAACCCCGAGGTATTTTATATGGTGTTCTGGATAGTAGGACAGTTACAGGTGTTAACTGTAGGGTTTCTACAATGGTGTGCATATAGATGAGGGTTAGTTACACTGTGGTATGGCTTGCGCATGACAAAGTGAACATATTTGGTTTTGTCAGCATTTAATGTTAATAAGTTGTGGTAAAGCCAATTATTTACCAAAATAAATCCAAGTTGCGCATACTCGTACAGCTCGTTGTCAGTACTGTGTCATCGGCGCAGGATATTATTTTGCCGTGTCCAATGTTAAGATCACACAGGTCATTAATGTAAATCAGGAACAAGGTAGAGGCAAGTATACTACCTTGAGGGACGCCAAAGCCTGTGTTTCTTTGGTAATCGCTTGTAAAATAATCTATTTTAACACATTGGTACCGTTTATCCAAGTAATCTGCAAACAGTTTTAACTGCGTGCTCCTGATGCCCAGAGCTTCCAGTTTCTCCAAGAGCAAAGGAATGGAAACGGTGTCGAATGCTTTGGCTAGATCAAGGAATATTCCTAAGGTCTGGTTTCTTTCGCCAAGCTCTTGTGTCCCAAATTCAGTATGGACGTGCATTGCGTCAGCCGTGGATAGTTTAGCTCTAAAACCAAATTGCATTTTTGATAAACAATTGTTTGTTTCAAGATAATTGAGTAATATCTTGTTAATGATTTTTTCTAGTATTTTAGAAATTGAGGGAAGCAACGATCATCATCATCATCATCATCATCTCAGCCTATACTTGTCCACTGCTGAAAATAGGCCTCCCCAATCGCTTTCCAGCGTAACCGGTCCGATGCCACCTGCATCCAACGACTTCCTGCGATTTTCACAAGATCGTCGGTCCATCTGGCAGGCGGTCGTCCCACGCTGCGCTTGCCAATACGTGGTCTCCACTCTAGAATCTTTCTGCCCCAACGCCCGTCCGATCTACGCGCTATGTGGCCCGCCCATTGCCACTTCAGCTTGCTAATCTTAACGGCTATGTCGGTGACCTTGGTTCTTCTACGAATCTCCTCATTCCTGATTCGATCGCGTAGAGAAACGCCGAGCATAGCTCTCTCCATAGCTCGCTGAGCAACTCTTGAGCTTTTTTATACGGGAAGCAACGATATAGGTATATAATTAGTAACTAAGTGTTTGCTCTGGTATTATCGAATTTGGTTCACGTTGTTCAGATGTAAAGGTGACATTCTTAATATGTTTCCAAAGTTCTGTGCAATTATTATCTGCTCTCTGTCATTTATTTCTATCGTGTTCAATTTAGATTTATTTTTTATTCGGCTTTTTAACAGATTGGTACAAAAATTTCTGTACCTTTTATAGGTCGTTTGAAGAATTAAATTATCAGGTATCTCTTCGATCGCTGATAGAGTTTATCTCTGTTTCTTAACACTGAATTAAACCAGGAGTAATCCATGGCTTAATATATAAATAATTAATATATTTTTTTATTATTTACTGTTACTAGCGTTGTGTTTCGTATAATAAATAGCTTATTGAGCATTCTCAATTAGGTACGATATAGATAAGTTAAGGTCAGCAGTATTGTTGTTGTAAATGTTGTTAAAATCAATATTGGTTAAATCATGTTCGAGTTTGTTTATGTTTAATTTAGTACTAGTTGGATGGCGATTTCGCTAACGTAGCATTAAATTTACGTTTAGTAGGACAGCGTAGTGGTCGGTAATAAAGGAATTAGTAATAAGCGTAAGATGCAGTAGGCTGGATTTGATCATCATGTGATCAAGGCAGGAACCGCTCTGATGAGTAGTCTTTGTAAGAGAGGGAAGGAGCCCATGGTATTAGCACAGATTTAGGTGGTCTTGAGTTCCTGCATTGTAATGTTCAGATCCAATGTTAATATTAATATCACCTGTTAGTAAAATATTTTCGAAAGACGCTAATGCTATAAGTTTATGATTTAACGAGTTTAAAAATGGGTCTAAGTTCCTAAAGGAGGGAGACCTATACATGGCAATAACCGCTATGTTTGTACCTGATTTAAAAACCAAGCAGTTACAGTCTTGTACAATTGGTACGTCGATGATGACCTTCAGCGATTCCTTAGCATAAATTACCACACCATCAGTTTGATTGCGGGTCGTTTTGCTATAAGTTAAATTGTACCCGGGAATCTGTGGGAGGTTATTGTGGCGGTTTGATAACCAGCACTCGCACAGCAATATTTTGGGTAAGTATGGTTAGCGAAGTTTCATAAATGGTGAGATATTGTCTGCAGTTCTCAACATCACAGGATTTGACTTAGAGATGAAAGCGTTATCTATTTCACTGATTAAATTTATATCCATCCTAACTAATTCAAAATATTAACTAATAAAAAGTTCTAAAAACACAGATGTCTGTGGCGCAACAGAGTTAATATACCTATTTTCAGCAGCCTTTCTAGCCGGGCAGTCGATGTCGCCTGTCCTGTGATCGCTCGGTTTTTTGAAGCGCTGGCATGTTGCACATTTAGATGAGTCGGTTTTCTTTGTGCAGTCTTGAATTAAGTGGCCTTCCACACCGCAGTTGTCACACGTTGGCGTTGTAGCTTTACAGAATTTAGCTGAGAGAGCCGTATTGCTGCTGGCATTGGTAGCATCTGGCCACTAGTGTGACGTCTCTTACCGGGCACGACTTCCTGTTTATGAAAACTCTGCCCTCTGATACGAAATATAGGAATCCAAGGAAGCCAAGGATAAATTGCCACGGAAATGAGGGTGCTCGGACGAATGAAGCTGTTTCGATTTTTCGTCATCATGTCCGCAAAAGATGTGCTTGCTGGTGCCAGTTTTGAGCAGGACACAAGGGATTGTTTGAGCTTTGTTAATCGATCGGCTCAGGTTTGTTGTTCATTCAAGGCTTGCGGTGAACTGTGTGTTTGGAGCGCTTTTTGTTTTAATGACTGGTGCTGTACAACCATTTGTCCGACTCCATTTCCAACTTTTCGGCAAAGGTTAGTAATTTTAAGTTTTTGCTCGGTATTTAACTTCCCATCGGAAGCAATGTTGCAGATCTCGTTTAAACATTGCCCGATTGAAGACATCCAGTTCTGTATCTCAGGTGATGAGACCACTTCTATCCTTTCATCCTGTTGCCTATGGGTTTGAGGAGTGGGCGTCGATGGAGGGGTGCGGCGTGTCAAACCGCTCCGATTAAAGGGGCTGTCCATATCTATCAAAAATCACTATTGCCCATTTCAATAAGTCAATAAAGTTACGCTTATCGCGTTAAAATACTTAACTAGGTCACTAATAATGAATTGTTTAAAATTATTGTAATTATATTTATGCACGTCTGCATTCGCTGAGAGTGCACATAATACTCGCTAAAAGATCGACAATATTACATAAGATAGACTATACTAAATGCGACACTGTGGAAAAACCAACAATGTAGTAAAACCGGCACTATACCAATAGCGACACTATCCCAAAATTGACTCTTTACCAAAAACGACACTAAAAGAAAGAAAGAAAATATTTATTAGACCAACACACTACAGGGAAGAGTAAATAGACAGTTATATAAAGCAATGACAGAACAAGGTGTGTGGGGCCAAACAGGACTCTGCCTCAGTATACTGCTTGCGTATTCTGGCAAAACCTGTATAAGTGGCGCCACACTATGCTAAAACAGCACTATATATAATAACGACAGTAGTATATCAATAATGGCAATACATCGAAAAGGGCAATAATGATACTAAACCAAAAATGGTCATGTAACCGCATAGTCCAACTGCTTAATCCGATCGATTGGACTACGTGATTCTTTTATTCCGATTAAAGAATCGGACAGAGGATTTTCGTTATTTTGGACCTGTTTTTTTCTGGGTGTACCCAGAAGTCCACCGTCAAGCCTATATTCTCCAAGCGGGGATGGGTGTACTGTGTACACCCACTTTGCACGCCGACGATGTTAGGTCCCATGTAATAGAGGCGAGTCTATAGCCATATACCGAGCATAATGCCAGACTCCGGACATATATTGGGAATTTCTCGATAGAAAAACTACACTTGTCCGACCTAGGATTTGAACCCCGGACCTTGTAATCGCAAAGCACATTATTCGCCATTAGACCAACGAGGTAATTTCTCTAGGTCCTATTAGAAAAGTGACGACGACAGCGTTCTAATTACAGCTTGAAACAAGTCCCTAGATCGATAGGACGACGAGTTCTTGTTCACATAATAAACTTAATATTAGGATTCTAGGTATTGGAAGCATAATTATACTTTCTCGGCTTGATTTTTAGTACTCGTAGTCCCATGAGTCTCGGTAGTGCGTTCGATCGGACTATGAGATTTCGTGATTCCCCTTGGTTCGATACCACGGACGGACGATTTAGCGCAGTGGTTTAGAGCTTAAGCCGCTGCGCCCACAGTGTCTAATAAATAAAATCTTTTTATTTCAGACTAGGAAGTCCATAATGTTAGTGTGTACAATAATAACTTAATAAACTAATGTTAGTAAAATGAACAAAATAGGAAAAATAAGTAAATGGGAAGTGCCCGTCATACTAGAGCACTGCACACTTAGTAACAGGCGCGTGCAGCTGTATCCAGTGCTCCAGTATCGGGCAGTCCCACCTATCGGTTTGATTGCCACACGGGACAAATTAATTGTTCCGGTCTGGGTATTTGTGTATGTGAATTTTCATGTTTGTAAACGCACTGACACAGAAATAAATCCTAGTGTGGGACAACGTTTTACAAAAAAAAAATAAGCTGTAAATGAATTTCGGTAGACATTAAACGGCAGTGTAATACGAATTTCCGTGACATTATAAATAACAAAATCATTACAAATGTGCAGTTTCTAACGTGATGAAAAGTGTATGTTGTACTAGCTTTGCAGCTTTTAATGAAAAAGTTCATGTGGTCCGGTCGATCGAACTAAGTGGTAGAACCACGCATTCACATGGAAAAAAGACCCCATACCAAAAACTAAACCATAATCAAAAGTGTCATAGTTGCTCGAGAAATTGTTTTATATATAAGCAGTGATAGTCTAGTGGTTAGACCTTAGGACCGCAAAGTCAGAGGTCTCGGGTTAAAAAACCCAGGCACGCACCTCTCTCTTTTCGAAGGCATGTGCGTATTAGGAATTATTGTCACTTGCTTTAACGGTGAAACATCGTGAGGAAACCTGCATGCCTAAGAGTTTCTCCCCGTGCGGGTTGGCAAATTCGCCAACCGGCACTGGGCCAGCGTGGTGGACTATGGCCTAAACCCTCTCAGTTTGAGTGGAGGCCTGCGCCCACCGGTAGGACAGTTTCTTAACAGGGCTATTATTATTATTATGTAACAACATCTCTTTAGTGGCAAAGCGCATCGCTTTGTAACCATGAGGTAGGTTCAAATACCAGGTCGACAAAAGTAGTTTTTCCAGCAAAAAAATTCCCAGTATGTGTCCGTAGTCTGAAATTGTGCCCAGTATATGGCAATAGGCTCACCCCCTGTGACAAGACACCTAACATCGTCGGCGGAAAGGGGGTGTACTCAGTACCCCTCTGCCGCCCCCGGTTTGGGAATATAGGCGCGACGGTGTGTTTGTTTTATATACAACGCAATATCTAATGAAATCGTGCGATAATTCACATCTAGTATATTAAAAAGATATCTTTGGTGGTTTACTTAAAAATAGTAAAGGGTGGTAGCTAAATGTATCTTACGCTTACATTTTGCTGAAGCACTTTTGTGTACAGCGGGTATAAGTTGGGGAAAAACCCTTCATTATACTGTGTCCTTCGTTCTCGATATAAACATGCAGCTCTCTCTACTCGCTTGGCAAGCCGCTAAATTTTTTAGAAACGTCAACGCCTCCTCTATGGTATCTGTGGACATAACCTCTGCGACCATTCTTTCTTTTAGCGTGGCAGCCGATGCCTTGTAATAAAGTTTTGGTCGACATTTAATTTAATCAAATAATCGTAGCAGTGAAATTATATAACAAAAGGTTTTTATATACTCAAGTGATGTTGTGAAATAAATTTAAAACATCGTATAGGCAAATTCAGAAATAATTTACGTCTTGACAAAAAAGTACATTCCAAAAAGATCAACTGATAGTTGTTTAATTGTGACGTTTTCAGCTTAACATGTTTATGTATAATAATATCGAATATTTGGAGACGTGAGTTTTATTATAAAGTAAAGTCTTCACTCGAAAAGTAAACTTACGAAGTCTCATGTCCCTCTTCGTGTAAAAACAGTTTAACACGCAATATACCTGCAAACAATTATTAACCGTCTATAAATTGGCAAGGTAAAACCTCTAATGAGAGAAATTAGCGGGGACATTAATCAATAATGATTGTTAAGGATCGATGCCAATTTAAGGACACGGGCGATGTACGAGATGCATCGACGTGGTCCGCAAGACTTAACGGTAATTCAAGGACACGAGCGGTGTACGAGATGCATCGGCGTGATCCGCAAGACTTGGGGCCCATACGAGATATGTGCTGAAGGTCATACTACTCATAGGTTTCACCCATGAGGTGCTCCTGTGCAGTTCACATTTCTACAATGGTAAGAAACTAAAATGTTACCCAACATACATACCTTAAACAGTAAATACAAAGACTATTGCTATAAACTATAAGCAATTTGTGATATTATATCTCCTAAAGGAGACTTTCTGAAAGGGTAACTAAAGGGACATTGTTTATGAATTTATGAATAACAATACATTATTAATAACATAAGCCACCCCTTTGCAGAAACATAATGTTTTGCATTGATTTCATTATTAGACATACTTGTATAATAATCCTAAAATAGCCCAAAGTGGAGCTTATTACACAAAGAATTGTGCAATATTATGAGCACTTGTATTAAAAAGGTAAACCTTGCAATATTTATCCCTGAACAGGGTTTATAAACAGATGAGCCAAAGTAGTCTCTACTTATAACAATGCCTGTTATAACTGACAAGCAACAGAATTGTGGAAATATTCCAAATATAATATCACAGTCTACCGATGCTGAGACAGGCAAGTTGTACAATAATTTGTGTTACACACATACATCCTTAAAATATAATATAAAATACCTGGTCTATCCAGTTAACATAAAACTAATAATTATCAATATTATCAGCCCAGACCCCTTGCAGGGTAGCCAGGGAAGATGAGTCCTAACAATACAGTCATGAAACATTGATTGGGATAAGAACCTTCGTGGTCAGCAGTATATATTTTGTATTAAATAAGGTTAATATAGTGGAGTATCAAGATGGAATTATAACTAGCTATTCATAAGCAGTAGTTTAAATTTCAAGAAACCACCAGTGTTGTAACCAATATGGAACAACAATCCTCATCCGGTGTGTAAAAATGTACATCTATCCACAAATGTATGTATAAATGTACCTACAGTGTACCTATCAGCCCACCAAAAACAAATCACAATGGACATTGGAAGTCTCCTACCAGAGAATGTGAGGTAAGAAAAGCTTGCTAGGCTTTTTACATAAAGGCTTGTTTTGTTTTTTTTATGTTACTGAAAAAATCAGTTAAACATTCAGGAATACAACATGGCTGTTACAAATAAACCATAATATTGGAGGCTAAAGGTATTCACTGACTTTGGTATGTAACAATGTATCTATGACACTAATAAAAATGTGTGTCTGTCTGCCTTCAACGGCAAACATAACTTTATGGGTTTTGTGCAAATACTGCAAGTAATCCAGACAAGTGAAGGTTAAATAAATCTGGTCCTACATATATTTAACATTATGTATAGAAACATTATTATTAGAAACATAATTTTTAATAATTGATATACAATTTATAGCCATTCTCATTAGAATTTAATTAAAGATGGATGATCACAACTGTGCTATAATCCTTATCCCACAAAAAAACTCAATGCTAATAATAGACATTAGAGTCATATTAAATATACTAATAAAAAATTTATTAGGAGCTATTCAGCTTTCTATTGGGTAATGAGTCCAATAGTTTTGGTTTTTGGTTGCGTCCTGCATCATTTATAGTGTAATTAATACATTAGAAATTTGAGACACACAGAGGAAAGATTATACATCAATTCATGAATTGAAGAATTAGATGTTTTTATTGTACTTTTGTTTGATAATATTTTAATCAATTAATAATATATAATCAAATAAAATTATTCAAGTAATTAATAACTATAAAAAATAGGTTTGTGTTTAGTTTTGAATGTGCACATTTATATTGAGCACCAGTGATGTTTCTGGTACAGTTAGGATATCGGAGATATGACACAAACACAACCTGCTACTATTATGGAAACAGGTGGTTTTAGAGCACTATACATGCTGTAATTTATTTAAAGGTGGTTCAGTGTAAAAGTATTGAATTGGAAATGTCATACAAAAAATTTGCATTTTTCATATTGTTACATTTAAATTATTACATCCACATGTTACATGTATCTTATTAATGTATCTATATATAAAAAGAAAATAAAGTCATGCAAATGACTTAATAATAATACCTATTTAAAAATTGTTGATGAAGTTGATGAAATATTGAGTTACAATATTTAAAAGTATAGATTATCTTAAACAAGAATAATCAAAAGTATATTTTTATCACAGGTATGATAAATATTAGGTAGTATCAGCAATAACCTTAGTCTTAGGGAACTTGATATTATTTATTTATTAATAATTATAAGACCACGCCAGATCCCAAGTGGGTAGGCGAGGGCGCAAAACATATTATAATGATATTAAATGAAATATGAATGATACGTAGGTACTACATGTATAAGTTAAGTGACACTCAATCCTCACGGTTGGAAATCTAGAACTAACTAAAAAGTTACTCACTACAGTTGCTACTTATAAAAAACAACCACATACAAAGAAGCAGAGGAAGTGTGGCATTTAAGGGTATGAAAAAGTTAAGTTATGAATAGGATTCCCAATATCATAAAGTTATAGTCCGTGGTTTGGTCTAGTTGCCTGTGACTTATTCGCTACTTAAGTCATTACTAAATTAGTAAATTTGAGTGTAATTTTCATCAGCAATATAACGGGTCAGGGGTGGCCCGATCGTATTGCCAAAAATGAATGTTCGCGGGCGTTATTGCGCAAGAACGAATTGTTAAGTGATACATAAATATTTAGGTGGACATAAAAATGATATCCGGGATAGTTTCGGAATATATAATAATAATAGTAGTATAGTTTAACAGTGGGGCAGGTTAAATTAGGTTACCACACATCAGCACTGCCCTTCGTTCCAAACCCAAAAATGGGGGAGGGGGGGGGGGGGGGGGCGAGATCATATAGTTAAGGTACATAGCCTTATGTGAGGAATAGCTCTAGATAAGGACATTAGTACAAAGGCATCTAGTACAAAAATGTTAAATTTTGGTATATGTGCATCTTTAAAGATTATAAATATAACTAACATTAAATATAACCGAACTTTGACATAAAGGAAAATACTTTATCATAAATTAAATAAGTAATTATAGCAAAGCATCCTTATAATCACCAATAGAATTGGTAGCCTTTGTCTGGTACTGTACTCACAAAAGAACATTTGACAACAAAAAAAAAAAAAAACACAAAGCCCCACATGCCACTTGGAAGACACGTTAGTGGGGAAACAGGTTTCCCTGTCTTATTTGTCTTATATTGTTATAGATTGGGTACTAATATAGTTTGTTTCTAGATCTAGTACACAGTAAGAGTTTTCTATCGATCTCTATCTATATCGTCACGCCAGACCCCTTGCGGGGTAGGCGGGGGGGTGCGGGGTTCCAACAGGTTCTTTACTTACTGGCTTCCTCCACTCTCATAGTTCGTTTCGGAAGGGTTTTCTATGATACAAGAATTATTATAAAGGGATTAATTTCATATAAACAAAGTTCTGGATCGGTAATTCCTCAACTCTCGTTATATAAAGGGACATCTATAAAAAAAAAAAAAAAAATCTTTATATAGAAGACATAACAGATGGAGAATGCACTGATATCTTGATAAGTAATGATTGATTATTATTACCCGGTAGTAATGAGTTAAGGATAACAGGTGTGCTATAACAGGTGCTTTAAAGAATTTTGTTGGGATGGATCTACGCTATATAACATAACATGTTATAGAATTTGATTAAATAAATTTATTTTGAATAAGTTAGACAGACTGGTTGTAAGAAACAATATAGGTGTATATATACTCGTCTGTATATATATATATATATATATATATGTTGTATTTGTGTTGTATAGCAATGCAAACAACGGGAATGTGTTATACAAATGTACTCATGACATATTATGTTTTAGAGCTCACGCTTAAAAATGACATTCATGTGGTATACTTCAACTTTACCCTTATAGCTCTAAACAGCTGCATGTTTATATCGAGAACGAAGGACACAGTATAATAAGTGATCAAACGAACTTACCTGAAGTGAAGTTCGATCATTATTATACGAAGTCCTTCGTTCGAAGATATAAGTACCCAACCCGCCCTGCCCGTTGGTAAAGTTGAAATGTACTACTTCTAAAAGGAATGGTCGCAGAGGTTATGTCCACAGATACCATAGAGGAGGCGTTGACGTTTCTAAAAAATTTAGCGGCTTGCCAAGCGAGTAGAGAGAGCTGCATGTTTATATCTTCGAACGAAGGACTTCGTATAATAATGATCGAACTTCACTTCAGGTAAGTTCGTTTGATCACTTATTATACTGTGTCCTTCGTTCTCGATATAAACATGCAGCTCTCTCTACTCGCTTGGCAAGCCGCTAAATTTTTTAGAAACGTCAACGCCTCCTCTATGGTATCTGTGGACATAACCTCTGCGACCATTCTTTCTTTTAGCGTGGCAGCCGATGCCTTGTAATAAAGTTTTGGTCGACATTTAATTTAATCAAATAATCGTAGCAGTGAAATTATATAACAAAAGGTTTTTATATACTCAAGTGATGTTGTGAAATAAATTTAAAACATCGTAAAGGCAAATTCAGAAATAATTTACTTCTTGACAAAAAAGTACATTCCAAAAAGATCAACTGATAGTTGTTTAATTGTGGCGTTTTCAGCTTAACATGTTTATGTATAATAATATCGAATATTTGGAGACGTGAGTTTTATTATAAAGTAAAGTCTTCACTCGAAAAGTAAACTTACGAAGTCTCATGTCCCTCTTCGTGTAAAAACAGTTTAACACGCAATATACCTGCAAACAATTATTAACCGTCTATGAATTGGCAAGGTAAAACCTCTAATGAGAGAAATTAGCGGGGACATTAATCAATAATGATTGTTAAGGATCGATGCCAATTTAAGGACACGGGCGATGTACGAGATGCATCGACGTGGTCCGCAAGACTTAACGGTAATTCAAGGACACGAGCGGTGTACGAGATGCATCGGCGTGATCCGCAAGACTTGGGGCCCATACGAGATATGTGCTGAGGGTCATACTACTCATAGGTTTCACCCATGAGGTGCTCCTGTGCAGTTCACATTTCTACAATGGTAAGAAACTAAAATGTTACCCAACATACATACCTTAAACAGTAAATACAAAGACTATTGCTATAAACTATAAGCAATTTGTGATATTATATCTCCTAAAGGAGCTTTCTGAAAGGGTAACTAAAGGGACATTGTTTATGAATTTATGAATAACAATACATTATTAATAACATAAGCCACCCCTTTGCAGAAACATAATGTTTTGCATTGATTTCATTATTAGACATACTTGTATAATAATCCTAAAATAGCCCAAAGTGGAGCTTATTACACAAAGAATTGTGCAATATTATGAGCACTTGTATTAAAAAGGTAAACCTTGCAATATTGATCCCTGAACAGGGTTTATAAACAGATGAGCCAAAGTAGTATCTACTTATAACAATGCCTGTTATAACTGACAAGCAACAGAATTGTGGAAATATTCCAAATATAATATCACAGTCTACCGATGCTGAGACAGGCAAGTTGTACAATAATTTGTGTTACACACATACATCCTTAAAATATAATATAAAATACCTGGTCTATCCAGTTAACATAAAACTAATAATTATCAATATTATCAGCCCAGACCCCTTGCAGGGTAGCCAGGGAAGATGAGTCCTAACAATACAGTCATGAAACATTGATTGGGATAAGAACCTTTGTGGTCAGCAGTATATATATGTTGTATTTGTGTTGTATAGCAATGCAAACAACGGGAATGTGTTATACAAATGTACTCATGACATATTATGTTTTAGAGTTCACGCTTAAAAATGACATTCATGTGGTATACTTCAACTTTACCCTTATAGCTCTAAACAGCTGCATGTTTATATCGAGAACGAAGGACACAGTATAATAAGTGATCAAACGAACTTACCTGAAGTGAAGTTCGATCATTATTATACGAAGTCCTTCGTTCGAAGATATAAGTACCCAACCCGCCCTGCCCGTTGGTAAAGTTGAAATGTACTACTTCTAAAAGGAATGGTCGCAGAGGTTATGTCCACAGATACCATAGAGGAGGCGTTGACGTTTCTAAAAAATTTAGCGGCTTGCCAAGCGAGTAGAGAGAGCTGCATGTTTATATCTTCGAACGAAGGACTTCGTATAATAATGATCGAACTTCACTTCAGGTAAGTTCGTTTGATCACTTATTATATGAGATAAAAGGTACTCTGTTCAAATTATCACCGGACGCTGTTAAGTTAGCCGATAAAAGCTATGTTGTGGTGCTCAAAGATAACAGTTAAAGTAAAGTTTAAAAAAATGTTTACATATTACCTATTATTTTATGAACAATATCTCCCGCCTATGTGCTCGTAGCTAGTGTTGCCCAAATACAAAACCAATACGAGACTGACCCTGGTCTTCGTCTTGGTCTCGCATCGTTATCTAGTCTTGGTATTGCACACTCAGTCTTGGTCTTGAGCAAGCGTCTTGCATTATTGCATTGCATTTTGTGAAACGGCGCTAAATTTAATCCGTTGCTGCTCTCGAGTTATAGATAGGTATTATATTAGGATAACACACGTCGCGAAGATTTTAATTCTACTCGATTTTGATCGACAAATTTTTGCAACGATACAAGTATTCAATTGGGTCGCATTTTTGCACTAATATAATAGTTGACCAAATCCGTCCGGTCCATTGAACTATTGAGAACGAGATTTAGTTGATCCGTTTCAGTTAGGAACACCTGATTAATGACAATAAAGTTTGAATATAACCTGTCACCCGCACTATAATAACGAATCGAATTACAGCTTATTTATCAAAATCAGAGGATTACTTTACCGTGGAACATATAATGTCACAAGGATATTTTGGCCTGTGTATGAAATTGTAAGAAAGTCCTTGAAGCGAAAACTCATGGACATGTACATTCTCCCTATCCTCACATATGGTGCACAGACTTGGTCTCTGACAAAACTTCAGAAGTCCACACTCGTGGTTTGCCAGCGTAACATGGAGCGCAGCATTTTGGGCATTAAACTAACAGACCATATTAGGAACAGTGTCCTGCGCTCCATGACAAAAATTTCTGATGTGGGTCATAAAGCCGCCACGTTAAAATGGAACTGGGCTGGCCACATCTGCCGCATGTCTAATACAGCTTGGGCAAAAATAATTACCAACTGGGTCCCACTAAACTACAAACGACATCGCGGCAGGCCCAGATGAAGATGGCGGGACGAGCTGGACTCATTCCTGGAAGACTGGCATTTAAAAGCCGAAAACAGAACCGAATGTACTCAGTGGAGGGAGTTCTTTGCCCAACAATGGGACGATAGTGGCTGAAGTAGTAGAAGTAGGATGAAATTGACAGGGGGGCAATATGAAATTGGGGTTATCACTTAGTAAAACTTTCTTAATTCCAGGGAAATATTTCAATAGGTAGGTCCGCACGGTTACTAATTAATAAAAGAAGTAGGGTAAAGGACATTGTTCTGCGTCCATACATGATTTGCCCCAGAACCAACAGCAATGAAAAAATGCGTGTGACTTCAAGTTACCTGCAAATTATCTACATGCATTTATTATTAAACGGACAAGTGGGAGAATTGCATTATTGCAATTAAAAGTATTAGATTTTGAGGTTATAATTTAGTAAGCAACATAACATTGGAAAATCGTTCTGTAAAACTACACTAGCAATAATCAAATCGACCATTATTGAATGTAATCGATTGAATATAACAGATTGGTAGGATTGGCATCCCCAACCGCAATTCGATAACAACGTTGACATTCGGAGAAGACGTTGGCGCCTATGATTTAAGTACTTACAGTTCTTTGAAATATTCATTTTGGATTGCAAATTGTCCGTTAGATATGGATGTTTGCAACTACTATAATAAAACATATAATTTATTATAAAGTATAGGTTACATGTTTGTTTCCGGGGCCATTTGACGATGTATTTTCATAGCAAACGGCCACTCTGCGACTGTCATGACTATCATTTCACTTGATGACAAAGTTAGTTCAGAGTTTGGCCGCGGGTCGCAAGATTCTTGTATGTCTCTACGTAAGTAAAAACATACATACATAGACTGCTAAAAATATAACACTTCCCTTTGGGTTATCCGTAGTCAGCAGTAAAAATAATGCTACTTAGACGAGGCGCTCGTAGCGCTGTGCGACCGCGGTGTTCTTACCGATTACCAAGGTTAAGCAGCGTTCGACTCGGTCGGCCCGAGATGGGTGACCGTTTGTGGCATTTTCATATTCGAGCGTCTCCATGCTTTGGAAGGCACGTTAAGCCGTTGGTCCCGGCTACCATTTAATGTGGTAGTCGTTAATCCGAGTTGGAAGCCTTTAAGGCGGCTTGATAAGTTCCAACAGCAGGTGGCCACAAACCTGCCTCCATCAATCCGCACTGGGTCCGCGTGGGAGTATGACCTAATCTCTCTCACCCCGATTTGTGAGAGAAGGCCTTTGTCCAGCAGTGGGCAGTATAGGCTGATATTAAGAGGAAACACATTATGAATTGAATAATAATTCATAAACTGAAATTCAAATAATTTATTTTGTTTTTAAATCATTAACATTTTTTTTAAATCTAATTTAAGTATTAATCTACTACCGGATTGTAACGCGGCTTCCACTGAGAAGATCCGGCGAAGAAACTCAGTGGGCTTGTCTTTTTTATTTACTTGTCTTTCCCTTTTTCCTTTTTTTATTTTCAATCATTTTGTGTGGATACAGTGTTTACGAATCGTCTCGAACGAAGGCTTGATGACTTCCAGCCTCCCGAACAAGCCGGTTTCCGGGAAGGGTTTTAGTACCATAGACCACATACATACGCTGCGGCAGGTTATACAGAAGACTGAGGAGTATAATCGGCCACTATGCTTGGCGTTTGTGGACTATGAGAAAGCCTTTGATTCGATCGAGACTTGGGCGGTTCTTAGATCTCTCCAGCGATGCCGCATTGACTATAGGTATATCGAAGTGTTGAAGTGCTTGTATAATAACGCCACCATGTCAGTCCGAGTACAGAGGCAGTGCACGAAGGTGATCCCCATAAAAAGAGGAGTAAGACAGGGAGACGTCATTTCTCCGAAACTGTTTACGGCCACCTTAGAGGACGCCTTCAAGCTCTTGGAATGGCAAGGACTTGGCATGTTGATGCCGGCAAATCGAAGGTGAGTGATGTATTCGCCATTGATGTTGATCAATGGCGAATACATCACTCACCTTCGATTTGCCGACGACATTGTGGTCATGGCGGAGTCGCTGGAAGATCTAGGACGAATGCTCGGTGACCTCACTAGAGTATCCCAACAAGTGGGTCTTAAAATGAATATGGACAAAACAAAAATAATGTTTAATGTCCATGTCGTACCCACCGCACTCACCGTTGGGAACTCTACTCTTGAAGTTGTCGACGAATACATTTACCTGGGACAGGTAGTCCGGTTAGGTAGGTCCAACTTTGAGAGAGAGGTCAATCGACGAATCCAACTCGGCTGGGCAGCGTTCGGGAAACTGCGCAACATCTTCTCATCCAAAATACCTCAGTGCCTAAAGACTAAAGTTTTTAGTCAATGTGTGTTACCAGTGATGACATATGGATCAGAGACGTGGTCTCTTACAATAGGTCTCATAAAAAAGCTCAAAGTTGCTCAGCGAGCTATGGAAAGAGCTATGCTCGGCGTTTCTCTACGTGATCGAATCAGGAATGAGGAGATTCGTAGAAGAACCAAGGTCACCGACATAGCCCTCAGGATTAGCATGCTGAAGTGGCAATGGGCGGGCCACATAGCGCGAAGATCGGACGGGCGTTGGGGCAGAAAGATTCTAGAGTGGAGACCACGTATTGGCAAGCGCAGCGTAGGACGACCGCCTGCCAGATGGACCGACGATCTTGTGAAAATCGCAGGAAGTCGTTGGATGCAGGTGGCATCGGACCGGTTACGCTGGAAAGCGATTGGGGAGGCCTATGTTCAGCAGTGGACAAGTATAGGCTGAAATGATGATGATGATGATGATGACAGTGTTTAGGTTACAATTAAATAGTTTACGATCTAGCTCCAATGTGATGCCTTACCATCGAGATATGAATCTAATAATGCTATCTGTAAAGAGTGTCTAAAGGATTCCAGAGAGACTAGTCCCCATAAGCAGCACCCGTTCACGAGTATGACTGCCGGAACAGCCATCGCTCCCCTCGACTATATTGGAGGGAAGGGAGTGATCTGCGCTAGACAGCCACCGCAAGCGAAGACATTTTAGTGAGCATGACATGTACAAAAATATTTCATTTACATATTTTAAAGATAGAAGTATGGAGTCCGTATCGCCATCTCCCTAATTCCAACTGTGTGTAATGCTTGGGGCCTCTATGTACTAGATAGGTAATAGACATGTGTCGATACTTATTGATATGATACAGTGATATGAAACGTAAACGAGAACAACATGATTCGAAACAGTTGTACAGAAAAACAACCTCTACGTTTATAGAAAATGCGCTACTTTTACAGAAATAAAATGCTTCATAGTTCATTCCAATCTGGAACTAAATCTCGATCTTTCATTCACTAGACACGTCGTCTCATAGAACGAACGATATATGCGACGCGATGTCGGTCGGTGGGCCGACTGTGCTTGAATTAAGTTGATTCAAATGTTCCAAATGAGACATAACGAGATGCAAATCTTTGCAACGTTTTAGATACAAATGATCGATTTTGAACAAGGAGACACGTTTGTCATGTCTAAGGCAGATCCTAAAGTTCTGAATGACTATAAGGCTACATCCAGCAACAGTCTTTTTATGATCTGTGCTTATACAAAAACATATTAACTACATGAATTACTGATCTCAATGAGCGTCAACTAGGAAGGTTATATAACAACTAAAAAAATATAATAAAAAGTAAATAAACTGCAATACAAAAAAATACTAACACCCGTTATGATATCAAGAAAGTCCTAAATAAAATATCAAAACCACAGGGACTTCACAGTTCCGGGGGATCCCTAAGTCCCCCATAAAAGACATTACGAATAACCACACACGCAGCTGAATAAACGACATATTAACTAATTTATGCCGTAACGCAATACAGTAAAGACTAATACTCTACGGCAGAAATTCACATAACTGTAAAATGAGTAAATGTTATGCTATAATCTTTCAAGTACACATGCTGGCGTTTCGAGAAATTAGACCTTATGTTTAGACGATTAAGTATAATTTCTCTTAACAATAAACTATATCCTTGAATGACTATTACATAACATCGCTTATAGTATTACTTATTATAAACATATATAAAAGGATGTACAATGTAACGTTTATGCATTCTGCGTTCGAGACCAAAAGACAGTAAACCGAATTTTGATCAAAATGAATTTCGCTAAAATCTTCTTGTTTGTGTTCGCGTGTGCGCTGGCGTTGGCGGCCGTGTCCGCCGCCCCTGAGCCAAGATGGAAGTTTTTCAAGAAAATTGTAAGTATATTTGCTTTAATACATAGTTGTGAATTGCAACCCTGAGGTCCTGGGTTTAAATCCTAGGTTGGACAAATGTAGTTTTTCTATAGAAAAACAGTATCAGTCTGGAGTCTGATATTGTGCCCGGTATGTGGCGATAGGCTCGCCCCCTATTAAATGGGACCTAACGTAAAGTCAGTGTACACAGTACGCCTCTGCCACCCCCACTTGGGGAATGTAGGCCTGACGGTATTTCTTTTTAATATGATGTCCTTTACAAGATGGGCCGATGACCCCGTGAAGGAATTGTAATGCGTTCAACACTAAGCCGGTCTTCGTAGCAGTCTTTAAAAGAGCGCTTTGTCCTGGAATGGACGTCTTTCGGCTAAAGATATAAGATATAGAATAATCAACAAAATCTAAAAAATAAACGCCGTCACGCCTATATTCCCCAAGTGGGGGTGACAGAGGGGCACTGAGTACACGCACTTTTCGCCGACGATGACAATTCCAGACTCCGGACTCATGCTAAGAAATTTCCGTTAGAAAAACTTCATTTGTCCGACCTAAAATTTGGACCCAGGACCTTGTGATCACTAAGCGATACGCTTTGCCACTAGACCAACGTCGCAGTCTAATACTGAATAATCAAATAATCCATAATAATAATAATATTAAAGTACCTGTTAAGAAACTGTCCCACCGTTGGGCACGGACCTCCTCTCAAACTGAGAGGGTTTAGGCCATAGTCCACCACGCTGGCCCAGTGCGGGTTCGTGAAATTCACACACCTTCGAGAAACTCTCAGGCATGCACGTTTCCTCACGATGTTTTCCTTCACCGTTAAAACAACTAATAGTTAATTGTTAACACGCCCATGTTCACAAAAAATAGAGGTGAGTGCCTGAGTTTGAATTCGAGACCTCCGACTTTGCAGTCTAACGGTCTAACCACTAGGCTATCACTGTTCTCTAATATACTAATATTATTATTTTTTTTTTAAACGTTGCCCCACACTAGGATTAATTCCTGTGCCGTGGATGCGTTTACAAACATGAAAATTCACACACAAATACCCAGACCGAAACATATAATTGTGGATCACACAAAGATTTGTCCCGTGCGGGAATCGAAGCCGCGACTATTAGACACAGTGGGCGGAACGGCATAAGCTCTTAACCACTACGCTAAATCGTACGTCAAATTCGAAAGTAACTGTCTGTCCATTTGTCGGTTACATTTTCACACCTAAACCGCAGAACAGATTTTAATAAAATTTGGCAACGAAATACATTTTATTTAGGAGAAGGACATAGGCTACCATTTGTCTCAAAAAAAAACTTATGTATGTGAAATACACGCCTGAAAATAATGTAAACGAAGATACGGGCACAGCTAGTAGAGTAATGACTATAAATATTAATCGCAATAAGAGAGAAACGAACTATGAAGGGAAGAAGCCAAAATGGTTAAATTTATTTAGGTTAAATTCTCTACTCTCTGCCTACGTCGCAAAGGATTTAGCGCAATAATATAAACAGATGATATTCCACTAGACTAAAAGGGCAGTCTTGGATTAGGATGCAGTAACATATTAACAAGCTTTTATTTAATTAGATAAATAATAATAGAGTAAGCGATTCTAAATAGTAAGAATGGTTGATCTGAAATAATGGCGAAGTATATAAGTTCGATTCCGACTCGAAGCGATGTCTTTTGAAATCAGATTCCTCATTCTATACAACGTGTAAGTCAAGTTAAAAGCGTTATGGACGGTTTGACAAGTTTTAACAAGAGATGGTCACAAACCCGCCCCACGAGGTAAACAATATCCTATTTAATCTCGCCTCGATTAGTTGGGGGCCTTTGCCCACGTGTGAGGAATATACCTTCGTACCTAAACCCCCTTAGCGTTAAGGTGTTTTCGAACCCAATCAATCTTATTGCACGTTTGAACACGATTTCAGTCTTTAGACCGCTATCTTGTAAATTTTTTCGACAGAAAAAACTATTGACCACTAAAATTGGCAATTTTAAATGCGAACCTGTGATCTTGTCGTCGTCAACCACACTATGTTCCATTTTAACAGCCAAAATTGGATACGTTAGTCACTGGAGAGCATACGAAAGGGCAGACCAGGAAAGTCGTCACGTGTATTATGCCGAAATCGGCTGGATTGATGATATTCCACTGGACTAAAAGGGCAATCTTGGATTAGGAAGCAGTAAAATATTAACAAGCTTTTATTTAACTTGCAATATTCATATGACTGTCTGACTTTCCCGTTAAAATAGTGTGATTAATTAGTCAAGCATTTGTGGGTACCTCATTGCGCTGAAATTTGGCATACGTATGTAAATTCGATGACAATGCAATAATATGGGACCGCGGAGCTAGTCTGATGATGAAGTCGGAAGGTGGCCACCATGAACTATACGACGTAACCCCCTCTTGTTTGGGCTTGTTAGATTAGTATTGATAAGTACTATACAGCCAGATAGAGTAGTGGGTCTGATAATGACGTCGAATGGTGGCCAATGAAACCATCCAACTTCTAAATATAACCCTGGCATGAAGGCGCTAGTTGGAGTTTCTGGACGAAAGCTTTAGACCCGGATGGTGTCCAGGATCTGGATAATGGAGAAAGAAGCCGTAGGAACTCCTTAACTAAGCAAGATATCTTCGTCGTGTTGTGCTATAAAATCTTGTATTTTAGAAGGTCTTTTTGAATTATTATTATTTAAACTAATAATATATATTTTTTTTAGGAAAAAGTCGGTCAAAATATCCGGGATGGTGTAATCAAGGCGGGACCAGCTGTCGCTGTTTTGGGTCAGGCGAAGGCATTAGGATAAATGGAACATTACACTTATATAATTTAATACAGTTATTCAATATCCGTTTTATAATACGGTTGGTAATTTAGCGAAATTGGACTTTTTCTATGTTAAATTATGCTCATTTACTTTTAAACACAATTAAGATATATATGGTCGTGTAGTTATAACGACATTAAATTAAATCACAATAGCAGTACGTGTTCATGTGTAGGTCTGCATGTGGTTTTTTACACCTTGTATACAAGGTGTAACATAACTAACGCAACACCTGAAAGTATTTTATTATAAATCGGTAACTGAACTGATTCCAACGACTTTTAATGCATCTTACATTTTTTTTTAATGTGCAAAAAATGCTGTTACTCGTTCAGTGCGTGATAACAAATTAATTTTATTTTTAATTCAGAGCAATACAAGAGAGAGAACAGGAGATTACGAATCAATTTCTAAAACGTATTTCTCAATAAGCACAACTACACGTACAAGTTTCATTGATAATTGGGGTATAAAAGTACTTAACAAAAGGGTAATAAATTTTGGGTTTTCTATTAAATTTGTGAAGCAATTATCTAATTAGATAATTCACAAATTTAATGGAATCAAATTACATTGTCTGAGGTCTTGCGTTATTTACAATACACCTTGTATAATAACACATTTAATTTTGAATAGCACAATTTCACTGTTAATATTTGTACATATTTATTATTAATGTTAAAAAATTATAAAAATAAACATTCTATTACATTATAGTATTTTGTTTACAACATGCAAAGTATATGTCGTTTTTCTCGCGGAAAATTCTCAGTAGCAGATCATTGTCTGGAAATCATGCTCGATAGACTCAATTTGGTGACGGACGATTAGACGCAGTGGTTAAGAGCTTAAGCTGCTCCGCCCACTGGGTCGAATAGTCGCGGGTTCGATTTCCGCACGGGACAAATCTTTGTATTGACCACAATTGTTTGTTTGTATGTGAATTTTCATGTTTGTAAACGCACCCACGCATCGCCAACCACACTATATTCCATTTTAGCCGCCAAAATTAGTCACTGGAGAGCACACGAAAGGGCAGACCAGGAAAGTCGTGACCACGATACAGGAATACATCCTAGAGTGAGGATACGTCTTTTCTTTTAAGTCCTATCATTCTGGGACCTTATATGATCGCCAAAATGTGGGTGTGCGGTGTTCATTAATATGGCATCGATATTTTTACTAAAGGAATATCGGCAAACTATTACTGTGATAGAATATTTAATAGATCTTGAATAATTTGAAACAGAATTCAAAAAGGAGGAAGTTTCCTATTATCTGTAGCGCATATATTTATTGTTTACTAGTAGTGTTCCGCGGTATTACACTCGGTCGACAACAGCGCCACCTACCAGATCGATGTTACTTCTCGATACTGTAGCTTTCAAATGGTGAAAGAATTGTTAAAATCGATTCAGTAGCTTCAGAGTTAATCGATGACATTCAAACAAATTTACATTCATAATCTATGATGCTTCTAAAAATAAATATTTGAAGTCGGTGCTAAGTAACCGAACGCACCGACCGACTGACACCGACTTCAAACACTCTTTTTTTTAGTTATATTTTCTAAAACCTATTTTTCAATAAGCACACATTTACAAATACAATGTACAGTTATTTTTTAAAGGGGTATGAAAGTGTTTTAAAAAGAGTAACAAAGTTCCAATTTAGAATTTTGGTTTTCGTATTGAATTTGTGGAGCAATTATCTAATCGGGGTGTCTGAGGTCTTGCGTTATTTACGATACAGCTTGTATATAGCGTGGAGTAGCAGAGAGCTGGTGATGGAACCGGTAAGCTATAGGAACTCTTCAATAAAACAAGATAACCCCATCGTGTTTGGGCTCAGTACATTTGTCTCGACAAGTAATATAGACCTAGGTGGTGTTCCGGTTTTGATAATAGAGCCGAAAGATGGCTATTCCAGTTGGCATACTCGTGAACGGGTGCTGCTTGTAGGGACTGGTCTATCTGGAATCCTTTAGACACTCTTTATAAATAACATCATTTGTCTCATATCTCGGTCGTAAGGCACTGGAGGTAGATCATAAATTATTTAATTAGAACCTAAACATTGTATCCAAATAATATGATTGGATAAATAGAAAGGAGAAAGAGAATTAAATAAAAATAGACAAGCCCGCTAAGTTTCTTCGCCGGATTTTCTCAGTGGACGTCTCGTTCCGATGCAGTGGTAGTGAATGAAAGTTCACGGAGGTTCTGTGTACTTAGGAGTTAACTCAACTGTTCTACTGTGGCAGGCTTGACGCTACACCGAAACTTTCTTTCTGTTTTTCTTTTTTTTTTAACGTAGTCCCGCACTAGGATTTAGTCCTGTGTCGTGGGTGCGTTTACAAACATGAAAATTCACGTACACAAATACCCAGACCGGAAGAAATAATTAGCTATCACACAAAGATTTGTCCCGTGCGGGAATCGAACCCGCGACTATTAGACACAGTGGGAGGAGCGGCTTAAGTTCTTAAACACTGCGTTAAATCGGTCAGAAACTGACTGGCAGTTATTAATCTTTGGAAAAACTCAAAACCGCAGGCTAGTTTTCTTTATTAATTTTTATGCATCGCCATCTATCAGGGTATGTCATAAACCATTAAATTATATAAATCTATTTTCGTGACAAATATACAATATTTTTCCCAACAGGTACATTAGTTAAATGAGATTTAAAAAAAAAGTAAATTGAATAAATATATATTAACACACTACTCGAATTCCCTGTTAATATCCTATTAAGATATCTTCTTCAAGAGTCTTATATCCTATAAATTCTTTCAAATCATCGTTTCATATCCATACCATATCATAGTATTTCTCACGTCACCTCCGACACTCTTAATTTAAGCATTTTTTACCTATCTACATTTATCATCACGCCTTGCGGAGTAACATTATTTACATTAATAATATATCATCCATCAAACAGTCTTAACTCAAAATCTTACCAAAAAGTCAAAATATCCTACATACGTATAAGGTATAGTGGTCTCGATAACAAAACAGTTACTTCTAACATTGATTTTACTTTCATGGACTTAAAAGATTCATTAAAAACATTTAAAATGCAAATTCATTGTGAGCCAATACCACTCAAAAAGCTTTTGATTATCAAAACATACTTAGTTATTCAACTGAAATTGGTTTTACTCAAATATCACTAAATTTTCATAGTTTTTAGGTTAGATTGAAACCCCACACTAGGAATTATTTCTGTGTCGCAAGTGTCCTATCAGCCGCTACCGCCGTCCGCGGCATGTTCCCACAGACACTCCCAATGCCCTTACATCTCTTCTTTTGGATACAGATACCGCACACAGGATCAGACACCGACCTCGCGGGCCAGATCGAAGAACCCCTTGCCCACAGGCCGGTGCTGAGCACCAAGGCGAGACACCTAGTAGACACCCTCCTCAATAGCGACTGTCCAAGCCGAGGCCGTTCCTCCTTGAGGCGCCCTTAAGCTATTTGCCCCCTTGCCCTTCTGGCTCGAGCGTAGTGGTTGCATAGCTCTTGTGCGGTGAAGCTGAGAGGTGTGCAGAGGTGTACTGTGTACCCTCACTTTTCGCCCACGATGCTAGATCCATGTAATAGAGAGCGAGCTTATTGCTATATACCGTGCACAATTCCAAACTTCGGACTGATATTGGGAATTTTGCGATAGAAAAACCTTTATATTTTTAACCTTTGATAGAAAAATTTGTCTGACCTAGGATTTGAACCCAGGACCTCGTGATCGCAAAACGCTTTATTCCCCACTAGACCAACGAGGCAATATCTGCTTAATTAACATATTTGACAAATATATTTGACTATCTCATCTACAACATGATAATGTCCGTGACGATAAGAGTTTATATTATTTCTATATTTCTATTGTTATTTGAAATATGTCGCTTACCAAACAATAGATCGTTAAGGTCATGACAATTTAAAATATAATATTACCTTATTGTCTCACTTTACATTCCTCTAAACAATGAAATTTAACTCGAACACAATATGGATAACAATATTGCATGCATACGGCGACGGAGCGCATCGGCCAGAGGGTCCATGGCCAGCCTCCCTCATGTTCCTACCACACCTAAGCTAATGCCAACTTAAAGAGCATTTGCGGGTAAAAGGAACGGGTTTGCCCATCACCGGCACGCAATAACCGGCCCTCGGGAGGGACATGCAATGCCATATCCTCCCGGCACGCCCCTCATTGAAGTGTGCTGAAAGCCACTAAGAGTGGATTTCCAGAGTAGTGAAAGGTAACGTAATCCACCCCCACCACAGCGACAGTGGCGAGCGGGTATCCTATGAACGAATACTTCACCAAGAAAAGGTTGTCCTTGGGCGACCTCTTCTAGCAGTTCCCGCTCACTTTCGGTCGACACACCTATTTCTTTCGTTACCAAGTCATCTTAAACTCATCCTCTCCACATGCGTAGTCACCACATAATCCTTCAACCTACATCGGTTTTTTATCACACCTTCCTCATTGGTTCAAATAATATTATAATAAATCTGTTCAGACTGCCTCGTGCCTCGTCTAATCACGCGCAGTGCGAGTGGAGATCTTGAGGGTTCAAATCCTAGGATAATATCTCGATAACGGGCCGAAGCCTGGAATTGGCTCGCTCCTTATTAAATTGCTACGTAATATTGTCGGTGGTACACAGCACACCCGTGCCACTCCCGCTTTAGGTATATAGGCGTGATGGTGCGTGATTTTTAAATGTTATCAAAATCAGTGAAAATCACTTGAGTAAGAACCAAGAACAAAAGATACAGTGTAAGAGGGCGTTCGCCGGCTGTGTGTGAGTGTGAATATCATATCGCATTTCTATTATAAATATCAGGTAAAAAGTAAAACGAAAATAATAAATAACAAATTCCAAAGTTTATTTATTACGTTCATGTGATATTACAAAATCTTTAAAGTTAATTAAGGCATATACACACAATAATTATGTATCTATACAATTATAACAACCAGGTGTTACCCGCGGCTGCAAATACGTCTATTATGGAATATCTTTGTGAATTATAACCTATATTTATTTTGATGTATAAGCTGTAATTACTTACTGTAATTTTTTACCGAAATCCGTTCAATGGGTTTTGCGTGGAAGAGTAACAAACCACCATCCTCACAAAATTTGGCTTTTATAATATTAGTAGGATGTGGAAGTATCCCTGTTTATATGTTACATTTTCAAGCTTAAAACACTGAACTGATTTTGATACTATTTGGCAAGGATGTATCATAGGAAAAAACATATATATGTCGGCGTGGTTATTATCTGTGGCAAATAGTGCACGAGTCGTCCGCTAGTCAGCCCTACGGCCGCGTACCGACGGAACGCGAGAGTCAACGGAATGTTGAATAAGGAGTAGGCCAGAAAATGGAGAACGATGCGATGAGGGAGTCATGATGTTGAAATGGGTTTTGAGCTGGCGGATCGTCTTGCCCAGTTGACAATTCAATTGTTGGTATCGTGTTTCGTGTGGATAAGTTATGTGATTAAATAACTGACGGACAATTATTGTGTTTAGCTATTTGGAGACCTAACCCCGCCCATGTCTGAGACTGAAGATTGAGCTCTTGCGCTTGTTAGTTTTGCCAACTGACGACATATATTAATTATAATTATACAACATAACTAATACTCTTCATCTTCACCACAAATCAAGGTAGTTGGTTTCTTCTCACAGATGAAGGTCAAGGTCAAATCGCAAGGGGCATCGTTGAGCAAGATGTTCCGGAACACAGACCCACAGTATTCCTTTGTGCTGAAGAAGTCAGGTTGTCCGGGAGCAAACTTGTCGTACCCCGCCTCGTCGAGAGTTTGGCCTGAAACGAGAAGTGTCAGTGATAAAATTATTTATAGCAAAGTTTCATTGCGAAAACACGACGGAGATATCTTGCTTAGTGAGGAGTTTCTATAACCACCTTCCCAATCTATCATCAAAAGCTGCCACTGCCTATGTTAGTGAATATCACAAAAAGTGAACCAGAAAGCAATCGTTAAACAAAATCTTGAATTTCAAAAAATACGCCATCATCCTACCAAAATGGAAAGTTAAAACTAGTCTAATAGAACTAGCTCTATTGTTCCATTTTTGGCACTACATTGATCTCAATTGAATTCACCAATAATTGACTAATTGGTCAACTTTAATTGATATAAAGAAGTTGATTTTAAACGAAACAATACAAACATGAATTACAATAATTTTACCGTTTTACGAAATAGATTATCCATACTTCTATACTAATATAGTAAATTCGAAAGTAATTATTTCTGTCTGTTACCTTTTCTTGCCCAAATACTGAACGGTTTTTTATCAACATCGGCAAAGACATAGATTTTATCCAGGGAAAGGACATAGGCTACCTTTTGCCTCAAAAAAACTTAAGGATGTGAAATACATGCCTGAAAATAACGCGAACGAAGTGGCGACTACAGCTATTTAAAATAATCAATTAATACCGCATTCGAGATGTAATATAATTCCAGATTAATAGTGCTGACTTTTTTCAAAATACACCAAGTTTTGTGGAACTAATTTTGGCGTCATCCACAAAAGCTCTTTATTCTTCAGTAATTGCCTTTCAGCCGATGATGACAATAGCATTCACCACAAATTAAATAACATAATATAGGGCAAAGATAATAAAACAAAAGATATTACCATGAATTGTCCTCCAATTGCCATGTTCTTTCCAATCAAAGTAGCCAACAAAGGCGACATCTCTCCATCCTCCAAGGAGACTGATCGTGTTCGTTGGATGCTCCGCGTACAACTTCTTAAGGTATTCCGCTTCCTCATTGCTGTTAATGACGACCAGGTGGCCGCCTTCGGAGGAACAGGCCATGTTAGCACGGTACCATGTCCGCGGGGTTGTGTGGAACTTGTAGCAACAGCGCGTTACATCGCTGTATTTGTATGCTGAAATAAGAACCACACTAATGTTATAAATATATATGTAACTGCGAGATCGAATCAAAAAGGAAGAGATCTGTACCTGAACCAAAATCACCGATATAGCCTCAGAATTACATAAATGGTTGTGGGCAGTTCACCTTACAAGTAGAACTGACGGCCGTTGGGGCAGAAAGGTTCTGGAGTGAAGACCTCGCACCTAAAGACATAGAGGCCTCCCACAAGGTGGACCGATGACGACGATATTTGGAGGAGGCTTCGGCCTGGCAGTGGACTTCTTTCAACTGATGATATTAAAGATGTATGTAATTTAGTGTTTGTCAGATTCCTTATCATACTTAACCAACGAACAGATTTGCCTAAAATTTGTAATGAAGCATTACATTCCCAAGACATAGCTAACTTTTGCCTCAAAAAATGCTAAGGTGAAACAGGGGATGAAATTTGATATGAAGACTCCATCTCAGAGTTTCTCAAGTTAGTGATAATACAAGTTTATTTTTAGCATTTGCTAAGGAATTCATAATAACATATTTACTTTATTCCTTTTGCCCTTCTTATCCACAGAAATAACATTCCGAAGTGGTGGTAGAGTTTTTGTTACTTTTCTGACGATTTATAAATACTGTTATTGTTTAAACAAATGAAAAACATTCTGATTCTGAAAAAACTTAGAACCCAATCACAACCACAGAAATACTAATAATAAGACACTAGTAGTCATATAGCCTCGTAATTTTGTCACCACTTACGTACTCTCTGCCTACCTCGCAAGGGATCTCGATTTAATATTTAGTTATTTTTGATATATGTAGATAGATACATAGAGAATAATGTAATTGTGCATATGTAACGAAGCGGCGACAGTTGTTTCAAACTAAATTGAGCGCTCTTATATTTCTAGTGCCTTGCTATTAACATTTCTGTGATCATAACTTACCGCGGTCAGTAGTACCACAAGAACCAAGGAACATATTGTCATCATCCTTCTTTACTTTGTAACAGAAATATGGATGCGGGTCATCACAATTCTTGTCAGCTGCGAAACCATCTACATTCAATATTAAGCATTCTTCTTGGTTTTGGTAATTGTTGGGTTCATTGACCATCCATTTTATTGGAAGCTTGCTTAGTGGAATTCCTGAAATAAGTCAAAGTTTGTAGGAAAGTGATGAAAGAATAGATGTATGAGCTATGTATGTATATCCTTTGCTCTAAATCAATGATGAAAACAAATTGAACGTTATAAAAACTTAATCTAAGGTCTTGCTAAATAAATAAATAAATGCTCTTAGCATAAAACATTAGCTATATTAGTTATCCAGCATTCATCTAAAATTTTTTCTCTACGAATCTCTATTTACGAAAGAAATAATCGATGAAGTAAGTCCTTCTACCTTTTATAATTCTGACTGAGCAACTGATGACACTGCCAAATCTGAAGCCCGTTTTTTCTTAAGTGGACAATTTCATGAACAAATATGGCGTGGCAACTAAAAACACTAAAACTGATATGGGTGCGACAAACAACAAGGGTTACGATATCAATGAATGAATAAAATCAAAATTTTGAACTGTGTCAATTTCATTGTTTAGTTATCACGCATTATTTCTTTATAAATTGACCACTCAAAACGAAACATGAGAGTACACACATTTCTAGAAGCGCGTAAGACGCGTAGGGCGAAGCTATGCCTTCCCTTTGGCGAACATTTACGTGCACTAGCAAGCTGAAAGGTCAAAAAAATTGGCAGGCGCTAAGAGTCATAAGACATTAGCAAATAATTAGGGTCATAAGACTCGTTTGGCTAGCAGATTTTCCCGAATTTATTACCTGCCACTACACGCTTACCATACCAAATAGTATTACCACAAGGGGACGGTTAATTGCAAATCTTATCATTGCTACACTAAACTATTGCTCTTATCTTAATACAAGCTGCAGTCCTACCATCAATAGTGTAGAAATCGCCTTTGGAGATTGTAGCATGGACACCCGTGAAGATAGAGCTCGAAGAATTCTGGTCCTTCATTAGATCCAAGAGCGAGTCATGAATCACTTGAGGATATGGAGATGCTAGGATAGCACCTAAAACAGAAGTAAGATCGTATTTATCATATTAGATATTATTAAGAGTTTTACTAACCGCGTCTGTTTCCATCTAAGTAGGCAGGTAGCTCATAGCACATCCATGTTTCCCATTACGTCATGAGCTCCCTATATATCGCTACAATGCTGCCACAACTTACCAACAGACGGCGTTAACATTAGATGAGCAGAACTAACAAGAACATTAACTGTCGAATCTCCATACATGTTTAAACGCGATATGAGAGTTCGCACTGCGATCGTTTACGTATAGGGGAGTGGCATGCCCTATTAGACACAAACTTAGTCTGGCTGAAAAATCTCCCCTTTGCGAAATCCTGCCCTAACGTACTTCCCAGATTGGTGATCACCGACTTGGACATTGAACCAGCTTTCTGCAGACTCAATATCATACTATAACAGGTTACTTAGATTCAGCAGCAGCAGTCACAGGAAGCCTCTCGTCATTGTCCTCGACACCCAAGTACCATTGTTATTTCCTTTTCCATCACCAACTACCTACCTACTATTGAAGATAATGAGCCTGAGGGCTTAGCGTGTAAAGATTGATGACCTTCCACTTTCGCATAGGATGATGTAGAGATACAGTAAAGTAGTAACTAGTTTTTTAGTATCCGAAGGAAAAGTATATGCAATGAATGTGCAGCTGAAGTGCTAACTAATAATGGCAGGCGCTGGAAGCTCTTACCTTCATCGTGACAACGAAGCCGAGCGTCACGCCAGGTTGCAGGGATATTGTGGTACTTAAAGTACCCGTTGGCTTTCCTTACGTAAGTATAGTCGCACCTCCAAGAGTTGGCTTCTGAAACTGTTGTAATATATACGTAAAATAGGTTATACATAGCATGTTGTGCAAGAAGAGCTCGGCGTATTGCTGATTTGTAGACTTTTTTTGAGTATTTTCTGGGGTTTGCAATTGGTCATGCTCACCAAAAAGTCTATACTTTCGGTGGCTATTTGGTGCGGGCCACTTCCTTCTTTATGATCGAAAGAAGTGATGGCTACTCAAGTAGTCATACTCTTGAACAGTTGCTGCTTGTGGAGACTGATCCACAATAATAATAATTTATTTAATTCAGGCAACAGAAATTGACAAAAATATTATTAACAATAATCCTTTAAATCTTCACTCTTTAAAAATATTACCATTAGTCTTATATCTCAGTCGTAAAGCATTACACTGAAGCTAGATCGTATACTTAATTTTGTACAAAATTGTATAAATACAGAAAATACTGAGTTCTTAGATTTACGCGAATATTACACATTACAAAACTATTTTACGTATTTTATCGCGGTTTATTTTTTGATTTTGACCGAGTGAAACCAGCCACAGTCGAGCGTCTCCCTGCAGTACTACCTTACATGAGAGGAGTCACGGACAAGATTGGCTACATCTTGAAGCGTGCTTCAATTAAAACATCTTGAAGCGTGCTTCAATTAAAACATTTTATAAGCCGCCGAAGAACATCAGTAAATTTTTACCATCTGTCAAGTGTCAGATCCCTCTACAAGATGCAGGAGTATGTGAATTGTGAATGTGGTCTCTCTTATATAGGACAAACAAAAAGACCGGTAAAAACTCGGGTTAAAGAACACGTAGCTGACCTTAAACACCGTCGCTCAAAGAAGTCTGCAGTCTGTGAACATATCCTTGACCGCACCCGCCATAACATCAGATTTGATAGACCACAAATTCTCGTGAAAGAACACCGATACCTACCAAGGATGGTTCGCGAGGCTATTGAAATTAAAAAACATCCTAATTTCAATAGAGAAGATGGCTGGGTGCTTCCATCGACTTGGGATCCGGTAATTAATATAATCAAATCCAAAACCAAGCATAACACTGCAAGACCTCAAGACACCGTGAGCTCATTCTGCGTAGATCGGACCAACAAAAATAATTAAGAAGTTTGAGGGTACCCCGGAACAACTATGCCTTTTGGACGTCTAACACCTCAGTCCCTCCCGTGACCATGGGTGCTTTGCAGCACCCATGGTCACGGGAACTAAAAATCAAAAAATAAACCGCGATAAAATCCGTAAAATAGTTTTATTTCAAATACAGAAAATGTTGGAAAAATATATAAGCAGACCATAGGTAGGTACTGTCCCACTAAAAGGCAAAGCCCTTCGCTCAAAGCCTTTGCAGTTGAGGCAATGTAAATAGTTGTATCCTTCCCTGTTTATCATTTAACTTTGACGTTCACTTCTTCTAAAGCTACAGGGATGGATGTACACAGAACACTCACATTTCACTAATATATTATCGACCAAAAAATGGCATGATCAAAATTATCTATTATAGCCATTACTTGGGAATATTTTTGCCCATATTTTTCGTAATCTATTGGTTCCTTTGGATATCAACGTTTTTTGCTATGTTTTATTTCACCGTTGTATAATAGAAATAAAATTATTAACAAAAACTCACCTTTAACATTGATGATTAATAAAAACGCAAGATAAGCAATAATCGATACACCGGTCTTCATCTTGAAGAATTACAACAGGACTGAAGCCACAGTGGCTAATAATGAAAAGTTGAAAAAAATACGCCTTTTATTATTATTTTTTTAGGTACATGCGCCTGTCCACAAACCGAGATAGTGTGATATGAATTACACAGAAAGGGCATAACGTCCTATGTACACTCGTGGAGAGAATATAAATTATTTCGCTATCACTCTGTATTTCTCGCAGCTTTGACCTCTGCCGGAAGAAGAAGAAAACCCTGAATACCACATGTAAGTACGGCACTTGTCTAGACAAATCTGATCGGCGTAATGATATAGATAGATAGATCACCCAAGTTATGTAACTTTAGTGGTTAAAGCATACTTATGTAAGTATGCTATAGCACATTTGGATGCCAGAAACACCTTGATTAGTTGAGAAGTTCTTATGGCTACCTTTTGGCTCCACCATAAGACCCTGGATATTGCATAAGGCTCTGGCAGTTGTCTAGACAATCGTGACAAGCCCAAACACCGTAGGTGTTATCTTGTTTAATTAAGGAATTGCTACGGCTAAATTCCGGCTTCACCATTAGACCAGCTCCTTGTTACCACACTATTGCATTATTCCCAAAGTTACATAATTTTTGAACGTGAAAGAACCTGTTGGAACTCTGTACTCTCTGCCTACCCCGCAAGGGATCTGGCGTGAGGTTATAGATAGACATATTTTTTTTTTTTTTTTTAAAACGTTGCCCCACACTAGGATTAATTCCTGTGTCGTGGGTGAGTTTACAAACATGAAAATTCACATACACAAATACCCAGACCGGAAAAAATAATTGTGGAACACACAAAGATTTGTCCCGTGCGGGAATCGAACCCGCGACTATTAGACACAGTGGGCGGGGCGGGCTAAGACCTTAACCACTGCGCTAAATCGTCCGTCCATATGCCATAGCACAATTAAGTGCCCACAAGTATTTGAAAAATTTACTGCAAATTTTGAATCGGAAAGACAGACAGACAAAGCAATTCTCTCAATCAATAAAAGCGTGAAAAAAGGGACGTTCTTTCGTGCCACAATTATATCAATAATGATAGTAGTATCAACAAAATTTGCGGTTGCGCTACATCACGCTCCCCCAACCGACAAAGCTTTTGTTTAATAGAAACGATAAATACCTACTGCGTGGTAGTTTATCGTTTCGTCATTGTTTTTCCTTGTAAAAGTACCTACAATCGGTTACATAAGTTGATGAAGTCCGAAGTCGTTCGGTTCGTTAGGCCTGAGATAGGTGATCGTCTTCGTGTTTTGAAAATCACGCTAAGTTTTTGTTTCTACTTTCCAGATATTGTTGTAATCGTTACGCCAAGTCCGAAGCCTTATAGGCGGCATGATAAGTTCCAACAGTAGATGGCCAACTAATTTTCTCTTACCGCGATTTGTGAGAGAAAGCCTTTGCCTAGCAGTGGGACAGTATTAACTGATATTATTGTAAAGTGTATAAGTGCATATAGATGTTAGAAAGTTCTCTTGCTTGTTCTATATACTTTCACTGCATTCCTCTCCTATCAGCCGCAACCGCCGCCCGGCACTTTCTCACTGACTCCCCGATGCTCTTACTTAACTTCTTTCGAATACAGCCGGCGAGGTCGAAGAATCCCTTGCCCGCCGGCTGGTGCAAAGCACCACGGTCAGACACGTAGTATACGCCCTCTCCCATAGCGATTGCCTAATCCAAAGCTGTTCTTTCTCGAGGCGCCTTTAAGTTAGTTGCCCCCTTGTCTTCTGGCTCGAGCGTAGTGATTGCGCACTCGCCCTCTTGTCCAGTGAAGCTGTAAAGGCTACGCGGCCAACAGCGTAGATCACACTACTATATAGAACTTACCCACATATTAGAAGCTTATATCGTCGGCAGCTTGACTTTATATAGAACACCATTACCACATCCGCTTCGGGAATATAAGCAAGATTATGTTTATCCTTTATTTTTTAAATTTCTTGAAATTTCTTAGTCTTTTTATGTTTTGGAACTTACCTTCATCTTTACAACGCAAAAAAGCATCGCGCCCCGTAGCAGGAATATATACCGGTACTTGAAATAGCCATTAACTTCTTTCAAATGAGTGTAGTCGCACCTCCAGGACTTGGATTCTCAAACTGAAATAATACCAGCGGTGCTTTTAGCGATCACCAAGATTAGCAGCATTCAGCTCGGTCGGTCTGAGATGGGTGACCGTTACTGGCAGTATCATATTCGGCCGTCAGAACAAAATTATTTTTAAATTGTTGTCATCATCATCATCATCAACCGAAACACCACGACCGGACAAAGGTCTCACCGAAGGATCTTTTATGGATCAATTAAAGATAAATCATGCTCGAACCTGTTTGAAGAACCATAACCTTTTTACAGCATGTTCTTGATGTTTCCGATAAAGCTACACTATTTATAGTCGTTAAAGGATTTTCTGGCCCGCGGCCAACATCGGAACTGACGCTGCCATCAATTGCGAAATCACTTCGTGACAGTCACAGAGTTGCCGTTTGCTATGAAATATATCCAAGTTCTTTTTATTATTTACTAATCGTGCCGACCCACCTGGTAAAATATCTCCTTGAAAGTAGCAAAATCTTACTAAATGTTAACCATCCTTACAAATTTACTTCTCCATCCCAAGGTTGCCTGGAAGAGAATGCTTTTAGCAATAAGGCCGCCCTTTGTGTTACTTTTAGTTCTTATTGTTATTTTGAGATGTATCTTATTGGTGCACAATAAAGAGTTATCTATCTATCAATCTATCTCCTTCACACCAATACCTGTCATATCACTCATGGGTCAAAAGATATACACCAATTTTCGACAATGACTTTTTTTACGACGAGTTTTTTTCTATAGAAAAGGTTGCTTTTCTAACTAACAACTAACTGTTGAGTTAGTCCGACCTGTTATTTGAACCCAGGACCTCGTAATCGCTACGTGCGTTATTCACCACTAGACCAACGAGGCAGTCATGTACATTTTATATATGTACCACTTAATTAAAATGCTGCGTCCTTTGAGATAGTACGAAATTCAGCAGGCTAGACTTTTTTAACCGACTTCAAAAAGGAGGAGGTACTATGTTCGTTGCTATGTGTGATTTTTTTATGTACGTTCACCAATATATCCGTCAATTATAAACTGATTTTGACGATTCTTTTTGCATTCGGTTCAGTATAAGTCCAAGATGGTCTAATTTTAAATTCATCGGTATTAGACCTTGGACTTTGAAGATACACTAGGGAACTCGTTAACGACCAGTAACACGAATCTATAAATTGAATTATTATAAGTATTGTGTTAATCCTGTAGGTAGTACCATAGAACTAATCACAATATTAACGGACTTCAGAAAAGAGGTTTACAGTTCGTCTGTGTTTTTTATGACATCTTTATTTATAAAATGATTTTGGTGATTATTTCTGCGCTTAATTAATAACTTGAAAGGTTCATTTATAGGCATATAATTTAATGCATTTGGATTACAAATCTCCAGACGCCGTACTAGTGACTTCAAGCGTCTGACACATTTTATGGCTTTCCATATCAGCTTCACGGTCGCTATCTGACTAGAAGACGGCAGCGGTGGAGATGCTGTTTTGTGGAATTTTCTTAGTGAAATTGGCAACTTTGGAACAACACCACTATTTCTATAGAAATCTTTTCTTTTCTTTTCTTTCTTTTTTTTTTTTAATAAAACGTAGCCCCACACTAGGATTATTCCTGTGTCGTGGGTGCGTTTACAAACATGAAAATTCACAAACAAATACCCAGACCGGAACAAATAATTGTGGATCACACAAAGATTTGTCCCGTGCGGGAATCGAACCCGCGACTATTCGACACAGTGGGCGGGAGCAGCTTAAGCTCTTAACCACTGCGCTAAATCGTCCGTCAAATGACGGATACATAAAGAAGATGAACAAGATGGCAATCATTATACATCTTTCGAATGGGCAGTAGGTACTAGATTTAATTGCTATGCGCTGAGGGAAGGAAATCTTAGTAATAAAAATACATTAACTTATCTTATAAAAGAAGAAAGAAGTCCCGCTTATCGTGTCTACTTTTTACGGGTTGTTCGCAGACTTCCAAAAACTTTTCTCACCACTTCCATGACTTATATTTTTAATTGCCACGACATCCTCGAAATGTACAGAACAGTCAACATGCATAGGGAGAGAAGGTGCGTTTCGATATCTAGATGGAAATAAGTAAGTATATTCGGATTAAGTAGCCTTTTTTCATATTGTTAGTAACTCAACTCTTAATGATAACTGCCAGTAGTACCCGTGGACATTCAAATTAAAATGATTATGGTTGAAATTTGGTTGTTTTAGCTTTGTGTTTGTTTTAATAAAAACACATAAGTTTGGTTATAAAATAATACTCCTCCTAGAAGGTTGCCTTAATCCTTGGAGAATTCCTCATCAAAGATTTCCTACATCATTTTTTTTCCAGCCGACTTTAATTTAAAAGATATCGTGGAAACGAAAATATATTTTTAGCTTCAGAAGTGGTAATAAAAAAAATAAAAAATAACATGAGATAACCTAACCTTATTTCAATCAATTTTTATTTTATCGCGGTTTATTCTTGATTTTTAGTTCCCGACGTTTCGAGTGCTTTGCAGCACCTATGGTCACGGGAGGGACTGAGGAGTTAGACGTCCAAAAGGCATAGTTGTACCGGGGTACCCTCAAACTTCTTAATTATTTTTGTTGGTCCGATCTACGCAGAATGAGCTAACGGTGTCTTGAGGTCTTGCAGTGTTATGCTTGGTTTTGGATTTGATTATATTAATTACCGGATTCCAAGTCGATGGAAGCACCCAGCCATCTTCTCTATTGAAATAAGGATGTTTTTTAATTTCAATAGCCTCGCGAACCACCCTTAGTAGGAATCGGTGTTCTTTCACGAGAATTTGTGGTCTAACAATTCTGATGTTATGGCGGGTGCGGTCAAGGACATGTTCACAGACTACAGACTTCTTTGAGCGACGGTGTTTTAGGTCAGCTATGTGTTCTTTAACCAGAGTTTTTACCGGTCTTTTTGTTTGTTCTATATAAGAGAGACCACATTCACAATCAAGCTTGTAGAGGGATCTGACACTTGACAGATGGTAAAAATTGACTGATCTTCAACGGCGGCTTATAAAATGTTTTAATTGAAGCACGCTTGTTCGATTAGCGAGACAACTCACTACGAACGGAAAAATCGGCGACTAGACAGTATGTCTACGCCTGTGTAGACAGTTCGTCTACACAGGCGTAGACGTACTGTCTAGTCGCTGTTTTGATCATGTGAGCTTTGAGTTCTTTATCCAACTTCTGATTTTAGCTTCAGAAGTGGTAATAAAATAAAAAAAAATAACATGCGATAACCTAATCTTATTTCAAACAATTTTTATGTTACATTTAAATCACAAATTATTTTACAACAAGTATAAACAGCAAGTAATTCACGATTTAACAAAGAAATAGAATAACAAGAAAACAATATCACAAAATGGCTCACATATACCGAGTAATCCAAATGCGTCCGTTCGGAGCGCTGCCGGGCAAAATGTGTCCGTGTATCGCCGAGTACCGCACCTTTATAGATTCACTCGGCATAGTGCTTTGATAGGGTAGGGGTACATCTAATAATATTGTTTCGGAAGTCGCGGGTTTCGAAAGTGTATATAAAGACTTTTAAATGGCTTTTAAATTAAAACAATGGCATTTGGAAGTCTTGGTATAACTATTTTTTACTATATTTGATGATAAAGCATTAATGGCGCAAGCATTGAATGTTTCTGAATAATTTAATTTTACGTAGGTAGATAGTAAAACCGAGCAGTATAAAGTCCTTACTCTGATTTAAAGAAACATACGCAAAAGGAAATATAATTAAAATACTAAATTCTCAGTGTACTATTTATTGGAATACAATACCTATTATCAAGACATAAGTCTGTTTATCACGGAAATAGCTAGTACTCTTCGTCGTCAACACATACCAAGCTGTTAGGTATCTTCTCACAAATAAACGGTATATGTTCTGAGCAGCTGACGTCGCAGATCAACCCTGAACGGAACGTACACCCACAGTCTTGTCCAGTTGGACCGAAGTTGTTAGGCTCTCCAAGAGAAAACTTGTCATAACCAGCTGTCATTAATGTTTCACCTTAAAACAATAATTAATTAATTGCATTCAACCCATAGAAGACATAGTCAAGACTGGCTTAGGATGGGAAATTGTGACGTAAGAAGAAGGAGGACTTATGCCTTGCAGTGGATGGAATGATGAAAGTGATGAAAGTGATGAAAGTGATAAAAGTGATGACGATGATTGCATCAGATTCTTTCCGTCACAGGAACTTACTAGCTGTACTGTTCATGTAAGCACTGCATGATTTCATTATTTGGTCACCACTCAAGACATCCATAGAAGAAGAAGTGGCTCTATACTCTCTAACTACCCCGCAAGAGATAGATAGATGATAGATAGATGGAATAAGTGGCTCTATTTCATTTGTACGTAACTACGAGTACGGCATCAGAATACCACAAAGAATGAAAACATTGAGGTCAAAATCCATCTTCAGTGAAAAGACGTCCACTGCAAGACAAAGGCTTTCCCTAAAGACCATCACAACGATTGCACGCTTACCCTTAAGTTCGGTGAAACTGTAAAGGCCTAGGGGCCAACAGCGTACTTCACTTACACACACACACACACCTATATCGTATGACCTTCGCGAGGTGATCGGTCCATCTTGTAGAAAGTTTGCCTCCCCCTTGTCATTTGGTACACGATCGCCACTCTAGAACCTTTCTGCCTCAACTGTCATCAGTTCTGTGACCGATGTGCCCCGCCCACTGCCACTTAAGTTTAGCAATTCTAGGTGCTATCTAAGTGACTTTGGTTCTCCTGCCGGTCTCCTCATTTCTGATTCAATGCCGCAGGGTAATTCCAAGCATAGCTCTCTCCATCACCCTTTGGGTGATCTTCTATCTATCTATCTATATCGTCACGCCAGATCCTTAGTGGGGCAGGCAGAGAGTACAGAGTTCCAACAGGTCCTTTCCTTACATACCTCTCTGTTCGTATCATACACGCTCGCCGGTTACGGAGATTCTTAACCTTGACTTGCCCTTCGAATAAAACATGGTCTTTTTAGTCATGGTTCCCTACCATGTCCAGTAGAACATGGCCCAGGTCTTCCCTGGTATCTACGTCCTTTCACTTTCGCGTTGTATATCTGGGTGATCTTGTGGTCAAAATAGCAATAAATTATTAGTTTCTTACCTCGTACGGTACTAAAGTGGCCCTCTACATCTTGGTCATGGAATCCCAAAAATGCAATGTCCTTTCTGTAGGGTCCGATAATTTTGATTTCTGGGTTCTTAGCGCAGATGTTCTTAATGCCTTCTGCTTCTTGGACGCTGTTGATGATGGCCAAGTGGCCACTTTCGGCAGAGCAGGCCATGTAGGCACGGGACCACGTGCGAGGGGCTGTGTGGTACTTATAGCAGCTGTGCGTTACATCGCTGTATTCATATGCTGAAATTAAGTAGGTATTGATATTTATACTCTTGCTGAATGTATAAAATACGGTTTAGATGGATTACTTAATTACACATAAGGCACGTTGTTAGTTTTAATCCTAACTGCAGATAATAGACAGGGAATCAAAATAAACCTTAGCCAAAATAAGAAATACCAAGCCACACAGTTTTTTTATGAGTTCCTTTCCAATATTACAAGTGCTGCATACTTCTGCAAATTTGACATACTACAAAATTCCGAAAGTTTGCTTTGAAGCTTTCAAGCTTTCAAGCTTTGAAAGTTAAGTATTTAGCACATATCATATGATATCTTACCGTTGTTGAGAAAGCGTGCTGGCACTTTCATCCTTATTTAGTATATTTGTAGTGTTTAAAGGATAGCATATCAACGTGATAGTGTCACACTATTGTCTATCTATTTGTGTGAGGCTCTCAGTTTTTTCACGCCTATACTTACTATAGATCCTACCGTAGCCGATTGTCAGTTTTGAAGAATCAGCTAAACTTTGCGGACTAAAATCAGGCAAAATTAGATCAATGTGGTCACAAAAGGATCCCATAGGACTTTTCCTGAAGCTACACCTTCCTTTACCATTGTATAAGTATTTTGTTTAATGTCCATGTCGTACCCACCGCACTCACCGTTGGGAACTCTACTCTTGAAGTTGTCGACGAATACATTTACCTGGGACAGGTAGTCCGGTTAGGTAGGTCCAACTTTGAGAGAGAGGTCAATCGACGAATCCAACTCGGCTGGGCAGCGTTCGGGAAACTGCGCAACATCTTCTCATCCAAAATACCTCAGTGCCTAAAGACTAAAGTTTTTAGTCAATGTGTGTTACCAGTGATGACATATGGATCAGAGACGTGGTCTCTTACAATAGGTCTCATAAAAAAGCTCAAAGTTGCTCAGCGAGCTATGGAAAGAGCTATGCTCGGCGTTTCTCTACGTGATCGAATCAGGAATGAGGAGATTCGTAGAAGAACCAAGGTCACCGACATAGCCCTCAGGATTAGCATGCTGAAGTGGCAATGGGCGGGCCACATAGCGCGAAGATCGGACGGGCGTTGGGGCAGAAAGATTCTAGAGTGGAGACCACGTATTGGCAAGCGCAGCGTAGGACGACCGCCTGCCAGATGGACCGACGATCTTGTGAAAATCGCAGGAAATCGTTGGATGCGGGTGGCATCGGACCGGTTACGCTGGAAAGCGATTGGGGAGGCCTATGTTCAGCAGTGGACAAGTATAGGCTGAAATGATGATGATGATGATGAAGTATTTTGTCATTCTTTAACAGGGACCGTGCTTTTTTTAGCACGTTAAACCGTTGGTCCTAGTAACCAGGCAATGTGGTAGTCGTTAAGCAAAGTTGGAAACCTTATAGGCGGCATGATAAATTCCAACAGCAGTTGGCCACAAACTTGCTTCAGCCAATCCGCACTGGGTCCGCGTGGTAGAGTATGACCTAATTTCTTTCACCTTGATTTGTAACGAAGTCCCACGAGTGGATCAGTAAAGGCCGATATTATTACACAGGGCTAATATTGACGATACATTTTTAATATGGTGGTTGTTTGTAAATGCAGAGATATTTTTTAAGAACAAAAAGATTAGCTACCGAATTTAAGACATATAGATACATAATTACTTTAGCAAAACTTACCATGGCAGTGGTACCGCAAGAACCCTGAAACATATTATCATCCTCCTTCTTCTCTTTGTAACAGAAGAATGGATACGTGTCATCGCATTTCTTGTCAGCTGATAAACCTTCTGAATTCAATATTAAGCAGTCTTCTTGGTTTTGGTGATTGTTGGGTTCATTGATCATCCATTTTATAGGAATTTGGCTTAGTGGAATCCCTGAAATCAATTACTATATATAATGAATTCAGAAGCGGAAGCTTTTTTATTGTATAAATATACACCCTACGTTTATCAATACAAGTAATCGTACTTGTGAACGGGTGCTGCCTGTGGAGACTGATCCACGCAGAATCCTCTAGCTTTTCATTTTAACATATATTTAAAAATAGTCTTATATCTCAGTCGTAAGGCATCACAGTGGAGCTGGATCGCATTAATGATTTTGTATCTATCTATATCTATATCATCACGCCAGCTCCCTCGCGGGGTAGGCAGAGAGTACAGAGTTCCAACAGGTTCTTTCCTTACATACCTCTCTGGCTTCCTCCACTCTCATAGTTCGTCTCATACACACTCGCCGGTTACGGAGACACTTGACTTGCCCTTCAGCTAAGACACGGCCTATTTGGTCATGGTAAGATAGTCTAGGTCTTCCCCGGCACCTACATCCTTCCACTTTCGCATTGTATATCTGTTTTGTCATTCTTTCTTCTGGCATCCTTTCTATATGCCCGAACCAACGGAGCATACCCTTTCTCATCTTTACACCGATACTATCTTTCATACCTACTCGCTTTCTTATTACGCTGTTGCGAATACGGTCGGTCAGCGTGACTCCGCACATCTTCCGCAAAGATCGCATTTCGGATTTTGTGTAATATGAAAATGTATGTTTCTATAAAAAAAATTATGAAGAAAATGAATAGAGAATTGGACAAAAAAGTTCAGTTGAGGACGCTTTCCGATCCGGTGGTAGATTATTAAGTTAAAAAACATGTGAATATGACACTTTGTAAACACCTCAGCAGGCTTTATGCAAAATACACGATTTGAGTTTGAGTTTGCAAATAGTTGGCAAAAGAACGAGTTGCATTTTTTGAATTCCCAAAGATAGTTTACATTAATGGTTCATCACTTGGGAAATCGACAGCCGATGTGGCAGAAATATTTTTGGACCGCAACCACAAGAGTTTTGATCATAATGCCATAGGTGTTCAGATTTTGGCTTACTTCCCATATTATTTAAACTTGAATAGATGTAGTATGTATTAACTTAAAGCTTACCTACCATCAACAATGTAAAAGTCGCCTTTGGAAAATCTGGTATTGACTCCTATGAAGACGGGTCCAAGAGAATTGCCATCCTTAATAAGGTTAAGAAGAGCGTCATGAATTTCTTCCGGATATGGAGACACTAGTACGGCACCTTGAAATAGAAGAAATAAAATATAAATGTCATATTCTGGACCCACCAGTAAGTGTTTGATTATGGGTCAGAACTTCAAATTGATTGTTTTGCAAAAGCGTTTCCTATCTTATTTTTATTGTTGCTAGACAGAATATTAGCTGAATGTCTTGGTACATCATTATACACTTTTTCATTTATGATATCATGTATTATTCATTATTTGAATGTGAAGAAAACCAAAATTATGGTTTTTGAACGGGAAGAAACTAGAACGAATGCAAGGATTTTGGTTGGGAACGATGTGCTGGAGCAAGTGAATGAGTTTGTATATCTTGGATGCGCATTCAGTAAGGATGGTAAATACACCGCTGACATAGAGAGAAGAGTGAGTGCAGGGAACAGAGTGAATGGCGCGATGGGAAAGCTACTTGGGAGCCGGCACTTAAGCCGAAAGGCGCAGCTGGCCATACATAATGGAGTGCTTGTCCCAACGCTGTTATATGGCAGCGAGAGCTGGGTATGTAAGAAGGAGAATGAAAGTAGGATAAATGTGGTGGAAATGCGAGCTCTGCGGAAGTTGTGCGGCGTGAAGCTGACCGACCGTATTCGCAACAGCGTAGTAAGAAAGCAAATAGGTATGAAAGAGAATATCGGTCTGAAGATGAGAAAGGGTATGCTTGCGGGCATATAGAAAGAATGTCCGAAGAAAGAATGACAAAACTGACATACAATGCGATAGTGGAAGGATGTAGGTACCGGGGAAGACCTAGACTATCTTACCATGACCAAATAGACCGGGTCTTATCTGAAGGACAAGTCAGGAGTCTTCGTAACCGGCGAGCGTGTATGAGACGAACTATGAGAGTAGAGGAAGCCTAACCCGTAACGGATCTGGCGTGATGATATAGATAGATATCATGTACACCTACCTCTATTTACTTACCAGCTGGCTTACCATCAAACAATTGTGACAATAATCAAACATCTGAAGAGATGTTACTCATGTCTCTATTTACATTATTTTCTTTATCAACACTTCAGCTATTAAAACTCATAGCTAAGACTAAATAACTAAGGAACACCAACAACAGTTCAATCAACTCTTTTAATTTCTAAGAATCCTACTTTCATCTTTACAACGCAACCAGGCGTCATGCCAAGTAGCAGGAATATTATGGTAATTGAAATAGCCTTTTGCCTTTTTCAGATAAGTGTAGTCGCACCTCCAAGAATTGGCTTCTGAAACTGCAAAAGTATTAGGATCTTCTAGAATCTACCACAATTTTTTAGTCTTTAAAATCCAATAGATTTACATAAGGATATCTTAACGAGCACATGAAGAGCTTCGTGTGCTAAGCAAAATTATTTAAATAAATATTACTTTAATAACGTATCAGTGAGTGCGTACATAGAGCAGTGATAGCCTAGTGCTTAGACCGTTGGGCTACAAAGTCAGAGGTCTCGGGTTCAAATCCAGGCATGCACCTCTGTCTTTTCGAAAGCATGTGCGTATTAGAAATTAAGTAGTACTTGCTTTAACGGTGAAACATCGTGAGGAAACCTACATGCCTAAGAGGTTTTCGAAGGTGTGTGAAGTTCGCCAACCGACACTGGGCCTGCGTGATGGACTATGGCCTAAACTCTCTTAGTTTGAGAGGAGGTCCGTACAGAAAGGTGAAACAGTTTCTTAACAGGTCTAATATTATTATTATTATAATAAATCCCCGCAAGGGATCCGGCGTGATAATATAGATAGAAAGGGAGAAAGATAATAATGTAAGAACAGAAATATGTTAAATTTTGCTCGAACCTGTTTTATGCATAGTCCATGGTCTATTCTAACAAAGCGGTTCAAATAAACATACTGATCCTGTAAATAATATGATTGTGACATAATTGTAACAAAAACTTACCTTAAAAGTTGGTGATAAACAACAACACAAGATGTGTGATATATAAAATGAATTTCATTTTGATCGAGTTCAGCAAAACAATCCTATAATGCAAAGCTAAATGTTTCAAAGAATCGTGTCCTTTTATAATCCTTCTTATTAAAAATAGCGATGGCATCAAGAACATCTGCGTATATAAGGTTAGTTGTCCACTAATTAGGATGGAGGGCAATCTTGCGAACATGATCGGTTCCTATGTTTAACTCAAGGATAGATTTCTTTACTACGAATATTTTACCTGCAATGTATTTCGAAAAAACATACCTTATTTTAACCCCATTGTTCGTATGTGTCGGCAATACATTGCGTATTTAAAACTGACAATCCTTCCGATGCTTTAGATTTACTTGGAACTAATACATTTTATACGTAAAAGAGACAAATCCACAAAACCCTCAATAATGCTTAAGTTTTATCAGATTCGTTTCTCTCACCGAGTTTTTAAACTCAGGTAATTTAGTGACTCCTTACTGTGATATCTTAGATGATATGTAATAATTTTATTTTTGGTATGTTACTTTTCTTGCACATATTCATAACGCTTTCTGAAACATGAGTTCTTGGATTACAATTATATTAAGCACCAATAATCATAAGTTCTTATCATGACATGATTGTAATCTGTTCTGTGTTTAAATAAATAGACTTTGACATACTTTATATGGATAATCTACAGAAATAGTAAAGACTGTAACCAAATTAATTAGTTAGGAACTTTGTCATTACTCAGCGAAAGATTGAATTTCAGTTGAGCTACCATTGCATAACCCCGATATATTTTATATTCTCGTATCTCTCGGTTGGCTCTGTAATTCAACAAAAGTTATTCGCAAAGTAAAAAATTGAATATTACAGTTTTGTGAATAAAATAGCTCAATTGTTCCACTTTTGTATTCAGTTAGGCTACAATTTATTTAATGAATGATTTTTATTGATGTCGCCCGACAGTACTACCACCTACCGGGTCTAAATATTGCTTAAAACCATCCAGGTCCAACAACCATTCATAATAGCTTAAGCAGTTTAGGAGAAGAATTACGAACACACACACACACACACCGAAATCTCACATAATACTAGCGACCCGTACCGACTTCGCACGGGTAAATTATACAAATAAATCTTCCTCTGAAATCAATCCGTCCATTGGTTAAAACTGTATAAAATTCCGTTCAGTAGTTATTGACTATATCGCGTGTAGACAGCTAGACAGACGCGGCATGGCGAATTTGTTTTAATATATGTAGTGATATTGGTACAGAAGATACAAAAACGAATCCTAAATTTCAAAATATTGCTATTCTACTTCTGATAAAGAAAACTTCAGTTGTATTACTATAAATGTTTCATATTTACTGACAAAGTAGAAAAATCATTATTAAGACGAGTATGTTTATAACACCACTACTAGCTAGTAAAAAGAGTAGGCTATCAGTTAGTACTCGTCATCATCATGACAAACCAGGCTACTAGGTTTTTTCTCGCAAATAAACAGAGTATGTTCTGTGCAAGTGAAATCGGGACGAGCAAGGGACCGAGTCCCTCCCGTGACCATGGGTGCTGCAAAGCACTCGAAACGTCGGGAACTAAAAATCAAAAAATAAACCGCGATAAAATCCGTAAAATAGTTTTATTTCATGTGTAATATTCGCGTAAATCTAAGAACTCAAAATGGCAAGATAATTATGATCTAAGAAGTGATGGCCAGAACTCTTTGTATTGCTATTTTATCCCAAACGAACACAGAGGGTGAGCCTATTACCATTATACTAGTTACAATTCCAGACACAGAACATGGATTTTTGGACAGAAAAAAAATTAGATATGTGTTGATTGATAGGAAAATTATTAGGAAGGAGCAAAAGCGCCAGTTACGTTCATTCTACGCAGTGCTCTTGCGTCCATGCAGCCCCGCCTGGCCGCGGCGCAACCTCAAGATCACAACAGTGAGCTGACTGTATAAGCTAAATAATGACAATAGATTCATGTTTCTAAGAATAGCTTTTTAAATCATTAAGTTAAGATGATATAGACCTTTTCGAAACGGTCTACTTTTCTATCCCCATATGTTTCAGTATGTTTTTAGAAAGTTTCACGTCAAAACATCAATAACACTTAATCCGATTTAGAAACTTATTTAGGTAAAACGTATACATTTTATTATCCAAATTATCTCGAACACTCCACGTGATAGGATCGAGCATATTGGCATAATATGATTACCGATTATTAGATATTTTAACTTTAGTTATAATATAGTAAGTAAGACTGGCTCTGGTTATCTCTGCGTGCCCTGATACCACACAAAAAAAAAACAAATAAATAGTGAAGCAAATGAAAGAACATCAATAAGGTCAAAATGTTACCATGCACGGTACTAAAGTGGCCCTCTACATCTTGGTCATGGAATCCAAGAAATGCAATGTCTTTTCTGTAGGTTCCGATGACTTTGGTTTCTGGGTTCTTAGCAAAGATATTCTTAATGACTTCTGCTTCTTGGACGCTGTTAATGACGGCCACCTTCGGCGGAGCAGGCCATGTAGGCACGGGACCAAGTGCGCGGCACCACATGGTACTTGTAACAACTGTGTGTTATACTGCTGTATTCGTATGCTGAAATAATAACCGGATTAAGGACCAAAACTAGTTTACTAGCATATAAAGATTTTTCCACATATAATCAAGACCATCACGCAAGGGGTCTAACGTGAAGATAAAATAGTAATACCAGAACTTAAGACAATACTACAATTCTTTACATAAATTTACCATGATCAGTAGTGCCGCACGAACCCTGAAACATATTATCATCCTCTTTCTTCACTTTGTAACAAAAGTATGGATACGTGTCATCGCATTTCTTGTCAGCTCTTTTGGTAATTATCGGGTTCATTGGTCATCCATTTTATTGGAATTTGGCTTAATGGAGTCCCTGAAATTAGATGCTTAACACTAGTAATTCAGAAGCAAAAGCTTTTTGACCTATATAAGTACATCTCACGTTCACACATTGCATATTGGAATTGAAATAGAAAAATACTTGGGTAGCGAACACATACGGTGACATGAAGAGGACATGTATTTCACAAAATGACCGATGACTTAGAAAAGGTTGAATGGAAATGCTGAAAGCAGGAAGCATAGGACCGAATGTTGAAGAAATCCTTATCTTATATCGGATATGTTTCGGCCCATACGGTGGTTTTGATGTCAAAGTCTTCAGATCAAAAGAAAAAGATCGAACGAAGTCAATTGATAAAAATTCATCTTTCTCATCCTAGTGGGTGGATAAGTAACTTTATATCCGCATTTTCAAGGCGACTTTTTTAATAACGAATTATAAAAGGAAGTGCTCGTTGATTTGATTTTGATTTGATGGAATTCTTCATATTGAGCAGTCGTCAATTCGATTAAAATGAAGCTCTCTCTATATATTATATATTTTATGATGTTCTTTTCTGTCAACGTTTCAGGTAAGCTTTTGGTTTTTAAATCAGTATCAAAATGTTAAATATAATTATTATTATCCAAAATTACTTGATTGTGGACGGAAGGCTTTTATCCTGCGATGGACGTTTTTTGGGTGACAATGATGATAACTTTTTAAGGTACTTAGACATAGTATCTATCAGGTTCTATGAATGATCAAGGTGGAATAATCAACATTATTTCAGTTTCAGAAGCTAACTCCTGGAGATGCGACTACACTTATTTAAAAAAAGCTAAGGGCTATTTCAAGCACCACAAAATTCCTGCTACTTGGCACAATGCTTGGTTCCGTTGTAAAGATGAAGGTAAGTTCCAAAACATAATAAGACTAAGAAATTTAAAAAATAAAGGATAAACATAATCTTGCTTATATTCCCGAAGCGGATGCGGCAATGGTGTTCTATATAAAGTCAAGCTGCCGACGATATAAGCTTCTAATATAATAATAGGAGAGACAAACCTAATGCCATTTAACCGGAAATAATTTCAGATTGCTACTATTACTTATTATATCGTTAAAAAGGCAAAGTTTCCGGCTTAAAGTTCAAACCCAGAACCATGGTCGCAACATACACCACTCATGTAAATCAAGAGGCAGAACGGCCAATCGAAAAAGTTGCTTGGATTCACCTAGATAATGTATATTTTCAAAAGACAGCAGAATATGCGTCGCTTTCAATGTAATCAATCATACTTTGATAAGTAGTTTTCTATTTATATAAAGATAAGTGTCATTTTATCGGATCATTGTCACAAATAAAGCTGCTTGATGCTAAAAGAGCTGATGGAATAGCTAATGCTAAACCAAGAGATTTACAAACACTGCCCATAATAACGATAGTAATTAGTTATTGAGGATAATAAAAGTAAAATCAGATAATTATTTTATATATAAGGCATAGTAGCCTACCTATATATGATGATCCAATGTAAAGTTCTGAAATGGACATAAATACTTAGGGATCCGGCCGGAAGTTGACATACTACTTTGTATTTTATTACTCCTATGGTATGGTATTTAAGGTGCTGTACTAGCTTCTCCATACCCTGAGGAAATCCATGACGCTTTTCTTAACCTCATGAGAGATGGAAATTCTTCAGGACCCGTTTTCATAGGAGTCAATGCCAGATTCTCTAAAGGCGACTTTTATACTAATGATGGTATGTAAACCAAGAATTATTGTAGATCATACGACAATTACGGTGGAATGTACCCTCAATATATTTTTACGTTAACCTAGCCCTACACAAATAATGATTGTTGTGTCGTGGATGGTTTAAAATACCTGATTCATGTGAATTTATATATAAATTTAAATATGTATATAAATACCAAAATAAACAATTGTGGGTCACATAAAGATTTGTCCCGAAGATCGAACCTGCTCGCTTCCACGGGCGGAGCGACTTAAACTCCTAATCACTGAATTAAGTCCTCATAAAAGCTGTAGATGCTAAAATCTGAAGACTTTGACATCAAAACCACCGTATGGGCCGAAACATATCCGATATAAGACAAGGATTTCTTCAGCATTCGGTCCTATGCTTCCTGCTTTCAGCATTTCCATTCAACCTTTTAAAAGTTCCACCCCTTTAATTATCGCCAGTGCACGATCGCGGTATACAAGTACCTATTTGTTCACGCACAAATAGGTATGTAATAATAATAAAGTACTTCACGCGTTATTCGGCATATAATTACCCCGCAAACGCAACAATATATAGAATTTAGGTCATACTTCACTGGGCGGACCCAATAAGGACTGGTCGAGTCAAGTTTGTGGCCACCTACCGTTGGAACTTATCAAGCTTATAAGGCTTCCACCTTGTCTTAACGACTAACGCATTAGAAAATAACCGGGATCAACGGCTTATCAAGCGTAACGAAGTAAGGAACACTAATCGGAACCCATCTCAGACCGACCGAGCCGAACGCCGCTTATTCTTGATATTTTTTTAGAACTGCGCTGTTTTAAAGCATTGCAAGCACCTCTCGTATTTCGGCTGGACCTTTTTAACTTTTTTATAAAGATGGCTTTTTTGGTTCTTTTAACCGGTCTAAAATGGGTGCTCATTTGTGGGATTTCGTTAACTCCGTTGACCTTGGTTATTCCTCCATGTAGTAGTTGTGAAGCCGAGTTGAAAGCCTTATAAGGTTGATACGTTCTAACAGCAGCTGGCCACAAACTTGCCTTTACCAGTACGTATTGGGTACGCTTGGTGAAGTATGACCTAACGTCTCTCACTTTGATTTAAGAGGATAGGCCTTTGCCCAATAGTGGGTTATAAAATGCCGTTATGTTATTAAAACACGTATACAATACTAGCATTCACCTCTATCACCACACAATCATCTTAAAATTAAGGAGCAGCATCCCCCTGGACTTAAATTTCAGTGGAATTTATGGAAAACACTAAATCGATATCGATTCCAAATAGGTTAATGCAAACACATTTTATATTTTAATGCTAGTCTGGTGCCCTAGATCGGTAATTGTTGCATCTCCTTCCAAATGCCAATTTAAAAACATACAGCGCTACTATAATAAAGCCAGCGATGATGCCGCCAGTGAGGCTACTTTTTAGGCCAAAATATTATGAGCTCGTACCATCCACTTAACGAGACGAAGATTATGCTACTGTACCAACGATCCAATCCGATTTAGGTAGAGTACTAGATAGATTTATATTTTGTATCTATTATTTTAATATGTGATACACTCATAAATATGACTTCAATTATTAATTTAATAGCAACATGGCTGAAACTGCCACATGTTCTCAATAATGTAAAGGTTCACCGTAACATGAATATTTAATTCTGATATTTTAAATTTCAGCGTAGGTGGACAAGAACAAGGTCTAGGGCACAAGTCTATAGTTAATATGTCAATATAGTAATAAAATATTATTTGTATGGTTTCTCAATAAAAAATAATATCCGAAAATAAAAATGAAGTTACCGCTGATCCCAAGCCGGGGTAACGCTATCTCGGGCTCCACCATTAAGCTAGCCTAAGCTTGTTCGTTGGGCACGATGGCTCCCAAACTATTAATGCATTGGTACTAAATCAGGCTACGCCTATATCTTTAGCATTATTGATCCCGAACTTTGCGCATATTAGTCCCAAACTAGGCAAAACCTGTATCGGGGGCACATTAATATTCATTTGCATCTTCATGTCTCGTTGTTTTGAAAATCCCTAACTCGCAATACCATTTTTGCATTAGGCAAGTCAATTTCAGGAGCAAAATCCTCAAGGACACCAACCAATGTGGCTCGTATGGAAATCTTTGAATCGACTCCGCACTGAATTATGTAGATGCTGACAAAATTTGTGCACATGGAGTTCAGAGATCGAAATTTAATAGCATGCAATTATTGGGAAACCTCGCAAATTATGTAAAACTTACTGATATGACCTTTGTGGCCCATCATGTGTGCAAGAGAGGGACTGAGCAGAACCGTATAGAGTTGAGAGTAGAGAGAGAGAGAGGTAGAGGTAAGGTTAGGGTGACTGAGGTGACGATTTGCTTGAGAGGACAAATATAAACCTCTAACACTAATTTCTGACTTTATTTTACAGACTTCTCAGGCCCACTGTTATACACGGGACGGAACGGAAACGAAATGGAACTATTAATATTTTAAAAGCAGTCTCCTTTGTTCTATTACTGTCTTCTTTGTTATGTTACTTTAAAACTTACTTAAAAATTTCTATGTATATCTATATATATATATATATATATATATATATATATATATATATATATATATTTATATTTTCTATCGATTTATCTATCTATCTATCTATAACCTCACGCCAGATCCCTTGCGGGGTAGGCAGAGAGTACAGAGTTCCAACAGGTTCTTTCCTTACATACCTCTCTGGCTTCCTCGACTCTCATACCTCTCTATCGATTTATGTTTAGTAAAATTCATGTTGGCAAAAGCTACTCACTTTATTTGGAAAAAGTACATTTATTATCAAAATACAAGAACATCAAATCCAATCGAAATCAAAATACAAGTTGTATATTGCTTCACTAGTTAGTACTCTTCGTTGTCGGTACAAATCAAACTGTTTGGTTTCTTTTCGCAAATAAATGGGATAAGGGTATCGCAGTTGTAATCACACAGCAATCCTGTAGTGTACACGCATCCACAGTGTTGCCCCGTTGGATAACTATTTGTAGGCTCCCCAGAAGAAAACTTGTCATATCCAGCTTCTGACAACGTTTCGCCTAAACAAGAACAATATTATTACATTACTACATATAATAAAACAAAGTCCCCCCCGCCGCGTTTGTCTGACTGAGCGCGATAAACTCAATAACTATCGAACGGATTTCTATACGGTTTTCACCAATGGGCAGAGTGATTCAAGAGTAAAGCTTATGTGCATAATTCAACCGTGCGAAGCCAGGGCGGGTCTCTAGTATAACATAAACCCGACTGAATACAAAATGATTTACTACAAAGAAAAAAATTCAATCAATCAATCAATCAGCCTATCGCAGTCCACTGCTGGACATAGGCCTCTCCTAACACGCGCCATTGCACACGGTCCTCCGCCTTCCGCATCCAGTCTGTCCCAGCGACCTTTTTGAGGTCGTCGGTCCATCTAGCTGGGGGCCGTCCTACCTTACGCTTACCAAGAAAAAAATTAAACACCCATAATTCTTCAAACGGTTCGAATTGCTTTTTTTATGCCCCGCTAACTTTAAGCATTACTTATATTGATATTTTTCCTGTTTATACGTGACGTGGATACATTATAGATAGGCAAGTATTAGCTCTCTCTAACACGTAAAACATTAATTAACAAGTTCAGTTACTCTTAGAATACCAAGCACAATTAATACTTCTAATCACATGTCCACCTCTGTTCATATCTACCACGTGGTGAGGTATTCTTCGCTTCAACTAGGTTATATGTCAAATGAGTATTACTAAAAATATGGTCTAAACCTAATAGAGCCAGTTTTAAGTGGTGTACAATTATTAAGTACTCTATCTATTATATTGTCATCAACTCCGGGAGAATAAAATACACAAATTCTGTACAGTACTAATCCGTTGGATTTTGAATTATATTACAGGCAAAATTTATAGCTTTCATAATGGAGACTAATTCTTCTTCAGTAATTACTTTTTTCCACTTCCATTATAATGTTTTAAATTTCCAAAAAAGTGTCCAAATTATACAAAAACCATGACATGATTTACACTTTGGGCCATACGCTTATGCCTAGAATGGGACAAATATTTCCATTCGTATCATAAGGCCAATATGTGTAAGATGACAAACGTTTTCAAACTAACCACGCTGAAAACCGGTTACAAATTAAAAAAAACAGACGATGGTTAAAAAAGTAATTACCCTGAACAGTATACCAGGCGCCCTCCTGATCTTGGTCATGGAATCCAATAAATGCCAAGTCCGTTCTGTAGTTTCCGATGGCTTTGCTTTTTGGGTTATTAGCAAAGATGTTCTTAATGACTTCTACTTATTGGTTGCCGTTGATGACGGCCAAGTAACCACCTTCGGCGGAGCAGGCCATGTAGGCAAGGGACCACGTGCGTGGCACCGCATGGTACTTGTAACAACTGTCCGTTATAACATGGTATTCGTATGCTGGAATCAAAAACACGCGGAATATCAGCCTATACTATCCAACTGCTGAGCAAAGGCCATCTCTAACAAATCGAGGTGAAAGAGTCGTCACACTCCACCACGCCGACGCCGTGCGGATTGGTGAAGGCAGGTTTGTGGCTCCCTGCTGTTGGAATTTATCAGCCGCTTCCTGGCTTCCAATTTGGGTTAACGACTACCACATTAAGTGATAGCCGGGACTAACGGCTTCACGTGCCTTCTGAAGCAAGGAGACGCTCAAATAGGCCACGTGCCGACCGGTGGTAGATTAGTCATTAAAAAAAAATTAATGTAAATATGACCATTTGACGCTCTCAGGGTCTATACAAAAAAAAAACGAATTTGAGGAGAGACGTACGTACGTTATACTAAAACCCATCTAACTCATTCCGCATTATTCTCCCATACCCCATGAATCGCACCGTATACGAAAATGATAAACTCTCATTTTAAAAGAATAGTTTTGCCTTTCTTCTCCCTAGGAATGACATTTCGAATGGGTGGTAGTCTTAAGTAACTACTAGTCTTTTCTTTTTTTACTATTCATATTAACTATTTAATCTACACCAAAAAAAAAGACAAAAAGTCGAAAATTTAAGAATGTAAGTACCGGAATAGTTGAAGACTATCTTACCATGACCAAATAGACTGTGTTTTATATGAATGGCCAGTCAAGAGTCTTCGTAACCGACGAGCGTATATACGACAAGCTATGACAGTGAAAAAAGCTAGAGAGGTCTGTAAGGAAAGAACCCGTTGAAGCTCTGTTCTCTCTGCCTTCCCCGCAAGGGACTGACGTTATGGCATAGATAGATAGATCGACGAATAAAAAACTTTTGGTTTTAATTTTTAATATCCAAACCATCAGCTAGTAAATCATAATACTTTCCTTATTTAACGCTAATTAAAGTATGTTGAAGCACAACTCACCATGATCAGTGGTGCCGCAAGAACGCTGAAACATATTATCATCCTCTTTCTTCACTTTGTAACAGAAGTATGGATACGTGTCATCGCATTTCTTGTCAGCTGATAAACCATCTGCTGTCAATATTAAGCAATCTTCTTGGTTTTGGTGATTGTCAGGTTCATTGATCATCCATTTTATTGGAATCTTGCTTAGTGGAGTACCTGAAATATGTTTAAGACGTGGACAAAATGCAAAACTATAAAAAAATTATCTCCCGCGTGTATCCCACAAAAGTTGATTCAATTTACATGATGATTGGCTGAAAGACGTCCAATGCAGAACATAAGCTTTTCTCAAAGACGACCATTTTATGCTGTATGCCTCCTACAAGATGGGCCGACGACCTGGTGGTAGAGGTGAAAGAAGGATTCTAGAGGAGTGATCACATACCGGAATATGTGGAGCGGAGAGCTTCTCCTACGGATACCCTCGTTTCTGATTGGATCTCGAAAGGAAACTCTAAGTTTCTCCATTGCTCATTGAGTGACCATGAGTCTCCTTATGAGGCCAATCGTAAGCAATTATATGCGTATTACGCTATTTGTATTCTTATTTCCAATTGTCGCCATCGATTGGGCTTGTCAACTTATATAATTCAGGGTCGTATATGTGGGATCCACAGGCTAAAAAGAAGCTTACCGTTAATAGTATGATAGTCGCCTTTAGAAAACCTAGCATGGACTCCTATGAAGATAGGCCCTGAAGAATTTCGGTCCGCCATAAGGTTAAGAAGAGCGTCATGTATTTCGTCAGGGTACGGAGATGCTAGTACAGCACCTGGAAACAAAACCAATAAAAACGAACCTTCGGTTTTAATGATCACCTAGGTTAAGAAGCGTTCCGCTCAGTTAGTCTGGGATAGGTAACCAATTCCATTTATTTTATCGCATATCTCCGTATGCTTCAAAAGGCATGTTCAGCTATGGAATCTATTAGGTATTAATTTGGTATTCGAGCAAAGTTTGCCGTATAGACGACATACAAGTTTCAACTGCAGGCAAGACCCACAAACCTACCTCAATCTGGATAGATTGTCACCGAGTCCAGATGGAGTACCTACTGATATTCATCTATAACTTAGGTAGTCGCGAATCCCTCAGAGAATTGTTTAAAGAAGCCAATATTATGACGGTTCCATGCCAGTATATATATGAAAACATAATTTATACAAGAAAAAATATAGATCTGTTTAATCAGCTAGGCGATAGGCATTGCTATAATACGCGACATAGAAATGAATAAGATCAACCGCAATTTCGTCTGTCAAAAATTCAAACTTCTTTCATACTTGTTGTTAGATGGGGTGTTAGATTTTATAATAAAATTCCTCTTGACGTCACTAAACTCAGTGACAATAAATTCAAAGCTTGTATTAAACGTACGCTTAGTAAACAAGCTTATTATACGCTAGATGACTATTTAAAAGACAAAAATACTTGGATAGGGACTGTTCCAGCTCCACTTGATTGAATATGGACAACTTGTTTAGCTACTATTATTTAATATTCCCTCTCCTCCTTCTATTAATTTGGTAATTTTTTTTCTCATTTCTTTCACTGTAAAAGAGGGAACCATGTAGCCATTCACATGAATAGTATAATTTGTATATTTTAACTTAGACCTAGCTGATAGACCAGCCTACATCGTTCTCCCATATCCCACAACAAAATGTATATGGAAAAAGAAAATTTAAAAATACTATTTTAAAAGAGTAACCGTGGAGTTTCTCGCCCTTCTTCTCCACAGGAGTGACATTCCGAAGTGGTGGTAGAGTCTTTGTTACTTTTCTGACGATCCATAAATACTGTAATGGCTTACATGAATAAAAAATATTCTGATTCTGATAATCTTTTTCACCTCAGTTTGTAACAAAAAGCCAGTGCCCAGCAGTTTAGTTGCAGTTTAATTATATTATCTTGCCCGATCTCTTGATAACTTTAAAGAGTAAAAGTTTGAATAGCATATTTCCCTACACACCTCCCTCGCTTCTTCAACTCTCATAGTGTGTCTTATACACGCTCGCTTATGCCTAAAACTCTTGTGGAATTAAACTAAGAATATTCTAACTAATAAATTTAATATAGTAAAAGATTTTGTTGAATTATTGTTGTATTCGTATTGTTATGCTGGCTACATTTGCAACAATATGGTGAAAACATTTAAAAAAAAGCATCGTAGATAAAAAAGAAAGTATCCATGTAAAGATGAAAAAAGGGTATGATCCGTTGGTTCGAACATATAGAAATAAACTCAAAGGAAAGAATACCGGAAGAAACTTAGATAATCTTACCGAGCCCTGGATGGATTAATCAAGAGTTTCTGGAAAAGAAGGGGTATACGTGTATGAGACGAACTATGAGAATCGAGAAAATAAGAGAAGTTTATTAAGAACCCGTTAGAACTCTATACTCTCCTATTCCCTAAGGGTTCTGGAGTGATAGTATAGGTAGACATACTTGGTACCATATATGCAGGTCTTACCTTCATCTTTACAACGAAGCCAAGCATTTTGCCAAGTCGTGGGAAGGCTGTGGTACTTAAAGTACCCATTAGCTCTTTTAATATAAGTGTAATCGCACCTCCAAGAGTTTGCTTCTGAAACTATAAAAAATACCGTTACTCATATATTTCCCAAGCAAGGGTAGTAGTGATGTATGGTGTAGAAGACAAAGCTCCATACAGCACGCTATGTGACTGACATTCCTAGTTACATATCCATACTATCCACAGATGGCGCCGAAAATAGACAATGATTCTCCATACATGTCGCGTGACGTGTGAGAGTTCGTACGACGCTTGAGATATGGTAATTACTCTCGGGGGAGTAATCCCACCAAGCACAATACAGAAGGGTATTTGGAAAGTCTTCATTTGCCAAATCCTGGGATAGTTCCTAACAAACATGCTTACTTCCGTTATATGTAAGGATACCAGAATCAGCACTCACGATTATTCAAAAAGAGGTCTGCATGACTCCATTGGACCTACTCCACTAATTGCTCTAACACATTTTTTTTTGTACAAGAAAGGCTTTGTCAATGTGTGTAGAGTTAATCCACAACAAAAGACTGTACCTTAACACAGATTAAACATATCCGTGGTATGCCGTTATCGTTGCACGATCGTCTGAGGTTTGTCTCAGTTTTCTTAATGCGTACACAAATCTATTAAGTTTTTTACAAATATAATCATTGTGTAGTTTCCAATTGCAATGCTCGTCAAGGAAAATTCCAAGAAATTTAATACTCTGAATTCTATTTATTGATTCTGTATTGTATTCTAAATGTATATTATTTATTTTATGCTTATAATTTGAAAATTGAATACAATTAGTTTTTGTGATATTTTTTTTTAGTTCGTTTTTATTTAATCTATAATAGACCTTAGTGACTCAGATACACCTTTTTACGGTTATAGCTCTTATTGTTATCTGGTATAACCATAGAAACATCTTCAGAAAATAGTACGCATATGGGTGGTCACGCTTGGTAGGTCATTTATGTACAGTAGAAACAGGTGGGGCCCAAGAATACTTCCTTGGGGCACACCTGATGTATTAATTTTAATCTGGCACCTGTATGATATGGAAACGACGTTTTTTTTCATAAGCGATACTTCAACACACTGCTTTCTATCGCTTAGGTATGTACGCAGCCATTCTAGTGCGGGTCCACGAACACCATAGCTCTCACACTTAAGTAACATTTTTTGGTGGTTTACTAGGTCAAAGGCTTTGCTCATGTCTAGAAAGAGAGCAGTTACAGTGTGTTTGTTATCGATGTTCTCGAATTTGATCAAAGAGGACGCTGCAAGTGTGGTAGATTTGCCTTTTTGGAAGCCGTTTTGCTCTTCTTTAATAATGTTGTGTTTGTTTGGGAAGTTTTTTAGTCTACTATGCATGACATTTTCATACACTTTTGAAAATATGGGGACAAGAGCCTATAATTATTTAAGTCTGTTTTATCCCCCTTTTAATGGAGTAGTTTTATAATTGAAACTTAAATTGAGTTTATCTGTAAAAGTCCCAGTTGTCATAGATAGATTAATAAGATGAGATAGTATATGTGACATTTGTTCAGCACATGTCTTCACTATATTTGTATCTATTTCATCATACCCTACAGATTTTTTTATTATTTGAAGACTTTATAGCGATTACAATTTCTTGTGCAGTACAGGAGGTCAAAAATAAACAAAAAATGTTTTTATTTATCTTTGACGAGTTATTTTGCGTAGTATTTTCAGTGCTATTTTGTTTGGAGACGAAAATGAAAAAGTCGCTAAATGCATTAGCAATTTTTTTGGATCAGTTACGCTTTCACCTACTTTAGTAATTGAAACAATTTGCTTATTTTTAACAATACCTTAGGTGGCTTTATTTTTGTTTTTAGAATATAAGATATGTTTCTAATTTATGCGTTTCCGAGATGCTATAATACACTTACGGAGTATTTTGCAATATTTATTGTATGTGGATACCTGATCGTTATTATTTTGCTATATAGCTTTTTTAGATTCCGTTTTTTTTATACAGGAAGCTCTAATACCTTTTGTGAGCCATTTTGGTGAAGCACTGTTTGCCTGCACCTTTATCTTTTTCACCGGAAAGCATAATGTATAAAATATCAAAAATGTTTCATGAAAGTCGTTGAAAGCTCTGTTTGCATCGGTATTCTTCAAAGTATCTTTATTTTTATTTTATTTATTTAAGTCAAAGTCAAATAATCGAGACGTATAGAGTTTGAAATGTGTTGTGGTCAGATAGTAACAGTTCGTGAGTTGTCACGATTGCATCTTTAATCTCTATCTATCTACATCATCACGCCAGATCCCTTACGGGGTAGGCAGAGAGTACAGAGTTCCAACAGGCTCTTTCCTTACATACCTCTCTGGCTTCCTCTACTCTCATAGTTCGTCTCATATACGCTCGCCGGTTACAAAGACTCCTGACTTGTCCTTCAGATAAGACCCGGTCTATTTGGTCATGGTAAGATAGTCTAGATCTTCCCCGGTACCTACATCCTTCTACTTTCGCATTGTATATCAGTTTTGTCATTCTTTCTTCGGACATTCTTTCTATATGCCCGAACCAACGGAGCATACCCTTTCTCATCTTCACACCGATATTCTCTTTCATACCTATTTGCTTTCTTACTATGCTGTTGCGAATACGGTCGGTCAGCTTCACACCGCACATCTTCCGCAGAGCTCGCATTTCCACCACATTTATCCTACTTTCATTCTCCTTCTTACATACCCAGCTCTCGCTGCCATATAACAGCGTTGGGACAAGCACTCCATTATGTATGGCCAGCTGCGCCTTTCGGCTTCAGTGCCGGCTCCCAAGTAGCTTTCCCATCGCGCCATTCACTCTGTTCCCTGCACTCACTCTTCTGTCTATGTCAGCGGTGTATTTCTGTCGGCATCTTTAATGTTGCTATAAATATGGTCTATACAGGAACTTTTTCGAGTAGGTTTGTTTATATGCACGTAATAACCGTAGTTTTCAATAATGAGCATATTTTAGTTAGTAATATTTTTTTATGTTCTTGATCCTGAACTTTTCTTATAAGGACACCTCTTTTTAATAGAAAATTTTCAATTTCGTCATGTACACTTTCTAGATCCTGTTTCAAGTTTTTTTATTGTTTCTTAAAATTGTAAGGTTTCTGGATTGTTCCAAGTTGATAAGTCCAGTAGGCTTTTAGCTGGATTCTTGAAGTCACTTGATATAAAAGGTAGATTATCATCATTCTTAGACGAGTTGTTGTTGTTATTATAAGAAGTCTTCTTCCTAGTTGTCGATTTCCATCTTACCGAGTGGTTTATAATGAGACGTATAGAAAGTTTCATCCGTAGCGTTATCTTACACAATGCTTGCACGAGGATATCAGTTTGAGTTGAAAAGCATTCACAAAAAGTCAATCGACGATAAGACGCGAACTTACGCTCAATGATTCTATTGTACATTAACAAATGCGCCAAAGATTCAGATTCTTCAAAAATTATTTTTAAATTTTATATAATCGTTAAGATGAGTCATGAGCATGGATGGATGGATGAGCATTGGAATTTTTGCACAACACAGTTATCGACGGAGTTTTTTCTAAAGAAGTTTTATTCACTTTAAATTTAATCTTTTAACACTTTAGGCACTGTCACGTACTGTTAATAGTGGTTATTACTTAGTTTTAGACTTCTGATTAATTTCTTTGAATTATTCTTCGCCACTTAAACCAAACTGTTCTTTAACTATTTAGATCACTCATTGATTTCGCGAATAACACTTCTACAACCGAATTTTGCGTAAAACAGGAGATTTAATTAGTTTTTTTTCGCTTAAATTGGCATATAATGCTTTTTATGGAATTTTTAAATACGAAGCCACTTAACATGATCTTTTCGCCGGTAGCAATCTAGGCATCTTTTTTAATAAATTCTACTTATTTTTCAGAGCTAGGGATCAACAATTGGTCCTTCGAGCTGAAATAATTGTTGATCCCTAGCTCAGAAGAATAAATAGGAGCGGACTGTTTTAAAAAGGTGTGTTTAAAATATACAAGAAAAAGCCGCGTTTGGTGGTGTCCGTTAGCTGGTAGATGTAAGTGAAGTGGTAGGCCGTAGGGGCTGGGGCTGTCGACAGTTGCTTGCGTCTTTTAGTTCACGCGTGAACAACTTGTCGTGTCCACTATTTACAATGATGCCGAATCGCTAGCGTTCCGCAGGGTACGCAGGAGGTTAGCATCTTTAAATAATATGTTAATAATATAAATTTTAACTAAAACACACAAATATAAAACTTGAAAATTACTAACTTACCCAATACATTTTCAAAAAGATTAAAACAAAAATTGTAATATACAGAGAGAACTGCATTTTTGTCGTGTTTAGCAAAACTGATGAACTAAGAGTGATAATATTTTAAGTTCATCACGTTTTATATATCATGTGTTTAGGTATTACATGGCACATGCTAAGATAACAACACCAGTTTCGTAGTTGACAGGATGTATTGCGTCCATAAACCCGTTGATCCATCGCACCATAGGATATGCACAGCGAAGCTACGTACGTTTAATTTTGGGTAATTTGTAATGCCATTGTAAAGAAAGGTAAATGAATCATGTAACACGTTGAAGACAAAATCGATACTACTTCAACAACAGTAGTAAACCAATACTTCCTTACACTAAAAATGACACTATACTAAAATAAGAATATACTAAAAAACGACACTACACCAAACGGCATCACACTAAAATGACACTATACAAAATCGGCACTACACTAAAAATGGCAATATACTACAAGTTTTCTCCCACCGCAACGTCCTAGAGAAGCATCTGGTAGTGGGCCAGAAGAGCAGATGACGATGTTTTAATAGCGCCAACAACCACTCATCTGCATACACTAATCGCAGTTATGAAAGAACATCGATCAAATATATCGATGTGAAAGATTATATATGCATTAATAATGGCTTACATTTGAATGTATATAAAACCAAGATAGTGGTATTTGAACCGAGGGTATTTGAATTGATATTTGGATCGATGTGTTGGAGCAAGTGAACTAGTTTGTATATGTTGGATGCGCCTTCAGAAACAATGGGAAATTCAGCGCTTACGTACAGAGAAGAGTAAATGCAGATTATGTGTGGAGCCAAGCTAGCTGACCGTATTAGCAACGGCGTATTAAAAAAGAGTGGAGGTATGACAGATAAGCTGTGTAAAAATGAGAACCACTGGAGTATACCCATGCTTCGGTGGTTGGGGAATATAAAAAGAGTGTCGGAAGAAAGAATGACAAAACAAATATACATTGCAAAAGTGGAAGGATGTAAATACCTGGCAAGACCTAGAATAGCTTACCATGAACAAATATCCAGTTTTTTCTCTGAAGGGCCAGTCAAGAGTCTCTGTAACGGGCGACCAAGTAAAACGAACTATGAGAGTGAAAGAAGCCAGAGAAGTCTCTTTGCCCACCTCGCAAGGGATCTGGCGTGATGATATAGATAGATATATGTTATTTTCAGAACTTATTAGTTATTATACTTTCTCGGTTTAATTTAAAGTACTCGTGGTCCGATTAGTCGAACTATGAATACTCTCATTGAGAGTCTTGAGATTCTCATAGTCTGATCAATCGATCAATCGAAAATAAAGTTAGGTGGTCCGATCGATAGAACCACGCGTTCACTGGGAAAATAGAAAGAAAGAAAAATAATTTATTTTGTGCTCACACAACTAAACACAAAAGAATGAAATGAATAACAAATATAATTAACATGACAAAAGAGTAACAATAAAAAGGTAGAAATGCAAAGCAGTGATTGTGTGAGACCCAAAATTGGTCCCTGCCTCAGCTAATGCCGCAGCTGTATTATGCTGCAGCGCTGATCTTCCGGCAGCGCCATATTTCGGTAACATCACGGGCGGTCTCTTTCAGATATATGTATTAAAGTCTAAAACTACTAAGGCATATATACATATATATATATATATATATATATATATATATATATATATATATATATATGTATATATGTATAATGTCTAATCTACCAAAAAATCTTTTAAAAAATATATATTTATTGTCTGTGGACATTTTGTAGTTCTATGATAATTGGCAGCACTGTTTCGTTTTGCTGTCAATCAATGTCAATCCAAGGTGTGCCCAAGCAAAATGGCGCGTACGACGTGGCAAATCGATAAAACGATAAATCGTGGCATCTGCAATCGTTTGGACGACTGGACCTGATTTACATAAAATACCCAAGCCAATATGTTCTTGTCGTTATTAAGTGCCTATATGTGAGATACGCCGCAACCCCCTGCATCAACGAATGGCTCCCCTTGCCTATCGCGTGCATAGCCCGACGTAAGTTTTATGTACTTATTTTTTTGCATATTAAGAAGGTGACTTTTGTATTTACAATTAGGCAGCCGCACTGTTTTTAGGGCACGAAAGGGAGGAGCCAGGTTGTTCCAGCACCGGGTTGCAGCGTATCTGAAACTGCCACGGAAGGCCGCGGTCCTGTGTCCCGATATCAACAGGAGATATGAAGAAGCCCTGGTGTTGTGCTTATTGTGATCCCGGGCCCAACAATTTTTTTTGTACAAATACTCTGGTGTTTAGGTGAGTATTATTCCCAACAACATTGTAGCCAAATGAAGTTTTCTGCGCGCTTCCATTTTCATAAGGTTCCCTCTGTTTAGGTATGGTGTAACGTGAGTTCTTGGAGGTATAGGGTAGCAGAACCGAGCTCACGCATTTTGTACGCCCTGGATGAGCCTCTCCGTCCTACTAAGCAAGCATGTTCCATACACAGTGTCGGCATAATTCAGCTTAGAAAGAATGAGTGACTCACATAACTTGATGCGCATATCCACATTTAGGTAAGGACGGATTCTGTACAGTAATTTAAGGCGGTAGAAACAATTACGCACAGCTTGAATTATATGAGACTCAAAGTAGAGTTCTCCGTCAAAGACTACACCCAGGTTGCGAGCCTCTTTTACTTGCTCAATGGGACATCCTCTGATCCTTATGTCAGGAGCTATAGAACATGTGTTAGCAATGCTGGTTTTTGACCCAAGAATAATGAATTTTGATTTTTTGGGTTAAGAACTAATGAGTTTTTACTAGCCCAGTCAGCTATGCGTTCTAAGTCCTCATTTATTTTTTTGACAGTGTTGGCAAAATCTCGAGCATAGAAAGATCTATATAGCTGCAGATCATCAGCATAAAGATGATATTTCGTGTTGGATATGCAGTTGGTTATGTCAGCTGTGTAGAGGATAAACAGGAGTGGACCAAGAATGGAACCTTGCGGCACTCCACGACTGACAGAGCTTCAGAATGACGACAACTTGTTTCCATCGCAGCTGCTTGTCAACTCGACAAATTGGGATCGGCCACTTAGGTAACTGTGGAACCATTGTTTAGCACCAGTATCAAATTCATAGTATGCAAGCTTTGAGAGCAACAGTGAGACATTTATCGAATCAAATGCACGGGAAAAAGAATTGTGCCCATGCCATGGTCTCTAGCCTCTAAAATATTATCAACCACATCAAGGAGAGCAGTGGCTGTACTATGTCCCTGTCGAAAACCAGATTGTGCCGATGACAGTATTTTGTGGTGGTCTAAGTACTCTCTGATCTGATTGCACACTACTTTTTCCACTATTTTAGATAGACAAGGTAGTAAACTTATAGGCCGCAGCTCTTGAATGCTGGTTGGGTTTGCATTTTTTGGGATTGGTTTGATTATTGCTACCTACCACTGGTCAGGAAATACGGAAGTTGAAATATTCTAAGACTAGACTTATTTACTATGGAGGTTATTGCAGAAAGAGTGTGTGGGAGAGTCATCATTAACATGTTTTGCGTGATACCGTCACATCCCTGCACATTCGATTTGAAGCCTTTTATTATTCTCATCACTTCATTCTCCTTAACCATCTTAAGATGGAAGCATCCGGTACCAAATCTGTTATATTTGAAATATGTCAGATCAGATATACTCACTGTGCCACTTCCGGGTACCTCCAAGAAGTATTTATTGATCTCGTCTGGATCGTTGAAATAGGGGGGCAAGTCATGTTTGTGTCCCGTTGCCCCTGGGATGGTAGTTTTTAAATTTTTCCATGTCTTTGGATTGTGTATGTTTTTATTTATATATGTTTTAAAATATGCCCGCTTTTCACTGTCTATAGCTGCAATGGTGAGGTACTTTAATTCTTTAAATGTAATGAAATGCGTATCTAATTTGGTCTTTTGAACTTCGTGTGTGATTTGTCCCTTAACTGCATCATGTCTTTTACTGTGTCCGTTATCCAGGGGTATGAGACATCTCTAATAGCAATCTTTTTAACAGGTGCATGCAAATCAAGTAAAAATGTTATGCACAGATTCAGCGTCGATACCATTGTATTTACACTGTCCAAATTTGTGACATGATCCCAGCATATACTGTCAATGTCCGCCTCGAAGATATCTAGTACTATATTTTGTAGTGGTATGTAGGTAATCCACCTAGGTTTGAGTTGTTCTTTTTTTAGGTGTAATTCCAAAAATACCATGGCATGATGGCCCATCAAAGCTTGTGTAAAACGAACACTTTGTAAGCAAGCTTATTATTCAATAGAAGATTATTTAAAAGATAAAAATGCTTGGATAGATGCTATTCCAGCTCCACTTGAGTCATGACAACCTATTCAACTGTTGTTAGTTAACATTACCTCTCTTCCTTCTATTAATTTAACACAATATGTACTTTTTTTGTAAATAAGGGAACCATGTAGCCATTCTCATAAATAGTATTATTCGCTTTTTTAACTTAGACTCACCTGATGACCAACCTACATTGTTCTCCCATACCCCACAACAGAATGTAGATGAAAAAGTTTGTAATTTCTTATTTTAAAAGAGTAACCGTGGAGTTTCTTCCTTCCACCTTCTTCTCCACAGGAATGACATTCCGAAGTGGCGGTAGAGTCTTTGTTACTTTTCTGACGATTCATTAATACTGTAATGGTTTACATGAATAAAAAATATTCTGATTCTGATTCATCTCGGGTATATGTGATACTGAGACCCCACAGACTCTGGCATCAGTACAGACTACATCGATCAATGTCTCACTGTGATCTGTGAAATGTGTGGGTGCTGTAACTACTTGATCAAAGTTTGAACACAGTAAAAAGGAGTTTAAGGCTTTGGTCTTGTTATCCGTAACATTTAATACATTAATATTGAAATCACCCAGAAGGAGAATCTTATCCACTTTTCCTAGAGATGCCAGAGTGTCTGTGATTGCATCGAGAAAGACATTCACATCCAACCATGGTGGCCTGTATGCTGTACCTATTATAACAGTCTGGGAGCCCACATTCAGCCTCAGCCACATTTGTTCAACCGTCGGCGCAGTCGGGTGCGGCACGACGCGAACACGGAGATCACAACGCACATAAAAGCCGACCCCACAGCCGACACCTCGGCCACCTCGTAACACAAGTACACGCACGTAAGTGGGACGTGGCGTGTGTCTTAAACGGTAGCTTGGAACTACCGTTTAAGACCATAACAAAAACTACACCATAATCAAAACTATCATGGTCAAGTCGCGAAGTGTTTTTGTGTATAACAACATCTTGTTAGTCTAGCGGAAAAGCGCATCACTTTGTGATCACGAGGTCCTGGGTTCAAATCATAGGTCGGATAAATGTAGTTTTTCTAACAGAAAACTTCCCAGTTTGAGTCCGGAGTCTGGAATTGTGCCCGGTATATGGCAATAGGCTCGCCTCTTATTTTTTTTAATTTGGCTCACAACAGATTACAATCAAATATAACACTTAGTTCTAAGTAATACAATAGATCTGGATTGTAATCCAAAACATGTGCGTTCAGCTAAATAAAATTAAGCAACTAAAGAAACACAAAAAAAAAATAAGACAGAAGTAAACACATTATCCAAGAATAAACACAGAACCAGGTACACATCTAATTATATAAAAACACAATATTTATAAGGATGGGTAACATAATATTACACAGCATGACATTTTTTTTTTTAAAAACGTAGCCCCACTCTAGGATTTATTCCTGTGTCGTGGATGCGTTGACAAACATGAAAATTCACAAACAAATACCCAGACCGGAACAAATAATTGTGGATCACACAAAGATTTGTCCCGTGCCGAATCGAACCCGCGACTATTCGACACAGTGGGCGGAGCAGCTCAAGCTCTTTACCACTGCGCTAAATCGTCCGTTTATGTAGCATAAATGATATCTTTGACAATTTTATTAAATTTTGCAATTAAAATTTCAAAAATATCGAGGCTATTATTGGACTTGGCTAAATCATTCTACAGACGAAGCATTCGTACCAGTGGATTATAGTACGAAATATTATTTATGTAAATTTCTAGGGCAAAGAGATTAGTTTCATTAGATCTACGGGCTCTGTATATTGTGTTAAAGCTAATTTGGGAAAGTAATTCCGGAGAGTCTATTTTTTCATGTAAAATTTTGTAAAGATATATCAAGTCAAAATATTTTCGACGATTCTCTAACGTCTGAATTTTGAGTTGAGATAATCGCATTTCATAAGTTAGATTTAAGCGACCTGCTTTTTGTCGATAACACAATAATCTAGTAAACTTTCTCTGTACACTTTCGATTTCATTTGTATGTACTTTATAATACGGGGACCATATTGGACTAGCGTACTCAAGAATGTTTCTTACTATAGCAGATGAACTGAACTACTGGGTTCCCTAAAACCTTTCGTTGATCTGATAACGAAACCTGTCAGTTGGTTGGCCCTTGCTGTCAAGTATTGATAATGAGCCCTGAAAGAAAGTTTCATATCCATTAAAATTCCCAAGTCCTTTACCACATTGGAACGTTGTAGTATTTGTCCATTCATTAAATAATCATGATTGATCTTAAATCGCTTATTTGTGAAGGAGATTACAGTGCATTTGTTAATATTTAGATACATATGGTTGGTCTCGCACTACCTAGATACAGTATTTAAGTCGTGTTGCAAAAGAACACAATCCTCAACCGTTGCAATACTATTAAAGATCTTCATATCGTCAGCATACAAGAGACATGGGCATGATATTTTTTCTATAAGATCGTTTATAAATATTAAAAAGAAGAGGGGTCCTAAGTGAGATCCTTGAGGAACTCCAGATGTTACGTTAACTGGTGACGACAAGAAACCCTTTAAAGCAACTAGTTGACTCCTATTGTTCAAATAAGAACATATCCAGCGATACAAGCCACCATTAATACCATGTGAGGCAATTTTATGACAAAGAAGCTTATGACTTACTTTGTCAAATGCCTTGGAGAAATCTGTATACACAGAGTCAACCTGACCTCCTATAGCAAATGTCTTACACATAAAGTTCTTATACTCTAATAAATTTGTGACCGTTGAATTATTTTTTATGAAACCATGTTGCTTGTCTGAAATTCTTGTCTTAAAGTGACGGTAAAGATAGTCGTATACTAGAGACTCAAACAGTTTAGGAAAGCAAGACAGTATACTAATAGGTCTATAATTTTCGCATTTAGTTTTTTCTCCGCTTTTGAACAATGTGGGCTGTTTTCCAGGACTTTGGGAAGACACCAGTCTTAAGTGACTTATTAAAGATGATACACAGAGGTGCGGCTAATTCTTTACAACAATAAATAATAACAATAAATAAGTGAAGGTGGAATGAGATCAGGCCCAGGACCTTTATTCTTGTCAAGAGCTTTGATTCTGAGACACACGTCCGTCTCTGTTAAAGTAATAGATGACAATGGACTAGTGTAAGTGTCTGTGTGGACGTCAGTATAACAGTAACCGCTAAATGAACAATCCAAGTTGTCACTATCAAAGACTGATCCGAAGTATATAGAAAAAAGTTCGCAGATCTCCTGGCCATTTGAAGCGGTGACGTTACTGAGTGACATGGTATGCGGTACAGATATGTGACCTTTTCTATTATTGAAAAACTCCAGAAAGCCTTTACATTGCTCCGCAAAGAGTCCTCAACTGACAATATATATTTATGATAACACTCTTTCAAAAAAATTTTGCATCTATTGCGAAGTAAGGAGAATGCATCGTAGTCGCGTGAATTGTGATGCTTTTTACAAAGTTTGTGGTACTTCTTTATTCCAAATAGCATCTGATTAAAGATTTACTGTACCATACCGGATAACTATTGGAGTTAAAAGTTTTTTATAGGAGTATGCCGTCTTATTATATCATAAATTACGTTATAGAGTCCATTCGTACATGAATCGATATCATTAGTGTCCAGAATATAGTCCCAGTTGACTACGCCTAACTCAAATCTTATTTTTTCTCGATCACATTTTGCAAAATTTAGGCGTCCTTTATTACTTTATGGTAGATGTACACAGATATTAAATAATTTTAAATTAATTAAAATTGCAGGATGATGCCTATCCAAGGGACTTATTGGTAAAGTTTCATTAACATCTATACCTTCGATGTTAGAAAGAACTAAGTCCAATAATCGCCCATTGGCATTAGTAATAAAGTTAAACTGTCTAAGATTACAGATAGTAACTAGCTCTAATAGAAGTTGTGTTTTCTTGTTTGAGGACAATGAAAGGTTAACAACATCAGAAACTACAGAGAAAGAGGAAGACGGAATGGGACACCATACTATCTCCGGAGTATTAAAAACTCCAATTAACAAAAAAGATTCATTGGGGAAATTATTTAGAATCAACTTGTGTGTAAAATTCCTGTAGCTCAAAATATCCGACATCGAGTGGTAGATAACATATGCATATATTAATATTAGAAGCATTCCCAGAGCTTGACAAAACAGTGATCGAGATATCCTCCAACTCACTGTCCCAAGATGATTGACGAATTACTTGGTACTTTTTATGAATACCGACGAGGACACCTCCCCCCTCTCGTTTGGTGGAAGAAGTCTCTTCACGGTCTCTTCTAAAAATGTTGTAACGGTTATCGAGAATTTCGCCATCATGAATTCTACTATTTAAGTTTGTTTCCGTGAGGCAAATAATGTCATAGTTTGAGTTTAATACATTTAGTTAAAGGTCGTGTAACTTAGTACGTATTCTATTAACATTTTGATCATAAATAGTAGCCATTGCAAAATTTAATGTAGATTCCGTGTATAGAAACTGCGTATATTACATAACTAGAAAAGAAAAGTACACAGCACAACCACTCATGTCAAATTAGCAAGCACATTAGCATTTTTAACATGAGTAGCAGAACTTTGCTCGTCCTTGCGAAGGTAAACTTGACCAAAACGTACCCACACAAATTTATAATTATTTTCTTTAGAAAACTGTCTACTTAATCTATGCAATTCTTTCGTTTCTGGGGATAAATGTTCAGAAAGAAAAATCCTACGCTTTGGCCCAACTATGCCAATGTGGGTCGTACACAATTTTTCCTCGGAATGAGATTTATTGAATCGAGTAGAAACAGACAAAATAACATCACGTAGACGTTGCGACGATAAAGTTATCAGTATGTTGCGAAGACGCTTAGCAGACTGATCCATCTTAGCAACACGACGACAGGCTCTAACATCATTTTCAGATACTACAACCTTTAAGCAGTCACATAGGCCTCGAAAAAACGCCATAATGACCTCATTCCTACTCTCCGGCACCTCGTGAATTTCCAAATTGAGATCTCGTGAGACTTTTTCCACTGTGTGGACTCGGTGTTGTAGTCTACTCAAATCAGTTCTTGTTTTTGATAGTTCAAACTCCATTTGTTTCATTCTTTCCTCCTTGCCAGCGATTTCCGCTCTCATATCCTTCTGCTCCGCTGTGATGAAATCGGTGGTGGTAGAGAAATCCTCGGTGATTTTCTCGATAGCACGGCTCACCTCCAATGTCACCATTTCCTTAATATCCTTTTTTAATGTAGCACGTAAGTTATTCATAAATACCGAATTTGGTGAAAGTTTAGAATCCAATAGTTTGCTTATGCTATCCAAAGTAACCGGCTGATCAGACACATCAGCCCCTGACGAAAAGGACTTAGCACCTATTTTCGGTACTACAACATTCGGTTCGGTACTACAACTTATTACATGCGTCCTAACATTATCGCCGAAAAGTGAGTGTACTCAGTACACCTCTGCCTACCCCGCTTAGGGAAAATAGGCGTGGCGTGTGTTTTTAGGGTTCCGGGAACCCTTATAGTATCACTTCGTTGTCCGTCTGTCCGACGGTTATCACCCTTTTTCCTTAGGAACGGCTAGAGGAACTGCACGTCCGACAGCTGCCTCAACCAGTGATTCTCAAAGTTTGTGCTTCGAAATAGTAGTGTGCTTTTATCACTATGTTCACTTGTGGTGGATGTGGCAACGAAGTTCCTGAAGCCAATGTTCAGCATGTCAGAAGTACTTTGATTTCCCGTACTCGGGGATAACAGAGAAGGGATACCGTAATCTCGGTAAGCGACAGGCTACATAGAGGTAAATTAGCTGCAAATGTTCAGGAATTTAGAGTATTCAGCTACATTCAAGTCCGTCTTCTCCAGTTTCGTCCCCATCGGTATCGCTTGAGTCCATAATGCGGGAGATATCGAACATCAATTTTAAGCTTGCTCCCCTTTTGGGCTTAATATCTGAGGTGCAACTGATTCGCCAAGAGCTCAGAGACCTCAAAGCTACGACAGCTAAACTACCAGCTAAAATTCAAGTTTTAGAGGAGAAGGTAACCATTGCAGAAAAAGCCCAGCTAGAAGTTGCAAGCCTGAAGACAATCCTCAATAACCTCGAAGACAAATTCTAGACAACGAACAGTAGCTGCGCAGTAACAACGTTGAGATTAAAGGTGTCCCATTAAAAGATAGGGAAAATCTTATTGATATAGTCGCCAAGATAGGTGAAAAAGTCTCTTTTCCGGTCACTAAAAGCTAGTTTTATGTTTTAATATTTTTATGTATATTTGACCATATTTTCTTCGTTTATGAACCGATGTTAATGTTGATGAATAATAATAATAAAAAAATCTTTTAAAAAACATGCTTTTATTGTGACTACGATGGAGATATTTTTCTATGCTGGGGAGTTACTTTGGCCTCCTTCCGGCTCAGACCCTTCTCGCCACCTAGGTATATGGTACTTGTCTAGATAAATCAATTTGTTAAAATAACTGTAACTCTTATGATAATAAATAAATAAATAATTCAAACAAGCCAAAATACGATAGAGTTACTTTCTGTCCCCACCACCAGACTCTGGCAACTGTAGTCTATAGAACTCATTAAAACAAATCCAACAAACCCAAACATAATGGGGCTATCTTTTTTAGTTGAAAAGTTTTTAGGGCCACTTAAAACTATAGTACTAATCAAGACAAATCCAACAAGCTAAAACACAAAAATTGATGCCAGTGCAATCGATTTGAATTAATTCAAAAATAGATTTTATTAAAATAATTCGACATGCTTAGACCATAGTTTAGTCATTTCGTCACTCACCTATAGCACCCAAAGGCCACCGAAAGTTCACGAACGTAGTTTCGGTTTCGGCCCTAGTTTCCCTGGATTCCTGAACCTACAATGTTGCGCTGAAACCGAAACCGGTACGGAACCCTCAGAGCTCGCACTCGTCCTACTCGCACTTGTCCAGTAATTTTATATAACAACGAAATGTCTAATGAAATTGTGCGTTATTTCACATCTGGTATATTAATAAGTTTTTTATGGTGGTATCCTTTAAGATAGTAAAGGGCATCTATCTTACCCTTATGTATTGCTGAAGCACTTTGGTGTACAGCAGGTATAAGTTGGGGAATGTCCCTTCTTTGAATGAGATGAAAGGTACTCTTGTTTAAATTATCACCGGACGTTGTTAAGTTAGCTGATAAAAGCTTTACACTATAAACATCACAGTGTTCAAAGATAACAGTTGACCTAAAGTTAAAAAAAAAGTTGTACACATAATATTACACCGTCACGTCTTTATTTCCCAAGCGGGGGTGACAGAGGTGTACTGAGTACACCCACTTTTCGCGACGACATTAGGTCCCATGTAATAGGGGGCGAGATTACATAATATTACCTATTTCTTTATGAATATTAATCCCGCCTAGGTGCTCGTAGCTATTGTTGCCCAAATATAAGACCAAGACGAGACTGACCCTGGTCTTGGTCTTGTATCGTCATCTGGTCTTGATATTGCACAATCAGTCTCGGTTTTGAGCAAGAGTCTCGCAAGAGTCTTGCGCCGACGACTACGAACAGAACTCCCTTCCTATCAACCGCTACCGCCGTTAGCGGCATGTTCTCGCCGACCCTCCCGATGCCCTTACATCCCTTCTTTCGGATACGGCACCGCACACAGGATCAGACACCGACCTCGCCGGCGAGGTCGAAGAATCCCTTCCGAAGAACCCCGCCGGCCGGTGCAGAACACCACGGCGAGACACCTAGTATACACCCTCACCCATAGCGACTGCCCAAGTCGAGGTCATCCCTCCTTGAAGCGCCCTTGAGCTAGTTGCCCCCTTGCCCTTCTGGCTCGAGCGTAGTGGTTGCACGCTCGCCCTCTTGTCCGGTGAAGGTGTAAAGGCCCCGCGGCCAATAACGTAGATTATTCACACACACACACAAACGCAAGAGTCTTACATTGGCCTAACGGTAAAAGTTACGAAGAAGTGTCGAATCAGATTTTATAAAAGGTGCAATTAGCAACAAAACAAAGAGCTTATTCGTTTTTTAATTTTAGTTTCGGTTTACCAGCGTGGTGGACTATGCCCTAAACCCACTCAATTTAGAAAAAGGCCCGTGCCTACAAGTCGGATAGTTTCAATAATATAAGAAGGTGCATAGTAGGTGCTCCTCATCACAGTTTTTGTAAAACGGCGCTAGATTTAATCCGTTCCTTCTCTCGCGTTACAGGAAGGTATTATATTAGAAAAATACATACGCACGCAGATTCTGGACTTCTCGGATTTTTATAATAGTTGACCAAATTCGCCCGGTCCATTGAACTATTGAGAACGAGATTTAGTTGATCCGTTTCAGTTAAGAACACCTGATCAATGACAATAAAGTTTGAATGTCACCTATGTCACCCGAACTATAATAACGAATCGAATAACACCTCATTTATGAAAATCAGATGAGTACTTTACAGTGGAACATATAGTGTCACTAGGATATTTTGGGCTGTGGATTATATTGACAGGGGGCGTTGGTATGTAACTGGGGTTATAATTTAGTGAAACTTTGTAATTCCAGGGAAATATTTCAACAGGTGGCACTGCTACTAATTAACAAAATAACTTGGGTACATTTTAAAGCAAACGGCCACTCTGCGACTTTCATGAAGTGCCATTTCACTTGATGACAGAGTGAGTTCCGATTATGGCTGCGGGCCATAAGAGCCTTGTATGTCTATACGTAAGTACATACATACATAGACAGCTAAAAATATAACCCTTTCATTTGGGTTATCCGTAGTCGGGTAAAAAATTAATAACACTAAGAGGAAAAAATAACGAATTGGATGATAATTATAAAAATATTTCATTTACGATTTTAATGATAAATGAAGTATGGAGTCCGTATCGCCATCTCTCAAATTACAACTGTGTGTGATGCTTAGAGTCCCAACGTACTAGATAGGTAGTAGACATGTGTCGATCCTTACTGATATGATACAGTGATATGAAACATGAACGAGAACAACAAGATTCGAAACAGTTGTTCAGAAAAAACTGTTTCATTTATTTGAATCTCGATCTTACATTCACTAGTCAGTATACAAAGGCGCTACTCTTACAGAACAAACAAAATGCTTCATAGTTCATTCTAATCTGAAACTAAATCTCGATCTTACATTCACTAAACTTGCCGTTTCAAAGAACGAACCATATACGCGACGCGATGTCGGTCAGTAGTCCGACTGTGCTTTAATTGATTGTGATTTAAATGTTCTAAATGAGACATATTGAGATTCAAAACTTTGCACCGTTTTAGAAACAAATGATCGAATCTGAACAGGGAGACACTTTTGCTATGTCTAAGGTAAATCTTAAAGTCCTAAATGACTACCTATTAGGCTACATCCAGCAGTCTTCTTATGATCTGTGCTTATACAAAAAAAAACAACTATATGTACTGCTCTCAAACAACGCCATCTAGGGAAGTTATACTGAAACTAAAAAAATATAATAAAAAGTAAAGAAACTGCAATACAAAAAAAAAAACTAACACCCGTTATGATATCAAGAAAGTTATAAATAAAATATCAAAACCACAGGGACTTCACAGTTTCGGGAGATCCCTAATGCCCCCGTAAAAGACGTTACGAATAACCTCACACGCAGCTGAACTAACAGCATATTGACTAATTTATGCCGTAACACAACACAGTAAAGACTAATACTATACGGCACGTATTCACATACCTGTAAAATGAGTAAATGTTATGCTATAATCTTTTAAGTACACAGTTGGTGTTTAGAGAAATTAGCTTTTATAGTAAGTAGTTTAAGCATAATTCCTCTTAACGACAAACTATATCCTTGAATGATTCTTGCATAACATCACTTATAGTATAACTGAATTGAAACGTATATAAAAAGATGGTACAGTGTTACACTTTATGCATTCTGCATTCGAGACCAAAAGACAGTAAACCGAATTTTTCATCAAAATGAATTTCGCTAAGTTCTTCTTGTTTGTGTTTGCGAGTGTGCTAGCATTAGCGACCGTGTCCGCTGTTTCTGAGCCAAGGTGGAAGTTTTTCAAGGAAATTGTAAGTATATTTTCTTTAGTAAATAGTGGCGAATTGTGACCCCTTGGTCGGGCAAATGTAGTTCTAGTGTCAGTCTTGAGTCTGGTATTGGCAATAGGGTCGCTCCCTATTCAGTGGGACCTAGCGAATGGTCAGTGTAGACAGTACGCCTCTGCCACACCCACTTGGGGAATATAGGTATGATAGTATTCCTTTTTAATATAATGTCCTTGACAAGATGTGCCGATGACCTACTACACAAAGCGGTCTTCGGGGCGGTCTTTAAGAGAGCGCTTTGTCCTGGACTGGACGACTTTCGGCTGAAGCTAAAATGCATGTCGCATTTGAATTATCAAATAATCCATAATAATAAAAATTCAAATTCAAAACTATTTATTTCATACAAGGTGTCCATAGTGTCAGAACAATCTTACTTGCTGCTAGTGTTAATATATGTAGGCACAATGATTGGGCACATTAAATATACGAGGATCTGGTGTGGAGATTCACCGAATGCGGCAGCAGTGGGGAATCCCACCGATCCTTAAAAACGCTCAGAAGACTGCTGGTGCAAAGCCGGGATAATAAGGAAGCGCATCTTTTTTGCATTATGGCGTAAAGTCATCCGTGTGCTCCTCCGCTAAGATCCTGGATGCACTACAACGCCACGCCAGTCCCATCAGTATCCTAAATGCACTATTGTACTGGACGCGCAGGTCGCTGTGTGCACGCTGTCTGTAATAATATTATCCCTGTTAAGAAACTGTCTCGCCGCTGGGCACAGGCCTCCTCTCAAACTGAGAAGGTTTTGAGAAACAGTGTGGGTTGGCGAACTTCACACACCTTCGAGAAACTCTTAGGCATGCAGGTTTCCTTACGATATTTTCCTTCGCCATTAAAGCAAGTGATAGTGAATTTTTAATACGCACATGCTTCCGAAAAGACAGAGGTGCGTGCCTAAATTTGAATTCGAGACCTATGACTTTGCAGTATAACGGTCTAACCACTAGGCTGTCAGTACTCTGTACTATACTAATATTATAAATTCGAGAGTAACTCTGTCTGCCTGTCTATCTGTCTGTCTGTATGTCTGTTACCTTTTTACGCTTAATCCGCTAAATAGATTTTGATCCAATTCGGGATTGAATTTATCCAAGGGAAGGACATAGGCTACATTTGTCTGAAAAAAAACTTAAAGGAATGATATATACACCTGAAAATATCGCGAACAAAGTAGCGAGTACAGCTAGTGGAGTTTAAATAATAATCGAAAGAACCTGTTAGAACTCTCTTCTCTGTGCGTACCTCGCAAGGGATTTAGCGCAATAATATTAACAGATGGATACATAAATAATAATAGTTTAAGCGATTTAAAATAGTAAGAAAGGTTGATCTGAAATTATAGCGAAGTATATAAGTTCGATTCCTACCCGAAGCGATGTTTTTTGAAATTAGAATAATCATTATATACAACGTGTAAGCCAAATTAAAAGCGTTATGGACAGTTTGACAAGTTTTAACAAGAGATTGTGGTGGTGAGGTGACGAATGTCCTATTTTCTCTCGCCTCGATTAGTAAGAGATCTTTGCTCACCGGTGGGGCATATACCTTCAAGCCTAAGCCTTTTAAGCGTAAGGGTGCACATTTGAACACAATTTCAGACTTCAGACTACTTTACCTGTACCTTCTTATTATATTCGAAGGAAAAAAACATTGCCGACTAAAATTGGCAATTTAAAATGCTACCCTATTATCTTGTGATCGCCAAATACACTTTGTTCCAATTTATCAGCCAAAATTGGATACGTCGGTCACTGGAGAGCACACCAAAGGGCAGACCAGAATAGTAATATTCACCAGTAAAGTCGTCACGTGTGGCTTCGGCTTTGCCGAAATCGGCTGGATTGATGATATTCCACTAGACTGAAAGGGCAGTCTTGGATTAGGAAGCAGTAGCATTTTTACAAGCTTTTATTTAACTTGCAAGGTTCATGTTCGTATGGCTGTCTGTCTGTCTTTCCCGTTAAATTCTTGTGGTTCATTTTTCAAGCACTTGTGGGTATCTGATTGAGCTGAAATTTGGCATACATATGTAAATTCGATGACAATACAATAATATGGCACCGTGGAGCTAGTCTGACAATGGAGTCGGAAGGTGGCCATAGCAACATGTGAACGATACAACGTAACGCCTTCATGTTTGGGCTTGTTAGGTTAGTGTTGACAAATACTATACAGCCAGATAGAGTTCAGGGTCTGATGATGTTGTCAAATGGTGGCCAATGGAACCATCCAATTACTCAATATAACCCTGTCATGTTAACACTAGTTGGAGTGTCTTGAGCACTTTAGACCCGGATGGTGTCCAGGGTCTGATAATGGAGTCAGAAAGAAGAATAGAAACTCCTCAAAGTCGTGTTTTTGCTATAAATACTTGTTTTTAAAAAGGTATTTTGGAATTAATATTATTTAAACTAATAATATATTTTTTTATAGGAAAAAGTCGGTCAAAATATCCGGGATGGTGTAATCAAGGCGGGACCAGCTGTCGCTGTTCTAGGACAGGCCAAGGCATTAGGATAAATTGATCATTAGACTTATATAATTTAATACAGTTATTCAATAACCGTTTAATAATACGGTTGGTGATTTAGCGAAATTGGTCTTTATCTTTTAAATACCTATCTATCTATCTATAACCTCACGCCAGATCCCTTGCGGGGTAGGCAGAGAGTACAGAGGTCCAACAGGTTCTTTCCTTACATACCTCTCTGGCTTCCTCGACCCTTATTGTTCGTCTCATACACGCTCGCCGGTTACGGAGACTCTTGACTTTTCCATCTTTTAAATACAATTAAGATATACATGATCGTTTAGATATAACGACATTAAATTAAATCACGATCGCAGTACGTGTTCATGTGTAGGTCTGCATGTGGTTTCAATTAATATCGTTATATTGTAACCACCTTGTATACAAGGTGTAACATCATTAACGTAAGACCTAAAAGTAGTTTTGTTCCAAATCGGTAACTGAATTGATTCCAACGATTTTCGATGTCTCTTAATTTTCTTTTACATTTGGAAAATATGCTGTTACTCCTTCAGTGCGCTACAACAACCTAATTTTATATTTAATTCAGAGCACTACTAAGATTACAAATGCATTTCTAAAACGTATTTCTCAGTACGCACAAATACACGTACAAGTTTCATTGATAATTGGGGCATAAAAGTACTAAAAAAGGGTAATAAACTTCAAATTTGGACATTAGGTTCTTCCATTAAATTTGTGAAGCAATCATCTAATTTGATAATTGTTTCACAAATTTAATGGCATTAAAATAAATTGTTTGAGGTCTTGCGTTATTTACGATACACCTTGTATAATAATACATTTAATATTGAATAGCACTATTTCACTGTTAATATTTGTACTTATTTATTATTAAAAATATATAGAAATAAACATTCTATTACATTATAGTATTTTGTTTATCTTATACAATATGCAAAGTATAAGTCATTTTCTCTCTACCTATATCATCACGCCAGATCCCTTGCGGGGTAGGCAAAGAGTACAGAGTTCCAACAGGGTTGAGGTTCCAACCTCTCTGGCTTTCTCCACTCTCATAGTTCGTCTCACACACGCTCGCCGGTTACGGAGACTCTTGACTTTTCCTTCAGAGTAAGTCATTTTTCTCCTGAAAAATTCTCAGTACCAGATCATTGTCTGGAAATCATGCTCGATAGACTCAATTTGGCGACGGACGATCACACGCAGTGGTTAAGAGCTTAAGCTGCTCCGCACACTGGGTCGAATACTCCCTGGTTCGATTCCCGCACGGGATAAACCTTTGTATTGACTACAATTATTTGTTTCTGGGTATTTGTGCATGTGAATTTTCATATTTGTAAACGCATCCACGACACAGGACTAAACCTAGTAAGAGGCTACATTTTTTTTTGTTTTTTTTTTATGAAAAAAACGTAGCCCCACATACACAAATACCCAGACCGGAACAAATAACTGTGGATCACACAAAGATTTGTCCCGTGCGGGACTCGAACCCGCGACTATTAGACGCAGTGGGCAGAGCGGCTTAAGCTCTTAACCACTGAGCTAAATCGTCCGTTTTTTCAATCCTATCATCCTGGGACCTTATATTTTCGCCAAAATGTGGGTGTGCATAGTGCACCTTTACGAACGTTCCTTGGGGAACATAGGCGCAACGGTGTTCATTAATATTGCATCAATATTTTTACTAAAGAGATATCGGCAATCTCTATTACTGGGGTAGAATATTTTATAGATCTTGAATAAATTTTAACAGACTTCAAAAAGAAGGAAGTTCCCGATTATTTGTACACTCGGTCGACAACAGCGCCACCTACCGGATCGATGTTACTTCTGAAGAATGTAGCTTTCTAAGGGTGAAAGAATTATTAAAAATCGAATTATTAGTTTCAGAGTTAATTGATGAGATTCGAACAAATCAACGATGATCCTTTAAAAAATAAATATTTGAAGTCGGTGCAAAGTATCCGAACACACCAACCGACTGGCACCGACTTCTTTATTTCTTAATACGCACATATGCATGTACAATAACAATGTTCAGTTCATTTTTAAAGTGTATAAAAATGCTTTAATAAATAACTCTTAAAAAAAGGGAAACCATAAATATTTGACGTTGGTGCCGGTTGATGCAGTCGGTTACCTGGCACCTTTTTGCTTTTTGAAGTCGATTTTCATTATTTTTTAAAGATATTTATTTTAAAATTTTAAGTGATGAGTGAATTGATATATATATTTATATGCTTTTATTACATTATTCTACTAAGTACTACAGTAAGATACCTACAGAATTAATAAAGGGACCACTTCAGAGCTATAAAATGCAAAACGAATCATCAAAATCTGTTTATAAGCAAAGACTGAACCTTCTCCTTTTTTGAAGCCTTTAATATTCTACTTAGTTCTATAATAGGATACCTGACGTCATACCCATAATATCTCATCTACAGATTCGTTTGTTTGTTGTTAAGGAGTTCCCTGGTATATCTTCGAAGTCCAAGGTCCAATATCGATGAAATTAAAATGGAACCACCTTGGAGCTATACTGAATCCAATGCAAGAAAAATCATCATCAGTGGTGTTCAGGTCGTGATAATAGAGCCAAAAGATGGCTGTTACAGTAGGCATACTCGTGAACGGGCGCTGTTTGTGATGACTGGTCTATCTGGAATCCTTTAGACACTCTTTATAAATAACATCTTTAGTCTCATATCTCGGTCGTAAGGCATCACACTGGAGTTAGATCTTAAAATTATTTAATTGAAACCTAAACATTGTATCCACACAATATGATTGAATAAATAGAAAGGAAAATGAGTAAGAGAATCAAATAAAAATAGACAAGCCCGCTGAGTTTCTTCGCCGGATTTTCTCAGTGGACGCCTCGTTCGGATGCAGTGGTAGTGAATGAAAGTTCACGGAGGTTCCGTGTACTTAGGAGTTAATTCAACTGTTCCACTGTGGCAAGGTTGACGCTACACCAAAACTGACCGGTAGTTATTAATCTTTGGAAAAACTCAAAACAACGGGCTAGTTTTCTTCATTAATTATTCATTTTTATGCATCGCCATCTATCAGGGTGTCATTAACCATTAAATTATATAAATCTATTTTCGTGACAAATATACAATATTTTTCCCAACAGGTACATTAGTAGTTAAATGAGATTTAAAATAAAAAAAATTGAATAAATATATATTAACCCTATTAAGATATCAAGAGTCTTATATCCTATAAATTCTTTCAAATCATCGTTTCATATCCATACCATATCATAGTATTTCTCACTTCACCTCCGACACTCTTAATTTAAGCATTATTTACCTATCTACATTTATCGTCACGCCTTGCAGAGTAACATTCTTTACATTAATAATATATCATCCATCAAACAGTCTTAACTCAAAATCTTACCAAAAAGTCAAAATATCCTACATACGTATAAGGTACAGTGGTCTCGGTAACAAAACAGTTACTTCTAACATGGATTTTACTTTTAAGGACCTAAAAGATTCATTAAAACTATTTCAAATGCATATTCATTGTAAGCCAATAGCACTCAAAAAGCTTTTGATTATCAAAACATACTTAGTTCTTTAACTGAAATTGGTTTCACTTAAATATTATGAAGTGTTCATAGTTTTAGGTTAGATTTAGTCTCCACACTAGGAATTATTCCTGTGTCGTGAGTGTCCCCTTCTATCAGCCGCTACCGCCGTCCGCGGAATGTTCTCACCGACCCTTCCGATGCCCATACATCCCTTCTATTGGAGATACCGCACACAGGATCAGACACCAACCTCGCCGGCGAGGTCGAAGAATCCCTTGCCCGCCAGCCGGTGCAGAGCACCAAACGAGACACCTAGTAGACGCCCTCCCCTATAGCGACTGCCCAAACCGAGACCGTTACAAACACGAAATTCACATTTAAAAACATCTAGGCCGAAGCATTCCTTTCATTCGACTGGCCTTTTCGCTTAACACCGTCACACCCATATTCCTCAAGCAATGTGGCGGAGGTGTACACCCACTTCTCGCCGACGATGATCCATGTAATAAGGGGCGAACCTATTGCTATATACCGTACACAATTCCAAACTTCGGACTGATATTACTGATTGCGACTGATATTGGGATTACTTCGATATTTCTATCGAAGTAATCCCAATATCAGTCTGCGTTTGTCTGACCTAGGATTTGAACACAGGACCTCGTGATCGCAAATCCCATTATTCGCCACTCGACCAACAAGGCAATTTCTGCATAATATAAAATTTTGTGAAGTACAAATGGTCTTTCAAATATATTTAGAAAGAAGAAAGAAAATACATTTTATTCAGCCACACAGCATAGTAATGGTGGTACTAAAATGAACAACAAAGATAATAACTGAAATTAATAACAAAAATAGTAACAAATAGAAATAAAACAAAAAAACAAAAGAAGAGCTAGCCAAAACATTTACAGACACCAGAGGTTGTGTGGGGCTGAATAGGACACCGCCTCAGCATAATGCTACACCATAACGATGGATCATGGTGCAGCGCTGGTATTCTGGCAGCACCATAAGGGTGATGTCAGAGATACCGACTTGGACTTAAGGGAAATAATTAAAAATATACTTATATAAATATTCATATAGACTTATATTACGTATTTAAATATCTGTATATGTATACATACGTAAAATAAACCAATCAATAATTGCATGATGTGTGAAAATAAACTACCTCCTCACCAGACACCTCCATAGAAAAGCGTGCAATTACTTGAGTAAAGCTGCTATTCTTTTTGCGCAATCAGCAGGAGTTTTTTGAGCTTTGTTTTAAAATCACTTAACGTTTTAAGGGCACGAACAGGCGGGGGCAGATCGTTCCAGCATTGAGAAGCAGCAAATCTGAAATAACCACGAAATGCCATGGACCTGTGTCTCGGTGTGTGAAATACGAACATACTGATCCGTCTTGACTGCTCAGATTGTGATTGGGCCCAAGAGAGTTTCTCATATAGATATTTAGGGGTTTTAGTCGCAATGGAGCTTCCTACGCGCTGCCATTTTTAAGAGGTTGGATGCATTCAAAAATGGAGTGATATTTGACTATCTCTTCTACGATAATGGCTGTGACGATAAGAATTCGTTTTATTTCTATATTTCTATTGTAATTTAAAATATGTCGCTTACCAAACAATAGGTCGTTATGGTCAAGACAATTTAAAATATAATCTAACTTTATTGTCTTAATTCACATTCTTCTAAATGATGAAATTTCACTCGACCACGACATGATAACAATATTTCACTTATACGGCGACAGAGAGGATCAGCTAGAGGGTCCATGGCCAGCCTCCCTCATGTTCCTGACACACCTACGCTAACTTAATGCCGACTTAATGAGCATTTGCGGGTAACGTAACGTAATCCGCCCCCACCACAGCAGTCTCAGCATAACTGCTCGTTTTCTCCAGTGACGAGCGGGTATCCTATGAAGGATTATAATAATATTAGCCCTGTTAAGAAACTGTGCCACCGTTGGGCACGGGCCTCAACCCTCTTAAACTGAGAGGTTTTAGGCCATAGTCCACTACGCTGGCTCAGTGCGGGTTGGCGAACTTCACACACCGTTGAGCAACTCTTAGGCATGGCGTTACAGCAAATGATAGTTAATTTTTAATACGCACATGCTTTCGAAAAGACAGAGGTGTGTTTTCCCTGGGTTTGAACCCTAGACCTCTGACTTTGCAGTCCAACGGTCTTACCAGTAGGCTATCACTGCCTATGAACGATTACCTCAGCAGAAGAAGTTGTCCTTGGGCGACCTCTTCTAGCAGTTCCCACTCACATTTTTGTCGACACACCTATTTCTTTCGTTACCTAGTCATATTTTACTCATCCTCTCCACATGCGTAGTCACCTCATAATCCTACAACCTAAATCGGCTTTTTATCACACTTTCCTTATTGTTTCAAAGAATATTATAAGAAATCTGTTCACACTGCCTCGTTGGTCTAATCACGCGCAGTGCGAGTGGAGATCTTGAGAGTTCAAATCCTAGGTCGGCCAGAGTTAGCTTTTTATATATACCTCAATAACAGGCCGGAGTCTGGAACTGACTTGCTCCATATTAAATTGGCACGAAACATTGTCGGTGGGTGTACACAGCACACCCGTGCCACCCCCGCTTTAAATATATAGCCGTGACGGTGTGTGATTATCAAATGTATTCAAAATCAGTCAATATCACTTAAGTAAAAACCAAGAACAAAAGATACAGTGTAAAAGGGCGTTCGCATGAGCACTTTTTCCAGCGCCGGAATAATGCGTCGTAGGCGATATTGAAATGCTTGCAAAATTAGTGTTCAAACGATCGTTAAAAAATCACTTGAAAATGTTCGTCGCGCAGGGGGGACCTATCAATGAATTCCGCCAAGATTCTAGCAATAGCTGTTTGTGAACTAAAGAGACGATCTAAGTATGAATATTTGTAACATTAGTAAGGATGGGGATAATCATTAATACTATAATAATTGTATTTAATATATTTAGACCGGTTTATGTTTATTTACATACTATGAGAGATTTACAAACTATAATATGAGTAGTAACAAAGTAGGCGAACTATGAGAGTGCAAGTCGCGTCCGCCATCTTGGATTTCAAAATTAACCCTATATTCTCAATCAACATCCCTTCAATCCCTAAAACGATACCCATATTGATTTTACACAAAGAGTTGCTTGCGCCCACCATCTTGTATTTGAAACTTAAACCCATTCTTTATCAGCATCCCCTAAAACCCTAAAAATGATATCCATATTGATTTTCACAAAAAGTCGCGTCCGCCGAATCTTTCATTTTAACATTAACCAAATACAAAGAAGGAAACTATAAAAGCCTACATCAATCATATTTTGTCTTTTTGACTAAGATTATTCCGATCACCCAATAATTTCTTAGTACCTAATTTCTTCTCAACGATTCTGCCAACAATTTAACTTAAAACAGATACCTAGGTACGAGTACTTTGACCTACAAAATTAAAATGTCAGAATCTATTATCCTCGATGGTCTAGGTTTACGAAGATTATGCGTGATAGGGTTATTCCCTCGTGGGTTTAGCAGACCAGCTGCGGAGTGTTGGGTGCAGTGATGGAGCAAGAAGACACGCTGATTCCAGATGTTCTTTATTCGCTGTTCCAGCCAAGAAGGGCTCAAAATATCCGTTACTCGTAATTTATACAATTTTAAAATCAGTATTGCCAATATTTATATTATAAATTAAACATAAACTAAAATTGAAATATTAAATAATCGACTATTAATTATGCTGCAAAATTATCAATGAATGTAATCGAAATAAGAATAATTAAAAGCTATTATGCATTCCATCCCGCTGATCCTTGTGGTTGTAACGCTAGCCTAGTGGCGACGCAAGGACCTGGGTTCAAATCCTGGGTCGGACTAAAAGTAGGTGTACACAGTACACCACTGCTGCCTCAGCTTGGGGAATATAGGTGGGATGGTGTTTATTATCCGTGAAGTAGATAGTCGTTATTTCAATATACTAATAATGTCGCTTGTTTGAAAAAAAGGTTAACTAAATTTGGTATACGTCTTTACGCTAAGCATCCGTGGCCCGCACTGAAAAATTTACTGCCGCGCTGATGGCCGCGCGCGGTTTTTCAACGCTCGTGCGAACGCATGTACCGAACTCCATTTGTCGCATTCGTTCAACGCTCAACGTCGAGCGTTGAAAATAGAACAATCGCGATTAAAATCAGTCGCGGTAAAAAAGCGCTCAAGTGTGAACGCATGTACAGTTTTCCATTTGTTTCATCTCGACGCTTTATTTCAGCGCTGCATAAAAGCGCTCGTGCGTACGCCGGCTTAGTGTGACCAACATATCGCATTTCTATTATAAATTTCAGGTAAAAACGTAAAACAAAAATAATAAATAACAAATTTCAAAGTTTATTTATTACTTTCCTGTGATATTATAAAAACTACAAAGTTAGTTACACAATAATTATGTATCTATATAATTATAATAACCAAGTGTTACCCGGTAAAGGTACGCATATTTTGTAAATTATAACCTATATTTATTTTTATGTAATTCCTTACTTTAATTTTTGACCAAAATCCGTTCAATAGTTTTTGTGTGGAAGAGTAACAAACCACCATCCTCACAAACTTTGGCGTTTATAATATTAGTAGGATGTGGAAGTATCCCTGTTTTTATATTGCATTTTCACGCTTAAACCTCTAAACTGATTTTGATACTATTTGGCAAGGATGTAAAGGATGTATAGGAAAAAACATATACAAGCTGTAACATAATTAACGAAAGACCTGAAAGTAGTTTGTTCTAAATGGGTAACTGATTCCAACAATTTTAATGTATTTTACAATATTTTTAAATTTGCAAAAAATGTTTTTTTTTTCTTTCAGTTCGCTATAAAAAACAATGTATTCTTGATTCAATGCAATTAGGAGATTTAAAATACATCCCTAAAACGTATTTCTCAAAACGCACACATACACATACAATTTCATTGTTAATTAGGGTATAAAATTAAATTAATTTGAAAATTTGGTTTTCCTTTTTAAATATATGAACCAATTCTCTAATTGGAGTGTCTGAGGTCTCGCGTTTATTATGTTACACATTGTATATGTCGGAGTGGTTATTATCTGTATAAATAGTGTACGAGTCGTCCACTAGTCAGCGCTACGGCCGCGTGCTGACGGAACGCGAGAGTCAACGGAATTTTGAATAAGGAAGATGGACAGAGAATGGAGAACGATGCGATGCGGGAGCCATGTTGAAATGGGTTTTGAGCTGACGGATCGTCTTGCCCTGATGATAATTCAATTGTAGATATTGTGTTTCGTGTGGATAAGTTATGTGATTAAATAACTAACGGACAATTGCTGTGTTTACCTCTTTGGAAACCTAACCCCGCCTATATCTGAGTTTGAAGATGTGCTCTTGCGCTAGTTAATTTGGCCAACTGACGACATATATTAATTATAATTTTACAACATAACTAATACTCTTCATCTTCACCACAAATCAAGGTAGTTGGTTTCTTCTCACAGATGAAGGTCAAGGTCAAATCGCAAGGGGCATCGTTGAGCAAGATGTTCCGGAACACGGACCCACAGTATTCCTTTGTGGTGAAGAAGTCAGGTTGACCTGGAGAAAACTTATCATACCCAGCTTCGTGGAGAGTTTGGCCTAAAACGAGAAGTGTCAGTGATATAATTATTTTTAGCGAAGTTTTATTGCGAAAACACGACGCGGATATCTTGCTTAGTTGAGGAGTTTCTATGGCTACCTTCCCGCTCTATCATCAAGCCTGCCACTGCCTATGTTTATAGTACTTCTAAAGACACATAGAGTACACGGTAGGGTTATGTTAAGTAATGGGCTTGTTCTATGAAACCTCCAGATCAGCTCCGTGGTACCATGTTATTGCATTGTCACCAAAGTTTCAAGAGTATATCAAGTAGCTCAATCGGATGCCGGGTGATGCTTGAAAATATAACACAAAAAGTGAACCAGAAAGCAAACAAACAAAGCAAGTTAAATATAAACTTGAAATTCAAAAAATACGCCATTATGCTACAAAAATGTGAAGTTAGAACTCGTCTAATTGAACCAGCTCTGATGTAACATTCTTGGTACTTAATTGACCTAAGTTGAATTCCGCAATAATTGACAAATTGGTCAACTGTAATTGATTTGAAGAACTTGATTTGTAACGAAACAATACAAACATGAATTACAGACATTTTTACCTTTTTACTTTACAAAATAGATTATCCATACTTCTATACTAATATTATAAATTCGAAAGTAATTCTTTCAGTCTGTTTGTTACCTTTTCACGCCCAAACTACTGAACGGATTTTATTCAGGGAAAGGGCATAGGCTACCTTTTGTTTCAAAAAAACTTAAGGGTATGAAATACATGCCTAACGCGAACGAAGTGGCAAGAACAGCTATTTAAAAATAATCAATCAATACCGCATTCGAGATGTAATACAATTCCAAATTATTAGTGTTGACTATTTTCAAAATACACCAAGTTATGTGGAACAAATTTTGGCGTCATCCACAAATGCTCGCTGGATTGGTCTGGATTCACGTTTTCACGATTGTAAATTACACAAAAGCTGGATAAGTGAAGCATATAGCCAAATATCGTAGTAATCTTTAGGGTCGGGCTTTAATCTGCAGTGAATGGATGATAATAGCATTCACCACAAATAAAATAAGATAGATTAGGGAAAGGGTAATAAAAATAAAGATATTACCATGAATCGTCCTCCAATCGCCATGTTCTTTCCAATCAAAGAAGCCAACATAGGCAACATCTCTCCATATACCAACGAGACTGATCGTGTTCGATGGATGCTCCGCGTATAATTTCTTAAGGTATTCCGCTTCCTCATTGCTGTTAATGACAACCAGGTGGCCGCCTTCGGAAGAACAGGCCATGTTGGCACGGTACCATGTCCGCGGGGTTGTGTGGAACTTGTAACAACTGCGCGTTACCTCGCTGTATTTGTATGCTGAAATAAGAACCACACTAATATTATAAATATCTATGTAACTGCGATGTCGAATCAGAACAATGAGATCCTTAAAAGAACCAATGACACCGATAAAGACTTAGAATTACCTAAATTTAATGGCTGTAGGCAGTTCACATTACTAGTAGAACTGACGGGCATTGGGGCAGAAAGGTTCTGGAGTGGAGACGTCGTACCTAAAGACGTCGAGGCCTCCCACAAGGTGGACCGATCACGACGATCTTTGGAGTAGGTTTCTGCCTTGCAGTTGACATTTTTCAACTGATGATGTTAAAGATGTGTGTAATTTTGTTTTGTCAGATTCTTTTTCATACTTAACCACTGAACAGATTTAGCTAAAATATTTAATAGAACATTACTTCTCCAGAATAGGACTAAGCTAACATTTGTCTCAAAAAACTGTTAAGGTGAAACAGGGGATGAAATTTGGTTTGACGACTCCGTAGTTTCTCAAGTAAGTGATAACACAAGTTCATATTTTGGATTTTGCTAAGGATTAAATAATAACGTATTAACTTTATTCCCTCTGCCGCTATTCTCCACAGGAATGACATTCCGCAGTGGTAGTAGAGTTTTTGTTACTTTTATGACGATCATAAATATTGTAATGGTTTACACAAATGAAAAATATTCTATCCATCTATATCATTACGCCAGATCCCTTGCGGGGCAGGCAGAGAGTTCAGAGTTCCAACAGGTTCTTTCCTTACATACCTCTCTGGCTTCCTCTACTCTTATAGTTCGTCTCATACATGCTCGCCGGTTACGGAGACTCTTGACTTTTCCTTCAGATAAGACTCGGTCTATTTGGTCGTGGTAATATACACATTTTATACGTATTCAAGCTACCATTGAATAGAACATTTGCAATATATATTAAAGATGAGTTTCTTAAAAGTATAATTATGAAAAATTGAATACTTAACATTAATTTTTATTTCAGACATAAAATTCACGACCTTATCATCTTAATTTTTTTTATTTATTTCTTATAACAAATACGCAGTACCGCCATCAATCATCATCTAGAGAGTAAGGTTTCCCCTTAAACCTGGTAACCGGCGAATGAATATGTGACGAACTATGAGAGTAGAGGATGCCAGAGAGGTATGCAAAGAAAGAATCTATTAGGTCCAATTACTCTCTGCCTGCCCCGCGAGGGATCTGACATTTATTTATTTTTGATAGATGAAGATAGATTCATAGAGAATAATGTGAGTGTCTATATGTAACAAAGCCGCGACAGTTGTTTCAAACTAAAGCGAGCGCTATTTTATGTCTAGTGTCTTGTTATTAACATTTCTGTGATCATAACTTACCGCGGTCAGTAGTACCACAAGAACCAAGGAACATATTGTCATCATCCTTCTTTACTTTGTAACAGAAATATGGATGCGGGTCATCACAATTCTTGTCAGCTGCGAAACCATCTACGTTCAATATTAAGCATTCTTCTTGGTTTTGGTAATTGTTGGGTTCATTAACCATCCATTTTATTGGAAGCTTGCTTAGTGGAATCCCTGAAATAAGTCGTAGTTTACAGGAAAGTGATGAAAGAATACATTTATGAGCTATGTATATTCTTTGCTCTAAATCAATGATGAAAACAAATTAAAAAATCAATTTAAGGATTTGTTGTTGAATTGTTTAAATTGGTTGAAGGACTCCAACTTGGAGTTATAATATCAGAGGTCAGCACGTAAAGCTCGACGTAAGCGTTACACTAACGAGATATCCGAAAGATGTCCAGCATTAATCTATATTTTTGATCTACGAATCGCTATTTACGAACGAAATTACTCATGTAGTAAGTCCTTATACCTTTTATAATTCTGACTGAGCAACAGATGGCGCTGCCATATCTGAAGTCGGAAGTGGCCAATTTCATGAACAAATATGACGCAGTAAATCAATGAAATAATAAAGTAAAAGAATTTTTGAACGGTATCAATTTAATTGTTTAGTTATCACAAACTTCTTAATTATTTAATGTTTAGTTATAAAATTGTTTACTTAAGAAGAACAAACGATAGACAGTAGGCACACATTTCTAGATGAGCGCAAGACACGCAAGGCGAAGCTATACATTCCCTTTGGTGAACATTGTTTTGATTTATACATACAAAAACAACTTACGCGTACTGGCAAGCCAACGAGTCACAAAACTGGCAGGCGCTAAGACGCGTTTGGCTAGCAGATTTCCCCGAATGTATTTCATGCCACTACACGCTTACCATACCAAACAGTATTACCACAAGGGGACGGTTAATTGCAAATCTTATCATTGCTACACTAAACAATAGCTCTTATCTTAATACAAGCTGCAGTCCTACCATCAATAGTGTAGAAATCGCCTTTGGAGATCGTGGCATGGACTCCCGTGAAGACAGGGCTCGAAGAATTCTGGTCCTTCATTAGATCCAGGAGCGAGTCATAAATCACTTGAGGATATGGGGATGCTAGGATAGCACCTAAAACAGAAGTAAGATCGTATTTACCATATTGAGTATCACTAAGAGTTTTACTAACCGCCTCTGTTTCCATCTAAGTAGTTAGGTAGCTCATAGCACATGCATGTTTACCATTACATCATCTGCACCCTATATATTGCTACAATGCTGCCACTACTTACCAACAGATGGCGTTAACATTACATAATAGATTTAGAGATTAGAGATAAGCAGAACTAGCAAGAACATTTTCTTTTATTATAAAAACGTAGTCCCATACTAGGATTAATTCCCGTGTCGTCAGTGCGTTTAGAAACATGAAAATTAACACACACAAATACCCAGACCAAAACAAATAATTGTGGATCACACAAAGATTTGTCCCGTGCGGGAATCGAACCCGCGACTATTAGACACAGTGGGCGGAGCGGCTTAAGCTCTTAACCACTGCGCTAAATCGTCCGTCATTAACTGTCAATTCTCCATACATGTCTTAAACGTGATATGGGAGTTCGCACTGCGATCATTTACTTATAGGGGAGTGGCATGCCCTATTAGGCACAAACCTAGTCTGGCTGGAAAATCTTCCCTTTATCAAATCCTGCCCCAACGTACTTTTCAGACTGGTGACCTGCGACTTGGACATTGAACCAGCTTTCTGCAGACTTATAACATATTATAACAGGTTGGTGATGATGAGCCTGAGGGCTTAGCACGTAAAGATTAAATCCTCCTTTCACTTTAGCATAGAATGATAGATGATCACATCATATATTATAATACAGTAAAGTAGTAACTAGTTTTATAGTATCCTATGGAAAAGTATGTGCAATGAATCTGCAGCTGAAGTGCTAACTGTTAATGGCAGGCGCTGGAAGCTCTTACCTTCATCTTGACAACGAAGCCGAGCGTCACGCCAAGTTGCAGGGATTTTGTGGTACTTGAAGTATCCGTTGGCTTTCCTTACATAAGTGTAGTCACACCTCCAAGAGTTGGCTTCTAAAACTATTGTAATACATACGTAAAATAGTTTGAACCTCGCGTGTTGTGCAAGAAGAGATAGGCGTATTGCTACTTCGTAGATGTTTGTCTATCCTTTCGGTGGCTATTTGGTGCGAGCTACTTACTTCTTGCTATTATGATCGAGTAAGTTGATTGCTGCTCAAGTAGTCATACTCGTGAACAGGTGCTGATTTTGGAGATTGGTCCACCAATGTTTTAGATTTTCACTCTTTTAAGAAATTACTATTAGTCTTATATCTCAGACGTAAAGCATCACACTGAAGCTAGATAGTATACTTAATTTTGTGCAACATTGTATTTAAACAGAAAATGTAGGAAAAAAATATAAGCGGACCATAGGTAGGTCCCACTAAAAGGCTGCAAAAAGTCGTACCTATCCCTTAACTTTGACGCCCGTTTCGCCTAAAGCAACAGGAATGGATATCACACAGAACACTCACAATCCACTAACATATGAAAATCGAAAATGAAGGTCGAAAAATGACAGGATCAAAATTTTCTATTGTAGCCATTATTTAAGCACATTAATCCCTATATTTTTCGAAATCTGTAGATTCCTTTGGACGTGAACGTTTTTTGACCATGTTTTATTTCGCCATTGTAAATTATAAATAAAATTAGTAAGACAACTCACCTTTAACATTGACGATAAATAAAAACGTATAATAAACAATAATCGATACACCGGTCTTCATCTTGAAGAATTACAACAAGACTGAAGCCACAGCGGCTAATAATGAATAGTTGAAAAAAAATAAGCCTTTTATTAAGTGCTTACGTACATGCGCCTGTCCACAAACCGAGATAGTGTGATTAGAATTACACAGGAAGGGCATAACGTCCTATGTACACTCGTGGACACAATATAAATTATTTCGCAATCACTCAGTATTTCCCGCAGCTCTGTCTATGTCTCGCATCTTTGCCCCCTGCTGGAAGGAGAAGAAGACCCTGAATACCACATGTGAGTACGGCACTTGTCTAGACAAATCTGATAAGACTAAACACGACAATGCTCTTTTTGTTTGAGTTGTTCCTATGGCCACCTTCCAGTTCCATGATCAGACTAGCTCCACTGTACCATATCATTGCATTATCACCCAAGTTATGTCACTTTGGTGGTTAAAGCATACTTATGTAAGTATGCTATAGCAGAGTTGGATGCCAGAAATATTGTAAAAATGGACACCATATCTTGTTTAGTTCAGGAGTTTTTATGGCAACCTTTTGGCTCCACCATAAGACTCATTGCATAAGGCTATCGGGGGGCACGGTAGTGCTCCCGCCAAAACGAGCCCAGGGCAGCCCAAGGGCACTACAACCTTTCCTCGAAGCGGTTTGCAATTTTTTTGAACCTTCATAATCATCAAACATATAAAGTTTCGATTCATCATCATCATCATATCAGCCTATATTTGTCCACTGCTGAACATAGGCTTCCCCAATCCGATGCCACCTGCATCCAACGACTTTCTGCGATCCTCACAAGATCTTCGGTCCGTCTGGTAGGTGGCCGTCCCACGCTGCGTTAGCCAAACGTGGTTTCCACTCTAGAATCTTTCTGCCCCGACGCCCCAAAGTTTCGATTGCATAGCTCTTATACTTTAGATTTTATTGATATCTAAAAACCCCGATTTCGACACTGACTCACTGATCTGACTGATGATCATCTGAATTCCTACGGTACTTTCTGAAGTCCTAAAAAGCTGAAATATAATATGCAAGCTAGTATTAGTATACAAGCAACAAAAAATTCTAAAACTTGAAACTTTTACCCCCTCAACCGCTTAAACTAGGGGATGGAAGTTTGTATGTACGTGATACTTCCGCAAATTTTGATAAATTGGTCTGAAATATATATATATATATATATATATATATATATATATATATATATATATATATATATATATATATATATATATATATATATATATATATATACAAGGTGTAAGATAATAAACGCAAGACCTCAGACACCCCGATTAGAGAATTACTTCATAAATTTAAAACGAAAACCAAATTTCTAAATTGAAAGGTTTTTACACTTTTTTTAAGCACATGTATACCCCAATTATCAATGAAACTTGTACGTGTATGTGTGCGTTTTGAGAAATACGTTTTAGGAATGCATTTGAAATCTCCTTAGTTTTTATAGCGCACTGAAAGAATAAAAGCAGTTTTTGCAAATTTAAAAAAAAAATACATGAAAAATTATTGGAATCAATTCAGTTACCGATTTAGAACGAACTACTTTCAGGTCTTGCGTTTATTATGTTACAGCTTGTATATATGTGTGTGTGTATATGTATATATATACGGCCAAGCCACATATTTTGACTAAGGTGTAGAGTTTATGAAGTTAGGGCGTGTAGAGTTAGAACTTTGGCTCTACATGAGATCTGATAACTTTTTGCGGTCTAGTCTCGTCTTGGCGACATTTTACATGAAAATGTTTTTGGTGGGATAACACTCGTCTAGACAAATCTGCCGCGCCCAAACGTAGGTTTTATCTTGTATAAATGAGAAATTCCTACGGCTACATTCCGGCTCCACCATTAGATAAGCTCAATGTTACCATAATATTATTGCATTATACCCAGTTACGTTAATATCCCATAGCATAATTGGGTGCCCGCAAATATTTGAAAAATCAACTACAAGTTTTTAATCGGAAAGATAGACGGACAGCAATTTCAATAAAAGTTTACATTAAAGGGACGTTCTTTTACGCTACAAATATCAACAGAATTTGCGGTCGCGCTATATCACGCTCGCACAACCGACAAAGCTTTTGTTTAATAGAAACGATAAGCACCTACTGCGTGATAAGTTTATCGCTTTGGCATTGTTTATCCTTGTAAAAGTACCTACGATCCATTTGTAAGTTGAAAAACAGTTTTATCGTTGATATGTACTTTTTATTTTACAAAAGTTGGCGGACATTGTCATAACCGAATTATTAGCAACATGAATATGTTATTTAAATCAAATAAAATGGTTTATTTGATGCAAGATGTTTAAGAGGCGATCATAGCGTCTTGCGACCGCGGTGTTCTTAGCAACCACCACGGTTAAGCAGCGTTATGCTTGGTCGGCCTGAGATGGGTGACCGTTTGTGGTAGGTAGGCGTTACGCCAAATTGGAAGCCTTAAAAGCAGCCTGATAAGTTCCAATTGTACAAGTCAATGACCTTCTTCCAGCAATCAGCACTCGGCCTTGCGTGGTAGAGTATGATCTATTTTCTCTTACCTCGATTCGTGAAAAAAGGCTTTTGCCTAGCAGAGGGACAGTTTTAAGTGATATTATTATAAGGTGTGTAAGTGGATATAGGTGTGTAAAAATACAAAGCAAGATAACTCTTGCTGGTGTTCTATATATTTTACTACATTCCTCTCCTAACAGCCGCTACAGCCGCACGCGGCATATTCTCACCCAACCTCCCGATTTCCTTACTTCCCTTCTATCGAATACAGATACCGCAAACAGGATTAGACACCGATCTCGCCGGCAAGGTTAAAGAACCCCTTGCTCGCCGGCCGGTGCAACGCACCACGGCGAGACACGTAGTATACGCCCTCCCCCATAGCGACTGCCCAAGCCAAGTCTGTTCGTGCTTGAGCTAGTTGCCCCCTTGCCCTTCTGGCTCGAGCGTAGTCGTTGCACGCGCGCCCTCTTGTCCAGTGAATCTGTCACACGCGCACACGCACACACAAAGTTTCACTGCAAACAAATGACACATTTCGGGAATTTAATCTGCACAAGCTTTCAAGAATATCAGCGATTTCGGGACCTTGCAGCGACGACTAAAAGTATTTTATTATTAAAGCTAGAAATCAAATCTAATCTTTTTATCCAACTGCGTTACAACCAAAAGGAAAGGTATATTTTTGGCAGTCTATATATCTATTTGATTTACGTATATTCCACTGTAGCGGCTCAACTACTAATCTGATGATTTTGATGAATGAGGCGTCATTCGACTGTTTATTATACTCTGAGTGACAAAATCCTATATTTCTTATGGACTTAATTAATACGTCAGATGCTATATACAAAAAGGGGTGGATCGCTCATGGCGGCAGCCAACAAGTGAATGTCGCAACGTCACCGTTTGCCATACAACCTGTCAGCGTAGTCAATACAATAACTCTTTATTATATCGAGTGGGATGTCAAATAAAAAAGGAGAAAATTCTGAGTTCATAATGGAGATGATGAATCCTAGTTTGGAGAATATGGACTATATTTTACATTGATATCAAACTGTAAGCCTATTTGTTAATCTAATCTAAGTTTTAATGTTACTATTTCTGGCTTTAATAAACGATTTTATTATTAAAAACAAATTATAGATAGTACCTGCAATATTATATACACTGAGCGACAGAAAATCAATTTTACTATATTCCTGCGTTTATTCCATAGTCTGGTTATACTTTTTTATTTTGTCACACAAGGATTTTTTGGCCCGCTATAATTGGAACTTACGCTGTCATCAAGAGAGATGTCACTGCACGGCTGTCGTGTTGTCGTTTGTTATGAAATTTACCCAAGTTCTGTTTATACTAAGTAACCGTGCGGACCCACCTGTTGAAATCTTTCCGTGGAAGCAGGAAAAATTTATTAAATGATAACACTAATATCACATCCACGCCCCCCGGTCAGTTATTCATGGGCCAAAGCCTTGTAGCACTATACAATTCTTTATTTAATAGAAAAATTATGTATTCCACATTATAATTAGTTAGTTATTCTATCTATTTATCTATCTATATCATCACGCCAGATCCCTTACGGGGTAGGCAGAGAGTACAGAGTTCCAACAGGCTCTTTCCTTACATACCTCTCTGGCTTCCTTTACTCTCATAGTTCGTCTCATACACGCTCGCCGGTTACGGAGACTCCGGACTTGTCCTTCAGATAAGACCCGGTCTATTGGTTAGTGATTATTATATATTATTCGTATTCTGCCTACCCCGCAAGCTATCTGGCGTGATGATATACAAGGTGTATCGTATAAAACGCAAGACCCCAGACACCCCAATTAGATAATTGCTTTACAAATTCAATACAAAAACCAAATTTGAAAATTTAAAGTTTTTACCCTTTTTCTAGTACACCGTCACTCACGCCTTTATTTCCCAAGCGGGAGTGGCAGCGGTGTACTGAGTATACCCACGTTTCGCCGACGATGTTAGGTCCTATGTAATAGGGGGCGAGCCTATTGCCATATACCGGGCACAATTCCAGACTCCGGACTCATACTGGGAATTTTTCGTTAGTAAAACTACATTTGTCCGACCTAGGATTTGAACCCAGGATCTCGTGACCACAAAGCGATGCTCTTTGCCACCAGACCAACGAGGCAGTCTTGCCAGCAGACCAACGTGGCAGTCGAGGCACGTCTTGCCATCAGACAAACGAGGCAACCCTTTTTTTAAGTACTTTTATACCTCAATTAACAATGAAACTTGTATGTGAATGTGTGCGTATTGAGAAATACGTTTTAGAAATGCATTTGAAATCTCCGTATTACTTTGAATCAGGTATAAAATTAGTTTGTTATAGCTTACTGAAGGAGTAACAGCATTTTTTTGCAAATTAAAAAAAAATTAAGTTACATTAAAAATAGTTGGAATCTATTTAGTTACCGATTAAGAACAAATTATTTTCAGAGCTTGCGTTTATTATGTTACAGCTTATAGTTAGTAGTATCAATTCCAAAATTACAAGATGTGTTAGTTTATGGCAATGTGGTATAAATTGTTAATACTCTTCATCTTCATTACAAATCAGTGTGTTTGGTTTCTTCTCGCATATGAAGGGCAAGATTAGATTGCACGGGAAATCGTTGAGCAAGATTGATCTGTACACGGACCCACAATTCTCCTTCGTCGTGAAGAAGTCCGGTTGACCAGGCTTAAATTTATCATAACCAGCCTCGGGAAGCGTTTGGCCTGAAACGAATAATCTGGTGTTGATTTCTGAGTCACTGAAATCTTTGAGCAAAGTGAATTTTGGTCTTTTGAAGGGATGTCAACAAAATTCGGCCTTTATGCGTCCAAAATTTGACGGAGGATTTAGCGCACTGGTTAAGGTCTGGAGTTCGACTGGTCGCGGGCGATTTAGGCACGGGAACAATCTTTGTGTGACCCACAATTATTTAATTCGGTATGGGTATTTAAATGTGTATGTAAATTTATTTTATTTATTTATTTAATCCTTTTTGCACAATTGGTACAAAGGTGGACTTAATGCCTGAGGCATTTTCTACCAGTCAACCTTAAGGTGATGCAGAAACGATTGAAGCAGGTGCAAATTCACAGGAAGCAAAATGTCAGTGGAACAAATAAATATTAGATCATACAAATCAAAACACATAGACCCTTACTACATACATACATATATCTGACTAAATATATACATATAACAAATAAATATATATATACTTATACACATAATAAATACATCTATATCATCACGCCAGATCCCTTACGGGGTAGGCAGAGAGTACAGAGTTCCAACAGGCTCTTTCCTTACATACCTCTCTGGCTTCCTCTACTCTCATAGTTCGTCTCATACACGCTCGCCGGTTACGGAGACTCTTGACTTGTCCTTCAGATAAGACCCGGTCTATTGGGTCATGGTAAGATAGTCTAGGTCTTCCCCGGTACCTACATCCTACATATAAACATATTTATAATAAAATGAAATTTTATTGAGATAACTCTGTCAATTTTCATGGTTGTAACCGCACCCACGACACAGGAATAGAAACTAGTGTAGGGCTACGTTTTAGAAATAAAATGCACTGCTCTAGTAATATTTTGTTGCCGTGTGTTAGATTACGTTGATACATAATGTTAGATTACGTTGAAACATAATATTATCCAATTTAACGGTTATATTCGAGGACGAGTATCTGTCAAACACAAATAGTCGATTTATGTGAACATACTAATTATTTATTCGTCTGGGAACACTAACACTATATAATCCGGGTTTGACAGATACTCGCGGCCTTTTGACGTCGGACAGTTCGATAATTGTGATCTCCTACCCACTTTTGTGAATTATTGTAAAAACATGTGGCATTGTGATTTGAAATATATCCGAGGATAACCTTGTAATCCTAGTTTTATTTCTGAGTGTAAGACCAGGTCTTACAGCTCAGAAGTGGGATCAAGACGACACACCCACAATTTTTTTGAAAAATCGTGATAATGGATAAAAGTTGCTCTCGAAAGAGCCGTTCTTGCTATACTCCGGACATAATAGAACCAAAACGCAAGCGTCAACGTAACTACGAGACCAGCAAAAATGCGTCGAGCAAAGAGAAACGTCGTAGACAACACAGCTACCGGCGTGGTGATTCAACTGAACGAGAAAAGCAGAAGAATCGACCTCATACACGGACTGAACGGCGGCATCGGGACCGCAGTCGCAGGTGTGAGAACGAGCATCGATCGAGCGGCAGTACGTAGAGAATGCAGAGCGACCAGCGGCAGTCAAGACGCCACCGCAGATCACCTGATCAGCGCAGCTCGTCGAGTAGCGCCACTAGTGACTCCCTGGAGCCAGTGAATAGACATGTGAGTAGATCCATATTTGCTAATAGTGAAACTCAGATGTTTTTAACTGAGCTAGTTAAATCATTATCAAGCGCTAAGCCAGAGGGCAACAAATTTCCCATGTTAGGAAACGTTGTCCCTGAATTTGATCCGATGGTTAAAGGACAAACCATTCACATGTGGCTTAATAAAGTAGATGAATGTGCGAAACTATACCATTGGGGCGATGATCAGATTATTCACTATGCACTGCCCAAGCTAACAGGTGTGGCTCGCTCGTGGTATCAGGCGTTACCTTCAATGTCGTTTTCGTGGCCTGAGTGGAAAAATAAATTGATAGACTCCTTTCCTAGCAGTGATGATTATGCCGAATTACTTACCGAAATGTTATTCAAACGCGTAAAGTATAATGAATCGCTAGAGTTGTACTATTACGAAAAACTAAATATGCTGAATCGTTGCGAGATTTTTGGAAAACGAGCTGTCGATTGTTTACTTTATGGTATTGAAGATCGATCGTTGAGACTAGGCGCAAAGGCGGTCAAATGTCGTGGGCCAGAAGAGGTTCTTAAATATTTTCAATCAATCAAGCAGCAATGTCGCGAAAGTGATAGGTCTAAAGTTACCCAAGACAAAAAGACATTCCCAGTAATTAACGTTAACTTAAGTAACAGGCAATACGGGATAAGTGATTCGAAAACTTTTAGACCTCAGTCCAGTGCATCTGTTGTTTGTTTTAACTGCAACGAAACCGGTCATTTCAGTACGAAATGTACGAAGAAAATATTAAAATGTAATATGTGTAAAAGGCTAGGTCATTTGTCCGTTAATTGCCCACGATTATCAAATGAAGCTCATAAGGAAACGGTCAGTGCAGAGAAAACTGTTATGCAAGTTGACGTCGAAAACGCCAGTAATAATAAATATATCGTGTCATTGAGGATCAATGGTATCTTGACGGATGGGTATATTGACTTAGGTAGTCAGTGCACCTTGATACAACGTAGTGAGGCAACTAGGTTAGGAGTTATTTGGTCAGTTAATGATCTACCCCTCATGAGAGGATTAGGAAACAACATTGTTGTACCGATAGGCAGAGCTAGTGTAGACATAGACATTCAAAATATTATAGAGACTGTAGACGCTTATGTAGTCGAAGATGGTATCAATCAAGCATCCAGTTCTAATTGGTCATAGCTTCACTGAAAGACCTGGAATAGTTATAACGAAAACGACAGATTCCTTAACCTTTAATAAGACAGGCATAGTTAAATTACAACTATTTCTAAAGGAAGATATTGAAATACAGCCGAACGAGATGTCGATTATTCCGGTTTATTCTGATAAAATATTTAGTGGATCTGTATATGTTAGAGGTTCATTTCGAGGCCCAAGAGGCAAAGAATATTACTTATTACCAGGTGAATACAACTTAGAAAATCGTGCCGGTGCGTTATTAGTTCAAAATTTTAGTACACAATCACTGAAGCTAGATAAAGATATTTTACTCTGTCGAGTTTTTACTTCTAATAATAGCTTAGATGTCAATATCTTAAACTTCAATGATTCCGATACAAGTTCCCATCTAAATTATGGAAGTGACTTGACTTCTGATGAAATTTGTCAACTTAAGGCTCTTCTTAAGAAATATGAATGTTGTTTTTCTTCTAGTTTAAGTGATCTAGGATACACTAACGTAGTGCAAATGAAAATTGAATTGACTGATACTCAGCCAGTTGTTTACCGCCCCTGTAGACTTTCATATCCAGAGCGTGAATTGGTCCGAACCATGGTGCAAGAGATGATAGATGCGGATATAGTATGTGAGTCCAATTCGCCATACGCGAGTCCTATTCTTCTTGTGAAAAAGAAAACGGGCGAAAAGCGCCTATGTATAGATAGATTACAGAGCTTTAAATAAAAAAACTCTTAAGGAACACTATCCCTTACCACTGATCGATGACCAGTTGGACAGGTTGTCTGGTAATTCCCTCTTTATTAGTCTTGATCTAGCATCTGGCTATTATCAAATTCCGATAGCGGAAAGCTCACAAGAACTTACTGCGTTTGTCACACCCGATGGACAGTATCAATTTAAAAGGATGCCTTTCGGATTAGCGAATGCACCTTCGGTGTTCCAACGGGCGATGAATAGGGTCCTATCCAAATTAGCATACATAGTAATTTTTATGGATGACGTTCTTATTCCCGCCACCACTGTAACTGACGGTTTAATACGACTAGAAGAGGTTTTGCGACTTTTATCCGAAGCAGGCTTAACTCTCAAATTAACAAAATGCCATTTTTTTCAAAAAGAGTTAGACTTTTTGGGTTTTAGTGTTTCAGGGGATGGTATACGGCCAGGTTTACGCAAAACAGTTGCCATTTCTGGTTTTCCAACACCTGAAAATGTACATGATGTGAGACGTTTCATCGGACTTGCCAGTTTTTTTCGGAGATTCGTTAAAGGTTTTGCTATTGTTGCAAGCCCTTTGACGGACCTTTTAAGAACTAAATTTGTTTGGCAGTGGACCAAAGAATGTGCGATAGCTTTCGAAACTTTAAAAGGTAAACTCATAGAACGACCAATATTAGCTTTATTCGACGCCTGTCTGGAGACCGAGTTACATACGGACGCATCGAAAATTGGTATTGCAGGCATACTTATGCAGCGTGGTAGTGATGGCTTGTTGAGACCAGTAGCTTATTATAGTCGAAAAACGACAGAAGTCGAACAAAAGCTTCACTCTTTTGACCTTGAGACATTAGCCGTCATTGCTTCACTAAGCCGGTTTCGTGTGTATCTGTTTGGATTGAGATTTAAAATAATAACCGATTGTAATGCCTTAAGGACCACGTTAACAAAGCGCGATCTTATTCCAAGAATCGCAAGATGGTGGGTGCAATTGCAGGAGTACGATTGTGATATAGAGTATAGGTCGGGGTCACGTATGGCCCATGTAGATGCTCTCAGTCGTGCTCCTGTGGTCGATCCTGCCACTGAGGTCGATGCACACGTGATAGATGTTTTAAGAGTTGAAATAACTGATTGGATAGCAAATGTTCAGAGTAATGATGAGGAAATAAAACGAATTAGGGAAATTCTCCTCGATGATAAAACTAAATTTATAGCCGATGTCCGCAAAAATTACCAGATCAAGGGTGAACATGTGTACCGTATTGTAGATGATGGAATACGTTGGGTAGTGCCAAGAGGTGTCAGATGGCAAGTCTTGCGCATGAACCATGATGATGTAGGACACTTTGGGTTTGAGAAAACCCTTAACAGATTAAAAGGGACTTATTGGTTCCCTAAAATGCGTCGCTTTACAAAGAAATATGTCGCATCTTGCTTGCAATGCGCACATCATAAAGTACCACCGGGTTGTAAAGAGGGATTACTACACCCCATACCTAAAATAGAAATACCGTTCCATACACTTCATGCCGATCATCTTGGCTCGTTCATTCGTTCTAAGAAGGGAAATGTATATATATTGGTAATTGTTGATGCCTTTACGAAATTTTTAAATATACGGGCTGTGAAGGATACAAAAACATCAACCGCAATTAAAATATTCAAAGAACATTTTAGCTATTTTGGTGCACCGTCCCGCCTGATCACGGACCGTGGCACATGTTTTACTAGTACAAAGTTTAAAGATTTCATTTCAAAGCTAAATATTAAGCATATTCTAAACGCGGTAGCTACGCCAAGGGCGAATGGGCAGGTTGAAAGATTCAACCGTACTATATCCGATGCCTTAAGTACAAAGTGCCATGGCAAAAGTGAAAATATCTGGGATCAATTTGTAGGAGATATTCAATTAGGTATCAATACCACTGTAAATAAAACGACAGGAAAAAGTCCATCACAATTACTTTTTGTTTGCAAATTAGTCTCTACATCAGAAAACATGTTAGGTGACGTAATTACCGAGACAACACAGTTAGTTGCAGGTAGGGATCTTATGCAGCTAAGGTCTGAAGCTAAGAAAAAAATTGATAGGGATCAGGAAGTTGCAAAGCATAGGTTTGATAAGAAAAGAAAGCATCCAAAATCATACAATATAGGTGATCTTGTCAGGATCGAGAGAACAATAATTGGTAGAGAAAATATGGGTAAATCAAAAAAGCTTTTACCAAAACTTCACGGTCCATACCGCATTATAAAAGTTCTCCCAAATGATCGATTTCTGGTAGAAGACACTCCACTGACTAAATTGGGAAACAAGCGGTATGAGAATATAGTAGCAGTCGACAAAATACATCCGTGGCTTAATTTTAATGATTATACTAGTGACGATAGTGACGAAAGTAGTAGTGTACCTAGCAAAAGTGATAATGAATGAGTTAACTCAATAATCGTATGTAGCGATCATTAGTATAGATTATAGTCAATTGTATGTTCTGCAATAGATAATCACAAAATGCATGAGCTTAAGGTTCTGCGTGAAAAAGTGTTGACTTTTGAGTAATCGAATAATGCACAGGTGATAGTGACCTATTGTAGAGCATACATTAGTGGAAGGTTATAGGCTGGTAAAGATGATGATAGATAGATGGAACCAGCCATAGTTTACCTATTGAGGAGATTAGTGACTTATTTATTTATTAGTAACTTTGTGAATTGATTATTTGAAGAGAAGATTATTGATTTTGAATTAAACGATTTGATATGTGTTGGTCCACCACAGATGATCAGTGCAGATAAAGAATGAAACTATGATATAGTTTTGCACAGATGATCGTAGACAGTGGTGGTAAAACGCTAATTCTTGCGGACACGTCTGCAGGCAATCGGTGCAGAAACGAATGATATCAAGAAACTGATATCGCACAGAATGATTGCAGATTGCAGTACGATGTCTGTAGAAGTTGATTTAGAAAGGCACAGGCTACAAGTGATTAGTGCAGAATCGAATGATATCTAGAAATTGATATCGCACAGATTGTTAGCCAAATGTGCAAGATGTTTGTAACATAGATTAAGTTGAACAGATTGTATTACTCTTTATATTATAATGTATGAAATTTATGCTCTCAGTAGAATTGAAACACAATGTATTTTTTTTTAATTTATATATTTTAATTGTTTATTATTTAGAATATTATCATAACGATGTATTTTTTTTACTTATTTTTTTGGTTTTATTGTTATTGGTTACCTTTTTTTTTGTTATATTTTAGTATAAAGTGCGAGGCCGCACTTATGAAAGGATGGCCGAACTGTTAGATTACGTTGATACATAATGTTAGATTACGTTGAAACATAATATTATCCAATTTAACGGTTATATTCGAGGACGAGTATCTGTCAAACACAAATAGTCGATTTATGTGAACATACTAATTATTTATTCGTCTGGGAACACTAACACTATATAATCCGGGTTTGACAGATACTCGCGGCCTTTTGACGTCGGACAGTTCGATAATTGTGATCTCCTACCCACTTTTGTGAATTATTGTAAAAACATGTGGCATTGTGATTTGAAATATATCCGAGGATAACCTTGTAATCCTAGTTTTATTTCTGAGTGTAAGACCAGGTCTTACACGTGCAACAAAGAATATTCTATTATTTTCTGAAACAAGAAAAAAACGAATAGACTTATTGAGAAGCTCCTAATTCAAACCGCTTAAAACGGCTGTTTTGATACATATATTACCATGAATAGTTCTCCAATCGCCGGGTTCATTCCAATCGTAAAAGCCCACGAAAGCCAAATCTTTTCTGAAGTTTCCGACCATCTTGCTGTCTGGGTTGTTAGCGTAAAGATTCTTGATAACATCTGCTTCTTCATTGCTGTTGATGACGACCAGGTGCCCACCTTCGGCAGAGCAGGCCATGTTAGCACGGTACCACGTGCGTGCCGTCGTGTGGAACTTATAACAACTACGTGTTATTTCACTGTATTGGTATCCTGAAAGAGATTTTAATTGTAGTTCTATATATATCATCACGCAGGCAGAAAGTACAGAGTTCTAATAGGTTTTATCATTACAGAACTCTCTGGCTACTTTAACTCCAATAGTAGTCTCATACATGCTCGCCGGTTACAGAGACTCTTAACTTGCCCTTCAGATAAGGGATGGTCTATTTAGTCATGGTATAATAATCCAGATCTTTCCCTTCCACTTTCGCATTATGTGTCTCTTTAATAGTATGGTTAACCTCTACTTCATCATTACTCTAGATTCCTTGCGGGCATTAAGTTGAAAAAATACTGTTTAATTCCCTAGTACATCCTTCCACTTTCGCATTGTATATTTGTTTTGTCATTCATTCTTCCAACATTCTTTATATATGCCCGAACCAACGCTTCTATAATTCAAGGTTTACTGCGTCTACCTGTTGCAGTGTCATTAACTAAGTTGAGGAAGTGCATCAACTCTCTCGAGTAGTAACACCGTGCGCACCCATCTGTTGAACAATTTCCCTACAAGGAAGTAAATTTTACTAAATAGTAACCTTTATTTCAGATCAACGCGCCCTGACGACATCATCCAAATGCCAAAAGATCCTTAACGTCAAGATCCTTCCGTTATCAAGATCTTTGACGCAATATAAACGAAATAATCATAGATATTTTGCTTATCTAGATGGAGCACCGCGCGCGCAGAAACGGCATAAAAATTTATATATTCATAGCGTAGAAAAAATGTCGTACGCACACGCACGCGTACGCACATACGCGTACACACGCATACTGACAGCTTCTGAATAAATAAAACACTGGTATCACGCACATATAGTGCGCAACCGACGATTCTTTTGACGCCATTTTTGTTAGCAATGCTCAGTCTTGGCAAGTTTTAAGCCGGACTGCCACTTCAAAAGGGTTATGAGGGAGAAATAGTGGGGCGGAACAGATTACAACTAGTTAAAATAGATTTTACCTTCTATTAAAAAATAGCTTTTACTATTTTAATTTTTTGCCTTCCACTACAATAGGGAAATGACAGCAAGAAATGAGCGAAGGTCTCTAAACGGAAACGGTTACAGACTCGTCGTCGAAATCATGTCGCAGCAAATTAGTTATTACCTATTTTTACTCGTTTGGTCCATTCCACTTAACTCTTTGACCGAAAACCGGAGCTCGTATGGACTCCGTTCCATTTGCTTAAACGGGCGAGACCCTTTTGAACTATTTTTATTCTTTCAGCTCGTTCTGCTAACTTTTTCTAGGTGGAAGCACTTTTATGAAATTAACTGTTGCGAGTTAAACAGACTCCGTACGGAGTCCATTCCGCTCGCAGTGGAAGCCTAGCTATAGTTTAAATAATAGTAAAAATACAAAAACAACCACAACTCACCCCTATCAGTAGTGCCACACGAACCGCTAAATATAGTATCATCATCATTCTTCTTTTCTTTGTAACAGAAGTATGGAAACAGGCCGTCGCAACTCTTGTCCGCAGCGAAACCATCTGCTGATAATATTAAGCAGTCTTCTTTATTTTGGTGATTGTCAGGTTCACCGGCATACCATTTTATTGGAATCTTGCTCAATGGCATTCCTGGAAGGAAATGAACCATAAAGCTATCATGTTTTTTTTTTTTAATTTATGACAAATAATATCAGGTTATTCTGTCCCACTGCGTCCACTGGGTCGGCGTGGTGGTAACGCGGACCCAGTGCGGATTGGTGGAGGCTGGGTTGTGGCCACCTGCTGTTAGAACTTATCAAGCCTAAGGATTTCAACTTGGCTTGTTGACTACCGTATCGAAGGGTAACCGAGATCAACGGTTTAACGTGTCTTCCGAGGCACGAGAACGCTCAAATATAGAAATGCCAATCGGTAACACATTTCAGGCCGACCGAGTCGAATGCTGCTTAATTTAGTAATCGCTCAGAACACCGCGGTTTCGCAGCGCTGCAAGCACCTCAGGAGTAAAACAGAGTGTTACTTATATGCAAACCATCTTTTTGGGCGAACTGCAGACTTACCATCGATTGTATAATAGTCGCCTTTAGAGATCGTGGCATGGACTCCTGTGAAGATGTGTCGTGAACAGTTGAGATCCTTCATTAGACCCAGGAGCGAGTCATGAATCACTTGAGGGTATGGAGACGCCAGAATAGCACCTAGAAACAAAAGCAAGATTCTGTTAATCATACTCAACTTCACCCAGTATTATGATCAGCCAAAATACGATAACTGCAGGACACAGGCAAGGATTGCCACAACCAGTTTTGTGTTATAAACATCGAGTTTTTACCCGTGCCCTTTACCAGGTCATCAAACCACCTTACGGTAGACCTGGTTTCATCAAGTATAGGTGTAACATAATTAACGCAAGACCTGAAAGTAGTTTGTTCTAAATCGGCTACTAAATCGATTCCAACTATTTTTAAAGTCAGTTAATTTATTAGTTATTAAGTTTTGTGTCCATAAGTTAATAAGTTATTAAATTTTATGTTATTATAGTTATTCAATTTGTAGATTTTATATAATATTTATAGTTACTTAGGTTTGTGCATAGAACAATTAAAACTCATACAACTTTAACCCGTCACTAGTGACGCCAATTTTTAATTACATATTGGTGACGCTGGTCCCACGCGCCGGTATTTGAAACTTAAGATTTTTCTTTTCCAATAATTCAAAATAATAGTTGGTTTATTTTTAAAGATTCCTACCCGTTTTTGTCTATAAAATTGTACTAATGTACGCGCCTGTATTTGATGCAATGCAAACACAACGAAAATAATAAAAACGCAAATTTAAAATGTAGTTTCGTACGAGTAGCTTTATCAAAATGTGAATTATCAAAAACTCAACAATGACTATTTGACTAACGTAATCGGTGACGCCGGTCTCATGCACCAGGTTGTGGCCAAAGCTCTGAAACATGCGCTCTCGTTGCACATGAGAGCTGTGCAACGCGGAAGTTTCTCAATCTCACAACAGAAATCGATCGGGGGTGTAATAATTATTTGACTTTTTCAAACCACCCAGTCTTACAGACATACACGTCACCAATGGCGGGTTAAAATGGCCATGAATCAAGTTACAAGAATGCGTGTATACTATTTTTCAGACTATTCATAAATACTAGTTTACACCATGAAAACATAAACAAAGACGTGTTCTCTTTTGAGGAAAAGTGTGTACAATAAATGTGAGGATAAATTGCTAACTACAAAGACCGGTTGCTGGATGAAGCTCTTACCTTCGAGTTGACAGCGCAGGCGAGCGTCACGCCAAGTTGCGGGTATATTATGGTACTTGAAGTACCCGTTGGCTTTTCTTACGTACGTGTAGTCGCACCTCCAGGAGTTCGCTTCTGAAACTGTAACTGTCGGTCATGATCACGGCCTTCAAGAGGTGGTCAAACACATTTAAAATATATTTCTTATATTTTTATTATAACTAGTGGTCGCCCATAGGTCGATATTCGACCTACTCTTTCATCGCTTGTTGGTTATGTTTGACATTCAGTAAGACTATAGACAAATAATATTAAAGACAAACATCAATTTGACGTGTATTGTGTCTAATACATGGTAGTGTGTGTAATGTTTTTTTCATTGATTTAATGTATTTTTTATGCATAATTTAATAATAAATTAGCATTCTGCACTCCTTCTCTATATAAACTATAAGTGTGGGAAATTTCATACTCCTCCGTCCGCGCAATTTTCGTAAAAAGGTGTACAAAGTTTTTGCTTCACGTATTAATATATAGACTTTTATTCGACAAAATAAATATGCTATATGGAATGGCTAATGCGACCGCTAAGGCAGCCACATTGACTAAATTTTCGAAGACAGCGAGCCCTGCTGCGGTCAGGTGTTAGGGCACACGGAGCACGACAAATGGTGGGATATCGATTGGGTTACACTGCAAAAAACACCCCAAATTGTAACTGTCTGTAAATCTACACCTGAACATGGTTTTCTTGCTCTGGAGTCCAAAGTCTATAAGAATACTTTCAGCCGAGAAAAAATAAAGGGTCCCCTAATGCTTCCTAATATTAAATCATTTATAACAGTCCTCATTATAGGAGGATAGCATATAAACCCTAGAAAGATAACCATATTTTTAATTACGTTAAATATAACCGTAGGTCGTTTCGACGTATGTTATTTTTCCTAGGAAAAATTTGAAATGATTAAATTTTCCCAGGAAAAATACGAAATTTCTGCTACAGATTGCTGAGATTATTCTTAAAATTATGACGATCTAGAGATTTTTCTTGTTAAGAAATGATATTATGATAATATATGACATATCGTCGTTGTCAAATGAATATCAGCTAGGTGCACTTTTTGGAAATTTCGACATTTTGACTATTATGACTAGTTTACTAGCCAAATTTTTGTATAAAAAGACTGCTATGTGACTAACTAATAACTTTTAACTAATGATAACTGATTAACTGACTCCAGACATAATACGTTGAAATGTAGTCGCTAGAAAAATATGCTTCAAATATGTGCTTCACGTAAAATTATACAGGAGAACGTTTTTATTTATATATCGTTTTTATTTTTATTTATATGTGTGTGTGTGTGTGTGTGTGTGTGTGAATGATGTACGCTGTTGGCCGCGAGGCCTTTACAGCTTCACCGGACTAAAAGGCGAGCGTGCAACCACTACGCTCTAGCCAGCCAGAAGGGCAAGAGGCGACATACTCGAGGGCGCCTCGAAGAGGCGCCCTCGTTTGGGACAGTCGCTGTAGGGGGACGGGTGCACTACTAAGTGCACCGGTCAACCGCCGGCTATGGGAGGGGATTTACTACTACGTCGTCGTCGTCGCCCGTATTCTGAGCGGAAAGAAGGGATGACAAAGCATCGGGGGGGTCGGTGAGAACATGTCGCGGCCGGCGGTGGCGGCAGGGGTCGGGGGGGAGATCGTAGTCGGCGGTGGCTACGATTAACGGATTCGCATGGGTAGATGCGTTCGCGAAGTGACGTGTTGACGCCTTTTTAATAAAGGCGCGAATAGGTTCGAGACCTAGATCTTGTGGAGGTCGACGTTCCGTACGAACCAGGGGGCTCCTACGGCTTTACGGAGGAAGCGGTTTTGAACCACTTGGAGTTTATCGATGTGAGAGGGGGCCGAATGCCCGAACACAACACACGCATAAGTCATGATGGGTCGAACGCAAGTTTTGTATAGCGTCACCTTATTTCTAAGGGACATTTTACTCCGCTTGCAGATTAATGAATGGAGACGACCGAGCACAAAGGATGCCAGGTGATGGACCCGCTTGATGTGCGGGCCGAAGGACATGGTGCTGTTTAGGGTGACCCCTAGATATTTGACCTCTTTGACCCAGGGAATGGGTCGGTCGAACATGGTCACTTGGCCGAGATTACTTCTAGGGCGGCGCAGGGAGTGGCGCGGGGTGGCACCCCTGGAGAAGAACAGCGCAGCGCTCTTGTCCGGGTTCACCTCAATACGCCACTTCCTGAACCAATTCCCTAGGGAATTGGCGGATGCCTGAAGGTGTCAATGAAACCCTTATTCCTATGCGAGACGTAGAGAGCGGTATCATCCGCGAATAGGGCTAGATGCGCCTTACTCGAACGAGGAATGTCGTTCGTGTAAAGGCTAAACAGGAGCGGAGAGAGAACTGAGCCCTGTGGGACTCCAGCACTGATAGAGTGGGAAGTGGAGCGCGTCATTTCGACGCGATAACGGAAGGCGCGATTCGACAAGAAGTCTCGTAAGATGAGCACGAGTCTGTCCGGCACACCCAATTGGTAGAGCTTGTAGATCAAGCCGTTGTGCCAGACTTTGTCGAATGCCTTCGCGACATCTAGGAAGAGGGCGCCCGTGTAGATTGGTTTGGGTCTATTGAGACCGGAGAGGATGTGCTCCGTGATGCGGTGCACTTGGTGGACGCAAGAGTGTTTGGCTCGAAAGCCAAACTGCTCGTCGATAAGGATACCCCTGGACGTTACGAAGTCCTTGAGCCTCGCCAGAAGGAGGCGTTCGTATATCTTGGCCAGGGAGTTGAGGAGACTGATAGGGCGGTAGCTCGCGGGGAGATTGCGAGGTTTGCCGGGCTTGGGAATGCCAATGACGTCCGCCTCTTTCCACTTAGCGGGGAAGGTGCAGTTCGTCATGGCGGCGTTCAAGATGGCCACCAAGAGGCAGATGAGTTGGGCGGGCAGGCATTTCAGAACGCGATTCGAAATACCGTCAGGGCCGGGGGCTTTTTTAGATTTAAGACCCATAATCACATCTTCGACCTCCGTTTGCGTGATAGGAGGCAAGGAATCGACGGGGGGGAGGGATGCCCTGCGCTCGACTTCCCTGTCTACCGCGTCGACGTGGGACTGGTCGACGGACTGAGAGCTGGGGGCGCACTGGCTCTCGAGGGAGTCGGCGAGAAGCTCGGCCTTTTCGTCGTCGTCGAAGGCTGGGGGCGCTGCGCCTGAAGGGCGGGACAGCGGGGGCATGTCAGTCGTGGAGTCGGATTTGAGGCTACGCGCCAGCTGCCAGTAGGCCAGATGCGACGGCGCGATGCCCTCTAGGAGGACACCCCACCGTTCCTCCCGGACCTCCGCGACACGACGCTTTACCTCTCGTTGTAAAGCGCGCATCCGGGCCCGATTGGCTTCGGTGGGGTAGGAGTCGTACGCTCGGATAGAAGCATTCTTGGAACGAATGAGATCCCTGACATCGTCCGGCAGTCGAAAGCGGTTGAGGTAGAGATCTTCCGCCTCGACTTGCTTGGACGATCGACTGACAGCCGATCGGATGTGCTCGGTGAAGGCATCTACGGCCTGATCGGTGTCCTGAGGGGACGGGATGGAGTCCGAGCTGAGAGGCAGGGGGGGAGGGTCGGCATCCGCCAAGGCCGTGCTTAGCGCATGCCAATCCACCACCGTCTTTTTGGGTCGCTGAGGGGCGGAAGGGGGGGAACCGAGTCTCATGACTACAGGTCGATGGTCAGAGTCGAGTTCCTGGACTACTTCCAAGGAGTGCAGCCGTAGGGTGACACCCTTCAGAAGCGCCATGTCCAGGACGTCGGGTCGGTGATTGGGATTGTTAGGATAGTGGGTAGGGTGCATGGGTGCGATGACGTCAAAGTCGAGAACGCCGACCAGGGCGTCAAGGCTCCTACCGTTAGGGGAAGTGGTGAGACCGTTCCAGGCCACGTGTTTGCTGTTGAAGTCGCCCGCCAGAATGACGGCGCTTCCCAGATTGAGGAGTGCTTCAAAGTCACTCCTGAGAACGGATTTAGTGGGGGAAAGGTAAACGGAGGCGATCACGATGGGCTGGTGCCCCGTGAGAGAGACGCGACAGACCGAGGCTTCGATGTTGGTGAGCGCGGGGGGATCGAGAGGGATGCAGTGCAGGGACCTCCTGTAGTAAATGAGAGTACCGCCTCCGCGGGAGCCGATTCTGTCATTGCGCACGAGGTTGTAGTTTGCGATCCTAGGATCGCGTTGTGCGGGCTTCAGGAAGGTTTCCTGCACGAGGAGGATATCAAGTTGGTGATCTCGGAGGAAATCAGCAACCTGATCTCGCTGGGAGCGAAGGCCATCGGCGTTAAAGAACGCCAGGGATAGGTTGTGGGGCTTTAGGTGGGGAGATCGTAGATCCATTATTGGGTGCGGGGGGGTTGGGTTTTGAGGGACGCCAGGACGTCATAGACGTCCCTGTATTCCGCGGCCAGGAGAACCTGGTCCGCCAAGTTGGTGGCGGCGCGGAGACGAAGGGCGAGTTCGCGGACTCTGGGGAACAGTGCGGGGCTTATAACCGCCGAGACGCTCATTATCAGGTCGACGTCCTGACTGACGTTAGTGGGCGGAGGGGGACAAGCCGCCACCGGCGGGATCGCCGGTGCGCGCGTCGGGGGGCGGGTGGGGCCCACTGACGCAGGGTGGGAGGCCGCGGTGTAGGGCAGCGGCTTCACCCACGCGTTGGCGCCGAGGGACGGCCTGAGCGGCGGGGGAGGGGGGGCCAACTTCCGTGTCGCGGGAGCGCGGGGAGCCGTGGTCGCTGGCGCAGAAGGCACCGGACGAGGGTGCGCTGAGGGCGCGGGGGGGTGTTGCGCTGAGGGCGCAGAGGGGGGGGCAACCGCGCGGGGGCGGCGGCGGCCGCCGCGCCTCGCCCGGCCGCGCTTCCCCTTCGGGGCCTTGGGGCAACCGCGATAGTTCGCGGTGTGCCCCTTGGTGCCGCAGAGGACGCAGCTGGGGGGCTCGGCCGCCGTCTCCTTCGAGCGGGCGCACTGGGACGTCGCGTGGTCCCCGATGCACTTAACGCATCGAGGGCGCGCGTGACAGTTTCGGGCAGAGTGCCCGTACAGTTGGCAATTGTGGCACTGCCCGGGCGTGCCACGTTTGTTGGGGGCCTCCACGGAGAGGCCAGATATATGGCACACGGCCTTCAGGTCGATTTTATTTATATATATCTCAAAGTTCTTGAAAGACTATCTTACCATGACCAAATAGAGCGTGTCTTATCAGAAAGGCAAGTCAAGTCTCCGTAACCGGCGAGCGTGTATAAAACGAACTATGATAGTGACCAACGAGGCAGTCACGACTTTGAGGAACACATTGGATCTGCTATTAGTGACATTCCCAAACACATTTAGACCAATCAAAGGCTTTCCTCACGTGGTAGACTTAACTCATGTCCTTCAACATCACGATATTATCAATTTTACTAACTAATCTTTTTATGTTCTTATTACTCGTTTCAGTAAATAACCGGGCATTTTTTTCGCCATTGTATATATTTATATTTGCATATAAACAAATTAAAGTAATCCCATGACATTATATTTAAAAAGATTCAAAAATGACAAAAGTCGTATTACAACGATTATAAAAGTAACGAATGTAAAAGATAAGCATACGTCATTTCGTTCAACAGGTGTGTATTTACAACAGTAATTTACTTACCACATCGGTTTTTTCATGCTATAGCTCTGTGGGTAGACAGAGTTGATTAGGACTGTGAGTGCGGTATTTACATTTACGAGCGATATATCACGATTTTTCAAAATTGAATACGTCGATTTGACGTAGGTTATCTATCTAAGGTTAATGTTACGAGCAACGGTGCCGAGCCCCGGCAACTTACCTTTAACCTGCAAACTACCCATACGGAGAGTGGTAGAAAGGATTTCTCAACACTTACGCTACTTTCTTTAAAGCGACAAATAGAGTTCATAGCAGCCACACACACATTTCACCTAAATATTATCGGTCACAATGTAATGGATCGAATAACTACCGGTTTCGATATTTAGCTATGCTTACTTTCAGTAGCATTCTGGCAGATTACCTATATAAGATTTGTCATATGGAATGTAAGAAGGAAAATGAAAGTAGGATAAATGCGGTGGAAATGCGAGCTCTGCGGAAGATGTGCGGAGTGAAGCTGACCGACCGTATTCGCAACAGCGTAGTAAGAAAGCGAGTAGGTATGAAAGATAGTATCGGTGTAAAGATGAGAAAGGGTATGCTCCGTTGGCCCGGGCATATAGAAATAATGTCAGAAGAAAAAATGACAAAACAGATATACAATGCGAAAGTTGAAGGATGTAGGTACCGGGGAAGACCTAGACTATGTTACCACGATCAATTAGACCGAGTCTTATCTGAAGGGCAAGTCAAGAGTCTCCGTAACCGGCGAACGGGTATAAGACGAACTATGAGAGTGGAGGAAGCCAAAGAGGTATGTAAGGAAAGAACCTCTTGGAACTCTGTACTCTCTGCCTACCCCGCAAGGGATCTGGCGTGATGAAATAGATGGATGGATGGAAAATTTGTCATGATGGTGTAGATTTTTTTACATTTTTGCGGAGAGAGGAGGTTGAGCAGTAGTTTGCTTGCAAACACGAATAAAAACAGTACAAAACTTACTTTTAACATTGATGAACAATATAGACGCAAAATAAACACAAAAGAACATACTTGACGTCATCTTGATCAATCACAACTAGGCTGTAGCAAATAAAATGATGTATCCTGAAAAGAAGAGACGCCTTTTATTGGGATGTTTAGGTATACGCGAATATCCACAAGTCGACATATTGTGACTTAATTGACCGCAAGACATACATTGCGTCCCATACATACTTGACCAAGAAACATATATCCACCAGCACGTCCTCCTTTTGAAAAATATTGTCATTGGGTTGGGATCCAAAAACCTGTTTGAAGCTTATATCGGTCAGAGCATACACCGTGAGGGACTGAAATTTATATACAAGATCTGCCATTTTTATTATTTTAAAAATTAAATTTGATTACCGTACTCAATTCTTGATTGGATTATTTTTTTTACTTTACATTTGAAATGAAGGGGATACTTTCTTAGTTAAAAAGGAAGTTTCCTGATTGAAACATGAATGAACACACTTATTTTCTACACCATAGCTAACAAACAGCAGAAAAGAAGCCAATCTCCATAAGAAGCATCTATTCACTTTTCTTTCAAGTTCTTTTTTTAACCAAACTCACAACAAAGGAGGAGGTTCTCAAGTGGACAGTTTTTTGTTTGTGTGTTACCTCATAACTCCATCATTTATGAACCGATTTGGAAATTTCTTTTTTTTGTCTGAGAGGGTGGTATACTTCCCGTTAGAAATACCACCCCCAATGGTAATATAGGGGATGAAATGTTTATTGGCTCGAATTTTAATGTGTAGATTGAGTTATGAATTTTGTCTTAATCCTACACTTACTTTACTATTTAAATAAGCAAAATAATATAGTATATGAATAATTAATTTACTCATCACTCAAAATTGTAAAATAATTAACTTTTGAAAAAAAAAGGAAACCGACTTCATAACTAAAAAGCAAAAAATAAATATTTGAAGTCGGTGCCAGTCGGTCGGTGCAGTCGATTTTTTATTTCTTTAAAACACCGTTGTTCCACACTAGGAATTATTGTCGTATCGTGGGTGCGTTTACAAACATGAATTTCACATACACAAACACTCAGACCGAATCAAATATTTTTGGGCACACAAAGATTTATCCCGTGTGGTAATCGAACCCGCGACTACTCTATTCGGTGGGCAGAGCGCCTTAAGCTCTTAACCACTGTACCAAGCCGTCCTTCAACTAACTTCAATAGTGACTAACTTCCAAGGGTACTGGTGTAAAAAGATTGCCTTAATCCCCAGAGCTACCTTATGCAGACTGAACCTTCTAATGACCTACAGACTCGGTGCTTAGAAAAGGCATACATACTGGAGTGACTGAAATATAAATGTAAAGAATCTTAAATAAAAAATACAAAATGGCCAGGTACAGTGCTAAAGTGGAAAAATACAGATACTGGAGAAGACCTTTCTTATAGCGTGAGGAACTTGCATAAGCCTTTTGATGAGCAGTTTGTAAACTTAACTTTAGCTGACTAAAATGATACGGTAGCTAGTATCATCACTTTGGGAGGATTACCAATATATCCGCACAAAACGCAATTGGAGGAGACCTAGCTTACCTATTTCAATATGATTTAATCTGGTGGATCAATCATGAGCTTCTGAAATCAATTAGTATACACGTGTGTGTGTGAAAGAAGTAATAGTGATGACCTGTTTAAGAAAAGTACGCGTTGGCGTCATGTTTGTATTGTAATTGAAAGTGTTCAAAATGCAGTATCGATCTAATCTTAATGTCATAAATCTCACAAATAATTTTCTCATAAAATATTAAATCATTTGGATCGAGGGAGCCGGCGTGATGCTATAGTTAAATAGATAGATATTAAATCATTCAATGACGTCGACCGAATCGTGATCGGACCGAAAGTTGAACAAAATGTAAAAGGTATTTTCAGAAATTTTGAGCTGACATAAACAACACATAAATACAAACTTCAAATTGAAGATATATGTATGATATGATCAATAATATATTTTAAATTAGTTAACTAAACATAATATCGAAATAAGGCTGAGATAATACTGAAATTCGATTCATATTTTAGTGTAGCAGAATACCAAACGTAAGTGTATTTATAATTAAATCTCAATTCAATCAATCTCCAGTCTCACTATAAATTAAATACGAAAATTGTCTTTTCGGCATCAAGGTACAAATACTCATATATTCGGATTGTGTATTAGGTGGCTTAAGAGGTACATCATTTTATGCTATAACAACAAATATGCTGATTTTAATATCAACGGAAATTGCGGTCGTGCTTAACCACACTGCCAGAATAAACAAAGCGTTTGTTGAATAGGAACGATATCTAGATACCTACTGTATGGTAATTTATAGTTATATTTTTCCTTATTCTAAAATACATAGTTGGATTATATTTTGTGTGTGTGTGTGTAAATGATCTACGCTGTTGGCCGCGGTGCCTTTACAGCTGCACTGGACAAAAGGGAGAGCGTGCAACCACTACGCTCGAGCCAGAAGTGCAAAGGGGTAACGAGCTCAAGGGCGCCTCAAGGAGCAACGGCCTCGGCTTGGGCAGTTTCTATATAGTAGGTTACTCGCCGTGGTGCACTGCACCGGCCGGCGGGCAAGGGATTCTCCGACCTCGCCGGCAAGGTCGGTGTCTGATGGTTGAAATATATGTAAAATATCTCTGGTTACTGCCTCGTTGGTCTAGTGGCAAGCCGCATAACTTTGTGATCACGAGGTCCTGGATTCAAATCCTAGGTCCAAGTATGAGTCCGGTGTCTGGTATTGTGCCCGGTAATAGGCTCACTACCTATTACATGAGACCTGATATCGTCGGCAAAAAGTGTACTAAGTACACCTCTGCCAACCCCGCTTGGGGAATTTAGGTGTGACGGTGTGTATCTCTGGTTACATTGATTATATCTTTCTGTTAAGCCAGGCTCAGCCTTATTTGAGGAACCATGGTTAACAATCTCTTTTTGTGTTACGTCTATCTATATCTGTATCTATATCATCACGCCAGATCCCTTGTGGGGTAGGCAGAGAGTACAGAGTTCCAACAGATCCTTTCCTTATAAACCTCTTCGTATAAATATCGTCAACGATATTTCCGTCATACATACATAAAAAAAAAGAAATAAAAGCATACACACAACCGGACATAGAAACTCCTCCTTTTTGAAATCGGTTAAAAACTTGGAACTTTTGCCCCCCAACCCCTAAACTAGTGTATGGAAGTTTGTATGAGACTTCCGCAAATTTTGATGCTAGAGGTCTGAAAATTGATATCTTATATAATATATTAATTTTCAGACCTATAGCTTCAAAATTAGCAAACGTTATATTATAAAATAAATATTTCAGGAGTTTTAGTAAATCACCCCCTCCTTTAAATTAATGAAAGGAATAAAGCGCGCTAAACGCCTAATGTGTACCCGCTGAGATTGATGATGATAACTTCTAGATGATGATAACTTCACAAACTTTTTACCTTAGTCAGAAAATGTGGCTTAGCCGTTCAATTATATATATATTTATATATATTCAATTTATTACTGTACTGTACTGTATTATTACTGAAAATACAAAATTCCAACAGGTTCTTTCCTTACACTCTTACCTCTGGCTTACTCCACTCTCATAGTGCGTCTCATACACGCTCGCCCGTTACGGTGACTCTTGACTTCCCCTTCTGATAAGACACGAATTATTTGATCATAGTAAGAGAGTCTATGTCTTCCATGTCACCTTCAACCTGCCACTTTCGCATTGTAAATATATATACCTTTGAGGGGTTAACAAGCGTGAAAGGTATCTTTTTGGAAATGTGTTGTTCTGCCAATTTCAAACTGATTATAATATCCCATTTGAGAAAAAATTGCCCCATTGCTTTGAAGGGCTGCCCAAAAGTCAAATATTTTTTACCTTTTCCTTTCAAAGCAAGAGTAACGTTAGTCCTCTACCACAGATTCAGGCCACCCAAAAAGGAATACCAATGAAACGAAAATTTAAAAAAAAACCATCACGCTTATATTCCCCATGCGAGGGTAGCAGAGGTGTACTGAGTACACCCACACCCCCCTTTTCGCCGACAATGTTAGGTCCCATGTAATAGGGGGCGAGCCTATTGCCATTTCGGTATTTGGCACAATTCCAGACTCCAGACTCATAAAACTGTTCGAATTTGTTCTACCTAGGATTTGAACCCAGGGCCTCGTGATCACAAAGCAATGCGCTTTGCCACTAGAGCAACGAAAATATATCTAAGCCGTAAGACGTCCACAGCAGAACGAAGGTTTCCCCTAAAAATCACCACAACGATTGGCATTCTACTTTGCGCATCCTACTTTCGCCGCGATCTTCACAAACTCATCGTTCCATCTAGTAGGGGGTCTCCCCACTCTACGTCTTCCAGTATGTGGTCATCACTCAAGAGCCTTTCTGCCCTAGCGGCTAATACAGTATTGAGATCGGTTTATTTTGTACAATCCAGTTGTGAAAGAAATTATTTATGTGCTCTATGCACACGCCCCTTAGTAGGAGGTGGTGTAAAAAAGATACCTTATTTTTTTAAAAGAGTAAATTTAAAAGAGTAACCAGCGAGCATGTATGAGACGTAGTATGAGAGTGGAGGAAGCCAGAGCGGTATGTAACGAAAGAACCTGCTTGTAACGGACGTAATGTCAGCCAACGCGTCATCCTGCCAAGGTAAGACAAAGCTTAAGCCAAAGCCAAGCCAAGTAACGCCGAAGCGAAGCCACGCCGAAGCGAAGCCACGCCAAAGCGAAGCCTGGCCAAAGCCAAGCCACGATAGTCGATTCTCGTAACTGTCAATCGCTGCCGCCATGTAGACACATCCCTTGACGCCCCGCCAAAATGCCACTCCCAAAGTAGTGGGGGTGCATCTATATAAGCCTTAGCTAAGTCATTTGTGAATTATTCTAGTACCAATTAAAAGGGAAGAACGAAATTCTGCTTCATTTTATTTCTATCCGTTTTATGTTGGAACTCTGTACTCTCTGCCTACCCCGCAAGGGATCTAGCGTGATGATATAGATAGATAGAAGTTTCTTTCGTCTATGGCCCTTTAGGATAATGAAAAATGGTGTTATTGAAAAGATAGGTACTATTATTGAAGCAGTAAGTATTTGAGTTTGTCTTAAAGGGCGTTAATATGATATCCGAACAGAAAACTTAGCACAAAAAGATTGACGAGAAATCGACGCTAGCGAGTAAACGTGGTGTCACGTTCATGCTTATTCAGTAAATTTCTAGTATGACAAGGACGATGGACTCGCTAGGGTCACGTTAATGTCAATCTTTCGTGCTGAGCCTTTAGAAGGTATAGAGGTTATTTGTAACAGAAGCACAGGTATAAAGATGTCACTATGTGATAGTCGCAGTATTACAATGAAATGAGCAGGCCGTTGCTGAGACTTAAAATTTGCACGAAGAAGCTATGCACGTAAGCACGATATCAGTGGTCACAATCTGGATGCTTATATAAAATATAAAAGCAACGTGGTCGAGAAAGTATGCTATCACGTTCATGTTTATTTAGAAAATGTTCACTGTGAATTTGGCATATCTACTGGATAGAGTTACACTAACGTCAATCTATTTGTGCTAAGCACTCATCATTCCTTTTAGCATTGTAATGTGTACTTTGCATACGTATCCTTTCCTTTTATTTAAAAAGAACATTGCCCCATATTAGGATTTATTCCTGTGTCGTGGGTGCGACCCAGACCGAAACAAATAACTGTGGGTCACACAAAGATTTGTCCCGTGCGGGAATCGAACCCGCGACTATTAGACACACTGGGCGGAGCGGCTCAAGCTCTTAACCACTGCGCTAATTCGTCCGTCATATACCTATGTATATATGTATACCTTCTTCGCAATGGAACAAATAGTCCCATATCACAATATACGTCCCGCCAACAATGGGACCGGCCTTATTGGTGGTTCTTAAATTGAAAAATTAAACATCAATGCTTTTGTAAAATCATACTTTTTTTTTTGTAATTTGCAAAATTGCCAATCAAAGTTATTGAGTCTAGTTTTTTTTGATTGCGAATCTGATAAATTTGACTAAGTCGGACTCTTTTGAAACTTAGTAAAATTCAAATTTGTCATCATTACAAACCAATGTGTTAGGCATTTTCTCATAAATGAATACCCTGGGACCCTGGCACGGGTCGTCGTAGAGCAAGCCTAAAGCTGACACGGACCCGCGGAGCTCTTTGGTTTTGAAGTTGTTAGGCTCGCCAGGTGCAAACTTATCAAAACCAGCTTCAGTAATTGTCTGACCTATAACAATAAATAAATGGGTTTTTCCGATCGGATCCCCAAGTTTTGGTCCCCTGGAGGAGCCTTTTTTTAACGAGTTATTCCGGTACAATACCCCAGTTTTGATCCCTTACTTTAGTTTATTTTTTATTCCGATCTGATCCACCTTCCAAAAGTATTGGGGGATCCGATTAGAAGTATGCATAATATATTTAGTGGATAAGACAAGAATTAAATAATAATAATTAACAGCAGGGGATCGGTTTTGAGGATCGGACCGAAATAACTCGTTTTAAATTATTTAGTATTCCAATCTGATCCACCGCACACGGCATCAGAAAATCTCACTTATAAATAATGTATATGGTATCTTTAGCAATAACAATTGTTTACAGTTTTTTTATTTTTATACACGCATCGAATTAAATTGGTGCATACACATTATAAAATAACACCTTTAAAAAATGTTGGAGTTTTAATCGGAAATATATAAAACATATTTAGTAGATCAGACCGAAATTAAACAATAATAATAAGCAGGGAATCTGTGTTGGGCATCAGACTGGAATAACTTAAATACATTAACCTACATGTCCCCCTGAAAGGCAAAAACCTTCTCTAATAGATCGAGATGAGCCAAAATGGGTCATACTCCATGTGGACCTATCGGGAAAGATTGAGGCAGGTTTGTTACCAACCTGTGTTGGCCACCTGCTGTTCTATTTATCAACTCATAATTCTTTCAACTTGAATATACGTCTGCTACATTAAGCATTAGCTTAGACCAATGACTTAAGTTACTTAAGAAGGACATATGTATACATATAACATGCCTAGTCTGCAAGAAGGTGGTGACCGTTTCACTGGCATGTATTACTAGAGAGTAACTATACGTATTTATGTTTTCCCAACCCGTACTCAGTCAGTGCAAGTACATTAGAAGATGATGCAATAAAAACCAAGTATTGCTCATGCAAATCTATTCTAACAACTGTTTTGATGGTTCAGCACGAACTTGCCCTAACTGCGTATGTGTCAGACACGTCATTGTAAACAGATATCATATAACATGTTTAGTCTCTGATCAGTTCCACTAACTGTTTTGATTAGTTAGTCGTTATAAATTAATATGGCGCACTCGGCGTAGGCGACGTCGGCGAAAACATGTTTGGTTGGCGATGTCTATAAACAGCCATCACCGAGGAAGTACCTTAATATCTTCTTAGATCTCTTACCTTTCGCACTAACTCTAAGTAATATTATTGACTGCGTAATATTTTGAATATCATTTGTAACATTATATATTTTTATATTGTGAAGATAATATACTTATATAAAACCAGCACCACGCATTTGTTCGACTACGTAGAAAACAATAATTAAATCACAATAAACATAGTCACACCTACATTTCCCAAGCGGAAGTGGTAGAGGTGTACAATATACACCCAAATATCCAACAATATTGTATCCCAATGGGGGCGAACGTTATTAGACATGGCACTAAATCTGTATACAAATCTCAAACAATTCATGCATTGAAAGAGGCAAGTTGCGGTGTCTACATGAACAAATAGTGGGCATAAAAAAAGAATGTTAAGGAACATCTATTTATATCTATGTCTTTATCATCACACCAGATCCACTGTAGGGTAAGCAGGGAGTACGGAGTTTCAACAGGTTCTTTCCATTTCCTTCATTCTCATAGTTCACTTCATTCACACTCGTCGGTTACAAAGACTTTGCCTTCCAGATAAGACACGGTCTATTCGGTCATGGCAAGATAGGCTAGGTCCCGCCCGGTACCTACCTCCTTCCACTTTTACTAAATGTATCTGTTTAGTCATTCTTCCCTTTCAACATGCTTTCTATCTTCTATTCTTTTTATTTCTTAAGGAACATTACCATGAATGGTCCTCCACTGGTTTAATTCAGCCCAATCATAGATACCAACAAACGCGGCTTTCTTCCAAAATTTTCCAATAAAAGTTTGCTCTGGGTTTTAGCCCAAAGGTCTTTTATGGCTTGGGATTCTTCATCGCTGTTGATAATGGCTAGATGTCCTCCTTCAGCTGAGCAAGCTATGTGGGCACGGAACCAGTTGCGTGGTACTCTATGGAACTTATAGCAACTGCCAGTAACATTGCTGTATTCATACCCTGAAATCAGTATAAATATTTGGCATCGAAATTTGTTAACTTCGGTCCATAAAGGCTAAAACAGACGGCACAACAAGACTTTTATTACGGATTTGGTCATTATAGAAGTGAAATTTAAGGAGCTACCGCGAAAAAAATGTGTTATTTTAATCCATGCACTTCAAGAAGTATATGGATTAGAGATTTTATATAATAATAATAATCTCTGTCTACCCCGCAAGGGGCCAGACCCCTTGCGGTGATGATATAGATAGAATAATAATAATTTTAGCCGTGTTAAGAAACTGTCCCACCGTTGGGCACGGGCCTTTCCTCTAACTAAGAGGGCTTAGGCCATAGTCCACGCTGGCCCAGTGCGGGTTGGCGAACTTCACACACCTTCGAGAAACTCTTAGAAATGCAGGTTTCCTCGCGATGTTTTCCTTTATCGTTAAAGCTATAAACTATATATATATATAGATAGATAGATATATATATGTATATATATAAACGATTTTTTAAGTGAAGTGTTTTATTTTAAATTAGGTGAATTATATTGAAGCTCGCTTATAATTATATAATATATAAGCGAGCTTCAAAATAATTTACCTGATTTAACATAAAACATAATTATTTAAAGTGTAGTTTTTTTAGAAAATGACAAAAATCGATTTTGCACATACGTCGTTTATATCTGAGCTCGCACTCAATATATCCGTCCATAGTCCACGCTGGCCCAGTGCGGGTTGGCGAACTTCACACACCTTCGAGAAACTCTTAGAAATGCAGGTTTCCTCGCGATGTTTTCCTTTATCGTTAAAGCTATAAACTATATATATATATATATATATATATATATATATATAGATAAATAGATATATATATGTATATATATAAACGATTTTTTAAGTGAAGTGTTTTATTTTAAATTAGGTGAATTATATTGAAGCTCGCTTATAATTATATAATATATAAGCGAGCTTCAAAATAATTTACCTGATTTAACATAAAACATAATTATTTAAAGTGTAGTTTTTTTAGAAAATGACAAAAATCGATTTTGCACATACGTCGTTTATATCTGAGCTCGCACTCAATATATCCGTCCTTTATTATTTAGTTTTAAGGTAATTGCGTCACTGTCACATATCTGATCAATAAATAGTCGATCGCAGTAGGCCCTTAACTATTTTGCAATACGTGCTTACATGGCGTGCCGCGACAAAAAACTCATCATTATTATCATTAGCCCACAGCAGTCTTCTGGACATAGGCTTCTCCAATAACACGCCACTGAGTCCAATCCTTTGACAAAAGTTTGACACGATAAGTCTTGTTTGAAGAATCGTGGTGTATTGACGCATAGGCAAGACTATTTGGACTTGCGTACAAGACTCGAATCATGGGCCAACAAAATTCAGTCCTGCGTCTTGACGCCCGTATTGGCTCAACATTGTGAAGAGAAAATTCAAAGGTTGATTCAGGGTATTCTCTTGCAATTCAAATGTTCTCTTGGCTGTTCGACTAACTAAATTAAGTATGCGTTAAGACTGATATAATAAAATTCTTGTAGTTAGTAAACTACCATATTCTTATATATTATTAACCATTCTAAATATCGTAAGTCACTTAAAAATTCAAACTGTTTACACTACTAAATGCCAACTTGCGGCAGATTTTAGGACTTTTAGAAGGTAAGACCTCTTTAATCAGCCGAAATCTTTAAATACTTACTTGAAAATAAGTCAGCCTAGACTATGCCACAGCTGCACATTGGTCTTCTATTACAAATCAAGGTGATAGAGAATAGGTCATACTCTCTTATGCGGATGGAGTGCAAGTTAGCAAAGTATCGGAGATTATGAAGCTTCCAACTTGGCTTAACAACTATCAAGTAGTAACCTGGAGCAACAGCTTCCGAATACAGAAATGCAAATACAAACATACAGTTGCCCATCTTAGACTGATCGAGACGAATATTGTACAAAAGATATGCACCATTAAGAAATGGACGCTAAGAATACCACGGTTACGCAGCGCTACATCAATACTAAATACTTAAATAAATTAATGAGAACAAACCAGGATGGGTGGTGCCACACGGGCCTATAAGGGTGTCATCTTCTGTCTGCTTCTTATAACAGAAGTAGGGATATGTTTTATTACATTCCTTATCAACCATTAAACCGTCTGAAGTGAATATTAAACATTCCTCTACGTTATTGTTATTATGGGGCTCATTCTCCATCCAGTTGGTTGGAATCTTGCTTAGTGGAATCCCTGGAAAAAACGGAATACATGAAATACTTCTTACAGACAATCTATCTATCTATCTATAACCTCACGCCAGATCCCTTGCGGGGTAGGCAGAGAGTACAGAGTTCCAACAGGTTCTTTCCTTACATACCTCTCTGGCTTCCTCGACTCTCATAGTTCGTCTCATACACGCTCGCCGGTTACGGAGACTCTTGACTTTTCCATCAGATAAGACTCGGTTTATTTGGTCGTGGTAAGATAGTCTAGGTCTTCCCCGGTACCTGCATCCTTCCACTTTCACATTGTATATCTGTTTTGTCATTCTTTCCTCTGGCATTCTTTCTATATGCCCGAACCAACGGAGCATGCCCTTTCTCATCTTTACACCGATACTATCTTTCATACCTACTCGCTGTCTTACTATGCTGTTGCTAATGCGGTCGGTCAGCTTCACTCCGCACATCTTCCGCAGAGCTCGCATTTCTACCGCATTTATCCTACTTTCATTCTCCTTCTTACATACCCAGCTCTCGCTACCATATAACAGCGTTGGGACAAGAACTCCGTTATGTATACTTACAGACAAAAAGGTAATATTTTAGATTATAAAACTATAGAGCGTAAACAAACAACCTTGTGTTTTATCCGGTGAAGCTGTAAAGGCCCCGCGGCCAACAGCGTAGGTTATTTACACACCACACAAAAACACAACTTTGTGTGTGTCTATGAATGATCTACGCTGTTGGCCGCGGAGCTTCTACAGATTCACCAGGCAAGAGGGCGAGCATACAACAAATACGATCCAGCCAGAAGGACAAGCAACTAGCTCAAGGGTGCTCTAAGAAAAAACGGCTTCGGCTTGGGCTGCCGCTATGCGTATACTAAGTATCTCGCCGTGGTGCTCTGCACCGACGGGCAGGCAAGAGATTGTTCAACCTCGACGGTGAGATCGGTATCTGATACTGTGTACGACAGCTGTATTCAAAAAACGTGAAGTAGGGGAACAAACAACTATGAATTTTAGCTTGGATATGAACAAATTACGAACAATTGGCGTTCAGCGCGAACTAGGCGTTCATACTCCAAGCGATCGCGATCAAGAAGGAACTCAGGACAACCATTTACCACCACGCATATGTTCAACAAGAGATTTAGCATCCTGGCTCCTCCCCTCTGCCGAAATCTACTACCTAGTACAGGGAATATTTGACCTATATGTACGTAAGAGCGTCAGGGCTAAGGGCTGCACAAAAGATCCTATTGGGTCGAAGTGTGCTAGAGGCATTTCAGCCCGGTAGTCAACAAAAGATAAGATACTTATAGATAATACCTATAAAGAACAAAATGATTCACTTGATTTAATAGTCATAGCGATTTGCAGAATAAGAACAGAACAGACAAACTGCAGAAATGGTCTTTGGGTAAGGTCACATGAAGTTCAACGGTTTTACCTAAAATCGCCACAACTTCTGTCATCGGCTGGATAAAAATTTAACTGACTGTGCATGCTATTGTAGGGTAATGATAAAGCTGAGAATACAGCCTGAGCCTTTCACACTCTAGCTACGCACTAGCGATTTTTTTCACACTAGAGATTTATAGAAAGAGCATTTATGAAATAAAGGATTCTCTAAGGATTTATGAAATATAACGTGACACATTGACGTAGATATTTGGTGATACTCATGGCTATTTATCGAAAATCCCTTAAATACGTTTTTGATGGATATCTACGTGTATGAACGGTGGCACGTCAATGACGTGAGAGCAAGCTTTTACAAGCATTTACGTTATCGTCACTATAATGTCAAAAAACTCAATTTCGGGCTTAGGCCAAAAGAGCAAGGATTTGTTTAGGCCTTAGGCCTTTCGATTTTATGTGTGCTCAGGCCTTGAAAACAAAAAAATGCAAGGATTATAGAAATAGGATAGTATTTTCTTATAGGAAATGGCCAGTTCAGGGTTGCGATTTCAATGATCAGTAAGGATGAAAGAAACTCCGCTTACATAGAGAGAAGAGTGAATGCAGGGAATGAAGTGAATGGTGCGATGAGAAACCTACTTGGGAGGCGGTCTTAAGCCAATAGGTGCAGCTGGCCATATACAAGGAAGTACTAGTCCCAACGTGGTTATGTGGCAGTAAGAGTTGTATATGTAAGAAGAAGAATTAAAGCAGAATAAATGCAGTCGAAAGGCGACCTCTGCGGAAGATGTGCGTACTACCTATGTAAACATGAGAAAGAATATCGGAAGAAATGATGACAAAACAGATATACAATGCAAAAGTGAGACTATCTTACCATGACCAAATAGACCGTGTCTTATCTGAAGGTCAAGTCAAGAGTCTCCGTAACCGACGAGCGTGTATGAGACGAACTATGACAGTGATAAAAGCCAGAGAGATCTGCAAGGAAAGAACCTGTTGCAACCCTGTACTCTCTGCCTACCCCGCACGCGATCTGGCGTAATGGTTTCAAATTTTCTGGACAGATCGTACACCAAATTGCAACGGGTATAGGAAATATTCCATACAATAGTATTGACGCATACTTGTGATATTTGTACCTTTACAGAATTTCTTAGCTTACCGTCTATAGTGTTATAGTCGCCTTTAGAGAAAGTCGCATGGATTCCTGTGAAGATGGGTCGCGATGAGTTTGGGTTGCTCATGAGGTTTAGAAGACCGGCACGAACATCTCCAGGGTACGGAGAAGCTAGTATAGCACCTTACATAGAAATATTTTGAATCTGCAATTTAATTCATTTCTACAAATAAGTTAAAAGTAAAAAGTTTTTTGAACAACTAGCTTATACAAGATGTATCGTAAATAACGCAAAAACTCTGACACCCCAATTAGATTACTGCCTTATAAATTCACTATAAAAGTCAAACTTACATTTTGAGGAGTTTTCTACCATTTTTTAAACTCCTCTGTACCCAAAGTAACCACGAAATATGTACTTTTGTGTGCATATTGAGGTATATGAATCAAAATTAATGTGTATACAAAGGACATCGTCAAAAATGGCCCCAGAAGCAATTAACATGTGAATATCCGAATGATTTATCCGTTATATTATAGTAGTTGCAAACATACATATCTAACGGACAATTTGCAATCCAAAACGAATAGTTCAAAGTATTGTATAATCGATTATTTTTGGCTACTAAATTATAACCTCAAAATCTAATACAGTTTTTGCAATAATTCATTACCCCCGCTTGTCCGTTAAATAATAAATGCATGGAGATAATTTTCAGATAACTTGAAATCATACACACATTTTTTATTGCTGTTGGTTCTCGGGCAAATCATGTATGGACGCCGAACACTTTCGTATTTATGTTTTGACCGTTGAGGATTTCCTTCGTCTGGAGCCAATCTTAGATGTAGAATCAGGTCATGTTTACCATAAAAATACATCATCGGAATTGAACCAACATGTGATATTTCAACTCCGTAGAATAGGAGAAAGTGGTCCTAATACAGGTTGGAAGATTTGAAGTAAACCAATAAACATTGCTAGTTAAATTTAAGCTGGTAAATTCTGTGCGTTCTTATGATGGAACTTCAATTAAATAATACCATCACGCCTATAGTCCCCAAGCGGGGGTGGCAGAGGTGTACTGAGTACACCCACTTCTCGCTGACGATGTTAGATCCCATGTAATAGGGGCGAGCCTGCCATATACTGGGTACAATTCCAGACTTCGGACTCATACTGGGAAATTTTCGTTACAAAAACTTCATTTGTCCGACCAAGGATTTGAACCCAGGACCTCGTGACCACAAAGCGATGCGCTTTGCCGATAGACCAACGAGGCAGTCAATTGAATTAATCGTGTGATAATTATGTTCCATGGAAGTGGAAGGATGCAGGTACCGGGGTAGACCTAGACTATTTTACCATGACCAAATATACCGTGTCTTACCTAAAGGATAAGTCAAGAGTCTCCGTAACCGGCGAGCGTGTATGAGACGAACTAAGAGAGTGGAAGCCAGAGAGGTATGTAAAGAAAGAACCTGTTGGAACTCTGCACTCTCTGCCTACCCCGCAGGGGATCTGGCGTGATCTATTTATATCAGATAGATAGATTATGTTCCATATGTAAAAATTCCACAATCCGTCACCCATTTATTTATTTATTATTTATTTAAATATTAACACGGCAGATACACCATTTGCGTTAGTATAAAGGAAAATATAAAAAAAAGAAACAAAGAAAAATAAAAAAATGTGAGTTCAATAGCTCATTCATTCCATTTCCTCACAATACCTCAGACACTCACACAAAATATCAAGCCATGCAAACACATCGCAACCAGGACTGCCGTCAAGGAGGGCGATCAATGTGGCGAGGGTGCCCGGGATTGGCGAACGAGCACGCGCTATTGTTATTTATTTATTTATCCTTTATGCACAGTTGGTACATGGGCGGACTTAATACCTTAGGCATTTTCTGCCAGTCTACCTTTGGGTGATGCAGAAACTAGTGAAAGCAGGTGCAAATCCGAGTTGGGAGAGGAAGAAAGATAGAAATAGCAAAAATAAATATTAAATCTTACTAACTGAATTAAAATATATATGGATCTATAATATACATACATACATATCCATAATTATATAAACATAAAATATATACGAATAGCTATATATACATATATACTATATATAAAAAAAAATACAATACTTATACTATGTTAACGTTGAGATAATTCTACCAATGTTTTGTGCAGATAATCCAGCACTTTTGTTCTGAAACAAAAACGATCGTTTGCCATCCTGACATCCAGTGGTAGCGCATTCCATAGCAAGATGGACTGAGTAAAGAAAGAAGAGTGAACAAAGTCCGAACGGTGAGAAGAACATCGAAGAAGACGATTATTTAGGGATCGAAGATTTTTATTATGATTAGAACATAAATATTGAAAATGAGATGAAAGATAATCAGGTGAAGTGGGAGAGTTAAGAATGGAAAACAACATTGTCAATGCCCTCTGAGTTCGGCGTTGGCGAATAGGCAACCAATTTAAGAGAGATCGATACACAGACACATGGTCAAATTTACGCAAGTTATTGATAAATCGAATGCACTTATTAAGAAGACGGTCAAGTTTGTTGAGGTGATCTGCATTCAGGTCGAAGTAGCACACATCGCCATAGTCGAAAATGGGAAAAATCAAGGCCTGCACGAGCATTGCTTTTGTATTTGATGCGAGCAAGTTCTTAAACCGATACAGGTATCGCAACATACTGGTGCCCTTTTGACCGACGGCACTGATTTGCCAATTGAGTGTGTTATCAATATGTGAGCCGAGATCTTTGACACTGGAACTAAAGGGAGTAACTCTACCATTGAAAACAATTGCAGGTAGATTTGCAACATTCACCTTGCTTATAGTTCTAGAGCTACCCACCAAAATTGCCTGGCACTTAGCTGGATTTACTGCAACTGCGAACTTGTCGGACCAGTTCTTAATTGCTGGCAAATCCTGGTTTAATTTGCAAATGGCGTCTGAGATTTGATCGGCACTGTCTTGCGAGTACAATTGCAAGTCATCCGCATAAAGATGATACGCGCACTGACATTCGTGAGTTATTAGATCAATGAAAATCGAAAAAAGAAGAGGAGAAAGTATACAGCCTTGGGGAACGCCAGTTCCTAAATTCCGCCAGGACGATGACGACTCGTGACTTATAACAGACTGCTGGTGTTCACAAAGATAAGAAGAGAACCAATCCAGCGACTCCCGCGAGCACATGCGATAAGAAGGGATGGATAGTAGGATATCATGATTAACTCTGTTGAACGCATTAGAGAAGTCAACCAAGACTAGGACTGTGATTTTGGTATTTAAGATGCCTCTTAGGATATCTTCAGTCACTTTAAGTAGAGCAGAAACGGTACTGTGGCCAGGCTTAAATCTAGATCGAAGAGGACTGATAAGATTATTGGTGAAGATAAAGTGGGAGAATTGTTTATGAACACAGGCCTCGAGCACTTTTAAAACAAAAGGAAGAATGGATATTGGATGGAAGTGGCTAGGAAGGGAAGGGTTGGGGATCTTAGGAAGGGGACGAACAAAGGCTTTACGCCACAGAGACGGAAAAGTCCCGGACTCTAAAGAAAAGTTGATAAGGTGAGTGATTACGGGAAGGAGATTGTCCAGAATTGTTACGATCATAAAGCGACATATTTTGTCACAGCCCACAGCCTTGGATTTAATGGATAGGATGTTTTTCTTGATTTCGCGGGAGTCGATGATGATGGGACGTTCAAGACCACCTAGATAGGTTAAGGTATGATCAATAGTTAGACGATCTACGAGAGGGACAGTGGAGAAATGGCAATTGAGATCATCTAAACTTATTGTTTTTGGGAGATCTATACGTCGCGCTCTGCCAATACCTAGGGTTCCTATGAATTTCCAGATGTCAGCAGGCGAAGAAGAAGTAATATTGTCTAGAATATGTCGGCGTTTAGCGTCGCGTATCATCTTGTTACAGCGGTTCCTAGCGATTTTAAAATGGGACCAATTGTCGTCAGAGCGTTCTTTTTTAAAATTCCGAAAAGCGTGGTTTCTTTTCCTCATTGCCATACGGATACCAGCTGTCATCCAAGGTGCAGGTGGTCGCTTCAATCTTACTTTCTTGATAGGGGCATGGGTGTCGTACAGCTGAATGACCTCTCTGTTGAACAACCGTATCTTCTTATCGATCGCATCGGCCTCCATGACAGGTTTCCAGTCAATTGTTCAACATGTTGAAACCGAAAACAATCTATGCTTCCTGTTCCGACAGTAATTAATTACCGAGTGGAATGCTTCCTAACTCCGGTACAACAACAACAACAATATCAGCCTTTACTGCCCACTGCTGGTCAAAAGCCTTCTCTCATAAAGCGAAGTGAGAGAGATCAGGTCATACTCCACCACGCGGACCCAGTGCGGATTGGTGGAGGCAGGTTTGTGGCCACCTGCTGTTGGAACTTATCAAGCCGCCTATAAGGCTTCCAACTCGACTTAACAACTACCACATTAAGTGGTAACTGGGACCAACGGCTTAACGTGCCTTCCGAAGCACGGAGACGCTCGAATATAAAAATGCCAAAAATGGTCACCCATCTCGGGCCGACCGAGTTGAACGCTGCTTAATCTTGGTGATCGGTAAGAACACCACGGTCGCACAGCGCGCGAGCGCCTAACTCCGGTGTTTGCTAAAAATACCGCGGTATTACAGTGCTACGAGACCCTTAAGTTTCTTCTAGTGTTTTGGACTTCTTTCTAACTTTCGTTCTCTCTCTTTCATTCCCTCTTTCCTTCTTCCTTATTTCTTTCTTTCTCTCGGGTATATACTGTACCTTCATCTTGACAGCGTAGCCGAGCGACACGCCAAGAAGCGGGGATATTGTGATACTTGAAGTACCCGTTGGCTATTTTTACGTAAGTGTAGTCGCACCTCCAGGAGTTAACTTCTGAAAATTCATATTAATTATTACATAGAGAATTAGACGAAAAAGATCAGCCCGATGAGTTTCTCGCCGGATTTTCACAGTGGCGGCCGCGTTTCGATCCGCTGGTAGATTGGTAAGTTAAAAAAAATGGAAATATGGCCAGTTGTTGCAGGGCTTACACAAAATAAATAATTTGAGAGTGTGAAATATTTTCCTGGAAGTGAGAAAATTTTACGAAATTGTAAATCTACGCTCCCCTGATAATAACATCTAAATGCCAAGAGATCCTTGTCACACTATAGCTGCTGTGCTTATAATGACAATTACTAACCGGAGCGTGCGAAGATCGAATACACGATAGCAAAGAGCACAAACGTTTTTGAGCACATTTTAAAATAATCAACCGTCTTTTCCCAGATCTCGAACGACTACGCATCATAGATTTATTCCTTCTTATATACCCGTTATTTAAAATTATCAAAAATAATTAAATCTGAGGTCAGAGGACTAGAAGATAAAAATGCAGTAAATTTATTATTCTTACCCATTACATGATAAATTCAGTTCTGGATAATACTATCGGTAGTAATAAAAAATAACCTGACAAGTGCGAGTAAGACCCATGCTCTAAAGGTTCCGTATAAGGGCCACTAGTCACTCTATTTTAATTTTTCCTTGATATTATTACAAATTCACAATCTTGTATTTTTCTTTTTACCTACCTGCCTCGCCTGCCTCGTTGGTCTGGTGGCAAAGCGCATTGCTTTGTAATCACGAAGTCCTGGGTTCAAATCCTAGGTCGGACAAGTGTAGTTTTTCTATAGAAAAACTTCCCAGTACAAGTCCGGAGTCTGGAATTGTGCCCGGAATATGGCAATAGGCTCGCCCCCTATTACATGGGATCTAACATCGTTGGCGAAACGTGGGTGTACTCAGTACACCTCTGCCACCCCCCTCTGGGGAATATAGGCGTGACGGTGACCTTTAATATAAAAGATTTTTTTTTGAATAGTTTAATGTTCCTAGGTTACCGAGAAGTGTCCTATAGTTTGGATAAGTGAGTTTAAATGGCCATATACTTTAAAGAATAAGTAAATTGATTCAAAAAACGAACAAATATGTACATATGATCTTTGTTTTGTGATCTTTTGATTGCACTGACTTAAACGCTTCAGTGACAAACTGACAATTCTTGGATATTTTTCTTTGTTACAAAAGATTGTTTCTTGCCAAATTTTATGATTCTAGGTTAGCAGGATGTGCCCTTTAGGTTTTGATGAGTAAGTTTAAATAGGCATATCTTTTGATTGCACTGACTTAAACGCTTCAGTTTTTTACACCACCAATGAATCTTCGGACACACGGACAAAAAACAAATTGATCCAAGGGTTCAGTTTTGCTGATTGAAGTACGGAATCCTAAAATAAACCAAATAATCACCTTCACGGCCATCACCGCGGGTGGAGAGGTACTTTGTACAGTAACATTTTATTACGCGGTATTTCTATCAGTCACCAAGGTTAAGCACCGTTCCACTCAGTCGGTTTGAGATAGGTGACTGTTTGATGTATTTTTATATTCCAGCGTCTCCGAGGTTCGGAAGGCACGCTAAGCTGTTGGTCCTGATTACCACATAATGCAGTAGTCGGTATGCAAAATTAGACATATTTTACCTTGACAAGTTCTAATAGCATTTGGCCACAAACCTGCCTTTACCGATCCGCACTGAATCCGCGTGCTGGAGTATGGCCTTATATCTCTTACCTCGATTTGTGTGAGACGAGCTTTGACGGCCCAGCAGTGGGGCAGTATAATTATCTTTATTATTATCTTTTATTTGTTTCTTGAATATTATTCGAATATGCAATTTTAACTGTATTCAGAATTTTGAAAATAAATTAGCATATACCTGTTGGCTCTGACAACATTTGTGGATCACACAAAGCATTGTTAAGTGTGGTAAATGAAGTTGCGACTGTTCGATTCAGTGAGCGTAGCGACCGACGCTGTAACCACAAAGTCATCGCCGCTGACTACGAATCTAACTCCCCTCCTATCACCCGCTACCGCCGTCCGCGGTATGTTCTCACCAACCCTACCGATGCCCTTACATCCCTTCTTTCGGATACAGATACCGCACACAGGATCAGACACCGACCTCGCCGGCGAGGTCGAAGAATCCCTTGCCCGCCGGCCGGTGCAGAGCACCACGGCGAGACCACCTATTATACGCCCTCCCCCATAGCGACTGCCCGAACCGAGGCCGTTCCTTCTTCAGGCGCCTTTGAGCTAGTTGCCCCCTTGCCCTTCTGGCTCGAGCGTAGTGGTTGCACGCTCGCCCTCTTGTCCGGTGAAGCTGTAAAGACCCCGCGGCCAACAGCATAGATCATTCACACACACACACAATCTTACTCCCGTCCTATTAGCCGCTACCGCCGTCCGCGGTAGCGGCTGTTCTTACCGACCCTCCCGATACTTCTTTCGAATACAGATACCGCACATAGGATCAGATAGCGACCTCACCGGCGAGGTCGAAGAATCCCTTCCTCGCCGGCCGGTGCAGAGCACTACGGCGAGACACCTAGTATATGCCCTCCCCGATAGCGACTGCCCAAGCCGATGCCGTTTCTTCTTCAGGCGCCTTTGAGCTAGTTGCCCCCTTGCACTTTTGGCTCGAGCGTAGTGGTTGCATGTTCGACCTCTTGTCCGGTGAAGCTGTAAAGGCCCGGCGTCCAACAGCGTAGATCATCCACACACACACCACAAAGTTATCGTCAAATTTGATTTTCTTTTTCAAAAACTAATATAAGTTTCGTCAATGTCGAACGATTTTAGTATATCAACTATAGGTAATGATGATAACAGGAAACAGAGTGAAATTTAATATTATTCCAATTATGTTTACAACTGAGGACGGTACATTGTCTTCAAAACTATAATTTAGGTAACTACAAATAGTATTGGGACGACTACGATATCGATAAAGAAAGAAGAACAGTTTATTCATAACGATCATTATAAGATAAATATAATAAAGAAAACAAAATGAAATTAAATAAATTAAACAGAAATAAACACTTTTGTAATTATATACTAATAAGTCGGTCTTATTAATAGTATTTGAAAGTAATAAGTTGCTTTCAATTCTTGAATTGAATAATGTCACGCGATTAATCGAATTCAATTAACGTTACCTTTGATGTAAGAAATGCGCAGTACTAAAGAGCTTAAACTGAAATAGATCTAAGTTGACTTCATAAAATATTAAAAGCAAAGCCTTTTCAGTGATAATTGCTTTCAACGAGTTAGTTCTCAATATTTGAAAAGAATCTTAAGTCTTAAAGAGTGAAACGAACGATGTGTGTGTGTGTGAATGATCTACGCTGTTGGCCTCGAGGCCTCTACAGCTTCACCGGATTTTAAAGGCGAGCGTGCAACCACTACGCTCCAGCCAGTCGAACGATGTAAACAGCAAGGTTCGAGAAGGTATTTGCTTGGTCTGTTTCGTAGAGCATAGGTCACAAATTTGTTCCATGCACAGGACAGATCATTATATGTATAAGCCTCTAACATTTTGTTTCCATTTTGATATTCCTACATAGTCAACGAAATGTGTTTGAGTTTGGACCTCAAAATTACGTACTATGCAATGCTAGTACAAATATTGAATAGAGAATTAATTTAGTTGCTTTAAATTTACAACCTTGAATGTCCAAAAGTCCCTTTTTACAAAAGAAAAGAAAAATCTTCTTGCAACTTAAATGTTGATTACCACAGATAATTCTATCTATTATTCGTATTTTAGTGTACTATCAAGATATGTTTTCGAATTCATACGAGACATATGTATGTTGCAAAGTTCAGGTATCACGAAAAAAATAGAATAAATGAATTAAAAATGTCAATACTAAGAGCAGATATGAATGGAGGCTATCATGAGCAAATTAAAGATCTCTTTAAAAATAGTCAAGTGTTCCTAATCGACAGAAATGTATGAGGATATGTTATTACATATCCTCATGCATTTCTACGTTATTACGTAGATGAAACGAAACGCGTCCAAAAGTCGCTGGTTCGCTTCCCGCGCGGGACAAATTTTTGTGTGACCCACAATTATTTGTTTCAGTCGGGATATTTGTGTAGGGCTACATTTTTAAATAAATTTATAATAATTTATATCATCCCGCTTGATCCTTTGCGGGCTAGATAGAGTCTTCCAACAAGTTCTTTCATTACAGGCCACTTTGGCTATCTCCACTTCCATAGTTCATCTAATACATGCTTGCCGCTTACGGAGACTCTTGACTTGCCTTTCAGATAAGACACGGTTTATTTAATCATGGTAAGATTATCTTCCCCGGTAGCTACACCCTTCCATTTCCACATTGTATTTCGATGACAATTTATCGATATACATATTGCAAGTCACACCCCTATTATGATACCTCAAGTAGCTCGCTAATGATTAGCGAAACACACGACAATTTGGTCCGAGATCGCCGATGCATATCGATACGATTGTTACACTGTATAACGATATTTCGCCACAGTCGCCCCGTAAATCGTGTCGGTTCGTGTATCGTTGTGGTTTTATCGATTCGTTTGTTATATTAATGAAGAATTATTTTCGTCAGTGTTTGGCGATCGGTGAGTCAAGTCTATTTATATTTATTCTTAAATAATATATAAAAATAGTTAAGAAATAAAACTATTATTCGGATTTTATCGCAATATGTTTTTCATTTTTATATTCCCGACGTTCAAATCTTTATATAACCCACGGGCACGCGACGGACTGAGGCGTTTGACGTACGCGGTTCCTTTTAACTTCTTAATTATTTTTGTTCTGATCTACGCTGAATTAGCTCACGGTTTCTTAAGGTATTGCAGTGTTATACTTGGTAATTTAATTAATTTCTAAAGTCGATGGGAACCGCGATAAAATCCCCATTAAAGTTTTATTGCACATGTAATACTCGCGTAAATCTAAGAACTCTCCAAAATTAATTAGTACATTCAAATGCACTAATATGAACTTTTTTTTAACTGGCCAGAAGGAGCGAAATGTTTTTAGAGTCGATTTCTTTAGCACACTCAGTAGCCTTAACGCATTAATAGATTTTATCTTAACATATAGATTCGTCTTGATAGCGGGAGTGACATAGGACAAAAACAGTCTCACAGCAAACTCAAACTGAAATATATATTTTTTTAATGATTTTCTTTATCTAATCTAACTGCTAATCTGTCTCCGGGTCAAAACGCGGCCTCCACTCAGAAGATCCGGCGAAGAAACTCAGTGGGTTTGTCTTTTATATTTAATTTTCGTTCTCTTTTTTCCTTTCTATTTTATTTCTACGATCTAGCTCCAGTGTGATGCCTTCCGACTGAGATATGCGACTAATGATGTTATTTCTAGAAAGTAAATCTCTAAGAGATTCCAGACGGACCAGTCCTCACAAGGTTCACGAGTATGACTACTGGATACTGGAACCATATTGGAGGGAAGGGAGTGACCCGCGCCAGACAGCCACCACAAGCAAATACATTATAGTGAGCATGTCCAAACCAGAACCCCAAAAACGGTGGTCAGATTGTGTCTATAGAGCAGTAATACCCCAAGCTCGTCAGGCACACACGCTACGCTTTAACATTGATGTAATTCTAAGAGATAAATAAATAGCAACACTAAATAATATGGCACTTCAATCCCACGCGGACTTATCTTCTAGGTAATCCGAAATTTAGTAATCTTACAGAATTTAGTCTTAATTATGGTTTTAAATTTATTGATTTGTAAATCTCGAATATCGCGTGGAAGTTTGTTATAAAAACGCATCACTGGCCTATGAACGAATTGCTGATTCAGTAGAGAGGCGTGATATGTACACCAAGATTTTTTTCCGACTATTTACAGTATGGATGTTTCAAACTTATCAATATTCTTGACTCAATTTTTCAAACTTATCGATATTCCTTCTCGTGTATAAAGAAAAATTCATATATAAATTGGAATATAATAATTATGTATATTTCCTACAGTTAATATTAATAATGAAAAAAAAACGAAAACTATATAGTATTTATAATGGGCCTAAAGGCTCCGCACCACTACCAGTTGGTAGGGTACCCAGGACGCTGGCAGCATTACCTCGCTGTATCGCCAAACTGTGGTGTGTGTGCTGTCCCAAGTAGCTGCCAACGTTCTAGTCATCGGTACCCTCTACCAGACGTTTTGAAATTGCCCTGAACATCTGGTGGGCCGCCGGCCCCACAGACCCAACGTCTCTACCCCAAACGCCTCAAATATGTACCATAAGACACACTTGCGGCGTTTGGGGTATTCCGCGCGTAAAACAGCCCTGCCAGCTTCAATCGATGTCTCCGGAAGATAGGACGGTGCGAGAGTATCAACGCAAGTTGTATTTATTTCCTTAAATTTATCTTTAAAATATACTTTAGGAGCTAGATTGTAGAAGGCTCTAATAGCCCTTGTCTTTCTATAAATATAGTATTAAAGTCTGCAGAACTCTCCCATAACATAATTGCATAGGATATTATACAATGGAAATAACTGAAATAAACGATGCTATCCGTTTCAACGTCGGCCAGGAGTCTAATTCTTTTAACCACTGCTAGAGCGTGAAATAAAAATGCGTTGGCGGGTATAATTTCTCCTTATATTTTAATTTCACAACTGTCTCTGACGAAGTCTCGAGCAAAAGTGTTCATCATTTTAGATTTTATCCATCGACTTACGTCTCTTGTTTTGCATCGCCATCTTGTTCAAATCGATTATCCAAAACGATTATTAGTCTATAATATTAATAGCAACACTGTCGCCATCTAGCGACCAGTGTTGACATCAAAATGTCAAGATGGCGGTGCAGTTGTCAAAATCAATATGTCAACCCTACATGAAACTACCCGCACATTTTATTAATACAAATTATTACCTTTATACGAAACTACCCACAATATCCTAACACTACATATGCTGCCGAACTTAACTTACTAAATAATTTATGAATATGTTTGCCCCATTGTAATTTGGCATCTATATCCTAAAAACTAGACTCCATTTAGTTGCATATTTGTTCCCACCTGCCTCACGTTAGGCGTCGAAAACTTGATCTACTAAGGTCCGTACTTAGTCGTGAATCTAGTTTCAAAAACTGAATTTTGTACTAAAATGTTAGTTTTTAAAAGAGAGTATCGGTGTAAAGATGAGAAAGGGTATGCTCCATTGGTTGAAGAAAGAATGACAAAACTGATATACAATGCGAAAGTGGAAGGATGTAGGTACCGGGGAAGACCTAGACTATCTAACCATGACCATATATACCGGGTCTTATCCGAAGGATAAGTCAGAAGTCTCCGTAACCGGCGAGCGTGTATTAGACGAACTATGAGAGTAGAGGAAGCCAGAGAGGTATGTAAGGAAAGAGCCTGTTGGAACTCTGTACTCTCTGCCTACCCCGTAAGGGATCTGGCATGATGATATAGATAGATAGATAGATAGATAGAAATGTTAGTTTTAAAGTTAGATTCACGGTTGATTTTCGTTTTGTAATACGGGCCTTAGTTTTCCTCTCATTGAATAGGAGGCTATAAATATTAAACCAATGCACAACTCTGGAAATTGCTTTGTTCGCATAATCATAATTCTGTAATTGTCTTTTAATTATTAAGCAGGAACGTAATTTGTACACCCACGGTATATTCGATTTTGGTAGATGGATGTGGAAATAGTTTCTTTTTTGGTTAAATCAGTGACCGTGACGCCATTTTAAGACCTTTAAAAACTTATTAGGTTCTTTTACACATTATCATACTCGTATAAGCTAAAAAAAGACGTGTAGTACATGGGGATGCCCAAAGCCTCTAGTATCTATTTAATGAAGCAATTTCGAGGGAGACAATGGCAAAGAAACTCTACGCCCCCATGAGCCTCCTACCGTATCATAGGGGGCCACGGCTGACGTTTGAAATTTGATGTTTTTAGAAATGTGGTAATAATAAAATCGAATGAAATAAAATCGATTTATTAGCGTAACGAGTTAACGTATAACAAAGAATAAATCTATTTTAAAAATAATAAAAATGTAACAAAATACAATAATTTCATTATTTATATATAAATCAAGCGATTTTTCAGAAACATCGTCTGACAACAACGTTTGATTCATTGAGCACGTGAATTATTATTAAAAATCTATGAAACTGTCTATTTTTAAATATCAAGATGGCTCATCCACTTCTTTTTATTATTGACTATGAGCATACTATATCTTTCATTTATAGACCTACAATAATTTTCCAAAAGATATCGGTAATCGATTTTGTACGATTTTTTTAAATAATATCGATTATAATGATTTCATTGTGTCAGCCCCCAAAACGCAAACCGTTCCATATTACATAATTAACTAGTAACATTTTAAGTTTTTTAAATACTTACCCAAATTTATAAACAGTATATGATTTAAAGGTAAACTAAATCAGATTTTGTATGTATTTTTAAATTTTTGTTTATTTTCTGGATTCAGTATTTAAAATATTCCGAAATACAATATGCGTGAAATGGAATTCGATCAAACGTCGCCGTACCCATGCCTTGTGTAAAAGACTATAGTAAAGCAAAAGTTACACATATCTGGATCTTGGCTACTAATGATTGAAATTCTTGTAAAGATTTTTCTCCTGCAAAAGAAGAATGAAATAAATTTTGCGCAGTGGTTAAGGGCTTAGGTCGCTCCGCCCACTGTGTCGAATAGTCGCGGGTTCGATTCCCGCACGGAACAAATCTTTGTGTGACCCACAATTATTTGTTTCGGTCTGGGTATTTGTGTGTGTGAATTTTCATGTTTGTAAACGCACCCACGATACCGGAATAAATCCTAGTGTAGGGCTACGTATTTTTAAGAGAAGAATAAAAGGAAAAGAAAAGGGAAATGAGCTTCCCAAAGATCGCCACGACGACCGATCGCAATTTTCTAGTTTAAACATAGAGTACGATACCCATAACAAATTCACCCTTCTTGGCACCCTTCACCATTCTTGGCATTTCGTTTATTATATCAGCGTATACTGCCCCCTGCTGGGCAAAGGCCTTCTCTCACAAATCGAGGTGAGAGAGATTAGGTCATACTCCACCACGAGGACCCAGTGCGGATTGTTGGAGGCAGGTTTGTGGCCACCTGCTGTTGGAACTTATCAAGCCGCCTTTAAGGCTTCCAACTCGGCTTAACGACTGAATTAAGTGGTAACCGGGATCAACGGCTTAACGTAGCTTCCGAAGCACGGAGACGCTCGCATATGAAAATGCCACAAACGGTCACCCATCACAGGCCGACCGAGTCGAACGCTGCTTAATCTTGGTGATCGGTAAGAACACCGCGGTCGCACAGCGCTACGAGCGCCTCTTTTTTCATTTGGCATTTCATTTAACAGACGGTTATGTTCAGTGGCTAAAACATAAGACGCTTCGTCCTTCGCCCTTCGCAGTCGCAACTTAGTCCTCGTACCAGACAAATCTTTGGTGTCCCAAAAATATTGTTTCGGTCTAGGTTTTTGTCTATGTGACTTTCATGTAAGTAAAGGCACCTACGAAACGAGAATAATTCCGATAGTTGGGCTACAATTTCTTAAAAAAAATCTTCATGTGATGATTGCTAACTGATTTGGAAAAAAAAACAAAGGTAAACATAGATTCAAACATTGGAATTCATGCTTCTAAGTCAACCGTTCAATTAGCTTGACTGTTAGTGCCTGCTTGAAATGACATGATATCAACTTTACGGTCGCTTAGCTTACGGGTGTTTGTGAAAAGAAATAGGGCCTTTATTTACGTATTTCACGGTCCAATCAATATGGAACCTTATGGTTTTGTACTTACATAGGTGTTTGCGCGTTCGTCATGGTTAAGCAGTGTTTGCCTCGGTTGATCTGAGATGGGTCCGTTTAAGGCAACACCATTTATGAAAGCGGAGAGGGCGTGCCTGCGCTCGAAGAAGTGTGCGGCGGGAAGAGTGGCGCGCGAGGCTCAGTCAAGAGCAAATCGCGCGCAAGCGCGTCGTCCAAGCTATCCTGCCGTCCTTCGAAGCCTGGCACCAGCGGAGGAGAGGGCGAGTCACCTATAGACTTACTCAGATAACCACCGGTCACGGTTGCTTCGGTGATTATCTGAGGAAGATTGGACGCGGGGCGACGACGACCTGTCACCACTGCGGTGGGGACCAGGATTCCGCCCAGCATACGCTCGAAGAGTGCCAAACGTGGGCCTCCGAGCGGCGGATCCTGGTCGACCAGATCGGACCGGACCTCTCCCTGCCGGCAATAATAGCGGCTATGCTGGCAGGGGAATCGGCGTGGGGGGCCGTATCCTCCTTCTGCGAGACAGTAATTTCCCAGAAGGAGGAAGCCGAGCGGGATCGGGAGAGGGCCGATCCTGCTCGACGAAGGCGACTGCGCCGGGGCGGAGGCACAGCCCGCCCAGGCCCCCCAGCCCAATAGCCCGGGGCTTAAGAATACGGGCTAATTCGCGTCTCCCGCCGTAATATTTGGCGGGGGACCCTCCCTGCACCAACATCAGCAGGGGGGCCTTCGGGGTCGCGGACAGAAGGGGCGGGGGCCTTGAGCATTCTTCACGAGTGACCCCGAGGAGGACGGCGACGTGGTGTGGCCCACGTCGACGTGAGCCCCGCGTTGGTGCGGGGGGAGCGTATCATTAAGTCTCCCCACGAAGGCGGGCTCTTCAGAGCGTGGCACAAGAGGGGCACCGGTGCGTTCCATACGGAGATCCCGGAGCCCCTCCAAAGTGCTGATGTCGGCCACCCTGGGGTTTTTAGTCGGTAGGAATTCGACACGCCCCGCGAGCGTCCCCCGGGGCTCGCGGAAGTCCTATGCAGGATTTTCCCCTGGTAAAAAAATAATAATAATACATTTATGAGATTTGTGCTTTAGAAGGCATGTTAAATCGCTATTCTCAGCTGCTACTAAATGTGGCAGTTAACCGTGGTGTTATGAGTGATTGCCAAGGTTAAGCAGCATTTTTTTTAATAATATAATAAATAATATTAGCCCTGTTATGAAACTGTCCTAACGTTGGTCACGAGCCTCCTCTCAAACTCAGAGGGTTTAGGCCATAGTCCACCACGCTGGCCCAGTGCGGGTTGGCGAACTTCACACACCTTTGAGAAACCCTTAGGCATGCAGGTTCCCTCACGATATTTTTCTTTCGCCATTAAAGCAAGTGATAGTTCATTTTCAATACGTACATGCTTTGGAAAACACAGAGATGCTTGCCTGGGTTTAAACCCGAGACCTCTGACTTTGCAGTCCAGTGGTCTAACCACTAGGCTGTCACTGCTCTATATTACTAATTACAATATATCATGTTGCTTGTTTGTAATTGGAATTAATCTTCCAAAATGTTGGGGATCCGACCGGAAATACAAAACATATTTAGTAGATTCGACCGAAATTAAATAATAATAATAAGCATGTGCAGGAATCTGTGTTGGGCATCGGACTGGGATAACTTAAATAAATTTGCACTTTGACTATACTTTGCAGTCCAACCACTAGGCTCTCACTGATTTTTTTCTATCTATCTATCTATATCATCACGCAAGATCCCTTACGGGGTGGGCAGAGAGTACAGAGTTCCAACAGGTTATTTCCTTACATACCTCTCTGGCTTCCTCCACTCTCATAGTTCGTGTCATACACGCTCGCCGGTTACGGAGGCCTATTTGATCATGGTAAGATAGTCTAGGTCTTCCCCGGTACCTACATCCATCCACTTTCGCATTGTATATCAGTTTTGTCATTCTTTCTTCGGACATTCTTTCTGTATGCCCGAACCAACGAAGCATACTCTTTTTCATCTTTACACCGATACTATCTTTCATACCTACTCGCTTTTCTACTACGCTATTACGAATACGGTCGGTCAGCTTCACTCCGCACATCTTCCGCAGAGCTCGCATTTCCACCGCATTTATCCTACTTTCATTCTCCTTCTTAAATACCCAGCTCTCGCTGCCATATAACAGCGTTGGGACAAGCAATCCGTTATGTATGGCCAGCAGCGCCTTTTGGCTTAAGTGCCGGGTCCCAAGTAGCTTTCCCATCGCACCAGTCACTCTGTTCCCTGCTTTTTTTCTAATAATATAATCATAATATTTTTTTAGTACCAGTAATAAGGGTTCACAGTGTACAAAGATGTGTCGTAGTGGCTAAATACACACTGTTAATTAATGGCACACATTTTGAAAAGCTCCGTCTTCCAAACTAGGGAACAACCCGTGTGTTTTGGGAGTCATTGTTCTTTCGCAGGTTACACGACACTAATTAAATGTACGGTAAGAAATCCTTTTTTTACTTGTCTTAGTTTTATATGTGTGTGTTGTTACGTGTGTGTTTATGTGTTTGTTTTTTTTACACATACACAAATATCCAGACCGGAACAAATAATTGTTGATCATACAAAGATCTGCCCTACATATTGATTACTTACTAAATTGCATGTTGAGAGTTTGTGTCTAAAACTAAATCAACAATCGTATGACCTTTATAGGCTTACCAAATTTGTTGATCGATCAGCAGTGGTAACTGCATACCATAACAATGTAGGTTATTTGTTGAGATATGGTATTATATTCTAAGGATATTCTACTTATAAGGAACGTATATTTATATGCCAAAAAAAAATGCATACGTTCTATTTGCAATCTACAACAAACAGATAGCTGCAGACCTTTCTTTAAAAATTTAAAAATCTTGACTATTCCCTGTCTGTAGATACATGAAGTGGTAATGTTTGTAAAGAAAAATATTAACTTATTTGAATACTATAGGAGTAAACGACATGCATACAAAATCAGCTGCTCATAAAACAGCAATGTTTAATAAAAGCATGTTTTGTATGGGACCTCACATCTATAACCATCTGCCTAAACATATACTAGAAGTAACTGATATGAGTATTTTTAGATGTAGACTCAAACGACTTTTAGTGGGAAGGGCTTACTATAGTGTTTACGAATACCTTGTTGACAACATAATATGATGTTTTTAATAACGCAACTTATCTCAATTGAATTGAGTCCTGATATTATTTTAATTGTCACTATTATAATTAAAATTACGATAATTATCATTAGTATCATTGTTATCATTAAAAAAGGACACTTGGTATTAATTCAAATATATCTTGGTATAAATTTTACATATTTTAGTATATAGTTAACTTTAATTATATAGTCTATAAATGTCCGATACAATTATTATGTTATCTTAATTGTAAGGTACTTCTTGGACTATTCCTAATGATATTGGCATGCCTAAAGGCAGAATATCGCGTACGACCAATGTAATTTCAACATCCACTCTAACCCATTTTCGCAAATAAACTGAATTTATTTGATTTAGATTTGTCCCGTGCGGGAATTGCACCCGCGACTATTAGACACAATGGGCGGAGCGTCTTAAGCTCTTAATCGCTGCTCTAAATCGTCTATTTTTGTAGGTTTATATAGGAGTGTGATTCTTTACATAATCATATGTGTTAAAGCATACTGTTAAGGAGCTTCTTCTTCTTAGCGTTTCGACGGCAAACATGATTATAATTATATGGTTGTGGCGTATTATTGTGTAGCTGACATCAAATCCTGCTGCGTGCAGACGTGTGGGCACGCAGAGCATGATATGAGGTGGGACATCGTTTGGGTTACACCGCACAAACACCCCAGATTAGTACTGTTGGTGAATCCCTCACCTGATCATGTTTTCCCTGGTTCGGCTGACCTGGGTCCGAAGTCTATTTAAAGACTTCCAGACTGACCTTGGTAATTCTTGTCCAGGTACGGGACTCTCAGTAGGTGGAACAAAGGGATTTGGTAGTGATACTCGTTCCCTCCAAAGGTTGCACCTCGCTTTTATTGGCTCCAGGGTTAATGGGTCGACACACTTAATTTCGACACATTGAATGTTCGATTGTTAAGGAGCATTTCGATATGACTATCGTTTAGTTTTCAGCCATAACCTTGTATTTTACCTTCCTATAATTTAATAAATGTTCAAAGTTTTGTGGGCTTTGTTTTATAGTCGAGCATTTAAGACGTAGTATTGGGGGCTCGCAGAGGTCGTTCTGTCCTTTACCATATTAGACACTGGATGATTTTTGCGTTTACTTTTAATCAATTGTGGCCTAAAGATTAGTGACTTATGGTATTCTTAATACTGTTCGGAATATATAAGGTGTGACAAAATAAACGCAATATCTGGAAGTAATTTGTTCTAAATCGATAACTATGAACGCTATGATAGCTAAGAACACCCCAATAATAGAAATTGGATACAAATATACAAGGTGTAACATATATAACGCAAGACCTCAGACACCCCAATTAGATTACTGCTTTACGAATTCAATACGAAAATCAAACTTCCAATTTTAAGTAGTTTTTCCCCATGTTTTAAGCGGTGGTATAAAATTTTATAATTAATTAACTTTTGTATGCGTATTTAGGTGTGGGTAATAGAAATACATTTAAAATAGCCGTAATGCTTTGAACAATTATTAAATTATGTTTAATACAGTGAACACGACGAGTACCAGCAATTTAAAAAAAAAAAAAAACAACTTTAAAAATAGTTGGAATCGATTCAGTTGCTGATTTAGAACAAACTACTTTCAGGTCTTGCGTTTATTACGTTACACCTTGTATAATAGACATATTTTAAGCGGCGGACTGCGGTGTTCTTACCGATTACCAAGGTTAAGCAGCGTTCGACTCGTTGGCCCGAGATCGGTGACTGTCTGTGGTATTTTCATATTCGAGCGTCTCCGTGCTTCGAAAGGCACGTTAAGCACGTCCCGGCTACCACTTAATGTGGTAGTCGTTAAGCCAAGTTGGAAGCCTTAAAGGCGGCTTAATAAGTTCCAACAGCAGGTGGCCACAAACCTGCCTCCACCAATCCGCACTGGGTCCGCGAGGTGGAATATGACCTAATCTCTCTCACCTCGATTTGTGAGAGAAGGCCTTTGCCCAGCAGAGGGCAGTATAGGCTGATATTATTATATTACTATATATAATAGACCGAGTGTTATTCTAAGGGGAAGTCAAGAGTCCGTAACCCGCGAACGTGTATGAGGAGAACTACGGGAGTGGAGAAAGCCAGAGAGGTCTGTAAGGAAAGAACCTGTTAAAACTCAGTACTCTCCGCCTTCCCCGCAAAGTATCTGGCGTGATGATACAGATAGATAGAGAATCAAGGAGTAGTAATAAAAACTACGCCATACAGTGAAGCAAAGAAAAAGAACGAAGTTCAGACGCGAACGAATTGGCTTGTCCTACGCTACACTATATCAGCGGTTAACAACGAACTACAAATTATTATAATAGAGGAAGATTTACTTAAACGAATCCCCTCACTAAAAATCATACCCGTATCGTGAGTGCGTTTACAAATATGTGATTTACATACACATGTGGAGAGGATGTGTGACAGGCGGCTAACGAAAGGAATATATCGAGCAAATGTGAGTGGAAGCGTCGGAAGAGGTCGCCCAAGGAAAACCTATCACGACCAAATTAATAGTCTCTTAGAAAAGAGTCAAGTAACAGACTAAATCGACGGAAATGTTTGAAGAGATGTATGAACGTAGATGAAGCGAAAGAGGTGTGGCAGAATCGTAGCATGTGCAAACTGTAGTCTCTGCCTCCCCAGTGGAATAAAGGCGTGAGTGTATGTATGTATGTACATACACAAACGAAACTAACATTTGTGGGTCAATAAAGATTTGTTCCGTAGAGATATCGAACCCGTGACTACTAGATCTAGCGGGGGGAGCGGCTATCTTAACTACTGGACTGAGCCAGCCATCAAATTTACAGTATATTTATTAATCTTTACATATAATAAAATTATAACCCAGCCGAATCTGTACATTGCAGATTTTTTGAAAATTTTAATTTGTCACACTTCCTTATCGATATACAGGTTGTAACATAAATACCGCAAGACCTCAAACAACGCAATTAGATTATTGCTTTACGAATTCAATACAAAAATCAAACTTCCAATTTTAAGAAACTTTCTTCCATTTTTTTAACTCTTTGATAGCCAATTTAACAATTAAATTTAATAATTAATTATCTGTTGTATGCATATTGAGGTGTGTGAAATTTAAATTATTATTAAATTTTGTTTAATACAGCGAACAGAAAGAGTAGCAGCATATTTGAAAATTAAAAAAAAAACCTAAACTAATTTGAAAAATAGTTGGAATCGATTCAGTTCCCGGTTTAGAACAAACTACTTTCAGGTCTTGCGTTTATTATGTTACAGAATATGGTACAGTGATAGCCTAGTGGTTAGGCCGTTGGACTGCAAAGTCAGAAGTCTCGGGTTCAAACCCAGGCATGCACCTCTGACTTTTCGAAAGCGCGTGCGTATTAAAAATTAATTATCACTTACTTTAAAGGTGACGGAAAAACATCGTGATGAAACTTGCATGCCTAAGAGTTTTTTGTTTCTCAAAAGGTTTGTGAAGTTCGCCAACCCGCACTAGGCCAGTGTGGTGGACTATGGCATAAACCCTCTCAGTTTGAGAGGAGGCCGTGCCCAATAGTGGGACAATTTCTTAACAGGGCTAATATTATTATATGGTACAGGTCAAAACCAAATTATTTTTGGAATTATTGCCTGTCTCTCTGTCTCTGTACATCAATCACGCAAGAATTAAGTTAAAGCGTAAACCACTTAACTTAAGCGCCTACCCTTTAACGTCTTACGAAATAGTCGCAGGTGTAACCTCCGCACGGGCATACATATAAACAAGATTGATGTGTTGGTCTACGATTTCGACATAAATATATTTTTAAATCTATTTGTACGAAAATAAAACCCAAACACGCGTTTTATTACTTTACCTTGTCTGTTTATTTGTCCGTGTTAATCTCCGATTGCGATACCGATTTTAAATGGACTGTTACTGGAAGATGTAGTACTTTCAAAGATTATATAGGATTACTTTTTATCCAGCAAACATGTACGATTTCTGCAGGATAGTTTTTATTTCTCCATACTAACACGGCTGAACGGATTTTAAAGAAACTTAGTATCCCTAAAAGACCCCTATCTATGTCATATTACAAAATAAACGTATGCGCAGCCGCGGGTAACACCTAGTTTATATAATATTTATAGATGTCTGAGGTGTCAAAATCTACCTATAATGTTAATTAGTGTTTTGGCTATTATAACAAATAGAGCCTACAATTCCGTTAGCTATCTATCTCATGTCAGATCCCTTGCAGGTAATATGTGTTTGTTCCACAAAATATAATTTTTTAGCAGGAACGTTCTGGCCCGACATGGGCAAAATGTGATCAGATTAACGATTACAATTACGTTTTGTAATATTCAATCGTGATTCAAGATGATATTTCCTGGTCTTTTAATATACAAATATTCGATTTTTACTGTAAATTACATGTATAAATAAGTTTATTTACTTGTAATTAGTATAATAAGTCATCACAAGTGTTAGTGAAGTATTTTAAGTACTATTGTCAACTTTAATATCTACCGGGCGGCGGAGTGAGCACCTGCCAACGGTTCATTGTCAAATATTCAAATCAACACAACAAATCTTACCATGACCAAATAGACCGTGTCTTATCTGAAGGGCAAGTCAAGAGTCTCCGTAACCGGTGAGTATGTCTGAGACGAACTATGAGAGTGGAGGAAGCCAGAGAGGTATGTAAGGAAAGAACCTGTTGGAACTCTGTACTCTCTGCCTACCCCGCGAGGGAGCTGGCTTGATGATATAGATAGATAGAACACATCAAAATACGGGGAGTATTTGCATTTTATTTAATAATTGACAACTATATAACAATAAATTCACAAAAAAGCTGTATATAAATGGGTACTTGGGCGGGTACTGGCTTTTATATATATACCTATATACAAGCCCCCAATAACAACTGTATCGCGTTGTATAATGCGGCGTGCAAACTCATATCGCGTTCTAGACATTTATGGTTGATCGTCAGCACCGTCGGTTGATAGTTAATTGCAACTAGGTAGATCGCTACATAGTTGAAACTACCCTACACATCGGTATACCGATACGCTATAGGGTCACTACAATTCAAATGCACATAATGCTATATTTAGAGACAAATATAGTCGGGTATTTTTTCTAAAGGTTTCCTAGCTCGTTGTAAAAGACAGATGTTCTTTTCTGCTCAAACAAACAGACTAGTTTCACATTAAAGCCTGGAGATTGCAGAGAAAATGTGCGGGAAATTGCGGAACGAAATGAATGCACATTTCACTGTAGCGAAATGTTCTGGGATCTGGAATGAAGCATAAATAAAACATGGCAATTTTACATAAATGTTCACATATTTCCCGCAAGGGGTCTGGCGTGATGATATAGATATGCTCACAGTGCCTCGTTTGTCTAGTGGAAATAATGCGCGTAGCAATCATGTGATCCTGGATTAAAATCCCAGGTCGGACAAAAATGTACTTATTTCTATAGAAAAATGTCCAGTATCGGTCCGGAATCTGGATCAGTAGCCGGTATAATCACAATAGACTTAACATCGTAGGCATAAAGTGAGTGTACACGGTACACCTCTGCTACTCCGCTTGGGAAATATAGACAAGTTTTTTTTTTACATTTTTATGTGACCTATTTTTGTGGAATAGGAATCAACGTTTTGTGTAAAATCACTTCACTTTGTTGTCCGTCTGCCAGTATCCGATGATTAAAACGACAATTTTTCTCAAGAATGGAGTAGTTATCCATATAATTGAGGAATAAGCGGTGTAAAACAATGAGTTTTTAAAAAGATGCAGTTCTATCTATCTATGTCATCACGCCAGCTCCCTCGCGGGGTAGGCAGAGAGTACAGAGTTCCAACAGGTTCTTTCCTTACATACCTCTCTGGCTTCCTCCACTCTCATAGTTCGTCTCATACACACTCGCCGATGCAGTTATTTTAATAAAACCTATAGGGTACTTTCCGATGACCTGGAATAATGAAATTTAGCAAGAAGCTATTTTCCACAGTAAAAAAATGACCTAGAATCATCTTTGGCAAAAAGCAACGTTTAACAGTCAGTATGAATAACTTAAGGAAGAGAGGTCTGTAAGGAAAGAACCTGTTGGAACTCTTTACACCGCAAAGATAGTGGTGTACATAAATGCATTTATAACATATACATAGGTAGAATTAAATAATTATACGAAAATTCTTAATTTGTAATTAAGTATATCAATTATTTTTATCCTCGCATCTATGAAAAAATAAATAAAAATATCTTATGACATTTGTACGGAACCCACAAAGTACGAGTCCTACTCACATTTGTCCAATTTTATTTGTTTTCACTAATATGATATCACTTCAAAAAAAATGATATCGATACTCAACACGTTTCCGCTTTACGGAGACATGAGAAGAAAATTATTCAAAGGCAAAGTGTCTTGAGTATCGAAGAAATTTCACTCAAATTGGTATCTCTTTGAACAAGAATTGGAGGTTGGATAACTTCGCCTACGAAGACGTGAAGTATGCGATGCTATTTAAAAACATTGACACTGTTCATTATATACTGAGTTCTTAGATTTACGCGAACATTACACATGAAATAAAACTAGTTTTCGGATTTTATCGCGGTTTATTTGTGATTTTTAAGTTCCTGACTTTTCGAGTGCTTTGGAGCACCCATAGTCACGGAAGAGACAGGTGTTAGACGTCCAAAAGGCATAGTTGTTCTGGGGTACCCTTAAACTCCTTTATAAATAAAAAATACAATATGTGGAGTTAGCAAAGGTGTACTGTGTACACCCAAATAAGTTCTCGATCTTAAGTTCCAATGTAATTGGGGGAGATACTAATGCTAATATTGGCAGAGTTAAGAATTTTTAATCAATCAAATGAAATTTCATTTGCAATTAAAATAATATTTGCCTGTCTGGCGCGGGTCACATCCTTCCCTCCAATATGGTCGAGGGGAGTGATGGCTGTTCCAGTAGTCATACACGTGAACGAGTGCTGCTTGTAGGGACTGGTCCGTCTGGAATCTCTTAGAGATTTACTTTCTAGAAATAACATCATTAGTCGCATATCTCAGTCGCAAGGCATCACACTGGAGCTAGATCGTAGAAAAAAAATAGAAAGGAAAAAAAGAAAAAGAAAATTAAATAAAAAAGACAAACCCACTGAGTTTCTTCGCCAGATCTTTTCAGTGAAGGCAGCGTTCCGATCCGGTGGTAAATTTATAAAAAAATGTTTGTAAAAAATGTACTGACTGAAACTGGCTATTTGTAATCCCCCCCGCAGGGCTTAGACAAAATAAATTATTTGAGTTTGAATATCCCTGAGGTAGTCCGGAATAACAATGACTGGACGTCAAACGCCTCAGTCCCGTCCATGACCATAGGTGCTGTAGAGCACTCGACACATCCGGTACTTTTAAACCACAAATAAGCCGCGACGAAATCCGAAATATTTTAATTGAAACTTCATTTTTTCACTATTAATTTTTGCCCTACTCTGTATATCGGATACAATTCCAAATGTTGTTTACGAATTCTATACGCAAATCAAATTTTCAATTTTAAGGAGTTTTCTACCATTTCTTTTAAGCTCTTTGGTACCCAGTTAATCATAAAATTTAATAAATAATTAAATTTTGTATGCGTATTGCGGTATGTGTAATAGAAATACATTTAAAATAGCCTTAATGCTTTGAATATTATTGAATTTTGTTTAATACAGCGAACAGAACGAGTACCAGTATTTCTTGTTGATTAAAAAAAATTAACTATCTTTCAAAATAGTAGGAATCGATTCAGTTGCTGATTTAGAACAAACTACTTTCAGGTCTTGCGTTAAGTGTGTTACACCTGGTATATATGTCTTTTTTATAATAAACGTAGCCCCACACTAGGATTTATTCCTGTGTCGTGGGTGCGTTTACAAACATGAAAGTACACATACACAAATACCCAGACCGAAACAAATAATCGTGGATCACACAAAGAATTTCCCGTGTAGAAATCGAACACCCGACTATTAGACACAGTGGACGGGGCGGCTTAAGCTCTTAACCACTGCGCTAAATGGTCCGTCAATAATAAAATTTTCTTTTATATATCAGTTCCCTAACGACATTATATTTTCTTTCCAAGTAGCAATCTTCTTCTTTTTAACCGACTTCTAAAAAGAAGGAGGTTCTTAATTCGACTCAATTCGACCTTCGACTTACTGAAGATACACCAGGGAACTCCTTAACGACAAACAATAGGAATGTGTAAATTGAGATATTATGGGTATTACGTCAATCCTATAGGTACCCTGCCATAGAATTAATCAAAATATTAACCGACTTCAAAAAAGGAGGTTTATAATTCGTCTATTTTTTTTATAACCTCTTTGCTTATAAACCAATTTTGATGATTCTTTTTGCATTGGGTTCAGTATAACTCTGAGGCAGCCCTATTTTAATTTCATTGGTATTGGACCTTGGACTTAGAAGATACACCAGGGTACTCCTTAACGACAAACAACACGAATATATAATAACATAACAAGCAGAATATTAACCGATTTCAAAAAAGGAAGAGGTTCATAATTCTTCTGTGTTTTTATAATAACTTTTTCGCGTATGAACCGATTTTGATGATTCTTTTTGGATTGGGTATAGTATAGCTCCAAAGTGGTCCCATTTTAATTTTATCGCTATCGGTCCTTGGACTTTGGAGATACACCAGGGGACTCCTTGACGGCAAACAGCACGAATGTGTAAATTCAGTTATTATGAGTATTATATCAATCCTGTAGGTACCTTACTATAGAACTAAGTAGAATAATATAATATAGGTATATAAATATTAATAAATTAATTAACTTATCACATAAGATAGTAAAATAAAAATCTTTTTAAAAAAGGGAAACCGACTTCAGAAAGCAAAACATCAATATTTGAAGTCGGTGACAAGTAACATACTGAAGCAACCGGCACCGACTTCAAATATTTATTTTTGCTTTTTGAAGTTGGTTTCCCTTTTTTAAAAAGGTTTTTAGTGTTAAGATTGATGGAAACAAGCAAGAGCGCTGGTTTCATTCATTCTACACAGTGCTTTTCCCTCGCCACCCCGCACGGCCCCGACGCAAACACCAACAGCGAGCCGGCTATATAAGCTAAACAATAACACTGAATTCAATTTGCAATAATAAAGGTAAGACTATACAAGGCGTAACATAATTAACGCAAGACCTGAAATATTAGGTATTTTGTTTTAAATCGTCATCTGAATCGATTCCAACTATTTATAAAGTATGTTTCATTTCTTTTTATTATCAAAAACTACTTTTATTCGTTCAGTTCGATATATTAAACAAAATTTAATCATTATTCAAAGCAATACGGCTATTTCAAGTACATTCCTATTACACACACATCAATATACACAAAAAAGTTAATAATTTATTAAATTTCGTGGTTAATTTGGGTATCAAAGAGCTTAAAAAAATTGTAGAAAAGTTTGATTTTCGTATCGAATTCATAAAGCAATAATCTAATTGGGGTGTCTGAGGTCTTGCGTTATATACGTTACACCTTGTATAGATATTTTCGTTACGGTCCACTTTTGACCTAGTACCCGTAATTAAAAATTACAGTTGTCTGATCATAATAGATTCACTTTTATATTCAGCAATGTTATAATTAAATTTCCATCAATCAATCAATATGATTATATTACAGACATGAAATGAAGCCGGATTTACCGAAATTTCCACGGGATGGGAAATAAAGAGGATTTGTATTTTCGCTTTGAAGTTACCTTATTTGAAATAATTCAAGATAAGTTATTTTTGTAACGGTAATTATTAGAGACTTCAAGTTTGGCATGTCTAAAGTTAATTAACTAAGTCAAATTACAAAATAGACGCGTTCAAATTCGCGGGATACTGGTGGTAGCTTCAAAATTATAATTATTGAGAAATCTATCTACCTCTATCAATATCATCACGCCAGATCCCTTGCAGGGTAGGCAGGGAGTACAGAGTTCCAACAGGTTCTTTCCTTACATCTATACTATCTTGAAAAATGCTTATTCAGAGGCCCAAGCACATCCCTAGCACGAACAATTAGACGGTATATTAACAATGTCGAGAAAGTATGCTGTCTCCTTCATCTTTATTTAGAAAATTTGTAATATGAAAAGGATGGCATATCAACTCGATAACGTTACCCTAACGTCAATCTCTTCTTGCTAAGACATCGATCAAAGGCAATGTACGACAATGGCGGTAAGCTCGCTAAGTAAGCTAAAGCCATACTTTTTTGGAAATTCAACCTTACATCTCTTTACTCAAGGTTTCTAGTGCTTTTTGCTGCGCATTTGACAGCTAAGCAAAATATTTTTTTTCCCTTTCCTATCATTCGCTACCCATATCTGTAATTTTTATTCATAAAGGAAGTTGTACAATATATATAACAGTAAAAATAATAAGCTTTTTTTCAGGATATATCATTTCATTATTTTTATAATAGCAAAATATGAAATTTAGTATTTGTGAATAAATTCTTTATTAATTAAAATCATTTCTAAGCGAAACTTCAAGCTTATTTTACCCAATGGTTCGTGCTAAATTCATTAGGGATTTTTTAGGAGATTTAAGGTATCTGTAAAAAAAAGAAGAATAGGTTAAATATATCCAGTCACCTTGAAAAAGAAAATCTGTGATGCCTCCTATATACCGAGCAGGAGTAGCAAGTCTGTTACCCTGAGGTGTACTATCGACATCCATATTATCGCCAATGACGTAAGGTCCCTACGTAATAGAGGGCGAGTGAATTGCCCTTACACCGGGCACCCTGCCAGACTTTAGATAGCGATTAAGATTTGTTTTGCGATAGGATATGTCGCTTTTTCCGACCTAGGATTCGAAACCAGAACCTTGTGATTGCCACTTCCACTACTAGACCAACGAAATTACCTTGAAAATCTGTTCGTTTTTAAAAAATCTCAATTTTACATTATATATTTTGCGACTTCGAAAACTAATTAAGATTTACCGCTAATACGGGCAAAACTGTCATAGCGTCTGAATGACGTCACGCCGAGTAAAACAATCATATTAGTTTGACAGTTGTCAACGACAACAATGGCGTTTCGCACGGCATGACGTAACACTCTTTGATCGTTGTCTACGGTCATATGATGGAATGCCTAATTTCGCCGAGTCTATTTCCCAAAGATAATTATAATCTTTATTATAAATAATGAGTAATTTACTTTCTGTTACCTGCATATCATAGAATAATAATAAAATGTATGAATTAGAGTCTCTCATAGATAATATGACACTTTAAATGACACTCCATGCAAAGGTTGCCTAGAAGAGATCACTATTAGTGATAAGGCGGCCCATTGTTACATTTAGTAATTTATAAATTGTATTTCCATATTGTGTATCTTTGGTGGAACAATAAAGTGTTATCTATCTATCTTTAATTCGTCCGTTTTATTCATAGCGGATGCAAGCCTGTTCAAGTTGATTTATGGGGGGCGCTTACAAATACTCAATTAAAATCTAATTTAACTACTAATCTGCAGCCTCCACTGGGAAGATCCTACGAAAAAACTCAGCGGGCTTGTCTATTTTTATTTAATTATCTTGCCCTTTTTTCCTTTCAATTTTTTAATCATATTATGTTGATACAATGTTTAGGTTACAATTAAATAGTTTACGATCTAGCTCCAGTGTGATGCCGTTCGACCGAGATATGAGACTTATGATGTTATATATAAAGTGTGACTAAAGGTTTCCGGATGGACCAGTCCCTACAAGCAGCACCCATTCGCAAGTATGATTACTAGAACAGCCATCACTTCCCTCGACCTCGTATGATTTTTTAATCACATGACCTTCAACACAAAGTTCAATTCTCCTTCATTTTTATAAAACCAACCAGACATTGTTTGGCTTTCTCTCGTTTTAAGCACTTTATGACTTGAGTGTACTTGGACAAAGAATGTCTGAGTACTGGTGGAAACTTGAGACCCTTTTTGTTATATCTAGGGCTGTCAGCGTTTTTTTTATTGATCGACCCATTATTGCTCTTGGGTAGTATAATAGATTGTTTTTTTTTTTAATTTACCCCCTACCTCTTTGGTCTAGTGACGAATAATGATCAATAGGATAATCACGAAATCCTGGGGTTAGAATTCTAGGCAAAATATAATTTTTCTACAGGTAAAAAATCAAAAAGCGATGCATTTTGCCACTAGGCTAACAAGACTACCTCGTTGGTCTAGTGGGAAAGTGCATCGCTTGGTGATCACGAGATCCTGTGTTCAAATTCTGTCTGACAAATGAAGATTTTCTAACGAAAAAACTTCCCAGTATGAGTCCGGAGTCTGGGATTGTGTCCCATATACCGGGCAATAGGCTCGCCCCCTATTACATGGGACCTACCATCGTCGGCGAAAAGTGGGTGCACTCAGTACACCTCTGCCACCCCCGCTTGGGGAATATAGGCGGGACGGTGTTTATTTGTTTTATATCATTACTTATGACATGAAATTAGTACTGTGAAACCGATTTGTTGATACAGTGAGTATTTGTAGGTATGTACCTCCAGGGTTTAGAGCGTAGGCAGCTCCGATCACTGATTTGAATAATCGAAGGTTATATCCCAACACGGTCCAAATTTTTGTGTGACCTGCTTTGTCTTAATTTACGTCGTTTATGAATGTTTCTAGGCTATATATGCATGAGAAATTCATGACTCCCAAGCGCCAATGATAAAGAAAGAGTCAACGTTTTCTTTTTTAAATAAAATATTTATGTAATGAAATACAAAGTGATGTCATTCTATATACACTCTTCATCAAACCTCCAAATAATATGTCCACACGTCAATTTGACAGCTGTCAAACAAACGTCATCCACGCGTGACGTTTTAGAGAAAGCATTTTTTTTTATTTTTCAAACAGCAACCAAATAAGCAGGGATAATTAACTTCCACCCATCGTTCGACATTGTAATAACTTCTATTTTCACATCAAATTATAGCGTACTTTTAATTTCAGACCTAAAACATATTGCGATACGGTTCAGTTATTCCAAAACAGAAAATTTCAAGTGAAGTTTAATTTTGTTTTTCGTTAATATTAAGGCTGCATTAGTGGGTTGGATAAAAGTGGTATATTACAACGGTATAAGGTTGAGTGTTGTTTGAAAAATAAGAATGTAGTTATAGAAAGAAGATGTGTGTAGGAAAGCGAAAACAATTCCGATTTCGATGACATCAAGAATCGGATCACGAACGATTTACTATCCCATAAATGTATGGGTTATGAAAGTGAAAACCTCGTTATCATAACCTTTCCATTTCGTTTGTAGTATGTATGTATTTCAATAGAATGTTGCTTCTCACTAATGCAAATCAGTATTTGGCTCGTTTAGTCTTAGATGGGTGATCGTTGATTGCATGTCTATATTTAAGCGTCTCTGTGCTTAGAAAAGCATGATAATTCATTATCTCCAGTTACCACCTCTTGTGGTAGACATTAAGCCAAGTTGGAAGCCTTATGGGCGGCTTCATAAGTCCTAACAGCAGGTGGTCTCAAACCTGTCTCCAGCAATCCGTGTTGGGTCCGCATCGTCATTCTCCTATAGGTCATGCCCTTTTTTTCTCTCCTTGATTTGTGAGAAAAAGCTTTTGCCTAGCAGTGAGACAGTTGAGGCTGGTTCCCTATGCAGCATGCTCCTTTGAGTTGGATTTGTATGGGGTAGTCCAAAACTACTATATTATATAAGGATAATGGAATTTGGCGCGATTTTATAGATGGATGGTTTTTAGAATCACGAAGCAAGAAAACTAAATATTTTGATTGTGACCAACCAGACAATACTCTGTGAGTGCTTCAATCATGTGGTGTACTTTGAACACCTAAGCCTATAACTCCATTATCAACCGCCTTCATTCTTTGCACCAATAGACTATGTCTCATCTGAAGGGAAAATCAAAGATCTCCGTAACCGGCGAGCGTGTATGAGACAAACTATGAGTGTCGAGGAAACCAGAGATATCTGTGAGGAAACAGCTTATTAGATCTCTGTACTCTGTGCATTTCACTTGCCTTGTGCAAGGAAACTGGGGTGATGATCTAGATAAGTGTAAATCGACTTGTCAGTCAGTAGGGAGTGAATGAATAAAATATTGAAAGCAATCAATTTAGAACTGGGATCCTTTATTATACGTCCATTACTGACATCTAAAGGGGGTAGTTTACGAAGGTACGGGGTCCAATACTGATGTAAGGGTTGAAAAATGGTTGGATGTCTCGACGATTTTTTATGCGCTGATTCATTTTGTATAGGCATAATAGTAGGCGATATTTTTGCATCGTTTTTGCGGCTATACGTAATTTTTTTAGATAAGTGAGGTATGGAAAGTTATATTGCGATAGTTCGAATATACACGGTGTTCTTTTAGTCGTCGTGGAGCGAAAGCCCAGTTGATGTATGCATATATGCATCATAGTCAGTCCCATTTTGTTATACTTACCTGTGAGTATGTATGTAGTTATATATGTTTTGTACTTATTTACGTATATATGTATTTATTTATATTATATATATATATATATATTTAAATACTTATATGTACCAATAATAGCGTACGCCACTAACTGCCCTGATTACTTTTGTTTCTAGTATTTTGTATATAACCAGGTTGTCTGGAAGAAATTGCTCTTAGCAATAAGACCGCCTATTGTATCAGTGTCTCATTTCACATTTTGTTTTATAATTCTGTTGGTGTACAATAAAGAGTATTTATTCTATTCTATTCTAATGCCTACTGTTCACTGGAATATTATATATGGAATATACTATGGAAAAATGGATAAAAAGAACATTTCAATAAGTAACATCTAGCTACTGACCTATCCGAATATCATAACTAGGGTGAAAATCTGGAACACTGAAGGCATCTACCGGTCTGCTAACGAGCTGCGCCACCCTTAATGTCATTTCGCGCTTGGCATACGTGTCTTTTAAGGAAATAAATTAGTATTATTATGGATGATATTAAAGTGTTCTTTTTTTAGTAGGCATTGGATTCATTACCTGGGCTTCGCTCCAGGACGACTAAAATAACACCGTGTATAGTATGTGTCGATGAAAAGAATGACAATATAGACTACAATGTAAACATAGAAGGATGTAGATACCGGAGAAGATCCAGACTGTCTAAGAAATGACCACATCAATCGGCCATGTCTTATCTGATAGGCAATCCAAGAGTCTTCGTCATCGGCTAGCATATATCAGACGAACTATTAAAGTGAAAGTAGCGAAAGAGATTTGTATGGAAAGAACCTGTCAGAACTCTGGACTCTGCCTTCCCTACAAGGGATTAACGTGGCGATTTAGATAGAGATAGATCATAAAAGAGATCCCAAGCCAGGAAATTTTTATACACAAAGGAAAGAGGTCGTTACGACCGACCTCGTTAGAAGGCTCAAGATTACCCAAATGACAATGGCGCTATCCTCTAAATTTTTCAGAGATCAAATCAGAAACGAAAAATTCGCAGGAGAACCAAAGTCACCGACATACCTTTCAGAATTGCCAAACTTAAATGGCAGTTGGCACATCGCTAGTAGAACTGACGACTGCTAGGACAGAAAGATTGTCAAATGGCAACCACGTGGGTACCAGAAGACGTAGAAGGGGTAAGCGTCGCACAAGTTAGAATGGTGACCGGGTGAAGATCACGGGACTGGACGCGAAGAGCATAGAAGAGGTCATCGTGGCGATCATTGGCGTAGGTCAATGTCATACAGAGGTTGTCCTAATGGTGATGATTTGGACAACTTCTACGATAAGGACGGTACCTATATTTATTTATAACTGCCCCATTGGTCTAGTGACGCATAATGCGAGGAGCGATCACGAGGTTCAAATCCCAGATCAGACGAAATGTGATTTTTCTATCGAAAAACTCTTAATATTAGTCAAAGGTCCAGAATTGCGTCCGGTATATTTGGCAATATAATATTGATGACCAATTCTGCTTGGAGAATATAGATGTGATGGTGCTTATTTAATTGCCGATCCGATATGACGCAAGACTGAGTTTAAAGTTGACGTTATTGGATTACCTATTAATTGAGAAATGCATATTATATAATTCTCGTATTTAGGTTTGAGAATAGGGCTGGAGAAATTAAAAAAAACCAGCAGCAATAGCCTAGCAGTTAGACCGTTGGACTGCAAAGTCAGAGGTCTCGGGTTCAAACCCAGGCACGCTTCTCCGTTTTTTCGAAAGCATGAGCGTATTAAAAATTAATCATCACTTGCTTTAACGGTAAAGGAAAACATCGTGAGGAAACCTGCATGTCTAAGTTTCTCGAAGGTGTGTGAAGTTCGCCAACCCGCACTGGTCCAGCGTGGTGGACTATGGCCTAAACCCTGTCAGTTTAAAAGGAGGCCAGTGCCAAACGGTGGGAAAGTTTCTTAACAGGGCTAAGATTATATAATTAATAAATTAAAAAAAAAAACAACTATAAATATAATCTTACCTATCGATATATAAAGACAAAAATGTTTATGATACGAAATAGCAAAATTATAACGAACAAAATATGCCATTTATCAAAAAAGTGAACCTTACGACTTGTACGAGCAAACGAAAAAAAGATCTATTCCCAATCACTTCATGCAATTTAATAACACAGTAGGCATTCAGACGTTTAAAATGTAGATGAAATCTCAAATCGAACAGTTTGATTCTCCATTTGATACTAAAAAGAAACTTTCTTAACTCGGGTCATTTTCAGCTTCACTTCTGCGCCAAGAATGCTAATTTAGTTGAAGAATACTTTTTTTAAATTCAGATGTGAATGGAATACTGTCTGATGCACTTTGCGAATGAAACATTTCTTAAGACGTATATTTAAAAAGAAAAGTCTAAGTACGACTCGCGCTCAAAGGGGTCCGTAGAAGTACCACTAGATCGCTTTTTGATTTTATTTATGGCATGAGGGGATATTTTAAAGGTGATATAATTAAAAATTAATCATCATCTCAGCCTATACTTGTCCACTGCTGAATATAGGCCTCCCCAATCGCTTTCCAGCGTAACCGATCCGATGCCACCTGCATCCAACGACTTCCTGCGATTTTCACAAGATCGTCGGTCCATCTGGCAGGCGGCCGTCCCACGCTGCACTTGCCAATACGTGGTCTCCACTCTAGAATCTTTCTGCCCCAACGCCCGTCCGATCTTGTGGCCGCTATGTGGCCCGCCCATTGCCACTTAAGCTTGCTAATCCTGAGGGCTAGGTCGGTGACCTTGGTCTGGAACTCTGAGCCTTTTTGAGACCACGAAACCGAGTCGTGGTCTCTTACAAAAAAATAATAATTGTCGGAATTTTTTTTAACTTGTTCTGTGAAACTTTGTATCTCGCTTAATTTCATGATCCTAGTAATGCGAAGTACCTTTTAAGGTTTATGAGTGAGTTTAAATGGTCCATTTTTGATTTTATTTACGAATAAGCCTTATTTGTATATACCTTGCCGAGATTGTAAATTATAGTATTTTACATAAAGTTTAACTTGCTATCTCTTTACGTTCTCTAAAAAAAGGTTTTAACCGTCGGATTGACTGAAAAGGAATTGAACCTATAAGGGTTCATTTTTACCAATTATTTAGGGAACCCTAAAAAAGAATTAAAATTCGACTTCTAAGCAACCAAGTCATTAATCTCCCCTGTTTAGAAACCACGCTTTATCTCTATCATATATCATCAAAATAAAGTGTTGCTGTCATGTTTTAAAAATAATTACCATCCTAAAAAATTATAATATAGCACTTATTTTAAACAGATTAAAAGGTATTTAATAATTTTGAACATTAAATTATAATTTTAAACATTATTAAAACGTATTACATATTTTATTTCAATTATTTTTTAAATGAAGTCCCACATTAGGGCCAGTATTACAGAAAGTAAAACAGTACTGCACCTAGTTTTAAAAAGTGTTTTTTGTACCAAAACGATCGTATTTAAACTATATTTACCACTGATTTTGTTCTGTAATATGAGACTAAGACGTTTAGGAACATGAGATTCGCATACACAAATACCCAAACTAACAAAAAAAAAAACATCACAAAACCGGTCGTTATATCTTTATTAGTTTTTTTTTTCTTTTATAAAACCGTAGCCTTACACTAGAATTGATTCCTGTGTACTGAGTGCGTTTACAAACATGATAATTCACATATACAAATACCCAGACCTGAATAAATATTTGTAGTTTACACAAAAATTTGCCCTATGCGGATATCGCAACCGCGATTGCTTGATCCAGTGGACGGATCGGCTTAAGCTCTTAACCACTGTACCGCCGGTCAATGTCGTCATCATTTTTAGATTTTGACTGTTCTGACATCATTTTTAGATTTTTGTGTACAGCCATACAAGGATCTCGTGGGCTGCGGTCAATATCGGAACTTACGCTGTCATCAACGAAAATGCCACTTCATAACAGGCGCAGAGTTGCCGTTTCCTACGAAAGGATATTATTCTGCGCCCATACATGATTTGCCCCAGAACCAGCAGCAATAAAAAAATACTTGTATGATTTCAAATCATCCATGAATTCTTTTAAGGCATTTATTATTAAACGGACAAGCGGGGGAATCGCAATATTGCACAAAAAGTATTATATTTTAAGGTTATAATTTAGTAGCCATTAATACGGTGCTCTTACCGATTCCCAAGGTTTAGCAGCGTTCGACTCGGTCGGCCCGAGATGGGTGACCGTTTGTGACATTTTTATATTCGAGCGTCTCCGTGCTTCGGAAGGCACGCTAAGCCGTTGCTCCCGGCTACCACTTAATGTGGTAGTCGTTAAGCCGAGTTGGAAGCCTTAAAGGCGGCTTAATAAGTTCCAACAGCAGGTGGCCACAAATCTACCTCCATCAATCCGCACTGGGTCCGCGTGGTGGAGTATGACCTAATCTCTTTCACCCCGATTTGTGAGAGAAGGCTTTTGTCCAGCAGTGGGCAGTATAGGCTGATATTATAATACATATGAGGTTATTTTGTGTGGGTGGACATTCATTAAAGATGTCGGCTACTACGATAAAAGTACATACAACACTTTGAAATATTCGTTTCAGATTGCAAATTGTGTGTGTGTGAGTGATGTACGCTGTTGGCCGGGAGGCCTTTACAGCTTCACCGGACTTAAGGGCGAGCGTGCAACCACTACGCTCGAGCCAGAAGGGCAAGGGGCGACATACTCGAGGGCGCCTCGAAGAGGCGGCCTCGGTTGGGACAGTCGCTGTAGGGCGACGGATGCACTACTAAGTGCACCGGTCAACCGCCGGCTATGGGAGGGGATCTACTACTACGTCGTCGTCGTCACCCGTATTCTGAGCGGAAAGAAGGGATGACAAAGCATCGGGGGGGGTCGTTGAGAACATGTCGCGGCCGGCGGTGGCGGCAGGGGTCGGGGGGGAGATCGTAGTCGGCGGTGGCTACGATTAACGGATTCGCATGGGTAGATGCGTTCGCGAAGTGACGTGTTGACGCCTTTTTAATAAAGGCGCGAATAGGTTCGAGACCTAGATCGGAGTGGAGGACCCGTATGTCAGTGTCATCTACGGATCAAAGTATCTTTGTCGCCCTATATGCACTCCATGCTCTCTCTCTCCCGATGCCCTTACATCCCTTCTTTCGGATACAGATACCGCACACAGCATCAAACACCGACCTCGCCGGCGAGCTCGAAGAATCCCTTGCCCGGCGGCCGGTGCAGAGCACCACGGCGAGACACCTAGTATACGCCCTCCCCCATAGCGACTGCCCAAGCCGAGGCCGTTCCTCCTTGAGTCGCCCTTGAGCTAGTTGCCCTTCTGGCTCGAGCGTAGTGGTTGCACGCTCGCCCTCTTGTCCGCTGAAGCTGTAAAGGCTCCGTGGCCAAGAGCGTCATTCAAACACACACACACACAAATCAGTTCACCTCTAAAAGGATATAAATTGCTTTGCCAGAATTGGGTACTTTTTGAATCGCAAAGAGAAAGTAGTTGGGACCCGTTCAACTTTTCTTTAACTTTTTATATTCGTGAAAGTAGCTTTGATGATTTAGTTACTTATTGGGCTATGCATTCTTGTATAATATGAATACGTACACTCTGGTCAATGTAAGTCCGATTTGATTGATGAAATAGAAAATTACCCGTAAAAAAGGGAAGGTATATGTCACTTACCATTAAAAGCGTCTTTAAATCTTGAACATCAATAATAATATATGTTACGAGGACATAACCTCGTAACATATATTATTATTCTGTCCAATTAAGCACCTGCCAAATTAAGCTTCTTATTATGACACTACTACAGTCAGACAAGGATCTTTTAGCCCGCGGCCAAAATCGGAGCTAACGCTGTCATCAAGTGAAATGTTTCATGACAGTCGCAGAGTAGCTGTTTGCTACGAAATTTACCCAAGTTCTTTTTTTAATTAGTAGCTGCAGGACCCACCTGTAAAAATATTTTTCTGGAAGTAGGAATAATTCACTAAATAATAACCCTAATTTCTCTTCCACGCCCTCTGTCAACGTCATTCAAGGGCCAAAAGAGTCTGGTCGCACTATATTCTATTCTGCCAGTGAGGTTGACAGAGGGGTACTGTGTACACTCACTTTTCGCCGTCTATGTTAGGTCCCATGTAATAGCGGGCAAGACTATTGCCTTTATTAGTGTAATGTTTTGAATCTGTGTTATTTATCTATATCATCACGCCAGATCCCTTGCGGGGTAGGCAGAGAGTACAGGGTTCCAACAGTTTCTTTCCTAGCATACCTGTCTGGCTTCTTCCACTCTCATAGTTCATCTTATACTCGCTCGCCGGTTACGGAGACTTGACTTGTCCTTCAGATAAGACTCGGTCTACTTAGTCATGGTAAGATAGTCTAGGTCTTCCACGGTCCCTTTACACGCTCCCAGGGTGGGCCCTAACAGGGCGGGTCGCGTCGGGGTCGCGGTGCGTACCTAACGGCGATCCCGTGACCCTGATACTACGCGGCAAAGACGATGTCACCGCAGGGTTTTTAGTCGGTACACTTGCTCTATCAACAGCCGGGGCTACGGCCCCGAGTGTTGATGGATCAAGGACTCCGACATAACCCCTCCGCTTCCCCAGAACGCGGGCAGGTACCCATAAAGGGTTTTCCCTGCGATAAAAAAAAAGAAAAGGGTCTTCCACAGTACCTATTTGTATATGTACTATTTTACCTTCCCCTTTCTAATCGTTGATGTGTGAAAATAAAATAAAATAAAAATACTAATGCCAGACACAAATTACCATTATAGCAATTCTGGGCAACAGACTGCCAATGAGAATTTTTCGATTGAAAAACATTCCTTGCCCGACCTAGGATGCAAACCAAAGACCTCGTGATCGCCAGACCACTACACCATCGAAGCAGTTAATGAAGTATTGAGGAGTATTTAATTTTTCAAACTCACGTTCATAAATTCACGGACAACGTGACAAGTCTAATTGTCAATACAAAAAAAATGTTGCCAACTTTAAGACAACTGTGTAGAGTTAACAACTAAATAGGTTGACATAAATTACCGACATATGTCAAAATATAAATAATTATTGTTTCTATTAAGGTTGAATTTTATTCAGTATGTATTTAAATATTAAAATTTGTAATAAATAAATTTAATCTGGAAAAAATAACGACACTACTTAAGATTTTTTGAGTAAGTCAGATCCTGAATTAAATAATAATGATATTGTATTTAAGTATCTTACCATTAAATATTAATTAAAAATAAATTTTAGTTGTATCAATTAATCAAATTTTATTTTATTTCTAACCTATCTATCTGTAAAACGTATCATGAGACGAACTAGAAGAGTGGAACTCTGTACTAGCGATGGGGCAAAAAAAAAACTATCGAATGAATCGACAATTGTAGTTACACACATTCAATGGTCGATTTATTCGTCCTCATAAAAATACAATCGAATAAAAATCGACGGTGGGTTGCCAACGCGCAGGGTACAATCGATACGGGAAATGTTTCGATTGTTAGCAATAATTTATAGTTGATCAGTAATTTCTTTCGGTGAAGATTATGTCGATGAAGGCCAACGTAGTTATATTCACTAAATCTACCCAGCAGGAGATCTGGCGTGATGATAGATTACCACAAATGTCAAAGTATTTTTATGAATTATACTTATTTACTAATAGTAGTATACGTAAATAAAACTGAGTAAATAAAAATAATAGTAAAGAATTAATTTTCTATATGTATAATTACTTATATTATGTACATAAATTATTATATAAAAATATATAATAAAGCAAGTCTCGATTCAAATCTATTGTACGATGCCAAAACAATCGACTGTGCATTCGACTCGTCTGACAATTGCATACACGTTACTAAAGTTACGCGCGCGCGGACGAAACGCTGACCAACAATCTTACAATCGACCAACAATCGAAGAATTATGATTGTCATTCGATTGTATTCGGATAAACGGAACAATCGAATAATTCGATTGTTTTTACTCTGTACTCTCTGCCTACCCCGCAAGGGATCTGGCGTTATGGTATAGATATATAGATTAAAACTATATTGCGGTACATCACTACTTAATAAGAGCTCTATCAAGGTAGCAGCGTCAAATCAGCAAAATTCAATATAAAATTATGCAAAATTTGTAGCTTTTTTGTTGCCATTTAGTTGCTAAAACCGCGATTTTGTTGCTTGAGCCGTTCGCGAAAACTCGCAATTACTGCTAAATTCATATAAAGCTAGCATACAATTTTGGTAAATCAATAAATGTCAAATCAACTATTGAACCAGAATTTGTTGCTAATTTGTTGCTGCAAGTAAGCACTACCGAAAATTAAAAAAAAAGACCGGAAGAATTTTTTATATTAGCAATGATTTTCTTAACACATGCTAGCTTGAACTAGACTTGTTAAACAAAAAAATGAAGAGAAGATTTAGTTGCTACGTTGAACAATGTTCAAATGAGCCTAAAGAATCAGCAACAAAATAGAAACTAAAAATCGGCCGATTCTTACGATCAGCTACAATTTTCCTAGTACATGCTAGCTTGAACTTGACTTGCTGAACAAAAAATGCTAAAAAAAGATAGTTGCTACATTGAACAGTGTTCTAATGAGCGTAAAGAATCAGCAACAAAATAGAAACTAAAAATCAGCCGATTCTTTCGATCAGCAACAATTTTCCTAGTACATGCTAGCTGGATCTTGACTTGCTGAACAAAAAATGCTAAATAAATTTAGTTGCTACATTGAACAGTGTTCTAATGAGCGTAAAGAATCAGCAACAAAATAGAAACTGAAAATCAGCCGCTTCTTTCGATCCGCAACAATTTACCCTATCTATGCTAGCTTGAACTTGAATTGTTGGCCATAAGTGCTAAAGAAATTTAGTTGTTGCATTGAACAGTGTTCAAATGAGCCTAAAGAATCAGCAACAAAATAGAAACTAAAAATCGGCCGATTCTTTCGATCAGCAACAATTTTTTTTGTACATGCTAGCTTGAACTTGACTTGCTGAACAAAAAAATGCTAAAGAAATTTAGTTGCTGCATTGGACAGTGTTATAATGAGCGTAAAGAATCAGCAACAAAATAGAAACTAAAAATCAGCCGATTCTTTCGATCAGCAACAATTTTTCTAGTACATGCTAGCTTGAACTTGACTTGTGAAGCAAAAAATGCTAAAAGAATTTAGTTGCTACATTGAACAGTGTTCTAATAAGCGTAAAGAATCAGCAACAAAATAGAAACTAAAAATCGGCCGCTTCTTTCGATCCGCAACAATTTACCCTATCTATGCTAGCTTGAACTTGAATTGTTGGACATAAGTGCTCAAGAAATTTAGTTGTTGCATTGAACAGTGTTTAAATGAGCCTAAAGAATCAGCAACAAAATAGAAACTAAAAATCGGCCAATCCTTTGATCAGCAACAATTTTTTTCGTACATGCTAGCTTGAACTTGACATGCTGAACAAAAAAATGCTAAAGAAATTTAGTTGCTGCATTGAACAGTGTTATAATGAGCGTAAAGAATCAGCAACAAAATAGAAACTAAAAATCGGTCGATTCTTTCGATCAGCAACAATTTTCCTAGTACATGCTAGCTTGAACTTGACTTGTGGAACAAAAAATGCTAAAATAAATTAGTTGCTACATTGAACAGTGTTCAAATGAGCGTAAAGAATCAGCAACAAAATAAAAACTTAAAATCGGCGGATTCTTTCGATCAGCAACAATTTTTTTGTACATGCTAGCTTGAACTTGACTTGCTGAACAAAAAATGCCGAAGAAATTTAGTCGCTACATTGATCAATGTTCAAATGAGCTTAAAGAATAAGCAGCACAATATAAACTAGAAATCGGCCGCTTCTTTCGATCCGCAACAATTTACCCGATCTATGCTAGCTTGAACTTGAATTGTTGGACATAAGTGCTAAAGAAATTTAGTTGTTGCATTGAACAGTGTTCTAATGAGCGTAAAGAATCAGCAACAAAATAGAAACTAAAAATCGACTGACTCTTTCGATCAGCAACAATTTTTTTTTGTACATGCTAGCTTGAACTTGGCTTGCTTATTTTTCATGTACATTTGAACATTGTTCAATGTAGCAACTAAATTTCTTTTGCATTTTTTGTTCAGCAAGTCTAGTTCATGCTAGCATGTACAAAAAATTGTTGCTGATCGAAAGAATAAGCCGATTTTTAGTTTCTATTTTTTGTTGCTGATTCTTTAGGCTCAATTGAACATTGTTCAATATAGCAACTAAATTTTTTAGCATGTTTTGTTCCACAAGTCAAGTTCAAGCTAGCATGTATAAAAAAAATTATTGCTGATCGAAAGAGTCAGTAGATTTTTAGTTTCTATTTTGTTGCTGATTCTTTAGGCTCATTTGAACATTGTTCAATGTAGCAACTAAATATTTTTAGCATTTTTTGTTCCACAAGTCAAGTTCAAGCTAGCATGTACAAAAAAAATTGTTGCTGATCGAAAGAATCGGCCGATTTTTAGTCTTTTTTTTGTTGCTGATTCTTTACGCTCATTAGAACACTTTTCAATGTAGTAACTAATTTTTTTTAGCATTTTTTATTCAGCAGGTCAAGGTCAAGCTAGCGTGTACTAGGAAAATTATTGCTGATCGAAAGAATTGGCTGATTTTTAGTTTCTATTTTGTTGCAGATTCTTTAGGCTTATTTGAACATTGTTCAATGTAGCAACTAAATCTTCTCTTCATTTTTTAGTTGAAGCTAGCATGTGTTAAGAAAATCATTGCTAATATAAAAAATCGTCCGGTCTATTTTTTTTAATTTTCGGTAGTGCTTATTTGCAGCAACAAATTAGCAACAAATTCTGGTTCAATAGTTGATTTGATATTTATTGATCTATCAAAATTGTATGCTAGCTTTATATGAATTTAGCAGTAATTGCGAGTTTTCGCGAACGGCACAAGCAACAAAATCGCGGTTTTAGCAACTAAATGGCAACAAAAAAGCTACAAATTTTGCATAATTTTATATTGAATTTTGCTGATTTGACGCTGCTACCTTGATAGAGCTCTTAATAAGTACCAAATTCTGACAACACTCTAACCGTCAATTTGTCCGTGGATATATGAACCCGACTATAAGTATAACCATTGTTTTTTAATATTAATTTCTACAACCATTTACTAAATTATTTTGCGTTCAATTAAAACATTTATTTGGACAAGGCTTTTATGTTCCTAACAGTTTTGACCAAACGACTTAAACATATTGCTTTTAAAAAAATACTAACATAATATAAATCGTTTTGAGGAAAACTATAACTCGAGAGAGTATCACGATCATGTTATTAAAAATAGCTGACATTTTAATTCATTTTTTTGTTTTGTTAAATGACGCTATCATTGTGAAAAATTCACGCCTATGAATAATAATGATAGAACATGGTCAGGGATTGTGCAAATTGGAGTCATAGGGAGACCCAAAGATAATAAAATCACTACGTTTTACGGAGATATTTGCCTATCAGTATACGAAATAAAATTAGGAAAAAATCTATCATCTATCTATATCATCATGCCAGAACCCTAGCGGGGTAGGCTGAGGGCACAAAGTTCCAACAGGAATTTTCTTTACAGATCTTTCTAGCTTTTTTCACTCACATGATTCTCACGCTTGCCGGTTACGGAGACTATGACTGATTTATGATGACTTTCCCATTAGATAAGACACGGACTATTTCATCTTGGTACGATAGCCTATTAATGAAAAATATTCAATCCTAGGTCGGACAAGTGTAGTTTTCTAACGAAAACTTCCCAGTACGAGTCCGGAGTCTGGAATTGTGCCCGGTTTATGGCAATAGGCTCGCCCCCTATTACATGGGACCTAACATCGTCGGTGAAACGTGGGTGTACTCAGTACACCTCTGCCACCTCCGCTAGGGGAATATAGGCGTGACGGTGTATATATATTTTTTTTAAATAAGCCGCTTCGCCCTCTGTGTCTAATAGTCGCCGGGTCGATTCACCGCACCGAACAAATCTTTGTGTGATCCACAATCATTTGTTCCGGTCTGGGCATTTGTGTATGTGAATTTTCATGTTTGTAAACGCACCCACGACACAGGACAGGTTGACGGACGATTTAGCACAGTGGTTAAGAGCTTAAACCGCTCGGCCCACTGTGCCTAATAGTCGCGGGTTCGATTCCCGCACAGGACAAATCTTTATGTGATCCACAATTATTTGCTCCGGTCTGGGTATTTGTGTATGTGAATTTTCATGTGAGGCTACGTTTAAAAAAAAAATCACTTAAATAAGAAAGAAACAAGGCGTTAAATTTAGAAAATTAGGGGCCCGTAGTTTTTCTTTATGAATAAACTAAAATACGTTGCTTCCTACTAGAAATTATTTATGTATAGTTGTGTTTACAGACAGAAATTTCACACGTTCATACACCCAGTCCGCAACCAAATTCATGTGAAATGTGTGTTTGTAACCTCAAACTACATGAATAATTCCTTGCAGGTCGACATTACATAGACTGTTGATTTGCACCTTTGCCGAATTTTAAGGAGTATAAAACGTGTACTAGCTTAGTTTTCAGACACCCAATTAGATTGTTGCTTAACGAATTCATTACGAAAATCAAAGTTCCAATTTTGAAGGGTTAATTACCATTTTCTTAAGGGCTTAGATATCCAAATTAACGACGAAACCTGGCGTATTGATATAATGTTAAAGTCGCTGGGTTGCTTTTAATTATAAACGTATTTATAACAGAATGATTTATATTAGTTTTAGCTGGCTTTAAGTATTAAAAAAATTGGCATGCCTATTTTTAAAATAGTTGGAATGGACGAAAAATTAATATATATTAAAAATGGGAACCGCACAGGAATAAACCCAATGCCCTGCTGTTTATTATTATTATTTTATTCCTGTCTGACCCACTAAATATATTTTGCATTTCCGATCGGATCGTAAAAATTTTCATCAGATCGGAATAGAAAATAATATAAATAAACCATCCAGGTGATTAAAACTGGGGGGCGGACTCGGACGGGGGAGCGGATACGGACAGGAAAGAGGGTGGAGATCGGTTTGGGGATCTTAATCGGGATAAACCCTATTGAGATAGTCCGGTTCGATCACAATTTAAGTTTATATAAAAACACAGATATTTGCTATCAAACAAAAAAAAAAACACCTTTCTATCTAGCTTATCAATTTTCCGAAATTCTTTAACAGAATACAGTTGTGGCGTTTGTGACCTGGGACCCAAGTTTTACTTTCCTAATTCAGGCTAGACTGGTTTTTAACTAGCTCATATTTCTCTACAAGACAAGTGTTAATTCAGTCTGATGACCTTGATTCTAAATGTTTATTACTTTTTAAGTGGGTTCCGACGAGATAAGAAATCAGTCTTATATTGTCCCCCGGCAAACGTCTTATCTCACTCACTCAATAATTAAAATGAAAGAGATTAGGTCATACTGTACCATGCAGTTACACAAAAGCACGTAAAACAATATCTTTATTCGAAAAGCCAAAAAAAAACACCCACAAACGTCAAAACTTATAACATTTCTGCATCTACCACCGGATCGGAACGCGGTCCTCACTGGGAAGATCCGGCGAGAAACTCAGCGGGCTAGTCTTTTAACTAAATTGTTTTATTGGACTGACTTTTTTGTTTATCCTGCATTATTTTATAGATTGATAGATATACTAAAGATAGTATCGGTGTAAAGATGAGAAAGGGCATGCCAGATGAAATAATGACAAAACAGATATACAATGTGAAAGTGGAAGGATGCAGGTACCGAGGAAGACCTAGACTATTTTACCACGACCAAATAAACCGAGTCTGAAGGAAAAGTGAAGAGTCTCCGAAACCGGCGATCGTGTATGAGACGAACTATGAGAGTGGAGGAAGCCAGAGATGTATGTAAGGAAAGAACCTGTTGGAACTTTGTACTCTCTGCCTACCCCGCAAGGGATCTGGTGTGATGATATAGATAGATAGATAGATTTTATAGATTAAGTCATACTCCTCCACGAGGACCTAGTGCGATTTGGTGGAGGCAGGTTTGTGGTCGAGCTAGCTAGGTGGACGTTTAACAACATTTTTCCAAGCGGGATAATATTTCGATACGGCTCTTGAACGCAAGTCGAAGCAGTTTTATCTATACGTCAATACAATACGATTTTTGAACAAACGTCACGAAATGCATTGCTAAAAAGTAAGACAAAACAGTTATCTCACGCTTAAGGTAATAAAATCAGTAACAATGTCTTGTTGCCCGCTTCTTATGCTAGCTCATTTGGTCTGTTGGGCCAAAGGCTTCTTTTACCAGCTGAACGGACATAGATTAGGTCATACTCCACCACGCAGACCCTGGATAGTGGGTAGAGCGGATTGTTGGAACGCAAGAAATTTTAAAAATGACATTAAGACGCAATAAAATCTGAAATATATCAATTTTTGTACAATTAATTTGTAACTTTTAAACATAAATTTTTTCTAATGTTAGTTTTTTGAGCTGTGTTGTTCTCCTTGGGCTACGTGTTCGGATATTTAAATAATCTCTGCAATCATTAACTTCCTTGAATTCCTAATTTTACGCACTTTCGTAACATTTCACGGTTCATCTCTAATGATCGAAATACTTACACAATTTGAAAGTGAAGAAAGCAAAGTAAACTTGTATAATACGTGTGAAGTATTGCTTTTGTCGGGTTTCGCCTTGGCAATGGACGGTGACCAGCTCGCGATCGGTCAAGTGCGTTCACCTGCCGACCTAGACCGGTGTACTATGAAAACTCACTTGATTCTCATTTCGCTGCTTTAGAATTTATTTACACGTAGATTTTTCCATTCTCAAAATAATGATATAATACAATTTTGGGATATGGTGCAATGATATAGATAGATAGATACAATCGTAAACGCGAAAGGTAATAACATACCTTGGATTTTTTCAAGTACGACGCCCACTGTAGAGCAAATACTTACGATAAAATATACTTTATTGCACACAAAAATAAAATAGCAAAAATAAATAAAAGTATTAAACATGGTTATCAGTATAGCAGCCTTATCCCTAAAAGCGATGGCTACGAGGCAAATTTAATGCTTCTCCCAAAGATCGCTGCAATACCTACTTTGTGGATACAGATATCCGAAACTAATGACAAAGCAATAGGGGATGCATCTATTGCCGTTATACTCACAGAGACAAGACTAGAAGCATAGAGAGATTATAAAACCAGTTCAGCCGTACACTTTTTGTGGACACTTGGTACCATTTAGGTAACCCATTTAAAAATCTATGTTCCTACATAGTTCGCACTTCCTTTATATTCAAAATATTATGACTTATGATTTTGACATAGGCTCCACGCAAATATGTAGGTTAATATTTGTTTGTCTAGTGACGTTCGTCTAGTGTGTTCTTGGTGAATTTTTATTTGTTTTCCAAGTAATAATTAATGTCAAAAAAAAGCTCCCTCTATGCTTTAAGTATCTATAGAGATATTTAAAGCATAGAGGGAACTTTTTTTGACATTCACAAGTCTAGAAGAGTGCCTGGTATAACCATAGGGTTATACCAGGCACTCTTCTAGACTTCAGACTAACTCTGAGAAGTGTCATAAAGAAAAATCCCAATAACACAAAGATTTGAATCCGATCTTGACGATATTGCTAGACTGGATCACATATCATACGCCGCTAAACTTATGAACCAGTGACAGGCAGAAAGTAATATAGTAATAGTTCTGCTAACTGTTGGTAAAAACTATTGAAGGACTATCGAACAACCTATTACGCCATTAGAATCACTATTACGTGAAATATTTAAAATCATATTGATGAAATCTGAATCGATTCTGAAATTCAGATTGCACTTATAACAATATTATTTAAATTATTTCATCAAGCATCCAATTTGCAGACAACAGAACAATAGGTTTCTGTAGTTTGCTGTCGAACTTTCAATTATTCTTTATTGTATATAGTGGGAAAAAAATAAAGTTTACATTTAAGAAGTATACAAAAAGGCGAGCTTAATTCAAATATGAGTTATCTTTCAGCGAACCTTTGAAGGTTCAGAAGGTTTGAAGATAACTCATATGTGTGTTGAGAGATGAAGAGAATAAGAAAATAAAATACGAAAAAACGCCTAGAAACCGTCAAAACAGTATTATCGATAAGTAGATCTGAAATTAATACAAAATAATGCAAATCTTCTTTAAATCTGTAATATTTATAAATTAAAATGGCCCTCAACATCTGATAACCATAAATATTTTGGCCAATCCTATATACTACATTCATTTAGTTTTTCACTATTAGATACACAAATTTACCGCCGCGACTTAGTCCGCGTTGACTTTAGACAGGAACGTAAAAGTTTTTCGAGATAAAAAGTATCCTTAATATTAAACCAGATAATAAACTATCTGTGTGTCAAATTTTATCTAAATCCGTTTAGCCGTTTTTGCGTGATTGACTAACAAACATCCAAACAGCATCCAAATGTTCACATTTTTGTTATTAAGTAGGATTAGGATTAGAAGGATGAATATTTCATGCCAATTGGTCAATGAATAATAATGTCTATCTATCAATATATATCATTACGCCAGACCCCTTACAATGTAGGCAGAGAGCACAGAGAATGAGGATGTTTATAGATAAAGTAAAAAAGTGCCCCCTACAAGCTTCATTGGCGGGCGGTGCGTAAATATTTTCTAATGCAAATTGAATCTAAAAGCGCTAGGCAGAAAATCGATAGTTAAACTTACCACTACACTCCCAGGTCAACAGGTCACCAGGTCCAGGTGACAGGTCATATGAATATAGATAGTTTTTCCCATGCGAAACTGGGACAGTTTGCTAGGATATCTATTACCTTTATTGTTTTATGAAAATGTAGACAAAAAGATTTAAGGTTTATAATTTGTAAGACACCAAAACCAACCTGCGAAGTTATAAAGACACGTACAAACTTCTGTCACCTGATACCCTGATACTCATTGTAAACTTTTATATTTTAGGTTGCTCCTGAAATTGGTGTGCAAACTTTTGGAGATTAAGTTTTCAACATTTAGTAGATCACGTGTTTCTTTGGTAGACGTTCAAGGATCTCATGTACCTACGTAGATAATTCCTTTTAAAATTTACTTGCTTTGTTTGTATGTCTGTGTGCCTGGCTTTCGGTTTTTTTTTTTTATGTAACTTGTTTTATGCATATCTCTGTTTGTAATTATTTTTTCAAATAGTTCCTGACATTTGATTGAGCTTCAAATTGGTTGAGGTTTGATATGTAAATTTAAAAGAGAAGCACCAAAAATAGCTAAATTACAAAAAACAATTTTCAAAAATTAAAACCAAATTTGGCAAAATCCCTCGCTGGACGGACTTCAGTGTTACACATAAAATGATCATTAAAATCTGTTCCTAAAGGGAGCTGGCGTGATGATATAGTTTCATGAAAATAATAATTTAAACCGCGCTTCAACTAAAAACCTAACAATACTCGTTCCGTCTACGTCACATCAACTGTCTCACTTTCAAACTCGAACGATACACAAACAAATAGTAACCTGCGCCCGCGCAAGACAGAGACGGAACTCTACAGAACGACCATTCACATTCGCAGAGTCATCACGATTACCCGTACTGAGGATTAATTGACGAATTTCACATATCGAAAGTTAAAATTTTAGTACTCAAATTTTGGTGGCAAAGTGGGGGTTTGGACGGTCTCGTGTCGGCGCATACGCAGTTGAGATCACGTCGCGACACGCGTCGAGTAACGCACTTTCTTTATACTGTGATTGTGTTATCGTGTTTGTGCTACATGTAAACCTGTTTCGGTGAATTTGAAGACGAAAAAATATAGACAGCGAAAAATTTCTCTTTTGATACAATTGGATTTTTTTGGCGGATCGCAACATGAGTCTATTCTTTACTGTGAGTATTTTGCTTGGCTTTTTTATTATTGTTATTTGAATTTAAAAGATTTTGCTCAGTTTAAAGGAAAGTTTTGTCGACAAATTTTGTGTTATTTTTATTTTAAAGTGTAAATAGTAAATTTATATACTAATCGGTCTCGTCGTATTGATTTTAAAAAGTTTTTGCGATTACTAGGTGGAATTTCTGATGAGTAATTTCAAGCTCCTATTTATTTTATATGGTTATCAAAAAACATTGTTCCAATGCAATATTTTAGCAAAGCTGATATATATTCCTCCATTCACCTCTTTTACAAAATCTCCTATTTGGGGCCCAAAAGTAATAGTGGTGTAACCCTCAGGGGGTTCAAAGGGAGATTCAATTGATAATTACGTCCTTAGCTTATAACTATTAAGTATCTACATTCGTAGTTCTAAAGACCTATGAGAATATACACAATAGAATATACACATACTTATATCATAAACACAGCTTTGAAAAATAAAGTACTTTCACCCCCTTAGAGGATGAATTTTCGGAATATTTTTCACTGTTTACTAATTCCAAATGTGTTGGGGGTGAGGGAGTTCTGTTAACCCCCAGGTTCAAGTAGAAAAAAAACATTAACTTCTGGGGAATAAACCTATGCCAATATACATCATAGAATATACCTATGTCATCATGAATACAATTTCCAAAATGAAATGTTTCAACCCTCATAGGGGATGAATTTGCAAAACTGCTTAGTACCCGAATTTGGTGTATAATGGCGAAAGTTGTTACATTTATACGGCACTCTAAATAACTTTTGTTTTGCAACTTTCGCAAGGAACTCCAGTGCAACATTTCATGCTTTTAAAACCCACTGGTTTCGCTATGTGTTATCTGTTAATGTTAAAGTTTTATTTGTAGGTTTATTTACAGTATAATTAATAAATTAGTAACCACCTGCTAATGGAACTGATCAAGCTGCCTATCATGCTTCCAACTTGTCTTAACTACTACTACATTAAATGGTAACCAGGATCAACAGCTTATTAGAGAAGAAGACGCTCCAATATGAAAATGCCATAAATAGTTCATCCCACCCATCGCAGACTTACGGAGCCAAAAAAACAGTACCTTAATTGGACTGACTACCAATTTTTATCATACCTGCGAGATCCAATAACAGATTACTTAAGGGAAAAAGCCTATATTTCCGAAGAAGGCATCGCGGTGGTATACCATGTAGGCTTACATATTCCTGACGAGTATACGTCTTAAACGAATAGGAGGCGAGCCTATTGTCACAATTCCAGACTAAGAAAAGGAGAAAGAAAAAGTATTAATTCACCACAACACAAGTAGAGTAGAATTAATAATAATAACACCTTACTCAATGACGGACGATTTAGCGCAGTGGTTAAGAGCTTAAGCCGCTCCGCCCACCGTGTAATAGTCGCGGGTTCGATTCCCGCACGGGACAAATCTTTGTGTGATCCACAATTATTTGTTCCAGTCAGGGTATTTGTGTATGTCAATTTTCATGTTTGTAAACGCACCCACGACACAGAATTAATTCCTAGTGTAGGGCTACGTTTTTAAAACAAAAAAAAAGATAACGGACTATTAAACGGTGAAAAAAATCCAATAACACTTTGTTCAACCAATGATTCAAATCCAGGTTCTCGTGACTGCTCGGTCATATACTACTAAACCAACATGGCAGTCAGATTACTCTAGGTTTCACTGAATTTAAGATTTTTCCAGGCATCTAAACATCAACACTAATAAATATTAGTGTGGCTGGAAATCACCACAAATACACCTCTATATCTGTGGAACTGTTTAAATGACTTTGCAAACATAAAAATCACTTCACTGATCGTCAGCTACTTATTTTCATCATCATCAGTCAAGTCGAAGGTCACTGAAAGTAGAGTCTATTTCAATCAAGCTTTAAAAGTTTTTTCACTTAACATAAAAGCGTCGATGTCTTGTTAATAGCATTTTCATTTCAATGTCTCCTGAAATATTCATATCATACTTGTAGATTGCAATCACTACTAAAAATGGTGAGGGTGTTTACAAAGTTTTAAAGTGTGTGATTGGGAATTTCGTCGCTTTAAGAATAATCTTCCAAAGATTCTCAATCCTCTTTGGGGAAGACTGCAGGTCTAGAACAGGTGAAAAGATTTATGTCCTGGATTTTGCCCCCTAGTCGTGAGTTCACTGATTTGTCTTACTTGTAAGTATGGCGGGTCGTGACAGAACTTAGACATGGGTTTAAGAATGTTATCTAATTGACTTATAGAAAAGACTTCAGGTGCTAAAAATAATTGCTGCAGCTTCCATGTCATTATTTGTGACCGACTAACTCAATATTCTTAATGTAAAATTAAACACTGATCTTTATGGTAGCGACGACGACTAACTGGCACGACACGACAATATGCCTTATACGAAATAGTAGTCATCAAATGAGACCCTACAAGACTTTATAACTTGCGTACTAGCAAAAAAATTCTTGCCACCCCTGTTAGCCAGTGTGTAGGATATTTACCACAGTAAAATAAGACCTCCTTCAAAATGATACGGTGGCTTTAGAACCTCCGAGAGGAAGGCACATGTGCCCTTTGTTGTGCCTTGCTCCATTGAGACTATCCATATCTCAAGACTAGCAGAATTATTTCCCCGTAACCTCACATTGCTTAATATCGTCAGACACCATACTTTTTGCATGTTTTAGTTTTGATCGCATTTAGGTTTGATCCTGCAACTAACTGCGTTTGTACGTACTCTGCACATTTGATGATAACACTTAGAAGATAGACGCAGCAAAAGCAGTTTAACTCCGGCACATTCATATTCATACTTTATTTTGCGTTCCACAATGTAGTTCAGATGGTAGCATTGATCAGCATAAAAGCTAGATTAAGCAACAATCATGGACTCTGTCAGGCACAGCAAAGTGTTTAGGAGGGAGGAGCTTCCTCTAATATAAAGGATTTTAGATTATAAAAAATAACATTTGTGATTTGTCGAAATTGTCATGCATCGAAATTGTCTCTGAATAGAGGCAATAATACGCAGAGATACTCCAAACCCCGATAAAGCATTGAAACAGTCACATAATTGTTACTGGCCTATCTAAAAACGAAACCTATGAGCTTTGATTATAAGATCTAATCTGAATTACCATTACAACAACGCCACTCCTTTATTCCGCAAGCAAAGTGGCAGATTTGTGCCGTATATGTTATGGACCAAGTGGTTAGTGAGGGAATTTCAACATTACATTATTTTTATTACTTGTTCCTCAATATATATACTCATAATATATTGCCGACAATGCTAAATTCCAAAGTCATATAGCCGAGCGTATTTCCATCATACCGGACAAGATTCCAGGCTCCAAATTGGCATAAAGAATTATTCCATAGAAAAATATAGTTTGAACGCATAATGACAGAATCGCAATAGCAGATGCAATTTCAGATTTCGGATAGATTCGCAGAACGACAGATTCGCATAATGTCAGATTCGTGGTACAATTTTTCTAGGTTATTTCCAAATCACTCTTTTATTTATTTACCTATCTATCTATATCATCACGCCAGCTCCCTCGCGGGGTAGGCAGAGATTATTATTAGATTATTTATTTACCTCAATGCTTTTAACAGAGAAAACTTTTTTAACATAGAGAACCATGTTGGTTTTCTATATTGACGGAGAGGTCACAAACTGACAAATTAAACATATTCTTAAAATATTTTGAAAAACAGTGGCTGGCATAATTTCAACCAAATATATTGAGTTACTCTTCTCATAGTCGCACGAAGTGACCACACTAGTGTAACAATGGATAATTTTATTTCCCATTACACTAGCTAGTGTGACTGAAAATCGTTTTTAAAACAAGGATCATTTGTCACACTGACCTTTCCACGGTGTGACAACGAAAAATGTTATTTATCCTTAGTCACATTATTAAGTCTTGGTGGTCTTGTTCTTCTGGAATTGTGCCCGGTATATGGCAATAGGCTCGCCCCCTATTACATCTGACCTAACATCGTCGGTGAAACGTGGGTGTACTCAGTACACCTCTGCCACCCCCTCTGGGGAAAATAGGCTTGACGGTGTGTGTATTATCAAGTTTGACTTAAAAAATCTTTCTTAAATAAAAGATCAATTGTCAGACTAGGTAAAGGTAAAAACCCTAAGAGAACGAGCATTCCTTTATTTTAGTTAAGTTGCTTTGTTCGTATGTCGTGTCTTTCCGGACCAAATTTTAAGATCCATTTTTTAAGCACTTACTGGCATCTGATTTAGCTAGAATTTGGCATATTTATTCAATTTTGGTGATAATTTAATAATAATGTACCATGAAGCTCGCTGACCTAGGATTTAAACCTACTTCTTGATCGCCAGTTACTAGATCAACAAGGCAGTCTCAAATTTCCATAATGAATTGCAAATGATACTAAATCCAAAATGGCGGATCGCGAGCTATTTTTTTTTATTAAAAAGAAGCAACAGCTTTCGAAAAGGTATTCATCTCATTTCGTAAACTTCTTTTTCGTCTGCCTGACCTCATTGCGTCGGGTTTGATGATATATGATGATTAATAGTTTAGTTTTAAATTATATTACTGCTACAAAATTTCTAATGATAAAATTATCATGAGTCATGATTTTTAAAAAAGAAAATACTTTACTTAATTGACCTTCACCACGTTCTCAATCTTTTTTTTATAAGCTACTTGCCCGCAAATTCTTCCGCGTGGACTTTAGACCGACCCTAACATTTTTCGTGGTGAACAGTATCATATATATTAATCCAGGTAATATCTGTGTGACAAGTTTGTTCCAAATCCGTTCAGCCAACTTTGCGAAATTGTGTAACAAACATACAAACTTTCATATTTATAATATTAGTAGGATAGTTGTGGTCACATTTCCACAGTATTCTGATAACACTGTAAACGGACGTTTACAGTTATATCAGGTTGTTACACTTTTTAAATAGTCATGTACCACAATTTATTTCTTTGTGTATCAACAAAGATATATTAAATAAAAAAATAATCTTATACAACTAAAACTTATTCTTAATTCGTTTTTAATGTTTAGACAGATGTAACGAAGATATTGATAATATTTTATTCAGCATTTATATAACTTAAAAATTTAAAGAAAATTCATTTACTTAATTATATACTGTCTTAAATGCACTCTGAGTAAAGTTCAGCCTTAATTTCATAAATATTTTTACATTTTTCGATTGATTTAATTGTTACGCTTAGGACGTCTAGTGTAGAGGACACTAGACGTCCTAAGCTAGTAACATTTTTATTCATTTTGATATTGGCAATTGTCAAGTTGCCCACGGATTTGTAAACACAATTATAGTGGGGGGCTTGCCTATATCACTGAATGCGTAAATCACGAAGTGTGTTGTCGTGGTGACATTTAGGGGAGTACGTCCTTTAGTGGACCTCTTTCGGTTGATGATGACTTATAAAATTTGAAAGCGTAATGGATCAATAACCGTGCCACAAATAAAAAAGACCATTGCCCCTTGTGTTCACACATCCATGAAGCAAAGAGGATTAGGCACTTTATAATAGGGGTGTACCGCGATATTTTATGAAATAAAAATAATGTAATCTTTTTCAACTTAAACTTATATTTATAATAATATATTTTATTCAAAATCTGAACTACTTTAAAATTCTTAAGCTGATTCCTTATTTATTTCTAAAATAATTTTATCTATGTCTACTTTCTATTTTTTTAAATAGAAAGTAGACATAGATAAAACTACAATTACACTAAGTAACAATTCGCTGGATTTAGTTGTTAGCTCTATAGTAGTCATCTTAAGTTGGATTTTTTTTTGTTTTGACGTTTGGTCCTGTCATTTTGAACATGAGTTTAGATTATTCTCATAACGTTATGTGCGTTTACATACATGAATTTCATATACACAAAGACTCAGAGTGAAACAAATATTTGTAGGTCATACAAACATTCGTCTTGCGTGGGTACGGACAGCTAAATGCAGCGAAGCCAGGAGGTAATGCGTGAATCATTGAGCCGAACCGTCGTTACATTTATTTATTTAAGATATTTGTTCGAGACTTAAATCGATTATAATATTATTGTGACTCGCCTAAGGTGAGATTGTAAAGACCTTTAGAACGACAATTTAATAAATTTATTATTCTGTTCATGTCATACAATCTTCAAAGGTGCCAAAATAAATTGATTTTACAAAATGGCCAACCTTATTCATTTATTTTTAAACCGATTTAGGAGTTTTTAATGGGCACTATCTATCTATTATCAGCGGAAAGATGTCCACTGCTGGATAAAGGCTAACCCCAAATATCGTCACAACGACCGGATTTGTGACGTTCGCATTCAGCTTTTAACTGTGACCTTAGTCGTTCTGAATGGACACTATACTTATATGTCGGAGAGAGTAACATCTAAATGTTCGGTCAAATAGCCGACGGAGCGCGAGGGAGCGTGGCAGAAGCGTTTGGTTACGTTTGGTCGAAACATTTACGTCCGCGCCGAGCGGGGCTGCGCTGTGTGGCACACACAGCGCGCTCCCGTACATTTCAATACAGTAAAACTCCCCAAGCCGCGCCACCGTCGCGCTTCCGTCGCGCTGTGTGGCTATGTGGCAAACCTTATGATTGCAGTTACTTGCAAGCAATTAGTGTCATTATAGTAATGTAAACGTGAGAATAACACGTTTAAATTTTTAATAATTTTTTAAGAAGACCTTTTAATAATAAAATTAGTGTGCTTAGTTGTGATTCAATGACAGCTGACAGATGAGTAAGTAAATGTACGCGGGATAGACAGCCCTACGTTACCATTCGATTGGAAACGAGACGCGCGGTCGGACGTATCGCGGAGCAACTAAAATCACTGCATTCCATTTGACAATTTAAATCTAAAATGATCATGAGCATCCTCTGATATGTTGCTACCAAAGTTAGAATATCAAAGAAAATCAGTGTACCGGAGAAGAACGTAGTCTTATTTTTAAGATTTTCGTCATTTTTCTTTATCCATGCAGATATCGATGAATACGAAGATTTTCCCTGCGCCTCTCTCATCTTCTCGCCATTATATACTTAAAAATACCATCAAAATCCCTTATATATATAACCCTTTCATCATAATTTTCTCAGAGCTTGTGCATGTGAATTTCACGTTTATAAACGCACCTACGACACAAGAAAAAATCCTAGTGTGGGTCTAAAACACAGTGATTTAAAAATATCTACAAGGTGTAACATAATAAACGCAAGACCTCAGACACCCCTTTACCTTTACCCTTACCCTTTTTTAAACACTTTTATACCCCAATCAACAATGAAACTTGTACGTGTATGTGTGCGTTTTGAGAAATACGTTTTAGGAATACATTTGAAATCTTCTTATTGCTATGAATTAAGAATAAATTTAGTTTTTTATAGCGCAGTGGAGGAGTAAAAGCATTTATTGCAAATTAAAAAAAATTAAGATTCATTAAAAATTGTTAGAATCAATTCAGTTATCGATTTAGAACAAACTACTTTCAGGTCTTGCGTTTATTATGTTACAGCTTGTATAAGCCCCATACGAATGAATGACGAAGAATTTGGATCAGCATTTTTTGTGTTGTGATCATAATATCTTTCGATATTTTTTGACAGCCTCATTTGTCTTGTGATGTACAGTGCGACAAAGATATTTTGGCACGTGGATGACATTGACAGGGAAATATTTCAACAGGTGGGTCCACACGGTCATTAAAACAGAACTTGGGTAAATTTCATAGCAAACGGCAATTCTGCGACCGTCATGATGTGACATTTCACTTGATGACAGCGTTAGTTCCAAGTTTGGCAGCGGGTCACAAGATCCTTCTATGACTGAGAAATGTGGCAACCGATCATGAGGTTCTGGGTACGAATCGTAGGTGGGGAAGAATGCTAAAGAGTTTTTCTGTCGAAAAATAATAAATTCTATCTGGAGTCTAAAATTGTACCAGCAATTAGTAATAGGCACGTATAAAATATAGGTGTTAATAGGACCCCTCGGCTAACCCTGTTTAGGTAGTATAGGCGGAACAGAGTTCATTTGACGGACGATTTGGCGCAGTGGTTAAGAGCGTAACCCGATCTCCGCTCCCCGTTCGATTCCCGCACGGGACAAATCTTTGTGTGACCCACAATTATTTGTGTCGATCTGGGTATTTGTGTATATGAATTTTCATGTCTGTAAACGCACACATGGCACAGGAATACATCCAAGTGCGGGGCTACATTTAAAAAAAAAGAAAAAAGAGAATATATTTTACAGCGAAAGCTTAAACCTCTAAAATATAAACAAAAGTTATCATTTACATAATATATGTACATTATCTGCATTCTGCATGTTAATTTATGCATGACACACTTTATAAATGAATATATTTTATACGAATACCTAATTTTTAATAAAATACCCAGCTGACCAATGACCGCCATTTTGTTGTAGAATCCAGGTGAATGTATTTATTTATTATTGAAAATATTTACAATTAAATTTGACTATGATTCCTGCACTAAGCTCATTGCATATTAATGTAAAAAGTATTTATTTAAAAAAATATGCAGACGCCGTTTAATTCTTTGGTTTAAATTTTAAAAAATCAGCTCCGCTCTATGAATAATACATGTATCGTAAGTGCGTTTATAGGGTTATGGCGGGAAATCGAAGAGTGATGTTGTCAATTTGTTTTAATGTCCAAAACTTGTGTTATTTCGAATAATAATGTATTATGTTGGTGGAATATTAACCATTATGTATTTTTATATGTGCACGAGTGAAGGTAATTGTAACAAAGTGATAATACGTGCCTTTTCGATTTCCCTCAAAATGGCCGTCGCAATTGGAATGTAAAGTATCCATCGCTTTACTATCTAGGGTGGGGCACTTCATCAATTCCATAATCGTCGTTATCATCAAGTTCATCGGGGAGTTAAATTAATTTAGAAATGAATAGTTATATTCTGAAGGAAAAGTCACGAGTCTCCGTAACCGGCGAGCGCGTATGAGACGAACTATGAGAGTGGAGGAAGCCAGAGAGGTATGTAAGGAAAGAACCTGTTGGAACTCTGTACTCTCTGCCTACCCCGCAAGGGATCTGGCGTGATGATATAGATAGATAGATAGAATTGTTATATTAGTAATATTGCTGTCAATTCGTGACATTGGCAAAATACGCTCCATCATCAGACCCTGGACATCATCCGGGTCTTAAGCACTCGTCAAGACAAATCTAATGAGCCCAAACTCGGCGAGGTTATAATGAGTAATTTGGTGGGTTCATTGGCTACCTTTCGGCTTCATCATTAGACCTTGAACACTGTTGTATAGTACTTGTCAATACCAATCTAACCAACCGAAACACGCTACGTTGTATATTTCATATGTTTCTATGACCACCTTCCGACTCCATCATCAGACCAGCTCTATGGTACCATATTATTATTGCATTGTCATGAAACCTTCATACGTATGCCAAATTTCAGCTCAATCAGCTACCCGCAAGTGCTTGAAAAATGGATTACAAGATTTAAACCGGAAAGACAGACAGACATGTGAACATCGCAAGTTGAATAAAAGCTTTTAATAAATCAGCCTTTTCTATCTCATTACTGCATAAGTCGCGGTAAAAAAGAATAGGTCATATTCCACCACGCGGACCCAGTGCGAATTGACGAAGACAGGTTTGTGGCCACCTGCTGTTGGAACTTATCAAGCCGCTTATAAAGCGTCCAACTCAGCTTAACAACTATTTTATTAAGTGACAACAGGGACGAGGGACTTAAAGTCCCTTCCGAACCGAGATTGTAAACATACCTACAACACAGGAATCTAGTTCTCTAGTTGAGGTACGTCTTTCCATCAAAAAATAATTGATACGTGGTAATAACATGAGAATAAAAAAAGAATTGTAAAACTAATTTTTAAAAGAGTATCCGTAAGTTTCGTGCACTTTCTCTACACAGGAATGACATTCTAAACATAAGACAGAGACTCGAATTACCAATAGCTTATTTTGTCTTGACTATTCATAATTCATAAATACTTTTAATCTGCATAAATAAAAAACATTCGATTTTGATTTTTGAATACCACAAAACCACACGAACAAGGGATCTGGCGTGATGATATAGATAGTTGGGTAGATAGTCCAAATACTTCAGTAACATAGTGGCATATATCACTAGAACAGTGCTGTCCGTCTAACGAGAACTGATACACAAGTCGTGATTGATAGATCACACTGGAACAATCAGATGCGTATCCATTTAACTACGATCTCGGTAAAAAAATCTATCAAATATGTTTTAGTGTGTACCTCAAACTGCCTTCTAATATTCTATGTGTCGCTTCTTTTAAAGTATTAAGGGCTAGCTTAGGACAAAAAGATTGTCGTAAGCGTAATGCTTGCGACAACGCCATCCTTGGCAAACAAATTTTACTAAATAAACATGAACGTGAAAGCACGCTTACTCGCTAACGTCAATCTTTTCCTACTAAGCTCTTAGATTGACATTATCATGATAGATAGTGATGCTGTCGAAAATGTAAGCTATCATGTTTTTCCTTATGGCATTTCAACTCGATAGCGTTGTGGTAAAGTCGATTTGTTTGTGCTGAGCCCTCTAGTTGTATGTAAAGGTACGTCCAAAGCAGCGCGTTCAGCCGCGGCCGCGGTGGTGCACGGTGACGATCAGCTCTTGCAGTAAAATTTGTATTGAAATTTTCACACCAACGCGTCCTGCGGCCTGAATGCACCAACTGGGCGGCGTCTGCTCGCGTAATCATAAGGAGATACTGATCGCCACCATGAGCGCCGCCGGGGCCGCCACCGCGGTGGCCGGATTGGCCGTACCTTAAGAGATACTTTTAGCTATATCACTAAGTGTACCTATAAGTTGTTAGGTCTGCTTGATGAAGTACGATTTATTCTCTCTTACCTCGATTTGTGAGAAATGGCCTTTGTTGCATTAAAGTAAATTCAACCATAAATTAAGCAATGCGGCGATTTTAATTTGCATTTAAAGCACATGAGTACAGGTATGGAAACCAACTTTAAAAATGGCAAATAGAGTTCTGTAAGAAGGGAAGCAAGAGATCTAGCTTGAAATAAAACAGTTTTCGAAGACAATAACAAAACGTCTAGTCTATTTTAATAGAATTAATATTATTTTTTTCATATATTTAATAAAATAAAAAATATATCTGTAACCGGCTAGCGTGTATGAGACGAAATGGAGGAAGCCAAGAGGTCTGTTAGACACGTACCTGTTGGAACCCGCTCCTCTCTGCCTACTCGGCAAGGGTATTGACGTGATGATATTGAAAGATAGATAAAAACAACAGTTCCTTACAGACCTATTAATAAAACAATAAGAATAGAATAGAATAGAATACACTTTATTGTACACCAACATAAGCAAGAACAACAAACAAATAAAATAAAATATACACATACAAATGGTAGCAAATAAGATTCTTAACTTTTAAATATTTTATTAAATAAATGTCAAGAGTCTTCGTAACCGGCGAGCGTGTATGCGTGTGAGCGACGACAAACTATGAGAGTGGAGGAACCAGCGAGGTCTGTAAGGAGAAAACCTGTTGAAGCTCTCTTTCGTCTCTGCCTATCCCGCAAGAGATCTGAGGTGGTGATATACAAGGTGTAACATAATAAATGCAAGACCTCAGACAACCCGATTAGAGAATTGCTTCCTAAACTCAAAACGAAAACCAAATTTCCAAATTAACAATGAAACTTGTACGTGTATGTGTGCGTTTTGAGAAATACGTTTTAGAAATGCATTTTAAATATCCTTATTGCTATGAATCAAGAATAAATTTAGTTTTTTATAGCGCACCCAAGCAGTAAAAGCATTTTATGCAAATTTGAAAATAAATGTAAGATACATTAAAAATTATTGGAATCAATTCAGTTACCGATTTAAAACAAATTACTTTCAAGTCTTGCGTTTATTATGTTACACCTTGTAGATAGATAGATAAATAATTAAACAAATAAAATAAAATACGAGTTTTTCCTTGTCATACGCAAAATCTCTTTACATCAAATAACCCAATGCCGTGGTTAAATGGACACGCTCGGTCCTACAAACCCAGTTAAGTACCTCACATGTCCCACTGAACATTTAGGTATCCGGGATCCGGTTTTATTCGATTATTAATACAAGATACTATAGGTACCCGCTCGTAGCACTGTGCGACCGCGGTGTTCTTAGTGATCACCAAGACTAGGCAGCGTTCGGCACGGTTAGGCTAAGATGGGTGACCGTTTGTGGCATTTTCATATTTTAACGTCTCCATACTTCAGAAGGCATGCTCTAGCGTTGGCACCACTTAATGTGATAGTCGTTAAGCCAAGTTGACAGCCTTATGGCTTTATAAGTTCTTATAGCAGGCCACAAACCTGCCTCCGCCAATCCGCACTGGGTCCGTGTGGTGGAGTATGACCTAATCTCTCTCATCTCAATTTGTAAGAGAAGACTTTTGTCCTCAGTGATGACATAGAGGATTTGTGCGACGTCATCTATGTGACTGTCTTAAAGTAGCTTCTTACTAACACAAGAACATCCGATAAACTACCGTCTGTTGGATGTGCTTCAGGCAAAAGACATGACACAGGGGTTCCCAGTGTCACGTCCCACCTAGTGGGATACTACAGCGCAGCACGTCCAGAAAGAGGTTTTGGGACGAGCTGGGAATGGCATCAGCTTACGAGCTGGACTCTTATCAAAAAGAATGCCACAGTAAAGGCTGATAATACAATAGGTACGGGAGACAGAGATTACCTCTTTCGTCCAGTTGATCATGATGTGACTGGCAATTACCAAACTTTAATCTTTATTTGCAAGAGTAACAGAGACAGACATATAAACTGCGTATATCCTAGTCTCTTTCTACGGCATAGTAAGATGAAGACCTGATGAAGATCGCGGGTTAAGCAATTTTGTGGGGGGGGGGGATCTTTCGGCTGGATCAGTGTTGATATTAATTCAAAATGCCTGAACTGGAGCGTAACATTTCGTATTTTTACAATTAGGTATTTCGAAACTTGAGATGCTATAAAAAACAGTCACGTCTGTATTCCCCAAGCAGAGAGGAGACAGAGTTAAACTCTGTAACCCACTTTTCATCGATCATAGGTCATATGTATGTAACGGGGAGCGAGTCTATTAAACCGGGCACAGTGCCAACGACCCCTATCAATGGCATTCACGGCCCAAAAGATCCTTGTCGCACTTTCTTATCTTATCTTGTTTGGCAATTTTTGTAGGATTGATTTTCATCAAGCGCACTTCGACCCAGTGGGATCTTTTGTACTGCCCTTAGCCCTAGTGCTCTTATGTATCTGGTGTCCCAAATACTCCCTGTAATAGGCTATATATTCCGCCGGGGGGGAAGAGCCGATATTCTCCTGGTGATGGATAGGCCCCAGCAAGTTCATTCGCCGCGCGGCCAGAGCATCGCATTTGCAGAGAATGTGCTTCATGGTTTCAGTTTCTGTGCCACAGTTCCTGCATACCACGTCGCTAGCAAGGTTCATCTTGTGTACATGTTCTTTTGTGCCAGTGACCTGTGTATGCTCTCATAAGTTGCCTTAGTTGAGTTCGACTGTGTCTTAGTATTCTCTTACTATCGTTTTCACTCCACGTGTTGGTGAATTCCTTGGAGTGTCTTAGCATTGTGTTAGCCTCCCACTCTTTCCTGTGTTGTTCCTTAGCGTACTTGAACAATACACCTTTTTAGGCTCCATCTGGTATGCCTATGAATGGTTCAGGACCTATGTATTTTCCTTTAGGTATCAAGTATTGAACAAAAATGCTTTATATCAATCTAAATCTGCATCTCGATCTTATATTAACTTAACTTACCGTCTTACAGATCCGAATACGCGACGTTATTACAGTCCGCCGACTGTGCCCGAAATTAGCCGATGGATGATGTTATTCAAAGATTCGAATGTTTCAAAGGAGGCATATTGAGATTCGAATCTTTACACTGCTTTAGATACAAATGATAAAATCTCAACAGTGAGGATTTTGCTATGTAAAAATCAAACCTTTACAGTATTGCCACATTATAATGAATGCGGTCAAACTACGTGACTCCAGTTCTTTCCATAAATCTTGCCTTTTGACCGCATTATTTACTTGATATATCACAACCCAAATGAAAACATCTGTAAAAACAAGACACCGAAAATTAAGCACTATGTGTCTGGAATTAGAGTGTTAACTTAAATAATCTTATTATTGAGTTAAGCCATTATAACATTTGGACAGCAATATACAGACTGTTATTTTGTATCATTGCGAAATGCCCTTGCCCGCCGGCTGGTGCAGAGCACCATGGCGAGACACCTAGTATACGCCCTCCTTCATAGCGACTGCCCAAGCCGTGGCCGTTCCTCCTTAAGGCGCCCTTGAGCTAGTTAGCTAGAGCTAGACTTGAAGCTGTAAAGGCCCCGCGGCCAATAGCGTAGATCATTCACACACGACCCTTGTGGCAGTCACAGAAAGACCAAATAGTGAAATTCATGTTTTGGCTATCTCGCTATGCGACCACAGCGCGTTGTGGCAATGAAGATAAGCCATGACGTGTACTGATCACTAGTTGGTAGAACCATATCACGACAGACATCATTGTTTAATAATTTGTATTCAATAATTAATTACTTAAAAAGTAATTTTTTCTATATCATCACTCCAGATCTCTTGCGGGGTAGGTACAGTAGGAGAGTACAGTGTTCCAACAGGTTCTTTCCTTACATACCTCTCTGCCTTCCTCCACTCTCATAGTTCATCTTATATACGCTCGCCGGTTACGGAGACTCTTGACTTGTCCTTTAGATAAGACTCGGTCTATTTGGTCATGGTAAGATAGTCTAAGTCTTCCCCGGTACCTACATCCTTCCACTTTCACATTGTATTTCTCTTTTGTCATTCTTTCTTCTGACATTCTTTCAATATGCCCGAACCAACGGAGCATACCCTTTCTCAAATTTACACCGATACTATATTTCATTCCTACTTGCTTTCTTACTACGCAGTTGCGAATACGGTCGGTTAGCGGTTAGTTGTTAATTACTTAAAAAGTTTTTTTTTTTAATCATAAAGTAATTCCAATAAATAACAAATGTCACGTGACACGATTTCTTTATATTGTGTTTAATAATGAGAAATACGTCATGCAGTTGCTTTCAATTTTAGCAGCAGAAAGAGCATTAAGACATTGTCTGTCTGGTGCTTATTACAGGACAAAAATATTTTTCAAGGATATCTACCAAAAAGTTTCGAGACTAGAACTGTAGGACCTATATCCCAAATCACTGTACGTCCTATTCTAATACGGTTCCATACGCGTCATGGGTTTTCTTCATTGCCATAATGCGTTGGGGTCGTATGATAGCCGTGGTGGTGTGTGAATTACCTCTGCTGTTGACCGCGGGGCCTTTACAGCTTCATCGGATAAGTGCAACCACTGCGCTCGAGTCAGAAAGGCAAGGGGCAACTAGCTCAAGGGGAGCTCAAGGAGGAACGGCCTCGGTTTGGGCTGTTACTATGGGGGAGAGCGTATACTAGGTGTCTCGTCGTGATGCTCCGCACTGGCCATGCAAGGAATTCTTCGACCTCACCGGCGAGGTTGGTGTCTTATCCTGTATGCGGTATCTGTGTCCGAAAGAAGGGAAGTAAGGGCATTGGGAGGGTCGGTGAGAACATGAAAGGCGGTAGCGGCTGGTAGAAGGGGAGTTAAGTTCGTAGTCAGAGGCTGCTACGATTAGGGGTTCCGATGATTGGACGCGTTCGCGAAATATCGCCTTTATAATAAAGGCGCGACACGAATTTTGCTATGTGGTCTTTCTTCTCGTGGCTATCCACAACGCGTCGTTAGCGTTTTCATAAGAGCCATAACATAAATTTCGCGATTTGGATGTTTTACAGTGACCGCGCCTTGAGCTGATTTTCTTGCCTAATGAGCGTTTTCGGTCTTTGTGCTTAAAATTAGACGTAACTTAAGAATATACTAATAGATACCCTGTTGAACACGGCAAATCAATAGAAAATGGGCCTGAATACTATTGATTTGTTGCCTTTGTATAGATTTGAATGCTTCTGATAGATACCGATTATAAGCTTTTATATGTTTGTGTGTGAGTGTGTGTGTGCATCTGTGCATTTTTGTTATGACAATGTTAGGTACCAATGATAATAGGAGATGAACTTATCACAAAATTACAGTACAGTGGCTACAAATGGTATGAATGTGTTCCAAAACTTGTAATTGCTTTTAGATGACAAGACAATTCATCAGAAAATATTTGTTATTGTGTCTGTTTAATTAAACTGTGCATCTATGGCAAAGCGATGATAGTACTTTCGAAGAAAAACATGCGCTATTTCACTTCTAGTGTTTAATTATTAAGATTTCTGTGTTCGCCCCTGTGGGATATTGTGCTGCCTAGTGCCTTAAGGTTTGGTCATTTGGTTATTTAGCTGACGGAGCGCGACGAAAGCGCTCGGCTACGTTCGGTTGTGACGTTTGCCGTCGCGCCGAGCGGGGCTGCACTGTGTGGCGTCTCCCGTTCATTTCAGTACATTACAACTTCCCAACCTGAGCCACTGTCGCGCTCCCGTCGTGCTTCAGTCCTCCATCGTACTTATTGGTCCAAATACCACCATGGGCCACTAAGTAAACGAGGCAATTAAGTGTAGTATTTATATTTTTTTTTAAATAAACGTAGCCCCATTCTAGGATTCATTCCTGCATCGTCGGTGCGTTTACAAGCATGAAAATTCACAGACATAAATCCCCAGACAGAAACAAATCGCACAAAGATTTGTCCTATGTGGAATTCGACCCGATATTCAACCAAGTGGACAGAGCGGCTTAAATTCCTATCCACTGCACCAAATCATCCGTCATTTGTCCTACTAATACTACTCATATTAGAATTGTGAAAGTTTTTAAGTTTAAATGTTTAGGTGTTTGGATGTTTATTACTCAGTCACGCAAAAATGCCTGATCGGAGTTGGCTGACATTTGGCACCCAGATAGCTTATAACCATGATTATCACATAGGATACATCTTATCCCGGAAAAAAATGTTAGGTTCCGGTCTAAATTCCACAAGTCCGAAGTCGCAGGCAGAAACTAGTATTATATATATATATATATATATATATATATATATATATATATATATATATATATATATATATATATATATATATATATATAACCATAATACTCGTTCTGTACACCCAAATCCGCGTCATTTTTAAAGTGAAATTTCTAAAGACATCGAAAATGCCAACAAATCGATTGAAAGTGTGTCTGTAGGTGACCCTATACGAATAAATAAACACACAAAGTTTTCAAAGATGACGTTTCTTTATTGAGATAAAACTCGTATTTATTTAAGACGCTTTTGGATTTAAAAAGCTTAGAGTGGACAAGTCGAGAGTCTCCGTAACCGGCGAGCGTGTATGAAATAAACTATGAGAGTGGAGGAAGCCAGAGAAGTCTGTAAAGAAAGAACCTATTGGGACTCTCCGCCATACCAGCCAGTACATACATACATCATCAGTCCATGTCAGTCCACTGCTGGACGTAGGCCTCTCCCATGGCACGCCACTAAGTTCGATCTTCAGCTCTCCTCCTCCAATCCCTGCCCGTTGCCTTATGAATATCGTCGCCCCACCTAGTTACAGGGCGCCCTACACTACGTTTGCCGATGCCCGGTCTCCGTTTAAGAACCAGTCTGCCCCAACAGCGGTGACGTTCTGCGGCATATGTGACCTGCCCACTGCCATTTCAGCTTGCTATTCACTGAGCTATGTCGGTAACCTTGGTTCTCTGACGAATAACTTCGTTCCGGATTCGATCCCTAAAAGAATGATGTAGTATAGTGTAGTATTGTAGTGGAAGTGAAACCTTTAGAAAAGTCCCTCTTTAGTTAGAGATATTGCCAAGAAATTTTACTATTTACCCTAATTTCACACCAATACCCTCCTGTCAATGTCATCAATGGGCCAAACGATCCTAGTCGCACTGCAAACCATACATGATACCCTTGTAGTGAACGACAAAGCAATCCACCTGCTTTGTGCAGAAACCACAATATCATGATATCGCCACCACAACGTTCCGTTGATGAACCATTAATCGACGTATCCAACGAACAAAGTCCTATATCCAGTATTCATATTTGGCATAAATAACCTTATCGACGAACATGAAAGTTGCAAATTCCATTTATTTTGTTTGGCATATGTAACTTCGTTCTACGGGACCATCGCTTCAGAAAGTAGAACAGTCTTGAAGTAAATAGAAACTGTCACGATTTGAGCCGAACTCAAATCTTCATCTTTGGAGTGTAAATTAGTTTTGTTTACTTTCAATCAAATCAAATCCGTTTATTTAGATAACACAGATTCATAAGATGTTACAGAAGAGGATTTTCTGAATTGATGAATTATAACCATTAATGGTTATAATTAAGCGTGCTCCAATATTATAAAATAAATAAATTGAGGTAAAAACCTCGCTAAACATTATGAAAATTATCATTTATTTTGTAGTTTGAGTCGTGGGGCCTTTACAGCTTCACTAGGTTCCACCTGGTGTTATTTAAACGTTCTATCGATAAAAATCTTAAAAGCAGATTGAAATTTTTAATTGTGCCCCATATAATGGCTCCAAGCCAGTTTTCTATTACATTGAATGGAATATCGTCGGTGAAGTCTGCCAATCACGCTTCAAAAAAGGCCTAAGATAGTTTATTTATAATTTTTTTTAAATATTAGTTTCAATAATATCCGGAGTGCGACCTTTTTTTATTTTTGCAGCTCTGCCAGCAGCCCCTGCTTGGAAAATATCCCCCACACTAGTATATTTTCCTGTGTCGTAGGTGTGTTTACAATCATGAAAATTCATATACACAAATACCCAGACCGAAACAAATAATAAAGAAAGAACCTGTTGGAACTCTGTACTCTCTGCCTACCCCGCAAGGAATCTGGCGTGAGGTTATAGATAGATAGAAACAAATAATTGTGGGTCACATAAAGATTTGTATGACCCACAATTAGGCTATCTTACCATCACCAAATAGAATGAGTCTTATCTGAAGGACAAGTCAAGAGTCTCCGTAACCGGCGAGCTTGTGTGAGGCGAACTATGAGAGTGGTGGAAGCCAGAGAGGTACGTGAGGAAAGAACCTGTTGGAACTCTGTACTCTCTGCCTACCCCGTAGGGGATCTGGCGTGATGATATAGCTAGCTAACAAAGATTTGTCCCGTGCGGGAATCGAACCCGCAAAGATTAGACACAATGGACGGAGCGGCTAAGCTCTTAGCAATTGCGCTAAATAAAATAAACACCGTCACGCCTATTTTCCCCAAACGGGGGTGGCAGAGGTGCACTGTGTACACCGACGTTTCACTGACGATGTTAGGTCCCGTATAATAGGGGGCGAACTTATTGCTATATAGGACACAATTCCAGACTCCGGACTAATAATAGGAAGTTTTCGTTAGAAAAACTACATTTTTCCGACCTAGGATTCGAACCAAGGACCCTAAATCGACCGTAATTTCCGTCCATCCGTCCGTAAATTTTAAATCCAGCATACAAAATCTTCAATTCAATTTTCAGGTATCCAGACTTCAAACGATTCGATTATCGATACTTTGTCACATTTCAGATTTTCAAGATACAGAATTCAGTTACCACAAATCAAGTTAGTTACTGTAGTTCGAAAATACAGATATTCGAATATCTGTTATGAGCAATAATACACCTAATGACTTCGGAATTAACATTATTTATTGCTTGAGACTTGAAAACCTGCTGAGATATTTAAATCTAATTCATATTTATGGCTTAATATTTTACCACGCTGTCTGTGGGCTAAACACACCAACCATTTGACGCGATAGCGACGCTGTCGAGAAAGTATTCGGTCACGTTCATGTTAATTTAGTAAATCTGTAGTGTGAAAAGGATGGCATATTAACTCGATAGCATTATGTTAACGTCAATCTGTGTTAAGCCTTCTGTAGAAGAATGAAAAACGAATATACAAAGTGATAGTGGATATAGGTACCGGGGAAGATCTAGACTATCTTACCATGACCAAACCGTCTTATCTGAAGGACAAGTCACGAACCTCCGTAACCATGGTTCCACGCCACTGTCAGTTGTTAGTGTACCTAGAACAGGACGTTAATATCGGGAAAGACCTAGACTATCTTACCATGATAAGACCATGTCTTATCCGAAGGGCAAGTCAAGAGTCTCCCTAACCTGCGAGCATGTATACGACGAACTATGAGTGTGGAGGAAGTCAGAGAGGTATGAAAAAATAACCTGTTGGAATCAGAATTAGAATCAGAATCAGAATATTTTTTATTCATGTAAACCATTACAGTTTTTATGAATCGTCAGAAAAGTAACAAAGACTCTACCACCACTTCGGAACTGTCATTCCTTTGGAGAAGAAGGGCAAGAAACTCCACGGTTACTCTTTTAAATAGTATTTTTACATTTTCTTGTTCCATCTACATTTTGTTGTGGGATATGGGAGAACGATGTAGGCTGGTCTATCAGGTAGGTCTAAGTTAAATTATACAAATTATACTATTCATGTGAATGGCTACATGGTTCCCTTATTTACAGAGAAAGAAATGAGAAAAAAATGAAACATTTTACTAAATTAATAGAAGGAAGAGAGGGAATATTAAATAATAATAGCTAAACAATTTGTCCATATTCAATCAAGTGGAGCTGGAACAGCCCCTATCCAAGTAAGGAACTCTGTACTCTCTGCCTGGTGTGATGATATAGATAGATATTTATAAATACTTTCATCCGCCCTAAGAATTCAATACCAACGAGTCCCTCAGATAATTATCTCTTTGTTATTTCTTTAATTAGTTTGTCTTCTTATCGCGTATCTTGAACATCATAAAGAATTCAGTGAGGGCCGTCCCACTTGGCACCGGTTCTCGACGGAAGGTCGTCCCTGCGACTTTCTACTTTAATAATATTTTCGTATTAGCAAAACCGGTTGTTTGTTGGCAATATGTGAAAATGCATAATTTATGCAGCCATCGTAGCTTTAACACAAAGAGAGCAGAAGGAAGCGAAAGCTAGCGAATACTATAAATAAACGAAAAGATTATATTATCTTCAGAACTAAAGTAACCACAAACTAAGAATTAATCGTACGTCGTAGGTGCATTTACAAACATGAAAGTTAAATACCCCCAGGCTGAAATAAAAATCTGTGGGTCATACAAAAATTTGTCTCAAAATCAAACCCGTGACAACTCAATCCAGTAGACAATCCCTTAACCAATGCACCAGGCCGTCTGTCAAAAATCAAGGTTTGTAGGGAAGGGAGAACTTGTCATAGAAAAAGGTTATTTTCCTTCAGTATAGTCTATCTAGCTATATCATCACGCCAGATCCCTTGCGGGGTAAGCAGAGAGTACAAAGTTTCAACAGGTTCATTCCTTACATACCTCTCTGGCTTCTTCCACTCTCATAGTTCGTCTCATATACGGTCGCCGGTTACGGAGACTCTTGACTTATCCTTCTGATAAGACTCTGTCTATTTTGTCATGGTAATGCAATAGTCCTTCAGTATAGTAATGCAATTAATAGGCAAAAGTCCTCACACAAGTCAAGGTGAGACAGAAGAGAGTACAGAATTCCAACAGGTTCTTTCCTAACGTACCTCTCTGGCTTCTTCCACTCTCATAGTTCGTCTCATACACGGTCGCCGGTTACGGAGACTCTTGACTTATCCTTCTGATAAGACTCTGTCTATTTTGTCATGGTAATGCAATAGTCCTTCAGTATAGTAATGCAATTAATAGGCAAAAGTCCTTACATAAATCAAGATGAGACAGAATAGGCCATACTCCACCACGCGGGCCCAGTGCGGATTTTTGGAGGCAAGTTTGTGGCCACTTGCTGTTGAAACTTATTAAACCAGGCACCTTGCAACGACTAACGACAATATGACGACTGTATGACAACCGAGGCGTTACATTTCAAAGTATTAGAAACAGACCGAGCAATTTGATACACACACAACCTGGCCAACCGTTTCATTAGTTGGTATTCTATTTATAACGTTGTAAATACGAAAGTTTTGTTGTATATATATATATATATATATATATATATATATATATATATATATATATATATATATATATATATATATATATATATATATATATATACAAGATGTAACATAATAAACGCAAGACCTGAAAGTAGTTTGTTCTAAATCGGTGGTTTGATTCCAACAATTTCTAAACTATTTTACATTTTTTTTTATTTGCAAAATGTGCTTTTACTCCTTCAGTGTGCTATAAAAATTAAATTTATTCTTAATTAATAGCAAGAAGAAGATTCCAAATGCATTCCTAAAACTTATTTCTCGAAACGCACACATAAACGTACAAGTTTCATTGTTAATTGGGGTATAAAAGTGCTTTAAAAAGGGTAAAAACCTTTAAACTTGAAAATTTGGTTTTCGTTTTGAATTTATGAAGCAATTCTCTAATCAGGGTGTCTGAGGTCTTGCGTTTTTTATGTTACACCTTGTATATATATGTATATTTGTTGACGGACGATTTGGCGCATTGGTTAAGAGCTAATGCCGCTCCGCCCACTGGGTTGAATAGTCGCGGGTTCGATTCCCGCGCGGGTGCGCCTTTGTGCTTTACTCATCTAGCTTTCACCCGTGACCTTTACCAGGTCATGTGAGGGCATGTATGAAACGAACTATGAGAGTAGAGCCAAAGAAGTCTGTAAGAAAAGAACCTGTTGGAACTGACAATTTAGCGCAGTGGGTAAGAACTTAACACACTGTGAATACTAGTCGCGGGTTTAATTCCTGTACGAGACAATTCTTTGTGTGACCCACAATTATTTGTTTCGGTCTGGGTATGTCAATTTTCATGTTTGTAAACGCACTCACAGGAAATAATCCTAGTATTTCGGGGCTATTTAAAGATCTACATACTTGTATACATATATATACTGTAATGATATACCGTAACGTAAGTATATTATGTTTCTCTTTGCTTACCCCAGCGGTTATAAACGGCGTGATATCGTAATGTATACACTGGTCATTGCCACGGCATTGGTCCACATTCGCAGAACACTAATACCGGTCTACCGCATGACGTAGCCTTGTGAAAGTTTAATGACAACACAAGAAACAATAAAATTAACTCAGATATTTCCTGTTTAATTAACTTTCCAGAGGACAAACAAAAATATAAATAAAAATGATAAAATAAAAATTGTATTTAGAACAAAAACGGATGTTCACAAAATGTTTATTAAAAAACAATGACATCAACACCCTCCTCTAATTACCTCGAGGAATAAAAAATGTAATCATAACATTTACTCCGTATATTTAAAAAAAAATCATGCTAAAATCGTGAAGAGTACTGTACTAAATACGGGTAATTAATGAACGCGCGCGTGTCTGTGTGTGTGATTGCGTAAGTGCGTGCGTGCGTGCGTGTGTGCTTGCGTGCGTGCGTGTGAGCGTGGGCACGTGCGTGTATGCGTGCGTGCGTGTGGAGTGTGTGCGTGTATAAAAAATGTATTTTAAGTTCTTACTTGTTGTAGCGCTGTGCGACCGTGTTGCTCTTAACGATCACTATTCTGAGATGGATGGCCGTGTGTCGCATTTCCGCATTGAAGCGTCTCCGTATTACGGATAGCATAAGCCATTGGGCTCGGTTACCACTTCATGTTGTAGTCGTTAAGCCATGTTGGAGGACTTATTAGTGGCTTGATAAGTTCCAACAGCAGGCGAACACATATATGTCCGTGTGGTGGAGTATGATCAATTCTCTCTCTAATCACGATTTGTGAGAGGCCTTTAACCAACAGTGGGCTAATTTTTTTAAACGAAGAATGGGTATGCTTTTGATGTTAGAAATTAGCAATCCATCCGTTATCAGAATTAGCAAATCTCTCTCATATTAGGCTACCAATAAAATTAACAAAAATATTCTTGTTGTAACTTTTAGTAATTAATTTTCTGATTGATACGGTCGGCAACTAAAACAGTTGATAATAAAATTAATTAAAAAATTCCATTTACCTCGAAAAGGTTACTTGATTTAAATAGTTAATCGAATACGTCGAAAAGAAAAAAAGAATATAGTATCTGTATTCTTTAAAAAAAATGGCTGTCTCGTTGGTCAAGCGATGTATTATGCGTGTAGTGATCACGAGGTCCAAAGTTCGAATCTTAGGTCGGTCAAAATGTAATTTTTCTATAGAAAAAATTTCCGTTATCATCGCGGAGTCTGGAATTGTTGGAATCTGATAGTGTGAACATTGGGACTTTATATCGTCGGCGATAAGCGGGTGTTACAGTACAGCTCTGCCGCTCCCTTTAGAGAATATAAGCTTACGAGTGCGACGGTATTTATCTATCTTTATCATCCCGCCAAATTCCTTGTGGGGCTGGCAGATCTTTACGGTGTTTATTTTATTTCTGCAATAGACAAACGTAGTTTTGTTAACTAAAAATTCCCAGTCTCAGTCTGCAGTCTAGAATTGTCCCCAGTATATGTAAATAGACTCGCCCCCTATTACGGGGGCCTTAACATCGCCGACGAAAAATGGGTGTAAATATCTGTGTCAACCCCGCTTGGGGAATATAGGCGTGACGGTGTTTTTGGTCGTAGTTTTTCGGTGTAAAGGATTGTCAGCGGCGGTTCGCGGGCAAACTAAAAACCGACAAAACTAAAAATCAAAACGAGGAGAAATTAGGCTTTATAATTTTAAACGAGGAGAAATTAAGCTTTATAATAGTGAAGGAGTGTGAACTGTAGTTATCATGGCGGTACTTATTTTTTATCTTTATCGATCTTGTGGGAAAGGCAGAGAGTATAGAGCTCCAACAGGTGTCTTATTAAAGTTTGAGTGACTTTCGTTGCTGGCCATACCTTTAATGAAATCTGTCAGTTTCCTTTCAGTGGCTTATCTACTTTTGTTTGATATTAACATCAAAGGGATGTTTGATAGTAAACAAAGAAAAGGCAAAAATAAATATAACCTACGTATTTTATTATGAACAAAGGTATACTTAATTTACCCAAGAGATATTTTGGACGCAGTCATATCCAATAAAGTTGGAGAACAACAATAGAAGTTGCAGACTTGTGATGTGGTTATATTTTGGGAACCTTATTTTTTGTTGGGAACATTGTATTCCTATAGCCTCTTTTCGGCTCCACCATCAAACCTTGCAAACTACCCGGGTCTAAAGTACTTATGTGGTGAGTCCATTGGTCACTTTTCGGCTTCATCAACAGACCCTGAACAGTATCTGGTTGGGTAGTACTTGCCAATACCAATGTAACAAGCTTAAATACGAGGCGGTTACGTTATAGCCGCCTTCCGACTTCATCATCAGACCACCTCTATGGTACCATATAATTGCATTGTAACCAACTTTACATATGTATCCCAAATTTTAAATTAATCGGATAAACGAAACTGCTTGAAAAATAGATCATAAGATTTGAACCGGAAAGACAGACAGACATACGAACATTACTAGCTTGTAAAAATAACGAAACACCATAGACCGGCGGCAGTTAAAATTAGTTTTTTGATTTTCTTTAAAAGGGTTGGCCTTCAAATGTATTCAAAACCAAATCGACAATATGATATTACCTACCGCCACATAATCACACTTATAATTAATTCGACGCCTGTTCTGAGAAACCCGATACTGTGGTAATTGGCATAACATTATTAAATAGCTATGCTGTTGGTAACCACAAAATAATTAACAGAGAACAATCGAAATCAGACGGCTCAGCACCAATAGACTAATTTTACTCGTAGCGTAATGCTATCGAGTTGACGTTCCATCCTTTTCACACTGTTAATTCAGTCGTTTTTTTTACAAAGACACGTATATGCCCGCGACGTCGTCCGAGTTAACTTTTAACAGGAACCTTAAATTTTTATGGGATAAAAAGTATCCTATGTTTTAATCAAAGGATTAAACTACCTGTGCGCCTAATTTCATCTAAATGTTTGACCGTTTTGGCGTAATTGAGTAACAAACATACAAACTTTAACATTTATAATATTTGTAGGATTGGTCAGCGATTGAGTCCTATCTCACCTGATGGAAAGTGACAATGTGGCCAAGGATGTGACTTCCTGACTCAGCCCTCCCTCATTCACCCTGAAATAGGCTGAGGAGACGGAAGTTAGACCGAGTTCCGAAAGAGTATGATCGGGCAAGATCCGACTCCTCATGCAGCTCCGGGCAACACGTGGAGCACGACTGGGCCGTTTGGCGGCATGACTTTGCTGGGAGGGTGGTGACCAGCCACGACTATAGCCTACTATTGCTTAAAGTCCTGGTCGTTTAGCACTACCCAGGCGCCATATGTAGGGAATTAAGAGTAAATCGTACGGATGCGAACAGGTACCAAAAAATGAACGAGATACTACAATTTCTCGACAACGTTACTATAACTTAAATTTGGTTGTGCTTAGCCATCAAACGGCTAAGCACAAACAGATTAATATCATTGTAACACTGCCCAAAAAGTTTTCTATCGCGTTCATATGTATTCAGTTATTCCGTAGCGTGGAAAGGATGGCATATCAATTTGATAGTGTTACGCTTACGTTGGTATATTTGTACTACCCCCTCTGAGCTTATTCGCCGTAGATTAAACCAATATCGCTAGCCTATAATGTTAATTTCTGATTTGTGAATTCAAGAGGCTTAAGTCTTGCTTAAGTATAAATTGAATAGCTAATATATCGGTTTAGACCAGATTTGAGTAAAATGTAATCAGATTAGTGATTACAATTGCATTTTGTCATATTCAATTCAAGATTCTTGATCTTTATTAAACATGTTGTTTTTCTGAATAAATAAATAATAATTCGTAAAAGGCAAGGTAGTAGAGATGTATTAATTAATATTAGCCCTGTTAAGAAACTGTCCCACCTTTAGGCACGGGCCTCCTCTCAAACTCAGAGGGTAAGGCCATAGTCCACCACGCTGACCCAGTGCGGGTTGGCGAACTTCACAAACCTTCGAGAAACTCTTAGGCATGCAGGTTTCCTCACGATGTTTTCCTTCACCGTTAAAGCGAGTGATAGTTAATTTTTAATACGCACATGCTTTCGAAAAGACAGAGGTGCGTGCCTGGGTTTGAACCCGAGACCTCTGACTTTGCAGTCCAATGGTCTAACGACTAGGCTATCACTGCTAGACCAAAGAGAGAGCCTAAAAATCGCCACTGCATTACGAAGCAAATATAAAAAAGAGCCGGCCTAAGCAACTGTGCACTGTATCCTCTAACTAGGCCCTAACGTCATCGCGGTAGGCGTTGTTTACGTCAGTCTTATGTTATCAGTTAGATGGCAAATACAGAAGTGGGCGGAGTGTAAAGTCCTCTTTGTCCCGCGTCAATCCGCGCAAAGACACGCTTAATCGTCTAGGAAAATCTAATAACACCATCTCCTCTATATTTGCTTTGTGCACTGCATCTCCCTAAGGGCATTTGTAAAGGGCGCTATAGCTTTAAACTCCATAGCATCAACTGAGAAGCTTCTTCTTCTTCTTTAAATTAAGGCTTCACACTATTTTTAAGTGTATTTTGAGAATGTTCAGTGAGATGATATAGTCGTGTATCTCAATTAATTCAACTCCCCGATAAGCTTGATGACAACGACGATAGTGAAATTGATGAAGTATCCCACCCTGGATAGTAAAGCGATGGATACTTTACATACCAATTGCGACGGTCATTTTGAGGGAAATCGAAAAAGCACGTTTTATTACTTCGTTACAATTACTTTCACTCATACACATATAAGAATACACAATGGTTAATATTTCACCAACATAAAGCATTATTATTCGAAATAACACAAGTTTTGGAAATTAAAACAAATTGACAACATCACTCTTCGACGACCTGCCAAAACCCCTTTTCAACTGAGAAGTTATTCGCGGTAAAATAATTTATTTAACCCTAAAACCCTAGACGGTTATGGTAATTAAGATCCTAACACCCACTAACTTATTTTTGTAGGTGAAATAAGTTGCTAAAGGTCTGGTAAAGATTTACAACAACACCCACGATTCACCGAAATAGTAGATCCTAATGTAAGTTTCATTTCAGAAACGTTTTCACATACTTGAAAATTGCTCAAAGTTAAATAGTTGCGTAATTTACTTCGCAAACCCTGCGGGGGCACATATGTTAAGTTTAATTTCCTTTAACCTATCCTAAAAATAGAGCAGTGATAGTATGTGTAGTGGTTGGACTGCAAAGTCAGAGTTCTCGGGTTCGAACACAGGCATGCACCTCTGCTTTATAGAAAACAGGTGCGTTTTCAAAATTAACTATCATTTGTTTTAACTGTGAAGGAAAACATCGTGAGGAAACCTGCATGCCTAAGAGTTTCTTGAAGGTGTGTGAAATTTGCCAACCCGCACTGGGCCAGCGTGGTGGACTATGGCCTAAACCCTCTCAGTTTGAGAGGAGGCCCGTGCCCAACGGTGGGACAGTTTCTAAACATGGTTAATATTATTATTATTATAACCTATCCTATCTACTATACTACTATAAAATCGAAATGCGGGCTTTATTAAGAAACGGCTTGAAACTTAGAGGGTTACAATAAATAATAAGTAAGTGCCTCGTTGGTCTTGTGGCAAAGCGCATCGCTTGGTGATCACGAGGTCCTGGGTTCAAATCTTAGGTCGGACAAATGGAGTTTTTCTAACGAAAACTTCCCGGCATGAGTCCGAAGTCTGGAATTGTGCCCGATATATGGCAATAGGCTCGCCCCCTATAACATGGGACCTAACATCGTCGGCGAAAAGTGGGTGTACTCAGTACACCTCTGCCACCCGTGCTTGGGGAATATAGGCGTGACGGTGTGTGTATGTGTAAATAAGTAAACACAGTCACGCCTATATTCCTTAAGTGGGGGTAGCAGAGGTGTACTGTGTACGCTGACTTTTCGCTGTGTCCCATGTAATAGTGGGCGAGCCTATTGCCATATACCGAGTACGAGCTCCGGAGAGAGACTGTATTGATACTGGGAATTTTTTGTTAGAAAATCTACATTTTAGCCCGACCTAGGATTAGAACCTAGAACCTCGTCATAACTACGCGCATTATTTTCCATTAGACCAACAAAGCAGTCTTACTTAGAGGGTTGTTTATTTATAATCCATATTTTTACAATTACAATTAAAAATTAAATCAAAATGTAACGTATGTATGTAACGATTTAGCGCAGTGGTTAAGAGCTTCAGCCGCTCCGCCCACCGTATCTAATAGTCGCGGGTTCGATTCCCGCCCGGGAGAAATCTTTGTGTAACCCACAAATATTTGTTCCGGTCTGGGTATTTGTGTATGTGATTTTTCATGTTTGTTAACGCACCTACGACACAGGAATAAATCCTAGTGTGGGGCTACGTCTTTAAAAAAAATACAGTAGACATGTAGATAGTATTGTTTGCTCTGCTCATCCTGACTGCGGGGGCGGGCTACCACAAACACTGAGCAAGAATACACGATTAATTTTTTGTATGTAAGAATAATAAACAAATTTTAGTTTTATTTTTTTATGAATTTGCGTTCAGCGGCAGCTATGCAGCTACTCATATAAATTCCGCGAAGTTAAAGAATACCAGATCAACCTATAATCTGTCCCACAGCTGGGCAAAGGCATTCTTTCACAAATCGAGGTAAGAGAGATTAAGTTATACTTACTACTGTTGGAACTTATGAAGCCGCCTGCCTGTAAGGCTTCCTAATTGGCTTGTAATGACTACCACATTCGTAATAGTTAGGATCAATGGCTTAATCTGCCTTCCAAAATCGAAAAATCGAATTGCCTCAAATATTCACCCGTCACAGATCGATTGACTGAACTCATCACACTATTATTGGAAAAAAAATTAGTTTTATAGAATAATTTTATCTACCCGCGACAGAATGGAACAGCTGATTATTTTTCCCTAAAATTAAACAATCTCATAAAGTTGAAACAATACTATTTTTCAGATGATGTGAGGGTTCATTTTTGATATTTAAGTTCCCGACGCTTCGAGTGCTTTGCACTTTGTAGCACCTATGATCACGGAAAGGCCTGAAGTGTTTGATGTCCGAAAACTGTAGTTATTCCGGGGTATCTGGAAACTTTATAATTATTTTTGTTGTTCCGATTTACGCTGATTGAGCTCACGGTGTCTTCAGGGCTTGCAGTGTTATGCTTGGTTTTGGATTCAATTATATGAATTAAAGGATTCCGAGGTCATGCCTTAAGTTGTTTATGATTTTAGTGTTATAGTCCTACGAGATTATGTTTTAGGCACAAGTTAACATTTATTATATTCATGACATTATAACAGCTTATACCAATATTACTAAAGCACGTCCCACTTGTTTAACGGACCACGTTTCAGTAATAACCATTAGACGATTTTCGCAGAATAACGTCAGATGCTCTCATGGGACCGCAGGTTTGGTCCAAGTCTAAAGAAATGATCCCTTGTTGTCCCTTTGTAAACTAAAAGGTAATATTGTATTGTTTTCTCAAGGGATGTGGTGTGGTTGGGAACGATGTGCTGGAGCAAGTGAATGAGTTTGTATATCTTGGATGCGCATTCAGTAAGGATGGAAAATACACCGCTGACATAGAGAGAAGAGTGAGTGCAGGGTACAGAATAAATGGCGCGATGGGAAAGCTACTTGGGAGCCGGCACTTAAGCCGAAAGGCGCAGCTGGCCATACATAATGGAGCGTTTGTCCCAACGCTGTTATATGGCAGCGAGAGCTGGGTATGTAAGAAGGAGAATGAAAGTAGGATAAATGCGGTGGATATGCGAGCTCTGCGGAAGATGTGCGGAGTGAAGGTGACCGACCGTATACGCAACAGCGTAGTAAGAAAGCAAATAGGTATGAAAGAGAGTATCGGTGTAAAGATGAGTAAGGGTGTGCTCCGTTGGTTTGGGCATATAGAAAGAATGTCCGAAGATAGAATGACAAAACTGATATACAATGCGAAAGTGGAAGGATGTAGGTACCGGGGAAGACCTAGACTATCTTACCATGGCCAAATAGACCAAGTCTTATCTGAAGGAGAAGTCAGGAGTCTCCGTAACCGGCGAGCGTGTATGAGACGAACTATGAGAGTAGAGGAAGCCAGAGAGGTATGTAAGGAAAGAGCCTGTTGGAACTCTGTACTCTCTGCCTACCCCGTAAGGGATCTGGCGTGATCATATAGATAGATAGATAGATTCTCAAGGGAATAGCAGTGTCGTCAAACACGAGCTATAAGCTAAAACGAAGACTCCAACTCCTGTAAAACTTAGTACCATATTAAAGAAATCAACTTAGTTAAAGACTTAGTTAAAGAAATAATCATTTTTCTTTATAATTTTTTTTTCTTGTTAGTCTGGTGGTGTATAAAACGGGTGGCTATCTGAAGCCCTGGGTTCCAATCCTAGGGCAGATAAAGTGTAGCTTTTCTATTGAAAAAGTCTCCGTCCGGAATCTGAAATTGAGCCCGCCAAAAGGTTCGCTCCCTGTTACGGAGGGGACCTTTTTTCTCTATCGCAGACGAAAAATATTCGGATTTTTTTTTTTTGAATAGATATAAAAATAGTTTTCTATAAAAATTTTATCCACCCGCGACAGAACGGAACAGCTGATTATTGTCCCCTAAAATTAAACAATCTCATAAAGTTGAAACAATACTATTTTTCGGATGATGTGACTGACGGTTTATTTTTAATTTTTAAGTTCCCGACATTTCGAGTGCTTTGCAGCGCCCATGGTCACGGGGTAGGAATTAGTCCTTCCCGTGACCACGGTTGCTGCAAAAACAATAATTTAAAATTAACCACGACAATATAAACAAAAATATATATTTCATGTATTTCCGCAAATCTAAGAACTTAATAAATCTTCGGAAGATTTTCATTTCTGGGTGAGGAAGACTAAGGTATGTAGCACTCCTTTGACATGGTTGGGGGCTCTGGAAGCTACAAATGGAACGCACCGGTGCCTCTTTCTAATGCGTCGTTTGATTAAGCAGATTTTGGGGAATCAGAACAGCGTCCTCCACATCCTCACGGTGCTCACGATGCAGCCAGACACGCTACCACAAATATGGTGCAACAAACGACTGCCTTCTTTGTCTGGTGGCCCATACCGCGGGTGATAATCACAAAATCCTTGATTCGAGTCTTAGGTTGGGCAGTGCTGTTTGCATTTTGCATAGCTACTCGGTAGCACAATAGAGTCTAAAGCTGTGCCCGGTATGATGTCAATAGAAATACAAATTTAACGTAAAAAATGATTTTAGGATGATTAAGTCGATAAGCATGCAGAGCGGTCGGTAGATGGGACCACATGAGACGGACGATTTAGCGCAGTGGTTAAGAGCTTGAGCTGCTCAGCCCACTGTGTCGAATAGTCGCGGGTTCGATTCCCGCACGGGACAAATCTTTGTGTGATCCACAATTATTTGTTCCGGTCTGGGTATTTGTTTGTGAATTTTCATGTTTGTAAACGCACCCACGACACAGGAATAAATCCTAGTGTGGGGCTACGTTTATTTTTTAAAAAAAAAAAGAAAAAAAAAAAAAAAAAAAACATCGAGATTAAATCGAGATGATTATATAAATAAAAATCACAACTTCATCGACACTAATTTTATAAAGAAGAAATATTTGTTTGTTTATAATCAATTAACTCTAAAACTACGGAAATGATTTTTATAACATACATCCAGTAGGTAGTGTTGTCGACCGCAGAAAACTGCTAGTCTAGTCCTACTAATATTATAAATGTAAAAGTTTGTATGTTTGTTACTTTATCACGCAAAAACGGTTGAACGGATTTGGTTGAAATTTGGTACGTAGATAGTTAATTCCCTGGATTAACACATAAAACTTTCTGTCCCAGAAAAATGTAAAGTTCCTGTCTAAACTCAATGCAAACTAAGGCCGGAGCAGAAACTAGTATATTATATGGCTTAGTGACTAGAGCAGTCGGTAAGAGAATTACCCGGATTCGGTTTCCACTTGAAGCGATAAGTTTATTTTCTTATTTAACATCATTATCTGGAGCTATTAAAATTTTATCGCTTCCTCCTATGACTAGTATGTGGTCATTAAGTGGAAGTGAGAAAATTATCAAAGATGGCTTCGCCGTACTGGCATAAATGGCAATCTGATTCTACACACGTAATGTGTTTGGATATTAACTAAAACGATTGACCGATTAATAAATGAATGAACCAATAATCCTTTGACTATACTACTTATATTATGACTGTGAAAGTATGTATGTTTGTCAATTACGCAAAAACAGCTGGATGAAATTTGGCACACATACAGTTTATTACCTGGATTAATACATATTTTTTATCCCCGAAAAACATTAGGTTCTTGTATAAAGTCAAAGCGGACGAAGCCGCGGGCAGAAACTAGTGTTACATGAATCAGTGTTTGTGTGTGTGTGTGTGTGAATGATCTAAGCTGTTGGCCGCGGGGCCTTTACAGCTTCACCGGACAAGATGGCGAGCGTGGAAACACTACGCTGAGCCAGAAGGGCAAAGGGGCAACTAGCTCAAGGGCGCCTGCTCTGCACCGGCCGGCGGGCAAGGGATTCTTTGACCTCGCCGGCGAGGTCGGTATCTGATCCTGTGTGCGGTATCAGTATCCAAAATAAGGGATATAAGGGCATCGGGAGGGTCGGTGAGAACATGCCGCGGACGGCAGTAGCGGTTGATTCGGGAAAGGGAAAAGGAAATGAGCTGATGAGCCGATGAGCTCTGACTAGGGTGGTAACTGTAATATATGTGGGTAGTTCGTAAGTTTAGATATTAGAACATGAAAAATGTCTACCCTCTCGCTTGCCAATTAGACGTTGTAACGTACTACTGTGTTTTCATTGTGCTCCGAGAATATATTAAGATTCCCCTGAGATCGACATACATAACAACTGGCGACGAGATATAAACGAAATCTACGTGTGTATCGTTAATAATCGGCGATACTTTTAATAATATACTGTGTATAATGGCCGTGGGAAAGATCGAACAATTCGACATACACAAGGACAAATGGGACTTGTATATTGACCGTTTAGAACAATACTTTGTGGTTAATGATGTAAAGCAATCAGTGAAAGTGGCAACGTTAGTAACGGTGGTCGGTGCCGAAGCATACGAACTTATGGTGAATTTGTGTACACCAGATAAACCGGCAACAAAAACTTTCGAATGCTTAGTGACGCTGATGCGAGGACATTTACAACCACAGCCGAGTCTTCTAGCGGAACGGTTTAAGTTTCGGCAGAGGATCCAACGGGACGGGGAAAGTATAGCTGAGTTTGTATCAGAATTAAAAAAGCTATCGAAACATTGTAGATTCTCAGCGGAAAACCTAACCGAGAATTTGAGAGACCAATTCGTGTGCGGGTTGGTTAACGAGCACATCAGGGAGCGCCTGTTCACCGAGGACGACATACAATTCGATGCGGGATATAAAATAGCCGTGTCGATGGAAGCAGCCGAGGCCAATGCGGCGTCGGTGGAGAACTGTACTCGCGGGAGGGGTAGCAGTACTCCGGCGCAGGAGGTGCATCAGCTGGCGGCGAGAGCGCTGGTGGCGAGGAAGGAGCGCGTCGGGAGTGAGCGAGCGTATCGTCGAGCAGCGGTATCGAGCCACCGTAGCCGGGAGGAGGCCGCGTCGCAGAGAATGTCCGGTGGTACAAGTGGTAAGAGCGGAGCGAGTAGCGAAGCGAAATTTGACATCGACAAGATGAGTTATGGCCCGGAGAGGTGTTCCGTATGTGGGGGCAAGCATCAAAGGCATGATTGCAAATTTAGGAAATACGTGTGCCGGGTTTGCAACAAAGAAGGGCATTTAAAGAGGATGTGTCCTAATATTAAAAGAAATGCCCCACTTTTTAACGTGCTAGACGGCGAACGAAATTACCTAAAAGAGAACAATAGTGACAGTGACGAGGTAAATAACTATGCACTCACATCTAATTATTTAAAAAAGTTTGGACCATACACCATAAATGTAAACATTGAACAAGTTAACTTAGATATGGAGGTAGATACGGGCAGCGCGATATCGTGCATTAGTCATGATTGTTATTTAAAAAAATTTAAGCGATGTGAACTTAAGAAAACAAATTTAATTTTAAGGTATTACACAGGTGAAATAGTCGTACCTGTGGGTAAAATAACGCCTACAGTTAAGTTCGGTAGTCAATGTCGGAATTTAGATTTATACATAATAGATCGAGGGAAAACAAGTTTGATCGGTAGGCAATGGTTACACGAGTTAGGTATCAAGTTTTCGTTAGCTAATTGTCATAATGTAGGTAAGGTAGATATTATATTTGACTTAAAAAAATTTAGTTCCAGATACTGTGAAGTATTCTCCGATGGTTTGGGTAGATACACCGGTGGCAAGGTGGGGTTCCAATTGCGAGAGGGAGCCCGGCCCGTGTTCATGCGAGCGAGACCGCTGGCGTACGCGATGCGTGAGCCGGTGGAGTGCGCGTTGGACCAGCTGGTGCGGGATGGCATCATCACACCTGTTTCTACATCGGACTGGGCGACTCCTATCGTGCCAGTAATGAAGAAAGATGGGTCTATTAGGATATGCGGCGATTTTAAATTGACACTTAACAAATGTCTGGAGGTGGATCGTTTTCCCTTGCCTCGAGTAGAAGATTTACTAGTTAAATTAGAAGGGGGGCAACGTTTTACAAAATTAGATTTATCGCAGGCCTATGCACAACTAGAGTTGGACGACTCTAAGAAATATACAGTCATTAATACGCATAAAGGTTTATTTCGATATAATAGACTAATATATGGACTAGCTTCGAGTCCTGGGATATTTCAACGAAAATTAGAACAACTTTTTTCCGATATGCCTCGGGTAGGTGTATTTCTTGACGATTTAATCATAACGGGGGTGGATGATGAAGATCACATGAGGACACTGCACGAAGTCTTTGGTAGGTTACAGAGGTATGGCCTGAAAATTAGAAAGGATAAATGTACATTTTTCGCCAATGCTGTGACTTATCTAGGGTTTGTGATTAGTTCACAAGGCGTGCATACGGCCCCAGAAAAAGTACAGGCCATCAGAGAAGCACCGGTACCCAAGAATGTCACAGAACTGCGGTCATTTATCGGGTTAGTTATGTACTATGCCAAATTTATTCCACGGATGAGTACGTTGATGTCACCATTATATGACCTTCTTAAAAAAGATGTAAGGTTTGAGTGGAAGACGAGACACGAGGAAGCATTTAATGAGGTGAAGCAACTTTTGGTTTCCAGTGAGGTGTTAGCTCACTACTCGAGTGAGATGCCGTTGGTGTTGACCACGGACGCGAGCAGCGTAGGGGTCGGAGCGGTCATCTCACACCTGACGCCGCACGGCGAGCGGCCCATAGCGTATGCCTCAAGAATATTAAATTCAGCGGAGAAGGCCTACTCACAGATCGAGAGGGAAGCTTTAGCCATCATTTATGGAGTAAGAAAATTCCATCAGTACTTATATGGTAGGAAATTTATATTGAGAACCGATCACAAACCATTGGTATCGATTTTTGGTCACAAAATGGGTATACCAATAATGGCGGCGAGCAGAATGCAGCGCTGGGCGGTTATATTGTCGGGGTATAACTATGACATAGAATACGTAAGGAGTGATAAAAACGCAGCGGACGCCTTGTCACGTTTACCCGTGGAAGTGGAAAAGAAACCGGCCCTGGAAACTACATATGTAAATTTTATACAGAAGTTCTTACCCGTGACTAGGAAACTGGTACAGGAGCACACGGGTAAGGACGAAGTATTACGACAAGTTTATATGTACGTACAATCGGGGTGGCCACGGCATGTTAGTGATGAGGCGCTGAAGCCATATTTTCACAGACGACATGAACTATATGCCGATGACGGTTGTGTCGTTTGGGGATATAGGTTGGTGATGCCTAAGTTTCTTAGGAGAGATGTACTCCAGGAATTGCATACGGGACACCTAGGCATCGTGAAAATGAAAAGCATGGCCAGGAGTTTCGTATGGTGGCCTGGTATTGATGCAGATATCGAAAGCACATGCCATGGATGTTACACGTGCGCAACAGAGAACCCAGATCCACCGCGCGCACCACCGCATCCGTGGCCGTATATATCGGAACCGTGGTCGAGGATACACGTAGACTTTTTGGGGCCATTTCATGGTAAAACCTTCCTGGTAATTATAGATTCTACTACTAAATGGATCGAAATCTTCCAAATGTCACGGACGACGGCTGGAAGTGTCATAAAAGTATTACGGGAAACATTTGCAAGATTTGGATTACCTAAACAGGTTGTATCGGATAACGGGCCACCATTTTCGAGTAAAGAGTATGCTGATTTTATGGCTAATAATGGCATAACATTGACGTTCACCGCGGTGTATCATCCTTCATCAAATGGTGCAGCGGAAGGAGCCGTCAAATTATGCAAGCGTGCCATTAGGAAGTCAATGAGAGATGGGGTGGATCTGGATGCAGCACTACAGACATATTTGATGGCGTACAGGAACGTAACTCATAACACGACGGGTTCATCACCAGCTATGTTGTTGCAGCACAGGTCACTTAGATCAAGATTGGATCTGTTAAAGGCGGACAGAACGAGAAACAAAGTACATAACA